>OX457007.1:4090677-6866169 GCA_949752705.1 Callimorpha dominula | reverse complement strand
GGGTTTGTTGTACTAAGGGCTGATAGTTGTTACCACTTTTAATAATACCACCGAGGATTATGTTCGCATAAATGTCCGCTCCGAGTAACAAGTCTACAGGGCGACTTTTATAGAACTCAGGATCGGCCAACTGTATGTTAGCTATGTGTGCCCAATCTGGTTTCGGAAAGCTTTTGTTTGGTAGGCTTTTTATGAGATTTGACATAATAAACACTTCCGCTTTGAATGTATAATTGTTACATAATGAAGCACATTCTATAGAAATCACTCCCTTGCAATTGCTTTCCTTTTTTCCTACACCGAAAATTACTCCTTTACAACTCTGTCTTTTAATGTTTAACAGCTGAGCCGCCTTTTCTGTTATTAATGATATTTGGGAGCCTTGATCGACTAAAGCTCGCATAGTATAATACGAACCATCAGAGGCTTCGACTTTCAATAACGCTGTCGCAAGCAATATCTCTGAGGTGTCAATTTGGGAAGTATGTGACGTAGCAGCGAAATTATCCTGGTCTTGTTGTGTTAAATGATTACGATTTGAAAAATTTGAGTGTTTCGTAAGTGCGTCATGTAGAATCGTATTGTGCGGTTCTCGACACTTACAACATGTTAACGTAGAGTTGCACTTATTGCCATAATGACTAAATAAACAATTAGTGCAGTTTCAATTTGTTGGCTGTTTTTAGTCTTAATTCATCACTCAGCTAAATATTTTTTGCAATTATAAATGCCGTGCTGACTATTGCACATCGGGCACTTGATGTTTGTCACGTTATGAAATATACCTACCTTAATTGGCTTAATTATTAACTTGCCCGAAAGTTATGTAGCAATATTCATAATGGTCAGACAATGCGATAAATAACGAACTTTTTATAATTATCATCACACAGTCCGATTTGACATGTCATTATTCATATTGCCCGGGTATTATAAACAGTGCAAGTTTTAATCACTTTGTTCATAACATTGTATATTCTATATTTGTAACAAGTCAAAACGATATCGATAACCAAATTAATTATACTAATGATGTTTAGCTGGTGTAATAATAATGTGTAGTGTGATGTTATGTCGCGGTATAAGCTCGAATTAAAAAAACTTACCGTGAGGCACTCGTCGAGTAGGAATGTAGTATCATTCATCAACATGTTGATGAACTTGACGAATTGGCGACCCGAACGAGATTCCTTTACTATAGCCTATAAACATAAAATATAATTTTAATAAACTAGACAGTTTCTTAGTTTAATTTCATGATCAGTGTTTCGTACTAATGAATACTGCCTTAACAACATAAGACGGAAACTGTATAACTGAAAGTCACGACTGACTAAAGTATTCTTTTTTTTTTATGGTATAGGGGGCAAACGAGCAGACGGGTCACCTGATGGTAAATGACTACCGCCGCCTATGGGCACCTGTAACTCAAGAGTTACAAGTGCGTTGCCGCTCTTTAAGGTGGGAAGAGGGGAGAAAAGCGGGAAGATGGGAGAGGAGGGAGATGGGAAGGACGGGAATAGGGGAGAGGGAAGGGTTAGGGCCTACGGTAACCTCACTCACGCGGCGAAAAGCAATGCATTCGTTGATTGACTGCCGGTTTTCTATGAGGCCGTGGTATCGAGCGGAGTCGAGCCGGCCCATACGTGCCGAAGCATGGCTCTCCCACGTAAAAAAACAAACACTTTCAGCTCATCCTCACACCTTAGAACCCAAATGGTCGCGTACGGTTCCACAGGAATTTCCTGCCGAGATTTTCAGGAGGGACTACAATATGGAATTTTTCAAATCATGAGTGTATAGGTTTTTAAAGGATCGGCAACGCGCATTAGACATGTGTAGTTCCGGAGCGTAATAGTTCCTGGAACTATGTCCGCAGTCGGAACTATGTCAGTTCTTTCCGACTTGCTCAACCTAATAGTTCCAGTTCCACAGTTCTTCGGAACGATCACGCGGATTGAAGGAGCGGCCGGAGCGGTATTGAATGGTGGAACGAATAACGAACTGTCCGTGTGACGAATGCCGCGAGCGTTGCATTCCGGGCCGACATGACATCCCCTACATCTGTTCCGTGCAAGGGTGTATTTTGAAAAGCAGGACTTACTTTTATGGACAGAAGGCAACGATTGAGGGCATCAAAGGTGCCTGAGCTACTTTTTATGTTAGCAATTATAAATAAAATACCTATATATAATATATTATGTATTATGAATATTATGATGTATAAATTTAAATATTACTTAATTATGTATATTTACTATCAATTGATTTTTAAAGACCCAGCCAATACATTAACTTAAAATATTTTAAGTCTAAATAAACAATGTCATTGTTTAGAACCATGTATGTCCGAGGAACTGTCTGAACCGAATAAAACTGTTAACTACAATGTCCGGATAAAACTAAGGAACTAGACAGTTCCTCGGACATGTTTCCTGGAACTAGTTCCGACAAGGAAAGAAAGGAACCGTTCCAGATTCAATCCCATGTCGGACATGGTTTGCGCATGTCTAACGCGCATGCCCTTCCTTTGAAGGTACAAACGTCTTTTAGCTGCAGAGCTCTACAGCTAAGTGAAGTCCAAACAATGGATGCTTAATTTTGTTATTTTTTGATAATAGCTAAGGATTGGTATTTTTTTGATAATTATGAGTTTATTGCGTGGGGTTGCCTTAAAAAAATAAACTACTATGAATTATCCAATTAACGTGGGAGAGCGATGCTCCAGCACGTATGGACCGGCTGGACTCCGCTCGATACCACGGCCTCACAGAAAACCGGCAGTGAAGCAATGTTTGCATTACTTTTCGCCGCGTGAGTGAGGTTACCGGAGGTTTTAACCCTTTCCTCTCCCCCCTCTAATCCCTCTTCCGCTACTCCCACCTTAATGGGCGGCAACGCACTTGTGACTCTTGAGTTACAGGTGCCCATGGACGGCGGTAGTCATTTACCATCAGGTGACCCGTCTGCTCTCTATACCATAAAAAAAATACCCAAGCAACCTAGTGCAACATCTCACCTGTTTATGAATTGGTCGCTCCCACATGCCTTTTAATATTATACTAATGTGGAATCGAATCGTGAACTTGTCATAGAACTCTGTACTCTGTCCGGTCGTTTCAATATCTGTGTAGAACTTCATTAAGGCACTGGGCAGAGCCGTCTGTGACATGGGATGGTCCATAAACTTCTCGTATACATTCTTCAATTTCAACGGCACAGATAAGTTGATTACGAAGAGAACTTCAACGATCTTGGCGACGAGGTACGGGTTCTTGAAGAGACGAGAGTTGCATATCGCGGACAACAGCCAAGATATTATCGGATCTTCTATGTAGTCTGCTACGATTTGCGGCACGTATCTGTAAATTTAATTACGATGGATAGTGACGAAAGAAAGATTTGGATAGTAAAATTATGATAAAAATTCTGAGTTATATATTGCCTGTAATGACTTCGCAAAAATTATTCTGACTCGATCACTAAACACATGAACGAGCATGACCTCCTGCTACATACTCTGTCCATTTATTTATTTTCTTTTTGACAGTTTCTTGAGAACGTAACTGTGCTAGGTTTGTAAAATTAAACTTTAAAACGCGCTGTTAGAAATTAGTTAGGCTACTTTTATTTTGGAAAAAGAATTAGCTACTCCTTCCAACACCAGCTATCTACCACTGAAAGTCCCGTGGAAATCAGTCCACCCGTTCTAGAGATTAGCCGGAACAAACAGACACACAAACAACATTAAAAAAAACGGATTTTTAGGCATGAGCTTAAAAAACTATTATTTTGACACTACGAACAGACACTTCGATCTTATTTATTTGTATTGATATAGTAAACGTGGATAATATAATTTATTAAACTAAAGTTCAGCGTTTTTACCTCAAATAAACATTTTACGTTTTTTCAAATCGATTAAAACCTTTTAAATAAAATCGATTATTATTTTTGATCGAATTGGCAAATTTTTGGTTATCACTAATTGACTACTTATCGAACTGTCAAAAATAAAATCATTGAGTGGACACAGTATAGTAGCCGGCTTCAGTGCACGTCGATCAGTACTACAGACCACGACGTGTGTGTAGTGCGTATACTCACTGCACGGCGAAGAGCATGAACTCGGCGATGTCCTCGACGTACCACTCGGGCGTGGCGCAGAAGGCAGCCCGGGCGGCCGGCTCGGCGCGCGCCGCCTCTAGCTGCTGCGTGAGCAGCGCGCACACCGACGAGTAGAACTGCAGGCTGCGACGCATTAATTCGCCTTCGAGAAGCGCGGTTTCTGCGCATTGCTTCGACCTGTGAGATAGGATACAAACACGTAGCAAAAGGGTAATACTACTACTGTACTTGTTTGCAATGACGCAATAATGTCATTTCTCTGATACGGCGCTGCCAGTTGCTGTTTGTGTTATGATATTACGAGACCCTCAAGTTAAGTGCACTAACTGTTCATTGGATTCTTCAAGACCATTTGACAGTAAGTACAGAAATTTTGTTTACTATGGGTACCGCACTTCATGAGTGATGCGCTAAGGAAGCAGCGTGTGACTTGGTCTCGTGATATGTTAAAAAAGTTTGAAGACGGCCGATCTAACTACGTGAACTCGATTGTTACATGTGACGATACCTGGCGGTATTATTTCGACGTTCCTACTAAATCCCAGAGTAAAGTGTAGGTGTTTGAAGATGTTTCATCTTCACTAGTTTCCACTGAGGGTTTAGCTAAAGATCAATTTTTTACTGATCATTTTATTGACTTACCTGTGAAGTCTTTTGATTTGTCGTCGCCAGCGGCGAAGCAATTCCCGGTTACGTAATGCAGAGAAGCTGTTACGCCACTGTGGTTCAGCAGCCATGAGTTCTTCAATCACTTTCTGAAGGTCACGGAAAGCTCTGGAAATGACATAACCAATTCGTTTATTACATTGTCTTCACACATCGTTTTATTATTTAAGAAATGAAAAAAAAACATGCAACGCACCTTATTCTTCGTTGATGTGTGTGCAGTGCTGGTATTAGCGCAACGTGGTGCATGTGTAGTGTCAAGAACCAGCACACTGTCTGGAATTTCGCCTCCGGCCACTTGTGGTTAGGGTCCTTATCTAATTTTATAAAATAATTTTAGACAAACAAATGATATTTACTATTATTAACAGTTTCATCACTATATGTATAGATGTAACACTCACTTAGTGAATCTAGCCAGTCTTGCGCCTCCTGTGCTGTGAAATACAATCGCGTTTCATCGCGCACGTTAACCCACGAATCTGGTTGAAACGTGTAGAGTGGGTAAACGCGCTCAAGTTTGATACGCACTGACAGTAACTGCAGCACCGAACATACATTCAGCATGAACCCGTCGCCTGTAAAATTACAAGGTTAATATCAAGAAGTATGTAGTCCCAATTAAACTAAAAAAATAAAGCCAACTGCGAGTCGGACTCACGCATGAAGGGTTCCGCACCATCATAGAAGATTTAATACCATAAGCCAAAAAATACGTCTTTAGTAGGGGAGCCCCCTTTAATTTTATTATTTGTGGTTATAGCGGCAACAGATATACACATCTGTGAAAATTTCAACCGTCTACGTCTACGGACCATGAGATACAGCCTGGTAACAGACAGACGAACAGTATAGTCTTAGTAATTGGGTTCCGTTTTTAGCCTTTACACATACAGAACCCTAAAAAATATATGTTAGAAATAAAGTGGGTGGCGGCTAAGGTTCATTATAAGCGTTGTCAAGGGTTCGACTCTATGACGATTGTATTAATTTTATACTAACTTTTAAACTTTCGCGTTCCACGATATAATTATGAATTTATACGGGAATTAACGCGATCAGGAAATAGGTATTACACATACCTATTTCGTATATACATACCTTCAGAGGTATGTATATACAAAATAGGTATGTAATACCTATTTCCTGATCGCTTTAAGTCAGCCTGTGACTACGGCCAGTGCAACCTGGTCGAAACGTCAGGGAATTCAGATGTATGTAATACCTATTTCGTGATCGCGGTAATTCTCACATAAATGCAAAGTACTAATAGCTTTTTGTAAAATCGTATTTTTTTTTTTGCAGGAAATAGAACTATGCAGTTGAATTTAAAATGCAAAACTGTATCTGGATACAAAATTTCATGAAAATCGTTGGAGCCATTTCCGAGATTCAGATTATATATATAGGTACATATACTCGTCAATAGTTCGAACCATTATATATGTGTGTATATGTTACACTAAAGTTACGAGTATTTGTGTATAATGTGTGTGTATATTCGTATCGAATTTTGTATGTATCCCATTCTTTTCTTTGTAATTTTTGTACAAGATTGTTAATTGCACCTACTTCTTCTTTTCTCTGCATCACCCAAAGGTCGACTGGTAGAGAATGCCTTAGGCATTAAGTCCGCCTATGTACTAATGTGCAAAAAGTTTTAATAAATAAATATATACAAGAATTGCTCGTTTAAAGGTGTTAGATAGATTACGTATTCATTTTGATAGACAGTGTCCAACTTTTTTCACTTGAGGAAGTTTAGGTGGTATGTAAAACGGAACACGTATATATAGATCGTTTTTTATCCTGTATGTAAAAAATTAAATTAGTAGCTGTTCCTTCTACTTCATACAACTACTGGAATAACATCGATGAGTAACGTTTTTCCTGGTATATCAAGACATTGAAAATTCTAAATAACATATACAATATACATTGTTTAAACTTTGCTGCAGGGCGCTATAAATTAATTCACAAGCTACGAATAAATACAGACATTTCGGAGAACTGTACAATATAAAGTTATATTATTGTTTTTAAGATGTGTTTCAGTGTCCATTATTCAATATTTTGGGTGCCTTGTGTAGGGTTTAATTTATTTATATTTTTTTAAGACTAAATAGTTTTATAAATTTACTTCTATAGTAATCTGAACTTCAGTTATATATTATGAATCAGTGGACCTATTCGATACAAATACGACAATAATAGTTTGCGCATTGTATGAAATGGCACAGTTTGTCTCGACCAAGTTATAAACATCTAATATATAAATATTTACAGTAAACGATCAACAATTGCGACTTAATGATTCAACCTGGATCTCGGAAAGTCAATTATTTTGGACTAATGCCAATACAAATTCGTCTAATAGACAAGAGCGAGGTGAGCGACATTTAAACGAAATATGTGCGCTATTTTTGCCAGTCATTAATAGCAGGGTCCTACGACGTATATAATGCTGAAGAAAAAACTAAATGAACATATTCAGAGTGTTATGTATTGTAAGTATAACAGTTGAAAATCTTTATATTACCTAAATTAGATATGCGTGCGAAGCATGTGCGTATTTATTTCGCGTAAGAAAACAGGTGTAAATAGGCGGTGATACTACCACCACTCTTGAACGGTAACGATGTTATTTTAAAAGTTCAAGCAGAAAAAAAATCCCAAATTAAGGACTTTTTTAATACAAAACAACAAAAACAACAAAACTCTGAAACTGAAAAAAAAAAAAACATGTTGGATGTTGATAGACTATACGGATTTGCGCGGCAATGTCCGTATCAAAAATATTATCATTGAATTTGACATGAAAATTGATAACCCGTTTAGGAATGAACGTACATGAGTAAATGATTTTCCTAAACTGAAAAAACTGTTTTTTAGGTTGTGTAGCAGTTTTAGGGATCGGCGATCTAATTATGTGGATAGGATGACCACTTATTCATATTATTTGCTCAGTCTTTAGTTAGTGTTGTGCTTGCTGCGACACATCCTCCTTCTGATATAATAATAACATTCTTGGACATATAACACATCGCTATCTAGACCCCAAACTAAGCATAAGCAGAGCTAACTAAACTCAGATTGACAGTATGAAATACAGATTCGTTAACTCACCGGCCAAAGATCTCTCATCTGTTTGCAGTTGCGCTCTACGTTCATTCCTTTGCAAGAGCGCGGCGAAGCAGTTGAGCAGTGGTTCTCTCGCATCAGGACATAACAGAATGTTGTGGCAAATGTTGTGCAACGTGTTGCGACTCACTTCTACCTCGCGTTGTAGAGCGAACGCGAGGCTGCGATCACCCGATCCCGTCGCGAATAGACGCTCGGCCAAACGGGGGTTTTCTTCCGCGAACAGTGAGATCTATTTGATAGACAATTAAATGTATTGCATATTATAAGTCGACTGTTCTAAAAAGTTTTTCTGTATGGGCTACGCTGTGTCCCACAACTAGTGTTGTGAATGTTCTTTGAACCAGGTAAACGCTTACCATCCAAATCCAACGCAGTGTGCTTGTTTGCCAATTCAGTTGTATTAAAAGTATTATTTATTATTAGGCACCTTAAAGGTTACTATGTGTGGTAACAATTAACATATTAGGTACTATTAAATGTTATACGCATTGAATATTACTAATTAGTACTGGTTATTGTGTGTTGTTGTTTTGCACACTTTATGCCTACGTATGTATTCCGTGCAAACAGTCAACGCACACTTACATACAAAAGTTAGCGGCCGGTTCGATTTGATCGGGCGGCGACTTTGACTTTCATGAATGACACACAACGGTTGTGGAGCCACTGTCGTTAAAAAAACCCACGATAGTGTAGGATCAATAATCAATCGATATCGATAAGTATGTGTTCAGATCACACAAGCGATATAATTACAAAATAAAGAAGTTGATAGGTAGTAGTAATTACTCTCAGAGCATGTCAAGACTGTGTCTGGGACTTGTGGTGCAATACCTAATGGGTTCTTTTGGCGGTGAACGCGCAGACTTGTATTTTGATAGGTTAAATCAGATTAGATTTTTCAGAACCCACTCATTTGTAACGATTTACTTTATTTAATGTAAATAAAACTAACTACTTATAAACAGTTTTCTAATTTAATAAAAGTAGGGCATAATTTTGATACATACATAAAAAATCGATATTTGTTATTTTGAAACAAATTTATTACAGAAATCTTAACTAAATAATGTAGTAAATATGGGTCTAAAATTCTTTGTACAAAATTTTAAGAGCTACTTGCTTACAGTTTTATTATCATTCACAGTATGAAACTAATCGAATGTATCTATAGCTTTCAAATGTTACCATAATTACGTGTCTATCTCTATTAATGTAAATACTTTCTTTGCAAAATTTTGTTAGTTCGTCGTCATCGCTGCTCGGAATTGGAAATAAACGCGAGTGATTTGTGAATTATTACGGGCGACTTTAAAAGTGGTAAACTGTCGGTATTTTGTTTTGCACATTGTGATTTACAATTACGAATCAGGTGATAAGTCAGACCTTTAGTGATCCTGAATACGGACGGATGCTGATAGCATATGGCCATTGGACTAAAGGGAGTAAAGGGAAATCCTGATTGTATTAACCTAAAACAGTTCAGAGCAATCCGCTTCTCGATACACGAACTACTGGCAAGCTTATGCGGCACCGCGGGACTTTTGTGTCGCACTAGAACGTGACTATTTAAACTGGGTGTTCCTTCAAAGACAGATCGGTAGATTCGGGGCTTATGCATGGCCAGCGCACCACCTGACCTGACACCTTTGGATTTTTTATGGGGCTACGTAAATAACAAAGTGTTGAAATGCTTCGGCGCATATGGTACGCTTGTAATCGAGTTGGACTACGGTATTTCGTGTCGCATCTCGTAAGAAAAGTGAGATCTAAAGGTAATCTGTTATTTTAACCATAATTAAATTCACAAACCGGTGCTGATTTTGTTTTTTTAATAAAACTGTACTAAATAAAATGATAATCCTTATGTTGTCAAAAGATTGGTGCAAGTACCGATCTACTTAATTGTCATACAAGTTTCTGTGCGAGTGTTAGAATCTAACTCTGTATTCGGTTTATAATAAAATTACCTACACAAAGGTGAAGCATCATGCGTGCTGTTAAAAGTTATTTTAATAATGGTGAATTTTAGTTCGAAAATAGCGAATGAAAGGTAAAATTATTGTTATGTAAATTTTACTAAACCATAATTTAGATCAAATCAATATTATGCTGAATGATCTCTTGTTTAAATGTCTTCGGTTGCAAATCAGTAGCGTTTGACGACCTGAGTTTTTAAACGCGGTAGCAAGTAGGTAGGTACTTACGCATAGCGCAAGCGATCAGCGGCGCGGCCGATTACATTAGCAGCTATACATTGCGTAGTGCAAAATAAAAATAATCACTATAGATCCTTAACCTTGACTTTCCGGTAGAAATATTCAATGATTTTCGACTCAAAATGATGTTCTGAATACACTATTTCAGTATTCGTTACGCTGTTTCTTACACCCTGTATAATATAATTATATACTATACTTGATCTGAAGTATTTAGAAAGAGATTAGTTTTTGTATAGTTTTCGAGTCGTGTATAGACAATAATCGAAAAAATACTTACAGCAAAAAAGGGGCCCAGGAAACTGACCCGGGCGATTTCTCTGCCGGGAGCGGTGGTCACTGGGTCTGGGCACAAGCTCGGCAGGCGAGCGATTAGCTCGGCAAGGGGACGGCGCGCGTGGCGCGGGCCGGCGCGCAGTTCGCACAGCGCGCGCAGCCCACGTAGTGCCGCGCAGCTGCCTCCGCCCGACCCGCGCCCGCCCAGCGGCGACACCGCACGACGCATCTCCTCGCGTATTCCCATCACTAGTGGCACGAACACCTGACAGAAATAATCGCCTTTAATGTTCAGCGACCTCCATCCCTCTATTTCTACAGCTGGTAGTAAAGAATCACGAGACCTGTTCCTATGGCTGTTAAATTATATTATTACTAGTATGGAAATAAATATTAACCATATTAACATTGAAACAACAAGTATTCGCAACCATATTTAGTACATAGATAAACAATGTTAGTGTATAGACGGCCAGTATGCAGTCAATTTGAACGCGACGGTCGTTAAAATGCTATAGGTGGCTTTAAGGGAACCAGGCGTAATCGGGTACAATGTCACTGGCAGTACTTTGAGCCTAACAAGATAATTTAAATCGTAAAAACATATAGATACTTAGCACTAGAGTCGATAAGAAAAAACTTTATATACCAGATAAAAATGTGTAATGTGTGTTATAATTAATTACCTAAGTTTCTATAATGGAGAAAAAAAAAAAATATTTTGTATAATATCTTTAAAAGTTTTTTTTAACCCATAAAGCAGTCGTATATATTCTGTCAATGTGTAAATCTTATTAAAATATTTTTTATAATGATTGAACATTTACTATTATAATTACTACTAAGAATCAACCAACCCATTATCAAAATTTGTCTTGTAACATTACTTCCATTTTAGCATAATATAACTGTAACTGGTGTTGAAGTTACGTAATATACAGTGGTGGTCATTGAATTAAGAACGATTTGTAAATACAGAAATTTTTAAACAAATCTTGTAATATTTTTTTTGTGTTTGTCTCTGAAATTATTATATTATATAAATGTACTATTATGAAATATTCACATGATCAAAATGAAAGGAATTAGGAATACAATGTGTAAAATAATAACAGACTTTTCACAATAAAAAATTCTGAAGAGTACCAAATTTTTATGCAAACAAAGCTGGACAAATAATTAAAAACGAACATTGAATTGTTCAGGAATTGACTTGGATGAAACATAGGCTAAGTAAAAATACATTAATTATATGAAATTAGTTTAAACTACAATTAATAGTTCGTGGCCGTGGCGTCGACAGCGGCTAGCCATTGATTATTGATATAAAATTCTTACATTTTTCAACAGAAATTGAGTTTTTCTGACTTGATGTTCTATAGGATTTAGATCTGGGCTGTTGCCTGTTAGGCCCGTCTAAGACAGAAACTGATTGTATGTTGGCCTATTGCAAATATACTTCCTGTTCCTTCCTTTCCTGCATTCCTGTACATAGTCGCAAGGGAAAACCGGAATGCCGGCAAGTATGTATTACAAGGATATTTCTTCTAGCGTCCGCAGGAAGCATGTAACTTTTTAAAATTCCGTGTATGACCTTCAGTATTGGACCCCTCCACTAACCACCTAACAACTTTTCATATAATTTTAAGTACCTGGTAGACCGAGCTCGTTCGCTTTTTGGAAAATCGTATTTTTTTTTTTACCGGAGATACAAGTATGCAATTGAACTTAAAATGCAAAACTGAACCTGTATACAAAATTGCATGAAAATCGTTGGAGCAGTTTCCAAGATTCAGATTATATATATATACAAGAATTGCTCGTTTAAAGGTATTAGATGTACCTGTCTCATATTTACCTCACCAAAGATAACATACAGTTCTCTAAAAGCATTAGATCATTCAAAAATAGCCGGGCCTGATAGCTTACCTCCTAAAACATGCAGCGTGGGTCTCACATTACTAGTATTCTTGTTAACTCCTCCAGCTAAGCTAATTGCTTGTTTTAGGAGTGGCCTTAGCCATTACGCTACCGCCGCTTCCATTTTTTCCTTTACATATTTTATACTAGCTGTTGCCCGCGACTATGTTCACGTAGAAATTTTGATTTAGGATGTGCTATTCCAGACTATAATTTATCTCTGTGCTAAATTTCATCCAGATCATTTTTGTCGTGATTGAGTAACAAACATCCATCCATACCAACTTACGCATATAATAGTAGTAAGATAACTATAAAAACATTAATTTGAAACTTATTGAACAATTTAACAGAATACAATTTTTAATAATGTGATAATCATTTAATAGACTTTTTTTACTTTTATAGAGTATTGAAAATATAGCGATTATATTTGTTGTGATTTTACTTTATTTAAAAGGAAATAAGGCCGATAGTGACCGGATATTCATTCATCTCTAATTGTGGTTCTAAACAAACTGAACAATGTGTCGTATTTTAATAAAACTATGGTTCTTTAAAATACGTTTGGTGTTTTATTCGAAAAATATAAAAAAAACCAAAGAGTAGAATTTTTTAGGATGCCATAGTAGATTGGCAAAAACAAATCTGGTCAGGCTGTTGTGTATAGCGCTTTACGCGATAAATCGTGACTTTGTTTGGACTTCCATACGAACTTTCATCCCCACACAGGTCGAAATTTCAAACATTAGAACAAACATATATTTATTTCTTATGAAGTGCCTAAATACAAAGTTTCATGGTTTTGTCTTCTAGTCCGGGCACCTGAGCATTAGAGGGTGGTGGTCTTTTATAACAATACAATACTTGGCTTAAAATTTGAAGAAAAATACGTAGAATAACATACTAAAGTGTCTACTTCGACGAAGATACGCGTCATTGTTTATTATTGCAAAATAACTTGAAAATCGGCTTTTTTTCGGTTTTCATTAAAAATCTAGAAAAGTATTGCTTTTAGAGCAAAATGTTAAATGCAAAAGCTGTTAAGCTTACATAAGGATTAGGCATTAAAAAAAAATTTGAAAATTGTTTCCATTGTTTAAATCAGCGAGAAAAATGAAAAATGCAAAGAAATTAAAATGCGTGAAAATGCACGTTGCAATATTCAAAATTGAATGAAAATCTAATATGTTACACACATTAGTATGTTTTTCATTGAACGCCAAGTTAGATCGCGAAATTTCCTATGTCCTTTCCCAAGGTCTAATCTATCTCTGTAGCAAATTTCAGTTTAGGCGTGAATGCGTAACAGATAGACAGACAGTTACTTTCGCATTTATAAAATAAAATATTATATACATATACTATCGACCCGCCCCAACTTCGCACGGGTGTAATGTAGATACTAATGTGGTGAACAATTATCGTCATATAATACAAATTAACACAAAACAATATTAAACTATACGTACTCGTAACCTTTCTCTTGAATCGCTCTACCTATTGGTGTAAACCGAATTAAAATCCGTACCGTAGTTTAAAAGATCTAAGCGTACAAACGGCGGAAGCGACTTTGTTTTATACTATGTAAAGAAGATAGTAGGGATAATAAATGCTTAGAACAAGGCATTTTCCAAGCGTTTGGAAACGAGCTTTTATCACTCATATTTATAAGATCGGTGACAAAGCAAATATTGAAAACCATCGTCCTATCTTTATTCTCTCCACTTTGTCTAAGCTTTTCGAGAGTATGGTGAAGTTCTATATTTTAATATATTTGGCCTCTTAATGTGCCTGAGCGGCACGGTGTTGTCATCTCGTTCCACTACCACTAACCTTATAGTTTTCATGTTTTCCAAATAACGATTGTCGTATTCACGTGGACGCTGTGTACACGGATTTTCGAAAGGCTTTCGACAAAGTGGATCATAAATTACTTATGGACAAAATAGTGTTACGGACAAAATGGGAGTAGAGGTAATCTGCTAAGATGGCTTGCTTTTTTGTGTAAGAAACAAACCATCGTATACACAGCAGGACTCAGACCGTTGCAATTAACGGTTATGGATCTGACTGTGCTATTCTTAAGTCCGGTGTTCCCCAGAGATAATGGTGGGACAAATTGAAATTTGTCCTACCATTATCTTCATAAATGGCGATAAATCATGCTTCATGAATTCAAATTTAGTACGCGGATGATATAAAAGTTTACAAGTCATGTGGAAATACACAAGATTGCTGGTTACTCCAGGATGTTCTCAACAGACTAACCCTAAGTACTGCAAGGCCAATAAGTTGCTACTAAGCCTCTCAAAATGTAATCAAATAAGTTTTACCAAAAATACAATATCTAATCTAATATTCATACTTTTACGTATTCTTTAGATAATGTTCCCTTTCCTGTTAAGACCGTTCACTTGGATGTTAATATTGTTACGAATATCCCGCCAACTATTGGCGACTGTGGGAAGTCGTATAGAGCTACAAAATAAAGATACACGCCATCTGTTGAGACAACACGATACTAAGTACTAACCCATTCATGGAAAATACGAGTTTGTTTTAGAGGCTTCTATTGTTTTGTAGGATTTGCCAGAGGTGTCGCGATTTTTCTGGAAGTACCGTTTCACAATATAAAGCGTGGCATTGCGGAGTTGTTAGTTTTAGTTTCAAGTGAGTGTAAAGTGAATTAACAGCGAGTAAAGTGTAAGTGGATTAAGAAGTTTAGTGTAATAGTGACAATAAATTATTGTGATTGTGTTGTTGCTAGTTTCCCTGTGTATTTTGTGATCTATTAAAATAAATTGTGCCTATTTCGGTAACAATCTGGTATAATTCTCGAATCCCGAACCTCAGCTCGTAACAATATTGATCAAATTATCACCAAGGCCTTTCGCTTGTACTGTTTTGTTATACTATCCTCTAACGACTTAGAAAAACCATCTACTTTCCTACATTTATTTAAACTTTAATTCGATCTCAATTAGAGTATGCTGTTCCCATTTGGAGTCTTTACTGCGATAAATACTTACAGAGCATGCTACAGAAAAAAATCTTGCCCACCATACATTATAAAGCCTTCACTCAAGATACAGACCAATTCATTTCTTTAGATAACAGAGTGGTGGGTCTATGTCGCGTGGTTACCATTTTTTTATTTATTTTTATTTATTTATTTACATTTGTTAAGACATGTGATAAGATCGTCACTCTTTTGACACTAGGTCAAAAGAAGACTACCGCTAAGTCAAATGAAGAGGAAAACTGGAGTAGGGCCTCTACATAGTTATTTCTATTTCTAAACCCCCATCCACTTTTTCATAGTCAACATTCGGTGTTTCGACATGCCCATTAAAATTTTACCTTTCATAACCGTATCAAAATCTTGCCAAAACTTTTCTTTCACTTCATCCTAGCATCCAGCGTGTGGTGCATACACGCTAATAATAAACATAATCAGGCTCTCTCATACTTCATTTCACAAATATTAGTCTATCATAACTCTTTTTACATCCGTCACACACTTTCAGAACACTTTTCAATACTACTACCACTCCATTTCTCTTCCCATGAAGACTGCGAGCAGACGAGGGCGGCACTCCCCGCCATTAACAGTCGGCTGTCGAAGATGCTACTCCGGCTGAACCAGCGTCAGCTGCGAACGGCAACCGGAGCTATCACCGGGCATGGCTCGTTTAACAAACACCTTTCTGCTATAGGTGCTATGGACAGCCCACTGTGCAGAGCTTGCATGGAAGCAGAGGAAACAGCAACCCATGTACTTCTGGACTGCCAGGGGGTTGCAGAATACCGGCCTAAGTACCTTGGCTCGCCAGGGTCACTCTCTGAGATCGGCGTCGCCGCGTCGGTAACATGAATGGGTTACTAGGATGCTTTGGGGAGTTAGGGTGGCTAGAATAGCTTTCATTCCCACCAACGCAAAATACGCGCCTCGTCGTGGAGTTGCGGAAAATTGCCCGTGAAAACCTAACCTAACCTTCTTTTCCCATCACTCCCACAATAATAAAACTTGTATCGTTCTCCTATCTCTCTAGCTTCGGTATCCTTAAACTTTGTTTCTTGCAAGCATGCCACATTTATCTTTTTTTTTTAAAACACCCGCCAACTCTCTCGCTCTTCCAGTCTTAGCCAAAATATTCGAAATTGTATACCTCAGCCGTATTTCTCGGGTTTACAACAATCTTTGTAAGTGTTGGTGTAGCCGTGTGCTGTTGCAGCGCGTCTACTACGGTGTAGTTACGCCCTAGCTCTTTAATATATTATTCATACCACAAGGTTTTGGCTGATTATTTTTATGACCAAAACAATAGTAAGAGCTAATGTTAGATTGAAATTTTCATTTACTTGTAAAACCTTTGGACAGAGCATTTGATCATGTTGGCAAAAGGTTTGCCATTGACGGTCAGTCACGTAAATCGTTAGTGAAATCTATCAAAAAATAATTTATAAATGTTAATATGGGGGAGCCATATTTGTGATTTTCAAAATTTGATCAAACATATCAACTCACCAATGTACTACCTCACAAACATGACTTCTTTTTAAAATTGGTATAGATTGACAAAAACTACTCACCTCTTCAAAAACTTCTTTATCTGTATAAGTGGCGAGAAGAAGTTCTGGAATTAGTCCAGTTGGTGGTGACACCACCAACACATATGGAAGTAGAGCTGATTTCCTACACTTCTCTAGGTCAAACTTGCTTTGAAGCACTAACACTAAATAATTCACCAGTAAAGTTCTTAAACTTTGAAGTAAGTCACTCAATGGAGGCTCTGAACTCTTCTTCGAATGTTCTCGTTCATAAGTATTTATGTTGGTGTAGAAACGCACTATGTAGCTAACAGCTAGACCTTGTGTTGGAATTGTTTTGGGTAGTGGCAAAGATGGTGTGGGACAATCTGCTTTCTCAGTATCTGCTTCTGACCCATGTTGTCCACTTGTTAACATTTCATCAACGTCTTCAGTTAGTCTTTTTGTGGTTTCGGTGATTGCAATTAATTTTTGGTTGAGTGGATCTGAGCCATCTGCTATTTGTGTAATAACATCCATAAGGGCTTGTGACGCAAAATCCTCTAAACTTAGTTTAGGGTTATCAAGAAGAGATGCAGCTACCAATGGCACAAAAATTCCTCCTGTAAATACAGATAATGATAAAATGTTATGAAAACCTAGGCATTGGTCCCAATTCTGTTACTTCACTTGCTAAATTAAAATTCACTAAATTTTCTTCATATAAGATGTAAACCTTGTACACTTCAAAACAAGGTCTTATTTCAAATTGAAACAAGTAGGTAATATATGTCGCTATCGAAATAAGCAATTTATTTGTCGACTAAAGTCTGATACGCTTAAATAAACTCTAATACCACGTAGCGAGAGCCGCTATCCGTTGAATGCCATCTCTTTAGCGATCTTGTTCGGCCATAATAAAGCCGCAACTCAGGTCGCACAGGGCTAATTACCTACAGCTATATTCACCTAGAAGTTGCCTCTCTTTCTATCGCGTAACTCCTATCCTATCCTATACCTAATTAATTAATATCAATATTTAATTACTAGTATGTAGTATACCTACTCTATTTCTGTGAACAAATAAACTTAGGCTTGGTACTACTAACTCGATAGTCTAGATATGAAAGGATGGCGCAGCGCGTGAGTGAGCATCGAACTAACGTGCGGTCTGGCCGGCGCGCGGCAGCCCACTGAATTTGCGCACGATTAGAGGACATTGCCGGGTATTTGTAGTTTTATACCTACACTGCGGAGTGGACCTGGCCTGGTAACACTTTAATTTCAATTACAGTTTGATTTAAGAGCCAAGTATAAAAAAATACCATTATTTATTCATATTGAAAGGAATAAGTCGTCGACGGTACGACATAAATCTCAATAATCAAAAGTCTACAGCATGGACTCATAACACTTGATATACACACAAACCTGCACTGTCTTCTGACCAAGACACTTGTAAGATCTTGGCCACAATATTTCTCAGTTGTTCCTCTGTCAATTCAGTACAACTGACTGTTCGTGACCGGTGTATCTTTCGTGCTGGTGATGCTTGTGAGTCACTGTCATCCACCTAATAGATAAACCATCATTAGATTTCATAAAATAATGATATAAAGGGCACTTAATTTTTTGTGTTACGTTTACTAAACTTTCTTTCATTTGTTTTAAGAATTGTAAACATGTGAAATTATATTGAAACTCTACACTCTCATATTGTGAATATTGCATACAAACCGAGTGGATTTCAGAAAGAAAAAATATTTTTTTGTTTCCCTTTTTTGCTATACATTCATAATGCTATAAATTGATTAAAGTGGTAAGATAAATTACTTAATTATATTAACATTACTGACCTCCATTGGCTCTTGCTGCTGTTCTGATTGTGAATTCCTTTCGGACACATCATCAACATCCATAGATAGTGAGCGACGTGAGCAACTAGGAGAGGCATTACTAGGTCGTGGCCTAACTGGTGAAGGCTCGGCAAACTGTGCAGGGGATATTGATCTTGAAGTACTGTCTTCTCGGGTAGAGGCCCCCTCTGAACCACCAACTGTTGACTGTGGTAAGCTAGATACTCTCACTGAACCACAACTTAGCAGTGTGTCTTCACCCATAGAATCAAAACTGTTGTATTGTCTAGTCTGTGATAGATCTGTCATTTTAGTGTCAGGCATTTCATCTAGTAGATTATTATCAGTCTTCTCAGTCACAATTAACCCATCTGCAGGAATCTTTGTCTGATCTGTTTCACTGTTTTTGACACTTTCTGAATAGTCTGGTTCTTTGTTTGTGTTAGCCACTTCAGGTGTTATAGGTTCTGTAGAGCCACGAGGTAGTGGCGCAGGAGAAAACCGGGGTTGCGAGGAGGTCTGCAAGTCTGGAGACGGCATCGAAGCACCTGGAGTGGCTGGAGGACTGGCTGGTGATGGTGCTGACCCTGCACCACTGAGCGCAGCGAGACGCGCCAGGCGGCGCCTCCGTATCTGTAAACGACCAACATGAGGTCCAGCTACACGTGCATGAACCCTATACACGCGCCAACGTTAAACACCAACGCTTTGTTTTGTTACGAAATTAGATTGGCCATACGCATTACGCCAAGGTTCGTTTACAAAACAAATTTTCAACTTACCTCTTCTTGACTCAGTTCACTCATAATGAAGAATTACTACTTTGCACTTTGAAAAACCGTGTTGAAAGCACTACTCCTTTCAATTTAGTTTAAAAAATTTGGATGAGAAGAATGAAGAGCAAGCCACACAACGGCGAGTCAGTCACCTCGCTCAGCTGTTTGACGTTTGTGGTTGGTAGAATGACGAGAAAGTATTGAAAATACACGCGTCATCCTATCCGAACACTACGCTTCTCAACAAAGCATAAGTTATAGCTATCTCTTTCTTGTAGAGTTTATCTACGCACGAGTGAGTGAGAAAAAATACAAAAGAAATAAAGGTATTCATATGTCTATGTATAGCCATGTTTATTATGTGTATAGGTACTAGAGTCTATTAAGTTTTACATAAAGAATATGTATTATATAATGTTTCAATAATGTTCATAGCCAATACTCTCAAAATACTTCTATTATTATTACCTTGTACAGTTTTTTCAAAATCTCGAATGTAAGAAAATCCAATTAGAATAAGAAAAATAATACATTTCGTTCTAAAATGTATGAAATTAATAAATGAATGACACTACTCATTAATCTTATCACATATCATATTAAGGGAAAAATATATTTGAAGAATCATCATGAAATTCAATCTGTACAATACATTTTTGAGGAAAATGATGAACATAGTACACTAACTTTTCTGGACGAAAGGTATGTGGTCAATGGCCGCATGTATTGTTAATTTGTTTACGTTTGGATTGTTATAAAATTGCAATAATACTACGTGCACTTTCTATGAACAATTTTAAAACTATAAAATAATCTTATGTTGAAATTGAGTGCTAAAACAAAATAAAATGTACTGATGTAACAATGTAAGCAACGTTAATTTTCAATTTCTTAAAGAATGTAATCCTTTTGATATTATTATCCTAAAATTAATTGTACAGTTAAAGTTGTGATAAGTGTTATACAAAAATGACGAGCCTTCAAGTATGTGAAATGGTTTCCGGGTTGAAGTCTCGCCATGCGGAGACAAGACATAAAGCTATTCGGGAATTATTGCATTTCACAAAAACAGATCTTAGAGAGATGTCCCCAGAGGTATTGACTCAAGTGCTGGATGATTTTAATCAACAGATACATGCATTAACCTCTAGCTATGACAACAACGAGAAGAAGGCAGGGATTTTAGCTATAGGTGTGTATGTTATAGGTTATATCACCCTGATTATCAAATACATTATGAAACATACATTAGTTTTAATAGACCAGTACCATCTAATACACTATAGATATATGTAATGTTTTTGAGTTTTCTAAGTAATTAACATTTACCTATGGAAATATTCATGTTATTGTTTCTTATAGTTATATTAATTTCAGTCTGTTTAATTGGAGGAGATACAGAAATAACAAAATCAAGAAATATCCGCTATGCCTACTATTTGAGAAATGTTTTCCCTTCTACTGATCTAAGTGTTTTAGAATTGGGAGCTAAAACTATGGGGAAACTTGCTGTTACTCTTGGTATAAAGAGAGTTGAATATGTAGAATATGAAATAAAAAGATCATATGAATGGCTTGCAGAAGAAAGAAATGAGGGGAAACGACTGTCAGCACTATTAATATTACGAGAATTGGCAATTTCGATGCCATACTATTTCTTTCAGCATACAAATGGTTTCTTTAATCACATTATGGTTGCTCTTCGCGATCCAAAAGAACAAATTAGGGAGGCTGCAAGAAAAGCATTAAGAGCTGCCCTTGTAATTACTGCCCAAAGAGAAAACCCTGAACAAAGTAATAAGGCTCACTGGTACATTCAGTGCTATGAACAAGCTATGATATCTTTCACTGATCAGACTGGAAGAGAAAGAGGCCTCAGCAGGGACGATCATGTGCATGGTGCACTTTTAATTCTCAATGAACTCCTGAGATGCTCAAATGCTGCTTGGGAGAAAAAGTATACATCTTTAATGCAAAAGCTGGATGCTGAACAGGAGTTGTCTGAGGAAGTGCCCTTGATGAGTTCCAAGTTACAAAGCTCTTGGGCAGCTCAACAGTTTCATGATGATAGGTGTCAACATACAGTAATTTACGAATCAAGTATTTGTAAAAAACTGATTTCAGAGATGTATGAGAAAATTTGTTCAGGTTAGTGTTTCCCAGGTTTCATTTTTATTTTCATTGAATTTCTTTGCATTTGCTAATAAAACGAAAAAAAAGTCAAACAAAAAAAAAACAAACATGAGATTCCCTTTCTCACTAAAAGCATAATTAGGAAGAAGTTTCACCTAAGCTTGTTCCTAGCTACCACCTTGATATTCAATACCACTATAAAATCCTTGGCTGTACACATAGATTTTGTCTAGAGAAGGGTAGCTGTATGTACATCTATCTGATCTGAGAAATAAAAATGTTATAGGAGAATTAATTTATGGCATTTCTTGATTTTTTTTCTATGGACCTTGGCAAATGAAATGTAATAAAGTTAATTTATTAAAAGATATCATTAAAGTACAGATATGGTAGTACAGTAAATAACACATCTCCTCAGTAGTCATCCAAAATGTTTTCTGAATACATTAAATAAATAACTTATTTTGTTATTAACTTAACATGATTTGGGATCACCTATTTAGCCTTTTTTATTTCTTAATACTTTAGGTATATTGTCAATTGTCAACCTTTTGGAAAAAAAACTAGTTAGGTTACCTTGTCTAATTCTTTATTATAGGTGGTAGCATATTATATTTAATCGATTTATGAAATATATGCTAATTGTAAATGATACCAATGGCCAAAGGTGGATGCAGGTTTTGGACATTTTAACTAACTTCAAAAAGAAGGAGGTTCCCAATTCCACTGTTTTTTTGTGTATGTTATGCAAATCTTCGCCATTTGCAAACCAATTTCAATATATATTTTTTTTATTTCTTCTCTTTATTTTAGATAGCTGATGGCGTCCTATCGATATTCAATAAATTTTGTCATTAACCACTGTTCCCATTCCATAAAAAAACACTTCTAGCTTTTCTTAGCGAATTTTTCGGGAAACCTTTCCAACTTCTCTTTGTCTATTAGTTACCTAGTGTTCGTACATTAAAGTGAATTCAAAACCAAACTTAGTAAATTTTTCAGGCATTTCATTTTTATGTGTATAGAGATAGATAATATTGATATGTAATAAACAATAACTTTCTATTTTCAGATGTAATGGCGCAACAGATTTCACGTGCCAACAACGTCCACCAAATGCTTCTTTTAATCATACCAAGACTAGCTGCCTATGACAGGCATGCATTCACTAAGAAACATCTTAAGTCTACTATTAATCATTTGATAACCTTTTTACGAGGTCGAGAAAAGGAGAAAGCTATGGCATTCACCACATTAGGCCTTATTTGTGTTGCAGTAGAGACTGATGTACTACAATATTTAGGGAGAATCCTAGAAATTATCAAACTAAGTTTACCACTCAAAGATACTCCAAAGAAACGTAATGGCTCTGACACTCCATTATTTAATTGTGTAACTCTGTTAGGTTTCGCTATGAAAGAAGATGTTGCTAATGAAGTCAAAGAATTACTAGACCCAATGTGTGCAACTGGATTAAGCCCACAACTCACTACAAGCTTCAAAGAACTTAGTCTAAATCTGCCTTCTCTAAAAAAGGAAATAACGGATCGGCTACTCAATATGTTATCATTAATATTGCGAAAGAAACCATACACTAGTGGTAGTGCATGTTCTGGTTTCTTTGTTGGAAATAAACAAGTAAATGATGAAAATCAAATAGTTCACATGTTTACCACAACTATGTTGGTAGAGCCTCATGATGCTACCAAGTTGGTGCTAGCTTTACGCACACTTGCCTCATTCGACTTTGAATGGAACAACACACTAATGTCTTTCATAAGAAGGTGTACGGATCATTACCTTCTAAGTGAACAACATGATGTTAGAATAGAAGCTGTGAAGACCTCTGCAAATTTATTAGTTAAAGCTGTTGAAAGATGTGCTCAAACGAATTCGCGAACGCTAAATGTAATTGTAGATGAGTCTCTTGGTAAACTGCTTTCTGTAGGCCGTTCAGATTTCGATCACGAGGTTCGATACAGAGTGCTAGAATTGTTCACAAATCCAATCTTCGACAGATATTTAGCCGTAAAAGAACATCTAAATTGTCTTTTTGTTGCCATTAATGATTCTCATAATGACGTGAGTGAATTAGCTCTGTGTATAGTTGGTAGGCTCAGCAACCTAAACCCCAGTTACACAATACCAACATTACGTCAGCTATTTGTGCAAGTTTTAATGGAATTGCAACATTCTGAATCAACGCGGGATAAGGAACAGGCACTAAGAATGGTTAACAATATTATTTCGCACGCCCCAAGGATTACACGGCAATTTGTAGATACTATACTCAATGTTCTTGTGCCAAAATTGAAAGAAGAGGCGAACAATCCTACCATGGTTTCCATAATATTAAAGGCTTTAGGTGATCTTGCTGAAGTGAATGGTGGTGGAAGTGCTCTCAATCAATGGTTACCACAACTTATGTCTATTCAAATTGAAATTCTTTCGGACCCCAACCAACTTGAAAAGCGAAGTGTAGCTCTTTGGTCTTTCGGTCAAGTGGTGAGCGCGACTGGGCACGTAGTCTCGCCTTACATGGAATATCCGCATTTAATGGACTTGCTTCTGAACTTTTTAAAAACAGAACAACAGACAAGAGAAAGAAGTGAAACTATTCGTGTACTTGGATTATTGGGCGCTTTAGATCCATACAAACACAAAGTTAATCAAGGACTGATTGATTTTCAAACAGTCTCTACCTTGATTCCAGCGACAAATTCTTCGACAAATGACATTCTTGATTCCAACATAAATGAAATGGTAGTTAACATGTCACCACTTATTCTTGACGAATTTTATCCAGCAATTGTTCTTACATCGTTGATGAAAATGCTTCGCGACCCAATGTTGACACAACATCACACTAACGTCGTACATTCAGTGACAGTTATATTTCAGACCCTTGGCATAAAGTGCGTGCCTTATATATCTCGGGTGACACCAAACCTCTTATATGTCATAAGAACAACAGACAATAGCAACTTCCGCGAATTTCTGTTGACCCAACTAGCGCAACTGATATCTGTTGTGAAAATACACATTCGAAATTACTTAGAGGATATATTTGATCTAATTAAGGAATATTGGACACACACAAGTCACTTACAATCTACCCTCATAATGCTAGTGGAACATATAACAGTTGCTATTGGAACAGAGTTTAAAGTTTATCTTCGGAAGATATTACCAAACATTTTGAGAGTACTGAAGTATGATAACAGCAAGGATAAAATGTTAACAGAAAAACTACTGTTAGCTATACAGAAGTTCGAAAATAATCTCGACGATGTACTGTTGTCTATAGTGCCTGCGATAACTAGTCTTTTTGATGGAAGGAATATTCCTATGTCTATTTCAAAGTTAGCTATGGAAACTATTGGACATTTATCTCTGTATTTGTACTTTAGGCCTTACTCAGCTGTTATAATTCAGGCTCTAGCAAAAGTTTTGGACATTAATCCGATGTTAAGACCCACAGCCATGAACACGCTCTGTGCCTTGATCGTTCAACTTGGCCGTGAGTATATCGATTACATACCATCCGTAGATAGAATATTGGTAAAACATAAGATACAATGTCCTAATTACATTGTTTTGGTGACGCGATTGCAAGCCATCTCCACATTGGCGTCAGATGATGATTATTTGGATGAAACTCGATTAAGATTGAGGAACCAAAAGACTGATGTAAGTATTAAAATGTTTCTCAGTTATTCTGCATGTAAATTAAACATTCTAATTATCTTCCTCATTATTCTCAGGTCTCTTCTCATACTATAATTATAATATACTAGATGAAAACCCGGCTTTGCTCGGGTGAAATGTGACTCTTATGAGTACACAATCTTTTACAAAATGTAGGTAGATATTTTTGTTTCTTCATTGATACGTGTGAATCGGCCTTAACGAACTCAAGATGACATCCGAGTGGCCAATATGGCGACTGCCATTTGAACCATTAGAATTTAACAAAATATTCGACACTCCGAATTTTGCAGATATATGTTGTCGACTCGAAATCATAATTTTTTTATGTTTTATTATTCAGGTAAGGTTTCAATCGAGTCCACCTATATCTATCGAGTCTATAGAGAATTTGGTCAAGGGTACAAGGGTACCCCTTGACCGAATTATTAATATAGATATTATATTATTTAGTGAATGCCTCGGAAACCAGGGCTTCACACACTGCTTTTAGACTTTTAAGCAAGAACATGATTAGTTCCATCAAAATAAGAACTTTCTTTAATTAAGAAAGTAAAACGTAAATCATATACATTTACATAATATGAAAAAGAAAGGCTCGATTAAGGGTTATAATTATGTATAGATTATATTATTGATTTGCATTCAGAAGAGTTACGCTGGGTACAATCATGTTGTATCGTATTAGTTAAAAGTATTTTTTAAAAGAGCTCTCACGTAACTATGTATGCAGAAAAGTAACATATACACATAAAACCAGTTACATGCTGGTTTTGATTGGTTTTTAATAGAAACGGTTTTTTTAGCGTGGTCTAGGTGACATGCAAACTATTCCAAAATTGACTTTGAACGTGTACAACTTGAGAAAATGTTGGTCAATCAATAACGTAATTTCTAAAGAAGATTGGATGGAATGGCTTCGACGATTGAGCATAGGCTTTTTGACTGAATCCAATAGCCCAGCTATCAGGTAATATTATTTGTAATGTACTTGGCAAAAATCCTAAAACTAATATTACATGCAAATCTTTTTGTCAAAATCATCATCAGTTCTCTTGGTTCTACAAAAAGAAGAGCAACTTATCGGATCTATTTAATTATTTTTTGTACTAGCTATTGTTGGTAAATATTTTACCCCTTTTTTCTTTATGTATCATTAATTAGCTGTAGATACAAATATGAAGACCAAGAGGAGCATAGGATTTTAGCACTTTTTTTGCTCTGTAGCAATAAAAGTGCTGAAATACTTCTTTTAATTACCTTTTTTTAAATTTAAACAGAGCCTGCTCTTCTCTTGCACATAACTACCCGCAACTACCAAGTGAACTGTTCAACGCAGCCCTTATGTCGTGTTGGACGGAGCTCGACGATGGGTCTCGAAAAGAGCTTGTTGCGGCTCTTGAGTACGCGCTAACGGTGCCCGATACTCCCGAAGTGGCGCTCGTTGTACTAAACCTAGCCGAGTTCCTAGAACACTGTGAAAAGGGTCCTTTGCCTATACCTATAAAATTGCTCGGCGATACAGCAATTAACTGCAGAGCTTATGCAAAAGCGTTATATTATAAGGTAAAATTGATTACTTTTGTTTAAGCATGGCTGTGACAACGACAATTCAAACAGCTCAGATTTAGAACCATTTAATATTGTAGAAATGTGGAAGTGTATAATCTGTGTTCTTGTTCAAAACCCGCAAGCATCTAGGCCATTCTAGGCTATGGCAAAGCTAAAACTAATAATTTTGACAATCTATATATATGTTCCACCGTAGCAAGTTGATTTTACACCTTTTAGTCTGTTATCGATCTATTGATTAGTATAGTCCGCGTAACATAGCTCATAGGCTACATTTTTGTACGAACATTATCAATATAACGGATGTTACACGCAAAACATCGGGTCTCTGAATTTATTTTTGCTATCAAATCGAGCGGGATCTCAAATGAAAGAGGAAACAATTCTCAACCGTTTAATTTTCCCAACCATGATACATATTTGAATTGGTTTATAACTGTATAAATTCGCCAATTTCTGTCACCTAATCCAGAAACTTTCAGTAGACTTCAATGGAACTAAATAAAATTAAATATCTGACATCAAAAGACTTGTGGAACTCGAAACGAAGATAGAAATCCTCATTTTACTTCTTTTCTGTTCATTTACATAGGTGACATCTTAGTATTTAATTACACTTTGGATTAATTTGAATGTTGAATAGTAATTTTCTTTATTTATAGGAACAAGAATACAAAAGAAACCCGTCCAAACAAGTTATAGAATCCCTAATATACATAAACAACAAACTTCAAAGAAAAGAGGCTAGTAATGGGTTACTGGAGAAAGTAATCATGCAAAAGAAAAATGGTGACACTTCTCTTAATGTTCATGCGAGATGGTATGAAAAACTGCATAATTGGGAGCAAGCTTTGGACATATACAATAAGAAGTTAGAAACTGAACCTCAAGACGACGACTCCCGGTTGGGGATGATGAGGTGTTTGGAAGCTTTGGGAGAATGGAGGAAACTATATAACATTACATCTGAGCAGTGGGACACTATGTCGGAAACCTTTAAAAATAAGTCCTCTAAAATAGCCACAGCAGCATCTTGGGGTTTACAAGAATGGGATTCTATGAAAAAATATGTCAACTCTGTTAACGAAGACAGTCAGGAAGGCGCATTTTACAGAGCTATTATTGCTATTCATGAAGGCCAATGGTCGGAGTCAAGGCATTATATTGACTCGGCCAGGAACCTCTTAGATGTTGAACTGACCACCGTTGTTGGTGAAAGCTACCAAAGAGCATATGGCGCACTTGTTAATGCACAACTTTTAACCGAATTGGAAGAAGTGGTTACATACAAATTAGTTGAAGAGAGAAGAAATCCAATACGCAAATGTTGGGCAAAGAGACTGCAAGGCGGTCAAAGACTGGTCGAAGACTGGCGCAAAATGCTTCAAATACGCAGCTTAGTCATGTCGCCACGCGAAGACTTCCAGACTTGGCTTAAATTTGCATCACTGTGTAGAAAAATGGGCGCTTTCAATCAAGCTCAAAAAATAGTTCTCTCTATAATAGGTTGCGATCCGATAACTAACCCTGACGTGTTGCTTCGCATGCAGGATCCTAGAATTGTGCTAGCTTATAGCAAAAACTTGTGGGATGTTGGCAATAAACGTTACGCTTATGATGTTCTCCAAAGATTCGTAGATAATTCAGAACCAGACAATGAGGAACAATGCAGATTGTTGGCACGATGTCACCTTAAGCTGGGATCTTGGTGCGAGGCCCTTCAAGAAATCAATGAGTTGTCCATACCTGAAATACTAAGAAACTACGCAGCAGCTACGAATCTCGCTCCTGATTGGTACAAAGCGTGTCATGTTTGGGCTTGTATGAATTTTGAAACAGTTCTCTTTTACAAACAACAAGATAACAAATCTGAGAGTAGTCTTGCTGGAGGTTCTGGTGAGAAAAAAGTTTCTAGGGCAGACTTTATTAATACACATACTATCCCAGCTATTGAAGGGTTCTTTAAATCTATTAGTCTGTCAAACGGTAGTGCGCTACAGGATACGCTTAGGTTGTTGACACTGTGGTTCGATCACGGCCATCATCCAACTATTTACGACGCTCTATTTGAAGGAATTAGGCAAATCGATATTAAGATATGGCTACAAGTAATACCTCAGCTGATAGCGAGAATTGATTCCCCAAGAAGCTTGGTGGCCAAGCTGGTTCATATATTGTTAATAGATATAGGTAAATTACATCCACAAGCTTTAGTGTATCCTTTAACTGTAGCGACAAAGTCATCATTCGTAACGAGGAAAAATGCTGCAAGTTATATCTTGAAAACTATGTGCTCGCACTCACAGAACTTGGTCAACGAAGCTGCGGTCATTTCGGAAGAACTTATCAAAGTCGCAATTTTATGGCACGATCAAGTTTTCATAGCGCTTGTTGAGGCTTCTAGGTAAATGACGTCAAACATTCTCAAATGCACATAAAAATAAACCATCTTTATGTAAACTTTAAATATACAATCTTTTCCAGGTTATATTTTAGTGAAAAGGACTGTAGAGGCATGTTTAAAACATTAGATAAAATGCACACAATGCTGGATAGGCCTCCAGAAACATTAAAAGAAGTCTCTTTCCTTCAAATGTACGGTAGAGATTTGCAAGAAGCACGACGTTGTTGTGAACTCTATAAAGTTAGCTATTTTACTCCTTTTAAGTGTATCTTTTTTACAATAATGATGATGTTTCGATACCATACGACTATGATATATCATCATCGTCGTATGGTATCGAAACATCTTTAGTTATCTAATTACAATTTGCAGTATAATTTGCACAATACATTTAATAATCTTGTCAGCAAAGAAAAGACAGACGATGATTCCTTACTTCCTCGTTTTTGTTTTCAATTGTCATTAAGTATAATGTTTACAAAATGTATTGATTACAAGTATACTGCAACAAATACACAACATACAATGCATACAAGGCATAGATACCTAACCCTACGATTTTCTCTAGAGAGTGGTCTAGCTCTAATAAATGGTCTCTTAACAAATAACGGTTACAAATTATCAACTTCGGATAATTACTAATAAAATTTGTGTGAATTATATATTAATAAAATATTCGGTATATTTAACTATTTATATGTCTCGTAGGAATCAGGTGAAACCCGTTATTTGAACGAAGCGTGGGATCTGTACTATCAAGTAGTGCGTCGAATTGAATCTCAGTTCCGCTCACTAACGTCACTCGAATTGCAATACGTCAGCAAGAGGCTACACACATGTAAAGACTACGAACTCGCTGTACCTGGCTCATACGTACCTAACGAGAAAGTCATTAGAATATCACATATACTCAGCCATCTACAGGTAAGCTACACAATATCGAATCCTACTATATAATATTATAAACGTGAAAGTTTCTCAGGATGTATGGATGTTTGTTACTCTTTCACGCAAAACTACTGAACCGATTGCCATGAAACTTGGTATGTAGATAGCTGGAGACCTGGATTAACACATGGGCTACTTTTTATACCGATATGCCCACGGCACTGGGACTTACGTGGGTGAAACCGTGGGGCGCAGTTAGTATTAAAAAAAAAACTAGTTAAGTGAAGTTTATTAGCCTACGGCACTAACTTGATATTATCCATAATATCGAGATAAATACTATCGAAAAAAATAACCTACCGATTGTATGACAGATTAGGGTTATCGACACCGCGATATTTTATAAAAACTCCTACCAAATGTTTGTTTTGCGTAGGTTATCAAATCGAAACAGCGTCCACGGCGGCTCACGATCCAAGGTTCAGATGGCAAACAGTACATGTTTCTATTGAAAGGGCACGAAGACTTGCGTCAAGACGAACGAGTAATGCAACTTTTCGGATTGGTCAACACACTCCTACAAGCTGACACTAATACATATAGGCATGATCTAGCAATACAGCGTTATGCCGTCATACCACTGTCCCCAAACTCTGGATTAATCGGTTGGGTGCCTCAGTGTGATACTCTATACAATTTAATCAGCGATTATAGAGACAAGAAGTCAAATAAAATGGCATTGAATACTGAACAGCAAATCATGTTGCGTATGGCGTCCGATTACCAAAAACTGATGTTAAAACATAAGGTGAGTTCCTGAATTAATTAACATCAATTATTTTTAGTCGTGGAACTTAAAAACATCATCTCAAAACTCGATCCCTCAACAAATAGTTTTTAACGACATCATTAGTACGCGAGTGTCTTCAACGTTCCATTCGTGCACGCGTATAAGTCTGCCGGGCCGGTCTGCTCCGTGGTTCTACCATTGCCTTTCTTTTTTTTGTGTTGCGAGTGTAAAACCCCCTCGGGCCGTCACCGGGGTTTTCAGTGGGGTGGTGTGTCGGAATCGAACCGACTAAAACTGGATCCGGGAACATCTTTTATTAAGACATGCCTACCGTAACCATAAAGGGATAATTATACATTTCAAGTCTTTCGACATAGCTCGTATGGATTGTTGGTTTTTGTGTAATTGCTAGCTATCAATGTAATAAATTAAAACTAATAATTGTATAGTCATTTTATGAAATAAAAACTGTTTACAAAAAATGTAGGTGAACATCCCTACCGCGCTTCATCGGAACATTCCGATAAAGCGCCTGTACTACTTTATGTTGCAAAAAGAGCCTAGTTAAATTACTTTTCAGATATTTTTGACTTTGATATCGGGAATTAAAATTCAACATGTTAACAACTAATTTATTGATAACATCAACTTCAGACAATCATTATCTTGTTGTAGGTGGAAGTATTTGAATACACGCTATCACAGACGCCGGGCAACGACCTCTCAAGACTTCTCTGGCTGAAGAGCCCGTCAGCGGAGGCCTGGTTTGAACGTCGAACTAATTACACGCGTTCATTAGCTGTCATGAGTATGGTTGGATATATCCTCGGCCTTGGAGACCGACATCCTTCAAACATCATGCTGCATAGAGTATCGGGCAAAGTTCTACATATAGACTTTGGCGATTGCTTTGAAGTAACTCAGACAAGAGATAAATTTCCTGAGAAAATACCGTTCAGATTGACTAGGATGCTTATCAACGCCATGGAGGTTAGTATTTTTTTGTAAACCTGTTATATTGATACATACACATGAAGTATTTTTAACCGACTTCAAAAAAAGGCGGCAATTTGTCGCCATCTCTTTTTATATATGCTCCCCGATTATTCAAAGACACCTTAACCGGTTGGGAAATTCTTCTTTTGTTTGCAAGGGTATACTTCCCAGATGGTCCCATGGTCATCGGTTTTGATCTGATCAGGATCTGATGATGGGATCGTCGAGAAATCGAGGGAACTCTTAAAATTTTATAGGCGCACTTGAAGCGATTTGGTTATTATTTTATAGTGATTCGTGTATTTGTTAATTGATTAAGTTTTACTCAAGGTTGGTCTTATTTAAAGGACAATGACCATGTATGTATGGAATTCCATCTTAAGTTGTTGCACAATAAATCTTTATTTATTATAGACAAATTGTCCCACAATTAACCGCGTTTTTAAGTAATTAGACAAAAACGGAGATACCTATCCTATAAACAAGGACCTACAAATTATGTTTAACCTAGTCGCAACTTATAAAATAATCACAGATCACTCATGTACAAAAAAAAAACAATGCTAGTTAAAAACAAAATAAGTCACCAGCTGCTCAAACGGAGTTCCGTAAGTAGTATTAATATTTAAGTGGAGAGATTATAATAGTGACTATTGTCAATCGACACAAACAGTAATGGCCGCGACTCGTCTGTCATCTGGGTTGACAGTTGCGTGAGACGGAACACAAAAATAATAATTATTATAGCAGAAACGTAAAATATTAATGAAATACATTGTAAAACGTAATAATATTACTAATAGTTTAGCTATTTTATGAATTTGATATCATTTTTGTGATGCTTTTGTTCAAAGGTTCATACTTACGTAGCTCGTACAAATGAAGAGAACGAAACGTAAATATCATGACTTTGTACGGAAATAATGCGTAGCAATTGTTAATTTACTGTTTTTATTTCAATCATAATTCCGGTTACGAAAATAGAATTCCTGTAGTGAAAAGGTTGTAAAAATAAAAGAAAATATTTTTTATATTATTTAGATTTTGCAACATGAAACATTGCTAGACCACTTTTGGTCAAGATCCTTTAAAGAAAATATGACACTTTTAGATATGGCACGTTAAGAGATGAAAAATAGAACTTATTACAATTTATGATAATAGGGAATATGCATGTATTTTTTTTTTTATCTTTTATTGACTCATTCCATCATTTTACCCAAATAAAAAATATAAATAACCTTGGCAATGTTCAAATTAATTTTGAAAATAACATTGAAAACGTCGATAAAATTTGATCTATTTGAACGCCGTCATATTTCGCGGCCCTTGGATGACGTCACGTTCCACGCTTAGTGTTTGTTTCATACACTTACTTGAAGTGTTACAGTGATTTTATACCGATTTCAAGTTGTAATTACTATTTATTGTAATTAATAGACGATGGATAAAGTTTAAAAACCATTTTATAGGTATTGCCTTGTCCCTAAGTGTAAAAACACTATAAGAAGTACACCCAATACAGTACTTTTTCCTGTACAAAATAATAATGTAAAATACGAAAAGCATGGTGTACATTAATGAGAAGAGATGAAGTATCTTCAATATCGTGTTTATATTATTGTGAAGATCACTTTAATGTAAGCATATTACAATTTAATTTCTAGTATAGTGTGAATAAGTCAGCAGTAATTTATGTTTGTTTTAAATATCAAGCAGAAGGCAACTTGCTTGTCTACTTAAACTAGGTAACAAAAGTCCAATAAAACTTCATGAATATAACTAACAATACATATCTTACCTATCCTTTAGATTATAATATAACAAGTATTATAATAATTACCTTGCGACTTTCACTCCTTTAACCTCAGCGGACGTAAAATCTGGATTTGATGCAAAATATATAGTCCGATTGTGCTTTGACAAAACTACATGCGGTCATTGTCCTAGATGATTTCTAATATCACTAGAATGCTTAAATTGCACTAGCTAAGAGCAAAAACCACAGGAACACCTATCTTTCTCCGTAACACTACGAATATAGGCGCCGATAAATGACAGAACGTGGAATGTCACGTCATGTTTTGTTTCGACCAATGGTGAAGCGTTTTGTAAAGTTGAATTTCGTGCCCTTATTTTGCATATTTTAATTAATATTTTTTGCAATTAAACACGAACTAAATAAGAAAATAATTGTTTAGGCATAATATCTAGACAATGAAGATTCAAGAAAAAATTAATCAAGTAAATTTAAACAACATGCATATTCCTTATTTCGGCGCATTGAAGTCGGTGCTACTTATTTCAAAGATAATTATTTTGTTGAGAAAGTTAACTACAATTGATACTATCGAATTCAGGCTTTGATGTTAAAGTTAACTGATGTAGGGTGGGACTTCCATAGTTCTAGTTTTACCAACTAACATTATTATTAAAATATCAAATAGATTTCGGAGAAGAAACTGCCAAAGCGTTTGCCTAAACTAATTTGTAACTATATATTAGTTAAATGCTTTCATTTTTCTTTTTTTTCTTTTTCGGGGTCTGCCTCGGTCCTTCGAATTGCCACTTTCAGTCAGATTATTTTTCGTTTATTAAAAAAGTGTAACAACATTTTAATTCACATTTGAGTAAGATAGAAATGATAAGTACTACAAAAAAATAAAATAACCATATCCAGTTCAAAAAAATAAAATAAAACTAAAAGGAAAACCTACCGGTCAGGCCATTGTTCAGGGCCGTTACATATTATACCAAAGCACGCACGTAAGTTAAATTAATTATACTAATTGAAGTCAGTCTACAAGAACTACCATTGATAATGACGATTTTCCTTCTCTTTAGCATATCCTACCTATTTACCTGTATTAGTCAGTAGATGACTGAAGAATAAATGAAATAACTACTAATTAGAATGTGGAAACTAATGTTAACATTTATATATAAGTATCGAAACATATCGTCTCCGCTATATTGATATAATACAAATCAATTTCCTCTTACAGAACGGATATCAATTCACCAACTATGTAAATAAAACCTACTTTTGGTAATTAACTCTATAATTACGCCCTGAAAACTATGAAATTAAGAACATTTCTTAGAAGATAAATCTTTCCGATAAAAACGATCTTATTAAGACGTCATAATCCTGTTGGTTAGTGACCCTGACTGCTAAGCCAGAGGTCGTGGGTTCGATTCCCACCCAGGACAAATAATTGTGTGATGAGCACTATCATTTCTTTTGTGTCTGGGTGTAATTTATCTATAATATGTATGTATTTAGAAATATATAAGTATGTTTATCAACAGTCTGGTTATCATAGTACAGGCTCTGCCTATTTTGGGATCAGACGGCCGTGTGTGAGATGTGTGAAGTGTGAAATCTTAAAACCAGATTCGTTAGTTTAACTTAAGTTTTTTATATTCGCGATTTACACATTACACAGTGTTGTTGTTAACATCTCCAGCTGCGCTAAATACTTTAGTGGTAGTGAATTCACGGTAGTGTACTGGGTAAAGACTATAGTGTATTCTCACCCTGATTAATGTTTGTTATTCATTGTTCAGGTGAGCCTGAACAAGGAAAGCTTTTAAATGAATATTTGCTTTACAACTCTTCTACTTCTTTACAACCTGTTCCTCACCTGCTCACAAACTGTTGTAGAACTATAACTTTGATTCTTATCTATTCATCGGTAATAGTTTTATTTTAATTACGATTTTTTATTTTCAATATGGCCATAATCAAATGTTAATCAGCTTTATCCTCAAAATGATATAAGTGATTAGAGTTAGCGTTTATTACTAAAGGACATTCTTAGACTCGACTAAAACACGCTCAAGGAAATATGAATTCGCAATAAATCTCTCGAAATTTTTCTTCAGTCGAGGTAGAGAAACAAATTATCAAACTCATGTACTTACGTATGTAGGGTACCTATATTTTTCTCAAAGCATCTTGAGATAAACCAGTATTAGAACACCTTTTATTAATTTACTCACTTATTATTTTTTTTTATGAATAACAATTATATAATAAAATATGATATAATTCTTATATAATTCAGTATAATTCAGTTCATCAGAACTGATATTGGAAAGCCCGTTTACATCAGTAAACGGCTTTCTCTTTCTTTCTAAGGTATAAATAGTTCTTAAATCAGATGGAAATAATTGAGATCAGCGCGTTGATAGATTGCATTATTACATCCAAAATGTCGTTTTTACGGTATCGTTCTTCAAAAGGAAAAAAGGAACTTTTATAGGATCACTTTGTTGTCCGTCCGTCTGTCTGTCAAGACCCTTTTTCTCAGGAACCCGTGGCTGCATAAAGTTTAAATTATGTCTGCAGTCCCTTGAAGCTGTAAAAAAATCAAGCATCTCATTCAGCGCAATCCAAAGATCCATTTAAGCCTTAGATTTTAACAAATTTAACATTACGAAAAAAAATGCAAAAATGTTCGAGAATTTATTCCCGAGTTAGACGTAGGTATTATCTACATACAAGTTGGTTTGCTTACGGGACCCTCGGTGCGCGAGTCAGACTCGCACTTGTCCAGTTTTTACCAATCATTGCAAAGTTATCGACCTTTATATACGCAACGTACTGCCAATTGTTTTGTTTACTGAAACCATTTGATCCCGCCGAGTCATCTTGGTTTAAAGTAATTGGGCTGTCTCACAATTGTATATTATTTAATCTTTATGGTTTTGCGCCTCTCAAAGCCAACAGCTAACAAATTAATTGAGGGGCACACAACTCACTCTTGTTTTGACAACCCTACCGATATCAGCAGCTAAGGATAAGCCTTAACGAATTGCAATAGAAAGTCAAGGAACATTTCGGCAATAAATGATTAAATGAGCAACAACTCCTTTTTCAAAGAAAACGTCAATTTGCCATCTCAGTTAAAAAGGCTGGACCACGGAGGGTTGTCTAGCAAATTATCCACATTTATATGTGCCTTGCCTTAAAATCTTGATACGAGAGGAATAATATGTATGTTTTATAAGTTTAACAGATTCAGCAAAAAGAGAATAGCACGCCATAATAATGTTCTAAGGTTATCGATTAACAACAATATCAACGTCTTGACATTTCGATAAAGTTCTTTCAATATCTCACAATAGATAACACAAGCAACATATTTGTCTGTTATATTAGGCCCAGGGGTCACCAACGCCCACGCTACGCTTATATTTATAACGTAGGTATACGGTAATCGATCTCTATTTACTAATGAAATCCTCCGAATGCGGGCCTTACGGCATGCGTAACAGTAATATCACAAGCACTCCGCATACGAGCCCTATCGACCAATGAAAATGGACCCCTGTATTCTTGGCTTTCCTGCTTTAAGTTTGGCCGGATATCCGGTATCCGGTCAATAAGCTATGTTACAATCCATAAACATTTTTATTCTCAATACGCTTCTAAGAATTTTAGCATTACTTGTGAATCATTAAAACGATTAGGTCAGTGCAGTGTCAATTCATGTCCAAGAAATGAATTTGAGGATGGATTTTATTTTTTGTTGCGCCCACTACGGGGATTCCCCGCAGACGGTGTATCGACCCCATTATCGACTTATGACTTTCATTGATCCTTATTCCAAGTGACTCCTCGCATCCTGTAGGTATATTGTACGAGTTATCGAGCAATGAAAATGTGCTAACCTAATTTTACTAAATAATTGCATAATATACATATTATGTAACTTCGCTTGATATAAATTTTTCAATAACCTAGAAAAGTTACAGCTATCAGTAGCCACCCATTTGCAATTATTAGATAGAAATTCAGGTGTATAATTATGTATATTGATAATGAGGTAATACACAAACGAAAACAGTTATAGGATTCTGGTCTCCTATGAAATCATATTATTTTAAGTGTTACGCAAAATTATGTCCTTCACAATAAGCAAACCATAGCTGTGTGAACCTGTTATCTTAAAATATTTTGTTCCATAGGTGACGGGCATCGAAGGTACATACCGTTTCACGTGTGAGTCAGTGATGCACGTACTACACAAACACCGCGACAGCGTGATGGCCGTGCTCGAAGCCTTCGTCTACGATCCGCTGCTCAACTGGCGCCTCGTCGACAACGAACACCGCTCACTTAGCGAATCCTCTTTCTCATCAGACATTGACTCTTCATACACATTACCAAGTAGAAGTCGAAACCATTTACATTATGAATCTCTCGAAATACCAGCCGAAGCTAATCTAAACAAAAGAGCCTTATCAATATTAAACAGGATACGAGATAAATTGACTGGAAGAGACTTCCCTTACGTAGAGGCTGTGGTAAGTGTACCTAAACAAGTGGACTTACTGATCAAACAAGCGACAAACAATGAAAATTTGTGTCAATGTTACATTGGCTGGTGTCCTTACTGGTAACCAGGTGGCTTGTACAGTTCTACACTAAACTGAAAAGTAGGAAGTAATTATCAACATTTGTTAGTTGATACTTACTTCTTATCTTTTTTATTTGATCAGCGCGCGAAAGCTAGATGTTCGATAAAGACTGACTGATTAGAAAAAGGGCTAAATTATGAAAGAGTTCAACGGTTTTTTTTAAGTGCTAACCCTATATATTAAAAGAAACGCTATGAGCGGTACAAAAGGACTCCAATTCGAGTGACCGCATATTTTTAAGGGGCTTTATTGCGGAAGGGCTTTATATTCCACTAAGGCGAAGATAAGCGGTGTGCCTTTTAAAATCTATATTAGTACCTCTATACCGTGCTTCGATACGGGTTCCATATACTTTGATACAATTCTTCGTCGTTGGTAATCACTGTAAATGTTAATATTGAAGCAAAGCGGAGATGAGATGTGGATTTCAAACAATGTGATTCGTCGATTCCTGCTTGTCTTATGCCCGACTCCTAACTCTTTTTTCCGATCTGTATGTTTTTTTACCGTTCTTTTCGCGTTCTCTCCGCTCCGCTCGTTTCCACCTCAATAGAAACCCACCCTAAAGTTACCAATTACCTTAAAAGACGTCGCAATTTCCGGCATTTCGGAAAGATTAATTTGTCTACCGAATCCCGGTTTTCTTGATTAAAGCGCAATTGCGGGAACACGTAACGCTGTCATCTCACGCCCGGAGCTCGTAAGCCCCAGTTCTTGACTTTGTCTAGGATGCATTGCATTTGCATTTCCTTTTTTATTGCTACGGCTGTTGTTTTATCTATATTTGCACTATTACTATAAAGTTAAAAAAATATTTATTTTATGTTTATGATCATACTAGTAGTAGGTATTTAAAAAGAAATTAAGTTGTAATTTTTTATGTCGCTAATTATGAGTTACTGTTATGTCGGATTTGTTAAGTTAGTGAGGCCTAATTACATAACTACTAGTGATGTGCCGGGTATCCATATCCGTGGATATCCGAGGGAAAACAATCTGTATCCGTATCCGTTACTCTGTGGCGGATCTTGAACGGATCTTTTACGTTATCATATTTGATTACGTTTATAAAATTCTAAATTTATATTGCTAAAATAAATATTAATTTTGCTAAATTTAAATATTAGATATCTGATGTAGTGATCAAAGTCACGCTTATCGGCATCAACTGAGAATAAAACTTGAAGTCCGTATCCGTGTCCGTATTCGCGGATCTAGACACTAATAATCCTTATTCATATCCGTATCCGCGGATATACATTTTTAACGATCCGGCACATCACAAATAACTACTAATCTTACTGATACTTTAACTTTTAAAATAAAATTAGTTTGTTCCTTACATAACTCTACACGTAATTTAGTTATCTAATTAACTCCACACTCAGTATTTTATGTTGTTTGCCACCCCATCATCATAGTGCAAACGGCACTGTAGAAAATTACGGGTAATAAAGTGGATTGTATTCACTTTATCTTTATTTCTAATCCTCGCCTTAGCTAATTATTCATAATTTAATGTTTTCACTAAAAAGCCGTCAGATTGAAAGAGCCATTGCAGTGGTGGTCCAATTTTTATTGTAGTCAGATTTGAGTCCCTTGCAAAATATCTGTGACGTACAAGATGGTGCGAGACGCGACCAGAAAAGATCTTTATTAAACAGCTGAAATTAATTTGTTAAGAACATGTTTTGAATGTAACAAATTATTGGGATTTTTTTCTGATGAGTGTTGTATAGAGCTTGTGAGTAGAGTTGAGATTTAGGGCGTAAAGATGTTTAATTAATTTATGAATACAATTGAGAATTAAAAGAGGTTTTTTAGTTCTTTTAGAAATATTCTATTATCTATACAGGTAGCATTAAAGACAAATTTGAAACTACGACATCGTAGTAGACAACTTTCTTTCCTACTTTTAATATCTGGCGGTATTTTAAAAACCTTCATACTTCTTAATTGAATTTCGTCTACGAGTAAAGTAAGGATTTGTCACTTTTTTGTTATCTACTAGGCTCTTGTGACACAATTTAAATAATACTTGAACCAACACCACATGCCGCAAGAAAAGAAGACTGTCATTGCTTACTTTTGTCGAGCATTTAAGTAAAACTTGCAATTTATCCATTATGTAAATATCCTTTATTATAAATAAGTTTTTCACGTTTAAGCGTTGTCGTTACTCTGTGTATATTAGACCTACACATAGATATATAAGTATTTGTAAATACAATACGCAATAAAACTGTTAAAGCCTGTCATCATTTTTATTATACACTCCAACCAACATTTTTTATGACCCATTACATTTGCTATTTATTTTAGTAATATATCTTTAGTAATATATTATGTAATGTTATCACAATCATATATTATCTCTAAATGAAAGTAAAATCCTATCAATCTAAAATAGGTATAGGTATTTTGTTATTTATTTATTTATTCTCCGAGAGACTTAGGCCTCGGACACGAAGTCAGCCGGAGCGGGGCCGTGCCGCTGCCTTCGAGGCCAGTTCCATATAAATGTATGCATTGAAACGCGCCGCTTCCCGCGCCGCCGCCGCTGCCGCCCCGCTCCCGCTGACTTCGTGACCGAGGCCTTACAGGCTTATAAAAATGTTGTATCATTAGAATTAAATAATCATATTGCTAATCACAAGTCTCAACATATAGATATCTTATAGGTAACTTTGATGCAACCAATAATTCTATCAATATTCTATATTATATTATGTACCATTAAAAAATAATAAAATAATCATAAAATGAAAAAAAAAACTAGTTGATACATAGTGTTTTAATTTATTCAATAAATATTTTTTTTTATTTTGAATTGCGGGCGTGTATTCTATCGACGCGGTGAGTGAAGATGCGATAGCACACGTTTTAGGTGCAGGTGCAGTGATGTGATGAGCAACTCATCGAATAGCGAGCCCTTAATTAACGATTACTGTTTATACTTACAAACATATTGTTATTTATACTCAATACTTTACTTTTAGCACCAGCATAATATGTACATACCTACATATTTGAAATTGATAAAGATTGCGTAATTCATCCTCCTCTTTATCATCTTCACAAATTTTATCAATTTTTAATTACCTACAAATATTTTATTAATTTTCACGAATTAATTCGATGGCTCAATTTTGATCTAGATGAATATCATATTACGGTAAACTATCTTCTTTAAAGCTAACGTATGCTAGCGGTAACAACTGTGATATTGACGTGCACAACACTTCGTCCAAACTAGGTCTACCCAGGAAAATTTCGATGTCACCATTTGAACTGCGGAACTCACTAAGCGCTTGTCTGCACACTCCGCAAGGTGCAGTAAATTCCTGCTGATGCGCGACCACGGCCACGGCCTGGATCTTCGAGTATCCATCGGACACGGCTTTTGCTACTGCTGTGCGTTCAGCGCATATGGCTGGCGTCATCGTTGCGCTCTCGATATTGCATCCTGTGTAAATTTTACCATCCTTTTCGGTTAAGATGGCACTTCCAACTGCGAAGTTCGAGTACGGGCAATATGCTCTTTTTCTTACTTCTGTCGCTGACTTAAGAATATTTTGAACAGCAACACCTGAAATATAACTCTTATAAGTATAATGTTGATAAGTACGTTATCGCTGCAATACTGCGTTGATGAAATAGTAGGTAATAAAGTTTCCTTGTGTAGGCAAAACTCAAATTGGCTTTATTGTACATAAATGTACTTATTTAAATTTATGTAAATTTTTATTTGTAGTTAGTGCTTCAAGAATACTTGAGCAGAGCCACTTTGCTTTTCCAATATCATATATTAGTAGGTATTTAGTAAAGAATAACACACTTTTAAATAAAGTAGAAGGAATAAATTAAAAGGAAATGTCGATATAGATTGTATAAAAAACCGGACAGGTGCGAGTCTGACTCACGCACCGAGGATTCCGTACAAACTTGTATGTAGATAATTTGTCTAATCGCGGGAATCGATTCTCGAAGATTTTAGTCCGTTTTTCCGAGTATTTTTAAGACAAACTTAACTTTGCCGTTCTAAAAATACTCACCCGTACATCGATATACGTCACAGCACATTTTCTAACCGCAAAATATAAATTAGTAATTGCAAACATTTTCTTTATCTGGTAACATAACAAATTAACGACTTTCGGATTTTTTCTGTTACTTGTGCTATGAGACTTTACTTTCTCGCCAAATTTCATGATCCTAGATCCATGAGAGTACCCTATGGTTTAGTTTAGTTTATTTATTCAGAAACAATTTTAATTGTGTTTGAATACATAACAATTAATAATAATAGCATATAATTAAACATGTAAATAGCATAATAATCAAAAATAAATAAGGTTTTACAATATGTCAAGCACAATTCAAAAAAAAAAACAATCAAGCTATGTCATAATTTATAATATTAAACACTATGTTTGCCAAAATTTAATTGCATATATCTGAAATGAAAAATTCATTGATGGAATAATAATTATTTTCCAATAGGAAGGTTTTAAGTTTTCGCCTAAATACGGAAGCTTAATAACGTAAATAACGCTTTTTATCTCTTCCGGAAAACAATTATAAAGTTTAATTCATTGATATTGAACACAGTGCCGAGCTATATTCAATCTAGTCTCCATCTAATCTATATTCTTTTTCTTGATTGATTAGATAAAATGTAAGGCCGTATCTTTTGATTACGTTGACTAAGACGCATGATTTTTTACAGGTTTAATTTATTTATTTAGGTCTGCCAACAATTGTTTATATCTTAAAGACATTATTATAGTTAAGAGCCGCAGACAAGTATTTGATGTTAATTTCAACCAGATACCTCCACGCGTTCCTGAGAAAAAAAGTCTTGACAGACAGATGAACAACGAAGTGTGCCTATACGGGTTCCTGTTTTTCTTTTGAGGAACGGAACCCTAAAAATGAATTTCAGAAATTAATCAATACATTACATAAAGCCCTATTAAGTACAATAAAAAAAAACAGCAATAAAATTATGTCAACTTTTAATTCCATTCTATTCTAATTCCATAATATTTCTGTAGTTTACTATATATACATACTTATATATGTTTTGTAGATACATTACAGCGTACAACATTATTTTGTGTGAAACCGCGTCAGCATCAAGGGCAACAAGTAGCTGGACCGAATACTTATACTTATTGACTCTAATGACTCTATGTGTTTTGAATGTTAGAGATATATCTTGAATTTCGAAACTAGGCTACTAGGCCTTATTTTTACACAGGCCTTAGGACTAGGCTATCGCGAATAGAGTTCGAATAACAACCGAAATAGAGAAGCAGAATATGTCAATAGTTAATTCAACAAAACAAACAGTAATATTGGAATAATGTCAAATATAAAAAGAAAAATTATACTCACTCAGAGAGTCAAATTGAACAACTTTAAATTTATCCATGAGCGCGCGTTCGTAGTAAATAATGGGTAGCAATGAAAGGGGCGTGCAGAGCTCACTGCGGTCGCCGGCCAACTGATTAAGTCAAACGATCGTTGATTAGTGTGTTACTGTTATGGTTATAGATAGCTATGATTGAAGATCCCTTGTGAAGTTGTGACGAACAACGTGGCGTTTCTTTTATAAATGGCTGTCGTGTACTGGAAACAATTATTTTCTTCACGCATGCAGAGATTGCGTTTGTGGTACATAATCACTGTAACAGCTATGTATACGAAGTTTAGTTTTCAAGATTATTTCAAGGCTGTTTACAGATGTTTACAGGTTTTGTTACCTAAACCACAGAATACATAATAGTACTAGTACCTAAACAAATAAATAGAAGGAACTAAAACACGTTTCTTAACTGGTTGTTCTTTAAATTTCATATTCATATCTTTTTTAGATCTTCAGGTTCTTCACGGAATATTATGTGTAAGTATATGTTATTATTACAAAATAGGTAAGGTCAGGGTGGCCAAATCCGTCTATGGAGCAAAATCGTCTGTTGGAAATTAAATGCATTACAATAGCGCTACATTTGGTAGCTGTGTGGGTAAAAAAGCATTACATTATATTACAATAAAATTTTCTAAATAGCATAATTCGGTATAGAAAAGGGTAACATAGTGTTTGAAGTTCAGTTTTATTTTAAAAGTGAAGTCTGAGTGATTTGTACTGATCGAAGGTAAATATAAAAATAATGCAACTTGCAGTGTCGAGAGACTAATATAGATGGGTCAATGTCCGTTTCAACGTTCTTTGTATTTTTTTGTTAAAAAACGCTGCAAATATATAATCGTGAACCTTTTTTATTCATGTCGACTGTGAACGTAATGTTCTGTGTTAAGAACCCATTGCTACAAATGTCATTTAAAGAGTTTCTGCTGCTAAAATTAAAACGCAAATACAATTTTTCCAAAACAAATAAGCTAAAATTGGCACCAGGTGTTGAAGGCATCGCTTATGACGATGTCCTTATGTTCAAAAGAAGTAATAAATAATCATACAACAATACTCTCGATCAAGTCACCTTTCATAAAAAAAAACCGCACTCAAATCGGTTTATCCGTTTGGGAGCTATGATTCAACAGACAGACCCACATACACGTCAAACTTATAACATCCCTCTTTTTGCAACGGGGATTAAAATGGAAAAGAAACAGTCAACGAAACATAAAGATGTAATTCTGTTAAACAATAAATCTCAGTTGGTTCCTTTTAACATTTTAGTAAAGTTGATTGTTTAATTTTCAAATAAATATTTAGGTACAATAAAAATCAACATATTAAATGTTATATTCTTTCTACCTATTTCATAAAGTAGTCCAATAAAACAAACAAAAATTGAAAACCGCTGGCAGAATTGAGGTAAATAATAATATTTTCAATGCGTAATACAAAGTTACTATTAGTAATATCGTTTACTTATAAGGAAAATATCCATTATTATCAGAAAATAACTTTTAGAATTACGTTTTGCGAATTACGTTTAAAATTAATTGCAACTTTTAATGACGTGCTTAAAGTATGTCACTAATAAATTACTACTCCAAAACAACTAAAAACTCCAAATTAATAAAAGTGCACTAAATACCCGTCAAAGTTTATTATCCCTGCCTTCTTTTTCAGTATGCCGGAATAGCCGCCACATAAGTTTTTTAACGTATAAAACACAACCAAGACTTTATTTTTAACAGTGTAAAGCTTATAATTGTCTGTTTATAATTAATGCATGTACCTATATATTATGTGTATCTTTGAAACAACTAGCGATTTCCATAAAATCTTGCTAATTGACGGAATTGCCCCATTTAGAGGGGAAAATCCGACTAGTGGCCAAGTTTAAAAAACAGAAGTTTTTCTAAAGTTTAAAATAAGTTCAATTAAATATGCTGACTGTGTTTACAATTTGAACACATCCTTATTTGTCATTGTCACATTGCCAATAAATCGAAAAATTCATCGAATATGGGTCATCAAACAAAACTTTAAAAAAACAATATCGGAATAACCCCCGCTGACCTTACATATATCTAAATTTATTATTATAAGCACATTTATATAAATATATTTATTATAAAGCTGAAGTGTTTGTTTGTTTGGTTGAACGCGTTAATCTCAGGAACTACTGGTGAAAAAATCTTTTAGTTTTGTATAGCCCATTTATCGAGGAGACATCTGAAAAATATTGCAAAAACGGGGAAGTTGCGCGGGTCAGCTAGTCCTTACTAATATTATCAATGCGAAAGTAACTCTGTCTGTCTGTCCGTCTGTCTGTCTGTCCGTCTGTCTGTCTGTCACGCCAAAACTACTGAACCGATTTCAATGAAATTTTGGTACACAGATACTCTAGAGCCTGAGAAAGGACATAGGCTACTTTTTAATGCGAAAAAAGGGGTGTAAGGGGTTGAAAGGTAGGGATAAATAGTTGTATGGAAGTATTCTCCATTAGCCTAAATAATAAAAAATTCTACCCAAAGACACAATTCCACGCGGTCGAAGTCGCGAGCACAGCTAGTATTATATAAAATAACGCAATACTACGACTGTTACAACCTTGTTATTGCTGGCATGACTTTAGAGAAGTGTTTAAACCATAAACTTATTACGTTAGTATATTAAGTTTATTGTTTAAACAGAAGTGACTTTCTACAATACAGAGACACAATGCAGCAGCCATAGCGAATTGCGGTCTTGTACGGTTCCTAACTTCCTACTCATAGAGATTTACTTTTCGTCATAGAGGTAGGCACTTATGAACTGGTAAGGAAGTCTATGGTAGTCTCTGATGGTAGTCGCAGTTAGGTAATTTAACTTTCATTAACAGTAACTTGCGCCGTTCTGAATTTTGTAACGTTAATGGTTAATCTACGTTTCGGTCCTCTCATTTCCCGCCCCTGTGACAAAGTAAATATGGAGCGGTTCGGTGTCAAAAAAGTGACCATCAACAATTGTCATTATGGGCTATCACTTACTCCCTATGTATCGTTCTGGTAATCGATGGGTTAATTACTATGACGGCTGTATTTAAAAAAATACTTGACATCAAATGATTAGCTAGGTATCTGCACTTCCAGCTCCCCTTCTCAGTAAAGGCACAGAATACAAAATAGTACGTACAGTAAAGGTTAGAATCCATTTCATGATATCCTGTCTAAGTTCTAAAAGGCCAGTGCCATGTGTTGCAATTCTAGGATTGCATAATGGTATATGCAAATTCTTTGAATTGTTCATTGTTGTGTCAGCTATTGTGCTCACACAGTCCTGGCCTGGGGCAAAAAATTAACTAGGGCCCCAACTAAACAATTTAATATAAATAGTGGTTTAGTCACAACTCCAGTGAAAACCTGATAACTTCTGGTTCTAAAAAATCTAGTTTATTTATATTCCGAATGTGGGAGAAATTTTCAATAGTTCAATTTATAGTTTGTCAGAGTTATAGTAAGTCAGAGTAAGAGGGGCCCCCTGAGCTTGGGGGCCCCGGGGCCTCCGGTAGCTACGCCACTGTGCTCACATAACTTTATTGTTGTAGGTATACGCGTCTCGAAATGTCTGAATCCCATCTCAATATGTCCTAGTATGTATGTATAGGTACTTATATTTGTATGCATCCCTACGTTTTTGTAGAACTTAATTTCTCAAAAGGGTTATACTATAACCCGATAGCAAAGCAAGTGACATACGATCGTGCTGTCTTCTCTGTCACGATCATGGGATGATGGGCCTTTCTAGCTCTGATCAGTCTAACTGTAAGTTTTTAATCAGGGTTTTCGTATTCGCAGTCTCGAAGAGTTCTTGGTCACCTTTATCAGAAATCAGAGTTGCAGGTATCTATGATCTATGTAAGGTACGGAGATCTCTATCAAACCATGCCCACCGATGTAAAAGAATCTAGAGATATTTTCTTCACTATTCGCAAATACGAATGCGAATGTATACTACTTATTCAACTGATATGAAAGAAGTATTTAATGATGGTCGACATACAGGAGAAAATATAACCGTAAAACTATATGTTGTCATTATGGGGAACATGCAAAGGAAAGGTATAATATTACCTATGTATTTGTTAGGGATGGTAGCATTATAATGAAAACTGTACCTATTTCTTTCTTAACTATTAAAAACATTGACTTTTTATCTCACCAAGCGTAATGTTAAGGACGGAAGTGAAGTAATGCTTGCATTGGTTTTCCTGCCCTTTCCACCCTTCTCCTACCCCCACCTTAAAGGCCGGCAACGCACTTGTGACTCTTGAGTTGCAGGTGCCCATGGGCGGCGGTAGTCATTTACCATCAGGTCTGCTCGTTTGCCCCCTATAAAAAAGAGAAACTTTTTATTAAAACAAAACGAAAGAAATACGAAACTCACTGCTAATATGCGCTACAAAAGACCAGAAAGTATCGAGGTAGCACTAGGCACTTAAAACAATAATAATACTACCACACTGTAATGACCTCATTTACTTTCAAGTCACCGCAAGCAACCGAGCATTTTCTAGGTATACTTTCAATTGAAACCTTGTGATACATTTACATTCTTATTGTTTGTAAGAAACGCTATTGCAATAGGTTACGAATAAAGTAATTACAATCGCACAATAGGTCACAACCTTACATATCCGACTTAGGTAGGTTACATTAGCTGAGGAATATTACTTGACATTATGTATTTAACATACGTAGAAACGAACGAAACGAAAGAAGTTCCACTAATTTCTCGGTTCGCAATTACCTAATTAAGTCAAGTTTTGTATGAACTTGTGCTGAATCAGGAAGTGCTTAGATAGGTAGGTACTTACTCGCAACTAGTCGCAAAAACCCGAATATCGTGCCTTGAAACTACTATTTATTTAGATACCGTACTCCTGCAACTTCGCCTTTCGCAAATATCTTTCCCTAAAAATTTTAAATGCTCATAACTTTTTTCTTTCAATAGTAACACTACTCTTTCTTGACTGGTTAGAACCAACATTTAATCATTGTAATACGACAACTGTATTTGTCGAAATCAGCAGGGTTGCGGATTGTCTCCCCCACTGTATCCGTTGCCGTCGTGGGGGGGGCTTGCGCGGGTCAATGATCTTTGGGGCTATGCCGGTAGGGTTACTCATGCCGGATTGGCCCAGAGGGAGGCTCCAGACCAAGAGGGATACCCGGCGGAGTCTGACATAGACTGCCGCGCGGGACGTGGCGTTCTTTATTCGGACGCCACGCTGCTCTCTAAACGTCCCTCTGACCTAGCAGAAGGCGTGTTAGAGGAGCAGACGGTTCCTCTAGGGAAGAGGAACTAAGGCGAGCTCGGTGTATATTTGCCCTGCCTCCGAGTGGGCAGCCTGGGAAGTAGTCCTCTGCTGCCCTCGCCGTGAGATCGTAATCCCAGTAGGTGTGTCTAGTTATTGTCATGTCTCTAACTAGACAGTGGGACCGAGGGCCTTGGCTTAACCGCCCGGACCGCGAGGAATAAACTTCTCTAAAAAAATATCTGAATCTTAACTTTTGGTGTGCGGCGAGAAGATGAATCGCTGACAGATTACGCTTCTCACCCCAGAGGAGCATCAGTTGTGAGCACACTCCCAGCTAAGGTACCTGTGGACCCCCTAGTTGGGTGACAAATTTTCGCTTGCCGTACCTGTACAGAGGCTCTGCCTGGGTTGACAAATATTTCCTCACTACTAGTGGGAATAAAATAGAAATTTCTGAACAAAATAATTAAACAGGTTAACGACCACCTAATGAAGAACACTCGGGGACGGATTCGGCTTCGAGTGCAGAAGTGGTGCCGGCTGCGAAAGTGGCCACCGCTCGGCGTGGAAGGGGCCGCCCACCTACCACAGGCCAATATGTGGGATTGTCTGCAGCCCGACGCGAACTGGCTGCAGCACAAAAGGCTGCAGAACTTGCAGAAAAAGAAGCACAGGAGGAGGTGGAGCTTGCAGAGTTGACCAGAAGGGTCAATGCCGGAAGGGTCCCTTCATTCCCTCCCGTTCCTGTTGACCTTAGAGAGCCTGAAGACCTGACCGCCCTGCAAGTGCAATCCAGAGTGCATGACGCCGTGGCGGCTATAAAAAAGGTAGCCAAGGTGTCGAAAGGGTTAAAAGGAACCTGTCAGAAGGCCCTCAAGGATGCCTCAACCTTAATATTGGAGCACCTAGAGGTGCTGGTCACGCGGACTTCGTCAGAAGAAGCGGCCCGACTCCAGGCTGAAAATGTTCGCCTGTCAGCCGAAACGGCTCAGCTCCGGAAGGAGCTGGACGAGCTACGCGCAGAGTTGGCGAGGTGCAGGTCAGACAACCAAAGGAGGTTGAGGTTGTGCCTTCCCCACAACAACCAGCTCAAGAGTCGGAACTGGCTTGCCTACTCCGTCAGCAAACTTTAATCAGCGGTTCACTGTTCTGGTGGGGAGGATTCTTCGTCCGCCACTGGCTAGCGATAACAGGGGGAAGTCGCTGGGTGAAACAGCTGCCACTCCTCACCAGGAGAGCACTGTTGAAACAGCAACACAAATCGCTGGCCCTCAGCCTGCCTCGAATGCCCAAGCGAATGGGAAGCAATAGGAAGGGCAAAGGCAAAAAGCCAGCCGCCAGTGGAACTGGCAATTCTATCCCAACGACACCTGCTGTAAGTGGGACTTAAAAAATCAGTCCTCACCACATCCCCCAATCAGCCCAAGCAGCCAGTCAAGCCAAGTGGAGGTGAGAGGGAGACCGCCGGGGCCAAAAAGAAGGCTCAGAAGTCTCGGCGGAAAGACAAAAAGAAGGTGGCCAAAGAGACCAGAAGGCTCCGTGCACCACGCTCTAGCATTGCGGTGCAAACCTTCCGTCCGTCACCGTCACAGGTGCTTCTTGAAATCCCGGGAACCACCAGTAGCGAAAAGGCAGACGCGCTCGCAGAGAAGCTGCGAGCAGCAGTGGGAGAAGACGGTGTCCGGGTATCCAGACCCACCAAGTGTGCGGACCTGCGCATCATGGGCCTGGATGACTCGGTTACACAAAGTGAAGTGGTGGCCGCCGTTGCTAAGGCTAAAGGGTGCCCACCGGAACAGGTAAAGTCCGGTTCACTCCGTACCGGCTTCACTGGCTTAGGCACTATAGTAGTGAGTTGCCCAGTTGCGGCGGGCAACCAAATTAAGAACGGCCAACGCTTGCTGGTGGGATGGGTGTCGGCGCAAGTCAAGCTCTTGAGGCCAAGGCCCCTTAGGTGCTTCCGTTGTCTAGAGGTCGGTCATCTTGGGGCCAAATGCACAGCGGGAGTCGACCGCAGCGGACTTTGCTTCCGGTGTGGTAAGCCCGGTCACAAAGCTGACTCATGCGATGCCGCACAACACTGTGTGGTATGTGCGGTGGTAGACAAACCAGCTGACCATAGAACGGGCAACGCTTGCGCTACACCAAAAAAGCAAAAAAAGAAAGGAGCCAATAAGGGAAAGGGTCCTGCGCAACCGGCTCACCCATCGGTTGTGCAAACCAATACAAGTGTAGGAGGGGAGATGAGCGAAATGGACACCCAATAATGGCTGCCCCTACATTTCGATTTCTTCAGGCCAATATCAACCGCTGCGCCAGGGCTCAGGATCTTTTGCTCCAGTCCATGGCGGAGTGGTTGATACATGTCGCTATGGTCTCCGAGCCGTACTTCATTCCTCCCAGAAGTGAATGGGTGGGAGACGATGACGGCTTGGTGACCCTTATAACCCACGTTGGGAATGGTTCCCCGTCCTTCGAATTCGCAGCATTGCTGGAGGAGGTAGTGGTTGTCTGAGTGCATTGCTCCCCAAACATCTCCATTGCCGACCTAGAGAGAGTTCTGGAAGATCTGAGTACAGTCGTCCGTCGCAGCCACCTTCGTCCCGTTATAGTGCTTGGTGACTTCAATGCCAAATCTACGGCTTGGGGTTCTCCGGCCACAAATGTGCGGGGTGAGGTTGTCGAGGAATGGGCTGATGATCTATCCTTCGCTAGTTCCGCTCTAGCACGCCGCGTCCAAGGTTGGCGCGTAATGGAGGACGTGTAGACGCTATCGGATCACCGATACATCCCATTTGACGTCTCCCCCCAGGTCCTATTAGCGCCAGCCAGATCGGCTCCGATTGGGTGTGGTCCACGGTGGACACTGAAGCGGCTGAACCGGGAGGCCCACTTGGAAGCTACTATCGTGCAGGCCTGGGTCGAAGCACCAGACAGGCCTGCAGATGTCGAAGAAGAGGCGCGATGGTTCCAGGAGAGCATAACTCACATTTGTGATGCTGCCATGCCCCGTGTTCGGTCGTTTCCTGCCAGGCGCCAGGTGTGTACTGGTGGTGGCAGGAGATTGCGGAGCTACGAAGAAGCTGTGTAGCTGAGCGCCGCCGGTACACCAGATACCGTAGGCTACGCCACCGCGGCCAAGATGCAGAGGCTAGGGAAGCAGAGCTGTACGAGGGGTACAGAGAAGCCAAGAGGGCCCTCCAGTTAGAGATTTCGAGGGCCAAAATTCAGGCGAAGTGCTGATTGAGACTCTGGATCGAGATCCATGCGGCGGCCGTACTGCATGTAAAGGGGCAAACTTCGCCGATACGCGCCCCAAATGACCCAGTCTCAGGCCTCAGCTGCTGGAGGAGGTAGTAGGCTCTCTGTTCCCCTTGAGGGCGCAGCACATTACCCCGCCTATGGTTCCGGCTTCGTATCCTGACAACGACCAGGGCGACGACGACGTGCCCGAAGTGACCCGGGCGGAACTTCGAGTGGCGGTGCATCGACTTCAGGCCAAAAATACCGCCGTGGGGCTCTACAGCGCATGTTTGGAACGGAGCCAGTACTGGAAAACTGGTCTTGTTAAGGAAGAAAGGGCGCCCCGCAGATTCACCATCCGCATACCGCCCTGTTGTGTTGCTGGACGAGGTCTGCAAACTCTTCGAAAGAATAATTGCAGACCGTCTAGTCCGGCACATAACTTGGGTAGGTCCAGATTTGGCGGACAACCAGTTTGGTTTCCGCCGGGGGCGCTCTACAGTGGATGCCATCATGCGTGTTAGGGCTCTGGCGGAGGATGCTGTAGCCCGGGGTGAGGTCGTCTTGGCAGTGTCCCTTGACATTGCCAACGCCTTCAATACCTTGCCCTGGAGTTGTATAAGAGAGGCACTCCGGTATCATGGGGTGCCGTTCTACCTCCGTCGTATTGTCGGGGCATATTTGGAGGACAGGGCCGTCATATACCCGGGTCACGATGGCTGGGGTCGGCGAGAGACGTCGTCGTGCGGTGTTCCACAGGGATCAGTCCTGGGCCCGCTCCTATGGAACATCGGTTACGACTGGTTTCTGCGCGGTGCGCTTCTCCATGGTGTCGGCGTCATTTGTTATGCCGACGACACGCTTGTGACAGCGCGTGGGAAGACGTACCGGCAAGCAGCAATTCTGGTGACGGCTGGGGTTGCGCAAGTTGTTGGTAGGATCCGGCGGTTGGGTCTCGAGGTTGCGTTGCACAAATCCGAGGCCGTTTGTTTTCACGGGCCTCGGAAGACGCCACCTTCGGGTTCCCATATCATGGGGGAAATGTCTGCATCGGCATCGAGCGTACGATGAAGTACCTGCAATGGGACTCGTCCTCGATAGCCGATTTGATTTTGGACCACACTTTCGGCAGCTAGCCCCCAGACTGTTGGGCACCGCCGGGGCACTCTCGCGGCTCTTGCCCAACTTAGGGGGACCAAACACATCCTGCCGAAAGCTGTATACGGGGATCGTACGGTGTATGGCGCTCTACGGGGCGCCAGTGTGGGCGGGCACTCTGACGGCTCAGAATATTGCGATTCTGCGAAGGCCGCGCGATGGCCGTCAGAGTGATAAGGGGGTACCGTACGATCTCCTTTGAGGCGGCCAGCCTATTTGCCGGATCCGCGCCCTGGGACTTAGACGCTGTGCTCCTTGCGTTACAGTATCGGTGGCGCAAGGATTCGCTAGATCGGGGCGACCTTCCAATGCCTCGAGAAATAGAGGCACACCGGGGTGAGCTCCGCCAGATTTTGGTGGCGGAGTGGGAGCAGCGACTTGCGCGACCCAGTGCAGGGCACGCCGCTGTACTGTAGCGGCGGTAAAACCCGTCCTACGAGAGTGGCTGGAGAGAGGGCATGGAGCCCTTACTTTCCGGACACGGTTGCTTCGGCAAGTACCTGTGTCGGATCGGCCGGGAACCGACGTCACGGTGCCATCATTGTGGTTTCTGCCCCGACGACACGGCGCTTCACACACTGGCGGAATGCTCAGCCTGGGCTAACCAGCGTCGTGATCTAGTCGCGGCAGTCGGTTCCGCGGGTAGTCTCTCGCTGCTGGCCGTGGTTCTGTCCATGGTCCGGAGCGAGAGTGCATGGAACGCCGTCGCCGCCTTCTGCGAGGAGGTGATGTCCGCAAAGGAGGTGGCTGAACGGGAGAGAGAGCGAAGCACAACTCTCTCTGGTCAATGCCTGTCGGGGGTTGCGGAAGAATGCAATGGCGATTCTCGCTCCCCCGATCATGGGCAAGCAGTGGAACACCGGGGTGGTTTTTAGTCGGTAAGAGTCCGACAGACCCCTTCGCCCCCCCCCCAAGGGCGGAGGACATCCAAGAGGATCTTCCATCTCAACATCAAAAAAAGGGTTGCGGATTGTATAATTCAGTACATACAAAATTCGTATAATTCAGTTATTCGGTAGGAAATGGCACTCTATCGTCACTGCCTAGCCATATCGGCAATAGGGCGTGAGCATATATTATATAGCTACTTATTCATTTATTTTGTCTTCAGAAATAATATACGCCTACCCCAATTAGATATTATTTGTGATCTCAACATGATGTTAAAAAAAATACCTATTTAAAAAGAGGAAGAATTTATTTATAAAAATAGTAGGTACATTAAAACGTCTAATATCAACATTATATTTATTAGTTGATAAACAAATATACATAGTTTATGTTTATGACATAGTCAATGTAGTTTATTTACAACTGGCATGTAATATCTATTCCGTAAGTATAAAAAAAAAAAAAGTTATCACAATCGAGGCACATTTTGTATTTTATATAAAATAACATAGATACTAAGCTGCAACTAGTTACCTAAACTCACCCGATTAAATTCAAGAAACTTATCTTCCTTGTTTAATTTAAAAAACAAAAAATACCCCCTTCTCGAGGAACATTACAAACATAATTATAATAAAAGAGCACACAGCACAACTATTCTTTCATAAATAGTTGTCGCATGTGGGGTTCGAATTCATAACCCTCGACGCGTTACATCAGTTAGTGAAATCACCATTCATAGCTCGGCAAATTCGTACGTGACTCTCCCAAGATTGGCAGGCGACGACGGGGGACGTAAGGCAGCGTGGGTGGTAAAACGTGTGTGCAGGTCGGGCGTCGTCGCTGTTGACGGCAACTTGTGTCTACGAGTGCGTGCTCTTATGACAAAACTCACACGATATTACTATACGAAGATGAATCCGCCAATAGGGAAAGTTATTGGACACCAAGCCATAACGAAAATATGGAATGTGACGATAGTGATTAACTTGATTTCGTTTTCTTATTGTTATTTTATTTCTTGTATGCGTACTTTTAGTTTTCATTTTAAAAATGTTATAAACAAATATGTATTAGTATTACCCGTCATCGGGTAGTAAAGTCCCCCGCCACGCGCGCGACGAACGAATTTACCAGGCTATTCCTAATATGCACTCTGTGCAGTCGTCAAAAGTTTCCCTTCGACGTCAATTCGCTTATTTCCCATCAAACAGCCGTTTCTATTTAATCAGTGTCAGTCGTTTAGTGTATGTTGAATTTTAACAAGCGTTGGTTTATGAAATAAATGTTTTTCAGTCTCCGGAGTCTTATAAAAACCAATTGTAAATCTCGTCCAGTTGTTTGGCGATATTATAATACGACAATGAACATGTCATTGATTTATAATATTTCGTTTTTAGCATTATTACTATTATTATTTTTTATTTAAACCTGTAAATTCAAACGCCTGGATGCGTTGGTGTATGTAAAGGGTCTTTCAAATAGAGCGGGTCGATGTTAATAATCTTTGACGGCCATTTTGTTTTGGCGGCATCTGTCAAATCTGTTTTTTCTTATTCAGTCACTGATGCCAAATCACCAAAGACTACAATAGTATATAGGATATAGACAGGCAGCTCTGCTTCTTTTTATTGACAACACAAAACTTCGCCTAGTGGTCAGATACCGAAAATAATATAATATACATATCTATAGGTATATATATACAATTGAACAATATATAGGTACCTACCTATACGGTGTATGTGTGTGTTTTGTTGTTCCCTATTTCTTGTTTTATTGGTTTTAACATGATAATTTTATACTTTAACTAATTAATGTATGTTTATGACTAATCTCCGATTTTTATATTCAAGTAACGGATAGTTTTACACATAAAACAACCAAAACTTATAATGCAAAAAGAAAAGCACAAGAAACCGGCAATCGGTACTCATACGCAGCCATTTGCAATATAAGTAAAGTGCTGCCAACCTAATATTAATAAGTTCCAAATATTTAAAAAAAATTGTTTATTCTTACGATTGTACTTTTAATTAATATTATTGTGTGTTAGTGAACAAATTGTTGTTTGTATAGAATTTTAAGTGGTTTTAGATATTTAATATGCAATACTTTGTTATTTACAAATGCGAATTTTAAATCGTAATACATTTGAGAGTAATCAATTTCCCCTCATAAAAATCATAAATTTAAATATTGTAACACAGTAATTTTAGTTCCGGTATCTATCCTTGGGATGGCACTGTACTCAATAAAAAAAGTGTAATTCTTTTATGTTCCAAGTTGCCATAGCATGCAAATCACCATGGCAAGTTACACGGTTGAGCAGCATGTGCAAATGATAAAACTTTATTATCAAAATGAGTGTTCGTTAGTGCAAACGTTGCGCCCATTTTACGGCAGACGCGGTGGCCTTTCAAAGTCTACTCTCCAACGATTGGTGAACAAATTTGAGACGACCGGTTCGGTAAACAACCAACCAACACCTTTACGTCAAAGGAACACCAGATCGGCCGAGAACATCGCCGCTGTACGTGAGAGTGTTCAGGAGACTCCGAGGTAGTCGATTTCTCGCCGTGCACTCGGCCTTTCGCAGACTTCAACTTGGAGAATTTTGCGTCGGGACTTGGGCCTGCATCCGTACAAGATCCAACTGACCCAAGAGCTCAAAGTTAATGACCATAGACAACGCCGTGTATTCGCTGAATGGGCTTCGGAACGCTTGGAAGAGGACTCCGATTTTGGCCGAAAAATAATCTTTAGCGACGAGGCACATTTTTGGATGAATGGTTTTGTTAATAAGCAAAATTGCCGTATATGGGATGACCACAACCCACATGAGGTTCACGAGGGGACAATGCATCCACAAAAAGTTACTGTTTGGTGCGGATTTTGGTCTGGCGGCGTCATTGGTCCGTACTTCTTCGAAAACGACGTTGGCGAGGCCATCACCGTCAACGGCGAGCGCTACAGATCAATGATAAACAATTTCTTTTGGCTTGAATTGAACAATATGGACGTGAACGACAGGTTCCAGCACGATGGCGCTACTTGCCACACAGTGAACGACACAATGGACATTCTGCATGAACGGTTTGAGGGTAGGGTTATCTTTCGCAGAGGTGACGTGAATTGGCCACCAAGATCGTGTGATTTGACTCCGCTAGACTTTTTCTTGTGGGGTTTTCTGAAGTCGCAGGTCTATGCCAATAAGCCACAATCGATCGTTGCCCTGAAAGCCAACATAACGCAGGCCATCGCTCAGATTCAGCCGGATCTATGCAGCAGAGTCATTAAAAATTGGACCTCTCGGATTCGTGCCACCATACGAAGCCGCGGCGGACATTTGAACGATGTCATATTCCATCCATAATGGCATAAATGGGCCTTTAAAAAAAAAAAAAATTCGTTAATATCTCTCACACATCTTGTTTTATTCAATTTTAACATCGACCCGTCCTTGTTGAAAGGCCCTTTACATACTTAATTCTAATCAAAAAGACTTATTAAAATCATGTAAATATACATTTTTGTCGAAGTTAATTTCTTTCCAGTATGAAATATTTTTGCCCGGGAGTAAATGGGAAGAAATATTTCCATTTATTCCCATTCTTGCCCATTTATTTCCTTTCCAATTTTTTCCCGTCGCCCAACTCTAATCATATGCTTTCTATAGTTGCAGCATAGTAAATACAGTTCCTATTTGTCTTATAGATGCTAACATTTTGTTCTTAAACTAAAACACCAAATATGTAGGTAAACGAGCATTCTTGTGATAAGCAGTACGATACTAAAAACTATGACTAAATGTTTAAGTGCGGGTGCAACAATTGCACTTTATTATAGTATCCTACGTTATAATAGATACATTTTGTTACAATTTTGATTTCAAAGGAACGTAGATAATATTACACGTAAGAAATACAGTTACTACAGACAAGCTAAGAGTCAGTCATTAGGCATTTCACTGGTAACACTACTAATCCACTAGCACTTTGGACATGTATTGTCCGTCAATGTATATTACACGGACGGCCAGCGAGTTCGTACTCCACCATGATTCCCCATAATTTTCAAATGTTAATGTCGGTGTAGCGTTTAAAAGTTAATTGTTTTCATATCGCATATGATAGATATAGATTGGAATTACCAGAATGGACACCAACCAACATAACATTGGCACAAATTCTCATTGCTAGTTGCTTGTTGAATGAGCAGATCTACTTGTTTTTGTACCGATACTATCTCATCTATATGGGGGAAATCACGGCCGGTTAATTTATCCCTGACCCTGTTCACGATAGCTAAAGCACGTTTATTGAGATTAGTCTCCGCTGGTTGGTCCAAAGCATCATTTAAACCTATATGAACTCTGCTTCTACTTGGTTGCGGGGAAGTTGCGGGGTCAGACGTGGAACACACTTCGGCATCCGCTCGTGAACGTCTGCCGGCGTCGATGAGCCTCCAGTTAAGTAAAGGATCGTATACGAAAGCTTCAAGCACGGCCATCACGCTGTCTTTATGGCGGTGCAATACCTCCATGACTGATTCGCAGGTACGTCGATACGTGCCCTCAATGCCAGTCACCTAGGAACAAAATATTTATAATATAGGTACTTTATATAAAAAAAGTTAATAATTTAAATCGTTCTATTTCAAAGAATGAAACGTCAGTCTAGAAAGGTAACTTCCAGTAGATGCCAGTCTTCCCTTATAGATACTGTTGCAACTACGTAGTTTAGTGCAAACTAAATCGAAAATCAGCATTCTTAAAGTATAAATCAGACGAAGTCCACGTATTTGAAACGTACTAATATTATAAATGTGAAAGTTTGTGAGGATATATGTATGTATGGATGTTTGTTACTCTTTCATGCCAAATCTACTGAACGGATTGCGATGAAACTTGGTATGTAGATAGCTGGAGACCTGGATTAACATATATTCTACTTTTTATCCCGATATTAACACGGGATCGGGACTTACGTGGGTGAAACCGCGGGGTGCTGCTAGTATTGTATACATACAACAGTCGATCATGTGCTACATGTCTTAACAGCAAACGTATTCGTATGACCGATGCCTAAAATTATTAGATTCAATCCTTAACCAGCAATTTCAGTTGATTTTTATGCGTTATAGAAGCGTATTTTAAGAGGTTGAGCGTAAGTTTAGAAGTATCGATGCTACTGGGTGCATTTATAAAAAAAAACAGTTGTTTATTAATAGCGTAACAAGTTCTGATATAAATATAGTCTGCTGCAATAGGCATAATGTACAAGATTTTAAGAAATACGAATAGCCAGAATTTTAGTATAATAATAATAATAATATTAACTCCACACATCTCACACACGGCCGTCTGATCCCAAACTAGGCAGAGCCTGTACTATGGTAACCAGACTGCTGATAAACATACTTATATATTTCTAAATACATACATATTATAGATAAATTACACCCAGACACAGAACAAATGACCATGCTCATCACACAATTATTTGTCCTGGGTGGGAATCGAACCCACGACCTCTGGCTTAGCAGTCAGGATCACTAACCACTAGACCAACAGGCCAGTCAAATGTAGTAGTACCTATGTCTGCGTTAAGTCTAAATTTGTGATAGACAGAACCCGCTTGCCACCTAGCGGGCTATCGCTGGTCGACCCTTTAAAGACATATCGTCGCAGCACCTACTGTCCACTAATTTAGGGTGCAGTATGGTATGACTTTAATTGGTTCAATTCCGTAACAACAAGAAGGGATCTCAATGGATGGAAACCCCTATGGGAGTTTCGAAACATAAAACAAAAAAAGACTTTGTGATTTGTGAACACTGGTTTTAGTCGTAATGAAGCATTAAGCCTCTTAATTTAAGCCATGAAACGCGAAACTTCAAGAATAAAAAAAAATATTACCTCCATAGCATTGATAAGCATCCTGGTCAGCCTAAAAGGTATTTTTTCCGGAAACTTATCTCTAGTTACAGCTACTTCAAAACAGTCACCAAAGTCAATATGAAGGAACTTTCCAGTGACTCTGTCCAACATAATATTGGAAGGATGTCTATCTCCGAGGCCGAGGATATACCCGACCATGCTCATAACAGCCAAAGAGCGGGTGTAGTTGGTACGACGCTCGAACCAAACTTCTGAAGATGGACTTTTCAGCCAGAGCAACTTAGCTAGATCGTCGCCGGCTGTATGTTCTAATGCATGCTCGAAAACTTCCACCTGTAAATGAAGTTTAGATATAACAGGTGACATCTTCCACAAAGACTGGTAGAAGGCGGGTAAGATCATTATAAATGACGGATACACTTTAGCAACAATTAGATAGACAACCAACACAAGTGAAATCATTGAACAAAGGAGTGCATCAGTTTTAGTTGACCATTGATTGCATGCAAATACTAAGTATGTTATTTTTTCACGTCAAAGACACACTCGCTATCACTTAACTCTTTACAGTGCATTCAAGGCAACTTAGAAGAAAAAAGTAAAATGGGTTAAAATAACAACAGGTCTAAAATTAACGCATATTTTTGTTATTTCAATGGTATATGCATTTAAACCTGCATTTTTTCAGTGTCAAAGCAAAACCAAAGCTCATAAAATAAATAAATATAAAATACTTTATACAAAAGCGTAAGAGGCGTAAAATACATATCCTCAAATGAGGCATTTTACTTATCAGGTATTGGATGTATATTTAATCTGCCTCAAACTGTCACAGGATATACCCATTACTAGACCCAAAACAGGCTCGTTGTTATAATAGGTTAGAAAGAAAATAAATTAATGTTGTGCATGTAATACAAACCTTCTGCATCAACATTAGTTTATCCAAATCTGACGCCATTCTCTGCATGATTCTATGTTCTATATTTAATAAACACTTTCTCTTGTCTCTGTAATCCCTAATAAGAGAATGCAGAGTGTCACAATGGGGCACCCATCCTATCAGCCCCGAATTAGTTGACAATGGAATAACAGCATATCTTTGTATCGCTAAATCACTGCGGAAGGTGTCGGGGTCGGCTTGTAAGAGTGTATTGACTAGGCCGAATAGCTGCATCACGCGTTCGTCTTGGCGCAGGTCCTCGTGGCCCTTGAGGAGAAATATGTAGTCTTTGCCATTGGAGCCGCGAATAGATAACCGTCGGGGACGCTGTTTGGAGGTGATGACCTGTTTGATAAGAGACACTTAATTAATTAGAAATAACTTAAATGTTTGTTTACTGCATGGATCAAGATAAAGCGTGTTGTATCATGTTAAGCATCAGTCAATGTTGTGCTATTTTTCTCTCATTATTTTTATCCTCAGTTAGTAAACTCATATTTGACGGAAAGTTGATTTGAGTTAAGTCCGCAATTCAAAGTCGATCCAGGTCATATATGCTAACTGTCTAATCAACAATTATGATATAAATTGCGGACAAGTATATTACAAATAAAATGAGTAAAAAAAAAAAACTGTTTTATTGTAAAAAAATAGTTTGTTGTGAGACATAGCATACATTAAATATTTATTCAGGTTACGCTACGCCCCACGATTTTATTTTAGTATGATCAATGCTCTAGATTGCTGAGAAGAGTGGTGTAATTACTGGTACCTGGTATTATTATTTATTAGTATTGTTTTAAGTGCCTAGTGAGTGCTACTTAGACCATTTGTCTTTTGTAGCGCACTTCTGCTTTGACTACTTTGTGATTGTTTGTATTTCCTGTGGTTGCATGAAGTGCAACCCTAGGTTAATACTTCGGTGCCGCATTAGTGGGCCACAAGAGCATAAAATATGCATTGCAGTCTCTTGACAGAATCTGCATATTATGTTCTCACCCAATTTTAGGTTGAACATAATATGTTTGTTCAGTTTGCAGTGTCCGGTGAGGACACTTTTTTTACTGCACAGGTTTTGTATCTTTTGAGCTCTCGAAGTTCTTTGGATTCTTTATTATCATAGCCCTTTATTAAGGCTTTCGAGTGTCTTAGACCAGTCGTGGTTTTCATCTGGTACCACCTCATTATTTTTTTAGTTTTTAGTACATTATCTGCATCACTATTGTTTCTTTACAATAAACCCGTTTATGTTATTTTTTTTACTTTATAATTTTATTTTCAACGATTTACTTTTTAAATTTTTAATTTGAATTTGTTCATGGTGTACTGTATTCTACTAGTCAAACCCTTTAATTCTACATCCATATCCGGGTTTGTAACAAAATGTGTAATCTGCTATTTTGTGGCGGCGGCCATCTTGGATGTACAATGATACTGAACATACATAATTCTATTGTCATCAGAACTAAAGGTGTGTATACAATTTTAGATCAATCGGTCAACAGGAAGGGGGTAAAAAACAATACAAGCAAACTAAAACCGTTTAAAAATACGGTTTGTTGCTGCACCTAAAGGCACCGTTTTTCCCAATCTTCGTTTGCATTGATCCAGTTTGGATTTAAATTTTAAATGTTGCAAGAATAACTAACCTGCAAGCTACTTTGTATATGTGCAATTCTGATGAGATCTTGATCTGGTACGTAAGACCCAGGAACAGCCAGCTCGAGATCCCGGCAATGTAGGAGCCGTGGACTCACATACTGAATCTCAAGAGATGTCAACTGGGGTAATTGTCGACTAATGCGCCGGAACACGTGGTAGTAAAGATCCCAGGCTTGGTTTAGGTCTCGGACCAAACCTGACGTCTGGAATAGGGTGTAAACACAATTAAACTTAAGTTTAAAAAAAAATATTTTTATTTTGGAGACACATAACAGAGATGACTAGACAAGAAAAAACGAGTACGTACACATTTAAAAAGTCAAGCTTTTACACATTCATCTACTACCATTAACTTAGGGCTATGCGTGTGACCCACTAACAGCACTAGTTGTTGGGCACGATAGGTACACCCATACGGATTTTCAACACGTTTTCCCTAACCCTTAGCCCCTTCTTTCTGTATTTCTAATAATCTAGTGCATATAATATATGCACTAAAGCAATTGTAAAAGGCAAGTCAATGATCAATATGAATATAGTAAAATTTTGAATTCCTACCTATTTCCAATTTTAAAAATAATGTAAATAAGAACGTATTACATCAAATTTTTTACCGTAACGGATCAAGGTCCGTCAATTAATAGGTATTAGATAGTATATTATACATCAGCAAAAAAAAATACTAAATAAGCAAAATTCAATACAGACCTTGTATCTATTACACCAATCCTGTGCTTCATTCAGGTCTCTTGCATAAGCGTGGCTAAACGACACTTCTTTCATCGTCTGAGGACCTCTTTCCAACAACGCGTGCAATGGCTCCAATGTTCTAAACATAGCGTTCACGTCATTTTCACTAAAATATAACCTTGAAGCCTCTTCCAAAGCTTCATGCCACTGTTCATGCCATAATATAGCCACTCGAATGAGCTCTTCCGAAATCATAGCTGCCTGATTCACCAAATTGCTTGAATGCGTACACATTGACTTCAAAACCTGATTGGCAGCATTCTTCCGTGCTATGAACGACGACTTAGAAGCCACCGTCAATGGATACACTAGCGCTTGAGGGTGAGATTTTCCTATATCTATCAGAAGAGAATGAATTAACTTGCCAACTAATGCCCTTGGCGTATCAATTCTGGCTATGAGTTGGGGTATGACTTGGAGCCAAACGTTTATTTCAATAGTTCTGATACCTTCGACTAACGCTTCATGGACGGCAGGGTAGTGACCATAGTCAAACCACAAAGTTAACAACCTCAAAGTATCCTGCAGAGAGCTGCCGTGAGAAAGTTTTATGGACTTAAAGAATCCTTCAACTGCAGGGACTGTATACTGCTGAATACACTCAGGAGGAGGCCGCCTTTCTCCCGATGCACCGCTAGTATTATTTGTGTCTTGATGTTTATAGAACAAAACTGTTTCAAAGTTCATGTAGGCCCATGCATGCCATGCTTTGTACCAATCCGAAGATAACTCTGTAGCAGCTTCGTAGTTGCGAAGAATTTCGAGAACAGAACGTTCATTTATTCCAAGTAGAGACTCGCACCATGATCCCAATTTCAAGTGACAACGAGCCAGTAACCTGCAATGTTCAGGGTCACCTGTTTCTGTTGTATCTACATATCTTTGCAACTGATCATAAGCCAACTGTCTGTCACCAGCTACCCACAAATGTTTGGCATATGCCAGAGTCAATCTTGGTTCATGTATAGGCAGTGGCATATCCCGATTTTTGCTCGGATCTGTGCCCAGCAACATAACCAACGTTTTATGCGCCTGGCGTGGCGCACCACTTTTTCTGCACAGTGAAGCAAATTTTAGCCAAGTAGCCATATCTTCTTGTGGCGTTAAAACTAAACTTCTGACTTGTAATATTCTACGCCAGTCTTCTACCAATCTTTGCCCGCCCTGAAGTCTCGTCCACCAGGCTTGCCTAATAGATTCCCTCCTCTCCACAACACATTTATAAGTGATCACTTCTTCCAATTCTGCCAAGAGCTGAGCATTTACTAAAGCACCGTATGCTCTTTGATAGCTTTCACCAGCTACAGCTGTGAGTTCAGAATCCAACAAAGACCGTGCTTGATCAATGTACAACCTTGATTGATCGAATTCTTCATTATGAATATTAAGAACAGCCCTATAAAAAGCACCATCTTGAGTGTTTTCAGGTAAGAAGCTGACATACTTTGCCATTGAATCCCACTCGTTTAAACCCCAAGCAGCAGCAGCTGCAAGCCGCGCCGCTTTATACTTCTCGTCGTTAGTCATATTTACCCATTTCTTTGAGACGGTATTGTAAAGTTCTACCCACTCCCCTAATGCTTCGAAACAACGCAACTCACCGAGATAAACTTCCATATCATTTGCATCCACTGATAACTTTTCACCATAAAGGTCAAGGGCTTTCTCCCAATTATGTAGTTTTTCATACCATCTAATTTGAACTTTAAGATCTGCATCACCAGCTTCGCGTTGCGCCATAACTCTTTCTAATAGACCCTCAGCTGCTTCTTTCTGTTGAAGCTTGTTATTGATATGGATCAATGCTTCCACAACTTGAGATGTAGCACCATTGCGGAACTCTTCCTCCTTAGAAACAAACATTTCGTATTAGAAAGGGAGGGCGAGGGTATTGGACAGGTAAAACAAATATAATTACCTTGTAATGCAAGGCTTTCGCGTACGCTCGGCAGTGCATGGCCCTTTCGCCTAACAAATGCGTAGATATAGGTAGAGGGCCGCCTTCACAATGTTCCATAAATTCAGCAAGATTTAAAACTGTGTGGGCCAATTCTGGAGCATCAGGGGCGGTTAAAGCTTGTTCTAAGGCGTTTGCCAGTTCTGTATGCCATGGTGGTTCAGTTAACTCAGTCCAACATGATACAAAGGCAGCATTGAATAAGTCTCGTAGAAGTTGCGAATAGTTGTGAGCCAAAGCCAGACATGCCCTGTAAAAAGTTAAATATTACACAATTACTTGCTCAAATGATCTACCAAGGTTAATCATTGAATTTTGTAACAAAAATCAACATTAATCTGTTCGTTACTGTTTTCATTTCATTGGATTTTCGTTTTCAGTCAGGATTTTCAATAACACACCATACTTTTTTAATATTAACGGGAGTATTTTGGTCCACCTTAAATTATATTAAGTTCAACGCACCTAAGAGCAGGGCTATGAGATTCGGTAAGCAGCCCAATGCTAAATCTTCTAAGCCACTCAAGCCAGTCATCCTTTGACACCCGAGAGCTCACCGTCCACGCCAGCTTCAAGTTATGGGCATTTACGCACAACTTCCGTATCGACTGAGACGTGTCGCACATTGTCACAATACGAGCCTAAAGAGCAAGAAATAAAATAAGTTGGTTTCTTTAAGGCATGGTGTGCCCGGGCAATGAAATAAAATTTCACATAATAGCCGGTTCGATTTTCTTGGAAACAAGATTAAAGTTACCACATTATGTAAAAGCCAAATTAAAATATTGTCCTTATTGAAAAATTTATAAGCGTCAGGCTATTTTTCGCGCTATGGTTTTTTATTATTTTAAGTATTGCCAAAATCGGAGGTATGGCTTGTTGTTAGATAAACTACTACAACTTACTTAGAGAAAAAAGAAAGAAGTAATTGTGCTATGAGAACTGTTACAGAAGAAAACAAGCTAAAACAGACTATGAACAGAGCCAGTAGAAGTGTTTACGAGATTTTATACGAGCACTTCATCATCATCTGCTGGACGAAGGCCTCCCCCAAGGATCGCTAACTATCCCGGTCTTGTGCGTTCGCATCCATCCGCTGCCAGCTACCTTCTTCAAGTCGTCGGTCCACCTTGCCGCAGGACACCCTACACTACGTTTGCCTAATCGCAGTCTCCACTCAAGCACGTGTCAACTCCAGCGATCATCAGTCCGCCTGGAGACATGACCAGCCCACTCTCCTCTGTGCTATGTCGGTTACTCTAGTTATCTGCCGAATAACTTCATCTCGAATTTTAACGGCTAGAGAAACACCGACCATCGCACGAGCACTTACGTGTGAGAAATTACACATAGATGTTTAGTAAGTTTGGCGTTAGGTTGTTTCTCCATTAAGAATTCATATGGGTTTGTGCCGTGAATTAATTATGTGTTGTTACATTTGTACCAGACTGATCTCGGTGTATTTTCAATATTTTTATAGAGTAAGATGAATTTAGTATTACAATTCAGAAACGGAGTGCCAGTCGATGGTTTGGTTGTTTGAGTTTGAACCAATGCCTACCAAATATAGCCTATTTATTTGACTTTTACAGGGTATCATTAGGTACTATATAGGCAACACAGGGCTCTGAGAATTTATCATAACAAGGCACTCGCTGTCTAAGAATTCAGAACAAGGGAATTCTTCGATAAGCTCTAATTTCGTACAGCGTAATTCTTTGTAAAGACCAAATCCAATGCTAAAAAAACTAAACATTAATTTACATGGCTAAAATATAAGATCAATTTAATAAAAATAAATTGATTGTATGACATGTATGACATGATTATGTACCAACCTCTTGGTTATTATTCCTCGGGCTACGCCTCGTACTTTGCAAAAATTCGTCCATCGCCAGTGTCTGACTTGATTGCATGCGCGACAGCAGTAACTCATAATTTTGGTGCTGAATTTTATGCTTCACGACCACTTTTTGTACTAAAGGTATGAAATCGGTGAATTTCCGACCGAGTTGTACAATCAATGCACATAATGTATCCATAGCTGTGGGGCGCAACGTGGCGCAGGTATCCAGACTTCTAACTAAAGGATGAATTATTCTGGATACCAGTTCATTATAGTTTAAAGAGTCTGACAAATAGTCCACTGTTTCCATTGCTACTTTTGCCACATTTATGGGACAATCTGACGCGTCGAATAACTTGACGATTGACGGTATCACTAAATGCATGTAGTCATCTAAATTATCTTCAAATTTTTGTAATGCAAATAACAATTTCTCGGTAACGATTCTATCCTTGCTGGTATCATGCGCAAGAACTCTTAAAATCTGTGGCATTAGTTGGGGTAAATACACCTTAAACTCAGATCCAAGAGCCACAGCAATGTATTCAACTAATAAAATTAATGTTGGCTGGAAAGGACTGTTTGGAGTCCAAAACTCTCTGATCAAGTCGAAAATCTTATCCAAATAATTTCGAATGTGCTGTTTGACAATAGCAATCAATCTAGCTAGTTGCGTGAAAAGGAATTCCCTGAAGTTATTGTTGTCTGTTGCTCGAGCCACGTAAAGAAGGCTAGGGGTAACTCGTGAAATATAGGGAACGCATTTAATTCCTAAGGACTGAAAGATGAAAGTCACAGCTTGAACCACACTTGTGTGATGTTGCTGAAGTGTAGGATCGCGTAATATTCTCATAAGTGTAGAAATGACTATAGCTGGATAGTATTCGTCAAGAACAGGAGATGACATATTTACCAACATCTCACTTGTAGTCATATCAAAGTTATTCTCATCTGCTTTATTATCAGCAACTGGAACCAAACTGGAATCAGGCTGCTCACCAATTAGGCCTCTTGTTATCTTATGCTTATATGGATCTAAAGCTCCTAGTAAGCCTAAAACTCGAATAGTTTCCCTTCTATCTTTTGGTTGTTGTTCAGTCTTTAGAAAATTGAGTAGAACATCCATGAGATTCGGATACTCTGTGTAAGGTGTAACAACATATCCTGTAGCGCTAACCAATTGGCCAAAAGCCCATAAAGCCACGCTCCTCTTTTCTGTTGCAGTAGCATCAGACAATAGTTCAAGAAGAATGCTAAGTAGTTCTGGCAAACATTTTTTCAGCCCACTATTGTCACCATGTACATCAGCTAAATTACCAACAGCCTTCAAGACACTGATAACTACACCAGGATTAGAATCAGATTCTCTGAGTTTTGGTACCAGAACGTTGAGTATTGTCTCCATATAAGGTTTAACAAGCTTGGGAGCATGGAGTATAAGGTTATCCAACATTCGTGCTGCTTGTTCTTTATTCCTACTCATTCCTGAGTGTTCTAACTCTGTCAAAAACTGTATCAAAGTTTTTCTTAGCCCAGGCATGACATAGGCTGGATTAACGATACTCAATCGGCCAACAGTACATATGGCCAATTCTCTGATAGCAACATGCTCATCATTCATGGCCATGAAAAGGAAGCTTAGGTTCTCAATTTGAGCCAAATGTATGTCGAAAATATTATTCAAGGATTTCAGAACCCAATAACGAACTTCGTAATCTGGATCGGTAACTGTTACCACCAAAAGTTTTCCAACTACTTCTGCAGTCAAAAGAGTAAGAGTCCTTGAAGGTGTTTTCATAGTTCTGGCAATGGCATCAGCTAATAGCTTAGCAGCCGTTTTTACTGCTTCTAATCGAACTTCTTGTTGGTCACTTTGCAAGAAGTGGTCGGCGCAACGTCTAACAAACGTAAGTAAGCTGTGTTGCCCTTCAAAATTGAATGTTCCCAGAGTTCGTAGTGCAAGCACAATGCTAGCTGTGTCTTGTGGTTCGATGACTAGACTCATGTTACTCATTTGTTGTTCCAAACTTCTTGGTACCCCAGGGTGTAAGAATGGTTTATTTCTTAGTACCAGAGAAAGCATATTTAGTAGGCCTTCTGATATTTCTGCTCTTAGAGAAGGTAGATAAAAGCTTAGTTCTCTCAGACAAGTAGTTAAGGAGGCACTGAGGCCTGTAGCAAACATGGCATCAAGTATCTCTTTAATATCATTAACTACAAGGTCTTCGACTGCACTTGCTAGTAATGTGATACAAACAAAGATTGAGTGATCAATGCCAACCCTCTTCTTTGTTTGAGAGTCTCTTACAGGCAAAGCTTGTTTGATTGCATCCATTATACTGGGGATATAACTTTTGATGTCGTTTTCAATAGCTGCAGCCATTAGACCTAATGTAGTGAAGGCCATATTTCTATCCCTTTCTCTACTTCGATGGACACATGAAAGTAAGTAATTCATTGTTGAGCTAAGGTATTTCTTTAGGAAATAATCTTTATTAAAACCCGCAAGTCTTGGAATAATAATAAGGAGAACTTGCGGTATTCCCTGTGTTTTGAGAAGTCGCTGGGACATAACATCTGGAAAGGATTTCTTTTATTATAAAATGTTCTTAAAATATTGACTGTGGATTATTAATATTAGTCCTAACCATTAGTATTGACGATAGTTTGATGGCTTCTAATCAACATAATCATTCTCTATTGATCATCATGAACCGAATGGAGTATGTACAATTACAACATAATACAACTACATATAAAAATTGATGCAGAAAGTATACAGATTTTACATTTTATTAGCTCATCTTGCCGTTGTATGCCATTTCACAATATAAAGAAAATTATTTAAAACTCTAAAATGTTTTTTTCAAAGAAATTGTGGAAATCATAAACTTAGCAAAACTGCTGTTTGCACATTCATTAATAGTTCGATTTTTCACTCTTATTTCCGTCCATGATAATAATTCATTACACTAGACAGTGGGTTACCTGTCAATTATTGCTGCGACTGTGGTAAAACTGACAGCAAAACCTACATGATAAGACAAAGACATGAAATGAAAGTTACTTTTGATATTAAAACAAGGATGACAATTAATCTAGAGTAGAGAGAGACTATTGGATCATAGATCACTCATCAGTCTACAGGTGCAACGGTCTAGGAAAAAATAAACTCCTGAATATCTTAGCCATTTTCAAAGATTTCTAAGTTATATCATAAAAAAATAACTTTTAGGTCATCACTTCTATTAATTTTAATTCAATTCTATTATACAAGAACCATAATTTTTTTCAAAATAAAAAGTAGCCATGTGCTATTCCAGATTATAATTAAGCTGTTTTTGCACGAAAGAGTAACAAACAAACATCAACAATCCATCCTCACAAACTTTTGCCTTTATAATGTTAGTAAAATAGAGGAAGTGGATCAGCAATTTAGCAAATATTTATAATAACTTTGAAGAATATTCTCTTCCTGTATATAAGTAAACATTCATAGTTGGTAACCATTTATAATTTAAGAAATGCTTAATATTTTTGAACAACTTACCTTTACAAATCTTTTCAAAATGTGTTGTTAACAAATTGTGGCAAACTTCAGATTCATAAATAGGAACTGGGTATGTTACATTTTCTGTCTTGAAACCATCACAAAGGTACCCTCTCTTTACTGATGGACTATGAAGTTTCATACTAATAAAAATTATATCATCAGACACAGTTATATCTTGTTGTGGATTCAGACTCTGCATTAGATAGCTATATTTCTTTTCCCACACTGCATTTGCGCATCTTAGTAACTCATTTAAAATGAGTATACCTCCATGGACTCTATCCTCTTTGCTCATTCCTTTTTCTTTCATAGGAATATCTTCAAAGGATAACACAGCATCTTCATAACACTGCATATACCATTGAGGTTTAGCAGTAGATTGTTTTGCTGTTTCTCTCTGAGCTGTTACAACAAAACCTGCTCTTAGTGCTTTAGCTGCAGCTTCACGAATTTGTTGTTTTGGATCCTTAAGAGCAACTAAAATATGATCAAAGAACCCAGATACTTGTTGGTAAAAATAGGTAGGCATCGCTATAGCCAGTTCCTTAAGTAACAAAACTGCAGAATGGCGTCTTCCTTCATTACGTTCTTCAGATAGCCACTCAAATGCTCTTTTAACTTCAAATTCAACATATTCGGCTCGTTTTACACCAGATACAGTTGCCAACCGACCAACAGTCTTGGCAGCCAGTTCCATTACACCAACATCAGATGAGGGTAAAAGGTTGCGAAGGTAGTTGGCAAATCTTGTAATACGAGTCTTAGTTGTATCACAATCGCCACCGATGAGACATACTGAAGCGGGAAAAAAATAATTAAATTTTTAGTGTACCCGAAAGAGTGAAAATAATAACAACACTGGTTAATTTTATGAGGCTTACCTATGGCTAGAACTCCACCTTTCTTTTCATGAACATCGTTACTGGAGACCATCTCAAATATTTGATGATTGAACTCATCGAGGAACTGCGTAAGCTCCTCTTGTGGAACTTCTCGTAACTCCGTCTTAGCATAGCGATAAAGGTCGCGAGCAGTCTTAATTTGTACATCTACAATTCGGGACTTTAACCCTGCTACAAAGGTTCCCACTAAATTAGACATCTTTTTTATTTTATTTCATCGTGCAAATGTGATTGAATACGCGAAAGTTATCACGCGTTTTATTTTGGCTCTATATAAATAAACAAAACGTGCAAAAAGTACTCCACACTGCTCGCAAACGATCCATAAACTATTTTCACAGAGTACTTCACAGACTTCACAGAGTTTTTTTATGGCGCGTTTACACGCTGGCGTTCAAACCGACATTCAACGAGCACATTCAACGACGCAAGCGTGTGAACAGGCTGTTTGTGCATGCCTGCGTGAATGTGATCGCGCTTGGCGCCGATCGGGACGACTAACGCCTGCGTTCACACGCTCGCGTTCAAACCGTCATTCAACGACGCAAGCATGTGAACAGGCTGTTTGTGCATGCTTGTGTGAATGTGCACGCGCTTGGCGCCGATCGGGACGACTGTCGGTTTTTTGACACACTTCAAAGGGTGAATGTGCTTGTGTGCCTATTTACACACACACACACACGCTCTCGGCCGCGTTAGTATAGTTTTCATCTTCGTGGCATACAGACGACGTAACGATCGAAATTAATTTTTGACGACACCAAATATATCGGAGTGGTCTGAACCTTTATCATGCATGAATCGAAAGCAAAAGAAGACTTCAGAAAGATGTTTCTGAACTATTCTTTTAGTAAAAATAAATATTGTTTATCAGGGCCCAAAAAAATATGAAACAAAATGCCAATTCTTAGGATTAAAGTTAGTATTGATTGATTGACGATTAGAGAATTGTAACTAATCGCATATCAATGATGTGCAGTAAATAAAATATATAAATATTTATGTATGCCTTAAAACAGTTACGAAACACATTTAATGAAGAAGCCGCCCCCAATGCTTATCATGGTTAATTATGTTCATGTTTATTAGAAATAATAAAAAATTATATTCAAAAGTTAGCGAAGATAGTAAATTCATTCAAAGAGATCCCACTAAAGTAAGAAACGAATTATGTAAAAGCACTTTTCGATGTAAAAATAGTTATAACGCATGTCAAATAAAAAAATCAAATTTAAAGTTTTGGCTACTTGAAAAGTGTTTTTACACCATAAATGATTTTTTAATTGTAAAACCTAATAGTTTTAAGTAAAATTTCGCATGCATAATTATGTCGGGCTGTTTTTTTTTCAATAAAAATAGATCAAGGCCAAAGCAGTAGCTCCCACGAGATCTACGTCTACATCGTCTCCCATGTTTGCACTGACTACCATGTCTACAGAACACTAATACCCTACGGACCATGCCTGCAAGTGTGTGAAACAGGGCTGCCAGAGTGTAAATTGGATACAAAATTGGTATAATATCGGTTATCTTTTGTATCCTGTTTGTATAGTAGATTGCATTGCATAATTGGATACAATGTCATTGCTGATGTTATAGCGTAAAAAGTACGTACATACACATAGAGATACTTAAAACAAATCATGTCTGTGATAAACTGTTAAATCCTTATACGTTAAAGTTAAAACACCTTTTACTAAAATCCCCAAAAAGTGACGTTCTATAGTTGGGCAACACTGATTTTGTATAATAGTACATGATTATGTATAATTTCCGAGTCCTAACGGTATAAAATAAGTTGTCCTTACTGGCAGCCCTGGTGTGAAAAGCTTGCTTGGCACGCTACGTGGCAGGCTGCGCGCTGAGCTGCGTGCCGTGCTGCTTGCCAGGCTGCACGGCGTGCGTGTAAACGCACCATAAAATATACAAGGTAATTAGCTCATGTTTTAGATTATTTGTGTAAACTGAAAGAAAAAAATCTTAATATCTACCTGTTTTATGATACGACTCTTCATTTTCGGTGGCTATAGACAAAAACCAAAAACCGTAACATACTAAAACCACGTCCCTAATGACATACACAAAATTTAATGGTACGTTTACACGCACGCCGTGCAGCCTGGCAAGCAGCATGGCACGCAGCTCGGCGGGCAGCCTGCCACGCAGCGTGCCACGCAAGCTTTTCACACCAGGGCTGCCAGTAAAGACAACTTATTTTATACCGCTAAGACTCGGAAATTATACAAAATCATGTACTATTATACAAAATCAGTGTTGTACAACTACAGAACGTCACTCTTTGGGGATTTTAGTAAAAGGTGTTTTAACTTTACACACGTTTTGACATGCGTTATAACTATTTTTACATCGAAGAGTGCTTTTACATAATTCGTTTCTTATTTTATTGGGATCTCTTTTAATGAATTTACTATCCTCGCTAACTTTTGAATAATTTTTTTTATTATTTCTAATAAACATGAACATAAATAACCATGATAAGCATTGGGGGCGGCTTCTTCATTAACTGTGTTTCGTAACTGTTTTAAGGCATACATAAATCTATTTTATTTACTGCACATCATTGATATGCGATTAGTTACAAATCTCTAATCGTGAATCAATCAATCAATACTAACTTTAATCCTAAAAATTGGCACTATTTTGTTTCATATTTTTTTGGCCCTGATAAACAATATTAATTTTTACTAAAAGAATAGTTCAGAAACATCTTTCAGAAGTCTTTTTTTGCTTTCGATTCGTGCATGATAAAGGTTCAGACCATTCCGATATATTTGGTGTCGTGAAAAATTAATTTCGATCGTTTCGTCGTCTGTACGCCACGAAGATGCAAACTATACTAACGCGGCCGAACGCGTGTGTTTGTGTAAACAGGCACACAAGCACGTTCACCCTTTGAAGTGTGTCAAAAGACCGACAGTCGTCCCGATCGGCGCCAAGCGCGTGCACATTCACGCAAGCATGCACAAACAGCCTGTTCACATGCTTGCGTCGTTGAATGTCGGTTTGAACGCGAGCGTGTGAACGCACCCGTTAGTCGTCCCGATCGGCGGCACGCGCGATCACATTCACGCAGGCATGCACAAACAGCCTGTTCACATGCGTGTGCCCGTGCTTGTGTTCGTTGAATGTCGGTTTGAACGCCAGCGTGTAAACCCACCATTAAATATGTTGTAATGAAGTGGGCTTGTGAGTACTCAGGTTTACAATTTGAGTGATGCTCTATGGTTACATGGCCGATATTTCATTCATTTGGAGCTTCCTTTTCTTTCTGTCGTCTATGGGTATCTATGTACGGGCGGTCATCGTTGAAGATTTCCGTATAAATTATTAAATGAAGGTGCTATAGGCGTTGATTTCATGAAAAAGCTGTAGGTTATAAATTGTTAAATAATGATCTTACTCGAGATCAATAATAGAATTATAGAAGATACTTTAACAGTTAAATATAAAAATGCACTGGCGCGGTGAGTACGTTATACTTAGAAAGTGTTCTGTTTTTCCGTATTGGTGAAATGTTTAATGAGCATGAACGTTATAACAAGGAGTTTACGGTGTACTAGTTTCTGTGAAAATGTCTACGAGGGGATGATTCCATCTCCATAACCCCTCTGGAAAGTATCGTGACAAGTGTCAAATTCCTGGGGTGGGCCCACGTTGGCCGCCGCTTCTATGCTGAATTGTGTAAATGTATAGAAACGCAGTCTACTTAGTGATTTATCAACTATGATGTGATGTAGTATGACGCGATAGTGCCTATCTCAGCATAGATGAGTCATATCAGTTGTTATTGGTGGCTACTTGTGTGCGTGCGGATACGTCCCATAATGTTTTTGGATTCCAGTGGTGGTAAACAATGTAACGAATCTGTTTTGTGATACTGATATCTATTTGCTATAGTAAAATAATTGATGACAACTCATGCAGTGGCATTCACTCAGGATGTGAGTAATTTTAGTGTTGATATGTCATGGCACACTAATTTTTTTATTATGTTATTTCCAGCTTAAAGCCTGAGTCAATAGATGTGAGAGTTGCAGATTTTGATGGAGTACTCTTTCATATATCAAATGTGAATGGAGATAAAACCAAAGTTAGGGTAGGTATTGAAAATTTTTTCAGCCCTATCATTATGAAAACCTTTATCTCTTTCAAGAGATAAACATACTTAAGTAGTTACCTCATATCTACATGTTAAAAGTGCCAAAACATCAAACCAGTTCTTATCTTGTATATTTTTAAATTTATAGATTAAGGTGTGCCAGTGCCACTTAATACTGACTTTTATTTATGAACCTTTTAGCTCAATGAAAATAAAACTGTAACTCACTTAGTACTCATTATAGACTAGGTACTAATCTCATTATCCATCAGTTGATACTTGAAGAAAATAAACATAGAATATTAATAAAACAAACAGTTGTTATAAAAAGTTAGTTTTGTTTAAAAGAATCATAGAAAGAAATCAAAATTGTAACTGAAAACAATGTTGTTTAAATTTGACTACCTACCCACTCAAAGGTTCATTAACAAGCTTTATACCTACCACATATTTTACAGTAATGTACATATTATCTCTGCCTACCTTGCACATGAGATCTCTAAATAGTATCAATGCATAGATGGCGCAATGGTTTAACTGGCCACCACGCCATGCTGAGTGTTATGGGTTCAAATCCTACACAGTACAAAAATTTGTGTGATCCACAAATAGTTGTCTCGAGTCTAGCTGTTCTTTGTGTCCATTGTCTGAATGTTTGTGATGCCCCCACGCTTCAAGAATTATATTAATGTGAATGTCTTTCAAAACAAAGAAAAATAACAAGCAATCCTGAATAAACTTAAAATGTTTATCTAAAACAACTATGAAGTCTAAAGCCAATATTAGTAATAATTCAATCCAGTATCTTTGGATTAAAGATAGGTTTTTTATAAGCTGTATAAATAGTGCTATCTGATATCTAGAGATTACAAGTGGGGTGTATTTTAATCATTGCATCTAGTGTTTATTTAATATTTATTTATTTAGAATACACATTTAAACAACATCTAAAAACAAACATGATGTATTGAAACTTGTGCCCTTACCTAAATGTCTCAATAATGATGTATCACATTGATGTAATTTCATTGTTATGTGACTTGATTGTAGGTTAGTATATCATTGAAGTTCTACAAGCAGTTAGAAGAACATGGTGCTGATGAACTTCTCAAAAGAGTATATGGACCTCTTCTCACCACTGCAGAGTCTGGTAAGAATACATCTCAATTAATTTTGTTTATGCGGCTGCAATGGCAAGTATAATGTCAATATATAAAATCCCAAAAAAAAAAAACTAAACATTATAACCATGCAACAGTAGTGTAATGTCATAAGCATTTGGCTGAGCTGGACGGGCTATAAGAATACTCGTATGAGACCCATGTTCATGCTAGTTATTTTTGAATTGACTTTTGGCTTTGATTTAAAAAAAATTTATAAATATGGGGTAAAAACCCACAACACTGTACACAACAGTAGGCAAGTCTGCCACTTTAACCACTGTGTCATCCGTAAATGTAAATTAGTAGTATTATTTATTTATTAGTTATATATATTATTATTTATTAGTTGTATTATACATAACATATAAAACAGGAAACTCAATAATACTAAGCTAAAAAGTATTTGTATTCCCATCCATGATTATTAGGGCCGTGATGTGTATGGATTGTAGGTTAAAATCTAGTGATTGAACTATGACTTACATACTTACAATACATGTCCAATATCTACAGAATTGCCAATTTGCTGTATAAACACTTACCTTTCAAGTGTTGCATAAAATGAAAGTTCGTATGTGAATACTGTTTTTATTGATTGCATAATTAGGCATTTGTAACTTGAATCCGGTATCTGGAATATGTTTTGTTTTCCTTAAAATAAGTTATTTATACGAATGGTGTATGAAGTGGTGAAGATATATTGCAGGTAATATTATGTTCAATAACATCCTTGTAATTTGTTATATTTATTGTGCACGGGGTATTAAATACATTAAGTAACTTTAATAAACAGCATTGCCGATGGTGGCATACGTGTCGGGTCGTTCGACTCCCTTTGATATCAATTGATATCATATGGTTGAAGTGGACGATGGCTGGCGCGTGGGTCATGCTCGTGAACGAAAGCCGTTGGTCGGGGCTGGTCATTTCCGAACTGCTATTACTTACATATAGTAGTAGTTTATAGTTTAGAACAATACGTTACATTGTCCTCACATTTAACTTGCGCATATAAGCAATGTAACCCGAGATTGGTAAAAAACATGTTGTAAAAGAGTTTCCTTGGTGTTTCTTGCCTGTTCTTCTCCACTGGATCTACGAATTGGAATAGGTAACTAGCTTCACGACTGACTTAGTTTGACTGACTACTACTCCTGACAATTCAAAAATATACATAGTGGTTTAATTGAAATAAATTATTCTGATTTGATTTGATTTGCATTGCCTAGACCTATTAAAACAGTGCTTGTACTATAGCGTCTAGAATACTGATAATATGCAGATAGATATATAATATTATTTTTATAATATACATTGGAAAACATGCATGCAAATATTTGCACTAAACAGGATTGAACTCGCGACCTCTGACGTGGCAGGCGAATACTATTCCGCTACGCCACGTAAGTCGTCAAAACTACGTAGTGTTTTGTACAATTTGCGGCCTTGTCGCGTAAAGACAATCCATCTTATCGATAACTCAACCATAGACAAGTCTATCAATGTATTACAATACATATATAACTGATTGATATCGACTCAGTGGTTCCATGACATGAGTTATGATTGACAGCTATCATTAGTTACTTTGTTCAGATTCGCAGTTTATTAAGTTGTTTTTTTTTTTATTAAGAAGTAGCACCAAATCTAAATGTGCTGGTAGACATTAATAAGATAAGCACACGTTATGCGGGACTTTCGAACCCCAGACTAGCGAATTGTGTTTAACTGTTACCATGCAAAACAGACTTATGACCTTTTTATTAAGAAGTCTAGTTATGTTATAAGCACATCCCCTGTTATGCGGGACTCTCGAACCAAAGACCAGGGAATTGTGTTTAATTGTTACCATGCAAAACAGAATTGTGACCTACACAATAACAGCACATTTATATTATAACATAGATTTAGTTTGACTCCCACGTGTTTGTCATTAAATATAGTTTATGAGTCATGCATACCCAACCTAGCAAATGCTAATTTGTCGATTATATATTTAAAGTAACAATGTTTTAAGTAACAGGTAATCCATAAGCAATATGTATTATCTTGGTTCTTCAACTCATTTGTGTCTAGGTCATAATGACGTAATCGTAGGCAATGATTTTATACATTTGATAAACTGCGACACTAAAAATATTTATTACGGTTCATATTGTTTCATAATGCGGTTAACTTATAATACATATCTGTAGGTATTTAATTTTGATATCATATCTGGAAGTGGAGGATATATACTTTTTAATTTTTACGCACTATAAATTGTTAAAATACGGCTATTCCGAACATAAAAAGTAAATTGCAAATAAAAATATTGTATGCGTAAATTTAATAACTGACATCCAAAATAACAACCATGTGTTTTAATAGTCCTCACTTGTTTTTTTTAATTTGTGCCTAGTTTAATCGAAAAACGTCTCTTAGTATTACCGCGACGTAAGAAATCAAGATAGGTCGTGGGTTCCTAAAGAGTGCTGTTTAAGTGTTATACAGATCTGAATGGTACCAACCAGTTGTGTGTGTAGTTGATTTCATAAGTTTCTTATTTTATTAAAGTTTTAGTACACTAACGAGATGACTTAATAAATGACCAATGAGGTCTAAACCGTCTTAAGGGCGATAGGGATAATAAATGGTCAGGGACCTAGTTTTTTTTTCTCAGACTACTAAGAAAGGTTAACAAGAATATACTAGTAAGTAATGTGTGACTCCACATTACTTACTAGTATATTCTTGTTAACCTTCCCAGCTAAACTTATAAATGCTTGTGTTGGTTTATTATAGTGGGATTATACTATTAATTATACTGGCTGGAATTAGAATCCACACCCAGAAGATTGCAAGTTCGACGCTTTAAAATGCAAATGCAATTAAAATATATACAATATATTTTTATATCACCGCCAAAAATATAAATTAATTAATTTCCAAATTATTTACCTACCTAGTGAATAGTTATATAATTCTGAAAACTTCGAATCAGTTTTTTTATTTGTGAAGAGCATAAAGTTACTAATATTATTATTTAGCTAACTTATTTATAAGTTAACTTATTAACATTAGCAACTCAGTTAAAACAATACAATTATTACCTAAACTTAGAATATGTTCTATTTTCCCTATCGCCATTAAGACGGTTGAACTTATTGGTCACTTGGCATAGATTTGCTTCGATGTTGTCTTGGGTCTGATTCCCAAGTCAGACAATTAGTTGAATTAGAACATTCTAGAGTAGAGTTTGGAAAGGTCCCCTTTAAACGGCAATAGTGTCCCATTACGTAGAATCTAAAATATACGATAAATAAAATATCATTATGGTGTTTTAGTGGACATGAACTTTAAAGTTTGTATTGATTACTAATAAAATGCCACACCCATATATCAGAATTATTACGAGTTATGAATGACAAATCACTAGCCATTTGGTTTGGTTAACATCCAACACACCTGACCAACCGCCGAGGAGTTTGCAATGCAGCGTGGGACACCGGCGGTTTAATTCCAACTTGATGTGAAATTACGTCATTATGGTAGATTACAACAAGTAAGATCAGAATCTTTGTAAACGTCTAAACGGTAGATTTGGTAGGTACATATTCTTATGAAAAACTTAGGCATGGCGTCACACGCCTTAGTTTTGTTAAATCGTTCACTTTTGATGTTAGATTGACGATTTTAAAATTAATTACAACCGTTAAAATAAAACTAGACGTCAATTTTCACAGTATTTTAAATTATTTTATTGCTTGAATTTTCGAAATAATTTATTTTGAGCATAGGCATCTCATAGTTTAGATTACAAAGTGTCACTAATGCAATTAAAGATATATACTTATAATAATAATAATAATTTTATTTCATAAACACAGGTATACATTCATACATTTATTGTTGGAGACTCCTTTTAAGCATGTAGAATGCCTGTGCCAGGAGCCTCCGCTCTTCCGTACCTTATTATACCTATGAATGGCATGAACATAAAATCCATGCCGAGAAATTTGACAAAAAAATAAATAAATAGAAAACAAAAGAAAAAAAATAAACATGCATTTACAAAAAAAAAAATCACGAATACGTATCTACCCTACCCAAAATACACCTTTTGTTTACAGTTAGTTCTTTGTAATGTAATATGTTAACTCAATCAATACAACTAAATAAAATTGAAGTATCTGTTTGTAATGTCAAAATAAAGGGGTTTTTTTAAGCTCATACAGTCATTTACACGATACCTATGCCTAAAAATCAGTTCTTTTTTTTTTTCAAATTTTGTCTCTCTGTCTGTTTGTTCCGGTCAATCTCCAGGACGGGCAGACCGACCACCAAAGGACCATGACCAGCAGGTAGTTGGTGTGGTGGTAGTAACTTAGGCTACATTTATTTTGGAAAAAGAATTAGGGTTCCGCGCAAAATATATAAATATGTACACGCGAGCGAAATCGAGCGGGAACTGCTATAGAGTATTCTCTATAGCAGTTCCCGCTCGATTTCGCTCGCGGTTCATAGAAATTGAACACACAAGACAATACCTTAATCTAATCCAAACATTGGCCACTTAATAAGATTCCGCGAATTAAAATCAAAACCGAGACTGTGGGTACTTACAAATTAAATAATTACATCATTATACATTGGTCAAGCAATACTTGCCTCAGCGTTTGTAGTTGTGTGAGTAAGTGCGCAAAAAAGTACGATTAACATGTTCTTATAATATAATTATCACAGAAATACCAATAATTATTGATATTTCTGTGGCAACTCCCAATGTGAATCTGTTATAAACAAACTATTGTTAATGTATAAATAAATATTATATTATATCTATATAAATATTATTACATATTATTGCATCTCGTACTACTCTCTATAAAGTAAGCTAAATGTAGGTAATGCAGGGCATCAGGGCACGCCACAATTGTGGCGGTAAGACCCATCATTTAGGATTGGCTGTAGAGGCGACATGGAAGCCTCTCCTACCGGTTGACACAGGTGCTCACCGGACACGGCTGCTTCGGTAAGTACCTGTGTCGCATAGGCCGAGAGCCAACGTCTGTGTGCCACCACTGCGGAGGCTGTCGCGAGGATACTGCACTCCACACTCTAGTGGAGTGCTCAGCGTGGACGCAACAGCGGTACAACCTCGTGACGGCTATTGGTGTGGGTAGCCTCTCACTAGAGACCATGGTTCAGTCCATGGTCCAAAGTGAGAGTGCGTGGGATTCCGCCGCCTCGTTTTGCGAGGAGGTGATGTTGGCCAAAGAGGCGGCGGAACGGGAACGGGAGAGGACAAGCACTCTCCCATCCCGCAGAAGATGCACCAGGCGCCGGAGAGCGCTGAATGATCTCCGTCCTCCATGAGCGCTGGCCTGGGGGTAGCGGGTTGGGCTGACCGTTACCCCAGCAGAAGCAGGCCTAAGACGGTGGCGCGGCGGGTTCCGCACGCGCCTCTCGCATCTGGGAGGGGGGGTAGGGCCCCCCTATCGCACGGTCTGGTCGCCTGCTGATCAGGAGGCCATAGTCTGCAGGGGTTCCCGGAAGCTTCCTTCCTAGGGTATCCCGGGTCCCCTGCAATAGACTCACTTGTGACGGAACACCGTGTGGTTTTAGTCGGTTCGAGTCCGACATACCACTTCACCCTCGGTGAGGTGATGACCCGTGGGGGTTCCCACACGATAATAAAAAAAAAGAAAAAAAAAAAGGGTAATGCAGGGCATTACTCATCTGTCGATATTTCGCCTATTATTTTCTTTAATATAGGTACTGAGTCTGCCTGAGCCTTCGCGCAACTCTACGCGAATAAAACTAGCCACTGCTGACATTTCCTTTACTATAAATACAAACAATAGGGCTAGTAAAGAGACAAAGGCCTTCTTAATTAGCAGCACTATTGAAACCTATTAAAATTAACTACCTTTACGGTAATTAACAGATTACATAAAACTCCAACCTCTCCAACTTGTGTTTGAAAATCCTCATTCACTCCCCTGAAATTAGTCACGCTATGACTAGACATGCGATCATTATAGTAATGTTGGCTAGTACGCTTTCTAATAAACTTGTTTATTTCTTGATGTCATACTTCTACAGGCTACAACATCTCGTTATTGCTCGACCTGGACAACATTCCTGACGACTGGGAGGATGTGGTGAAGAAGGTGGGTTTACTAAAGAGGAACTGTTTCGCGTCGGTGTTCGAGCGGTATTTCCGACTGCAAGAAGATGGAGACATCAGCCATAAGCGTGCTGTCATCAACTATCGACAGGACGAGACGCTGTTAGTATTAAACCCTTTTTAGTAAATATATTACCTGTTTTGAATTTACGAAGCTAGTTTTTAGTATGGAGATGGTGGTGAAAAAATAGTACACACACGTATGTACCACGCTCAAGACACGTTTATTTTTTAAATGCAACTATCTCGGCGAATTATATTACGATCCGCCAACCTGTGTTGTCAACACTAGCAGCCCTGGCGACCCTATTTATGTACAGAAGTATAAACTGTAGTGATTAATGTAATAGTCAGATAAGATCAGACACATAACACACGACGACTACGAATCGGTACGATTCGTAGATATTGATGAGAAAATGCAAAATCCAGTTTAAATGTTACTACCAACTTTTATTCTAAGAACATAATAAGTATCAGAGCCTACGTTACAGTTTAAACAACCAAAATTATTTGCCTGTATAAAAAAGTAATATAAATTTAAATAGCTTTTTAGAACACAAACAATTTGAAACACTTTCAAACAGGATACCGTATAGCAACCATAATTGTTCAAGGCATCATACAGTTACCACAAAAGGAGATTTAATATGAATATTAATGACGTGAACGTACGCAACGACAATAATTTTCAAAAATATTTATAAAAGGAAACTGAGTTAATAAGGGTCATTCCAAAGATTCCAGGCCTCGATTTCTCCTCTTTAAGACGATATTTGTTGCCATTTCAATTTAGACCTTGCCAATACAATGTTAATGTTTGTATTACAATGTATATTTTCATATTTCCTTTCTCATTAACATGAATACGTAATAATATTAAATACTGAGTATATTGCGTTGAGAATGCGGAAAAGCTTTATTGTTTACGCTAATCTCGGTTTAATAGCTAGTTCCTGAATTTTCAAATAAAAATTTATACATTTATAGGCATGAGTGTATTATAAACTATTTCAAACTTAAACACCAGATACGTGGAAGCGCAAGAGGACCGCGTGACGGTGGTTTTTTCGACAGTGTTCCGACACGAAGATGATGTGGTCATCGGCAAAGTGTTCATGCAGGAGTTGAAGGAGGGCCGGAGAGCGTCACACACTGCGCCGCAGGTGAGCACACGCGGTTTCTTGTACAATTTTACAATTGTATCAACATTTTATTATCGCTACTGACGATAAAACAAAGTCCCTCCTGCGTCTGTCTGTCTGTCTGTTCGCGATAAACTGAAAAACTACTGAACGGATTTTCATGCGGTTTTCACTAACAGACAGAGTGATTCATGAGGAAGGTTTAGGTGTATAGTTTGTTAAGATTTTGTGTAAATAGATTGAAATATGTTGATGAAAGATGTCTCTGCTACCCATTGCAAAGCCGGGGCGGGTTGCTAGTAACAAGATAAATAGCAATTTGTATGGTTATAAATCTCAGGTTCTCTACCAGACCAATCGTAAAATTCTATTGACGTTTGTTTATTTATAGAGGAAGGTTATAAACTTCTAGCTTAGGCTATAATAGCTTAGATTAAGCTTCAAATCATGTGAGAAAGCAGTGATATTCAGGAGAGTCAAACTGAGGTTTTGGTATATATATATAGGTGGGATCTTGGAGAATAAAGGATTAACCTTTATTCACTATATATATACCAAAAATCATTAAAATTGGTTCACTGCTTTAGACGTGAAAATGTAACAGTTACGTGAGGTACTTTATGACTCGAAAATAAAACTTATAGGCGGTGAAAATGAGGATGACAATTTGTATAGGAGAGATTCTACGCAGACAAATATCTGCAATATAAATAATCGGAATGCCTTTAATTTATCTATCTCTTAGTTATCCCTATACCGAGATATTGCATATTTTTCATCCAATTGTCAAAATATTAAAATTCATTATCAGTTTACTTAATACGTAAATACTACTATATAATACTAATTAGTACAACAGTCCGTATTATATACGCTGTTTAGTTATGTATTGTAAGAGCCCTAACTAATCTTACTAATTAATTCTCGCGTTTCTCTTGTATCTATCAAAAGCATTCAGTTGAAACAAGTCATAAATTTCCGCTGTTGAGTGCCATTGCCCGCTAAATTGAGGTTACTTGATGGTCGGATTGGTAAACGCAGTTAGATATTACTTCATTAACACGTAGGTTTTCCTGTAATTTCGCTTCCATAACGGGTACATTATTGTTGTATATTCTCTATTAAGGAAGTTAGGTATATGACAGTATAATAAATAAAAATTTTACCCGTAATAATATAGTAAGCATGTAAAACCTGAGTTTGTCTCAAGAAAAACTTCGAAATACGCGAAGACAGCGGTTTTGCGGCACTATTGGCATATAACGAAGGTCATCGTCTGGTTTAGGTGTCGCTAGACCTCTATGGGCCGGGAGGATAGATGGGTTGGCCACCAGGTGTTTATAAACTTCGATAGCCAGATAGAATGCTTTTCGTTACTATGTTGCAGTTTGTAGTATACAGAATGCAAGTTAGATCGTATTGGACGACTTTGTTGTCTAGTCTGTGATGAAATGTATGTCTTATTTTGTTTTACACTACCTACCTATTTACTTTTAAATAATTCTTAAAACTTCTTGCTTTACGATACAAATTACAGCCTTGGCCAAAAGTATTTCTCAGTTTTTGAGGAGTCACAAATAAATGAAATAAAACGATTTATATTACTTACTATTTATAAATAAAAAAATCAGTATGTTTTGGGTCCAAAACACATTAAAAAAAAATCTGACGGAATATTTTTTTTTGGTGTAGACGTTACGAGATTATCAGTCTTGAGCAGTAATCGCGTTCCATTCCAAGGCACAGGTAGCGTTCATCTCTTATTTGTTATTAATCGCGTGGCGCCTGACTATGCACTTTAATAAATCCCATAAACGTTCTGTGGGGTTCAGGTTCGGAGATTGGGCAGGCCAGTAAAGAAGTTCTATGTTATTTTCCCGAAACCATATAATAGTGTAGGCAGATTTGTGGCATGGCACGCTATCCTGCTGGAATTTAACGCCATCTATGTTCGTATCGCCAAAAAGTTTCGTAAATAAAGCAGGAAAGCTGTTTCTAGTACACTTATGTAACTATTTTGTAAAGTTCATGCGGCCCTCGCACACGAATAATTCGCCAACTCCAGAACCTGTCATTTTGGTTTCTGTTAGTTACTTTGAAAACACATAAGCATTAATGGAACAAATGTTACTACTATAACTTAAGTATTAAGTTAATTTTCTATGTTGCCTAGCAGCTCTGTGATTTTCTTTTTCATTTTAGAACAATATTATGTTACATTTTCCTCACATTAAATTGCGCACATAAGCAATGTAAAAAGCAAGTTTGTAAAAAAAACCATGTTGCAAAAAAAATTGTCCTTGGAGTTTCTTGCCTGTTCTTCTCCATAGGATCTACGTTTTGGAACAGGCAACTAGCTTCACGACCGACTTATACTGACTGACTCCTCCTGACAATTCAAAAACACCTACAATGGGTTTACTTGAAATAAATAATTTTGATTTTGAATATGTTATGTAAAATTATTTTTGTTTCCACTTTTTCAGGTATTGTTTTCACACAAGGAACCACCCCTAGAACTAATGGACACGGATGCGAGAGTAGGCGATAACATCAGTTACGTTACATTTGGTAAGTACACATCAGAATTTATTCCGTTTGTTTTTGTATTTTTAATGACTATAATGTGTTCTAATTTACAGCTACATAGCTATAACGAAGTTCATTCATCATGTTATATAATTGTTTCGGTATTTTATATTTGTGCCCAGCATTCATTTTAACATTTTAAATGCAATGTCAATGACATTCTTTTTGTGTCCTGTAGGTTAAGATGTTAAATATTATTTTAGGTTTTGCTATAAACATGCGTACGAGCTTACATATGATATACAGATTCGTTTTCCTATGAAGTATATTTTAGAGTCGGCATTGGCATAAGCGAAATAGGCAGAGTATGAAGATGTCCGTTGTAACTTTGCAGTGTTGTTCCCGCGGCACACGTGCTCGCTGGCGCGCGACAACACGATCGACCTGCTGCACATGTTCCGCGACTACCTGCACTACCACATCAAGTGCTCCAAGGTGTACGTGCACTCGCGCATGCGCGCCAAGGCGGGCGAGCTGCTCAAGGTGCTGAACCGCGCGCGCCCGCAGACCTGCGCGCGCCCCACCGAGCGGAAGACCATCACGTGAGTCGCGCCCCACAACTACTTTAACTCTACTGTTATGAACCCTTCGATAGCTACATAAAAGCACAGAGTGTTAAAGTTCAGAATACCAAAGACTCACTTTGTAAGATGTTGATCTACGTGCACCTCGGCTACGTATGATATTAATTTTTTTTTATATAAATAAAATAATATCGTATATATTTTTTGTTACAGGGGAAAAACGTTTGTGAGGCGAGATTGAGTGTTGCGTTCCGGCGAGACGTAGGCGCCGAGCTTCACTGTTACGCTACCTGTAATGCCGCCACTCCGGTAACATTTCCCACAACTACCGACTAACCCTCCAGACTAATAGTATAAGGGAGAGCAATAAATTTAGTCACTTAAACTACCCACAGATCGCTCACCGACATTGTTTCTAATCACACTCTGAATTCACATTAGCCTTTGGTAACGTGGCTGTATTGTCTCTATGAATGACTCGTGGAGATAAAAACCAAACCTCAAAAGAACGAGAAAGTTCGGAGGAGTCCATCGTGCGACTTAATCGCTAGGATGTGTATTAAATTTATAAGACAGAAAAAGCATCCAAGTCGCCAATGTGAATGCAGTCAGTGGATCACACGATACTCAAAGACATTATTTGAGTGGACGTGTAATCCACCACAACACAACAATGTGCGTATTTCATATAAGAGTGCATAAAATGTCACATTAATTTATTTATTATACCACACCATATTTGTGTTCCATTCATACGTCACAAAGTACTTATCCTTTAATTCATCTTCGATGCTATTTGTAAAGTAAAATTGCCAAACAGTCACAGTTATGCTCAATGTTTCGTGTATCGGGTGTTTTGTAATAATAAAAAGAAATGTGCACATTGTATTTATCATAAATATTTATTGTCAACTTTTCAAGCATAGTGTTAAAGTCAATAAATAATGTTGCCGTAGTACTTGTTGATAACAAAAAAATGCTTTATTATTACGAGAGTTCTATTTATAGCGGTGGCACTGCGATATTAAAAACTTGGGTTCCTAAAGTGTTATTAAACACCGTCATACAATGTTACATGTTAGCTAAACGTAGTGTCCATCGAGAGCGAACTTTTCTTGTAGCTTACGTAATTTTGTTATAAGTTATTCAATTACCAATCCTCATGTAGGGTAAAGTGTATTATAAAATTTAGCCTATACTTACTGTTTCGGATACAAACTTGTAAAAATGTATATCTCTGAAATATTGAGACAGGTATCATGCACAAAACTTGTACGAATTATACTCAATTATTAATTTTACGCCGCCCCCTGTATTTAGTTATAACGCTATGCAATATATGCGAACAATAATTTAAATAGGAGTTTCACCCTTACGTTTTAGGTAGGCCGATTCAATTATAATGTAAGTGAAAGTGTAAAGTATTTCTCAATAGATTCTTCCATAGTCATGAAAGGCTCGATGAATAAATAATGGCCTTATTTATGACGGTTGAGTTCAGTTTGCTCTGTTTGTGGAGCCGGTCGGGTCTTCGGTTCGATAGAGTCGCTAGTTTAGATCACGATACACAATGTATCTAATGTTTAAGTGCAATTCAATTGATTATTCTCCACGTTCTTTGACTCCAAAACGCATTTTAGTTATAGACAGAGAAGGAAAACTCTATAAAATACATTCTAGCAAAAATTTATTTCACGTTTATAAAGTATTTTTAAATGTAGTAGTTTCGTCCTTTAGCTAAACACTTCTCATTCGACGCAAGTACGTCTTGTGTCATCAATCTGCACCGACAAACAATGAATTGCTCAAAGGGCCGCAAACACCAAGAGCTATAAGTATCTAATTGTTAGAGTGAACCAATATATGTTTGAAATGAGCGCGTGCATACGGGTAGGTGCATGGCGTAGTGTATATAAGATACGGTAATAACTTTGTTTGGATGAGATTGTGCTAAAGTTATTGAGTCATGGACTGAGAGCTTAGGCTATCTAAGGTGTGTCGAGTCAATGGGGTTTCCAATAAAGTTATATTATAATTCACTAAGTCAAATATATAAAAAAATACTGACATTAAGCCTGAACTAAACACGACAGGTCCTGAAAGCCACATAAGGGATATTCGGATAAGATGGAACGTAATACAAGTATGTAGAACGATTTAACTATTTAATGAAAAACTTAGCTAACTTGAATTTATATAATTTTTATTTGCAAGATAAATATTTGCAAGTGTAAGTTAAATGTTGCTTTAAAGTTATTGCTTCCATTGGAGAATTGTTTTTACTGTCAGTTTTATTGCGAGATTATGTAAACAGCGCCGAATACCGAAGTTATTTGTGAATATGTAATTATTCTTGTGATTTAAAATCCGTTTATACTGTATTTTTTATTTTCTAGATTAAAGAAAACTTACTGCATTTTAAAGTATATTTTATTTGTACAACATCCAAACATCAACATTCTATATCATTAAAAGAGAGTGGAATAGAAACACTACGTGTATCAGCGCTTAATAATATAAATACAATCATTATCGAGTATACTAAAACAACAAATACCCATACTATGATAGAATTATTTTATATTATAAAACTTGATAAGATGTCGTCAGACCTTGCTTTCGTCTTTGTGGAACAAAAACAAAATCGAAACTGAATAATAAATTGTGAAATAACTACAAACATTTTACATTATATATGTATTATTATACTGCATTTTGCCTAATCTTATCATTGTAAATATAGTATGACGGGGTTGGCTGCTTATCTGTCCAGTAACAACTGAAACATTATTTTGTGCAGAGCAACTGCCGTCTGACGTTGTTTACCAACGAACTTATAAACGGCTGTTATTCTCCACTTACCATTTTCTAGTGTTACAAAACAGTTGACAATGCTCCATACTAAAATTCCATTTTATTCAATGATGACGGTGTCGGGGATGTCGGCGACTTTGGTTGGCCTAGTTTGGACAGTGTGGCCACTTTTGATGCAAACTTAACGAAGCTGAGACCTGATGCTTGGGTCTCCGGTTTTTGGCCATTTTCTGGCTGGAACGACGCATCTAGTGAACCTGTAAAAAATTGAGACTGGTAATAGAATTCTCAGTTCCGTGAGAGGTATTTAGAAAAAAGAAGTCTCGATTCGGACCCATATCTTGTCTGACCTGCAGAGACCTCGGTTAATTAGTAGTACGGAAACTCGCGAGTAATACCACTAGTGTTGCTTGTAGACTTGTTGTTGATAGCTTGTAGACACTGCTAACCGTTACAACCAGGCATAGGTACATTATGTACTCGTAAGTATAATTAACATAAACAACTGCAATATCTCGTCAGATAATATACACGGTGACTTCTAAACACGTGATCAGCTACTGGTACCGAAGGTTCTAGAGCGAACATTTGTCCATTTCTGTCGGACCAATTTAATTTTAATTTTGTTTTATTATATAACTAGCGACCTGCCCCAACTTCGCACGGGTAGCAAAGGATTTATATTGATTTTTTCCGACGTCTTCAACAATCTGCATCATATTTCAGGCATTTTACACTAAACCCTAATGAATTATACACCTAAAACTTCATCATGAATTACTCCGTCCATTGGTGGAACCGTAAAATCGTTCGGTAGTTATTAAGTTATCGCCAACAGACAGACACGGTGGGGGACTTTGTTTTATAATATGTAGTGATACAATAGGCGTTCTTCCAACTCACCTAATGGAAAGTGACGATGAAGACGCAGATGGTACACGCCTATCCAAGAGGAACCTATACACTACTCATGAACGTTCTCAGAATATAGTTTTCTTCTATTTTTTTAGTAACTTCATGAAACTCCTCTTGCAATTTCCCCGTGATAACCGTTTGATAAAACTAACGTTACTACTTTCAGTTCCCCCAAACAGTTCATATCACCAGACAATGAAATAAAAAAATGCCACAGGTCTAATGCGCTTAATCAATCGTAGCTTATGTGTTCCCTAAACCTTTTTTATATAAATAACTAGCAACACGCCCCGGGTTCGCATGGGTAGCAGAGATCTTCAACAATCATCATATTTCAACCAATTTACACAAAACCTTAACAAACTATATACCTAAACCTTCCTCATGAATCGCTCTCGCGAACAGACGCGGCGGATTTGTTTTATAATATGTAGTGATTTGTCAAACGAGCACATTGTGCAGGATCAGGGTAGCTGGAAAGGAAGGGCAACCTCTTTACCCGATAGTTGGAGAATACAGGCTTAAATGATAAATTAATAACAGGTATACTATTTTCTTTACGACTAAGTTGATACAATTAAAAACACGGTACGCCTGGTAAGCCGATGCCGATGCCGCCTAAACACTTGCAATAACAAATGTGTCATTTCTTAGTATCAGCATATCTTTCTTCCCTTAAAATTGACTTATAATCGTGTTTGTAGAGCAAATCTTCTAACCCAATCGGTTGGCTCCCATTCAAACAGAAATCTGCTGTCGTACAGTACCTCCTTAAATTTCGCAAACAAAGTTATACGACACTTTTGCAGCAGGGTATGATAACCGCACAATTTAATTACATCAAGAAGCGGCCTTAACCATAAGTTGTAATTAATCCGAATAGTGCAATCGCAAATACTATAAACTCGATATACTGTTGTTCATTTCATTCGCAAAGGATACATGACTCTCCATCTGCTCTCAGTTCAAGGTAGGGCTGCTGGATTTGTCCTAGTTTAGAGGGCGTCCGGGTGGTTTTCAAAAATTGTTCGGGTAAAACCCGAACACTCTGTGCCAGGGGACAATAAAATTATAATTGTCAGATGAATCGCAAAAAGTGTAAATGGGATCGGCCTTTTTTTTTGTCCGGCGTCGGTAATTTAAGTGATGGCAGGAGGCCTAGTTCAAGGTCACATAGCAGATCAAGAATCCCTATATCCAACATTAAACGATAGAAAGTACTAAACTATCTATACCTACTAAATTTCTATAAAATACTAGCAGCACTCAGTGGCGTAACAATAGGGTGGCAGAGCTGGCAAAATGCTATGGGCCCCCGGCTCAAGGGGGCCCCAGGCACCAAGAGGTCTGAACACAGGAGGCACTACTCGGCACTAATAACAAAATGTATTAATGAATTAGCCACGGGCCTCGGACGGTATAGTTACGCCACTGGCAGCACTGTCAATGTAGTCTACAGTTTAAGATTTTAAGGAGTAGGTACAACGACTTTTCCAGGGAGCGAGAAGTGCCATACTTGACTACGCCCATGAGAGTCGTCAGGCATCATCACAGGCAGTGTTGACAATGATTATGTTATCGAGAGTAAAAATACTTTACTTACTTTGTTGCGGAGACATGATAGAACTGGGTTGTGATCCGGGTTGGTTCTCTCCCTCCATTTCGTGAGTCTTCTTCCCGTGAAGTAGGTCCAATGCTGTAGTAAGAGTAATCATTACATATAAGCAAATTCATTTATTATCTTATCTGGGATTACAAAGCAAACACGAACGTGGTGTTTGTTGATAAATTCAGACATCTAAGTAGGTAACGGCTATATACTCATACCTACTTAAATAAACTAATTAGGTATATTTTAATTTTTGCATTATTGTCTAACCAACAATTTTGTCAACAACTGTTAGATTACATGATCTTATACACACATGGACATATTTAGAGGAACGCAAAAAAAAAGGTTCGATTATGTTTATAATGTTCTTCTTACGCACTGGTCACCTATATCAGCATTAGGTATATGTCGTCTTTTATTTCCGAGTTTCATTTGTTTTTTTTTCGGTACGTGATAATTTAATATTTACGGTATGTATTGTAAGAAAATTAACGGATTTTCATTGTAAGTATTTGACAATTTTCGTTTACACAGTTTCTTTTTAATTTTTTTTTTTCACAAAATTCATTGTCGTGGTGTTACTAATTAACAGACCATATAAAAGATTGAAGTGATAATGCCGGATCTTAGCGTAGCTTCAAGTGTCTAAAACGGACATTTTAGAATAAATTGTGATGTCTTTTGTTTTATACATGAGATAATTTTCTTTTAATGAACAATAATGCTCGGCCCCACACTGCTGCCATAGTTTTCGGATATCTTCAGTAGGTCGACATTGAAGTTTTGGAAAGTTTTGATAAACTGGGAAGACAAATTAAACAAAGAATGCCACCAGTAACCAACTTAAGACAACTGAAAAGAGCGATGGTAGAAGACCAAATGCCACAAAGTTTTATTGACGATTTAATAAAAAGTATGCCAAGATTTTCGAAATAATATACATATTAAATATATAAATCGTGACACACCATTATTTATTCTGGGTGACTGGGTGGGAGTCAAACCCACGACCTCTGGCTCAGCAGTCAGGGTCGCTAACCACTACACCAACAGGCTTTATAATAAATATAGGTAGGTAGGTATATAAGTACACGACAAAAAAAAACAATCATAATTACATGCCTAACGCTGACTGCAAGAACATTACCTTATACATTACAAGCCTTAACTAATTTTCTACTTGTATTATTAAAGTTAAATTGACTGGAATCAGTGTTACCAAATAAAGTACCTATACATATGATATACATTCATTTTCTTTGTTTTATTTATGCCTTCCCACCTATTATAATAGAAACGCAAAATAAAGAGTTCTAGTAAGCAGACTTAACACAGTTTATTCCTCATAATTTATTACTATGTTTACATACCTACATAGTGCACTTACATCACGGCACCTGTTCTTTTTATTCTAACCATACGTTTATCTAGTTATTAGTGTATAATCTATGCGTTTCTCAGTGGGTTACACGCCAATTGCGATGCAATAATATGGCGGTTTGACGTTTGGTGCGGACCTTCTCATGTGAAACGCATATAATATGCATAAACTTATATATATCTTAAAAATACATAAAACAAAATAATATATTAAACTAAAAAGATAAAGAGTGTAAGATGACGAGCTGCGGTTTGTTTTTAATAAAAAAATTATAGATGCATAACCGTAAGATATATTACGATAAATAAGTAATAAACAACCAAGATTACCATCTTTCAAAGACATGGCATCCATATTAGCATCTTGTATAGTCTCCAATTTCGCACGGAACTTATTGGTAATCTTTCGCCTTTGATAGTCTGCTTCAATCTGCTGCTTCGTGCGAGGGATGCGAAAGCGGAAACAGCAGCACACCATGACAACTACGATGCAATGGTAAAATACAGTTTAAAATCGGGTAAGAATACCTACGCAATAGTATCTAGGTACTGAAGTAAGTAAACTACATTCAAGTACAGTTAGCAATGTCGCTGAATTCGTCAATGAGTAAGTATTGAAACATTTCATGAGGAAGGTATTTGTTTAAAATATTACAAAATAAAACAATAAACTGTTGTTGTTTACTATACACACTTACTTATAGAGGTAACACTGGCGAAACAGATAAACATAATTTGCCAAACTCTCAGGTTTCCTGTCACTGTACTTTCAAGCCACTGCGGTTCCTCAGAATTTTTAGTAGCATCCATAAAAAGATCCATCGCGTCTGCTTTTTTTAATGTACAAATTTTATAAGAAATTATAACAAACGTAAATACACGACTGCCAATGTACCGTTTAAACCAGAAACTACCTAATTGTTTCAATACAGAGGAGTGGTTGCTGCCACACCTATAAATATCACCCCTCGGCACTCCCTTTCCATTATAAGTGCCACCTTAGCTAATCATCTTTCATTTGGTGGTGAGAAATAAGTGTTAATATTGTTTAAAAAACCTTTTGTTTTGGTCTATCGAATTAAAGATGAAAACTAAATGACTTATCATGCGAATTAATTCAAATAAACCGCTCAAACATTTGGAGGGCAGGAGTTACTGAAGCAATGTTGCTACAAATTACATAAGAACAGTTCAGTATCACTTATATGATCACTAACCAGTACCTTTTTTATAGTAACAATAGCAAGTATAGTTACTGTTTTCTATATTATCATATTCGGTCCAGCATTATACCCATCAGTAGACAAAATATTTTTGTAATAGAGTTTAGGCAATATTCTTAATCATTTTCATGAATGAAAACCATTGTGGTTCGGTGAATTTTTTGACAATGACAACATTTAGTTCGTTTTTCTCTTTCATTTGATGACTGTTTCACTTTCCCGCAGAAAATAGGGTGTCGAATCTGTCCTATAACCTCAGATATATTTATTACTATTTTAAAGATCGAAGATGAATCTTTTATGATAATTGTGGATTAATTCATGTAAAGGTTATTCTAAGTGATGTTGTGTGAGATCGTTTGTGTTCTTACGGTCACTCTGTAGCGTTTTAAAAAATTAAACATGGCCTCGAACCGAGGAATTCAGATCGGATCCGCGTGGTTTCAACGGAAGCTAAACTTGAGGCCGCAGCACCGAGGTGTGCACCTAGTCACTGAGGAGATCCTCAAGCAGGTACCGGAGCTCTCACAGTTTGCAGTCGGCCTCTGCCATATCCAAAGTGAGTAGCCGTCAGGCCAGCGTTCTTGACTTGCCGCCGATACTGCACTCCTGCTGATTGTCATATATATTTATTATATATTTTAGTTATACTGTGACATTTTATAAAATTAGTAAAATGTGAAGTCGTATTAATGTAATGAAAGGCTCATAAGGCAATGCGAGATTGCCAGCTGATCAATGGATGTTGTTTCTAGTAATGCATACATCGGCAAGTCTCGCACTTAACGAGAGCTGGGACCCAGATGTACGGGACGATATGGAGATGATGCTCAACAAAATAGTGCCAGAGGGTCTTCCGTACCGGCACTCGTGCGAAGGACCCGACGACATGGTGAGTATTTGATATGTCAGTCACTCATTAGTTAATTTGACTATGACAATTACAGCAAGTATGTTATTTTGAAATAGGAACATCATTATGGTTTATTTGTTTTTGTGTAATGTCAGTGTTTTCTGTACATAGAAACCATGCATTGCAGACAATAATTATAGTTTTTGATATGGACAACAAATCTAGTAATGGCTCAATTGACAAAGTTACTATGTTAAGGCTTGTTTACTATTTTATATGTCATTGGAACATTCAAGTGTTAATTTTTCAAGGCTGGTATATAATTATAATGCATGCTAATTACTAATAATATTATATGTATTCTAATTAGACCTGATTCTTGAAGTGAACTTCTATAATATTCATAAGTCTGATAATGTGCATCTTAGTAAATTTTAATGTTGTCAAATGACATTCAACATATAACTATTCTGTTTTAATTATAATGAAATATTGTTAATATTAGACTTGAAATTTTTTATTTTATTGTACTACTATAACTTTTATGTACATTAATTACTTATTTCAAGATGATTATTAATTTTACCATCTCTATGAATCTATTCACTTTAAAGTAATAGGTAATGGGAGTAGGATATTGGATCACCACTATTTCATCTATCTGTGATTTAAAGACATCGTCGACAAAGTCATCTTACATATCAACTCATTATGTGTTATTTTTGTTGTATAGCCAGCCCATGTGAAGGCCTGCTTTCTGGGGTCATCACTTACCATCCCCATCACAGACGGAAAATTAAACCTTGGCACATGGCAGGGGGTATGGCTCTGTGAACATAGGAATCATGCTGGCAGCCGGAAGGTGACTGTTTTTCTTCAACAAAACTTTGTATTATCTATATTTCTTATTTGCATTACATTATATTAACTCACCTTGAAGGGTGTATTTTTTAAACTAGCAATTTGGCCAGCAAACACATGGTCTGCCTGATGTTTAGCTTTTTTGTTGCTTATAATAGCAGTTGTGTTGTTTGTTTTGAAAATGAAATCACCCTTCTTATTAATCTCAGCGATTGTACTTAGAAGCTGAATAAATAGCACTACAGTTAAAGTGGTTGCCTTGCTACTAAACCGCACCGTCGCAGTGCTGTGGGTTCGATTCCCACACAGGACAAAAAGTTGTGTGCTCCATCATTGAAATTGTCCGTTGTTAGTAGTTTCTGGTAGTTCAATAGTTGTCTCGAGTCTGGGTGTCCTTTGTGTCTGTTGTTTCAATGAATCAAGCAGTAATGATTTCAATATTGAAATAAAAGATCAATATAATAAAAATGATTGGAATAATATAAATACTAAAAAACTTTAAGCAAGTGGCAAACAAACACACTTACTGCCTGATAGTAAGCAGTTACTGCTGCATAAACATTTGCAACAACATTCTCTAGTGGTGGCTAACCACAGTCTTCGGTAATCTATGAGGTTGAACTAAACAATGTAAACTTTTTGTTTATTAATAAATTCATTTAACAAGTATTGTATGTATGATGCAGGTGGTAGTGACGCTGTCCGGATGTCCCCGCGACTCTCCGCTATCACCCGTTTCGGCCGCCTCGTGTTCCAGTTAGGAAAGGGGGGGGGGCGCGACCCCCCATACGCATTCGCACTCGCGCCCCTCCTCCAAAAGCACGCGGAGGTAAACCCCGCGCAAACACCTTTTATATCCCGCACCTAACATAGACGTTAGTTCTTACTCTTATCTTCGAGCGACAATATGTACATAAGATTAATATTTTGTAACGTTTCGTGTGTCACCTCGCGCGGGTCACGCGACCATGTCGTGTAAAGGCCCGACTACACATGTAATATAGCATTTATAGGAATTGATGGCGCTCTGCGTCGCGAGTAGCTCTGACCTTCTCGCCGCGAGGTGGCCCACGGTCACTAAAACCCTATTGATGTTAAGTTCAGTCTTATTGAACACTGAACCCATTGAACTTGTACATAACTTTTATGTGCAATGGTTTTTAACTATACATAAATTATTGTTGTTTTGTTATTGCAACTTGTCGATATAATGTATATAGATGACTTGTGGACGTGACATTCCGCTTGTGGGTTCGGTTTGTCAATGGAAGGGTTCATGTGGCACATACTTTTACCATTATTAATCATATTACTTTAGGACAAAGTATTAGATAAGGAGTAATGATTTGAATGGGTCGAATATTTTTCACTACTGCACTCGTTCAATTTTTTCCAAGTACACCGGGAGACACTATATTTTTTAACATGGCAGCACACTTTAGATATTTTAATGGATTCGGACACTCATTTTACCACACCAATTTTGTATGTAATCGCACTGGTTAACAGTCAGTTCGTGTAAGTTTTAAGAGCTGAAAGTAGGTATATATACATATATATATAAGTACTCTGTACGTGTACGATAGCTCCCTTCTCTCTCCGTGTTAGGTTAGACTTATAAACGATTAGTACGTGGAACATGTCCATAGCTTTAATTGTGTCACACCCGTTGTATCAACGGGTCCTTTGCGGGATGACAATGAGCTAACATTTGGTACCACTAGTTTGTAGTTGTATATCATTACTCTTAAGATCATGAAAGTGCCTCGGATTTTTGGGGTGGTCATGACTTATTTTGCAATCTCGTTTCCGAGAATGTTAAATGTGAGTGGATAGACTGGACCGTGCTAACAGGCCACATACGCACGAGCATTCACTGAAGTTCCCCTACTGTTGTGCAGGTTTGCATCCACATCTTTTCGCATCATTTTTTGACCCCTCACGTATAACAGTAAAATCTTAAACACTTGACAGCACGCATTAAGGCTACAAAGGATAGTGGTTTAAGCACACCCAACAGTAAAGAGGTCCGAAGAGAAATCTCGATACTTATGTTTCCGTTGATTTGTTGCTATATATACACAGTAGCTTTACACCGAGGCTGTAGCCGACGCGATGTTCACTTCATTACAGAGTGTACTACATAAGAGGTTATTATGATTTCATTTGCAATGGTCATAAAGGCGTATGTGTATAGTTGTATGTCTTCCTATGTAAGTTCCATCATACAAAACCAAGATTAGCGTATGTCGGAGTAATTTAACTGGCGTATGTGATCGGTATTAGGGTATACAAACATCACCTTTATATCCGGCCACGTCTATGTAAATTAGATAATGTATTGAAATTAACGCGATAGGGACTCCAATTGATACCAAAATTGAGTGTAGCCGTATTATACATATAGTTATCAGGAAAATAATCAGTAGCGGGTGTTTTATATGATACGAGTGGTAGTGGAAATTACACAATGTAATTAATTCACCAATGTTACAGGGTTGAAAACCTTGTCGTTTACAGGAATTTATTATATGCATTCCATGTTCGACTCTCCATCAATAGCGGCAGTCGGTAGGCGCGCCCGACGATTGCGTTCGGCTTTAGATGTCCCATCGAGATCGCTTGTGTGGCACAATTTTACACTTGAAACTTAGTTAGGAGTTAATAAATTATAAATAGTAGGTTACCGTGGTGTAAGTAAATATAAAGCGGGGCTGGCAGCGGAGCCTTCGAGCCGCGCCGTCACCATCGCGCATCACTCGTTTTATACCGCATTGTACAAAGTGTAGATCTCTCACCAGTCGTGGTACGGTTCATCTCATTGACTTAGAATTACTTCACTTAGGGAGCTTGTTGTACGTTCATATTCGGCCTTTGGGTAGATTCACGTTAAAGTTTACAATTTCTTAAGTTGTTTTTTAATCATATAATTATAGGTAATGGTCCCTTAATGTTTTTGAATTATCTAAATGACTTTATAAAGCTTAATTATGCTTCAAATATTGTTTATTATCAATATAAATATTTTATCTAATGCATGATCAACGTATCAACGTACTATGTAACATTTAATAGTTTTGCGTATTACATTTACTTTTCTTGCTTAATTTTTTTTTTATTACTTTTTTTGGTATCCAGGGGTGTGTGGAAAGGGATGGTTAAGTGCTTTTAAATACATAATTACTTAAGATACGTGTAAATATTTTTTGCATTAATATAGTGTACATGTATATTTTACCCATGTACATACATTTACAATGTAAAAATGTTCAAGTGCTATTCGTGTATGAGTGTTCTGTATGCCACTGCCATGAAGTTTTGCCAGTTTGTTATGTTATTGGTTTTCAAGTTCCATTAAGTTTCCTTTTTTATTATGATTATATAAAATGGATAAACTATATATTAAAACTATTGATAGTAAACCGAAATCCTACTAAGTAGATAAGTTTCTAAACATGAGAAGCGACTGGTTCGCGTAGTACTAACTAATATTCCTTTTGTTTACCGTTAAGTTATGCCAACAAATGTAGGTAAGCGACTTCCAATAATAGGCTGTTCAGTAACAACGAATGTGTCTAGTGTTTTACCTATAAATGGATTTAAATCCGCAATTCCGACTTATTTATACATTCCACAATGTGTGCAACAATAGTCACTGCGATTGTGGCAAAATTAGCCTTCATTAATTAAGACCTGTGTATTCGTTGGATTATCTTGTGTAACTCCGTACTTATTCAGTTCCGCGTATTAGTATTGTAACAGTTCAGTGTAGAGCACGGATTTTTTATCGACATTTTTACGTATTTAGCAAATCAGTAAGCATCATTCATCTGTTACATTAATATTAATTGCACATAGGAAAATGAGGTTGTAATCAGAATTAATAAAATAATCAAAATGGATGACAAATAATTTGTGTGTATATTATTTAAGATCAATAATAAATATTATATCAATATTATGATTGTACAGTTGATTCACGTTTTCTTAGAAGGATCCTTGTCAGTTATTATACTGTTGGTTTTGTGCGTTCACTAGTACGTGACGCTGGGATATCTGTCACGATAAAATTTGATTGTATCATATAACTTGTACAATATAAATATATAGATCCACGATTATGAAAGAGATTAAATATTTGCAAAAGTTAATATTGTATGAGTTTTATTTCCTTTTCTACTAACACACCTCTTACATTTCAGACTTACAAGTTATTTCTACAGGGTAAAGACTTATACATATAACGTTAATTAGCTTCGACTATTTCTATGTTATTTGGTGTAAGTTCTATAAGTTGTCTACGTTTCGCCTGTAATGTTGTGAGGTCCGGGGCCAGCGTCTGAAAACAGAAATCTCATTACTAAAATATAACCTCATCACGTATGTGCGTTCCTTAGTTGCTTGTATTTATGGGAAATGTTGGCAATGACTACATACTTTCAACAACAAAATAACGCAAGTATAGTTGACTCTCAAGTTGTTCTGTTCACTGAATCGGTTTTAAAACGTAAAAACGGGAGGTAAAAAACTGTATGAAATAACAACCGGTGACGTCATACTTTGCTATTGTTGAATCGTTTACTTTTAATTTTTAGTTTTACAATCAAACAAACTTGAAAATAATGACGGATCTATTTTTTCAGTCTCATTTAACACTGCTTACTTTCATGAGAACTGTTAAATAATTTATATTAAAAATAAAAAACTACCGCTATGGTTATATCGATGTGCTGCAAAAGATGAAAAATATTATTTTGTTCAGAAGTTAAAAGTAATATTAATAATAATAACTTGACACAATTCACACACGGCAAAGCCTGTATGTATTATGATAACCAGACTACAATACATACATAATATGGTCTAAATGCGGAAACAAAGCCCTATACCAATACCAATAAATACATTTTTTTTTTCATTTCATTTATTCCTCTCATTAGGTACAGTAGCTTACAGTGCATGGAATTACATTTAATAAAATAAATAAGTACTATAAAGTTCCTTAGTGAGGGCTGGAGTCTTTACTAGGTTCGAAACCTGTATGACAGATCTCCAGGCCCACCCTACGGCCGAAAAAATGTCCAATTATAACCATAACCAATAACTATAACTTAAAACAGTGTTACTGCACTTCCATAGAAAATAAACCAAGGTAAGTAATTCTATTAATCTTAATTGATATCTAAATCTAAGGTTAGTATGTTTGTATGTAGTGTGTTGTGTGTGTGTGAGCGTGTATATCATTGGGCGTATATGAGTGTCTAGTGTGAGCGCGAGCGCTTGTTAAAATTTTGTTAACGAAGTGTATTTATGCTTGACATACATATATTATACATAAATTACACCCAGACACGGAACAAATGATCATGCTCATCACGCAATTATTGGCCCTGGATGGAAATCGAACCCACGACCTGTGGTTCAGCAATCAGGATCACTCACCACTAGACCAACAGGCCAGTCGATTATACACACAGTTAATGGTTCTCCCAAGGCTTGCTGACATTCTTTTTATGCATAAAAACCATAGAGGTACCCATAATACCTATGATAAAACTCCTATTTTTAGAAATTTGAATTTGAAATTTGTCTACGTAAGACTAAATATATATATATATATATTAATTTGATTATAGACATTATAATCAAATATATATTGACATCTAACCCACGAACCTCACGTCAAGTGTGGCAGGTAACTACTCTCTCTCGAAGACCTTGTAAAAATCCACCCCACTTTTAAAAACACGAGTTTTTACTATTCATAATGACCACATCGGTAGGGGAGCTATCAGCCATTATATACAGCGTGTAAGTATGAGCTACGCGAAAAACTTACTAAAACCCTTTTTCTGTTTATAATTATCACAATACAAAAGTCAGTTCATCATAAAAATGAGAGATTAAGGATCAATAGTCATGTACGTCAATGTACGCGGTATTCTTTTTGTGCGGTACAGTGAATGACCTTAAACGTACGGCGCCGTCGAAGCAGCTGATTGCATAAATATTATTTAATTGATTGCATTGCAGTTTCTGGTGTATGGGGTATTTATTAATTTTTCTTTCCGTAAAATGTTTACTCATAGAGATATCACTTTTTACCAAAAAAATAAATTGAATTTTCCGGCAGATAATGGCAATAATTTTCGACTCAGAATGATGGTCTGAATACACTATTTCAATATTCGGTACGGTGTTTCTTACACCCTGTAGAGTGCATCGATAACGTTCACCGTAAATTTTAGGACTTGCGAAACAAACATGGATTTTTTTCTTTTGCCAATTACCTCGTACCACATAATAGTCTGCGCGTGGAAGTGCTAGTCACCGGCTGAGGTATGCGGGCGTTGAGACGGAAGAGGGCGCGATTGACAAGACACACACGTAATACACGAGTAATTTAAGGAAAGATAAATCTCCGGATAACCATGTTCGAAACTGTCTCAATTAATGTACCTAATCGGTAAATTATTATATTATATTTTTCTATTCCCTGGTTAAAAAAAAAACACATTTGAAAGTGTTAATAAAATGTTATTATTTATGATACAAAACAGTTTTATAAACACATTAACATTTCTCATTAAGAAAATTAAAATACAATCTTCACTATCACCGTTATAATACAAAATTAATCCATATCTTCTTTTCATTACTAGACATGTCTTCAATTTCCATATCCTCCTCAGAATCTGAATCGTTTCCCAGGTGTATGATCAACTCGTCTATCACATTCTCAAACGTCATGTCGTGGTCCCAATATTGGTTCTCAATTTTTGTGCGTGGTCGTCACACTTGTCATCTTTCCGGAGTGAATTCAGAAAACAATCTTGTGATGATTGGAATTTGGTCGTCCAATGAAGAATTTATATATAATTTTAAGCTAAATTGTGCTTTATATCGGCCCACACAAGCTCAATGGGGTTGAGATCGGGATGATACGGCGGAAGGGGAAGGACGATATGACCTGCAGCCTTTAACTTTTCGTCAATGGTGTAATTTTTTTCGGACTAAGTTGTATTTATTAGATGAAAGAGTTCGGCTTTAGTATTGTCTGGTGTAAATTCATTCTTGAAAATCCCTTTTTAAACTTCATATAGTAGGTTTTTTCCCAACCACCATGAATAATCACCAAACGACCCCCTTTGCCAAAATCAATAAATTCCTGGCTCAGATTCGGATTGCCAACACAGATTGGAGGTGTGGCTACTGTTAACGTATATATGTTTCGGTTTTCTTTTCTATATTTCCATATAGCTCTTAAATGTGTCTCTTAGATTTACATTTTTTAAATAAATATCCCATCTTGCGTAAAAGCTGTCGTAAATAGGTACAACCGCAGTTTAAAACTGCAAGCAGCTATACTTGGGATTTTTTTACAGTATAAAACTGATGAATTTTTCTTCGTATTACTCCAATGTCAAAATCATCAATGTGGATTCTCGAGTTTATTTCTTTAGGTTTCCGTGGAGATGAAAATTTTGCAATTTCCGATGTTTGCAGATTCGAATTTCCTTCAGCTACAATTCGCAGTACGGTGCGGGCTGACACTCCTGCAGCCTCTGTTACCTACTAATTTATTAATGTTCATATCATATTTGTGTTCCACACTTTCCTTGTCGTCTGAGAAAACAACTGTACATTGTCAATAACATTTTTCACTTGTCGTGGTATTGGCGGACCCGTCAATTATCTCATGTGTGTTTGGAACAAACTGGCGCGAACAACTGAATCGTGTAACGGTCGCTACGGTCGACGGCAGACTGAGTTAGTTTGACGTTTGTTTACCTCCCCCGTCCTGCCGCTCACATACCTCAAGAGGTGACTAGCACTTGCGCGCACACTATAATCACTATAATGCGTAATAATTATACTACACCAGTACCCGTACCTACAACTATATGAAATGCGACTTAACTCATTATTTGCTATTTACCTGCGATCCTTGGTACATCGGTGGCATTATTATTAATACTATTTAAAGTTTTATTAAGCTCAGAGGCCATCGTTTGGAATTTCTGTGTCACAATATACAATTCGCCGAGCACGAAGTTCATATTTTCTTTTAAGTAGATCACTTTTGTGTTTATGCCGTTCACCTGAGGAGCAAACAATTATTTAATATGTATTACGTAGAAGTTCGGGCATGGGCAGGAGCGAATAAAGGACATGACATACGCCATCGAAGGCGATGACACGGGACGGCATTAGTGTTGCCAACTGAATTATTTACCTCTAGAACTCTCTCAAAAACACCCTAAAATGACAATGACACTGAAAGAAATCTCTCAACCCTAAAACATAAACAATACTGCCGGCACCATTGTTTCCCCTTATTGGAAATTGTTTAGTAGAGACTTATCCTATAAAGGTAGCGAACTTACTTCGTTTTTCACTTTGTCCATGGTGGTCGTGCTGATATTAACGTATTGCTCAGAATTTTCCTGTTAACATGAATTTTATAAATTAGTAGGTAGACAAATAAGGAACTAAGGTATTGAAGCATTTCTAGGTCTGGTTGGCACCAGTAATTTGCAAGAGTCAGGTTTTCAATGAAGTACCTAACGAATTTTAAATTGAAATGCCTAGGTAACCTATATTTAAGCCGATAAACGCTTACAAATAACGAAATAACACAGTTGTAGAAAAATCTTAATTCGAGTTGAGTCACCATTAGCGATGGGTCATCGACGTAAAAAAGGTTAACGAAACTAGACGGTCCATTTACGTTCATCATTAGTTGATCAACTAGTCAAATTCTTCGACTAGTAAAATATTTCAACTAGTCTACGTGTCAACAACTATCTACGTAAACTCCGTCTACAACGATGTCTACGCCGTTTAAGCTTGACGACCTTGGCGTTAATCTATTAGACTAGTATTATTACAATTTTCGTTTTTAAATTCATTATGTAATTTATCACAATATTTATATACCTATAGCATCCGAAATACACCATAGAAATATACACAAAATCGATAAACTAACTAGTTATACTAAAGAACTTAAATCTTATAATTAAATTATTTGCCACTAGAACGTCAATGAACCAAATAGGTAAAATAAACAGAAAGTTTAGTAAAAAAATACCCTTGTACGAACCTACATACATTTGTCTAGCATCACTCTCCCAGTCTATCCTTTAGTCTTTCACACACTCAAAACTAATATGACGAAATAATTATATTCCTTTTACCATTCAATCTAAACTCAATTTTGTGAAATTAGAGCTCAAATTTGCTTGCTCAAAGTTGTTATTTCAACGGACGAATGAACGATGCGACGGTCTACGGTCGTCGCGTTGTAAGTCGACGTGAACGGTTCAACGTATCAACGTACTAGTTGGGCTGTAGACGCCATAAACTAAAATATATTAAACTGAAATAGACTGGCAACTTTGTGTAGGTCAGCGCCTCTGAACGAAATGGTGGGTTTACACGCTGGCGTTCAAACCGACATTCAACGAGCACAAGCACGGGCACACGCATGTGAACAGGCTGTTTGTGCATGCCTGCGTGAATGTGATCGCGCTTGCCGCCGGTTGGGACGACTAACGGCTGCGTTCACACGCTCGCGTTCAAACCGACATTGAACGACGCAAGCACGTGAACAGGCTGTTTGTGCATGCTTGCGTGAATGTGCACGCGTTTGGCGCCGATCGGGACGACTGTCGGTTTTTTGATGGTACGTTTACACGCACGCCGTGCAGCCTGGCAAGCAGCATGGCACGCAGCTCGGCGGGCAGCCTGCCACGCAGTGTGCCACGCAAGCTTTTCACACCAGGGCTGCCAGTAAAGACAACTTATTTTATACCGCTAAGACTCGGAAATTATACAAAATCATGTACTATTATACAAAATCAGTGTTGTACAACTATAGAACGTCACTCTTTGGGGATTTTAGTAAAAGGTGTTTTAACTTTAACGTATAAGGATTTAACAGTTTATCACAGACATGATTTGTTTTAAGTATCTCTATGTGTATGTACGTACTTTTTACGCTATAACATCAGCAATGACATTGTATCCAATTATGCAATGCAATCTACTATACAAACAGGATACAAAAGATAACCGATATTATACCAATTTTGTATCCAATTTACACTCTGGCAGCCCTGTTTCACACACTTGCAGGCATGGTCCGTAGGGTATTAGTGTTCTGTGGACATGGTAGTCAGCATGCTATCAACTTGGAACATAAAAGAATTGAAGTTTTTTTATTGAGTCCAGTGCCATCCCAAGGATAGATACCGGAACTAAAATTACTGTGTTACAATATTTAAATTTATAATTTGTATGAGGGGAAATCTATTACCCTCAAATGTATTACTATTTAAAATTCGCATTTGTAAATACCAAAATATTGCATATTAAATATCTAAAACCACTTCAAATTCTTTACAAACAACAATTTGTTCACCAACACACAATAATATTAATTAAAAATACAATCGTAACAATCAACAATTTTTTTTTAATATTTGGAACTTATTAATATTAGGTTGGCAACACTTCACTTATATTGCAAATGGCTGCGTATGAGTACCGATTGCCGGTTTCTTGTGCTTTTCTTTTTGCAATAAAAGTTTTGGTTTGAATATAAAAATCGGAGATTAGTCATAAACATACATTAATTAGCTAAAGTATAAAATTCTTATGTTAGAACCAATAAAACAAGAAACAGGTAACAACAAAACACATTCATACACCGTATAAGTAGGTACCTATATATTGTTCAATTGTATATATATAAATACCTATAGATATGTATATTATATTAGTTTTCGGTATCTGACCACTAGGCAGAGTTTTGTGTTGTCAATAAAAAGAAGCAGAGTTGCCTGTCTATTTCCTATATACTATTGTAGTCTTTGGTAGTCAGTGCAGACATGGGAGACGATGTAGACGTAGATCTCGTGGGAGCTACTGCTTTGGCCTTGATCTATTTTTATTGAAAAAAAAAACAGCCCGACATAATTATGCATGCGAAATTTTACTTAAAACTATTAGGTTTTACAATTAAAAAATCATTTATGGTGTAAAAACACTTTTCAAGTAGCCAAAACTTTAAATTAGATTTTTTTATTTGACATGCGTTATAACTATTTTTACATCGAAGAGTGCTTTTACATAATTCGTTTCTTACTTTAGTGGGATCTCTTTGAATGAATTTACTATCCTCGCTAACTTTTGAATATAATTTTTTATTATTTCTAATAAACATGAACATAATTAACCATGATAAGCATTGGGGGCGGCTTCTTCATTAAATGTGTTTCGTAACTGTTTTAAGGCATACATAAATCTATTTTATTTACTGCACATCATTGATATGCGATTAGTTACAATTCTCTAATCGTCAATCAATCAATACTAACTTTAATCCTAAGAATTGGCACTATTTTGTTTCATATTTTTTTGGGCCCTGATAAACAATATTTATTTTTACTAAAAGAATAGTTCAGAAACATCTTTCTGAAGTCTTCTTTTGCTTTCGATTCATGCATGATAAAGGTTCAGACCACTCCGATATATTTGGTGTCGTCAAAAATTAATTTCGATCGTTACGTCGTCTGTATGCCACGAAGATGAAAACTATACTAACGCGGCCGAGAGCGTGTGTGTGTGTGTAAACAGGCACACAAGCACATTCACCCTTTGAAGTGTGTCAAAAAACCGACAGTCGTCCCGATCGGCGCCAAGCGCGTGCACATTCACGCAAGCATGCACAAACAGCCTGTTCACATGCTTGAGTCGTTGAATGTCGGTTTGAACGCGAGCGTGTGAACGCAGGCGTTAGTCGTCCCGATCGGCGCCAAGCGCGATCACATTCACGCAGGCATGCACAAACAGCCTGTTCACACGCTTGCGTCGTTGAATGTGCTCGTTGAATGTCGGTTTGAACGCCAGCGTGTAAACGCGCCATGACACACTTCAAAGGGTGAATGTGCTTGTGTGCCTGTTTACACACACACACATACGCTCGGCCGCGTTAGTATAGTTTTCATCTTCGTGGCATACAGACGACGACCAGCACTCTTCGATGTAAAAATAGTAATAACGCATGTCAAATAAAAAAAAATAAATTTAAAGATTTGGCTACTTGAAAAGTGTTTTTACACCATGAATGATTTTTTAGTTGTAAAACCTAATATTTTTAAGTAAAATATCGCATGCATAATTATGTCAGGCTGTTTTTTTTTTAATAAAAATAGATCAAGCCCAAAGCAGTAGCTCCCACGAGATCTACGTCTACATCGTCTTCCATGTTTCCACTGACTACCACAGGGGCGGTCAGCTTTCCTATAAGCCAATGCCAACAATGGCAGGATTGAAAAACTGAGACAGTGCTCTACAAAAAAAGTGATAGAATGATGATGGGTATAATGACATTTTTTCTGTTTTTACAAGATGGCGACTTGTCTGTTTTGACAGCTCTTATGTTCAGTTATTTCAATTTTGAAAAATCAGGAATTTCGGAATTTCCAATTCTTTTGCGTTTGCGAAAGTTAAGTGCTGTGTGTTTATTTTGTTTATAATCCTTAAAACTTATGAGATAGAGACTCCAGTGCGATATTGACGCTATTTCTGTTTTTGTGTTTTGCAAACTGATTTATACTTATAGAGATTTATTTTGTGTGCGAAATTGACGCTTTTAGTGTTTTTATTTGTGACCATGGTGGCAAGGCAAAGCGTTAAATGCGCAAAATGCGGCATTACCTCGAAAGAAGATTCTTCTCTGACTTTCCACAGATTTCCTCTACCTTCTATGCATGGGTCGCTTAAGTAAGTACCTACCAACCTTTTATAAAATTCATTTACAATTCAATCTCATGGTACTAGTCAGATGGCTATTGTGTATTTGTTATTTCAATTTAATCAATAATAATACCACTACTAGCACAGCAAAATAGGTACTCACTGATTTCGAAACTAATAAACAATGTATACCTATATAAAAATAACATACATTTTTCATAGATAATATGTCATTATATAGGCAAAGAATGCAACTAGTTGGCTCGGTACACTTGTATTAGTTGATGTATAAAACTGACAGACTTCAAGAACTACTCAAACCTATTCATTGGAAGTAGAAAATGTCACAGAAATAGAGCAGGGAGCAGGTGCTGGCCATTGGCAACTCTGTAATAAAACATAATGTTATAAAACTGTAATTGTAAGAATGAGTTATTGCTAATTTCAAACAATGAGTGTTAGATAAAGTGTTCACTTGACAGCCTGTCAGCGGCATATGCATTCTCACAGCAACCTCAATAACAAATGAAGTTAGACTAAAGTTAATATATATATATATTAACTTTAGTCCTATAATATTTGAACAATTCTCTATTGAATTGAAGTCCACGAATTTTGAACATTTTTAAATTATAGTATTTTAGTTTTATGTATCGAATTATTTCTCTGGTGTACCATGATGGATAACTGATTAAACCGACTTCATTCATTTGATATATTTTTGTAAACTAATGTCATCATTCTATTATATGATTTATCTAAATACATTTTTCTTAGGCTAGTTTCAGCCATTTAAAACCGGGTTATTTAATTTGCTCCATAGAATATTGCATAATATAAGGAAATTTAATATAATTTTTAATGTTCCTTGATGAGCTGGACCTTCAATATGCTTCTTAACAGTAGTTTTCTTGCAACTAATATCAGAATCACACTGTGTACAATATATTGTATGCTTCGTGAAATTATACATTAGCTAAGGATTGTCTTGGAGCCACTTTTGTACCGTCTCCGCCTTCAATTGTCGTGCCATTATGACGACGGGATGAACAGAGCATGGTGTTTCCAAATTCAATGTTCAATTTAATTATTCGGATTAACGTATCGTAACTCTCAATTAAAATATTTGCAACTAACTTTTTTAATTGTTCTATTTAAACTAACAATTAAAACAATTAAAACTAACAATTACCTTGCTTAGCTTTACCGAAATCAATTAAAAGTATTACAAGATTTTAAAAATCTTACTCTCATTAATAAGAATCAATACTATCTACTTATTGATAAAAAACGATTATCATCCTTCACTATACCCATCATACAAAACGTGGAAGTTTGTGAGGATGTATGGATGTCTAGATGTATGAATGTTGTTATGTAGATAGCTGGAGACCTGGATTAACACATAGGATTTTTATCCCTATATTCCCACGGGATCAGGATTTACGCGGGGCGCAGCTAGTTATTTATATTTTAACACATTCAATGCCCAGTACCTAGCTCCCGGGTAGAACAATAATTCGTTTGTGTGCCGTAGTGCATAGAGCTCTTTATTAATTAATGTCACCAACCTGTTATTGTGACGTTTTAAGTTAGTCGTTTCGTTTTAGTTTTCACTTCTGTCGGCAATCCCATGACTGCCTATTTTTTTATGTATAGTCTATGTATGATGACTGTAATTGTGAATTTGCGTGTGTGAGGTTGTGTGTGTGTGTATGTGTGAGGGTGTGTGTGAGGATGTGTATGAGGATGTGTGGGAGGAATCATAATAAAAAATGTATACCCGAATAAGTATTGTTTTCCTTGTGCCTCGAATAGAACTTGAAATTAATATTTTTATAATAAAGAACTTCCCATCTGGTGTCCCACGACACCAATCATATTTTTATATTATGCATAACTGAAGCACAACTATGAAAATCAAATTTTATAAGACACATCTGTCAGAATATTATGCGGCAGTATACTGTGCCCCCCTAAAGTGTGATAATAAAGTGTAAGTTAGTAAATAATACTTACTTTTTACAGGGCTAAAGTTTGGGCCAAGTTTTGTTTTCCTGATGGCAATTGGACCTCTGATGAATCATTGAAAATGTTATATGCTCAACATAAGATGTTGTGTGGTAATCATTTTGATGATTCTTCATTTACCAGCAGTGATAGAAAAAGACTTAATAAATTTGCTATACCTATGGATGCTCAGAATATATTAACCCAGTTAAGAGATGAGCAATGTAATGCACCAAAAGAAGTACAGAGCATTCAAGTGAGTATTGTTTTTAAGTAATGCTAAAGACCCATAATAGATAAACATTTATTTATAATGTCATCATAATATCATAGTATGCCCCTGTTATTACTTTTTATTGTGCAAGATAGTAAATTAAAACAATAATGAACAGTAAAAAAATCTTATTAATTAATAAAATATTTAATATAATTGTATATTTTAATTCTAGCTTGTTCCCATGATTTCAGTCACCATATAAACTTCAAATTTCTTTTCGATTAAATTAGCGGTTACACCACTTTCTAAAGTTAACTTTATTATCTTGTCTGTAGACTTCATATCTAGTTTAAGAGATTTGATAAGTTTTATTTAACTTTTATTTACATATATATGGTGAATTGTAAATTAATATGCATGTTTTAGTATCAGGAGCCTGAAGTTGAAGTAATGGCTAGCACATCTAAATCTACGGAACCCCAAAACCCAGACTTAACTCGGGTAAGTTATCTAGTTAGCTTAACTTTAATCAGTTGGTTAAGGTTATACTGTGTTGATGTCTAAAATTGTTCGATGCAGTTCTAAGGTGGTATAAAAATAATATACAAATAGTCAATATCATAAAACTTTTTTTTTATCGTGTGGAAACCCCCACGGGTCATCACCTCACTGGGGCTGGCGGTGAAGTGGTATGTCGGAATCGAACCGACTAAAACCACACGGTGTTCCGACATAAGTAGGTCTATTGCAAGGGACTCGGGTATACCCCAGGAAGGAAGTCCCCGAGAACCCCGGCAGACCTTGGCCGCCTGTTAAATAATAGCATGCCATACCAAAATGTACGGAGGGCCTCGCCCCCCTTCCATCACAGGCGCGCGCGGAACCATCTCAGGCCTGTTTCTGCTAGGGTAACGGGCAGCCTCACCCTTTACCCCCAGGCCAGCGCTCATGGAGGTCGGAGATCATTTTGGGGTCTTCGTCGCCTGATGCCTCTTCTGCGGGAACGGGAGAGTACTAACTCTCTCCCGTTCCCTTTCCGCCGCCTCTTTAGCGGACATCACTTCCTCACAAAACGAGGCGGCAGAATCCCAAGCACTCTCACTTTGGACCATGGACAGAACATGGTTCTGTCTGTCTAGCGAGAGGCTTCCCACACCAATAGCAGTCACGAGGTCGCACCGCTGCTGCACCCACGCTGAGCACTCTACTAGAGTGTGGAGTGGAGTGTCCTCGTGAGCGCCTCCGAATATCATATAACTTAGTTAGGAAGGGTTAAGTTATTGTTCTATTGAAACTTAAAAAGAAAAAAGTCCACTCATGTTGTTGTTCTCCATGTTAAACCTGCTGTTTTGAAACATTTAAATATTTATCCATACATTAGTAATATAATTTAAATAAATATGTATGTTTCAGTGTGGTGAGCCTGCAGTTGAGATGGCAATAGAAATTATGCCCAGCACATCTCAATGTTTTAAATTCATAGAACCTCAAAGTCCAGAGACAAAGGTATTTGATGAAGTCTTTATTGTTTTATAAAGAACTCTTTCTAATAAAACTTTTGAAAGCCAGTAATGATTTGATATTACTAAGAAACCACCCTGTTAACCAGTAGTGATTAAATATACTTTACAAAGATTTTTTATATTTTCCAGGGATCACAGAAGAAAACAGGTATCCTTAAGGAGCTTAATGTCAAAAAATGTACAGAGCTTACACCTAGAAAAATGAAACTGTACAAGAGATGCAGAAAAAATATTTCAGAAATCATAAGGCTAAGAAGGAGATTACAAAAAGTAAATAAATGCAAAAGATCAACATTAACGACCTTATCATCAAATAAATCTGTCAACGAAATGATGAAAAGTAAATTAAGCAGCTCCTTTTATCTGTTACTGCAAAGCCAGATAAAAAATGCCCCAAGGAAGTTAGCTGGGCGAAGGTGGACCCTGGACGATAAAGTTTTAGCCTTGAGCATCTACAAAAAGTCAAGCTCATGCTATCGTTTGCTGAGTAGGCTATTTTGTTTGCCTAGTGTGAGTTCGCTCAAGGCTTTGCTTAATAAAATTCCAATGGTTTGTGGAATCAATGACCAAGTCGTACAAACAATCAAAGAAATTACCAAAAGCAGAGATGTTGAAGACAATCTGTGTGTCCTAGCTTTTGATGAAATGTCAATAAGAAAGAGTCTAACATATAACTCCAAACTCGACCAGTTTGATGGTTACCAGGATCATGGTAGCCAAGGACGCACTACAGAAATAGCAAGCCATGCTCTTACATTTATGGCTATTGGTATTCGCAAGCAATGGAAACAGCCAATAGCCTTTTACTTTTCCGGAGCTTGTGTCACAGCAGACAGATTAGCTGTACTTATCAAGGAAGTAAGTCTTACTTGTACCAATCATAAGTATTTTTTTTATTTCATTGCATGACTAAACAAGCTATTATAGCCTGTCTGATGTTAAGAAGCTAATTTTGCTCAAAGCAACTGCAAAATCATCTAAGCATATCATCTATTTAATGCTACATATTGTAGTTTGCAACACTGACATCTTAGCTTTTAAGTCAAAAAAGGAGAAGGAAGGAATGAAGAGGGGAATTTCATGTAATTTATCTGACACCCCTCTTTACTTCTTTCTGACACTCAGATTCTTCACATTAAAACAGCAATGTTACTTCATAGCAGAAATAGGTATGGTGGTAGTACTTACTCGGACAAACTCTTACACAAAGATCTCTACTACCATAAAAATAAAAAACAATTTAAAACAGAAAATTTAATGAATTATATTGTTAATGTGTAATTACTATTTTACAATTATTTACAGGTCCTGTGTGCTTGTTTCGGCACTGGATTGGAGGTTGTTGGCACCATATGTGATTTAGATGGTGTCAATATACGTGCCATAAATAATTTGGGATCATCAAGAGATCAGCCATATTTTAATTATATGGGACATGAAATAGTCACAATCTTGGACCCACCCCACCTACTAAAGTGTTTTAGAAATAACTTCTTTAAACATGATATACAATTTACACAAGATTTACAAATAGAAGGAAACCAAAACCAAGGTGGGTTAAGTAATAATTATTGAACTCGTTAAATGTTTTTCTATGCCTACTACCAGTAGTTTTAAGCCCGCATAGTATTTTGACGATGATAACACAATACGCATTTTGAATGCTAAATCACTACATATTATAAAACAAAGTCCACCGCCGCGTCTGTCTGTCTGTTCGCGATAAATTGAAAAACTACTGAACGGATTTTTATGCGGTTTTCACTAATAGACAGAGTGATTCATGAGGAAGGTTTTGGTGTATAATTTGTACCCGTACGAAGCCGGGGCGGGTTGCTAGTAATCTATAAATTTAATATCTTCGGAAGTTTCTCAATAGATCAATACCCATTGTATTACTAGTTAAAACTGATTATTCATTGACTTTTTCCGTTCAGAAATAATCAATACACAGGACAATAATCCTTTTAATTACAGTTTTGTTCTATAGATACAATATGTTTAAAATCATTAAATGTTGTGATAAGATTGCTATATTAAGTCTATTAATTCATAAGTGGGTATTATTTCTTCATGTTACTTGGTGCTTTTTAAAATAACTGTATAAATTTAAATATTGCAATCCTTTGATTTTGTAATTGATTTTAGGTACAGCAAAATGGAGCCACATAGAGACGTTTTTTCATAAAGACAAAGAAAACCCAAACTTTGTGTTTGCTCCAGCATTAACCCAGCAACACTTACAACCGAATGGAAAACAGAAAATGAAAGTACGTTTAGCTGCTCAAGTTTTAAGCCATTCGGTGGCAGCAGGAATATTTGCAAAAGTAGGCCAAAGTAAGTTATTTATAATGTGTCATACATAAACTGAATTTCCCATCCAATATACCTCCTCGCCAAATTATTTGGGGATGTAAATATACCAGAAAAAATGATTAAACCATCACTTTATTTTATTGAAATATGTGTTACTGCACTGTATGAATACATATATAGCCTATGTATCATACATAAGGCAGGGCTACCTTTTTAACAAATTTAAATCAAATGCGTCCAGTTTTTACGTGAAAGAGTAATAAACATCCACCTGCACAAACTTTCACATATATAAAATAGTAGTATCCTACTAGGGTTTATACTAAATGTTTTAGAGCCAATGAAGGTTATATGAAATGTAACATTAGACCACATGAAATTAGAGTATAATAATAATTATTATTATTATTTGTTTATTTCTCTCAATAAGGTTAGGTACATTGATTCACGACAGGTTAGGTACATTGATTCACGACTAAATGGTACAATAAATGACACCTTAGTGAGAGCTGGAGTTTGTAGTAGGTTCGAAACCTGTGTGACAAATCTCCAGGCTCTCTCCTTAGTGTTACAGTAGTATAGGTACAGCTTGGGTTTGAGGGACGTGTCACAACAATATGTATTTAAAGTACAATAAGTTAATATATAAAGGTAATCAACATATTTTAGTGTGTGGGTGTGTGTATGTGTATGTGCGTGTGTGTGTGTGTGCGTGAGTGCGTTTGGGTGTATGGGTGTGTGTGTACTTACTTATTTTAAAGTGCAAATAAGCTTTTCGGTTTCATCATAATCTAAACTATTTAACCAGTTGGTAACTGCTTTTTTACATTCCAGTTTAGTCATTGGATACACATTTAAGATTTTGTTTACTTTATTATACAAGTAGTTACCAAGGAAGTAAAAACATCGCTTGGCTAGACTTGATCTGACCCGGATCGACGGACATACAGTGTGTTTTCGGCGTACGGAATCAAATTTCGAAGGATCGTATGGGGTTTGTGAGTGAGTCGTAAGAATAACATTGAGGATAAATAATTTACGGATAGAGAGGACATTACAGGTTCTATAAAGATCAGTGGTAGGGAAACGGTATGGTAGCCTCCAACCAACCTTTAGTACCGCTCTTTGGGCACGCTCTAATTTTAGGAGGTAAGTTTTGTTTGCACCTCTCCAGCCTACGATGCAGTATTGCGTCAGAGATTGGCAAAGTGCAAGATAGGTGGTCCTAAGGGTTTGTGTATCAGCTACCTGACCGAGGGTTTTAAACACAAATATAAGCTTCCGCAATTTGGAGGAGAGTGCATCTATGTGTGAATGAAAAGAGAAAGTATTATCAATCAGTACCCCCAGATATTTAACACTATTAGGTCGGCACAAGATAGGGCAGGTACAGAAAGGCTGTGAGAGTGCAATACAGGAGTGAGCGGTGAGGGTATAGGATAGTGAAGAGGGCTTACCAGATGATGTTAGTGAGAAGGTCAGATAATTTGTTTTATCAACATTAAGTGCGAGTTGATTTTTGGCCAGCCAGTTAGTAACAGCGTTGAGACTGGATTGAGCACACTCGAATACGGATTCCCAAGAGTTTCCGTAAGATATAAGTGCAGTATCGTCTGCGTAAGTGAAAATGGTGGTGTTGTTCAGCTGTAGTTGGCAAAGATCATTGATATACAATAAAAATAAGGTAGGGCTGAGAGTACTGCCCTGTGGGACTCCATTGGTTACAGGAAGCACGTCGCTACAGACATCGCCAATCTTAACATACTGTCTTCTATTTGTGAGATAACTTTTGAAGAGAGACAGTTGGTTACTTCTGATTCCGATTTTTTCCAATTTAGTAATTAAGATAGGGATAGAGATCATATTAAAAGCGTTTGATATGTCTAAAAAAATGCCCACAACCTTTTGTTTTTCATCAAGCTTAGCTATGACTTCATTGGATAAGTCCAAGACTGCTTTGCTCGTGGATAGACCAGAACGAAAACCGTATTGGCGTGGAGACAACAAATGGGTTTGCTCTAGGAATTTTACTAGTCTGTTGTTCATTAACCTCTCTAATATTTTAGAGAGGGTGGGTAAAATAGAAATAGGTCTGTAGTTATTCGATCAATCCCTGTCGCCTCCCTTGTGGATCGGGTGAACTACAGCGAGTTTGAATGCGTCTGGAAATGTTCCTGAATTTAAAGCAAGATTACATAAATATGTAATAGGTGGAATCAAGAAATATTTAAATCTTTTTAGGAACTTACCGGAAATATTATCGCTACCTACCGCGCAGTCACTTTTTAGATTCGTTATGATAATTTCAAGTTCCGACTCATCTACAGTTAATAAGACGAATGTGTGTTGGTGGTAAGGGAGGATATCTACTGATAGTGACTGATGATTGACAGTAGTAGTTTCATCGTCTCGAGATTGTCCAATATCAGCAAAGTAAGAATTAACCTCATTCGCCGATCGTCTTGGGTCTGATGGGGAGAGAAGTTCGAGCGGTTGGGTAGTATTTTTTAATGTGTGCGTGATAGTTTTAATAGCTTTCCAGACTTTTTTTGTATTACCTTGTGCATTATCTATTTGGTTTTTATTATATTTTAATTTCATGTTTTTAGTTAAGTTAGAGCAGTAGTTCCTATAGCGTTTAAACGTCAGTTTTAAAATTTCATTATTTGGATTATTTTTAAGTTTTAGTTCTAAGTTATCCCTGTTTCGCAAGCATTTAAGTAAACCTGGGGTCATCCACTGTTTTTTCAGCCTTTTACGGTTAGGCACAACTTTTAAAATTGAGTTTGCAGTAATTAATGAGTTTATAGTATTAATAAAATGATTAGTCGCGTCATTGACGTCAGAACAAGTATATACAGAGGTGAAGTCAGTTTTGATAATATCCGATTCGATATTTTCAAAGTTAATGACTTTGGTAGTTTTAAATGTGGTGTAATCAGAGTAATGTTTGGAACGAAGGAAAAATAAAATTGTATCATGATCAGTAATGGAAGTGTTTGCTACGTAGCAAAAAGCCGGTAATTTAGTTTTTAGTAGTAAGTGATCTAGACAGGATTGATTCTGACGTGTAAACAGTGTATGAGCCGGAAGCATACCATGACATGCGGCCATATTGAGATATTCAAAGGAGCGGGGGTCGTTGTTAGTATTAGAAATGTCAATATTAATATCTCCAGTTATTATAATATTTTTATAAGAGGAGTAGGAGGTCAAAAGATCATTTAGGGAGTTCAGAAAATCGCAGACATTTTGATTTGCAGGGGGGCGATAAATCGCTATTAACACAGTGTCCTTATTAATCTTAACACATAAGCAGTTAGCATCTTTAAGAGATAGTTCTGTGGAAGAAATTTGAAAATGGTTCATGAAGTATACTACTACTCCTTCATTCTGTGTGTTTAGTTTGTTAGTCCTAACAGAGCTGTAGCCATGTATTGTTGGAATATGTGGTGAATTTCGTAACCAACACTCAGTGAGAATTATGAGATCCCATACTACGTCACTTCTATCCAAAACAGTCAAAAGACCATCAAAGTTTTTGTTGATGCTCCTAATGTTTTGAGATAAGAGTTTTAACGATCTCCCATGCGATCTAGATATTCGATGGCATTCCTCTATCATACAAACCGATGAGCAAGAGACTGAAACTTTGTCTAATTATCTGTGGATTTCTTGAAGGTTATCGAATTTTGTGTTGTAAAAAAACCCTGAAGAAGGGGGTGATCGCAGTAGTAAATAGATAAGAAACAATACATGAATAATCCACAGTGACGCAATTTATAAGTAAAACAAATGTAGTCCTATTGTATGTATGTAATAACTTTTGTTGTTTATTGATCTTTATAATTGTGTCGCAAGGCGCGTGTATGGATCTGTGAGTTACATAAATAAATGTGTAATAAAATGTCTATAACGCTGTCAAATTAACATCAGAACCAGAATATAGGTATGTTATGATATTTTTGGTGACATTATAAGTAAATTTAACAGAACGAATTGTTAAACGATTTCTATTTTTTAATTTAGATTTACTACTATATTTTATGAGTGTTATAATTGTATGGTTGTTGTTATATGTGATGTGTATTATTCTAGCAGATGTGTAAAGTTGATTAATAATGTATAAAGTGTATAGTGTAGCAAGTGTGGAATATAATAATAATATTGAAAAGAACATGGATTGCACGTGAATTCTAATATATATGCGAAACATATAATGCATGAAAAGACAAGTAAAAACAATAAAAATAAGCTCACAACAATGGTAAATAGTCATTCATTCTTCTCTAAATCTAGAATTGCCTGTCCTGACTTTATAATGATATGACGGGCATATGTTTTTATAGCATATGAAAATTATATCATGTGAACGTTATTTTAAGTGAAATTATACTATCTGTTATTATGCCATATATAACACACCCTTTATTATATATGTGAAAGTTTGTGAAGGTGGATGTTTGGTGGTTCGTTGTGGAGGATTAGCACGATTTAACTGCATATAGATAGACATTTTATTTTTACATCTCACACACGGCCGTCTGATCCCAAACTAGGCAGAGCCTGTACTATGATGGTAACCAGACTGCTGATAAACATACTTATATATTTCTAAATACATACATTATTATAGATACATTACACCCAGACACAGAACAAATTATCGTACTCATCACACAATTATTTGTCCAGGGTGGGAATCGAACCCACGACCTCTGGCTTAGCAGTCAGGGTCACTAACCGCTAGACCAACAGGCAAGTCAACATTCACTCCTAGAGACCAAACGAATAGACCTATTTCAGTGAATAAGGTGTCGTGTATTGAATTCTTCTTTGTTAAGAATATAATCCCACTATAATATTATAAATGGGAAAAGTTGCGTGAATGGATGTCTGTTACTTCCTCACGCAAAAACTACTAAACTGATCTGGATGAAATTTGGTATGGAGGTAGCCTAAATCCCGATATAACATATAGGCTATTTCACACCAGGGTGGAGAGGCAGAAGCTGGTAGATTATTAATAAAAACCAAATATGATACCCATAACTTATCATGTTGTCTCGGATTGAATATTTTTAAGTAGATTTTTTATTTAATTTTCAGATGAATTACCACAAGACGCCATCGCGACAGCGACACTCATTTCGTCCATGGACAAGCTGTTTGATTGCATGAACGGAGATACGCCTGACAGGAAGAGAGGGAAACAATACTTAACAAATATGTCCTCGACCAGCCCTCATTTGATATTTTTCCAAAAAATGAAATTTTTTTTTACTGAAATGAAGTTTTTGGGAGCAAGAAGTAAGCCCCCATCACAAGACGGCTGGTTGAGGACTCTTAATGCATTGGAAAAAATTTATAACAATTTAAAAAAATATAATGTGCATACATTGTCTGTTAGAAGGCTGAATCAAGATCCGCTCGAAAACTGTTTTGGGTGCATAAGAAGCAATTGTGGATGTAATCCTAATCCCACATCAGTTCAATTCATTGCAGCGTTGAAAACTAGCATAGTAACTAATTTAATTAATAATAATAAAAACAGAAACTGTCTGGATGATAGAACTGATTTATTAAATGATTTTAAATTATTTTTAACCAATAAAAACGCTTCTACACCCTCTACAGAAGAATCTATAACAGTGACTGTAGAAGAAATTACAAACAATTATCAATCTGAACAGATAGACATGCCTCAGTGTTCTGGTGAAATGCAAGCATGTGCTTATGTTTGTGGATTCTTAACAAAAAAAATGGCATTTAGTTGCAATCTGTGCAAAAGCATCATGCTTGCGGATCCGAACACCGAGGTATGTCATGTATTCTCATCGTTTAAAGAATATGACGATTTAAAATCAAATTTAAATTACGTCCAGACAAGTTTTTGCGAAATGGTGGAAAACGCTGCAACGTTAATAAACAATTATTTAAAAGAAAATGCACACAAAGAAAAAGTGAAATTACACCTACGTGAAATTTGTAAAAATATTAATAAAGATTGGCTGAAAGGGTGTGAGGAACATTACGAAAAAAATGTTGATACCATAATTGAAAGTACAATTGCCATATGCCTAAAACGGTTTGCGAAGGTAAAAAATCGAGATTTTGCCGAGGAAGTGTCAAAAAGACTATTAAATAGAAAAATAAAAATATTAAAACATGTTTAATACGTTGTTTTATTTATTGACGTTCTAACTTTTTTATTTTATCAGTCAACAAATTTTTGTTGTGCATTTATGCAGCAAGAATTTGTTACTGATAAAGTAATTTTTCAAAGTAACTAGGTACACTAACACCCTTTAAATTTGCGTATGAAGTCGTCGTTCTTCTTTAGTATAAGTGTTCTGTGGACTACCATGTCCACAGAACACTAATAGGTACCCTACGGACCATGCCTGCAAGTGTGTGAAATAGGGCTGCCAGATTGTAAAATTGGATACAAAATTGGTATAATATCGGTTATCTTTTGTATTCTGTTTGTATAGTAGATTGCATTGTATAATTGGACACAATGTCATATCACAATGTAAAAAGTACGTATATACACATAGAGATACTTAAGACTAATCATGTCTATGATAAACTGTTAAATCCTTATACGTTAAAGTTAAAACACCTTTTACTAAAATCCCCAAAGACTGACGTTCTATAGTTGTACAACACTGATTTTGTATAATAGTACATGATTTTGTATAATTTCCGAGTCTTAACGCACTTGTGACACTTTGAGTAGCAGGTGTCCATGGGCGACGGTAGCCGCTTACCATCAGGTGACCCGCCTGCTCGTTTGCCCCCTATGGTATAAAAAGAACAAAAAACTAAATAATTTGGTATTACGGTAAACATTCTTTTTATTACAGTTTATTTTCATTCACATTTTTCAAATCTTTTGGGTTATGTGGGGATATTTGGACACTCTCGAAGAAGGTCTATCAATCTACTAGTTTTATTGTATTAGAGTATTAGACGTCGACGGTCGAATTAACTAGTTCGTTCATTCAACGCTCATCGCTTTTACTTCATTACATTCGTCTTTTACTTACAGAGAGTTTTATTATGGCTTGCTGACTCTTCCTAATTTTTTGGTGTATGATGCCGATCTGTCTCCACACGGTAGACATCTCAATGTCAAAGGTGGAACTAAATTTGTGGAGTGCGAGCGTCTGGTTGTTTGTTATTGCAAGTTGGAGGCCGTCCAATCTAAAGAAAAAAAATATATATGTATCTACACTCAACTGTATGTATTGTACGAATGGTGAACATTTTAAAAGGGTTCCGGTTTCAAAGTAGTAGCAGTCCTGCCATCAACATACACAACAAAAAATTTGACAGTCATGGGACTGCCGACAGAAGTGATCCGAAAACTTACACAAAACGACGAACTTAAAACGTCACATTAGCAGGTTGGTGACATTAATAAAATAATAAGGAGCTGACAGAGCTCAATGTTAAGGTTAGAGCCCTCTGGTGGATCTATATATGTATTATTAGCGTGGCGGTCGTCTAAAGAAGTTTTCACTTCAAAACATCAATGTCTTAAAAAAAAGTTTTCTACAAGTACCTACTAGTAGGTCTCAAAGTGGAAGAGATAGGAAACGTGTTATGCGAACGCTTCGCCACACATAGTCACACATAGTCACACAATCATATAACTTTTTTATAACTTTAATTTAATTAAGTAATAGCTACCTGCAAAGTGTATTCTTTTACGAAGTCCTAGGTATTTTTATACCATAGTGGTAGTAGCAAATTAACATAACTACCTGTGGTCTTTCAGACAGGACACAACTAAGTAATTATACAGGACACAACTAACTATATAAGCGAGTAGCGATTCTGATAGTCATAATAGGAAGGTACTAACTTCATATCTGCAGTTTTATTTGCAATCTTATGTTGTCCTCTGATAACATCTGCCAACTGCATAATGATTTGGTTGAAAACGTCATCCAGCCGTTTCTTGGTATAGAGCACGTTTTCCGATGTCTCTTGAATAATTAAGTCGCTTTTCGACAATAGTTGAACCTGTGAAAGTGAAACTGAAAGTAATTAGGTAGTACCACAGATAACATAATACTATACTGGTAGTAGTACTAAATTAGTTTTATATACCAGTACTAACCTGGTACCTATATACAACTAATTTAGTACTAGTTACCTATCATATCATTCTTAATGGTGAACACTTACGCTAAGGCTAAGCGTAATAGGTTATCTAGAATTATTGCCACTCAAAATATTAAGTTTGACACTGGTGCCGATTCTATTGTACACTCGACTAAACTAAAACCTGACTTAATTTCTTCATATGAAATCAACCTAGTGTTCTTCGTAATAAGGTCTATTTGTTACTAGCATCTATTTCTCAGCGCCGCTAAATTTCACTATAACCTGTCAACGTATACTCAACTTTATTTCCACGTAGCGAGAGTCTTCATTTATTCAAACGCTGTATAATTGCCGTATAAAAACTTGTTCAAAACGAACAAGGATGACGTGTTTTTAATATACACCTACGAAGACGCTTACTAAAAACACAGAGCAAAAGAGATGTCATTCAACGGATAGCGGCTCTCGCTACGTGGTATTAAAGTTTATTTAAGCGTATCAGACTTTAGTCGACAAATAAATTGCTTATTTCGATAGCGACATATGTTACCTACTTGTTTCAATTTGAAATAAGATCTTGTTTCTGAGAGTACAAGGTTTACTTCTTATATGAAGAAAATTTAGTTAATTTTAATTTAGCGAGTGAAGTAACAGAATTGGGGCCACTAACATTTTAATAAGATTGTGCCGAAATAAGTGCTACCTACCTAGTTTAAGTATGAAAAAATTGCATTGTTAAATGTTACAATACAATTCAATGGGATGCCATTGAATTTTTACTTGAATGTATGATTGAATTGACTGTACACATACAATAATAGTCAATTGAAGAAAGTCACCTCAGCACGAAGTGAGTCGTAACTCCTAGAGATGCCGCTGAACGCCTGTTCTGTCATAGTGTTGCTCTGAGTCAAACTTCGCTGGATGTCTTCATTTGTCATTCCCAGTTTGTCACCCATTTCTCGCACTTTCGTCTCTACCTTTGTTGTTACTGTAATGTATTTAATAAAAACAAATTCAGCCAATAAACATATTTAAAAATTAATACCACTATACACTTATTTGCATTCTGGTTTGATTTAGGTAAGGGAAAACGATTAAAAAGACACGACAAATACTAGGCTTTGTGTTGTTTAATATTATATAAAGATCCCATTTATACATGATACATGCGTAAGGAATTACTAATGCCCGGTTCCTATAATCAAGAAACGATTCGTTTTGCTTACGGACGGTAAAATTTTCTTTAAAAATTTAACGAAATCTTACCGTCCGTAAGTAAGGAAACTAGAAAAAATAAAAGTAAAAAAAAGCAAACAACTTACATATTATGATATTGTGTAGTGTGGTACCCGTGGCGTTAGATAGGGCTTCAAGGGTCTGGTTTGTTAAGCGGTGGAGATCTGCGAGTCTCGGTAAATCTTTCCACATGCTCTCAGCATCCGACAACAACCGCTGAACTTTCTTTATGTCCTGTTCTTGACGTTCCATCACTGTGAAAAAGTGGTCCAGTCCGTTGGTTGCTATTAGACTTAGATGTAAAATGATAATTTACTCTTAGTCATAGCACAAAATAACCGATGTAAACCGAGGTAGAGAAGTAAGGTTAACTTGGAGTTTGGTTTCCATTGCATAGCTAAGTTTTTTTAATTACCTACCGAACTTATACCATTAGGTAAAGTTAAAAGAAAAATCTACTTTTCTAAGTATCTTATACTTCTTATTTACATTTCATGGACCACATACCTACACTAATTTTGCTGTGCCACGCATCATCAGCAGCGGCCACTTCCTTCAACGGTCTAAAATCTGTCTGCACGGAGTCGGTGGTGCCATTGTAGTCGTTCAGCTTACGTTCGTACTTGCTCAGTAACTTCTCAGCCTCTGATATGTGTTTCTCGAGTGGATTCATGTCTGAAGCTACATCTAAGCACATAGCGCGCAACGCTTCCTAAAATATAGATATATAATGCCCCTTATGTGGTTATAGGATTCTGTTAGTTGGTATAATTCCTGTACAGACGATGTTGGTGAATTCTTTACTAAATTTTCGACGCTTCTTGATTGGTTGGCTCACTAGTTAGTCACTATTCCCTACAAATATTTGATTCTGATGATTCTTTTAATATAAAAAAAATGCCAAATGCTACTTCACGCTAAAACGGTTTAAGAAGTTACATGGCACAACACAGAAATGCATCCATCCAACAGATAAACTGTATCCTAGATTAACACATAAGCACACCGGAATCGAGATCTTCGCAAACGGAACAAATAAAATAGATAACGAAAATAGGTATAAGAGAATTATTTTTTCCACAGCTCATATACTTAAGTATCGGTACCCAAATATTAACAATTTAAGACTAGGTATACCTAAGTATAAAAACTATTAGCTGGCCTTACCGGGGTATGCTTGTTAAACAAAAATAAGAATACTTATGTTGGCTAAATAAGAGCACGATGTTTTAATCTCACCAACTCACCGGATTTAAACTGTTCTTCAGATTTATTATTTCTTTATTGACTGCATCTATTTTAGCGTCCGTCGCGTTCAATCTCCTTTGTAAGACGTCGTTCACAGTCAAGCTGTTGTCTAATTCAGTGGATTCTTTGGGTGCTGGTATCAATGTTATTAGAGTTTCTTGAATGTTTCCTAAGACTTCATTTATTTTATTTTGTGAAGACTTCTCACTCTCCTTCATCTGGAAAAAAAAAGTTATTCTAAATAGATTCATAATTGAAACTTACTGTTATAAAACTCTTTATTTAAATACTCCGTTCTACAAATATCTCTGTTTTCACAGGGACTTGTGCGGTGAACCCATTCGAACTGAAATACAGGCGAAGCATTCCAATGCACGTTTTGGAGAGCTCATTCCGTAACACGAACAGGTGGTTTGTAAGTATTTTTAGTTTTTAGTTCAAACGGCTCAAGAAGTTAGATGACACAACACAGATAAACTGTATCCTAGTTTAACACATAAGCACACTGGAATCGAGATCCTCGCAAACGGAACAAATAAAATAGATAACGAAAATAGGTATAAGAGAATTATTTTTTCCACAGCTCATATACTTAAGTATCGGTACCCAAATATTAACAATTTAAGACTAGGTATACCTAAGTATAAAAACTATTAGCTGGCCTTACCGGGGTATGCTTGTTAAACAAAAATAAGAATACTTATGTTGGCTAAATAAGAGCACGATGTTTTAATCTCACCAACTCACCGGATTTAAACTGTTCTTCAGATTTATTATTTCTTTATTGACTGCATCTATTTTAGCGTCCGTCGCGTTCAATCTCCTTTGTAAGTCGTCGTTCACAGTCAAGCTGTTGTCTAATTCAGTGGATTCTTTGGGTGCTGGTATCAATGTTATTAGAGTTTCTTGAATGTTTCCTAAGACTTCATTTATTTTATTTTGTGAAGACTTCTCACTCTCCTTCATCTGGAAAAAAAAAGTTATTCTCAATAGATTCATAATTGAATCTTACTGTTATAAAACTCTTTATTTAAATACTCCGTTCTACAAATATCTCTGTTTTCACAGGGACTTGTGCGGTGAACCCATTCGAACTGAAATACAGGCGAAGCATTCCAATGCACGTTTTGGAGAGCTCATTGCGTAACACGAACAGGTGGTTTGTAAGTATTTTTAGTTTTTAGTTCAAACGGCTCAAGAAGTTAGATGACACAACACAGATAAACTGTATCCTAGTTTAACACATAAGCACACTGGAATCGAGATCCTCGCAAACGGAACAAATAAAATAGATAACGAAAATAGGTTTATGAGAATTATTTTTCTCACAGCACATGGAAGTATCGGTAACCAAATCTTAACAAATTAAGACTAGGTATACTTAAGTATAAATACTATTAGCTGGCCTTACCGGGGTATGCTTGTTAAACAAAAATAAGAATACTTGTGTTGGCTAAATAAGAGCACGATATTTTAATCTCACAAACTCACCGGATTTAAACTGTTCTTCAGATTTATTATTTCTTTATTGACTGCATCTATTTTAGCGTCCGTCGCGTTTAATCTCCTTTGTAAGTCGTCGTTCACAGTCAAGCTGTTGTCTAATTGCGTGGATTCTTTGGGTGCTGGTACCAATGTTACTAGAGTTTGTTGAATGTTTCTTAAGACTTCATTTATTTTATTTTGTGAAGACTTCTCACGCTCTTCCATCTGGGAAAAAAGGTATTCTCAATAGTTTTGTAATTGAATCTTACTGTTATAAAACTATTTATTTAAAGACTCCGTTCTACAAATATCTATGTTTTGAGAGGGACTTGTGAACCCTGTCGAATTGAAATACAGGCGAAGCAATCCAATGCAGGAGAGGTGGAGAGGCCATTTCGTAACACGAACAAGTGGTTTGTAAGTATTATTGCAATGTCGTATCATAAGGATGTGTGTAGGTATAATAAATAGACATGTTTGCAACGTATAAGCAATTTTATAAAGTAAAGAGCCGCGTTTCTACGCAATTATATAATAAACTCATTATCTCTGCCCTGTGACTGTATAGTCAAGCACGGCGTAGGGCAGAGATAATGAGAACCATCGTGTTTGGACTCATTTGAAAAGTCTTATGGAGACCTTGGTGACTGATGATGTCACCTAACTGATGGCTAAATAGATAGGATAGATAAATTTTAAAAGCTAGGTTATCCTAACTATTTCCCTTACTGAGAACCGATAAGCACTTATCTGGTCATCATAAGACCTTCAGAATGTATCATGCAGTAGTACCCGTGCTCAATCAGATAAATTTTAGAAGCTAGGTCATCCTAACTATTTCCGTTACTGAGAACCGATAAGCACTTAGATAGTATCGGTACCCAAATCTTAACAATTTAAGACTAGGTATAGCTAAGCATAATTACTATTATTTGGCATTACCGTGGTATGCTTGTTAAACAAAAAAAAAGAATACTTAAGTATGCTAAATAAGAGCCTCATCCTCCGCGCCTTTTCCCAACTAAGTTGGGGTCGGTCTAGTCTAACTACAATATGGCCGAACTTTGATATTTTACGTGAAGCGACTGCCATCAGACTTCCACAACCCGAGTACAAGGCGATATCGAAGTTAGACCAGGTTGTCGGACTTTTTAGGGCTCCAACTACCCGTAACGAATGCCACAGATGTTTGTATGGTACCCGGGACCGAAGGTTTAACGTGCTCTCCGAGGCACGGAGGGGTCTCAATAAGTTAAGAATGGTCACCCATCCTAGACTGACCGGGCTACTACTACTTAACTTTGTAATATGCTAACCTACTCGGTTACCACTTAGCCACGAGCCCCTCGTAGGCTAAATAACAGCGCGATATGTTAATCTCACAATCTCACCGGATTTAAACTGTTCTTCAGATTTATTATTTCTTTATTGACTGCATCTATTTTAGCGTCCGTCGCGTTTAATGTCCTTTGTAAGTCTTCGTTCACAGTCAAGCTGTTGTCTAATTCCGTGGATACTTTGGGTGCTGGTACCAATGTTACTAGAGTTTGTTGAATGTTTCCTAAGACTTCATTTATTTTATTTTGTGAAGACTTCTCACGCTCTTCCTTCTGGGAAAAAAAAAAGGTATTTTCAATAATTTTATAGTTGAATCTTACTGTTATAAAACTCTTTATTTAAATACTCCATTCTACAAATATCTCTGTTTTGAGAGGGACTTGTGAACTCTGTCGAACTGAAATACAGGTGAAGCAATCCAATGCATGTGGTGGAGAGCTCATTTTGTAACACGAACAAGTGGTTTGTAAGTATTATTGCAATGTCGTATCACAAGTACGTGCGTATAATAAATATACATGTTTGCAACGTATTAAGCAATTTTATAAAGTAAGGAGCCGCGTTTCTATGCAATTATATAATAAACTCATCATCTCTGCCCTACGCCGTGCTTGACTGTATTAGGTACCTGCTTTTTTTTTATGGTATACGTAACGAGCAGACGTGTCACTTGATGGTAAATGTAACTCAAGAGTCACAAGTGCGTTGCCGCCCTTTAAGGTGGGAGTAGGGGAAGAGCGGGAAGAGAGGGGGATTAGAGGGGGGAAAGGAGAAGGACGGGAACAGGGGGGAGGGAAGGGTTAGGGCTTCCGGTAACCTCACTCACGCGGCAAAAAGCAATGCAAGCATTGTTTCACTGCCGGTTGTCTGTGAGGCCGTGGTATCGAGCGAAGTGGAGCCGGTCCATACATGCCGAAGCATGGCTCTTCGTCAAATTAAGAGGTGCATACAAACCTGTAAAAGTATAGTTTCAACGTTGGATAGCCGTTCATCCAGCCTAAATATCACCGCTATCAATGGCTCCAAGGCTCTATGTTTCTTGTCGAGATTATTTAGCATTTTCTTAACTTGTTCACCGAGTGACTTCTCGCGTAGATCGTGTCGTTCTTGTTTGTCTTCTGACATTCTGATCATATGAACCAGTGAAAGCATCGCGTCTCTGATGTCTTCGTGTCTGTTAGAAAGGTTTTGACAATAGCATTTTGTTCCTTCAAGGATTTACGATTTATGATATTATTTACTTTATGATATGACTAAATAAGAACGGAATGCTTCTTGTAAAGAAAGTAATGGCCTATAACGCTGTTATTTAAGTAAGAATAACATTTGGCTAACTCAGTTTTATGGATTAGCAGAATAAAAACCAAAATCTTTTTCATATTAACAAATCTGTAAAACAGGCCAATATTTTGGTTAAGTAAAGGAATATTTTCCTCTATAAAGCTGTTTTTTAAGTAAGTATATCATTATTAAGCAACTATTTTTACGTAGAGAGTTTTTTAAATGTATTATTTGTCTTTGCTCTTGCTTAATAATTAAATAAAAAATGACTCTATATTATATTTTATGCCGTTTACTTGTTTGCTACCGACGTAGTATAAAAAAAAGGCAGTCATCGGACTGCCGACAGAAGTGAAATTTTAAACGAAACGACGAACTTAAAACATCACGATAGCAAGTTGGTGACATTAATTAATAAGGGAGCTCAATGTTTAGATTCGCACCCTCTAGTGGATCTATATATGTATTATTAGCGACGGTCACGAGTACCGTGCTTTACCGTCATAGCAAAAGTGCACAAACGTGCCTAAAGAAGTTTTCACTTCAAAAACTCTTTTTACGTCGGGGAAGTCGGTAACCCGAGGGGTACCACCTCATCGAGCACTCGGTGAAGTGGTTCTGTCGGAATCGAACCCACTAGAACCACACAGTGTTCCGTCACGGGTGTCTATGGGTCTGGACTTGACTACCTGTCCATAAAACGATAGTCTCGCAGTCGTGAGTGGGAGCCGTGTCCCCTTTCAGTTTTGAAAGGCACAGAACACATCGCGCGACCTCATTTCGGCCCTGTTTTCTTCTGTCCAAGTTACCCTTCCGTAGCGGGCGCAGATCAGTAGTGGCTCTACTGCGTCTGGTGCGTCCTTTTGCGCGATAGGAGGGTGCTATTCCTCGCCCGTGCCCTTTCCGCCGATTCTTGGGCGTACATCACCTCCTCGCAAAATGAGGCGGCGGACTCTCACACATCAGAATGTTATACCAAAAATTAATCTGAATGCATCCTTAATAGGAAAGTTCAAGATTTTATGTTGCATACTTTTGTGTCTTGAGAAGTTTTTGTATTCTGTTTTTAACCTGATATAAAATTAGATGTCTTAATTTAGATTGTTGTATCTTATGTCTCCATGTATGTTATAACTCTTAATTAGGTTTTGATTCAGTACAAGTCATTATTTACTGTACCTTGACCGTTTTGACATAAATCGAAACCATCTAGTTAGGTAGATACGTTTAGCAATTACAGTGGTGAGCACTGATTACCCATTTTTACTGCTAAGTGTGTGTGTGTGTGATCAATATTTAACTAAGAAATCGATTGCCAGTAATTGGACCAAAATTAGTTATTAATCTATGCAGAACCTAATGATCACAGTAATTGCAACAGTTTAAGCTCTTAACTTTACTTTGATTGTTGAAGGCCCACTTATCAAGATATATTAGTATCCTATGAGACAAATAGACGCATTACCTACCTACTGCGTTAAACTGATGCCAGTAATAGGAACTTGTAAGTTGTAAGTACTGTGTCGTAATCATAGTAAGATTCAACAGTAGATATTAGTTATTAATCTATGCAGAACCTAATGATGACAGTAATTGCAACAGTTTAAGCTCTTAACTTTACTTTGATTGTTGAAGGCCCACTTATCAAGATATATTCGTATCCTATGAGACAAATAGACGCATTACCTACCTACTGCGTTAAACTGATGCCAGTAATAGGAACTTGTAAGTTGTAAGTACTGTGTCGTAATCATAGTAAGATTCAACAGTAGATATTAGTTATTAATCTATGCAGAACCTAATGATGACAGTAATTGCAACAGTTTAAGCTCTTAACTTTACTTTGATTGTTGAAGGCCCACTTATCAAGATATATTCGTATCCTATGAGACAAATAGACGCATTACCTACCTACTGCGTTAAACTGATGCCAGTAATAGGAACTTGTAAGTTGTAAGTACTGTGTCGTAATCATAGTAAGATTCAACAGTAGATATTAGTTATTAATCTATGCAGAACCTAATGATGACAGTAATTGCAACAGTTTAAGCTCTTAACTTTACTTTGATTGTTGAAGGCCCACTTATCAAGATATATTCGTATCCTATGAGACAAATAGACGCATTACCTACCTACTGCGTTAAACTAATGCCAGTAATGGGAACTGTTGTAAGTTGTAAGTACTGTGTCGTAATCATAGTAAGATTCAACAGTAGATATTAGTTATTAATCTATGCAGAACCTAATGATGACAGTAATTGCAACAGTTTAAGCTCTTAACTTTACTTTGATTGTTGAAGGCCCACTTATCAAGATATATTCGTATCCTATGAGACAAATAGACGCATTACCTACCTACTGCGTTAAACTAATGCCAGTAATGGGAACTGTTGTAAGTACTGTGTCGTAATCATAATTAGGTTCAACAGTAGATTAGTTAGGTGTACATATATTTAAAAGAAACACTTGTTATCATTATAATAATTATCTTTTTAAGAAAATTTCGCGACGTGAATTTTGGAATATTTACAGTTTTTATATAGAAGTGCAGAAAGTTAAAATTTTAAAACAATATGTCTTACAACTTTAAAAAGTTACGTGAAAAGGGCTGAATGAAATTACACGCGTCCACTATATGCGTTGACCTGTCATGGTAAGTAAGTCTATACAATGACAGCTCAAGTTATACTGGCCAATGAAAAAAACATGGTCGAAATTCGACCACCACGCGATCTCGTAAGCAGAAATACATAAATAATGAAAATTTCGATTGTCGTGCCTATATTTAAAAACAAATAGGTCATTATGTTCTCATTACGTTAGCACGCGCAAGTTACGTTTAGCAAGATAGATTTTATATTATAACTTTTATATGTTGTTTAGATATATAATTTACTATTCACACAAATATAACTTAGTTATATGTTCTACAGAAGAGAATATTAAGTTCTCTTTCCTTTATAAATTAACTAGCTGTGCAAGCGCCTCTACTTTACTTTTTAAGTAAAATACTAGCTTTTTAATGGTGAAATAATGTTAAAATCGGTAATTTCAGAGTTTATAGACTATTAAAAAACCTTTCCTCTTTATAATACACTCTAGAGCAATGAAACCGGATCATATAAAGATATCTGACAATCTCGTGAGTTAATAATGCTAGCTTAGTGCAGTAAATTGCGTTTAATAGACAATTAAATATTCATTCAATGAAAGTAATTAAATTTGTTGGTTGGTTTTAAGTTATGCCATCAAAAATATTAAAATAAAAAATGAGACTAAAAGTCATACCTACAAGAAACTTGGTGCATATGCACAGCGTGCCAAACCGCATAACTGCAGTAATGGTAGCATGTGGAGGTAACACAAAGTATTAAAATTTAAAAAACTTGTAAAGTTGTAAAAAAAATATGGTGGTTTTCTATTTTTGTTTTAAGGTGAGATTGGTATTATTTTCTTTCTGTAATTATTTGTGAATATAATACAAAGTGGCAGTATTCTTTTCATTATTATTTAATTGTCTATTAAATACTTTATTTTCTAGTCCGAGCCCTCTAACCTCTCGAGTCCGTTCCTCAAGAGGAAGAAGTGGAACCCTTCTAGGATACATATTAAATGTGTAATTCGGGACTTAATCGCGATAATATTTAAAAGGTACAATACCTCTTGGTTACCCGCTGCCGACGTTTCGATCTAATTGCACCGATCGTGGTCACGAGTGGACTTTCTAGGATAACTTTGTTGTCCGTCTGTCTGTCTGTCTCTGTTTCTCAGGAACCGGTGGACACATCAAGTTAAAATTAATACCAAATACTTTTGTCTGCGATCCCTTGAAGCTGTAAAAAAGCTTCTAAGTCAACGTAATCAAAAGAGACAGCCATTTAAACCTTGGATTTGACCAATTTTTAACATTTTGCAGGTAAATCAAAACCTATAAGGATACTTCCCATTGACCTAGAATCATGCAATTTGGTAAGAAGCAAGGTCTCAGTCACAGCACAAGTAAAGGAAAAATCCGGAAATCGTTAATTTGTTGGTATGTTTGTGTCTGTTAACACCCTTTACCTCAGGATCCCGTGGAGGCATCAAGTTGAAATTAACATCAAATACTTACTTACTTCACACATCTCACACACGGCCGTCTGATCCCAAACTAGGCAAAGCCTGTACTATGGTAACCAGACTGCTGATAAACATACTTATATATTACTAAATACATACATATTATAGATAAATTACACCCAGACCCAGAACAAATTACCGTGCTCATCTCACAATTATTTGTCATGGATGGGAATCGAACCCACGACCTCTGGCTCAGCAGTCAGGATCACTAACCACTAGACCAACAGGCCAGTCAAGTTATGTCAGCGGTCCTTTGAAGCTGTAGAAAAATCAAGCTTACATTTATACGTCGCGTAAAAAAGATAGACCTCAAAATATCGTTATAAAATCGGTTAAAATCGATATGCTTTAAAAATTCCAATGGTTTTTTGAATTTTCTAAGCTGTGCTAACCAGTTTTAGTAGTTTAGGAAAGAAATCGCGCATTTTGCAAATTCAGGCTAAAAAAATAAACTTTTTAAATTATTATTAACAATAGGTTAATAATAATTTAAATAGTTGAAAACCGATCTCGCTGAAGTTTATAGCACTTTTATCAAAAAGTTTCAGACTTCTACGTACGTTCCTTTCAAAGTTAATAAATGTTGAAAAAAAAGCTCTTTTTTCACTTTGACCTTCATTTGAACTTAAACACTTAGTGACTTTGAACATGTTTCATTTTGTAGGTAATTTTATGAAAAACAAAAATGTTTTTGGCACATATGACGAAAAACGTACTGGAATCGAGATTAGGGACTAGGTACATACAAGGAGGTACTTAGGTAGGTACACCAATTAATTATTTGTAGTTGGCGGCCAATTTGTTCGCTTTGTCCTGGTACCTGTTATGCGTTGCAGTAGGTACCTTGTTAGGGAGGTGTACGCGACAAGAAATCTAGCACAGCAGAGCATGCTCAGCATGCAGAAGCGTAGTATTATATTCCTGCTGGTGTAGTAGAGTTAAAAGAAGACCCTTGCCGGGCCTTGATAGAGTTGGTCACGTACGCCTGACATCCCACAGGCGAACTTAATTTTCGCAACGTCAAAATTTTCATTCATTAGTTAAATATTCGTTGTCGAAATCAAAACAGTAGTTTGCTCAAAGGGTTTGTCGTCAAACACTTTGTTCCGGATACAAAATATTATTGTGCAATACACATTGTTGCCACGTAAAACAGTTTTGCGTGTGTTCGGTTTATGTCCAACGGGACTAATTTTATAATATTAACGAGCAATAAAAATTTGCAAATGTTTAGGTTACGATGACCTGTGCGAAAATCGGCGTTTATTAAAATATTTCGATTGTGTACCTACTGACTTAGTAATCTGTGCTGCAGGTACACAATCGAATCATTTTATCAGCTTAGTCATATTTATTGTAGCTTTTGCCTGCGAGGAATACTTTTTTCTCGATGAAAAGTCAAAATTCGGTTGAGGCGTGAAGGCGCAACAAACAAGCAAACCCACATTCGCACTTTTTAAATTAGTTAAGATTAAATCATTTAATTCTATACTTGAACTGGTGGGGCAACCCCTCATTTGGAAGCTTTTAGGCATTGTACTGTACTGCATATTGGCAATAGGTGTGAGCTTTCAGATTGCTTTAACGACCTCGGTTATAGAGAGTTCAGTTTGATCAAAACCTGCAGTTGAAAGTGTTGTTTGAACTTCTTTTATATTTGCATTTGCATTGGATTAAAACATTAATCTTTACTCTTGTATTACTAACAAAATCTGGAAATAAGGACCTGGCCCGCTTGATAGTACCCTCGCAAGACCAATGTTGTCATTCGCACGTGTCCCACTCCTTGCTCTCCCTCCTTGATAGAAGCTGTCGCGGTTTTATTCAACAGTTTGTTGTTTGTTGCTTTGGCCTTTCATATCGAATGTATTTAAACATAGCCACCGGTAATTACGGTACGGTTGTACTTACGTGTATTCTCTGCAGTGTGTGTGTGGTGCCCACAACAGTAGCGCAATGGCGACCCACCATAGTCTCTGGGGACAAGAGCCAACTTTAATAACTTGAATATTAATGAACGCTCAAACTAACTCGTGACTTCGTGAGCCACGATATGCCCACTACATATTTTGAGTCGGCGCCAAATAAAATTTTGATAACTAATCAGTTTGTTGTTTGGCGCCGACTCAAAATAAGTTTATATAAAATTAGATAGTTTATGTAAATAAGCTCAATACTTAAGACTTAAGGTTTATTTATTTTTTGCTTTTTAGTTCTTTTCGTCGGTTTAATTTTTTGTTAAAAAGATTTTATTTTATGTTTTTTTTCATCATCATGATGATGGTGATGAAAAATGATAATGATTTCTAAACGCAATACCTGATAAAGTAATGAAAAGTAAACAGAAACACTATTCGTTCCTACAATTTGCGAGGGTTTCTCTCAATTCTTTCAGGATCCCATCATCAGATCCTGACTTCCTTGACATGGGAACACCCTTGAGGTATACCCTATTTAACAAAAAAAGAATAATCAAAATCGGTTCATAAATAACGGAGTGAGGGCTGAACAGACATAAAAAAAAAAAAATAAAAAAAAAAATATTATACGGTCGAATTGAGAACCTGCTTTTTTTTTCGTCGGTTAAAAATGTATGGTGCTTTAATACATGCCATATGATCAGACAACTCGAATCACTTTGTATAATATCATCGAGGTATGCTTGGTTACATAAAAGGATCAGGATTAAAGGGATTTTGATTAATAAAAGGATACGATATAAATAAGCATTACCATATGTATCGACATACAAACCTAATACTTACAGGGTCTAAGAAACATTCGGTCCGGTGAAATCATCAACAAAAAAAAAATATATTCAATTTGCGTCCCTTTTTAACCGACAAAAAAAAAGGAGGTTCTCAGTTCGACCGTATAATATTTTTTTTTTTTTTTTTATGTCTGTTCAGCCCTCACTCCGTTATTTATGAACCGATTTTGATTATTCTTATTTGTTAGATAGGGTATACCTCAAGGGTGGTCCCATATCAAGGAAGTCAGGATCTGATGATTGGAGCCTGAAAAAATTTAGAGAAACCCTCGAAAATTGTAGGAACGAATAGTGTTTCTATTTACTTTTCATTATTTTATCAGGTATTGCGTTTAGAAATCATCATCATTTTTCATCATCATCATCATGATGATGAAAAAACCATTTTTTTTTTTTAACAAAAAATTAAACCGACGAAAAGAACTAAAAAGTAAAATAAAAAAACCTTAAGTCTTAAGTATTGAGATTATTTACATAAACTATCTAATTTTATATAAACTTATTTTGAGTCGGCGCCAAACAACAAACTGATTAATTATCAAAATTTTATTTGGCGCCGACTCAAAATAAGTTTATATAAAATTAGATAGTTTATGTAAATAAGCTCAATACTTAAGACTTAAGGTTTATTTATTTTTTGCTTTTTAGTTCTTTTCGTCGGTTTAATTTTTTGTTAAAAAGATTTTATTAAATCTGTAAATTCATATCGACACCTTCCCATTGCTTCAACATGGGCTTGCAAACACTTCAAAAGCAAAAGCAGGCATTTAAAAGATTAGCATTTTTTTAGTTATATGCTTGGAAGCTGCGTCTATATTCTACAGAATTTTGCAATGAAAACCAATAAAATAATTAAGTTGTGTTTTTCAATCTTGTTCTTTAGTGATCTAGGATATGGCCATTGCCGCGCCAATAAAAGTATCTTAATGCGAAGTGTTTTGAACTGAGCGATATCTTTTGGCTTCTGTACTCAAAGAGTGCCATCGGAACTCTATTACTAAGCCTTCGCTGTCCGTCTGTCTGTCAGCGGACTGTAACTCATGTACTGGCCCGCGAGCCAGCAGCAGATTTTAATGACCAATTTCCTCTTGGGTGAAAACTCGTAAAATGCTTCAGAGAGGTGTATCATGAAGCCTCGTGAACGTCAGCTGCAATTCCGCCAGGGGGTTAAGGAGCAGCAGCCTCCCGCGCACGTAGAAAAAAAATATTATTTTTAGTAATTTCCTCCCTCAATTGTATAAAATTATAGTTAACCCAATATCTTGAAGAAAAAGAAAAGTCAGCTGACTAATAATAGAGTGATGGATTATACGTCAGCTGGTCACATGAACGTGACTTTTTTAAATTAATTTTTAACTTTTTAATAACTATTAATAATTAATACAAAAAAAATCGGTGTAATGTTTTGCTTAGAGAGTTCAGTACAAAAAATATTAAATTATAAAAGAAACGTGTACGCCCGACAGAAGTGATATCTTAAACGCCAGATAGACTGGCGTCGTAACACGTTATATAACGAAGCGGTTTACCCTTCCATAAGAAGTTATCACTTAAAAAAAAAAAATGAATAATGATTTTCGACTCAGAATGATGGTCGATGCACGCCATCTATTGCAAGTTTTTAGAAGAATCAAGAATTTAGAAGTGTGATAGTGCTTTATTCTAATTGTGTTGTAATTTGTATTTTGATAATTTATCAAATTGTGTCTATTTATTAATAAATTGGTATAATTTTCTAATCCCGAACCTCGGCGCGTAATAATATCAATCAGACTATGGACTCATTGCATCTGTGCTTAGATACGGGATTTTGTTTTGGGGTAACTCCACGAATAGAGAAATGGTGTATAAAATGCAATGTTCGGCATTAAACCAACTGACAGTTGCAAACCTCAATTTTTTCAGCATAAAATTCTAACTCTTCCCTCATTAGAGCCCACCCACCTTCTCTAGACTCTTGGTAGTAGTTTTATTTGTTAAAAATAATCCACACTTATTCCCAAAACTATCAGATAATGTAGTTCATAGCCGATGTGACAATAACAGGTTACAAGTACATCCAGCGAAAACAGCGCTGCTTTATGAAATTGTTATAGGTATATGTATGGAGCCTGTGATTTTCGATAAAAGCACTAGACAGGACACTATGATCGATACTGAAGACAAAAGCATCATTTTTTTCATTTTTGTCTGTCTGTCTGTCTGCCTGTTTGTCTTTCTGTATCATGGCCGCGCGTCACGCTAAAACTACTGAAAGGATTCAAATGAAATTTGGCATGATTTGAGTTCATACTACGAGGTCGGACATAGGACACTTTTTATCCCGAAATTCAGGACGGTTTCCTTGAGAAGGCGGTGAAAGTCAAAATGTGTACTTCATTGTAATTTATTAATGCGTAGTCCGATTGCAATCATTCTTTTTTTGTTGGAAAGGAGGCACCAACAGACACAAGGAACACCCAGATTGGGGACAATTGTTAGTGGATTACACAATTATTTTTTGTCCCGTGTGGGGTTTGAAGCTACAACATTCGGCGTGGCGTAGTGGTGAGGTGACCACTTAAACCATTGCGCCATCCGTGTATAATATAAACATATACAGTATAACTTTAAGTAAACATGTGTAGTGCAATATCTACACTAATATTATAAAGAGGAAAGATTTGATTTTCTGTTTGTTCGAAACTACTAAACCGATTTTAATAATGCTTTCACCTATAGAAAGCTACATTATCAGCAAGTAACAAAGGCTACATTTTATAATAATAACAATAACTTGACACATCTCACACACGGCCGTCTGATCCCAAACTAGGCAGAGCCTCTACTATGGTAACCAGACTGCTGATAAACATACTTATATATTTCTAAATACATACATATTATAGATAAATTACACCCAGACACAGAACAAGTTATCGTGCTCATCACACAATTATTTGTCCTGGGTGGGAATCGAACCCACGACCTCTGGCTTAGCAGTCAGGGTCACTAACCACTAGACCAACAGGCCAGTCAAATTTTATTTAAATAATTATAAGATTTAGGCCTGAAATAATGGTATTCGTGATGTAAGCCAGAAGATAAAGCGCTTCCGAGCTTCCTGCTTTATCAGCGATGGTCAGTCATACATAAAAATATGTATCACAAAAGTGCTGGTCTTTATTAGGTCTAAAAAAAAACCGAAGTACTATATACGTATCACTTATAAATAAGGCACAATGCATTTTCTGTCGAAAATAATGTAAAAATTAATCCCTGTCCCTGTCCCTTCATGTATCTCTGATGCTGTACATGAAAATATAAGAAACTCGGCACCGTCGTACGGATTTTCGGTGGGGACCGACATCAGGGTCGGACATCAGGGTCACGTGTCCTGACGCGAGTTTAACATTTTTTACCCATCAAAAAGTGCGCAACGCCGCTAATGAAGTTTTCACTTCAAAAAAAATAGGCAGTCATGGGACTGCCGTCAGAAGTGAAAACTTAAAACAACTTGTCACATTATAGACTGTGACGCGAAACCAAAACTATTGCCGCTAACAAAAATAGCTCAACGCGGCTAAAGAAGTTTTCAATCTCAATTCAGTATCAACTTCAGGTCCGATTTGATAAAATAAACATTCTTTTTGGGTTAAAAAATATTTTTAGAAAGTATTTTTTATTTGAAATGATCTTTATCAACGTATTAATATAGTAATAAAGGTGCTCCTGGCTAAGTGATAACCGAGTAGGTTAGCATGTTACAAAGTTAAGTAATACTAACCAGGTCAGTCTAGGGTAGGTGACCATTCTTAACAAATTGAGACCGCTCCGTGCCTCAGAGAGCACGTTAAACCGTCGGTCCCAGGTGATATACAAACATCTGTGGCATCTCTTACGGCTAGTTGAAGCCCTAAAAAAGGTCGACAACCTGGTCTAACTACAGAACTTCGATATCGCCTGGTACTTTGGTTGTGGAGGTCTGATGGCAGTCGCTTCACGTAAAATATCAAAGTTCGGCCGTATCGTAGTTAGATTTAAAGCCAACCCCAAATTAGTTGGGAAAAGGCGCGGAGGATGGTGTATTTTATTTGAAGTTATAAGCTTAAAATTCTAACACAAGAATGAAATAAAATAAACACACATCAGTATAATATATGTGTATCTGAGCGTGACGGTCAAGCGAGTCCAGTACTATTTCCCAATTCCACAACTATACAACGTGTCTAAAGAAGTTTTCACTTCAAACAGTTATTTTATCATCAAGATAATCTTATGTAGATAAACTTTGTTATTTACAGCAACTTATTTGGACGTATAGTTGATACGCATAAAATCAGAGTGGCGCTTGATCGCGCGTTCTACTGCCGGCGCAGGGAGCGCCGAGATCGCGGTGCGGGAGGGGAGTTGACGTCTATGTATGAGGTAGTCGAGCGGCTCACTCGCATGGTCTGCCCCTTGCGCAACGCACCAGAGAAAAATAGTGATTTTTCGAAGAAAAATAATTTAACATTCGATTAAAAAAGTTTTTTTGAGAGCTAAAACTATCTGAAAAATTTCTTTTTAGAGCTACATTTATGTTTTATTCATAGTTAATAAGTAGTAGTAAGTTATGTTCTTATCAGAACTACAACTTGCACATACGAATTTATTCAATTTAAAAAGTTCTTTAGAGAGCTACAAAATAGTTAGTTCATTACAATATAGTTAGTTACATTAGAACCTATTCAATTTTTATTTTTTAGTATATCTATAACCTGTACATACCTGCCTCGAGAGGATCGTCTTATAACAAGTCAGAGAGAGTATGCGTCGCAGTAGCGTGATAGAGAGTCTAGCGTCGAACGTTCGGTGCGAATAAGCGAACAAAATGTTAGAATGTCACAGGCTCGCTTGAGGAATCGCGCATTGAGCGCTCGCAACGTCTCCCTGCACAAAATTACGCGTGAGGGATTCAAGCATCAAGCGGCAACAACGTTCCACTGCACAACATTTTAGGACGTTGCGAATCGAGCACCAAACGCCCGTTCATAGCGGCTCACGGTACAAACAGAAAGACAACAAGTGACGACATCTAGAGCGCGCAGTAGAGTTTTAGCTCACAGTACTATGTCAGCTTTCAGTTACGATCCAAACTACTGTAAATTTGGAGGAATGAGGTAGATTTTTCCTAAGTGCCATACCAAAATGGATAGATGAAGCGAGCGGTGTGTGCTGTGTATCCGGCAAAGTGATTGTTCCCAATATTTAGAAACTACCACAATCGAGACAAAATATTTTGACGGACATTCGTCCATTGTCCGCACATTTTTTGAAAAATGTTCGAAGGTGCAATAGTCTCTTTTAGAAATCTTTGATTGGGAATAAATTAAGTTAAGAAATTAAGGAAGGAAACTTCATGCCCACTGTTAAGGTCGAAGGACAGGTTTACCGTCTCATAGGCTGTTTTTTGCCGCAATCAAAATATAGTCACAAACTGATTACAACGCGGGCGAAACCGCGGGCACAGCTAGTACGTAAATAAATGTGTTTTACATTATCGTGTTTCAGTCCATTAAGCTGATTCTAAAAACAAAAGGGTTTTTATCTTGTAACGTTCGTTCCCGCCAGTCGGAAGCCCCCGACATGTTTGTCGGAGAATTATCGGAATACTGAAGGTCAGTACGGGTTCCGTTTTGATTTTTTAAGTAAATGTGTAGGCTGAACGATGTATGCAGAACAGATTGTTGAGACTTTTTTTTTTTGCGATGAACACTAATTATTTTGGTTACTACTACAGCGGCCATCCTGAATCACGATAGGAAAGGTTATTTTATCATCTTATTATAAATTCAAATACTGTCATTATTACGTACTAACATCGGGATAATAAGTAGCCTATGTGTTAATCCAGGTCTCCAGCTATCTACATACGAAGTATCTTTTCAATCGATTCAGTAGTTTTTGCGCGAAAGAGTAACAAACATCGATACATCCTCACAAATGTATGTATACAGAGCCTTTTATTAAATCGCTATTTCCCATTCTAATTTTAATTCAAATTCAACATCAACCGTCAACAACGTCCGCCCTCACGCGTCTGCCCGCGTCCGGGTGGCTCACCACGCCACGCGGTGAGAGATGTCCCCCCCCCCCCCCTAAAATATTTGACCAAATTACGTACTTTAAAAGACAAAGTTTATCTTCTTTGAATATCAGAAGCGATAAAAGTGTTTATTTTCATAAAAATCAAATTTTATTGTATTTATGGTTCACTATTTTGGTAATAATGGCTTACACACAAAAGATAGATATATAAACTATATAATAAATATGTCGCGGACTTTTTTGTAGAACTTTTTAGGAGAAACAATCCCACCGTACATTATAATCGTGTAACTCTTACAGTTTTCCCACCGCACGCCAGATGACAGATTTTTTTCCGACTTACTTAACACTTATCGTTATATTTTGGCCAATATACACAATATCTTCTTATAATTTATAGCCTATGTGTTATTCTGATATATAAACTATATTACTGTACAGTTTCATTCAAATCCATTCAGTAGTTTTAGCGTGAAAGAGTAACAAACATCCATACATCCATACATCCTCACAAACTTTCACGTTTATAATATTAGTAGGATAATAAAGAAGGCACACATAAAATAACATAATAAAAATATATGCTCAAGATTCGTGACGGTTTCTACATATTTTAGATATTTGTAATCACAAAATTTGGTTTATCTTCGAGTTATACGAGGCAAATGGCATACATTTATTGAAAGGAACACAAATGTATAAATGAGAATATAGGAGTTTATGAATATACATTCTTATAAAGCATATGTGTTAGATAGGACTTCGGACTGTCAGGTAAAAGTTTTGTTTATTTTCTACACAACATTTAGTTTTTTTTAAGGTCATACAGTTATTTGTACGATACCTATGCCTAAAAATCAGTGTTTAACATTTTGTCTGTCTGTCGGTTTGTTCCGGTTAATCTACGGAACGGGAGGACCGATTGCCACAGGACTTTCACTGGCAGATAGCTGGTGTTATAAGTAGTAACTTAGGCTACTTTTATTTTAGAAAAAGAATTAGGGTTCCGCGCAAAATATATAAATTTGTAGACGCAAGCTAAGCCGCGCGGGAACTGCTAGGAACCGCTAGACTAATAAAAAAGTAAAAAGCTCACCGGACTGTATATCGCCATTTCGCCCTTTCAACTGTGAATAAAACTAGGAAGCACCCTTTGTTCGTTTTGACGTTGCACCGAGACGTGAGCGAAGATGAGTCTAAATGTGTGCGGGAGTAGTCGGTCTGCGCAGTATCCGCGCGCGCTGCCCGTTACTAACTGAACTTTGTAGAACTGCTGCTGCTGAACGCATGTGCACATATAATCACTTATTGACGTATATTTTGACCAACGTTAAAGAAGATCAGAGGCATTTTTGTACACTATCGGTCAATCATCACGGCATTTATTAATACCAATAAATATTGGGACTTTATAAATATTTTTTTGTACAAACTGTGTGTTTTTGAACATTGTGTTTAAAGTTAATTCACGTTGGGATGAGACGATTGCAAAAAGTTAATGTCCTAGGACAATGCTCTTTTAATTTCGGTCAGGTAAACACGGCAATGTGTTTAGCGCCGGCGCTATATTTGTAAAGGCGATTGCCCATCTCCTATACATTGTTGCGCCCAAAACATGATGAACCGTTACAAGTTCCAAACTAGTGTCTTTAGCTAGGTAAAAATATGAACTTTAGACTGCCATAGTTTTAGTTTGATGGACAATTGCAAGTCGAAAAATTAAACATGGCCTCGAACCGAGGAATTCAGATCGGATCCGCGTGGTTTCAACGGAAGCTAGACTTGAGGCCGCAGCACCGGGGTGTGCACCTAGTCACTGAGGAGATCCTCAAGCAGGTGCCGGAGCTCTCGCAGTTTGCAGTCAGCCTCTGCCATATCCAAAGTGAATAGCCGTCAGGCCAGCGACTTGCCGCTGATACTGCACTCCTGCTGATTGTCATATATATTTACTAGCTGTGCCCACGGCTTCGCCTGCGTGGAAATCAGTTTGTGACTATTAGTTTGACTGCGGGAAAAGACTGCCTATGAGGTGGTAAACCTGCCCTTCGACCCTAAAAGTGGGCATGAAGTTTTCTTCCTTAATTTCTTAACTTATTTTATTCCCAAACGAAAGAGACCCATCTAAAAGAGACTATTGCACCTACGAACATTTAAAAAAAAATATGCGGACAATGTCCGTCAAAAGATTTTGTATCGGTTGTAGTAGTTCCTAAATATAGTAGAATCATTGACGTTCTAACATTTTGTTCGTTTATTCGCTGTGAACGTTCGACGCTAGACTCTCTATCACGCTACTGCGACGCATACTCTCTCTGACTTATATGACGATCCTTTCTTTTAGAAGAAGACTTCAATACGAGGCATTTTGGCTGCCCTACACTGGGAGTTCTGTTTAGTAAGTTCTAACCTTCTTTTAGGTATATTAGTAGGTATCTTTAGGCACGTTGTGCACTTTTGGGTTGGGGAAAAACCACTGAACTCGCGTAACCGTCACACTCAGATACATTTATATAAATACTAGCAGCGCCCCCCGGTTTCACCCGCGTAAGTCCCGATCGCATGGGAATATTGGGATAAAATGTAGCCTATATGTTAATCCAGGTCTCCAGCTATCTAGTATCTACATAGTTTTGGCGTGAAAGAGTAACAGACATCCATACATCCATACTCATAAACTTTCACGTTTATAATATTAGTAGGATGTGTATATAACACGTAGTTGTGCAATTGTGGGATTGGGAAAAAGTATTGGACACGCGTGACCGTCACGCTCAGATACACATATACTGATGTGTGTTTATAACACACGACTCACTCCCTTGTGTTCTCTAGACGTAGAGTATAGGTTCAGTGTAATAATAACGCACGTTTCTTTCAATACAACGGTGCTATTTTCGATTTTTTTTTTTTACTTAATTTGGATAACTATATAGTTATTGTGCAATAAAGTTAATTCGATAATGTGGAAAATGTTAAAAATTATAAAAATAATATTTTCTTCAGAAACGTTACCTTAGGAATAAATTCTTGCACATAACATTGAACTCTAAAATTTGATAAGACTAGAAATATAGTAGTAAATAGTATACTCGTATAATAATAATAGAAAATTGATGAATACATCGATACGACAGAATTTTAGTGAGAAGGCTTCAACTATTCAAATTGAGTTACGTGGAAGCATGTTTGTATATTTTATTATAATATAGTAGGTATACAACATTTATTTTGTTTGTCTATTAAATGAACATTCTTCTGATTGGCAACTCACTATTATTATGATTATAATAAAAATAAAACCTTTTACTTAGGTACCCAATTTTTAAAAGGTTAATCGTATTTTAAATCTCTTTTTTCTAACAAAATATTCGAAAGTAGCTCAAAAAATACTGAATTGCACACTAAATATGCACACGAAAAATAATGTAATATTCAGTAAACTGTTTACCTAATTAAATAGATGAAGCAAAACTGATGTGTGAACATCTGTTATCTAAAAATAAATCTAATAATTCTTTGAGTCACAATAAAATATGATGTCTGTTTTATAGTTTTATAGTTTAGTCGTGAATACATATATTATTATGAAGCAAGTTAGATATCAATTTAAGAAACTCCATTGTAACTTTTGATAATTTATGCCACGTTCCAATAAACAAAAAACAATTCGTTTTGCTTACGGACGGTAAAATTTCGTTGAATTTCAACGAAAATTTTGTTAGATGTTAATTAGATAAAAAAAGATAATCTTATTTTAACTAGTTTTAATTTTTTTTTGGTTCAACATATTTAGATACTCAAGAAGATTATTTGCTGAGTGGCCATTTTTCTGGTATACAATAAGTAAATTAGTGGAGATACTTCGTTAGCTGAAATCGAAAATAGAAGCGCTGTTAAAAATTTTCCATTTAAAGGAAACTCAATGACATCAAATTTTATAAAATTGATGAATATTTATACATTCATTTGTACCTATTATAAAGATAATAATCATTCCTAAAATATTTCTTAACCAACCCAATAATAATGTTTATTTTATCAAATCGGACTTGAAGTTGATACTGAATTGAGATTGAAAACTTCTTTAGCGGCGGTTACCGATTTTATTTTTGGTTCGCATCACGGTCATGCTAACGTGAGATAGTCCATATATAAAAAAAAAAAATGTGAAACGTCATTTTAAATTTTCACTTCTGACGGCAGTCCCATGACTGCCTATTTTTTTTGTAAGATTTAATATGCCTAATAATGACGATTGAAAATCACGTTTTAATTTTGACATTATTTTCGACAGAAAATACGTCATTGTGCCTTATTTATATACGTATCTCTTATAAATAAGGCACAATAACGCATTTTTTGTGTAGTGAAAAGTCGAAAAAGTCCGTAGATTTTTTTTTTGACCTAATAAAGACCAACATTTTTGCGATACATGTGTATTTTTTATGTATGACTGACCATTTGGTCAGCGCACGCGGATACACCTGTGGCGACTTTCACATACAGCAAAAAAAACGTACTCCAATACCATCTAGCGAAGACAAATTGAACTACGAAGAAACTACTAATCCTGCATCGCGCTATGAGAGTTCTCGCGCCGATTAGTATATATACAACTTCTCAACATCAACTGTTGGGCCGCGGCCCGCCAGGCATGATCACCTAGCCTGGTCGGAGGATCCTCCGAATAAGCGGTAATCAAGTCTCAGCCAGCCAGCATCCTCGGCTTCAACAGGGGTACCATACGCCCGCAGCGACCGCTCCAGCTTGGTTACCCCTACGGCCTCATCAGCGTCTAGGCATAGTACACTGCACCTACGGTCCACGTAAGAAGAGCATCTCTCTCCCGTCTACGTAGCAGCCACCCCGACTCACTGGGGACTTCACCGCAGCACCGCACGCAACACCGCAACACCGCACGCAGCCCCGACGCACTGGGACCAGCGGACTTCAGCTCCGACTCACTGTGACTAGCGGCATTCAGTTCCAACTCACTGGAACTAGCGGAATACTAGCCGACTCACTGGAACCGGAGGATCCTCCCTTTGTGTTGGAGGGACATAAGACCTGTTTCGCCACACAGCAGCTCGGAAGCGGTTTATCTTCTGGGTTACATCACGAGTGCCATTATTTCAGGCTGAAAACTTATAATTACTGAAATAAATATAGCCTTTGTTACTTGCTGATAATATAGCTTTCTATAGGTGAATGAATTTTTAAAATCAGTTTAGTAGTTTCGAACAAACAGAAAATCAAATCTTCCTTCTTTATAATATTAGTGTAGATATTGCACTACAAATGTTTACAACGAAGTACACATTTTGACTTTCATCCCCCCTCTCAAGGAAACCGTTCTGAATTTCATGATAAAAAGTATCCTATGTCCTACCTCGTAGTATGAACTCAAATCATGCCAAGTTTCATTTGAATCCGTTCAGTAGTTTCAGCGTGATGCGCCGCCATGACACAGACAGACAGAAGGACTAAGACAGACAAAATAAAAAACTTATAGTTTTGGCTTCAGTATCGATCATAGAGTGAAACAAAACAAATTTTCAAAATATCCTCAATGTACAGAATTGAACCTGTTACAGTTGAATTATAAGTTTAGATTATAGTACATTTTAGTTATACTGTGACGTTTTATAAAATTAATAAAACGTAAAGTCGTATTAGTGTTATGAAAGACTCATAAGGCAATGCGAGATTGCCAGCTGATCAATGGATGTTGTTTCTAGTAATGCATACATCGGCAAGTCTCGCACTTAACGAGAGCTGGGACCCAGATGTACGGGACGATATGGAGATGATGCTCAACAAAATAGTGCCAGAGGGTCTTCCGTACCAGCACTCGTGCGAAGGACCCGACGACATGGTGAGTATTTGATATGTCAGTCACTCATTAGTTAATTTGACTATGACAATTACAGCAAGTATGTTATTTTGAAATAGGAACATCTTTATGGGTTATTTGTTTTTGTGTAATGTCAGTGTTTTCTGTACATAGAAACCATGCATTGCAGAAAATAATTAAAGTTTTTGATATGGACAACAAATCTAGTAATGGCTCAATTGACAGAGTTCCTATGTTAAGGCTTGTTTCATTTGAGCCTTGAAAAATATATAATTATATTGCATGCTAATAAAATACTAATAATAATATTATATGTATTCTAAGTAGACCTGATTCTTGAAGTAAACTTTTATAATAATCATAAGTATATGTATCATAAGTAATGTGCATCTTAGTAAATTTTAATGTTATCAAATGACATTCAAGAGATAACTATTCTAATGTTTTAATTATAATGAAATATTGTTAATTCCATCATTGTTATTGTTATTAGACATTTTTTTATTTTATTTTATTGTACTACTATAATTTTTATGTAGGTATATTAAATACTTACTTATTTCAAGATGATTTTGATTTTACCATCTCTATGAATCTATTTACTTTAAAGTAATAGCATAGTCAAGTATAGCCAGCCCATGGGAAGGCCAGCTTTCTGGGCTCATCACTTACCATCCCCATCGCAGACAGGAAGTTAAACCTTGGCACATGGCAGGGGGGGTATGGCTCTGTAAACATAGGAATCATGCTGGCAGCCGGCAGGTGACTGTTTTTCTTCAACAAAACTTTGTATTATCTATATTTCCTCATTTGCATTACATTATATTAACTCACCTTGAAGAGTGTATTCTTTAAACGAGCAACTTGGCGAACATGATCTGCCTGATGTTTAACTTTTTCGTTGTCTATAACAGCAGTGGTGTCGTTTATGTTTTGAAAATGTAATCGCTCTTCTCATTAATCTCTTGTACTTACAAACTGAAAAACATAGAACTACACAAAGTTAAAGTGGTTGCATTGCCACTAAACCGCACCGTCGCAGTGCTGTGGGTTCTAAAGCACAAAGTTGTGTGCTCCATCATCGAAATTGTTTTGTTGTTAGTAGTCGTTGGTAGTTGAATAGTTGTCTCGAGTCTGGGTATTCTTTCATCATCAATAAAGCATTTAAGTTTGCAATATTGAAATAATAGATCAATATAATAAAAATTATTGGAATAATATAAATACTAAAAAACTTTAAACAACTGGCAAACAAACACACTTACTGCCTGATAGTAAGCAGTTACTACTGCATAAACACTTGCAACAACATTCTCTAGTGATGGCTAACCACAGTCTTCGGTAATCTATGAGGTTGAACTAAACAATGTAACCTTTTTGTTTATTAATAAATTCATTTAACGAGTGTTGTATGTATGATGCAGGTGGTAGTGACGCTGTCCGGATGTCCCCGCGACTCTCTGCTATCACTTGTTAAGCCCGCCTCGTGTTCCAGTTAAGAAACGGAGGGGGGAGGGGGGCACCCACCTTTTTTGACCCGTCACGTATAACAGTAAAATCTTACACACTTGACAGCACGCATTAAGGCTGGAAAGGATAGTGGTTTAAGCACACCCAACAGTAAAGAGGTCCGAAGAGAAATCTCGATACTTATGTTTCCATTGATTTGTTGCTATTTATACACAGTAGCTTTACACCGAGGCTGTAGCCAACGCATTCTTAATACAGTGTGTACTACATAAGAGGTTTTTATGATTTTATTTGCAATGGTCATAAAGGCGTATGTGTATCCGGCCACGTCTATGTAAAATATATATATATATGGGCTATTTACATACATGCGTCATAAAATTCCTCCGCATGGTCACCTACCGGCAGTGTTCCCAGAAGGCTGGCAGCATTGCCACGTTGAATGGCAATGCTAATTCTCTGTACAAGAAAAAGGCCCGCCTTCTGGTCTCGAAAAGTGTCGATCGGTCGCTTAGCTAATTCCTTTTAAACGTAACGAGCACTCGGACCCCATGACCCGTAACGTTTCGACCCAAAACGGCTCAAAAACATAGTTACCAATTCATTTATAGTATTTACGCCGTTTGAGGCTTTCTGCTGATGCAGCAGCAGCGCCAGCACAACCAGTTGTACCATTGGGTTCACGTACGGCTGGCACGCATAACAAGAGCACGACGGATTATGTCGTTAAGATTGGCATGTCGAGATATACGGCCTGGCGTGGTACATGCAAGGCTATGATGTCCGAGACTGTCGACAGCTTCTCCACAGTGACAAAGATGCAGAGAAACACAAGGAGCTCCTACTCAACGGAGCCAAGTGGCAAGGCAGAATATGTTATCGTCCAACAAGGTGCCTATGTTGGGCGATGGAAGTGCCTGAATCCATAGGCCTGATTCTCATTCTCCCACAGCCAACAAACGAGCGCGCAGGTGTTAATTAAAAAATCCATCTTAAAGTGCATAACGGCGAGTCCCATTGCCTCTGAGAGAATGGATTAACAGGTAAAAGAGTATTGGGACAAGCTATCTGCCAAGCATTTATGGCATCAGTCTTGCAGGACACTTCAGAATTAACCAGTGTGTTTGTTAGAACTTTCCTGGTTAACTCTTTTGTGCCGTGGACCAAAGACAAAAATACTAGAAGGCTGACATCTGAAATTTTGCGAACGCCAAGACCACCCAAACGAACAGGTAAAGATGCTTGGAGCCTGCCTCAGTCGTTTAAAGCCACACTTAAAATTTTGCTAAGGGTGTTTTGAATAATTTTGTAATTTTTTTCTAAAAGCGTTAAATGTTAAAAGGGAACTTGTTGTACGTTCATATTCGACCTTTGGATAGATTCACGTTAAACTTTACAATTTCTTAAGTTGTTTTTTAGGGTTCCGTACCTCGAAAGGAAAACACGAAACCATTATAGGATCACTTTGTTGTCCGTCCGTCCGTCTGTCTGTCTGTCAAGACCCTTTTTCTCAGAAACACGTGGAGGTATCAAGCTGGAATTTATATCAAATACTCAGGTCTACTGTCCCTTGGAGATGTGAAAAAATCAAACTTCTAAGCCAACGCAATCAAAAGATTTTACAGCCGTTTATGCCGCAAATTTCGCAAATTTTCGACACTCGCAAGTGAATCAAATCCTACAGGGTACTCCCGTGAACTCAGAACCTTGAAATTTGGTACGAAGCAACGTCTTATAGCACAGATAAAGGAAAAATTGTGAAAACCGTAAATTTTTAGTTACATCATATAATAAAAATATTTTACGGAAACCTCGGTGCACGAGTCCGACTCGTACTTGTCCGTTTTTTTAATCATATAATTATAAGTCATCATCATCATTTCAGCCATAGGACGTCCACTGTTGGACATAGGCCTCCCTTAATGACCTCCAAGAAGACCGGTTGGAAGGGGCCTGCATCCACCGACGTCCTGCGATCTTGACCAGGTCGTCTCTCCACCGCGATAGTGAACGTCCTACGCTGCGCTTTCCGGTCCGTGGTCTCCATTCCAGAACTTTTTGGGCCCATCGACCATCCGTTCTACGTGCTATGTGCCCCGCCCATTGCCACTTCAATTTGCTGACCCGTTCGGCTATGTCGGTGACCTTCGTTCGTCTGCGAATCTCCTCATTTCTGATTCGATCGCGCAGAGAAACACCAAGCATAGCCCTTTCCATAGCTCGTTGAGCGACTCTGAGCTTGCTTATCAAGCCCATAGTGAGAGACCACGTTTCGGATCCATATGTCATCACTGGTTGAAAACCTTTGTTTTCAGGCACTGAGGAATTTTGGACGAAAAGATGCAGCGAAGTTTCCCAAACGCTGCCCATCCGAGTTGGATAATTATAGGTAATGTTTTTAAAGCTTTTTGTTTTTAAATTATCTAAATGACTTTATAAAGCTTAATTATGCTTCAAATATTGTTTATTATCAATATAAATACTTTATCTAATGCATGATCAACGTATCAACGTACTATGTAACATTTAATAGTTTTGCGTATTACATTTACTTTTCTTGCTTAATTTTTTTTTATTACTTTTTTTGGTATCCAGGGGTGTGTGGAAAGGGATGGTTAAGTGCTTTTAAATACATAATTACTTAAGATACGTGTAAATATTTTTTGCATTAATATAGTGTACATGTATATTTTACCCATGTACATACATTTACAATGTAAAAATGTTCAAGTGCTATTCATGTATGAGTGTTCTGTATGCCACTGCCATGAAGTTTTGCCAGTTTGTTATGTTCTTGGTTTTCAAGTTCCATTAAGTTTCCTTTTTTATTATGATTATATAAAATGGATAAACTATATATTAAAACTATTGATAGTAAACCGATATCCTACTAAGTAGATAAGTTTCTAAACATGAGAAGCGACTGGTTCGCGTAGTACTAACTAATATTCGTTTTGTTTACCGTTAAGTTATGCCAACAAATGTAGGTAAGCGACTTCCAATTATAGGGCGTTCAGTGACAACGTATGTGTCTAGTGTTTTACCAATAAATGGATTGAAATCCTCAATTCCGACTTATTTTTAACCGACTTCAAAAAAGGAGGAGGTTCTCAATTCGTCGGAATCTTTTTTTTAGGTATGTTCACCGATTACTCGAAGACCACTGAACCACTTAAGAAAATTATTTTTTTGTTTCACAGGGTATACTTAAGAACCTCCTCCTTTACTGAAGTCGGTTAAAAATGAGGTTGTAATCAGAATTAATAAAATAATCAAAATGGATGACAAATATTTTGCGTGTAGGTAAATTATTAAGATCAATAATAAATATTATATCAATATTATGATTGTACAGTCGATTCATTCGTTTCGGTTCGTTTTCTTAGAAAGATCCTTGTCAGTTAAATTGTTATTGTTGGTATTGTGCGTTCACTAGTACGTGACGCTGGTAGGTATACTTATCTGTCACGGTAAAATTTGATTGTATCATATAACTTGTACAATATCTGATATTTAAAATTCTCGTGTCGCGGTGTTTGTTATCAAATTCCTACCAAATGGCTGGACCGATTTTTATGAAATTTTGAGTGCATATCGGGTAGGTCTGAGAATCGGCCAACATCTATTTTTCATACCCCTAAATGATAAGGGTGACCCACCCCTATATATTTTTTTTCATTTTGCTGTCATTTTTTATTATTTTATAATGAATTAGCATTGAAAAATACATACAACTTCAAATTTTCACCATTCTACGGTCAACCCCTGTTTTTTAATAGCGATATTAGTATTTTTACTTTCATCCACAGATGCGCAATAGGGTTGCACGATGGCAATTGATTCATCATTTACCGTCGCCCATGGGCACCTGCAACCACACCTGCAACTCAAGAGACACAAGTGCGTTGCCGGCCTTAAAGGTGAGAGTAGGAGAGGAGGGGAGATGGAGAGACGGGGGGGGAGATGGAGAGGGGGAAGGGTTAGGGCCACCGGTAACCTCACTCGCTCCTTGACTGCCGGTTTTCTGTGAGGCCGTGGCCGCCGAAGCATGGCTCTCCCACTGTTAAACTTTAAATATGTCGGTTAAGTTAATGAAGTACTTTGAATTACGAAAATGAATGGTTGGTGTTTTGTTATTTTTAGAGGCCGTCAATAGTCCACAGTGCTCCATTCTTTTTTCAGTCATAGACCCCATCCCCACTATAAGTTATTCATTTTCTATTTGACTACCAAAATATTAGAAATAATTAATATGGCAAAACAACGTGTGCCTGGGTCAGCTAGTATATTTGCAAAAGTTAATATTGTATGAGTTTTATTTCCTTTTTTACTAACACACCTCTTACATTTCAGACTTACAAGTTATTTCTACAGGGTAAAGACTTATACATATAACGTTAATTAGCTTCGACTATTTCTATGTTATTTGGTGTAAGTTCTATAAGTTGTCTACGTTTCGCCTGTAATGTTGTGAGGTCCGGGGCCAGCGTCTGAAAACAGAAATCTCATTACTAAAATATAACCTCATCACGTATGTGCGTTCCTTAGTTGCTTGTATTTATGGGAAATGTTGGCAATGACTACATACTTTCAACAACAAAATAACACAAGTATAGTTGACTCTCAAGTTGTTCTGTTCACTGAATCGGTTTTAAAACGTAAAAACGGGAGGTAAAAAACTGTATGAAATAACAACCGGTGACGTCATACTTTGCTATTGTTGAATCGTTTACTTTTAATTTTTAGTTTTACAATCAAACAAACTTGAAAATAATGACGGATCTATTTTTTCAGTCTCATTTAGCACTGCTTACTTTCATGAGAACTGTTAAATAATTTATTAAAAAAAAAAAAGCTACCGCTATGGTTATATCGGTGTGTTGCAAAAGATAAATAAACTTTGTTCAGAAGTTGAAAGTGGTTCATCCAAGGGTTGCTGTCATTCCTTTTATGCATATAAATTCCTTTTTTAGAAAATTCAATCAAGTGTGGCCGTCAAGTGTGGAAACTACTCTCTCTCGAAGACCTTGTAAAAGTTCACCCCATACCCCACTCTATGAGTGAACTTTTAAAAGCATGACTTTTTACTATTCTTAGTGACCATATCGGTAGGAGAGCTGTCAGCCATAGAGCCCTGCCGCTCACATTCCTCAAGAGGTGACTAGCACTTGTGCGCATACTACACCAGTACCCATACCTACTCACGATGTGAATATTTTCTTGTTTCCGAATTCATATACCTACTTAGTTGAGACGCAGTAATAATTTACTGTGTCTCAACTTACTAACAAAATATGAAATGCGACTTAACACATTATTTGCTATTTACCTGCGATCCTTGGTACATCGGTGACATTATTATTAATACTATTTAAAGTTTTATTAAGCTCAGAGGTCATCATTTCGAATTTATGTGTCACCGTAGACAATTCGAAGAGCACGAAGTTCATATTTTCTTTAAAGACGATCATTTTTGTGTTTATGCCGTTCACCTGAGGAGCAAACAATTATTTAATATTACGTAAAAGATCGAGCATGGGCAGGAGCGAACAAAGTACATGACATACGCCATCGAAGGCGAAAACATGGGACGGCATTAGTGTTGCCAACTGAATTATTTACCTCTTGAACTTTCTCAAAAACACCCTAAAATGACAATGACACAGAAAGAAACCTTCCAAACCTTAAACATGAACAAAACTTCCGGCACCATTGTTTCCCCTTATTGGAAATACTCTGGATCCCGCCGCTCTACCACAGAATTATATGTACCTATAGTATAATAGTACAGCTACAAACTGTTGGCTGCTTATTATTTGTTTAGTACAGACTTATCCCATGAAAGGCAGCGAACTTACTTCGTTTTTCACTTTGTCCATGGTGGTCATGCTGGTATTAACGTATTGCTCCGAATTTTCCTGTTAAAATGAATTTAATAAATTAGTAGGTAGACAAATAAAAAACTATGATATTGAAGCATTTCTATGCGTTTTTGTTTTCAATGAAGTACCTAGTTACCTACCGAATTTTAAACTAAAATGGCTAGGTAACCTATATTTAAGCCGATAAACGCTTACAAATAACACAGTTGTAGAAAAATCTTGACGTGACTTGAGTCACCATGTTTTACTTACAGAGAGTTTTATTAAGGCTTCCTGACTCTTCCTAATCTTTTCGTGCATGATGCCTATCTGTCTCCACACGTTAGACATCTCAATCTTAAGGGTGGAACTAAGTTTGTGGAGTGCGAGCGTCTGGTTGTTTGTTATTGCAAGCTGGAGGCCGTCCAATCTAAAGAAAAAGTAATATTTGTACACTCAACTGTATTTATTGTATGAATGGTCAACATTTTAAAAAGGGTTCCGGTTCCAAAATTGTAGCAGTCCTGCCATCAACATACATTCGTAATTGACAAAAACATTAATGTTGTATAAAAATTGTAGTACCTAAGTAGTTGTAGCCCTCAAAAGAGAAGAGATAGGAAACATGTTATACGAACGCTTCGCCACACATAGACACGCAACCATAGAACTGTTTTATAACTTTAATTTAAGGAAGTAATAGGCACCTGCAAAGTGTATTCTTTTTACGAGGTCCTAGGTGTTTTATACCACTATAGTAGCAAATTAACTTAACTGCTTGTGATCTTTCAGACAGGACACAACTAATCAGGACACAATTATATTATACAAGACAACTAATTTTATTAGCGAGTAGTCGTTCTGATAGTCATAATAGGAATGTACTAACTTATTATCTGCATTTTTATTTGCAATGTTATGTTGTTTTCTGTTATCATCTTTCAACTGCATAACGATTTGATCGACGACGAACTCCAGCCGCTTCCTGGTATAGAGCACGTTGTCCGATGTCTCTTGAATAATTTTGTCGCTTTTCGACAACAGTTGAACCTGCGAAAGTGAAACTAATAGTAATTACACTAAATTAGTTGTATAACATACCATTTTAGTGTTCATTTTTAGTTGGTTAGCACTTAACGAAAATGCTATGCGTAACAAGTGGTACAGAATTGCCACTCAAAATGTTAAGTTTGACACTTTATTTAAAACATAACATTTAAAATTTCCTGTTTCTTTTATAATCTGAAATTTCAATTAGATTGTATCATTTTATCAGCAGTCTGGTTACCATAGTACAGGGTCTGCATACTTTGGGATCAGACGGCCTGTGTGGGGTGTCTGAAGTTATTATTATTGTGCCGAAATAAGTGCTACCTAATTTAAGCATGAAAAAACTGCATTGTTTAATGTTACGATAAAACTCAATCACCTCAGCACGAAGTGAGTCGTAACTCCTAGAGATGCCGCTGAACGCCTGTTCTGTCATAGTGTTGCTCTGAGTCAAACTTCGCTGGATGTCTTTATTTGTCATTCCCAGTTTGTCACCCATTTCTCGCACTTTCGTCTCTACCTTTGTTGTTACTGTAATGTATTTAATAAAAAAAAATTGAGCCAATAAACATAATTATTTAAAATTAATACCACAGCCAGTTACAGTCATCTTAGGGTATTTTATAAATATAAACGTTTTTATTTATTGATTTGAAATCTATTCTCTTATATTATCATCTATAACTAATATTATAAAGCTGAAGTTTGTTTTGTTTGGCTGAACGCGCTAATCCCAGAAACTATTGGTTCGAATTGAAAAATGATTTTAGTGTGTAGCCCATTTATCGAGGAAAGCTATATAACATCACCCTACAAACAATAGGAGCGGTTCATCAATGAAAACTGTTGCAGAAACGGGAAAAATTTACAAACGCGGACGAAGTTACGCGGGTCAGCTACTATATTATACTCGTATATCCGTATGCAGATAGGCTATAGTTAGGTACACAGGTATAGTTAGGTACATTTGCAATCTGGTTTGATTTGAGTAAGGAAAAACGATTAATATGTAAAGTATTTAAGTAATTACTAACTAACTAGCAAAAATAAGAGTTTAAAAAAGCAAATAGCTTACACATGATGATATTGTGTAGTGTGGTACCCGTGGCGTTAGATAGGGCTTCAAGGGTCTGGTTTGTTAAGCGGTGGAGATCTGCGAGTCTCGGTAAATCTTTCCACATGCTCTCAGCATCCGACAACAACCGTTGAATTTTTTTTATGTCCTGTTCTTGGCGTTCCATCACTGTGAAAGAGATTCATCCTCATCTATATTCGACCAGTCCGTTTGTTGCTGCAGCTATTAGACTAAGTTGTAAAATAATAATTTTGTCTTAGCCATAGCATAAAATAACTGATGTAGACCGAGGTAGAGAAGGAAGTTGGTTTCCAGTGCATAGCTAAGTTTTTTAATTACCTACCGTAAGGTTAGGTAAAATTAAAAGAAAAATCTACTTCATATTTAGTTTTCTAAGTATCTTTTTAAAGTTCCTATTTAAAATTCATGGCCCACACATACCTTCACTCATTTTGCTGTGCCACGCATCATCAGCAGCGGCCACTTCGTTGAGCGGTCCAAGATCTGTCTGCACGGAGTAGGTGGTGCCATTGTACTCGTTCAGCTTCAGTTCGTACTTGCTCAGTAACTTCTCAGCCTCTGATATGTGTTTCTCGAATGGATTCATGTCTGAAGCCACATCTAAGCACATGGCGCGTAACGCTTCCTAAAGTATAGATATTATGCCTCGAATTTAGTTATTAACTAAATGTAGTTATATATATAGCTACGAGCCCCTCGTAGGCTTAATAAGAGCGTGATATTTTAATCTCACAAACTCACCGGATTTAAACTGTTCTTCAGATTTATTATTTCTTTATTGACTGCATCTATTTTAGCGTCCGTCGCGTTCAATGTCCTTTGTAAGTCGTCGTTCTCAGTCAAGCTGTTGTCTAATTCCGTGGATTCTCTGGGTGCTGGTACCAATGTTACTAGAGTTTGTTGAATGTTTCCTAAGACTTCATTTATTTTATTTTGTGAAGACTTCTCCTGCTCTTCCTTCTGGGAAATAAAGATATTCTCAATAGTTTTATAATTGAATCTTACTGTTATAAAACTCTTTATTTAAATACTCCATTCTACAAATATCTCTGTTTTGAGAGGGACATGTGAACTCTGTCGAACTGAAATACAGGCGAAGCAATCCAATGCATGTGGTGGAGAACTCATTTTGTAACACGAACAAGTGGTTTGTAAGTATTTTTAATGTTTAGTTAAGACGGCTCAAGAAGTTAAATGGCACAACAAAGATAAACTGTACCCTAGTTTAACACCTAAGCACACTGGAATCAAGATCCTCGCAAACGGAACAAATAAAATAGGTAACGAAAATAGGTATAAGAGAATTATTTTTTTCACAGCACATGTAAGTATCGGTACCCAAATCTTAACAATTTAAGACAAGGTATACCTAAGTATAAATACCTACTATTAGCTGGCCTTACCGTGGTATGCTTGTTAAACAAAAATAAGAATACTTATGTTGGCTAAATAAGAGCACGACATTTTAATCTCACAAACTCACCGGACTTAAACTGTTTTTCAGATTTATTATTTCTTTATTGACTGCATCTATTTTAGCGTCCGTCGCGTTCAATCTCCTTTGTAAGTCTTCGTTCACAGTCAAGCTGTTGTCTAATTCCGTGGATTCTTTGGGTGCTGGTATCAATGTTACTAGAGTTTGTTGAATGTTTCCTAAGACTTCATTTATTTTATTTTGTGAAGACTTCTCACGCTCTTCCATCTGGGAAAAAAAGTTATTCTCAATAGTTTTATAATTTTTTTGGTGGTGAGGTGATAAGGTGGAGGTAGGAGGAGTAAGGAGTAAGGAGGAGGTGAGAGTAAGGAGGTAAGGTGATTTTCTCAAGCCTAATATTAAGGCGGCAAGGCTGAAAATCACATCTTAAGGTAAATATACAGTATAATGTTTTTTTTAAGAAGAAAGCCATTGTGTGTCTAAATGAAGCCATAGTTTACATTAATTGAAAGTATTTTAGTGATTATAAAAAAAATATTCTTTATATCATTTCAAAGTTTGGTGGCTTGTCCGTTATCAGTTTTGCTGAACATTAGCACCGTTTAAACGAAACTGCGTTAGTTTACTGGAAAGGACAAATTTTATTTGAATTCAGCAATACTTTTTCTGTCAATCGAGATTTTAATGCGTATATTTAATATCATAGTTTATCCAAAAAAAATCGAAAAGAACTGTCCGCGTGTAATTCTAAATTTTAGTGTGAATAAGAAAAACATGAGGAGACTTGTAATGATTGAACATAAAAGAACAAAACTACCATCGCCCGATCCATTAACAAGGGTGCTCACGCGCTACAGTGCCGATCGTGTCTTATGATGTTACGATGCGCCGCTAGAAAAATAAGTAACACTGTTTCTGGTATCCATTTTGGTGGAGAAATTTTAAAATGTTTTAAACCAAATTATAGGTTTTAATATGCGTTTATAACAAAAAGGTTGTCTGAAACTATATCTAAGCACATGGCGCGCAACGCTGCCTAAACTACAGATATTATGCATCGAATTTAGTTATATATAGTTATTGATTCTGTTAGTTTGTATAAATCCTTTACAGACGATGTTTGTGAATTCTTTACTATATTTTCTACGCTTCTTGATTGGTTGGCTAACTAGTTATTCCCTTTAAATATTTGACTCTAATGATCATATTAATATCAAAAATACCAATTGCTTATTCACGCTAAAACGGCTCAAGAAGTTAGATGACGCACAACACAGATAAACTGTATCCTAGATTAACACATAAGCACACTGGAATCGAGATCTTCGCAAACGGAACAAATAAAATAGATAACGAAAATAGGTATAAGAGAATTATTTTTTCCACAGCACATATACTTAAGTATCGGTACCCAAATCTTAACAATTTAAGATTATACCTAAGTATAAATACTATTATCTGGCCTTACCGTGGTATACTTTTTAAACAAAAATAAGAATACTTATGTTGGCCAAATAAGAGCGTGCTATTTTAATCTCACAAACTCACCGGATTTAAACTGTTCTTCAGGTTTATTATTTCTTTATTGACTGCATCTATTTTAGCGTCCGTCGCGTCTAATCTCCTTTGTAAGTCGTCGTTCACAGTCAAGCTGTTGTCTAATTCCGTGGATACTTTGGGTGCTGGTATCAATGCTACTAGAGTTTGTTGAATGTTTCCTAAGACTTCATTTATTTTATTTTGTGAAGACTTCTCACGCTCTTCCTTCTGGGGAGAAAAATCGTTATTCTCAATAGTTTTATAATTGAATCTTATTGTTATAAAACTATTTATTTAAAGAATCCGTTCTACAAATTTCTCTGTTTTGAGAGGGATTTGTGAACCCTGTTGCACGCAGTGGAGAGCTCATTTCGTAACACGAATAAGTGGTTTGTAAGTATTTTTACAATGTCGTATTATAAGTATGTGTGTATAATAAATAGACATGTTTGCAACGTATACTGTACTGGGTAGTACTGTATTAGGTACCTGCTTTCCAGCATAGTTAGGCTAACAGTTCTAAATTCAGAGGTGCTTACAAACCTGTAAAAGTATAGTTTCAACATTGGATAGCCGTTCATCCAGCCTCCATATCATCCCTTTCAACGGCTCCAAAGCTCTGTGTTTCTTGTCGAGATTATTTAGCATTTTCTTAACTTCTTCACCGAGTGACCTATCGCGTAGCTCGTGCCGTTCTAGTCTGCCATCTGACAGTCTGATCATACGAACCAGTGAAAGCATCACTTCTCTGATGTCTTCGTGTCTGTAAGAAAGATTTTGACATTAGCCTTTTGTTTGTTCACGGATTTACTGATATGACTAAATTAAAACGGAATGCTTCTTGTAAAAAAAGTAATGGCCTATAACGCTGTTATTTAAGTAAGAATAACATTTGGCTAACTCAGTTTTATGGATTAGCAGAAAAAAATCCAAAATCTTTTTCATATTCCCAATCATTTTCAACAAATCTCTAAAACAAGCCAATGCTTTTGTTGCAATTAATGAAACGAATATTTTTCTCTATAAAGCTGTTTTTTAAATAAGTATACCATTATTTAGCAACTATCTTTACGTAGAGAGTTTTTTAAATGTATTATTTGTCTTTGCCCTTGCTTAATAAAAAAAAAATCTATAATATATCTTTTTTATGTCGGAACCCCGAGGGGTACAACGTCATCGAGCACTCGGTGAAGTGGTTCTGTCGGAAAAGAAACCCACTAAAACCACACAGTGTTCCGTCACGGGTGTCTATGGGTTTGAACTTGATTACCTGTCCATAAAACGATAGTCTCGCAGTCGTGAGTGGGACCCCGTGTCCCCTTTCAGTTTGAAAGGCGCGGAACACATCGCGCGACCTCATTTCCGCCCTTTTTTCTTTTGTCCAAGTTACCCTTCCCGTCGCCTTCAGGCTAGCGATCACAGAGGGCGCAGATCAGTAGGTGCTCTACGGCGTCTGGTGCGTCCTTTGCGCGATAGGAGGGTGCTATTCCTCTCCTGTGCCCTTTCCGCCGCTTCTTTGGCGTACATCAGCTCCTCGCAAAATGAGGCGGCGAACTCCCACGCATCATCAGAATAATTTACCAAAAATTTATTTGAATGCATCCTGAATGGGAAAGTTCAAAATGCTTTATGTTGAATACTTTTGTGTCATGACTCATGAGAAGTTTTTGTATTGTGTTTTTAACCTGATATAAAATTAGATGTCTGTAATATTTAGATTTTGGTATCCTATGTCTCCATGTATGTTATAACTCTTAATTAGGTTTTGATTCAGTACAAGTCATTATTTACTGTACCTTGACCGTTTTGACATAAATCGAAACCATCTAGTTAGGTAGATACGTTTAGCAATTACAGTGGTGAGCACTGATTACCCATTTTTACTGCTAAGAGTGTGTGTGTGTGTGTGTGTGATCAATATTTAACTAAGAAATCGATTGCCAGTAATTGGGCCAAAATTAGTTATTAATCTATGCAGAACCTAATGATCACAGTAATTGCAACAGTTTAAGCTCTTAACTTTACTTTGATTGTTGAAGGCCCACTTATCAAGATATATTAGTATCCTATGAGACAAATAGACGCATTACCTACCTACTGCGTTAAACTGATGCCAGTAATAGGAACTTGTAAGTTGTAAGTACTGTGTCGTAATCATAGTAAGATTCAACAGTAGATATTAGTTATTAATCTATGCAGAACCTAATGATGACAGTAATTGCAACAGTTTAAGCTCTTAACTTTACTTTGATTGTTGAAGGCCCACTTATCAAGATATATTCGTATCCTATGAGACAAATAGACGCATTACCTACCTACTGCGTTAAACTGATGCCAGTAATAGGAACTTGTAAGTTGTAAGTACTGTGTCGTAATCATAGTAAGATTCAACAGTAGATATTAGTTATTAATCTATGCAGAACCTAATGATGACAGTAATTGCAACAGTTTAAGCTCTTAACTTTACTTTGATTGTTGAAGGCCCACTTATCAAGATATATTCGTATCCTATAAGACAAATAGACGCATTACCTACCTACTGCGTTAAACTAATGCCAGTAATGGGAACTGTTGTAAGTACTGTGTCGTAATCATAGTAAGATTCAACAGTAGATATTAGTTAGGTGTACATATATTTGAAAGAAACACCTGTTATGAGCTGTAATACATAAATAATGAATGCTTTATTGTTATATATTTAAATACAAATAGGTCATTATGTCCTCATCACGTTGGAGCTAAATTTACTTTTTACTAAAAAGATAGATTTTATATTATAACCTTTATATGTTGTTTAGAGATATAATTCACTATTGACAGAAATATAACCTAGTTATATGTTCTACAGAGGAGAATATTAGGCGCTCTTTCCTTTAGAAATTAACTAGCTGTGCCAGCGCCGCCACATTTACTAATTAAGTACTATAATACTAGCTTTCTAATGGTGAAACAATTGTTAAAATCGGTTTAGTAATTTCAGAGTTTATAGACTATAAAAAACAAATATGCCTCTTTATAATACACTCTAGACTTCTAGAACAATGAATCCGGATCATATAAAAATACCTGACAATCTCGGAAGTTAATAGTAATGCTAGCTTAGTAAAGTAAATTGCGTTTAATAGACAACTAACTCTTTCAATGAAAGTAAGTAAATTTGTTGGTTGTTTTAAAGTAATGCCATCAAAAATATTAAAATAAAAAATGGGACTAAACGTCGTACGTACAAGAAACTTGGTGCACATGCACAGCAAGCTTTGGCTTAAAACAAAAAATGCTGCCATTACAACAACCGCATAACCGCAGTAATGGCAGCATGTAGTACTAAAATTTAAGAAACTTGTAAAGTTGTAGAAAAATATGGTGTTTTTTTATTTTTGTTTTAAGATGAGATTGGTATTATTTTCTTTCTGTATTTTTTTATGAATATAATACAAAGTGACAGTCATTTTTTCATTATTATTTAATTGTCAACTAAACAATTAGTTTCACTAATAATAGATTTTCAAGTATGTTTATGTTACCCAGATTCGGATATTAATGTGACCTGGATTCGTTGCTCTCGAGTGTATTACTTAAAATGACATTTGACTGACATGCTTGACACAAGCGTAAGGATTATCTAAGATTACTAATGTTGCGCAAATAGTGTAGAAGGCAATGAACTCTTGTAGGAACAGGCAAAAAGATTCCAAATTATACCTAAGTACAGGTTTGTGTTAAAACAAATAAATTTAGAGTGTGGGCATCTATATCTTTTCATAGCTATTTGGAAAACATCAATTTTGAATACTAAAACCTTCAGAAGCACAGCTATGTGGAGTGATGTGTCATCCGACTCATCAGTGGTTTCTGCACTGTATCCACATGGACCAAATGACAATGTTTGTTGTTTTTCACAAAAAAAGGATCTTTCATTTTATCACTCATCATTTCATCATAGTCATCATATAAATATTTTTTAATGATAATAATCATTTATGTATTTATTTCTCTTCATTATTTTAGCATACCTACATGTTTATTCAAAATCAAAGTCATTTATTTCAATTGAACCAATTACCTATAGGTATTTTTGAATTGCCAGGAGTATAAGTAGTCACAGTGGCGTAGCCGAGGGCTAGACGGGGCAGTGCCCCGGGGCCCCTAAACTCAGGGGGGCCTTTGGACTCTGACTTACAAACTATAAATTGAACTAGTGAAAATTTCTCCCACATTCGGAACATAAATAAATCAAATTTTTTAGAACTAGAAGAACATTATATACATACACTGACCCCTCTATCTCCAAAGTAGCCTGTATCCCGTAGGGTTCGGAGGCATATTAACACACACACACACACTTTCACCTAAATTATAGTATAGTATGGTTCCACTCACATAATCGCGGGCAAGCTTATCCGTCAATCCGTCACTTTGGGAATTCAAGATGGATAAATTAGGGGTATACCTATTGTATACTATCACGGGGTACCAGGGTACCTGAGGCGGCTAGTGGCAGACTATCTAGAGGAGCGGACCGTCATGTACGAGGACCACGCTGGAAATTTGAGACGTCGGCCCATGTCGTGCGGTGTTCCGCAGGGGTCTGTCCTTGGACCGCTCCAGTGGAACATGGGGTATGATTGGGCCGTTCACGGTGACTTCCCGCCCGGGCTGGGCGTAATATGTTTCGCCGACGACACTTTGGTGACCGCCCAACGGGTGAACTTTCAGGAGGCGGCGCACTTGGCCACCAGGGGAGTCTCTCTGGTGCTCGAGCGCATTGAGGCGCTGGGCTTGCGGGTGGCCCTGGATAAGACGGAGGCCTCTTTATTCCATGGGCCCCGTCGTGTTCCACCCCCTGGCGCCTCAATCATAGTCAACTCGGTCCTCGTACCGGTTCGGGCCCACATTAAATATCTTGGCCTGATCCTTGACGGGAGGTGACGCTTCGACGAGCACTTCCCGCAGCTTGCTCCAAAGCTGGATGGCGCTGCGTCTGCCCTGGGACAACTTTTGCCCAACTTGGGTGGACCCAGCGTCGCTACGAGACGGCTGTACACGGGGGTTGTCCGGTCAATGGCACTGTACGGTGCACCGGTGTGGGCGGAGGCTCTGACCGCCCAGAATATGGTGCGCTTCTGGCACCGTGTCGACGGAGGCGGCGTGCGCGTTGGCCGGGACTCCAGCGTGGGATTTGGAGGCGGAAGTGCTAGCCGAAGTGTATCGGCGGGTGGCTGAGTTCAGGGCGGGAAGCGGCAGTCGGCCCCCGCCCGAAGAGATAAGTGAATAGCGTGAAGCCGCTCGCCGAGCCACGATGGCTTGTTGGTCGTCCCGGCTGGAGGCTCCACGTCACTGCAGTCATCGGAGAGGATCTGTCGCTACAGGAATTTTACCGCGGTCGCAACCTTCTGTGAAGAAGGCATCTCGCGCCGCGGAACGGGTCCGGGAGGATGATCTCCATTCGGACCTAATTCGCCGCCGGCGCACCGGGCGGCGGAGGCACGCTTACCAGCGCCTCATGCCGCCCTGAGTGTGGCCGCGGGTGGACGGGACGGGTTTTTCCCCCCACCCGCTGTAGTGGCCGCCCGCGAGGAGGCGGCGTCCCCGTGTGCCTGGACGTTGCCTAGGTATACCTATTGAAAGGGAAAAGTGGTAAGAAGACAAGGCAATAGAGGGAAAGGGGTATTATTCTTTATACGGATGGGGAGTGTAAGCAATACCTCGAGCATGTCAGGGTCGCATCGCATGCTCACATGTTACTCGAACTGGCTGTTGCTTGGTAATATTGTGTATTCTGTGCTGTTGCCGAGAAGTCCGAAGGCCGTGGAATCTGTGGTCTCAGGAATCCGTGGACACATCAAGTTAAAATTAATACCAAATACTTATGTCTGCGGTCCTTTGAAGCTGTACAAAAAATCAAGCTTCTAAGTCAACGCAATCAAAAGATACAGCCATTAAGCCTTAGATTTTAACAAATTTGAACATTTCCCAGGTAATTCAAAACCTATAGGGTACTTCGCATTGACCTAGAACCATGAAGTTTCGTAAGAACCAAGGTCTGATAGCACAAAAAAAGGAAAAAATCTGAATCGTTAATTTGTTGTTATATCGAATAAAAAATGTTTTTTTTATCACAAACTTATATTTTGCGGTTAGAAAGTTGACTTTGTCGTAAATCGATGTTATAGAACTGCAAATTTAAGTTTTTTTTTTTGGAAAAGACGGGCAAAGATCTTCGAGAATTAATTCCCAAGATAGACATACTATCTACATACAAGTTTGTTTACTTATGGAACCCTCGGTGCGCGAGTCAGACTCGCACTTGCCCGGTTATTTCTTTTTACAATATGCATAAAATTACATTTACAACTAGGTAACTATAAAATATAAACTATAAACGCAATCATTTATTTGCCTACGTTTCTCACCTGCCTCAATTTTGTTGGTTTGCTGTCACCTCCGAACACCCATACAGAAGACTGTTGCTTTCTTTCCGTCATGTAACAATATGTCATACACAACAGTATTTAAACGTCCATTTAAAAACATTTTTTTACACCAATTAACACGAGTCCGGTTTTGTTCTGGGGCGAGTTCATGAGAAATCCAGCGGCAACAAAGTTTTCTAACTTTAAAATGTTGATGTAACATTTTTGAATTAGGCTCATAACCAATCACCAAATACAATTGAATCTTCTCATAGGTGATACGCCAGTTTTCTTCAATTAGTGGCTTGACAGTAGCCACATTTTCCTCAGTGATCGCAGTTGAAGGCCGACCTTCACGAATTTCATCATATTGGAGAGAAACACAGCCACGATCAAATTCTACGTACCAATGCCTTACGGTGCTCAAATGAGGTGCTTCCTTCCGAAAAACATTTTGAAGACGAGCAGTGCAGTCTTGCGGAGTCAGTGAACTTCTAAAATCTTTTCGCGTTAATTCTATTTTTGCTATGGAGGACGAACTTCAACTTGTGATAAAAAACCATTGACACGCGATTTCCCGTAATCTCTTTTTTAATTAATGATTGAGTTTCTTATGTTTAAAAAAATATAACATTCGAAATTCAAACATTCATGAGCGGCCAGGAGAGCAGAACTTTCAATGTGCCTTAGGTCCTTATTTCATTTTGTAAGACTGTACAAAACGCATAAGAATCAAACTATCATTTTGTGGTTCACAGGATCCTGTGGCAAATCCTAGTTTGATTCTTAAGCGTTTTCATACAGCGTACGAATTTATAGCTTACGAAGGCACAAGCGGATATTTTTACAGCTAATTGGGTGCTCTTTGGAAAATTAATCTCACTTACGTGGGTTTTAGTTCACATGAGAATGGTCACTTCAATACTCAATACATTCATTGCGTTCCATAATGTGATATAGATGTCAAGCTTATAATTAGGTTACAGTTATGGACCCTGTCGGGCACAGCACAATGTTAGGAGAGAGGAAGAGTTTGTTACAATTATTATTATTAGTGCATAGACAAAGTTTACACACACATAAGTTGAGTTAAGCTTTTTTTTATTTTTTATACCATTTAATAACAATAGAAAAATACTGAAGTTTATAGTATCTTCTTATAGATTAGATGACAGCCGATTAAAATTTGTTATATTAGTAGTAAAAGTAATTGAATTATTGTTTATTAAATGTTTAGTAATTCTTCTTAATTATTGCACTATGATTATATCGAGTTTGGTTATATATTTATTATATAGGGTAATTATTATAGTATTATGTGTTTTTTATTGTGAAGGTATTTACTTATTTAATTTATATTATTAGGTAGGTCATATTTTATTTATTTATTTACTTATTGCACTTGATTTAGGTTAGGCTTGACTATGTTATCTTATATTATTTTATAATGTGAAGATTTAATACTATTTAAGCAGCTACCTTAGGTTATTTTTCCTTTTCTTCCATATATTCTTTTACAGTGTAGTAACTTTTTTGTAACAGGTAAAGTTTCAGCTTATTTTAGTTGGGAAGTTGGGAGGTTAAGTCTATTTCTATGCCTAAGTGTAAATTTGGTTTGTTTGTTTTCTCTTGTACTATAGTATTCCGGATGATTTCCAACAAATTTACAAATTTCCAAGATATATATGCATGGTAGAGTAAGAATATTGAGATTTTGAAAGTGGGGTTTGCAGGAGTCTGTTTCTTCTATATTAGTTAGTATTCTGATTAATTTTTTTTGTAGGGTGAAGATACTGTCATGTTTGTCTGTACTGTCTGTACTGTTTGAAGATAAAGGATTATGCCGTAGCTTAAGCAGGAGTAAGCGTATGCGTAGTATGTGACAAGAGCAGTGGAAAGGTCTGTGGTCTTCTTAATTTCGCGTAGAGCGTATGAAAATGCTGATATTTTTGACCGAACTTTTTTTACGTGTAGTTTCCAATTTATATGAGTATCTATAATTAATCCTAATAAGTTAAATTCCTTAACGACTTCCAATTGAAGCCCTTTGAAACTGAAGTTTATATTTAATGGTTTCTTTTGATATGGATGAAAATGTATTATTTTAGTTTTTGAATATTTTATTTCTAAGTTATGTTCTGTCCAATCTGTTGTTTTAGTGAGTATTGTATTTATATTGTCAATTAAATTTGAATTGATTGTAGAAGAAACTAGTATAGAGATGTCGTCTGCAAACATGACACATGATTCCTATATGCATTTTGGTAGGTCATTGATGTAGACTAGAAATAGCAAGCATCCTATCACACTGCCCTGAGGAATTGACGCGTTTAACGGTTCCTCGTGTCTTTTAACGGTTTACGAGTATATATATGATATAATTTCTTAACATGGCATAGTTAGTTTATTTTAGTTATAGCTTTACTAAATTAGGAGCACACATACCATCCGGGTTGAAGACACCAATTCTTTATGGCGTTATCACTATTATGGATAGCTGTCGTTAGTGGGTGTTTAATAATGGAACACAGCGAGCGTCGCAAGCTCAAGCGAAATATTCTATCTTTGTAATTTCTTTTTTGGATGTGTAGTGGTAAGATTTTATTTATAAGTAAAACACCAGCAAAAGTGGGAGTCGAAGTTGGACAGCTAATTTTAAGGAGGATGACATTAATAGGTAGGTACTATGAATTGGGTTTTAGGTCATCTTATCATCCCCCGTCATGTACATGTTTGTAAAACAGTATATATTGTTGTCTATGCTTACATCTATACAAATAAATAAAATTGAAGTGTCTGTTTGTGATGTCATAATAACAGCATTTAACTAAATGCATCCGAGTGTTCCTATACATACCAAAAAATCTTTTTTTTTGTCTGTTTGTTTCGGCTAATCTCAGGAACGGGTGGACCGATTTTACTGGCATAGGTGATGTTATAAGGAGTAACTTAGGCTACTTTTATTTTGGAAAAAGAATTAGGGTTTCAACAGGCGGCCAAGTCTGCCGGGGTTCTTGGGGATTTCCTTTCGAGGGAACATCTGAGGCCCTGGCAATAAGACTACGGGACGGAACACCGAGTGGTTTTAATTGGTTCTACTCCGACATACCACTTTGCCGTTAGCCCTGGTGAGGTGATGAGCCGTGGGGGTTTCCACACGTCAAAAAAAAGGGTTACTCTCTATTATTTAATATAAATGAACATACCTTGTTAGCAACAGTGTCACCACCACTGCAATAAACTATCAAACTCACTAAATAACAGTAACTGCCATGTTGTTCGTACCTCGATCAGCACTCAAATGATTGTTATCAACTTATAATAAATTTCTACCCTTTTTTCTTTTTTAAATAATAAGTTTACAATGTACCTATTTTCTCTTCTAGAAAGTGATGACTAGTACCTTTATGAAAATGTTCAATTTTTTTAATTAAATGCCGTAATACGAACAACATTATAAAAATATATGCTAGCACGTGTTCAAAATTTAAATTAAATACATAAATTGAGTGTACTATTCATAGAACATCAATCGGTACCTAAAATAGATACGGTTTTATGTTATGGCCGCTTCCTAGAGAACCGTTTAATAAAGATTTATGAGTTTTCATGCATTATGTCATTATGCACTTCGGTTAGATATAGCAATAATACTTATTTGAAGGTTTATGACTAGCGCTAAGACAGCTTATGATTTCAAAAGAAATTAAGTTAGTTGGGTAATATAAAGTTTATGGTTCAAAGGGACGCAGTACTTTAATATTAGATTAATATAAACTCACCCTAATAAGATATTTGAATTTTAAATAAATTAATATTATGTAATGCAAAAAAATAATAAGTAAACTAGTAGTAGATATACCAACTTTTCGGCTAAGTACATACAAGGAGGTACTTACACTTTGTTCGCCTGGTCCTGGTACCTGGTATGCGATTGCAGTAGGTAGGTACCTTGTTAGGAAAGTGTACGCGACAAGAAATCTAGCACAGCAAAGCATGCAGAAGCATAGTATTATATTCGTGCTGGTGTACTAGAGTTAACAGAAGACCCTAGATAGAGTTGGTAACGTACGTAAACTTAATTTTCGCAACTTCAAAGTTTTCATTGGTAAATATTCGTTGTCAAAATCAGAACTTACTGTAGTTCTCTCAAAGTGTTTGTCGTGAAACAATTTGTTCCGGACATAAAATATTAGAGTTTACGTAAAATAGATATTGTTGCCTCGTAAACAGTTTTCCGTGTGTTCGGTTATGTCCAACGGGACTTATTTTATAATATTAACGAGCAATAAAAATTTGCAAATGTTTAGGTTACGATGACCTGTGCGAAAATCAGCGTTTATTTTCAGTAGGTACATAATCGAAATATTTTATCAGTTTAGTCATATTTATTGTAGGCTCGTGACTAAGTGGTAACTGAGTAGATTAGCACATTACAAGGTTAAGTAATACTAGCCAGGTTAGTCTTCGGATGGGTGACCATTCTTAATACATTGAGACTCCTCCGTGCCTCAGAGAGCACGTTAAGCCGTCGTTCCCGGATGCCATACGAATATCTGTGGCATTCGTTACCACATTTGCATTTTTTATATTAGTTAAGATTAAATCATTTAATTCTATACTTGAACTGGTGAGGCAACCCCTCATTTGGGGCTTTTAGGCATTGTACTCTACTGCATATCGGCAATAGGTGTGAGCTTTCAGATTGCTTTAACGACCTCGGTTATAGAGAATTCAGATTGATCAAACCTGCAGTTGTAAGTGTTGTTTGAACTTCTTTTCCTTTACTTGTTTGTATCTAGTATGTATTTGTATATTTGCATTTGATTAAACACTAATCTTTACTTTTATATATTACTAACAAAAGCTGGAAATAAAAGCCTGGCCCGCTTGATAGTACCCTCGCAAGACCAGTGTTGTCATTCGCACGTTCCCACTCCTTGCTCTCCCTCTTTAATGGAAGCTGTTGCGGCTTTATTCAACAGCTCCAATTCCATCAGAAATCTAGTTGCTGTGGCCTTTCATACCGAAACATAGCCATCGCTAATTACGCAACGGTTGTACTTACGTGAATTCTCTGCAGTGTGTGTGTGGTGCCCACAACAGTAGCGCAATGGCGACCCACCATAGTCTCTGGGGACAAGAGCCAACTTTAATATTAATGAACGCTCAAACTAACTCGTGACTTCGTGAGCCACGATATGCGCACTACAAAATGTTGGGTGTTTATTACATGCTATGACCAGACAACTTGAATCACTTTGTATAAGATCATCTAGGTATGCTTGGTTACATAAAAGGGTCAGGATTAATAAAAGGAAATAAGCATTACCTTGGTATAGGTACACTTTCTTTGAAGGATTTTTCAAATCATATACATACAAACCTATTACACTTATTACATTTTTAAAAAGAATATCAATGAAAATTGTTGGTAATCATAATAATAGTAATCAGAAAGAGTATGTGAGAAAAGAGAGAATAACATATAAATAACAATTGAGGAGGGATACCCGCTGCTCTCAATTTTTGAAATCCAAAAATGGCAAAACCTCAACGAGTTTTACTAGAAAAAGAAAACCAAACTCCCACCACAAAGAGACAGCTTACCAGATATGGCAGTTACCTAAAAGGCCGCATTGGGCAATCATCCCCTGGCACAAAGTGATACAGTAGGTACGAATTTCGTATCTACACAATCCTCCAGAATGATTCGATAAAAAATATAATAAATTTTGTTCATTCTATCAGGTAGGTAGCTCTTTCACAGTTCATAAATAGTTCGTTCTATCCCACTAATGATGGATGGATGGATGTCTGTTACTGTTTCATCCCTCGAATGGCACAAATTTTATAAATGTGAAAGTTTGCATGGATGGATGGATGGATGGATGTTTGTTACTATTTTACGCCAAAACTACTGAACCGATTGCGATGAAACTTGGTATGTAGATAGCTAGAGACCTGGATTAACGTACAGGTTAATTTTTATCCCGATATTCCCACGGGATCGGGACTTACGCATTCATATTTTGATCAAGAACTACGTTTATTCTTAAATGTACGTAGGCGTATTGATTAAATAAGGGATGAATAAAGCATATATTATTACCACTGACATATTACGTACTTGTTTTTTGGACTAAAGTTTAGTGGTAAATAAGCTTAAACAGTGGCTAATTGCAACGGTTACTGCGGCTTAAGGTCACCAATCAACCGTATCATCATTCGCCTTGTACACTATGTACACCCCTAAAAGATATCGAATGATTAACACCACTGGCAGCATAGGGAGTAAACATTATTGCCGCGCAATTCATTATTTTCCTAACTAATGATATCATAATCGTAATTGCGAGTGCGAGATGTTTGTTTGTTTGTTACGTCTTAATCAATCGATTATCATATTTACAGAAATAGGCAATTGCAACTTATAGAAAACTGCCTTGATGAAAGGTACCTACTCACTTTTCATCAAAGCAGTTTTCTATAAGTAAATAATTTAAGTTTTACGAAAATAAAAATAAAACCCTCTCGCACCTGCCATTTTATAATAAATAGAGATCGCGTGGTGGTCGAATTTCGAACATGGTTTTTCTAATGGCCAGTATTACTTGAGCTGTCATTGTATAGACTTACTTACTATGACAGGTAATCACATATACTAGACGCGTGTAAGTTCATTAAGCACGTAATTTTGAAAGTTATTAGACATACTTATTGTTTAAAAATTTTAGCTTTCTGCACTTCATCTATGTATAAACTGTAAATATTCCAAAATTCGAGAAATTTTCTTAAAAGGAGTACAAAGAATTCTATTCACGTATTAATATAAAGATTAACCTGGCACATAATCCTGACTTCAAAAAGATTTTTTTGGCCATCAAAGATGTCATATGCCTGAGTAGGTATGTACTTCTTCTGTTCATGACATTTTGGATTTGGAATATATTGATGTAAAATATGTGTAGGTATTCTTACTTTCATAAAATGTATCTCGAATCCAAGAATCCATGCAAATATGTCTAGTATTTCCTTCAAATTGAAGTTTTGTTGGGATCATGATTTCATGAATAAGTATTTCAGGTTCAGTATATTCAGAATGTCACGAATTGGTAGGTTTTTGAGGGTTCCGTTCCTCAAAAGGAAAAAAGGAACCCTTCTTATAGGATTACTTTGTTGTCCATCTGTCGAGACGCCTGTCTGTCTGTCAAGACCCTTTTTCTCGGGAACCCGTAGACGCATCATGTTGAAATTAATACCAAATACTTATGACTGCGGTCCCTTGAAGCTGTAAATAAAATTAAGCATCTAAGTTAACGCAATCAAAAGATACAGCCCTTTAAGCCTTAGATTGGACCAAATTTGAACACTTCGCAGTCAAATCAAAACTTATAGGGTACTTCCCATTGACCTAATACCATGAAATTTGGTAAGAAGTAAGGTCTCACAGCACAAGTAAAGGAAAATATCTGAAAATCGTTAATATTATAGTTATTTTACATAAAAAAAATAGTTTTTGTGATTACAAACTTATATTTTGCGTTTGGAAAGTTGACTTTGTCGTAAATCGATGTATGGGAGACTATTTTTACAACAGCCAAGTTAAGTTTGTCTTTCGGAAAAGACGGGCAAAAATCTTCGAGAATTGATTCCCGAGTTGACGTACTATCTACAACCAAGTTTGTTTGCTTACGGAACCCTCGGTGCACGTATCTCAAGATTTTAGATACTTGTCGAGGCGATAAGTAACTTTGCTTATAAAAATAATAGTTTAAAAAACTAAAAAACACGGTTTAATAGAAAACCGAACTAAAAAGTAGAAAATAATTTTCAATAAATTTAAATTAAGCATAGTGTGATTAACAAAAAAAATATTTAAATTATTGCTTTGTCATCGGTCCTTGATAAGTGTGCAAAGTTTCACATTAATCCGACGTTTTCAAGGGGGTAAAAAGTGGTAAAAATGATACCTCTATGTGAAAATCACGTTCAAAGATTCCGTTACATACACTCATACGTGGGGTCACACTGTAAGTTTTTAGAATAGGCCAGTAAGAAAAGCAGCCGATGAAAAAATTATTTAAATTTCGAATTAGGAACTCTTTGGGAATCTGTAGATGTTTAATGATTTCATATGTCATTTGTTTTAAAAATTGACGGCAATTTAAAAAATGTCTGTCGTGCATCGAAATGGTTTGGCTAGAGAAAAATTTTGCTCAATGATTTATTACGACTTTCGTTGTGGTTTTACTCAGCAACAATGTTACGATAGACTTCGATTGGCATTTCATTACGAAGACCCATCTCGTGCCACTGTTTACAAAAGGTTTAATGAGTTTAAACGTGGTCGAAACAAACTCACCGATGATTCTCGAAAAGGACGCCCTTCTATGGCGACTACTGAAGAGTGAACGTGAGTGCTGTGCGGCTAATGATAGATAGAGAAGCTGATAGAAGGGTAACATATCGACGATTCTCCTCCACCACGACAACGCTCCAGGTCATTCCGCCAGACGGGCTATCGAATATTTGTCTATCGAAGGTGTGGAGCTAGTGAGTCATCCTCCTTACAGTCCCGATCTGGCACCTTGTGAATTTTACTTATTTCCAGAAATAAACTTGAGAAATTCGTTTTCTGAACTCTAAAGATGCCGTGGCTGCGTTTAAAAAAGGCATTTAAGAGATCTCTAAAGAAGAGTGGCTTTAGAAAGGAACGGAGACTACTTCGAAAAACAGTAAAAATATGAACAGGCTACTATATATTATCATTCCGTTTTTTATTTACTAAAAACTTTCAGTGTGAGTAGGTACCTAGATACCAAGCTAATAAAAGCGTGTTAAAAACCGAACGACTTTTGGTTTGAAAGGGTTACTTCTGTAACCTACAATTCATTATATTATATTTTATTTAGATTCCTCTGGCAAAACATAAATATCGAAATAATTATTCAAACAATAGTACGTAAAGCGGTCGCGACAATGTGACCCTTAGCACGCTGTCACGGTTATCTAGCGCGCGCTGTCAACGCAGCATAGTTTAAATACTTTATCTAGGATATCTTGGGTCTTTATAGGTGACTATAACAAATTTTGTGCGGTCTCATGTTTAATCGGCGTGTATCTGTCTATTTTGTTTTACTTAATAAATAAATAAATTAGTTATTGTCGTATCACTTGGGCGTTGGCGACTGTATCTATTCTAACGATCTATTATGACGGCAATCGTCCTTGGGAATGTAATCGTTTTCAGACGGGAATAAAGGAAGAAGGTAAATTTGTGTGAGGAAAACGGATAGGGCGAGGGTGCTAAGGTAAGGAATACCGCTAACGTAAGTGACTACCATCGCCCACGGACACCTGCAACTCAAGAGTCACAAGTGCGTTGCCGGCCTTTAACGTGGTAGTAGGGGAAGGGGGGAAGAGGGGGGTGAAAAGGGTTAGTGCCTCCGGTAACCTCGATCTCTCGGCGAAAAGCAATGCAATCATTGCTTCACTGCCGGTTTTCTGTGAGGCCGTGGTCTCACTCCGGTCGAGCGGGCCCATGCGTGCCGAAGCATGGTTCTCAATATAATATATATATAGTATTCCTTTTATAAGCTTTTTTTAACAATAATGATTATCATATGCAACCTATTCAACATAACATTTGGACTTTACTTGTAGTATAGAACTCTAAGTTCGGCGACTATTTGGAATTGTTCACTGTGAGAATTGTAGGTGTTAATATGACACCGTAAGCTTCGTGGACATTGATGTATACGTGTGTGTCATTCACTTTCTAGTTTCAAGAGCATAGTTACGTGTGGACCACATGTAACTATTTGGTATTGATACTTAGAATCTTGTACCACACGCTGTGGTACAAGATTCTTCAATAGCCAGCTAACATTCACTGTACAGCGATGACTAGGAACATAAGAACAAAATAAGCGAGTTATTGTATCGGGTTTAGTGTTTTGCTCAAAGATCTGTTTATCCGTATTTTGTAGTAATGATAAATAAATAATATTATAATTTAATTTAAAAAGATTAAATTCGAGACTATTTGACTCTCCTGAGGCTTAAAGTATCTACCTAAAGAGAGAGAGAGAACATCATTGTAGTCGGGTATGAGAGTCAGCATGCTACACAAACCGAATTAAATTGAATTTTTATTTCATTTTATACATAAAATAGGCAACTAAGTACTCTTTTGTGTACGTCGAAAGCACAGAAGAAACCAGAATTCGACTCTTTAAGAAAACTCCTTTTGTTTACTTACTTTAAAGGGTACCTAAAGGTAGTCGGGTAATTTGCTTCCTGTCACAAGCTTCTATTTGTATTTTAATTATACTTGACCTATATAGTTCTGATAGGTGGAAAATAGCCAGCGTGCAGAAATCTCTACTCGATGCAATGAAGAAAAATTTGCATGTGGAAGCAGGCTGGTTCGCTTTTTCTGATTAGTAAAACCTCCACGCAATACGGAAAAGAAAAAGAAATTACCTAGCGGGGGCAAATCCACGCGTTCGCTAATGTGGCTCGAAAGAAGTGGAGAAGTTCTTACGTAGGGTCTACCTAGTAGTAGCCTAGTCAACGACTAGGTATTCCTGTACGTTATCTTGGCAATGGATAGGAATGTTGTTTCGTAGTGATAACTAGGATAGCCTAGTAATATATGTAGTGTCTGACCGAAACAGGTTTTTCAACCGAAACCGAATCTCAATTAAACATATTGAAGAATTCCTATTGTACACTGAAATCTTGTGTTTTTTCCCACATTTATTTGCTTATAGGTACATACAGACTGTTACATGGTGTTAAAAAAATTAAAAACAAAAAATAAAGTAGGTATATACCAAATATATATTTTTTTGATGTCCTGAGTATATTAATATAAATACAGAATGAATTTTTCAAGTGGAGCGTGCATGACCAAATCCGAAATTATGAGGAATAGCGAAAGGAGTCCCGGGCCCGATTTTGATGAAAACTAAATTGAATTATTGGATTTTTAAAAATTAATATTTCTAGCCAGAAATTGAACCCATTGATTTTGAAAAATAAGCACAAACTCTATTATTATAGCTATTCGATAGCGTCGCTAATAAGGAATGAAGACGGGAAAGTAATGACATACGGCACCCTTAAGGAAAATGTTGGATTTTAATAAACTACTTCATATTTTATCAAATGTACTTAATGTCTTTAAAAATCATACTTACATTACCTGCTGTACCTTGTTCAAAATGATATCTACTCAATATTTTTTTCAACACACCCGCAGCGCAGTCATCTTTACAACATTATGTTCTAATTTCAAATTTTTATTATCTCTTCGCGGTTAAAGGCTACAGTAAATGAAAAAATGTAAACATAAAGTGAAGTGGCGGTAATCATTTAGATTTTGTTCGATGTTTCGTTGATTACTACTAACTGTTTGCGAGCTGTTTCAAATTTTGTTGTATAATTTATAAAAGCAATACCTACTTGAATTTTGAGATTTGAAGATGGATTTAACCAATGATGAAACGATTTGATCTACGGAAAGCATATTTTATCAATGGGAGAAGTGCCACTCGCGCTTTGTTATGGTACCGAAACAAATATCCTCAACGTTATTGCCCCACTGTTAAGCGTCTCCAGAAAATATGAGGCGAGGTAGTTCGCACGAGATATACTTCTATACTTACTACGTATTCATGGTAAAAATTCAAAAACTAAATCCCAGCATATATTTAGTTGTTTGAGTGGTAGAAAAAATTATATAATGGTTCAAAATGTAATACAATAACAATTACCTACAAATACGTTGCGTAAATCCAAGTAATATGTGAAACGAAATAACCTCTTTATTGTGTTACTTAAAACGAAAACTCAACGGAACGAAGTTCAATACTTAACAATTGCCATTGAAATATAATTGGACTGAATGACATGACACGGACATGAATTTAAAAAATGGACCACAAGTTAGCCGCAAGTTTGCCGAACGAGCACGAGAATTCACGAACACTGAGTTTTGGTGCGGCCGAAAGTAAGACCTAAGGTAGATTTTTGGCCGAAACTGGCCAAAACCGAAACCGAAACCGAGCCTTCGGTCGGTTACTAAATGTGTGTATTATAGATAATGGTGGCGGAAAGGGCAGCCCATCATGATTCCTGATCCGATCAACTGGTCAAGGAGGGTGTCAAGAGGGGAGGAGAATATGGTGAAATAAAGCTGCCACAGGTTGATGCCTTAGTCACGGTGGCATAGTGAGTATTACGCCTCTCCCGGTAATAAGTCTGATATCGGAGACAAACAGATCGGTTCAACTCTGATATAATCAGAGTTGTGCCCTCGACACACAGAACAAAGTGTATGACATTTATCTCTTGTACATAGGTATATATGTGTTATAGACCAAGTCATTATTATAGCATTATTCGTAATGTCCAGACCGTTAAAAGAAAGGCCTAATATGAGTAGTCATTATAATAAAAGGGATTGAAAAACCAAACTTACCGGGCTGTATAATAATAATTATAACTTCACACATCTCACACACGGCCGTCTGTTCCCAAACGAGGCAAAGCCTGTACTATGTATGAATAATGAATAATGCTCTTTCACGCAAAAACGGTTGAATAGGTCTGGATAAAATTTTGCACAGAGATAGATAATAGTCTGGAGTAGCACATAGCCTACTTTTATCTCGAAAAAATGTACGGTTCCCGTGGAATAGATTTCACCAAAATTGTCGCAGGAGACAGGTACTCATTTATATCCTACTAATATTATAAACAAAAAAATGTGAGGATGTATGTTAATCTTTCGCGCAAAAACTACTGAACCGATTGCGATTAAACTTGGTATGTAGATAGCTGAGACCTGGATTAACACATAGGCTACTTTTTATCCCGATGTTAACACCAGAACTTACGGGGGTGAAACCGCGGGGCGCAGCTAGTGTGTAGATAATGATAGCCAGCAGCCGTACAATAAAGTTTCTATTACACGTTTAATTAATCATAACTTGAAATAAATGGTTTACATCTATTCGTCATACATCATTATAACAAGGTTATATATATCTTTATAGATTATAATCGTTATCGACACTCTCGACTCTTGAGTGACGCATATGGCGCCAGCAAGTTCCGTATGAACGATTCAAATGAGATATGGACATTCAACAAAGCTCCAAATCAAGTAGTAAATGCTGTAGGTACTTACACTCATTAGAATTATGTTTTTTTTTTGTGTAATGTTTAAGCTTTAGATAGGTAACTGTTTTGTGTAAAAAAAAACATGATTAAAGAGAACGGATGACTCGCTAGTGCAGATAAGTAGGTGTCTAGAAGAAGATCCAAGTGCAACTTACCATTTCAACCTGTTACGTAAAGAATATTTCCGAGGTACACTTTGAAATAGCATTTACTAACTATAGCAGATCAAAAATTATCTATTTAGCTACCTGCTTTATTAATTCGTGACATTGCAAAACTAAGTACAGAAATTAACATATTTCGTTATAATTTTGAGTAAGTATGCGAAGGTATTGCAATAAGGGCTTCATTTGTTTATATAATACTTAAAAGTGCCTCATGCTATTATTAAGTAATAAAATACAGTGTTCATTATTTTACGAAGCTTGTTATGCAATTTTATATAGTTTTAGTAAAACAGAGTAGGTGTCCAAGAGCATTTTGGTTTTCACCACGTTGGCAAACACTCGTTGTACCAGTCACTCTCTTCTCCCTTTCACTTGGGTCACTAAGGTTGCATGGTGAGGGATACTCATGATAAAACCTTGGAGAAACTAAACACACTCAAACTCAACAAAACTCACCAACAGAAACACACACAATATCAGTACCTAATCCTGCGTGCGTTCTTTTAGTCAAAGTTCAAATTGGCGGTCTCATAACGAAGTACCTTATCACTACATATTATAAAACAAAGTCCCCGCCGCGTCTGTCTATCTGTTCGCGATAAACTGAAAAACTGCTGAATGGATTCGGACATATTCCACTAACAGAGTGATTCATCATTAGGTACCTAATTTGTTCAGATTTTGTGTAAATTGATTGAAATATGTTGATGATTGATGAAGATGTCTTTGCTACCTGTGCGAAGCCGGGGCGGGTAGCTAGTTGAATAATATTTTGTAGCAAAAATCTAGTTACACGAAGTCTATGATTTAATCTATTGCCCGATCTAAAGAAATGAAACTATAATTTTGTTAATATTTTACCATGTGTCATTAGTACTCATTACCTAATCCGGGGCTAAACAGTAAGATGGTATGTCAGACTGGAACATACTCAAACCACAGGGCGGTGTTCCGTCACGGATACTTATTGACTTATTGCCAAGGCCTCAGGTCAACCCTTGAAAGGGAATCCTTGGTGATCACTAGGCTCACATTATAATTTAAAAACTTTTTGTCATGGTTTGTGTAGAAAACTTTAGGCACTCACTTTTTTTTAAGACCTAGGTCATAGAGTTGATAGACAATCGGTGCACCCGCCACTGTTTGTACGGTCACAGATCAGGAGGTTTCCAGACTTGCCAGTACCTAACCTAGTTATGATTCGAGTTAAAACATGATGCGCGCAGTCCTGTAAACTCTAATTAAATGTAAATTAGTTTAAAACAATAAAAGCGATATGAGAGGTAACTTACCTATAAGAATTATAAACCCTAGTTGCGTTAACAGGTAAGTAGTCCCCTAGATCAGAAACATAGACTTCAATTCTAAACAGTCACGAACACTTACTGACTATTATATAAATTATAACTTTCGTCCACGCATATATTTAAATAGCTTAATGAGAAGAATGGGCGGAAATGAATTCTTGCGCCGTTATATTGCACAACGCTAATATTGCACTACTCCTAAAGGAATCGATTTCTAGTTAATGTTATATTTATAGTGTAGGTACTCAGTCTTCTACTTAGAAACCGATTTCCGCCCAATACCCAATCATGAAATACAATGAACTGAAAATGCTATTCAAAATTGAAAAACTAAATGTATTTAAGTAAATGCAAGCTAAATCCGAAATGACCTCAGCAAGAGATAAAATCACAACAGTCAACACGTTCATTTAATGTTATCTGTAGAGTAAATAAATATTGTTTAGCATTAACTTGACACAGTAAAGATTTCATAAATATTTAGTATCTGTCTATTGCAAATTCAACGAATAAGTATAAACAATGCGTGTACTCGATATAAACCTGTTGTGACCATAAATATGATAGACAGCTGTTACAAGCGTACGTTAATCGTAGTAAGTCGTTTACAAGGTTTTAAATTGTACGGTGTCAGTTACTTACGAGGGTTCAAATTATTTCGGTCTCAGATCTTCAATCACTATGCAACTGCGGAATGATGTAACTGGCCAATAAAACACTCATTTTTCATCATTTAAATGCACTAGTATGTGGGGCAATTGGACGCTACTAGTGAAAGTTAAGACACCCATCGAAACTTGTATTGCAATTACAAATTTGTACTTAGAAGACCCTTCAATGCAGACGGTTTATTTCTATACTCACACTCGCAAAAAACATACTGAGCGATATGCTCAGCTAAAACAGCACTCAGCACGGGTAATATTAGGTAGGTATGTCTAGGCCGTCAAATTACTCTACAATTCACTGAGAATAACAATAAATTTAAACTGTCAAGTAAAAGTCAATATAAGAATAATTGAATACTAATGTGTTATTCCACAATGCGACTGCCATTTGACCTCCTACTAACAATTAACCTAAAAAACCATCGACATAATTTTCAAAGATTTTTTTAAACATAAGGATGTTTCAAAGAGGGCAGTTCTCGAGTGTTTGATTAGAAAACAACGACAACGGACAGGAATAATTATTAATTTTTAAATAAATTAATAAATAATAACTCCGCACACCTTACACACGGCCGTCTGATCCTAAACTAGGCAGAGCCTGTACTATGGCACTGAATACATAATAGTACCAGTACTATGGTAACAATTGGTAATCAGACTACTGATAAACATACTTAATCCCTACATATTATAAAACAAAGTCCCTCACCGCGTCTGTCTGTCTTTCTGTTCGCGATAAACAGAAAAACTACTGAATGGATTTTCATGCATGATTTAACTAATAGACACAGTGATTCATGAGGGTTTAGGTGTATAATTTGAACCCGTGCGAAGCCGGGGCGGGTTGCTAGTATAATATATTTCTAAACACTTGCATATTATTGATAAATTACACCAAGACACAGAACAAATGAACATGCTCATCACACAATCATTTGTGGTGAAATCGAACCCACGACCTCTGGCTCAGCAGTCAAACACAGTATCTTGGCCTTGTCTACATTGGAAGCAACTTATTGAACAGAGAGGATGGTTTTGAACTTGTATTCATTTGAGGTTCCAGTGCTGTCTCTGGCTGTAATACTGAGTTGATCTAGATGGTATTGGGTCAAAGATTGTTGACGTATGAGTTATAGCCGTTGGAACAGTTACTTAATGTTAACGAAAGATTTTTTTCGAAAGTGTTGCAAATAGGTAAGGAAGGTAGGAATAAATCGGATAAACAAACTCAAGACTACAGTACTACTCTTTTCAATCACAAGGGAGTTTTACAATATATAGGTGAAATGTATTACGCCGTTTGGTTGTGTGTGTTTTTTTATTTTAATTATGTTAATCAGATTTAAAGTAAATAAAAAACAAATAAACTATGGTAATAGGGAAACTGAAAAATAAACAGTTTAAAAATAATGTAAAAAAGAAATGAAAACATTAGCTACATTGTCTCACATTACATTTTTTGATTTTAGCCTGGTAAACTTAAAACAATTTTCATCGTTGTCGTTGCCCATTTTATAATTTTCGACAAATGAATGAATTGGTATGTGGTGGACATTCTATTAAAGCAAACAAATCTACATATTAATACAGTGGTATATTGTGGAATAACGAGTAGAAACAAATCCACAAATTAACAACGTGGTATATGGTGGAATAACGAGTAGAAACAAATCCACAAATTAACAGTGGTATATGGTGGAATAACGAGTAGAAACAAATCCACAAACTAACGCAGTGGTATACGGTGGAACAAAAAGTAGAAACAAATCCACCACTGGATTAGAGGGGTATAATTTGTGGAGAAGAATCCCGGTGGATTTGCTTGGGGGATTAGAACGAAATAGACCTATTTTTTGTTTGTAATTTACTTCTAAGATTTGGACGGTGCATAGCTATAATAGTATTATGTCCTGTAAAACCCGATAAACTGCCCTATTGGCTGCCGGATTTTTGAGCGAATAATGAACTTATATTTATAGCAAAATACTTACGATTCGGAAAGGATTTAAATAGCGTACTATTTACCCTTCTTTCTTTATAAAAATCCATTGTATTTAATATGTTCACAACATTTTCATAATGTCTTTTCTCCTCGCTACTCGCTACCTAATACGTAATAAAGACGAAGCGAAAGGAGTTGAAACTTAAAGCCTTGGCCGGAATCCAGGCAAGTCATTCAGACGGACAAAGGTTTACCGCGCGTTTTACTCATATATTTGGCAAACAAATATTTCCATTGTAATTGTTTGTCAGTACGATGCTGGACAAATTTTCTGCAATCCTAACGGCTTTTATATCTAATTAGTGCAAACTGTTTCATTTTCTTCGTTCCAGAATATTTACGTTGTCAGTAGATGTGCATGAGTCACTGGTCGTAGGTGAGGTTTAGGTGTGTAAACTGTTTTGTTATGTGGCTAGCATAATACGTGGAATTCATTTCTAACAGTTTATCGGTGATGCAGTCACAGAAGTTGCGTTGACTGACGCAAGTTCTGTTGTACTTAGATCCAATAGATTTTCAGAGGAAAATTAGTATACCTATTAGTAATATTTATCAACAACAGAACTTAGAACGGTTAGAGCACTAGTTTAACTCGGAAAAAGTCGGACGATTGTATAGCGAACCTGTCAAACAGACGTAACTATCCCGTAGCGTAACTATTAAAGGAACACCTAGAACCGCTTTGGTCTACCGTGACTTGTCAGTCATAGAAAACTAGGTAAGGTATTTCTCACCTGAAGTATTATTTAGGTATATCAGAAACAAAAGGACGTAACCTCTTACTTTGTACTTACTATTACGAAATTACTCAAAGTTAAGCTCAGGAACATTGATCTCTGTTTTGATTTAATTAATCATAAACAAGAGAAATAAAATGTTTAGTTAAAAAAGACAACACTGAAAGGCATCGATTAAGTAAATGTTGGTAAAGGAACTGAGAACAGTTTTTGTAATGTGAAACACTTACTCCTTCAATCACAACAAATCAAAATCTAATCTATTTACTTCAATTACACCAATAAGAGGTATTTTTGGATTGTCAGATGTAGGAATAAGTCAGTCGTGAATTTAGTTGCCTGTAATAATAAGTAGATCCTATGGAGAACAGGCAAGAAACTTCAAGGACACTATTCTTCAACATGTTTTTTTTTTACTTTTAAGTGCAAAAATATATGTGATAACAATGTAACATAATGTTGAAACAGTACCGGAAATTACAACTGCAGTTTAAGTAATATTAGTCCAGAGGTGACCAGCCCCAAATAGCGGCACCCGTTCATGAGCTTCTTAAGTATCAAGACTAATAAGAGTCAAGTACATTATAGTTATTTAGTTCAATTTCCGTCCTCGCAAAACAAGCAAATAAAAATATTACCGGAATATACGAGACGTGCGCGTGCGCAAATGCCTTTGAAACTAAGGTGCGAAAAGCTCTCGTTAATGCAACGCCTTGGGGCAATAAACTTTCGCATCGATGGGCTATCGCTACTGTATAAATATGCCAAGAGGTTCGGTTAAAATTTCATTAATTTAAATATAAGTTATTTGTTTTTTTTTTCTGTTACCAATGTTCATTTCATTTAGGTACATGTTTATAATCGTTCTCGACTAACCTGATAAAACGCTTTCTTTTTGTTTGTACTTTTAACCTTAATTTTTTATCATACACATACGAAGCAATGCTTAATTTAAGTGAATGAATATTTTATCAGCTGTTTTTACTATACACATCAAGTTGTATTTAAATGATTGCCTTCAAAGGCCATCTTTCCGCATTTGTATGTAAATACTATACTATATTACATTTATAATATCTCCATAATATATATTATGGAGCAACGAATGTTGCTAATGATCTAGTTTATCGTAGACCTATGACATTTATAGTAACGTGCCATTTAAAATGGTCATGATCGTAAGTGTTCGCGTAGTAGTAGTAGTTTTAGAAATCGCTCTAGGGATAAGTGACGCCGTAAATCGACTAATAAAAAAGGTAAAAAAAGCTCACCGGACTATATATCGCCATGTCGCCCTTTAAACTGTAAATAAAACTAGGAAGCACCCTTTGTTCGTTTTAGTGTTGCACCGAGACTTGAGCGAAGATGAGTCTAAATGTATGCAGGAGTAGTCGGTCGGCGCAGTGTCCGCGCGCGCTGCCCGCTACGAACTGACGGTGAACTTTGTAGAGCTGCGCCGGCGGCGCTCACAGGCTCATACCCGCTGCAGGCGGCGCCGGTAAACGCATGTGCCTCATATAATCACTTATTGACGTATATTTCGATCAACATTCCAGGGGATGAGAGGCTCTATTTTTGGACACTATCGGTCAATCATCGCGGCATTTGTTAATACCCATATATATTGGGGCTTTATAAATACATTTTTGTACAAAGCCTCGTTGTTCTTTAAAATTAATTCACCTCGGGTGAGACGATTGCAAAAAGTTAATGTCCTGGGACAATGCTCTTTTAATTTTGGTCAGGTAAACACGGCAATGTATTTAGCGCCGGCGTTATCTTTGTAAATTCATTTGATATTTCATTACCCTAATTTGGCTGTTGCAAGAAATAATTAACGTAGATAAGACGTTACGACAATTATCAGTTTAAGTTAGGAACATCAACCAACAGTTATGAAAGGAGTTTTAGAACTCGCCGATAACAAATAAGTGAGAAATAAAGAAAATATATCAAGTAATTCTTACTACAGCGATAACATAAGGTCAAGAATCGTAAATAAAAGAACTAGGTAACTTTTAATATTTATTGATTTTTCCTTATGTTTCTGTGCACAATTCTCTTATGTCTACTTACGCACCCGGCCGTCCTGAAAGTTTTGCCACATTCCTGACAAGTGAATGGTCTTTCATCCGTGTGCGTTCTATTATGTACTCTTAATATATCTAGCGTATTGAACCGTTTGCCGCAAGTGTCACATTCATACTTCCTCTCATTTGCATGATAAACAAAATGTCTCCTATATTGAGCTAAAATATGAAAAGTTTTCCCACAAACACCGCAGGTTTTTTTCGGCGTAGGATCGTGAATCGCTTTATGTATAACCAAACCACTTTTGAACTTGAACTTTTTATCGCATACGTTGCAGGAATAAGCTTTTTCAGTAGTGTGTGTGTCTAAATGATTCATTAGATTTCTAGTGTACTTGCCACATACTTCACAAATTTTCCAGTAGTCGTATTTAATTTTTTTAGACTTCTGTCTCTTAACCAAACTACCTTTATTATTCTTGGGTTTAAGTTCATTTTTTTGAGCTACCTCACTAGAATCTGGCTCAAAAGATACGTCTGGCATGTCATCTGATATGTTAATATCTTGTTCGTCCTTAGCATCGTCGTGGGTGTCATCTTCGTGTTTCGAAGTAACTTCGATTTTTATATCACTACTAGTACAACGAAACTGTTTATCAACATCTTGACATTTCCGTCTAAATTTGTATGCGTTTTGCAACTGTTCATGACAATTCAAACATATTTGTGTAGGTAACTTATCGAACCTATCAACCTAAAAAAAGAAATTATGGAATCAAAAAGATAAATCTGAACACCGTAGTGTCATTCTGCAAAAAAAGGCTTACCTCAACGCCTGCTATAATTTTTAACTTTTGGGCCAGATCCAATTCGTCATCGTCTCTTTGTTCAAATATATCAACACACGCCTCTATACTCGAGCAAGAGCGGCATTGCTCACCGCTTTGGAACTCAAATTTCGGTTCCACTTCGAACTGCAGCCTTTTCCTCAGATCCATTAGTTTGATGTCATCTTCTAAATCGTCATCATGTGTACCATCATCAAAGTGATGGTGAGAATCTTCTTCCTTTTGCTCTTTTATTGAATGTTTGTCTCGCACTTCAGCGTACCGACTCAATGCTTCGAAGTAAGGCCACTGCTCGTTTAGTATACCTTTCTTAGCAAATTTCTGTTTCCACTGGAAATAACAAAGGTATTAAGTAAAATGTATGTATGTAATTCACACTTTTTTCTATTATAAAGTGCGCGGGGCATTTCCTTATACATTTTTTGCAGTTTCTAAGAGAGCTCATATTTACCCACAGGGGTGGCTTAACTGTCTTGGAAATTGCAAAGATCTACATTTAATATGCGTATGCGTATAACTTGCGATCAAGTGGTTGCGGGTTCGAACCCCACCCAGTACTCTACCGTCGTGAGCCCACTCCTTTTTTTTTTTTGTGCGTGTGGAAACCCCCTCGGGCCGTCACCCCACCGGGGTTTTCGGTGGGGCGGGGTGTGTCGGAATCGAACCGACTAAAACCACACGGTGTGCCGTACTGCGCCATAAACAGGAGGGACCCGGGGACAGCTTTTATTAAGACATCCGGACCCCCCCTAGCGCCTGCCCGCAAAAGCGCGGGCACCACCTCCGGGTAAGAACCTCTCAAATAGACGACGTCCAGGCACACGCGGACGCCGCCTCCTCGCGGGGGGCCACTATAGCGGGTAGAGGGGAAAACCCGTCCCGTCCACCCGCGGCCACACTCAGGGCGGCATGAGGCGCTGATTTCGAGGTTGCTGAGGTTCGCCGGCGGCGAATTAGGTCCGAGTGGAGATCGTCCTCCCGGACCCTTTCCGCCGCCTTCTTCTGCGAGATGACGTCCTCACAGAAGGTCGCAACCGCGGTCAAATTCCTGTCGCTACCGGCCATGGAGCGTATGACAGCCGGTAGCGAGAGATCCCCTCCGATGACTGTAGTGAGGGCCCGACGCTGCGTCGCCCAGGCGGAGCAAACCGCCAGCGTGTGCTGAGCCGAGTCCTCACTACAGTCGCAGTGGTGACAGGCGGGACTCAGTTCCCTCTTAGCAACCGAGTGCAGGTACTTCCCGAAGCAGCCCTGCCCGGAAAGAACCTGCGTCAGTCGGAAGGAAAGGGTCCCGTGCTGCCGCCCTGCCCTCGACAATGACAGGCTAGAGCGCCTCCACGGCGGCAAAGCCAGCACGTGGAGCCTCCAGCCGGGACGACCAACGAGCCATGGTGGCTTCGCGAGCGGCCTCACGCCATTCGCGTACCTCTTCAGGCGGGGGCCGACTGCCGCTTCCCGCCCGGAACTCAGCCGTTCGCCGATATACTTCGGCGAGGACTTCCGCCTCCAAATCAGACGGGGTAGTCCCGGCCAACGCGCACGGCGCTTCCGTCGACACGGTGCGGTATCCGCGTATGGCTCTAACCGCCATAACCCTCTGAGGGCGCCAGAGGCGCGCCCTATTCTGGGCGGTCAGAGCCCCCGCCCACACCGGTGCACCGTACAGTGCCATTGACCGGACAACCCCCGTGTACAGCCGTCTTGTAGCAACGCTGGGTCCGCCAAAATTGGGCAAGAGTCACCCAAGGGCGGACGCAGCGCCGACCAGCTTCGGAGCAAGCTGTCGGAAGTGCTCGTCGAAGATCAGGCAGATACCTTATGTGGGCCCGAACCGGTACGAGGACCGAGTTGACCTCGATAGAGGCGACAGGGGGTGGACCACGACGGGGCCCATGAAATAAAAGGGCCTCCGTCTTATCCAGGGATCGTGAGCCCACTCCTAACACAAGCATTTATCTTAGCTGGAGGTGTTAACAAGAATACTAGTAACGTTTGACCCACGTTGCTAGTGTTATTTTATTAAGAAAAAACCTAAGTATTTTGTGATAAAACTTTTCGCTTGGCTGAAAAATGCAAAAAAAAACCATATTTCCGGATTTGACCTTGAATAACTTTTGTAGCGGATGTCAAATCGATGGGGACTTTTCACAATTCATTTATTAAATAATGGTGTTTCGTACTAATTTTCAGTTCTATGCCAATTATTGTAAACTTGAATGTTTATTTTCACCAGACTATATACCGTTTTATTTCCTAACCTGAAGAAGGTAACCAAGTGACGTGTAAAGATTAAATATATCAATATTTATCTATATAAACATATTAAAAACAAATAATAACAAAGAACATAGAGTAACACAGTATTGTAGAATACACACTGTAAGTTCAAAAAAAACAAAGAGAATGAGTGTAAGGTGGCTTAAAAATGTCTACAAAAAACTCAAAACAATATACATGAGTGCCTAAGCCACGGCCAGGCCCATCTAATTTGTTATTTAATGAAACATTATGAATTGTACATGACATAATATATTATGTATATTCGTCGGCTGTCTGTTTTTAATCACAAAGGTGCAGCATTCTCAGGATCAGGGCGTTCGTGCGTGACGGTTGGATCGTGTGAGCGTCATGATGTGGAGTTACGGAAATCACATAAACTCGTACACCCTTTTTTATATTAAGAAGATGTGAAATACTTCTTTTGAAATTTTAGATCGTGATTAAGTTTGAATGGCTTGGGTTCGCTTAATGTTAACAGAAATCGAAATTGGTGGGTGACATTTGTGTAGTTTTGTATTGTCCACTAATTTCTTACAGTTTAGTTAGACATTTTTTTAAATACTTAATTGTTTTCCACTATCGATTCATCAACTGTTTTGGCTGGTGTTATATATTTTAATAAATACACATAAAAAACGCTCTAGCTAGCTGAAGCTTTCATTTCGTCAAGTTCGTTAAAACTGAGTAGGTCAACTCAAACTACTTTAAGACTCCCATGTAGTTCGGTTGCCGTTAACACAGTACATTTAGCTTTTACGACGAGTATTGCTGACTTTCTCTATAGATTATTTGAAGTTGCCACTGTGGTCACCTGAAGCGTTGACAATATATATATATATATGTTGATGAATCGATAGTGGAAAACAATTAAGTATTTAAAAAAATGTCTATATATATATATGGTCGAATTGAGAACCTCCTTGTCTATATGGAAAATACAAGTAATCTGTAAACGCCAAAAGTGTATTCGATCTATGGCTTGCTTTAATCAGTGGTTTAGGTAACACAAAACCGCCACAACAATCGTGGCTAGACTTGCCCGCTATCCTCTCTAATAGAACTGCATACATGTCTACAAACTTGTGACTGAAAGTCCAACCCTAAAATCTCAATTGCGAATGGAAATTCTTGTACAAATTCTGACTATATTATTTTTCATACTAAAAATACATTTTTTTTTGTATGAAAACGCCAAAGTTACAATGATATTAAAATAATTTGACAGCACCTTAGCAACTTAAGGTTCTCGAGTCACTAGACAAAATGTTAAAACAAAACACCCTTCCGTGCTCCACAAAGCCTATAAAATCATGAGTTCCAGCGCCTAATAAGACCTATTTGTCTCTCAATAGTCTCAATGTGGACTTTCACATATTAACTACTAGCTGCGCCCCGCGGTTTCACCCGCATAAGTCCCGATGCCGTGGGAACATCGGGATAAAAATCCTATGTGTAAATCCAGGTGTCCAGCTGTCTACATACCAAGTTTAATCGCAATCGGTTCAGTAGTTTCTGCGTGAAAGAGCAACAAAAATCCATACATCCTCACAAACTTTCACGTTTATAGTATTAGTAGCATTATAATAATATGTAGGTATGTATGTATATTCTTATCTGGATAACAGAGATCAAATGGTAAATATTTCTAAGAAAATGTGTCAACTTAGAATAACGGTAGTGATATTACAACATATCCGTTGTTAATCATATATTTTTTAGTTAAAATGTAAATGTAAACATTATTATAATTTCATTATAAAGATAAATACGCGTAGAGAATTCTTTGTATCGCTTTAGCATACATCGCGTACGGAGAAATGTTATAAGTATTTGGAATATGTTAATACGTAGTAGAAGTGCAGAAAGCTACAATCTTTAATCAATATATACACGTGTGGGCTCAGTATAAATGCTGACCTATTTTGTAACGGAAGGTCTATGTTATGGGCCAAGTGATTAATGTAGCATTATTCATTATGTCCAGACCAAATGCCCAGTATCAGAAGTCAATAGAATAATAGCGGTTGAAATCAGCAAATTGACCGGACTGTGTGAGTAATCTGCCCCCACCTATTGGGTAGAGTATTAAAAATGTGTTTTATTCACTAACACATGTATGGAGTATGCAACTGAATACTAATGTGACAATTTGCAAAACTTACTTTTGTTGAAGTGACATTTGGCAAAAATGTTTTTATTTTTTTTGAAAATTGCGAAAGAGACGTTGCGACCGTGAATGGTCTTAATCGAGCATATTAGCTAAGTGGGAAGTAACAGCCTGATTAGTTACTTACCCTAAAAGTTTTCAACAAATGTGTCCAGATTTCTTTCAAGTCTAACAAACTGTGGTCCAATGGCAATCCTATACTTCTTAGCCTCTTCTCAACTTCCCTGTATTCAAAGAAAAAATAATATTAAGTAATATGTTTGATGGTCCATAAAAAGTATAATCAATGCTACATACCGCCATCCACGATTCTGGTCCTTAACAGTTTTAAATAGCTGTTCTAACTCTGTTCTTGAGCTAATTAAATTAAACACCCATTCTTCTTGCCCTGCACAGTTACGACGACACAATTATTATTTATGGGAGATCAAAAATTTAAATTAGATATAGTAGTCATTCTATTAAAACAGACGCCTTTAAATGATATGATAGGGTGGGAAAAACAGCTAATCAAAGTTTTTAGTGTCATGAACTCATGATTTAGATGCATTGAAGTCGGCCATAGCTTTTTAAAAATAATTACATTACATTAAGGCGACCTATGGCGCAGCAGTCAGGGTCACTAACCACTAGGCCAACAGGCCAGGCCAGTTATTTAAAGATTTAAGAAAATATATATGTAATACTAACACCCGGCAAGTGGATTTAAACTTAAAGTTGATTCGCCCAAGTATACTTCGAACAAGTGGTGGTACACCCAAGACGTGTTGTTTGTTGCTTTAGCTTTCTGATATTCCTAAAAAAAAAAACAAATATATATATAAGTACATTCATTATAATATTCAAATTTATTCAAAAACTAAGACCTATAAACTAAAATTCAGATATTAGTTGATTACTCTTTAAGAAAGATGTTATTGTTGATGTACGATGATGTGTGTAATATCTACAAATAATTATAAACACCTGAAAGAACAATCAAGGCATTTTTTCCTATCTTTGACTGTGATTATGTGACATATATATGTGCTCTTGCAAATCACAGTCAAACACACTATTAATACACATAAAATGTACAAAAAATCTATACAAATAGGCTCCACTTGCGCCGGAGTTGGAGCAAAATTTGTCTATTCATCTTTATTAACGTAGGTGTTAACTTAAAGAAATATATTTATTAATGTCACACTGAAAGTAAAATATGAAGTTATTTGGTACTTACTGCAAATGTGGCGGCCCATTTCCTGCCCAGCTCTCTCGGCGACAACGTTTTAGGAAAACTGTACTCTTCAATCATTATTTTTGATAGTTCACTAAAAACAATATTGAAGTTAGTAGGATAGAAAATTATTAACTACGTATATCTATTATAAATAATATTACACCTTTAACATAGGATAAGGGTCAAGTTAAAAGTGGTAAAGCGATGATTTTGTAATGTCATAGATCGTAGAATAACTAATCCCATAATCTTACTTCATACTACTATTATAAATACGAAAGTTTGGATGGATAGATGGATGTTTGCTACTCAATCACAGCTGAACGGCTGAACGGATCTGGATGAAATTTGGCACAGAAGTGGATTATAATCTGTAGCACATAGGCTACATTAATTGAATAGCATTATCCCGAAAAAAATACGGTTCCCGTGAGATGTTTCCACGCAAACGAAGTCGCGTGCTGATAATATGGTAAGAGTAATTATAATGCGCACAAGTATTATATTTTTTCTATGCTACGTATTATGTATGAGAATATTAACATAATTAGTTTGTATATATGTATAGTACTATGAGGTTCAATGTTGCCAGGTTTGATTGTTAAGAAGAAATTAAGCAATTCCAGGAGTAGATACTTGGTGCAAATATTTAGGGACTTTTACTGACTAAAAATGTTAAGGATTTTTGGTAGCGTGACTCATAGTCATTATACGACGGCGGAAGAGAGATATATTCAAAATATAATGAACTTAAAACAATGTTATTATTTCAATTATCTATGTCTTTGATAATATTATATTCAAAAGAATTCTAAAGAGACGAATGGAAGAGTTAACACAGGTTCTTCTATTTATTAACTGTCAGTAAAGAGCTTAGAAGGGGTCAAGCGAACTTACTTCCAAGCCCATTTTTTCTGTTTGAACAACAAGTCATGCTGCAGTCTGATTTGTATAAATGTTTCTGTGATGTCTTTTGACCCTGAAATAATAAATAATGTCAGATCCTATAACACGCATAGAGACGTAAGATCGTTTAGTTAATTGTGCCATTTCTATTAGGTGTCCTAATTTGTCTGAGTGTTTTAAATTAAATAGTTCAAACGAGATCATATTTCTCGTGATATTGGTTCACCAATTGGTAAAAATGCTATTTAAATATGTGATTACGATCTATGTGATTGCGCTACATAACACAATTATAGCCTAACCAGGAAAATAGAAAACCTGGTCTAGGGGCGCCTGAATTGGCTTTTTTATAGCAACACTAAGTATTAACATACCCATGTGAATAAGCCAACGCTTAGGAGCTATGATGCCACAGAAAGACACACAGATACTCAGATGCACACGTTAAACTTACAACACCTCTCCTTTTTGCGTCGAAAGCAAAAAATCTGGATGGTAGGACATAACCTTATGAATGAATACTATGATAGTGGATTTTCTCGCACGACAATGAATAGTTTTTTGGCGTTTTAACACATAAAAATATCACAAACTCAAAAATAGAACACACTTACACATTGACAGCAATCAACAATGATGGCATATTAATGACATTTTAAAGTTACTCTTGCCATTAAAAGAAATTAGTTCCATTTGTTTTCCGCAACATTTTTTATTTTCCTAGTCAGACTGTAATAGAAATATCTCAAAGATGTTAAGCATTGTTCCAATTACTATGATACCTACATATTACCGAAAAGTCAAATGTTAAATAAAATAAATTTTAAAATTTCAGTTGTTACCTACTTGTTTTATGAAACCTCAGTTATACATCCCTCAATGGTGACAATTAGTACCTACTTATAATGTATTGCTGTGGATTTAAGTGATCATTTCAGGAGCTGAAAGAGTCTAATGTTCTATGTTTAATACTTATAAGGGACAATTATTGTATCAAACACTGCCTCGCTTTCGAAGAAGCGACAGGAAAAGCCACGGGGCTATTGGAAGAGGAATCGGCGGCGGAGGAATGGCCACCAGCAATTTCCCACTTATCCCGAGCCTCTTAAGATGGACTGAGAGGCTCCTCGCGATCAAGCCATTGACTGATATTACAATTGGAACTATTTCTGTGGACACCACCCTCCACTTGTCGGTAACCTGGTGCGCCATGTACAGATACTTGATTTTGTTATCTAGGTTCTCGTCATAGTTTATTATTGAATTAAACCGGTATCGATGTTTTTATAATAATAATAACTTTACACATCTCACACACGGCCGTCTGATCCCAAACTAGGCAGAGCCATTCCTATGGTAACCAGACTGCTGATAAACATACCAAGAGCCCAAAACCGTTGGAGCAAAATATTATGATACCACTATGCTTATTTGGCGGAGAAGTCTCCAAAACTTAGTTATTAGGGTTATCTTAATAACTACGCTGCAACAAGAGCGCCACGATACGGAAAGTGCTCCAAACGAAAGTGGTGTTGGTACATGTCTTACGCGAATATGTAGTTTAGGACTATGAACTCAACTTACAAATAAATTCCTTTTCAATTTCATTCTTGCTATTCTTGTTCTTCAAATACCGGGGGTTATCTCTAAAGCAGCTCGCAAATACATTAGATGGCTCCGTTTCCAATCTGGTCAAGTATTCTGGATCGAACTTGTTGAGATAACACATCATAGCGTCGTACAGCGGCCAGTCACTTTCCTCCGAACCTTTCCTTATTTTTTGGCGATGTTTCCTCTACATCAGAAATTTAACAAATTAAAATATTTTAGTAAACCACTGGACATAATATTCCTTAAGGGCTTCCTTGTTATTTTGTAATGTTTGAGGTTGTCTTGTTTGTAAACTGGTTTGTAAGATTAATTACTCACGGGAACAAACGCGACCATGCATTATGTTCCGAAGATGTTATGATTTGGACCTTATCGAGCGAAAATAGCGGCTCAAGTAGGCAATCGTTATTTCGTCCAAGTTTATATTAGTAATACTGTAGCAAAGTCATCGTAATATAGCTCAACATCGTTGCTACATTCTCTTTACTATGTAATTACTCTGTTCAGTTCTTTTACTATTTTAAACACTTATTTACTAGAAGTAATATATCAACTAGCTTGTAGTTTTAAACCTTAACGATGTGTTCGATTCACTGGCATACAACGATGGACTTAGATTCAGAGCTGACATGGCAAGAGACATCGCTGATGTAAGGTGGACTTGGACTCCTAGGTGTGGTTGTTTACCACTCGATAGAATAACAACTATTTTTTTACAAGTTATAGCTTAAACACGAACACAATATACGAGTCTTAACGTTACCGTTTGACCGTAACATAAGGGTTAGCATAAATAAGATTCAAAAAACTGTTTTCTACATCTAAAAGCTTACATTGAAGGTCATCCTAATGTGATGCCATAAGCCTTGTATGTCTTGTATACAGCAGTCTTTGGGCAGTTCCTGAGATCTCATAGCTCTTTCAACAGTCCTGCAATGTATACATAGTATTACAGCACAAAATGTGTAAGAGAAATATTGTTAATCCAGTGAGTGTAATTTGAATACCACAGAATCTTGAACTATAATAGCAATGCGCTTGATGTTTGTACTCTCATAACTTCATTGCACAGGTTTGAAGTGTATAGTACAAATATAATTTTGTATAATTCTATGTAACTACAATAATTATGTACTGCTTTTTGCAAGTTCTCCGTAATTCTTTGATTTACTGAAAAGTGACACAAATAACCAATTTTCTAGTGTTTTATTTTAAAAACAATGTTTAAAAAGACGTTTAAAAGATTAAAAGTAATTACCTCCACATAGTCAATATATCAAAGTTATTTTCTTTTGCTTCTGATATACAAATGATTAACTTAAAACGCCATTCGTCATTCCCTGGAAGAAAAGGTATAGTATTAAGTACCAACTTATATAAATTAGTACTCACAAAATTGAGAATTATTAAGAAGTGCTGTGGGCGGGGCACTCGCGTATATACTTTTGGCGGGGACGTAGTTAGGTGAAAAAACAAAAATTATGCCGAGTTGCGCGATAATTGACTACGTGGCAAAAAAGTCAGAACTGCAGTGTGTCCAAAGTAAGCACATCATTTCGTCTGTAAGTCCAAAAAGCGTGAGGGTATATTTAGTATAAAATTATAAATGAATGCTGATAAGCAATACTGCTGAAAAAATGTCTATTCACCTTTTAGGTAGATTTGTAGATATTTTTCAAACAAATTGATTAGGAATTGGTATGACATCTTAAAACGCCATTTTCTCTAAATAAAGTATGTGTGGCTTGACACAGTATTGCTTATCAGCGTCCAAATGGCGTTTAGGATTCATTCCACTAATATTATAAATGTGAAAGTTTGAATGAATGGAAAGATGTTTGTTACTCTTTCACGCAAAAACCACTGAACCGATTGCGATGAAACTTGGTATGTAGACAGCTGGAATCCTGGATTAACGCATAGACTTTGTATACTTCGTAACGTATTGGAGTTCTCTAGTGGAATCATAAGTTTTAAATCAGTTTTTTTTCGGAATTTCGTAATAATTTTGATATAAATATACTATTATTAAGATTTATATTAATTATCAAACGCATTTAATAACAACTAAATGAAAACATTTTTTTTTTAAGTGAAGATTCAATTAGCATGCAACAGACTTTTTCTAAAAGGGTTCTGTTTTTCCTTTCAGCCAATCCATTGTGCTTTAGAGTGTATGGTGCTGATAGCCTCCTGACTATACCGTGTGTCTTTAGGTAAGCATCAAATTCTTTATTACAGTATTCCTTTCCGTTGTCTGTTTGTAGTATTTTCAATTGTTGTCCTATGCATCTTTCCATTTGTTTGATATTCTATAAAATATTTTAATGATTTATTTTTGTGTTTCAGGAAATATACTCTACATTACAGTTACGACTGTATTCGTCCGTGAATGTAATAAAATAATTGTGCACTGCTTTACTTTCTACAGACATTGTTCCACAAAGATCTGAATGCACAATTTGAAGCCTTTTTTTTGGCTCGGGTTTTTTCACGGCGAGCACTGGGAAAGGTAAATTTGTAATTTTTCCTTTTTCACAAGTTTCACATTCTTACATTTTTTGATTTTTGTTGAAACTTAATCCTTTTACCATTTCATTTTTCAATGCTAGCTTGTGCCTTTTTGTCAATTTCGCTTGCATGTGCTATATGAGCTTCTTCATTTTTATTTATGTACTAGCTGCCCCGACAGACTTCGTTCTGTCAAAAGATATTGATTGACGACAAATGTTTGACATGCTTGATGTCAAATGTTTTAATTATTATTTACTCTGTGTTTTGTATAGGAAAAGAAAAGTGTTGTTTTTGTTATTTTCCTCGCTATTTTTACGCTTTTTCTCTCCATAAGAACCTTCCTTGTGCCTTAACGAAAATATTTAACGCTTAGCAACACATTTGGCGATTCATTTTTATTTATTCATTTATTTATATAGATAGATAGATAATTCATTCTGTTTAATGCCTTTTAATATCTTTTTGCCTTTTTGTTGCACAGTAGCACCTTTCCCGATGCGGGGCTTGAAGCCTCCCTTAGGAGGAGGAGGTCCCGTCGGACCGATCCAGCTTGGGCACTTGCCTGCTAAGCAAGTAGAAAGGTGACTAGACAATGATCCGGACATCCGTCTGTAGGCCTGGGTAGACCTACACATGATTGTAGATCAGGATGTGAGCGTGCCGAGAGCTCCGGTTTTTGTCTTTTTAATTAAATTGGACAGGTTTTTGTCTCTTATAGTGCCTGTTATATCTTTTACCATAGTGAGCTTCAGCTGCGGTGTCAATGTCTCTATCTCGAGTTTCACTTTCCTCAATAATTTAAATTTTAAGCTCATCGAGCGATGAGAGTTTTTCTCTAGTCTCTATAGCTACTCTGAAGTTTGCAAAGGGTTTAGGGAGACTGTAAAGCATCATCATAGTGAGAAGATCGACATTTATTTCTACAAGGTCAACAAATTGGTTAATGTGGTCCCTTACGTATTCACCATGTTTTAGTTTAAGGTTAAGCAATTTCTTGAGAAGAGTCACTTTCCAAAGTTTCCAACACATTTTTAGGCTTTTAGCACGATTTTATGAGCTTGAGTTAACTCGGTGAAATTATCAAAATCAACTCAATTTTGCAAGAGAATCTTTCTTTGGATCATCTGTTCCAACTACACATTCGAATAGTCCTACTTTGGTGAGCACTGCTTCAGCCTGAACCTTCCATGTATCGAAGTCCGTCTTCGTTAGAGGTTCGATATGAACGTGAAACTTTGACGTAGCCATTTTTAAGACTTTACGCTCTTTGTGCCTGGGCCCATAACCTGTACCCTAGACAGGAAATCTTATACAGGACATTGTCACTTAAAAAATGGAGCCCCAATAAGCTGGAAATCACGCAAACAGAAAGCAGTTGCTTTATCCACTGCTGAAGCTGAGTATATGGCTCTTACTGACTGTGCTAAAGAAGCTATCCGTTTACAAAAACTACTTAATACTATTGGAGATAAACAAGACAGGGTTACCATCTACAATGACAACCAAGCAGTGCAGAAATTGGCAACTAAACCTTTTATCAGCTCGAAATCAAAACACATACGATATCAAGCAGCATTATATTTGAGAAGTGACTGAGAAAAGACTAATAGAAGTAGCATACATGAAGACAGAAGACATGCCAGCAAACGTCCTTACAAAAGGGTGCGCAGAGCAACATTTGTGAAATGCTGCGAAAATCTAGGACTTTTATAATAGTTTTATCCAAAGTATTTATTGAGGAGTGTTCAACTTAGACTAGGTTGTATATATGTGTAGCAATAAACTCCTTGGTCTTTGTCATTTTAAACTTGACACTTGTCACTTGTCGTGTACTCTTTTGATCTTACTCGTATTTTTCTAAAACCCTTTAAGAATTAAAATACTAAATAAAACAACTCTATAGTAGCCAAATACTTTTATTTACGATCCAACGGGGTCTATATAACCACATAGCAAATATAATTATGTATATTTAGATGTGATGTAACCAGAGTGCTGATAAACATACTTATATATTTTTTTTAAATAAAGAATACTAGTAACATGGGTCACACATTACTAGAATTCTTGTTAACCCTCCAGCTAAGTTAAGTGCTTGTGTTAGAAGTGAGCTCACGTCGGTATTGCACTGGAGGGGGTTCGAACCCGCAACCACGTGATCATAAGTCAGACGCCTTAGCCGTTACGCTACCGCCGTTTAATACATACTCAAATCATACTTATCTCCTGGGTGGGAATCAAACCCACTCACCTACAATTCTGGTTTAGCAATCAGGGTCACTAACCACTAGTCTAAAAGTTGATGGGCCTGTTAGTCTAGTGACTAGACTAACAGGCCCATCAACCTTTAAGATATTATCATGTGAGTTAGTTTTTAATTATGTTAATTTCACCTTTTAGTCTATATCTACCTTGTGGATAATTAATTACCATAATAAAAAATATTGGCAAGCTTCAAAGGTTCTCTGACTTTTTCAAATCTAATCCTACTAATATTATAAATGTGAAAGTTTATGAGGATGTATGGATGTATGTATGTATGTATGGATGTTTGTTACTCTTTCACACCAAAACTATGGAACCGATTGCAATGTAACTTGGTATGTAGATAGCTGGAGACCTGGATTAACATTTAGGCTACTTTTTATCCCGATATTCCCACGGGATCGGGACTTACGCGAGTGAAACCGCGGGGCGTTGTTGGTAATACATATTACAGAAGATCTTTTACAATTTTGGTGCTGCAAGAAAAACTTTTTCTAAAATGAGATATTATGCAGCAAGAAAAAGCACATAACTAGTTTTTGCCAAACTGCAGCAGTATCTAACAATGAAAAGTGAGATGTGAAGTATATGAGAGTCCTTAAACTTATTTCTGGTGAATACAATTAAATAAAGAATGCAGTTGCTTATATTAGTACAAATATTGATAAAACAGTTATTATATATTTAATCATACTTTTATCAGATTCTTATAAGAAACATACACTCTGCATGAATACTTACATGACTCGTATTTGTCAAGAATTTTACTTTTTCCAAAATGTTTGTCAAACAGTTTAAAATATTTCCAACTTTTATTATTTGTTTTCTTAGCAATTTTGTACATCTGGAAATAAACAACATATTATTGTTTTTTGGTGAAAACCATAAAATCATACCAGGTATTAGGTTATCACTATTTTAACAGGCTTATCTACTTACATCATAATTATATGACCACTTCTTTCTAACATGATCAACAGTCATCTCTCGGGGGAATCCACTCTCCAGTAGAAGTTTGTGAAATTCACTATTTAAAACAAGACAAAATAATACATTTATATATTTATAAAATACAAGGTATTAATTTAAACCTAATGTTCTTTTTGCCCAGGCTTTTAACAATTACATACACATAATAATATCGAAGTCTGAGTTGATGAACTCCAGACTAACGGAATTTAAATAAAATAGTTTGGTACTCACCCCCAGGGCTGTTTTTTAGCCTTAAACAGCAAATCATTTTCAAATCTAAGTTGGAATAACTTTTTATTAAGCTCAGAGGTCCCTAAACAATAAAATCAAATTAGTTCTTAAAAAACAACAAACTAAAGTATTTACAAACGGTCTAATAACTTACACACGAAAGATTTATCACCCATATTAAAACCAATAGCTTAATAAAAATTGGTTACTGATTTACAGTGAAAAATTAATAGGTACGTTATTTATTTACAAATTAATTAACAAAATCCAGTACAACAATACACATACAGTTCATCTATATACTACATGACAAGTTGACAAGTTGGCTGATGAATAGTTTGACATTGACAAAGACAACATAGGGTATGTTCCGATATACACTGCGAGCACTGTTCAGTGCCCGTAACAATGCAGCAACGAAGAACAGTTAAATTTAAATAGCAAAAAAAAAGGTTAAAAAACGACGAAGAGCAAATAAAAAATGAAACAAACGACTTCTCCCCGCCAACTTAAGACAGTCAGATGACAGTATACTGGACTGCGATCCGTTTTAAACAGTAACCAGTATAGCTAACGGCTATAGAAGCGGCTTCACAGAATACTAAATTGACGTCACACCTAACAGTGCCTTCAGACTGCAGTGCGTATCGGAATACACACATTATCTTATTATTGTAGATAACGCATTCTAACAGTTATATATAAAACAGTTAAATAGATTTGAATATATGAACTTTATTAATTTAAGCTGTAAAAAGTATGACTGTTATAAAGATAAGATAAGATAAGATAATTTATTTATTCGCTCAAACACATGTGTACATACAATAAACAATCGCATGCAAGATAGAAAGTTGGAGAAAGTTCAAAATATGTTTGCCATTTACAATGACGTGCGAATTTTAATTTAATTAATTTTTAAATCTGTATAAATTCTCATTAGTGATATATTTCTGTCACTTGACCTGATATCACCAGTTAACATTAGAAGAATGTGTATATATTATTTAAGTTATAATTAATTATCAGTCTAAAATTAATGTATACAATGTCAAAGTAATACTTATATTAAATCTTAATATTACGTCAAATGTGTCTAATTAGTTACTTAATTATGTCGAACCAAATTTATCATTCAAAAAGTCATTAACATTATAATAAGCTTTTTCAATAAGAAATGATTTTACTTTTTGCTTAAATGCTTCGCTACTTAGATCTTTCCAACATTTGGGAAATTTATTATAAATATTTGGAGCCATGCAAATAACACTTTTGCGCATAAGTGCAGCCCTAGCCGTATGCAGACAAAGTTTATTTTTATCGCGTCGATTTCGGGGAATCATATCTGCCATACGCGGAAATAGATTAGGATTGCTTTTTACAAATAATGCCGTTTCTAATATATAAAGGGACGGTAGTGTCAAAATTTTATAGCGTATAAAGTACGGCTTACAAGAGTCTCTCATGTCCAATCTTAACATCGATCTTAAACATCGCTTTTGGGCTTTAAAAGCGATTTCCTTGCTGGTTGTATTACCCCAAAATATTACCCCGTATCTTAAAATGGATTCAGTTAACCCGTAATACGCTGTTAGCAAAGCATCTATATTAAGTGTAAACGACAGCGTGTATAAAGCAAATGCATTGCTACTAATTCTCTTACAAATAGATTCAATATGAGTCTTCCAATTTAAGTTACGGTCAATTGTTAAACCTAGAAACTTTGTAGTATTAACAGCGTCAATAGCATTATTATTATATTTAATGTCAAATTTAGGAAATGTCAAAGCACGTTGGCCAAAATGCATAATTACTGTTTTATTAATATTTATTTTCAAATTATTGTTATCCAACCATTCAATCGTTTTATTTAACGTATTGTTTACATCTTCTTCATACAGATCTCGATAGCGACAAGGTATAGTGATCGTACTGTCGTCTGCGAATAGTGTCATAGGATGATTAATAGATCTCGGTAAATCATTGATATAAAGTGTAAAGAGAGAAGGTCCTAGTACACTTCCTTGAGGTACACCATAGACAACAGTACGTTCTTCAGATAAGAATATTTCCTCTCGTTTAGTATCACCATTTATTCTACTGATTTCCGTTACTTGTTTCCTATCGCGTAAGTATGATTGTAAGAGTTTCAGAATATTTCCTCGGATACCGTACGCCTCAAGCTTTTGTAATAGTATATCATGTTGTACGTAATCGAATGCCTGCGACATATCACAGAAAATAGCACAGACTGGGTTATTTCTATCTATGTTTGTCATAACTATGTATAAGAAGTCGTAGATTGCCATATTAATGGTTTTATTCTTTCTAAACCCTTTTTGTTCGTTGCAAAGTATGCTATGTTTTTCTAAATACGTACTAAGTTCTTTATAAATATAGGTTTCGAATATTTTAGAAAATATTGAGATTAGAGAAATTGGCCTGTAGTTTTCTTTTAAATCTTTTTCCGATTTCTTATGTAATGGTTTTACTATTGACTTTTTTAAAACATCAGGAAACATGCCTTCACAAATACTTAAATTAATTATATGAGATAATGGCTTACAGATCTCTTTAGCTACTACTTTAATTATTTTTGTTTGTATACCGTCGTATCCTGTGCTGTGTGTATTATTAAGACATGAAATTGTTTTCAATACATCCTTCGGTAAACACGGGGCCATAAACATAGAGTTTTTTCTATTTAAAATGTGTTTCGTGACTTGGGTCCCGGAATTATTTCTAGGCTGAATCTTATCAATGAAGTAATTGTTAAATAAATTTGCAATATGTTTCGGATCTAGAACAGCTGTGTCATTTTCTTGAATTACATTAATAGAGTTCTTTGGTATGTTTAGTTTGTTTTGATTTATTATTTGCCAAGTAGCTTTCGACTTATTTTTAGATGTTGTTATTTTGTGATTGTTTTGTGCGCGTTGAGTTAACTGTATGATTTTTCTATATAGCTTAGAATAATTCTTAAACTGGTTTTTATTTTATTGAGTTGGTTTTAATCGGGCCCGCCACAATAATTGTCGTTTCTTTATGCTGCAATTCTTTATACCACGCGATATCCATTTCTGCTTTTTAATTAAATTTACAGAAATAAGAGTTTCAGGAAAACACTGCCTATATAAAAATGAAAATATATCTATAAATGCATTATATGCAACATTTGTATCATTGGCTTCAAAGACTTCTGAAAAAGTCAAACTACTTAAATACGATTTAAATTTGTTAATATGCAACATTATTATAGTCCCGTTTAAGGGTTCGCCATTGATTTATAGCACTAATTGTATTAATAGGACATTTAAGTATCTGCGCCGTGTGGTCAGATAACGCTAATTCTAACACTAACGCACTACACGACTTGCTAAAGTTATGCGCAAAATTGTCAATGCACGTCTTAAGGCGAGTTGGTTGATAAAGTGCAAGATTTAAATTATAATTTAACAATACATTTTCAAATTCAATACATTGATTGTTTCTTTTTAAAACGTCAATATTAAAGTCTCCCGCTAAAACTATATTTTTATAGCATTTTTGTACTAAAATACGTAATATCATTTCCAATTTATCCATACACTCGTGAAAATTATTAGCATTTGGTACTCGATATATACAAACGAAAACCATTCTGTATTTGGTGAGTTCGATGGCGCAACATTCAAAAACACCAGTTGTTGATATTTTGGCTATTTTAGGTAATTCTCTCCATTGATGTCCGTTCCTAACAAAGATACATGCTCCACCTCTCTTGCTCTCTTTTCGACAGAAGCAGGCAGCCAAGTAGTAGTTGTGTATGTTAAGATGTTTTTTGTAGCATGGGATCATGAAGTGTTCCGTAATGAATAAAATATCTACACATATGTTTTTTTCTGTTAACTCTTGTAGGGAGACTGTAAGCGCGTTGGACTTCGCTAGCAATCCTGCAATATTCTGGTGCATGATATGTAAATAATTAGTCAAGAAAAAAGTTGTAGTTAGGTTCGTTATAAACTTGCTTATCGTTCTGGTTGTGCTCCATGTCAATGTTGTGTGTGATGTTAGTAATTAAATCCAATAAGTCCTTAAAAATAATACGTAGCCCATAATTATTCATAGAACCTGAATATGTTTTAAACATGGTGTAGTCATATTGTAGATTTAGATTACTGTCTAAAAGAAATGCATGTTCATGTGTTAATATATCCAGTTAAAGAAGGTTATTAAATGTTTCTACTCGACAGTTGAATAAGCTAGTATCAAAGGGATATTTATAGGTTGGCAAACATATAACAATATTAGTATGGTGTACAGCTTGTAATGTGTTTCTTAGGTGGAGTATAATATCATAATAGTTGCTAGTTCTCTTAAAGTCTTCTTCTCCAAGGAATATCACACAGAAGTCGTTCATAGTATAGTTCTTTAGCTTCGTATCTAGTCCGTTAAGAAGCTCTTCTACATTTCCATGAGGTTTCAGGTAGTGACATAGATTGTACTTATCTTCCAATGTATATTCAGCAGCGGATAGCATGTTGTTATTTTTATTACTGCTTAGTATACAGATTTTAGGTTTTACCACAAAGTATGAACGTAACTTTAAATTGTTATTGCTTACTTTATTATTATTAGGTCCTTTTGGTTTTTGTAATTGTGGAGTTGAGCAGCTAGTTAAACTTTCGGTTTTTTCTAATGGTTGGAGGTAGTTATGTTTAACAGCTTGTAGTTGAGATGTATTGTTTGTGTTCGGTGTCTTCGAATGACGTTTTTTTCTTCCTGATTTTGGTGTTGGTGTACTCTCAGACGTTGATACTTTTTTATAAATCTCTATTACATGTTTACATTTTCCTAATTCGTGTTTTAAATTACTGTTTTCTAAATTTAAATTTTCTATAATATAAAAAAAACTAATAATCCCACTAATATTATAAATGTGAAAGTTTGGGTGGATTGCGTTGCGATGAAACTTGGTATGAAGCTAGGTGGAGACCTGGATTAACACTTAGGCCAGGGCTACATCACTCGCTCGAGGTCGCGTTTTATATACCTACCAATTTCGCTTACCGTCCACGGTAAAAGTGTCAGTAGGGTAGACAATATGTAGCTGAGAGCACGCACGCACGGCAGAACGATATTCTCCGTAAATAAAAACAAAATGTCAAATCGAACTTATTATGAAGTGGAGATGTTTTGTTATTGCTATATGTATTTATTATGTTAAATTGCGTTATTGTTAGACGTTAGTGATCTATGAAATCCTTTAAAAATAAGTTGCAAAAATTATTTTAGCTATTACTTTTTTGTTAATATAATATAAAAACATCTCCACTTCAGGTGTTTATTCTTTACTCGCCATTGCCGCGTGGCTGTACTAATAATAAATATTAGTTATCTTCACAACAAAAAAATAAATGTTGCTTAGATAAATTCTATACGATCTTGATAAATGATGATGATGTAATAAATGTAGTCTATTAAACCGTCAATAATAAACCCATAATTTCTAAGAAAGGTGACGAACTTAGTAGGTGTGAACTGCCAGCGTATTCATTAATTGTTACTTGTAGGCAAGGCGAACTGACGGCTGCTTCTCTCACACAATATGTAATATAGTTAGAAACATAGTGAAAATAATAATAAGAGCTACTGAAATGTAAAACATATTGAGATCGGCACGGATTGAGGTTTTTATTTGAGTAGGTAGTTATTTGTTATTTAATACTTTTGTGTAACATAATATGTTATACAAAGTTTAAGTTATCAGAGTATCTTTCTCTAGTCTACGCAACAGCCATTACTAGCAACCCGCCCCAGCTTCGCACGGGTATCAGAGACATCTCCAACAATCATGATCATAAATTGCCCTATCTATTGATGAAAACCGCATGAAAATCTGTTAAGCAGTTTTTGAGTTTATCGTGAACAGATAGACAGACAGACAAACGCGGCGGGGGACTTTGTTTTATAATATGCAGTGATGTAGTGATAGTGATGTATATGTCTACAGCATCAACATTTTATGTTACTATCGAACTATCGAAGGGATACTTTAATTACCTATAAAAATTAAAGAAAAATTAAAGAAAAAAAAATGTATTCATCATTATATAAAACTCATCCATAAATTTGATTATCAAGTGTGTGTTCCGATATGCACTTCGAGCACTATAAGGAGTGAGGACGTCAATTTAATATACTGCGAAGCTGTTCCTTTATAATTAGCTATACTGGTTGCTGTTTAATACGGAACGCAGTCCAGTATACTGTCATCTATGTTTTTTGGAGCTGTTTTGACGTGAAAATAATTATCATATATAATTACAAGTTATCTGTTCAACAAGAAAAATTATTGTTTGAATGTAGTTATATGTAAAAATTTAATATTCAAGTCAATTGTCAATTGAATTACTCGCATAATAAAAGTAAGTTTACTTTTTATAAGGGAAAATATTGTTTTTCAAGAAACCGAATGCATAATAACTTTATAACCGAATTATTTTTTAATGGGGCTATGTACGTTAAAAGTGATGAACATATTTCGACAAATAATTGTTTACTATTTAACTGGATAAAAATTGTAGTTGATCACGTAATCAAAGCACTGAGAGCACCTTTCCTCGAAAACGGCAGTGCTCACAGTACAAAAATGGCGACGATTTATGACGTCATATATTTCCCTAGGATACTGCAGCAGTGTACTGTCAGTCCATAACGAAACGAATTTTGGCGCGGTAAGAGCACTGAATAGTGCTCGAAGTGTATATCGGAACATACCCCAAATAAATAATTTATTTTATTATTTGTGTACTGTGTACAACCCTAGAGTGTCCGGCAGTTCGGCTGACACACACAGACGAAATTAGCGCGGTGGGCAAGGCGTTCTCAACGTTCGAAGAGCGTTAATAAGATATATTTCTGGTCGCAGCTAACGCCAGGTTTTATTATTTAAATTTTGTAGGCTATTATAACGTAGGTATTTTCAGTTTTGTATGGGAGTGATGTATCTGTTACGAAGTAACTATTATCTTATCTGTGCTTAGGCTACTTTTTATCCCGATATTTCGCGGGGCGCTGCTAGTTTAATGCAGTTATTGTTATGTAGTAAAGACACATTTTCCAACGGACGGATAACTATTATGCGACACTGAGTTATTATTTACGCTAGTAATAATAACCCCGGCCACACCGGGCGCCAAATCAATAGATCGGCGGCGCAACAAAGCAAAAGGTCATCCCATTCTTTTTACGGTGAACAGCAGTTTGATAATTCACATTTTTATCAGCAAAAGGCTTCAAGTATGGGGGCCTAACATAAAAAAATTGAGATTTTGAATTTATATTGGTAGTTGGCCACATACCATGGCCACGTTAAAATGTACAGCATACTAAGGATAAAATAATAAACTTCTGGTTTGCCATGTTTATGGATAAATACAATGGTTGAGTAAAATGAATATATCCATGTAAGTTTCGTAATGGCATAATATTAATAACATACTACTTTAACCAAAATCTACATCGTTTGACATTTCAGTATTATTTATATTTTAGTTTATGGGTTGACTCGACTAATAAACTAAAGAAAGGGGTAAAGAATTCGGTACATCTCTTTAACTTTATTTTGATTCTGCGAGATTAAATGAATTTTCACGTGGTTTTACACCAAAGAGTAAATGTTTTACACACTTCGGCATGTTTTTTAAAAATATATTGTAATTTTGAATTAAATTGGTAAGAATGCATCGACTTGCATCTGCCAGGAATTTCTATCAAAGTTCATATCATGGGATTTCTTTGACTTCGAACAAAATAGTCAGAAATACTTCATTTACAGAAATAAAATGTACATTTTGTCGCAATATTTTGCTAGACCGATTTGGTTCAGGTAATATTTTATTATACAGTTACTATTACCCTTCCGTGTATTTAATTACATGTAAATATAAAATGTTTGTTACCAACCTAGGTTACCTAGTTGCATAACATTTTATTTATTTTATTTTAGAAAACTTCTACACAGTAAGACATCAATCTACTAAAACGGCTAACTTACCCAATTCAGCAAGGAAAAAGAAACATAAAAATTATAAAAAATATGGAGAATTACTTGAAGGTATGTTTTGTAAACTAAAATAGAAGTACTGTTTTAACCTACAATTTTTACTTTTCTGAGTAACGTCTTGCTGTCTTGTCCCTTTACATTTACCCTCTAATGGCTTAGTTCAGCAAGGATTTTTTTTTATTATCAGAAACTGGCTTACCCAATTAACATCATTTTATCAAAAGTTATTGGACTATTGCAGTCCCACAAAAAAACCTCAATTTTTCTCATCATAAGAACCTTCCTCAGACTTTAAATATTTGAAAAAAAAATTGCAGAATCGGTCCAGCTGTTGTCGAGTTTTGCGCTTAGCAACACATTTAGCCATTAATTTTCATTTATATAGAGATATATATATATATATGAGAAAGTACATATAGGTATGGTTTGTTTATAAAAATAGAAATACTACTTTTATACCTACCAACTCTAAAATTCTTTGATTAATGTCTATCCCCTCATGATGCATTACTCATGATAGATTAGCCCTTCTTTGTAACAAAATACCATTTTAAATAGAGAATGTGTTTTATAAAGATTAAAAACGATTGGAATAACCAGTCCTATAAGTGCACTTGTCTACTGCACTACCAGATCTTAATATAATGTAACGTAATAAACATAAAAAACTTTTTTTTTTGTTACATATTTACTCTGTAGCATACAACCTGCATGTTCATACACCATTCTTGTAATGCCAAGTTAATTGAAGAAATTGAAAATACTTAATTCTATATATATGAAGTTAGTCTACTATTGTAGATGTGATACCAAAAGTCGTGGTACAAATAACATCATAAGCGGAAGATTTTCGAAAATTACTGAATGTTGACAACTTTATTCAGGCTGTAACTTAGGGCCTTTGATTGATTTCCCAATGTAATCCTTTTGTGTCAAATTGTACTGTACTTATCAGTTAAATTTGTTTCTTTATCAATTATTATTTTTACATGTGTTTTATGCATATTATATGTGTTTATAGTGTACTAGTAAATAAAAAAAAACATTAAATATTAAAAATATGTAGAGTTTAGAAAAATCCATGTAAATGAAACAAATAAATCAATTTGCAGCTCTATACCAAATCTATGTATCTTTTATATGTTTTTGATTTGTGATATAAATATTGAAGAAAATTTAAACTAAAATTTTTTTTTAGTCGGAGCCCAAGCTATGACAGAAACTAAGGTCTCAATAAGCAAATTACGTGCTGTACATCTGTCAAAGTTGGCTACAAGTCCAGTTTCCCTTGGACAACTGCATCAATTAACTACAAAGACTGCAAAAACTTCAAAGGTAGCTGAAGTAGATCCAGAACTATTACAATCTGTTAGAGATAAAATCTTAAAGAAAACTACATGTGTAAATAAGTATTCTACAGTTGCGGAGAGCCCTAAAGGGGTAGACATTGTTTTAGAAGATGATAAATGTGCATTAATATATACTAGTCATAAATTATCTAATACTGAGAACAAATTTAAGACAAAACAATACATAGACATGGTGAAAGAAAGTTATTACAATTTTAGAAAAGCGACAATTTATGATCAGAGATTGCAAGACTTGAGGTATGCAATCACTGAAGGACTGACTCAGGAGTTTAACTTAAATGAAGTACCATCAAACAAAAATGATTCTTTGAATGAAGAGAATCAATTCACCCCTTTGGTAAAGGGTCCTCATGCAGTGTTTAGGGAGCTGTTTATAGATAACCAGTTAGATAGCTATGATCAGGAACTTATGAGTCATATTACAAATATACAGTAAGTACTTCCCTAAAATTTTAATATATTTTTTTTTAGTTTTTCTCTAACAGAAATTGACTTGATTTGATTGTAGAGGTATGAGTCACTGCTATTTATACCTGTAGCTTTTTAGGAGATTCAACAAGTGTAACAGCATTATTAAAATGCATATTATTCATGAACTGTACCATAAAATAATCAAGACAATCTGTTTACTCTACATTAAACAAGAATTAAATTAAAAACTAAAACACAAAATATGTTCATGCTAGCAGTCATTGATTTTTCTCATTACTTTATTAATTCTCTAAGACATTGACAATCCTCAACAACCAATTAAGTGTAAAAAAGTAATAATAGTAATCAAATTTCAGATCTCAAGGTCTAGTACATCCAGCAATAGAAGACATCTATGGTGATCCAACACTCCACAGTGAAATAGCTGACACCAGGGAGGAACTAGACTTAGATCATATTGACTCTATCCCTGCAAAGGCACTAAAGATTAAAGAAGTGTAAGTTGTATAAAATATTTTCAGCTGCCTTGTCTTATGCTTGCACACCTATAACTTGAATTGTAATATTTAGGTAGATATCAATGCTCAGGTTTTCCAGATAGCACCATTATCATGTCCATGGATGAGCTAACCACCGGATGTCGTAGTTTTTATGTGACTTTAAGCTCTTGCACCTAACACAATTATAAACTATATATATATTAATTAATCATAACTTAAAATACAGGAAACAAGCGATAAGACAAAAAAATAAGGTAAAACGGCAAAAACGAAAGGCGAAGCAAGAATTGAACATGAAACAAGATATGAAAGAATTAGAGCGGCAAGGTAAACAAGAATCCTTGCACCGGGTCCTAGCTGCACATTTGCAGCTACTCTGCTCATTAGATATGATGCAAGAGGTTAGTGTTTTTTATAAAAAGTGTTTGAGTTATTATATTTGTTAGTGCTTCTAGTTAATAATAATAACTGGACACATCTCACACACTGTCGTCTGATCCCAAACTAGGCATAGCCTGTACTATGGTAACCAGACTGCTGATAAACATACTTATATATTTCTATATACATACATATTACAGATAAATTACACCCAGACACAGAACAAATAATCGTGCTCATCACACAAATATTTGTCCTGGGTGGGAATCGAACCCACGACCTCTGGCTCAGCAGTCAGGATGACTAACCACTAAACCAACAGGCCAGTCGAATCGGCCTAGTTAGCTGAATTGGCTCGACAGATGTGGATGAAATTTTGGACGTAGATAGACTGTGCCCTGGTTTAACACATACAAATCCAGAGTATTTAACACATACCATATCTCATTGTACAGACATTTTAGACATAGGTAACTGTAAATGAATGTTATTCCATACACATGTTTCGACGATCGTGTCAATTAACACCCAATAGAGAAGATAGTCAAGTAGGTCATCTATTTGACTTGCTACTTATCAGTTATCTCAAAACTAGTGTCATACTTAAGTATTCTTTTTTGATTCTAAATTTTATTTTATTTTTAGTTTACTTCTTGACCCACAACAAAAAAATTACTTCATTTTGTAATATTAGTTTAGGAATGTTTTTGGTCAGAATCCCATTTCATAATGAGGAAATGATTGTTATTGGTTTGTAAACATACTATTTCACACCCCTGTAATTTACTGTATGTACAAAATTGGTCAAAACACCATTTCGAAAGAGAGTTTTTAAATACTTGTTAGTATCTTTACTTTCAACACTACATTTATTCATAAAGGTGTGGTATTCAGAGTAATAAGAAGAAACACATTTTAAATTTCTAATTTTGTGTCTCACTAAGCTAAATCACGGTTTATCTCATGCTATGGCAACTTGGAACATAAAAGAATTGCACTTTTTTTATTGAGTCCAGTGCCATCCCAAGGATAGATACCGGAACTAAAATTACTGTGTTACAATATTTAAATTTATAATATGTATGAGGAGAAATTTATTACCCACAAATGTATTACGATTTAAAATTCGCATTTGTAAATACCAAAATATTGCATATTAAATATCTAAAACCACTTCAAATTCTTTACAAACAACAATTTGTTCACCAACACACAATAATATTAATTAAAAATACAATCGTAACAATCAACATTTTTTTTTAATATTTGGAACTTATTAATATTAGGTTGGCAACACTTCACTTATATTGCAAATGGCTGCGTATGAGTACCGATTGCCGGTTTCTTGTGCCTTTCTTTTTGCAATAAAAGTTTTGGTTTAAATATAAAAATCGGAGATTAGTCATAAACATACATTAATTAGCTAACGTATAAAATTCTCATGTTAGAACCAATAAAACAAGAAACAGGCAACAACAAAACATTCCTACACCGTATAAGTAGGTACCTATATATTGTTCAATTGTATATATATATATATATATATACCTATAGATATGTATATTATATTAGTTTTCGGTATCTGACCACCAGGCAGAGTTTTGTGTTGTCAATAAAAAGAAGCAGAGCTGCCTGTCTATATCCTATATACTATTGTAGTCTTTGGTTTATCTTTAGTGTTATCAACTACATGGCTGACCGCGTCTGATAAGTTGAGAGCATTGACTACAAGATAGACTATCAGATTGAAATTATTTTGTTAAATCTACCTTTAAAAGAGAAACTAGAAATAAGCATTTTAAAGCTGTTGTTCATTGTGTTTGTTACAACTAGAATAGATCTGTCATATTCTACATTTTATTTTGTGAATTGGTATGTTTAGCATCTTTTGTTGCTAACTGTACAAGACTATACTGAACTTCCCTACATAAGATCCTTCTACATAGGGATACAGAGTAGTATTCCCATTATTAAATCAGCTCCTCGGAGAGTCAACACAATAGTAATGCAATTGACACCACGCTATTGCAAGTGTTTGTAAGCACCAGTAACGGCTACCTCAAAAGCAGGATGTGTGCTTGCCCGAGGAGTATATGGAAAAGAACACGACTCTTGTCCTTTTTGGAATATTGTTTACCTTAGCATAAACATTTTCAGTCATACTTTCTTTGACTCTTGTCTTAAAGTAGTCAACGCAGGTTAGATAGAATAGAAATACTTACTGGGCCGAATGGCATTAAGCATTAGCGTCTATCTCACGCAGGCAGTTTGAGTTTGATTGCCAACCGGCACCTGTCTACCTGCCAACCCAATACGTCAATGTGCCCATCAGTAGGACGGTTTCTAAGCAAACAATTTATAAAATATCCAAATATAATCATTGCCAAGTGTCAAATACTTCCTTTTAATCTACTAGATATAGTTCGCAGTCCGTTCGTATGTAGAATTACGATGAAATACTTTTATAGGTACAAATAATTATTTAAATTTGGAGTACTCTATTACAGGCTCACCAAATATTACAGTATTATAGACAAAGGGGTTCGAGAGCAGTCAATCATCCTAAAATTAATGATGTCAAAGTTTATAACACACTATTACATGGCTATGCTAAAATGGTAAGTGATTCCATGATATTTGCCCGGCTTCGCTCATAGTAAGTAATTTTTCCATCCCTCAGGAATCATTTTTTTTTAAAGGTATGTCCTTTGTTGTATCCATCGCAAAGTATATGCAATATTTCTTAGAGATTGGATCAAAGGTGCGGCAGCGTATTAAGTACGAATAAATAAACATTATTTAAAAAAAAAGGTTATCCCCTCAATGGAGGTGGAGACATTCCGGATCAAGCATGTCATGATTTATATTACTGTTAACGAATTATCACCAAAAAGTGCTGATAATGCAGCTTTCAAGGTCACAGATCTTTATAATAAAATTATCTCATGCATCATTTTCAGGGATCGCTGGAAGACACACAAAAAGTATTATCATATATGTCGCAGGATAAAATACAAATGAATGCACAGACATATGCAGCAGTGTTTGAGTGCATAGAAAAAGGTAATCCCGAAGACAAATTAGATTTACTTTCTCACTATGGACAAGAAATGCTACATAAGGTTAGTATACTTGAAAATAGAAACAAATTTATAAACAATACATAAAAAATCATTTTTAGTAGTTACCAAAAACCAAACTGTGGTTATATGAAGATGAAGGATTACCATAGTGTTGTTTATTTATGTGGGGCAGGGATAGCAACGTACAAGTGACGCCACTAGTTTTATGAATGTTTATAGGCTGCTCACTATAAGGGCGTGAGTCTTCTAGTTTTTTCTATTTTTAATTTTCTTTTCCAGAATATAACCCTCAACGACTTACTAGACAAGACAAAGTTCCTGTACGATCAACGCGAAGTAGTTTTACAAGCGATTCACAGGATACAGCCAACGTTCGAACCAAAATACACACCACCGATACTCGATTACAACTGTCGTTTACTAGACAAGTTAACATTGAACAATGTTGAGAATAGACATGGGCTGATGACATCACCAGCAGAAGATGTCATATCGCTGGAGGAGATGATGAAGAAAGTAAAACAGCAGTTACAATATGAAATGAAAGGAGAGTTAGAAATACAGAATATTGGTGTCAAGGACGAGAAGTCACCTACCGTGGTGTTCTGCGTAAGTAGTTATATATAAAAGTAGTCTCAAGGTTGTTTTCCTGTCAGGTCATATTAATAAAAAGAAAAAATATTGAGTATGTTTTTTATAAATGCATTTGTTATTGTTATTTACAGAGGAAGAAACTTGAAGAGACAGAAAATGAATGGCGAGGTGTCATCCGCGAAGCGTTTGTACGAAATCTCGGTACACTCAAATCTCAATGCTGCGCTTCGCATTCGGCCATTACTCTGTATCCCTACCTTAAAGTATTACAGGTATTCTTGAATCTAAATAAAAAATACATTTATTGAAAACATTAGTTGAAAACGCCTGGCCTATAACGTTTTCAAGGTAGAGCAAGTAAATTTAATCTATTTAAATAGAAAATTGGAAAAGTAGGAGTAGTTTAAAGAATATGACAATACTATCTCGAATTACGTTTTTTTTTACTTTAGAAATATGCGTATGCGCGCGCGATGCAGCTATCGGCAACACTGCGCGTGACTGCGTATAAGGTCCGCCGGCGGACCAGCGGCCGGTACGTGTTTAGCGCGCGTTAGTACATCAAGTGACATAGGCCTGGCTAGTAGCGGCGCTAGCTACATTTTTAGGTGGTGCGAGACCCGAAAGTGGCGCCCCTATAAATTCAAAACCTCAATTTTCCTATGTCGATCGCCGTAAAAAGAATTTGATGACCTTTTTTTTTATTCCTCATATACAAAATATTTTGGACACCCCATATACTTGAGGGTTGTTACGGATAAAAATGTAAAAATGTGAATGTAATTAAAATTTTGTTTTGTTGCGCCCCCGATCTATTGATTTGGCGCCCCCTGCATGACGGAGCCCGGCGAGAACGCCCTAGGGCCGCCCCTGAGCCTGGGCTGAGATAGACTATACATTTTAGCCACGTCCAGTGATGTGTTTAAATCATTAACTAGGTTTATTATCAAGTCTATATAAGCAAACGATTACGTGTCACTTATGCTTACATAAATTTTTTACAGGTTGATCAATTCGTCGATTTGGTCATGGGTGAGCTTAGCAAGCTGGTAGATGGCAGTGAAACATACAGTCCTACGCTTAAACTACTACAAAGAGATTTAGGAACTCAAGTATATCACAAGTAAGCCCTTAAAATAGTTTTTTGATTTATGTTTATGGTATAGGTGGCAAGCGAGCAGACGGGTTACCTGATGGTAAGTGACTACCGCCGCCCATGGACACGTGCAACTCAAGAGACACAAGTGCGTTGCCGGCCTTTGAAGTGGGAGTACGCTCTTTTCTTGAATGTTTGAAGGTCGTATCGGTCCGGAAATACCGTTTATGGACACTCAACAGTTTATTTTTCTCAAGTTTTGGAAGGTGAATGAATGAATTCCATGTATTTAAATTAACGAGGTAGTTACAGTTTATCAATGCAAATTGCACAAGTTTGTGTAGTTTGACTTTGAACAACAGCTAACATGAAAATTTCGTGTTTTCAAATATGCTACGCGTAAACTTTGAAGAATTTGCGGATGTTTGGTAAACCTCGCTAATTTCCGCGTTAAATTTATACATCCTTTCTGCGTAACTGCGTACAATTTACCAAAATAGCTGACGTTTACACGAGTTACTCCACTCTTAAGGCACGTACGCATGAACGATATAATAATATTGCTGTTGTAAAAACGTAGAATAAGCTTATGTTTGAGAAGACATTGATTCATATCGCACAGGTTTTAACCTATCTCGACATCAGGGTTTTGATGGTAGAAGTATGTACAATTTAAATAAAAAAAATACCTCCGATTTTTTAAGTGAAAACTTCTTTAGGCACGTTTATGCATTTTTGCTATGGGGAAAAAGCATTGAACTCGTTACCGTCACGCTAATAATACATATATAGATTCACTAGAGGGCGATAATCTAAACCTTGAGTTTTGTCAGCTCCTTATTAATTAATCTTAAAAAAAATGTGTTTTTTACTTCTGACGTGCAGTCCTAAGACTAACAGTTTTTTTTTTAAGCAAGGTTACGCTCGATTTTTTAATCGAATACAAAAGCGGTCAGTGCCGCGACTAAACTATTGATTTTACTCTAAAACCAAGTTGATAAGTGTAATTGTCCATATTTGTTTCTAGATATCAAATAGAGCAATACCGCAACAATGGCATTCTACAGAAGATAGAGCGTATTTACGAAAAGTACTGCGAGTGGTACGTGAAGCGTGAGTCGGTCGACAACACGGGCTTGCCGTACAACGGGCGCCAAGCGTGGCAGACGCTCGTACATATGAATAGAGAAGGTCCTAGTATGGTAAGTTTAGATATACGTACGTGACGCTATGATATTCGATAGTGTATAACAAATTAGAATGTTTACCTTAGTCACCGAGTTTAGATTGTATCGATAAAAATATTTAAAAACGTTATGCGTTCATTCACTATAATACAATAATAATCATCGCCATTATTTATGTATGTAAGCAACAGTATGTGGCAACCCAAAAACATTTTTGACATACAGTTAGCAAAATTAAGCGATCAATAAATCACAGTCACACTCGATATCTTTTAGCACCGGTGACCGGCGATTTAGTGATTTTTCGGAAGTGTGGCTGGTGACTAAGCCCCGCAAACTTAATCTCAAAATAGGAAGTCGCAGGATCGAAATCGAATAATGCATCGATTGACGTTGGTCGTAGATGCGCGAACGATGGCTTTTAATAATAATTCAACGTTTTTAGGGAGATAGAGAATCTAAAATAAAAACTGATTTCAGGAACCGTATGAACTCTTTGTTACTGATAAATCGTCATTTTATTAGATGTTATTTGGTCTAAAATTATAGCAAATATTGTTGTTTTCTTATACAGGATATAGAAGAAACACCTTGGCCTATGGAAATGCGACAGAACGTTGGCAAGTTCTTATATAACATCATAATAAATGACGTCAAAATTGATGTCAACATGTTCAAGACGAAAGCGAAAGAGTGAGTATTTTACATTACATTTCGATATAATCACATGCTAACTGTTATATCTTGAGACTTAATCGAGCTAATATTTTCGTGTTACACTTTTCAGTTAAAGCGTGTTTTTTAGTTCTTTAAACTATAATTTATTGTACAGGAGTTACACCAGTGGAAGTGTACATGCTATTATCAAAAAAAAACTACAACATTATTATATTATAGGGGGCAAACGAGCAGACGCGTCACCTGATTGTAAGTGACTACCGTCATACAAGCATTAGTCAACTATTATTTAAAACTAAAAATAAGATCTAATGGTGAAATTATCTATTGTAATAAATAGAAAGAAGTTGCCTGCGGTGTACAAGGTGCACCGGCCGTGGGGGCGCCTGGTGCGCCTCGAGCTCAAGCCGCACCCCGCGCTGGCGCGACTGTGGACCGGCGCCGCCAGGCGCGAGCTGCGCATGCGCGCCGCGCTCACTCCCACGCACGCGCCGCCCGCGCCCTGGGCCAGAGTCGACCGGGGCGCACTGCTACTTACGCACACTCCTCTCGTCAGGTACGTACTTACTTACTGACTCCCACGCACACGCCGCCCGCGCCCTGGGCCTGAGTCGACCGGGGCGCACTCCTACTCAGGCACACTCCTCTCGTCAGGTACGTACCTACTTACTCACACCCACGCACGCGCCGCCCGCGCCCTGGGCCAGAGTCGACCGGGACGCACTGCTACTTACGCACACTCCTCTCGTCAGGTACGTACTTACTTACTGACTTCCACGCACACGCCGCCCGCGCCCTGGGCCAGAGTCGACCGGGGCGCACTCCTACTCACGCACGCTCCTCTCGTCAGGTACGTACCTACTTACTCACTCCCACGCACGCGCCGCCCGCGCCCTGGGCCAGAATCGGCCGGGACGCACTGCTACTTACGCACACTCCTCTCGTCAGGTACGTACTTACTTACTGACTCCCACGCACACGCCGCCCGCGCCCTGGGCCAGAGTCGACCGGGGTGCACTCCTACTCACGCACACTCCTCTCGTCAGGTACGTACCTACTTACTCACTCCCACACACGCGCCGCCCGCGCCCTGGGCCAGAGTCGACCGGGACGCACTGCTACTTACGCACACTCCTCTCGTCAGGTACGTACTTACTTACTGACTCCCACGCACACGCCGCCCGCGCCCTGGGCCAGAGTCGACCGGGTCGCACTCCTACTCACGCACACTCCTCTCGTCAGGTACGTACCTACTTACTCACACCCACGCACGCGCCGCCCGCGCCCTGGGCCAGAGTCGACCGGGACGCACTGCTACTTACGCACACTCCTCTCGTCAGGTACGGACTTACTTACTGACTCCCACGCACACGCCGCCCGCGCCCTGGGCCAGAATCGACCGGGACGCACTGCTACTTACGCACACTCCTCTCGTCAGGTACGTACTTACTTACTCACTCCCACGCACGCGCCGCCCGCCCCTGGGCCAGAGTCGACCGGGACGCACTGCTACTTACGCACACTCCTCTCGTCAGGTACGTACTTACTTACTGACTCCCACGCACACGCCGCCCGCGCCCTGGGCCAGAGTCGACCGGGGCGCACTCCTACTCAGGCACACTCCTCTCGTCAGGTACGTACCTACTTACTCACACCCACGCACGCGCCGCCCGCGCCCTGGCTCAGAGTCGACCGGGGCGCAATCCTACTCAGGCACACTCCTCTCGTCAGGTACGTACTTACTTACTGACTCCCACGCACACGCCGCCCGCGCCCTGGGCCAGAGTCGACCGGGGTGCACTCCTAATCACGCACACTCCTCTCGTCAGGTACGTACCTACTTACTCACTCCCACACACGCGCCGCCCGCGCCCTGGGCCAGAGTCGACCGGGGCGCACTGCTACTTACGCACACTCCTCTCGTCAGGTACGTACTTACTTACTGACTCCCACGCACACGCCGCCCGCGCCCTGGGCCAGAGTCGACCGGGTCGCACTCCTACTCACGCACACTCCTCTCGTCAGGTACGTACCTACTTACTCACTCCCACGCACGCGCCGCCCGCCCCTGGGCCAGAGTCGACCAGGACGCACTGCTACTTACGCACACTCCTCTCGTCAGGTACGTACTTACTTACTGACTCCCACGCACACGCCGCCCGCGCCCTGGGCCAGAGTCGACCGGGGCGCACTGCTACTTACGCACACTCCTCTCGTCAGGTACGTACTTACTTACTGACTCCCACGCACACGCCGCCCGCGCCCTGGGCCAGAGTCGACCGGGACGCACTGCTACTTACGCACACTCCTCTCGTCAGGTACGTACTTACTTACTGACTCCCACGCACACGCCGCCCGCGCCCTGGGCCAGAGTCGACCGGGTCGCACTCCTACTCACGCACACTCCTCTCGTCAGGTACGTACCTACTTACTCACTCCCACGCACGCGCCGCCCGCCCCTGGGCCAGAGTCGACCAGGACGCACTGCTACTTACGCACACTCCTCTCGTCAGGTACGTACTTACTTACTGACTCCCACGCACACGCCGCCCGCGCCCTGGGCCAGAGTCGACCGGGGCGCACTGCTACTTACGCACACTCCTCTCGTCAGGTACGTACTTACTTACTGACTCCCACGCACACGCCGCCCGCGCCCTGGGCCAGAGTCGACCGGGACGCACTGCTACTTACGCACACTCCTCTCGTCAGGTACGTACTTACTTACTGACTCCCACGCACACGCCGCCCGCGCCCTGGGCCAGAGTCGACCGGGGCGCACTGCTACTTACGCACACTCCTCTCGTGAGGTACGTACTTACTTACTGACTCCCACGCACACGCCGCCCGCGCCCTGGGCCAGAGTCGACCGGGGTGCACTCCTAATCACGCACACTCCTCTCGTCAGGTACGTACCTACTTACTCACTCCCACACACGCGCCGCCCGCGCCCTGGGCCAGAGTCGACCGGGGCGCACTGCTACTTACGCACACTCCTCTCGTCAGGTACGTACTTACTTACTGACTCCCACGCACACGCCGCCCGCGCCCTGGGCCAGAGTCGACCGGGTCGCACTCCTACTCACGCACACTCCTCTCGTCAGGTACGTACCTACTTACTCACTCCCACGCACGCGCCGCCCGCCCCTGGGCCAGAGTCGACCAGGACGCACTGCTACTTACGCACACTCCTCTCGTCAGGTACGTACTTACTTACTGACTCCCACGCACACGCCGCCCGCGCCCTGGGCCAGAGTCGACCGGGGCGCACTGCTACTTACGCACACTCCTCTCGTCAGGTACGTACATACTTACTGACTCCCACGCACACGCCGCCCGCGCCCTGGGCCAGAGTCGACCGGGACGCACTGCTACTTACGCACACTCCTCTCGTCAGGTACGTACTTACTTACTGACTCCCACGCACACGCCGCCCGCGCCCTGTGCCAGAGTCGACCGGGGCGCACTCCTACTCACGCACACTCCTCTCGTTAGGTACGTACCTACTTACTCAATCCCACGCACGCGCCGCCCGTGCCCTGGGCCAGAGTCGACCGGGACGCACTCCTACTCACGCACACTCCTCTCGTCAGGTACGTACCTACTTACTCACTCCCACGCACGCGCCGCCCGCGCCCTGGGCCAGAGTCGACCGGGGCGCACTGCTACTTACGCACACTCCTCTCGTGAGGTACGTACTTACTTACTGACTCCCACGCACACGCCGCCCGCGCCCTGGGCCAGAGTCGACCGGGTCGCACTCCTACTCACGCACACTCCTCTCGTCAGGTACGTACCTACTTACTCACTCCCACGCACGCGCCGCCCGCCCCTGGGCCAGAGTCGACCAGGACGCACTGCTACTTACGCACACTCCTCTCGTCAGGTACGTACTTACTTACTGACTCCCACGCACACGCCGCCCGCGCCCTGGGCCAGAGTCGACCGGGGCGCACTGCTACTTACGCACACTCCTCTCGTCAGGTACGTACTTACTTACTGACTCCCACGCACACGCCGCCCGCGCCCTGGGCCAGAGTCGACCGGGGCGCACTCCTACTCACGCACACTCCTCTCGTTAGGTACGTACCTACTTACTCAATCCCACGCACGCGCCGCCCGTGCCCTGGGCCAGAGTCGACCGGGACGCACTCCTACTCACGCACACTCCTCTCGTCAGGTACGTACCTACTTACTCACTCCCACGCACGCGCCGCCCGCGCCCTGGGCCAGAGTCGACCGGGGTGCACTCCTAATCACGCACACTCCTCTCGTCAGGTACGTACCTACTTACTCACTCCCACACACGCGCCGCCCGCGCCCTGGGCCAGAGTCGACCGGGGCGCACTGCTACTTACGCACACTCCTCTCGTCAGGTACGTACTTACTTACTGACTCCCACGCACACGCCGCCCGCGCCCTGGGCCAGAGTCGACCGGGTCGCACTCCTACTCACGCACACTCCTCTCGTCAGGTACGTACCTACTTACTCACTCCCACGCACGCGCCGCCCGCCCCTGGGCCAGAGTCGACCAGGACGCACTGCTACTTACGCACACTCCTCTCGTCAGGTACGTACTTACTTACTGACTCCCACGCACACGCCGCCCGCGCCCTGGGCCAGAGTCGACCGGGGCGCACTGCTACTTACGCACACTCCTCTCGTCAGGTACGTACTTACTTACTGACTCCCACGCACACGCCGCCCGCGCCCTGGGCCAGAGTCGACCGGGACGCACTGCTACTTACGCACACTCCTCTCGTCAGGTACGTACTTACTTACTGACTCCCACGCACACGCCGCCCGCGCCCTGGGCCAGAGTCGACCGGGTCGCACTCCTACTCACGCACACTCCTCTCGTCAGGTACGTACCTACTTACTCACTCCCACGCACGCGCCGCCCGCCCCTGGGCCAGAGTCGACCAGGACGCACTGCTACTTACGCACACTCCTCTCGTCAGGTACGTACTTACTTACTGACTCCCACGCACACGCCGCCCGCGCCCTGGGCCAGAGTCGACCGGGGCGCACTGCTACTTACGCACACTCCTCTCGTCAGGTACGTACTTACTTACTGACTCCCACGCACACGCCGCCCGCGCCCTGGGCCAGAGTCGACCGGGACGCACTGCTACTTACGCACACTCCTCTCGTCAGGTACGTACTTACTTACTGACTCCCACGCACACGCCGCCCGCGCCCTGGGCCAGAGTCGACCGGGGCGCACTGCTACTTACGCACACTCCTCTCGTGAGGTACGTACTTACTTACTGACTCCCACGCACACGCCGCCCGCGCCCTGGGCCAGAGTCGACCGGGGTGCACTCCTAATCACGCACACTCCTCTCGTCAGGTACGTACCTACTTACTCACTCCCACACACGCGCCGCCCGCGCCCTGGGCCAGAGTCGACCGGGGCGCACTGCTACTTACGCACACTCCTCTCGTCAGGTACGTACTTACTTACTGACTCCCACGCACACGCCGCCCGCGCCCTGGGCCAGAGTCGACCGGGTCGCACTCCTACTCACGCACACTCCTCTCGTCAGGTACGTACCTACTTACTCACTCCCACGCACGCGCCGCCCGCCCCTGGGCCAGAGTCGACCAGGACGCACTGCTACTTACGCACACTCCTCTCGTCAGGTACGTACTTACTTACTGACTCCCACGCACACGCCGCCCGCGCCCTGGGCCAGAGTCGACCGGGGCGCACTGCTACTTACGCACACTCCTCTCGTCAGGTACGTACTTACTTACTGACTCCCACGCACACGCCGCCCGCGCCCTGGGCCAGAGTCGACCGGGACGCACTGCTACTTACGCACACTCCTCTCGTCAGGTACGTACTTACTTACTGACTCCCACGCACACGCCGCCCGCGCCCTGTGCCAGAGTCGACCGGGGCGCACTCCTACTCACGCACACTCCTCTCGTTAGGTACGTACCTACTTACTCAATCCCACGCACGCGCCGCCCGTGCCCTGGGCCAGAGTCGACCGGGACGCACTCCTACTCACGCACACTCCTCTCGTCAGGTACGTACCTACTTACTCACTCCCACGCACGCGCCGCCCGCGCCCTGGGCCAGAGTCGACCGGGGCGCACTGCTACTTACGCACACTCCTCTCGTGAGGTACGTACTTACTTACTGACTCCCACGCACACGCCGCCCGCGCCCTGGGCCAGAGTCGACCGGGGTGCACTCCTAATCACGCACACTCCTCTCGTCAGGTACGTACCTACTTACTCACTCCCACACACGCGCCGCCCGCGCCCTGGGCCAGAGTCGACCGGGGCGCACTGCTACTTACGCACACTCCTCTCGTCAGGTACGTACTTACTTACTGACTCCCACGCACACGCCGCCCGCGCCCTGGGCCAGAGTCGACCGGGTCGCACTCCTACTCACGCACACTCCTCTCGTCAGGTACGTACCTACTTACTCACTCCCACGCACGCGCCGCCCGCCCCTGGGCCAGAGTCGACCAGGACGCACTGCTACTTACGCACACTCCTCTCGTCAGGTACGTACTTACTTACTGACTCCCACGCACACGCCGCCCGCGCCCTGGGCCAGAGTCGACCGGGGCGCACTGCTACTTACGCACACTCCTCTCGTCAGGTACGTACTTACTTACTGACTCCCACGCACACGCCGCCCGCGCCCTGGGCCAGAGTCGACCGGGGCGCACTCCTACTCACGCACACTCCTCTCGTTAGGTACGTACCTACTTACTCAATCCCACGCACGCGCCGCCCGTGCCCTGGGCCAGAGTCGACCGGGACGCACTCCTACTCACGCACACTCCTCTCGTCAGGTACGTACCTACTTACTCACTCCCACGCACGCGCCGCCCGCGCCCTGGGCCAGAGTCGACCGGGGCGCACTGCTACTTACGCACACTCCTCTCGTCAGGTACGTACTTACTTACTGACTCCCACGCACACGCCGCCCGCGCCCCGGGCCAGAGTCGACCGGGTCGCACTCCTACTCACGCACACTCCTCTCGTCAGGTACGTACCTACTTACTCACTCCCACGCACGCGCCGCCCGCGCCCTGGGCCAGAGTCGACCGGGACGCACTGCTACTTACGTACACTCCTCTCGTCAGGTACGTACTTACTTACTGACTGCCACGCACACGCCGCCCGCGCCCTGGGCCAGAGTCGACCGGGGCGCACTCCTACTCACGCACACTCCTCTCGTCAGGTACGTACCTACTTACTCACTCCCACGCACGCGCCGCCCGCGCCCGTGGCCAGAGTCGACCGGGGCGCACTGCTACTTACGCACACTCCTCTCGTCAGGTACGTACTTACTTACTGACTCCCACGCACACGCCGCCCGCGCCCTGGGCCAGAGTCGACCGGGACGCACTGCTACTTACGCACACTCCTCTCGTCAGGTACGTACTTACTTACTGACTCCCACTCACACGCCGCCCGCGCCCTGGGCCTGAGTCGACCGGGGCGCACTCCTACTCAGGCACACTCCTCTCGTCAGGTACGTACCTACTTACTCACACCCACGCACGCGCCGCCCGCGCCCTGGGCCAGAGTCGACCGGGGCGCACTTCTACTCAGGCACACTCCTCTCGTCAGGTACGTACCTACTTACTCACACCCACGCACACGCCGCCCGCGCCCTGGGCCAGAGTCGACCGGGACGCACTGCTACTTACGCACACTCCTCTCGTCAGGTACGTACTTACTTACTGACTCCCACGCACACGCCGCCCGCGCCCTGGGCCAGAGTCGACTGGGGCGCACTCCTACTCACGCACACTCCTCTCGTCAGGTACGTACCTACTTACTCACTCCCACGCACGCGCCGCCCGCGCCCTGGGCCAGAGTCGACCGGGACGCACTGCTACTTACGCACACTCCTCTTCTCAGGTACGTACTTATTTACTGACACCCACGCACACGCCGCCCGCGCCCTGGGCCAGAGTCGACCGGGGCGCACTGCTACTTACGCACACTCCTCTAATCAGGTACGTACTTACTTACTGACTCCCACGCACACGCCGCCGCGCCCTGGGCCAGAGTTGACCGGGGCGCACTGCTACTTACGCACACTCCTTTCGTCAGGTACGTACCTACTCGTACTTACTCACTCCAGCACTGCTACTTACATTTTTATCCTATATGCTCTATCCGTCTACACACTATAGTCCATCCGTCTTATAGTATAGATTACATGCCACACCACAGTGTGCAAGTTCTGTGGCATGTAATCTCACACGATCTCAATCTCACGAAAGGTCTCATATTGATGAGAGTTATATGTTTAAATCATGATCCTTTTTTTATTTAGAATGCCATTTAACGTGATTTGTCAATTGAAACGCTTCGAGTCCGCGCCGACGGAATCCCTGTACCCTGTGTTGGACAGCCTCAATCAACTCGGTGAAGTGCCGTGGGTCATAAACAAACCTATACTTGACTTGCAGATACAACTCTTTAGGTATGTATATCCTAGTCCTACTAATATTATAAACGTGAAAGTTTGTGAGGATGTATGGAAGTATGGATGTGTAGATGTATGGATGTATGGATGTTTGTTACTCTTTCACGCAAAAACTACTCAATGGATTTTAATGAAACTTTACAATAATATACCTTATATATCAGAATAACACATAGGCTATAATTTATGAAGACATTGTGTATATTGGCCAAAATATAACGATAAGTGTTAAGTAAGTCGGAAAAAATATGTCATCTGCGAGCTATTCTGGCGTGCGGTGGCAAAACTGTAAGAGTTACATGAATATAACGTACGGTGGGATTGTTTCTCCTAAATAGTTCTTCAAAAAAGTCCGCGACAGTATATATCTATCTTTTATGTGTAAGCCATTATTACCAAAATAGTGAACCATAAATACAATAAAATTATATTTTTTATTTCCAATTCACATTTAGCAGTAACAAATTGATTTTTATCAAAATAAATATTAAAAAAAAAGATTTTATTCAAAGTAGATAAACTTTGTCTTTTAAAGTACGTAATTTGGTCAAATATTTTAAAAGTTACGACTATAATATAAAACTGCGGGCGAGGGGCGGGGGGGGTGCTAACATTGCTCACAGCCGCGCGGCGTGAGCCATCCGAACGCGGGCAGACGCATAAGGGCAGACATTGTTGATGGTTGTGTCCGTAATTGGAATTTTCAAGACACTAGCGATTTGTTAAAAGGCTCTGTACATTTATATAATATACTAGCAACCCGCCCCTGCCTCGCACGGGTACAAATTATACACCTAAACCTCCCTCATGAATCACTCTATATATTAGTGAAAACCGCATGAAAATCCGTTCAGTAGTTTTTCAGTTTATCGCGAACAGACAGAAAGACGCGGTGGGGGACTTTGTTTTATAATATGTAATGAAGATATTGAATGTAAAAAAAAAAATTAAAGTTTGTGAGGATGTATGGATTTTTGTTACTCTTTCGCGCAAAAACTACGAAACCGATTGCGATGATACTTCGTATGTAGATAGCTGGAGACCTGGATTAACACATAGGCTACTTTTTATCCCGAAATTCCAATGGCATCTGAGTTACGCGGGTGAAACCGCTAGTTATATTATAAACGTGAAAGTTTGTGAGGATGTATGTATGGATGTTTGTTACTCTTTCACGCCAAAACTACTGAACCGATTGCGATGAAACTTGGTATGTAGATAGCTGGAGACCTAGATTAACATATAGGCTACTTTTTATCCCGATATTTCTACGGGATCGGGCTTGCGGGTGAAACCGCAGGGTGCTGCTAGTACTTACTAATAATATTTACATTCACACTTTCACGTTATTTTTTATTACAAATTCATTTAACATTTCCTGATATACATATTATTTATACCCACTTTATGACTACTATAATAATATACTTTATTTAGAGTTTTGATCAGACGCTAGACATATTCATATGCTCTGATTATCTGTTTACGAAGACAGCAGGGCGTTACCTAGCTAGCACCTATTTGTTACCCAGCTGTTTATATACGAGTACTTTCATGATGTACCTCATTATTTTCATTTCCAAAGTTTTTATAGATATTACTACTTATATACTGTTGTGTAAGGATTATCTGAAAAAAATATGTATTTTTTTGTAAATAAATAAATTACGTAACATTACATGACGGTTTGTATCACCTCAATATGGAATATGCAATGTTTTTATTTTTGACTCATTTTAAATAAGTATATTAAAAAATTGAAACATTTTCATTTATTTTACACATTTATTTTAAACATTGGTCTTAAACTCACATTTCAAATTTGCGCGTGAAAACGGGCGTGCAGTTCTGATGAAGTCACACGCGACCGTCACTGGTCACCTGGTCATGAATACCTACTAATGGTTCGTCGTTTCGTTGACTGACACTAACTTTTGACAGATTCCTGGAGGCTGCATCACAGTATGGTGCATTGGTTAACCTACACGTTCTATTTTTGTTAGAACACGCAATTAATATTCGCAACAAAATAATGTTTACAAGTATAATCATTTTAAACATAAGTGACGCTGACTGGTGTATTAAAATTCGTTCCGTCTCACGTTATTTTAATTCGTATTTTTTGTAAAAAAACAATATTATTTTTGAAATAATTACGTAAATATTTTATATTTTTCTAACTTTTTAATGATATAATTTTTATAAATATTATATTTGCATCTTCCCTATTCACTCAATAACTTATCACGTAGTAGAGAGAAAGATCTGTAGATCGGTTCTTTCGTTTTTTTTATTTTAAGGTTTATCTTTTTTTGATACAGAAATGGTGGCAATAAAAAGTTGGACATACCTCCCCCATCATCGTCATTGGATACGTTCCAGTTTGGGTCCGGTACCAGTGGGAACGCCGCAGACACGTTCAAGCGTCGCCTGGCCATCAACCGCGCTCGCGCTGAAATGCACTCACTTTGGTGTGATTCGCTATATAAATTGTCACTAGCCAATCATTACAGGTGAGTTTAATTTTACAAGTATTAGTATTATTTATTATTATTGATTTGGGTGCCTGGTGCTACCTCGACCATTTCTGGTCTTATGTAGCGCACCTCTGGTTTACAGTTCACTGCTCAGACTTATGGCTTCGAGAAACCTCCAGATCCTATCAGCAGTGATTGTTTGTATTTCCTGCGGTTGCATGATGTGCAACTCCAGGCTTAGTAGTGCATTTAGAGCTTCCCCTGGCGTCGATGATAGCGCACCAGTGGTTATTAAACAAGCCGTACGTTGTAGGCTGTCTAATTTGTTCGAGGTAGTCGTTTGGCTTACCTTACGGTACCAGACGGCAGCTCCATACGTTACGATTGGCCTTGCAATCGCCGTATATAGCCATAGGGCAATCTTGGACTGAAGTCCCCATCTGACGCCGGCCATGCGACAGCTCATCCACAAAGCTATTTTTGCTTTATGGACTATGTTTGTGATATGTGAGTTCCAGGTTAACTTTTGGTCAAGTGTGACCCCTAGGTACTTGATTTCACTAGAGAAAGAAAGGATTTTGCCGTTTAGTTTTGGATTTGACAAACTTTCCAGCTTCCTTTTCTTTGTGAATGGAATTATCGTAGTTCTGTCTGCGTTAATTGATAATTCGTTATCTCTGCACCAGTTGTTGATGGTGTTGAGTGCTCCTTGTGGTAGTGTTGAGATGGTGTGGAGGCATGGTCCTCTGACTATGACCACTAGGTCATCTGCGTAGCCCTGTATGTCATAGTCGAGGTTAGACATTTCTACAAGGAGTTGGTCAACAGCGAGGGTCCAAAGTAGTGGGGATAGGACGCCTCCTTGTGGGCACCCTCGTGTCGTATAAAATTTGTGCGATGTTTCATTTAGTGAAACTGTCGCAATACTGTTTGAGAGCATGCTTTCCACCCATTTTATGGTGGTGACATCAATGCCCTTTGCATTCATTCCTCTGAGGATTGTTGCTGTAGGTGTATTGTCAAAAGCGCCCTCAATGTCGAGAAAAGCACATAGAGCAGTTTGCTTATCCTCTAGAGCCTTCTCCGCTTTGTCGATCAGATCTAATAAAGCTGTTTCCGTGGATTTGCCCTTTTGGTAAGCATGTTGGTAGGGACTTAGTGGTCTTTCTACTAAGTACTTTGCTCTAATGTGCTGGTCTATAACTCTTTCCATAGCTTTTAGAAGAAAAGAGGTAAGACTTATAGATCTAAAGGATTTCGGAACTGAATAGTCCCTTTTTCCTACTTTCGGTATGAAGCGTACCGTGACCTGTGACGTGTGATTGATCTGGTATGACTCCTCGGGCGTAACTTGCTCGGAACAGTTTTACCAGATGCGGAAGGAAAATGTCAATTCCATGTTGCAGCAGTGCTGGGAAAATGCCGTCCTCCCCCGGTGATTTGAAGGGCTTAAATTTGCTTATAGCCCATTTTACTTGGTTGGGCCTGAAGATTGCACTGGCCAAGTTCCAGTCGGAGTTTTGTGCAATCTTTGTTATCGGTTGGGTACGATCCTGGGAAGTGGGTGATTCTTAAAAGCTTCAGTGTTTCCTCTTCTGTGGTCGTGTAGGTGTTATCTGGTTTTTTGAGCAAACCTAGATAGCTATTTGGTGTCTTGGCGAGTACCTTTTGGATTCTTGCAGCTTTGTGCGTTTGTGCAATATCCTGGCAGAAACGTCGCCATGACGCTCTTTTGGCTTTTCTGATCTGTTTGTTGTACTCTGTCAGGGCTTTCCTATACCGTTCCCACTCTTCCGGTTTGGTAGCCCTGTTGAAGGTACGTCGTGTGGTTTTCCTTAGCTTTTCCAGCTTTTTGTTCCACCATGTGGTCTTATTTTGACCTTTCGATTCTCTTATTGGGCAGCTTTGCTCCTAGGTGTTTTTAATGGCTTCAGCCATTATTTTCGCGGAGGTGTTGAGAGAATCGATTGATTTTATAGACTTTGGAAATTCCTTTATGTGTTCTTCTAGGAGGCCTTTGTAGGTCTCCCAAGATGTCATTTTGGGGTTCCTGAGTCTGTTAGGCTCTGATGCTATTGAGCCTTGTATTCCGAATACAATGTGTCTATGGTCGGACATAGAGTTTTCGCTACTTACAGACCAGCCGGTAATTTGTCTTGCAATTTTCTCTGTATCGAAAGTGATGTCTAGGACCTCTTTTCGAGTTTTGGTGACAAAAGTAGGGGTACAGCCTTTATTAAGAATATGTAGGCCATTGGCTATTATGAATTCTAAAAGTAACTCACCCCTGTTGTTGATTCCGGTGATTCCCCACATAGTGTGATGAGCATTGGCGTCGCATCCCACCATTGATGTAAGCTGCTACGGTGTCGTCGCTGCAGAGCATTGTTACAGATAAAAAGTTAACGCGTTTTTTGAAGGTGTGGGGTTTAGGGGTGGTCTTGGGGTTGGGGGAGTGGGGGTTGGCTTAGGGGAGGCGTGATTGAGGGTTGTGATAGGGGGTGGGGAAGGAGCTTTTGGGAGTGAGGGAGGGGTATTGGAGGTGGAGGGTTGAGGTTCTGTCAGTGGGGAGGCGACTGAAGTCGGCTGGGTGGCACTGGGTGCGCCCTTCAGCCGGAAAAGGACCTTCCTGCAGCCGACATTGACCTTGAGGTCCTTACTCCGGATAACCTCAGCAGAATGCTCGTCTATGGACAGCGTAAGTAGTACGCCGTCCTTTTCGGGCCTTCTGCCGAAGATTTTCCAGAGTTCCGGTCTCAGTCCTTCGTTCTGAACCCGGATGGCCTTAAGATGGTTAATGTCTTTGGCCTCTGGGTTGGGGATGAAGGACACCGCTATGGTTGGTTTGGTCATGTCCTTCTCACTAATTAGTGAGAGGCACGCACCTTTCCAGGGTTTTAGCGGTGGTACTTCCCTTTCAAGCCAGGCCTTCGCTTTCGCATCATCACAGACGATGCAGAGCCAGCCCGGCCTAAAGGTTATTCCCCCAAAGGTTGGTCCTTGTCCCGGTCGACCAGTCTCGGTGATGCGGCGGAGTATCGCGTTGTAAAACGCCTCCATCCTTTTCTCCGTCATCGGTTCCGCATCTCGGATCCCGACTTTGGTCGACTTGACTGCCTCCGTGTAGGAGGCTGTGGGCAGAGCTGGCATTGTAGCCAGCTCTTGGTTTGAGTAGGAGTCAGGGCTGGGTTTCTCCTGTCGCCTTTGGGTCTTCCTGTCGCTACCCTGTGGCGATTCCTCCTCCGATCGCGTTCTTTTGAGGGCGCGCTTTGGTGTGGGCTGCTTAAACTTGTAGCCGAGAGCTTTTAGTTCGGCGAAGCTGTTGCTGCTGAGCTGTTTAGCTTCGTCAGCCTGCACACCTATGTCCAGGAGTGCGAGATATCGGATCTTCTTAGATCCTTTTAGCGCTCCTCGATTTTGGCGACGCCTGGCAGCCTTTGACGGGGTCGGGCTCCAGAGGAGCCTTTCCTCGTCTTTGGCCTCCGACGACGTCACCGTATGGGCCGTTGGGACAGGTTGCTCCGTACCAACAGCCAATGGTTGGAAGTCCTCGCAGAGGTCCTCCAGCGATTGTGACTTAGTCACGGTAGTTTGAACATTTTGGTTTTCCATGTTGTTCCCACGAGTAGCTAGGGAAAAAGGGTCGGCCCCGGCAGAGCCCCGCATACCGGGGTAAGGCTGATTACACCTCGAGGTCGCCTGGTATCGAAGGCCACCGTTTGAGACTGAGCTTCCCCTCAGCCACGCATCCATCGGCACGGTACGGATTACACCTTGGGTTGCGGTTTGGGGAAGGGGTTGGGTTGGTGAATGGGTTGGGAGCTTAGGAGGGGGTTGGATGGGTTTTTGGGGAGGTGGGAGAAGGGAATCACCTGGAGGTTTCAGTTTGTGCCCGCATGGCAAGGCTGATGCAGACACGTAACAGGTGGCAACCGCGAGAAGGATGACCTCCAGATTTGCCTTGGGGATCTTAGCTGACCTGCGCTCTCCCCCAAAGCCATACGCCAACTTAGTTATCGGACAGATAACTAAGCTAGAGATTAGCCTCAGTTCACATGTTATTATAGGCAAAAAGTGAAATAGGCCGCACTCCACCCTGATTACTAGTATGTTAATATACTTGAACAAGTTACGATGTTTTTTTTATTTGGTTTAAGATAGATAGAAATTGATAAGTTTGTTTAGATTAAATAAAAAATTCTGTGAATATGACATAAAAAAATCATTTTTAAATATTGAACATTTTATTTCACAGACTTCACATGTGCTTTATTTATACTTGGAATTTGCATTAAATTAGCGTTGATATACGGGCTTTGTATACGGCTAACAAGTTTAAAATCGTTTTTAAATTCGCTATTTTTCATGAATAGTGTCATATAACTCAAAAAAACATACTTTTTGAAAAAGGCGTTCAACACGTTTATAGTGACACTAAAACGATTTAATTTTTAAAAATTACGTCGTGACATTTTGATATTAAACATTCACTTTCGAGAAAAAAATATCGTCAAGTGTGAGTACATGTGTCGGTTCGTTCGTCGGTAGGGATTCAATATTCTGGTTGCCGCACAACCTGGACTTCCGCGGGCGCGTGTACGCGTGCGGGCCGCACGTGTCGGCGCTGGGCGCAGACGCGCAGCGCGCGCTGCTGCGCTTCGCGCGCGCGCGCCCGCTCGGCCGCGCCGGCCTGCGCTGGCTCAAGCTGCACGCCGTCAACCTCACCGGCTCCATGAAGAAGAGCACGCTCGACCAGAGGTAACACCTAACCCGCACCCGCCCGGCTTCGCACGGGTACATATAAAACATCAAAACCTTCCTCATGAATCACTCTGTCTATTAGTGAAAACAGCATGAAAATCCGTTCAGTAATTTTTCCGTTTATCGCGAACAGACAGACGCGGCGGAGGACTTTGTTTTATAATATGTAGTGATTATGGTGGATTAATTATTATTTATGTATTATTATGACGCGCTGTTGGTCTGACTGCTAAGCCAGAGCTCGTGGGTTCGAGTCCCACACAGGATAAATAATTGAGTGATGAGCACGATCATTATGGTCTGTATCTGTGTGTAATTTATCTATATGTATGTAGTTAGGAATATATAAGTATGTATATCAGCAATTTGGTTACCATAATACAGGCGCTGCTTAGTTTGAGATTAGACAGCCGTGTATGAATTTTTTTAAGTTATTATTATTTAACTAAATCTTTATTTAAGGCAAATTTGATAAAACAAAGCAATTTAGGATCGTTTTTTTCTCTGTTTGTCAACATTTGTTTTTTATTTCATTAATGTTAAAAAAATTTGGAGAAGTCCATTTTTTCTTTAACACTTAATTTAAAGTAAAATAATTGTAGTGTATATAGACAACGTATGTAATCATTAGCGAAAATTTAAAAGAATCATCTTTTAAGTTTTAGCTTATGATTAAATGAAAACAAAATTGATGTTTTATGTTAGGTTGGCATATGCGGATAGTATAATGGACAAAATCTTGGATTCTGCCGATAAACCGCTGAACGGTGAGGGATGGTGGATCCAGTCTGAGGAGCCGTGGCAAACACTCGCCTGCTGCATGGAAATAGCTAAGGCCATACGATCACCTAATCCTGAAGGTATGCAGAAGAAAAAATTATGTAGAAATTTCTTTTATTTTCTCTCTGTTTTAGCTAATCGTCGTTCTCATCTGTCGAGGGCCCTCTATCTGTCTCTGGCTCTATATAAATTTAGTCTCTATCCGAGGACGTAATCATCATACTTTTAAATTTGCAACTATCGCGGCTCGCACATACAGCGACAGCATCACAGAGAGCCGTGTCATAGAGCGCCGTGCCCACAGAGTTCCGGAGCGGGTTCCCGGTGCACCAGGACGGCTCGTGCAACGGGCTGCAGCACTACGCGGCGCTGGGCGGCGACGCGGCGGGCGCGGCGGCCGTCAACCTCGCGCCGCGCGCCGCGCCGCAGGACGTCTACAGCGCCGTCGCCGCACTCGTACGTAACACCTGTACACAGTCGCTTACATATGTCTTTTGCATTGGTCAGAGTGTTTCGCGTATATCATGTAAAAAATGTGTCTAAGTATGTTCATCAGTGTTCTAGAACACATAGTACTGCTCAGTTTTTAGGTTTAGATAGCGCTGTGTAACATGTCCCAAAATATTATTATTATGTTCTAGAATATATATTACTAGCTGACTCGTGCGACTTTGTCCGTGTTTGTAAATTTTCCCCGTTGTTGCAACATTTTTCATTGATGCGGTCCTATTGATTGTAGCTGCTTGTAGCCATTAGCTACAAGCAACAGTCTCTTCTAGCTGAGCGACAGTTACCCACATTTTAGACGTCTCTGTTTTTCGGCGTGATCCTTCTAACTGACAGGATTCGCCGTCAAGGATGTAAATGTTCAACACCTCTAGATTCTTTAGGAGGCAGGGTACGGTTTCACATAGACCTTCAACCATCATAACCTTGATCTATAACAGATAGCCGTTCCTACCTGTTAAAGAGGTTATTAATGTTACGACTAATGATGACTTACGATAACGACTGCTATCATTATTAAGGATCACAAACCGGAGAAAAAGGACATTCCTCCGTTATATTTTCGGATTTCCGTGAAGTGACACTGCGCTTTCTGTCTCTAAATTATGACTTATAACTTTCTTATGACTGATGGTCTTATTAGAACCCTTTTTTGTACATTACATTATTTATTTTTATCACAGGTAGAAGAGATGAGAGCACGGGATGCAGCCGCGGGAGTCCCCGCTGCCATTATACTGGAGAACTTTGTAAGGAGAAAAGTAATCAAGCAAACGGTCATGACCACCGTGTATGGAGTGACTAGATTTGGCGCTAGACTACAGATCGCAAAGCAATTGAAAGGTTAGCGTTGTATTTTTATGAACATACAGCGTGTAAGTATCAACTTACAAAAACATCTTTCTTTGGATACTTATCACAATGCAAAAGTCAATTCATCATAAAAATACGAGATTGAGGATTTACAGTCAATAGTTTGATTTTAAACTACGCAATGTAACGCAACACACGTACTGTACAGTACAGTGAATGACCTGCAGCCGAATGGGGTATTTACTGATTTTTTTTCGGTAAAATGTTCTTTTTACTCATTGTATACTTTAAGCAAAAAAAAATTATGAATTTTGAGAATGATGGTCTGAATACACTATTTCGGGATTCGGTACGGTGTCACTCACACTCTGTATTTTATAACTAGCAACCCGCCCCAGCTTCGCACGGGTAGCAGAGACATCTTCAACTATCATCATCATATTTCAACCAATTTACATAAAACCTTAACAAATTATATACCTAAACCATCCTCACGAATCGCTCTATCTATTGGTGAAAACCGCATGAAAATCCGTTCAGTAGTTTTTGAGTTTATCGCGAACAGACAGACGAGGCGGGGGATTTTGTTTTATAATATGTAGTGAAAATACTTACTACTATACTTGAGCCAAATAAGATATGGAATCTTTGTAAACAAACCATATGTCATCATCTTTAGGGTTGTCATAATTAGAATGCAGAAATATTGTAAATTTACCTCTATTTCTTAGTTATACTTTACGATTTTACTGTCATTGTGTTTACTGGAACTCAGTCTAACCATCAAATACATAATATGTTAAAAAATACCTTGAAACAAGAATATAAGAAATAAAAAATACCAACTATACGCCTTACAACCCTATAACTCGACAACTTTCGCAGATCAAAAACAATTTGGTTATTTGTAATGAATATTTATGGGAATATGCACAAGACTCCACAATACAATATTGAAAATAAGTTTTTCTATCCTTTTTAATATTAATAGGTACGTTTTATGACTACACATAAATGTTACATAAATCAATAAAGAATTAAACAGGGACTACGACGGACGTCACAGAAAAAGCGCGCCGAAATGTCAGCGTTAAATCACACGAAACTGGATGTGGTTTTCATTTTTTCACTCATCATCCCCCTATTATGATTTTAGTGATGATGTGTTGAACAAAAATAGTTTCGATTTTTCCATTGTTAATACAATGGAAAAATCGAAACTATTTTTGTTTGAATTACCAGTGATTCACCATTATATAATTGCGTAAAGTTATGTCTCACTATCCATGCAATTTTTAACCCCCAACGCAAAAAGTTGGGAGTGCTATAAGTTTAACATGTGTATCTATGCATGTGTCACATGTGTGTCTGTGGCATTATATTTTCTAAACATTTGCCGATTCACATGCGCCCTCTATAATATATTCACCGGAAAGGAACACAAGCGCCATGTACCGGCGTTACGCAGAGTCTAGGCGGAGTGCGGACGGACGAGTTCACTTTCAGTTTGGTCACGGCCGAGTCAACACTAACCTAGGAACTGTACAGTGTTTCTTCGCGTGTTTACAATACATCAATCATTAAATATCAAAAGGGAGTATTCTCATCGCTCGTACCCACTTCGTGCGTTCTGAGATTTTGACATATATATGACGGCGCGTGCTGTTTAGGCGGATTGAATCTGAACATAATGTTGAATATTTTGCTTATGGTTGAATTAGCATTGCAAACTTTTTAATTACGATTGTCGTTTTATCTTTGGAGCGGTTCTCTGTGTGCTGAATTCACAGCCTTTTATTCTGTACTGTATTTTATTTGTGGCGGGAGGAAATTGGATCATCTCTAATCGGATGTTTCATGTAAGTTTCAGTTCATTTCATTTTTCGCACTACTACATGCCTGTTTTCTGAGACTTTTTTTTTGTTTCTGTTTCAGGTAGGTTGTTTTACATACTAAATTTCAATGATTTTTTAAAATAATTCTACTTTATGAATATTCCAACATTGTGGTACATCTACTTTCTGATGTTCTAAAATTTATATTGCATACTGGCTGAGGTGTACTTTGGCTCAAGTACTTACCACCTACCAGTACCAGAGGCGCATAGTGGATTCCATCAAGGTTGTCACCATAAAGGATGCTTCATCAGAACTTACCTTAAACGCACAACCTTACCAGAGCTTACCTTATAGGTCGAGTAGGCCTCGACGCTCTAGATGCTAAAGTTATTGGCGAGCCTCCTGCTTTAGTATTTTAGTATTATTCTTATCTATTAAACGTAAATAAATAAAGCTATGTAATCTAAACATCCCAAATGAAACCCTGATTCCTCAAAAAAAAATATTGAATGGCGAAAAGGCAAGTGTTTAGGAGATATTTGAGACAATAGCCGTTTATTGTTGTGAGTAAGAAATACACACAGGTTTTATTGGCCACTAAAGTAGTAGTAGTAGTGGTTTATTTAGAAAAAGATAGTTCAAACTAATAATTTAATACATTGCTAACCATTTTTCTCTCAGGACTATAAATAGTTTTTTTGGTATTTTAACACATAAAAATCTCACGAACTCAAAAACAGACCACGCCACAGATAAGATAACAGTTACTCCGTAACAGATACATACATACTCCCATACAAAAGCGAAAATACCTACGCCATAATAGCCTAAAAAAATTAAATAATAATACCTAGCATTAGCTGCAACCAAAAATATATCGGATTGAGCACACTTATCGAAAGTTGAGAACACTTTGCCCACCGCTCGACGGGTGTGTTTGTGAGTATTGTGCAGTAGCTGACACTCTATGGTTGCACAAAGGTAATAATAAATAATATAATTGTAATATAATATAATAAATCATTTAGTAATAACTTACATTTCTTCTTCGGTACTTAATCGCGATAATAATTACAAGGTACTATTCCTATATAGTGCGAGTTTTGGCAACTATCCGTACTCGCTCTTGAAGCTTTCGCGACTATACATATCAGATGTGTAATCTAATATATATAGTCGCCAAAGTTTTTTTTTAAAAACAGTTATTAGTGCCATTTGGTTTCCGCAAAATAACAATATTTTAAGGGTATGTAATTTGCAAACAGGTTATTAACAACTGCCTGTCAGAAAATGCTTAGCAACGCAATGTTGGTAAACATTCCACAGCTTATTTGGCTGAAGTATAGTATAATGTATCACACATTAATATAACGAAAACCTAGTAGGTTAAAACTAAGTTATATGCAGTTTCGGCTGCCTTTAAATGATTTGATGTTAAATACTCTGTTATAACTTATAACGTATCTCAATAATAGCCAATTTCAAAAAGATTTTTTCAAAGCCGATTAGCCTGAGTTTATCGTGTTGTGCCAAAATACCAAATATTACACCTTTATAATATAGTATAATTATTAATGTTTCAAATGTTAGAAGGGTTACTTATTATATTAATGTTTTAACAGATATTGACGAGTTTCCGAAGGAACATGTTTGGTCGTGCTCGCAGTACCTAACGGCGAAAACGTTTGACAGTCTGCGTGAGATGTTCACGTCTACCAAACTCATACAGGACTGGTTCACGGACTGCGCCAAGTAAGCGTTATTTATCTATCGCTCGAGAACAGTACTTTTTTCTCGATGACAGGTTACTTTCCTGTACCCCTAACAGTTTTATGGTGGCATCATGCTGAGGTCATCCATTTATGATGATCCGGAGGAGCCGTCGAGTCCACAATAAGTTAAGATATGATCGCTTATGTGTCCGTAGGTTGATATCGGGCGTGGTGGGGTCGAGCGTGGAGTGGGTGACGCCGCTGGGCCTGCCCGTGGTGCAGCCCTACTACCGGCGCGCCGGCTCCGCGCAGCCCTGCCGCCCGCCGCTCGACCAACAACAGTTAGTACTGTTATATTGCTTTTAGTTCTATTCAAATTTTCTTTGTTCGTTGTAAATAGTTGTTCAAGATTGTGCTATGAAACATGTATTGGCACGTCTTGAAGGTAAATCGGATTTGTATGCCGTGACGTCAAACGATATGATACTCTCTTTATGCGTCATGACCCTTCTACGACGCTACCGCTATCCTGGTGTGCGTGACGCGTATGATGTAATGGTTTTCTTTAGTTAAAAAAAAACAGCTTGTCAATTTTGATGTTTCACATCTGCCCGGTGTTCCGTGGCGCCCATTGTTTTAATTTTAATTGCAAGCTTTTTTTGAATTCCTTTATCAAAAATTATTGTGTTTTCTCAGACGGCCATGCACGATGAAACAACGCAATGCATTCCCGCCGAACTTTATCCACTCCCTGGACTCGTCGCACATGATGCTAACGGGCCTGCACTGCGAGGCCAGCGCCGTCACCTTCGTGTCCGTGCACGACTGCTTCTGGACACATCCGCATACTGTCGACATCATGAACAAGGTGACTCTATGGTTACTCCACTCACTTAACCTGCAGTGTGAGACCAAGACCGTCACTGTCCTATTGATATTATATCGCATGCTATTTTACCAGCTGGAGATGAAAATATTAATTATTTACAAAAGTGCAAAGTTTGACCAACTAATATTTTTTTTGCAGATTTGCCGAGAACAATTCGTCGCTCTACACTCACAACCGATTTTAAAAGATCTATCGAAGTTTATGATGAAACAATATAGTTATAACGAAAGGTAAATAACCTTTTTATTCGTAAATTTTTCTTTTTTTACTACAATTAGACTCTACAAGTGAATGAGCTTTTTATATAGCGCAAGGACATAATTAATTTATAATTACTATTAACTGAAATAAGTTATAAGTAACCTAATTCTTTTTTAATTAATTTTCGTCTTAAAATCGCATTAACAAACTTATCCGTAAGTGAAGTTACAAGTTGTACGGAGGAAATCACAAGTTGCCTGGAGTACGATATTCTACTAGATCGGGGAGGCAAAGGCAAGAGGCAATCGAGTGGTAATCTGGGTCTTGAAGTGATACTGAACCTCCCCCCTCGCGGTACCGTCCGAATGGACCCCAAATAGACGAGGGCAGAGATTGGGCAAAACTGAAAATGTGGTTGCTTTGAAGTTTATACATCATTTAAATAATAAATAATATGTTAGGCAACCGCTTCAAAATTGGTGAGCTTATTTTTTATTGGTATATTACTATATGTTGTAAAAAGATGCCTTCCGATCCGTTTGGCTGGGCAGTTTCTGAGAAACAACCCTGCCAAGTCGCCAAAAAACCCTTTTAGGTTGCCTCTCTGATCCGAATTTGACGTGTCATTGCCTTGAAGAAAACATTCACACAGTTCTGTTCTTGCGGGCTTCACTGAATAAAAATATCACTTAATACACAACATTTATTTAAAGTGAGCAAGGAATGTCTGCTGTCGAGAAACCACTCGCGAATGCAAACCATTACTTTATGCGGATGTTGGGAAACTATTTCTGCTAAAGCGTTTGCATTATTATTCCAGTGAATTGGAAGACAGTAGTGTGGCCGCAGCCAACAAGAAACGCGTCAACAACTTGCTACAAAAGGTGCCGAGAAAAGGAAACTTTGACCTTAACAGTGTCCTCAGATCTGTCTACTTCTTCAGTTAAAATGTACCGAAGGTGCCTTTGTCATGCGTAGTGTTAATTGTAATACAAATAGAATAGTAGGTTGTGAATTCTCAGAGTGCAAATGGGTGACGGTTTGTAAAGATTTGGTTCCTCATCAATTGCCATCATCGTTGTTTCATGGACAATTTATGCAGTCAAGTTTTTGTAATTTGTTATATGGTGGATAGCTGCAGACTGTAGACTGCAGTATTCCAATAATTTAAAAAATCCTGATACGATATGCCAGCTAATAAGTGTTTTTGTTTTATAGAAAGTATTTTTAAATGCAAAATACATTTTATGCAAAAGAGTTAATAAAATACTCTTGTCGCTTTGGCAGTTAGGGCTAAGAATATCAGCCATTATTGCATTACTGAGATATAAAGTAAAAGAAGAAACGATAGTTGTTTGAATATAGAAGCTACTAGAAAACAAGACAAAGTAGTGGGGATTCTGTGGCCCTTATCTATGAAATGGAGATTATTTATGTCACAAAATATTTTTGCCGCCTTTTCATCTCAATTTTTTTAGCTTTTTCTCTTATTTAAACAACAATCTAATCTTAAAATAATAAATGCTCAGCAATCGATTACCATAATTAGAACATTGTAATTCCTAAATTTATAATAAGTGTTAAGTCTCTTCCAATGTTAATGACTTTCTGTTTAAAAAGTTGTAGTGTATTATGTTCCGAAATCTAAATCCTGATGATATTACGGAACTAAGGATAGACTGAATAGTGTGTATACTTGTTAAATGTCTTTGTAATTTTCTATTAAATGTTACTCCCAGTCAGTACTAAGCATTGCACTAAGGATTGCATACATTCTTCTTTCGTCCATAAATCTAATAACTACTTTCGATTTATTATGATAATAAGGAATCACAGTGTACTGTTACGGAAGCTAATTAAATATTAATTTAGTTTATGATTTGAAGTAACCACAATGGTACTGAAATTTTAAACATTAACTTCGGGCCAGGGAAAGAGAAGATTCGCTTGCAGAATATTAGATTATGAGTTGTACTTTTCTATAAAGAATTCCTTTAGCTTACTCTTGTAGAGTATAGAATAATAAAATAAAAAATAAAACCTTTGTTATATTATATGTTTATTATTACATTTTAAGTAGTGAACTAAATATAGCAAGACTAAATTTGATTTTAATCTTGTTATTATCTAGTTGCAATCGTGCATTGCAAAAATAACAATCTGTGATTGTTAGTAGTTCGATAAATTAATTTGAAATACTTTATATTTTGTTTCATTTGAAGTTCCTGTAGGCAATTCCACATCATGCTTAACCGTTTGAACGCCACCGTTGGCTATATCCGACAAATGAAATCGAGCCCACGAGAGCAATGACAGATACGACATTTTTGCAGGACAAAATAAACTTTATAAAAAAAAATCGCTATTTAAAAACATCATCTCAAAAAGCAATATTAGCCCAGGCAAGGAACTAAAATACCTAAATTTTGGATCACCACGCATTTTTATTTTTATATATTTAAAAACTGATTAGGTATTTCAATACCTGCAAGGACTCCAGGAGGTCTGGACAAGTGGGACGTCATTTTTAAAAAACGTCTACAAAATGAGATCTGTTCAAAGTCACTAAATGCTTTTGTTTAACAGCAAATAAAGGTCAAAGCTAAAAAAGAGCGTTTTTACAACAGCGATAATGAGTAGTTATCAGTACGATCTTGGAATTCCTATGATTTTTGTAGGTATTTAAGGTGAACTCGTGGCTTGGCGTTCGGGGCACGCCGATGCATTTACACTCTGGTGGTCAAAAGGTTAAACACAATTTTAACACTCACATAGGTACCTACATTATATGTATAACACCGCTGGCTCTGTTGATAACAATCTACCAAAGTGTGGACGTCTTTGTGAATAAATTGTCCGATGGTTATTACTCTTTAACTCCCGAGTGAAGTATATTATTTGAATTCCAACTTTTGTATTATATTTTTTTTTTGGTATTACTACTATTACTCCTAAGTTACCCCGTTTCGTTTCCAAAACGACTATATATTAACTGTGTATATTAAAACCTTAACTAGTTGCCACGAATTGTGTAGGAGTGTCACTTTATATTACCATTTTTCTCTTAAGTTATTATTGTATATAAATGAATGATAAAATTTTTGTATTAATCAATTAAACAAGGCAAAAAACATGATAATTTGGTGTTATTCCTTAAGACTACCAATTTCAGCAGTAAAAAAATGGGTTTGTGTTCGTTTTGTAACGACAGGTGTACGTTTTATAAACATGACAAAAATTAACGCACCTGTTGTTGCAAATATCATAGTTAGATACTAACCAATGATAAACAGCAAACAACCGCAACCGTGGATCCAAGGGGGGGCGATAGGGGCGATCATTCCCCCCCCCCCCTCTCAAAGTAATTATCCAAAATGTTGAACCTAAGAATTTAATAATAACCCAACAATCTTGTGACCTATCTATATATCCTGGAACTACAAACAAACATACGGAAAATAATTAATTAATTAATCATTTATCTTTCAATTTGGTCTGTCTTGGAATATATCAATGGAATAGTATAGGTTAATTTTTATTTAAAGTATATTACTTTTGGGACTTTTTTTTGGTAAGCGACAAATCTTATCCGAATCCCCCCCCCCCAATTTGCCTGGATCTGCCCCTGAACGCATCGCTAGTTTGAACTCATAACAAAAACACCAAGTTTAAAAATTAAACTTGTTTATTGTAGTACAAAAAATCCAATCTACGTTACAATACCACCTAACCAATTACAGCAATTTAAGACTAGCAACGTTAACCACATTGGGCTTCACAAACACTGGACGGGCACAATGTCTCTAAAATAACTTACATTTTAAGCGTTTTATTTTACGATTTTTATATTGCTGTGGCTTATCCCTACAAAATACGTTTCTCAAATAGGTATATTATTTCACAAAATTATTCCATGAAAACAATATTGGCATTGAGGAATTACGAAAATATTTGATGATATTTTCATTTTCATTTTAAGCTCACAATGTAATGAAAATTAGGACAGATCGGGTCAGTCCATGATAGGAGGTTGCAATTTAAAATCCCTTTCAAACATTGTGAATGAAAAACTTGTGAAACGTATTTTTGTGAAACAGTGCTCGATTTATAACGTTATTGAGATCCAACAAGTAAAAATTGATATATAGAATAGTAAAAATAGTTTGGCGGGTGTGCAGTCTACAATATAATATCTACTTGCAGCATTGCCTAAATTCAAGTAAATACCTACATATTATTACTCTCGAGCTTGCTATTAACAAAGAACTTTCCATGAAATTCGTGCTTAGTGACTTCTAATTTAATTTTTTAAATTTTCCCTCTTATAAGTACTAGTATACCATTTCATATATTTTTAAGTACATATCACGTTACAATGATTCTTGAAGTGGTAGGTTTTTTTTACAAAAAACATTATGCATCCTACTGCTTAAAATAACTTATCATTACAATCCTAAAAAATATGGGGCATTTTTGTAGCATAACATTTTATAATAGTTTCTATTCATATGAGGTGTTCACAAGTTCACATTTCAAGAAAATACGATTAAAATAGGCAGGCAACACCGTACTGAGCTCGATATGATTCCCCACGTTATATTAAATTTGTCTATGGATTGAAACAATTTACTCTATTTATAGTACAGGGCAAATTGCACTTTACGGATATCTTATTTGACTTTCGCGACTGTACCCAGCATAGACAGCTCAACATGAACTATAATTAGAAAATCCCATTCGATTCTGTCATAAAATTACTTGTTTTAAAAAATACCTTTTTGGTTTCATTTTTCTTAATGATTACTTAGATATGTGTGAAATTATGTAACACGATTACAAACGTTTATCCATGCTATTCTATTCGCTCCGGTTGAATCATTCATAAAGTTAAAATCCCTGTTATTACACTTTGATTATTTATGCCTATTTGATCTAGATTATTATAACCTAATAAATTTTTAACATTGTAATCGTCTATTTGTTATGTCATACGAAATACTAATAGTACAAAAACAGCGTAATCCAAATGTATTTATTATACCGTCGTCTGTCATAATGTAATTCGAAATATAAATATGTTTAACATAAAGTGACGAATGTCAGTCAAATTAAACCACTGCTTTGGAAGTGAAAATCTGGCACAGGTTTAAGCTCATCACACACTAACGGCACTGCAACGGCACAGCTGCAGCACGTCGCCGCCTGAAATTGAGGCTACCGCTAGCCGCCAGCGTGCTTTAACACGCGTCGCCCGCGAGGTGCAAGCTAATTTTGAGCTTGCTGTCACCGCGAACACGCATTTGTGACTGAACGCTCTTAGAACTCGATCGCCTTCATGTGCGACACGACGCGAAGTTCTTTTGCTGGCGGCTCGCAGTCGGCGAGCTGTAAGCACGCGTCAGCTCGCTTACAGTGCGAGTCTGCGAGTATAAACTGCGGGTCGAGTTGTATGGTTGCAGCAAGCGCGCTTACTGCCCGCCGTTGGTTTTTGCATATTGATTTTCATACGTGAAATATATTATACGACCACGTTTTAATGTTCAGATTTGAATGACAACTTAATTGCTGGGTTGGAGCCGTGCCGTTACCGTGACGGTATAGTGTGTGATGACCTTTATACATATCGAGACTTCCAGAGTCGTACCTCGATTGCCAAAATGTTTTTATTAACCTGGACTTTACATGACTTGTCCTGTCCCGTTCGTCTCTTTAAAAGGTCGAAAGAATCGTGCCAATAAAGAGACTAGGTCTTAGAATAAAGAAGTATTACCAAGAACTTGACAGTCATAGTCATCCGTGTAAATGTATTCTGCCTACTGATGTCTATGTTTGTGAAATATTTTAAAGTCATTGACGCTGGTGTGCGGCCTTGCGTTTTGGTCGGCGGACTCGCTGGAGCCGCTCGTTGTAGTACGCTGACTTAGATCCGACGACCTGGAAGTAAATCATAATTATCAATTTGATTATCGAAACTACTTCCTTAACTCCAAAAAAAAGCAACTATATTACTAGGAATTCAATTTTAACCAGACCAGAGTACCTATTATTGTATATAATAGGTACTAGGGCAACCAAGAGCCGTACGACACTCTTTAGCAATGACCTAATCTTGAATTTGGTGATTTTAAAACAAGAAGGAGGAGAGGAGAGATAACTTAATATTAAGTACCTACTGCGAGTATTTCGATTACAGCAAAAACTTGAGCACACAATGATAAAATTAGGAATTCAGTCCTTCCTTTTTTATAATATGGAAATCCCTATGGGCCGCCATCTTAAGAACACCAACCTTATCCGTCGAGTAGTATGTCGGTTATTGTCCTGTCCGAATTGACTTAAAATAGTCATTAAAATTATCCGTTTGCGATCTGCTCTGGTCGTGCTAAAATGCATGAAATGATATAACATACGACCCTGCAAGTGTGACTGCTAGCGCATAGCGGTTGGCGTTTAGATGGGTAAACACATCGCTAATATAATTTATTCGTATAATATATACACAAATATAACTTTGATATGACAAACGTGATAACTAATAAGCAATTATGTTACTGTTTATGGTTACTTACAAAGGAGTCAAATTATCGACGTCAATATTCTGTAAACATATCCACATGGGTGTGAGGGTATCATCGCTTTTGGCACATTCACACGTTCCGTTAAACAATAGCAGGTCGTCCATTAAAACCTAAAAATATAACGTAGGTAGTTATCAACTTCAATATATACTAATATTATAAATGCGGAAATAACTCTGTCTGTTACGTTTTTACGCCTTAAGTCTCTGAACCCATTTTTATTAATTGTGGTATAGAGCGGGACCTGGAGGAGAAAGACATAGGATACTTTTTGTCGCAAAAATAAAACTTGAAAGAGGTGAAATAGGGCTTGACAGTTTGTATGGAAGAGGTTCTGCGTCAGACGAAGTAGGTATTTAGGTACCTATTAGAAAATATAGGTAGCGACTTGTTCTTTTTATTAATTTCTAGTGACTTACTCCGAACTCTTTAACGCCTCGTGTTGGGGTCTTGCCGTAGTTCCACATCTTCATGCTGTACACAGAAACCGGTACGTCAAATACGAAAAATACTCTGGAAGCGAAATGAAAATTGTTAAGGTGTAGTAGTTAACAGCTGAACATATGTATAATGTGCGCCATAGCACCCGGTCTACAGTCAGTATCTACCTACATCTTTTTTTTTTTAATTACATTGTGTATGTATGCCATAACCTGTAGTTTATGCGGGGCAATTCTGTAAAAAGACCCGATCCATCGCAAACCACACCAGTGTCACCACATCATAAGTGTTAAAACGATAATTTTAATTCACTTAAATCAAATTGGTAAAGTGAAAAAGCTAGAAAAATAGGTACCGCATGAATTGAGTGAAGCATAAATTCAATTCCGATGAGGCAGTCTAAACCGTCGTCAAATATTTTATCAGTAAAGGAAATGGGAATGAACTTCCTAAAAATGGCGAAAGTGCATAGATACCAATGGATGTACTATTGGTATCTATGCACTTTCGCCATTTTTTGATTAATTAAATACATAACTTCATAAAAAAAGGTTCTTTTTTCCATATAAAACGTCAATTACATATAATATATGTAAAGAAGTAGGTAAGGTTAGGCAGTAAACAATATTACGACCTTCATCTCCACCATGCAGTGTGCCTGCCTACCTGTTGAGCGTGTGCGGCAGCACGGGCGCGAGCCAGGAGTGCGCGCCGTCGGCGACGCGCGCGTTGTGTCCGTCGATGAGCTTGTCGGGCGTGCGCACGTCCTGCGCGCGCGGTTCCAGCACGTTCACGCTCGCCGGGTGCGCGCACACGTCTGACAACCACCATAATTATGCACTTATTGTTGTATTGTTTGTCAACTAAACTTCATCTACACCTAACGTAGGACTCAAAATATGCTCATTATTTTAAAACACTTAGAGGGTATTTTTGTCATAATTAAGGTGTGACTTTGTACAGCTAAGTGATTAGATCGTAAATTGTAAGAGAACTTAAAAACCGGTTATTAAAGTAAAGCAAAGGGCGGCGCCGCGGCGGCGGTATGATACAGATAAAAAAAGGTAAACTTATGTTCTACAAATACCCGAGCGTTCCAGATCTAACAATGCAGTGTAACATGAACAATATCAGTGACGTAAACACAGTTGTTAATGTTTTATTTAAATAGGTTTATAATATAATTTCGTAACTAATCCAATATCAGTCTATGTCAATGGCGTAACAATAGGGTGGCAGAGCGGGCAAAATGCCACGGGTCCATGGCCCTAGGGGACCCCGGCCCCGACCCCGAGGCCCTAAGCACACGAGGCATCAAGAGTGAACTTGTCCTCCATCCGATGAATTGGCCACGGGCCTCAGATGGTATATAGATACGCCACTGGTCTATGGATTGAATTCGTATATGTCGTAAACGTACATATTTTCGTTTGAGTTTTTGATCGTGTATCTCCGTCACGGAACTCTGGCCTCTGTGCTTATTAATTTAACTCGGGAACTGCCACGCCTGCCTAACTAGAGATCGCCTGGTGGTCGAATTACATATGTATTTACCCGACTGCGCCAGAAGGAGGGTTATTAAATTTTGGTTTATTTAATTGGGTAAAATAACTTGAACTGTTTGTATAGACTTACGTACCATAACAGATGTACATATAATACTGTACGGACGGCTTAATATAGCCGTTTTCTATTTATTTTTTAATTTGCAACACATTTTGTTTAAAAATTTTAGCTTACTGCACTTCTTCTAAACATAAACTTTAAGTATTCCAAATTTTACGTTTCTCTTAAAAATATATATGCAGATATGATATAGCTGCAACACTTCGCTCTGTGTTAAGTCGTAGAATAGCCCACAGTTACGGTACCTGTATATGATTGCAGAGATAAACACTATTTTAGAAGTAAGGTCATAACTTACTTGTCTCTGTCAAAGGTATTAAATTCCCATAAGGGTCGTACAGCTCAATACCAGTCAAACCCACATAGTAGGGATCTCCCCATGTAGAGAATATATTCAGCTGCAACACGAATCCGGTCGGCGCGCCCATGTCGACATTTGTTCCATAGACTAGGCAGTCCATTCTGAAACTATCCGAATCTTTTGCGTCATCTAACCTGTGGAACACAGGATAGTCATTAAATAATCGTCCAGGTAATTTTCACACATCGGGCAACTTATTCAAAACTAGCTGCGCCCCACGGTTTCACCCGCGTAAATCCCGGTCCCGTAGGATTATCGGGATAAAAAAAGCCTATGTTTTAATCCAGGTCTCCAACCAGGTACCAAGTTTCATCGTAATAGGTTTAGTAGTTTTTGCGTGAAAGAGTAACAAACATCCATACATTCATACATACATACATCCTCACAAACTTCCACGTTTAGTAGGATTATCTTTTTTACTGTAAGTAACTTTCAATTATCTAATGACAATATAAGTATTTCACCTTTAAAAATTAATTCTCCGGTAGTCTTTGCTTGCTTTTAGATCCCTTTGAGCAAAAGTACTACACGTTTGGGTTTTAAAACAATTATGATACTATTAATATTACTACAGACGCAATTACTTAAGCTTATAGTTATGTAATCACGCTTTTATAATCACTACCTAAACAAAAATCAGAGAGAATTCATCACATCACATTTCGCTACCTATATTTTTTATGTGATGCCTAATAGTCGGAGAATGTTTTGCTGTCCTACGAATTATTGAAAATTTTCTGACAGAAAAATCGAAACTAGAAACTCACGATCTCATACAGACAGAAATTAGATTTCTGTGACCTATACAAACACAAGCGCCAGCTTATGCCACCAGCGAGGCAGTCATCTATCTATAGTGTAGTAGTGTAGTATATCAACCGAATATCAATCGAATTTCCAGATTCTACAATGATTTTTACTCCAAAAAGTAAGATCTCTAATGTTCCTAATTTACTGACACTTCACAAGCTGTGCTCTTTATCCCTGAATGAAAAAATAATCAGAAAATTAGACAGTGCTACCAACCTGTCATCAATGGCTAGCAGTTGTATCTGTTGAACGTAGTCGTAGCACGTGTCTCCTGGTGCCCGACGCAGCAGCAGCGGCCTGTAGTGTAAGGACACGTCGTCCAAGGTCACCCGGGCGTGCTTCACGCCAATGTACGACAGCTCCATGTTCACGTTGTAGTTCCAGAAACGGATGCCTGGACAGATACTTGCTTTGAACCAGGTACCATTAACGCCCCTGATAATAACTTGTAATAGGTGGTAAAGCTATAATATATAATTTTACTTTCCGCTAATAACTTTTCTGCGATGTACGACTCAAATCCTAGTGATGTGAAAAGAAAAGCATTCACGGACGCAGAATCTTTTATAGTTCACGAAAATTGTTTAGCTCTTCACACAAGGAAAGACGGTGGAATAAGAGACAATAAATAGGTACTTACCTAAAAAAATTAGATCTTTTTTTTTTTCACGGAATCACACTAAGAAACTTCATCCAAGCTGAAATCTAAAGACGTCTGCGGCTCGTGCGATCAAAATTAGGTATAACAACTGAATTTATAAAATAATATTAAGAATATATTGTAATCAAAACATATACAACATTTTTGAACAAGTTTGACTACCAATTTGTACCGTACGAAGTAAGTTAATAAAATACACACCAAATAAATAACTTACTGGTTATCTCCGTTGGCTCGAAGAGCTCGATGACGATGTGACAAAATTTTTCACCAGTCTCAAAGTTTGAACACCACATATCTTCGAAGTCCGTCGTAATGTTGCGTCCGTTGAACAAATTTTTGCAGTCTATGATTTGATTATGTTCGGGCACCTGATCTTCAGATATGAAAGCCGTGTAGGCGTAAGCACGCTGAATTGTTATGGGCTCGTTGTAGCATAATAGTTCAAGACCTATAGTTTAAAAAAAGAGATAATTTTGCAAAATTAATTTCGATTTGAAAATGTATTATTTAAGAATATTGTATTCAGATACCACGATATCATACCTGTTAGGCCAATTAAATGTCTCTGTCCCCAGTTGGACATAAGAGTAAGTTTCACTGTTTTAGCGATGTACTTAATTTCCTTCTCCTCAATATCTAAGGCTTCCAACAATGCAGTAGGACTCATGTTATGATTGCTATCGTTTGCGGTCGGGGGTCTCTTGTCGATCATATTCGAGTAATCGTGCATAGGTTCGTTGTCTTTCAATAAAGCTTGGAAGTTCTTATCGCTTAGCATTATAGATTCCAGAATGGCTGCGTCTTTTGTGAAAAGGATTGTCTGAAACAATGATTTTATGTTAATTATATATACGGTATAGTTAAGCTTGGTGTCCAGAGCGGACGACGGACGAGACGAGAGGATTGAGTAGCGGACAGATAGGACTATCGGTCCGCTACTTAATACCTACTACTTAAAATGTATTAAAGAATCAGTCCATCATTTCATAACGTTAAAATTTGTGAAGCGAGGTCTGACCTATAAAAGCAGCGCAAAGCACTACACAATCTTGAAGTAGTTAAATAATTAGAAGTAGGTAAGTACCTTTCTAAACTCCTGGTAGAGAATGCCTATGGCATTAAGTCCGCCATTGTACATTTTTTTGCATAAAGTTTTAATAAATATAATAAATAAACATAAATAATCTTTTTTAACTTAATACTTACGTTTTGATTGTCACAATTATCTATTGTAAGGGCTGTACTAACTGTGACGCATATACATAATTTATTATATTAAATCTACTCTGAATATCATGAAGGACCACCCAAGGGAAATTAATAGCTATTTCTGAGATGAGGTCTACCTACTTACCTACAAACACAGGTAGTAATTTAAACTTGTACGAATAAGATCATTCATATGATAAATCAGTAATACAACTTACATCACCAAAGGAAGAAAGAGGACCTTTAAGCTCGCCGCTGGATCTTGCAATCTCTCCGTGGAATATGATTGCGTCGTCCAGTTTAATCTGAACTAATTTGACTCCGCGTGTTGTGTATATACGAGACTTGTTGTAATTCTGGAAAAATATAGACATCAGTGCATAAAAGTCTCATTCTTTAAAGCGTTTTAGTGTTGGTAGTGTAACTACCTAATTAAAAATAGGACCTGGGTATATATATTGAACGTTAACTAGACAAAATGCACACTCACGGCGATACAGGTGTATCGCCGAAGGTAGGCAGTGGCGTAAAATATCCACCTTTTGCCAAGTTTAATTTGGTCCCACATACTTAGGTATCTAATAGGGGACAAGCAGGTAATTAAACATGGGAAAATTTGGAGTATATTGAAAGGGAAAGAGTAGGTAAGGACGGGAGTCAATGCATAGAATACATAGTAGTACAGGTACAGAAGTCCCACTCTGCCAAATCATTTAAATAAATAGCAGCTCTTGTTCCGACATAATAAAGTCCCAATTTAGATCACACAGCGCTAATTACCTACAGCTATATTCCCCTATAAGTTGCTTCTCTTTCTATCGTGTAACTCTTCTGACGACGACGGCGACTCGACGTTAGGGTTGTCTTTTTTTAAAGAATGAATTAATCTGAATATTTAATTACCACTAAGTTATGTGCCTATCACTCCATTTTTATGAATAAATAAACCTAGGCTAGGTACGAATAACTCGTTAGTCTAGATACGAACGGATGATGCGACGCTGCACCTGAGTGAGCATTGAACTAACGTGCGGCCCGGCCGGCACGCGGCAGCCCACTGAATTTTGGCGCGTTTAGTCGACCTCGCCGTGTACTTATACCTACATGTGGAGTGGACCTGGCCTGGTCAATGTAAGGAAAGGGATATCGCTTATACGGATGGATTGGGAAGTGTAAGCTATAGCTCGAGCAAGACAGGGCCATACCTGTGACTCAAACAGGCTGTTGCCAGGAAGTCCGAGCTCTCCCTAACGCAATCTAACAATTCAAACACACATAGCCAGAGAAAGATACCAAAACTCACCCATATCCTCAACAAAGCTAGTTTGACGGATCCCGGTAACAGCACAGTGAGCGCGATGGGAGTACCCCGTGGCGATGGCGCCGTCCACGTGTGGCGTTCGTCACGTGTGCGCACAACGCCATCTACTATGTTCTCGGCACGTCCATGCTTCGACTGGTCGCCAGTATCTAAATCTGTCCATACCTACGGAACACCAAAATAATAAAGTTTTTTTATCAAATAACAGCCCTTAGTAAGCAAATAGGCATTGAGGAGGTTAACACCTGCATTTTGGATAACCTCCTCAAACTTGTGAAATAATGCGCACTATTGACTGCACGGATGGCGCAATGGTTTAAGTGGTCGCCTCACCGTGTCGAGTGTTGTGAGTTGAAATCCCACACAGGACAAAAATTTGTATGATCCGCAAATAGTTGTCCCGTATTCTTTGTGTCCGTTATTTGAATATTTGTGATGCCGCGAATATTTATTTTTAAGATTACTAGGAATATTTTGTTTTGATAGTATAGTACAATTTTAACGCTGTAAACGTTATTCATGTAAGTTATAATGACGTTTATTCGGTGAATAATTCATTATCGAATGTATAATGCCTGATAAGAATAAAATGTACTGTGGTACTTAGGTAGGTACCTACTAGCCGCTTCCCGGAGTTTCATCCGCTTTATTGTGGTCACAGTTTCGCTCCTAAGGGTCGTCGCTTGATGTTAAATAGCTTTAATACCATTTGGGCTATCAAATTCAAAAATATATTTTCAAACCCGACTTACAGAAATTAGTACGTTCAAAAAAAAAACACATCAACTTAATCATATACATAATAAAGCTGATGGTAGATATGTTTTGTTCCGTCAGTCATATACATTTAAAATATTGCATTCTTAAATTAAATTTAAGAGGCGCCATTTAAAAACCAACACTGCACGACATCGTGTTAGGTCTGTGCATTATGCCGAGAACGAAAAACCTTTTAGACTTATAGTTTGTTTTTTAGTTATTTATGGGTGTTGCTGGTTCTGAATAAATGTATTTTCTTTCTTTCTTTTTTACCATAGGTTATACATGTTCTAAGTACTTCTGATTACGAAAGAATTTTCGGAAACTGTGTCTATTACTTCATTTTTAGAAAACTCTGGAAGTTTACCTTCTTAACGTGAACAGTAACACCATTTGTGTCAAACAGTTCAATGCCATTTAATCCAACTAAATACTTGTCTCCCCAGTTCGAAAATATTTTCAGTTCCAACAATCTTCCTTCAGGTAACTCCGGTATGACAAATTCACTTTTAATTTTCTCTTTCTGTGTATTCTTCGCCGGCACCGTGCAAAGTGACGATGGTTTCTTTGTTGAATTTTTCACAGCAGGTCTCTTAGTCCATGAATTATTTTGCTGTAAATTTGTTATACCCTCCTTTGCTACTATTTTTTTGCGGTTTTTATTTTCTGCAGGTCACAAAATAAAAATATTTTTAGTTAAATTCATAGATAATTGGTAATAATAATCATGTACCTAAAATGGTTTTAGAAAGGAACTTGATGTATTGAGAAAACGGGGTATCAAGTTCCTTACTTACGGAGTATTTTTAGATGACCTATGGATTATAGTAACATTTGTAAAGGCCTTAAAATGTGATTTGCCGCGCTGGCAGCGCAAGAAACAGAAATATTTCACCTACGCATTGGTGTACAGCACAGTTGTTTTGACTACGATCTTCTTTAAAACGAAGAGTACTAAAGTACTAGTTTGACGGTTTTCATTTCATCCCATCCACAAGCGATGCTGCTGTACATAATATTTATAGTTACCTTTGCCTAAGTCTTTGGATATAAGTATTCTGACTAAACATAGACACAAATTTGTTATTTATGTACCTATAATGACGTCACGGAAATCATCATCTATCCCGTTGTTCACGCGCCTGTGCCTCGGTGTGACGTAATGTGGTAACAAATCGGACAAAAAGTCGTTTGAAGATTCATTTGACGATTCTCCCAGGTCCAATTTACCTCTCACATTGTAAATTCGTCGTCCGTTTTGTACGTAGCCTAAAATACAAAACAAAGTGATAAAGGTATAATAACATCTGTCACGCTAATTATCTTTATTAAAGTGAAAGAATTACTAAATAAAAGCAGTAAAAGCTGACTGCTGAATACAGGTACACACACACACACACACACACACACACACACACACACACACACACACACACACACACACACACACTACTGTGTGTGTGTGTGTGTGTGTGTGTGTGTGTGTGTGTGTGTGTGTGTGTGTGTGTGTGTGTGTGTGTGTGTAAATATATTATAAGTAGAGATCGGATAATCGGATGCATATTTACCTAAAGTTATTTTTTGGATAACAAATTATGGAAGCGGCTTCTAAGTATATTTTTATTTACGAATGTAGTTGTATTGTCGCGTCGCTACTTGCGCACAAGCAAGTATAATTTGCCATCTCACTCGCACTCTTACAAAATGCTTACATTTACTGGGGTTTAATAGGCCCGATTTGACACTTGTTACAACGTAATAAGGTTGTTTTTGCTTCGTCAAAAATCACTGACAATAAAAGTAGGGAAAGCAACCATTATACGTTGTAACAGAGCAAGTGTCATTTGTGTCAAACTGGGGTTTATTACATCTCACGGAGTATAGGTACACTGAAATTTGAATTTCCTGGAATCGCGGGATTCTTTCGATAAAAAAGTGCTTTCCATAATAGCCAACATCTCAACATTAGGTAAATATGCATCCGAATATCCGATCTCTAATTATAAGTTATGTTTTCACTTCTGCACGTGCAGTCCTACGACTGACAGTTTTTTAATGGCTCAAAGCTATGTACTATTTCATTTATTTATTTCTTCGTCACAGTGGGAGTATGGCACAATCAAAGATATGATGAATATGATCTACCCTATAGCCACTTAATGGAATTTACTAGTAATTTAGGTAACTAGTAGATTTATTTATGCTAATACAATAAAGCTTAGGGGTTTGTTTTTTATAACTACTAACGAACATTAGAAAAAGCCTTTTGAAGTGAAAACTTCTTTAGGACACTTTTGGTACGTAGAAAAAGCACTGAACTCGCGTGACCGTCACGCTCAGATGACAGATGTGTCCATTATGTTTTCACGTCTGACGTGCAGTCCTACGACTGACATTTTTTTTGTAATTGATAACTCACTTATTGAGTAAGGTTACTTAACTTTACGCTACGACCTTAGGGAGTCGAGCAGTGACAATAAACGCGGGTGAGACTGCGGGAACCGACTAATGTTGAAATTTAGGCTTTTAACGAACTGAAAAGCGGTGAATAGAATGTCCCACCACTGGATGGGCTGATGACCTAATCAAAGTAGAAGACCCCCTCCCCTTATGAAAGTCTTTGAGTGAGACGTGTGTTCAACAGTGGACGGTTCGTTGGTCATCGACAAAGTCAACAACAACAACAACAACTGTAGTTTTTTTTAATACGTAAGGAAAATTACAAAAAAGTAAGTTAGGTCCGATATACATGTTCTCGATTTCTACTCTTGTGAGTTTATTACAAGAAAAGAAATCGGCGAGAAACTCGTGGGCTATTTAAACGTGGGGTTTGCAGCCAAAGACAACTGCTTCTGTCATCCACCGCACAGATTGCAAAAGACACGATATCCGGATCGCGGGGTCCACAGTTTATTTGTCTTAGGTCCGAGCACTGTCGTAACTATACCGTCTGAGGCCGTGTGAGTCTGACTCGTACGTCGCCGTTATTTTTTAACTCGTGTATTTTATTAGGTTTATTAAATTAGATAAGTTACATATATAGATTAAATAAAAAATTAACATTTTTTTAATACATTTTGTAACTAGTTCCTCCTCCTCTGGGCCCCTCAAGCCGGGGACCCGTGGCATTTTGCCCGCTGTGCCTGAGTACGCTGAACTTCCTCCTTAGCAGGTTATAAAAACCCGACAACGCAATCCAACACTTTATCTTCGTAAAGTTAGGCAATGGGGAAGCCAAGTAGGCAGGCCAGGTCTCCACAAAAATATTGATGAAGTACTGATCTTATAAAGTTAATATCTACCCAAGAATACTGTTAGGCCCTACTTACTGTTTGTTAATGTAAAACACACAAATCGGCATAGTTGATTGGCACTACAGTACCTACGTATGAAGCGATTTCCTGAAGAAAATAACGATGATAAAATTACCTTTCTTAGGACGCAAAGTTCCAGCTGAGTGCGCCACTGGTGGTACTTGAGGTTTCAACAAAAACTCCATACTGGTATCCAAAGATGTTCTTCGACTTATTCTAAAATTAAAGTGAAGTTAAGACAGAAGCAAACATCATTTCCTTTTTCATAGTTTCCTTAAAAATTCACAACGTACCTTCGTAGCTCTGATTTAGTATTTTCAAATTGGATTTTTGTATTCTCCAAGGAAGGAGTCGAATCAGTACTACTGTGCCGAATGTGTGTCTCTTTCATCTCCCTGAAAGAAATAAACTGTGTTGTCAAGAAAGCAGCGTTATAGATAACTTCATCAATAAGAATATTGGCCCAACCTTGACACGGAAGTAAAGAGTGCATTGTTAAATTTCCATATTGACGTCTTACCATTAAGTTTGTGATTTGTAAACCTGTTCATTAATCATTCTTCATGACAATAGAAAGAAGCCAAACTTACTGGGTAATGTTTTCAAGCCAGTAAGGAAGATCCTTGTCCTTGCCAGTATAATCGAGCCCTTTTTGTTGATGTGCCATCCTTGAGCCATGAGATTATCGTTATCTATGCACAGAAAATGAGACACTGCAGGTTTGTATGTTCATTATATAACTCACTGTTAGTAAAATTATAAAATTTTAAATATTGTTATATTAGGTAAGATTGTAAAGCAATGAAATAAATCACTACTGTAGCTTTTTGTTACTGTTATTTCCAATTTAAAGCATCTGACGCACTTGCCTCTTTTGAAACATATTTTTGCCGCTGTTTGTTTGACCTTGGTTGCCATGGTTTCCCATACTTTCCAACGTACCTATCAAAGAGTATACAAACACTACGTTAGACTACTGGTACCTATATTGCCTCAGAGCAATATAGAATATAGCAGTACCGTGTTTTTATACTCTGGTATATTTTTTTTGAGTTTTTGAGCATAAACTTGGTATACTAGCTTAGAAGCACAGCTTAGGAGGCGAATTGCGAGAAAGAAACAGAATAAAACAGACCATGAAACCGCTTTGAAAAAACTTAGCCTCCAACTGTCTTCTGTGAAAAAAATCTCGTTTTAATTTTGGTGTTTTTGTCGTAATCATAAAAAATATAATGATGTTGTGTACTGTGTTAGATTGTGGTGTAATATATAGCAAAAATTCAATTTAAAAAACATTTCACAGGTAAATAGGTAGTAAAATTTCAATATTACTTTCAAACACTGAGTTTTTTTTTACTAGCGTATAGAATAGACACCGCTAAGCAATAGTTTGTAATGCAAACTGCAGTTCATGGACCGCAACGACATCAATCGGAATTTACGTTCAGCAGCATACGAATGTATTCACCTGACTTTTAACTATCGAAAAAATGCCGAGTTGCGAGTTGTGTTTTAAAAACGTGTAAGTACAAACCAATCAAGAACGAAAAAAAAAGATAGTGGTGGACACCCTTAGATTATAAGGTCACAAGGGTCACAATCCGTGTTATCTTATAATCTAAGGGTGTGGTCACAACCCGTGTTATCTTATAATCTAAGGGTGTGACATCATCGGTAAGTAAACAAACTTTTACAAAACCAACACAAAATAAATAATTAATTAAAATCATAATTTTGGCTTGCCAGCGCCGCCATTTTCTAGGTACATCATAGATCAACAAAAAAAATCAAGGACACCTGTAACAAGATGACACGTGAATTACACGATCACAACAGGAGTATTTAGTTTGTCTTTATTTAATTTGATTACCTTGGATATAAAAGAACCGTTTTTTTTAGATTTCTTCGAATCGGTCATTATAGTTTGTGTTATTCTGATGTATGAGCTTTATTAAGATCCATACTTATTGTAAAGTTTTATTAAGATCCATACAGTAACTTTTGCGTAAAAGAGTAACAAACATCCATATACATCCTCACAAACTTTCACGTTTATAATATTAGCAGGATTAGTAGGATACCGCCATGCATTCTACAAAAAATAAAGACTGGCAAAACCACTAAAGCTTCTTTGTAGCTTGGCGCTAAATATATGAAAACAAATCTTTGCAGCAGTTCGTTGGGCAAAAGCGCCATGAAAATCGCGGCGCTTACGACGTTACGGCTCGCGAGAAAACTACAGCTCATAAGAGTCATATAAGCGATCAATCGCTGCTTGTTAATACTGTTCAGTTAGATTTGAAATGAACGATGATGGAGGAAATTATTGTATTATTGAAATCCCCAAAGAGTGACGTATCGTATATGTACAACGCTGATTTTGTAAAATAGTAATACGTGACTTGTATAAGTTCTGAGACTCGGCGGTATAAAATAAGTTGTTCTTTACTGGCAGCCTTGATAGTACATAATATATCGATGTTTTCAAAGTGTTTATTTTCGTAGAATATATACACAAAATTGTAGCCTTTTTATTAAATATTTTTGCAAGTTTTTGTTGTACGTTTCACCTTAACTAAAAATCTACTAGTCGTAGATTTTAGGTGAAACATACTATGGTATGAGGTAGAATCCTTACAGACTGTAGCCACACTGCTGGAGTTAACGTCAATCAAAAGTAAAAACAGACGTAGTGGTGGCAGAGACAGATAACCTCATTGTTAACCTGCTGTTCAAAATTTAGAAAAAACAGTATTAAAATAACGTTGTAAGTAAAGTTGGTGGTAGGCGTACGGTGTCGCGTGACAATGTCTGAGGAAGATCAAAAAAAGTTAGAAGAGCGCACAGCACGTGGAGAAAAGGAAGTTGATGCAATCGAGGAGGAGCTTATTAAGATATCAAAAGGTGATCTCAGTTATATCGGTGATCCTAGGTTGAACAAGCTGTTGACTGAAAACGAGAAACTCAAAAATCGTTTAGAACATCTACAAAATGCTGTCAAAGTTGAAAGCTGTAGTTCTAAAGTGCCAGCAGCTCGGAAACAACCAAGAGACATACCCACTCTAATTAGCGACATCAGTTCTATTGAAGGAAACATCTGTATAGTGGATGAACTTAAAAATGTATTTGAAGTTGGTATTAGGTCTGCATACCCTGATTTAGAGGATCCCCCTATTGTCATATCTCTCTCTGGTAACAATCCTAAATTTGGAGACTATCAGTGCAACTCTGCCATGGCTATTTCGCAACTACTGAAGGCTAAGAATATAAAAACAAACCCCAGAGAGGTAGCTAACAACATATTAAATAAAACTCCGTCTTCCCCATTCATAGAAAGAATTGAAGTTGCAGGAGCTGGATTTTTGAACATATATCTTAACAAAGCTGTAGTTGAACATGTTCTCAACTGTATACTGAGGTTAGGTATTAGACCACCTCCAGTGAAGAGGCAAAAAGTGATTGTGGATTTCTCATCTCCTAATATTGCTAAAGAGATGCATGTAGGTCACTTAAGGTCTACAATTATCGGAGACAGTATTTGCCGTTTGCTTGAATTCCTGAATCATGATGTTCTCAGGATAAATCACTTAGGAGACTGGGGTACACAATTTGGAATGTTGATTGCTCATTTACAAGACAAATTTCCTGACTTCAAAACAACATCCCCTCCTATTGCAGATTTGCAAGCTTTTTATAAAGAATCAAAAGCACGGTTTGATACAGAAGAGGACTTCAAGAAAAGAGCTTACCAGTGTGTGGTTCAGTTACAATCTTACCATGCTGATTATATAGCTGCCTGGAAGTTGATATGCGAGGTCTCTCGGCAAGAGTTCCAAAGGATATATGAACGTCTTGACATTCGTCTTATTGATAGAGGCGAGTCTTTCTATCATGACAGGATGCCTGTTGTAATTAAGCAGTTGAAGGATGGTGGGTTTTTAGAAGAAGATAATGGTAGATTGATTATGTGGGCAAATCCAGACAATAAAGATGGTTTAATACCTTTAACTGTGGTGAAATCAGATGGTGGATATACATATGATACATCTGACTTGGCAACAATTAAAAACAGGGTAGAGGAAGAAAAAGGTGACAGGTTCATTTATGTTGTTGACAATGGCCAAGCGACCCATTTTTTGGTATTGGATGGTTGTGCTCATAGAGCTGGTATTCTGAGTCCAGGCCAAAGAATTGAATTTGTAGGTTTTGGCGTAGTGTTAGGTGAGGATAAGAAGAAATTTAAGACAAGGTCAGGTGATACAATTAAATTGAGCGAGTTACTTGATGAAGGTCTAACACGGTCACTAAATAAACTAATTGAAAAAGGGCGAGACAACATTTTGACTCCAGAAGAGTTAAAACTAGCCCAAGAAGCAGTTGCATATGGATGCATTAAATATGCAGATCTTTCTCACAACCGACTAAATGATTATGTGTTTTCATTTGACAAAATGTTAGATGACAAGGGCAACACTGCTGTCTACTTATTGTATGCATTAACACGGATTAGGTCAATAGCAAGAACTGCACAAGTTTCTCAGGAACAATTGAATGTGGAGTTTGAAAAAACTGGATTTAAATTTACACATGATGCGGAATGGAAACTTGGTAAAGTTCTAATTAGGTTTCCTGAAGTGGTACTTAAAGTGGCAAATGATCTCTTCTTACACACTCTTTGTGAGTACTTGTATGAAATATCATCAGTTTTCACTGAATTCTATGACAAATGTTATTGTGTTGAAAAGGACAAAGATGGAAATGTGGTTACTATAAACTACTCCAGGCTGATGTTGTGTGAAGTCACTGCCACGGTTATGGATAAGTGCTTTGATATTTTAGGAATAAGATCTGTGTCAAAAATGTAAATACTGTATTTTAAGTGTAATGTGTAATGATTTGATACTGTAACTTTATAAAATAGGGTTTTAAATTCACATTACTTGGTAGATTTCATATCACAGTTTTATTCACCATTATTTATACTATCTATGTATTTGAAGTGTTTGTATTAAACATGAGGAAAGCAACTTATTTCTTTTATTTCTGTCCTTGAGATACTTGAGTGTATTTGTAAATTTCTTGATACAATTTATTATTATTATTATCTAAGCAATTAAGTGGTGTGCGTTCGCACAGCGGAATGTTGTTGAATTTAAAGATTTTAATTATGCAGATATTTAGTGTATGACGTGTAATTGTGTATGGTAAAAAAAAATTTGTGCATTGTGCCGACAGTGCATGTTGCAGACACTTACAAGGTTTGTATAAACGTGAAAATCTGGACCCCAAAGTGCATACTTTACGAACTAAGACTTAATAAGCGTATTTTACGTTTATATTTTTATCTTTTAAACCCTACGATTTTTTCTAAATCTGTTTTTTAAACAAATATAAACAAATTCAAAACAACGTATGTAAAAATCTACAGTTCTCTATATAAGCGCTTTATATGAAAACTAGCTAATGGCCAAACGTTCGCGTAGCGGAAACTTGAATTTCTCCGAAGTTTATGCATGCACTAATTTGATTCATACATACACAATTACACACAAATACAAACTAGTTTTTGGACACATTTTTTTGTTCTAAGTCCATGGATTCAAAAAAGTTTCGCCAGGACAACGTTCGCCCAGCGGAATCAGTTTTTAGCGAATTTTTCCACAATGGCTGCATGCACAATTTTTTTTTACCATACACAATTATACGACGTTATACACTAAATATCTGCATAATTAAAATCTTTAAATTCAACAACATTCCGCTGCGCGAACGCACACAATTAAGTGTTATAAGAGGTGCATTTTCGTTTTAGATAATGTTGTTTACTTTTCATAATACCTTGTATTTTGCAAGGTGGTCCATTGTGCATAATTGTTTTGGATATAAATTACACGGATACGACATCTGTTGCCTGATTAGAATATTTTGTATTGGAGGGACATCGTTCCTAGTTTTTCACAGGTGAGCTGTTTATTAATTTCTCTTACATAGGCACAAAACTCTGTGAATAGGTATATATATATGCATGAGATTTTATTTATTTTCGTTACAACGATTACTACTTAGTCTTAGATATACTTATACATTTATGTCAGAAAAATTATAATTACCTACGTACTTCATGTTCAAGATTGTTCAGCTTTTAAATAAACAGTATATAATAAAAACAATGGGAGAAAAAAAGAGACCGATTAATGTTTGTAAAACTTTTATTTATTGAGTTCCCAAAAACCTCTACAAAACTATACCAGGGTCCAATATCAAAGGTAACATTAATGAAATAACACTATTTTTATATAATAGAAAAATTATATAGAATAGTAATTACCGGGCGTTGGGTACTTTAATATCATGTATGTATAAATCTTACAACCTACAACAATACACTTTACATTCAAACATACAGACAACAAGTTTATATTTCGACACAAGCGTTTGTTATTATATCGTTAATATTGTTAAGGCCAAAGCAGACGTGTAACTTAGATTTAACTATTTAGTTCACTAGATTAATATACCAAATGGGCATTGGTAGGTACTACCATTTTTTAATAACGATCGAGAAAGTAATATGGCATGACAGTTGCATACTATGCCAATTAATTCTTTTAAAAATGTTCATCTAAAAAAGTCAAGTCTCAGGGCGGGACTTATAACCTGTGACAGGCGCTGCATGCTCAGATATTGAAAGCTGAGCTAAACCCAGTATGATATGTGAAAATCTTTAAGTTATAAGTCCAAGGCGACGTAAGCAACTATCTAACGGAATTATTAGGAAAATAGAGAAAATGTTTTTTTTTATGACTGGTATGTCTGCTTTGGCACTTAGAGACAGAACAATTCGAATTTAAAACCAGTTAACATAAACAATGTTTATAATTAACGCTTGTGCAAACTTAATTACAACAATGATTATATTTTACTAACAACACATGAGACTCCAAATATTTTGTGACATCACAATTCCGGGCACAGTCTGTAGGTAAGTAATATGGGTATAACGTTACGGTGCGATATTGATATTTACATAATAAAATAATACTAATAGCAATGAAATTTTAATTCTTGTTTAGAATTTGTTTCCAAATATATATTTATTTCGATACCCATATAAGCTTCGCTTAAAAATATTGCTATAAAAACTTTTTTCTTTTAATCATCAAAGGCTTTGACTCAAGGTTGTTGGAAAACAAAAAAGATACACCACAGGAAGACAGACAATTGAAGTATGCTACATTATAATTTGGTTTAGTTAAAATATCTACGAATGGAATCTCTTTGGAAGACTTGAGACACACAAACACAATAATAATAAAAAGGGGAGAGACTAAACTTTTTTACAATGATGTTAAGAGCGAATACAGCATGCGTTTTGGCTATAAATATATCAAATTATATACATTGGTACTGTCGCTGTCACATTTAAAACCTATACCTAATTGAACTACAGAAAATTGTCTCCATCGTACGTATTTAATATAAAGGACCCTAATAACATCCGACACACTAGTGAAAACCCGGTCTGTGGCTACCCTTCCCTACTTAGGAATACTTTGCACTTTAAAGGAATTGTCTTCTATGATAATCAATCTAGGTACCGCTACACTCACTACCCCATACCGTTATTCTAAAAGAAAAAACACCTTTCCCTAATTATAAAATAATTATGATATCGGATAATAATCATACTTGGAATAATACGTAAAATTAAAATCGTTTATATTTTTTTAGATTTTCTGCATGCTAATAATTTTTATTACCCTGTGATAACCTTGACTAACCGGTTTTCATGATATAGGTAGGTATAACCAATATAATACAATAGGTGCAACCAATTTAAATAGAATTGGGTAAAATTGTTACCCGCCAGCATTTGTTTAAAAAATATTTACCTTCAAACTAACGATGCAAATTAACGTCTTTACGGTTCGAACCTATCGGCCAAAGGAGATGAATAAAAATATAGGGGAAAGGAATCAGCAAGCAAATTAATGACGTTTATGCTTAGATCAAATATACCAAAACCATCGTATTTAAATTATGGCGTTTATGATATTTTTCTTGTTCTTTTTTAAATCTCAAGAAAGGATCATGTGTTGCCCATTCAACGAGAAAAAAATGCCTACTTCTCGTCTGACAATCACAAAGAGAAAGAAGTTCACGTAATTTTTTCAACAAGCGATCTTCAAACATTATGTACATACATTGCTTTATATAAGGGTATACATAAGTAGGTATATTATTAATGCATGTATGTATTATTATTATTTATATAATAGAAGACCATTAAACATTTTTTTTAGAATAACTTTGAGTGACTAGTGGGTCATTTAGACTTTTAATAAGCTATTTTAATGTTCAGTGACCTATTCAAATAAATTATTCACGAATTATAATCCCTGAGGCATATTCATTCCATTATCTAAACTGCTATCCACAGCAAATCACTGATAATGACAACAAAAATGGATTTAATTTTAATTGTCATTGATAATTTAGGCGCCCTCTGTTCTTTCACCTCATTTGACAGTAGGTACATACTATACGCGACTGTATGTACATGGTTATAAAATTAATTTACGTTTACCAACTACATTTACGTCTTTGTAGCAAATAAAATGACTAGAAATTGTTATGAAATCAAATTGTTCAAAATCAAATCAAATTTTGAATTTGAATTTGAATTTGTTAATAGCATTCGATTTGACTGCCGGGTTACAATATTCAATAGGATATGGAGTGTGTTATACAATACATTTATTTACGGAATTGTATTTTTTTTTAAACATGATTTATTATAAAATATGTTACATACTTACAAACACACTTTTAAGTAATATTAAATGTTCCTTATTTTTTTAACTTCATGGCTATTCAAGCATTTAAGCTCTACTTTTTAGTAGAACAGACTAAGGATGCTTCGACATTTTCTTATAAGTACAGCAATATATCCAATGATTTAATATTCATGACGACATCCTTAAATATTAATGTCTAGGTTTTGTTTTAGTACTATTTAAATAGTTTCTCCGATTTATACAATTTATCGATATTTTTTACATCTTTCGAGTTTTCTAGATTTTAGCAGAATTATAGTTTTGTAACTTGGATTTTTTATAGATGATTTTAAGGAGTAACTTGAAAGTTACCTAATTGTCCTTTGAGATGAGAAACAAATAGTATCAAAAATAATTAGGTATACAACATGTCCCAAAATTCAACGATAAGCGGTCGATAGTATTTATCGTTGATATAGTTATTATTTTTCCCTAGGTAGTTATCGACCTGACCATACACCGGTACCAGCTTATCGTTAAATTTTGGGACATGTTGTATATGATACCATTGTGTCCTGTTCTATATGATACCATACCTGAAAAGTGACTTTATGGTAACGAGTTATTAAATTCAAAATTTTCAATTTTGACCTGGATATTTGGTAAACGCAAACGAATTAGCGAATAAAAAAAAATTAAGCTTTATTTTACGTATACCTATTGTCCGGTTCTCATAAACTCACTTGTTGATATAGCAAAAACATCTGTACTTACCAATTTACTTTGGTCGATAAAAATCTAAAGTTTAGTATAATGATTTAAAATTCAATTTATTCATTTTCAGCAACGTGAAAAACTTAAAAACAATTATATACAAAACACGGTTGTTTCTGTGGTTTTAGAGATTAGGTATTGAAAAAAACTTTACGCCATCTCGCCTTGCCTTATATGTAGTGTATTTATTTTTATATAATATTACTGATTAATATATTTGTCACAAAACCATTTCGAAACCTATTAAGTAATTATTTATTATTCGGTCTAGAGACTTCTTTCAAACATTAAAATCACTGAACCTAAATATTTGGAATAATTGTTTATTATTTTCTGTATAAGGTTAATACCCGCAGTTGAATAGTTATTTACATCTGACTGCACATACCTACTGCTAAGTATTACACGCATACGGGTATAGCACTCAGTAATGTATAGTATCGAACTAAAAACTAAAGTATGCAGCATCTGCATTCAAAGCCTGCAGTGTCACGTCAAATCAGCAACCTTACAAACAAATTTATAAATAAATTCTTAATACCGAACCGTTTCAAAACAGTACTATTGGCAATAGTCTAAATAGGTGAAAGGTCTAAAGTTTAATACATTATATAGTATATTGTATAAAGACGTAACTGTCTAACTATGGGCGCGATGTCAACACGCCCCAGTTTTCAAACAGTGTCGATTGTGTGGCTATCGTAATGCGAGCACAACGAACAATGCCCAGGGCCCGGTAAACAGTGAGCCGGGAGTTAGGTAGGTGTCATCGTGACACATCGCTAAAGAGAAACGCTTCAGCATTAATTACATCTATGAGTATCAACGGTGTTTCGTGTAAGAAGATTCTAGTGAAGCTTTAGAAATCTGACAAAACATTACCTAGTCACACGAACGATTGAGCAATCCTTAAAAAATCTAAATTGGGACATAAATAAATAATTTAAATATTTAATAAATATTACTTTGATGTTAAAACTTTACAATCTATTCATTTACATTATGAGATGTTATATACATTCAACTAGCTACAACTATAATGAACTAATACTAAGAAAAGTCACATTGAGGTGTATAAAAGATTTCGCTGAAAACACTGGATTTCATATAAGTATAATAAGTTAATAGGTATAAATGTATCTAAAAACCCTCAATAAGATTTTTTAAATAGTTACTCTAAAAAGGGTTGGATTGGTCTCGAAATTCTGAGATACGACTACAAACACTATGTATAATACAATAAGTTCAACAATATGTTACAAAATATACACACATTTCCTATCATTTTGTAGTTAGTTTGGCTGTACGTGGTTCATGATGCTACTCACTTTACAATTGCATAATAACAACGATAACGAGTGACCACGCGCCATACTGCAAACTGTTACATCACAGGCTTCATATTGTTTGTTACCGTAAAAGCAGTAATAATGTCCTATAAATGAGTTATCTATTTAATGGTAGAAAAAAAGATTATTACAGTATTTCCTGAATCGTCGATCGACACGATCAATTAAACAAGACGTAAAACTAACATCATACATTATTATGTCGGTTCGCATATCAAACTGTGGGTTGTGTTCGGGTTGATCTGATAAGCAATCCATCAATGTCCAAATTCGGAATGATTAGATTGTTAGAACAGCACCTAATCCATTTTGATTATATATTAGAACAATAAATCTATAGGAACATTAGGCAAATCATATAATTGCTGGTTTTTTTTCAATATTAGACGTTATTGATTAAGAAGTAAATGCCTAATATGTTGATTACGAAACATCTATTCGGGTTAAAATATAAGGATCCCTCGCTATTATAATATGTGTAATCACCATTTAAACAAAACGAGGAACAGTTGAAACTTACACCGAAAAAAAAGAAAAATAAAACGGCATTGTATTTTATAAGTTCATTTGCTGAAAAACATTATTTCAAAGAAACCACAAAGTATTAATCGCTTTCGTGATAGGACAGCCTTCTAAATTATGTAGAACAGATTCAGGGCCGGTAAACCACTTTAGGGTTTTAGAAGTACTGTATTACTTCAACTCTATGAACAGTTCATTAGATAACCGCTGTCGTGAGCGTGCGGTAAAACAATAAACGGTTTTTTCAATTACCGTAGGAACGATAATCAATTAGTCGATCGTCAGTAAGCAAGTAAATACAACATTAGTTCCTCTTACCCATATTCAAAGTAAGACGTATACTAGATCATGTTATGTTCACGAGATTTTAAACCAAACATATGAACACACGTTTATGTTACATCGATATAACCATAATATTGATTGCAATATGGCGCGTGGAGAGCAAGGAAACTCACGTAACTGTATAGTATGGGGCATTATATCTGTTACGGCTAAAAGTCGTAGTACAGTTACACCTAGATCTAGCCGGCTAAACCTAGGTGCGGTCGGTAGTAGTTGGTTAAACTTAGGTGTATCCTTTATATTTATGGCTAATACCATATTTCCGTACTCCGACTCAAAGCAGTATCATATCTACAACCTGAACGACTTAACAGTCCATAGGAGTAACATTCTAATTAAATACGAAATTGCTATTGGCTACAGAATGTTCGTCCGGTCCTGTTGTAAAGATTCTATCGTCCACTATTTTAATGATCAATTCTAAAACCCGAAATTATTGTTTCCATAATACCCCTTTACATATTTCATCAACGATTGCCGCAAAACATCCGCCGAAGAAAAATATACAGCGTCGATAATAGTTTCTAATACACTAACACACGATGACTAAAATCCACCATGCGAGACTTAGATAAAATCTACGAAAATAAACAGATCCCTAGTGTTTATGAAAAGTCGCTTAAGGTGTAGGTCGTTAGACAAACAGGTATACATTTACGTTCAATATCGGTAAACAGCACAGATACTATAGTCTAATCCAACTACACTAAAGATTCACACACACATTACGGAGTATCTAAGTGACTAACAAAGCCACAATGATAGCTGCATGATTGTCGACTGAATTATTTAATCTGTGGCCTTGTTGTCGAGTATACAAAAATAGCTTTAGAGAGCTCTAGTAACGGAGATTCAATAGGTTAAACGGCAGTCTTCAATAAGATTTGAGTTCAGGGAAGAGATGTCGGAGTATGGCTAGGTAGTGTACCGTTGCGGCCAGGGCGACGAACAAGTGCCAGATAGCGTGGGCGAAGGGAATGCGCCCATCTGACTTGAAGAAGAACACACCGATCAGGTATAAGATGCCTCCCAACTTCAAGTCGTACATAGCTGGAAACTGGTGCTGAAAATACAAAATTGTTTACATTAATTTTATACAGGGAGAAAAATATTAACCCAGTCCAGTTCTACAGGTCACAGACTTCAATATTACTTTGAAAACTACAAAAACATTAATATTATTAATTAGCCGTGTGCCTGATGGGATTTTGCTGATTAGTCTTGGAAAAACCTTGCTTATATATGTATGCGTATGGCATTGAGCAAGGATAACTTCGAGTTCATGTACTTATTTCAGTGCACGTGATCAGCTGCTGATATCGAAAGGATCGAAATATCTGAACACTTTTGCGTTTTGTACTGTGTGGCGTGTGCTACTTTTTATATAAGTCCAAAATGATAATAGAAGATATTTTTTTGTGATAAACGACAACCAATAATATAATCAATGAAACGACTAAAAATCCTACAAATATAATTTTAACCTAACGGCTTACACCGATTGGTCTAGAATCCATTTCTCGAGATACATACAGGATAATGTATTTCAGTAACACGTTTCCAAACTCGAGATCCATCGATGTAGGCCGTAAGGGTTTTATTACAAGTTATACGAGCTCTTGTTTCATTGAGGAGGCTCTCAAATATGATCGATCGTCGCCGCTTTTTGGGGCTATACAAAATAATGTACCTGCATTAAATACTAGGAAGCTATTACCAATGGTCGTTACCTTAAAGTCTGTTTTAGCTTCGCTCCCGTCAGAAATAATATTGTAAACATTAAACTCTAACAGCATGAAACAAGCAATATTATGTTTGTTGGAGCCTATTTCGAAAAGTTAACATGTTAGATGTAGATCTTCCTTATTTTTAAAGATAACTATAGATTTTATAGTTTTAACTTTGACATTTGACCACTGTGGATTTATTCAATTTGGTAGGTTTATTTTAACCGACTTCAAAAAAAAGGAGGGTTCTCAGTTCGTCGGAATTTTTAATTATTTTTTATGTATGTTCAACGATTACTCGAAGATGGCTGGACCAATTTTGATAATTCCTTTGTTTAATTTTATACTTTCCATTGTCATCAGGTCAGATCTGATGATGGGTTATTGGAGAAATCAAAAAAAAAAACGGGGGAACTCTTTAAACATAACATACCTAACATATAGCGATTTGGATATTTTTTATAGTAACGTGAAGTGAAACTGATGATGGAGACTACAGATGTCTACCGGAACTACTTGCTTTAATATGGTTGTAAGCAATTTATGCTCGTCACAACGCATATGGTGAAGTGGAGCTGAGAGTGAAGTACCAGGAAAACTCCTAACATTAACTGACTTGATAAAAGGAGCAGTTTCTCGATTCGCCTGTATTTTTTACGAGTACCTATATGTTTATATAGTATTATGGTTTATATAGTACATAGTAATAGTTACGTGATATCTTTGCAAATTGTTACCCAATTTCAATAGGTAATTCTTTTTTAAATTAAATTGTCTATAACCAAGGTTATTACTTTAGCAATAGTAATAATTTTTGACATCTTTACTACAAATGCGTGACAGTTGACATTCGAATTTCTTATTCAAAACAAATAAAAGTATTCGACACATAAATCTACTATTAAGTAACTATTATCTTATCTGTGCTATTAGGTACTTTTGTCCGAGACTAATGTATTCGGACATAAAAACTCTTCCGGCATTCATTATGCATGTAAAACAGTACATATTCAAATTGCGCATTAAAAGTCCATCAGGTGACCTAAATTGGATAAGTTGTTAATTATAAATGTTTAAATCAGAATACAAATAGTGTATGTTTGTTTCAAACTTGTAATTTCATTATTTAATATTATATTATGTAGTAATTTGCATGAAGATTATATTAATATATCAATAGATATCTTAATTTAACCTATATTTCAATTTATTGTCAATTATTTATTCTAACAAATTTAGCTGAGATTGATTAAATTCACCATTTAACATCGCATGTCTAAGGACGACCAATTTGTGTAGTAGTCCATAAAGACGAGTCGAGCTCAGTGTGATGTGTTTCTTACACCATGTATAAATAGATTCAAATGGGACCAACTTTGAAGTATACCCTATCCAATAAAAAATGAATTGTCGAAATAGGATTACCTCGTAAAAAAAAAATACGAATTGATTTGAGAACCTCAACAATACAACAACACAATTACATAAACCAAGAATGTGTTCGTAACCAGACATAAATAATAAACCACCTGCTGTGCTTCAAACGGGATAGAAATTATGCAATCTATAAACATTGCCATGTAAGATTATTCGAGTTCGGTTTTAATAAAGCGCTCAAAATCACACACAAATATTTTCTCAAACAAACGCGACATATTCAAACTGCATTTAAAAAAAAATGCACAAAATATCACTCATGTACCTATAGCCTATCAATATTATGTAAGTATTTTTTCTAATTCCAATTCCCGTCAATGACATGTAGATCATCAATATCTTCACCGCAAACTCCGAAATTGGATGCGATATCATTGTTTTTCACGTCTATGTATATTTTGTAAAAGAGTAGCTGTATTTTGTGAGATTGGGCGGAGAAAAAGAGTTTAAGTTAAGTCGCTTTATACATGCAAATAGCATATTTACAAAACCCAAAAAACAATAAGAGCCCTAGCCCTTGCCAGAATAAATATCACAGGGCAGAACGCAAACTGGTGGAGCACATTAAAATTCTAATTCACTCAATGCAATTCAGTGTCTAATCACGTAAATAATTAGGTCACTAAATACTTTAAGTATATTAGAAAATTACTACTTGCACTCTCTAAATACATGTTCAATGTTCAAGTAACTGATATCAACCGATATCGATTCCTTTTTCTGTACTGGTGAATAAGACGCCGTATCTTACTTTGAGTTACAATTTGTAACAGGCGTTGTAACAATGTATTAGGAATTAGTAGAACAGCGGTCGTGCGCTAATATCCATTTTTGAAGTGATAACTCCTTATGGGAGGGTAAACCGCTTCGTTACGTAACGCGTTACGGCGCCAGTCTTTCTGGCGTTTAAGTTATCACTTCTGTCGGGCGTCCTTTTATTTTATCTATTGCATTGCAAATTTAGTAATAAATTTAGAAACTCTCTATTTTGAAGTTCATGAGCATCAAAATTCAGATCCGTAGGGAATGCGCTGAAATAACCTAACCGTGTTCCAATCTCCCGTCCAGTATTAAGTACCTACTACGTAACAAGTTAGGACATAGATATTTTATCGAATCATTATTACCGATCGCAAAAGTGCAGTACCTACCTTTAGCACGAACATTCAACAATAACGTTAAGAATTGTAATGATAGCAAAAACATACTCTATCTTTCGGCAGAACTAACGCTTGAATTTTTCTCTCGTAAACTTAGTAATCTTGTTAAGCTTTACCAAGTAGACACTATTAGTAGAACGAATGTAAAAGAACGATACATCCAGGAACTTCTATTGTTGTATTTGGGGTATACAGCTAAAGAAAGTAATAAAATAAAGAACTGAAAGTTTTATATATATAAAACAACTTCATTAATTTAACACGAAATAACTAATAAAGACAACAAATGTGTGATCTCGTGACACTGGCATAATTAAAAAAAAAAACAATACGGAGCCTGTGTTTGGCAGAGCAGTCGTGTTTTCCATTTTTTTATTTAGAAGTACTTCGAGGGTTAGATAAGTCTCCAATAGTCTCCATGCTTAGAAATAGATACAAACATTAAAAACCCATTAGTAATTCGAACGAATGTGTGTCTACGATTAATAAATAGAACTAATGTGTACTTTTTTTATTGCATACCTACTTTACTATAAACTCTAGAACTTACAATGAGGCGTACGGGTACTTCAAAAATATTCAAAATGTTTTCACGCCGTAACAAGGGGCGGTTGGGTATCGTAATAAGAGGCGAAAGAACATTTTAAGGTCATGGAGGCGAAACTCAAGGGGCGAACGGGTGCCGACCAAATTGTCAAAAGTAAAATGATTGAATGACAAAAAGCATATAAAAAATTGTGTTAAGGAAGCCTAAATTGACCCGCCATCTATTGACGAGCCAATAGAGAAAGTCATAGAGGGTTACGATTATCTGAATTGAGACGCACGCCGTCTTTGGACAATAAATGGAACCAATAATGTATTTATAAAATGTCCCACAATGTTTTAGAAGATTCCAGAGGGGTTTCGAGTTTTCAGGACTCTCTATGGAATAACGTTTTGAGTATTCGCATTGTAGTATTAGTTCAGTTCTAGTTGAGCGATACTGCGAGTTAGCAAGTGCGAATACATGTAAATAGAGAAGTGGAAATAGTAATAATTGAAATAGTGAGAATTAACTGTAATTGTGTTAATTGCTAATTATTTAAATAAATTGTGTCTGTTTATCGTTATAAATTGGTGTACCTTTCTTAACCCGAACCCCCACTTGTAACAATAGTAATCAATTCTTAAAAATGTAATTTCGTATCAATTAATATTTTAAATTACCTACTTAGAACATAGGTCCTTTACATTTTATTTAAATAGTATCACTTTATAAACAGTAGTTTATATACACCGCATGCTTTCCCGATTTAATAGGAGTTCGATATTGCTAAACTTTAAAACATTTTAGAGTGATAAAATCGTGGATTACGTAATTTATTTTATTTGATAACTTGAAATTCCAAACTTATAAGGCTAAAAAGACTAGTATTATAATTTTTTTTCAGCCAACTAATTCAGTAAAAATTTTAGCTTCTTACACCCTTAATTACTCGCTATTCAGAATTATTTTATAATTGTATAAAAGTTTATGAGGTATGAACATTTAAAAAAAAATTTAAACCAACTTCAAAAAGCACTAAGAAAAGGCACTGAAAAGTGAAACTTAATTGAAAAGACTACATACATATGACACTTTTAAAATAATAGTTAACATTATAAAGGCACCAGGTACCTACTGGTCTTTGAAGTGTTGGAGCATACCCTTTCTAACAAAAAAAATTTTTTTGAAGTCGGTCCATAGATGACAGAAATATCAGTGAACATACTTTCTCCTCCTTTTTTTGAAGTCGCGTTTAAAAATCAGAGACTTCGCTTTTTATTTCTATCGTTGTTTTTGTTTGTACAAAATCACGTTGACAAGAAACAAATGACACTTAATTCCTCAAAACGGGCTAGTTTAGGCCCTACGGTGGGATTTACGTAAACACAAACATAAATAGGTACAGAGCCTGCTAAAACAAAATTCCTTTGCCTTTGCCTTAGTGAGGTAAAAAGTAACACTCGTCAATGTAAGCAAGTGAGCGCGTGAAGGTAAACTACACCAAAAAGGTTTGAAGTAAAAGCAGTATCGTTGCTAGTTGAGTTCGTAAAATAATGTACTCATTCATATTATGTGTAACCTCTTAAAATTAGTATAGAAAATAAAAGGGCACCTATGTCTTTATAAAACTAAGTTCGCAAACAAAGACAACCGCACAGCAAACGCAAACGAGGGGTTACCGTCAGTCAGGCCGTGTGGCCCGACTGATGGCAACCCCTTGTGCATTGTCAACCTTATTCCCCAACTCCCTGGAGCTTTGCCGAGATTATCTAAGTATTACTGCCAGCGTAATCCAAAACGAACCGCGATCTCCCGCACTTCGTATGTAACATGACATGTGTAGCTTCAGGTCATTGTTAAAATACGAATACATAAAATAATGTTTCACATTAATTAGCAGAAAACACAGTTAAAACCACAAACGTATAATAATAAAACGAGTTCGTGTGAGAATAAGTTTTTTAATAGCTTATTTTTCATCATTGTATTTTATACAGTGAAGAGTTTTGAGTTTATTGTTTTTTTTAGCAAAGTACAAGTTTCATTTTGAGCGAATTATTAGACTGTTCTTGTCAAAGACCAGCTGGTCACATACTTTATTAAACTTATTTATGAAAATTATTCATTAGAATTTATTGGGTTCATTAAACTCTAGTTCACTGAAATAAATTTTAAAAGACGAAGTAAATTTAATTTCAAGAAAAGATGAATGGACTGAAAAAGATCAAAAACAGAAATGAGGGCCGGCAAAAGAACGCTCCGATCGGCAAGCAAATACCTACCGATCAGTAGTAAATTTGTTTTATTTAAAACAAAAAAGAAAGAGCACTGTTATAACTTATATAATAATATATTATCACATGGTGATGACTACATGGCCTTATGACATAACCTACATAATTATAATGTACCTTTTTATTCCATACACTTTAGTAGATATATCACTGACATATTAGTAGATAAGCTTAACATTGGAGAGTAAGTAGCAATTTAGTAATGTGGTATGTATCGTACAATAATTGGTATTGGTAGTTAGATAACCTTTGCGCATAATATGATACAATAACTATAACTTCGTTTTGAATATTCACTCAATTCTACATCATTCGAAGAGTTGATTCTGACAATTCTTGGATGAGAAGCTTGATTTAAAGAAAGTTCATTTTATAGAAGAATGTGCTGACTAAAAATAGAAGAACTGCGATAAATTTCGAAGTATAAGAGGTTAAAAGTATGTTCATGGACAAGCTACATTTTTTTTCATGGAACTCGGACAAGCAGTTAGGAATATTGGAAATGATAATTAACGTGCGCAGTTTCTATAAGCTTAGTATAGCATAGCGCATAAAATATAGATTCCCTTTATGGAATGTATTAAAAAAATGTAGATTTTTGTAACATGAGACTTTATAATAAACTCAATACATGCAGTAAGAAAAGATTAGGCAAGTTGCATTACCTGTTTCCACTTCGTCACGCAAACAAAGGTCAAAAACTAACTACCTCTTTTCTAAGCTACAATTATGTATTGACAAGATTTCCTTCATACATTGTACTTAGATAAAGTACAATAAAAAACTAGCGACTCAGTGACAATTTATTGAATCACTGAGGTAATTTAACTTCTTGCTGGGTATAAAGGTTTTTACAAGTGCATGCGTTTGTTAGCCCGTCTACATAATGCATATGTTCATAGAACAGCAGCAATACGGATTGGTTTTATTTAAACCTAACTTATGACCAACTTGCTGGCATATATATATTTATATACCAATGACGGAACAGCATACAGCTATGTTAATACTGCATGCACATAACTAAATATACAACCGCCACTGTGCAATGTAGAATTGTTTTTATATACCAATCGGCAATGTTGTTTGGCAAACGAGACCACCTTTTCAACATATATATGTCATAAACTGTCCATTAGAGTTAAATAATACGTTAATTGTGTACTTGTACTATGAACTTTGCAACGATACTACACATGACTACTACAAACTGTTTGCAAGCGAGTTTCCCAAGATTCATCCAGAAAACAATGATTCGACATATTTCTGTATTAGTGATTTATATATTTTTTTCAACATAAAAGTCTTGTTGAAAAAAAAAAAATGCCATTGATGGAAATCTATGCATATAAAAGCGAAAGGATACTCACTCACTCACTTATCTACTGACTAATTACGAAATCTAAAAATCTACTTGACCTATAAAGATAAAATTTGGCAGGGAGATAGTTTATGAGTAGGAGACGTCAGCTCAGGAGGTATTTCGAGACAGGGCTGGATTAAGGTCTTATGGCTTTCGCAAGTTTATATAACAGTCCGTTTTGTTCAACTAGATAGATGCTAAACTAATGCTACGAACAGTTATATTATTGCAGAAATCTTTGTGTTTTTGTCACAACGTATATATTTTACTGTTCCTTCAACTTCCATAACTGCAAGTTGGCTGTCAATTTGTGCATGGCATTAAAATTTCAAATTGCAATATCTTTAAAAATATGTTTCAAACTGAAGGAATCTATCTTAGGAAGTATTTTAAGCGTACGAAGTCGCGGGTAATAGAGTGTAAATAATATAATTACCTACAGTAGCGCTGAGCGCTGGCGATTATCATAAAGTGGTTGCCACCACTTTATCCATCCTCTATTAATTTGATTGTTCCTGTTACCTGCCGGTACGCATTTTCCATGCGTAATCCCAGGATTCCTGTTAAACTGAAAAGACAGGTTTATATGACGATAGTCAGACCTGCCATCTTGCATGGATCTGAATGTTGGTCAACAAAGGGAATGAATGATGGACGTATGGTGTAACTAAAATGGACAAGGTGATGGAATAGCGATACCGGTCTGTTCCGACTTCAACTACCTCGGCTCCCTAATACAAAGCGATGGCGAAATAGACCGGATGTTACAGCATCAAATCAATACAGGATGGATAAAGTGGCGGCAGGTAATAGGAACAATATGTGATCCCAAGATTCCTGTTGAACTTAACGGGAGAGATTTATAAGACGATTATCAAACTGTGTAAATTTTATGTTCCTTACTTATTATTTTGTTCTATATATTTAGTTATTTACCTCCATTTACAAGCAGAGCAATATAAGAATTTATCATTGTTTGTAACATAACTAACATATCATAATTCTTCTCCCTATGCTTGTCATTGTTCTCATTAATTGTCATTGGCCCCAATTCTGTTACTTCACTCGCTAAATTAAAATTCACTACATTTTCTTCATATAAGAAGTAAACCTTGTAAACTTAGAAACAAGGTCTTATTTCAAATTGAAACAAGTAGGTAACATATGTCGCTATCGAAATAAACAATTTATTTGTCGACTAAAGTCTGATACGCTTAAATAAACTTTAATACCACGTAGCGAGAGCCGCTATCCGTTGAATGCTATCTCTTTTGCTCTGTGTTTTTAGTAAGCGTCTTCGTAGGTGTAGATTAAAAACACGTCATCCTTGTTCGTTTTGAACAAGTTTTTATACGGCAATTATACAGCGTTTGAATAAATGAAGACTCTCGCTGCGTGGAAATAAAGTTGAGTATACGTTGACAGGTTTTGAAATTTATGTGTTTAAATTTTGAAATTTGTAGTGTTTATTGAAATTTAGAGGCGCTGAGAAATAGATGCTAGTAACAAATAGACATTATTACGAAGAACACTAGGTTGATTTCATATAAAGAAATTAAGTCAGGTTTTAGTTTAGTCCAGTGTACAATAGAATCGGCACCATTGTCGGTAACAACACATTTCAGATAATGCCATTTTTCTCTTAAAATACAGGTCTGTTAGGAGTGCCAATTCGATATGTTTATTTAATATTAAAAGAATGATTACCTGCGTACTAAACTCTAGCTCTAAACTTAGGTTAAAAAAAGTTAAAGTTCATCGTAAAAGTACAGCGATCACTAACAAATTGAATGCATTAACTATGCAATTTTTATTCAAAATACTAAAATAAATGCTCATATCCTTTCTTTATTATATAATATATTGTTTAACCCTTCCACACCTTCTTATCTTAAGGGACGCTTTGAGTTCCTTCATGATACACATACGAGATTCTTAAGATCATTAGAAAACCTAGACTTAAAAATGCCTTTGCATTCCACATCGTTCCTCGATAAATTTTTCACCGTTTTGCAACAAGGTTGTGGAACGCACTATCTATCGAAATAACAAAAGCTCAAACAATAAACGCATTCAAAATAATGGTAAAACTCAACTCAACTTATAGCTCCATCAGCAGGTAATAATGTTTATTTGCTGAATATTGATAATATGTATTCTCTCAGTATATGACTATTTATATTATTATATTCGGTATCTGTATATATATATATATATATATATATATATATATATATATATATATGTATATTTATATGTATATTGTATGCATATGTAGAAATCTGGGTATATGTTTGTCTGTATGTATGTCAATATTTAGTTATGTGTATATTTCTATGTGGTACACCGACAACTACGAGTACCACTTACTTCAGTTACTAAATCCATCCTAAGGTTGTCTGGTAGAAATCGCATTTAGCGATAAGACCGCCCATTGTACCTAACACTAACATAAATATTAAGGTCAATTGTAGTTATAGGTATAAGGTGTACAATAAAGCATATTCTAAAAAAAGATATATTTTTTTTAAAACTACCTTTTATTACTTCTTAATAAAAATAACTAAAAAGTTAAAAATAAAAGCGTGTTACACGGCAAGAGAAATAAAGAAGATGTAACGCGCTCTTATTATTATTTTTAACTTTTTAGTTCTTTTTATTTACAAGTAATAAAAGTGTTTTTTAAAAAAAATCTTTATTTTTAACTTTTTAGTATTTATGATTCGGGATTTACTATGAATTAGAGACCAACCTCGATGGGGTTGTGTCGTTTCATTACAGAGTTACTATGGCCACTTTCCAACTCCGTCATCAGATTAGCTCCATGTCATCACAATATTGCATTGTCACGCGATACACATATGGGTGCAAAGTTTCAGCTCAATCAGAAACCGGGAAGTGTGTCAAATTTAACTTGCAAGATTTGATTACAGACAGACAACGGGACAAATGAAACTAAATAAAAGCTTGTAATAAAACAAATTTCGTGCTCAACATCCGCGACTGTTAATGTTATACAACCGTTTTTGTCTACAAATAATGACAGACCTATGTACCTGTGACCTGTGTATGTCGGTATGTCCTAGGTACGTCCTTGTTCATGGTAATAAACAAAGCCTAGACTAGATGACAACCCTAAACAAAGCACACATAAACATGGTAGTTATACTAAGTCACAACACTAACAAACATGCGATATCATGCAAATGCAACAAAGCGTACAAGCAAACAAACAAGCTCTTACAACACTTAATATTTTCAAGATGGCAACTGTACTTGTAAGTTATTAAATGTGAAGTTAATTCAGGTCTTTGGTGATATAAGGTCACAGATTCAGGAACGTATTACAGCGGCAGACTCCTGTTGTTTTTTTTTTATTTTTTTGCTACTTGTTAAATTAAAAAGACATATTAGGCATATTGCTCGTAGTATAGAAACTATTGCTTTTAAGGGAGTAGCTTTGAAATGTCTATAATTTTACATTAATTTTAACGTGTAAGCGAAACCCTTAGGAAACTCTTTTTTCAGAACTTGTAGTTTAAAATCAAAATCAATAAATGTAAAATCAGTAATGTAAATAAAGAGTATTTTAATTTTACTAAGATTTTAATATTATAAAATAAAAAACAAAGATTTTCTTGTTTTCATTTTTCTAGTTTATGTAATTTTGTTAAGTATTTCTGATTTTCATTTCTTTAAGGAGTTTTTACTCAATCGTGACGATATAAATCCTACATATAATTAGAAATAATTAAAATACATTTTTTAAATTGGTTCTCAGCCTGCCACTTCTGTCAAATTGTAATAAGGGAACTGAAATTATTTCAGGACCTTTTGAAAATAATACGTTCAAAATAGAACGAAACATTAAACGAATTAATAATATCGATCAATTACATTTATTGAATGAAAATATATCTGTCTAAATTAAACTGTAACTCCTGACTTGTAAGGCAAAGTCATTACCATATGCAAAAAAAAAGGCAATGCGAAAATTTCGATTATAGAATGCCGATAATAAGAAAGACCCATTACGTAAATACAGACACGTGCAGTTGCAATGCGCTAAATACGACGTGCTTATTAAGCAGTGGACGTACATTAGAAGTGACAATGATGGCCGCTGGACCTAGCCCCATGACTAGATACAGGAGCAGCTCCAACATCTTGTATCTCTCGTGGAATATCTGCTGGTACGTAATGCCGAGCACGGCGAGCAGCCAGATCGCCCACCGGAGCTCTCGAAGCATCCAGCACGATAGTGTTCCGACCGTCAGCCACGGGAAGTATGAGCTTGCGATGAATATGTAAATCATTGCCCGGTCGCATCGGTGTAGGAAGTGTTTCATTTTACTGTGAAATTTAGTTTGCATTTAGCTCATACAATTTATTAGTAGATTCATATTAGTATGGATGTAGGTTATGCAAGTGAGTCAGGTATTACTTAGTATGCGTGCGTTGTTGGAGATTAGGACATTTACGAATTAGCGAAAAAAATGTTCAGGTTCCTAATTAGGTAGACCATAAAGAGGGTATCTTAAAGTGTATTCTTCATTACCAGTAATCCAAACTAATAGGGAGGCAGGACAGGCTCCCCTGCCCAGGCGCAATACGAAATCAATCGAACAAAAAGGCATCTCAGAAAATATCAAGAGACAGCTAACCACCACCGCTGGTTTTCTTTTTCCTTTTTAAAATTAATAAATATCATGTTAGCGGGAAGCTCGGTAGTGCTGTTTTAGTAAGAATGCGTTCAACTTTTCTAACGATTTAAAAATAAAAAATATATACTTTAAAAAAATATATATACTTAAATAATCTACTACATTCAAAAGTCGTATAATTATAATACACGCCAGAATTTGGAGGCTAGCGTTTCGCATCAATCTCACTAGGAGACTAACGAAAATAATTAACAATTTTTACATTTAGTACCGGAAATACACGATCTATATTGTCCATTAAACTAGCTAAGTAATTAGGTATGAGATAGTAACAAGTTAATTATCTATGCGTCGGAAGCGTGTGAAAAATACCTTTCAAAAGTTTACCGTTTATGTAGATCTTGGCAATGTTAACAAATGCTATCTTATTATACCTAATTAATCAACTCATATTTATTTTACTTTAGGATCTATGCGTAAATAATGCTTTATTTTAAATATAAAAAACGGCTATGTGGAACTTGTTATTTAGATAATTATAAGCTCATTACTAGAACTGTAAATTAATATCAAGGTAAGTGTCGCATATAATTTAAAATAATGTCAAACCTTGAAAGGCTTACGCGACAATAAAACTCGACTTAATTGTCGGTGCACTCCACTCTCACTCGACTGTGAGTATTTAACCTAAACCTGTAGTGAAAACTTCAAAAGCGCGATGCAGAATTCGTAAGATATTAAATTAGGCGGTTTCATGACTTTCATGTTATGAATGTATTCTGAAAAGTAATAAGGGTAAGTTCGACTAATAAACCAGGAGTTCACAGTGCTGGTAAATTTAGTGGTGGTTGAGGATCCAGATTGCTGAGCCAGAGGTCGTAAGTTCGATTCCCATTTAGGACAAATAATTGTGTGATGAGCACGATTATTTGTTGTGTTCATTTATAAAATGTATGTATTTATCAGCAGTTTGGTTACCAATTATTATTATTAAGAAATTAATTCCCGCTCTATGGAATTGTCTCAGGGGACTTGAAAAAGATGTTAGTGTGACATCCGCCTGGTAGCAAGCGATTTATGTATCCTATGGATGTTTGTAACAACAGGTTTTACTATTTGTGTTGCCAACTTAACCTCTCTTTCCTCCCATATCTCCTGAGGAATACTGGCAGCTCTACTTGCAAGCAGAAACAAGTACAATAGTGCTGTAACTAGGGTTTTTTGTGCACTACCTTCATAAAATCGCTGTTTGGATCTCTTAAACAGTATTTAGGTGTTAAAGGGTATACAAAGGTTTTTAAGTTCAACTACTGCTGTTATCACCTTGTTTTTGCCACTAAGGTAAAAAATAAACAAGCTTTCATTTAAAAAAATCTTAAACTAAAAAAATAAATAAATTTAAGCTATCAAATAAAAGAATCGAGGGTAAATAAGCTTAACTTGATGGTATAGATATAGAATTCATTATTGCCTTTTCGCGTTATAATTGAAATATATTGTAACAAAGGCGAATGATTACGCTGCGTAACTTAATTAAATTCGGTCGTGTCATTGGTCAGTAGCACAGTAATACAAATGTATTTTATAGACATTAAGTGTTGTTGAACGGTTAAAGGAAATTTAAATATATACATATAACACACGAGGTTTAGCAATACCCACTTTCATTATCATTTAAACAAACTTAATTAAGCTTACTTACAATAGTATTATTTAGATTGGGAAAAATAAAAAATGAACCGGACAAGTACAAGTCTGACTCGCGCACCGAAGATTCCGTAACCAAACAAACTTGTATGTAGATAGTGCGTCCATCTGGGGAACCAATTCTCGAAGATTTTTGACCGTCTTTTCCGAAAGACAAACTTAACTTTGCAGTCCTAAATATACTCTCCCATGCATCGATTTACGACAAAGTCAACTTTCCAACCGCAAAATATAAGTTTGTTATCACAAAAAGTATTTTTCTTATGTGATATAACAACAAATTACCGACATTCGGATTTTTTCGTTTACTTGTGCTGTCAGACCTCGTATCTCACCAAATTTCATCTTGTATATATAAAAATCTTGTGTCACGATGTATGTTGCCAATAAACTCCAAAACTACTGAACCGATTTCAATCAAATTTCACATGTACCCGTATTTTGGTCTAACTTACTGGATAGGATAGTTATCATCTCAATTATTCGCTTATGTCGTGAATGTAAACGAATAAAATGTATCAATTAATTGTTTCTAGTGTTTAGTTTTATGAAGTTCTCATAGATGGCGGTGCACGTTCATTCATCGATAAAATTATTCAATATTGTTTGACATCTAGGTTGCACATACACCCAATAGATGGCGCTGTGTTCTGTTTCTTAGAATATAAATTCTATTACTTTATTTCACGTAATATTTATTTATGTTCACGATATAACCGTATTATTTTAATGGTTTGTGACTGATATTTTTATAATTATACTGCGTATTATGTTACAATATTATTAAAATTAATAACAAAAAAAAAAATGTAATATTTTTGTTAGAGAATTATTAAAGTTTAAAAAATGTATTAAGGACAAGAACTGCGCGACAACAGAATATAGCCAGATTTAGAGAACTCGAAAGAACGAGGTAACAAACCAGTCGCGCATTAACACGTGCATCATTCTTTCGCCTTGCGTTCGAGTATGAACCAGACATTAATTATTCTGCACATTCGAAGATTACAATGGGTGCGATGGATAAAATATGCCAATATTGCCACGCGTTGAAATTCCGAAAGGAAACAACCGGTATGTGTTGTGCATCAGGAAAAATTGTACTGCCACCTCTTCCTACTCCACCGAAACCTTTGAAATCACTTCTTGCTGGCGAATCAGACGATTCAAAATTATTTTTACGTAAGACACGTAAATTTAATTCTTGCTTTCAAATGACATCTTTTGGTGCAACTGAAGTTTGCGATTTAACATCTGATGGACGAGTCATTTTGTACAACAATATGAATTTTTCAATTGAGTACTCCAGTTTTATTTTCAATTCAGCTAATTCGATTTTACCGGAAGGGTTTTATTTCCTTAGTTGCGATTAGAGAAATAAAATATGGCGGTACGAAGTTCGCCGGGTCAGCTAGTGATTCTATAGGTTTTGATTTACCTGCAAAATTTTTAAATTTGGTCAAATCTAAGGCCTAAATGGCCGAATCTTTTGATTGCGTTGACTTAGAAGCTGATTTTTCGTCGTCGACGTAGGCACTTTTACTCTAAGGGCAAATTATAGTGAATGAATGTCGGTTTTTCTGCATTAACAAAGTATTTTGCTTGTCTTCGTAGATAAAGCCAGTTTCAAAAGAAATTCCGATATACACTGAATCTTTCATATAGGTAACAAAGTAAACTTCGTGTGAAGTCTGAGTATTGTCGCATTTGTATTATCGCGATTAATTCGCATTGACTTAAAAAAATCAATTTCATATTATCATCATCTTTCTACTTATCGTATTTGGGGGTCGACGCAATGTGATTTCTTCTTTCATTCTACTTCATCACTTGTCATTTTACTGCTTACTTCTCTTCTATTCATATCTTCTTTCACTTTCCATGTCTTTTCTTTAGTTGTCTTCTATTCTTTTATTCGTCAATTTCCATACATAACATGTTCTTCACTAAATTTTGCTTATTTCTCTGCATCACATGTCCATACCACGACAATTTTTTGCTCCCAAACTTTTCATTCACTGGCGCTATTTTCAGTCTCCCTGTAATATATTTATATCACAGTGAGCCTGAAAATAGCTAGGGAAGGGTGGAAGAGGAGGGGGAAGGGAAGGGTTAGGGCCTCCGGTAACCTCACTCAATCGGCGAAAAGCAATGAAATTATTGCTTCACTGCCGGTTTTCTGTGAGGCCGTGGTATCACTCCGGTTAAGCCGGCCCATACGTACCGAAGCATTCCTTTCCTTCACTTAGTCTTATTACCTACCTTTTCGTTTTAATATTTTCCCATCCTTAGTTCCCAAAGTGCCAGGTTGAGGGTATTTACTATGCCTACCCCTTCAGGGATACAGGCATGAGTCTCACGATTAATAAAAAAACATTTCTTAATCGTGAAACTGATTACAGAACGTATCGTAAACTCTGCATCACTCCTTTTTTCCGGGTTGAAGATTAATTACTATTGGAGGACCGTCGCAAGACATTTTTATAAATTCCAAAAAATTGTCTGTCGAGCTGTTTGAGCTTTAACAACCCACACGTATTTCGTATTGTTGAACTGTATACCTGTCTCGACTTGTTAAACTGACTTAAGGAGTTTAAATTTCATGATAATTCAGCATTTGACGAGGCCCTTTTTTGCTCAGTTTTATCATTATCTGTTTTTTAAAGCGGCACCATGTGGCATTACTTTGGACAAAATGTAGGGCTGGATATCCGGCTGTCCAGCTTCAAGGCTGGCCGGATATCTGGTAAGCCAAACGGCTATTCATTTCATCTCTAAATGTGACCCGACTTTTAATATGCCTCCCCCCAATCTTTGACTGCAACCGCGCCTGATATTATAATTATTATTTACTGGCTGCGCCCCGCGTTTTCTCGTGCGTAAGTCCCGATGCCGTGGTAATATCGGGATAAAAAGTAGCCTTTGTGTTAATCCATACCAAGCTTCATACCAAGGTTCATTAAAATTCATATATTAGTTTTTGTGTGAAAGATTAAACATCCATACATCCTCACAAACTTTCACGTTTATAATTTTGTAGGATTTTGTCTCTAAGGACGGGTTTCTACTTGTAGCTGTTCCATGTCTCTTGCCTAGCATATATTTAACTCACGTTTCCGCAGTTTCACCGGCATTTACGGTCACTGCTTTGCTCCTCAAGGTTGTATATAACGTTATGTTTAAATAGTCTATAAACATACTTTGGAATTGGCCTATCAAATGCAAGTCTGGTTTTTCTTTTTTAAAAGAGTGGCCGTGAGTTTGTTTGCCCGATTTCTTCTCACAAGGCTCAACCATTTGGAAACGGGCGGTTATAGATCGAAACAGGCAGATGTGATATTATGTTATCCATTTTTGTTTTCTTTAATCATTTTACATTTGACGAAGGAAACTATTGTTGCGGTGACTCTGTGTGTGTTGATCTATAATTTTTAATTATAATAATTATTTATTATATCGACGATTTCGAATAATTGATGGTCAATTTTATGAAATAAAGATTCTTTGAATTGAATTGAATTGAAAAGGATTGTTACAAATACATCACAAGCATTTTCAGAGATTAGAGCGTTCCATCAAGAAACAACTTTATTTTATTACATTAGTATAGATAACGCATTGCGCCGGTCGATATTGGTTATCTCAGTTTCTCTTTCCTTTTGTCAAATTATCAAAATTGTTGGTTATCGAATAGGTATATGTAGGAGATTTCAAACACTTTAATAGAAACAATTGACTAATGTATTAAACAACTCAGTGCTATTATTGGTTACAATAATATAAACCGGCTATGTATGATTTAAAATCTTTACCTTTACACGTTCCACCTGCTTTTATGAGAAACGGAGGCAAAATTAAATTTAATATTAAAGCTTCTTATATAATGTGTAGGAAAAATATTATAAATAAGTTTACATTTACGCTCGGTAGATGCTCCAGAGTACGCTCTGCGAGTAACCTAGTCATATTAGCCCTAAAAGGGAACACCGCAAACGTCGTTTACAAAGAGATACTACGGTTATTGAAACAAGATTTAAAAAAACTAAACAAGCGAGTTAGTCAAAATTTTTTCAATACCTACACAAAGTTTTGGTCCACAGGCCCACACCTGAATGATTTTGATGACTAATAACAGGCTGAATGTTCGTATACAGCTTCGTTCCGACGAGACGCCCAACTTTTATTTAGGCCCAAGATTGTATGTAATCGTTTCCGTCTCCTTTGGTAATAAGCAAGGTCTGACAGCACAAATAAAGGAAAAAAAACTAAAGTCGTTAATTTGTTCTTATAACATATAAAACAATAGGAGAACAAAAGTGGGTAGTTCTACAGTAAACATCAAAATATTTTGCTCTAGTTTTAAATTATAATTAAATTTAATTTTACCATAACTTTTAAATATTTAATTACTTATATTATAAACTGACATTACCTTCTGCCGGTGTAAGTGTTATTTCCTTAAATTACATCCTTATTTAACAACACCATAATCACCTGCAGTATGGAGTCCCTTCTGAAAACAATTGGTGACATGAATGTCATGTTTAACAATCGTATGGCTGAATTTAAGTCCAGAGACCGGCTACAAAAGGATACCAGCACTTCCGCATCTACCACCAATCTTGAAACGGAGTTCGTAAGTTTCAAGAAGTTTGTCCTTCAAGCTCTCAATGATATCCAACAGCAGGTGCAAATGTTGGCTCACTCTGCAGACAACATGGAGATGCGGAGTAGAAGGAAGATGCTAATGCTTCATGGTATAGCCGAGGACAAGAATGAAGACGAGAAGAGAAAGATGAATTGCGTTGGTGGCCAGTAAAATCATCACTGAGCAGTGTAAGGTGAGCGATTTCACTAAAAATTACATCAAAAGATGCCAAAGGATGGGCCAGGCACCGACAACAAGTAAGCCCAGGCCTATACTTGTAAAATTCCAACAAGTTGCTACCAGAGATTCTGTATGGTTTGCAAAAACCAAATTAAAGGGCACAAGAGTTACCATATCGGAATTTCTGACCAAATCACGACATGATGTCTTTATGTCCGCACGTCAGAAATACGGCATCAACAAATGCTGGACCCGGGAGGGCAATGTCTTTGTTATGGGGCCTGGTGATAAGAGGCATCGCGTGACCACACTTGCTGAACTAGGCGCTATTTGTGATGATGCAGCGAAGCCGGTTGCAGTCGCCAAAACAACAGCGGTAAAAACCAGGCGTGCAGCTAAAAAATAAGATAGCATCATGTTGGTTGTTGATCCTAGCTCGTTTACATTATTGGGGTATGTTTACCCTAATTAATGATTTTAGATTGTCACTCAAACGTCATTTTCACTGCAAATTACCGTAACTTAACAGTGTATGCTTACTATACTATGTCGCATATTAGTAGATTACCCTTTTTTTAATTAACTTCATGCATCTAATAACAATAACAACAGTTTGGTAACTTTAATGTCATATGTCACTGAATTTGATATTGGAATGTCAATAGGATTGCGATCCGTTTCGCTCCTTACTTCTGAGATGCGATTTGAATACTAGCCTTTTAGCGTCCAATGTCTACCTCTCAGAACCTACGTATAGGTGTAATTTCAAAATATTTTTTTATATATTTTTTTTTTACTTATCTTTAACTTTCCTGTCTTATTCTTTTATTTTTTTTTTTGATACGCAATCTTAAAAATGTTATTTTAGCCTTGCATACATTTTTTATTGTTTTTGTTTTATGTTTGTTTACATACAACCGGCAGACGGATACAATGATTAGAGGAGTTTTAAAGAACATTTTATACATTTAACACATATATAATATTTTATATACTTGTATCTATTTATTTATACACAATTATTTTTATATAATACTAATGATGTCATCCGCTACTAACAGCGATACTGATGATTATCTATCGGCATCCAGCGATGACGCTAGTTTCATTAGTATTCCTTCACTAGCAGATACAATCTCGGCTGAATTTTCTGATGTTCCTAGGAACTTTAATGTCGTTCACATCAATGCCCAAAGCATACCGGCACACTTCTCTGATTTGCTGACAACCTTTAACTGTACGAATATCCATGCTATTCTTGTGTCAGAATCTTGGTTAAAGCCATGCCTATCTACCACAACGTACTCGTTATCAAATCCGTACTCCTAAACCTAAACCTAAATTTCTTATACACCGTAATTTTCGTGATATGAATCTCGAGGATCTTCGCAGAGATGCAGACAACATGGACTGGAGTGCGCTTTTCAACTCCCAATGTGTTGATGAAAAAATTTACTATTTCACTAATCACCTTATGTGTTTTTATGACAAACATGCTCCAGTTCGTCATATAAAGGTAAGACATCTGCCCGCACCTTGGATTACCGAAGAAATAAAGGCGATACAGAGAAAGAAAGCAAGGGCACATTCAAGGTACAAGAATCACCCTACTACATCAAATTGGGAAAAATTTGTGCTTATTAGAAATCACTGCAATAAGATGTGTAGGAATGCTCAACGCCGACATATCCATAAATCTGTTGAAAATGGTGATCCAGTCAAGGTCTGGAAGTTTCTTAAGTCATTAGGGGTCGGTAAATCAGGTCCAAATTTTCCTTCAAAAGACGTTGATCTCGATTCCTTGAACTCACATTTTTCTGCTTCCTCCAATTTTGGACAATTTTGGACTACTAAGACTGCAACGTTAAATTATCTTTCTTCTCTTCCGACCCCGGACTGTTCCCCATTCGTTTTCAGTCAATTCTCTGCTTGTGATGTTAAGAAGAGCATAGTGTCAATAACTTCTAATGCAGTAGGAAGCGACAACATCAGCCGTAATATGGTACTTCCTATCCTAGATGAAATCCTACCTGTGATTTGCCACATCCTTAATTATTCTGTATCCACCAATGTTTTTCCATCTGCGTGGAAAATGGCTCAAATCACTCCCCTCCCTAAAAAATGTAATCCATCCTCTTTCTCAGATTATCGTCCCATATCAATTCTTCCTTTTCTATCCAAAGTCCTTGAACCCCTCATCCACAATCAGTTAAGCTCGTTTCTCTCAAAGAACTGTCTCCTAAATCCTCTCCAATCAGGTTTTCGGCCCGGCCACAGTACTACCACAGCTTTAGTTCATATTACGGAGGATATCAGGTTGGGCATGGAGGAAGGAAAGCTGACAGTTCTTGCTTTACTAGATTTTAGTAATGCTTTCAACACCGTTGACTTTGATGTCTTGCTAAGTATATTATGCTCTCTTAACATATATCCATCAGCAATTGACTGGTTTCATAGTTACCTGTATGGTCGCCAGCAGCGTGCTCGTATTGATAATGTTTACTCCTCTTGGTGCACTACATCTGCGGGCGTACCTCAGGGCGGCGTGTTACTTTTTGCAGTTTTTATAAACTCAATCACAAATCGATTACTTTCTTCCTACCATCTTTTTGCAGATGATCTCCAAATCTACTCAAAAGCCGATCCTGATAATATAATAGAAGCAGTTGATGTTATCAACAAAGATTTAACGCAAATATGTACCTGGAGTAAGGCTTATGGACTAATTTTAAATCCGTCAAAGACACAGGTCATTGTAGTGGGTAGTCCTAGGCTGAACTGCAGAATAAACCTTTAGCAAATACCAGCTATTTGTTGCAATGGATCGGTTATTCCATATAGTGAAAAGGTTAAAAACTTAGGAATCTATATGGACCGGTTCCTATCCTGGCGCCCTCAAATCGGAGAAATCAGCCGTAAATTATTTGCAACAGCGGGATCTCTGCGAAGGCTTCGGAATTTCCTTCCTACCAACACGAAAATTGCGCTCGCACAGTCTCTTCTTCTTCCTATCCTTGACTATGGTGATGTCAGCTATCTTGATCTCACCGAAGACCAACTGAACAAACTTGAGCGGCTCCAAAACGTCTGCATTAGATTCATATTTGGATTACGCAAATATGATCATGTATCAGAGTATCGTTCTAAGCTCAACTGGCTACCTATACGCCTTCGCCGGAATGTTCATATTCTTACTATTCTGTATAGTACTCTGTTCCATCCTTACACTCCCTCTTATCTTAAAGAACGTTTTGAGTTCCTACACAACACACATTGCAGGGACCTAAGATCATCGGAGAATTTAAAGCTGAAAATGCCGAGACATTCCACGCAGTTTACTGACAAGTCCTTTTCGGTGCAAGCGGTCAGGTTATGGAATAACTTGCCTGTAACAATTCGACAAGCCAAAACGTTGCACTCATTTAAAAAACAAGTGAAGTATTATTATTTGTCATTATAAATACTTTTTAATTATATTATTATATATATATATCATTATAAGGGGTTATCTCATTTTAATCTGCTAAATATATATATATATCTTATATATGTATAAATAAGTACCTACATATTTATATATTTATGTATGTATGTAGTATGTTTATGGTAATATAAGTATAGTATACTCAGTATATATTAAAATATATATTAACCTATCCCAGTACACCACAGACTACCCTGAAATATATTTGTTAATATCCGTACAAAGGTTGTCTGTAAGAGATCGCCGTGAGCGATAAGACCGCCAATTGATATGCCTGAATGTTTGTATTATTTTTGATTGTATCTTATATTGAAGGTGTACAATAAAGAGATAAATAAATAAATAAAATTGTTTTTGTGATTACAAACTTATGTTTTGCGGTTGGAAAGTTCACTTTGTTAACAGTTAAGTAATCACCTCGCTAAAGACAATGCCAAATATGCAGAGCTGACTACCAACTTTCATTAATTGGATAGGCACCTAAAGAAGAACTACAGTTAAGTAATTATTCAACAATTTAAATTATTTTATTTGATTGCAATGTGAGTTGAGCTAAGATATATGGACACTTACCACTGGGAGCGGCTAATAGGTATAGCCACTCCCAGTGATGAGTTTGTTTTGTTGACTAGCGCACTTTTAATACCTCTAAAATGTTAGCTGATAGTCTGGAATCGCCAAACCCTATTGGCATCTACCAATATGGAACATCTACGACTTTTATCAGTGTTAAGATACCAAAACTTGAAAAAAGTCGTGTTAAGCTGGATTTCATTTGCGATCTAGCCAAATATATTATGATATATTCACGGATAGGATGCGAGTTCGAGAATATAGGTAAATAGCCTATTTTCACTACTGCAGTACCTGTTCATATTAAAGACGAATTGCCGTTATGTATAGACCAATTATTTCAATCCATTAAGACAAGGCTGTCACAATGGTTTTTTAAGTGGGTTTGCTCCATGTCCATAGGTATTAATAGGTAGATGAGGATAGGTATTGATTTTAATAACAATAAAAACATTGGCCTGTCATGAGTAAAACGATTTAGGGTATGCAATATGGAATGCCCAAATGCCCATAGAACACTGTTGCTTTTACCACACATTTAAACATAATATATACCTTTTCATAGGTAATTTGGTAATTCGTAAATGAAATGTTGTGTTGTAGCTATAAATAACAACAATAAGTACCAAAGCAAGTTTAAGGCTTCGTGTTTACGTATCGCAAGGTCGACCTCAGGAAGTTGTTCATTCTACAACAACAATATATTATATAATAATATATTAAAAAAAAAAAAAAAATAATTAGGTTATTGAGAGATGCGAGCGTATATTGAAAATTAACGCTTTATGTAGATGTGTTGTTAGGCCATATTTGCGAGGAAGTCTTCATGAGTACTGGCGCACTAAGTGAGGAAGTGAATGAAGTGTTATTGGATAATGTTAGATCCTGTTTGTGGCAAGAACATTTTTTCTAGATAGATTTTTGTAGTCAAATAAATTTTATTTCGAAAAAAACTGCAGATTACTCTTTCTAAAAAGTTGTTTACAGTTTAAATGTGTGTGTGTGTTAAATAATTGGTGGAGAATATAATATTTAATGGTTCTCAACTTAGCGTTATCACACGGTCACAAGTGGATTATTTTCATCATGAAAATTAAATGAAATGTAGGTTTGCTGCAAAAAACATTTTAATAGACGTATTTGACGCTCCCAAACATTTATATCTGTATCATTCGGATGATGGTGCGCCGCGGATCACACAGTCCTTACGCCTTAAAAACATTACTAAATCTTAAATGTGTGAATCAGGACTTAATCGCGATAATCATTTAAAATAAAACGGATATCCGGCCACTATCCGTTATCCGGCCTAAATTTACCATCCGGCCGAATACCGGATAGTGAGCATGTATCCGGTCGGATACCGAATACGAGTATATTTAGATACTTTATTTAAATGACATGAAAGTGACCAATATAATCGCAATATTTTCATTTACAACAAAATTAGTAGTACTCTTACAGCACTACAAATTATAATATAATTACAATTATTATACGTGTTTAGATATTTTATAAGTGTTTAATCGTTCAATAAGTTCCAAATTAATATTTTATGGATGGGTATTTAAAATGTGGATTACGCTATTTAATCACTACATATTATAAAACGAAAGTCCCCCGCCGCGTCTGTCTGTCTGTTCGCCATAAACTGAAAAACTACTGAACGGATTTTCATGCGGTTCACCAATAGACAGAGTGATTCATGAGGAAGGTTTAGGTAAATAATTTGTGTTTTGTGTTTTGTGTATGGTTGAAATATGATGATGACTGCTGAAGGTGTGTCTACTACCAGTGCGAAGCCGGGGTGGGTTGCTAGTACATGATAAAACAGATCACTCTTTAATCAAAAAGAGTTAATAGACATTATTAAGACTACTTCTACCGATAGTGCTACGATATTGGTCGGTTGACAATAGTGGGTGCTAAAAGGACAGACATGCATTATCAGTTGATAAGTCACTATGAGTGCTGATTGAGGTATGAACAACATAGCAGTTACTGTTATTTTGTGATTTTGATAGTTTATGTTTCTAACATGTTGTTATGTGTATTATTACATAAATGTATATATACTGTGTACATTTATGTAATAAATAACACCTATTATACATATACGCATTTACACGTCGCCGTCGGTTTGCTTGAAAAGATGATATGAGATAAAAAATTATCTCCATGGTAAACATAAAGAAACGAAAACTATTTATATTAACAAAAAACACACTCTTATATCAAAATATATTTCTATATATTTTTCATAATTAGGACTTCTTTAGAAGCAATAGCCAACGTAAGTGTGACATTTCTGTCCGCGTCCATTGCCTATATGACCGTTTGGACCATATGTTAGTTTGTTTGTCAAGCATACAAACATAAACTCACGATTTACTCCCTTCGGGGTGGACACAGACAACAACTCGCCACTTGCCTCTATCCTTACAAACCTCAAAAGTGTTGTCTACCTATTGACATTAAACCTTTCCTACAGCCCAGTCCATGGGGGCAAACGAGCAGACGGGTCACCTTTCTTTTTTATAATATAGGGGGTAAGTGACTACCGTCGCCCATGGACACCTGCAACTCAAGAGTCACAAGTGCGTTTGAGATAGAAGTACGCTCTTTTCTTGAAGGTTTGAAAGTCGTATCGGTCCGGAAATAGGCGACAATTTGTTCCAGATATTGGTTGTGCGAGGCAAAAAATACCACCTGATGGTAAATGACTACTGCCGCCCATGGGCTTTAAGGTAGTAGTAGGGGAATGGGGGCAGGGGGGGAGAGGAGGGGAGAGGAAAGGGCTAGAGCTTTCGGTGATCTCACTCAGTCTGCGAAAACCAATGCGAACATTGCTTGACTACCAGTTTTCTGTGAAGCCGTGGTATCACTCCGGTCGAGCCGGCCCTTACGTGCCGAATCATGGCTCTCCCAATTAGACGTATAAAAAATAAACTCAAACGTTCAATTCATTTTAATATTACCACCACCCGATAATCACGTGGTCGTACTATGGGTTATCGGTAATGTATTTTTTATCTAACAACCGAGTATAATTTCGTTAAAATTACTCGTGTCGTTCATCATGTAATGTATACATTGATATCGGAAAGTTAAACACAAGCCAATGAAAAAATGTTTCCGTTTCGAAAATTATGTCTACCATTAGTAATTCAGTATACAATATGTATTTACGGACAGTAAATTGTATTATGTAATCTCAGTAACATACATTTATAAATATTTATATATACGTTTGTGATTCAAAATCAAAATCAAAATCGAAATCATTTATTTCAATTAAACCATTATGGGTATTTTTGAATTGTCAGGAGTAGTAGTCAGTCAAGTCGTGAAGCTAGTGTTTTTATCGTGGTGTGGGTCAACAATTATTGAGATGATTCTATGAGAGAGACATTATCATTGACTTACTGATTAATTATTTTGATTGTAAAAGAACTCCACTGTTACTCCGCGCGCTTTGAAAAATCATATACATATATGTTTCTGATAAATATATTGGTATAAGAGCCCGGGAACCCCAGACAATCATTATTTTATAAAAGCCGAAAGTTTGTCAGCGCATGCTCCCAACACAGGTAAGAACTATGGACCATTATGAAGTTTGGGTTGCCCTGGCTTTGGCAGATAAACGGTACTAAAGGTGTGTAAAATACCGATCTATCTGCATCTAATAATAAAGTGCGATGTTTTGGTATTATCTTCAGAATATTAGAAAAATCACATTATTCATTGCCAGACACTTAACATCCTGGCAACCCCTTGCCAGACACCCTTAATGTTCATGAAATTATAATTTTACTTACGTTATAGTATAAAAGCTGATTTTTATGTATAATACTGAGTAATAAGTAAATGATGTTTTTAAACTTTCGCGTTCCATGATATAATATTATCTACGTATGAACGGGAATTAACGCGATCACGAAAAGGTATTACATACCTCTGAATTGCCTGACGTTTCGACCAGGTTGCACTGGCCGTGGTCACAGGCTGACTGGCTCAGCGGTGCACGCCCTCCGTCGCCGACATCGTGAGGTAGAAGGTTCTTCATCCACCTCCACTTTTTTGATATTTTTGATATTTTCGTTTCGCCATGTACCGTCACATACTATACTAACAGTGTCCCTATTCTGTAAGCAAACCGATGTGGCCCTATTCTGGTGTTCACCCGACTGCGCATAAAAGCGAGGTGGCATGTTTTTTATCACTGGATTCCACGCTGTAAATAATTTGAAACCATCTTCCCGATTGAAAGTTTTGTGTTTTTTAATTTCAATCGCTTCACGTACAACTCTTGAGTAAAAGTGACGTTCCGTGGAGAGGACTTGCGTACGGTGAAATTCAATCCAGTGATTGGTGCCCGCTTCGAGTGCATGTTCTGCAATCGCTGATTTGCTAATCTGTCGGTTCTTCACAGCAGCGATGTGTTCTTTGACCCTTTCAGCAATGGTCCGCTTTGTTTGGCCTATGTAGGAACTACCACAGCTGCAGTTTATTTTGTAGACACCTGGAGTTTGTAACGGCAAGACGTCCTTCGGTGTACCCACGATGTTTTGAACCTTTATGCCTGGTGTGTATACTGTCGGAATGGAGTATTTCTTTAATACGGAGCCGATCTTATCCGTTACTCCTTTCACATATGGCATGTAGGCTGGTTGTCTGTTCACCTCCGGATGCTTGCGTCTCATTGTCGGTTGCTTCCGTGTTCCATTCACCTGATATCCGTTACTTTTAAGTACCTCCTGAACATGATCCAGCTCTCGCTCCAAATGTTCAGGGTCACAAAGATCGTATGCTCTGTTCTTGAGTGAAGTCATAACAGACTGCAGGTGTCGGGGATGATGATGAGACGTGGCGTGTAGGTACCTATCCGTATGAGTAGGCTTGCGGTACACACAGTGCGACAAGGACCCATCTGACCTCGCGGTTACTTTGACATCTAAAAATGACAATGACCTATCCGCCTCCACCTCATATGTGAACCTTATCTTGGGGTGAATGGAGTTGAGGTGTTGTAAATATTGATCTACTTCCTGTTTATTTCCCTTGACGATACTAAAGATGTCATCCACGAATCGCTTCCAAAGCCTAACGGTCTTCGGGCCGAGACTCAACGCCTTCTCTTCAAAATGCTCCATCCAGATGTTGGCTAGTACAGGGGCTACAGGACTACCCATTGCGACACCATCAATCTGAAGGTAATATTGACCTTGGAAAAGGAAATAGTTGCCCTCTAGACAATGTTCAAGTAGATCAATATAATTGAACGGCAACTCGTGGTCTCTCAGCAGGTCTTTTACGACGTCCATACATTCTTTTATTGGAACATTGGTGTAAAGTGATTCCACGTCAAAGCTCACCATGACGTCATCAGGTTCCAACTTGAGATCTTTTATAATTTGTATGAAGTGCCGCGAGTCTTTCACAAAAGACGGTGTTTTGCCTACAAGTGGTTGCAATACTGACGCAACATGCTTCGCGAGATCGTAAGTAGGAGAGGCAATTTGACTTACAATAGGCCGCAGCGGCACGTTGGGCTTGTGTATTTTGGGCAGACCATATAATTTCGGTGGCTGATGTGACTTTGGTGCATAAAGTCTGTTGTACTCGTCTTCTGAAAATAGGTCCTCGTTATCCTGGATAAGAGATCGTATTCTACGCGTTACTCTGGCCGTGGGGTTATATGATACCGGTTTATAAACCTTATCGTCATCCAAAAGTTCAAGTACTTTACGTTGGTAATCAGTTGTACTCATCACTACAGTGGCGTTTCCCTTGTCGGCCTTAAGCACTAAAATATCCCGGTTATCCCTAATGTTTTTCAATGCTTGACGCTCTCCCATAGTGATATTACTAGCCGGAAGCTTTGATTTTCGTAATATTACCGCGACGTCCTGTCTAAGGATATCGGCATCGCCGGGCGGTACCTTGTTACGTGCAATAGATTCCTCAACGCTACTGATTACTTTCTCGAACGGTATTTGTTTAGGTGTTGGAGCGAAATTCATACCTTTAGCCAAGATGTTTATGGCAGTATCATCTAAACTCACGTGTGATAAGTTAATGACGGTGTCCTTCGACCGATCGGGTACCACGGGTGACGTCTTATTTTTTGCATACCGTCGATTATATTCCTTCGAGAACTTACGCTCAAAGTTCTCACTACACAATTCGAAGGTACGACTCGCTTGTAGAAACGTAACCCGATCACACAAATCATAGTCCGTTTGAGATAGATTAACACAATACTTCAAATGTAACGCATATAATTCTCTCTGTATACACTCCAAATCACTGTGTTTGTTGCGAATTAATTGTCTCAGGAGGCGTACACTCGCGTTTGTTAGAATTTTACGTGAAAATGCGATATCACTACGTGGTTTTATTCGAACACACAAGGTACCGCCCGGCGATGCCGATATCCTTAGACAGGACGTCGCGGTAATATTACGAAAATCAAAGCTTCCGGCTAGTAATATCACTATGGGAGAGCGTCAAGCATTGAAAAACATTAGGGATAACCGGGATATTTTAGTGCTTAAGGCCGACAAGGGAAACGCCACTGTAGTGATGAGTACAACTGATTACCAACGTAAAGTACTTGAACTTTTGGATGACGATAAGGTTTATAAACCGGTATCATATAACCCCACGGCCAGAGTAACGCGTAGAATACGATCTCTTATCCAGGATAACGAGGACCTATTTTCAGAAGACGAGTACAACAGACTTTATGCACCAAAGTCACATCAGCCACCGAAATTATATGGTCTGCCCAAAATACACAAGCCCAACGTGCCGCTGCGGCCTATTGTAAGTCAAATTGCCTCTCCTACTTACGATCTCGCGAAGCATGTTGCGTCAGTATTGCAACCACTTGTAGGCAAAACACCGTCTTTTGTGAAAGACTCGCGGCACTTCATACAAATTATAAAAGATCTCAAGTTGGAACCTGATGACGTCATGGTGAGCTTTGACGTGGAATCACTTTACACCAATGTTCCAATAAAAGAATGTATGGACGTCGTAAAAGACCTGCTGAGAGACCACGAGTTGCCGTTCAATTATATTGATCTACTTGAACATTGTCTAGAGGGCAACTATTTCCTTTTCCAAGGTCAATATTACCTTCAGATTGATGGTGTCGCAATGGGTAGTCCTGTAGCCCCTGTACTAGCCAACATCTGGATGGAGCATTTTGAAGAGAAGGCGTTGAGTCTCGGCCCGAAGACCGTTAGGCTTTGGAAGCGATTCGTGGATGACATCTTTAGTATCGTCAAGGGAAATAAACAGGAAGTAGATCAATATTTACAACACCTCAACTCCATTCACCCCAAGATAAGGTTCACATATGAGGTGGAGGCGGATAGGTCATTGTCATTTTTAGATGTCAAAGTAACCGCGAGGTCAGATGGGTCCTTGTCGCACTGTGTGTACCGCAAGCCTACTCATACGGATAGGTACCTACACGCCACGTCTCATCATCATCCCCGACACCTGCAGTCTGTTATGACTTCACTCAAGAACAGAGCATACGATCTTTGTGACCCTGAACATTTGGAGCGAGAGCTGGATCATGTTCAGGAGGTACTTAAAAGTAACGGATATCAGGTGAATGGAACACGGAAGCAACCGACAATGAGACGCAAGCATCCGGAGGTGAACAGACAACCAGCCTACATGCCATATGTGAAAGGAGTAACGGATAAGATCGGCTCCGTATTAAAGAAATACTCCATTCCGACAGTATACACACCAGGCATAAAGGTTCAAAACATCGTGGGTACACCGAAGGACGTCTTGCCGTTACAAACTCCAGGTGTCTACAAAATAAACTGCAGCTGTGGTAGTTCCTACATAGGCCAAACAAAGCGGACCATTGCTGAAAGGGTCAAAGAACACATCGCTGCTGTGAAGAACCGACAGATTAGCAAATCAGCGATTGCAGAACATGCACTCGAAGCGGGCACCAATCACTGGATTGAATTTCACCGTACGCAAGTCCTCTCCACGGAACGTCACTTCTACTCAAGAGTTGTACGTGAAGCGATTGAAATTAAAAAACACAAAACTTTCAATCGGGAAGATGGTTTCAAATTATCTACAGCGTGGAATCCAGTGATAAAAAACATGCCACCTCGCTTTTATGCGCAGTCGGGTGAACACCAGAATAGGGCCACATCGGTTTGCTTACAGAATAGGGACACTGTTAGTATAGTATGTGACGGTACATGGCGAAACGAAAATATCAAAAATATCAAAAAAGTGGAGGTGGATGAAGAACCTTCTATCTCACGATGTCGGCGACGGAGGGCGTGCACCGCTGAGCCAGTCAGCCTGTGACCACGGCCAGTGCAACCTGGTCGAAACGTCAGGCAATTCAGAGGTATGTAATACCTTTTCGTGATCGCGTTAATTCCCGTTCATACGTAGATAATATTATAAATGATGTTTCCTCATTAGCCAGACATTTTTTATACTTCCAACCCCTTGCCAGACAAGCATGTAGGGCAGCTGCGCAGATTTATGTAACTGATAATCTATGTAAATTTTAAACATCTTAAGAAAAGACATTCGATGTTAAAACTACCTTAAATTGTTAAAAATTATAATTTATTCTGTCAATAACAGGTTTAAAAAAAAAGCCAAATAAAATGTTTTTCAAAAATTTAATTAAAAATAGGTTAATGACACTACAAGTTATTATAAAAGATAAAAATAGATTGATGACATTACATATTATTATATTTTATTATATTCTGTTTATTAAATATACAGGGTGTAAGTGACACCGTACCGAATCCTGAAATAGTGTATTCAGACCATCATTCTGAGTGAAAAATCATTGGAAATTTCAGCCCGAAAATTATTATTGTTTTTGATTTTTTTTTTGCTTAAAAGTAATATCACAATGAGTAAATACCCCATACGGCCAAAAACTGCAATGTAAAACATTTATGCAATCAGCTGCTTCGACGGCGCCGTGCGCTGAGTCATTCACCGAACCACACACGTATGCGTTACATTGCGTAGTTCAAAATCAAACTATTGACTGTAAACTATGTACCGACTGTTTTTATGATTAACTGACTTTTGCATTGTGATAAGTATCCCAGGAAAGACGTTTTTGTAAATTATTTGCGACGGTGTTACTTAGATACACTCTGTATACGGTCGAATTCAGAACCTCCTTTTTTTTCGTTGGTTAAAAATAACACTGAGATAAAAATAAATTGACACAAAACTAGCCTATAAAAAGAAAGAAAGTTTTTATTAAACATTAAAGCCCGACAATATAAATGTATGTGGCCGTACCTAAACGTAATTTACGGAGCCAACTCACGACTACTCACGAGGTCTCAGTTGGCTATTCTTACCAACTTTATAGTTTTAACAGCTGTTTAGCCTCGAACTAAAGGGTTTGTTCAGTCCAGTCCGGAAGGGTTATGTTTTTCGCGCGTATCTTGTATGTATGTATATTTGTTTGTAAATTTCTTTATTACCTCGTAGTTTCCAAACGGCTGGATGGATTTTGATAGTTAAGGTATCGTTATATTATATTCGTCTTAAAAACCTTAGACAGGTGTTTGAAAAAAAACAAAATGGCGAATTTTTGGCGAGAAATAATACGTTAATAAAAAAATTACAAAACCTATCGAGTAAAGGAAATAAAAGAGGATTACAAAAATATTTACTTATAAATTATATGTTTAAATTTAATTAGGAATAATAAATTGGTGTAAAAAAAATTAATAGCGTAAAAATGGGATATGTTTGTGTCGGACCTTGTGCTATTATTTGAATTTAGAATAGTTATAAACATCCGTAGCCCAATCATATTTAAAACGAAACAAACAAATTGTTTTGTTAATTTATCATTAAAATGTGGGGTCAAAAGGGATGTGAAAATTAAGTAACACAGTTTTTGTTCATAAGAGTGGACCTCGACACTAAAAAGTCTAAAATAAATAACTTAAAAAATCGAAAACCCGACTGCAAAAAAGACAATTTAACTTTGGAAGATTGCCTTATTGGTTAAGATCGTAACGTCCACATTTAAGCATGATATTGATTTGTCTGGCCGATATAAATATAAGTACATGAACACAATAGTTAAATACAAGTTACTAATTTAAAAAACACAAATGCCCTGCATTTGAAACGCTATAAAGCGGCCATATTGTTTTTTTTTTAATTATTTATAGCCAGTGTCACTCGGGATGATGTAAGGATTCCAATGATACCCCATACATGCAAATCTGTTTAGGCATTTAGTTATGGTCGAAAAAGGCAACTGACTCTTGTGCTAGTGTATTACACGTTCCACCAGAATACTACAAGTTCAATTCAAGTTCAAGTGAAAGAGTAGTAATAGGCATTATATCACGTTCCAGGAGAGAAGCAGAAAAACAAAATGTCTACCTAAATACTGCGGGATTTAGCTAATCAAGTAACTAATCATTTGGACACGTGCAGTTACAAATGAGTGTCGAGACCTCCCCTGGCCCCCAATCGTAATGGAACGCTTAATTCAGTTAGCTTTGTCTGTATGACCAGGGCAGAGCCGACTCTCGGCAGCGCCTGTGTGCGAAATCTATGAAGCGGCTCTTTTTTTGTCATCGTATTTCGCCATGAATTTTTTTTTTTAATTTTCTTCGGAAATGTGTTCTCTCGTTTTATATTATTTTAGTTAATAGATTAAAAGATAAAATGCGAGTTAAATTATTTACATACATACTTAGATTCAGTTTAAATAAAATACTAATATGGATATAACTGATGGATTCATTCATCCGGCGCCCCTATTGCTCTGGCGCCTGTGTGCGCCGCACACTTCGCACATATGGGCGGCTCAGAATAAGTAGTGAATCTGAACGTCTAATTCTATAACTATCTTCAATCAATTACACATTCTTTCAGGGAAGAAGGTACCATGTCGAAAGTTATTCAACTTATTTTTCTTTTAACTAGACATCTTTTGCGATGATGATGACGACTTTTGTAGCAACGGAGGTGGTGCATTCGATTGCGTTGCGGGGTCGATTTCCGCTCAGTGCAAGTATGCATGAATATGTCTATTTGCATTGGTCCGGATGTTTTTATGTAAAATATATCCAACTTTTTGTATTGCGTTGTTTGCAAGGAGACAGATAATTGTTTCACTCATCTGATAGAATAAAGATACTGTCGGCAATTAAATAGCGTCCTACTACTAATTAATTTGATGAAACAATTTAACAGGCGTGGGAATTGGCAACCATTTTCAAATACTTTTAAATCAAAGGTCACATCATTTGATTTGAAAACATATATATGTGTATTATGTATGTATGTACCTACAATTAAATCATTTCCAAAAAAAAATACTGTGAATCCAATTTAAGACTAATATTAAACGGTCTGTAGACAAAAACGTGAATCGCTCTCGTTGTGTTCGGAGCACCGAACGTATTTTTATGAAACTTAAGATTTTGGTAAATTACTAACTCATAATCCTTACTAATATTATAAATGCGAAAGTAACTCTGTTTGTCAGTCTGTCTGTCGCCTTTTCACGCCAAAACTACTGAACCGATTGAAATGAAATTTGTTACACAGATAGTCTAGAGCCTGAGAAAGGACATAGGCTACTTTTTAATGCGAAAAAAGGGGTGTAAGGGGTTGAAAGGTGGGGATGAAAAGTTGTATGGAAGTATTGTCAATTAGCCTAAATAATTAAAAATTCTACCCAAAGACTATTCCACGCGGACGAAGTCGCGGGCACAGCTAGTTTAGTATATATTTTGCTATATGGTTTTTATTATGTGAATAGTAATGAAACATAGAACTTCAGTAGCAAGAATCTCAATGGAAAAGTCTTTTGTACAAGCCCTTATTAAGTAATGGACGTCATATAATGATGTGGATGATGATAATGGTTAAATAATAACGTACGAGTTTATAAAGCACACGCGGATAATTAACGCTTATTTATATTATATTTATTAACATTTAGGCATCAGTACTGATGTACCGTTAGAGTAAAACCCGAACTCTGAAATGGAAATAGGCAGGGCATAATGATGAGAACACAAGCAGAAAAGTTACAGAATGGTACCCAAGAAATGGAAAAAGGCGTGGAGGAATGCAGATTAAAAGTTGGGAGGACGATCTGCCAAAGGGTTGGAAAAGGGCCGCTATGGCCACATATGGAGGGAACTTGAGAAGGCCTATGTCGGAAGACCTACCACATAGTTATTAGTTATAATCATAGTAATAATTTTTTTATTTTTTTATTTTATGTATTAAGGAAGGTCAGAGGAAATAAAGGCTATTTTTATTTTATTTATTTATTTTATTTTATCAGTACCTTTATATAGAGACTCTACTCATTACTAGTCTTTACTTACATTCAACCTTGTAGAGATACACTCTTGTCAAAGTCTTTTCTTTGCTAATGTCTTGAAAAGTAACTTCGGGCAACCCATTTCGCGTAACAACACCTGAGGGACTACAACCTAATTCTTTCAACGCAATAATTTAGTAGCAATGTAGATGCTAAACGTAGACATGCATTTATATCTTATGTTTCCTATATTCGAGTACGTGTAACTAATTCTGGGAAAGCCTGTTTACCGCAGAAGAGAAGCGGTAAGGACAATTTCAATCAAAATTAGTGAAACTAAAGGGCACACCTTTACTTTATAGTTTTTAGATTTGTAATGGTGAAGTACCTACTTAAAAGTAATGTTTGTTTCCAAAATATTACATTGTAAATGAAGTTAACTAACTTAATTGCTTATTTCAAACAATTTAATATCATTAAATTACACTACGAGATACTTTAACTATGGCTATCAATACGTCTATTACAACGTATTTTCCGCGAGCTGTTCTTGGCCATAGTGCCCCAGAAACTAATCAGTGGTCATCTAAATCAGGAATAAGACCACATAATATTGAATATACCTTTATACGCAGCAAGTATTGAGTACCTACGACCTACGACTGAACGCTGTTACCCTACAACCTTGAAACAGTTTTAAGTTTTCATGTGAGAATTCGTAACGTTATGGTTAAAATTTTATGCGAAAAAAAGTTGCGCGATGGCGTAGCCTTAGAAATAATTCTGATCTTATTTTATTAGAACATTCCTTCATTCAATAACGTCTGGGTTCTGTCATATTGTGTAGAAAAAGGCAATTTTTCTGCCAAAATTATGTTAACAATGACAGTCAACACATTATTAGAACTAGAGATCGACTGGTGATCGAATTTCGACCATAATAATGAGTTTTAATTTCTTTGGTTATTTCATTGGCCACTTTAACTTGAACTGTCATTGTATAGACTGACGTACCATGACAGGTCGACATATACATTTATATTAGAGCGCGTCTAGCTTGATGTAGCCGTTTTCAAGTAATTTTTAATTTTGTAACACATATTGTTTAAAATTTTTAGGTTTATGCACTTCTTATAAACTATAAGTATTACAAATTTCGCAATAAAAAAAAATGCGTACAAAGAATTCTATTCGCGTATTGATATAGATAGTTATCCATGGCCATGTTTTTGAGTTTTGCTTTTAGAGTTGTGTACTATTTCTTTAAAACGACCTAATAACGTGGGAACATATCGCTTCTTGTGCACTAGTCTCTTTATTTTCCTCTCCAACTATGCTATTATTAGGAGTTGGGTTTACGACGATAGTGTACTGGGTGATATTCAAACCTACAACCTTAGTTGTTTAAGTTTCACGTGCCACCTTTACCTGGCACAAATTGAATATTAATTTTGCAAATGGTTTTCGGTTAGGAGCGAGACCTGTCTATTTTTTGATATTATACATCTAGCCCAGTCAAGGAACTAAAATACCTAAATTTTGGGATTATGGATGGTATAAAAAGTAAAAAAAGTATAGCTCAAAATATCGTTATAAAATCGGTTAAAATCGATATTTCTTAAAAATTTCAAGGGGCTCATAAACTTTAAAGGGTTTTTTGAATTTTCTAAGCTGGTCCGACCAGTTTTAGTAGTTTGGAAAAAAATGGCGTATTTTGCAATTAATGGTAAAAAAATAAATGTCCGTAATAAATTAAAAAGTTTAAAACCGAACTCGCTGAAATTTGTAGCACTTTTTAATTCATCACAAGCCACAATTTCAAAAAGTTTCAGACTTCTACATACGTTCCTTTCAAAGTTATAAAATGTGGAAAAAACGTTTATTTTAACTTTGATCTCCATTTGCTGTTAAACAAAAGCACTTAGCGACTTTCAACAGATCTCATTTTGTAGGTAGTTTAATGGAGAACAAAAAAGCTTTGGGCACTTATGACGAAAAACGTACTGGAAACGAGATATCACACGAAATATAAGTCTTAATAATAATAAGTGTTTTTAAAAACAAAATGACGCCCCACTTGTCCAGACTGCGGGTATCGAAATACTTAATCAGCGCACTTTGTCATTATTTATCCAAAAATAAAAATGCTGGGTTGACTGGGCGGCTAATCTAACTCTTCGTAACAGACGATTAATAAAACACTTTTAATACGAGCAAACGCAGTTCACTTGTCATAAAATGAATATTTTGATTGTTGTACTTAAAAAAAAACAAAAAAAAAACTGCATAAAAAATATTACAATGGCTTTAGATTTGCTTCGCATTTGGAGTGAAGCCTGGTGTTGCAGTGCCATATTTCAAATTGTAGCGCCACAATTTTAAATTGAAGGTATAATTTTAAGGCAAAGATATATTTGAAGCCTTCTTGAACATGCTTCCAGTATAAACTGAGATAACTAGCTTGCATGTGCTAGCTACCCAGCTCGCTTGAGAATAAGCCCACGTTTAATAATAATAACAACAAAACTTAAATATAGTAGTATAATAACTAAATAGTTGTTACATAATGACAAGAGTGAAGTGAAGTTCGCTTTCAGAATTCCTTTTGCTACAACAGAATTTCTGAGAGCGAACACTTCACTTCATCCTTGTAATTATACGTTACGTATAAAAATATGTATGGCATTAAAAGTGCCAATCTAGAGTCACTTCTATAACTCTATACAAATGATAATAAGTTCTGTAAAACGATGAAAACGAAGTCCCAAGATGATAACATCTTGTGTCAATACAATTTTGATTTAAACTACCTTATTGTTCTACATATTTGTTTTAGGGACGTTATTAAGCCTTAAAGTGGGCCAAACTGAAGGCCGGCCTAATTAGGCCGGCATTTCCTTAATTAGTTACACAGTTCAATTAACGTCAGTAATTTTCTTTAATAAATGCCACTAGTTCACTGTTAAACAGCAAGGGAATTCATATAAATATGAGATTTTTTTGATCCATTCCGATCTTCAACTGCTCGATTAAACTTTCTAACTTCTACTACATAAAGCACTCAGATCCAATCTAGACATAATTGTTTTAAGGATCAATAATAGTAGTACTATTCTGGGGTGGGATTCTCCTTATTCATAATACTGAATTTCCTCTCTTCCTAAGGAGTGTGCGTGCGTGCGTTCCTAGCCCAGCGTGCACCACGCGGTACTTGGTAAGAAAAACTCCTGGCGATGTATTACCGAAAGCGGCAACGTCTCTTTTCTATGAAGGGCCTTTATTGCTTAAATACTTTTTATTGCTTAACGCTAATTTTGTACCGAAACGCAACTGATCTAGATCTCTCTGATTAGCAGTAGAAACAGCGAAGTTTCTTGTGTTTTAAGAGCTTAGGTTTGAAGAGCAGGGGAAAACCCCTGCTCTTAAAACCTGCATGATCCTTGAATAGTACTCTTTTTTCAATATTTGTTTCATCCCTTCGCGTAAATCATAAATAATAAATATAATCTACTTCATACAACGCACACACGCACTTAGTGAAAACAAACGCGTAGTCTACTATCGGCGAGTCTAGAAAGTTACTTAGCCATATTATATTTTGTAGCTACGTGAGCACGAAGAATTTTTTTTACAAAGGTAATAAAAATGTACAGTAAACTAAGAGAGCATGTATTTTCTTTCATTGCTTTCTAGGCATGTAACATTTAGAATGATCTTGAAGAATACTGAATTAGTTATAAGTTATAATCGAGGTCAGTCGAATATTAGGTTCGTAAAGGTGGGTCACTTTGTTGAGATATGTATCGGGGCCAATTGTTGCCTAGCGAATAAAGCCATACGATCGGTTTAACGCGAGGGACAAACTTTATACGAAGTTGTAACTTTAATAATACGTTGTAAGTTTAAGTTTTTGAATTTTGTTTAGAACTTTCGGGTTGGTATGAACGTAATAATTGATTGTAAACTGTCTACGGAGTAAAGTTTTATGTAAAAATATTAATCTTAACGGGCAGCTTCCAATCCTTTTTATTTATACATCTCATAAAGTACAGAAACGTAAATGTCCTTCATCTCTAATATTCGTATTAGAATGATGGCTCAGCACATGATTTTAAGTTAGACAAAAAATGTAAAGAGTACTAAAAACAAGAAATTAAAAATAACATAATTATTTGTTACTCACGTATCTGATTTGCAGCAACACACTGAGTGGAAGGTGGTAGATACCGCGAAGAGGAGGCAAAGGGCAAGTCCGTAAACGACGGCAGCAATCGCTTGTGGCGCGTTGACGCTGCGCGTGAGCAGCTCCCGAGCTCCCAGCGACGCGGGCGCCACGCATAACGCATGTGTACAAACGTTTGCGACATTCTCCACCTAAGAACAATAGAGAATAACATTTATTTTTTTAATATATCACAATGACTTTGGCTCAAGAGTAATTCAAGTCGGCTTTAATATGCAGTATAAAGTTTTAGATATATATCACCATACCATACCATAAGGTAATAAATAATAATAAAGTCAAACAACGTAGTTATTCATCATCCTAAGTGGAGTAGAATCTGTGCTATTTAAAGCTTTTATTCACAAAGGCTATTCATAAAGTCTGTGGATGACCAACAAACGACTGACAAAGACTATGTAAATCTTATTGAAATATATGTTACCGGCAATATGTATAATTCAGTATTCTGTAGAATACCTAGGGATTCTATCAGTGGCGTAACAATAGGGTGGCAGAGCGGGCAAAATGCCACAGGCCTCCTGGCTCGAGGAGGCCTAGGGCGCCAAAAGCCTTGAACACTGGAGGCACCAATTACAAAATGGATTAAAAAGATATTATTTTGTATTTAATCAATATAAATAAAATACACGAGTTAGAAAATAACGGCCAAGTGCGAGTCAGACTCACACATATTCGATGAATTAGCCACAGGCCTCAGATGGTATAGTTGCGCCACTGGATTCTATAGAATGCCTATAATGTTCAGGCAAAGTTACAGACATTATATACAATACCGAATGTTCAGACATCGATGTGTTGAATACGCAGTGACGAGATGACGGGAGTACGCGCGGGGCGGGAAGCGAATGTTTAGCTAGTAAATGTGTTATACGCGGTTGACGGAATGGCGGGAGGAAGTATAGGAAGAACACCTATCTCAGACACAGAATTCTCCACTTATGTGCCGTGTATTACGAAGAGACAACGGGTGCCCATTCTTGTTAAAGAGAAACACAATATGCCTAAAGACCACGGTTCCTAAGTTATTTGCCTTTTGTGTGCAAAAAACGACTTAGCTGTAGAAAACCACCACAGCTCTAAAGATAATTTGCAAGATCAAGATCAAAAAATGCTAAAATCCACCGTAAGCATTCCTACCAGAAGTCGATAGAGGTCATGATGATGCTCGCAATATATGAATGAATCTAATAATATGAGACTTTCTATCTGTTCATTATCAATGGGCACGAAATAATTGTTTGAAAACTTTTTAACTAAAAATAAACGAAAAAAGAAAGGAACTGAAAAGCGAAAAATAAAATTGTTAGCCTAACTAAACTCCTATACTTACAGTAGTACCTTCAAGTTTATAAGCAGTTATCGTTGCCCAACTTTAAAAACGGTTACCGCAACATACTTCTTTCGACGTCACAGTGACGTATCCATTATAATATCAACCTGTAAGCCTATCTTAAGATTGTCAAATAAATGCAGCACCAAAAAGTATAGAAGAATCTTCTTTAATCAGTTTACGTCCAGCCTTGATGTCTCAGAATTGCCTTTAGAAAGAAAATAGCTAGGTATTTTTTACAGAATACGTGTAACTATTGCCGCTATCCTTATAAATTGCAATAGCAATAAAAAGTCTTATCCCTCCCAGGGATCCCTCGCCTCTTGGGATTAAAAGCAGCCACAACAAACCTAGAAAATCATGATTTAAACATGTTAGCTCTTTCGGTACTTTAAAATTACAAATTAAGTGAGGGAGAGAAGCGAGCTAATACGATCTTCGCGAAACTCATCTTGCAATTTTCTCGTCCAATCCGTTTAGTGTGCGTAGTCGTCGGTGGAAAGTTTATAAAACAATAAATGCATGAATTTAAAAAAAATGCTTCAGCGATGCCGACCTAGTTATAAAACTTGGTCAGTGTAAAAGGATTATGAAGCTGTAAACGGTACGGTAAACTGTAGGAAATATGCAAAGGGAGATACAAAATCCTAAATTAACGCAGTCGAGACTAGAAAGTCGGCAAACAGAAACAAAACCGGCCAAGCGCGATTCGGACTCGCGCACCGAGGGTTCCGTAATTTTTTTTTATTATATCATGTAACTAAAACGGGTTTCGCAATTTTTCCTTTATATGTGCTATAAGACGTTGCTTCGTACCAAATTTCAAGATTCTGTGTTCACGGGAAGTATGTCATAAACGGCTGCATCTTTTGATTGCGTTGTGACAGTAGACCTGAGTATTTGATATAAATTTAGCTTGGTATCTCCACGCCTTCCTGAGAAAAAAGGTCTTGACAGACAGATAGACCTTCGGACGGACGGACAACAAAGTGATTCTATAAGGGTTCCGTTTTTTTTTTCGAGGTACGGAACCTTAAAAATGGTTTTAACCATATCTTCTGTATGTTTTGTATCAATTAGGTATATCAAAAGATATAAGTCACCTATTTTTAAGCAGAAGTTACTCAGGTTTTTGATGACAGTAGTGTAAACACTACTTTGTTTTCGTTGGTTGTTATCTTTTTCTGAGAAGACTAAAAACGCTGTTATGTATGTCTAAGCAATGTTAGAGAAATTGTCAGTATGTTTCAGTTTCACTAAAAGGGCCAATACGTTACGTCATTCCAATATCTTGAAGAATCTCGACAGGTCGACAGCTGGCGCCCATTCAGGGGTGGAATGCTGGTGCTATTTTCGCTTTGAAACATAATATATGTCGTTTAGTCGTCGTTTATACGTTTTGTACAATATGAAAGGTTATTAAATTCTACGTCCATACTAGCCAACGTAGAGTCAACTCAAGTCACACACAGCAAATTAACAGAATACTATTTATTAGTGACGTGTATAACTGGGTAAATAATTCCAAAATTAAAAAAAATATTAACGATTTATGATTTAAAATCATTAACTTTATACATTCCACCTGCTTTTATGAGAAACGAAGGTAAAATACCTGAAAATTCAAACGTTCATAACTTGTAAATGGATAGTTTTTTTTTGTCAAAAATTCTTTTTGTAACATGCATGCTAGAGTCATGCCCTTTCAGTGATTTTAGTTAGTGTTCCATTTTCAGGTACACCCTGTAGATATCTTTCCTTGTAACAAAACAATCGTTAAAATAGAAATAGTGTTTTTGAAAACCTTAGATAACACATAAGGTTTTCAAAAAGGTATGGGTCGTGACGAAGCCTATGGACGCACGCAACTCGAGAAGTATTGCTGGCAACGCCAACTTTGAATAAACTGAAAACATAAGTATAAAGGGATTTGTTGTGAATCATGAAAATAATGTTTCAGAGATTAGCGGATTCAACCAAAAAAAAAAATACAAATTCTTATATAATGAGTGACATTGGCCTCTATTACTAGAAATGTATTTCGTTACATACGTATACATACATACAGAGGAATGTTTACCTAAGTATAAGAAGCCTTAAAAATGAACGACCAAACTCGGGACTCGATAATTGGCTTTTGCATCAAGATAACGGCTGTACACATCGAGCCGACAAACCTACGGATTATTTGCACAAAGCTGAGATCAAATTGCTTGGATCCCGTTCTTATATATAGTCCTGATTTAGCGGCTTTATTCCAAAGTGATACTGGATCAATGTGTTCAGCACCTGCACAGGCATGAAGACCTGTATTACTGCCAGCGGAGACTATTTCGAAAACCAAATTCTCACAAAGTACGACAAAACTTATATACTGTATGTATTAGAAATATTTAGTGCAAGAATTTATTTTGTAATCGACCAGGTGTTTAATCTATAAAATTTTATATTAACATTATAGCGAATAGAATGGGGCGTTTCAAATATTGCATATTGATTACAGCTAGGAGATAAATAACATTATACCGATTATAATTAAGTTTTGACACACCCACAAAGCACATTTGTGCAGATCATTTTACGCTTATCGGCATAAAGATTTTTAATTCATTTAAGAAATTGTATAAAATACTCTTCAGGAACTTTTCCAATTGGTTTCAATAAAATTGTTATATACAAAAGTATAATGTTTATTAAAACCCCTTAGTAATAAATTGATTTCACCTACTTAACGCCCATGACCACCATAACCCCCCTCCCTGTCACGTGAGAATTACGCTACAGTCGTTAAAGGACTATATTTTTCCGTAAGAAAATTTATACATCGTTATGTTGTGTACAAACCTTTAAAAGTTGACATGATATTTTCAATTTTTCCCCAAGTTTAACCTTTTGACCGCCAGAGCGTAAAAGCCCGCGTTATCGTTTCGATAACCAAAAAATTATCGCTCTTTATAGCCTATTATTTTTAAATAAAATATCACTTACAACGTGGAGTTTTATTTAATATCATCTGTTTCCCAAAACAAACAGGATTAAACAGTTACCAAGATATGTAAGAGCAGACATAAGAATATTAAAATGTGATTCACATATTTCAAATTACTATTATGTATGTATACTAATACTATTATATCACAGCACTAGTGACGTTCGTGAAGTCATGCGCTCTTGGTAAATACAGACTTTGGCGTGGTGGGCTCGTCATTTGCGAAATTGCTCGCATTCGATTTAGGGATGTAGCAGCGCGACTATCTACTTGTCGATGTCAATTGGGATGAATGAAGAGGGACTGATAGAAGTTCTTAATTTTATTTAATTGTTTGATAAAAAAAAAATGTTTATGAATACTCACTAAATAATGAATACATATTCATAAACATTTATAATTTATTTTACATTTTATATTTTTTTATACTGCTTTATACTTTATGTACTTAGAGAGATGTATGAAAGCTTGGACAAATGGACAAGTAATAAAATTTTTAACAAAAATAAACCGATTTCTACAAAATTAATTGTGAAAACAATGACCTTACAAACACCTAATGTATTATACAATATTAAAACCTTCCTGAAAATAATTATGTAGAATACGTTAGCGAAACAAGCATGAAAACTGGTCTATTACTTTTTAAGAAAATCGCGGCCTGAAACCATACTATGTACATACCTACACACGAACCGAACACAGAACCCCCTTTTTTGAAGTCGGTTAAAAATAAGACTACCAGAAGTGGTTATTATACGAAGACGAAGTCGCGGGCTCCAGCTTGTATTATAAATGCGAAAGCGAGTTTGCTTGTTTGTGTGTTACGCTTTCACGTCTTTACTAAATATCCGATCATCATAAACGTCATAAAAAGACATAGTACTCTATGTGTTTTTATGACCTCTCATTCAGAAAAAGGTTGTATTTACATATTATGCACAGTGCTTTCATTTACACAAGTATTATAAGAACAAGCATATCTTTGTTCTCCTGTAACTGGTCAGGATATAATCGCATATAATATCACCTTCCCATATTTTCTAATAGGATCGACCCGACCGCCTTGATCGTAGGACCTCAGACGCATTTAACGTTATAAATATTATTCTACGTATTATGGAAAATTTCGTTCGATGGATAAGTGTCAGTTTATGTTTAGACGCCAATTTAGACTTGTGTATTTGGTGTTGTCGTATGTGTTTTGAGACCAATAAGGTACAAATATACGGGGCTGCCCGATGGTAACCGACTGCGGTAACCTATGAACACACAAAAAGAAAAAAAAAACAGCAGTAATAATAAATAAAAGGTAACAAATAGGTGAAGAATTTTATTTTACGTTCGTAATCGTTAAAAATATTTACGTTCGTTTCGTAACGGTGAACGCGGCTATTCGTCAGTTAAGCCCGGTTTCACTAGGGAAGATTTGTCTTGCGACTTTGTCGCCTTTAGCACGCGATGTAAGTCGCAGGCGACGTCGCGTCGTGCGATTCAACATCTACGGGTCGCAGGAATTTTTAAAAGTTGATCCTCTGCGAGCGTCGACCCGCGCGACTTTCATCATTCGTGCCCCTCGACACGAAAATCGCAAGACAGCTTCTGATTAATGAGGACGCGTGTAATTTTATGTTCCCCAAAACATACAGCACTAACTCTTCAGGCGACAACTCAATGACAACTGGATAATGTGGACAAGACAAATATCCCAAGAAGTCGCAGAGTCATGACCACGTAAAGGCACGCGATATGTTTCCGCGACATGTCCATTACATTTTTTTATAAAGTATCGATTGAACCTAAAGAAAGACGATCATGGCAATTTAAAAATGTCCATTATGCGGAAGATATTTTTGTTCAGTCCTGAAATACAGTTAGTAACGTGAAACTGGTTTGGTTTTTTACGAGCGCTGTTTAATATCTTGACAACAGCGTGGCATTTCATTCTTTATTTGCCTGCTTCAAACCATAATCAATAATTATCTTTTAAAAAAAGTATCAACGACTTTAATGTGCTTTTTAGTGGAAAATAGATGTTGAAAATATTTTGTTTAAATATATTATGGGTAGGCCAACTAAACGCACTGCTCCAATGAGACAGCGATGTTTCGGAGCAAACGAAAACATCATCGATGTATACAACTTTTAGATATTTGTTGATTTTTAAGAAACCGTTCGACGAAATTTAAATGGGACCACCTGGAAAGTATACCCTTTGAAACAAAAAAAAAGAATTTTCAAAATTGGTTCAGGCGTCTTCAAGTAATCGGTGAACATACATAAAAAAAGGTTCCGAAGAATTGAGAACCTCCTCCTTTTTAGAAGTCGGTCAAAAAGAATGGAGAACAACAGAAGTTGCAAGCATTTTTTATACATTGAAACTACTATATACTTTTAATATGGGTACAAAGTAATTACAGGGCCCTGGAAACTTTTTGAATTTTTTTAAAACAAGATCAGGACTTGCGAATGAACATAATAAAGTTCGCCTTTTTATGTGTGCCTTGCCTGAAATATATAACAGTATAGACTTCGGACTTTATAGAGCTGAAATGTGATAAAATAACCAATAAAATGTAAGTGAAGAGAGTAAATAAAATATACCTTATATTTTATTTACTCTCTTCAGTTACATTTTTTTAACTACTGCATGCGTTGTCAAAATAACAAAAGCACCTATGGAATTGGCAAGTTTGTATAGTTAAACATAACGTTGATAAGCATTTACTTAAACAACCAATTAACTATGACCTCTATGATAAAACCTGTAGCTGAGGGCAAATTCATAAATATCCTCCTCATCCCATCCACCTCCCTCCCCATCATCCATCCTCCTGAAAAATTTGTAAACAGAGAACTTAATATACAGGGTACACTGAAAGTGGTTATAGCCTGTGACAACAGCTAATGCAACCTTGTCAAAACGTCAGGAAAATCAAAGGTATATAATACATTTTAAATAAGTGATCGTGTTAATTAGCGTTAACATTATTATATTATCATCGAACGCAAAGTTTAAAAGTTAGACAGGGAACTTAACCACTCAACGTGGTTGGCGTTTAAGTCTTCTAGAGCCACTTACTCCACGGAGAGGTACAACTCAAATCCTTTGTAATCGAGTTGCCATTCGAATCGGGCGGCTGGGATTTTGCCCCTTTACCTGTTACTTAAACATTCCTACTAATTAGCTAAATCATCCTTAACACTTTCGGCTGACTGGCAAGCTGGTAAGTATAAATTCCAAGTCGAAAATGGCTACTGTTAGAGATCAAACAAGAAGGACATCTTTCATAATCTCACTAATCCCACTATCGGACTAATCCCACTAATATTATACATGTGAAAGATTAGATGGATGGATGGATGTTTGTTACTCTTTCACGCAAAAACCACTGAACCGATTGCGATGAAACTTGGTATGTAGATAGCTGAAGACCTGGATTAACGCATAGGCTACTTTTTATCCCGATTTTCCCACGGGATCGGGACTTACGCTGGTGAAACCGCGAGGCGCTGCTAGTATATAATATTACTAGCAGCGCCTCGCGGTTACATACCAAGTCAGGGCTACATCACTTACTCGAGGTCGCGTTTTATATACCTACCAATTTAGCTATCCGTCCACGGTAAAAGTGTCAGTAGGGGCGACAACGCGTAGCTGAGATCACGCACGCACGGCAGAACGGTATTCTCCGTAAATAAAAACAAAATGTCAAATCGAACTTATTATGAAGTGGTGATGTTTAGTTATTGCTAAATGTATTTATTATGTTAAATTGCGTTATTGCTAGATGTTAGTGATCTGTAAAATCCTTTAAAAATAAGTTGTAAAAATGATTTATGCTATTACTTTTTTGTCAATATAATATGAAAATACTTTAGGTGTTTATTCTTTACTCGCCATTGCCACGTGGCTGTACTAATAATAAAGAATAGTTATCTTCTCAACAAAAAATAAATGTTACTTATATATATATTCTATACAATGTTGCACTAAATCAGGTTTTGAGTTATTAGCCAGAGTGAAGTTGTAATAAATGTAGTCTATTAAACGATTCTACGAAAGGTGACGAACTTAGGAGGTGTGGACTGCCAGCGTATTCATTTGTTGTAACTTGTAGGCAAGACGAACTGACGGCTGCTTCTCTCACACAATATGTAATATAGTTAGAAATATAGTGAAAATAATAATAAGAGCTACTGAAATGTAAAACATATTGAGAGCGCCACGGATTGAGGTTCTTATTTGAGTAGGTAGTTATTTGTTATTTAATACTTTTGTGTAATATAATATGTAATACAAAAGTATTAAAATATAAGAGTATCTTTCTCTAGTCTACGCAACAGCCATTACTAGCAACCCGCGTTAGCTTCGTACGGGTAGCAGAAACATCTTCAACAATCCTAATCATATTTCAACCAATTTACACAAAACCTTAACAAATTACATACCTAAACCTTCCTCATAAATAGCTCTATTTATTGATGAAAACCGCATGAAAATCCGTTGAGTAGTTTTTGAGTTTATCGTGAACAGATAGACAGACAAACGCGGCGGTGTAAAATGTAGTGATGTAGTGATAGTGATATATATGTCTACAGCATCAACATTTTATGTTACTATCGAAGGTTTAAGGATATTTTAATTACCTATAAAAATTAAAGATATAAATTTCATAGGGAAAATAATTTTATTTATCATTATATAAAACTCAACACTCTTAAATTTTATTAGCAAGTGTGTATTCCGATATACACTGCGAGCACTATAAGAACTGACGTCAATTTCGTATACTGCGAAGCCGTTCCTTTATAATTAGCTTTATTGGTTACTGTTTAATACGGAACACAGTCCAATATACTGGCATCTATGTTTTTTGGCGCTGTTTTGACGTTTTTTTTTTATGTATAGGGGGCAAACGAGCAGACGGGTCACCTGATGGTAAATGACTACCGCCGCCCATGGGCACCTGTAACTCAAAGAGTCACAAGTGCGTTGCCGCCCTTTAAGGTGGGAGTAGGAGAAGAGTGGGGAGGGGGGAAGAGGGAAGAAGGGAAAGACGGGAATAGGGAAGGGTTAGGGCCTCCAGTAACCTCACTCACGCGACGAAATGCAATGCAAGCATTGCTTCACTACCGGTTTTCTGTGAGGCTGTGGTATCTAGCGGAGTCGAGCCGGCCCATTCGTGCCGCAGCATGGCTCACCCACGTAGAAAATAATTATCCTACTAATATTATAAACGTGAAAGTTTGTGAGGATGTATGGCGCTGCGATAGGGTTACAGGAATAATATTTTTTAAGTTCCGGCAGGACAACGTCTGTCGGGTCCGGTAGTCATATATATGTACAAGTTATCTGTTCAACGAGAAAAAAAATTGTTTGAATGTAGTTATATTTAAAAATTTAAAATTCAAGTCAATTGTCAATTGACAATGTCTCGCATAATAAGAGTAAGTTTACTTTTTATTAAAAGAAAATATTGTTTTTTAAGTAACCGAATGCATAATAACTGTATAACCGAATTATTTAAATGGGGCTATATACGGTAAAAGTGATGAACGTATTTCGACAAATAATTGTTTATTATCTAACTGGAAAAAAATTGTAGTTGATCACATGATCAAAGCACTGAGAGCACCTTTCCTTGAAAACGCCAGTGCTCACAGTACAAAAATGGGGACGATTTATGACGTCATATACTTCCCTAGGATACTGCAGCAGTATACTGTCAGTCCATAACGGAACGAAGTTATCCCCAGTAAGAGCACTGAACAGTGCTCGCAGTGTATATCGGGACATACCCCAAATAAATAATTTATTTCATTATTTGTGTACTTTGTACAACCCTAGAGTGTCCGGCAGTTCGGCTACATGCACAGACGAAGGTCGCGCGGTGGGCAAGGCGATCTCAACTTTCGAAAAGCGTAAATAAGATATATTTCTGGTCGCAGCTAACGCCAGGTATTATTATTTAAATTTTGTAGGCTATTATAACGTAGGTATTTTGAGTTTTGTATGGAAGTGATGTATCTGTTACGAAGTAACTATTATCTTATCTGTGACCAAGTTTCAACGCAATCGGTTCAGGAGTTTTGGCGTGAAAGAGTAACAAACATCCATACATCCACACATCCATACATCCTCACAAACTTTCACGTTTATAATATTAGTAGGATCTGACATAATAATTTAAAAGTATTAATTAATTAGTATTAATCGTTCCTAGTGTATAACACTACGATCTAGAAACTACGGATCCATAAGCTGAGACGACCGATAAGATCGATATATTGTAGTATATCACACCTCTGTGGTATACATTAGTACAGGTGTGTGAGAAGTCCGCACTAGTTCTGTCGCTAATATATTAATTTTGATTCCTCAGCCTCTCTCAATTCACACTCTCCTACATCAACACCCCGACCCCAAATCCTCTCAACCAAGTGGGGGCCTTGCAATATTATGATTTACTGCATGTTTTATTGTCACCCGCTATATAAACTATATCACACAACTGCCCCTTCCCTGCAGAACTGCACTGTCCGAAAAATAAAACCCGCATACATTTCTAGGATATGTAGACCAAAATGACAAAAACAGTAACGTAAACTATGTACATCAAAATATTGGTTACAAAACAATCAATGAACCGAAACGTACCTAGCTCATTTATTCATGATTTCACCGGTCGTACACGATCAAACAAATAATAAATCATTAGCAACATCCTAGCAGTCGCTTGCGTGACGAAAGAAGTGTACATAACGATAGCACGTTTATAATACTTTTATAAGCGTATCCGCGGGGCTGATATTACTAACATGGTTAATTTTTTATGTAAACATGTCGTACAAGCTTATTTATACGCTGTTGTCGGAGTTCCGTGACGCTTAAACAAAACCTTTGTGAAACATATTGCGTGTCATTTGTCTGTGTCGTGGTTGCAGCCGATCTAGAACGCTGTACGATTTGCCACTCGGTGTATAATAAAGCTGGATAGAAAGATCTGGGAGCATGGCAGTACCCCCGACAGGATTGTACGCTTTAGTCGATGTCATTAAGGAAGGCTATAGGCTTTATAACATCACGCTACGAGCATCAATAAAAATTGTTGCAATAACGGGGATAATTTACAAACGCAGACGAAGTTGCGCGGGTCAGCTAGTATGTTATGTTTTTGATGGGACTACTTTGGAGCAGAACAGAATATAGAACAGCTTTACTTATAATGTTATTTATATAAGAAATGATAAAAATAGATAAGAAGCAAAACTACACAATCACTGTTCGGTATAAAACAACCGAACACCTTTGTCGACTCGACATATTTTATCTTCAAGAAATTAATTGTATATAATAATTATAAGTGTACCTGTAGTCACCGTACGGACCGGGTGCATTCGCTAACAATTGACATTTTAACATAACAATTGGATTATATCAGTAACTACTTATGATACTTTGTGACACTTTTAATAAATACTTTAAAACAATAAACTTTTAATACGTTAACACCGCGGAACCCGTGCAACCAAAGATATTGGTCCTTCGAGTCGAATTAGAACCAGCTATGGATTTACAGTCCACAATTTTTAAAAAAAATTAACATCAAATGTAATTCATACACAAACATGAAATGAGACAATGGCGTTTCTGTTGCCCGGGGCGCACTGTATACCTCCATGCCGTTCTCGGGCCTACCTATCGTCATGGCCTACAGAATTACGTACTGGTAGATAACGTTAAAAATATTAATATAAAAAATGCTTGTTTGTGGAGTTATACCTTTTATTTAAAAGTAACGCTGTACATATTTTGTAGAAAGATACTTTTCAGGACATACCAAAAACGAAATCCATACATAGTCGACTATCATATTGACTCAACACGAACCCACGTCTCTTAGTACGGATCCTCGTACGGCCCATTGCTCGGATTAAATTACGTGACAGTCTAGACGAGATGTATTCATGTCCATCAGATGATTTGTTTATGATTCACTGTGTTTCCACGTACTTACATAATACTTAGGTATCGTGTTATCCATAGTGCTCCTCATAACATTATAAGTAAAGCTGTTATGTGTGTCACTAATATTGCATAATCTATGCCGGTAGCTATTTACTTTGCTTAGGAATCAAAATAATTATGAAGTAATTACTTGGTAGTTGGTACATATTATTTTATCTGTATACATTTCATATCAGCGAATCAAAGTTAATGCTCCGTGTAATACAATGTGTTGTAGTTACTTCTGTTTGGAAATAATTATAATTTTTTTATTGTACCTACGTATATGCACATACATAGATATTATATGTACCTACCTATATAGCTATGTACTTAAATCAACACCACTGATAACCCATTAATCGAACTCCTAATTTTCAATACATCTTTTATCAACTATTTTATCTGTTCTAGAGCTAGAGCTTTGTTCAACATTGATCGCACAACATCACTTCACTACAAGTTACATTTAGCTTTTTTATGGTATACGGGGCATTCAAGCAGACGGGTCACCTGATGGTAAGTGACTACTGCCGCCCATGGACACCTGCAACTCGAGAGTCACAAGTGCGTTGACGGCCTTTGAGGTGGGAGTACGTTCTTTTCTTGAAGGTTTGAGGGTCGTATCGGTCCGGAAATACCGCAGGCGACGATTTGTTCGACAGCCATCTATCGATCGACATTCCTGTAATAGCACTGCTTCATGTTCGAGCAAAAATAGACTATCTTTGGGTATCTAATGCCTATACTTTTGGATCATTTGTTCAGATGCATATATCTGTCTGGTATGCTGAGCTCAGAATCAGCAGATGGTGTATTTCTTTTAGTGTTGCAGGGTATTATGACCTATATGTAATCTAAGGGTACTATGCTCAAAAAGTCCGGACAAGATTTATTAAAATGAATGAAAAATCGATTTTAGAAAGAAAGTAAGTTGTTTTTTAAGCATTATCGCATATAAAAATCTATATTACTTATAAATAATTATCTTTTAAAAAAAGTATCACCAACATCAATGTGCTTTTTAGTGGAATGTAGATGTATTTTGTTTAAATATAATATGGGTAGGCCAACTAAACGCACTGCTCCAATGAGACAGCGATGTTTCGGAGCAAACGAAACTATCATCAATGTATACAATTTTTAGATATTTGTTGATTTTTCAAAAACCACTCGACTGATTTCGATAAAATTTAAATGGGACCACCTGGGTTCAAAGGGTATGCTCTCTTTGAACCAAAAAAAGAGTTTTCCAAATTGATTCAGGCGTCTTCGAGTAATCGGTGAACATACATAAAAAAAAAAGATTCCGACGAATTGAGAACCTCCTCCTGTTTTGAAGTTGATTAATAAATATCTTAAAATAAAATTATAAGTGTTAATTTTTGAAATGGGACCGCATAGGGGACTGTTTTATGTTCCTTTGGGTACTTTTGATAAGAAACTGTACCTTATACCGTTGTAACTACAAATGCACCAAAGAGGAATATTATTATGCTTGCTTTCTGATATACTTTAAATGCTGATACTGTTATACTTTTGGAAAGGACATCCGTTTACGTGTTTACAGAGAATCATCCATATAACGGATTTTTGTGTAATCGTTATACAAATAGCGTTTTTTTTATAATATAAATCCCAAATATAATCGGAATTATATATGTATAATAATAATTATGTGGAATGTCGATTCCGCGATCATTGTTCCGATTGTCATTACTGCTCATGGATTGATAGCCAAGAGCCTCGATCAACACCTTAAGAGGCTCGCGTTAGAAGGCTGGATCAAGGGACTGATGCAGAAGGCAGTTCTCCTCGACACGGCCCATAGAGTGAAAAGGTTCCTGTCTTTGGAGCCCTAACCACCGGTGTCTTGGTCCCTGTACCCGATGTCGGTGGTCTACTATCGTGGGTTTAACCCGTGTGATTACCCATCTATGAACACAATGCTATGACAAAAATTGTGTTGTTTGAAATGGTGTCCATACAATTTGGCTTCTTTTCTATTTTCCACTACAGCGATCAATAGATTAATGACGCTGATATTTCATTCGTCGGCGCCTTTACTCTGCTATTTTGATTAGCACACATGTCATGTACTATGTACTAGTAATGGAAATTAATGCTAATTCACTTTAATTTCACGATCATGCGAATTCTCATGTCTTAGCATGCTATTTGCTAATTCGGTAATATTAAATATAGATATAACTTAATGAATAGTAAATCGTTGAAACTATATTATATATAAAGACGGAACAATAAAAAACAGACAAGTTAAAAAATTAAAGAATACGTAAACAAACCTACCACGGTCAATTGCTAAACCGTACTAGAGATCAACAAAACAATCGGATATACATCAAGTCCCGGATACATATTACCTACCAAAATTAATAAACAATAATAATTAGGAAATAATACGCATTCATGCAAAATGCAACTCTAAATACGGGCATTTCTTTTAAGAAAATAATAACTCCTATGCACGGCCTCTGCTATTTCACTGGTGTGACGTAGATAAATTAGCATTAGCAGTAGGCATTAGCAAAATAGCAACGGCACGACGATTTATTTAATTTCATTTAGTTAGCACGCGGATGCGAAGGAGAGTTAGCACGCGGATGCGAAGGAGAGCGCACGCTGTGTGAATGTGAAGCGTTAACGAACGAAGTGCAATGAATTAATACGTTCACGAAATTTCACAAGTTCAATTAATTTGCTAATTGCTAAATCAGAATTCACAAATTTAATATGAATGTGAATGCTAATTGTTCCATCGCTGCTATGTACATTGCACTCTAATTCGATTGAGTGTTTTCGCGCTATTATAGCATTAGGACAACTTAACGGTCTATCCAACCGCCCCAGAATGCACATGAAGCCGCCTTTGGGGAGGAACCAACCAACGTACAAAAATCGATTCCCTGATAACTGGAATGAAGAGTAAAACGAAAAATAAAAATCTTGTGCTACAAAATATCAGAAACAGTCGAAGTACCGCTAGACACTTAAAACCAATTTAAAAAATACAGATATGGACAGTGGCTTACTAGAATAGATATTTTAAAGGGTACTAAAGGGTTGTTATTGCAGGGTTTCACTGCGCAACGCTGTCAGCATGCACAAGTTCAAACTCAAGAGTCAGAAATTAAGAATAATAATAATAACTTGACAAATCTTACACACGGTTGTTTGATCACAAACTAGGTAGGTAGGTAACCAGACTACTGATAAACATATTTATTTTAGACAAATTACCCCCAGAGACAGAACAAATGATCATGCTCATCACACAATTATTTGTCCTGGGTGGGAATGGAACCCACAACCACTGGATCAGCAGTTAGGATCACTAAGGACTAGACCAACAGGTCAGTCCTTCTAACAGCACACCCTGATCCTCTGTGTTGTGTCTAGTTAATTTAAGTGAAAACATAACCACTTCTGCATATCCTCGGGGGCTTCAAGCACCCCAAACAAAAAATGGGCATTAGCTGCATAACAAATATTGTGCATATAAAGCGCACATAAGTTTAATACCTGTATGGCATTAAACTTCTATGCGCTTTGAGAATGATGTCCAAGTATTGTTTTCTCTCAAAGAGCTACTGTTATTGATAAGCGTTGAGTCAGTGGGATTGATTACAGCATGTGAACGGTAGAACAATGTAACATAATGGATGTAGTGTCATTAGAAAAATTGTTTACTTAAATATTATTGTGTGCATGATTATACATACTAAACAAGTTTTTTTATAGATGATGTTATAAGATCAATCACAATCACATCAACAACCTTCATATCACTATTTATTATACTTAATAACAAAAAAAATAAAATTGTTATTTTTTTTTATTAGTGGTCGTGAGTTGTAAAATTGAATTCTTGATTGGCTATTCTTCAAGAGTTTTATACGCTTGATTAAAATTATGATAAGACAGGTAAATTTCTAGTTTAAAATATATATTTGAGAATGTAATAAAATGTTCAAGTAAAAAAAAATTAGGGGTAGCTTTAAAATGTTTTTTAAATATTTATTTATTAATTTAAATCTTCATGCACATTTTGTACAATTTAAATAATTAATAGAAATATTTTTTTGTTTGATTTATTTATGTGTAACCTACGGTAATGAGTCTATAGGATAGCGTAATAGAAATATTATTTTTCTATATATAGCCGAAGTGCAAAAGTACTCACCGTTGTTGGGATATAAGCCCTGTTAGATGTGGCCTTCTCATTCATCCACTTCACGGTCTTGAGCTTATCCAGCGGAAGATCATAGTGGAAATATATCTTACTTTCATTAAACTTAGATTTAAATTTCATTATTATCACAGAAAACAAGCTTATAACGTCACCCATTTATACGTTATATCTGAATGGGAGCTGAATGCTAAATGGTCATGAGACCAACAAACGTAAGCTTAATCTTATAATGATATTAACATTCATGTTAGTAATTAAATTTACATTTTTTGCTTAAAAACACATTTTGCTATGTTTTTACATTAACAGCCGCCTCGGTCGATGCGATATGACAGAATGAATGACAACAGACGTCAAGCAGTGTTACCAACTCCAAAAAGCTGTTTACCCCTAAACTAACGTCAAAAACCCCTAAAAATGCCACAATTACTTGTAAAAAACCCCTATAAATTTTACTTAACTAAACTATAACAAAATTTAAATGACATCCGTTTCTTTTTCTAGTAGTAGAATTTTTAAAGTCACTTGCATTGGAAAGGATCTAGCTAAATAAAATATTCTTTGGAATTTTATTGAAGGTTTTGGTGATTTTGGTCGTAATTCCTCCCCTCCAAAAATTACTTCCCTCCGCCAACATAAGACAGATCGAGAAACCATATTCACCACAGAGTTGTTATAAAACTTTATGGTTACAAAAAAACAATTATGTTTTATTAATTCCATTCATAGTAATCAAGAACCATATTAGGTCGCTTAGTTAAAAAATCCAACAAACAATATGATAATACCATGATGGAGTTTCTTGCCTATTCTTCTCCATAGGATCTACGTATTGGAACAGGCAACTAACTAGCTTCACGACTGACTAAAGTGCTTATTACACTTGGCTGAATTCAGTCAAGTGTAATCGCATTTAGCAAGTTAGCATCCTAAATTCAGAAGCCATGATGGTTTCTGACCTACTATTGCCACGTTCTTCGTTTTTTGTTTATTGGAACGCAGCATAAATCATTTCAGTCGCTACGTGGGTCTCCGTGCGTAAGGACGTGAATTCGAGAATAAAAAAGTGACGGATATTAAAGAATATAACCGAATATTAAATACCTAAATTTTAAATTTTGATATGAGTTTCCCGTTGCAATAAATCTTAATGTTACAACTTATCTTTCTTTTGCACTAATACTTTCTTTTTTTTTTTAAAGACAACTCTCGCATTATAAATTTAATATTCCTGTGTCACGGGGGCTTCACAAACATTCAAACTACAGAGACATTATTTATTAGCTATTAGTACATTATCAACATCACTATTATCTTTATTTTCAATAAAATCTTTCTAAATAAATAAAAACTAAATATCCTAAAAAAAAGTTTTACTTAATTTATTTCTATTTTAATTGAACCAGCGGCCAAGGCTACAAATTTTTTGGTGTTTTATAATATTGGAACCATCATCGTACGCGCACCACACGTCCAACTTCGTCACGCTATAGTCGGTAATTGGTATATAGTCGGTATTAGTAACTGAATTTATGACACTGTGATCAGAAGCTTCTAACTTCTGAATCCAGTAACTACTGAATTCAGACGACTGAATTTAGCCAAGTGTAATAAGCGCTTTAGTCTCACTGACTCCTACTCCTGACAAATCAAAAGTACCTATTATTGTTTTAATTGAAATCAATGGTTTTGATTTGATTTCATTTGTTAATACCCCATCGCCTGTAATTTCTTGTAAATAAAAACATCCCTAAAACGACCCCTAAAAATTTAAAACCTCAAAAAAAATCCCATTCCACTTATAAGCCCCCTAAATTTAAGGGGAACACTCCTAAGTTGGTAACCCTGACGTCAAGCTGTCATTCAAAAGCGAATATGAACGAATGTAGACTGAATGCAAATGTATAGAGCTAAAACGAGTAAAGCTTGGTGCACACGATAACGAATGGAAGCAGGACGTTTCGCGTCTGTAATACATGCAAAGTTAATTAGTACATAATTTTAGATTGAAATCACCTCTGCCTATGCCCCTATCCTATCCTTAAGTTGGCGGGGAGAAGTCCTTTTTTTTGTTTTTTTTTTTTTACTATTTTAATTGATCGTTAACTGTTCGTCATTGTTCGATTAAAACATAGAGCAACACGGAAGGGAGTAGCCATACGCAGGCGTTCCCCTCTGTCAAAGTACAAGTCCACGCGGTCCTATGCATACAATAAAACTAGTTGCAGCCGCTCCGTTCACTAGACTAAATCTAGTTGCGTAACTGAAACGACGTCCCACAAAAATGCCGAATTGTTCAGTTTTTTGCTGCAAAAAGAGATCTGCTACGTCAAATTTACAAAAAAATGGCGTTACCTTTCATATGTAAGTAATTTTTAATCAAATTATTACTATTTACTCCTTGTTTAACTTATAATTTACAATAATAACGGTCGTGTTATTTCGGATTTGTTGACCAACACGGGCCGCTCGCCTTCATACAATATACGGATCGGTCGAGCAACTGATCCGAGTATTGTCGCTATCATCGAGCGATAGTGTTGTTACCGGTTTGTAGATAGTTAGATATCGATAAAAATGGCAAATGCAAAGGACTCTATACAACCATGTCTCTCGTGCATAATATAATCATTTTTGAGATAATGTTTTCTGATTTAATTAATATAATTATGTATATTGTGTTGTCGCCACATCACTTATTTATTTTATTAAAAATAGGGCCAAACTATAATAGGTGATAACACAGTTCACTATTTAATAAAAATAAGTTAATAGACATTATTTTGACTGGTTATACCGGTAACGCAATACTATTGATCGATTGATAAATATTAACGAATAGTGGGATTATAGTGTGATTACTAGTGAGATAGATTGACTTGAGCGCGAATAGAGGAACTAACAACTTGGCAGTTACTGTTAGTTAGATATTTTCATAGTTTATATGTGGTTGTGAGACTGTTACTTACAATTGTGAGCTTTATTTTTATATAGTTTAATATTGAAATAACGTCAAACTAAATATAATACAATACTTATTTACTATTAAAACTTTGAGAAAGCTTTTAGAAAAATGGACGAAGCTCAAAAGATTTTATTAAGCTTATCAGCCTACGTAAAAAAACGTAATGGGGAGTCTAGTAAAATGAAATTATTAGATTCTCCACGACACAGGTTTTTTGGGCATTTTGATCTGCATTGAGAGTACCAAGTCTCTCTTTCAAGATTTAATGCAAAACCAACAAAATGGCCTGAAATATATGCCTTTTCACAGAATCAGTCAAGATCACCTCGAGCTCTTTTTTTCGGTTGTAAGAAGTCATGGTGGTTATTCCGATAATCCCTCAAGCTCCCAGTTTGAAGCAATTTATAAATAAATTCTTATTAATACAGAACTAACACAAACTGGAAGTGGTACGAACTGTATTCCATTGGAAAAAATCACAATACTGAATTGCACAGATGTGCAATTCAGTATTGTGATTTTTTCCAATGCAGATGCATTAGAAAAAATTAATGCTTCAACCGTACGACAATACAATACCAATGACGCTACTGACGAAGTCAACTTTACTAATTTTACTGACGATTTGATTGATGAGATTGAAGCTCTAACTTTTTTATCCCCTTTTGCCGAGAAAGTAGTGGAATACATAGCTGGATTTGTTATTTTTTCTACATCAAAAAAAATTAAGTGCAATACGTGCATCAAAGGTTTGCTCGGGCCGATTGATGAAAAAAGCTTAATACATCAAAAAAGCAGAGGAAATTTGCTTTACGCTTCAAAAGAGGTAATCCTTGCCGGATTTGTGAAAAAGAAATACGACAACGTTTAACTGACGACAATAAACCTACACGGTCTTGTACCACACACCAAATTGTGCCAAAAGCCTTAAACAAGTTCATTGGCAAAGACTTTTTTCCCTCTATCAGTTACCATTCACATGAAAATGATTTTACAAATCATAATTTGGAACTGGCAAGATTAATAATGGAAAAATATACTGATACAAGAATTTCTTTCTTAATGAAAAAAGCAAACCCACAAAAATGTATTAGACATATTTATACAAGATTAATCCATTTTAAAAACCAGTGATAGATAAAACTATCGCTGGTTTTCAAAATGATAAAGAGTTAACCGAGGTCTCGAATTTATCGATAATGCGTATCGACAGTTGTCACATCCACGGCGGTATGCAACTTGTTGATGTAGTTGCGGCACTTCATTACACTGTTATGACACAGAATGCATCTATGTGTGTGTAAAATTGTTAGTGTTTTGTTTTAATTGTTAGTATGAGTTTCGTAGTGACAGCCGATTGTTTTTGTGTGGGAGTTTGAGAAAGTGTGCGTTGCGCAGATTTCGCCCCCCAAAAAATGACAGACTTTTCTGTACCGAGAACACACGCTATGGCTACTCCCCTCCGGTCCGCCGGTAGCCGTGTTGCTCTATGGATTAAAATTTGTATTTGTTCGATCTTAGTTTTTTTTTATAAATAAAATAAAAGAATTGCTTTCTAAAGTTGGCGGGGAGAAGGCGTTTTTTAAGCTTTTTTTTTTCTATTTCAACTGTTCGTTAACTGTTCTTCATTGTTCGATTAAAATTTTTATTTGTTCGATCTAAGTTTAATTAAAAAAAAAAAAAATTACTCTTAAGTTGGCGGGGAGAAGTCTGTTATATAATTTTTTTTTTGCTATTTCAACTGTTCGTTAACTGTTCGTCATTGTTCGATCAAATTTTTTTTTGTGCTTTCTTAGTTTTTTCTTTTTAGTAAAACAAAAAAATTACCCTTACGTTGGCGGAGAGAAGTCCTTTTTTTTGATTTGTACTTTTTTCCCTATTTCAACTGTTTGTTAACTGTTCGTCATTGTTCGATCAACATTTTTTTTTGTTCGATCCTAGTTATCAAAAAAAAAAAATTGCCGTCAAGTAGGCGGTTTGACCTCGTTTGTCATAAAATTCAGTTCTGGTCCTGGCTCGGCTCGTGCGTTATGGTCACAGTTCTAACCTAACCTAAACCTAGCCATTTCTTTTTAATTGACCTATCCTACTAATGTTAAATCGTCTCTAACTTAATATTAAAGTCCCCTCTCTGATGTCTCCCGCTCTCGCGTGATGCATATAATCCATTTTGGCTATTAAAATTTTAGGCGTCTGAATTACTAAGTGAGCGACAGAAATGGCTAGGTTTAGGTTAGGTTAAAACTGTGACCATAACGCACAAGCCGAGCGAGGGATGCGAGCGTGCTGCGGCAGCAGCCGGCGAGTGCCAAAACCGAATGTTATTTGATTGAACAACGACGAACAGTTAACAAACAGTTGAAATAGCAAAAAAAAAAAAAAACGACTTCTCCCCGCCAACTTGAGGGTAATTTCTTATTTTATTTAAAAAAAAGAACTAAGATCGAACAAATAAAATTTTGATCAAACAATGACGAACAGTTAACGCACAATTGAAATAGAAAATTTTTTTTTTAAAAAACGACTTCTCCCCGCCAACTTGAGATAAAATAAAAACTAAGATCGAACAAATAAAAAATTTCATCGAACAATAACGAACAGTTGATATAGCAAAAAAATAATATAAAAAAACAACTTCTCCCCGCCAACTTAAGACAGCCCGAAAATGTATGGTATCGCTTATAGAATTACGGTACCATGAAAACCACAGATTAGGTAAAAACAATGCTGTCAGCTAAGTGATTTTCCCCGATTTCTGGGGAAATAAATTTATTTCTCGGTGATCCTCAATATTTACCTTCTGAGATCAATATACCATATGGTATATATGATTAAAGCCTCAAAAGAATCTTGTGTAATGGTAAATGTTGAGTATTTTAGAGATAACTATTATTTAGGGGTTTTATAATAGTAACAAAAAATTGGGAATGGTTATTTCAAATTGTATTACTACTTTTCATATCTACTATATCATCACACCATAGTTTGTTTGGGCTTCCTATCCTTTTTTTGTCTTTTAGTCCTATCGTATAAGAGGACAGACGGAGCCTGAAAAGTACCAAATATTCTTGTCAGGGTCTGTCTGTCCTCTTTTTATCAGTGAAAATATATGGATCTGTAACACGATCTCTCATTATGGGCTTGAAAAGCAAGCTCAAAGTCTCGCAATGAGCTATGAAAAGGCAGATGAGGCACAAATTAACCAAGGTTACCAAAATAGGTAATAAGTGGCAGTGAGCACATGGCCAATAGAACCGAAGGGTTCTAGAGTGAACACCACGGACTGGATACATAGTGTAGTACATCCATAAACAAGGTGGACAGAAAATCTTGTAATGATCGCAGGTTGATGGTGGATGCAGGTCAAGACCTATATATGTCTCCCGACTTATATCCAGCAGTGGATATCTTCGGCGCTGAAATGATGTTATATATTTTTTTATGAGTTTAACTGCTGTATGCAATATTGAAACCTTTTAGAAATAACATTAACAACTTTGATGGAGATTTTTATATTTTAAACCTATTATGACATAATTTAAATAATAGCTTATACCTATTTAAAATCTAAAACTAACAACATACTCCTAGAAATTATTTTCAAATATCTGAAGGAGTCTTTTGATTTCAGCTATTCTTGCAGCCTGTGCTTGCACTGGGATCATAGCTTGGGAAACCTCTTCACCCTTTGCCAAGATTGTGTACATACTCTTAATATTATTATCCATTGCATCACATGTTTTACCTACAGCATCTTTATAAACTTCCATATTCTCAGCCGTCAAAGATGAATTTGAATGTAAAATGCTTGATAAATTTTCTATTAAGTTATCAACTGACTGAGCAATCCTTTGAGCTTCATATTCGAGGTCATGCAACACTGTTATATCAATTTGTCCAATCTGTGGTGCAAGTATTTGTCTGTAAAGTTTCCCTGAAGGTGTACTGGATCTTGATGCACTGGAACTACCAAAAACAGGTGTTTCACCTCTTTTAGCTATAGGACTAGATATTTTAATTTTAAACTCAAGATCATCTGCAACATAATGAGTCATATCTCCTTCATACCTCACATGCCCATCCATGTCCAAGGGAAGCTTCTCTTGTTTGCGGTTCTCTGAGGGCAAGTCATAAGGTCTCGAAGGTCCTGGCATTCTGTCGGGAACCTCTGTTTGTCCTTGGTCAGAATGGAAAGATATTTCACTATACGATGCTGTCATCCTGGCTGATATTTCTTCATCACCATCAATATCATTTTGTTTTAAAGAAACATCATTCAAGACATCTTTTTGTTCTCCCAAAGGAGAATTTTGTTCCAGATTTTTAGCCATTACTATGTATGTAGCGATGATTATAATTTTATTGCATTTTTCTTTTATTTTTGGTAAATTTAGCCTAATTATTCTGTCTATCTGTCTAAATATGAACATTCGCCTCCATGATAGTCGCTGAATGAATGAATCATAGATAGTATATTAGATAGGAATGAACCATAGATAATATACTATATAGGAACAAACCACAGTCTTGACTCTCGACTTATTAACAAAATTTAATGGTGCGTTTACACGCACGTCGTGCAGCCTGGCAAGCAGCCCGACACGCAGCTGACACGCAGCGTGCCAAGCAAGCTTTTCACACCTGGGCTGCCAGTAAGGACAACTTATTTTATACCGCTGAGACTCAGAAATTATCCAAAATCACGTACTATTATACCGAATCACTGTTATACAACTATAGTCCGTCCTCTTTGGGGATTTTAGTAAAAGGTGTTTCAACTTTAACGTATAAGAATTTAACAGTTCATCACAGACATGATTTGTCTTAAGTATCTCTATGTGTATGTACGTACCTTTTACGCTATAATATCAGCAATGACATTGTATCCAATTATACAATGCAATCTACTATACAAACAGTATACCAAAGTTAACCGATATTATACCAATTTGGTACCCAATTTTACAATCTGGCAACCCTGATTCACACACTTGCAGGCACGGTCCGTAGGATATATTAGTCAAAGACTACAATAGTATATAGGATATAGACAGGCAACTCTGCTTCTTTTTATTGACAACACAAAACTCTGCCTAGTGGTCAGATACCGAAAACTAATATAATATACATATCTATAGGTATATATATATATATATATACAATTGAACAATATATAGGTACCTACTTATACGGTGTATGAATGTTTTGTTGTTGCCTGTTTCTTGTTTCATTGGTTCTAACATGAGAATTTTATACTTTAGCTAATTAATGTATGTTTATGACTAATCTCCGATTTTTATATTCAAACCAAAACTTTTATTGCAAAAAGAAAAGCACAAGAAACCGGCAATCGGTACTCATACGCAGCCATTTGCAATGTAAGTGAAGTGTTGCCAACCTAATATTAATAAGTTCCAAATATTAAAAAAAAATGTTGATTGTTACGATTGTATTTTTAATTAATATTATTGTGTGTTGGTGAACAAATTGTTGTTTGTAAAGAATTTGAAGTGGTTTTAGATATTTAATATGCAATATTTTGGTATTTACAAATGCGAATTTTAAATCGTAATACATTTGTGGGTAATAAATTTCCCCTCATACATATTATAAGTTTAAATATTGTAACACAGTAATTTTCGTTCCGGTATCTATCCTTGGGATGGCACTGGACTCAATAAAAAAAGTGCAATTCTTTTATGTTCCAAGTTGCCATAGCATGATATTAGTATTCTGTGGGCATGGTAGTCAGTGCAAACATGGGAGACGACGTAGACGTAGATCTCGTGGGGGCTACTGCTTTGGGCTTGATCTATTTTTTTTAAAAAAGCAGCCCGACATAATTAGGCATGCGAAATTTTCCCTTAAATTATTAGGTTTTACAACTAAAAAATCATTTATGGTGTAAAAGTACTTTTCAAGTAGCCAAAACTTTAAATTTGATTTTTTTATTTGACATGCATAATGATGCGTTTACACGCACGCCGTGCAGCCTGGCAAGCAGCACGGCACGCAGCTCTAAGCGCAGCCTGCCACGCAGCGTGACAAGCAAGCTTTTCACACAAGGGCTGCCAGTAAGGACAACTTATTTTATACCGCTAAGACTCGGATTTTATACAAAATCATGTACTATTATACAAAATCAGTGTTGTACAACTATTGAACGTCACTCTTTGGGGATTTTAGTAAAAGGTGTTTTACCTTTAACGTATAAGGATTTAACAGTTTATCACAGACATGATTTGTTTTAAGTATCTCTATGTGTATGTACGTACTTTTTACGCTATAACATCAGCAATGACATTGTATCCAATTATACAATGCAATCTACTATAGAAACAGGATTCAAAAGATAACCGATATTATACCAATTTTGTATAGAGTTTTGCAATCTGGCAGCCCAGATTCACACACTTGCAGGCATGGTCCGTAGGGTATTAGTGTTCTGTGGACATGGTTGTCAGTGGAAACGTGGGAGACGATGTAGACGTAGATCTCGTGGGAGCTACTGCTTTGGGCTTGATCTATTTTTATTGAAAAAAAAACAGCCCGACATAATTATGCATGCGAAATTTTACTTAAAACTATTAGGTTTTACAACTAAAAAATCATTTATTTTATAATTACATTTTTTTATTTGACATGGGTTATAACTATTTTTACATCGAAGAGTGCTTTTACATAATTCGGTTCTTATTTTAGTGGGATCTCTTTTAATGAATTTACTATCCTCGCTAACTTTTGAATAGAATTTTTTATTATTTCTAATAAACATGAACATAAAGCATTGGGGGCGGCTTCTTCATTAACTGTGTTTCGTAACCGGTTTAAGGCATATATTAATCTAATTTATTTACTGCACATCATTGATATGCGATTAGTTACAACTCTCTAATCGTCAATCAATAAATCAATACTAACTTTAATCCTAAGAATTGGCACTATTTTGTTTCATATTTTTTTGGCCCTGATAAATACAATACAATAAATGCCTAAAAATAACTAAATAGTGCTTAAAATAATTAATAAATAAGTAACAAACATTAGTCGGTAGTATAGCCGACTAAAATTGAGAAAATTAAAATGAAATATTAAAATTAAAATTATAAACTAAATTACAAGTTGAAGTAAAACACCTACTCGTACATAAAAGCGAGCTGCGCGCGGATTAAGGATTTATATTTTCCCCGTTTATTTGAGGAAACGTCTATGTATTCCGAGGCACATGAAACAGAGTTGTACTGATGAACAATCCTAGTAAGCGGCGAGTGTTTTCCTAAATTTGTCCGGCATCGCGGTGGTTTGAGTAATGGGCGGGGGTAGCGAGGGACTCTGAGAGGAACGTTAATACTTATTTTACTAAGTAAATCCGGACAATCTATGGCATTATTAAGCAATTTGTGTAGAAATATCAGATCCGAGATGGTGCGGCGTGTTTTCAGATCCATAACTTTAAAATAACTTAGTCGTTCCTCATAGGATCTACAGTTCCTCAGATTGAAGCGAAAAGCTATATGACGAAGAAGTCTCTTCTGTACCCTTTCAATTCTATTAATGTGAACTTGGTATGAGGGATTCCAAACTATACTGCAGTATTCTAATTGGCTTCGTACACAGCTATTGTACAATAGTACTGTAGTGGATGGTTTATTAAATTCTTTCGATGATCGCAATACGAATCCAAGAGATCGATGTGCTGAATTTAATATTTTATCTATATGTTCTATGAAACTGATTTTCTGTCCAAATAAATGCCCAAATCCCGAATTAGTGTTACTTCTGTTAGAGTGTTTTCCTGAATTTTGGATGAAGACTGAGGTTTATTGTGTTTTCTGGTGATTTTAATATGGTAACACTTGGAACAGTTTAAGTACATTTTGTTACTGCTACACCATTGAGCTAAACTGTCTATATCTGCCTGTAGTAAACGTGTGTCGGATTCATCCAAAATTATGCGTATAAATTTTAAATCATCTGCGAAACGGTATGGCTTGGAGTGTTTGAATACTTGAGAAATGTCGTTGATGAAAATGTTGAAGAATAACGGTCCTAAATGAGACCCTTGGGGCACACCTGAGGTCGCAATGTAAGGTTCAGGCACGTCACCGTCCACGACAACTGAAGACGATCTATCTTCAAGATAAGACCTACACCACTTTAAAATTGTGCTGACTATGGCCAAAGATTGCAGCTTTCGTAATAATACTTCATGGCTAACTTTGTCGAAGGCCTTCGAAAAGTTAGTATATACTGTGTCAACTTGCAGACCCTGATCCACTGCCGCTGTTAATTCCGTAACGTAAGTAACAAGATTAGTGTGATTCGAAGACCTTAGACAAAGTACAAAGAATTGAGATGGGTCTATAATTAGAAATTAATTCCCACTCTTAAAAATAGTGACTATTCTAGCCTGTTTCCATTTATTCGGAAAAACGCCAGTCCTAATTGACATGTTATAAATATCTGCTAATGGTACAGACAAGTAACGAGCACATCTCGATCAAAATATTGGGGGAATATTGTCAGGCCCGGCACCTTTACACGTGTCTAGACTTGAAAGTTTTTTACCGAATGTCTCAGGTAGGAAGGAAAAGTCATTGACGGGTAATGTTGGGATTGAGGTTACAGGCAGATAACTAGTCAGTTCATCTCGGTTCTGGCTTTTTGGTACAAAAACCGAAGAGAAATGTTCTACGAATAAATTGCAAATGGCCTTACTACCACAAGCACCAACGTTACTAAGGTACATTTCCGAAGGGTAGGATGCACTACCTCTTCGGAGGTTTTTTAAGTGAGACCAAAAGAACTTGGGATCCTTTTTTATTTTGTTTTCAATTTCAAATTATAAAATCATTATAACATTGTTGTGTAAGTCTTTTACAGTCTTTTCTGAGATAGTCAAATTCAATTATATCTAATGGATTGTTATATTTTTTCACTTTAATCCGTATCTTAATTTTTTGCTTAAGCAGTTTTTTTAATTGGTTTGTGTACCATTGAGGATATTTTCCTCTTCTAAATACGGTTTCAGGCACGTACTCTCTTATGATATCCTTAACTATAGTATAGAACTTGTATAACATATCTTTTACGTCATTACAAAATATAAATTCGCGAGTCCAGTGAATGGTTTTCAGTGCTTCGTTTATGGCCTCATAATCCGCTTTTTAGTAATTGGGCTTACTTATTAGTTTAGAAATCATTTAGGTTTTAAAGGTAGAGTGACCGTGAGTTCTAAGGCTGGGTGATACTTATCAAATTCCCTTATAGGATCACGACAGATATTTATTTGTATTTGACTAAAATCAGAAAGCACTAAGTCTAGTGTTTTATTTTGGAAGTTTTTTATCCAATTAAATTGTTGTAGATTGTTTAATGCCATAAAATCCAGAAAGAGACTTTTAAGATTACCAGTGCCGCATGTTGAGGCGCAACATGAGTTATCAGTGGTACTACACATCCAATCAACACTGCTCAAGTTAAAATCACCTATAATCAGTGTGGAACTGTTACTGGTAGTGTCCAGTTTTCAGTGTTCGTAACTGTTCGATCAAAATTTTTATTTCTTCGATCTTAGTTTTTTTATTAAAAATAAAATAAAAATTTACCCTCAAGTTGGCGAGGAGAAGTCGTTTTTTTACATTTTTTTTTTGATATTTCAATTTTTTATTTGTTCGATCTTAGTTTTATTAAAAAATAAAAAATACTCATAAGTTGGCGGGGAGAAGTCAGTTTTATATTTTTTTTTGTTTTGCTATTTCAACTGTTCGTTAACTGTTCGTCATTGATCGATCAAATTCGGTTCTGGTCACAGTTCTAACCTAACCTAAACCTAGCCATTTCTGTCACTCACTTAGTAAATCAGTCGCACGCCTAAAATTTTAATGGCCAAAATCGATTATATGCATCACGCGAGAGTGCTAGAACCGAATTTCATTTGATCGAACAATGACGAACAGTTTAAATAACAAAAAAAAAAATTGAAAATGACTTTTCCCCGCCAACCTGAGGGTAATTTTTTTTTTAATAAAAAAACTAAAATCGAACAAAAAAAAATTGATCAAACAATGACGAACGGTTAACGATCAGTTGAAATAGCAAAAAATAAATAAAAAAAACGACTTTTCCCCCTCCAACTTGAGGGTAATTTTTTATTTTATTTAAAAAAAAACTAAGATCGAACAAATTAAAATTTTGATCGAATAGTTAACGAACAGTTGATAGAGCAAAAAAAAAGTGTAAAAAAAAGGACTTCTCCCTTCCAACTTAAGACAGCCCCTAAGACAGGCCTTTGGACTGCTGTTCACATTTTAGTAATGTCCGGGTAAAAATATCTATAGTGTTGAGCATTAGGTTCAGTGCCTTACGTAAGCTATTTCCTAACGCGTTCAAAGAGTACCTCTACAAGTAGAATGCTATCTAGTGTTTAGCCCGACATTTTAAAATATGACAAATTTGCGGGAATTTTTGACAGTTGTCAATAAAAACATCGTGAGTTGTGGATTTCATTTGTATCAGATAAATTCATCGATTTTTCGAGGGTTTGTTTAATGAAATAGAGTATTATTTTGTTAAAAAGTGTATTTGAGAAAACGGTGCGTGCGATCGGTGAGTTACTTATAATAAAAGTTGCTGCGAACTGAACTACATTGCTCGTTTAACATGGCGCTGTGTAACGACATGTGCGAGCGATAACGCTCTTCCTTTGTCGTGTTAGTTTCTATATTGAGTGTAAAACAATTGTGTTTGTTATTGATTTACGACTTGAGTGTATTTCTACCATTGTACGTTTGTTATACAACGAATTTTGGGCTTATATGTAAAGTTACGACACAGCTACTGCAATGGTGAAAACCCGTCGCAGTAATGGAGAAAACGGGGAGGTTGAGGATGGGAATTATGCTATAAACGACGTGGGCAGCTTATCTGACGAGAAAACAGAAAAGGTGACATTGTATGAGCCTTATGTTTGTTGTGCTATTGTATGGTACTAAACCTTGATTGACACTTGTACAAAACTGCCTGTCCGTTTCCTTGTAGGTACATAAGTGTGCGATTGCACGTCAATGCATGTGCTTTTAGTGCTTATTAGAAGATGTTTCGTATAATTTCTAAGATATGGGGAGTATTACTCATTTTATAATCCTGTTCTTTAACTAGCTAGACAAATTATCACAAGTTTACCTGGAAGCAAAGTTTGTAAGTTAGTGTGTAAAGTAATGATGTCAGCTGGCTACTATATTAATATGTGAATAGCATAATATCTATTGAATATTGACATAATCTGTGTCAATAGTGATGCAATCTATGCTTAGTATTACTATACAGTAATTCTAGCACTTCTGTTATAAAATTATTGTTATGAATTGTATGAAGTTACTAGGTCCCATTTACACACATTAAATGTGAGCTTTACCATAACTGTGAAACTAAACTATGAAATGAAAATGGGAAGAGAATAATTGCCTGATAAAATTGAAATATTAAGAAGCTTTTATTAATTTTGTCAAGATCAAAAGTTTCCACTGAATCTTGAGTTGAAATTTTCAATAATATATGTATAAGCATCTTTTCTTTTTAAACTGTGAGCTTTAAAAGATATAGTCAGCATTCAAACAAAAAAAATATTTGTTTAGACTGGTATTCTTTAATAAAAGTTTAGTTACAAAATATTGTATAATGAAAGTATTAAATTAAAAAAACTGGTTCTGTCAAGCTTTTCCCTATGAGTAATATCTGATCACATTTTATTTAAAAAAAAGTTGAATTCTGGAACATGTTATAAAAATAAAGAAAAAACTTTAAATTACAATTCCAGGCAGTAGTAAGGCAGGTCTATGAATTACCACATAATAACATTTAACAATTGAGTAGCTCTTGGTTATCAAATCATATTAATAAACATTTGTCAATAAAACATTTACAGGTGAAACACGATCAGAGGAAGTAGGCAATATTATATTAATTATCATCGTTAGGTACTGTATTTACTATTTATCCACATTGCTGTTGACCATAAGCTGTTTAGTTCTATTCTATATGTAGCACATTTAGTTGAAATGAATGGAAGTCCTGTTTATAACATTATTATTTATTAGCAACTTTCAGTTGAATACTTAATTATGTATTTATATGGGAATTAACTCGATCACGAAATAGGTATTCCTATTTCTTGATCATGCTAATTCCCGTATCAATACATAATTAAGTATATTATGGAACATGAAAGTTTAAAAGTTAGTAGAAATATCAGTTGAATGTCACTAAGTTTCTTTGGAATGCAATAAGTGTAGTTATATATTTATTAAATAATTTATTTGGTGTTCGCATGGGGTGGATGTGGTTAAAATACCTGATAAACATATTTTGTTTTTCATGTTATCAGTGACCATGTACTTTTTGTGGCTCAAATATATTTGCCTGCCACAAACATGCTGATACTGCTGATGTTAACTTACAGTTACAGCCTATATTATGAGAGCTCATATTTCAACTGGCTTGTAAAAAGTTATTCTTGGTAGATAAAATTATTTCACTAATAATAGCAAAATCCTGAGGTGGTGTCCTGATTATTTTGACTGAACTATGTATGCATTGAGTCTTACAACCCTATATCTTTGTTATTAAAATAGGTAATTATTGATGTTCATAGGCATCTAACTGGACACCGAGGGAGTTAAGAAGTAGCCAATATAAAGTTACAAGGAAGATACAACGCTGGCCTACTAAATGTAAGTATAATGTTAATTGGTCCTTTTGAAATATTTAGGTAAATTTTGGTGATCATCTGTAATTTTTTATGTTAGAGTTATTCTTTGGAATCAATAAACTAATTCCAATGTGATTTTCGTTATTATTACAATAATACATATAATAATAATAATAATATATCTCTTTATTGTACACCAAAATGATTTTGAAGAGTAGCAGCACAGCAATGTTTTGTGGTAGATACAATTGGCGGCCTTATCGCACTGAGGCAATCTCTTACAGGCAACCATGGGATGGAGCGAACATAGGATATTGATTTTAGGGCAGTATGGTGTACGCTCAGTAGGTATATAATATGAGTTAAATAGAGATGACGTATCTTACATATAGTGTAAGAATATACATATATTCAATTGTAAAAAATTATTTAAAAAATTATGCACACTTCACAAATCTAACTCAATTATGCTATCACCAGAACGAAAGGTTTGTGCCCTGCCTGAATTTCGTCACAGTGCATCATATTTTTTGCACCTAAGATTTTTCTAAGTTGTTTTTATTAGAGTTCCGTTCCTCACAACGAAAAAAAGAAACTCCTATAGGATCACTTTCTTGGCCGTCTGTCTTCTGTCAAGACCATTTTTCTCAGGAATCCGTTGACGCATTAAGTTGAAATTAATACCATATACGTGTGTCTGTGGACTTTTGAAGCTGTAAAAAAATCAAGCTTCAACACAATCAAGAGATACGGCCATTTAAGCCTTATTAGATTTGACATAATATAAATTTGCAGATAAATCAAAACCTATACTTACTTACTTCCCATTGTCCTAGAATTATGAAATTTAGTAAGAAACAAGGTCTGACAGCACAAGTAAACGGCAAAATCCGAAAGTCCCTTACAGAACCCTAAAAAAGGTCACTTGAACCGTCACCGTAAAATCAACGGAAGTATTTTATGACTCCTGTATTTAATAACTTCTTTTCAGATAACCGTCGTCTTCGGACCATTAAGATGCCTAGAATAATGTTTCCCGAAAGTGACACGGAGCCTGAAAAATATTCTAGACGGTAATATCATTTACAAGTATTCAGTTTACGAACCTTAGTTTTACTTAAGTGGTTTTCGTTATGAAAATAATAAATACAAGAGATCTCCTGGTGGTCGAATTTCGACCATAATTTATTAGTTTTAAATATTTTGTTTTATGTAATTGATCAGATTAATTTGAACTGCCATTATTTACGTACTAAGACAGGCCAACATAAAGGTATACTGGACCCCTGTAGCTTCTATTTCTTTATATAGTATAAAACAAAGTCACTTCCGCCGTTTGTACGCTTAGATGTTTCAAACTACGCAACGGAATTTAATTTAGTTTACACCAATAGATAGAGCGATTTAAGAGGAAGGTTTATATAGAGTAGGTGGGCCAAAAACGTTTCAATTTTTTTTTCATTAGTTACCATGAAAATATTGTTCAAGATGACGAAAAAATGAGCCTATGCAAACGGCAGGTCTTAATATATTAAGAGATGTTCGTGATTTTTGATTTTCCATTTAAACAACATGGGGAAAAATTTTTTATTGTTTGAAATTTTATGGCGTTCCAACGACTTGACAAGTTGTAAAAATCAATACATATTCTTGTAGGAAATTAAACGATCTATAAAAAAGGTCTCTTAATATTATTAAGAGCTGCCGTTTTCTCAGGCTCATTTTCGTCATCTTGAACAATATTTCCATGGTAACTAATGAAAAAAATCAAAAGTTTTTTTTGGCCCACCCTACCGTAGAGTTTAATATTGTTTTGTGTTAATTTGTATAATCATATGACAATAATTGTTCACCACATTAGTATCTACACGGGTCGCTAGTGTATTATAATTACAATTTGCTACTGGCAAATAAACTATTACCTAGTAAATAAATGACTTTTACAAATTATAATTCACATGTTAAGTTCTCAGTATTCACTTACTCATAAATTTAACTGAAATAGCTTTAACTGCCAATACTAAAATGTACTGCTAGGCTTACACGTTATTTCTACTAGAAAACTAAAGAGTAGGTCGCGCTCATTATTTCAATTATACACTTGATCTTAAATCATCGTCTGATAGGCTACTGTGAAACTGTAACCAGACAATATGAACTCTTTTTAAACATTACTCATCACAGGGTGACCAACCAAAATGGCCTGTCTAATAGAAAGTGGTTAACTCCACGGCTCTGCAGCTTATTGATGTACCTACAGGATTGGGCCCTTATCTGCCATTGCCAACCGCAGGATATTTTTTGATAACAAGTGCTCCTATTAGGTCAGAATTTTAAATTAGCTATTTAAATAATTCATCGTGGTTACTACGCACCAGTCCATTAACACTTAAAAAAATATGTTTTCGAGAGTAAGTAAACGTGTCCCGTAGTTATTGTCTCGTTATTTCTGGAAAAAGGTGATTTTGGATATTGTTGCAACCCGAGTGGCAAAGTCACTCAGTCTCCACGTTGTGGCCGCCTGCTGATCAAGAGGCGGCCAAGGTCTGCGAGGTTCCCGGAAGCTTCATTCTTAGGGTATACCCAGGTCGTTTGTAACACTGGGGACGGAACACCGTTTTAGTCCGTTTTCCTCGGTGGAGGATCCCCTGAGGATCCGTGGGGGGTATCCATAGAAAAAAAACTTTATTTTTAACTAGCAGTGCCTTTCGGTTTCACCCGCGTAAGTCCCGATCCCGTAGGAATATCGGGACAAAAGTAGCCTATATGTTAATCCAGGTCTCCAGCTATCTACATACCAAGTTTCATAGCAATCGGTTCAGTAGTTTTGGCGTGAAAGAGTAACAAACATCCATCCATCCAAACTTTCATTATATAATATTCGTGGGATAGTGGAATTATTTGTAACTAGCTGCGCCCCGCGGTTTCACCCACGTAAGGCCCGGTGCCGTTTGAATATCGCTATAAAAAGTAGCCTATGTGTTAATCCAGGTCTCCAGCTGTCTACATACCAAGTTTCATAGCAATCGGTTCAGTAGTTTTGGCGTGAAAGAGTAACAAACATCCATCCATCCAAACTTTCATTATATAATATTCGTGGGATAGTGGAATTATTTGTAACTAGCTGCGCCCCGCGGTTTCACCCACGTAAGGCCCGGTGCCGTTTGAATATCGCTATAAAAAGTAGCCTATGTGTTAATCCAGGTCTCCAGCTGTCTACATACCAAGTTTCATAGCAATCGGTTCAGTAGTTTTTGCGTGAAAGAGTAACAAACATCCATACATCCACAGTATACAAGTATTTTTTCCGGACTTAGAAATCTTTTATATTGAGGTAGTGTATAGTATAGCGTTATAGATTTCTTTAAAAGTGTGTTCAAATTTTTTTGCGTTTCAATTTGACTCTTATGTGACACGGCGTGTGGACTAGGTGCATTCAACTGCAACGTCCCGTTCGATTTCCGCTCTGAGCGAATATTTTTATGTCTATTTACATAGGTCTGGGTGTCTCTATGTCTAGTGTGTATTTACAAAAAATGCTTGTATCCAAGTACCTATGTATGTTTATCCGTGTTCTAGAGCCCATAGTACAAACTATGCTTATTTTAGGTCTAGGATTATTTAGGAATATTCCTGCGTCGCAGGGGGCTTTACAAACATTCAAACTACGGACACGAAGAACACCCAGACTCGGGACAACTATTTGTGGATCACACAAATTTTTGTCCCGTGTGGGATTTGAACCCACAACACTCGACGCGGCGCAAAGGCGAGGTGACGACTTAAACCATTGCGCCATCCGTGCATTCCATCCGTTGTGTAATAATTATGTCCTAGAGGTTTTTAATCACTGCATTTTATATTCTCAATAGTGTTATGTTCTAGTTCAAGGCAAGTTCGAGTGTTCTTCGCTGATGACAATGATTCCACGAACAGGAGCGTGAAGATACGGCGCAGTCGAGGTCCCAGGAAGAACTACGAAGAGAGTGAAGATAAGCCTATACAGGAAAGTGAGTCTACAAAGTATATTTGTACTATAGCTTAGATAAGAACATACAGTTCGAAAGAATCTTTCAAATATGAGTACAATAGGCGGTTTTATCGTCATAAGCGATCTCTACCAGACTGACTACCTTTGGATGGAGATAATAACAGTGTTTAAGAAACTTAATATGTGTATAATATCTAAATGTAGGTGTTGGTGTTGGTGCAGAAGCGGGACTGCCCTTCAAGTTTCGAAGTGTCATTGATTAATCGAGGAAATTGTTTTTCTTCTTATGGGACAAAAATAATGATGCCTTTTTTAAATACCATTAAGGTGGCAAGTAAGCATACGACTTGCATGATGATAAGGACTTACCGTAGCCTAGCGACGGGGTACCATAATACGCGTTGCCGGCTTTTTACAAATCTCTGCAATGTCTCTTGAAATACGTACGAAAAGAAAAATATCTTAAGCTATGTTCCTGTAAATTTGATGTTTTGTTGTAGATGTACGCCGCAGTTGTCGGAAGCGTAAGCTTCTCCACCACAACTTCAACGAGTCCTGGATCACTAACGAACTAAAAGTGAAAGGCTACCCAGACATGTACGGGTTTCCCGGCTCTAGTTCCTCAGACGAATCCACTTCGGCTGACGAAGCCAGAGTTAGGTCAAATAGTAAGAAATTGGTGAGTATTTGCATGAAAATTGTGGGGGTGCCAACATTTCATATAGCTGTTACTAGTCATATAGCTTTAGAGACTCGAGACTCTGGACTTAATCGCGATAATATTTATAAGGTACAATACCTTTTTGGTTACCCGACGTTTCGATGGAATTGCACCGATCGTGGTCATGAGTGGTTTGTGGGTCACCTGAGTAGTAACAGATAAATCACTCCCTACAAAAATATCAATATCTACCGCTTTAGTTGCCTACTCTTTCTGAGCGCCGACCGCTGCTTGCGAAAATGATCTTAAATGTTCGTAAGCTTGAATGTTATTGCCTCGTAATATTACACGGCCGCGTGGCCATAAGTGTGTGTAGGGTTACCTCTTCAATATATTTATTATATAAAAAAAAAATTGCTATGTACATTAAGTACCTACTTAACGCTTATTTTTCATTTCAAATGTTTATGATATACAAAAATCCTACATGTGTTATTTTCATATAAGATTTTGTTATTATTTATTATTTTTTGTTAATAACTTAAATTATTTAACAGCGGGTTATTCCCCTCTCCCCTCTCCTCTCCTCTCCCCCTCTTCCCCCCTTCCCCTACTCCCACCTTAAAGGCCGGCAACGCACTTGTGACTCTGGAGCTGCAAGTGCCCATGGGCGGCGATAGTCACTTACCATCAGGTCACCCGTCTGCTCGTTTGCCCCCTATAACATAAAAAAAAACTTCTTCCTTTTCTAAAATCTCGAGTATTAAACTGTATGGTGGAAAATATTCTAAATCCAACAACAAGTTGTAATAAATAATTTGAGGAAAGCAAAGTCATATGGTAAAAACAATTTCATAAGTAGTGCTGCCGGGACTTTTTTCCCCTTTATCAACATTCATATACTGCACGTAAACAACCACATCAATTTTCACTGTGAATTTTACAGTATTTAAAGAATATATTAATACGATCTCGAATCACGTTTTTATAATTTAAAAGTATGCGCGTGTGCGCTCGATGTTGGTGACCTACTGGCTACTGCGCGAGACTGCGTATAAGGTCCGCCGGCGAACCAGCGGCTGGTAGGTATTTAGCGCGAACAAGTACATTGAGTGACATAAGTATGAGACATCTATGGTCACAAAGGTCTTCTCTTATTCTCTCAATTATTCTGCATTCTATATTTATATTCCATTGATGTTTTTTGCTTGTTTCATAGACCCGTCCACATGCCCCGGTGAACACGGATGAGGACACTCAACTGTCTCGACAGAGACGGACTTCAGCTAGATTTAATAAGTCAAAAGTTATCGTAAGTACTTTTTTTTATTTCTTCCAATTTAATACATCTGGAATATTTTGGTACCTAAAACTTTTTTGGGTACCGAATAATGTCTTCTTTGGAAATACAAATGTGAACAAAATTGTAACAATTTAAATTGTTTGGCCAAAAAAGATCTGTCCGACTGGGTAACCATGATAAAACAATTATAGTCTAAATCCTTTCTAAGGTCGAAAAGCCACTATATTTTTGCAAGGAAGTGTGTTCTAATATGAGATTAGTATTTCGTTAAACCAAATGTCTCTCTTCTACATGCCACTAGAAGTGAAATAATGGCATTTTCCATTGTACTTCAAGGATCACACAGAATCAGATTCAGATGACGACAACAACCAAACTGTCATTGAGAAGAAGCCAGTGGAGAATAAGAAGGAAGAAGAGAAGATGGAAACAGCAGACGCAACCAAAGATGATGAGAAGGATGTCAAGACAGAAAGAGAACAGCCTGTACAAGGACAGGATAGCGAAAGGTTAGTAAAGTTTGTGGTCATAATAAGCGGGGCTTACGGTGTTTGCAAAACTCCAGTGACACTGAGCTGGGTGCCTTTGGAAGTATAGGTAACCGCTTTTCATCATATGGTGCGTGTGCTTGCTTGCCTTCCTGAGTTGTTTAAATAAATATATTTATTCAGATCACAGTTGAACAGCACTTTCCTTTCTGATGGTGTTTGGGCTTGTCAGAACAAATTCAAATTGTGTTGTGAAGGTTTTTAAGCACCTCTTACCTTACTATAGTCTTCAGAATTTGCCGGGGTTTACGACTCCGCGACAGACCATAGGGAAATGGCTCGTTCAATATATCTAATGTTAATTTCGTCGGTTAATTTCACTCGGACATAATCGCTTTGACAAGCCCTCAGTATAGTAGACACTGTTCTTACCGGATGGAAAAAAGCTTTTCACTCTTGCACTTTTTGTTTTGTTTTAAATGATACTATGTCACTGTACATAATTATTATTATTGATACATAAACGGAAAGTAGGACGCCCTTCAGCCAGATGACCACGACTGACGACCTACAGAAGGTAGTTGGGAAAGACTGGGTTCGGAGGGCGGAGGACTGGGTGCTGTGGCGCACATTAGTTAGCCTATGTCCAACAGTGGACTGGAATTGGCTGATTTATTATATACTAGCAGGGCCCCGCGGTTTCACCCGATCCCGTTTGAATATCGGTATAAAAAGTAGCCTATGCGTTAATCCAGGTCTCCAGCTATCTACATACCGAGTTTAATTGCAATCGGTTCAGTCGTTTTTGCGTGAAAGAGTAACAAACATCCATCCATCTATCCATCCATCCATCCATCCAAACTTTCACATTTATAATATTAGTGGGATTAGTGTGATGTATAATTGTCAATTGTCAATTCTTATGGATACATTTCAAGTTCCCAAGTTCAAGTCTTATAATTGCTATTTACAGTAATCAAGCTCCTACAAGAACCAGACAGACTAGACGATGTAGGCAGGCGAAGAAGGACAGCCAGCAGGAATCAGGTAAATAAATTTATTTCTGTATTACCCTTTTCTTATTAATAGTGTAGAGACAGCAATCATGATTATATATAATCAAGCGCCCCGCGGTTTCACCCTCGTAAGTCCCGATCCCGTAAGAATATTGGGATAAAAGTAGCCTATGCGTTAATTCTCAGGTCTCCAGCTATCTACATACCAAGTTTCATCACAATCAGTTCAGTGGTTTTTGCTTGCAAGAGTAACAATCATCCATCCATCCATCCATCCAAACCTTCACCCATCCATCCAAACTTTCACATTTATGATATAAGTGGGATAAAATGACTTAACCATAAAAAATCCTTTGAAATACTGTAAAAATGTTCGTTCAAGAGCCAAGTCGCAGGTGGAGAGCTAACCGTCTACTATAGTCAGTTGGTATGTGTTAACAGTGTATATCTGAACGTTCCAGAGTCGTCTTCTTCCGAGTCGGGCAGCGAGCTGTCGCTGCGCCGCTCCAAGCGCACGCGCAAGCCCAAGCCGGCCTTCGTGCAGATCGCGCCGGGTGAGACGCGCGCCAGGGGCAGGGGTAATGTGCTCCTCTAATTAGATTCATTTCAATTATATTTATATGCCTGTCCCACCGGCAATACTATCCACAATTTAATTATTATCTATTGTATAGATATATCGTATGAGATAGTGATATGATATGATAATGTATTTGACTTTTATAGCCTTTTAAATGAGTTCTAAAACCGAGATTTGAATATAATAATATATAATATATTCAATACTTTCGAGAGCAAAAGAAATTATGTCTTTTTAACATATTCATTATTTAATTGTATATAATAAAATACATGAAGTTCATGCTTTAATAATATTCTAGTACCAAAGAACACCACACATAAAACTATTAATTGAATGGTTTTCAAATGCTATCGGTAAACCAGCTTTTACTGCCTTGAAGTAATTCAACATACAAAGAAACTGTTCAGTACGTATTACTTATCATTTCACAAAGAGATACATCCTCCAAAATACTAACAATCGGTGGTGACTTCCACATAGAGCCAAAACATACTTCAACATCATCTAGCGAAGACGAGCTGAACTACGTAGTAACTACTAATCCTGCATCGCGCTATGAAAATTCTCGCGCCGACTAGTATACAACTTCCCAACATCAACCGTTTGGCCGCGGTGCGCCAGGCATGATCACCTCGCCTGGTCGGAGGATCCTCCCCTTTTGATGGAGAGACAACACCCGTTCCTCCGCTAATCAAATAATGTCAATATCTATATTACATGTAATAATTAATAATGTTATAATTTCTTTTTAGCCAAAACATTCACAATTCGAAAGAAGCCATATAGTTTAAGAGAGAGGAAACCAAAAATACTACGAAGAAAAACTATCAGATGTAAGTAATTCTATGTTTCCCTCACTGAAATAAAGTAAAATGTATTGCTTAAAATGCGATAAGTACAGTCCCGAATTAAAAGATCAATTTGCGATTTTCGTTGCCTTGTTATTAAACATATTTTTCTTTGAAGAGTTTTACCAAGGAAATATTTTTTTACAGCGCAATCGCCGTCCAGTACTACTAGTACGTCCAGCACATCTAGTTCAGACACAGAGGAGGATCTTAATGTTTCAATGAAAAATAAAACTAAAGGCAGGTGAGTAAGTTTCATTTAATTTTGTTTTGGATTAAATTAAAAAAGCTATGGAAAATAATTAAAAAATAAAGTCATAGGTACCTTTTAATATTCCGATTCTGTAGGCATATTCACAGTATAATTTTTATTTTAAAACCCATTATGAACTATACCTATTGGAATAAAATATATGAAATACTTAACATAATTTAAAATATTTCGTCTAATTCGTACTTAATTAACTTCAACAAATTTAACCGACAGAATTATTAAGGGAATAATACTTATCAAGGTCTAAAACTGCGGAAGGAAGACTGCCTGATGTTTTTTTTATGGGATATGGGGCAAACGAGCAGACTGGTCACCTGATGGTAAATTACTACCGCCGCCCATGGACACCTGCAACTCAAGAGTCACAAGTGCATCGCCTCCATTTAAGGTTTGAGTAGGGGAAGAGGAGGGAGTGGGAAGGGTTAGGGCTACCGGTAACCTCACTCATTCGGCGAAATACAACGCAGCATTGCTTCACTGCCGGTTTTTCTTCCTGTTAAGCAAGTCTGTGTTCATGGCAATACATTACCATTTACGTGTATTATGCCTTCATACCTTCTGCAGTTCTTATTACGAGCTTCCTGGGCTTCCTCAGAGAGCTGCCCGATTGGCAAACGAATCGATTGGATAATTGATGATAATAAATTTAAAACACATGAATTTTATCCATAGTAACATCTAATACCATGAATACAAATTCGAGTAGAATTGCCTAGGTTACAGTGCAACATTTCTAAATCGATTTATATTTACATTATATCCACAAGATGAAGTCCTAAGTAAAGAATCAACATTTTTAATCCGTGTCACATCTAATCCTGTAATTTCAGCTCTCAGCTCAGCATTCCCAAAACACCTACTTAAAATCCTGTTTTAGGTTTATCTACAACTAACCCCATTTCGTTCTTAACACGATCTTGAATAGTTTCCGAACGTTGCTTCAAAAGAGCTTTATCAGTTGCTTCTCTTAACTGCTACTTTTTTACATCAAGGCGATAACTCATGAGAAGCAAAAACGTTCGAAACAACGAATCCAATCCCACGAACATCAGGCAATTCAAAGGTATGTAATACCTATTAATCGCGTTAATTGCCGTTTAAATCATTATATATGATGGAACGCGAAAGTTAGTAAAGTTAGTGTTATGCATGGAGTATTAGATTATGTCTAGAAAATTAATAATACAATATATTTAAAATTTGACAACAGACTTAATGAAAATGAACATGTAACAAGATGGCCAGTTCATCTTCAAACATTGCAGCTGGTATTGCAGTATGGGGGAGCTTCCAGATGTTATTATTTCAATGACTTATAACGTTTTCGTGTTTCAGACAAAAGTCAAAGTCTACAGATGACAAGAAAACAGACAGGGCCTTGAGAGATATACAACCAGTGGAAGTTGATGGCAGTGTTAGATTTACTTCTGTAAGTATTATTATTTTTTCCTTGTAATTTGTAATAGCTCTGAGTAGTAGAACAAAAAAAGATAACTAAACATTACTTACTGAATCAAGTATATGAAAGTTTTATCAGTGACTAGCTTTTGCCACACGTCGCGATTTGACGAGTCTGTTGGTCTACTGGTTAGTGATCCTAACTACTGAGCCAGAGGTCATGGGCTCGATTCCCAACCGGGACAAATAATTGTGTGATAAGCATGATCATTTGTACTTCGTCTGGGATCGGATCTATACACGGTGGAATATAAGTCAGTGTTGTTACAAAAGGTAAACAAAATAAAAAAAAAACACTTCTTTCAATAGGCCCTTGAAAATTTGCCACTACACGATTTTGATTCAAACTTGACTGCAACATAACAATAATATCTTAAAGTAAAAGTAAGTATAAAGAGATCAGCCGTTCGTCATTAAGTGTCATCGAGTTGCGAAGCGAAGTGAAATGTTATTTTGACGAAAACCCCCAGTTTTGCAATTGCGTTTATTTTTATTTATATTGAAAATTAAATACTTTAGTAAGCTTCTATATCATGGTCTGTGTACATACTTTGAGTAAAATACTGACTTTACGCGGTGTATAATATGTCTGTATTTAGTCATATAAAGGTATCTGCAGTCTGGTTAGGCTCTGCCTAGTTTGGGATCAGATCAGATTTAATTTTTATTATCCCTTTTCTTAATATTGTGGTGTTTTTTGTAGGTGGGCGGTCTCGAAGAACATATAAAATGTCTCCGCGAGATGGTCCTCTTTCCTCTGATGTATCCCGACCTATTCAAGAAATTCAATACGAGGCCTGCTAAGGGTGTCCTGTTCCACGGACCACCCGGTACTGGGAAGACTTTGTTGGCCAGAGCTTTGGCGAACGAATGTTCTTTAGTTGGGGGAAGGAAAGTGGCTTTCTTCATGAGGAAGGGAGCGGATTGCTTGAAGAAATGGGTTGGAGAGAGTGAGAGGCATTTGAAATTGCTTTTTCAGCAGGTGAGATTATTATGAATTGTGGACTTAAGCATTGGTCTGTATCTAACTTTTTCTTAACGCATCAGCATTGTGGCTGGAGTAAACACGCCGTTAGTTGACACAGAAAGTTTATAATTCATTTGAAAATAAATATGTTTAAATTTACTTATACTCTGTGTTCCGCGCTCGCCTCTCTACACTGGTAGGGGGGCAAGGCCCCCCGCTCGCAAGGGCGTGGCTGCCTTTTGTTTAAGAGGTGGCCAAGGTCTGCCAAGGTTCTCGGGGACTTCCTTCCTAGGGTATACCCGAGTCCCTTGCAATAGACTTATTTATGACGGAACACCGTGTGGTTTTAGTCGGTTCGATTCCGACATACCACTTCACTGGCAGCCCCAGTGGAGTGATGACCCGAGGGGGTTTCCACACAATAAAAAAAAAAAAAAAAGTAGTTAATTAGTGATCTCCTAACAGATTTCATTGATTAAAAATAACAATCGATTTTATTTAGAAGGAATTTTTACTGGATTTAAAATTTTATAAAGTTAATATTAGCTAAGGTACTGAATTTGTTTAAATATTATTTAATATTACCCACGTTTAATATATTGTTTACATAAGAATTGATTATGAATGTTACTCAAGTGACGAATCTAATGTGTAGGTATCTTCTATCTATCATCTTTCATGATGATGATTGATTGATTACTTGAATGTTAACGTATTGATATTATTTATTGTAAATACAACTGTTCATAACTATACACGAAAGGCTTTTTATACATATTTAGAAATAGTGAATATCGATTTATAAAATTGCAGTAGAAATATTTGTACCCATCACTACGCACAATAGAACGTAACTCTTTTTATTGCATCATTATTTAACAAAAATCATGTATCTTGTTATTTGTCTACGAATGGTAACAAATAATTACAACATTTAAATATTTCTGTTTAAAGTTTCATTTTACAAACATTAGCACAGTTATTTTCTCAAGCAATGGTCAAAAAGAACATAAACTAATTGACAGAGTATACCAAATAATTATTGGTCAAGAAACATACTGTCATACGTTTGCCTAAATAGAAGTTAACACATACGAAATATAGCTATGCTACATATCACTAATTTTCTTTGAACAGTTTTTTTTTTCTTTCTAGAATTTAAGAGGTTTCCAAACTTATTTACTCATGTATAAAATCGTAGAATTCTTCTTATGCCTTCACAATACCATATAAACACTTGTATTATCAGTTAAGTGTCTGACATACATGCATAGCCTATGGTGATTTTATTTCTCGGGTATAGTATTAAAATTATATGCTTTATTATATTTATAGGCAAACAAAATGAAGCCATCCATAATTTTCTTCGACGAGATAGACGCACTAGCTCCAGTGCGGAGTGTAAGGCAGGAACAAGTGCATACGAGCGTCGTGGGGACATTGCTCGCGGAGATGGACGGCCTATGCGACAGGTTATTTGATGTTTTCTATTTCAAATTGTATCTTAAGTCTTTAAGATAAAATTGTTTTGATGGTAAGCGGTGGAAGAATTGTTCAGAACAGGGACAATACAAAGTAAAGCAATGTTTAAATAGTTGCTAAACACCACGTTACAAATACATAACTAGGTTGTACAATTGGTATAATATATGAGGAAAAAAAAAATAGGTAGTCAGGGGTCGGCCGACAGAAGTGAATACTTAAACAAAACGACGAACTTAGAACGTCACGTGAAATTAATTAATAAGGAGCTGACAGAACTCAACGTTTAGATTAGCGCCCTCTAGTGGTTATATATATGTATTATTAGCGTGACGGTCACGAGTTCAGTGCTTTTTCCCCATAACAAAAGTGCACAAACGTGCCTAAAGAAGTTTTCATTTAAAAAAAAATACGTTCGAACAGTGCAAACAGCTATTAAAACACACGTTACGAAGATTAACTAGATTATTCACATTAACATGGTTAATAATGACATTTTACTATCGGTAGAGGCGAGGTGGTAATAATCGGTGCGACGAACCGCCTCGACGCGGTGGACCCGGCGCTGCGGCGCGCGGGCCGCTTCGACCGCGAGCTGCACTTCGCGCCGCCGCACGCCGCCGCGCGCCGCGACATCCTGCACATCTACACGCGAGACTGGCTGCCGCGCCCCGCACACCACACGCTGGACGTAGTCGCCGACGTCACCGGTGGCTATGGAGGTAACAACGATAATAATAATATACTATACTTTATTGCACAACAAAAAGTAGGATACGTAAGAAATACGATATTAAGTAGCAGACGACTTCTCTTTATAAACGCTATGCCTTTTAGGAAAAATTGACTTAACGTTTAGTTGCACACGAAGATTCAACTCGTCTATTGATTTAGGTAGTGAAGAGAAGCTAGGACCAAATTAGCCTTTCAGGAGCAAAACATACAAATAGAAATCACACCTATGCCCAATATCGACGTTTTTACAACACTAAAAAGATTATAAATCGATGTTCGATATCAAACAATATGTAAACACTACAATTTAAAATAAATGTAAGTGTTGTCGCTCAACAAGCTATAGAGAGGGCTATGCTTGGTGTTTCTCTGCGGATCGAAAACAGAAATGAGAGACGTAGACGAAAAAAGGTTACCCACATAGTCGAACGGGTCAGCAAAATGGAATTGGTAATGGGGCAAGGCACATAGCACGCAAAGCGAGTGGTCGATTAAGCTGAAAAGTTCTCAAACAAAGACCACGGACTGGACAGCGCAGTGTAGTAGAACATAGGACGTCCATCAACAAGATGGACAGACGATCTAGTAAGATCGCAGGTCGTCGGTGGATGCAAGCCGTTTTTAACCGGTCTTCTTGGAAGTCACTGATGGAGGTCTATGTCCAGTAATGGATGGTCCTATGGCTGATATGATAATGTTGATGACAGATGAACTGTGTTTAATAATTGCTGCAAATTACTCGAGAATGTCATTAATTTCAGGGCAAACTAATACGAAGAGCGAATTACGTATAATGCGTTTCAAATAGGAATAGGAACGTCAATGACCTTAATCTGTCAACTATCACTAGCAAAGTACGGTTTGCACACAAAACTAATTTCCGTAGTTTGCTGTAGTATTACCGAATCTATTGATTTCATAATTTAAAAAATAACTAGAGATCGCCCGTTAGTCGATATTCGATCATAATTATTAAGTTTTTAATGTTTTGTTTAACGTATACAGTCACATATATACTGGATACCTTTACCGTTTTCACATAATTAAAATAGAAAAAAATATTTAATCCAATTTTAAATGTTTTTTGTAAATAAATTGATCTTCCTACTAATATTATAAACGTGAAAGTTTGTGAGGATGTATGGATGTACAAATAGATGTATGGATGTTTGTTACTCTTTCATGCAAAAACTACAGAACCGATTGCGATGTCATTATTTACACGAATTATTATGAAGAATCTTTATGTTTTTTTTTATTTTAGTTTTAGTTTTTCATCAGTTCATAAATTCAATTTTAATTGTATCTTATCAACAACCAGAACTACTTTTTAATTTCAGGTTCCGATCTTAAAGCGCTATGCTCTGAAGCAGTATTAAAGGCATTGAGAAGAGTTTACCCACAAGTTTACGAAAGTGAGCATGCACTGGTTATTGATACCAAAAATGTGAGTATATACATGGTTTGGAGTTCATTTAGTTCGAATTTATTGAATACGAAATTCTGACTAAAGCAACCTCTATAATTGTCTAGCCGCTATAATTGTCTTTGACACCAATGTCACAGTATTTGTACAGTATACTTTTCTATAAAGAGAACTAAATAACTAGCAACCTTCTAACTTTACAATAGAGTAGAACTTAGCTCGACGTGCGTACCTGACTAGCGTGTATATTTGCCTTCTTATTAATGCGTACTACGGCCAATTATCGTTCGAATCCAATATGCATGAGAGTTTCTTTTGCCTCGACCTCGGCCTGTACTCACGATTTAAAGTTGTCATTTGAGGTTGATAAACAAACTAGAGATAGAGGAAGTTTTGTGTGACTGTAATTATATTTGATATGTAATATTCCTGTTTCAGGTTGAAGTGACAAGAAAGGATCTTCTAGAAGCGATGCATTCCCTAGTGGCTGCGGGGGCTAGAACAAGTCCGTTAGCTGCTAAGCGCCTCCCGTCCCATTGTGTTCCGTTATTACAAGCGCAAGTGCAGAGTGCCGCTAACGTGTTGCAGAATGTGTTTCCGCTTTGTTCCAATACCGAAAAAAGGCAAGAACATTTTACTATATAAAAAATATCATCCCATTGCGGCTTCATTAGAATAATGTTATTAAAATATTGTTTTCTTAGAATATTCCTTTAAGATTTTTTTTAAATTATTATACATACATAATATGTTCATGTCTGTGTCCGTAAAGGGGTAGGTAGAAGTGTATTAGACATAGTGTTTTGTAAAGTATAAAACAACTATAAATGGAAGTATATTGACAGAGAAAGGTACCATTTTGTAATATGGTAGTCAGCTGTCACGTCAAATTAGTTCCTCTTTGTTACACGTTAAAACTCTGTAGAAACTTGTATAGAGTAACGGTTTTTGATGTCATACCTCAATATTGTCAAGTCCTTGACTTTTAATGTTCACCAATTTGAAAAAGAATAAATTAGAAAATAATAAATAATCTCATTTTTCAAATTCATAAGTAACACTTAATTTCCTAACGACGATTACAGTATTTATTTTTTTAATCGTGGACAACTGCCCTATTATTATATTATAAGACCGATTTGGTATTTGTAGGATTGGGGATCCATCTTTGTCACAAAGCACACTGTTAATTACGGGTGAGTGTGCAGACACGTACATCGCGCCGGCGTTGCTAGCTCAACTGGAACATTGTACTGTGAAGGAACTCAGCATGTCCACTTTGCACTCCGCACAGACCTTCACTCAAGAACAGGCGTTAATATCGGTGAGTCCATATAACATCACACATCATATTACCAAAAGTGTTAAAAATAAAATGTCAAACTTCTCGAACGTAATAGAAAGTGTCAACTTTCTCGCTCTAGCTCGCGTTACTGTAGATTTTGTCAATTCATTCGCGTATTTCTAGGTACCCTACATACATAAAAATACATACATACAAGAATTGCTCGTTTAAAGTAATGAGATTATTGTGCAAGAATTCAGTTACCCTTTGAGTTGAAATTTGTTTCGAATGTTAGAAGTGGGCACATATATTATCGTAGTGAGATGACTGCGATTTTGACTGCAATATTTCTGTAAAACCTGGTGAGTTCAGGTTACTAGCACTGGATAGGTGTACGTATGTCGGTAGGTATTCTCGGAGTGCCGTCGCGCGGACCGCGGGTGCGTGCTCTTCGTGCGCGACGTGTGCAGCGTGTGGAGCGCGCTGGGCGGAGCGGGAGCGGGAGCGGGGGCGGGCGCGGGCGCGGCCCTGCTGCGCCAGCTGTGCCGCTCGCGCGCACACGGACCCAACACGCTGCTGCTGGCCACCGCCGACTGCCACCACGACCGCTTGCCAGCAGACGTAAGTGTGCAATGTTTAAACCAATCGTATCGCATGCTATAATATTTTATATCTATAAATTATCACATCGAGTTCAAAAAAGACAGTCCTATGAACAGAAGTAGTTAAAAATAGTAATTGAGGAAAGTAAAACTTTCGGTTTGTAAACGCCGACAATGACAATAACCAACCAAGAGTAATCCTCTACAAATTACAAAGGCAAATCGAACACCCTTAAAGAAGCTCACCAAGCGAGTGACAGGGAGCTTCGGAACGCTCATGCACAATCTTATGCAGGCACGAATACATTGGCAACATTTTTTGCTTGTACACAGGACTTCATCCGGAACCAACAGATTTCTGAACTTGCTGCCAAATAAATATAAAGATATTTTAGAAATATCAGAAGAAATGCAAAAGCGGATATCGGAATATAATAATATATAATAAAATTTGTAGATTTCAGATTACATCACACCATCCATCCGACAATGAGCCAACTCCAATAAATATAGACGCGTCATATCAGTGATATGACGAGTCTATATTAGTCTCCTACCTGTGGGGGCTTATGCTAGTAATTCTGATTTACAGCAGTCTTATGAACGGTTTTATGATGGCTCCTCAAAAAATGTGTATACTTGCAATACCATTGATTCTAATTTATAACAACTAAACTTGAAGGAAGGTATTTGTAACCTCTTTCAGATTTTAACTGTATTATTTCTGTTTCAGCTGCAAGAACTGTTTCCAATATACAAAGAATGCGTGTACCGCGTCCGCGAGCCGAGTGCCTCCGAAGTGATCAACTTGTTGAAGCCCGTCATCGCCGAGGCGCTGCTCGACCCACCACCCATTGAGAGCAACGAACCCCCACCGCCATTACCTATAGGTACGCAAAACAATAGAACTTTTCATACCTTAGAAAAAAATCATATTTCGAGAACTACTGATATGGCTTTCTGTATTTGTAGTTAAAGTTTAATAAAAGCTTTAAGGATAATTATGTTAAAAATTGAAGACTGTGTTTGAAGCGCTAACTGCTGGAACTACCACTCCGTTTTTTTATATGGAATCCTTGTTTTGCTGAGAAAAGTGATTGCTTGTATAACATCAAAGGGAAGAATACGGAGCAGTAATCTTAACTCAAGTAATAGCACAGGAAACATTTAGTACAAATAGTACATATTTTTTTAATTTTGTTACTAACTATTCACTCGGTTATTGAGAAAATCCACAAATAAAATCATAAAAGCTACCTTAAAAAAATTTCAAAGGAACTTTTCATGGATTTTCTTAGTAATGGAATGAAAAATTCCAAAGTACAAAAATATATATGATTTAAAATCTTTAACTTTACACATTTCATCTGCTTTTATGAGAATCTGAGGTTATATATAATACCTGTTTTTTTTTTACACTTTGTAACTGCATGTTAGACAGTGGAACACTTACTTAAACTCATAAAGGTAAAGTTTTCAGAGAGAATTTCATCAATATTCAGAGTGTTTTAAATTATAGGTATTGAAATTTCTTATTAATGGAGAAAGAATGTCTTTTATATGGAAGAAATATCTAGCTTTTGTGACGTTATATTTGTTGATTGCCCTATTGATTACCCTACAGAAAAAAATATAGTTTATGGTATTAATTGAAGGTTTTGGTATGGTAATTTGTCTCGCGTGTGCTCATATTTATTTTGTTTGGAATAACGTTGACACACGGTCATAACCTATCTTTTAGAAGCTCCAGACATCATGTCGTACGTAACTTGTTGCAGCCCCGCCCCCGCCCCCTCCCCGCGAGACGGCAGAAGAAGTTACTCGTCGCAAGCGCAAGGAAGACTACAAGCTGCGCGAACTGCGGATATTTCTTCGAGACATCTGTCGAAAGTTAGCCTCTAATAGACGGTTCTACAAGTTCACCAAACCTGTGGACTTGGAGGAGGTATTTAAAAGATTTCACCTATTTTGTAACCTGTTTCGCAGTGTTGACTGTTGTCTTTAAAAATAATTTCGGTCGCTTCTTGGGTTTTATTATTATAGGCTTTAACTAACTTGTAACCAGTTATTACATAATTTTGAATAATTTTAAGTATTTACATAGTATTATGATTCGATTGATAAGTCCAACAGTTTGGGCTTAGTAACGATGGTCTGATGATGAAGCCAGGAGGTGGATAATGCAACTGTTTTCTATTTTTTAATTTGGTTCGCTATTACAGCGTCTTTTTCTAAACTATAATTTACTAGCTGTTACCCGCGACTTCGTTCTCGTGGAAGATTTGATGGAATCTATCCAACGGAAACCGTACATTTTTCTGGGATAGAAAGTAGCCGGTGCTATTCCAGACCAATCGTATTTCTGTGCCAAATCATCAAAAGCCGCTTTGGGTGAAAGAGTACTTACTGAATAAATCAGTTTATCAAGGAGTAGCAATTTTAGCTTCCTTTTGAATATAGGTGTAGGAAGCTCTTGGATGGGTGATGGTATTTTCAAAAAATTTATCAAAATATAATTTAATAACATTTGTTTATATCTCCTACAACTCTAAATATTCCAGGTGACTGATTATCTACATATAGTGAAGCAGCCGATGGACCTAGAGACTATGATGACTAAGGTAGACATGCATAAGTATAACTGCGCTAAAGAGTTCCTCGACGATATTGATCTTATATGCGCAAACGCACTTGAATACAATCCTGATAGGTGAGTGGTTACTAGTTTTGTATTTAGTTATACATTACAATAAAATGGTAGATGACTATCAAGTCAAATTAATATTTTTTTAGTAAACGTCAAAACGAAATACTAAGGCATGACGTCACACCTTACTGTTATTAAATAATTCACTGTTAATGTTTATTTGCTATATGTTAATGTTCAGTTCATAATCATTATTTTCTTGGTCGACTTGGCGAAGTAATTTATTTAGAGCATAAGCATCTATCCAAATATGTTAACAATATAGCACTTGTGTTAGTCGATTAATATGTTCTTGACTGCACACAAAGTGCAAATGTTTTAATGCCACGTTCCAATAAACAAAAAACGATTAGTTTTGCTTACGGACAGTAAAATTTTTGTTGAAAATTCATCAAAATTTTACCGTTTTTAAGAGGCCGCAGTTTCTGTTTATTTAAGAGGCTGTATACGAAATTATGCCAATTTCGCTGATATCCGTGGTTTTACAGATGATTTTACAGTTAAAATACTATATTTCTATAACTTTTATCTAATATCTCTAATATCACATATTTCCGAAATGTTTTGGAGTATCAACAGTATGAAAAAATTACAATGTATTGCTGTAAAAGTCGTCTGTACAATGTATGTAACACTTTTTACCACTTTAATATAAAAAAAAATGAGTAAAAAAATGTTTAATTTAGTCAAAGTTTACAGAAAATTGACAAAGTTTTGCTTTTGATTTCGGTTACGTGGAACTCTCATTCATAAAATTACAACAACAGAAATAAACTTCAGTTCAAAATCAACCCATTTGAAAAATAATTGCAAAAATAAAAAAAATATGTTAATAAAAATGTATTAGAACAACCTAAATCTCGCATTATAATTTATAATAAAAGTAAAAAAGTGGTTCATTCATTAGATCTATTGTTGTTTATTGAAACGCGGCATAAGACGTCTTCCGACCACTGATGCTCTCGTATGTTGCGGGTTCAAATCCCGATTTGGTGAAATATTTTTGACATTGATGTTTACAAAACCCTCTGGGATATTTTATAGAGAGAAAGACATACTTAAACTTCAATCAATCAAAAATTCAATAATTTCACTAAAAAGTCTAATCCAATATATGTATCTACGTTAAGGTGTATTTAATGAAAATGTATGTTAGTTCTGTAGGAATTTTGTATCATCACCATGATATTTGATAAAAAAAAAATATAGTAACCTACCATATACATTGGTGATTGGTAATAAGTGACTGATATAATACTAACGATAACTACAGTATCCTTCTAAAATTAATCCTCCTCATTATTTAATTCCCTCTCAAATGGTACTCAACTGGATACCAAAGACTCAATTTCATTCATTTTCTTATTGTATAACTCAAAAAACTATTTTCATGAGGGGTAAAGATATTATGTTGTTTATCGTTTGTTCTTTTTTATAATTATGTGTTTAAGTATCGGTTACTTATCACCACCGTCACTGACGCATTTTACTTACAAAGTCAAAATATTTTGATTTTAACATTATTCTCTATTTGTTTCTTATTTTGAACTTTTCTTTTCCTTCCCTGGTGGCAATCAAAGGGCTAGAGGGCTGTATAGGTATGAGTGATACAAACGCTTTTGAATACATAATATTACAACATGATTATTAATATGTACTATTGCTAATTATTATTATTATTAATTTTACATCCTCTAACCTTTTGTCCGTTCATATTTCGGACTATTTGCATGGAGTTCTGAACAGCATGTTATGAGTTAAAGATTTACACACATAATATCATAAATATATTATAATATTAGGTTACTAAAATATAAACAACTAAACATAGGAACAGGAAAGGCCACTTATTTAGTCTAAGGTCTTATCTATATCTTAAATTGTAAATTCTCTAGCCCCTGCAACGCCTGGCCGGGTAGCTAGTTATCATATAAATTTTTAATTTTCTCTGAAATTTATGTTTTCTATGTTTATACGTGAAGGACTAGGCTCTTACACAAGTTTTATTGAAACGTAAACAACATAATAAACTTTTCATAATGATTTTTCAATATTTTAATAAATACATTTACAAATTAACGCATTTTCGTACTTATATTCTCATTTCTATTTATGTCGTTTCTTCTATTTATTTCATCATTTTGATTTTTTCTTAAGGTTTTCACTAGTAGCTTGTTATAGCGAGCGAGCCTACTCCAAAATTTTAGTTGCGTTATGCACAATATGTATTTTATTATTTTGCTTCCGATTTAGGCCGGCCATAACATTACGGCCTTCATGACACCCTTAACATTTAAATGTATTTGATAGAAATATACACTTAACGTTACTGTAATTATGTGTTGTTGTTATTATATGTTGTATTGTTATATGTTGAAATGCAAAACTGAACAAAGAGTATGTTTTGAAACCGAACATCGCTGTACTAATTTATGTGTGTTGATCTGAGTTTACTCATTTCGTACCTATACACTATACATTACGTATATATATATACGTATGTATATACTTTTCGAGTGACGTAGTGATGTATTTACATTTCATAATATTCAAGTTAAAAAAATATCAAGCAGGTAGACCTTGTATTATTATGAATTCGTCCAAAGGTTAGTGGATAGCATGATATTGCTTAATATAGATAATGGTGAAATGAGTATTTGTATTATAATAAAACTTGGATGCATTGACATAAACAAAGTTAAGTAAGATCTTCTGTCCACGATATGTATTATAACGTGATCCGCTTATATATTTTATAGCTATACTACATTAGAAATAACAACAAAAATGTAAGATTTAAAACCATTTTAATTTTTTAAATATTATTTTTGTTTAAAATTCACAAGTTTAATTCAGAACATAGTAAGCCATTACTAATTCTATTGCATAATTGTTTACGTAAATCATTAAAAATAAGAATAGTTATAAAATGTAATTAATGCACACAAATTTTACATAAAATTATAAAAAGTGTTTAATTTAATTTATCTATTCATATTTTGAATTTAGACTGCTGATTAGTAAACTTAGTGACTCTGCGCTATATGTAGTTTACTTGTGACATTTAGTGTCTTATTTAAACAAACCAATAAAAATGATAATGGTGCCGATTCTATTGTACACTCGACTAAACTAAAACCTGCCTTAATTTCTTCATATGAAATCAACCTTGTGTTCTTTGTAATAAGGTCTATTTGTTACTGGCATCTATTTCTCAGCGCCACTAAATTTCACTAAAACCGGTCAACGTATACTGAACTTTATTTCCACGCAGCGAGAGTCTCCATTTATGCAAATGCTGTATAAATGCCGTATAAAAACTTGTTCAAAACGAACTAAGATGACGTTATTTTAATCGACACCTACGAAGACGCTTACTAAAAACACAGAGCAAAAGAGATGGCATTCAACGGATAGCGGCTCTCGCTACGTGGTATTAAAGTTTATTTAAGGGTATCAGACTTTAGTCGACAAATAAATTGCTTATTTCGATAGCGACATATGTTACCTACTTGTTTCAATTTGAAATAAGACCTTGTTTTGAAGTGTACAAGGTTTATATCTTATATGAAGAAAATTTAGTGAATTTTAATTAAGCGAGTGAAGTAACAGGATTGGGCCCAATGTTTAGCATTTTTTATAATTTGATTAATTTCTCGTTTAGAACGTCATCAGACAAACAAATACGTCACGAGGCGTGTTCGCTTCGGGATCATGCGCACGCACTGATCGATGTGGAGATGGACAGTGACTTCGAGCTCGAGTGCCAGGAGATCGCCAACCGAAGACGTGAGGAGGGCAATGCGGATAATGATCTACCCGACTTTATTTATACGGCTTCTAATTTACGTAAGTTGTACCCTTTTTATTTAAGTGTGGCAACTCCCGACAACCTTACCTGGGTGTATAACAATTATATCAAAAAGCCGTTGTTGCAATCGAGAGGTTACGAGTTTGCCTCTCTTGACACATGTGTTCTGTGGGAGCCGGCTTATATAAGTAAAGGTTCCATAAACCATTATCTTCTTAATGTAGATGCAACTTGTGTCAAGAGTTCAACCTGTAACCTCTCGATCTCTCTAGAACATTGACTATATTCGTAACAAATGATAAAAATGTTTTCATAGCCATTGACGGCTAATATTACAAACATCGCAACATAGTTTCCTAAGCTACAAATGAAAAATTGAGAACCTTCTCCTTTTTGAAGTCGGTTAAAAAGTGTTACTTCCCACGGCTGGAACGATGATAATGATTATTCTTTTTATTGATTTCAACGGATTAAATACTTGTAACAGTTATGCAAGATTAACGTATTGAAAATTCGGTATGTGTAGGGATTTATAAAATTTTTTAGCCTGTTTTTTTTTTTACTCAGATCACTCAATGATTGACGGAATAGTAAGCGAGAAATCGCCACGAACTCCACAAAACGGGGACAAGAGCGATCCACACTCGGCTAAACGTAAGCGTCGTAGGATGAACGCATGGTCCAAAGGTTTAGTGGCCAAACGACCTAAAACATCCAGGGTAAGGCCATTTATGAGTTTTTATATTTGTTTCATTGTTATATTTTGTTCTTTTTTAGGTATCTCTGAAATCGTGTGTACTTGAATCCTTAAAAAATAGATAGATAAATACAACATATAATATGACCTATATTTTGTCCTCATAGTTTTACAGCCAAAACCGTATAAAATCTATAGATTTGGTTATTCTGATTCCTTTGTTCAAGTATAGTTTACGAATTGAAATTACCGACCCTATGCGTCCAGGCTCACTGTGAGTCCTCATGTCATTCCCGTTTCCCCATCCCAGACTTGCGGTATCTGAACCCCAAGTAAAATTAGGAAAAATTTAGGAAGACAATGATGATACCTAAAAAGTTTATAGATATCTTGCTAGCTCGTTTCACGTTATTTAATTGTCAAACAAGTCTCCGGCACACTTGATGGAAGATTTACTTGTGCCTACACACATGCGCAACACTTGTGGTGTCATATGTACGTTGTTAACAATTTGCTCTCCTCCTAGCGAGCTTAACAGAAAAAAAAACAATACTATCCTATGAGTATTGTCTAACTACGTGTTCTGCTCTAGTATGGCGGCTCCAATGGAAATCTGTTGTACTCTAGCTCTTTTAATTATGTGGTTAGTTAAGGGTCTTAAAAGTTTTTTCCTATTGAAAGACCCACCAATAAGCTTTCCATGCGATTTTGTGGGGGTTCGGTTGTTCAATAGTGAGTTAGAGCATAAATTACCTGTGAGTCCTTGTTATTTGTATTAATAAATAAAAATCGTTTGTACAGAACTTCAAAGATTCGAGCATGGCAATCACGGACGAAGAATCAAAAGAGAACAAGCCCATAACGTCTACGCCGCTGCCGAACGGGGACGTGACGTCATCATCGGGCTCAGACGACGACGCGCCGCTTCGCCGGCCGCAGGACTCCGCTGATGCCTCTGTCTTCAACATCACAGCGCACAGCCTCGCATACAACCATGTTTTGGAAAGGTCAGTGGTATATACTTACACAGTATCCATTTATAATATAACGTTGTGTGTTTAGATTAAACTACCTTGTGTCTTACGTTTGGAATAAACTGTTATTTATTTAAAAAATATGCTTGCTTCAACTTTCGAAAGACAATAATTATATCTAGCGTGCACTGCGTAAGAACGTATTATTAAAGTCTTTTTTTTTGTATGAAATCGCAACCAGATACACTTACCGGCACGAGTCATGAGTACACTTGTTATTCGCTGGGGTCGATATGACGTGGACCACGCTGCTACACGTGACGAACCACGTCAACGGATGCTCGTCGTCGTTGGTGGTTCGCACGTATTAATCTGCTACCGTATACTTTACTACTGTACTGGACGCTAGTTTGTTTTTGAAACTTTGTGGTCACTCGTGCCGGTATCTGTATTACATCTATCTATGCAATTGGTGAAAGTTATTTCTCAAAACCATTGAAATGCTTGTAGCAAATAAGCTGCTGGCGATGAATATGAGTCATCACAAACAGCTACAAAAACTCATGTGTGGTTACTTTTAAAAATCTCTATTCTTTTCTTATTAAAAGTACCTATAAGAGAGGCGGGAATGAAATACTTTGAAAAAAAATTTGGCCGTATGAGGTATTTACTGTTTTTTTTTCGGTAAAATGTTCTGTTTACTCATTGTGATATCACTTTTAAGCAAAAAAGAAATTTCCACTGATTTTCCACTCAGAATGATGGTCTGAATACACTATTTCAGGATTCGGGACGGTGTCACTTACACCCTGTATATTTTTTAACATTGGTTACAGTCCGACGAAGTCAACAGAGAAGTCACCTACAAAGACATCACCAAAGAAGAGGAATTCAGGCCATGACGCTTCGAGTGGAGGTTTGTAGTTTCATTCCTTTATTATCTGACAACTGCATGCAATTTATAGCACCTCTATCCTAAATATTGATCCGGAATATTAATTGCAACACAGTGAGTAGAGAAAACAAAACGCTATTAACATCAGTCTGTCTATTATTATATTTTTTAATCGTAATAATTTTTATCTAGTATTGGGGTCGATTCACTCATCGGGCAAATTTTTATGGGGTTTATATGTTAGTATATTCTCTGTAGCAAGTATAAGTACCAAGTATAAAAAGAGCAAATTCCACAATAGCGAATAAGGATGCATATCTGCCTAACTCTTCGGGCATAGGTGACCAAGACGTTGGTATACACCGTGTAAGTAAACTTACAAAAATGGTGGCGTGGCGAAGAACTTATAAACGTCTATCTGTGGATACTTATCACAATGCAAAAGTCAGTTCATCATAAAAATTCGAGATTAAGGATTTACAGTCATTTGTTTGATTTTGTGCTACGCAAACGTAAACGTAACATACGTAGTAACATTTTTATGCGGTATGGTAAATTACCTTAATCGTTCGGCGCCGTCCAAACAGCTGATTGCATAAATGTTGCTTAATTGATTACATTGCAGTTTTAAGCACTATGGGGTATTTATTAATTTTACTCACTGTGATGTCACTTTTAACCAAAAAAATGTAAAATAATAATGTAATTATAATAAAAAAATAAAAAATAGATTGTCTGTAAAGTCGGGTTACGGAGAGATGCGTCACAAGCCGAACGCTTAGGCTGATCGTGCCTCTCTATCGCTTGTTCCGCGCTCTCGCTTGCACGCTCGAATCAGGCAGAACGTAACCATGAGTCATGCTTTTTCGTGCGTGCAGCTGGCGTTCATTGATTTATAAGACGTTAGCACGTCAAAAAATCCAATGATTTTCGACTCAGAATGATGATCTGAATCCACTATTTCAGTATTTTTATATTATATTTATATTGTTATTCCTGACGTCAATGTTTGGTGGTAGTAATAAAGTGTCCACTTAAATCATACGCCATATTGTCATGCCATGGCATTAGTTTAGATTTTCAAATACACAAATTCATAAGAAAGTCGAAAAAAAAAACACTATTATAAGAAAAAAAAGAAACCAAACAATATCGATTCACTTAAATACACAGTATTGAGATAATGATTAATTTATATTTGTTTTTTTTACAGACGCCGAAAAAGTACTGATTAACAAGACTGAGTTAGATAACATTGTATATAAGAATGCAAAATCGCTGCGGACGATAGGACTCGAAGCTTTACTGGACTTACACGCACAAATGACACACGCAGTCCACTCATACTCCACGAATTACGACCGAACAAAGTTACCGCAAGAACTTCACGCCATCGTCACCAGGTACTTGCACCATAGAAAATGAGACGAGGTACACTTGGAAAGACAAGTGGTTGTGAAATTATTACGTTTGAATATTTAATGTACAAAGTTGGTGTTTTTGGTCATATTTGAATATGGATCTTCGATAGTACAAGTATACTGTTGGTGAACGTTTAGAAGTGATTCTTCTGTTAAGGAATGAGATGGTCTAAGATTTTTTTATATACTAATGTTGGGTGTCGACTTTGTCGAAATGTATACGCAGAAATGTCTTAAAATGAGCTGAATGTTGTGCATTGTGGGTGAGTGGAAACCTTAAGTTATTATTTGCACTTGCATTTTGAAATGTATCGAAGAGTGGTCATATGATAAAATTGAATGTTCTGAAATTATACTTTGAAAGACCTCTTGAGTTTGTTAAAGGCGTTGATTGATATAGTTTTAATTAGATTTGATGTATGTATTAGTAAACTACTTTGTGAAGATCAAAGAACATACTTCCTTGACGGCAATTTTCTATATTCAAATCAGTTCAATTACGGTCAATTCAGTTTAAGTCCTATAACTTTTGACAGTTGACTGCATTCTAAGTTTGAATTTGACAAATGTCCTGAATTGTATCGATTTAGATTTATTGATTTTCAATCTAGAGCACAGTGAGACAGTAGAGGAGGCCCTTGTAGTCTTCCCTTAAATTCTTATCACTGCCATTGTATTAATAAAAGGTTTAGGTGCCTATGTGTAGGAACAAATTTTGTGCTTGTATGAATGGCAACATCAATGTGATAACTAGACCTGAGTTACCTGTTTTTTTAAATGTGCCAGTATGAGAACAGCAGATTTTTTTGTTTTGTGTTTTGTCAATTAGAGTTATTGTACTTACCCCTTACATTATTTTTGTAACACATTCAAACACGAAACGCCACTCAGTATTAAGATACTGTCTACTTTATCACAGTCAGTCAGACATAATAAATTATAATAACATCTCATAATTGAGTAAAATTTGAGTATTCGAGCGTTACAAATAAAATTTACTTAAAAGTGCAAAAGTAAAGGTAAAAAATTTGTTCTGATTTTTATAACTCGATAAATTTTAATGGTCCAAAAATATTTATGTAGCACATAAACGCTAAAAGAGTTACACTTAGGTCCGATATTTTTTGCTTTTTATAATAACAGTAACAATAAAAATCCTGAACACTAACAAATTTATTTTAGTAACGGCGTTGCATGTTTACAGTTAAATATTATACTATAAATCTGTTTAAATGTGCATAAGAAGACTTGAGACGAAAATTGTTTATGCCTGTACTAAAAGAAATTAAGGATTCTCGTACACTCGGTCAAGTTAAAAAACCCTTTTGACTTAGTAAATGAATTTGTATGCATTGAATGTATTTATAATATTAATTGGAGTATGTATAGAACAAATAGAATATCATATTCCACCCAATCATATCTAACTTATAGTTACATTACGTTATGTCAGTTACGTTACGACGCGTCTGTTACGTAACGTTAGTTATAAATCACGAGAGTCGTATTCCATACGGTGGGACAAAACAACGATCACTGCCTAACCGGCTAGCGATAATTTTACCGAGTATTACAGGTTATTACCGCATTATATTGTGTATGCTAGATAAAGTTTAACCGAATTAACTTAACCATACCTAATCAGCCAAATTGTAAAAGATTACCAATATTTTATGTTTGGTGGTAATGTTACTTGGGTGTTATATTCAATACATAAAAAAGAAAAAAAAAATATTTGAGTTCGATTCCAACCCAGGACAATTAATTGTGTAATGAGTGTATTTAAAACATTAAAGAATTTACCAAATCACTGCTAGAATCTGAGATTCGTTAAAAAACAATGTAACTTTTTTTAACGGCCAGTAGCATTACAACCAGACGCCTAGGTTAGGTTATAAACTATAAACAATTAAAAATAAAACGCCGCGCCGTGGTCTGTGATATGTAGAAGAGGTTTTATATTACATGTGTATATAGGTAACATGCATCTCTATTCAATTAGTTCCAACTATATTTTAATACGTAATACATAAGAGCATTGGTAAAAAGTATTCGGTTGTTCACAAATATCCTTTGTGTGTAAGATTTAAGAAATCATGCTATTAGATTGTACATTTACAAATATATCTGTTCTGATTGAATACAGACGTGTGCATTTTTCTATAATACTGTATCGAGAGTATAGTCCAATCTGCTATCTGAAAAAAAAAACGAAACAATTTGGCTTTTTAGGCGGGAAAATTATGGTTTTAGTTGCGTTTTAAAACTTACCAAATAAGCTGAACTAATCTTGCTTACATAGAATAAGGTTATACTAACAATAATATTAAGGTAATGTTTTGTTTATTATTCTGTTTAAGTTATTATTAAAGTCGTCATTGAGAATTGAGAATGCGTACATTTGATGTTAATGTGCGGTAGTTATAGGAAATATTCTGACGTCTAAAGGCGACGGTTACACAACAAACGTCAATATAACGACGCCTGCTATGCGTCATTGGCACCACATTACGATTGCATGTTATTATAAACTGTCAAGACAGGAATTTATTTGCCATTTATATAGTATTCATATATGTTAAAATGTATTAATGAGAGTTAATTAACTGAACAAAAGGGCATTGAGAAAGAATTTAATGCAGATAGGCGGCAGTTATTAGATGTGTACACTCATTTACTTATTAGTACATTGTGACTCATTGTCAGTATTAAAAAGCAACGATTCCGTTCAATGAAGGTATATTACAATCACATAATTAGTGGTTGTTATATGGATGTCAAATGATCATAGATTATACACTAATAACTAGAGATAGATACGCCACTCTGAATCAGTTTTAAAAAACTATGTACTATGACGGATAGATGGAGTTCATTTCATTTGAACTGAGCGCCGGTAGATGGCTCTTTACAGTATTTCAAAATTATTTAAAAGTTTATTTTCAAATGAGCTAAGTTTTGCAATGCCATTATCCACTAAACAAAAAAAGGAAAAAATAATAAAATACTGCAAAACTTAGCCCACTTCACTAAAGAAAAGGTTCGATAGAAATGAAATAAAACTCAAAATGGTGAATGTAATTTTTTTTATTTTTTTCTTTTATGATCGTGGGTCTTAAAATATTTTATGGCTTGCATTATTGTTGGATCATTTGAGGAATCACAGCTTAATTTACCCTTAGGTAGTTTGTTAACCTTATGTTAAATAAGCATAAAGTTTATTTTTCCGATCAGTACATTACAGCAAAGAAAAATTGCAAAATATGTTTACTTTTTCAATTATAGTATTTTTCAATTTGTTTGTATGTGGTTCCTCTTGAACTTTCAATATCCAAATTCACACGTAAACAAAATCCAGTAATGAATAGCAGAGTCGATCGTATATGACGGATAGCACGAGTCCAAGGGATAAGCAGGGTTAAACTTTTTAAGAAGATATCATAGAAACAAGCACTATATAGTAAAAATACCAAAACACAATAGGCAGTTATCAAATTTTGAAACCGTTTGTAAAGAGGGTAACCAAATTAACGTCAATCAGGCTTCTGTCAAAAATACCCACAGACTAATTTAATAACATTATTTATTATAAATAACATTGAAAGTAATTATATTGTGTTTATATTCTCTTCAAATATAATTTCAAGATTTTTTTTTGAATTTTAAGTGTTTTCTTGCGATAATTTATAATAAGTAGTAAAGTGCCATCTATGAACTTAAACTGAAAACTAAGCTTTAGTTTTAGGTACAGTAATCTATAGGTGACAGCACTTTCTTTGCATATTTTTGTTGGACCCGATTGAATGGGAGTTGCATACCCCTGCAAATGATTTACAATTTTGGAAACAGTCACTCAACGTCAGTAGGTACGTCGAAATATCATTTCGTTCATCTATAAAATAAACTAGCAGTTCCCGCGCGGCCTCGCTTGCATGTTCATATATATATATATAGCGTGTACCCTAATTCTTTTTCCAAAATAAAAGTAGCCTAAGTTACTCCTTGTAACACCAGCTATCTGCCAGTGAGAGTACCGTGGAAATCGGTCCACCCTTTCCGGAGATTAGCCGAAACAAACTGGAAATTTAACGTCACTTGAAAAGTTGATGATTTGTAGTTCAGCGTTCTAGCTAATGTAGGTATTTGCAATTGGAGATTCTTATAAAAAAATATACCCACTGTAGTACTGGACGATATATATGTAGTTTATCAGTACAGTAAATAACAGTGTAGTGAGAATTGAGAATTGTACACATCAAAGCTGCCGTACCCGGGAATAGACAAATTAAGTTAATCTATTATAGTTCTAAAACTAACTGGCGTGCTTTTGATCGAACTAAATAGATTTTAAACTATACTATTCAGTACTTACTTTTTTGAGTGAATAACAATCTCAGTTTAAAAAAAAATAACACGTTATTTAATACGTTAATTGCTAGTTATCCCGGTATTGGATGATTGTTAAAACCTTCTTACTTGTAGTCATCAAAATAAACGTTACTAAGAGCTTGTTTATTCTACTTCTATATTGTGGAAATTAATTCAAACAGATCGTTAATAATATATAGTTGTATTATTTTTTTTTTTATTTGGCATAGTGTTAAAAGGGGTCTGACTGATCTGGTCTTCTTTATGATTATACTCACTAACAATAAAAACTATTTTATTTTGAATTTCGAAAACTTAGGTTAAGTATTCGAAATTCAAAATAATATACTATACAAATATATACAGACCTTTTCTTTATTGAGCTTTTTTAGTTGATTTTTATATGTAGCATCTTTTAATCAAGAGTTCTGTAAAAGTACGATTGCGATTGGTTTTCTTATAAGTAAGAAGGAAATATTTATATTCGTTTATATAAGTACTTGATATAATTCATGTAACTTTCTTGTAATTTTCTGTAATGTGTATATAATTAAATAGTTATCGAATTTCAAATATAATTGTTATAAAACCGTGTGATATTAAAGGAATAAACGCAACATACAAATATCTGATAATATAAATATTTAGTTACCTCAAAAAATGGCTTACATCATGATAAGAATTTAGTGTGAAAACTGTAACAATTTTGTTAGACTGATAGTGATATAACAAATTTAACTAATTTTATATACCACTACGAATTTTCAAATTCATATTCGATGTGACAAACCCAAACCCGTTTTGAAAATGTGACATAATTACACCTTTATTTATAGGTACATAAAAATTTTAATTGTTGGAACTTAATTTTATATATAAAGTCAGTGATGTGACTAGAGTAAACTGGGAAATATCCTTTCTGCTTCGTTTTCGGGCAATCTCAGCAGCACAAAAAAGCTTTGAAAATTTAAATAATCCATTTAGAAAACAAATTTCCTTGGAAAGTTGTCAAGTACTTGACATAGCCATTATTATTATATTTAAAGGAAAAAATACATTTAAACATCCCTTATTATTTATCGTTAGAATAAATGTCACGGAATAAAATAATACATTAATAAATTTAAAAGAAAGAAAATTATTATTTTATTAGAAGATAAGTAAATATCACTTTCGAATGATAATATGGATTGTACTTTGATTATATTATATATGTGTAAATGGAACATCACAGGCCAAAAATGGACCAAAATTGGTATACAGCTGTCAAATGTGTATGACGTTATGGAAAGTGCATGTAAACAAAGTAGAATAATAGGTACTTAATTAAACAAATATTTAAAGTAATGTTTAAGTAAACCGTTACATTCGTACGATATCAAGGCTCTCCAAGAGTCTAAAACCTATATCAAAAATTCCAGACGGCAAACAGTGTCCCAATATTTACACCAAGCTCAAAATAGAACTTCCAAGTGAAATTTCTTTACTCAAATTCTGTCAAAAGCCGGTTGTTTTTCGCAAAGTAAATCTAATGTACTGGGAATGGGTAATCACCCGGGTTAAAACCCACGACTGGGTAAAAACCCAGGTGATTACCTATCTCTAAATGTGACACCTCTCACTTGTATTCAAATTACTTACGAACTCCTTAATATGTACCTCATAATAAAATTTAGCTACCTACGTAATTTAATGTACGTGAGTAAATGGGTGGACAGTTGTTTAGCCCGTGTTTTAAGAAAAAAGGGTTTGTTCTTACGGTTGTGTTCGATTGACGTAAAAGTGGTCAGTTGTCTATTCATAGATTGTTAGTGCGCAAGAGTTTTGTAAATTCTGTACAGCGACAATAGTAAGTTGATATTAAGCCAAATTCAGACTCCTTATCGATGTCGTGGTCAGATGTTAGAATTTACCACTTCATGATGTGTCCGACTATTTTCTGAAATGGCCGTATTTTATGATATAGCGAGCTAAAACTGACTGTATCGTTTAAACGTCAACGTTTTATGATATATTATGTCAAATCCAAATTTTGCCATATCATGAAAGGTTAAATAAAAAATCCAAAAAAAAAGGAACGTATATCTCTCTCTTAAGTTGTCAAAATGACATTTCACTGCACCTTTATCTTCTATTTGAACTATTTGCTTTTAAAACAAATTAATTGCCTGTCGCCATGATGCATAACAAAAACAAAACCATATCAGCGCCTCTAACTGTAGATAACGTAACTATTTTACGATGTTTAACCATAATCATGAAGTAGTTGTGCGCGGTTCTGTTCATCTCGTCAAACGCTGATTATATTATTTATTGATCTGGCCGGACCATATCATAATGTGACCGACCATTTCATGAAATACGAATATTTCATGAAATGGTCGGACACATGAAGTGATCAGTTTTTAGATCTGGCCTCGACATCGATACAGCTTATTGCTGATTTGGTCTGTGGAAAGCTTTTTTTTATCAGGCTGCATTTAGACATTATGCGGCCTACAATAAATAGCTTATATATGTATATATATACTCGTAAGGTGAACTGTTACGTGAATAGTATAAAAAACTCGAATAAATAAATATATTTGATCATCTTCTTCGGAAGGTCATGGGTTAGATAAAACAGGCAATAGATAAAATTTTATAAAATTATGACTGGACATTAAATAAATGTATTACTGTGCAATGTGCAACTATAGACAGAGAACTGATGTTAGTGTACGCGTGGTAGAATTTAGAACTCTTGGCTATAGTTGTCTTGCAGTAAGTATTTCAAACTATGCTTGCATTTGCTCAATTTGGACTTTCTACGATAATTGTAAGCTTACAGTATCCACCGTTCGATTAGTGTATAATTTTGTATTTATAAAATCATATTTAATTAAAGTGAAAATAAAAGGGAAATGATTTAATGTGATATCGAACAGGTTTGTTTTATTTATATTCCTTATGTGTATACACATACATAATATGGATATGGAATTTAAACACATATGGAAAGACGGAAAGAATGAAAATGTATTTGTGATACCACATCGTAATACATGTTTACAATTTATAACATGCCTACAGTGCCATAGCGTGTTCCCAGCTAAAATAATATTTGCTGTATTTTTTACTAAGAGAGAGATATTGGCTACGGTTGTGTTTGATAAAGGGAAGACTGTTACTGCTGCATGATATACAGAGGAACCTTTGCTACGGATGACAGTAAGACTTACTTTCAGCTAAACTAAATAGCTATTCATTTACTTGCCAAAATACTGGCCTGTTGGTTTAGTGGTTAGTGATCCTAACTGCTGAGCCAGAGGTCGTGGGTTCGATTCACACCCAGGACAAATACTTGTGTGATGAGATGAGCACAATTATTTGTTATGTGTCTGGGTGTAATTTATCTATAATATCTATGTATTTAGAAATATATAAGTATGTTTATCAGCAGTCTGGTTACCATAGTCACAGATAATATAATACTATACTAGTACCATAGTACAGGTTTTGCCTAGTTTGTGATCAGACGGCCGTGCGTGAGATGTGTCCAGTTATTATTATGTCCGGTTATTATTTATTTTATTGTTAGGTACATGAGCTATTAGTTGACGAGGCAGGTATAAATTTCGTCAGTAATTCTCTCCTCTTGGGCGATAATTCGTAAAATGTTTCAGAAAGTTGTATCATGAAGCCTCGTCAGATGCGGTTCCGTCTGGGAGTTGAGGAGCAGCAGTCTTCCGCGCCCGTAGAAAAATATAATATTTTAGTCATTTCCTCCCGATTGAGAATTGTATCAAATTATAGCTAACCCAATAATATATGAAAGAAAAAGAAAAGCCAACTGACTATCTAGTGGTTTATTATACGTCAGCTGGTCACATGAACGTGAAAAAATATGTATTTATACGTTCAGTGATTTCTTCTCAATTGAAAATTTAGGAGATGAGAGTTTATATGCTATTGCGAATAAATATAAATGATAGCTGGCTGTATTCCGGTGGAGAGATTGTCAGCTGTTACCCTGAAAGGTGTAACGCAGGAGCCAGACGGGAGTATCTATCGCCTATTAAGATGCACCAGCTGACGAGTTTTCCCTCAGCATACTGCCAGCTGTTTTTTATGAATTCATCTGTTGTCGATTTTTACCCAGCTATGGTCTGAAGGTTCATAAGTGGTTGGGACTTAAAGGTGTGCATAAGACTAAACTAAAGTTTCAAGTGTTTTCTAACTACACAACAATGTAACACTCGTTTGTACCAGTTGTAAAAAAAGCTATAACAAAGAGAGGTACGAATTTTAATTTACGTTAGACCCCCACTTAGTTATTCTTGATTCAGAAGAATTCCTTTTTAAATCAGAATGGATTTATATGATATATTTCCAGTAGTTATTGCGCAAGACGAATTGCTGCCTCGTGACAATTGACTGTAGCGATCTCGAATGTGCACAAAATAAACATTTGTTGTTTTTTAAAACAAAGTAGGTAGCCAGTGGCAAGCAGCTATTTTTTGAAATCTACTTTTTTTACTATTGAATTGATCAAAATGGACAAATGGGTCTTAATTTGTCTGCATTTATATACAGTTTAGAAAGTTCTCGGTGACTATTTCAGTTCGTAACAAATTGACTTTGTCAGTGTTATGTAAATGATGCGTAATGCAAGGAAATGAAACGACAAATTGGTATTTCATATTTTTATTTTTTACACTTTACGTCGGTGACCGTAAACGAATTTTACTACATCGCTCCATCATTTCAATTACAAGTTAGAATGATACTAGAACATAAATATTTTTTCGTATTTTATTTAAGATCAAATAGATAATCTTTTTTACATCCTAATGTAACGATATCATTTAATTTAATTTGTCATTATATTACGCAAAATACAACAAATTAAATTACAAAAAAACTTAAAATTAATTATACTCTTTATCGGAGAGAACAATTACCTAAAAACTAAAAATTGCAATTACAATTTATAAATACTCGTAACAAAAGTTGAAGGAACTAAATATTTTGAATTTTTACTAAATTAATACAATCACATTATTATATCAACTAAAATAAGTACTCAATGTCGTACAATATATTATCTATTAATTCTTTACGTAATTACATTTGGCTCCTGATGTCACCTATGCTTAATGAGAACTGTGCTGAAAAGCTGAACGTAGTTTATAAGAACGTGTCTAGCGGCGTAGAGAAGCCAGAAGAAACGAATATACTATAAAGAAGTGATTAAAGCATAAGGTAAACCACAGAACCGTAAGAATGTACAAAACATATAGGTACCCTCTGAACTTTGTAAAACACTCATCATAACCATTTCGTCAATCGTAGGACTTACACATTAATAAATAACAAAACTTAATTACAAAAAAACTTCTCAATTAAAACTTTAACAAAAATCACTCTAATACTGCTGAATTTGTACGAATTAGGTAAAATATTGAACGTAATCTATGGTCGCAAGTCACAACACATACTCTGAGAGAATATTGGGAATAATAAAATAACCGAACGTTCAACGTGAAAATATTTGTTTATAATTTTTGGCACATGTATTTACGTTTCATATAGATAATTGTTTATTTATCCAATACATGACCTTATTTATTATCTACACGTGATCCGTTACATTTATTACAAAAAGTGCGCGGTTTTTGCATGTTCTAGTGTTGCCAGCCTAAACAGAATGAGACAAAAGCAATATAAAATCTGTTAAAACTATTACAATATTTTAATCATATTTAATCGTTTAATATATAAAATCCCTGTAATGATAATATTGTTATTATGAAGTGACACTATGTGTTACTACTGTATGTAGTTATGAGGATTTAACTGCAGCTGTACTGTATGTGTAATGTACAATATTTTTTATAAAATAGAATCGTAAATAGTGTTCAGTCTTCTGTTGAGAGATTTTCATGTTTCGACGACTATAGTTACTTAATTTGGATCAATACGTTTTCCTGAAACATTGTTTTTTTTAAGGAATTTAACTGTCATAGAACGTAAATACTGTTTAGTTTAGGTATAGCATATAAAGAAAACGATATATTTAACAGATAAAGTTCATTATGATACAAATTATATTTACAACAGGTAAAATGTATCTAACTAACCACACGGTATCTCTAGTGATCACTGTATACATTTATCTAAAGCCAGATAGTATGAACCTTTTATACTAACTTTCATTATTTACTAAAATCTTGAAAGCTCCTTTTTATTTGAACATTGAGTGCAGATACATTATTTGTCTAATCGTAGCGCGCACTGTCATTTAATAACATTTAATTTTCATGTAATTTTATAAAAGGATCCAAACTGACAATTACCAGATTGTTATGTAAATTTAATATCTAAGATGGTTTATGCAATGACTCTAGTCTTGCTATTAAAAAGTTATTGTTTATTTCATAGACAAGTAATTAATTATTGCGCCAGTGCTGCTATTTGGATAATCTGTATTTTGTGACGTTTTTGTGTGTTTGTGGTGTGTGGGTGTGTCTGTGTGTGTGACTAGTGCGTCGCGGACCTTCTGTGGCGTGCTGCATCCCCTCACTCGGGCCAGCTCACTGATTCACATCACTAACACTACAACAATTACAAATACACTACTATTTACCATTTTAGACACATATAATGTCTTCTTATTTACTGGTTAATTCAAAAATGTATATCCCATTAATTTTTTATCAATAACTATTTACATTTAAAAATTGTTTATTATCGAATTATAAACTATTATTACGAAATATTTTACAAACTTTGGTGAAATGCAGAAGTGAATTCGCACGTATAACGTATTATATCTACATAAGGTTCACTATGAATCGACAAATCAATTGAAATTTATTTAATAAAAATCGTAAGAAATTATATAATACATTATCTATAAATAGGGAATGTAACGGAATGTTAACAATAATGAAATTCGGAATGTCTTAACGATAACAATCACAACACCTTTCATACTTATTGCACTCCTTCAAAATAAATTATCGCCTATCACTTAATACGCGACATTAATATACATTTACAATATTAACACATCTTTTAAATATAAATTTAACTAATTTTAATGTGGACGTCGCCGGTAGCGATCTCCGGAGAATTCACAAATACATCCTAATACAAATTACTTTACCTTAAAACTGAAACTTTTCTAGTGTATTCATAGTAAGTTCCAATTAAGTATTGCACATTTCAAACAATAGCAATAAGACACGGCCTCTTTAGCTACCGGTCAAGTTATTTAAGCGAGTTTTAGGTTCCAATCGAAATATTACACTATGTGGCCTCTCGCCAGATCTTCAATTTGCCTCGCGAGTGATACCTACATACATTTACAAAGTAACAAATAATTAATAGTGTACATCACATAAATATGAAGAACCTTGTCCCACGTTCGCGGTTCGTGGTGGATAATTTTTCATGTTTTTGTGACTTACACTAAGGGTATAACAATTCACCACACTTTTGTGGCGTGTTGACATTCAAAGATGTTCAAGTTTCACAGAAGTACCACTAAGCACACCGACCTGAAGTTCTGCTAATGATCGACCATAAGATATAAAATTAATTTCTAAAACACGTAATTAAGATTCTTCACGACTTATTAATACACTAACTAAATTCCAGTTTTAGTCCGTCAACAGATATACTTAATAAACAAACTTCTTGCGATGGTTGTAGGCTATCAGTCGACAGCTCGAGAAGTTGTTACTGAATACACTTAACGTTTGTCTAACAGTTGAAGGTACAGTGCATATCGAAGACGTATGATGATGGAAGATATTAGGACGCCTAGTCCTGTCCGTTGTGATGCAGAAGCGTACGATTGTCCGGTGGATGCGTCGGGTGTGAGGGCGCGCGGTATGAATCTCCCTCTTCGTCGGCCGAGTTCTCCTTTGATCTATCACTCTTACAATCTTCTTCTTTCGTTACTCCTGACAGCGAGTCCAGAGCCATCGGCATCGACTGGTATAGTTCCCTCGCTTTTTCATTAGGCGGGAGTAGATGCAGCATGTTGAGCGGCATCGGAAACCCTGGAGGGAACTCCGGGTAGAACCCTTGCTGGAATGGATTAAACATTGGATTCGAGGCGATGTCTGGCTCGGAACTCGCCGGTCGTTGGCTCGCATTATGATGCTCGTCTTTTTCGTGGTGTTTGCTTGAAGGTTGATTGTTGTTGTTATGGCCGGAGTTTAGATTCAGCACGTCTAGCGGACCGCCGATACAGTCTTTCCTCAGCTGTTCTAATTTTAGGCTCTTTCCGTATTTACCGCGGACGTACATCAGCAGTGAATTGTAGGGGATACCGAAGATTCGGGATGCTTGGCTCGTCGTCATTTTCTTGTTCCACACGTGTTGCAATGCTTCTGTAAGTTCGGCGTTGGTCCACGACCTAGGGGGGCCGCCACGCGGTGCGCTGTGTTGCCCCTTTGGTCTCCCTGCGGAAGAAATATAATAATGTTGAACCGATTTAAGGATTTATGCCAAGACAACAGAAGTATTAAGCTAACTAATTACATAAGAAAACAACACCAGCTCGGAGTTTTGTGATTTACGATCGCCCAAGTGCGGGTAAACAAGCACGACATGTGCCGTGTGCCGCGCGCCACCGCGACGGCATTACCCGAATGCACCATTATCTAATAACCATGTTTCGGCTGAGCAATAACTGTACCGAGCGGTATTTTGAGCGAGCAAAATGAGCGGGTTGCGGCGACATTTTGTTGGCGGCGATTTGTCATTAATTCGATGCGAGCACGCGACTATTAGCGTGGTTTGTCAAAAAAAAATGCGGACATGCATACGCCGGCGACGTCGCCCCTAACTTTATAGTTTTATAATTTCAACGGAGCACGTTAACTCGATTCCGATCAGATAATTTAAGGAACATTTTGGAACGTCGGAGGAATGATATTTTATTATGGAAATTAGTTTTTCTTTTAATAGTCATAGCGGGTCACGCGAGCGCCGTTGAGAATTAACAAGGATGTTTTCCATTTGTATCTCGTTAGCAAGCAGAAAGCTGCCGCGATGGCAGAGTCGTACATGTGCCTGTCTAGAGCGATGGGCTTTAATCGATCGGGACTATTCAACTATTGTGTGCGGTCGGGAACAGAGCGCACCGCCCGCGCGCCCGCGCCGGCCACAACTGGGAGCGTATTCAAAGCATACGTTAGACTCGCCGTCTGTTCCCCTATGAGATATGATATCAGATCGTCTTAATAAACATTTGCTTGGAAACAATGGGCGTTTAACATTCGCGCTGTGCGATTGCGAGAGCACTTGATGTGTGATGGGGACGCGAATATGCAGTTTGTGCATTATTGCGCCGCCATGCATTGTTACTAGTGGCGTGCTCCTGCTATTCCTGATACGAGTGAAGTAGCGCTTGCTCCATTGTTCCAGATAACTTGAATATGTGAGGCATACGAGTACAATTAACTGCTTATCTATGAGTAAGTTTTGGCTGGGTACTTTCATCGGAAAAGATTTCTTTTAAATTTTAGAATACTTACCTGTTTCGGCAGTATGTAATTTTTAATGTTTTTCATTGTTTTGAATTCAGATATATATTATGGTTAAAGTGTGTTGTAATATATACCTATGTTTGAAATAGCACATTCATGTCGCTGGTGTTGAGATAGTTTGAAGACGCTGTAAACCAGTTCCATGTTGGAGGTGTGCTTGTTTGCAAACTTAATTTTCTACAAAAATATACTCGACCTCTTTGTGCATAACCTCTATAATACTCGTAACGCCGTATTAAGTTTATTACTATTACTACTTAGAAATAGGGGTAGGATTCAATATCAACTCACATTTCTTTTTAACATTTGTGAATAGTTGTGCATCTAGCGGCGGCGCGCGGTGCTCCACGTCCATGAGCGGGTACATTTTGTGTTCCATGCCTGGCGGGAACAGGCCCAGAGGCGAGTCCATCCCGAACACTGTTGACAAAGTGAAAACACATATTAGTATTGGTGACAAACGATTCTTACTCTCTCATTAAATGCCAACGTTCTAATGGGGTATGCCCTACCTACTTATATAGGTATCAGCTTAAACGATAACGAATAAAATGATAACTGCATTGTATTTGTATTCAGCTCAAAGACAAAATCAATTCACGAATTTTTATTAAAAACTATCGATCACGCTACGCAAATGAAACAAGACTTACATTGTGTCAACGTGTTAACTTTTCCAATTCGATCTAAATCAGTACGTTGTCGGTATCTACTAAAATAATTGTTTGGTAAAAATATGTCAATCTCGCTGCTCGACTGCATGTTACATTTAGTTAGAGTGATATTTACACAATTAATAATTTGTATGTTGTAAAAAATCCATCCAACAATTTTGCCCAAATACTTAGATAATAAGAGTACCTAAGCATAAAACTAAAAATACCGAGCCGACTCAAAACCAAAACAGAAAAGTAAAAAAAAACATCTATCTATAATCTGAAAAGCTGAGCTCAAACAGGGCTCAGTCAGCTGTAAGTTGAATATCTTTCTGATTCCAGATGATGCTACAGCATCAGGTCAAGGTTACTGTGTTCTTGTAATATCATTCAAGTGACCAGAACAGTTAAAGTCACTAAGAAAAGAGCTGGTGATCAGATTTCTTTGAATTACAGCCAAGAACACTCTCAAGTCACCTTTCAAACAAAAAACTGAACGAAATAAGGTCTATCCGTTTACGAGCGATACGATACAACAGACTGTTAAAGTCATTTATTTGTAATTGCAACATTTTAAATAATTATGGTAACATTTTTGTTAATCTGTCGCTTTGCTGTCATCCTTCGCTATGATCGAATATTGTAATGGCTGTAATTTTTACTTCTATCATGTGATTTTTGTGGTCTCATAATTAATAAATCCAGTTATGAACATCAAGTGTTCAATTACATTATCACAGGACACGTAACAGACAGAGATACACATGATTAACTTAAAATACTCCTCCTTTTTTATGCGTCGGGGGTTACATCATTAATTTATCCAACAAAAATGCCTATAGAATCTAAAAAAATTCTGAATCAATTCGGTTATTGTACGGATGGACGTTAACAGACAGAAGTCTTAAATGGCAGTACCATTTAAGACTTCTGTCTGTTAACGTTTTTTCAACCACTAGAACTGTTGGGTGTTTTACCATAAATCGTATGTTATATACATATGTTATATATAGCCCCTTGATTTACATTTGTTATTCATTATTACGACAACGCGTCAGAAACCACTGGTTGAAAAATGTAATCCTCGATGCAACATAGTATTGATTGAATGGCATTAATATTAAATACCTATGTAAAGTTATGAATAATTTATACAATGGTTCGCGTGAAAGTATCGCGCGTTGAAGGCTCTGCGAATATTTGTGCAACAGTTTAGTGTTTCTACTCACTACTAGATGGCGCTAGTGATATGAAAGGTAAAATGTTGGTTGACATAAATGTTCTTGATGATGTCTATGTTTTGAAGGTATAGGTAGGTATTTTTTTTAAATATGTACACGATCAATATAATGAAGCCTAAAGCTACTTTCTTTGAGTATTTAAGATATACGAAATATAGTTATATAGTTGATTTCTTAGGTTTTGCGATTATTCCTTTCACAAGGTTGATGTTCAATAACAGTATGAACCTCATGTTTCTTAGCTTTTTAGCTTCCACGATCTTTTAAAAGTCTGAACGTAATGTACTACCTACATAATTAATGTATTAAACAACCTCAATTACCATAATAAATTCTAACATTATGTAACTAGTTCAAGCATGTTTGTTCGCCTGATATATTTACTTAATAAGACGAGAGTAAAGGGTTCAGCGACGCTAAAGTGGACTTCAGACGTTAACAATTGCAGAAGAATGTAAATACCATCTCTTCCTAGGTGTCGACGCCCGCTAATCGGACGCGACATCGGGACCGGGACTACAGCGGCCAACCTTTTGTTGTAACAGATTAAGTTCCAACTAAAAAGTTTTGAACGCACAACATTCACTGGTATAAGAACTTTCGTGAGTCATATTCATATTAAAAAAAGATGTGCGATTTTACTTACTGCTGACCGATCGTTTCACTCCTTGATAAAAGTCTCCCGTTGGGCCTTAAACTAATCACGCAACCCGAAATACACAAGTAAATAAAACCCTTTAAAATAGTCCCTAGTCAAAAGTTTTATTTTTATGGTATAGAGGGCAAACGAGCAGACGGGTCACCTGATGGTAAATGACTACCGCCGCACATGGGCACCTGCAACTCACACAACGAGAGTCACAAGTCCGTTGCCGCCCTTTAAGGTGGGAGTAGGTGAAGAGGAGGGTGAGTAGGGAAGGGCGGGAATAATGGAGAGGGAAGGGGGAGTCGAAAAGCAATGCAAGCATTGCTTCACTATCGGTTTTCTGTGAGACCGTGGTATATTTATTATCAATCCGGTCGAGCCGGCTCCTATGTGCCGAAGCATGGCATGGCTCTCCCACGAACGAAACCGTTTTTGTCTGTCATTGATTAATAGAACCACTAATTAGAATGGTAGGTATATTTTGTCGTATACCCAACACGACATTATATAGGTACCTAATATTATGTCGTGTTAGGTATTTCTTAGTTTTGGCTGTTGACGTCATATTGTCGCGGCACCGACGGTATACGCATTTTTTTTTTGTGTAGATATGGTTGATAGATACAGCACAAGTGTCTTCGCTAATGTTGCGAATATCTGTAGGCACTGATAACCGTTTGCCAACAGCCACGTCATGCGCTTGTTCGGCAATTTATTTGTAAAAAAAAGATCTTAATACATTTCCACCAAAGAATCAAGTTGCAACCGTTGAACACAGACCAGAACGCTGCCACTTTGTAACACAAACCTTCAAGTATCTTGATTTATATCTAGTAAGTATTTTTATTACTCTTTCTTATACAAGAGAGATAGTAAAAATACTGTCAATTTATATTATAAACAAAACTTACATTTGATATTATGACTAAGTATATATTTAAATATCAATATATTTATCCTCAGTACCAATAAAATCGATTCAATCAAAAACATTAATGGCATTCAATAGCATTTATAATCTTGAAGCGCATCTGTAGTGGTCATTCACTCATATGAAATTTTAATTAGGTTGAGCTTTTGCACATGAAAGCAACTTTCTTCACCGTTACATTAAACTGTTTATTTAAGTAGCCGATGCTCTGATTTTTACCCTACTGCGGCGAAGGACAGGAAGGTTATTTACATGATTAAATGCATATCATGAAAAGCGTTTGTTCAGAATCAGTGATAGAATTTCTGAACAACATTTTAATAGTAGGATTATTGCCAATGTTGTACATATCTGTGGTCAATGTTAGATGTTATCAAATCTTTGTAAAAATTGTATAAAAAATATTCTAAAAAAAACTAATTACTGTTAATAAAAGAAACTTCCATTATATTATATTACTTAATAAATATTCTGCTCCTACATGTTCAGAAACCTTTTCTTTAGGTAAACTTGTGAATTCTATCCAAATTTCGCGTTCCATGAAATAATTATGTGTTTACGGGAATACGCGTTCACGAAAAGGTATTATTACATATCTCTGATAGAGAGCCGGTGCCCACGGCCAGTGCACCCTGGTCGAAACGTCAGGCAATTCAGAGGTATGTAATACCTTTTCGTGATCGCGTTAATTCCCGTAAACACATAATTATAAACTTGTAAATATTCCCGTGTACCTACTTGTCGAACTATGTTTATTAATAACTTACGCCCGTTACTGTTGCACCTATTAACAAATTATTTAAAAAAAAATAATCTTTAATAAATTTTAAAGGATGAAAAACTTGAATGGACCAATATCGGAAATATCGGAACATTTTTCCCATTCCTAGTACAGTATTGTTTATGCTTATTGATAAATATTTCCTATGTCTACCTATATCAGTTTTTTCCCTAACTGGCTATTCTAATATGACCCTTCAGTCGCCTTGGGTTGTTAAAGGTACATCGTCGGATCCTGTTACTGGAATAAGAACGATATTATATGCTTACATCAATTGTTAGCTTACCAAAACTGAGGTCTATTGATTTTCCGCATTAATTGCGTAACAGATTTTAACGGCCGGGTTTTGTAGTTTTGTTTATTCTCCAAGATATAGATGGCATAGTTTTTCGTTGATGCAGGTATTTAGGGTTTTCGATTCAATTGTTTTAGTAATTAAACAGAATATGCTGCATCTTTTTGACATGAACAAGACATAACTGTAACAGATCTACTTCAAATTTATAAAAGAAATAGAGCACAGCAGACTTTTACGGTGACCCCAATTCTCCTTCAGACGAGTTGCTATAGCTCTATGGTAAGAAGACTAGAGTTTGCAACGCGCGAGTGATACAATAGGTGTTGCCAGTGCTTAAATTAACCGACAACCACTAGTGTTACCACCTTTGGTAGTTTAAAACTAAAAAATACTCAAGGTCTTTAGCGGCAAGCACCACCTTAAGCCATAATCCCATGTTATCTCCAGTATTACTACATAAACATCGGTCCGTCTAATTAGGCATACTGTAGGTACTTAGATATTTCTACGATATGTGAGTTCGCTAGATGACCATCGTTTTATTTGCAGTATAATATGTACGGTCAGTATAAAATATTCTGACGGTACGGTCAGCAAGCTTTGCGAGGATAAAATCTTCTTGAAAAATTACAAAGGTGGGTTGAAGACAGGTCAGTAAAGATGGCACAATAGTGTATTAAGCACTTCTCCAATGGGGGGCAAGGCTCAGGCATTCAAGGGGGGATCGCCCCCCCCCCAAAGTAAAAATCCAAAATGTTGAACCTAAGAATTAAATAACCCAACAATCTTGCGACTTAAACTTTGAATATTTTTATTTTATATCCTGGAGATAGCTAATAAACATACGCAAAATAATTTGGACTGTCTTGGAATATATCAATGGAATGGTATCGGTAAAAGCTTTTTTATATATATATTATTTTTATACATATTTACTTTAAGGGACCTTTTTTTTTTGACAGCGACAATTTTAGTCCTCCCCCCCCCCCGTCCTCGAGTTGGCTGTCTGGTTCCGCCCCTGGCAGGGCTTGCTCTTCTCTCGAAACGCTGAGACAAGAGTTGATGGCTTAAAGGTTGCGTTACGCATATACCGGGTCTTCTGCCAAAATGCCTTGTTATGTGATTCTCCACGTTTTACACGGAAAATATGGGTTGTTATGAGATGTTATGAAGCCTTAGTTTTCTGAATAAACGGACTATCAAACTAATTTCAGAAAGTTTCTTATAAGTTAACAGATTTACGTTTTTTACATACATACTTATACTTGTCATGCAGATATATTGTCCATGCCTTAGTCTATTGTTACAAATATAAAATATTTAATTTTGGTTTTAGAATTGACATTATCACTAGTATTAAACATATGTATTATTTACTGATACGACAGACAGACAAACAGAGAAAATAAAATGCATAGGTATTGAATATAAGTTATATCGAAGTGTTTTAATTAAGTATCAAAATGTTTGCTACAAAATTGCGTTGCGATAAATTAATTAAGATTTCCGCACGCAGTGTCTTTGTAATGTCGGGTACTTTTACTACTGACGGTACTAACGAACCGTTAATACACGTCACTAGTTAGAGCACTGCGATCCAGTCTGCGACTCGTTATTTTGCATAATTACCGACAATCAATAAGCCCACATTCGTATCGGATGGAAACTTAAAAATAAATGTATTATGTTGATGTAGAAAGTTGGTTCCGTATGCTTTATTGCTTCTGTGTTGTTTATTAGCGTATAAACGAATACACTAATGTGTCGTTAATTACGATTTACAGCCGTAGTAATGAGTTTACATTTCCAACTCACTTTTGTAAATTACGTCACACATATGCCTGCTGCCATATTAAGTTTCGACTTCGGAAGCCGGTTATAACAATGAGAGGTTTCTTCGAAATAGCCAATTATTCCGAAATAAAACAAAAACCAGTGTATAGTTGTTATCATTGTAGGCTGTTTGGTAGCAATAAGTGGTTAAATACCTATTGACAATTTAACTTGAAGCATACAGCCTACATATTCTCAGATATAAAGGCTTTTGACCGCGGCTTCGCTCGCATTAAAGTTACTTTTTTATCCCTCGGGAACAGTAGTAAGAGTTTTTTTTTCTGTATGAAATCTGATGTATCCTATGTTTTTTTGTGCATGCAAAATTTCGTGATGATAATATTAGTTAGAAAGTTAGTAATTAACTAGTGGATCTGCCTTAGAACCTGCACCAACTTGTTCAGAATTAAGAAAAAAATACAGACTTATTATCTCTTTCACTAAAGAAAACGACAGAAAATAGACAATAACTAGATGTAGAATAAGGTTACAACCGTTTTTGGTACACCATGCTGGCAAGGTTGGGATTTATAAGTATGCATGATAGCTATGTTCCCTGGTTCCCATATACTGTGTGTATTGAGAAACAATGTGGTACTTTCCAATACTTTAACTGTTGGTGGAATGGCGTCAATTAGGATTTCCTCGCGTACCTAATTAATACCAACTAATATTGCGTTTTCTCGCAATGGTTTTTCTGAATATTATTAAAATCAAAACATTGTAGTAATCAAAGTTGGTACTTTGATAATAATTTAATGAAGTCTGTAAACGAATTTCTCAGGATGCCTTATCTGTGTATTTTATTATTTTAATAGCATTTGATCGTACACAATTGACGCAATAACCACACTCATAGCTTAAAGAACCAGCTAATGGCTCACTAAGGGTACTACACCAAATACAATTACTAGCAAATATCTAAACATTATTATTATAACTAATAAACCTAGTAAATATTTTTATTAATTAATTATGGAACTCTAAACATAAACACGTTTAGAACGAGATATAAGTGGCTATTTTTAATTGGTTGCTTTTTATAGTGTGAATTATAACATAGGTACCAACCTATTAGAATTAAATTTCATCGACTCGATCTATTATATCCATAACCTTAATTGTATTATTGTTATATATATTTATGGCCACAATGCAAGGTTAGTACCTAAGGAAACGTGTACAGTTGGAGTGCCAAGTGTTTAGTAAAAAAATGCGTTATTACATAACATAAAAATCGTTCCCATTTCGATGTGATACAAAAATACCATTAATGTAATAGCAAGCAATAGCCTACTGTTACAAAGTTACCCAAAGAAAAAACGGTCATCATGTTTTGTGATTTTGACGTTCATAGCATAAGTTAAATTTTACGGCTACATCCCATTACAAAACGTAATCCGAAATCGATTCAGTCATCAAATCAAGCGAAATATCGATTTATAAATTTAAACAAGAACAACTTAACGCGAAAGTAGCGAAATTTACTAATTTAACGTCAAATTTAGAAAAGAAATTTGATAAAAATACTTTATCTGCCTACATTGAAATAATTGTTCAGACGATCTAGAAACTTAATTTTAGTGTTTATCTATAACAGCTACTCTATTTTCAGTATTATTATATTACATCACAATTTCTAGCAGAATAGCGTAAACCTTGCGGTCAATTAGTCGTAGCGAAGTCGGCTCGCTTGACGCTTTCTAATTCCGGTCTCTCAGACCCCTTCAGAGAGCTATTCGACCATAAACAATGATTTACGAAACACACCCGCTAACTAGGCTCCCGCAATACGTTAGCACCACGATTCGATCCGTCATTTTTGCAGACAAATTTTTACATTTCACAACGTAATTTTTAACAGATTTTCGCAACGTACTGTAGCTGTGAAATAAAGTTTTCACGATACTGCTAATCTCATTTAAATCGAAATTTCAGACGAAGTTAGCCAACAATGAAGTTTACGATCGATTGACGTTTGCCCCATATGCAACACGCGTCGAAATCGAAAGTGCTCACAAACTAAGTTTGCAACTCGGCTCAACCCTTTCGCGGCCATGTGTACACAACTTGTCAAACTTCACCCCGTTCATTCAGACAAAAGTTGACGCACCCTCTCGCTCGCGCGTGGCCCACGCACATGTGTTGTTTCGTTTCTCATGCGTGCGTTTCCCTGTTACACGGCGGGCTGAGGAAGCTACGGTTCTTTGTTGAGCGGTACAGACAGAGGATGTCAGTAGCCGGGGTCGGGTTATAGCCACGTGATGTTTACGGCCGGGAAGGGTTCCATTCACGCCGTTTCCGAGGGCTCACACGTGCGGGGGAGGGCACGGTGACGTACCGTGGTGTGTGGGAGACACCGCGTGTTGTCTACGGTCAGGCAGGCGCGCGTGCTCGCCGTTTATTTTGCAACCAGATCTACAACTATAACTGTAAATTAACTTTATCGATCGGGCCCGAATCTAGGTCGTATGGAATCAGCATTAATTATCGTTTTAATCTAATACCGATGTCGAGTCTAGGTACAATAGATCACATGATAGATAGCCGCTCACGCCAAGGATACGAAAGCAATAATATCACGGGACGAGAATCGCCATAACTACCTACTCATAGAACATGCCGCAACTGGGTTAATCTATTGTTTCAGTGAAATATACGGTGTAATCGATGTGAGGAATAATTAAAGTGGAAAGAAGTCTAGGTCGATTGTGATGGCCGACTATCCTTGCATTGTTCGAGAAGATCGCGTGTCCAGTATAAGTCCCCAATACATAAATATTATGGGGTGTAAATACCGACGATTGTCCATAAAAGTAACGTAATATTTATAAGACTTGTAGACCTTGGACTCCGTTTGATTATCACTGATAATACAATGTATGCTTAGTTCAAATTTATTTTTATGTAATCTTGTGTATTACAAAATGGCACTGGTACATAGTTTTAACAAGAGTTCTCGAACATTTGAACATGTGTGAATCGTAATTAAGTTAGTTTCACAATGACAGAACGGTTTCCAAATTGCGCGCAATAGGTGCTATAACAAGAACACATTAGTGGAATCACACACGCTCACACGACCAGACGCCTGGGAGAGTTCATACAAAATACAAATGAATTACGGTCACTAATGCGATAATTTCGTAAGCTCACTCATCCAATTTTGCTTTTAGCTATTGAAATGTATTTTCGTTAACTTTCCACTGGTTGCGCGTCCCGTGTGAAGTTGTAGGAGGCCCCGCTTTCTATTGTTTCTGAACGAGCTTCCAAAATGAGTCGCTCATTGTCTATGCGCACGGAGTACCGACCATAGACGAGGATTTAATACCAGACATCTCATTTTTGTATGCTCGATTTATGGACCACACCGTATACACACTTTAATATGAAATTGCCCATTGTTATATTTGAATTGAGCCCAGTCACCTAATTAGATGTGTACTTAGTTATTGATTTTGGAGGGAAGGCATTTCATTAATATTTTGTTGTAAGCATGTTTATTATTTATCTTAGTAGAGTTAATAATGAAATTGCATTCATTTTCGAAAATATATTGTTTTAGATTAATCATTTTCGTAAGTGGTATTCTTGTGGTTTGATGGTTTGTTATGTGAATTAGCCTAAAGTATTTACGCTGACCAATGTTTAACGGATTTGTTTTAGAATTTGAACATTTTCAAAAGATTCAAAAATGTAGAATTCAGTTATAGTATAAATAGTCAAATGCGTAGTGACACATGAAAGTATATTTATAAAAAAAAATCTGTTGTTATAACAATAAAATCAATAATTACATAATATGTCCTTTTACTCAAATCAGCAAAATGTTTAAATCCGTCTTCTAAGTAATTGTCGTTGACTGTACAGTTTATAGTTTTGCGTTAGATCAGATGACTTGCTATCACACTAAAGTTCTGACACTTTTAAAAATCTAAAATTATGGTTTAATAAGAAACAATTCTGAAAGTAAAATTTACATTTATCGCCATTTTGCCGTAAGTAGAAACGTGTTCAAATTACAGTTACCCTAAACCTACCCTATAAATCTATTCTGTGTTCTTTCGATTATCTGTGGAAAGTTCGTGATCTTAATAAGAAGTTTTTTTATCCACTTTAAGAGAGGTATCTTCTGCATTACGCGCACCGGTACCTGCTTATGGTATGGACCATGTTACATAAAAACATTCAATTGTTTGTTTGAAAGCGTCACTTTTTATCTGATTTCATAACAGTATAAATCAAATGTATTCATTATTAAAATTATGTTTACCTTACTCAATTATTGTCCGAATGAAAGAGTTCTTATTACCTATCTGACTTAAGATTTATGAGGTGAAATAAAACGTATCACAATTTATATAGAGCAGCTTTTTAAAAGAGTTATAAAGTGCACTTGTTTAAAGTGCAATTTAGGTTTACTGCGAGCCATGAATAAATAATGTGGTTAACAGCTAAATCTTAAAATACTTTCACTGTACGTTACGTTTAGTACACTATAACTTTCAGTCCTTTCAAGTTCCGTATTATATCTAGACTTTATAACCTACTACATATTCTATTTATATCTCTTACTTGACAGGGTTTGTGAGTTAAACGGTAAATAAATATATACATATACGTATGTTTAAATCAATGTTTGTATATCAAATATATCATAGATATAGTCTGACAACGTTGGATCAATGACGATGAAATTCTACATTCATACACTCAAAATTGTTTAGGGTTTTTTTAGAATGCGAATACTAGATTAATATATTGCAAGTACAAAAATTTTGCCTGCATATGTTCGTGCTCGCAAAACATGAACAGTATACCTACTCCATTGGATTGTAATCTTGAAAAGATGCATTCCAATACGCGCATCGTTTTATAGTTAACTAGTGTATTATAAGAATGGTTTTGGTCTGTAGTAATAGTTATTTTATAATATAAATTATAAAGTTTCGGTATGTATATCCCATTTGCGATGTAATTATAAAAATGTTTGCCTGCAAATGGGAGTCAATTTTTATTCAATATGTTCTGCGGTCAGTACACGCTTCCGTTGCGTATGTAATCTATCATATATCCAAATCGATTGCGGCTCTCGAATCGATTCGGTGCCTCGAATGATACGAGTAAATAAAAAATCGATACATTCTTTGTTATCGAGTGTTAGCGCCTTTCTCCGTGAACTTAACAAAAAAAGCATTGTTATTTATATGAAATTAGTTTGTTGCGTAACTGAAAAATAAGATATTAATAGAATGAACGGGAGTTTCATCATATTAAGTTTTATAAGAAAAATTATTACTAAATTGCTTTTGTTAGATCGTATGTTGGCGGCAACTTGTTCTAATATTTTGTGGGATAAAGTAAGACAAGATTCTCGGATAAAAACACAATGAAATTAGATGAGTTTGCTTGTGGCGTGGCACCTTGTGTTGTTATTACCAACGTTTTCGCGGACCGCATTTCATGGAAGCTAAATGATCTGTTTACAAATTTTAATTAAGGTCAATATTCGCCATAATAGAAGAAGGTGTAAGTGTTTTAAAATGTCAACTAAAATAATGAATGAAGTATTAATGATGAAAACTAAAAGATGTTTGCTAAGACTTTCGTTTTAGCAAACATTGGGTACTTGGTTGTAGTTCAATAAAATGAGGTAGGTATCTAATACCTTCATTCAATAACTATCTATAATTTTCTTGTGCCATAAAATCAGACCTCCTTTTTAGGTTGACAAAAGGTAAAAGGTATCATTCAAGGGAAGTAAAGTAGTTATTTTAAATAATATTGATAACTTTCATTTTATTTAAATTATATATTTGTTTCAGTATCTAGGTATGTAGCATGTCATTAAAATAAAAAATATCTGCCGTTCTATTTTTTTACGTGGGAGAGCCATGCTTCGGCACGTATGGGCCGGCTCGACTCCGCTCGATACCACGGCCTCACAGAAAACCGGTAGTGAAACAATGATTTCATTGCTTTTCGCCGCGTGAGTGAGGTTACCGGAGGCTCTAACCCTTCCCTCTTACCTATTCCCATCCTTACCCCTCTCCTCCCTTCTAATCTCCCTCTCCCGTCTTCCCGCTCTTCCCCTCTCTCCCCCTCGGGCGGGAACGCACTTGTGAATCTTGAGTTACAGGTGCCCATGGGCGGTGGTAGTCATTTACCATCAGGTGACCCGTCTGCTCGTTTGCCCCCTATACCATAAAAAAACTTTCATAAATTTTTAGCCATCAATCCAAAACAAGATAAAAGCTTGGCGACAGCCGGATTTACGACTGCCATATTATGAAACGTCACATTAGCGTTATCAGTAAGGTTTACCGCTTTGCCACTTTTTACCCCACTTTTGTAGATATTTTAACTGCAGTGACAATTTTTTATATACGTTGAACAGAAAAGGACATACGGTACCTTACATCCCGAAAAACAGTACTATTCTCGAGGGTTAGAAAAATAGCTCATACGCTATATAATAATTATAAAACGTTAACATTTTAAGGTGTTCTTAAGTCAGAATTATGTGAATTGATACCTGACGTCTCCCCTGATTATAGGGAGATTTAATAAACTGGTAACACAATGTGTCACTTACGCAGTTACGTTCTTCTGTTAACATTATCCACTCAAAAAAATATCCTTGTTCCACTATATGAGTTATAACAGCAAGGTGTTGCAACTAGTTTTTAAAGTGCTAAAGAACCACACAATAAATAAATTAGAATTTTCAATTTGTCGTTTATAAAAACAGATTGATTTCACTTGACAGGTAAGTCTATTGAGATCTATTTTTTTGCTGCTGTTACTAGCATTTTAATATTGCCAAAGATGTGATGACCTAATCGAGTGAACACAAAAGATCTGAACACGAAAGACACATACATTTACATTTGGATATATTTTAGGTACTTGAACCAGTCGACCGCAACTCCAGGGAAAGACGGGCACTTCCAACGTTAGTGAATTAATTCAAAGATCAAGAAGTAGATTCGATCTGACACATACCACTGTTCCGTCAACCCGATACCCTTAACGCAATGAGGTAGTGGCTCTTCAGGGCTGCGGGGAAGAAAACCTAAGGATAGCCCATCATATGATCATCATCATCATCTAGTAGATCTATTTTAAGACTAGGTACTTAAATAATCACGGATAAGTGAAAAAAAAAACACATAAATTGAAATACATTATATATTCTAGAACATTCTAAACATAGACTTTACAGAATAAGGTATTTTGCTCTACGAATGTAATTAATGATCAAGAAACATAATATTGTAAGACAGGTTAGGCAATAGGCAATCGGTATGTGTACATTACGGTTCATAATTAATTTAGAAATTAAATTACATGTATTTTCAAAGTTTTCAGTTTTTTATTTGTTCTACAAATATGCGAAACTCAAGCCGCCATGATCTTACGTCATCACGTCAGTAAAAACAAAGTAAATTGTGGATTTTCATATAAATTTTCGAATATTGTATTCCTCAGTGTTTTTTACTTCAGTACCTATTGCCATTGACAACTGCAATTTAAAGGCAGACAGTACAAATATACCCAAAATAAGGTCCTTCATAAGATTTTTATTTTTTTACCATTTTTTTTTCAAATTACGGACTGTGGAAACATCGATATAGGATGTATTGTTCTATCTTCATCACCAATCATAAGTATTGTATTAGTAGTGTAACTCGGGACTTAATAGCGAATATATTTATAAGGTATAATACCATTTTTGGTTACCCGACGATTCGATCGGATTTTAACGATTGTGATCACGAGTGGACTGGTGAGAGCTCAGCGACGCGTCCGTGAAGTGCGAGTTTCAGCAACTACCCGCACTTGGTCTTTATTATTTAGACTTTAAGTATATATGTATCAAAGTTGCGAAAGTTTAAAAACATAACGATTATGACAAATTATAACTTTGGCAAAAATGCAATAATTTACTACCCACATGACATTATTGACGAATGTGCAACATGCCGGTCCAGTGTTTTCATCATTGAATTGAATAAAAATTTTGCAAATTATTTATTATTAGTAAGTACTGTTTGTTGCCTTAGGATGAAATTAAAACACTTTTAAAATATGGGTGTAAGATCCTATTGCTATAAGGATCTATTAGGTTTTATATTTTATTTTATTCCTTTCAGATAAAGATAGGTCTAGTTTCAATGACATCAATGCCTGAATGTAAAAAAAATGTTTTTATATCATAGCGTACAGTTGATTATTTTATACTGTAGACATAAGTACAGGCTATCAATATTCAATATAGCTAGTATTGGCTTCAGGCGCCTCACACGATCCAATCACGATAACATACAATCTTTAATCTATTTGTATGTAATTTTCATTATAAAATAAGTGCTAAATTAATTCTTTACAAAGCAAACGTTACATAAATTATGTTAGCGCAATGGAAAGTGAAGTGCAATTATAAATTAAAGTACCTTTTGTTGTGTTAATAACGGCGCGAATCATTTTTATTAGTCAAAAGAGTGAATGTGTTACTCATATTGACTTGTGAACGTAAAACGACGTAAGTGTAAAGGAAAATAGTTTTGTTTATTGAATTGCACGTAATTTGCGGTTTATGGTTGTGTTACTTTCAACGTCACATTTTTCGTTGAATGTAACGTTTCCGTTTTGAATTGTAAACATTGTTTGGACTTAGGTCGTATTGATGCATGAGTACTATTCAAGGACGCTTATACTCCTGCCTTTTATATACCTAGGTATGAGGTAAACTTTCGGCACAGATTATATGTATGGCTCACTTCAAAAAAATTTGACAAATAGCAACTCTTTCTACAAATAAATTAAGTTCAATCTTTATTGTACACCAACATGCTATTATAAATTATATCTACCTGGTGGTTAGACGCGCAGCCTAATATGTATCGTGTGTCCCTGCGCACTACGTCATTACTCCATTTGCTTATAGAATGAAAGTTTATTGATATTGGACCGATAGAAAAAGTTTTGATTGGTTTTAAAATTGCTATATACAAGTGCGGTTGACCGCGCAAATGATTGGTTGCTAGTCAGGGTTCCTACATGAAGATACTTAGACACCCTATTTACTACAGCATAACATAAATACTCATAGACGGCTTATTATAATATGATTTTTTACACCATATAAAATTTATAGACACTATGAATTTCTATCAGTAAGTTAAGGGGGAACATACATGTAGAATTGAAATAGTCGTCTAAGATCACTTATTTTATTTTGATTTACTAAAAGTTTATCCTATTATAATAAGCACCTACATGCAATTCCTTTTCAGACCTTTAGTATTCCATAATCAACAAACTAATCTGTTGATGTCCCCTAAAATGGGCAAATATTCTTATGTGGCAACACCGGTAATCGGCGCTTTGTCCACCATCATTACTCACATGCGTGACTCACTCGTGCGCAGATAAATAACTTCTATATAATTTGTAATTAAATTCCCGAGAATATTGCAGTGACATTTATTTCCCAGTAAAGTTTTTACTTAATATTATTATTGAATGAATTATATTATTGTGACGCAAAATTAATTTGTTTATGAATGAAACATATGTTTTCATTAATGAATTTGTACTACATATAGTAAATAATGTTTGGATCATGATTCATCGGGAACAAGTAGTGATTAGCTTGTAATTAAGACGTGGCTTTTAAGTTGCTATTGATTAGTAGGCGCCAGTAGCTTTATTACTAATTATAACGCCAAATAGGTCTATCGATACCAGATAATTAATAAAAACGGATGCTCAACTTTAAAACTTATCGATAATACAATGGATTCCTTCACGAATATTTCAATAAAAAATCTTCATTTTAAAGCTCATGAACCGTACATTTGTTTAGAAGTTTAAGAAAACTACTGAACCCAAAACAACAAGGAAACTGTTTCCCGATAGCGTTTTTGTTGTCGTTTTTAATCTCGGAAGTCACGTCCGAAATAACACGTACGTTTAGTAACGTATCTACATAATGCATGATCGTGTGGTCGCTACAACCAAATTGTGGTCACAGTCCCTTTGTGCGCAGCCGAAACTTTGTATTCGCAGGATCCGTAATCTGATTTCGATTTCATACCGACCTTTTTGTGGCAATAAAAAAAGTAAAGTCCACTTTCGGCCTCTAAGTAGTTCCCCTTTGTATCGTCTTTATACAGTAAAATGTACACAAAGTTTTAAGAGTTGTTTGGGAAGGTATTTTCCTTGATTTAGGCCCACATAAAACTCGTGGCGCCAAGGTAAAAATTGTTAAAAGATTAAACAGTTATTCACCGCTGTGGCTATTTAAAGCAATAACCAATTTGTGCGGAGTAAAGTAGACGAGATCGTTCTTTGATTTGCTTTTTCCTGTCTACTTTATGTCTCGTTACCGGCGTGGGTTGTACACTTTTTTGTCAAAATCATTGATTCAGCGAAGTATTGTCGGGCAGTGAGGGTCGTGCATCGCAGCGGTCTATCGCGGATGGAATATTCTAAGACATTCGTGCACAATGCGCGACGTGTTCGCCGATTTCATGTGTCAATCGTACTTTTTGGTTACGTTCATTTTCGTGGGCACTGATTTTAATTGCTTTCTAAAGTCCATTCGTCGCTCGATTCCCATGACGGTCGCTGTGAAATTGACTCGCACACGTAGATGCATGACATGTAGTTTTTTTCGTTACGTTTTTTTATGTTTATCAAGAGAGAGATCTGGCTGTATGCGCCGCGGTCATTGTGCTGCTCAGTGAGAGGTTCGACGAGACTCGCCAGTGTTTCCGAACGCACTCCGCGCACTCGTGATCTTATTTCGGTTCTCATTCAGCGAACGTTCATTCAAATAACGAATTTTACGGGTGGAATCAATTACTGTTGTGTGACGATTACATATTGCTACCGATGGTGGGTGCAAGCGTGGCTCGTCCGGCCCGTCGCGGCGTCGGAGGGCTCGGTGAAAGGAGCCGGAGGGATGAATGAATTATGGAATATTAATTATTGCCGCGGCCGCTCACAGCGGGTAGTTACGATCATGCACACGCATCAATCTTGCTCCCAATTGTACGTCGGCACCTCTTTATCGGTAACAAAAAAATCGAGCACTTCTTTTTTCTCATGGTCACGGAGCACACAATGGGTCTGGCTCGCATCTCACTTGTTATTAAATTCGTATAAAATTAAATCTAATGTGTGATTTCAGTTCCGGTTTTGCGATGGGAACCCGAATAACAGTTCTCTATGAGATTTTCTGACATTCTAACAAACAAATCTCTGTCTAAAAAAATAGCAATTTTTGTTCTCCCGTATTTAGAAGATATGTATCTATGTATCTACATTTTTTAATTTTCATTAAACATACTTTGGTATATTATTATGCTTTCTAATGGTTGTTTTACTAAGAATGATTACCTATGCAAACAGGTTATTATTTTCAAATGTGTGTTGTTTTCCGTGTGGTTTCCGATGCGATGTATGAGAACGCGTAGTGTGAGCGCAAAACAATATGTAGGTACGTCATATCGTATCGACGGATGACGCAGCTCTCCATGCTTAGGTACTCGTGTTAAAGTCGAAGATCCCTGTTTTTGCGTTAGTCACTCCGCGGCCAGACGACCGGAAACTGGGAAAAATATTCATGAGTTTTGCTTATTATTCCTTTTTTTTTGACCACATATTACGTTAATCTTATTAGAATATTAACGTAGAGGATGCTTATAATGTAGGTAATTAGATTATACTGTTATGTTCAAACTCGGGCAAGGCCTCATGCGCAATGGCACATGAGGCCATGATGTGAAATGAAATAAAATGATATGTGTGTTTTTACAATGAAATGTGTTTATTTCAGCGACATGCTAAAACATTAGGCGTTTATGACTGGACTCATTAGTCCAGTCATAAACGCCTAATGTCTTAGCATGTTTATGACTGGACTCATTAGTCCAGTCATAAACGCCTTATGTCTTAGCATGTCGCTAAAATAAACACATTTCATTTCAAACACACATATCATTTCATTTCATTTCATAAACGCCGTGTATGGCGTCTAGCTGTCTAAGGTGAGGAGTCATATTTTTATAATGTTCAAAATCCATTGGGCGCGGAAGGGATTTGATATAAATCTCTATTTTAAAGTAGATAGATGTTCTAATTTATAGAACATTTACTTAGAATTTACCAAGGAAGTTAGAAATTGATTTTATCTATTCTTAACCTATTCATAAACTAGATATATCAAACGGATATGCGATAACTGAACCTATCAAAAGCGCACATATAAAGCAGGACAGCTTTCAATACAACGGTTATTGATAACAGTGGTGTGTCGTAAAGCGCGTTATTTACAGCGCGGACAGCGCGCACGGCACGCTGAGACCATGCGCGAGCGCATGCGTATTTTCATCCAATTAACTGTGAGTATTTGTCAATGCGCGTGAGTAACGACCCGCTATTGACTACAGGCGCCCGCGTACATCCCGTTCAGCCTAATCAGTGGGGATTCTCAAAGTTTTGCGTCGACTAACACCCGGGCCATCAATCCCACAAAGGACGTTAATCAGTGTTATGACTTAGACGTACTACCTACGCATATTTTGCTGTTGTGGTAAGGAAGTATATTTGACAACAATATTTGTTAACCGTTACTTTCAGTTTTATTTCAATCGATGAGAATTATATACGTAACTATATTTAAGTTTCTTTCCTTTCCTATTATTCATTATTTTAATTTTTTTAGAAGGATAGAAATGATTTTGCACACATGCAGACAAGAGATTCTGGTAAAAGCATCATATTAACAAGTGTAAATATCTACCTCTGCATGAGCCAAAAATAGACATTAGCTCAGGATATTTACGAGCGATTTTTTGTAAATAACACATAACATGTGTTTAGTAGGAGAGCCACACTTCGGCACGTATGGGCCGGCTCGACCGGAGTGATACCACGGCCTCACAGAAAACCGGCAGTGAAGCAATGCTTACTGCTTTTCGCCGAGTGAGTGAGGTTACCGGAGGCCCTAACCATTGCCTCCCTCCCCTCCTCTCCCCTTCTTCCCCTACTCAAACCTAAAAGGCATCCCGCTTGTGACTCTTGAGTTGCAGGTGCCCATGGGCGGCAGTAGTCACTTACCATCAGGTGACCCGTCTCCTCTTTGCCCCCTATACCATAAAAAAAAAGATGATCTCTGTCGATAAATATAAAAAAATAAAATAAAATTTCATTTATTTCTAAATCGTTGTTACAGTCTTGTGGCTAAGCCTTCCCAGTAAATTCCCATAAATATTAGAATTAATAGATTTGGTAAACCCAAACTTGATATTCTGTAGATTACACAGTGGGTTCAATTTTCACAGTTGGCATCGGCAATAAACGTATACTCAATAGATCCGAAGAAGACACGAGTATCCCTTGTAGGCAGAGCCAAAGATAAGTTTTCAAAGATTCAGACATTTAGATTGCGGACCAATTCTTTTAAAGGGTCAAACAAATGTATTGGCAAACCATTAAGTCATATAATAATAACTTCACACATCTCACACACGGCCATCTGATTCCAAACTAGGCAGAGCCTTTACTATGGTAACCAGACTGCTGGTAAACATACTTATATATTTCTTAATATATACATATTATAGATAAATTACATCCAGACATAGAACAAATGATCATGCTCATCACACAATAATTTGTCCTGGGTAATATATCTACAAGTTGGGACTCTTCGCATTGTTTCTAGTATGGGTATGCTGAAAATATCTTTCAGTTTTAATGAATAAGTGATAGATATTAAATGAAAATATAAAAATGGTGGAATCATGGCGAAGAGCAATATTTATGAAAACAAAAAAGGAAGGCAGTTAATTGTTTATGTCAATTGATTAATTTGTGGTATTTTAGGTAAATACCACAAATTAATGTGATGTTATAGGAACATGATATGTATCATGTTATTTATTCTTGCTTACAGTTTTATTCGATCATGAATTCATGAGTTTCATGACTACCTGCGTCATGCTTGGATGTTTAATATAATTTCATGGTTTGAAATGAAATAAAATTTTAATTAATTTGTTTTTTTTTTTTAATTCAATATATCCAATAGTTATAGATATTGGTTTCAATTTGTTATGTAATTTAGCCTTAACTGGTCCCAACTGACAAACACTTGCTGATAACTATTTGGCAACAGGTTGTTTTAATGTAACCAATGTAAAGATTTATAATAATTGACTAAAAAGTATGAGATAAACAACAGTACCTACTTGAAGAAGTTCTGTTTTTGTTCTAATTCGGTTTGAAAATAATATGTTTAAACCATGGAAGATCTGGACGTAAAACTGGAAAGCTTTGCTGCAGCCTTCTTATTGATTTCAGGGATTAGGATAACCTATATACACTAGTATTAATGACTAATAGACATCTGTAAAATCTAAAACAAATAGCGAAAGGTCCGAAACATTTGGTACATGTCTGCGAGGTTCAGTTTTAAAGATTCCTAAGGATTCGCAGCTAACCATGGAGAAATATTTATGTTTTAGGTTTATCTTTTAGTCAACGCAACAGAAATTTGTGTATTAGATGTGTAATTCGGGACTTAATCGCGATGACATTTAAAAGGTACAATACCTTTTTTGTTACCCGACGTTTGGATAGAATTGCACTGAGAACACATGTCATATGTATCAAACTCGCGAAAGTTTTAAAACAGAAATTTGTGTATTTTTAATCAGTTGGAACGTTATTTAAATGTTTTGTTTGTTGTTTTGTTACATGTTAAATATTATTTAAAATAAAATATGGAATGTGATATTTTTATGTATGGATTTTAGATTTAAATTAAATTTAATATTGGCCTTTAATATCGCATGTAATTGTTGTCATTAGTATGAATTAGACGTTTAGTGCGTTCGTCCTATCTATCTCTTGTTTACAGACCAATGAGCCATCTTAACGGATGTAGGTTATAAATATTTTACATTAATTAGTAATAGTACATGCAATTAATAAATTACATTTATTACGTAGAAAAGTAAATCAATTACGGTTTAAAGCCATGTATTAGGTAATTGGCGCTTACATATTTAGATACATAAAGATAAATAAGATTCATTGATTAAATATTCGAGTACCTAAGTGACATTTTTTTATCACTTTCCATAACCAAATGCATATTTTAAAAAAATAAACAAAATAATAAGAATAAGTTTGGGAAAACATTGATCTGATTTTTGTCGTAAAGTATTTTTGTCATTATATTTCCAAATTTATTGTAGGTATTACTAAGAAGAAATACACATACACACATACAAATCTTGTTGGTCGTACAAAAGATTTGGATATCAAGGCGGTATTATTCAACAGTGACGATAGGTTTAGATACTAAGAATTCTTTCTTTTTCTTTAAAAAAGACAAGATACTAAAAACAAAAATTAGGTATACCTATTATAAACTAGTTTTTATATTCATATATAACTTCCTGTCATTTCTTGAAAAGACCTGTAAAAGATATTATTGACTTTCGTTTAATAAACTATAAACATAAATTTTGAGTGCCATTGCCGTCGAACATAGGAATTCTAAACAATTAGTTAGTACTTTAATTTTAATTTATGTTTTATATTCCAATGTTCGGATAACAATACATAATGTCCACGTAAACAACTGAAGCGAACCGCATAATTTCTTTGTAAAAATGGAAGACTGATTTACGAACGAAGTACCTATGAGCTTAATTAAAAAAATACAATAAACCGTTTGATTTCTTCTTGCTAATTAATTTATGAAATTTTAACGCTTACTATGAGTGTTTGGCGCAATATGGTCTTTCAAAAAAAAATTATATTTTTGAATATGGAACACAAATAGTTTTAAAAATATGAGTATGTTTAGTTTAAAAACATAGTCATGTGACGTTTGCGTTTGTGGGAAGGTGTTGACTTTAACCTAAAAAACTATGTTTGGGACTAGGATACGAAGGTATGTAATAATATGAACATACTTACATAAGTGCACTTGAGTGAAACTGTGTATATTTTAATTTTAAATAATAACATTTATTTTACTAATAGATATACTATACTATATTGGAAAACCAAATATTAAAATTTCGTTTCAATAGAGACATATGAAATTTTAATCTAGCATGCATGTAAATTGTAATTTATTCGCAATAGGTTTGTACTGTGTCCGGTTTTATAAGCAAGTCCTATTTTTGTAATTCGCTTGTTTAATAATTGGTGATTGTTTTTTGTACAATATTGTATCAATATACATGATGACTGATGATGATTGATTGATAAGCAATAATATGAATAAATTATATAGATTTATCATTTTATTCACATGAACATCTTAAAAGGTATTTTTATGTCCTAAGCGTTCAAAAGCACCTACGCATTTTATTTATTGTGAAGTCGAAACGATTACAACTATCGGAGATAGAAGCAGAAAAAAAAATCACAAAATGGTAGATACCCCAGCAGTGGAACACAACAAAGAACACAAAAGCCTAAGTCAATCCATTTATTGGACATTGAGACGTGGACCTTGACAGGTATATATGGAAGCAATGGATTGTTATTGTCTCCTACTCCCGTAGATGAAGAAAACCCGTGAGTTTATGAATTGAATGGTGCGACGGCTGCAGTGCCTAACTTAAATACCAAAATTAATTTCCCATGTGTGTTATGTTCGCTACTACAGCTAACCCTGTTATTATATCTGCTTAAAAATACAAAAAGAAAGTTAAACTAAGCTGCTTTTATTTGACAATCAAGCGCTTTAAGCCGCTTCGGTTCCGATTTCTTTAACAAGTAAAACAGTGTGTTACATGTAAACGTGCCGATCTTATATTCAAGTGGTCGGTGTACGTATTGCGACAACTCTCACCTTTCACGACGCCGACACGGTCACCTGCTGAATAAATTGTCTCTGATAGATATGTACAAGTAAATAATTTGAAATACTATATTTTAGTTTCGTCGGTTTTAGGTAACACGGTCATAAATATTGTTGTATTTTTAAATTTGGATTATCGACCGAACTGAAAGTAAAATTAAAGTTACACTCGGCGACGTACCTTTTTAGTAGTAGGTAGTACCTGTACTATTATGTACTCTGTGGTAGTAGTTGTATCTTTTAAGATGCTAAGGTGACAAGCACACACAGCCTGTCTAATGGCAAGCGGTCAATGTAGACTGCAGTACTTCCCGTATCAAAATTTTTTTATATGACTAGTCGGTAAACAACCAGGTTGCTAGTTTGATGGTAAGTGGTTACCGGTGCTCATAAACACTTCATAAGGGATTTAATGAATTGTATACTAGGTTTTTTTTCTTAAACTCCAATCTTTGTAACTCGAATTGTAGCCTGGCTGGTCAACATTTTCTTTTGTAAAATTTTGCTCTTTCCTTCTTCTGTCTTAGTAAACCAAAAGAAGTTGTTTTTTTTAATATTAAATCATTATAGGTTTTCATGTTAAAAGTACCATAACTTGCAGTCAAACATAGTTCTCGTAGGTAATTCAAATAATTTACAAACATGGAAAAGACTGAATAAAAGACCAATGAACGTTAGATCAATTAAGAGTGTGTATTGTATACTTATAACTGCCTCTAGTGTCTAGCTAGACCATGACCATTAGTAATATAAGTTTTATTACAAAGAAAATAATAATGATTGTATAATAAACAAATGCTTACGTCTTACCAGTAGGTACTTAGGTACAAGGGAAAATGCATCGCTGCCAACAATAGCTTCCTACAGATAATAGGTTAACATATCAGCAAGGTTATAATTATAGCGCACGTGCATAAACATGGTGTACCACAGTGTGGAGGAGGCGTCGTAAAAAATATACACCTACAGTCGTTTAGAGATCCGTAGGACATGGTAAAAGAACGTCATATGTGGAGACACACGCTCACATGTACCGACCTACGTATACAAATGCACGCAAACGTAATATACGCTTGCACACACACACACATGAAGCATGACATACATCCTAACTCAATAGTAATATTATACATGCGAATATGGGTTTGTTTGTTTTGTTATTTTTCCCTATGTATGTACCTATGTATGAAATGTACCTATTTAATTAAAATAAACTGGAAATATTTAAATCCTTGTCATTATGTTAGGTGCTTGATTTAATAATTTAGTATTTTAGGACATTTAAAAGTGATGAAATATATTTCTGCAAGAGAACAATGACAAAGAAAAATTAAGAATCGTAAAGAACGAATATAAGCCCCTTTACTATTTAACCGACCGTCATGAAATTTAGCGAACACGTTGCCAGAGGGTACAGAATGGTACCTCGAGGAATAATAAATAGATTAAAACGCGATTTACGCGAGTCAAGGCGCGGACAAAAGCTAGTTCTTGAATATTTTCATTTTTGTAGGTACTGTCGAAGTAGGTATTATCTTAACTGTGGTAGCTACTGTACCATAGAGACAGAAAAATAAAGCTAGTCTATCTATCTGGCATAAAGCTATCTATTATTATATTATCAAATTGATATAGCAGGCTAACATCTTCTCACTCTCTCTCTCTCTCTCTCTTACATAATACTATAATAATTTCTAAGGAATTCTTCTACCTAAAAGTCTAATGCCCGATTGAGGGTGTTCGATCGGTTGATGCTGTTGTTACCAATAACAAGATCTTTATACGGTTCTCTAGCTATATATGTATTTTTCAATCACATGCAAAAAACTTTGTTCGTCCGGATTACACTAACACTTAACGAATGCAAACTTTTTTAACGTATACCGTCGTATAGCCATAAATCATTTCAGGTGCGAAACAGTCTTGTCGCTCGCGCTTGCTCGCTTTTTTACCTCCGTAGCTCATAAGTCATAACACAATGCTTGATTAGAATGTTAATTACGCCTGAGACACGAAGATATGTTACGTACTTCATAATTGACGGATTAGTAGTGTGTGCCTGTTTTATTACCTCTTTTTATGGTCACAATAATTGGCCGCCGCAAGCTAACGTTTATGAGAAAATTGTCGACGAAGAAATTATTTTCAACGGAGCATTAAAATCAGTTTGTTTTTTAAAGCTCTGTGTTATTAAATCCTTTTGTTTTTTTTTGTATAAGTGGTTCTTCAACAATTATAGAAAAAAATTTAGAATCGAATAAAAGAGGAGTGAACAAATTTTGATTTTCTTTACTTAAAATTATTTTAAAAAAGTGGCAGAAAATTAAAAATCTGTTAAAATGTTTATTAGCTTATTTAATTAAAACCGGTTAAAAGCTTTTGGCTATTTAGTTGTGGTAGGTCAGTGTTTATACCGGTTAAGCAGACATGGCCAGGTGTCGTTTTAGACCAGAATTGTATATTTTTACAGTACGTACGACAGTGTCTGGCGTGTGTTAGGGGGATCTTTTTATTCCATTGTTATTGCCGTGCGACTAGAATTTTTGTATACCATCTAAGGATGTACGACATATCATACTCAAATGTATAAGTACCTGTAAATTACTTGAAATTGTGATCACATTAATATCAAATGTTTCTTTTATTTATCAGATTTTCACCTGGTAATACTACAATACTAAACTCAAAACTTATTGTCTATGTAAGCGATGTTTCTCCGACGAATAACGAAATTGCAGTAGCCTTGGAAAGAGGTATAATAAAACACTGCTGGACAGACAAATACTTCACGTGTATGAAGTCTTCGTATGTCGTTATGCTTACCAATACGAACCCTTTAGAAGAAGCTTGTATTCTTCTCTAAACTGCATGTGGCTGAGGTGTTGATTATGATCATAACATAGGGGTTTTTTAATGTCTCTGTTGTTACCAGGATCTTAATACTAGCTTTCTTCAGAGTTTAGAAGACTGTTTTTTGTACAAATGCAACATTTTAATCGAGGTTATACTGAAACGTGTATAGTACAAGTAGGTCACCGCGCATGCGGTGTCGATTGAATGTAAATGCGCAAGCGCAGTCCGCGCATCTACGATCTCATCCGTTGTAGGGTGAGCATCTAAGGTGACAGTTACCGGAGATAATCTTTCCTAATATTATAAATGCTAATTTGAGTTTATTACAAGCTTTTATTTAATGCAATGTTTGTATTGTGTATGTATGTTTGTTCGGGTCAAATCATGCAACTGAATTTTAAAGCAGTTATCCTCATCCGATTATGCTGAATTGCATACACGTTTTGGATGACAATAAATAAATAAAATAAAAAATAGATCCATACTAATCTGATGATGATGATGATCATCATGAAATTTTGCATACACGCAGTCAGGGGTACGGGAAGGATATAGGGCACCTTTAATCCAGAAAAAAATACGAGAAAATTAACGCGAGGGAAGACGCGGATGAAAGCTAGTCACTACATATTATAAAACAAAGTCCCCCACCGGGTCTGTCTGTTCGCGATAAACTGAAAAACTACTCAATGGATTTTTATGCAGTTTTCACCAATAGACAGAGTGATTCATGAGAAAGGTTTAGGGTGTATAATTTGTTAACGTTTTGTGTAAATTGATTGAAATATGATGATGATTGTTGAAGATGTCTCTACTACCAGTGCGAAGCCGGGGCGGGTGGGTAGTAAAATATATTTTTTGTGTGTTACGAATATTTTAAGTTTTAAATGTCACGATATTTCTATCTTATTCTTCTCTCTAAATCTTATTTACCAAATACTTACCACCTAACCCAAAAGCAGAACATGACCCCAAAAAAAGGCACAAATTAAATTGGAATTAAGAAGAGGAGAGAAATAAATAAATTAAACGATATTTAGATTATCTAAAAAAACCCATGACGTAAATAGATTTGTCACATAGCTATTGACTTAATGCATTGTCTTTCAGATTAATCGACACATCATTTTCTTAATTGTATCTACTTAAAGATTGAATTAAAGATTTGCTTGTAGTAAACATACGATTCAATGATGCAATAAAAAATAATGCGTTAAAAAATGCGCTTTTTTCCTATTTTTTTAACGCATGATTAAATCGTAAATTAATTAAATAAATAATAAAAACGAAAATTGTGTTCAGGTATTTATTAGGCATAGCCAAGGCATAAATTTTTTTTAAAGAATGTGTTATTTTTTTTTTTTATAATAACTTATTTTGTAATTTTAATCTATATTATTAAATGGCTACCGTAGCTTGTAAAGTAGATATTTAAAAACTCAACAGTTTGTTTGCCCATATCTATGTCTGTTCTTTTTATCAACCGCATAGATATTTATTTTAAATAAGTTTAACTTGATTAAAACTAACAATTGTTTGGAATTTGAACCACAACTTGAAAACAAATGTTAATACTAATGATAAATCTCTGAATAAATCGTGTCAATAATTGGAATAGTGCAAATTCAGTAGTAATTAATTGGAATAAGGGGATGACTAATTATACACTGAATGTAATTCCTATACACGACTGAGTAATGTCTCTTTGGTACTTAGGTACTAAAGAGGTTACGTGTAACTGACGCGATGTGAGTGTGACGTTACAAATGTGTGGTCAGTGTTTGTCACGGGTGTGACTTAATAAATAATAAATATACCGCAACTATATGTGTTTATTTGAAATATGAAGGTATTAACAAGTGAGCGAAGTCTAGAGATTATTGGTTCGGTCAATTTACTTACTTCAATTTAAGTAGCTTACGTCAATTGACGTAGAGATGGATAGCGTATAAAGAAATGTTATTGAAGTGAAACTTTTTTAGAATTGTTGTGATTTTAAATTCGATGAAACGAAAACTTGACACTAAAAAGAAAGAAACAAAACAAACTTTCATAAATAGGATTTAGCCTGCGAGAGAATGAGATAGAATACAAGTAGATATAGTGTTGCCTATAATCTTAGAAAAGAGACAAACGTATGCATAAATAGGATGTAGCCTGCGAGAGAATAAGATAGAATAAAAGTATCAGTATTTCCTATAATCTTTGTCTTTGCGTCTGCGTACTACGAAGCCTTCAGAAAATGCGTCAATGTCAACGTGGTTACCACCACGTTTGCGTATTAAAATTCGATGGTAATTTATTTATGTTAATTATTTAACACATCTGTTTTAATTTGACCAAAAACTTTTATATACATTATCTAAAATAAAATTTATTAACATTAGTAAATTATTTGTGTTGATTTTACCTTTTATTTGTCATTCTCTCGTAGGCTACTTTTCTGAAGTTTCACTTCTGCCGTGTGTGAATTGCACACACACTTTTTTTATGTAGTTATCAGTATAATGCGTTAAATAATAATAATAAATAGTTTGATTTTCATATACTAAGTTAATGGTAATTTAATAGTAAGTCCTTTCGAAATAAGAGTGGTTAAAACCATAATCCAGTATGTAGGTACACATTTTAAATAAAAGAAAGAAGTTGGGAAATTCTCATGCATAACTTGTATGCGTAGGAATTCCCAATCCCTTTTATGATGTTTGACAATGTTCTGTTTTACTGTAGACACAAAGTGAGTGACACAACAAAAAAAAACAGAACAACAAACAACAATTGGCCATAGGTACAGGTAGAAGATAGATAGATATAACTTTATTTGTACACCGTTGTTATAGTAGAAGTATCATACATACATTTGTCATACAGACAATGTACAAAGGGCAAATAAATAATAAATGTAATAATGTAATGTTTTAAATCGTTAAAAGCTGAGTAATCTTCTTATTCTACAATTATTTGAAACTAGCAGCGCCCCGCGGTTTCACCCGCGTAAGTCCCGATCCCGTGGTAATATCGGGATAAAAAGTAGCCTATAGGTTTATCCAGATCTCGAGCTATCTACATACCAAGTTTCGTCGCAATCGATTTAGTAGTTTTGGCGTGAAAGAGTAACAAACATACACACACACACACAAACTTTCGAATTTATAAAATTTATTAGTGTGATTTACAGTATTTACGGTGTCAGGTCAGTTATAAAGAATGTTTTCCTTGCATAATAATTAACAAGAAATATGTCCTGCATATTAGTGACGCATAGTGTACCTAGCCGCCCTTGCGTGCGCGCACAGTATCTAGCACTCCGTGCCAATGTCGTCGCTTGCGCAGTTTTTTCTTATTTTTTGTCACCCTTGAAGGTCGTGTACCTAATATAAAGCCTCGCGTGTCAGGTGATGAATTAATGTAAACAAATGACGCCATTTAAAATGTGGTTATTTGTCGTTGCGATGAACATTATACGTTAAAAAGTTTTTATTACGTTCTCTTTTCAAAGTTTGCATTGATCAGGCCAATGATAGAACACGTTACCTGTCAATTGTTTAATGGTTAAACTTGTTTAATACCACATGTTGCAGGCGACTTCGTTCGCATAAAATTTATTATACTATTCCTCGTGAATAGATGAATAGATTCCTTTTTCAGATGAAAGGGGTTTTTTCGGTAACAAAAGTACCTACGAATCCCGAGGGATAGTAAAGTTACTTTTTTATATTCCTGGCAAAGTGCATGCAAGTTTATTATGATCCGTTGAGTAGATAAGGCATGAAAGAGTTACAAACAAACAAACACACATTCGCATTTATAATATTAGGTATTTAGGATTTTTTAGATCGGCAAGTCTTTTCGTTGTAACTTGATCCTTTGTTTTGTCTATATTTGTTACATTTAATTTTGTTTCTCACAACCACAATAAAGGAACGGTGAGGGATATTCCCCACCTGTGTGGTTTGGATAAAATCATTTGTGATACACATACAGACAGATGTGGACAAGCTGTGATGTGATGTACGTACCTAATACCCACAGACACAGACAGATGTATACGCATTCAACCTTCTATGGTTTATGGTTATTAGATATTGTAATTTAAACCTGATGTCTAATTATTTCATTCATTCTGATTGAAGTAGATCAATAACTTGCAAATATAAAACAGTGAAAATAATAGGTTCTCTTTTAAAACACACATAAATATGTAGTAGCACGATGACTAGGTTTCCAATTTGCATTTAAATAACCATTTACGATTTAATAATACAAATAGTAATGAAGGAATAAGCGAGAAAATTTGGATTTACTCGACTCCAATCAGGAAAGCTCGCCGACGCTGTGTGATTGCAAGTCCACGCAACCCTTCATTACATTTACGCACCACCATTAACTGTAATCAAGTTCATCACATACGGAGATGAACACATAAAATCTACACTTTAAACACTTAAAGTAAACCGCCACACTAACAAAACCGTCCGAAAGCTAAATAAAAAATCTTTGTTATTTTCGGACGGTCTAAAAAAAATAAAAAAAAACTGCAACGTAAAATATCTATAGGTAGTCTATGAATCAAATTACCAGATACAAAAATGTAAGCACGGATAATATTTTGAGTTAAGGCAATTTAAAATTTGATTTTCGAACTAGAATGACAAGTGCGGAAACATTTGAACTCCCCTCGTGATTATTATCCCCATGCACGTCGGTGCGGGCGAGACTCAAGCAAGAGGCTTGTGCGTGCAACCCTTCATTACAACCTACGTCTATTATGGCGCAATCAAGCTCTCGACACATACGCGAAACTGAGGAAACAATAAAACAAAATTGACGTATAAAACCACTCCTTGGACTAATTCCAACCTGAGCCACTAAAGGTCTGTTGTGTAAAATATATTGGACTATAATTTATGAGCACGTTCTCGAATACGCTGGGTGCTGAGCTATAATTGTCGAAATTGATGTGTCCTTTTGCTTAAATAAAATGCATTAAAACCTATAAAGATTCTTATTTTCAAAATACACGTTTAGTTATTCCTTGCCGAGTCATCCTTGCGTGTTCAATTAACGTGTTGTTGGAGCTCTAACCTTTATTTTATGCAATATGTAATAAAATCTACAGCACACAATAAAGATTTGAACAATTCTAGATTATAATACGATACCTAAATTAGATTATGACAATCAAAGAATTTACACCATAAACATGTTTAGAAATCGAAAAGCGATCGTAAAACAGAGATGACTGGTTGAATTGCTTCCTCTTTTATACACGATGGAGACCCACAAGTAATAATTATTAAAGTGTAAAATTTACACTGACACACCTTTATGGGGCCCATAGTATCTATCGCACAGTAGTACGAAACACTACTGGCCATTTACAACGATAGTTTACGGCCGATGTTTGCGACATGCTAGCTTAATGGACTTTATAAAGTTAAAACCTTTCACGCGATCGCCTTGATAATGCACCCGACGTATGAATAGGTGATCTTAATTTATCTGTGAAGCGTTCCGGTTAACACTCGGTATCGGCCGCTAATCGAGTCACCGGTAACCTGCATGCGATTTATGAAATCGATAACGATCCATCGAAAACGGATCCTTTGATGATTCGATTTTAATTAGACTTTTAGATTTATTCAGAGCAACTTCCGTGTGAACGTAGATCATATCTCATTAGATTCGTATTAGAAAAAGTTTGGTTTTAAACGTACATGAATATGTGATATATTCACGTACGTTTACGTAACTGCTAGTTACTGAAATATTATAAGAGATCAGTCTTGGAAGATTATTGTTTGCAAAAATGCAGATTAAATCGGATATAAAAATACTCTAACAAAAAACCTTTCGATACTTAAATTCAAGATGTTGACAATGAGTGATCGAGGCCAGTTTTTACCATTAATTATTTGTTTACTTAATTGTTCAACCGTGGCGGCAATGATAAGGCCGACCTTTGTTTTTTAACATTTACGTTATACATCTACCCACTAAAAGATAGACATGTACTTCATATTTTTTTAGCGTTTCGTGAGATTGATTTTATGGTACTGAAGTTGTGGCCAAAACTATAAATGTCCGCCAAAATATAAACGTATACCTACACATGAAAAATAAAATGAATAAATACGGGTACTCACTGTGTGGTGGCGTCAGTGATAACGCAGAGACTGCCGGTGGTACCGGTGGGAACATGTCCTGGTGTGTCGGGAACATCCGCGGTGGCGGCGGGACTTCCGCTTCTGGTTCTTCTTGTTCTTGTTTTGGAGGTGAGCGCGGTCTTGATAATCGCACTGACTTTAACCCTCCACTCGGCGAACGTCGCATTGACAAATTCTCTGGAGTATCTGACTCTCCTGAGCGACGTCGTGGACGTGCTTGTTTTCGTCTCGGTTGTGGACTTGCTGGGCTCACTGGTGGCGATGGTGCCGGCGGCGTCGTCTGCACCGGGCTCCTCGCTAGTGGCGTCGGTGGTGGAGATCTTGCGTGTTCTTCACGGTCCTGATCTGCCAGGCCGCGCACTTGTAGGGATTCTCCTGCTCGTATTACAGTTCCGAGCTGCTCCTGCGCTACTGACACCTCGCCACGATACATAAAGTCCACGACTGCTTGCACCTCCCATCCTTGGAAGTCCTTTAATACGATCACAGGGTGCTTGCATGGGTTCTCGCTAAATATCCTGCGAAATAGCGGGCTGCAGGCACCGAGCAGCACCTTGTGAGCACGCACGCGACGCTCGGCGCACACAAGTGTCACATCCACGAGGTTCTCGGCGTGCAGCAAAGCTTCGAAGGAGCGCAGCAGGTGCGCCTGGTGGTTGTTCCAGCGCAGGCTGTAATGCTCCTCTCCGCCGACGGCGGTCGGCTTGTCGTCCATCGCGCGCGCCGGTATCAACGCGTGTGTCGGAGCCGCGGCTAGTCCAGCAGCGGGCGCGTGCGCGGCTTCGCGCCGCCCTCCGCCCGCTTCGCACCCCGCTCTCCCCAACCCTTTCGTCGCTCAAAGAGTCGCCTTCCCGCCGGACCGCAATCTTCGCATTGCACTATTCCGTTTGAGTTCACACAGATTTTTTTTAAACAACAGTCGTGCACTGAGTCACCGAAAAGTTTGGTAGCACTGCACGATTCGCGTCGCTGCGGGTACTCGTGTCGAGGGTGGTGACGGGAGCGAGGACAGCACGTACGTGTGTCGCGGGAGGCTCGCGAGCGCGGAATGAGCTATCGAGACGAGCGCGCGGGACGACGGTGTCGCGCGAATGCCGAATATCGGCTCGGAGTGCGGTCGGCGGGCACTGGCCGCCCGCGCCGGTGTGGGGCCCGCCCCCGGGGCCCCGCCCCGGCCACACACACACACGTACGGCACCAGCCCGCGCCTCCACACCTCGCCCGCGCGCCTCCCCCCCGCGCCCCGCACACCACACATGTGTCACATTACTCGAATACCTACACACATGTGACGCCTCCTTCACAATATATACTTTTCGAATACCTACACTCTATTTATCTCACGGCTCTGAAGTTTTACACAGAAAAATATATGACAAGTTTATTGCTCAGTGTGTTTATCAGGATATAACAAATAGGCTGTCTAGAGTTGAAACGGTGGCCGGTAAGTTTCGTTGTTCAAATAAAGAGATTGACAACTTTTTTGCATCTGAATTGCGATGTTGTCGCGCATCCCTAATTGAGTGGAAGTCGAGCAAAAATTAGGACATGTCCAAGATAACGCGGATGGAAACTCTACATAAACCGAGGAAGATAAATAATAATAATAATATAGAGGTTTTATTTCAGGGGAGTAGGTAGCTAATTGGCGTTAGGTGATTAAGTGTTTCAAATTATTTTGAGTAAAAGAAAAGTGTTTAAAAGCTAGATTATTTCATTTACTCTAAGTAATATCTTGCAGACTAAAAGCTAACTATTTGATGATAGGTATCTATGCAGATATTTGAACCATATTAGATGCATATGTATTTAGGTCGAATCTTAATGTTTAACCTACAACATAGTAATTAATTAGACGTACAATATGGATCCAATATACATTTATACCTACCACTAAATAAACACAGTTCTAAATAAACAGACGATCCATCTTTTATTGAAGTGAAACTTTTTTACGCACGATTGTGCACTTTTGCTATGGAGAAAAAGCACTGAACTCGTGACCGTCACGCTAATAATACATATATATATCCACTAGAGGGCGCTAATCTAAACATTGAGTTCTACCAGCTCCTTGTTAATTAATGTCACCAACCTGCTAATGTGACGTTTTAAGTTCGCCGTTTCGTTTAAGTTTTCACTTCTGTCGGCAGTCCCATGACTGCCTATTTGTTTTAATTTACTGACACTTGAAACATTTCGTTTATTGCTGTCTAAAATAAGGTGAAAAGGCAAATGAATCAACATAACAAATGACTCATAAATTAATGGAGGTGCCTAATTACTATTCGAAATATTGCATATTTATATGTATCTGTTTTTGATAAGTTAGTTAGTTAGTTTAGTATACTGATATTATAAAGGTGAAGAGTTTGTTTGTTTGACGCGCTAATATCAGGAACAACTGGTTCGAATTGAAAAATTCCTTTATTGTTGGATAGCCCATTTATCGAAGAAGGCTATATATAACATCACGAGAGGAGCATCAATGAAAAATGTTGCAAAACCAACCGTCACTCTCTTTTACCTATGTGACGCGGATGAAGTTGCGCGGATCAGCTCTAGTTAGGAATATTCCTGTCTCGCGGAAGGCTTCACAGGCAGGCTTTAAACAACGGACACAAATAATACCCAGACTCGGGAGATGTATGAAATACAACACGGTGTATAATTATGTTCTTGCAAGAAATGGGCTAAATATCAAGGTTATAATTTCCTACCATCCTATCCAGTACCTACATTATCTCTAAGACCCACCCCTAAAACAAGCATTTAGTTGGAGTGCGTTAACTAAGAACTGGTAGGACAATATTTTTTTTTTAATCTGGAAGACGGAAGAAAATACATTTTCCGGAAGCTTCCTTCCTGGGGTATACACGGGTGCCCTGCAATAGACCCATTTGTGACGAAACAACGTGTGGTTTTCGCGGTATAAGAACCACATGAACGTTTCTACAAAAAAGTTAAAAACCGTTTTTATATAAAGGTAAATGCAATATTTTACAAGTTCCAAAATAGCTAAGGAACCACAAGGAACTAGGTAAATTCCTGGAGTATTTTAGCTCTAGCTATAGCAGTAGGTTTTTTGTACAAAAACATAAAAACATACACAATTAGGTGCTTTTAAGCAAGCCTTTGCCGCGCGGATTCGCTGCCGAAAGTTATTTCTATCCTCCGGGAATAGTTTTTTATTCGGTTAAGTAAATTATGAGCGACATTTTCAATTTTGCCATTTTTAAATAGATTATTGCGAATATAGGTTTGTGTACAATTGGTGTTTACATAGTTTTATCAGTTATATAACAATCATTTAGTGCAGCTATATCTATTGCGCCATTTGGCAAGCAATATTCATCACATTTTATTGCTTTTATAAATATTAAATTATTTAAATATGCTCTACTTAGTAAGGTTGCCTGGAAGAGATTGCATCTAGCATAAGGCCGCCCTTTGTACATTATATTATCCTTGATATAATTTTATTATGTAAATGTATTGTAAAAAGTGTACAAATAAAGAGTTATCTATCTATCTATCTATCTATATAGTAATAAAAAATAATATAAATATAAATTAATTTTTTAGTCATTTTACTATAGAAGTCAATTTCATTATGAGTCATGTAACTTTCACACTGTAGTATGTATTAATAAGAAGTTGCCTCAATAGCGTTTTAAACTGATCTGCGTTGGAGTATCTCAATATGTTTGATGGTAAATGGTTATACATTCGAGGTATCATACAAAATATGGTGTTGCTAAATGGCGCTGTGTTGTTTAGGTAAGCAAACAACTCACTGTCACATTTAATAATACTTTTTAAAAAGTTATAATAATATACCTACTTAAAAATGATAGGTGTTATAAAAACATCTTAACCCCTAAATACTTTTACCTGGATACAATGTTGAATATTTTACATAGGTATGAATCGATACTGTGATTTTTATTTTTTTTTATTTTAGAACAATATTATGTTACAGTCCTTTTTAGTGTCCAAAAGAGTGTCCTTGGAGTTTCTTGCCTGTTCTTCTTCAAAGAATCTACGTATTGGAACAGGCAACTAGCTTCACAACCGACTTATACTGACTGACTTCTACTCCTGACAATTCAAAAATACCTACAACGGGTTTACTTAAAATAAAAAAAAATGATTTTGATAACAAAGGACAATGTCATTCCCTTGTACTTCAAAATACTAAATACCCGACAATTTTTTTATTTAATTGAGGGAAAGTAAAGGAGTGTTTTATGATCCCTATATTAAAACAAATTCGAAATACAAGATCATAGGTGGCATCCGGCTGTTACCGCTCGGGCCCGGCAGACAGGTACAGTTTGAAACAATGAGTGTCTGACCCATTGTTCAGTAATGTTACCTGTGAGTTTATTACTATTATGTGTTAAGTACTTACCTGAGCATTTACTGGTTAAGCTGTACACACTTTGTTTAGAAAATAGTGTAGAATATTCCTGCTTAGCCTTCAATGAATGGTTTTATGTTTGGGAAGTTTATCTGTCCTAGGTAATACCACGTAAATGTAGGAGGTAATCTCTGAAACAATTGATCCGATTTTAAACATTCAATAATAGTTAGTTACATTACTGATGAATGCCGTTTTTTTATTTTCATGACGTGTAAATTGAAGCTGTGCGTAGACTCCCGCACTAAGAAAGATCATGTGTCGAGGGGACATTACAAATTGTAATGCATGACGCCACGACATGAGGAACTTCCGATCTATAACATTATACGTCTTAACGTACGTCACGACCTACGTCATGCATCTCAAAATATTTGAACAACGGACAACACCCAGACTCGGGACAACTATTTGTGAACCACACAAGTTATTGTCCCGTGTGGGAATCGAACCCGAATGGAATAGTTCGATGCAAACTGTTAAAATCTCTTGAGTGTATTTTATTTAAAGAAAAATATTTTCTACGTTTAAGCAAACAATACCTATATACCTACCTATACTTTTATGATACCCTTGACATGACCTACTAGGCCCTGGCCCATTCGATTTGACCGATATTCATTAGATAATAGATTAATAAATTATATGAAATAAATTTCATCTTGTATGGGTGATGGTCATCGAGCGATAATCTTTGAAGCTTCAATATATTAATTCCATTAAATTCAAAAGTATAAACATTGAAAGCTTATTAGAATTGATTCAATTGACAATTATAATATCGTTGCAAAATAACTAATCTGCAATATAATACTGTTTTGCGCCATATTCGCCGTTAAAAAGGAAAATGACCACGAGTAAAAGCACTGCTGCTTGGGTACCCTAACTAATATTATAAATGGGACTGTGCATTTGTTTGTTTGCAACGCTTTCATGTCGTAACTAGGTGGGTACTCAACCGATAATCGTGAAACAGTAGAGAAAAGGATACAGGGTACCTTGGAATTAATTGTAACATTTAAAATGTTTTATCAAATATGAGCAGCGCCCGCGGTTTCACAAGCTAAAGTCCCGATCCTGTGGGAATATCGGGATAAAAGTAGCTCATATGTTAATCCAGGTCTTCAGCTATCTACATAACAAGTTTCATCGTAGTCGGTTCAGTAGTTTTAGCGTGAAAGAGTAACAAACATCCATCCATCCATCCATCCAAACTTTTACATTTATAATACTAGCAGCACCCCTCGGTTTCACCCGCGTAAGTCCCGATCCCGTGAGAACATCGGGGTAAAAAGTAGCCTATGCGTTAATCCAGGTCTCCAGCTATCTACATACCAAGTTTCATAGCAATCGGTTCAGTGATTTTTGCGTGAAAGAGTAACAAACATCCATTCATCCATCCAAACTTTCACATTTATAATATTAGTGGGATAAGTGGGATTTTTGAAAAAAATTGCATTATTCCTTTATGCTTCAAGACTTCGTTGGATTGTAAGGTAGGTATGTCTTGTGCTCTAAAAATTTATTATAAATTTAATGGTCGAAAAATACGAAAAGTCTTTGAACTGTTGGCAAATAAACCACTCGGGACTTTGAATAGGTACTGAGAATGCATGGAAAATTTAATTATCTATGGAGGTGTCCATTGTCGGAGTGAAATGCCAACATGCATAGACCAGGTAGGAACATGATTTTAGAATGTCCTATAAAAGGAAACTCGGAAGTGTCAATTGGTTTTACGAAATTAATGAATATGAAAGACTCTACTAATTAGCTTTAATACTAAATTTTCTTTATTTAATAGCTATCTAGATGTGCTCGTCCTTTTCAAAGATGGATAGGTTTTCTTAGTAAAAGACTAGAGTCTGCATTCATCATCCTCCGCGCCTTTTCTCAACTAAGTTGGGGTCGGCTTTCAGTCTAACTACGATACGGCCGAACTTCGATATTTTACGTGAAGCTATCTGCCATCACACCTCCACAACCCAAGTACTAGGCGATATCGAAGTTCTGTAGTTAGACCAGGTTGTTGGACTTTTTAGGGCTCCAACTACTCGTAACGAATGCCATAGATGTGCGTATGGCAACCGGGGCCGGTGGTTTAACGTGCTCTCCGAGGCACGGAGGTGTCTCAATGTGTTAATACATAACTTCTTGTATAGCGTTGACTTCTTGGTTGAGAGATGCAAGTGTGTTGAAGAGGTTTTATGGAAATATAACGACGACGGTCAACAGAAAAGAGGATTCTATTCCATAGGCCCCTCTTATAGGGCCCTTTTATCAATTTTTAGACCAACGTTCTTTTGATTCTTGATAAGATTAAAATAAATACAGGTATTAATATTTCGTTATGTGAGCTTTATCGCAATGTACCGTGAATGTGTTAGTTTGAAATTTTATGAATGGGACTGGCAATAATTTTGTGGTGGTATGTCCTAATAGCATCTACAATATATATTTTTTTTTAATACGCTGCTTTTATGTAAAAATTTTTTTGATAAGTAAAAGCTGTTTTGTAACTGTATTTCCTACTTCTATGTTTAATGTATGTCGTGGCAGCCTTTAATTAAGGCTACACTATAAAATATAAAAGTATGGTAAATTTATCATGTATTTTGGTGTATGCTTTGTTGGTTGTCTTTAAATAAATAAATAAATATGGAAGACTTGTTTATACAGCATTATTGTTTATGATGGTTAATATTCGCAACTTATCTATGTCACGACAATTTCCAAGAGTTTAGGAATTTGTGACGTGAACGTAATTAAGCTCAATTAAGGAAATATTCAGGTGCCATACATTACGTTAAGACCGTGGTGTACTGTTTCTCTTTTGTCTTGACTTGCTTAAACAAGTTCTCCTAATTGACCGAATACTTGCGACTATTACCCGTGGTGTTATATGTATATCGTTTTCTATCTTATTCTCCCAATTACTTATACGTCAAGGTCACAACAAGATATTAACACTGACCCGGCTAGATATATGAGGTCGGCGCGAGGGCGCGTTTAGAATATCCGCTCTTCTACGCCATAGCAGTTAGACTTAATACAGAAGCTAATATGACATCTAAGCAGTTAATATTTAAGATGTTTGGATTCTCGTCGTCGCCAAACTTATGGGTTTCCAAATAAAATAGTATCATCATCTTCCGTGCCTTTTCCCACTTAAGTTGGGGTCGGATTTCAGTGTAACTGCGAAACGGCCGAACTTTGATAGTTTATGTGAAGCGACTGATATCAGACCTCCACAACCCAAGTACGAGGCGATATCGAAGTTTTGTAGTTAGACCAGGTTGTCGAACTTTTTAGGGCTCCAACAAACCGTCACGAATGCCACAGATGTTCGTATGACAGCCAGGACCAACGACTTAACATGCTCTCCTAGGCACGGAGGAGTCTGATTATGTTAAGAAGGGCCACCCATGTAATGTGCTAACCTACGGTTACTGCTTAGCCACGAGCCCCTCAAATAAAATAGCATAATAATAAAAATAATATTCTGGGGCATGTTAAACAGGTCATGTTATAAAAATAGACCCAAACTAAGCTTGTATTAAAACAAGGTTCTGGAACATGTGGTGAACTGGTGGGGATGTCGGTTACCCTAGCAGAAGCAGGCCCGAGTCGGTGGCCCTCCGTACTCTCTCCATCTGGAGAGGTTCCTGGATGCTTCCTTTTTATTATATCAAAAGAAGGAAGCCTCCAGGAGCCTGGTTCGCTTGTGATAGACCCACTTGTGACGGAAAACCAGTTTTAGTCGGTTTGATTCCGATATACCACTTCTGTTAGCTCCAGCAAAGTGTAGACCCGTGGAGGTTTAAACACGAAAAAAATGGGTTCTAGAACATAAAACAAACGAAAAACATAATTATATAAATAAACAATGTTCCAATACATACAAAAATAATGACGTGGACATTTTAAGCGTTCATAATCATACTGTTTTAGCAATGACTCAGCGAGTAGAAAATTACAATAGAGTATTAGTCGTGCCAAAGTGTGACACGAGTGATCCTTACGTGGAATTTGTGGGCTACATACATCCATATAACACAACAAGAATGAAATTCATGTTGTACTTGCGGCAAGCGGTTACCGGCGACTCTAACGTCACTGGTGCGCTGCCAACGCTATTCTTATAACAATGGAGTTATGGCAATCCTATTCATTAGTAGAAATGCTTCACTAAGTTAATATTTTTGGTTAGTCTTCTTCTGTATAATGGGAGCCATTCTAGAAAGTTCCAATTTTCAGCTCCTAATTGAGTAGGTATACCCTTTTGTACAATGTATGGGTAGACATAATAGATTTCTAGAAGTACAAGTAGTAATCATTTGTACCTTTGTAAAAGTTATTTTTACTTGATAATGGTTTTTGTTTAAGCTTTAACTGAAGGCGTTTAGTTTTATTTACCGCGAATTTTACATTACCTACGTTATTTCTCAGAGGCCCCAATCTCCCTCCCTGCTTTATAATAAATAGAGTAATAAAAATATTAATTCTTCAATATCCAAATTGCTACAAGCCGCCATATAAAATAATAAGAAATATCCAATCGCACTTTTCTAGATGTTATCGTCAAAACAAATCGTAACATAACAAGCCACTTATGTTGAACTAAATGTTTATTTCATTGGAACAGCGCCACGCGATCCACTTATTACCAGCGCTCTAAATCACAACATAGGGAAATAGTTTAGCAAGTTTTGATAAGACGATATTTTTAGTCTTATAATTGTTTTTTTTACAAGGCTTTACAAGTAGCAAAAGTACCGGTAACACCGGTGTTGAGATATCAGTAGGGTCTTCGCTCGGTCCACAAAATATAGCAAATGTTTATATGTATTCAAAGTAAAAAATAGAGGATGGTATGCGGCCTATCTATATTGAGTGTGTCACTGTGTGCTTAAATCTTACTAATATTATGAAGGCGAATGTTTGGGAGGATGGATGGATGGATTTATAGATGGATGTTTGTTACTGTTTCAAAGCGAAAACGGCGAAACGTATCTGGATTAAATTTGGTACAGAGATAGATTATAGTCTGGAATAGCACATAAGCTACTTTTTATCTCGACAACAAATTTGCGGACAACAGCTAAATATTATGATAATAATATTTATCTACAAATGCACAACCACGACTACCATATCACTGCACACCTACCACCCCAAACATAGAGTTTTGGCAACCTTTAGAAATAGTAGGCTTCTAGATCTAAATTCAAATTCCTATCTCCTTTGAAATATGTCTTTCTCTTTTGTTTTACGGTGTTGTGATTTAAAAATCGAATTCGACTACGTGATTTGTGACATGATCGCTGGTCGACGGTGAATGCAGGCAGGTTCTAACCGGTCTTCTTAGAAGTAATTGAGGGAGGCCTAAGTCCAGCAGTGACCGTCCCATGACTGATATGATGATGATAAAAAAGTTTTTATTAACTCGTAGCCATAAAGTCATAGGGCTAGAGAGCCTAATGTTTAGCCAAAAATTTAAATTTATATGTACGTTTTAATATTTTAATACTTAAGAATTAACCTTTCAATACTGATATGATATGTACATAGAATAATCTATCTTTATTAAATCCATCAGAATGCTGAATTTTTCTTATGAATGATAGCAATTTTTTTTTGTTTTCAATACATCATTGCTTTGAGTCTCATTCTGTTTTACATTTTATAAAGCAAGTATCTTATTAATGAGAGAATATATAAATACGAGTAAATAATTATATGACAGGTACGTAATTACTTATAAATAAATTCTTTGTAAATATGATTATTTTTACGATTCAGATGTTATTGAAACTTTATTTTCAACTCAGAAATTTGAAATGGGGATTTGGTATACAGGATGTAAGAGACACCGTGCCGAATCCGAAATAGTGTGTTCAAACCATCATTCTGAGTCGAAAATCGTTGGAATTTTCTACCGGAAAATTCATAATTTTTTTATTTTTTTGCTTCAAAGTGACATCACAATGAGTAAACAAAACATTAAAATACCGAAATACCGCATGCGGCCAAAATCTGCAATGTAATCAATCAAACAACATTTAAACATTTTATGCAATCAGCTGGTCTAGAACGGCACCGAACATTTAAGGTCATTCACCGTACCGCACAAACCTACGTATGTTGGACGTACATTGCGTAGCGCCAAATGAAACTAATGCCTATAAATCCTAAATCTCGCATTTTTATGATAAATTGAGTTTCGTATTGTGTTAAGTATAAATAGAAAAAGGTTATTGTAAGTTTTTCGCATAGCTCAAACTTACACGCTGTATAGAATTTCACGTTTTATAAATAACTTTTCCGTTACACCAAGAAATGATCTGTTAATTCGTAACTAAATAGAACAAAGATCGTGGGACAGAAATATCTATGAAGCACTATATAAAAAGGTTTCATTCACGAAATATATACAGCGTGAAAATGGCCGTCACTTTCTCGGACGTCGAACTTGAGTGTTGGACGGGAAAAAACAATTTTGTGAATGGGATGCCATCGGTATGGGAAACTCATCTTATGGTTTAATGATTGTAAGAAGACTTAACGATGGCGATGGATCGTTTAGTATTGTTACAATTTTAGAGCAGGTAACCCTGTGTTTTCATTTAACACATCATTTCTGTGCCAATGCGGAAATTTATCAATTAAAACGTAACGTATTAAGAACATTGATTTAAATGTGTAACTTTTTTGTATGGAAATATTGGATATAAAAGTCTCCAAAGGATGGTGAAAAGAGATGTTTTGATTTTTTTTTAATATAGAATTTTACATTATAAATTTTCGATGACATGAAACCGGGAATGGTATTTTTTATGAGATTTTTCGATCCCTCTAGCTAGATTGTGGAGCACAAATATATTCCAAGGTTTATATATATGTCACAAGAACCTATTACTTGCTACGGTAAGCGGATACCGGTGACCATAACACTCAACACCAATGACGTCACTATCCACCAACTCATATTTATCTGCACAAATATTCATCAACAGAAGTACGACACTAAGTCTGCAGTGGTTAACCGGGGTCTGCCGAGGAATGGAAGCGCCATGTGAAAACTCTATTTACTTAATTATGGTCACTAGCTCAGTGAAGATATTACTGGTCTGCTGACCACAAATATTGCCATGCGTGCGACTATATCTAAAAAAATTACCACAAACCTCTGTACATTAACATGTGAGCACCCGTTCCCGATACTATCTGACCTTACACCATCAAGAGGGTGGAATATGCTAAGTAGCGCTTACTAGGGCGCTGTCTGACCAGGCACAATATTTTTGGCAAAGTAAATGTAAGTGAATGTCACCACAGTTGTTTAAATGTTATCGATTTAATTGAACTGAACTGTGCAAATTATTTGCAAAATTTGTTATAATATTGCTGGTGGTATTTTGCTATGCTATATGACAATGTACATTTTGTTATTTGGTGTTTTTGGTTCGAAATATGTAATATTAATATAAGTGTTACCTTGCAAAATATCGATTTTATAATTCAAAATATACAATCCATCTCAATCTCAAATCTCATTAATAGTCTATTGATAGTAACTTTACTTGACATAAACGGCACACATCTGACATCTAATGCATTGCTGCGGGCCATCTTGCGTCGATAGTTCGGCGTTAACTGGCTAACTAACTGCCACATATTTTTTGCTTACTGTGATTATGTCTCTAACAATGAATTGTGAATTATTAATACGAATATAGGTTACAGTTTGGAGCGATGAAGGCGCTGGCGCCATTAGGTCATATGTGGGTAGTTTTGTGTGACCTTTCAGACGCTTAATTTTTTTATACGTAGGTAATGATTGGGTTGGTTCTTGTAAGCGTTAGCTCAGTTGTTGACCCTTAGTTTTAAGTTTTTGATAGGTGATTTTTGGCCATTTGATCTCTAATCTTTTGTTGATTTTATACGAAGCTAATTGAAGCACGATGGGTTAGAGCTATTTTTACAGGGAATCGTAGTCCATACCAAGGAAACATTATCATTCTAGACAAAAATTAATTTCGAAGTAAACACACAACGCATTGTGCGTTGTGTGTTTACTTCGAAATTAATTTTTAAAAATGCATATAATCTAAATGCACTAAGGTATATAAATCAGCGAGTGGAAAGCGAGCAAGCTCAGTTCGGTACGATGCGCCCACCGCCGGTCCGGAAGAAATGAATATTTTGGCACCGCGTACCTCGTAGAACGTCTTCGTGCAAAGCTTTTTTGTATAGAGCATTCTGCGGTAGAGAATTCTGGAATGTTTGTTGGTATTTTGTTTTGTTCGTTTAATATAACTAACACTAAAATTTACTGTCATTCTTATGATTGTTATAAAGGTGAATCAATAACAGACTAAGTGATGTACAGCATTTGCTGATTTATTGTGTCAGGAACAGGAATGAAAGGGAATTATTGATTAGACAATTTTAATTGAATATTTTGTATTTTGGACTTGTTCAAAGTATTTTGGCGAATCCAAAGTCGGAAATTGCAATGCGGTTTTGTGCTTTCGTCTGCCACCACAATCATCAATAATTCCCTTTTATCTGGAAAATATTAAGATAATGTTGTGTTGTGTGGGTAACATGGGGCTGGCGTATCCTTGTGGATAAAAATCCATACTTATAAAAATATACAGATAAAAAAATAACAGACTATTTTACCGATAAAGACTCTTGGTAAACTATAAGGACACTGGAGGTGTTTTTGTCATTATTAATTGCAGTAATTTGAAAACTGGTTTACTGAGCTGACTAATTGATAAAGAAGTTTTTTTTTTATGATATAGGGGGCAAACGAGCAGACGGGTCACCTGATGGTAAATGACTACCGCCGCCCATGGGCACCTGTAACTCAAGAGTTACAAGTGCGTTGCCGCCCTTTAAGGTGGGTATAGGGGTAAAGGGGGAGGGGGGAAGAGCGGGAAGACGGGAGAGCGGGATTAGAGGGGAGGAGAGGGGGAATAAGGGAAGGACGGGAATAGGGGAGAGGGAAGGGTTAGGGCCTCCGGTAACCTCACTCACGCGGCGAAAAGCAATGCAAGCATTGTTTCACTACCTTCGTTACCTACGTTTTCTGTGAGGCCGTGGTATCGAGCGGAGTCGAGCCGGCCCATACGTGCCGAAGCATGGCTCTCCCACGTTCAAAACGTAGTTGTTATTTACTTGTGAGACAGACGGTAAATGCAGTCCTTGGACGTTTACAACACCACGCTTTTTTTAAGCTCTGCAAGAAGCAGAGCTTAAAAAAAGCGTATCTAATAGGCTTTAAGTTTTTGTTTGAAACAGTTCTGTAAATTACGCATTTTATCTTTCTTGCTTTCCGGTAAACAGTATTTGGTACTATTTTATTTTATTTAACCACCAAAATTCCTGGGACTTTTCGTGGTTATAAATATATAAATAAGTTAGATAAAAACATTGTAAAACATTGTATTTGTATACAAAGTAAACTAACGAAAAATAGAAACTGTAAACATTGAAATATATCCAAGGACAATCAATCATAGTTCTTTCTGTGAGCATCTACTCTGTGAACCTTCCATGCATGCGATGCTCATATCACTCGGTGGAGCAGTTCGTTGAAGGCTCCTAAAAAACGTCTCACGGCTGTCCGCCAACTTGTACTGCCACTTAGATTAGTTTCCAACTTGTACTACAACCCCAGCCGTTCACTTGGCAAACTTGAACTTTTTTATTGAGAACGTGAGCTGACGTGTCGGGTGTTTGACATGTGACGTTGGGCGGAGTTAAATCATTTTCAAGTTACTTTCTCTATTCTACGGGATAGAAATAAATGACAAGTTTGGTCGCCTATTCAATGACTCAATATTTTGATTATAAAAAAAAGAATATTCATATGTCATCTAAGCTATGGTACATTTAAATTTCCAGTTAAAATTTTGGGACAGATTTACTGAATGTTATTAAGTAAGTAAATACTAAGTTTATAACCTTAACCTAGATCGATTTGTAATTATTTTTTTTAATTAATTTATTAAACCTTTGTAAAAGTTTAGAACTTATAATAAGGTTTACAAACCTTTGCAGCCTAGCCTCATTGACTAACTAATGTTAGTTTTTGAGAAAATTAAGTTATCGTAGTACCTACTACGTAATGGAACTGGTATGTATCAAAACTGGCAGTTTCGATTTTTACAGGGAGACCAACCTACAAGAATATATCAAAACTGGCAATTCTAACGTAGTGTTTGTATACTCTTTGCTGGCAATATCAAAACCATTTGGTAACGCGTCAAAAACAATCGAAACTGCCAAATTTGTTATATTACGTATTATTCCTAATCAATTACACTCACGATAATGATAGTTTTGTCTCTGTCGCTCACTCGGCGCTGGCTGCGTACACGTGCACGGGTGAAAACATAACTTTCCCTAATATACATACAGTTTGCATATTATACATTAAAAAAAACTTATAAGTAAATAGGTTTTTTGCTAAGTTTTTTTTGCCATCTTTTTAATTTCGAGACTACGTAGGTGGGTATAGTCGAATTGCTACTATACACATATAGGCATGTTCCTTTAATTAAATAGTCTAACTCAATAAATAAAATTATAATGAAAGTGATCTTAACGCCTCGCCTGTGGCACAAGTTTATCCTGGTAGCAGAATCCACTTATCACCCAACGCTTATTAAAATATGAAATGTCTTCTTTATATAGTTCTGTTATCATCAACAAAATATTGTTATTTGACGTTTTTTTATGGTCTAAGGGGCCAACGACCAGACGGGTCACCTGATGGTAAGTGAATAACGTCGCCAATGGACACCTGCAACTCAATAACCAAAATTCTACCTACTCTCCTACCTCTACTAATAAACGCCTAGTTTGATAATAGCCATTACTATTAATTCAGAATGCAAAGAAACAATATTCGCTGTACTTCCTCTTCAAGGTGCTTAGAGACGAAAAAGGAAACTACAAACTACCGTTGTACAAGCTACGCTGTACATTATAGCCTTTTGGTATTGTCATAGTGTTGCGACCTACATATGTATTTAATGCATATCGGTATTATTGTCACGATTGGCACGACTACAATACTATAACATTGTAATTACATAGTTGTTTACTCATTTAACATAACACACAGTCAAAACCATGGTGCGTTGGGGTGTGTCAATATCAACATCTCTTTTGGGCAGTGACAGTCCCAACAACCGTAAATCAGATTCTATATAAATTTGCCTTTGCCAGATGCCTTAATATAAATTATTTAAAATATTAAACATAATATATTTACTAAAAATTTAATTGCCTATATTGGAATTGATAAATTCCTTGACGGTTATAATCAATATTTTCTTATAGGCTTTAAATTTTCGTTTGAATGAGTGCTGTAAATTACACTTTTCATCTTTCTTGCTTTCCGGTAAACAGTATTTGGTACTATTTTATTTGTATAATATATTATACAAACAAAATAGTATTATACTAACAGAATATGTTGTAGTATTTTGTTCTAACATAGATGTCTAATGTATTTTAGTGTTTTCAATTAAGTTTGTAATTTTTCGCTTCTTTGGAGTTTTTATTTTCGAATTCAGTTTAATTTTTTTAAACCGTATAGCCGTATAGGTAACAACAGTGTCACAGTGGCCTCCCTTGTCTATGTCATCCTCGCGCAAAGAGATCATTGAGTATATGTAGACTGTAGTTACCAATCTCCGATACAGATAAGGTTAGTTAGAAACTCGAATTCTTCATTTCATATTTCACGTAAACATTATTGGTGTGAAGTTCATTTATATTCAGTGCTAACAAATAACAAATGATCGTAATTTGTTTAAAAATCTATTTGCTTAGCTTTGTTAAGTCACGGAAAGGCGTCATGTGAAGACTCTGTTTAATCTTTTTCTTCTCAACAATAAAACACAGTTATGGTCGCGTCAGACATCACGAAGAATTAGCATTATACCATAGAAAATCAAATTTGTTGTACTGGTTTCAAAACGATAATCTCAAAACACACCGTTAAGCGTTTGGAAAATCAATGTGGATGCCGGTGAAAAGTTTAAATATTTTACACGGATATGTAATTAACAATTTGCTATAGGTACTATGGCAATCTAAATGTTATAAAAAAACTATGTAATAAAATAAAAAAACTGTTTTACATTTCAAGACCTTCAAATATTTTGTTTAATTTTTTTTAAAAGGGTTTGGAATCCTCGCTTCAGAGACTTTATTGAATTAGAGTTGAAGTAAGCGAAACTGTAAGAGCCATTTGCATACCATACATAATATTCTGGGCCATCCCTATCTATCACACGGCGCTATCTAGACAGAAACTGAGCATTACTCGTACTTTGGGTTCTAGAACACATACTTATATCCTTTTTTTAGAAAATATGTATGTATATATCTATTACAGATGGAAATACCCAGACAGAGATATTTTTTGCAGACAAATATTTGCAATGAGCGACGGCTGACGCGACCTTTGACGTTGCAGACAAATGCACTACCGCCATGCTACACAAAGGTCGTCAATTAGACTTCCGTTACTTCTCAAATGGTAGTGATAATGAAGGCAGATTCTGATAAAGATTGCAAACAGAATCTAATTATTTTTTTAAAAGACAACTCCCGCATCAGGAACATTCCTGTGTCACGGAGGGCTTCACAAACATTCGAACAACGGACACAAAGAACACCCAGACTCGGGACAACTATTTGTGGATCACACAAATTTTAATCCCGTGTGGGATTTGAACCCACAACACTCGGCGCGGCGTAGTGGCGAGGTGACCACTAAAACCATTGCGCCATCCGTGCTATCAACTTTCAGTTCAATACTTTAGCAGAAAGCATGATGAAGGAGGTTTTAATGCGGTTCGCACGCTTTTTTATTTTTTAGATTGCGACACTTTTGAATTTACTCATGGGTCACGCATCCTGTTTCTGAAGTTAGCCTACTTATCAATCAATCAAATATCTTTATCAATATCAATGATCAACTTGGTATGTGAGTCTAAACGAACATTTCCGTACTTTCACATGTCTGTTCCATAGGCCAAATAATCCGGTCTATCATCAGGTTCGCAAAAGACAGGCTTATAACAAAGTAGAGATAAGAATCTTGGGTTATTTTTAGCAGTTCTACATATGTGAGGACAAATTTAATGGAGCATGCTCATTTTACCGGGACGGGTTTACAAATACAAGCTTACTGTCACCATTACATTTAAAAAAAAAGATGAACAGTCAAAGTAGTGGTCACACATTATTGTATAAATCAGACAGTCTTTATTCATCGCCGCGGTTTCTTACAGATAAACTATGGATGGACAAAAACAATGCTAGAGTCTGTGAGAAAAGAGAACCTTCGTAGGATTTGAGGTCTAAGCAGAGCTAAATTACCTTTTTACACTGTTACGTCATTATTGTTTACTGTAATAAACAGTTTTGTTTACTGTCACACTATAATGACGTAAGAGTGTTGTCAACATAACAAAAAAGGTAATTTAGCACTGCTGCGACCTCAAATCCTACGACCGTTCTCTTTCCGCACAGACTCTATTAAAATATTATATGTAGGTGTATGTAATTAATTATATTATTAAAATCATATAATAAATCTAAAAAAGAATAGATTTAAAAATAAATACTGATAGAAACTAGGGTTCATATCATACATTACTAGTATGTGTTAACCCCACCAATATGAGATACAAAACCTGTGCAGTAACACGGATAATTACAGGATACTGCAAAATGAACAAACACGTTTTCAACCTAGAGTTAGGCGAAGGCACAACATGCAGATTTTGCCGAGAGGCAGAAGCAACTGCTGCAACACATATTCTATGCCCTTGTTGTTAAATAATACGGTACTGAAGTATCAAAACCTAGGGTTGCAAATCGTACAACCGCAACCGAAATACAAGCAATCACTTGTCGTAATATAAGTTTGAGCAGTGAACTACCTGAAATGGTGAAAGTAGCATTAGGCTCACAAACCAATAATAAATCCACCAACTAACTTAAATCCCTGTGTTAGTCTGATCACGTCGTTAGTCTACTGGGTGGTGTTCGGACCCGCTAGCTAGCCATTCCATCACAAGGCTTAGTAATATACATAATTCTATACTCCATATATGTATAAAATAACAATGAATTACACTACATGTATGAAAATATAATATATAATATATGTGTATTTTCTCCACTGCTTGAGTTGCAATCCACTTCAAAGTTACGATTATTCAAGATTTGAATGTAAGATGCGGTTTTGAAGGTATATGGGTCAGCAAGAATAAATTTAAGATCTCCATTCAATATTTGCTATGTATTAAGCAGACTCACATTTTCATTTACGTTGAGCCTAGTTCAAAAGGGAAAAGCAAGTTAAAAAAACGAACGTTCCAATGTAGATTAACGTTTTCTGCTATATTAATATTTTTGTTATTATTTCTATTTAGGCACAGATTTAACAACGTTTCAGATAATAGTTACTCAGTTGTTTATATTTTTTTGGCATTTCTCTTTTTTATTTATTCGTATTCGGTTGTTGAACTGGATAGGTACTCTTTTAGTGTTCATTTTTATTTAACTGTTATTGGGTCTTTTTTATTTGACTTTTCTTTTATTTTTAGTTTTCTCGTTAGTAAACACCAAATTTTTTTTTTCATCTACTTCACTCTTTATGGTATACTTTTTTTTTTGGTAACAAATGATCAAATAATAATAATTATTAAATAAAATTCGCAGTACGTTTGTCGGAGACTTTGCGGACAACATTATAATGAAATAAAATCATGTTTCTTTCGTTGGCCCGTTTCTTGGCAGATGTTGAACTAGAAGTTGGATTAGTAAATCGTAAAATAAGTTTAAGTACACAATACATGTCTAACTGGTACAAACATACAACTCATTATCTCTTTGGTTTAAGAAGTTAGTTAGTTAACCTGGTTATAATTATACTTATAATAGAAGTAAACGCATCAGTGTAATTCGAATAGTAGAACCTCCGTCTTAAATGCCGTCCGATTCAGTAGAACCTCCGCCTTAAATGCCGTCCGATTCAGTAGAACCTCCGCCTTAAATGCCGTCCGATTCAGTAGTAGTACCAGGGCCGCACAGAAAACTTCATACTAACAGCACTTCAAGTAGGTGTTAATTCTGTTGGTGAGTACTTTCGCAAGAATCTCATGGTCATCGGGATAGGACTGGCGACTCACCAGTTACACAGTTGTTGTTATCAGGCCTGTTAACATAACTTGAATTTAAAAATAGAAATAGGCCAGGTTAGCTCTTGCCACAAAATTCGCAAGTGAATCGGTTGGCCAACATGATCGTGTGCAGGTTAACGTTACCTCGTTTATAGACAAGGGATCGGCGCGGTAATGAATCAGATCTGTATCTGGACGTGTGAGAACATACGGCCGAAATAACAGCCGTAAATACAAGCTCGCGTGCGCTTTGTGCAGTGCTAATAACGGGATAGACATGGAGAGAGTATTTAAATTAAATTATTCGCTGTGGAACCAATGAAGTAACCTTTTATCACCTGGATGGTAAATGAGCTTTTGGTCTGTTTGATAGTTATGTCCTCGGAATACAACCCTAATCCCCCTCCAAAAGATCTCCGGTAACCGTACTCACCAGTGGTATGGTATTTTAGTAACTATTTACTGACTTAACTTCAATTTCCTATGTCAGTCAACAAGCGGTTTAAAATATTTGACGAATTTGATCAGTGACCGCTTTTAAAAGAAAACTGTACCTAGTAGATTTGTTTGATTTACTTCTTCTTGATTTTTTTTTTTTATTTGGGAATACCCTTACTAGCACAAATCGTTTTGAGTTATATGGAACTTCAATTTAAGCTGAATTATGTCTTTAAATAAAACTTTAACGGATGAGTCTCAGTAGTCCTAAATTTAGATCTGGATACATTTTTTTAATCGTATAATTCCTTCCTATTAGATAGTTTTCAATAATAGGAAAAAAAAAATATCTATTCTATTAGTTGGTCTGTATCCAATTCGTGCACACACGGCTCGGCGTCCGCCCTGGGGCGCCAAAAATAAAAGTTAGAACTTGGCTGATAAGCGCCGAAAATTTCAATGTTTCCTACAGTTTTACAGGTTAGCCTTCCGTAGGCACTGAGTTGTACAAGCACACGTGTTTATAAGCAACATGGGGAACAATTTTAATGGATAAGGTAATGAGTTATGGAACATGTAGCAACATTAAGTCACGTGTGATATATGGCGGATTAAAGGGAGTTATGTTATAAGGGCTGCTTAATAATAACTAAGGTACCTTAACGGGTAATTTAACGGGACTGGAAGACGGTGGCAGTAGCTCAACCTTGAAAGTACAATACTGCTAGTTTAGTATTGTATTGATGAGTAAGCCAGCCAGTGTTGCCAATTTGAGGGTTTACCAATAAATTTAGATAAGAGGGCGATTGTCAATTTATGATACGGTGGATGGATTAACCTTAATTGGATTTTTTAAGTATTCAATGAGTTTAAGAGTTGCTTATATTAGAGTTATGCCTACAGAAGTCTGTAAGGATCTAGATAATATTGTCAAAATTTGAGTGACAAATCTGTGATTATGAGCACTTAAAATTACCGGCAAGCGCTCGCTATGAAGCGAGTCGTGTGTATAAATGTGAGCACAAATCTCAAAAGTACTAAGATTTTGTACCCTAGCATTTTGTTATAAAACTAGGTAGAAATGTTTCATGGCATCTACCACTGAAGATCTATTCTCTAAAACTTAAACGTAAAGAAAGAGATAGTGGTGCCGATTCTGTTACATCGCTCTCTAAATTATATTCTTACTAAATTTTTCTTCGTATAAGATGTAAACCTTGTATACTTCGAAACAAGGCCTTATTTCAAATTTAAACAAGTAGATAACATATGTTGCTACCGAAATAAGGAATTTATTTGTCGATTATAGTCTGACACGCCTAAATAAACTTTAATACTACGTAGCGGTAGGCGCTATCCGTTGAATGCCATCTCTTTTGGTCTGTGTTTTTAGTGTCTTCGTAGGTGTCGATTGAAATAACGTCATCTTAGTTCGTTTCGAACAAGTTTTATACAGCATTGGAATAATTGGGGACTATCGCTGCGTGGTGATTATACGGCATTTGAATAAATGGGGACTCTCGCTGCGTGGAAATAAAGTTGAGTATACGTTGACAGGTTTTAGTGAAATTTAGTGGCGCTGAGAAATACATGCCAGTAATAAATAGACCTTGTTACGAAAAAGACAACGTTGATTTCATTAGAAGAAATTAAGTCAGGTTTTAGTTTAGTGAGTGTGCAATAGAATCGGCAGCATTGAAACATGTAAATAGAAGAATAACTAAAAACTTAACCGTTAATAATATAATGTGACAAAAAACATCGCGCTGTTATAGAAATCGGAGCAATTGAACTAAAAAGAAGGGGTAGAAATGTCAAATGAAAAGAAATAGTTGTTATTTGATGGTAGCAAGTTTTTACTAAGCCCGATAGCAGTGCGGAATAACCCAACAGACGTCGCTCGTAACAAATGATGATGAAAATATGATGATACTTTCAATAGTTTGGTTTAATCCTCGTTTTTTATGACCAGAAAAGTGGTACTGTGCGGTTTGAATTAAGCTTTCTTGCCTTGTTTTTTCCAAACGTGTAGTTTGAGGTTTCTCAAAAAAAGGGTAGTCCCTCGACCGTTTATGTCTATTTTAGGGTTCCGTACCCAAAGGGTAAAAACGGGACCCTATTACTCAGACTCCACTGTCCGTCTGTCTGTCTGTCACCAGGCTGTATATCATGAACCGTGATAGCTAGAAATTTGAAATTTTCACAGATTATGTATTTCTGTTGCCGCTATAACAACAAATTATAAAAAGGGCTCCCCTACTAGAAAAGTATTTTTTTGGCTTATAGTATTAAATATTGTACGATGGTGCGGAACCCTTCATGCGCGAATCCAACTCGCACTTGGCCGGTTTATTTCACAATAATAATTCAACAAATAGATTTTATTATAAAGTTTTTAAAATATAATTCATTAAATTCCTATAGTAACAGGAGTGATGTTCACAAATGGGCTATCACCAGATCTAGCATGTGGTTAAAATAAAATTCTAAAGAAAAAAATTGTTAACAAAATGTAGACATCTTAGTAGCTTCGCGTTCCTCCAACACAGGCCGAGCTCGCTCGAAGCGCACCCTGCATGGGTTTTTGCTTATTTTTCGCCATTACGCCTGTTACGTTAGTTAGGCCAGTGTCTGTTTCGTTTTGTGTTCCGCCAACCAGTTATTAGCTATAGTTACTACGGTACGTTTGAAGAATGAAGATAGGGGAACGGTGCGATAACATGGAGTTTTGAAACTTTTGTAGTGGAAGCTAATAATAAGCTCTAATATTCTACGAGTCTAGACTCTCGTTTCTAAAGAAATAATATTTGTCTATTTTAGTGTGTTATAAGTAGAGATCGGATATTCGGATGCATATTTACCTAAAGTTGAGATGTTGGCTATTATGGAAAGCACTTTTTTATCGAAAGAATCCCGCAATTCCAGGAAATTCAAATTTAAGTGTACTTATACTCCGTGAGATGTAATAAACCCCAGTTTGACACAAATGACACTTGCTCTGTTACAACGTATAATGGTTGCTATTCCCTACTTTTATTGTCAGTGATTTTTGACGAAGCAAAAACAACCTTATTACGTTGTAACAAGTGTCAAATCGGGCCTATTAAACCCCAGGAAATGTAAGCATTTTGTAAGAGTGCGAGTGAGACAGCAAATTATACTTGCTTGTGCGCAAGTAGCGACGCGACAATACAACTGCATTCGTAAATAAAAATATACTTAGAAGCCGCTTCCATAATTTGTTATCCAAAAAATAACTTTAGGTAAATATGCATCCGATTGTCTGATCTCTATTTATAAGTTATAAGTTAATACTTGATCGTGTCGTATGCACAGACTGACTGCTAAAAGTTCTGCATCTTAACTATAGATAGATATTCCTACTCTTTACGGTATTTCAAAAAGAGACAATAATAGATATATTACATCGAATGTTCACTTGGCCAGAAGGCTGTTTTTTTTCTTACTATGGCAACACTACCAGTTATTAATAAGGGGAAACTGTATGACACTTTATGCTCTTATCTTTTATATAATTTTATTATATATATTATATTATAATTTTTAAAAATTAAAGTAAGTACGTATTTTTTTTTTAAGAGATTAAATTTAAAATGAAAATTCTAGAAATAAACAGCAGGAATGAATAGTTAGTGGGGAAATGGGCGGGCTTTTAGACTGCAATTTCTTACAGAAGGAAGCGAAGAGTGTCTTCACACACTAGGTCTGATGACCTAGTGTTTAAGCCTGATGGCTTAAACCTCTACATATTGTTCTAAAATCAATGTCAGTAACAAGTATGTGTTGTTGCTACTGTTCTTATATTTTCAAATACTTTACCCCGTGAAGTGAGACTTCTGTACATGAGTTAACCATTCTGAGGTTTCGGTTACTTACGAGTATGAAATTATAGATGAAGGATCTATGGACATTTAGACATAAAACTTTCAATTTTACATACAATATACTTATCTACATAGATACAAATGATTTCTAATAACACGAACAAAAGATTGAAATAGACACCAGTTTTACATACAATTAAGTAAAAGTAATACGTTTACCTGACATTCACACATACTTACCTTTTTCTTAGAACTTATAGTGTTCGGGTAATTTGGGGTAACAAAAGATTTTTAATTTCTCAGAACTTTTTAAGAAGTAACGGAACTTTTTTGGTGTGCATGTGTTTGGTGGCATTGACTTAATTTTATTAAATTTACTTAGTGGACACTTCTAGAAACTTCCAGTATGCCCCACGCATACTGAAAGTTTCTGGAAGTATCCACTTACAATAAAAAAATAAATGAAAAAAGCAATTACGGAATTCAAAAATGGAACTCCCTGGAACGTGTTGCTTTTCAATTTGCGAGACTGTCATTGAAGAGTCCTAAGGAAGACTGGTCCAACTGCTTTTTACAACGGTTCCAGGGAATACAAAATTGTATCTATATATTGTGTACAGGTACGTAGTAGGTAGTATTATGTATTCTGTACTAAAGGCTGGTTATGCCATAAAAATGCCTCTAATAAAGTTAGCTAGTAAAATACGCATAGAATTTTAATATTACAAGGACAAACAAAGAATGAAGGCTTAAAACAACTATTGTAGTATCAAAATAAGGGCAAACTTTACCCTCTAACGTGAATAATCCTATTTGTTGAACAAAGTTGCTTTGTCATGTCTTAAGCTAATAACGCTCTTACAACCACACATTTTCTTCGTCCAAAGAATTTCGAATTCGGAAGTCCAGATAAGCACATTAATGGATTGGCTGACATAAATGTGACGTCACTACACATATTTCAAACGTCGCATGTTGGACACAGTCAGTCTAATCTGACCCCTCATACTCAACCAAACATTCCGTAAATGTTTTTTATTTCAGAAAGTGGGGAGGTCTATGTTTGTTGGTGGCAATCAAAGGTGGGTTATCAGATAGCTCAAGGGTTACACTTAGTCGTGTATGCGTGGTCCGGTGCACGCGTTAAGGCTGCGATTAGGATCACTAGCATTAGCATTTTTCTGTAGCATGTTGGTAGTATGTCTTTGAGGTCATGTGTTAATGTTGGTAGCACTCACGCGAGCTTTTATTGCCAGGATTTAGGGTTATTATCCGCCATATGTAAAATAAATGGTTTTTGGTGTTAGGATTATGGGTCACAAAATAAAAAGGAAGAAGGGAATATATTATAGGGTCTTACAGAAATTTGTTCGGTGACCTGAAGTATAATAATTCAATTATAATAGGGGTAATTACTGTATATGCTGTAATGTTTTCTCGAGGGAAGATCGTTTATAGTTAACACGGTAAATAATAATAATAACTTGACACATCTCACACACGGCCGTCTGATCCCAAACTTGGCAGAGCATGTACTATGGTAACCAGACTGCTGATAAACACCCATTAATCCCACTAATATAATAAATGTGAAAGTTTGGATGCATGGATGGATGGATGTTTGTTACTCTTTCACGCAAAAACCACTGAACTGATTGCGATGAAACTTGGTATGTAGATAGCTGGATGGAGACCTGGATTAACGCAAAGGCTACTTTTATCCCTATATTCCCACGGGATTAGGACTTACGCAAGTGAAAACGCGGGGCGCTGCTTACTTACACCCAGACATAGAACAAATAATCATGCTTAGCACATGATTATTATCACTAACCACTATACCAGCAGACAAAAAAATAAATGAAGGCATTGCGTATAGATTCCTTAGAATAACGTAATTTATTTTTTCAAACGCTAATTGCTTTCCGGTTCTTCTAATTGCATAATATATCTACTAATGTTAAAACAATTAGTTAAGTATTTTCAGGAGCTTATCATGGAAGTGGAGCAATGATGAAAAAAATTGAGGGAAGTCAAGCTCATAGCTTTGAGAGTGTTGATGTCATTGTTTGAAGTCGTTCCTTTGCTGTGATTGGTACACCGAAACTTAAAAGCTATGGTAGCAATCAATCACTCCTTTTCTATGGGTGAAGTTTATAACTAAATGTAATTCAAAATGACCACTAGGTATATTAAAACGGTAATTTCCTACGTTACCCCTTATTACTAGTATTTAGTAACAATGTCTTCATAAAAAAGGGCCGTGGACGTATCCCCACCACAAATAACTTCAGATACGCCTATCTATCAACAAAATTAATCGTCTACCCATTTCTACTCAACTATCATAAACACAACAGGAGTTACAATGGCACCGATTAAACTATCGTTCGAACTATGGGTAACTATACTTAACTTCTACTAATGTTTGTAATTGGGGGCAGAGTGATTAATTGACAGTGGTGATAAAGAAATTGTTAGTTAACCATCGGTTAGTGGCGTACTTGGTGTGTTCTTTACGAAGTATATTCTGGCGAGTTGTTTAGGAAACGGAATATAAGATACCAGCGCTTGCAAGCGGCTCCACTTATATTAAAATTATGTTTCTATCCATCTGTGCGGCTAACAACGTTTATTTATGTTATTGGGGGTAATCGAGCAGACGGGTCTCTTGATGGTAAGTGACTACCGCCGCCCATAGTCACCTGCAACTCAAGAGCCATAAGTGCGTTGCCGGCTTTGAGTAGGGGGGAAGGGGGTTCGGGCCTCCGGTAACCTCACTTACTCGGTGAAATACGTAAGAATTGCTTCACGCCGGTTTTCTGTGAGGCCGTGGTATCACTCCGGTCAAGTCGGCCAATACATGACTAAGCATGGCTCTCCCACAATCAAATGTGTTCAAAATTTCAGGCGTGAAGGCCTAACATACAAACAAACAAACTCACATTTTATTTAATAGTAATTAGGGTTGGAAGGTTTCTTTATTAGTGATGTAAAGTAACTCGTGGGACGCTCTCATGTTACTGTAATGTGTGAAGTCAGTTCCATTTGTATATAATGTCGCTAAACCAATTTCAGCGGTCTCAAATTTCGCAAGAAGCAAGGTCTTGCAGCACAAGAAAAGAAAAAAAAAACGAAAGTCGTTAATTTCTTGCTATCACTATATATTTATAAAACAAAGTCTCCTGTCACGTCTGTCTGTTCGCGATAAACTCAATACCTACTGAACGGATTTTCATGGGGTTTCCACCAATAGATAGAGCGATTCATGAGGAAGAATAAGGTATATAATTTGTTAAGGTTTTGTGTAAATTGGTTAAAATATGATGATGATTGTTGAAGATGTCGGAAAAAAATCAATATATGCTTTGCTTAACGTGCGAAGCCGGGTCAGGTTGCTAGTATTATATAAAAAATGTTTTTTGAGATCTGTGACATACACCTATGTATGGGAGAGTATTTCTAGAATGAAAAAAAACGGGCAGAAATCTTCGAGAATCGATAGCCGAGATAGAAGAACAGTAACTATCCATATACAAGTGCACGAGTCAGACTCGCACGTGTCCAGTTTTTTGTTAAAGTCTACCTACACAAACACCTTAACACCTGAAGTATTTAACCCTAAAATAAAAAAGCCAGTGACGTATTTCAAACCCTTATCGTCATACTTCAAAGGCTATCAAATCATTTAAAAATTAAAACAACGTCAACCTAAAGCCACACAATAATTATTTATAAAATTGTCCGAAATAACCTCCTTCGTCACGAGAGTGGGCGTACAGTCGGTCTAAAAAACATGTTCATTTTATATTAACAAGGGATTTGTGGTCGCCTTTAGTAATTAACTTGAATAACTACTCTATTGAGTTCTTTATTATGTGTTTATTTATGTTACATTTTTACAGAATTTTTTGAGAAATGATTTCCAGTCTTAGATTTTGTATACCGAGTTTGTTTTCAAAGATGCTGCGTTTGCGAGTCAGCCAGGTTGTGTTGTTTCATGACAAGCCTTTGAGAGGCTTAAAGTGATTGAAAAAAATAGCAAAATAGAAGGACCCAGGCTGAATCATTAATATTGTTGGAGAAAGAAATGAGGAATTGCTTATGGTCCAATTATTGTATATATGTAGAGTCCACTGGTTCATTATAATATAAAAAAATATATAAGTTTTAGTCAGTTCAGTAAAATAAGAATTACTAAAGTTATGACTCAATAATTATAACTCTACTTTTATAAAAAGCTACCAATGAACTAATTGTAACATTTAATGTCAAGCACCCCGTCACGATATCAGGCTTTGCAAATTTTAAGTTAATTGGACGTCTTGAAGTTGGTGACAATGTAAGATTCCGTTACCTAGATAGAGATATGCACCGGTCAAACGTAATATAAAGTGTGCATAAAGAATCGCTTTATGCGGGAAATGCGTATATACTCAGGGAATGGGATGTCTATGTCGAGAGAAAAACAACTAAAACATCTGCAAGGAATTGATTAAATATACTTCAGACTGAACTTTCACACATTTCACAATTATAATAGCTTATGTAATTTTTTCATCGAATCGTTGCTTCTTAAAATGACGTTCCTGAATCTCAGCCGTCTGCTACGTGACTCTTCTTTTCCTTACGTTTTAATATATTTTTTCAAACTAAAAGAGCACGATTAGTCTTGATTCGAGTTTGGTGGTACCAGCCAAGACCTCCGTGCCTTGTTAAGGAGTTTTCATTCCAATAGAAGGAGGTTGAATGTTCGCAGGAGGTCCTGATGTCACAATATATCCTACTAATATTATAAACGTGAAAGTTTGTGAGGATGTATGGATGTTTGTTACTCTTTCACGCTAAAACTACTGAACCGATTGCGATGAAACTTGGTATGTAGATAGCTGGAGACCTGGATTACCATATAGGTTACTTTTTATTCCGATATTTTCACGTGATCGGGACTTACGCCGGTGAAACCGCGGGGTGCTGCTAATAATAAATACAATAGTGTGGCATAGGATAAGTATAATATTAGTAGTGCACCTAGAGTCTCCGGTACCTACTAAAATTCGATAACGTGAATTGATAACGATGAAATATGTCGAAATCATTCCCTACTGTTATTTTCCTACAAATATATATTTACATAAGAAATAAAAGGCTAATTATTTTTGAAAAGCAAGAACCGCTTTGTACTTACATACGTATTCATTCTGTGTCCTAGTATTTAATATAATCCGTACATTGTTTTATGATGCCGTATTTGATATTATTGGTACAATTATCGTTTCTTCTAAAGTAACAATTGCCACACAGATAGACAAAGACATAAAAAGCAAAAATTCAAAAAAATCCAAATAGTTAAGCTGGTTCTTCCAACACTTTACAACACGCGTGTAAGTAATACACAAACTCACTTTTCTCCTATTGTCCTAGAGTCATATATTTTTTATGTTCTTGCCTTCGAAATTCAAAAAGGTTATTGTTTAAAATACGTTATCGGGATTTGCCTGTAATAGGTACAGTAAAGTACAAACGGACCGACAGAAAAAACGTGTAAGTAATGTTTATGGTCGACTGTACCTGTGCAAACAAATGCTTTCAAAGCAGTATAGTTTGTTTCAAAGTGAGCTCCGAAAGTTTTATTACATGTGATTTTGTTACAAAAAAGGTGGGTTGCCATCATAGTGATTAGTCATCCGTGTGTCCAAATGCGTGAAACCGTTTACGAGGCTAACTAATAACAAATAACAACAACTAATAACGCACAAATTGTGAAATGATCTGTTTGCCATTGCCATTTTCAGTATGGGATTCTTCAATGGTAATAACAGGTTTTTTCCAGTGCCACCATGACAGTTGGATGGTGATGCATGGTGTCCATAGGTCACGGGTGGTGATAGCTTACCAGCAGATGGGCCTATGGTATAAAAATAATGTTATCAATTTTTACGTGTCTTTTTATACAAAATATATTTTTTAACACGTTTTCTTTTTGTCATATGGATGGCGACGCGTTGACGAAAGATGTCGTCGTGGGGTACAAGTGGACTAGAGAAACTGACAAGTCTCGGATAGTTATTTAACGGTGAGTTTTGATTATCGTTTGCAATTGCAACAGTGCAGAAGCCTAGGTTTCCAGAAGCTGTAATGAATGATGCCCGTACAGGTTAACCAAACACGCAGCTTGTTTTGACTCAATTTATGTATGGACATGTTTGGCTGCCTCCACTGTGTCCTCACAGCGCGATGCATCGCATAACAAGTGACAATCGGAATCGGAATCCGTTCAATTGTGTGCCCAGTCAACAAGTTAAGACAAGTTTCGACCCAACGTTGTTGTTTGATGCTGAGTGAGTTCATACAGCACCTACAAGCTTTTTATCTTACTAATTTGACTTAACTTTATCACTTATGTAAAACATTATCTAATATCACCTCTCATTATTATGATCAACATTTCTAGATCCGGAGACAAAACACAAAACGTGTTCAAAACCTGGTCTATTCGCGCCGTTGATATTGCGTGCCGTCGTCTGCAGTCGCATTCCAAGCGAATTTGCGCACACGTGGTATTAAAATTTTATAGGTAAGTACTTAATGTATCTAAGTTTGATACTTCGGCCACATTAGGAGTATTTAAGTGGCAGTAATGTTACAAGATAAGGTTTGTTTCTTCAAAACTTCTTTAGGCACGTTTGTGCACTTTTGTTATGGGGAAAAAGCACTGAACTCGTGACCGTCATGCTAATAATACATATATAGATCCACTAGAGGGCGCTAATCTAAACATTGAGTTCCGTCAGCACCTTATTAATTAATGTCACCAACCTGCTAATGTGACGTTTTAAGTTCGTCGTTTCGTTTAAGTTTTCACTTCTGTCGAAAATCTCATAACTGCCTATTTTTTTAGCAACTCTTAAACCCCCCTTCCTGCTGGTGATACGTGGTGAGGTTTTAGACTAACCCCCTCCCGTGAAAATCACGTGTATTTTTAAAACACCAGCTATTCTCTGTGATTTTGTTCGCTTAAATGTATATGGTCACTGCTTATAGCATACATATCATAGCGTGACGTTATATTCCTGATAATCGTCCTGAATAAAGAAATTTTTTTTTTTTTTAAATCGTACTAAAGCTCGATTTAAGCGTTCAACTTCCAATCTCTTTAGGACCTTCGCTATTAGCTCTGTAACGTAAACAGTTCTATTACCAAAAATAATTTTTCATTTCGGGATAACAAAACTTTTCTATTTCATTCTATCTCTACATTATTCTAGTTGAGTGTTACTGAACACCAATGGCATAAGTCCGCCATTTGTAGATAGCTGGAGACCTGGATTAACACATAGGCTACTTTTTATCCCGATATTCCCACGGGATCGTGGGACTATCTCGGATCTCGGGACTTACGCGGGTGAAACCGCATGGCGCTGCTGGTTACGAATATTTTAGAAGTCACCTAAAGTCGCCTGGAAGCGGCTTCATCTTTTTCCAAAATAAAAGTAGCCTGAGTTACTCCTTGTAACACCAGCTATCTGCCAGTGAAAGTCCCGTGAAAATCGGTCCACCCGTTCCGGTGATTACCCGAAACAAGCAGATAGACAAAAAGAAAAAAATATAATTGATTTTTAGGTGCAGGTATCGTGCAAATAACTGTATGACCTTAAAAAAAAACTCTTATTTTGACATTACACACAGACACTTCAATTTCATTTAATTGTATTGATGTATTCGATTGAATTAATTTAACTTGACAATGTAATAATTTATGATAAATAATTAAGAAGTTATGAAATGGGTCGGTCTCCTATATATTGCTATACCCTATTAGGGTCATATGTGATACTACATGTAATAATTAACATCTTTAATGTGACATATTAATTGACTGCACGGATGGCGCAATGGTTTTAGTGGTCACCTCGCCACTACGCCGCGCCGAGTGTTGTTGGTTCGAATCCTACACGGGACAAAAATTTGTGTGACCCACAAATAGTTGTCCCGAGTCTGGGTGTTCTTTGTGTCCGTTGTTTGAATGTTTGGATGCGGGAGTTGTCTTTTTAAAAAAATCAACAAATCAAAATATATGATGCAATAAATGATTGAGTATTGAGAAGTAATGCCGATCGCGATGGTGGCGTATATGGCGGGTCGTTCGGTTCCCTTCAATATGGTTGATCTGTACGATGGCTGGCGTGTGCGTCATGCTCGTGAACGGGTGCCGTTGGTCGGGGCTGGTCATCTCCGGACTGCTATAACTTAAATATGTATAGTAGTAATTAGTGCGTCTATTTATATTTTAGAATAATAAGTATGTTACATTGTCCTCACATTTCATTTACGTTTATAAGCAATGTCACCAGAAATTGGTAAAAAACATTTTGAAAAAGAATGTTCTTGGAGTTTCTTGCTTGTTCTTCTCCATAGGATCTACGTATTGGAACAGGCAACTAGCTTCAGGACTGACTTAGTCTGACTGACTCCTACTCCTGACAATTCAAAAATACCTATTATTGATTTATTTGAAGTAAATGGTTTTGATTTTGATTTTGGTTTTTAAATTCTAGAGTTTGTAAGGATGACTTTCACACAAAAAACGGCTGTACGGATCGAGATGAAATTTGGCACAAAGATAGGTTATAGTCTGGAAAAGCACAAAGGCTACTTTTAATCCCGGAAAAATGTACGGTTCCTGTGGGATAGATTTCAAAAATTCTTTGTAATAATTATTTATTATATATGTATGTGTAGTGTATGTATGTATATTTCTATATGTATATGTATGTATGTGTATTCTTTAGAAAATAATAGAAATTTTAGTTTATTTAAACAGACTGTTAATTATAAATTGTATTATTTTTCTCTTCTTATTTTTTAGTTGTTGTGCACCACCAATTACCTACTAGTATACAGTATAGTCCATCCTTAGGTCGTCTGTAAGAGATCGCAGATAGCGATAAGACCGACCATTGTTTTGTTATTTTTAATTATGTTTCTGATTGTATAATGCTTTTTTGGTGTGCAATAAAGAGTACCCATCTATCTATAGGCTACTTATTATCACGAAAAAATGAACAGTTCCCGTAGAATAAATTTTTATCAAAATTTCCACGCCAACGAAGTCGCGGGCAATATCTAGTAAGAAATACGAAGACATTTTTCTAATGAGTCATAAAGTCAAATACAAAATGAAACAATATCCCATATCAGTAAATCAAAGTTCCTAATATCAACCTTATTTTGCAAATACGAAGTTTTATGACCAATCACATCTACATACTTCCATACTACGGTTAAAAACAGTCGCATTACGTACAAAAGTGCTGTATATCACAGTAATATGATCAGGTATCAGTTTCAAGTAGGGTTGGCAGATTTACAAAAAAATGTAAAGTATACGGATTAAGTAACGGCGGAAATTTGAGTCAACAACCTTGGGGTCATAGACTAAATAAAGAAAAATACATTGGGTGCTTTGTTTACAAGAGCGCACACCTAAAAGACTAAGAAAACTTAGTTATATGGTAAAAAAATTTGGGCTAAATAAAATACAAAGTTACATATCGATAGCGGTGTACAAAGAACATTGAACCTATTATTCGACTGAAGGAAACGAAGAGTTTTTTCCCTTTATTCCTTTCTGATTTTTATTTTTCTTATCTATAATTCCCTGTAGACATTAATTTTGTAATATAGTGAACTCAGTTTTCTTTTATTTCTCAATTTAGTGTATTCCCAAAACCTTGACAACCCTAAGACAAAGGTAATTCATGATATCGATCACACAATTCCTAATAATGAGTACAGTTACCCAACTGTTTTGGGGGTTGTGATTCATTAATGGCGATACATCGTTGGCTCATACAGTTCTGCTGGGTTGTCTCATAGATTAAATGTGTAGATTGGCAACAGTTTCTACTAAACATATATAAGAAGTTTTTTTTCTTTAATATTTATACTTGCTTTGGAAATAAACTTGTAGAAAAAGGAAATGTTTTTTGGTAAAGCAATCAAAGCGTTTTCGATTTTTCTTGTCACGCGGTTACCAGGGTTTCATAACTAAAAACCTTAAGGTTGCCTGAAAGAGTTTGCATGGAGCAATAAGGCCGCCCTTTGTACATTATCTGTAAGATATAATATATGTAGGTATGTATGATACTTCTATTGCAAGATTGGTGTACAAATAAAGTGCTAAGTTTTTAGTTATCTAGATTTCAGATATTTTTGTATGTATTTCTGCTGAGTATTAATTATGTGAATATTGATTTAAAACATGTTATTTAATAAGCTCTAACATTAGAGATTTTGTGATATCAACATGTTCTTGACACCATTCATATTTTGATATTCATTTTCGATATTTCAACATAAAATGTTTAAGATGTTTATGGCTTTAACACGTTCGAACACACGGGCGCCGGGCTTCATCACCAGGCCATCGCTACCAAGCTCAATCCCCTAAACGCGAGAGGTTTATTAGTAGCCACTGAAGAGTTCTACTATTTATCACCTGGCTCCATCAGTACCAAAATCCCAAATTATAGGTTACGTTAAAATTGTCTTCCAAGATTTTTTTACACAGCTTACACAGCAGACAAGCGAAACTAACGTAAAAGTATGTTTTGTTCAATTTTTTTTAAACTATATTTTATTTCTATTCTGCCTATTTCCGCATCTATGCTTCACATTAATCACCATATACAGGATGTACGTGCGATATTCGTTTTTCGTAATACATCGGCGGCACGCGAGCCGCCACACGTGTTTCCACGACAAATGCAAATGAATAAGCTTTAATATTAACTCGTTATAGGGTGCTTACAATTATACGTTTGAATATTAATGCCCATTTTGTTTTATTCGGAGTTAAAGTTTTGTATTTTGTATGGCTGTTTAGTTTTTTTTGTACGTGTAAGTGTATGTTTTTAAACTTTTAACTAAAAGTTTTTGTGTAAGAAGTACCTAGTTGAAACTACTGGTTATTAAATGTATGTTATAACTAAGTATTTGTATATGTTATGGCAAACACCACAATTAATTAATGATTTTTTTTTGAATTTTGCCTTCTTGAATATACTTAGGTACATAACTATTATAATTTTTTAAGTTTAAATTGAAAATTAAGTTTAAATAATTATGTTAAAATTGATTTGAATGTTTTTTTTTTATAAAAACCTATGATTTAATAAATATAGAAAAGGAAATTCAATATTATATTTAAAGGCCTATATTCTTTTCTGTTAGTAGAAAACCTTTAAATATTAGGAGAAATAGTACAATTTAAATAAATAATTGATTTTAACTCTACTAATTCGGAAAGTGTTCCAAAAACTTTTTTCATATTTTCGTATAATGTCTGTTGTCTGCATACTAATCATAAGTTCTTAAACTTTAGCTTATCACATATTATAAAACAAAGTTCCCTGCCGCGTTTGTTGATTTGGGTGCGGTTTTCACCAATAGACAGAGTGATTCATGAGGAAAGTTTATGTGCATAATTTGTAAACGTTTTGTGTAAATTGGTTGAATATAATATATATACAATTTCACTTACTACTAAAGGTCAAGTATTATTTTTGTAATGAAATCAGAAAACTTGCATAATATAATACAAATACATTCTTGATAAAAAAAATTAGGTGTTTAATTAATATTCAAAGCCTAATTCAAACAGCCTATGTATAGCTGTCGGCGCAAATTCGGGTAAACTCGGTGCCAGGCCGCGCTCTGCCCACTCTGTATAATTGCTCCCTGTCTCATTCACGTGTGTCCGTATGACTGCTAATGTTCTTACTTTTTTTAAACTTTGCATTTTATGGCAACACTTTTTAGTTCCGATGTTTAGCTTTTATGACGTCACAGTTATTTAGGCTGACAGTCATGAGGAGTTTATTATTCATTGATGTTTAATTTTGGTTTATTTATGATGAAAGTTTTATAGTTTAAAGTGTTTACAAAATATTTGATATACTGAGGTGTCTCCTGCTCCTTAAAGTGACAGTGACAGCTCGAGATTTAAGACAATGTAATGGAGTGGTATTTTGTAATTTTTTTAAACTCTTATATACGTGCAAATAAGCTAAAGATCCACCTGATGGGAAGTTGTTTGTTTTATTTTTGTATGGTATAGGAGGCAAACGAGTAGACGGGTCACCTGATGGTAAATGACTACCGCCGCCCATGGGCACCTCCAACACAAAAGTCACACGTGCCGGCCTTTAAGGTGGTTATAGGGGTGGGGGGAAGGAAGGGTTAGGGCCTCCGGTAATCTCACTCACTTGGCGAAAAGCAATGCAGCATTACATCACTTCCGGTTTTCTGTGAGGCTGTGGTATCATTCCAGTCGAGCCGGCCTTTACTGTCCTGCTTTTCGTGGAGCTCTAGTATCTAGTAGAGTTATTTAACCGTTATCTGCAGTAGGATGGGGTTTTTCTTCTGTAAGTCGGCTTCAATTCGGGCAGACATCTGTTGTGCTTTTACTATTTTATTTTATTGACTCTCGCCTGCATATAACTGAAAGGTTGGGCAGAGGTAAATTTAATTCATCCACATTTCGTGAGTGACCTGGGGTGAGCCAATTGTCCTCTACCCGATACATATTATTTAGACTCCTTGATAAAATTTACAATTTCTTGAAAGAAAATCCAATAACAATTTGATAAATCCGGGAATCGCAGCCAGAACCATAGAGCAACCAAAAGTAAAGTAGACTGTTTTATATTAGTGTCGAGGTAAGGTTTAGACTTAAAAAAACAATAACAAACGTCTTCATCAGATTACCTACATATGTTTTTAATTCAATTTGAAGTCACCGCGTGATGTCCACTACGGTGAACGTGGTTCATATTCTTGGTCGTCAAAGTAATATAATAACATCAGTCTTGTAGAGTGAAAGTGGGTATTTTTCGATAAATGTAATATTGTAATTAAAGTTAACTAACTGGGATGATGTGGAAGGCGCAGGATCGAGTGCTATGTCGCATATTGGGAGTGTCCTGTATCCAGCAGTGCACTACAATAGGCTGAATAATGATGAATTGAAGGAAGTGTGTGATATTTAAAATGAGTTTAGAAAGATTATGTAAGAAACAGTCTCACAACTACTGATATAAACTATGAAAATCACTAACTAACAGTAACTGCCAAGTTGTTCGTACCTCTATGCTATGGCAACTTCTAACATAAAAGAATTGCACTTTTTTTATTGAGCCCAGTGCCATCCCAAGGATAGATACTGGAACTAAAATTACTGTGTTACAATATTTAAATTTATGATTTGTATGAGGGGAAATTTATTACCCTCAAATGTATTACGATTTAAAATTCGCATTTGTAAATAACAAAATATTGCATAATAAATATCTAAAACCACTTAAAATTTTATACAAACAACAATTTGTTCGCCAACACACAATAATATTAATTAAACATACAATCGTAACAATCAACAATTTTTTTTAAATATTTGGAACTTATTAATATTAGGTTGGCAACACTTCACTTATATTGCAAATGGCTGTGTATGAGTACCGATTGCCGGTTTCTTGTGCTTTTCTTTTTGCAATAAAAGTTTTGGTTTGAATATAAAAATCGTAGATTAGTCATAAATATACATTAATTAGTTAAAGTATAAAATTCTCATGTTAGAACCAATAAAACAAGTAACAACAAAACACATACATACACCGTATAAGTAGGTACCTATACATTGTTCAATTGTATTTATATGTATATTATATTAGTTTTTGGTATCTGACCACTAGGCGGAGTTTTGTGTTGTCAATAAAAAGAAGCAGAGCTGCCTGTCTATATCCTATATACTATTGTAGTCTTTGATTCGCACTCAAGTAACCCGTTCTCCACTTATTCCTACACTTTTATAATCCCAGTATTCGTTAATATTTATCAATCGACTAATAGTATTGCGTTACCGGTATAACCAGTCAAAATAATGTCTATCAACTTATTTTTATTAAATAGTGAACTGTCTTATCATCTATTATAGTTTGTCCCTATTTTAATAAAATAAGAGTTTTTGATGTGGCGACAACAATTATGTTCAGTACGTAGTCCGATTTTGGATACAGGCCCGTCAATAGTGTATTAACAATTCGTGACCTATACAGTAATGTATATAGAAAACCAATTGAAATTTTAAACCATCTCGGTTCTTGTTCTAATAAGACCTCGCCATCATTAGTTAAGAAATAATACATGATATTGGCCCCCATTTTGTTACTTCACTCGCTAAATTAAAATTCACTAAATTTTCTTTATATAAGAAGTAAACCTTGTACACTTAGAAACAGGGTCTTATTTCAAATCGAAACAAGTAGGTAACATATGTCGCTATCGAAATAAGTAATTTATTTGTCGACTAAAGTCTGATACGCTTAAATAAACTTTAATACCACGTAGCGAGCGCCGCTATCCGTTGAATGCCATCTCTTTCGCTCTGTGTTTTTAGTAAGCGTCTTCGTAGGTGTCGATTAAAAACACGTCATCCTTGTTCGTTTTGAACAAGTTTCTATACGGCAAAGTTTATACCTATAATAATTATTTTAATGACATTGATATTTTTAGTTTACCAGTTAACAAATATAGGAAATGTGTTTGGTATTGGTAAGATAAGGAATATAAAATAAGCATAATTATATAGCTTACTGCAGGTGTTAGGAGTTTTTGGTTTGAGTTTAGAACACTTTTTTATTTGTTTCTTTTTACCAGAGTTATTTGCGTTATCTAGTCGAGAAGGTACATAGGACGCATATTTAAATCATCACTCATACCTTAGCTACATTTCTTTCAATAGCACGTTAGAGATTTCTACCACTTTTTAACTAAGTAGAAAATTGTCGCTTTTTTTGTTTTGTTTTAAATTAATAGCATTATTGTTATATAATATTTATTTTTAGATAGCTTTCCATTCTTTATTTTATCTGTGGTTAACGTTGTTGGTTTCATAATTACTAAATCTTGTTATGCATACTTAGATTTACCAATTTATGTAACTGTTTGTTGATCCTAAATAAAAAAAAAAAATATATACAGCGTTTGAATAAATGAAGACTCTCGATGCGTGGAAATAAAGTTGAGTATACGTTGACAGGTTTTATTGAAATTTAGAGGCGCTGAGAAATAGATGCTAGTAACAAATAGACCTTATTACGAAGAATACTAGGTTGATTTCATATGAAGAAATTAAGTCAGGTTTTAGTTTAGTCGAGTGTACAATAGAATCGGCACCATTATCATTCAAATATCATTGTACCTCACTTTGCCAGTTATGCGAAAACCAGCTGATTTAACATCGTACGTTAGGAATATTCTTGAAAGGTTATTCGCCTACCAGTTAGTTATCTATAAAGATCAAGTGGTTAAATAGGTACATCATGATCAAGAACACTTGCCAGATGAAGTATGTACTTTCAACAGAAGATCCTGGTAATAGAGAGTAACTCTGTCTAGTATTCTTTATTCGTATTCTAGTATTCCTGTCGATGGTGGCGTATGTGTCGGGTCGTTCGGCTCCCTTCAATATTTTTGATCTGTACGATGGCTAGTGTGTGCGTCATGCTCGTGAACGGGTGCCGTTGGTCGGGGCTGGTTATCGCCGGACTGCTATTACTTAAATATGTATAGTAGTAATTAGCGCGTCTAGTTGATTTTTAGAATAATATGTTATATTGTCCTCACATTTCATTGTAACTCATGTAAAATTTGTAAACTTTTGAAAAAGAGTGTCCTTGGGGTTTCTTGCCAGTTCTTCTCCATAGGATCTACGTATTGGGACAGACAACTAGTTTCACGACTGACCTAGTCTGAGTGACTCCTCCTGACAATTCAAAATACCTATTATTGGTTTAATTGAAATAAATGTTTTTTTTTTTAAAGAATACTAGTAACGTGGGTCACACATTACTAGTATTCTTATTAACCCCTCCAGCTGAGCTAAGTGCTTGTGTTAGGAGTGGGTTCACGTCAGTAGTGCACTGGGTGGGGTTCGAACCCGCAACCACTTGATCGCAAGTCCGACGTCTTAGCCATTACGCTACCGCCGCTGGTTTTGATTTGATTTTATTGATCATTAAACTTCTACCAATAAATCAGGTATCAGTATAGGTAAGGTATAAGAAGGTTTTATGAAAGGGCCCAATGCGAGTTATAGATCTGGTGTTGCTGGTTAATTTGTCAGACTTCTATGTAACATACCACTACATATTTGTCATACTTCTATGTAACATACCACTACATATTTGTCATACTTCTATGTAACATACCACTACATATTTGTCATACTTCTATGTAACATACCACTACATATTTGTCATACTTCTATGTAACATACCACTACATATTTGTCATACTTCTATGTAACATACCACTACATATTTGTCATACTTCTATGTAACATACCACTACATATTTGTCATACTTCTATGTAACATACCACTACATATTTGTCATACTTCTATGTAACATACCACTACATATTTGTCATACTTCTATGTAACATACCACTACATATTTGTCATACTTCTATGTAACATACCACTACATATTTGTCATACTTCTATGTAACATACCACTACATATTTGTCATACTTCCATGTAACATACCACTACATATTTGTCATACTTCTATGTAACATACCACTACATATTTGTCATACTTCTATGTAACATACCACTACACATTTGGTGTCCAAACGCACATTAAGAAATCCCCTGAAAAGAAAAGAAACAAAGGACAGTTCCTTACAAATATTTGATTTGTGTAATCGAACAAATCGGACTTTTGTTGGAATAACCAAATAGCAACAACAGCAAACTGCTGGACTGCAAACAAGATCTCTTCCTTGGGTATCTTACTCAACAGGAAGAGATCATGATTATGGTGATATGGTGATTCATTATAGTTCATATCTATATATACACTTTTTATATCGTGGGAGAGCCATGCTTCGGCACGTATGGGCCGGCTCGACCGGAGTGATAACACGGCCTCACAGAAAACCGGCAGTGAAGCAATGTTGCATTCCTTTTCGCAGAGTTAGTGAGGTTACCGGAGGCCCTAACCCTTCCCTCCCCCTCTTCCCCCCTTCCTCTACTCCCACCTTAAAGGCCGACAACGCACGTGTGGCTCTTGAGTTGCAGGTGCCCATAGGCGGCGGTAGTCATTTACCATCAGGTGACCAGTCTGCTCGTTATAACATAAAAAAAAAATTTGACGTTATTAGTACCAACTGCCAATCTAGCTGCCAAGGGATCGAAAGCTTCCCTTGGTAGCTATAGTTTCTTCACAAGTCTTCTTCTACAAGTTACTCCTTACATTGTCTGCAAAATAGTTTATGGTTTTCAACAATAAAAGAAAATATACGATTGATGTTACCAGGAGCTGAGGATGTTTGAATGTTGCGAAATTAATTATCTGTAAAACTATTTGTTGAACTTTAGAAATGCATTTTTACAATTGCAACATTTTAAACATGCTTTGTTAAATAAGATGTTATAATTAATATCCTTAGATGTCACATTCGAGGTTTTACTAAATATCATCACTGTATACAACGAAATAATAGCCAAAATAAACCATTTAGCAAAGCTGCAGTCTTTTTGTTCATTCAGTAAAAAAATGCAATTGTAACCTGTGGCAATCGTTTTGTTAGTCCTTCAATTCCGATTTTACAGTTTATTATTTCGCAGTCGCACGACAGTTCGACACGGGGCAGTCACATAGTTCGACTAGTCGAGCAATGTTACTTTGACGTTTTGTTGCGCACACAGAAAGACCGTGGGACAGTCCACTGCGTAAACGGAACGCAACTGTGACGAATCGATTATCAACAATCGATTTTTCAAAATAACGGTAGCCATAAGCGATTTACATCTGGATAGTTACGTAGCAATTTGTGAGCCTGATCGATAAAATTTCACTTTGCGGGTAAACGTTTGCGCATTGAAGCATTTGCATTTATATTTCAACTGTCATTTCATAAGGCACGTCGACGCAACGGCACGAATGCGGTAAACAATAACGTGTCCAGCCTCGATTGACCTCCGTATGATGTTTTCAACCCTCGGAGTTGATCCGATGGCCACTGTGTATGAAACAGTTGTAGGGGCAGGGCATGTCTTGATGAATTGGCAAAGTGACACATTGTCACCGGCCGCACGATTTCACTGTCCAGTGAGACGTGACGAGTTACGCGTGGTCGCCGTTTTTATTTCTGCCAATGACGGGTGTCGAGGCGTGGTGTGGCCAGTGCGAATCAGCAAAGGTAACAGTGCGAGTATTGTAACCCTTATTCCATTCGAAAAAGAGTTCAATTTATAATCGTTATAGATTAGATAAGATTGCTATTGTGTAACCGGTCGGAGTGGGAGTGATATGTTTTTTTCATCGACTACACACGCCCATCGTCCAAGACGAAATCGTCAATCGGACCGGGTCTCGATTGCGTCGCGCGATTTCTAAATTGATTTTTATTTAGTCTTAGTTAGCTTACGTTACGATATCGTTTCGTAAAGGTATCGCGTCACGTTCGTCGTTATGTTAATGTATTGTCTAGTGTTTGATCAAATTCAAGTTCATTACACGGCTGCGTCGAGTTAACAGTAAGATAATTGTAGTTAAAATTTGTATCGTAATCCTGTCGAGATATCTCATAGATTTGATTTGGCTTTGTATTTTATCCGCCATTATGATTATGACGTGACTGGCACATCTGTCTGTTCGTCGCACGCGCCGCCACACGGAGGTCAACGAACACGTTTCGTCTGTCGCCCTGTAGAATATAAACCTTTTTTGCATTTTTTTATAGTAGCTAGTCTGTTTACTTTGTTTCTGATAGTTTCGCAGTGTAAGTAACATTGCGAAATTTGAATGGAAGTTTAGGATTTTTTTCTTAAATGATAACTTTAGCAGTCTACTAGTAGGGTCATCAATGCAACCTTCCTCGTGCTTTAAAAAAGTGACATTTAATTTTTTTATTTTTAAAATTAATTTGTTTAGGTCTATCCACAACAAATGCATTACAAATTAAGGAATAGCCAGCATGCGTAAGATGACAATGACACAATATTATCTTAACTATAAATTGGTTCCTCAAGTAAATTAAAAACAATTAGCACTTAGGTTTTAACGGCTATTAGAATTACAGTCTTCAGTTTTACATTGGCGCATGTATTTCTTATATTATAAGCTATTTAAAAAAGGGATATTTTAAATATGAGTTAACTACCTTTAATTTATTGTATTGTACTGTTCGACCATGTTTATTTTCTTTTAAATGCATTTGTTGTTTGCATGCAAGCATATTTATTTCGAGTCAATTCTTTAAGTAACACAAGGTGTTGTAATAACTCCTTTAGCAAAATTGTCTACAACATTTAACATTTTTTCTCATTAGCAAAAAAAAAAACAATAACGGCACGTATTTCCCCTCTCATGTACAGCCTTCGATTTAATCGGTCTCATTTCGGTTCCCAAGGTATTTTTACGCGCACGTAATGGTCAAGCTATCGACATGAACATCTCGATTATCGATAACATTCACACGTAGCACACGCTCTAGCTTGCCCTGTCAATAGAGATAGGCTGGCGGGTGCTTTGTTGTTATCGACTATCGACATCTGTTTTTCTACGGCGGTCCTGTCACTCAAACTTTTCGGAGTTTTTGTGCTCTCGTCGATATATCGATATGTAGCTGGTGAAGTTTGAATTGCGTTATTTTTTTAACAACACTTAGCCTGTTTCTTCTGTTCCTTATTTTTTAAGCTTCGCTCTTTCTATTTTTACGGTTTATAATAACTGTTGAGGTTTCTTTTTTATTCGGCATCGTATATCCGTTTTAAAACTTCGGAGGTCACCACATCACTTCGGCTGAAAACACAGCTTAACATTTGTGATGCTCTATCACAAATCTTAAACCGTATCTGTAACCAACTTCATCACCAGGTTCTCGATTCGGCTGACTTTTGTGTGCTACGTCTTACTTGATAAAAACGTTGACTTTGTTCTGGTCCTTAAAATAATTAAAGAGTCAGCCTTTCACGGATAAGACGCGCCGCGGCGATAAACTTCTAACAGTCCACCCGTTACTTCAATTATTAAAATTAATTGAAACGTTTAAAATTAAACAAATGAAAAATATTCTATTCCATTTTCTAGAAAGAAAGAAAGAAAAACATTTATTTAGTACACGCACAGATATGAAGTAAACAAAAAACTATTTCTAAAATTTATAATAAATTACTTACTTAATTAAAAACAGAGAGAGAAGAAAAAAAAGAAACAGGGCACATTCTGTGCAAGTCTAAAATGGCCGCCATCTCTTCTAGGGTTTCTCTTACTTCAAATACAGAGACAACTCGGGGACAACTCATACTAAAACAGGTTTTGTTTTACAGACAGAATGAGCTGATTCGACAGTTTAAATTAACATTTTTTTCATAAACCTAGATTCTCATTTATTTTCTTCTAGTACTTCTTCCTACAAAAAAATTATACAAATCATTGAAACACTTTTTAAACGTTAGCCTTGACCTGTGCCCAACGGAATATTTCAATGTGGTCTAAAACGTCCGATTGACTTGAAAATTTGCACGTATCAAGGGCCAATGACAATACAAGACTAAAAATAAGAAAATAAATTATACTTCAAAATAACTAAAAAAACACACTTTAATAGCAAACCGAATAAAAAAGTTGAAAATAATATGTGATTGTAAAAAAGCGTGGAGTGCTTGACATCAGATGTTACGAAGATAACTAAACTTTTATAAATAGCTACCAATGAATTGCTTAATTCATTGGTAGCTATTTATAAAAGTTTAGTTATATAAAATTATATAGTAAAAAGCGCCCCACGCTTTTTTACAATTAAAGGTATTTTCTACTTTTTTATTCTGTTAGCTATTCAAGCGTGTTTTTTAATTATTTAACCCCCAACGCAAAAAGAGGGGTGTTTTTGGAAGTGTCTGTGTTTCTGTCTATGGCATCATAGCTCCCAAACGGATGAACCGATTTGAGTCAGTTTTTTTTTTGTTGGCAAAGTGACTTGATCGATTGATAGAAAAGACTCCGTGTTTGGGTCACAGCCATTTAACCCAGTACTTTAAAAATAAATTAGGAAATTTCACAAACACCTGAACTTATGTGTTAGCTGCTACAGATGACATGTCGATAACACTAGTGATGGTGATATGAAGTTGTGTAAGACACAGATATCTTAAACCGGCTCATCTGGAGCAGTCGTACTTCGTGTTTTGTACTCAGTTTTAACACCGATAATCTACTTGAATGCTGTATAATCTGTTAATTGAGGCCAAAAAAAAGGTAAACAGTGTTGTCAGTAGTAAATATTCTTAGTTATTAAAGAAATATGGCAGACGCGACAGGTTGCTTCACCTCTGTATAAAGTACCTCTTCAAGCTCGAAACTTAGTTGCGTACGTGGTACGGGAGCACTTCTGTTACAACCGTATAGTTTTAATAACAATGCATATCGCTCACGGAAGTTATTATTTTAATCTATATATACAAAAATTAATCCCTATTTCCCTTGGTCACGGCAAAACGCGTGAACGGCTTAACTTTTCTAATGTAACCTTAGCGCTTTTGACATAACTGTCAGTCAATATTCATAGTTCTAGAAAGGACAACGTCTGTCGAGCCAGATAGTATTATTATAATAGCTAAAGGAAATTAGATTTTGATTTTGTTTTTAAAGATGACTAGTAATGTGGGTTACACATTACTAGTATTCTTGTTAACCCCTGCTAGCTAAGCTTAACGCTTGTGTTAGGAGTGGGGTCACGTCCGTAGTGCACTGGGTGGGGTTCGAACCCGCAACCACTTCATGGCGAATCCGACGCCTTAGCCATTACGCTACCGCCGCTTTCAAACCCTAACATCCGATACACACAGTAGATATCAGATTGAATCGGAGCCCCCTGATTGATCTATTATGGTGGACATAAAGAAGAAGTTAGTTAAACAGCATTACTATGGTAGTTTAATGTTTCTGCTGGTTGACATTTGACTAAAATATAGTATGTATATTGTAGTATAGCAACATTAGATAGGGGATGGGGATATGCGATAGACGACTATACCGCTGTTCATCGGTTCAACTACCACTGCTCTTAATATAGGACATTGAAAGAGTCATATGACAAAATGAGAATAGTTCATAGGTTAGCGAGGGTATTTAATTCCATTAAAATATTGGAATATATTAATGCGATAATTGAACAGAAAATATATAAATGCGTTTTCTAAATTTTAACTGCGGGCTTCTTAAGAATGGAAGTTCCACCTAGGTTTTCTCCCCAGGCCAGTCAGCTTCGATTTGAAATGACATCTCAGAGAAATGTTTATTTATGTTATGTTATGTTATGTTTATTTCATCGACGACAAGTCACTGTCTACTACAGGCTCGATAAGTCTTAAAATATAAAACGTCAATTACGCAATAACTGTAAACACTCTAGAAATGGGCGAATAAAAACAAAACAAGAATTATCTAAAACGGCAATGTTACAAAACCGATTACATAATAGGTAGCAATGGCCATTCAGTTCGTCGACCCCGCTGTATTAAAAAGTTACGGACAATGGAAAAAAAGTAGGTAAATTTGAAAACAGAATGTCAATAGCCGCCGGCCGGCCGAACCTGCCCCACGCGCCCTTGACTTGCGGAGATAAAAAGGGGGAGATGACCGACACCCCCGTGCCCCTCACCCCCGCGATCACCCCCGCCCTCGCCGTGCCACGCTGCCCTCTGCCCACGCTTCGTGGTTTATTGCTACTTTTATCGAGTCCCTAAACTTCAGATGCAACTGGTAGTTTTTAAGTTGGGAATGCGTAGAAAAGTTGCCGAAAGTTTTGACGTTACGTCTTTGAAACTTTGATCTCCACTTTTTTAGGATCTTCCCTGCCCCTTACGAATAGTTATAATACCTGCATGTTTCCTGTAGTTTTCCTTCTGTAAACGGTGATGACCAAATTATGATGATGATTTAACTAAAGCCGAGTTATTAGTTTTTTATTTACGTATCATACAAAGCATAAACTCAAGTAAGGTGATGTTACGTAGAAAGTGCAAACGTTAAATGATAAGATCATTTTCAATAAACAATAAATAATTACAAAAGGTAATACAAAAATACCCTACACTCAAAGATTCCCTTAGATTGTCATTACTTTTAGGCAACTTCATAAGTCACGAAATTATAAGGAAACTAATATTATTATTCATTAGAATAAAAAATATATTGTTACAAAATAAAACATACATTTTAAAATCTACACAGATTAAAAAACGCGGTAAATTATTATAATAGAGTATCAGCTGATCGTGAATTGTCCCCTTGCGGGCGGTAACCTTGAGCGCGACCCCACTATTGAAATTAAAGGTTACTGGCACTTCGCACTTTTAAAAATGGAACACCTCCCGTTTGAACTACATTTTTAAATAAAAATGAAATTATTTTTTGTAATGGAACAGCATGTTTTTGACATTTATGTTTTGGTAGTAAAATTCTTCAATTTTTAATTGGTTAAGCTCAATTCTTTTTAGTACTTTTCTACAAAATGTAGTACGGAAGCTGAAAAGATGCCTGATTATTATAACTTTATTTTCAACAAACTTTTATTGGCTTCACTTATAACTAACTAACAAACTAACTGTATAAACAAATTTTAAAAGTTAATTTGAACGTACTCAATTATATTTGACAATAACCGTACAAAGGTTGTCTGGAAGAAATCGCCGTGTGTGATAAGACCGCCGATTGTTATACCTTAACATTTATAACTTGTTTTGCACTATTTACTACTAGCAGCGCCCCGTGGTTTCACCCGCGTAAGTCGCGGTCCCCTGGAAATAACTTGATAAAAAGTAGCCTATATGTTAATCCAGGTCTCCAGCTATCTACATACCAAGTTTCATAGCAATCAGTTCAGTAGTTTTGGTGTGAAAGAGTAACAAACATCCATACATCCTCACAAACTCACGTTTATAATATTAGTAGGATTTAAAGGTGTAAAATAAAGAGAAATAAATAAAAAATAAATACTTCTAATTTGTCGTATGTATATATAGTTTGGATGACAATACTATAATATGGAATCTTGGATCTGAGCTGATGATGGAGCTAGGAGGTGGATACCACTATCCAAAACTTTAGGGATTTACTAGTAGCCACAGAAGAGTATTTATTTTACATCACATATGTGACGACTTCCACATACAGCAAAAAGAAACATCTACAACCTACTAATCCTGCATCGCGCTATGATAGTTCTCGCGCCGATTAGTATATATACAACTTCCCAACATCAACCGTTGGGCCGCAGCCCGCCAGGCATGATCACCTCGCCTGGTCGGAGGATCCTACCTTTGTGTTGGAGGGACATAACACCCGTTCCTCCACGACATATAAGCTGCGGCCCGCCAGGCATGATCACCTCGCCTGGTCGGAGGATCCTACCTTTGTGTTGGAGAGACATAACACCCGTTCCTCCACGACATATAAAAACGGAAACAGAGGATGCCGTAGCTAAGACAATCAACCTTATAAAGTCTTGGCTACGTTTCCTTTAAACCTCATCCACATAGAGAAGACTAAATGCCTTCACTATGATAGTAACAGATCACTATGCAGCAGCCTTAACCAGAGTTAAGGCTGCCCTGACTGCCACCATAATTTAAGGCCGCTTGGTAGGCTTCTTGTAATAAGTTTTTTGCGTGTCTGTTCCTGTCCGTAGTCGGTTAGAATTACAGATTAGAGCCGACAATTGCTTCGAAAGGACCCAGAGGCGGCGAGCCCGTGCGTCCTTTTCTTCCTTGTAAAGAGTATCAACTTTCCCTTTTTCATGATTCTGTGTGCTTAAGTAGGTCAGATTCAAAAAAAAAACCATCATAATTCTTAGAAGTATGATACTTGATGAAGCATTTAGATGAAATTGCCGCTTTGATCACAATAATGAGATAAAATTGACAATAACATATTATAAATAAATTATAAGTGTCATAGTATGTAGAATATATTATCATTTGGATAATCGCATTGAAAATATACCTACCGACTATGAAAAATTTAGCTCGCTCGCTAAGTAAAATGCAGTAAAAAAATATTATGACTATTAATTAAGATTAAAACTACCTTATCTCTCAAGTTGGACTTAACTGTATACAGTGTGGAAAACTTCATTAAAATCATTTCATTAGCTTAGGAGTTTATCGCGGACAAACCAAGTAAAACGTTATTTTTATTAAAGATGAAATGGAAAAAATATTTGGTAACATTTCCCCCTAAATCAGTTAGGTTAAAGGTTGTATTTACTTACACATAGATCATACCTTTATTTACAAATGTAATTCGTCTTTTTTATAAGAAGAATTAGATTTTTATAATATTAATATCTGTAGAATGTTGTTTTCGTCAAAGCAGCAAAATGAATGCGTCCGTCATTACACTTATTACTTACCTAGTAGCGAAGAACAATACTCTACATTTATTGTTTCATTTGTTCATAGCGTAGCGTTATGAAAGTATCAATAAAATCCCATTATGGTTGATTTTCTTTCCCGTAAGCCGAGGAATTCAATTCACCATCTCCCTCAGAGTCTAACAAGGCGAGGTTCCGAGAACAGCGTTTTTTTTATAATTTTGAAGATAAAATGCGGTCAAGAATTAGTTGATCTCGTATAGTTGGGATTCCGTACGATTCCGTTTTAGGTGCAGTTTTCTTATTTTTATATATTTGGAAAAAAAAAAAAAAATTGTGGCTAAATTTAATAATTAATAGTTTCCTAACGTACTTAATTTTGTAATATAAGTTTACCTACTATTTTTAAATATTTAAACAACAATACTTCATTAGGTTTTAAGTATTAATTGAGATTTAAAAAACGTAATAAGCCCAAACACGAGGTACCTGCTGTAAACCGTTGAGGAGTTCCCTCAACTGACTTCCGTCTACGTCATCATAAAACTACAGGTCTCCGTCATCTAGTAGTGTCATTAGAATATGTATTCATTTGTAAACTTCACAGATGAAAACTCAGTGGATTAACAATTATTCATACCCTCTTTTTATAATTCAAAATAAAAAAAAAATTAAATGGAAAATCTTCGAATCGAATAAAAGAAGAATTATCGAAATCGGACTACTCTGTAACAAGTTATGCGTGGTCATAAAGAATGTTTAGTGGGAGAACCATGCTTCGGCACCTATGGGCCGGCTCGGCCGGATTGGTACCACGGCATTACAGGAAACCGGCAGTGAAGCAATGTTTGCACTGCTTTTCGCCGATTGAGTGAGGTTACCGGAGACCCTAACCCTTTCCTGTCCCTCTCTTCCCCTCCTCCCACCTTAAAGGCCGGCAACGCACTTGTGACTCTTGGTCAGTTGGACTAACTGGTACTTATCATAAATTATATTATTTCGTCTGGTGGTACGTGGTTAGTTACTGGTACTTATCATTAATTATTGGTACCAGCAACCACGTACTGGTATGGGATTGCTTGCTGCTTCGTGTAATTATATTAAGTATATGCCTCGTATTAAAACTATTTTAGTATGTAACAGCAGTATGGAACCCTACCTATACGAGACCGACAAATTCCTGACCGGATATTTTCATAAAAATCCTTAAGAAATTCCCATCGACTAATAACGCTGTTGTTTTTAAAGACTGTGATGTTACTCATGCTTTGCCAACTCTAATCCTTCCTCTTATAGAACTCTGTCAAACGTAACCAGCTGAGAAAAACTCTCAAGGCTATACACTGTCTCCTGTAGGACGGTGGTACTTGCCATGTCAGGTGGCTGCTATTCGATCCGAAATCTACTGTGCATACCTCTTTCAGTTATAACTGAAAGAGAGAAGAGAATTATAGACTATAGTCATACGACTATAGTTGTACATACGACTATAGTCGACTACAGTCATACGACATAAAGTCATACGATAGTCATACGACTATAGTCATACGTTATACGACTATAGTTGTATAGTCTATAATTATAGAGAATTATAGACTATACAGTCTATAATTCTCTACTGAAGAAGATAACTGCCCCTGGGTAAAAATAGAGTAACTGCATCCTTACGTATGATGGTCGAAGCAATCTATCGCTTACTTAGAGGACGTAATCTTAATACAATCCAGAGGCCAATGTCCACTCCGTTCCATTGATTCGACTTTCTTCGAGAAATCACGTTTGACGCCGGAAGACGATTCGACTCGCAACACGCAGACCAGAACGTTGTCTTTAAATACACTGACCATTTTTCACACTTACACAATAAACATTAATCAAAAATCATCTTTAGAAACAACGGTATAAATATCAAACTACGTTGTCAACTATTTTAAAGTTAGATTATAGAAGTTTAATTACATTTTAAACGTTAAAATCAACGGCATAAAGTGGAAATTTCTTTGCATGTTCGAATATAGTGTTACACCATCATTTCCAACCTCTGTTCGATTCCTTCACGCGCGACTGCTGGGGGGTGACAGGAACGGCAAAGTCATCGCACAGATGCGTTCCGCTACGATAGGTGATCCGATACAGGATTCGTTACGACATTTGTGGAGTAGAAGTAACACTTCAAAGTGTGTCAATGACGTAACGTTTTTAATACTTTTGAACTAAAGGTTCCATCATCAAAAAGATACGTGTAATAAAAACATAAAATATTTTAGAGTAGCTTTCGTCCGCGGCTTGCGCTCGCGTGGAAGTTTTATTTTTTTTTCCTCGGAAACAGTACTTTTTTCAGGATAAAAGGTACCTTATCTCCTGTTCTATACGCCGGCAAAATTTATACAAAGTTTTATGATCGAGCATCGGTTGAGTAGTTAGAGCGTGAAAGTGTAACAAACACACATTTCCATATATAGTATTAGTTAGGATTCAATTTGTTAGAATTAAACCGACAAAAACCACACGGTGTTCATAGGTGGATTTATTCATACTAGAGATCGCGTGGTGGTCGAATTTCGACCATGGTTTTTTCCCCTCCGTATCAGAAGGACATGTTAGCAAAATGCCATTGAGGTATTAACGTCATGAAAGTAAAATGACCTTCTAGTAAAATGTCTGAAATCTGAAATTGTCGTACAAGTAAAACGATATGTCTGATATGAAAATTCATCATGTTCGGTAAAAAGACAAGTACACTCGCAGAGAAATAAAGATATAGAATAAAATTTTAATTAAAATTTACAAACATAAAACAACATTTAAAAGCATGAACTTAAAGTGTTTTTCAGATAAGCCAGTAGAAAGTATAACTTGAGCTGTCATTGTATAGACTTACTTACCATGACAGGTAATCACATATACTGGACGCGTGTAATTTCATTAAGCCGTTTTCACGTAATTTTTAAAGTTGTAAGACATATTGTTTAAAATTTATAGCTTTCTGCACTTCTTCTTCTTCTATATATAAACTGTAAATATTCCAAATGAATTTTGGAATATTTACGTTACTATGTTCGGGAATTTTTCTTAAAAAAGGGATACAAAGAATTGTCTTCACGTATTAATATAACCACAAGAAAGCTAAAAAAGCTAGAAAAACAATCTAAGCTTATATTTTGTTGCTTATGGATCGCGATTAATTGAAAATTGACTACGGACGGAAAATACCTTGCGAAATAAGGTATATCGTTAACTCATAAACTATGCTTACATTACAGAGAGTTCTATGTATAACAATGCGCTGAACATTTCACAACTCTATGTACAAATATGTATGTAGGACGTAGGTGTATTTATAATTTATTAAAAAAAAAAAAAAATAGTGCTCCCTTCCGTCGTTACAAATAAGGTTATCGTAACATAACTGTTACGCAAGATCAGGAACGGCTCATGCTTTATAATATACATTGTTTCAAAAGGCTATCTCAGGTTTTAACCTTGGAAGTAAAACGTCTGTTAGTTCGATAGCCGTCGATCTGTCAAAAGTTATTAGACTGAGGCAGTCACACAAAAATTAAAAAAAACTCACTATTTTTCTCTTTTTAAAACCTTGATTGAACACCAACAAAAAAAAATAGCCTAATTGATCCAGCCATTTAGCCATTTACTTTTATTTGTATAGAAGATTTAGGGATTCCCTTAGAAAAAATCTTTAGTATATTGATTCAATACACTTTACTAAACTAAAACCTAACTTAATTTCTTCATATGAAATCAACCTAGTGTTCTTCGCAATAAGGTCTATTTGTTACAAGCATCTATTTCTCAGCGCCACTAAATTTCACTCAAATCTGTCAACGTATACCCAACTTTATTTCCACGCAGCGAGAGTCTCCATTTATTCAAACGCTGTATAATTGCCGTATAAAAACTTGTTCAAAACGAACAAGGATGACGTGTTTTTAATCTACTCCTACGAAGACGCTTACTAAAAACACAGAGCAAAAGAGATGGCATTCAACGGATAGCGGCTCTCGCTGCGTGGTATTAAAGTTTATTTAAGCGTATCAGACTTTAGTCGACAAATAAATTGCTTATTTCGATAGCGACATATGTTACCTACTTGTTTCAATTTGAAATAAGACCTTGTTTTGAAGTGGACAAGGTTTACATCTTATATGAAGAAAATTTTGTCAATTTTAATTAAGCGAGTGAAGTAACAGAATTGGGACCATTTTCGATTTTATAAAACCAATCAACCAATATTATATAATTTCATTAACTATTTAAAAAATAAAACCTGGTGGAACTTTAAATATTTAAAATATTTACTTGTTCACTCAAGTAAAATACGCGTGTATATTTTTTAATGTATAGTAAACAGAATGTTAATGAGAAATTATGGAACGGAACACGATCCAAAATTTAATTTTTACTTTGTAAAGGCTTGAAGGCCTTCGTTTTGGGCTCGGACTCAAGTTAAAACTAAATTATGCTTTCATTATGAACTTTGTTACAAAGAACAAAGTTACACTTATTTATTTTATGTATATAAGAATCTATGTAATTTTATGCAGAGCTCGTTTATTTTAACTTCAATGGCTCCAAAATTAGAGCCCACTTTCCCCGCAGTAAGATAGGTATAAGTTTCGAGAAGTTAATTATAATGCTTGATATCTAAATAAATAAATAATAAATGCTGTTCGTTTGTAAAATTCTAATTTTAGAAGGGCTGAACTAGTATTTCAAGTTAGTTTTTTTCTATAATCGTTACAAAACAATTGGTAAAGTTCGAACAACTCAAAAAAAGCAGCAGGCGAAAGCTAGTAAATATAATAAAAATAATACATTTTAATTTCGAATAATGTCAATCAGGTTCACAGAAGAACTCACTTCAAAACGATTGATTGATCGGGTTTTTGTTTTTGAGAAATGATTTACAGCAAAAAATAATCAAAATTTAAAATACGAGTATGTATAAGATCTATATTTATATACTTTACTAGAACGGTTATTTAGGATTAGGATAACTTCGATGAGCGAAATCCTAGGCCTAACCTAGGTGCAGGACGGTTAATGAAGTTGTTAAAAAAAAAAATTACAGTTTAGACTAAAAATACACATTTTCCATCCACGTCCTGGCTGCATCATCAGATCATCCTTATTAAACCCAACCGGTTGGACTCGTCAAAACGAATCAAATGAACCCAAAGTCGAGAGGTTTACTAGTAGCCACTGAAGAGATATATTATCCATCTCCTCGCTCCATCATCAGATTCACGCCATGATACCAAATTATAGTATTGTCATTTGAACTACATATAGAGGAAAGATAGAAAGAAAATTATATATAGTGTAAAACACAACATACTTACAACAAAAAAAAAAAACAATTAAAATTTTAATAATAGGTGACATTTTCATTTTCTCGATGTGTCATTTGTTAGGCGTCCAATAGACGCTTAGCAAACGTCAATCATTACCAAAAGTCCATGATTGACGGATGTTCGTTGGTAATTGAAGAAATAATATCGACATCAAAATCTCATCATGTAACCGTCAACCACTGCATTAGATGATAGGTTATTCGTCAATCACCGTTTTAATTGTGGCAAAACTGACAGCAAAACCTACCATGTAATGGGCGCTTTACATGACACGTCAATGCCACGTATCCGACCACGTTTCTTTGAGTGTAAATTAAATAAATAATTTCAAAAAGACCTTTTTATTTTACGCCGTACCCTAGAAAATAGGTGGATATACTGCGATGGACAAATGCCACATATTTAATGCCAAATATAATAAATGTTTTCATCTGTCTGTTGGTCTAGTGGTTAGTGACCCTGACTGCTAAGCCAGAGGTCGTGGGTTCGATTTCCACCCAGAACAAATAATTGTGTGATGAACACGACAATTTGTTCTGTGTCTGGGTGTAATTTATCTATAATATATATGTGTTTAGAAATATATAAGTATGTTTATCAGAAGTCTGGTTACCATAGCACAGGCTCTGCCTAGTTTGGGATCAGACGGCCGTGTGTGAGATGTGTGGAGTTATTATTATTATTATTATTTATGTACACACAAAGTTTCAGTTTCATAGGACAATTAGAAGTAGTGTAAAATTGACGTCCAAGATTTGTTTGATGACGCTGTGTGGATTAATTAATACCTGTGGAACTAGACGAAATTATTTTTCAAACTCTGTGTATGTGGCTTGTTCTTCGTGACTCTCTTTTCTTTCTACAGCCACTCATAGCCACTCCACCGAGACAGGTGCAAATAAGGAGATATACCAAGCACATTGAACATTGTTTTCTGATTACGTACTTGTGAGTTTAATGCTTGACTTGTGATTTGTTTGGAGCGAACAAAATTGCATTCCTTTACATTTTTGAGCACTGGAATTCATTGTCTTATTCGAAATTGAGTTATAAATATTATCTGAGATAATGCATATCCAGCTAGATAAAACATATTTTCTATTTATGACATGCTCATTGTACATCATCCTTTGATATTCAGAATTTTATGAAGATATTTCTTTCATATACCACTTTGCACAAATATATACCTTACAGTAAGCGGTTATCTTCGCCTATAGACTATTAAAGCACTATAAATGTAGTTATGGAATGTTCCAGAGTAGAGTGAATAAGTTTCTCCTTCGTCTTAATCGTTATTTTCCATTAGGTAAGTTGGAAAACAAACGCACATTCCGATACTCAAGAAAAAAAGTTATCAATGTCAAAGTACTGCCAAGTACTATCACGTTGATAACTGTGTTAAAAGAAATATAGGGGTCACGGTAGTAGATACCGCTTACCATAAGGTGTCAAAAAAATAGAATTTTGCTATTCGAAATTTAAATCAAACCTAATCTGTACACCTAAACAATTTTCGAGTTATAAGTTGAAGACCGTAATTACCTTTTAGCCACACAAGATTCAAATGAAGGTAGCACTTACCTACCTACTTAACATAAAAAAGTAAATAAAATATCAATCGTATCGTAATTTGTAGCGAGCATGCGTTGACTTCTTCTACACGTATGTAGACATGTCTACGCATGGGTGTAGCAGCGTGTGCGCACATGCTACGTCTCTACGAAGTCATGTGTTCGTTTTTTAAATTATTTCTTATTCTGTTATGACTTTATGACTACAAAAGTGGCAATCATATAATGATTTTTTATAAAGTTATGTATTTGTCATTTTCTGCAGTGCTTAACATTACGGTTTCAATAAAAATATATATTTCATTGGTGTTATTAAAACGTAATCAAACGATAAGCTAAGCTAACAAAAGATAAGCGACAACACGACACAAATCTACTATAGTAAATCAAATAAAGTACCTTTATTTTTGGAAATCAGACGCAAAGGCGTCTGAATTATGCCGTCATTCAAAATTAAAAACCGTTCCATTCAAATAAAAAAATCTTAACTAGCGCGTAAAAAACCTTTTACGCCTCCCTAATCCCCACGGGTTCATTACACATCAACATCGCACACAAATCAAGCTTTCATTAGTTGCGAACGAAACAATCAATATTCATATCCCATGCGAAATCTTCATAACGCGCCGTGTGGAAGCACAGTGAAAAAATTAAAAAAAAACCTTGATAGATGATCTCCACTGCGCCCGCATTCACAACGAAATTAAAAAGAACAAGGCATATCACTTAGCGCACACAGAAGCGCGGTTTTTATTAAAAAATTCTACATATCTCGCGTCTTCACCGCTTTATCTTAACCCCCCGCCGCAAAAGAGACGGACAACAAAAAAATTCAACGCAAGAAAGGGACATGAATACGAAAATTATAATTGCCAACTGTAAATTAACACCAATTCGATTGTTGCTGTCCTTATCTGGTTTCACTATATACATTGAGCGAGACTGAGATGGAGTATGTTTGTGTGTGCGACTCGGATTGAATGATTTACATACGTGGCGAGCTCACAAACACAATAATGGACAGAGGCGCGGAAAATCGAAGGAAGCGATCGGTTTTCCGATATGCTTTATGCGACGGACTGCACTGGGAGCAGTCTTGCATAATAGGTGAGTCCGGACGGAGAAGACAATCCATTCCCACGGATTACACGATGGAAATATGAATACATTATATCGCTTTCCAAATATGCGAGTTAAAGGTAAACTTTTATACCTTTGTTTCATTATATGCGGTCTTCAATAACGGAGTTAACTTTCAGATACCGGTTTTTACCTATATTAAAATTAACATTCCATAGTTTGTTGTTTTCGTGAGACACTGTTATTTATCCTGGTATACCGGAGTCTCAGCAGTGACAATGATAGCATAGTTATATATTATTAGTCTCATTAAAAGATAGGAACAAATAAAATATGTAAATATTGGTTTTATTTAATGAGAGAAAACCAACACTGTCTAATTATGCTTGAAGCTCCCACATATATTTAACACCACACATCAAAGAGTACGTTATGCTACTATGAGTATGTATGTATGTATGTACACATGTATGTATCTATGTAAGGAGATCTTTTAGCTTTTTAGGGTCCGTTGCTCAAAAAGAAAAAAAGGAAATATTATGGGATCACTTTGTTGGCCGTCTGTTTGTCTGTCTGTCAAGACCCTTTTCCTCAGGAAGCCTTGGACGTATCATGAAATTAATACCAAATACTTATGTTTGCGGTCCCTTGAAGCTGTAAATAAATCAAGCTTTTAACAAATTTGAACATTTCGATCATCGATCAAAACCTATATGGTACTTCCCATTGACCAATAATTTTGAATTTAAAATTTTGTAAGAAGCAAGGTATGACAGCACAAGTAAAGGAAGAATTCTGAAACTCGTTAATTGGTTGTTATATCACAAAAAAATAATGTTTGTGATTACAACCTTATATTTTGCGGTTGGACAATTGAATTTATAATACTTCCATGTATGGGAAAATATGTTTAGAACCGCAAAGTTAAGTTTGTTTTTCGGAAAAAACGAGCAAAAATTTTGGAGAATTGATTCTCGAGATGGACGTACTTACATACAAGTTTGTTTGCTTACGGAACCCTCGATGCGCGAATAAGACTCGCACTTGTCCGGTTCTTTTTTACTTTCTTGAAGGCATCTGACTAATTTAAAAATTTTGCATACGTATAAAGGGCCGATGACAGTACAATAATATCATAATATTAGCAGCATACAAGTTTCTATTTCGGTTTGTTCTCAAAGCGTGTTTTTTAACTTTCAAACTATACATCTTATTACTTTAAACGAGCAATTCTTGTATATATGTACTTATTTATGTATGTATTTATATTTCAGGTATCTCGAAAACGGCTCTAACGATTTTGATGAAATTTTGTATACAGATACAGTTTTGCATTTTAAGTTCAACTGCAAAGTTATATTTCCTGTAAAAACGCAATTATACAAAAAAAGACGATTTTACAAAAAGCTACCTAGCGAAGCTCGGTCTCCTTGGTACTAGGTCATTTATTTGTGCAATAAACACAATACGATTCCTTAGTCAGTAACGAAGGAGCCGTTCTGTGCGTTGTGTTTACTACAAGAAAATCTGTGTAATAAAAATAAGTGTCTGGCAGTGAATTAATTTGGTCACGATCCCGCATACTCTGGATCGCAAGATCGACGTTTTAGCAATAAAGTTACGGAATTTATCCCATTTATAACTAGCAGCTCGTTGTGCCGTGACCTACGCTGAATTATGAATATTTTTCATAATGTATGTATGTATGGTTTAAATGGCTATAAAAATGTCAAGTAGATGCTACGGTTCCGGATATTTACCTTACACATACACAAAAGGTAGGCAAACTTTGTACTTTCTTTATTATTATTAAAAAAATGGAAAATTGTATAGTTATATATAAAAGTTATATATATGAAAGTTATATAAAAGGTTAAAAATGTATTTAAAATAAAGCCTTTTTTGAAAAACATGTTTCAAATATCAAAATTGGTCGAGACGTTCCTGTTTTCTTTATGTCGCTCCTAGCGAATAAAAACAGAACTATTTTCTACGGGATATTGAATTCATAAGTACTTATTTTTTATCGGAAGTAACGAAGGTTTTATCTCTAAAGTTTCCATTTATTCTACATATTAACATAGTTTATTTATTTATTACCCGTATTTTGATCTTTTTTTAAGAAAAAACAATTTATCTATAACTGATTACCGAAGCATGGTAAGGTTTTTTGAGCGTATACAATATGAGGTGACATTAGATTCGTCTTAGTTATGGGTATAATTCAGTGTTATAATAGGTCGCTCTTTCGTTAGCATTTTTAAGGCACTCATGTGTCTTGTTTCATTAAATATTTTTCTGTTTTCTTAATATATTCGTTGAGCAACATCAGATAAAGGTACATTTATATTAAATTGATAATTTTAATACAATAATACGTTGATATTGATTTTACAAAGTAAGATGTATCATTAAACGTTAGGTCAGTGTTATCTACAACAAATATACCACGTTTCGGAACGTTTTCCCATGAATCTGTTATACTGAGTTCGTTATTCTTACTACAGGTCGACCATTTTTAATTTTGAAAAAGTATAGTAGACACTCAACAAATTATTAGACTTTTAAAAACCATCTATTATTAACATTTTGTAGAAGTTATGGTTATTTTTTATTTCTTTTTACTATCTACGCCTCACCTAAATAACGGTCTTGCGCTGCTTCTATCTAAATATTGTATGGCACAGAAGTAGTTCAGTGGTGGCGCAGCAGGCGGAGCAGTAGTTAGATGTTAATATGTCTTAAGTAAAAAGATTATTTTTTAAACTTGACAGGTTTTTTAAAATTTGACTGCATGGATTGCATGGAGTGCCTTGTCTACTGTCATTGAATTGAGGCTACGGGGTACCTACTAAAAAACTTAAGATATGTATATTAAAAATGTCTGATTTTAATTTATATTTTGTTTATTATTAGAGTAATTGATAAACACAAGAAGCTACACACCTTAAAAATCACAAGTTTTTGCAATCTTTAGATATCAAATTGGGAAATGCATTGATTTCTCTGTTTAAGATTATTAACGATTATTTGAAATTGGAAAATAAAGTTTAGGGAAACCCTATGATTTCACTCTAAAATAAAATAACGCAAGCCATTAAGCATATCGTAGCAGATGAGATAATTAGATATCTAAACACTATTAATCATACTAAGTATTAATTAATAAAAAATAATCTTTAGTGTAAATTATATTTGTATTTTTAAACTTAAGTATCTTAGCATCTAGACATACATTTTATGTAATTAAATGTATAAAAAGAATAATACATTCATTCATTAAAATAATATCTTTTGAATACACCGTTGAAGACAAATATTTATAACGTCACGTAAATTGTAGATCTACGGCCCGATTATACCCCTTGACAGTTTGTTATTCTTTAATTTTGAGTTGCAATTTAGGTATACATGTACAAACTCTTTACCCCACTTTGTTTAAGAAATGTATAGATAGGTTGGAAAGTACAGTCGCACGCACAAAACAATGGCGAGGCGACGGTTGACCTCGCGGCCGCGCCTCCCTATGTCTTGCCACCCGCCCGGTAGCGCCGCGTGCAATTAATATGCCGAGGCGGCCGCGAGTACTGCGAATACTTCATTTTGATACTTGTCCGAATGTTCGGGTCGTTTTGATATTTATTTCATATATTTAAATAAAAAACAATGGATTTTTAAATGAATTTCACAACTTATTACGAATAACAAGAAGTATTATTACAAAGCACTTTTTTTATAGTGTCTAGAAAAGGTAATCTGGTTTTGTTCCCGCAACGAATTTAATCAGACAGTGAAGAGGAGAACGTGGAAATATAATAAATTCATTTCTCTTTTTATCAAAACGGGACAAACCAAACAAAAAATAAGGGAACGGTCTACCAAAAAAGAAAAAAGGCAGTACGAACTCGAATATTACGAACCATTTGTGAGCTGTAGGAATTAATGAAAAAATGAGAAATGTCATACTGTTGTTGTTGTCAATTATAAAGCCGCTGGTAAATCAACTCAAGAATACCCTGGTCCTAAGCGGTTATATTTACCGCATTTAAAGGTTTCTTAGTCAATAAATAATGACACATATTTGGAAGTTTACAAAATAGTGCAGTACTACAATCAAAAATTATTGCATTCGGGTTAATTTATTCAGAAAATTAAAAAAAATAATTAAAATATCTAATTACAAATATCAAGCTATACCGGTTCACACATAACCCGTCCAAGTTTTCTTTTGCGAAAGAAGAGAGAGAATTTTTGATCAATAATTGTCACTGGGCGGTCCCCCCTCCCCGCAACGATGGTGGCAGGGGGTGAGGATCCGCGGGCTGGCGGGGTGCTGCGGGGAGGGGGTAATTACGAGTGCGTTTTGTTACCGAGATGATAGGCGCGAAAAATGGCTTGCGCGTGCTTTTACGTGTCTCCTCTAGTTTTGAATATTCAGAGTCGGCCTTTCGGCCTGATGAAATATTGAATAGACGGAGTAATTTATTCCCCGAGGAGAGTTTCCGAACGGTCCACGTTCCGTTCGGATATTGAAATTAGGCGCTGCTTTGCTTAAGAAAAGCGTTTGTTTGACGGGCGTCCTATAACTGCCTTTATACGGTGAGTTATTTTTCTTTGATTTTCATCTCATTCTAAATGACGCGAGAGTCGCGTTTATTAAAGTTTATTACAAACTTCAAGTAATAAAGGTGAAAGTATGGCGTGTAATGAAAAGGATGAAAGGTTATATATAATGATAATGTTATGTTCTATAAAAATGATATTTCACATTTCTTATTATTTGTAGTCATGCTTTTTTATGTTAACACTATTGTGTATACCACTAACTAGCTTACGCGAACCCACAATAAATCATATCTATACAGGGATAAATGTGATTCAAAATTAATTAGGCCGTAGAAAACAGTTTCCGATACAGCTCTTTCCGTTGTCGAGATGACATGGCAAGAAAGCAGGCCATATATGAGACGGAAGGTTCTCGAGTGGCAAAGAAAGAAAAAAAAGAAGCGCTGAACTATTTCCTCTCTAGTAAGGCAATCAATTTTGTAAAAGAGTCAGGGACTCGATGAGGGAAAGGTACATAGTGCCGTCAATACATGCTTTTTTGGGTCTAGGTATCCAAAAAAAGAAAACAGGTTAAGTATATTAGTAATGTTGCGGTCTGTAAAATATGCAGCTGAACATCATCTGATGTATAACGTAAAAAAATCGGAGACTGTGATATTTAACTACGGTAAAGGACCTGAGCATATTTTACTACATATTTAGGTTAATTTGTGTGGTACCGCCTTAAATATTGAAAAAAAGTTCAAGTATCTTGGTCATATAATTAAATATAATTTAATGGATGATGATGATTTGGAGCGACAGAGACGAAGTATCGCATGTCGAAGTAACATGTTAGCTAGACGTTTTTATCATTGTTCTAAGCAAGTCAAAATTACTCTGTTCAAGGCTTACTGTCAGTCGTTTTACACCAGCCAACTCTGGTACAGGTACACGGAGAGTGCTTATGACGCTCTTCGTGTGCAGTATAATAATGCTTTTAGGGCTATGTTAAACCTTCCCTGGCGGTGTAGTGCGACTGGCATGATCGCTGAGAATAGAGTAACAGATTTTTACGGGCTCTTCAGGAGACTCAAAGCATCTTTCCTGACTCAAATATGTACATGTAGTAATCAAGTAGTGGCTGTTACATTCCGCTGTGTTTATATGCTGAGAAATTAGTTTAGTAGATGTTTTTGTGTATTAATTTTAGTTAATGTAATTTAATTTAACTCTTGTAACATCCTATGGGTAATTATGCCTGAAATAAACTATAAATAAATAAATAAATTATAATGATGCAATGTTTTTATCGTGTCGAGTGAGTGAGGTTACCAGTAAAACCCCCCTCCCCCGTTTCTTTACGTCCACCTTAATGGCCGGCAACGCACTTCTCATCCTTAAGTTGCAGGGGTCCATGGGCAGGTAGTCACTTATCATCAGGTGACCCGTCTGCTCACGTCGCTGCCACATTTACAAACTAGCACTCGATAACTCTATTGCTGGACAAACTAGACACTAGTAACAATTATCCATTAAATCATTATATTTATAAGTGAAGAGAATTCTTTGTACCCCTTTTTAAGAAAATTTCGCAAACGTAGTAACGGGAATTTTGGAATATTTACAGTTTATATATAGAAGAAGTACAGAAAGCTAAAAATTTTTTTTAAACAAGGGAACATAAAGCTATAAGTGTCCAGTTTATATTTTGGCCTGTTATGGTATAAAAGTCTGTACAATGAGTCAAGTAATATTGGCCAATGAAATAAACCATGATCGAAATTCTACTACCACGCGATCTCTAGTACATCAAAATGTGTAAAACGACAGAATTGTACACTTGAGCCAAATAGTGTAGATATTAAATATAGTTTTTGCTGATGTGAGTAGGAATCGCATAATATGGCTTTAAAGCAGGAGAATCCTACTAATATTATAAACGTGACAGTTTGTGAGGATGTATAGATGTTAGTTACTTTTTCACTCAAAAACTACTGAACCGATTGCGATGAAACTTGGAATTATATATTTAGATATTTATCTGGACACCTGGATTAATATCCAGGTATCCCGATATTAGCACGGGATTGGGACTTACGCCAGTGAAACCGCGGGGCGCAGCTAGTACTTCATATTTCTGGCTGCTTTGGAGAAGACCTCCCACCCTACAGAAGATTGCATACACAATTAGTATGGTATTGTACATAAGCTAATACGATTACCACTTACCGTCTATTGGGCTTAAACTCAGTATAAGAAAGTACGATACAGGCACTTGTAATTATGCCCAATATGTGAGCATATGGGATCTATGAGTAGTCGAATTGTGGATGTGATATATGTTGTCGCCACATCAAAAACTCTTATTTATTTTATTAAAAATAGGGCCAAACTATAATAGATGATAACACAGTTCACTATTTAATAAAAATAAGTTAATAGATATTATTTTGACTGGTTATACCGGTAACGCAATCCTACTATTGGTCGATGGATAAATATTAACAAACTGTGGGATTATATAAGGGTAGGAATATGTTTAGAACGATTGACTTGAGTGCGAACAGAGGTACGAACTTGGCAGTTACTGTTAGTTAGTGATTTTCATAGTTTATATCAGTGGTTTTGAGACTGTTTCTTACATATACCCATGTCTATGTCTTCGGATAAAAGGTGTGATGCTAAATATTTTGTTTTTAAACTCGAACTCTTTCGAACTTTAAAATTCAAAGGTATATAATAATAAGAACCTTTATGAATGTCGCGTTGTATCCGCTTTTCATCCATAGTCTAGCCGGCGACGAAAACTTATGGAAAGAAACTAAATCACTTTAACTACTCTAAAAAAATAAACATTACTCTCTTATACATTTGAGTTCCATGAAAAAATCGTATATGCTTAACTTATGCAATAAGAAACAAAATATTTAAAGTGACGAGGCACTCCATTTATACTTCCTTAAAAACAAAACAACGCCGTCATTGACTGTACCTATCGTCTTATAAACATTTGTTTACTGAAAAACGGTATTAATTAAACAATCGTTCTACATTGTGGATAGAAGAATGCATGAAGTGCGTACAAACAAGCTATTGCACTTAGTGAGCGAGCAAATATGCAAATTCATGCTTTAGTACGCTGCCGAGTGTGCGTCGTGTGGAGAGATGGTTATAGTAGTCTGTGGAGACACCGTGGATTCAACTATTTTTAGTTTAGTATCCAAATTAGTGCACTGCTTTTAGGTTTATGGCATAGTATACTACTTTTATTTTGTCATTGTCGTCACTAAATGTTTATAAATAGAACTCTTGAATATTTTGGACTTTTTATTTTTAATAATGGATAATGCAAAAAAGAGTCGTTGCTCCTTACAAAAAGTGAACTACAGAAAACAATATTTATCAAATATCCGATCCTTACACTTATTTTAGCTTGTTACTAATATTGGCACATCAATAATATAAAAAAAAAAGAAAAACATTTCAGCTTAAAATGCAATTTTAATGCTTCATTCATTCAGTAAATCCTCTTTTTAGTTTAATCGAACTTACCTTAATGTATCTTAACATTTCGATTGCACAAAATTGTATTTTGCTTGTATAATTTTTACGGATTTTTTCCGTCGCACTTTACATCGTGCTGATGTTGAAAATCCAGTCGATATCAACTTGCTTGCTATTATATAAGAACAATGACAAGAGTTAATTACAATGCGACTCCTTACTTTTCTCTATTCCTCAGGGACATCAACCTAAGAAGTGAGGGTGGTTAATGAATAAAAAAACTCGCATTTTTTTCGTTCAGCTCAGTGATTAGTTACCCTTGTAATGAGTAGTGTGTGTGTGCGTGTGTGTATGTATGTGAGGAGGGTTGCTTAAGTTTGTGACAAGTTGATAAGGGAGAGATTAGGGACGTTTTTTGGGTATCGATCGTAGGATGGGAGATGAATTTTTATGTACGTTTTAATTAGATTTTGTTTTCATTCTTTTCTTGAGTTGTTATTTGTTGGTCTATAGTAATTTTAGAATTGGTAGAATATGAAGAATATAGTTCCGGAACTGCACTTATTTCAGGATAAGGGTTTTGATGGACTGACTGGACCTTATTATGTTACATACACACACAGGTAATACATATTTTGAACTTACTTTAGACGGAGGTCTTTGTGACTAAAAACAAAAACCGGCCAAGTGCGAGTCGGACTCGCGCACGAAGGGTTCCGTACTATACAACATTAGACACTATATTATAACCTTTTTTTTTAGTTTTACCTGTCCCGCCAAAAAATTACGTTTCTTGTATGGGAGCCTAACTTAAATATTTATTTTATTCTATTTTTAGTGTTTATTGTTATAGCGGCAACAGAAATACATGATCTGTGCAAATTTAAACTGTCTAGCTATCACGGCTCATGATATACAGCCTGGTAACAGACAGACAGACGGACAGTGGAGTCTTAGTAATAGGGTCCCGTTTTTATCCTTTGGGTACGGAACCCTTAAAACGATAATTTTTCAGCTTCTGACAAAGCAGAAGTGAAGATCTTTTTATTTTTTTCAGATCATCATTTCTGTAATGGTCTGAATGACCGATTAAAAGTACAGTAGCTACATTACTTTTTAATACTAATACTCTGTACCGTGATTTGATCACCTGGATCGTGAACAGTAGTTGATCTGTTTAGGACGTTGCAAGCTACAACATAACATGTAAGTAGCTAATTAAATATAAATACATATTACATGTCCTCAATAGACTTATCTCCTTTAAATTACTTAAAAGCCAGCTCCGTGCCTCAAAACTCAGTAAAAAAGGAAAAAAATACATTTAATAAATGGGCCAGTTTTTCCTTCTTCGTATAAGTTACCGCAAACGACGTGTTAACGTGAACCCCGAACAAAATCGGCTAAGTATCACACACATATAACTGCTCTGAACTGCCTTAAGAAATAGGGAGCTTGCTTACTTTTGCCTCCCCATTCGTGTCACGCGTCCAACGTATTTTGAACTTTACGATTGCAGATATCTGCTTCTTTTACATCTGTAGCGTTTAAATAAGAAAGGGACGAGGAAGGTCATTTAAAATTGGTAGTTTTCAAGTAGGGATGTAAGAGTGACTCAAGTTAAATTAAGAATATGGGGTTTTTTTTTACTTTGTTTGTTGACGTCGGAGACTTTTGTGACATTGTAGACATTGTGCGCCCTCGTGAGTTTTCTTTTTTTTTTGTAATTCTTGAGGCGTCCGCGTGTAGGTACCTTTATTACACCTCCTGTATGTAGTACCTTTCCGTATTAAGGGATTTTGGGAGGTTTAAGTTTTGGATTAGGACCTCTTTGAAGCCGTAGGGCCTTGGTATATGTTTGTTTGTTTTGTTATTTTCTTCAGAGTATATCGTCAATATTTGTGTGAGGATTGTAATAAAATATTGTAAGACATTGTTAGGATTCTACGCATAGGGAATCGAGATTAGTTGGTGTAATAATATTCTGTCTATTAATAAAATTTATTAACTATTTCTCAATCCAATAGCTATACGCTGCCATGCAGGTGTTGCTAAACTCGGTGTCGGTGTAATTCAATTATTTTATTTTCCATATATACATACATTGGGTAAAATACTTATATGTACACATTTAATCATGTATTCGCTAGTATCTAATTTAATTAGAATTATTAAATATGTAGTGGGTATTATGATTATTGGTAACTGCAGATTAGTTTTAATTATAGCTTACCATTCTGGGTTTGATCCATAAGTAACAAGAGTATAACACTCTTATATTTATTTCATCATCAAATGGCAATTTTTTTCTTTCTTTTTTTCTTATTTTTCTTAATAAAAGACAACTCCCGCATTAGGAATTACTCCTGTGTCGCGGGGGACTTTACAAACATACAAACAACGGACACAAGGAACACCCAGACTAGGGTGGGAATCGAACCCATGACCTCTGGCTCAGCAATCAGGGTCACTAACCACTCGACCAACAGGCCAGTCTAAAAAAGGCAATGAAAATCAGTACTGAGGTGGCATTTGTCCATCGTAGTGTATACTGAGGGTCCACCTATTTTCTAGGATAAAGTGTACAACATCAGTAACATAGGTGTTTTTTGTAATTAATTCGCAGAAACGGCATTGACGTGTCACCATGTTAGTGTTTTATTATTTTTTATTTGTTGTATTGTATCTTGAGAGACTCAGTGACAGTTTATTCTTCAATAGTTGAGTCTTAGTTAGAAACATGTAAGTATACGGGGACCCACTTACTAGTGGGCCCCATATACTTGTGGGACAAACTTGACCAGTGGGTCATCGGAGGCAAGTTTGTCCCACTGGTGGGTCCTTTTTGTCTAGCGTTTATGGCTCTATAGCAATTAAAAGTTGGATAAATCATGACATATCTTCTTAATAGCATGTACTGGTTACGTTACGAGGACAATGTTTTATTGTGTTGTCTATCGCAATTAAGGTCAAAATAATTCTGTTAACAATAGAAAACTATAAAATTTAATATTTTATTGCCACTGGAAGCGAATGTCTGTCTTGTGTCTGTCCTGTCCTGTGTTATTTTATGTTGGAATCTGTATAGAATACAGGGGGATATATATTTATAAGACAGAATATATAAGCCTAAGAAAATAGAATACTGTAATATTACTAGGCCTGTCACACTCCCGTCCTTTCTGACAGCTTTTAGGAGAAGCTGAAGCTAGATCAGTTGGCTGTCACATGTCACATGCAGTGATGATATGATATCCATAAACCTAGAAAACAAGTTACAATCCGACCAAAAGTACTTGCTTTTAGAGATTTAGAGACTTTATTATAAATTTATAATAAATAATGTATGCAAAAGTATGGACTTAGTCTGAAAATAAATTATTATTATTATATATTATTATTATTTCCGATCTAATTTGCACTTAATGAAATAGGTCCGAGAGTCGCTATTTATCTCAGCATCTCCAATTAGTGAGCCGTGTGTAAGTGTCTTCTATTATTATCTATTATATGCTGTTATGTGCTATTATATGCTGTTAATAATTAAAGAGGCAATATTTAATAATTTAAAGAGGAAATATAATGAAAACAATAAATACGCTTGCTGTTTTTTTAATCTTATCTCACAAATGTAAAGGCGAAGGCGAGAAAGTTTGTGAGGCACAGAGATAGATTATAGTCTGGCATAGCGCATAGGCTACTTTTTATCTTGAAAAATTTACGGTGTACGTGGAATAGATTTCACCAAAATTTTTACGCGAACGAAGTCGTGGGCAACAGTTAGCCTGTTATAGAAACAAGTGCCAAAAAGTTATTATTATTATATAATTTATGTATTAAGTTAATTTATACAAGAGTAAAAAAAATAAATAAACAATTTAATTGTTATCAATTTTAGGTAATCTCATTAGCTCTTAGCTGGTTTATTTATATTTTAACTAACAACCCGCCCCGGCTTCGCACAGGTAGCAGAGACATCTTCAACAATCATCATCATATTTCAACCAATTTACACAAAACCTTAACAAATTATACACATAAAGCTTCCTCATAAATCCTTCTATCTATTGGTGAAACCCGCATGAAAATCCGTTCATTAGTTTTTGAGTTTATCGCGAACAGACATACAGACGCGGCGGGGGACTTTGTTTTATAATATGTTGTGATGTGTTTGATACTTTATGAATATAGGTAGAATATAGCTTCTAAACACACTTGTTTTTCCTACTACCGATATTTTCTCCATTTTTTATTCAATCGGTTATTAAGCTGCTTCCGATAGATTTGCAGATGAAAAAGAAACTGTTGTCTGTTTTTTCACCTGCAAGACGAAGATGGGCAACGAATGTTGGTAATTTCGTTATTTAATCGCTTTTGAGGCAGTTTATCAGGTTTTAAAGTTCTGTAATTAATTAATAAAGTATTGTCAACAACGTTGTCATAACAAGTAATTATTCACCTTACCGAGTTATGAGATGATTCATTACTCTTGACCGGTATTCGTGTGGGTAAATGACACAACAGTCCTGATTCATAGAACGTGGGTACTTAGGCATTGTCCTATTAAGTGCCATGTAATTCTGTAGCTATTTGGCGTTTTTTTGATAAATTTAGATTTCAATGGTTTTTTGGCCTTTTTAACGCCATTATGTGACGAAAATATGATGCACCATCTTCTTTTTGTTGTGTATAGAGCTCGCACATTCTTCTTCTTAGCCGTTCTTAACCATTTTGGTGTAGGCCTCCTTCAGATTGCGCCATCTAACCCGGTCTTTCGCTTCTTCTATCGTTGTCATCGTTCCATCGCATTTGTTTTCTTTCTCTAAGTCTCTTTTACCCCTATTCTATTCTAAGTCGTCTATTCTAAGACCGCTTTGCTCCACGAGCCATGTTGACGACCTATGTGTCCTGCCCACTGCCATTTCAGACTTGCCACTCGTTTAACGGCATCGGTGACCTTACTTTGCTCTCAAAGCCAGGTGTTTGCCTTCTCAGCGTAGTCCCCGCGAGCTTCCTTTCTAGCTACCCTCCCCTTTACTCTTATTACCTACTTTTGTTAAAGAAAATAAAAATTAAGGTTTGTTTGTCATGATAATGGCGTTCAAAAGGTTAAAACTAAAGTGATATGTACAAAGCAAGTATATCTGTGAAAAAAATATTTAGTTGTGTCATGAAAGGTTCGAACCTCTGAGTGCCTGGATCCCACTCTCTAGGATGTAGCGTTAGCAACAAAAGTTGCAATATTTTACGTCTTTTTGAGAAAAGAGTTTGTACCTGTGTACGGCCATCGTGAGTTCTGAGTGAGAAACATTTTAACACAAAGTGTAATTTTTATGTACTGTCTTTACTAAAGATACGTCCACAAGCTAACTCTCGAGGGTATCTGCGTCAGTTAGTAAAGAGCCCCTCACGACGTATTTTATTGTCATGATTCCCACGGTCTTCCTGTGAAACAACATGATATCATCTATTATCAGAAGGAAGAGCACAACATATTTTCTGGTCGAATTAGAAGCGCCTGACTGGAATCTCCAGCGCATCACGTACCACCACGGGAGGGAAAGATAAAATTGGCAACACAACTGAGATAAAAAACATTGTGTCAATTTTAAGCTCTTTGTCATTATATCGCCATTTTGTTCTTTTTAATATAGTTTATCTACTTACTTACTTTCCAATGCAGATAAAGTAATGCGTGCACGTCATTCGGTCCGGTCTGATAGTTTTTCTTAGAAATTAACAGTTCGTATTCTGCTAAAGCGAATTTTATTCATCGTGTCATTAACCTTGTTCCAGGAATTCCTATGAAAACATAGCTGATCAGAGCAAAAAATAAGCAATTAACTTAAAAAACTGCTTCCTAAATGTATGTACTTTACAAAATTAGTCTTAAAACCAACGTCTTGAAGTTCAAATTTCATTATCTTAAGTTCTCTTAGCAATGTTAACGCTAAATCTGTCTTATTTTTAGTTACATAAGATTTATTATGTCTGTTTAGATATTGAGATAGCATGTCACTTTAAACATACTATTATACAGTATTGATGAAATGTGGTGACAACACACATAGTGTTGAAAGCGTGAAATAAATCTATTATTCAAACAGTTTCTTACATAATGTTTCTCATATAAACGCGATAGAAGCGTAAGTGTATCTACTCGTATGAGTAGATACACTTACGCTTCTATCGCGTATTAATCACCAACATTTTGCCACTCACGTAATTCGTAACTCAACACACACTTCTCGAATCAATACAACTGAGTGCAAATGAACTAGAAAATATTAAAAAAAATTAAAGCTCCATGCGTTAGGGTTGGCCACTCACAACTAACACCATTGCTATTGCAAGTGTTCTTAAGCACCGGGAACCATTTATCATCAGACCATCAGCCGTATGTTTGTTTGTCAAATTAGTGTTAAAAAATCTTTTCACTTCATTTAAAACGCTACATACTTTAATGTCACAAGAATTTCAGAACAAGAGCATATTGTAAGAATATAGTATAAAAAAACCCACATACTGTTACCTGCATTGTGCAAAATGTAAAAATTTGTACAAACACCGGCGCGGACGGAAATGTGCTTTCCGACTGTTACGTCGCAGCCCTACTTCGGATTCTCTTTTTAACAAATGTGTTGTTTTTAGAGGGAGTTTAAATTAAAATCAAGATACTAATTGTTTTATGTATGTGTCTACGTGACATAGAAGGAGAGAATTACATTTAAGAATAGAATGCAGCTGATTTGAAAAAAAATATGGAGGGCTTCGTAAAAGAACTAAGCTATGTGTTCATTAGCTTCCAATATCATTGGGATTTTCATTAACGTCAAGCATCCATAAGCTACAGTAACTGCTTCTTAGGATGCGTGACTTATGTTTTTTTGTCATTTAGTAGTGTAAATTATAAAAATACACCTATTTTTGAAACGGCAACATTAGGCCTGCTGATGTTACCCAGCTATGCGGTCAAAAAATCATAACCTGATATAAAATGGATCATATAAAGTGTTTACAAATATATAAATTCATTGAAAAGTGGCATAAATGTAACATAATCTATGCCGACAGGCCGATCATTTTCAATCAATCAATCATCAGCTTATAGCCGTCCACTGCTGGACAAAGAGCTGCCCTAAGGAGCGCCAACTATCCCGGTCTTGGGCAGTCCGTATCCATCTGCTGCTACTTTAATCGAACATTTAAAAAAAGAAAAATATCTAAAATTAACCATACATTATTTTATATTTAAATTAATTTGGTACCTAGGAGGTTAGTTCGTATGAAACACAATAAACACCTAACATAGGAAATCGACAAGTTCTGCGCTGGCTTTGCGCAGGATTTATTACAATACTAAATATGGCGGAGCGAGACACTAGAGCGAGATATAATATTGAAAATTCGTTGTTATTCGGTATTATAATAAAATAAAACATTAAAAATGTGATATTCAATAAAAAGAGTGGTTGCGAGTGAACGGTATAAACAGGATTGGAGTCTACCGAGTATGGAAAAAAGAGATAAGTAATAAAAATCATGCCATTGTTTTCATTAAAAAAAAATATAAATGATGATGATGTTTTGTCTTTTTTTTCTTACACTATAATTGAGTTATATTAAGGAACAGCCGCACTTTTACGTTATAGAGACAATTGAACACTGCATCTTCTAGTAAGTCGTTTTTTAGTGATTTTTATTCTCTGAATAATAAAAAAAAACACAACATTTTAGTCCCAAATCTCTCACTGGAAAAGTCTTTGTGTAATAGTCTGTAGTAGTCGGTCTGTAGTAATAAACGCTCTCAATAGTGAAAAATAGGATAATTTAATTAACACGGGCTAAAAGAGTAATTGTAGTTAACGACAAAAAAGAAAACAAAGAAACACTTAGTAGTGGCAGCGACTGAAACGCATCGTAAAAGTTTACTTAGCGCCAGATTTCGCAAATTTCTCGCTTATCTAGATCAGTTTCAGCTATTCCGTTAGACCGCTTTAGGCTTTCACGAGTTGTATACATAAATTTAAAATAGTATTAGAATCTACACCGGTATTATTCTTTTTACTTTTTGATCCATGAAAGTCACCTTGTCTTTGGAAAACTGTACTTTTTATTTTTAAATTGTAATGCAAATTGTTGTTGTCGGTTTTGCAACTTCAACCATGTAATTATAGTGATCATTGTTTAGCTTTTTAAATCGGACTCCATATTACATTTACAAAACAACTCTCAGTAACAAGAATGTTCTTAACTCAAAACATAAACACACACACACACACTTTTTTAAACGTGTAGGTACTTCGTATCGCATCCAGGCGACATAACTGAAAAAGACATGATGAAGTGATTTTGTCAGAGCCGAGTTAACTAAAACCACACCGAGTCTACGACCTCTTATGTTATTAGATATAGGATTGAACAAGGCAGTGTCAGCATAGGTATCGACTAGCCTGGTACTGAGAAGTGTACGCGAGATCTTGAAAAAAAAATAAATAATAATAATAATCTATTATTTACCTGTTAGTTGGGTTACGGGCTATCCTTCCTACCACTACTAAGCCACCCAGGCCGTAGTTGTTTCACAGCGATTTCCTTCCAAGGGTACACCTGAGGCCCTGGCAATAAGGACTATGACGGAACACCGTGTGGTTTTAGTCGGTTCGAGTCCGACATACCACCCTACCGATTAGTCCCGGTGGAGGTTTCTACACTTTAAAAAAAGACCATAGTCCTTGAGTAAAATTTGGGTCTTTCTGTACCAGAAGAAGAATAACGTTTTTATCACTAACCTGCTTAGTAATATTTTCAGAAACCCAAAAATTTAAAATGAGTTACTGAGAAGCCTAAATTAGTACACTATTAAGTGGTATATTTATTTTAGCACTCCTAATACGACTGCCTTAGTCATATATAATTTTGGAGAGACTTACACCAAAATATTAGATTTTTCAAAGTTAAGTTCCTAGTGAGTTGAGTTGCTGGAGCTTCAAGGGTAAGAAGAAAATAGGGTCGACAACACATGACACTTCATTATTAGTTTAAAATTTAGGTATTTTATCAACGGCTCTGTTTAAAAATTATAGTCAAATTTATGATTTAAAATCTTCTGTTGGAGAGAGAGAGAGACTAGCTTGAGAATACTTTTCTCTACGCATACCACATTGAAAAGTATTAAACCGACTAATTGCTTTTCATCGCTATCCCAACTTATTAATCAATTCCCAACTATCACAAAAAGTGATTACCGATTAAAACAGTAATTACCCGGAGACTTACTTGCGATGCGCCACAAAAAACTGTTGTCAATAGAATGGTATTTCAGCTTTTATGTTGGTGTGGCTAATCGGCCGATGACGTCCCTTGTTTTAGGCCAGTCACATTAAAGTCGATTGTCTTCACGAGCTTCTAAGAATACTCGGCACTCCTACGGCGTCTGAATTTTCTGGTATAACCAGTGACGTATTGTTGACAGTAAAGTTCTGAGTGACCTATGCGTTTTAGAAATGAGGTTGTTAAAACTAGGCAGTCATGGGACTGCCAACAGAAGTGAAAACTTACACGAAACGACGAACTTAAAACTTCACATTAGCAGGTTGGTGACATTAGTTATTAGGGAATTATTAGAGCTGACAGAACTCAATGTCAGTCACTCATTGTCACTCAGTCACGGCTATGACCACACTTTTGACAAACTCTTATTCTGGCTGAATATAAGACGATATCGGATAAATGTCATTTGAACATCGTCATTTAGAGGCTTCATTTGGTTCCTGTCACCGGATTCTATATGTATGACTAGATGCAAATAGCATTCGAAGCCGAAGGTACAGCGAAGCCGAAGAAATAGTAATTGGGATTCTGTCTGTATGTAATACATCTCTATCTTAGTGGTGCTGGATAGAGTTTTGTCTTTCTTTCTTTCTAAATAAAAATACGATGTACATAAAAAAACCTATATCGTATCGCCAAGGTATTCTCCATTTCTTGGTGACCCCTAGTGGATGATAGGATTGGCAATGTACAAGTGATACTAATTACCTTTTTTTTCATCTTTAGGGTAAGAATATTTATACAAAAAATTTGGAACCCTGCAAATAAATAAGCAACTTTTAAATATGATTCTATTTAGAGAATATAGTATTAACATACACAAAACAATACAACAAAACTTTTTTGAAGTCGTTTAAAAATAATCCAGAAACAACATACTCAATCGATCTATCATCGAAACACGCATACATATAGCTAGTCTAGGAGTTAGGAACATTTCTTTCTTAGCCACAACAGGCAGGTGTGTGGAGTGAAGCGTGATTCCTGCAATCAGTCGGAAAGCAGGAAATTTGCGGTCGAAACGGGAATGCGCCTCTGTTTGTAAGTCCGTATCACTGTTTGAACACTATGAATTATGTTAGATTAGACTGTTGTAGGTATGAATGGTTTAAAGGAGACAGGTTGCGAATCTAGATACGATTTTACTACCGTTTAGAGACCTATTTTAAATTGTATCTAAATTGGGCAAATATCTTACTTAAAAGGTTTCTTACTTAAAATTCTTTCATCGCTAGAGCATTCTACTGAAAAACTATTATTTTTTAATTATTCTTAGTAATAAATAAATTTGTTTATTATTTTTGGTTTGGGAGAATATCATAATAATATTCCTATTATTAAACAGTAACATTTAAATCAGAGTTTAATACTTGTTTCTGCTGTATTAGGACTTGGCCTAGTTGTTAGATTTATAAGTAACGTTTGTAGTTAATTATGTAGAACGAGTATTTAGCTTAACAAAGGAGTTAATATGACTACTAGTAATCTGGGATCGTATACGATTGAAAACAAGGTATCGTTGAAAATGATATTAGCTGGTAAGTTTTGACAGTAAAATATTAAACAATTTTCAATAAATTATATCAGCAAGATTGGATTGCCCAAGACCGGGATAGTTGGCGCTCCTTAGGGTCTTCGTTCACCAGTGGACGGTGATAGGCTGATGATATCTGTAACCGTACTGCTACCTCCCTATCTTTAAGGTCACAACTATCTTGTAAGTGACCTTAAAGGTAGACTTCCAGCTTTAAATATATACTCCTAAGAAAAGTGCACTATTGGTGTTCAGAGGTAGTAATAAAAATCCTCCTGATGTCTCTCCTGTTACACTTAATGGTTTGCCTCTTAAGAGAGTAAGTTACGGTATATGTAGGTCACATTGTTAATGAGTACTTAAGAGAAAACTTAGGGGGTGAGGGGGAACATGGTGGTTCCAAGGTTTGCTGGTTGCTCTGTACCTGTTAAAATAACATTGTTCACTTTGTTCAGGGTATATTGCTAAACATTTTACACCTTTGGGTAGTTAACCCACAGGCTGCAAAATACCAAAAAATCAGACAATGCTTTGCGCATACAATACAACAATACCTTTTAGGGCGTTCTTGAGGCCCTTCCTCTTATTGCAGTGCATGCACGCTGATGATTACTGCGTGATAACGCGATAAGAAGGTAGCATCCGTTATGCGCAGAGTCAGGATAAGCACCAACGGCATACTGAGGGTATTTGCAGAGAGGGTGGATGGGCCATGTAGCTTAGTAGAGTTCGCCGTGTATGTATGTACTCTTCCACATTTAGGTTATAATATTATTTACTAACATAGATATTAAGTTCTTTGTAATACTAACACTATGGGCCTGTGACTCAGACGACAATAAAACATTTTATTATTATCTATTTACGTAAAATTGACCACCTCATCTTATTTCGGAGGTCAGCGACAAACCAAAAAAAAAAATAACATGACATGACATATTACTCAGCGTTATCTAGACCCTTTTTTTTTGCATTTGGAAGCCCCCGGGGGCCGTTACCGCACCGGGGTTTTTGGAGTGGTGTGTCGGTATATCAACTAAAATCACACGTTGTGCCGTACTGCGCCTAAAATAGGAGGCATCCGCTAACAGCTTTTATCTTAATAAAAGCTGTCTTAACATCCGGAAGCGTTATCTAGACCCAAACTAAGCATAGCCTGTACTACGAATTCTGGTACAAACGATGTTTGTTACTCATTCATGCAAAAACGGCTGAACGGATCTGGAAGAAATTTGGCACAGAGATAGATTATAGTCTGGATTAGCACATAGGCTTTATATTTTATCGCGGAAAAATGTACTGTTTAAAATTTCCACGAGACCGAAGTCGCGGGCAACAGCTAGTTTTTGATAACTACAAAGGACGTGATCACGTGTTTAAGTTTAACGATTTGAAATGTTAATTTGAAAACGTAAATATTTCTCAAAGTTTTGCTAAAATTTGGATTTAAGAGGTTCTAAAAAGTCCGAACTTCAATTCGAAACAAAACCAAAACAGAACCGGATCTCGGACAATTAATTATACTTAGTATTATTTAATTTTTCGAGTTTGAATAATCAACCCTACACGTATGATTAATTTTCGAATTGAATCCGACGATTATTAACTATACATATGATTATATGTACGATTTTTGCCCGAAAATCTGTGCCTGGATTGATCACATCCGCTTCAGGAAATACTGAGCTTACAACCAGTTTACACACACAATGGACATCGAATACCATATAATTGATGAATAAATATCACATCATAAAAACATGTTATTTTTGTATTTTTTTTATGGGATTTAAGTTAAAAACTAGCGGCGCCCTGTTGTCTGACGTATTCTTTGGAGTGAATTCGGTATTTAGAGGCTATCATATTTCTCTCTTACTTTCGAAACACTGCGGAATAATACTGCTAGTAGGTACAACACGTATTTATGCCCGGTTAATATAATCAAGAAACGATTGGTTTTGCTTACGGACGGTAAAAGTTTCGTTGACAATTAAACGAAATTTTACCGTCCGAAAGTAAAACGAATCGTTTCTTAATTATAAGAACCGGGCATTATAGGTGACAGCATACTATTAAGTGGACCTTCTGTTTGATAACCACGCTGGTTATATTACTAATGCAAGTTACTGATATCATAGAAAGAGATAGAAACATTATATTTTTATAACCGGAAACCGCACTCCACATCAATAATTTTATCCTCATTTTTTGCCAGCGTCGTTAATTTGCTCAACAAAAAACCTGACGGTCAGAACCAGAAGCAGTTCTAAGTAAAATTTCAAAGAATCAATAATATTCCCTGCGGTCTCACATCGGCGTACGTGTGAAACCGAACCACTTTTCTACCAATCACTAAGCATATTGTAACCGCAAATATCCAACAACGACATGAGATCGGAACAGTCGGCTTTTTGTGTAAATGTGGAAAAAATATGTATGATTTCTGTTGTTATTGGGATGGTAAGTTGAGGGCCGTAAAGTGAACGTGAAAACTGTTTTGTATTTGATGCTAAAAACGCGTCTTTAAAAGATATAATTATGATTGCATTTGAACTTAGTCCTTGAACTCCTTTACATATTCCAATGCCTTACAATCAAGTGCTAATAAAAAAAATACGATTACAACCGTCTTCGACGAAGTCTGACCGGCTTGGATTTTATGAATTGTATGATTTTTTGAGGTTAATTACATAATGCACCTCTTATATAGGGGCTGCGTCAAATAATTGCATAAGCGTTATATTGTATTTTCTGCTGGTCAGTGTCCTCATACTCATTTGTCGAGATTGTTAAAACGTAAGTAACATGACAGGTTTTTTGAATATTTATTAGGCACTGTTAACTGTTATCCATGAACTAGAAAGAGTTCATATTTCCAAAGTTAGTTAGTCCCCAAATGGACGATAGTCAGACGCCAAACCCAGAGTCTGATTAGCCGCTATCTTCGTAGGTACTATATACTTGCGGCACAAACGCGTGCAGAAGTCTGATAATTATCTCTTCCTAGCTCCTGACTAAAGGAGAGTTAGAATCCAGTAATCATATTAAAGGAAACAAAGTTTTGATTGCCTGCTAAGATAAAAAAAATAAGTTGTAGGTACAATCGCGAACAAAATAAACATGAAAACTTTATTCAGTATAGGTAGATGGCGTTTTGTCAACTGTGTATTAGAACGGAACGCGTCACGTTATCACGACTATTAATCTTTAATTTCAGGACGTGTGAACACGGCCTCCACTATTCGTTGTAACCTATTAACTTAGTCTGAAAATATTGAGGAACTTGTACATAATAGGGGACTATAAAGTATATAATAATGTAGAAAAGATTAGTTTGTTTTGTGGTTTTAACTGTAATTTTTATAAATTTACAGTCAGTCTCAAGGCAAAACTTAAATTGGCTTGTTGTCATTTCTAGATTTGTCATGTCGTGAATGATAACGGACCATGCCAACAACCTTTTCTGAAGAGACACAGCTATTATATAATTATAGAGAGATAGTATCTAGACACTTTGGTAGCGGGTATCTTTGACATGTTGGTGGTCGGTCGGTGATCGCTAACAGGATTATGAAGATTAAGTTTTATTTATTTTTAATTTAGTTAGTAAACGAGTTAGTAAACTAGCAATGGTCCAGCCAATGCTTATGATATATACTTTAATTTTTACATAAGAAATGATTATATTCCTACGTAGCCTTTTACCATATGTACATAATTTTTTTCCTTGAAAAAATCCTTTACAATATTAAATTAATATTAAATTGGAGATGTTTTTAGGAAGGCATATGTGTAGCCGTGGATGACGAACGTGAGACGGACGTGGGATGGTATCAAGGCTTGCTATAGTACAAAAAAAAGCTAAAACGTTGCTTGTAAAATATGTAGAAATTTTAAAATAAAAGACATTGTTCCTTTTTTAACTTGGTTTTTGACTTTGACCTCACATTGCCATAAGGGTATTTCAAATATTTATCAATTTTTTATTGTAAAACATTGAAGAAAGACTGATAATAGACGATTTGGGTCGAATAGATGTTTATCAGCAGTCTGGTTACCATAGTACAGGCTTTGCCTAGTTTGGGATCAGACGGCCGTGTGTGAGATGGGAGTTATTATATTATGTATATTATATTATATTTAAAACTTTTTGCGTAAGAAGAGATATAAACCATATCCACTTAATATGTACAACCTGATGAAAAATCCAAGTGCGTGTCAGACTTAAGACTTAACCAAAAGATGGTATCGTATGGTTTCGTTATTATTTACAGTCGAATAAGGCGAGTGGAAGGGTTTTTCGTATTAACTAGTATAATTTATAGTCCACACGCAGACGATACGTGCTGATACGTATTTCGGTAATGCGCGCCTACCATTTTACGATGTGAAGCACGCGAGCCCTTACATAAGTTTCAAGGAAGATGCTTAACAAGATGGATCGCTTTTTTTGTTTATTAGAAAACGCAGTACAGGCTTTCTAATAAGTTAGTAAGTAAAGTATAATAAATGTTATTTCTATGTGTGGGGTTGTATTGACTATCTTTGGTAATTTAGAAGTATTCGATGTTATGGTTCAAGTTTATTTTCTGCTCTTTGTTTCACCGTTTAAGCAATTCTTCAGATACAAAAGTAATGTATGCATATAAAACGCTGTGCTTGGAACATGAACACGTTGCGTAAGGGTGTCGATGCACCCTTATACCCAGAATGTGTAGTGGGATATAAATCCCACTACACATTCTACTCATCTAAACTACTTATCTTTAATGGGTACGTACCAGAACGTAATGTCATCCGGTCTTTTCTTATCGTCGGTACCATTAAGTACAAACTTAGTGGGTTCAAATAAGGCTGGAAAGCAAACGGTGACAAGAGTTAGAGATATAATATTCATAAACAAATATACTTAAAAGTGCATGCTTTCTTTCATATTTAAGTTTTGATTTATAACCGCTAACAAAATCTTGAGACCCCTCACACACGGCCTGAGAGTCTGTACTATGGTAACCAGACTGCTGATAAACATACTTATTACTAAATACTGTAGATAACTTACACCCAGACCCAGAACAAGTGATCATGCTCACCACACAATTAATTGTCATGGATGGGAATCGAACCCACGAACACAAGCTCAGCAGTCAGGATCACTAACCACTAGACCAACAGGCCCGTCATATATAAATACGAAAATCTCCAGAACTTCAAATTGTATTACCCTTGTATACCAAATTAAATGCTCTGATTACGTGGTTATAACAATGCAATTAGATACAGTATCCTTTGATTAAATACGTCGACTCAAGGTTTTAACAATATATATTCGGTATTTTTCACTTAATCGGGCAAGTATATATTTATAAAATAAAGATATTGTTACAAAATAATGAATGAAAAAAAGCTGAATGGCAGATGACTCTAGGTGTAACACAATAGTACCAAAGGTCTTGACTCCCACCCAGGACAAATATTTGTGTGATGAGCATAATCATTTGTACTGTCTGGCCGTGTCGAGGAGGACTGCCTTTATCATCAGTCACTTGATCCAGCCGTCTAGTACGAGCCTCCTAAGGTGTTATGTGTTTATTATTATTATTAATTATAGGAAGCAAATTGGCGTTATACTACTGCTCGTTGCCAGTGTTGACAGAAGATTGCAGAAAAACAACTTGGTATTGTTTTTGCTTGTCGCAGCTAATGGTATTTGAGTTGGGTATTTTATTAATGTAATTAAAAACAAAATTTCACTACTTAATAAAACCAACTTCACTTTTATTCAAAACTTATGTTTTTAAACAATGTATTGAAATCTTTGGACAGTTTAATTAATTTCGCCCGAAATTGGTACTATAGTTAAAACGGCTACCTTTGGTATCGTGAAGCTGATCTGATGATCCAGGAGGTAGAACCATCGAGTTTGTACTTATATGTTTCGTTTAGACGAGTCCAATAGATTGTAATGATGATGATGAAGCCAGGAGTTGAATAGTGGATCTCTTTTTTATTTAGTTTGCTATTAAAGGGTGTTTGTTTAGTTTTTCTAAACCATATTGTTTATTATAAATTTCAATGGTATCGTCTGTCGAGCTCATTCAACTTCAAGAACTCCCTGTAGTTTGTCTCAAATCTTGCGATGAGTAGAGAATAGTTTTCAACGAGGCCCTCATGCGTGGTAAACCTGGCGTACTTTACTCAGTTTAATTTTACATAGTGTCTATTGCTAGTAGGTATCCGGCCTCCAGGTTCGCCGGATATCCGATATTCAGCCGGGTAGTTGCCGGATATCCGTTACATCTCTAGTTGATACTTCAGACAACAGGGAGAAATGGGAGATGGTTAATTTGCCCCCAAACCTCTTGTTTCTTCTAACTGTTGGTAGTTTTAGCAACTGATCAAGTGTATTTATTTTTAAAGTTTGATATTTAATAATTAATGTATTTCGACTGCACGGATGGCGCAATGGTTTAAGTGGTCACCTCGCCACTACGCCGCGCCGAGTATTGTGGATTCGAATCCCACACGGGACAAAAATTTGTGTGATCCACAAATAGTTGTCCCGAGTCTAGTCTACTGTGTCCGTTGTTTAAATGTTTATGAAGCTCTCGCGCCACAGGAATATTCCTAATGCGGGAGTTGTCTTTAAAAAAAATGTCAAAGTATAAAAAAATAAAAATAAATATTTAGAAAGTGGTAGAAAGTGGTCACTACAGATTATCAGAATTAGGAGACTAGACTAATAAATTGATTGTTGTTAAATACCTAGTTGTCTAAATCTACTCCGGCCCATCTGGTTAACACAATGAAAGTGTTGCTACAACGAATCTTTAGTTCACTCCACAAAACCATTCGTCTAACCCCCAAACAACGGTTTCTAAAACTAATTTATTGTCCGCTAAACAAATTACCTAAACCTCAAGTAAAAGTTACATTTGTCAAGTAAGAACGTGACCAAAAATGTGCCATTAAAAGCCAATCCTAATTTGAAATTACAGCTTTGAAATGATTTCAAAACTATTTCACGACTTCAACAAATGTGTTTGCATTTCATCGGATTTTACGCGACTTTCTAACTTTTATTCACGTTAGAGTGAATAAGAACCAGAATAACCTGCAGTATACGACACAAACTTATTCTGTGGAGAAAGGTGAAGCTTTTTTTTACTAACAAGAGCGCTTACACGTAGACGATAGACGCGCGTAGACGATAGTAAGGGGTTACCAGAATCTTTAAACGCTCGCAACAGATCGAACGCCTTCGCTATCTCCAAGCTGACCGCTGAAGCCTTACCTTGACTCTCAATAGCTGAAGCCCATCGGTGTGTGAGATCCACTAGAAGATCACCAGTCCACAGTGGGGCCGATCGTCAAAAAACTGGCCAAAAATAAAAAAACACTAGTAATCGATCTGAAATCTCTCACTCGAGGGTTTTTGGGTTCGCTGACTACGAATTTGATGTTAAATTTACAAAAAATCATCCCCTTTACCCCCGAATAACCACTCCCTTGCATGAAAGAGTCCATATTTTATAACGCAACCAAGTTACATATCAATTCCAAGGTTTTCGGGTTCGCTGATTACAAATGTAATGTCAATTGTACAAAAACTCACCTCCTTTACCCCTTAATGACCACCCCCTTTCATAAAAGATCCCATATTTCATAACGCAATCAAGTTACATATCACTTCCAAGGTTTTCGAAAAAAATTGATACAACACAGAATAGCAGATAATAGCAGCTGATTCTTTTTTATTTAATTTCTAAAACTTCAATTTACCACCTCCAATCGTTTCAGAGCGGTGCAATGCGGACATTTTAGATTTTTACTTCGTAGCACACAATTTTTTAAATTTTACTGCTTAAAAACTACCTAAGATTATATCTCTCTCTAAATTTATTGCTTGATAAAATAGTAATTACATAAATTTTCTAGTATTTTACTAACCTTTAGCTGACGATTTCATTTAGTTTCATTAAAAACGGAGAATTTTTGAAAATTTTGTGAGTGTTTGTAAATGAGCGTCCTTTTCTCTCTTCGAAACACAAAATCGCTGCTCTCATCGCTGCTGCTAGGGATCACTTTAGCGAATTTGCGATAGAAAAATCCATAACTAAAAACTTTTTTTTTTTACTTTTGGCCATTTTTTTAGGATTTGGCCCTAATGTGCAGTCGAGCGATCGTGGCGAAACCTTACTGACTGTTTACCTACGTTCTCCTGTAAAGTGAGAGATATTTTAAGATACATATAACTGATATTTAAGATACATTTAACTGATATTTAAGATACATTTAACTGATATTTAAGATACATTTATTGTTGTTGTACCCCTTTTTAAGCAAATTTCGCGCGTATGAGATATTTGTAATACTTAACGTATATTTGTAGAAACTGCAAATTTTTATCAATATGTGTCATCAATTAAAAAAAAAAAGTGAAAGCGGCTACAAAAAAGCTGCAGCTGTTCTTTTTCTTCTTGAAATAATTTCAAAGCTGTAAGTTCAATATAAATGTTGTCCTGTCATTGGACGGAGACTCTGTACAATGACAGTTCAAGTTATACTGGTTAATAAAATACAACTCAACTTTTAAAACTTGACACTTACAACATATTTAGGATACAATTTTGTGCACAGATAGGTTGTATCATACGGGTCATATGGTAATCGAAATCTCTAGATACGCTTTAAATCACTTTTTAATAACTCCAGAATATTAGATTCACTTACACAGTTACATTTTTAAAATTCGGATAACTTATAATACTAGAAATGTATAAAACCCACATAACTATATAGTTATAAGTACTCTAACTTGAAGATTGATTTCTTTAATTAATAGTATGTCTCGTTATATTAATTTGAGTGTTATATTATGTTTTATATGTATAAGAATTTTAGTCACTTAATTTAATATATATATATACTTGTGTGTTGTGTTTTATCTATACATAGTATAAAATATAGTCATTTCTGTCGTCTTAGATCTTTTAAACTACGCAACGGATTTTTGTTCGGTGTTTTCACTAATAGATAGAGAGATTTAAAAGGAAGGTTTATATGTATAGTTTAATATTGTTTTATGTTAATTTCTAAAATTATATGACTATAATTGTTCACCACATTAGTATCTACATTCCACCCGTGCGAAGACAAAGACAAACGTGTTTTGTTGAGTAAATTTCAGTAAAATCACAAGAACAAACTTACTCACTTGAGTATTGAAAAAACATCAATTTTATAATTTAATTATTTCAGAAATTTTTATATAGGTCAATCATTCAAATTTATTCATTGCATAGTTATAACATGGTTTATAGAGGAGTAAATTTTACAGACCAGGGCAGGGTTAGAAAATGAAATGTTGTAGCATTGTATCCATGGAAAATATTGTCTACAAGTAATAGAAAATGAATATGAATTTGTTCCACATTTTAATAAACATAGTGTAGACGCTTCCAGTCGACTAGAACTAATAAAGTTATCGGAGTCAGTTCGACATCATTTCACTTGCAACTCTGTGTACGGTGGTAAAACCGTGGTGGTCCGATCGCAAAATTCACTTAAAGGCATCGAACGCCTTCTGAATAATTTAACCAATAACAATCCGTCGGCTAATTTTAGCGGCGAATGGAAAAAACGCTGAGCACGAACTATTCATTGTAACTTGTGGTTCTGTGCTTTGTAATATCAGTTATGGGGTAATTGCAACGAAGTGAATCGAGTCATGACGGGTGACGACGCGGAAGACAGAAATTGGGGAAAAATCAAATATATTCTGTAAAGTAGTCATTAACATATCTCATCTACCTGCGGTGTTTAGAGTAGTTGCAGAGTATTGAATGTGACCTCAACGAAAATTTGCTAATGTCAACCGTAATAGATTGACTTTGATGTCAACATTCTTTTCTCTACACCTTAAACTTTTCAAATAAACATACATCAGCCTGATAATATATACTATCATTCGGTCTGTGTGTTTATTTGAAAACTTACTCCTAAAAATTGTGCTTCAGAGTGTATATATGCCTAGGCCTGGTTCTTGGGGTAACAGACTTGATGTTTTTAGACGAAAAATGTTTTGTGGTTTTGCCCTACGCAATTTAAAACTGAAAATTATGACCTTAACTATATTATTCTTAATTGCAAACACAGTTACACACAACACTTCATTTTTACCAATCACAAGTTTCTAATGATATCTTACAAGTGGGTAATAAAGATTTTCTTTGAGTCAGCTGTACCCTAAAACTGGCCAGCGTCTCCGCCGGCGTGAACGTTGAGTAAAGCAATTTGCGTCGCAAAGTGACGGACCTGCGTGCGGTAACTCTTGTAGATGTACATACCTAATAGCATTCTATGTACTGCTGGGGACAACCTCCTATAACTCTTATTTACACTTTAATAAGAGCGAGTGAGAAGTCGAAAGATGTGTGCTTGGAAGTTCGGTCATTATTTCGACAACCTTCGTTGAGATAAAGTGGCTGTACTGGTCCAATACACGTAAGAAACAGTCGGTAAAGTTAGTATGGAAATGTTAACCTGTCGCAGAACTAATAAAAGAACTAGGTAATGCAACTTATTTACACCAAAAACTACCCATAATTTTATTTATTTACTGTCTGTGTCTTTGTCCATCTAAAGGCCAGCTTTTAGACAAAAACAGAAAGTGCTCTTAGCGATAAGGTCGCCCTTTGAACATTTTTGTTCTGTATGAATAAGGTTTATTTCAATTCTATTCCTAATTACTATGATAACTCATAATCTCCGCAACTAAGAACTTAAGAAATCTTTTTTTCAGAGTGAATTAATTGTTTACCGGCTCGAACGATTCTAAAGTAAGAAGGCACCTGGCTATGAAAAAATGTATTAATGCGGAGATACAACTATATTAGTAGGTAATTACCATGAAAATATAAATTTATCTTTCGGTATACATTTTTATAACTGTGATTGTGAAAATCAAATAAAATCTAAATACCTGCCACTTACGCTAGTAATGCGTTTCGCAACAAATTTTAATGTATGAGAAGTATCTTGCCCTGTTTGGCGGTGGTGACTGCTATCAGCGGTTTGTCTGGTCCAGCCTTACATTTTGACCAAAATATAATCAGTCTGCATATGAGTCAATAACTTCAAATATTCATCAAAATGAGGCCCGTAGTTTGTCGCTGCCCACTGGTACTTACTCGTACGTCAGTGGTCACAGAGCCTTGGTGTGATGAAGGAGACAGGTTAATGCTACTACGTTCGTATTTAACATACAACATCAGTTCTAATCAAAGTCATTTTATAGAAACTACTTTTCACATATGGCGAAGTTAATGTTTAGTTTTTTTTTATACAACTGAGCTAGTGAATAAGTACATACCTCGCCTGATGCTGGACCAACCATATTACGTAATAACTTTTTGTTTACCCTGTTACACACTCCTAAGAACTTTAACAACTCGGTTCACCATTAAAAACCGTATTACGACGCTAGTAATGACGACCTCTGTCACGCCGCATTAGTGCATTCGACTGTCACGCCAGGGGTCGCGAAACTGCATTTGGTAATAATTACTTCGTAGATAATAATTATTATTATCTATATATATATAGTTACTCCAACTACTTTCGGCCTGTTTCGAACACAGCTAACCGGCTACCGCTAGAGCATACATAGTAAACCGCCTTGGTGTTAATAAACCGCCGCTATCTGTGTTCTTTTTTTCTATTTCGACTATTCCATACACCCCTACCAAAATATCTCCACTGGTAGTGATAGTATGGATTTTTTCCATCTGCATTACTACTATGATTGTTAAAAATCTAAAATGGGCTCACAGTTATATGATATATTTGTAGGCAAAGACAACACAACTAAATATTTTAGATACATTCATCGTATCAAGGAACATTTTCGAAAGCATATTATTAATCCGTAAAACATAGATCAATGATCGTATTATTTTTAATTATGTTTATAACATGGATATTTATTTGCTGGAATGCTTCATAAATTATCATCTCAAGAGGATTAAAACTAAATGATTTCATACGGCTTAAGTGACAGTAGCAGAGTAATCCTAACTTATCAGATAATATTGGCACTATTACCGTACGTCAGTACTGTAGGCGATTACAGTCAAAAGAATACAGAATCAATCATAAAATAGAAGTGCAATCACAAAAAAAATTGAATAGAAAATGTTTCGCTCAAATATAAGTTCATAAATACCTAATAGATAATATAGAGCAAATGCTAAATAGATTGGTCACAACTGGAGGAATACTAGCAACCCACCCCGTCTTCCCACGGGTACAAATTATACATTTAAACCTTTCTCATAAATCACTCTGTCTACTAGTGAAAACTGCATGAAAATTCGTTCTGTAGTTTTCAATTTATCGCGAACAGAGAGACAGACAGACAGACGCGGCGGAGATACTTTGTTTTATAATATGTAGTGATACAAATTATACACCTAAACCTTCCTCATTAATCACTCTCTCTATTAGTGAAAAGCGCATGAAAATTCGTTTAGTAGTTTTTCAGTTTATCGCGAACAGACAGACAGACAGACGCGGCGGGGGACTTTGTTTTTATAATGTGTAGTGATGATAACATTTGAAATAAAAAACTCAAAATATAAAAAAAAACAAATTTCGCGATAAGAGCCTAACAGTTAACCAGTAATAATATAAAAATAACTAAAAAATAGACCGTTTTAATGATAAATGTGCACCAATATGATACAATTGGAGACCTGACTACTCTATAGAAAATGTTAAAACACATGGATTATGAATGTTTCAATTCCTTCTAAAAATAACATTTTAATGAATTATTATTATATTTTTGTGTCAATCTCCATAGACCAGTGGCTCTATGGGAGTCGACGTCGACATGTCACTTGAATGGACGCCCGTATTCCAACTATTTACATATTTAATGACACAGAACGTCCGTCGCGAGCGTTCCCTTAATGAGATACACTATCAAGTTGTTAGTGAAAGTACTGTATATCAATACCATTATGTACTAAAGTGTTTACTTTAGAAAAATAACAGGCTAAAGTAGGAGTTGTAATTTCTTAATTAAGTTAACGAAAGTTAATATTATATTTTTTCGTCTAATAGGTGCAATAATACAAATATTTTAATATACACATTTGTATTTCACACATATGTCTCTTAGTACAAATATTTAAAGTCATTTTGAAGAACTAAAGGTTTAACATTAATTTTTTTTATGACATCATTAGAATTTTTTTACTTTTTGTTTCACTAATAATAATAATAACCTGGGACCTGTTATGGTCTACTTCAAGTATATTTTGCTACCATTTTGTAACGTAATTGTTATTCGATTTACACTTTGATTAGTGTAATAAGAAATAACAACTACATACATTGCTTGTTCTGTACCGATTTGATAACTATAAAAGATTAATCATTAATACAGAACAAGCGTTCTAACTACTGCATGGCACTACCTGCACTATTGAATGTGTAAATCAGGCATAAGTGTACATATTTATGTAAAAAAGTAATATGTATTTTGTCATATTTTGTTGTTTTTAGTACTTGCATTTAAACTACTACTTAAATTAACCTTCAAGTGCATTCACTTGCAGCACCGCCACCGATTATAATGTCATAACAATAACTTCTCTGAGCTCATTATTTACTACCATAATAGTTACCAACAGCATTATTTGCTTCTAAATTCAAAACTTTACAATCCAATCTTCATTCTGTAAAATAAAATTTATTAACCCGCCTATTCACTATTGAAAACGGCGTATTCATATCCTTAATATCAAAGGCAAGTCAAGTCACACATGCTACCATAATGAGGCCACAGCGATTGTCATTGGTGCCCTATTGTTTACTTTATATGGTGGCGCTACTGTGCGCTTTTGGACGTGTCTAAATAAGCATAGATCTATGCTAGCGGCTTTGCTTTTAGATACAACCAATATCCGAAGAGCTATTCTGACGTTTTGTGGTAAAAGAATCAGTTTGGTATACAGAGTTCTTTAGTTTTTGGATGTCGTTTTGAACTGTTACGTATGTTGAACATTGTCAAAGTTAAAGCTTTCTTCTCGGTTGTTGACTTAATTAGTAAGTTGGATATGTGAATGGCAGTGCAATGGCATGCTCCTAGAACATCGTTATATTGGAAATATGGGTGGCGTCGGCATTAAGTCTTGTGAGATTGCTACAAGACTGTCTTAAGTTTTTGTTTTCTTTGTTTATGTTATTTATGCATGTGAATCTACTAGAAGATTAATATATATTACACTCCAAATTTATTACACATTCTTTTTAGATATTTATATATTTTTGTCATTTCAAGGACTTCATTTCCAAAAAAATATTTTATTTGAACTAACTTTTAACCCGTGTCACTTTTGGCATAAAAAATAGATTTTATATACAAATAAAGACGAAATCTAATAATAGATAATAAACTCAATTGTACTTACTTGTTGTGACTTTCTAAAATATCTTTACTAATTTAATAAAGCTGAGAAGTATTTTGTTTGATTGTTTGTTGTTATAGACTATGTAAACATAACGCTATGATCCTTAGGAGCGGAGTACTGACTATAAACGCAAGTCTATAAACGGCAAGCTCAAGCAAGCAAGGAACGGCTAGTATTTCTTAAAATTCCGATTAATGTATCATTTATCTTCTTATTAAGACAGATTTGAAAACACACGAGAATTCCTATTGTATTCTCGGAATATCCGCTACGGAAATACCTCTGCGGTAGCTTGTCAGTGTTTACGAACGTCAATACAACGCCATGATTGAAATATTTTAATCCACTGAATATGTACCTACATATTTAAGCTTACTTTTAGAATATTAACTTTCATTAATGGTGTTCATCAATCTTACAATAGTATTATAAACGTAAAAGTTTGTGAGGACGTATAGATGTTTGTTACTCTTTAACGCAAAAATTACTAAACCAATTGCAATAAAACTTGGTATGTAGATAGCTGGAAACCTAAATTAACATGAAGGCTACTTTTTATCCCGATATACCCATGGGATCGGGACTTACGATGGTGAAACCGTGGGGCGTAACCAGTACTAATATAATAAAGCTGATTTTTTTTGTTTGATTCTTTGTTTGCTCAAACTCGCTAATCTCTAAAACTCTAAGTCAGATTTGAATATTTTTGTATTGGATAGATTATTCAATGAGGAAGATCACAGACTATGTTACATAGCACTAGGATCTTTAGGAACAGAGTAGTGACCATAAACGCAGGGGAAACGGCAGGAAATCAAATTTGAGACCTGACAAGTGACAAGATTGAGTATAAACAGTACAGTAATAAGCTTTGTATACTCTAAGTTGTTTGGCAATTTAGTTGTATAAAATGTGATTAATGAGTACAAACAGAATAGTTGCGATAAGAGCTGTAGGCTCCACATGACAGCACATAAGAAACCAAATCAACCATCACGGGCGATTAAGTGGGAATGTAGATGCTCTTGCATTTATTAAACACAGAGCATTTTAATTCGTGTAAACGCTTCAAAAATGTAATCATTTTGCAGGTTATTTGGAAGGGCTCTAGGTACATGTTCTTCACACGATATACTTGAGTTAATAAGAATGGTAATTGAAACAAAAATACATTCCGTGAAAAAGTAGCAGTGAAAGATATACATATATGAGCGGCTCAAGTGATTATGTGTACAATTAGACAGAACATTAGTTCGGGTTCTTCCAACTACATACCTGTACGTAGCTAATTACATGGACAGACGAAATTACATTTTACGTAATTTAATTGGAATTGTTTATATATATGTATAAACGATTGCAGAAAAACGCTTATCAGTGATAACAGTCTGTCAGCGATTGATTTAATAAATATAATTATTTCCTCAATTAATTCAGTCACAAATGTAATCAGATCTCAATTCTAACACCTACTCAAATTCATCATAAAACAGGTTTATTAATTAAGTACATATAAATGAAAACTTTGATATAGTTAAACATGTATATTTATAACATGGTGTTAATTCAAATATATTACAGGGTGTTACCGAAATATCTGGTATCTCGAATATGCAGTGTTACAGAAATGTCTTTTCATCTTCCTGTCATATAAGATATACGACAGAAAAGACTCCATGAATGACATTAAGTGCTAACAAAAACAGGAAAATATTCGTAATTTTTTTTTTTTAAGAAATTGTATGTTAGTAAAGAAAATACACTTTGTTAAGTTAATTTTTGTCTAATTTAAAATATGTACATTATGTCCACACCTTACTGTAAAGTCGAGGATGTTAATAGAATACCTGAATTCTTCCTGAAATGGCCGCCTAAAGACAAAATTACAACAAAATCGAAACGTGCTTTAGAAATATGAATCGACACCAGCAAAAGCATATAAAACGCTTGGTATCATACATTTCAAACATTTCACTGGGTTCAAACTTGTGTAGGTATGTACTTACTACGTTTGAGTTTCTATCATCTGTATTGTTACCTCAATTAAAAAAAAACATTGATTTTTGTTACCGTTAATTTTTATTTTTTTAAATATTTTAATATGTAAGTTGTAATTTTACCATAATTCAATATAACAGTACAAGTTCTGTTCGTGTTAGTCCGTCGTCGTGGTTGCCTATAATTGAATGAGCACAAGGCATGTATTTGTAATTTCATGTCCTTCGTCATATTGTGTATCATTTGTTGGCAATCCTAATAAATAAATAATTATAGAACTATTTAGGCAATAAATTAATTATTTATTACACATTATTACATCATTCACTATGTATATTAAAATAAGAATATTGTCATTTTTTTAATTTTATTGTTTTATTTCGCTCTTATCGTCAAAAAACTCTTCTAATGAGTAATAGTTTTTGTGTAGTAGCTAGGTCTGGAATTCATTTTTAAATATGTTTTCACTTCGTAAATCTTTTAGTGCCTGTGGTTTTATATTGTATATTTTAATCGACATGACGTATGGCCTAGAGTTGGTATATGGATAGGTAAGATGTCGGTAAGAAAGAAAGAAAGAAAACATTTTTATTTCTGAAACATCCTATTACTTTTACATACCAGGCATATATTTGTAATTTCATTTCTTTTGGCATATTGTGTATCATTTATTGGCAATCCTAATAAATAAATAAATATAGAACTATTTAGGCAATAAATGCCAACCTGTTTTGGCAAAGTTATGAGATTGCGTGTAGTGGCCTCTTTTCAGTGTATAGACTTAGAGTGACATATGTTTTCTAACAAGTTTGCATACTTCCAAGATGTACAGTGATGTAAGTGTCAGGAAACTTTCTTTTCGTTAAAATTCGTATACACTTTTTTTGATGATAATAATCATCAAGATGATGCTGTATCGAAACCAAGAATATTATTTTATAAGACAACTCCAGCACTAGAGATGATTCGAACCGACTTTACAAACTTTAAAAAAACAGACACAAAGAAAACCCAGACTCAGACCACTGGTCGTGGATCACACACAATATTATCTAGATATTCATTTAGAGAATTTGTATTACTTAAAAGGCGATGACAAATATTAATACCTGCATATATTTAACAAGAACATATTAGAATATTTATAATGCATTGACTTTTGCATTAAAATTCAATAAATTTGAAATATTTGAACTACATTTATGACTTATATAGTAAAACTATTTGATACCAATCTATTTCTAGCGTGCCAACACGTAATAATCAAACAATAAATAATTGCACCCTTATATTAATTAAAAGGCATACAAAACTTGCGTGCGCATAGACAATGCGGGAGTATTTACGTAATAAAGAATCAATAAGACTAAAACCATGTTAAATCAACATTGGGCGAAGCAAAGACAAGAAACGAATCCGACAATTTATGGTCTGTGTTCGCGTAGAGCGTGGAGCGGATAGACGAGGCAAATTACCGGGATTTTTCTTTGTCAGTGTACCCGCGCTTTGTAAATTGTTCCGTAGATAGTGAGTAAAGAATGGTTGAATTGTAAATCTGTTTATAGAATGAAACAATTGAAACAACTGTAATGAGCATTAACAGCCATAAAGGAATTACGACATTTCTGCGAATTTGTTGGAATTGATACAGAAATCTGTAAAGATATTTTCAAGGAAATAAGAGAATTAAGTCATTATAAAGCATAGTCCACTTTTTAGAAAAGTAGTTTTATTTAACGAAATCCTAAATTCCTTATTTCTTTAGATTTATATTCTTAGTAATTTATTATTGTATTTATTTAAGTCTTCCTTATATGTGTAATAAAGTAAAAAAAAAAAAAAACTTTCGCGTTCCACTATGTATAATGAGGCTGACTGGCTGACAGTCAGTAAATGTGACTGCACGGATGGTGCATTGATTTAAGTGGTCACCTAGGCACTACGCCGCACCGGAGTGTTGTGGGTTCAAATCCCACACAGTACAAAAATTTGTGTGATCCATAAATAGTTGTCCCGAGTTTGGATGTTCTTTGTGTCCGTTGTTTGAATGTTTGTGGAGCCCTCCGCGATACAGGAATATTCCTAATGCGGGAGTTGTCATTTTAAAAAGAAAAAATAAACCTGTGACCACGGTCTGTGCAACCTGGTCGAAACCTCAGACAACTCAAAAAGTATGTAATATCTATTAATTCCATATAAATAATTGTTAAAGAAAACAATCTGTTAAAAAAAGATCTTCATGTTATATTTTGTTGATGCTTTCTTGTTTCTAGTTTAAACACAAAAAACGATATCTATAAGTTCATACTCCTACATTTGCGAGCCTAATTTTATTAGGAACGCGCCCACACCCGAAAAAGGCGCGAAACACACGCGATATAAAAAATGGCGGCGCGCGATTTGAATGCGTGAATTATTGTCTTTTGAACAAAAATAATACACCTTTGGAAAATAATATGGAAATACTAGGAACGTAATCGTGATAAATGAGGTTCTCTTGTGATTGTGACCGTTTTATATTGCATACGAGTGGAGAGTGTACTGTTTTGATAACGATTTCTTTATAATCAACCTCCTTGTGCATTAAATATAGTAATTGGAAACATTAGGCCTAAGTATGTAACTTATAATTAACTGACCGCTGATATTTAGTGTTAAGTGCGATTTTTATTACAGCAAAACTTTCAACTTTTTGCGAGACATGAATATGGTGGAATATTTATTAATGGTCACCCATTGAACAACCGACACAATTTGTGTATATTTCTTTACTTACTTACTCTGTCAGCATATAATGTATATAATATGGTTCACCCTTGTTTGGTATAACGTTTGGTCGAAAATCACTTCGACTAATTTCAGTAGCAATAAAGTCATTTCGCATAATTATTCATTTGACCGAATATTTAATTGGTAGAATTTTATTTAGCATAATTATTTATTTGGAATAATGTCATTTCACCGAATTTTCATTCCACCTTCCAGCTGCATCATCAGATCAGCTCCTGGTCATCATAATATTGCATTGTCACGCGATTTACACCTGTATACCAAACTTCAGCTCAATCGGTAACCGGGAAGTGGATCAAATTTAATTTGCAAGATTTGATGACAAACATCGGGACAGGTGAAACTAAATAAAAGCTTGTAAGGGAGATTTTTTTTAAACTCAGATAACATTATGTTACCTGTGTTTTTACGTATACGTACAAAACCTACATAATCTATGACAAAAAGCCTTGTTGCCTTTTTGCATATCCTTGGTCACAGATCATTGGTTTACTTGATAGTGTCTCTCATTACCGCCGTTGTTGGTAATGGCACAAATTACAGGAAGCCTACATTTTTATAACAGACTTTAATTTTTGTGTAATTTATAAAAATGGAGGCAGTGGACTAGTAAATTAGGTTTAGTTTGTAAGTGATAAGTGGGTTCTATTAATATATACTGAGCAATAAACACAAGATCTAAAAATGTATACTGAAAAAAAATATAAAAGAGATTTTTTTATACCACGTCGGTGAGACGGTGACAAACAACCATACGGCTTGCCGAATTGTTAGCGGTTACCGCAGGTAATCGACGCGACGATGTTTGTTGTTTAAATTCTAGGGGACTCGCATGCGCGTTGCTGACACTTTAAAAACCTGCACTCCTTGAAGAACCGTCTACTGTAGTCCCTCGGGAAAACCTTAATTGGAGCCGGCCTGCCGGAAGAACCACCCTAGAGAAGACCGTGGTTGTGCTGTATTTTCGGCTGGTAAGTAAGGTCGCCCGAAGGTCTCAGTTAGGATTTGCACCGCACAAATTGTTCTTATAATGGTGTTGCAAATCTTTATTGACAGCGGTAATTTCTTAACATCTTGTACATTTATTGTACTAGATTTTGGCCGCGTAAAGGTTATTTTTCTATGGCTTGAAATGTAGTCTATGTTCTTTTCTGCTCCACTGACAAAAGCGTAACAAACAAACTAATATTCGTATTTATAATTATCTTGAAAAAAACTATCACCTACTTCAATGTACCTATATCATGATAAATTGTATTAATTCCATCCTTAGAAGTGTAATATTTTCTTTAAATTTAAACAAATGCATAACAAACGAGTCACTATAAAAAATACCCAAATCGAATAAAAACTTTCGCGAGTGAATCTCATATTATTTAAAATGTACGGTTTTACTCACGTGTATATTTCGGGGATGCCCGACTAGTTTCGGCCCCGACGGGGGCCCTTTATCAAGGGGTGAGGCGTCATGCCGCGCCGGTTGCAGGAGACTAGTCGGGCATCCCCAAAATATACACGTGAGTAAAACCGTATATTTTTAATTATTACGAAATCGCTTCAAGTGTGCCTATAAAATTTGAAGAGTTCAATCGATTTCTCCAGGATCCCATCATCAGATCCTGACCTAATGACCACCTAATGGGACCACCTGGGAAGTATACCCTTTCAAGCAAAAGAAGAATTTTCCAAAACGGTTCAGGCGTCTCTGAGTAATTGAGGAACAACAGTATTCTTTATACTAATTTTTGACCGCGGCTTCGCTCTCGTTAAGGTTTATTTTCTATGCCTCGGGATCATTACTTTTTTTTTGGATGAAAGGTACGATTTGTCTTTCTCTGTATCGCTGACAACGTGTATGTAATATTTTTTTTTTTTTCAAAAAAACAGAAATGTCCGAGGTAGCTATAGCCTCTAATAACAAATAATAATGCAAAATTACATGATGATCGGTTGAGTAGTTGAGGCGTGAAAGCGTAACAGACAGACAGATAGACTTACTTTCACATTTATAATATTAGTATAGAAGTATAGATTAGTCAGGATTCTCTAAATGCACGAGTTTTGACATTACACTTCGGTATAATGCGGCTTATTGTATGTATATAGTGCTAGCTGTGCTGATATTTAAATATTTAGCACAAATTTAGCTTTTCTAACATAAAAGTTGTCTAAGTTACTCCTTATAACACCAGCTATCTGCCAGTGAAAGTCCCGTGGAAATCGGTCCATCCGTTCCGGTGATTAGTCGGAACAAACAGGCAAAAAAAATGTGCCGGAATGGAAATGGAAAAATTTAGTAAAATGCTGTGCTCTATAAACAGACACTTAAATTTTATATATAGGTACAGATACTAACCCCTCTATCTCTCAGAAGGGCTAGGCAGAGATGTGCACGCTCACATTCCGTTAGCGTTATTTGGTCACGGCTCTACCGGGCTCGTTTCTAGACTGCTTCAACTGAGAGTTAATATAAACAAGAATTAATCTCAAGACCGGACGATATTACGCAATAATGACTTTTTAAATTACGATACTAAGACAATATCTACTGTGCTTTTTGGTCCACAAATCTCAAACACAACGTTGAAATAACAATGAAAAAAAAAACATAACAAGCTAAAAATTAATAAATTATCTCATCGTTCTTAACTAAAATAAACAAAAAACTGTCAGTCGCAGGACTGACGTCAGAAGTGAAAACACACACACATCTGTACTGTATATATGAGCGTGACGTTTTTTCCCATACTAAAAGTGCCCGCCTAAAGCAGTTTTCATTTCAAAAAATCTATACAATTATGTATTTATGGCAATTAACACGATCAGGAAAAGGTAGTACATACCTCCGAATTGCCTGACGTTTCGACCAGGTTGCACTGGCCGTAGTCACAGGCTGAATACTTTTTGTGATCGCGTTAATTCCCGTAAATACATAATTATATCATGAAACGTGAAAGGTTAAGAATTAGTAAATCTATTCCAATTCTAAGCAAATTGTATATGTAGCTAAAGCAATATGTAGTATACGTGTTTTGTCTAAACACAGCTATAACATTCTTTCCTTTACAGAAATTAGCGCTTACGGTATGAGAATATTAATTCACCGGTATTTAATATAAAGGTGTGCAATTAAACTGGCTACTTGACAAATCTCGCTCATTAATAGGACCACGTAAATGAATGGTCATACAAACGGACACAAATATTTTTCCCCTGCGTGACTTCACATTTCAATGCCACTCTAGGTGATAAACGTGTGGTGTTAGGAAGGATTCGTTGCTGTATATGTGCAGTCTATTAGGTCACGGATCGCTTATTTAATATTATATTCTTTGAAGGGAAAGCTTCTTTAGGCACGTTGTACACTTATGTGCGTCACGCTCAGATTCATAATATATATACAGATGTGTGTGTGTGTGTGTGTTTACACTTCTGACGTGCAGCCCTACGACTGACAGTTTTTCAAGTGAAAACTTCTTTAGGAACGTTGGGCACTTTTGGTATGGGAAAAAGCACTGAACTCGCGTGACCCTCACGCTCAGATACATATGTACTGATGTGTGTGTGTATACATATACACACACCCACACATCACATACATATACATATATATATGTGTATGTGTTTTCACTTCTGACGTGCAGTCCAACGACTGACAGTTGTTTGTTATTCACTTGTGTATTTTTGGGGGATACCCGACTAGTTTCGTAGTAGTTTGGCAGTAGGTTCAATCCATTTCAATCCCAAGAATAGTTTAATAGGTAATAGAATTTGGAATCTTACTAATATTAAGTATAAAAGCGAAACTTTATTTGGATGGATGGATGGATGTTTGTTGAAACGGATTGGTTGGAACGGTTGTTAAACGGATCTGGGCGAAATTTGGCACAGTCTGTAATAGATCTGGAATGGATAATAAGATGGAGACTTTTTATCCCGGAAAAAATGTATCTACGCTTCCCGTTGGATAGATTTCACAAAAATTTCCAATTAATTATGTTGTACTTTATTGTAACAAAAAATATTGGAACTGAAACGATGTAAGACGCAAATCCCTGGAAATAGGTATGGATGGATCACGCCGAGTCGATCGGTGACGTGCTAGCCGTTTGGGTTTGTTAAAAACTGCAAAAAAGTTAACCTAATTATCGTAATTTCATATTTATATATTTAGAATTTACTACATGAAAAGCGCAATGATAATAGTGTTTTGACGTGGGAGAGCCATGCTTCGGCACATATGGGCCGGCTCGACTCCACTCGATACCACGGCCTCACAGAAAACCGGCAGTAAAACAATGCTTGGATTGCTTTTCACCGCGTGAGTGAGGTTACCGGAGGCCCTAACCCTTCCCTCTCCCCTATTCTCGTCCTTTCCCTCTTCCCCCCTTTCCTCCCCTCTAATCACCCTCTCCCCTCTTCCCACTCTTCCCCTACTCCCACCTTAAAGGGCGGCAACGCACTTGTGACTCTTGAGTTACAGGTGCCCATGAGCGGCGGTAGTCATTTACCATCAGGTGACCCATCTGCTCGTTTGCCCATTCCCACAAATAGACTCGGGACGAGTCTTGGTATTTTTTGTATATATTGTTTGAATGTTTGTAAAGTTCTTCGTGACACCAAGAAACATTCATGAGTTTTATTTTTTAAGTTCAGTTAAGAATTTATTTTTCAACTAAAAAATAAAAGAACAAGAGATAACTGTTAATAACTTGAAATCTAATACATAGTTTATTAATTCAAATTAGTATATAATTATAAGTAATATTTTCAAATGAGTTAAGTTGTAAGTTCCATAACATTTAGAAGTATAAAGTTCCAGGTTAATGTGTTAATACGTAAGTAATTTCCTTAACTTTACGATCCAATTAAAATAAAATACTACTATTTATATTCTGAACTACTGATAAATGCATGTCCATACAAGGCTTTCACTTAAAAAGTTTTATATCACAGTATAAGCTATACCTAACTGTACTTTACATCTCCGTATTCGGTAAGGGCGGGTACACATCTGCATATGCCATATCTCTTTATTGATCAATCGCTTAACGGCATGTTCTAATCATTTGAGTTTCCAATCTTAATGAATATCCGTGTGATCGGGTGCTAAACGCGTGGTTAGAGTGAGAAAAGTTGGAAGAAAGATGGCGTGTATTGTAAATTACTTTGTAAATAATTTAGGCTCAATCGGCCCGAGCAGTGTACCTCGGGAAGGTGTGTACCTTCCCACTGCTACTACTCGGGCCCTTAACCACGGTTGAAGATGGGTAACTGTTGAATAAAATCGTCGCAGTCGTAGAAAAACAGCGGATTTGATATTTATAGCATTTGCAGATTTCATTAACCCACAAAATATTACGTAAAACATAATTTGAAAGCTTTAAAGCGCGCTCCTGTAAGTTACTAAAAATCGAATCCGTCGTTTTTCTACGACGACGACGAAATGTGTTATTAATATTGTTGAAATAAATGTTAATAGTCAGTATTCCTGCCCTAGTAGCCTCTCCAGTGACAGGAAACACAGGACATTCGGGTACACGACCATGGCATCTGCGAGCTACTGCAGCCTCAGTCCTGTTCCCCATCTGAGACTTGCGGTATCCCTTACCCTACGTTCCTCTCCTTACCTATTTTTCCGTCTACAAATTTATCTTCTTCCTTGTCTTAAAATGACTACATTCCCAAGCAGGGTTGGCATCAGGCAGGCGGCCAGCTTTAAAAGAAACCAGAAAAAACCTTTGCAATGTTACACATTGTGCCGATCTAAACCTGTGGTAACATACAAAAAAATATGATTCAGTGCCATCTAGCGAAAATAGGCCGAACTACTTACAAACTACAGATGCTGCTGCATCGCGCAATGAAATTTCTTCCGTTGATTGAAATATATGCAACTTCCTGATATTAACTGTCGGCCTCGGCAAGCCAGGCATGACCCCCTAGCCTGGTCGGAGGATTATCAAAGGGATAATCCTCCGATGTGCTTAAGATAAAAGATAAGATATGCTTCCAAGACAAAGGGTCATGGAAACATATCTTGTGGTCCTCCACATGCATTATCTAGATATTCACCATCTAACTTTTGAGAGTTTCTTATTGAAAATCATTCATATTAAAAGGTCAATAATTCATACCGTTGAATGAAGTATACTTTAAATATGATCATTTTAGGTATAAAATATGGAAGCCAAAATATTTAAGCACCAAAAACGATCTTATCTTTGCCATAACTACTTAATAAGAGCTTATCACTTTATAATGGTATATTGCAGTGCCATAGAACAGAGAATAGTACACAAGTGCCTTAGAACATTTAGTGCTTCACCCATAGAACTAAGTTCAGTGTGATTTTTACCTACAAATAGAGATTTCAACCTCTACATAAGTAGGTATAAAAATGTATGTTTTCGTCACAATGAAATCACATAATAAAATTAATTATTACATCATTATGAAGCCAATTCAAACAGGGAATATTTGTAATTGGAGAAAGAAAATTTATAGAAAGTGGCAAACAAGCATACAGTTCGTTTGATTTTAAGTGATTACCTTAGAAAACGAATGCACATGAAAATATTCAAGTACGGATCAGATTTACCATGGTATTTTAAGACCATAGACTTATAAGAGGAACTATTTTCTGTATTTTTATTAAAAATTTTAGGTCCAGCAGTTTCATAGATATTCTATTTTCTTAAATAACATTAAAAATCTCAAAATTACACATTCTCACAACAAACCTTTTTTTTTGATATGTCACAGGGTAAGGCTCGAATTCTTTGTTTTCTCATTTTCTATTCTCTATATTCAAAATTCATTTGTTTATGTTGCACAAAAACTTTCCACTTTGTAGTATTAAGACTAGACTAGACTACAAATCGAGACATGTTACTCTTAGTTTATTGACAATACCTGTATTATCTTAGCAAACCATCTCACACATTTAAACAAATACACGAATAAGAAATAATATTTATATTGAATGTCTTTGTTGAACATAAACGCTTTATCTAAATTACTAGTAGAAATTCTTCGACTGCCACAGTTTGTTCCGACACTACACGAAATAAACTCAGCAGTGCATTGCTTAACTAGACTGTCCCATTCATAAGGTAATAGCTGAGATAATAGGCATTCTAAGCGGGAACAAAATTTCCATACATACTTTACTCAACCACACTTTGTAATAAGTAAAATGATAATTTCCCAATAAATTTCTTAATAAAAGCAAACTAACTTATATGCAAACTACCTTATATATGTACTAATCCCAGCGAAATGGCCGTTTTGTACTACAAATATATGAAACCCGTGCCTTACTATGTCAAGCGAGTTTATGTGGATAATAACGTTGCATCGGTAATTCCAACATTCTATTAAATACAGTATCTATAAGAATATCTACATGATGAAATGAAATGGCTCGCCCGATACTAAGTTCCTCTTATGAGACCACAATATAGCTTTCGCATATCAGAATTGCTAATAAAGGGAGGGAATGTGTGCCAAGCGGGTGCGCGGGCGCTGCTGACGCTTATTAGTGCAGGACGGTGGCTCCCCCGGTCAATCGCGGCGCAGTTTTGTGCTAGATAAAATATAGGCCAACGGTTGACGATCGCTTTAATCTGCTTTTGCACCTGTTGACAGCTTGAACTTCGAATGCTGAAACATTGGTTGACAGCCAACGCGATAGACGCACGATATCAAATACCCTAATATAAACTCGTAATTTCTTATCACAGTACATTTCTATTCTTTATCATCATCATCTGATATAAGTTAATAAAGTTAATTTAAAGAAATTAATAATGAAATGAATGAAAATGATGATGATTTGAAGAATGACTTCGACTAAGAGCAAATCAGCAAAAGCGGGATAATTTAATTTTTTTTTCCATACCTCAAAACCATTTTTTTTTCTGGATGAAAAGCAAGTGTATACGTAATACACGCTATTCGACAGCACTTGCATTTGCTGAAGATCGGATCAGTCAAGATGTTGACAAGCGGTACCCATCTTCTCGGTTGAAATTAAAATATTGTTCAATTTTGACTGCATCGTGTGCTATTAATATACTAGACTACTACTGTAGTTGATGCAGTTAAACCAAGTTGTTTGGATCTGACTCCTGCTAACTTACTCCCGTTCTCCGTTCTGGGATTGCACGTTTGGTCTGTCCGGTTTACGAACTACCACAGCTGCTATCTACTTTGTACTCCTGGCGTCTGTAAAAGAACATCGTCCTTTACTACCTCTGTACACGGTCTCAAGAAAGAAATCTGTACACGGTCTCTCGGAAAAGAAAGAAGCAAATGAATTTATTTAGTAAAACAAGGCACAGGTTCCAACTTTGTCATACACACCCGTCACTCCTTTAACATATGGATGATATGCTGGAAACATGTACTACTTTCGGGTTGTGTATCCGTTGCGTCTTAGTCCCTCCTGAATGTGAGCGAGTGTCGAAGTGTTCAGGGTCATACAAATCGTAAGCTCGCTTCGGTTTTCGGTGGTGTGTCAGAGGTTACCATTATTCTCACCGTCAATGTTACATAGAGAAATGTCACCGATCTATCTATCTCCTTTGAAACGTGGATGGAGGATGGAGTTTAAGCGGCTTAAAATCGTTTCCTTAGTGTTACCTGCAAAATTAACAGGCACGTAAATATGAATAAAAAGCTTCTAAAGTTGCTTGTGTATGAATGGAAATTTCTTTCTGTCTGATCAGCCAGCTGATTGATTCAATTTTAAAAACAAAAGTATTAGGAACAATTTTAGAATTATAATTGACCAGCTGTTGCCCGAGATTTCGTTTGCGTGTTTGATTAAATCTATCCCACGGGTACTATAACATTTTCCGGGATAAAAGTAGCCTATGTACTATTTCAGACTATAATCTATCTCTGTGCCAAATCCCACGGGAACTGTAAAATTCTCCTAGATAAAAGTAGCATATGTACTATTCCAGACTATAATCTATCTCTATGCCAAATTCCATTCATATCCGATTAGCCATTTTTGAGTTTATATTGTAACAAACATCCGTCCATCCGTCCATCCTCTCAAGCTTTCGTTTTGACAATATTAGAAATTTATAAGGTATACGCAGCGTTAGTTTTCTTTGTTGATCATGTGATGTTGATTTTTTAACCGACTTCAAAAGGACGAGGTTCTCAATTCGTCGGAATCTTTTTTTTATGTATGTTCACCGATTACTCGAAGAAGCCTCAACCAATTAGGAAAAATCTTTTTTTGTTTCAGAGGGCATAACTTCCCAGGTGCTCCCATTTAAATTTTATCGAAATTTTGAAAAATCATCAAATATCTAAAACGTGTATACATTGATGATATTTTCGTTTGCTCCGAAACATCGCTGTCTCATTGGAGCAGTGCGTTTAGTTGGCCTACCAATATTATATTTAAACAAAATACATCTACTTTCCACTAAAAGCACATTGAAGTCGGTGATACTTTTTTTTAAAAGATAATTTCTTTTTTGTAAAACACAAAAATTAAATATACCGAATGCGTATCGAAGTTATTTCTATATCAACAGATATGTTTGGTTTTAGAAATGATGGAAGTTACCATTATTGCAAGGTATGCTGATACCTCCACATATATAGTTGACATTTGAATTATACATGTAGTAATTTAATATCTTAGTTAGTAAGGTATCAATCCTAATCTGTAAGTTAAAGGCATTCATTACAACTACTCAATTATTGTAATACAAAACGTACATGAAATAACAACTGTTAATGTTATTTATATGCAAATTCATTTGCATCTTTAGTTAAACATCTTTTGGGCTCTGTTTGTACTAGATACTGTAATCTCTGGTTTATTTTACATTTTGTATAATAGTGTTTATCTATTTACTCTTGCGAATAGCTAAGAGGAATATAAGAAGGAAGTAGGACAACACAGATACCTGCTCGAATTGGTGCTGACTCCTGGAAAATAATCTTCAACGTATAGAAGCTACTGTTTCAAGCTTCATAGACAAGTTATTACTTACATAGAAATAGGTATAAAGTAAGTTGATTTGATGAATTATCCGTTTTATTTGTTATCAAGAGTTCGATCGAAGTCGGCAATTTCCAATTAGATACGTAAATATTAAAACTTCCTTATTGTATTGGAGGTGACTTTGTTGTTTTCTGATCCAAGGGGTTATAAAAACAAAAAAAAAGGAATAAAATTCTGGAATAAAAATGGTTTTCCAATTCGAGGTATTATTAATATGGCATAAGTATACCTACATAACAAAAAAACTGTATATTTTAGTACTGCTTGTGTAAAACCTGTAACAGTTGGCTCTATTGAAAAAAAGAAATTGATAACATTTCTCACACTGCTTCAGACAGAAGCGTATGGTCGAATCTTCTACTTTTAGTACTAAGTTCCTTTCAAACTTATATTAATTTAAAAGCACTAAAAATGAGAACAAATGATCACGAGAAGTAAAAAAAAGCTGTAAAAAAAATAAATTACTAAATTCACAAAAAAAATAATTAAAAAAAGTAATCCTAGAGACGGTGCATAAACCCATGACATTAGGTATACGAGAATGTATAGATGATCTCTTTATTCCATGACTAGCAGTTTCATTTGCGCAATGGCCACTGCTCTACTCCTAGGGCTCGTAATGTGATGATACATAGCCTATAACTTTCCTTAATTAATACTCTATTTAATCATCTCAAAAACAATTATTCAAATCTGACTGACAGTTCATGAGATTAACGAGTTTACACGTTTAAACCAACCTTCAAACAAAAGACTATACAGCTTTATTAAAATAAAAATCGTTTAAATCAATTGAACCAATTTTTAGGTATTTTTGAATTGTCAGGAGTAGTAGTCAGAATAAGTCAGTTGTGAAGCTAGTTGCCTGTTCCAATACGTAGATTCTGTGGAGAAGAACAGACAAGAAACTCCAAGGATACTCTTTTTCAACAGGTTTTTTTACAAGGTTTGGTTACATAGCTTATAAGCAACATATAAATGAAATGTGAGGACAATGTAACATACTGTTTTAAAATGTAAACAGCCAAAATTCTACTAAATTTAAGTGTCCGGCGATGACCAGTCCTGACCAACGGCACTCGTTCACGAGTAAGATGCACGCGTCAGCCATCATTATTACATTAGTATAAATAAATATTTTCCCAATACGTAGGTATACACCAAGGTACGTATATACAAATTATACCTACGATACTTATTATGTTATGGATGTTCTAGTACTGGCTCCGATTGTTTAGTCAGAATGTGCTTCAGACGGCGTTTTCGGCAGTTCTGTATGACCGTATAGAGTCATCAAGATAGTACTCAAACGTTTCTTTAATACCATTCGTGTATATAAATTGTACCACTGCATGAATATCTCCTGAATATGAGGGGGTTTAGGCCAAAGTCCACCATGCTGTCGTAGTAATCAAACACACTTCAAATATTTTTTAAAACATTCTGCTTGAGATTACTCAATTATGCAGGATTTCTGTTGATGATTTCCTTCACCGCTTCAGCATGTGATAATTAATTTCAAACTCGCAAATGAACTATAAAAAGTTAAAGTTTAACGAACGAGAACCGAATGAGAACCAATATATGACCGCTTACAATATACGGATCAATCGCTAATTGGAAAGTATTAACTCAAAATAGAAATCTAATAAAAAAATGTTGCAAACCTCTGGCAGGAAAGCGCAGTCACGATATAGGTTACGAACACACAGTAACAACATTGCCTAGTAGGATACTAGCATACTAGGCGCATCTCGCATGCATCCAGTTTGTAGATAAATGATTGAGATACAGCAAGATTTAAGAATATGCGATAGGCCCGGGAGTTGATTCGTATGTATCTAGCTTTAGAATCGCTAATAGGTACATGTGAGTTACAAGTTCGTGTTTTAACGACTTTAAGTAGGCAGAATCTCAATGCATGCTTGCATGTAATAGGCACTAACATTACCTGCTTTAAATATATATACTAAGAAACTTGAAGACAATAAGATTTCATTTATTCATATTTCAGATATCTATATTATTTGAATAGCTATTTTTGTAGATTTATTTGTAAAGTAGTAATATGTGGCCAGAATTGTGTATTAAAAATCCCATTTTTTCTATGAATGACTGTTTACTCCTACCAATTATGTATCCTGTGCTGTTACTAAAAACAAAATAACTTTAATTAGTATTTTTTTATTTATAAAACCAAGTTGATTGAAAAGCAGACAAACACATCCTGATAGTAAACAATTGCTGGTAGCTGCAATTACCAAGAATATAAGAAGTAAAAATTCCACAGTGGCCACAACTCTATCTCGTCGCCCAATATTAACCAATTAAAGAAAACTATTAAACTCGTAGTTGATTATGCAAAACTAAACTAACTATCAGCAGATTGCTCCACGCCAATAAGTTGTCACAGATTACATCAATAAATGATGGAACAATTACACGATACTATCAGTCGGCTTCCTACATGCGTGGTGGCTTGATAAGGACTGCGTGTAATCAGGAGCCGTAGGCTGGAGTAATGAAGCGGTTGACTTGCTCTTAATTAGAATATCTTGGCCACAGAAGTAGCGGTTTTTGCTGTGTGCTATGTGTTTTTTTTTAAATAAAAACATTGGAATGTAACCGTGTTGGATGGGTAGATATTAATAATTAAAAAAAGTACAAAATGACATACCTAGTTTTTTGTGTTTTGAAAGGGCTTAATCAACATGATTATAACTCCGGTGTCACGAGTCCTAGCTTGATGTCATAATAAAAGCTTACAGCTTAAAAATATACAATTTATGTAATAGTAGAGAATAGTGCCGTTTCCTTGCAATATGTTATTGTTTCGTAGGCTTAAAACATCTCCATTCCTTTCTACAAAAATATATATTTTTTAACAAGTCTGCGGTCTGATCCCAAACTAGGCAGAGCCTAAACTATGGTACGTAACCAGACTACTCATAAACATATTTAAATAGACTTAAATATGACTAAATACATACATTATGTATTACACCCAGATACAGAGCAAATGATCGTGCTAATTACACAATTATTTGTCCTCGGTGGGAATCGAACCCACGACCTCTGGTTCAGCAGTCAGGATCACTAATCACTAAATCAACAGGCCTGTCATTATTTACAACAAAGTTGGGACACAAACACGCGGCTTGGCACAAAAACTTCAGCAACACCAATGTTATCAGCTGTGCCATAAGCAAGGTTGCCGGATATTCAGGGAAGGGGGATCCTACGTCACTCGAATAGGGTTAGCAAAGTGCAGGTGACATCTCAGGCCTTCCATCTGACAGGCCATTCGCTTGTTACCCACCTTAGTAGTGAATAAATACCATCAGGCTAAGTTCATAGAAATAAAATGTGTTATTTATAGATGGCTAATACGTGACACTAAAATATATGAATTGTATTTTTTTTAAGATACTTTTGTCACCCCTTACAAGGTAAATAAGCGGGAGTATATAAAATATTACTATATTAAATTGAGGAATAATATTATCCAACAAAATACCAACATAAAGTACGAAATTCTTCGCACGTTTGTGTCGAGTTTTGTAATCTGTTCGCAATTAAGCGCGGGCGCCGCTCGCGCGACAATTTGTTTTGTAATGTTGGCACTGTAATTATAATAATATGTGTGTGTATTGAATGTTTGTTTCCTAACTCAAATGAGAAATAGGGCTTGTACATGAACATTGTTTTGAACTTTGAAGCCTATAAACTTGACGTTTACTATTGACATTATTTTACGTCACGGTTTATAGTCTCAACTTTGACTTTATGTTAACTATAGAACCATAAGGGGTAAGACACGCAGGTGACTTGTCAGAGCAAAGCTGCTCTGGAACGTCACCTGCATACGGATACTAGGCAAAAATGCCAGGTGCAAAAGTAGGCGGTGCGCGGTGGTGAGAATTCGAGAGGAAGACCTTTAGGCGGATCCAATTCCCGGCTGCTGTATCGGGTCCTGGATGTTCCTACAAACGCAGGAGAACACAAGGAGGGGCACCGCTGATGCTCTTCAAGGGAACAGTCGTTCCCGGGCTATTTACATAACAAACATGATATCTTTAATCGAAGGATATTTTTTTACTTTGGAATGCACGAACAACTAACAGGAATAATAATAATAATGGTTTCTGCATGCCTTACAATGAGCACATTTGTAAGTTACTATGCAGCTAGTACCCCACCTCGCGGTTTTACCCGCGTAAGTCCCGATGTCGTGGGAATATCCAGATGAAAAGTAACCTATGTGTTAATCCAGGTGTCCAGTTTTCACATACCAAGTTTCATCGCAATCGGTTCAGTAGTTTTTGCGTGAAATGGCAACAAACATCCATACATCCTCACAAACTTTCACGTTTATAATTATAACAGTAGGATTTTTTGTATGTCGAAGATTTTTCTTCTACCTTTACAACTATCTTTTTTATTACATGTTTAAGTTTTATCTCACTCAAAAACTAAAACATACACATGTAATTATGTGAAATGAAAATCTAGATAAGGGCAGGTCCACAACACGTACGCGAGTCGTGAGTCATAGTTGCATAAGATTGTTTTAATGCTACAATAATAAAAGTTTAACGCGAAAGTAACAATCGGGTGATCTCGTCGTGACCGTTATAGATAAGTGGACATGTGGAGTTGCATAAGGACATACGGCAAGTGATACATTGGTGTACAGACATGTTTGTTTAGAATTTAAGCTTACAGTTCCTACTGAATTTAGTACTTAAAACTTTAATATGTTATAACAAGTATAAATAAAAAATCCTATCCTCTATCAGTAACCTAATTCAATGATTATGTTAAAGTATTACTAGCTATCCGGCCACGCGTTGGTGTGGTTAACTAATTAGCAACAAAAAATTATATTGACTTTAAATTCAGATCATCGCGGACACACATGACACGTTTTTTAAAAGATAGTCTTAATAGACTAATTCTAATTCTTTTTTCAAATTTAAGTAGCCTAAGTTACTCCTTAAAACATCAGCTATCTGCCAGTGAAGGTTCAGTGGAGGTCGGTATACCCGTTCCGGAGATTGGTGAAAAAAACAGACAGACAGACAGAAAGACAAAAATTATAAAAACTGATTTTAGGCAAAGGTATCGTGCCAATAACTGTATGAGCTGAAAAAACTGTTATTTTAACATTACAAACAGGCGCTTCAATTTTATTTAATTTTATTTGTATTGATTGATTGATGATTGATAAGTAAGTGATTATGTCAACAAGAAAATTGTAAGCAAAAGAAGGTGTATTTTAGGAAATGCATACCGCATTTGTGTGTTTTTGTACATGCATTTTTTATTCTCAGGATTAAGTATTACATATTTCCTAGTTAGTTATATAGATTTTATTGTATATTTTATATTTATATTCATTGATAGGTATAGTATAACATAAGCTACGGAAGAGAGGAGGCTCCTGGTACAGGCATTGTACATGCTTAAAAGGAGTCTTCAACAATTATTGTTGTATTTAATACCGGTGTTAATGAAATAAAAATTATTATTATTATTATAAAAGTTATTATATTACTATTCCAATAAGTTCGAACTATTGATAAATTGGAGAGTAGTTGGTTATCCTGGTCATTACGTCAACTTTACCATGCTATTGTTTTTATATTATTGAATTCACTTTACAGGGTACTTTACATTTTAAATCGATATGTCAAGTAGAAGTTACTCATCCCTTCAAGCTTTAGAAAGGAGCTCATGACCTTAAATTCATTTTACATTAGTTAGTACATTTTAGTGTAAGTGAATCAGAATCCCATAGTCTTGACAGTTTTGTAGGTTATATTGCAATAGGAACGTCGTAATGAGCATTATATGTCAAGATAATTTTTTACGTATAAAGTTTTGGTGTGCATGCGTTTGTAATCCTTCCCCTTCTTAGAGATTTGATGGTATTTAGTTGGTGCTTTACTAAAATATTTTTTTATTATATTTATATTATATTGCGACGTCGTCGATGACTATTTGAAACTACATCTGTTCGGTCTACCGGTGCAACCATAAAATCAAAAAGAAAAACAAGATCCCATATTTTAAATCTATGTATAGTGTGTCCATGTCCTAGCGCACATCGTTACTGCGACATGCAGGTAACACGTTTATGTTCGGCGGCCATTACACAAAACTGCCTGTTGTATTAAACTATTGTTACGTACCTAGCCGTACTAATTTCCAGTTTATTGTAATTGCGTTTGTACTAGAACTCTCCGAGGTAGGGACCTGATCATTGCTAATTGTGGTAAGAGTTATTGTCAGTTCCTTATAGTTCAGGCATGATTTGTTGTAAGACTTAAATTAGGTACGTAAATTTAATCTTTGTCGAACTATTCTTATATTACTTTTAAACAGGTCATTTGTTATAGTAAAGCTAACACATTTATATGTTAGGCATACGATTTTTGATACGAATAATATGAATTGATTATACCGCAATAATGAAGTCTCTGTCGAAATTTCATAAAGGCAATAAGGGTATAAAAACTTGATAACTAACAAACACATCTTTATGCAAAAAGATGGGTTTGTGTTTGCATTTTGGGGACCTTTTTAACAGACTTTTTAGGCGACAACGAGTGGTATATTGATTGTGTAGCATATTCTCTTGATAGTTCACTGATAGCTCCTTTGTAGTTGATGCTGGATTTGTAGGTATGGACTTCAGTAAAAGTTTTTGTCAGGTGAACGTTATTTTATCTAGGTAATATAACTAACACATATTATATAAATTATTTATTATAAATTTATTTAGATGGCCCATAAAATGCATCATACATCCTATTCATCAAATCCTTTTCTTCGTTAAATAAATTGTCAAGTTATTTGAAGATACAAAATATCGTTTCTGTTATAAAATATACTTTCATCTTGTATAGATATGTAGGTATATCCACCCAGTCGCGCATAACCGGCTGCCATGGCCGTCGGGGTTGTCGCTTTATAGAAGTTCAACACAGCCAGGACCGAGTCTTGTAGCAAAAATAATTTTGTACAAATAGGTATCGAAAATTAAAAAGTTGAATACAAATAAACTGTTATCAATATACTTAAACTAAACGTTCTATATTTAAATAATCAGCACCATTAAATGCATGATCAAGCACGATGTAGCGAAACAGTGCGCAGGCGCAGGTCCGCCACAATGCGAACAGATAATCAGGTGTTACCCGGTACCCTATAAAACGCGAAATGGAAACGCCACGGGACTATACTGATACAGGGTGTGTCGGTTTTATTATTTATTAGATATATTTTTGTTGGAGAGAGGCCTCGTGCTGCTCTGAAGCATTGGGTTTAAGTTGAATGTTCACACCTAGCTTCCCTCCAACTCAACTGATTTACGTGGGCAAATGTTCAAATGAAAAAAGTTTTCTTAGATCAAAACGAACCTCAATAAGAACCGGAGATATAGAAAGAAAGTATACATACAGTACTATGCATACATAACAAATGTACAAGAGGAAATCACGTTTGAGTTTAACTTGAGAAGGGTAGAAGTTAGGTGATTTGATGACAAATCTGTGCACCTTTCATTTAAAAAAATATAAACACTCAGTTACATAGAGCGGCCGGACGAACTCGGAATAGATTGATTTTTTTTTTATTATATAGATTAACTGAGTCCCGAGAATGGGTGTTATTTTATTTCTGCTATTACAATAGCGAAGGCATGTATTGCAAACATGGTGATAATAGTGAATGGTTAGGTACCATATCTTACGGTTACTAAAAAAAAAAATGGTTTTTTACAAGGCAATGTCAAGCTCTCTCTCTCTTACGGTTACTAGCATCCGACTTATTAACACTTCATTATGGATGAACGGTTTTACTCACGTGTAGTTTTGGACCCGAGGTAGTAAGACGCCGCACTCATTGAAAAAGTTGTGTCCGAAACTAGTCGTGCATTCCCGACCTATATCCTTAATTAAAATTAATACCACTTACGAAAGTCTTTATTCGATTATTTAAACTTGATTATTTAGATAAAAAATATGTTTTGAATTATAATATTAGATGGGATCACATTCACTAACACCCTTGTTCTAATATTACACACTGGTCACTATTTCAGAATAAGTAATTTGTTTTTTTATTTAATAACCTTCTATATTTGGTCATGAGAAAGAAGAAATAATAGCAGGCTGTATGTAATGTTTCTCTTACGGTACATTGTCCTTCGGTATCGTGGGTGCTACCGCTCGCCCACGGGCGCGGACGTGGTGCGCGCTCAACACATGCATACGTAGCACAGGGTTGCCACCACAAATATTTTATTTGATTTTGTAGTTAGTATCTTTTAAATAATTAAAATACATATTACGTAATATAATATTTTTTTTTGTTGCAGATAGATTAAGGCGGATAACAGAGGACTTCATGTTAGATATGCAATTCGGGTATTTCTGATGGCTAGCTGCTAGCTTCCGTTGCGGTGTATTCTAGCCGAAAATTTTCGCAGGTAGTCGTAGGTACTGCAGCCCGAATTTGAACATTTAAGCTAGGAAATAAAGAACCAAATTGTCCTTCATACAAATCCGATTCATATCTACTACATAAACTTCATAGTTATTCGTCGTACAGATCTGGGTCCAAAAAGGTTTCACTCAAATTGCAGGGAAGTGTGGTCTAAAAAGTGGTAGATAAACCGATGGATTAATGTTGTATACATATCAGGAAGATAAGTCAACAACCCTATTATGATACAGTTAGAAGGTGCCTGAGCTTTATCATTTTAATATTATAATGATATTAAACAAAGTATAATATGTTCTTAACGGTTCCTGTTTTCAATTATAATAATATGGGACAGTTTTAAATGAGTGCGAATTAAACCTGGCTGCCCCGAACGTTGCAGAGGAATGCTCTATCTACTGAAGCGCTTTATTTTTTTTGCCCAATTTAATTTGCCTTATGAAAATGCAATCTTTTCAGATTTTTTAGCATTAACATTTCACAGATAGGGTAAACGGTGCAAAAGTTGTAAAGTACAACAATTATGGTCACGTTGGAGAGCTTGGACTTCCCGGGAATAGCTAGTTCTAGTGACAGGTATGTGGCTAGAGCTATTGCTTACAATCAATCCCTACGTATGAGCAATATACTTTACCTTCTCTCCTTGCCTACCTTCACTTTTAAATTACTACCAATAAAAAAAAAATCCCCAAAGTGCCCGGTTGGCTGCTATAGACTTGTCCCCTATAGTGTTTCCCTATATACACTATACCCCGCGTGCATATGTACACTTCACTGGCTCGCCCACTCACTATAGATACGCAAGCTGATACGTCTGCACTCGCCTGTGGCTAATGCAATACTGCCCAACCTGTCATCCCCACAGCAAGCACGAGACAGTGCCCACAACTATTATTTAGTTCTACCCTACATACACTACATCCCCTATTACGTCAGTGGGACCATATTATAGTTTGCAAAATTGGGTGTTTAATACGCCTCATTTCGAGGATACAGGCGTAATTAAGACAAAAAATATTCCAACATCAACAAATATCTAATATTCTTTTAACCCACGTCTTCGATATCAGCGACGGAGAGGCGACCACGGCTAGAGCGCTGTGGGGATGCAACAATAATTTTTAAGTGAAACTACTTAAGAATAGTTGTGATTTGAAAATTCGATGAAACGAAAGAGTTACACTAAAAAGAGACAATGAGATAGAATATAAATAGGTATACAGTGTTTCCTATAATCTTCGTATGCTAGCACGTGTCTTTGCGCCTGCGAACTACGAAGAAAAAGGGACAAACATATTCATAAATAGGATTTAGCCTGCGAGAGAATGAAATAGAAAACAAGTATACAGTGTTTCCTATAATCTTCGTATGCTAGCACGTGTCTTTGCGCCTGCGTACTACGAAGTCTTCGGAAATTGCGCCATAGTCAACGTGGAGTATCATTCACGTGTATCATTTTTGTGCATTTGCATATTAAAATTCGTTGGGTAATTGTTTTCTGAAGTTTCACTTCTGCTGTGTGTGAATTGCACACACGCACATTTCTTTTTTTCTATGAAGCCATCGTTACGCTATAAGCTTCCCTCCGCTGCCACTATAATTAAAAACACTGCCTTTTTTGCCTTAACTACTGTTAGCTATTATGAAATTAGTTCATTCAGTTCATTTATAGGTAGTGTCATTGCCAGTATGTTAATAAATTGAGTTTATTGCCTTTTAGTAGTTTTAAATTAAACAAATCAATACAAGATGTTGCAAACTAGTATTGCGAGATACCAGGGCTCCGTAAGTGCCTACTATCATGCAAACCGTATTCTATGTATATCACACTCCTACCCAATTGAGGTTTAAAAGATTACCTATGTTAGGTATTCGCCAAATATCATGCATGTGTGGAACAAATGAGGTGATAACGTTTTGAGTTTTGACACACATTCTACTAGTAATATTCTTCTTAAATCTCTTGGGGAGTTCTCTGAATTCAATACTTTCCATTTCAATTTTTCATCCAAATAGATCTTCTTATCAAAAATTACGTTTAATGTTTTAATGTACTTTTTGCCGTAACTACCCACATTCAGATAGAGATTTCCATCCTATTGGCTTTATACAAAACAGAGGTCATGCTTAGCAAGCATACTTCAAAATTTTTGAATGCTTTTGTTTAGTAAGCCAGCTATTAATTAGATTTTAAGTTGGTCCAGAAAAGCCCGAGACTAATGTTCCAATAATCGATTATACCTTACTATTTTTAGAGAAAAGATTTTGAGAGACCTTTGTGAAGTTGTGTAAAACACGTAAACAATAGAAGAAGAGAAGAGAAGCAAAAAAGAATGCTATTAGTACATCGCGTACTCGTAAATCGCAGTTCATACACATTGCAAATTCTAAAAGGTTTGTAAGTACTAAATATGACTTACCGTGTGTTCGTTAACAATACATTTTATTTATGGGGATCGACTGATTCCCATAAATAAAGTCACTTGAAATGCTGATCTAGGGATTTTGCTGATATATGCTGGTTAAGTGGTAATGAAATAGTGTATTGATTTTAGTGTTGTACGGAGACTGTTATGATTATCACGAATTTATAAACATTTTTAAATTAAAAACTGCATCATAGGTCTGCCGTGTTTAGTGATCCTTACTGCTGAGCGTGTCGTCGGTTCGAGTCACACCCTGGGCAAATAATTTAAATTTTGTAATGAGCACAGGGCTAATAATTGTGGAATTTATCAACAATATGTATGTATTTAGTAATGTATAAATATGTTTATCAGCAGTCTGGTTACCATGGTACAGGCTCTGCCTAGTTTCGAATCAGACGGCCGTGTGTGAGGTGTCCCAAGTCATTTTTTATTTTAGTTAAATAATATATATTATCTTTAAAGCGATCACTATTATACACCGTTGGCTTAGGTTTAAATTGAGAGAGTTTAAAATAGTTTGTGTTGTGTCTCTTGAGATCACCAGAATCTTTAAAAAGTTTCAAAAGCTGTATTGACATCGGAGGATTAGAAATGCTTTGCAACACAGGACCTCTGAGTCTACGTCTTAAATTCTGATGGATGTTAATACGAGACGAGGCGGAATCTTCTTAAATTGTACTAAATGTGTATGTGTATGTGTATTTTTCTCTTTGGCCAACATAACTATGTTCTAATCAAGAAACAATCAAAGCAAACGCATTATGTAACAAATTTATTCATATCTACTTTTACCCAACACTATGCACACCTGGTCAATCCAGAACAAATGGTAAGTTTTTGACCATAAATCATTTCAACGATACCAACTTCATTTGCAGTTCGCCTAACAATAACTAAGTAAAGTTTACTCATGCCTCGTTTACACAAGACGAGTGAGTGGGGCAAGTCACTCGTACACGCGCCACTCCATGGATTATCATAACATTATGAGTAACGGCCCTACCACTGGTTTACGATGTGGACAGCCAACGGGCATGCGACGTGTCGTATGCAAAACTGATTGGCGAGCGCGAATAAATTTTCGCTGATAAACAACTCGCTTGGACAGTAGTAGTAGAGATTGAAATAAACAAAGTTAGTAAAGAAAATATGTTAAAACTAGATAAATGCTGCGTAATGCAGATTGGTTTATCGTGTTTTATGTCAAGTGGAAATGTTACGAGTTATTTTGTACACAAACATATAATTTAGTGTTTTTCTATCTACAGATCTATTAACTGATATTTACCAATTATTTATTACAGCCCACTCTGTTCGGCTCTTTAGACAGTTTGGCATTATACACAGAGTCACTAAATGTAGTAGGTATTCAAAACCTAACGTTAAAAAACTAAAACGTGAAGGTTCATTTAGTTTGGTGTCTTGGAATAGCGTTCTCTCGTCTGTTACTGGAAAACAGACCTCTGAGAATGCAGAACTCAAACGCAAAAAAATTGCTGTTGCCCGCACTTCCTACATTTTTCCAGAATAAAAAGTAGCCTATGTACTATTCCAAACTATAATCTATCTCTGTAATAAATTTGATCCAGATCCGTTCAGTCGTTTTTGCGTAAAGAAGTAACAAACATCCATCTACCCTCACAAACTTTCTCCTTTACAATTTTAGTAAGAAGTACATCACTCATGCACGTCTTTTATATTTGAAAGTAAGTCTTCAGAAACTATAACATTTGTTACATTATACGCGTATTACTAGCTTTCGTTCACAATAATGTAAAATTTGTTAAACAGTTCGGAGAACGTTCGGGAACAATTTTTTTTCTGGACAACATTTATGTAAATTTCACGATGTTCGGTGAAGTACCTGAGGCGCGAAAGCGTCACAAACATACAAATAAACAAAATCAGTTTTGCATTTAGGTATTGTTATTGTAAGGATTAAGATTACGCTTACAATTAAAGAATTCTCTGATTGACTTCAACTAATTTCATAACTTACATGTTCAATTTATTTTAAAACTTTTACGAAAACCAGTCCAATCTGTAGTAGGGTTAATTTTTTTATTCTAATAAGACTTTTTAGCAAGTCGCCTCCACACACACACTTCTTTCGCTCTCTCTTATACAATTACACCATTGTGTTGTTTTTTAATTTAACCAGGAACAAACATATTGAAATGGTGTTTTTGTGCAACATAAGTTATGCATAATTTCACATAACAGTACTTTAGAATACCTATGTCACTGGCATTTCACACTACACCAATCATACATAGATAGACAATAGACATTCAGCAAACATTTCACCGAGTCTTGCGATACTCGACACAGTCGCACATACCGTATGTCGGTCGGTGCGCGCGCGCGTGATTTGTGTGAGCACTACCAACATCAACACGGCTCGTTTGCGCAGATTGTTATTTACCGCACTTTCTAGGGGTCATTCCACACTGGATTTGAGAGTGATTATTCTATACTAAAAGCTTGGAGAAATTTGTTGATAAGTTCACATTGAAACTGACTAAATACTGGAACAGATATAAAATAGGTGTCGTTGTTGCCTGCAGCCCCAAACCCCCAATGCTATCATGCAATCGGCAGGATTCACTGTTTTTATTTTTTCTCACGACTAGATTTTTATCCAACGTAGTACTAGGACTTTTGGCTTCAGACTTTTTTATTTTGAGCCCGAATTTCCTAACACGACACCAAGTAAAATTCTTGGGTTTGAATTCAACCTCATCTCTTTGAGACAGTTTATGTATGTACAGACAGAATGTAACTGAATTGCTTCTTGGGTCACCTTTGGGTGAGTCATACTGATTTCACCACCACCAATCTGCCTTGCGTGGCGTAGATTAGCAAAAAAATGAGTCTAACTTCTTACTATTTATGATAATTAAACTCATCGTGAAGCCAAGGTGTTTTGATTTAGCTCAAGCCCTGTAATTTACGAAGTATTCATTAAAAACAGAATGTAAAGTACCCAGAAAATTACATTTATGTCCTTATATATTAAGATTAGAAGTAATTTATTACTCTTACAAATGTTAATGTACATGTATTTTGCATCGGTCCACGTCCATTCCATTTTAATCGCAGTGTGAAGCATGCAGCGATAGTGGTCCGACCTTGATACCTTCTTATGGCAATCGCCTGAAGTGGCGAGAAAATAAAGTAATAGAGAAATTAGTTCAACTGCCCATGCGGGAATAGAATATCAATGAACTGTATAGCATACACATATTGGCTTAAAAGAATTAAATCTGTCCGATTAAACCAATATATGTATATATAAATACTAAAAGACTTACAATAACATAATGTCTGAGATTAGATAGAATAGTGTTGGAAATATTTAACCAAGAAACTACTGAAGTATTATGAGATATACTTAATGTATACGAGGATTAGGTTCAGTTTAATTTTCAATTGAACAATTTCTGTTGGTTGGAAGAGCTCTTCAAAACAATTTCTGAAGAGCTCTTGCCACTGGTCCTCCCCTCTCCCTTCCTCTACAGGACAACACGTGCCGGCCTCGGAAGTCACCCCTTCAGAGTGGTAGACATACGCTCTCGCACTCATCGATTCGGGTCTTCCTTCCTGTGCCGAGCAGTTAAAACCTGGAACTCACTACCAGCGCACGTGTTTCCATCCCACTATGATCCCGGGTCCTTTAAGCGGGGCGTGAAAAAGCATCTCACTAGGCCGCCATAGTGCTGGTCACCATGCTGCGCTGTCCTTGTTCGCAGTGAGGATGGTGACCACCACTCTTGTATTCTGCTAGTGCTCAAAAAAAAAAAAAGACATTTGCCAAAATGTTTAATATCGCAAAAACATTAGCAAAATCTTCTTTAGTGAGATCTTCAGCACGGTGCGAATATAAAGTACAAATTTTCAATTAATTCTCATTATCCCCCCTAGATTGTCATCCTCTTCCCCTATTCCCACTTAAAAGGGCGGCAACGCACTTGTGACTCTTGAGTTACAGGTGCCCATGGGCGGCGGTAGTCATTTACCATCAGGTGAACCATCTGCTTGTTTGCCACCTATACCATAAAAAAAAAATTAGAACATGTTGTCTGTTCCAATTTGCATTTTGCATAAATGAGCAATTTTTTTATTTACAAAACTATTTTTGAAACTCTTTAATATTGACCGCGTACCCGCAGGACCTCCAAGTTTGGACCTCGTCTACAAATATGACCCTTTAGACCTCCTTGTACCTTTGGGTCCTTTAAATTTTGATTATGCGTATACTGTAGTGCCCGTTGGACCCTCTATCAAACAACGTGTTCTATTGGCCCTCATTTATACATCTTCGTATAAAAAGTTAAAATACAAACTTGCACAAAAGTGAGACACTTTATCAAAAATAAAACACTACAGAATAAATCAATCAAAATAAATCATTTAGTTACTTCAAATGTGACGTTCATTTATATAAATTTTGTCAAATGTAGTGATTTATTTAGTGTTATAATGAGTCTGGTTTATTTTTCTCGAGATTAATTCCCAACTACCTTCCTCCCTTCCTTTCCCTACCCTCCTTCTCAACGCGGAGGAAACGGCCGCCCACGTTGTCCTGGAATGCGAGGGAGTGGCTACACAACGGGCAAGTATCCTCGCGGGAGCGAGGTCGCTCCTAGAAGCCTGTGAACGCCCCAGGAGGCTTCTGTGCTTCTGGAAGGAACTAGGCTGGGCCAACTAGTCAGCCTATCTGAACGCATAATGGACCGCATATGAGTCTAGATGCGGAAACAGAGCCCTATACCAATACCTTCCTCCCTTACCTATTTGAACATTAAATATCTAACTCACAATTTAAGTGCAATTACGATTAATTTTCGTTAACATTTAATTTGTTTCGAAGAAAACAAAAGAAAAGATCTCACATTAGTCTACTGTCACCTATAAATACGTCATAAAATATACAAACATAAAAACGAATACAAAGAAAGAAAATTAAAGACGGCTTCTAAATTACATTAATTTTATTTAACTTTCATTCTTTCATAATCCTTTCACATAAAAAGAATCTTTAAATTAACGAGCAATCGATTTACGACTATTTATAATGAATGTCTATTTACATTAAAGACTAACAGTATTGGTTTCATACAAATTTTCAGTCTATAACAACTTTTAAAAAGGTATAATACTCTTAGTTTATTTATCCACTCGTACGGGTTTTCACTTTCTAAATAACACCAGGAAACGAGTAAGCACAGAGCCTTAGAAATATATATGCATGTAGGTTAGTACTATTTGTGTACACGTGATATCAACCTGTCGCCAGTCGCCTATGAGTTAGTGAGTGGGCCAATGTCTAAATTATGGTTTCTGTATGCATATGTGCCTTGGAGAAAAGGCTCTCGTTAGTACCGACTCACACTTGATTGATGTATTCAACTCAATATATTCAAGTTGGTTTCTGTGTTGACTTTTTATATGTATGAAGTAGAAAGCTGGTATTGAGTTTGATTTGTATGATAGTTGTAAAGTAAATGTTTGTCCAAGATTGTTTCATTTTAGAGGTGAATGAGTAAGTGTATACCTTGGTCGAACAAAAAAAAATGGGCCGCATTAGGCCTCGTATTTATAGAGTACTCTCTGTAGATTTAGAATTTTGTAATCATACTGTGGCGTGCCTCTAGCAAAGCCCTTATCTCCTGGATTTCTCTGCACGGTGGGCTGTGCCGGCGGTGATCATCCCTAATGGACCACGGCCGAATGGTATGCTCTAGAACTTTCTTTGGTCTTTCTACACACCATCGTTTTATATTATATTCTTTGCAGGTTTACAGTATATTTTTTGCATTAGCAACTATCGACAGGATTTAAAACTGTATTTCTGGTACTGTTTCCTGTAATTTTTATATAACATGAAAATGAAAACATTTAACATAGTCCGAGGTAAGGTTACGGCACATGTGATAAAGCGTTAACCTAGAACAGTTGCAAAAGCAAAAGCAGTTCCCTCGAAGAACGGAAAAATAAATGCAATACTTGGTCTGACTGTACAAATGTGAAGTTTGAACAACATTTATAAGGAAATAAATGCAATACTTGGTCTGACTGTACAAATGTGAAGTTTGAACAACATTTATAAGGAAATAAACTGTGAATCATATCTCTATATGTAGATATTTTCTTTTTATTTAAAAACTAGCAACTCGCCCCGGCTTCGCATGGGTAGCAGAGACATCTTCAAAAATCATCATCATATTTAAACCAATTTACATAACACCTTAACAAATTATATACCTAAACCTTCCTTATGAAGTGCCCTATCTATTGGTGAAAATTGCATGAAAATCCGTTCATTAGTTTTTGAATTTATCGCGGACAGACAGACAGACGCGGCGAAGGACTTTATTTTATAATATGTAGGGATATCATGTCACATTGTTTGTCCGTTTTAAATTAATGAACCGATTTTAATGAAATTTTGCACACTGTGCGGTTTGGTCCAACTTGAGAGATAGGATAGTTTTTATCTCATTTTAAAGTTACATTATTTTTATTGCAATCTACTTAGCCACATCATCGCCTGGCCAGGTAACTAGTAGATATACATATACATATATATTCATGTTGTAGTATAAATTTACAAGCATTAAAATTTTACTGCTACACTTACATTTACTCCCAGTTTCTCGACGCAATATATACAGCTATTAAGAAATGGAGCCAGGCAATAAAGGCCCACGAATTCTCTTTTTCACTTTCTATGAATTACACTGTCCATGATAACAAAACATATATAGCAGTAATAACGATAACTCCACATAACTTCACACATCTCACACACGGCCGTCTGATGCCAAACTAGGCAGAGCCTGTACTATGGTAACCAGACTGCTGGTAAACATACTTACAAACTTCTAAATTAATATTATAGATAAATTACACCCAGACACAGTACAAATTATCGTGCTCATCACACAATCATTTATCCTGGGTGGAAATCGAACCCACGACCTCTGGCTTAGCAGTCAGGGTCACTAACTACTAGACCAACAGGCCAGTCAAACTACTAGACCAACAGTAAGTAAAATGCAAGCACCGTATTAACAGTAGGAAATAAAATTGTTATATTAATGTTCACTTACATATAACTAAAAGAAGAAAAAGGGGTTGAAAGTATTTTGGACAATGGTGCCGATTCTATTGTACACTCGACTAAACTAAAACCTGACTTAATTTCTTCATTTGAAATCAACCTAGTGTTCTTCGTAATAAGGTCTATTTGTTACTAGCATCTATTTCTCAGCGCCGCTAAATTTCACTATAACCAGTCAACGTATACTCAACTTCATTTCCACGCAGCGAGAGTCTTCATTTATTCAAACGCTGTATAATTGCCGTATAAAAACTTGTTCAAAACGAACAAGGATGACGTGTTTTTAATCTACACCTACGAAGACGCTTACTAAAACACAGAGCAAAAGAGATGGCATTCAACGGATAGCGGCTCTCGCTACGTGGTATTAAAGTTTATTTAAGCGTATCAGACATTAGTCGGCAAATAATTTGCTTATTTCGATAGCGACATATGTTACCTACTTGTTTCAATTTGAAATAAGACCTTATTTCTAAGTGTACAAGGTTTACTTCTTATATGAAGAAAATTTAGTGAATTTTAATTTAGCGAGTGAAGTAACAGAATTGAGGCCAATGTATACTGACTCACCGGCTAAAATGGAATCATTTGTAAGCCTTTGCGACTGTTGTATATAATAAGTGAAATCGGGACTTCCTCGCGATAATTTTTTTATGGATGGATATATGATACCTTTTCTTGTTCCGTGACCACAAACGGTACAATGCGGTCGAAACAATGGGTACCTTATAAATATTATCGCGATAAGATGCCGTTTCACACATCTAATCCGAAAATTTAATCTTATGAGAGTAAGCTAGATGAGGATACTAAGGCTGATCTAAAAGATTTTCAAAGCTCATGAAGAATTCATTGCGCATATTTTGTTCGTTTTTAATTGTATCGTTCCAATTTATTTTACATACAAATAAATAATACATTACTCATGAATCATACGTAAAATAGGTATTATTAATAAATAAAAGTAATGCACCAGTAGTAGGAACAATAAACAGTGATTGCTAATAACGTCAATAGCACGTTGCGACAACACGTCGAGTGTTTGTTTGCCGCGCGATATGTACTAACGCCTTGACACGTCATTCAATGTTCAATTGCAATAGTCATGTCATTTACAGTTGTTTTGTTACAATGCATTAATTTAAACGACACATTTCGATAGTACATGCTAATAAGTTAATTATTCTTAATAGAGAACAGTATGAGCGTTGGGTAAAATTAATAACTGTATAGGTCTGAGTCACAAAACTTTTAAACACATTTTTACGTTGTAGTAACTCAATTTAATTTCATTTGCTGAATAATACCGTTTTTATGTCTTCGTAAAATGTCAATCCTTAATATAGTTTAGATACCAGATAATATCGAGATAGGTATGTATTTGGAAATATCCAAACTTATATAAGTTTGTATTACTGGTAATAGACTTATTATTATACATAGGGATTCGAAGTAATAAACAGTTATCGTCATTAACTGCCGTCTGACGTTAAAATAGGACTGCAAACGTCAAGCGTGTGTTCAGTAGTGCACATAGCTTCATAGTTATGGTATAAACTGAATCATAATTATATAGTTTTATTACCGTGGTCGTTATTTGAATTTGTTTATATAAAAACCTTTAATTTAAAAATACAAATAATAATAATAATAAATATATATTTAAATGAATAAAGAGAATAATAATAAGTAAACACATCTCACACACGGCCGTCTGATCCGAAACTAGGCAGAGCCTGTACTATGGTAACCAGACTGCTGATAAACATACTTATATATTTCTAAATACATACATATTATAGATAAATTACACCCAGACACAGAACAAATAACCGTACTCATCACACAATTATTTGTCCTGTCCACGACCTCTGGCTAAGCAGTCAGGGTTACTAACCACTAGACCAACAGGTCAGTATGCAGTAGCTGTATTAAAGCAGTAAATGTATTAAAATTTAATTACAGTTTTAAATGAAATATTCCAAAACGTTTTTTACTGCTACTCCCGTAACGATTGAGAAGGCGAGAACGTTTTAGATAGAACCGTAAAAATAACTCTTTTGCATAACTGTCAATTGCTAACAAAGTGAAGCAACCTCCAGACATTAATTTTAATTTTATGAGATACCTATACAAAAGAAATAACTTGGGGAATAAAAAGTAAAATTCTTAGTTCTCTTTGTATTGAGCTAATATATTTTTTTACATAATTTGGAGGATTCATCTTTTTTTTTTCTTTTTTAATAAAAGACAACTCCCGCATTAAGAATTATTCCTGTGTCGCAGGGGACAAACATACAAACAACGGCCTCAAAGAACACCCAGACTCAGGTGGGAATCGAACCCACGACCTCTGGCTCAGCAGTCAGGGTCACTAACCACTAGACCAACAGGCCAGTCATTTGTAATGCAATGGTCGCGAAATAGATCTGTAAGTATCTCGTTTGTATGTTGCACGTCATCGCACGTCTAATAGGAGCCGCCTTGGAAAGAAAGTTTGACTTAGTAGACCGATGAACTGCTTAATGTCTAGGAAGATTTTTTTAAAGACGTGTAGGGGATACTTATGTTTAGCAGCGGATGTATCACCGCTGAGCTATCGATGAAAACGCTTGAAAATGTAATTGCAATAAAGTGAAATTAATTTAAATGGATAATATGTATGTAAACATTCTCTCCATATCATTATTACATACAAAATCTTTAGATTATCATGTGGGTTATAAATATTGTAATATAATAATATTATTACTTTAAGTTGAACATCCACATTAAAATAAACTAATACTAGCAACCCACCCCGGCTTCGCACGGGTAGCAGAGACATCTTCAACAATCATCATCATAATTCAACCAATTTACACAGAACCTTAACAAATTATACACCTAAACCTTCCTCATTGATCGCTCTATCTATTCTTGAAAACCGCATGAAAATCCGTTCAGTAGTTTTTCAGTTTATCGCGAACACACAGACAGACGCGGCAGGGGCCTTTGTTTTATAATATGTGGTGTTACAGACGCACCTCGCCAGTTGGTGTACTTGTCCTAGTGGCCTATCCAACCACAGGACATATGGTACATACGGGTACGCGACCCCGGCCTCTTCGAGCTACTGCAGTCTCAGTCCCGTTCCTCACCAGAGACCTACGGTATCCCCCACCCTAGCTTCCTTCCCCTATCCCAATATACCATGTTCCTTTTTGCCCGTCTGAAAACGATAATATTCCCAAGGACAGTTAGAGCGGCCGGCCAGAAAAAAAAATTTGCTAAAACCTTGTGCAGTATAAAAACAAATTGCGCCGATAACAAACAAAAGGGCCCAAGGGTAGGTAGATGATGATGCGCACCTCGCGTGCTTCACTACATATTATAAAACAAAGTCCCCCGCCGCGTCTGTCTGTCTGTCTGTTGGCGATAAACTGAAAAACTACTGAACGGATTTTCTTGCGGTTTTCACTAATGGACAGGGTAATTCATGAGGAAGGATTAGGTGTATAATTTGTACCCGTGCGAAACCGGGGCGGGTTGCTAGTTAACAACAAATCTACAATTTTGATAAAAGTTTCTAATTATGTAATCAAACAACTATACGATCTAACAAATCTGTAGATACAGAGTAAAAGCACGAAGCGATCCCATTACTTAGCCTCAGTTCGCATATGCAAATGGACCAGTCCACTATAAATAACAAAGTTTTGATTAGAAAAGCCTTTAAAACACCATGTATATTCATACGTACATTAATTATGTATCTGATTTATGCGGAGCAGATACATGTATTATTGATGTGGTTAAGAAGCTAGTGGATCATTTTAATGATCTAGTTGTGGATCGGTTTCGTGTTTGGGTTTGGTTATGACTACACAATCTACATATGGATCTATCACAAGTCTACATATGGAGTACCGGTGTCATCTCTGAACGATCATCAAAGAATTATTTGACATGATGCCCACGGCCGCGATCTCCGACCGCACCGCTCGGGGCCGGCAGGGCATTCATCCTTACACTTTCGAACTTAAAAAAGGACCCAACGTGCCTCAAGAAGTTTTCACTTCAAAAATTGGATATGGTAACTGCTTACCATCACGCGGGTCGTTTGTTTGTTTCAGTGTTCAAAAAAATTATAGAGGTACACAAGTGTATGTTTATGTTGCGTTCAACAAACACAACCTTTATGCGTTAGTGATATCCGCGTCAAAACGCATTGTTTAGTAACCGACTAAACATTCGATTTTGTTTTTGGTTTGAATTTGAAATTTGAAAAAATGAATAACTGGCAGTGGACGTTGAATGATTGAAGTGATGACTAAACTAATAAAATTGTGTCATCACTTCAACCCGTTTACCCGTGTGGGGCTCAAATAAACTCGATATAATAATTGCAGTTGGCGAGACCTCATTAACTACATAGACAATGTAGTCAATAGTTTTACAATTAGCGAAATTAAGGTTTTAAAACAGGTTTTGTGTATTAAAACGTAACACACCATCTGCTAATATATAGGTACTTTCAATCCGTGTCGTATTTTTTTTTTTATATAGAATAGGGGGCAAACGAGCAGATGGGTCATCTGGGCACCTACAACTCAAGAGTCACAAGTACGTTGCCGGCCATTAAGGTGGGGGTAGGGGAAGGGTGGAAGAGGGGGAGAGGGGGGAGGGAATCGTATTGAGTTTTTTTGTATTTTTCATTAGCTGTCTATGTTTTTTAACTCGAACCTATCAAATGTTCAACATGTGACTACAAAAGGTTAACAAAAGAGATTCTAAATAAAAATATTTCTAAACGACTTTAATTGGATTCTTGACGCGACGGTTTCTTGTGTGCGATTACAGAATATGTTTTTTTTTATTTGATGGGCTATATTTCTAGATTAAGATTTACACATGTATACTTAAGGATGTTGGTTGTAGTCAAAAGTACAACAATCAATCATTCTTAATCAATAACAGATCAGAGATTCGCAGATCAGATTTGATTGACTCTGTATTGCGCATTACAGTAAAAGGAACAATTATAATAAAACAAATACATTGGTAATAAAGTATTTAATCTTTGTGCAACGAATTATTTGCATCCTGTCGTTAATTTTAAATTGAAATTCACTTAAATGACGTCATTAGTTCTTTACTACTTACGGCTCGCAACTCTCGCTTCATTCTATGGCTAAGTAAATCTATATATGTATGTCAACTGGCTTCTTGCTTTACTGATTCTGACTGCTGAGCCAGAGGTCGTAGGTTCAATTCCCACCCAGGACAAATAATTGTGCGATGAGCATGATTATTTGTTGTGTGTCTGTGTGTAATTTATCTATAAAATGTGTGTATTTAAAAATATATAAGTATGATAATCAGCAGTCTTACCATAGTAAACGCTCTGCCTAGTTTGGGATCAGTTGGCCGTGTGTTAGTTGTGCTAAGTTGTTATTATTATTTCTTCTGGTTATTTCCTCCTTTGTTGGTCACGGATTTTTTTTGTTTAGTATCTATTCACTAGGTTGTGTTAGCAATAAAAAAAATATAAAATAATTTCCGTAACTTTACGGAGCTTTATTATTATAAATAATTAAATGAATTACCATCGTAATTGACTTCTGAAATACCATAGTATATCTAAATAGATAGCTAAAACTGTCGATTTAAAAAATAAAAAGTAGGTCGTGTCATTCTCTGGTTCTTGAATAGGAGTTCAGAAGATACATTGCTACGCGAGGAAGAGATAAACAAACAAATATATTTCAGTACTTATATTATTATTAAAGTTTTTCAGTGTACCTACTACGCAATTTGGATACTAATGTCTGTGTGTCAACGAAAAACGGTTGTCAAATATACCTGTTTGATTATCCTGTCAATTGTTAAGAGGTTTAAATCACGCGTAACGGAATACAGTTTTATCTTTTTAACTTTTATGGCTTTTTTACAGTGGGATCAAATTCAATTAAGCCTGATATATGCTTACAATTAAGTATGATTATTTTCTATATTGTAATAAATCCGAAAGTTTTTTTTTGGTGGAATGAGCAAATCCCTGGAAATACAAGTTGGATTTGAATTCTTTTTAATTATTTTATAGCCCATTTCTTGAGGGAAGTTATATGATACTAAATATCACGCTACAGCCTTTAGGAGAGGAGCACTGACCATAAACATGAGTGAGACTGCGAGAAACAGCTAGAACGGTAAAATCTACGCTAGTATAATAAAGCTGAAGAGTTTTTATTTGTTTGTTTAAACGCGCTAATCTTGGGAACTATCTGTAAGATTTCAAATATAAGGGCTACTCAATATCTTTCGCGTCTACATATGAACAATCTCAACACCATTATTTTTACTTGTACATTGCTAGAAACCCAATTCAACAGCAAAACGATAGCACCACCCTAGTAGTGCTGACTAAGCAAGGTTTTCTGTAGAATGAAGGTTCTACACGCATTAGGAAGCTGCAAAAATAATTAACATTTATTTTGCTGTGTATTGTACGTATGTACACAATATGTATTGTATGTACACAAAGTAATTTAATCCGCTCCAACTTATAATCCATGCTAACGTTCTCTAGTAGTGATCGCTTTAAAGATATTATGTGACTAGAATTTAAAAAACTATTTAATTTAAAATAACTTCAGACACCACACACACGGCCGTCTGATCCCAAACTAGGCAAAGCCTGTACCATGGTAACCAGACTGCTGATAAACATACTTATATATTTAAATTTATCTAAATACATACATACTATAGATAAATTACACAGACGAAAAGATCATGCTCATCACCGAATGAACCAACGATATCTGGCTCAGCAGCCAGGATTACCATCCGCCAGACCAACAGGCCCGTCAATTGTAGGATAACATAAAATTTTTACTTATAATTATGCTTATTTTCTCCCTTTAAATCGACGTTACAGCTTGAAGTCAGCAAAAAGAACCTGTTACAATAATGACATGTAGGTAACACCGGTGCAACGTACTGTGCGTAAGTCGGCGTGCGTTTGCGCAGTGTACCGGCTACCGGTAGCGTTGTCAACTATTATCGACGAGACGGTGGCCAAAGTGTCGACAGCAGAGAATGATTAAAGCTACAGCCGCGTGGCGTTTATCGTTTCAAAGTATCGAATATAAACCGCTTCGGGCTTTTTCTTATAATAGTATTAACGATTTACTATATATTCTCAGTGGAAAATACTTCTTATTATATTTAAGTTTCAGTTTCACCAGTATTAAATTCTGACTATACATCTCATACTTACCTACAAAGGGTCATATGGGGTTGTTATATATTGCATTTTTTTATCTGACTAGTTTTTCATAGTAATTACGTTTGTGAATGAAAGTGATATTTGTTACATTAATTTCAAGTTTAGGTTTCACAACAGTCTATCAGTTTTTAGTGCTTTCATTGGTAGCCAGACGTTTGGATAGGCCAAACGTCTGGCTACGATGGCGGACCAGTTGGAGTTGGAGTTGTGGAGCTCGCTAAGATGTGACTGAGTTCCGTGATTACTGAGTTATCTAGTCTACTGTAAGTCATGACTGGTCAACTGAAAAAAAAACGCCTCAAGGAACTTACACATTTTGGGTTTATGTAGACTTGGATCCTATGCATATGTTAATTTATTTATTCATTTCTGTTTTTGTAAACTAAGGATATTAAAACTAATTAAAAAATATGTGTAGGCATACATCCTATTTACATGCAGTTTCTTAAAACCGGAACGAGCACTCGGACCCCATGAATCTAGCGTCTACCCCAAACGGCTCAAAACGTAATCGGATCCTTGAGTTTGTATAGGCGTTTCTCCTCAAGGCTAGTCATAGAAAATGACACAGTTTTACCAGAACTAATTGACGTGCAAAAGAGATACTGAAAAGATCTATAAAAATTTCTCAATATCTATAAAAATTAAATTGTTTTACGATTTATAGGTACGTCCTGAGATTGGCGCATTAAATACAATTACAGTTATACTCGTATATAGCAAGTTCAGATTTATAAAGAGTGGTAAGGCTGTATCCAAATCATAAACCGTTTGAACGTAAGCCCCTTTGCGCTATCCATTTAGGTTTTTTCGCTAACACAATAACTGCTATCACAGTACTTTTTATTGAATTAAAAATATGTCGCGTAGGCGTTGCAGATTGACTTGGTGACGTATTTACTACACCTACGCCAAAAGTGACGCAGAAAACACCTCGCGTCGTTTACGTCAATTTGGTTTTTAAATGCTCCCGTTACTTCGGTACACAGTTTGATTATAATCTTGGTTTATTATTAGGTTCAAAACTCCTTCATTTAAAAAAATATATATAAATAAAGATATAGGTATTATTAAAAAAGCCAGGGTGATGATGAAAAAAAATCCATATACAGAGGGTAGTTATTTAGAATGAACATCTCATCATTTCCTATCTATCCAACATTATTACGTTCAAAAGCATAGCACTCGATCAGTTCTCGGTCGAGCGCGCGTCAAACATTATCGACGGGGAAGTATCGACATTGTAGATTTATGCGACGGGAACGGCATGTGTTAATTAATATCTAACAACTAATATCGGAGTTTCTCCTGTTAGGTGAAACTGGATTTGCGGCTTGACTTTGTTCTGGTATTCGATTAACGTGTTTGATTGTTGTTAGTCATATACGATTATGTTTAATCGTTTTATGTTTAATTGATCATTTAAGCATATCGTTCATTGAGGGCACATACTGATTTCTGAATAGTTTGAATTTTTTTTACTCATGCCTCTATTTTTTTTTTTATGGTATAGAGGGAAACGAGCAGACGGGTCACCTGGTGGTAAAGGACTACCGCCGTCCATGGGCACCTGCAACTCACGAGTCATAAGTGCGTTGCCGGCCTTTAAGGGGTAGGGGAAGGGGGGAAGAGGGGGAGAGAGAAGAGTTAGGGCCTCCTTTAACCTCACAAGCAATGCAAGCATTGCTTCACTGCCGGTTTTCTGTGAGGCCGTGGTATCACTCCGGTCGAGCCGGCCCATACCTGCCAAAGAATGTCTCTCCCATGCTTATTTGTACTAAGGTGGAAAACAGGCACATGGCCCGTTTGATGTTAAGCGGTTAGCAATATCTATAAAACTCAGTACCTAATAAATATAGTTCCATTTATCCTTGGACCGAATTCAATATTAGGCTCGTAGTTTCTATGACCATGTAAAACCATGTATGGACCATGCAAAGCATATTGTTTGATGCATATTATAATTTATGAATGAAGTTGCAAAAACCTCGTATATTGAGTGCCAATAGTAGCCATATTTACGTGTAGTAGTAAAAAACAAATAGGCAGTCATGGGACTGTCGACAGAACTGAAAATAAATACTTATAGTAAATATTGTAAAAAGTAGAAACAAAAATTGCGCCATCTGTGAAATTTGCCTTAACTAATATATGGATGATTAGTATATATCAAACTACAGTAGTATCGCACAGAATCCACAGATGGCAAAAGTATTTTTTTAAATTTATGAAACTCGGACACATTTTCGCTCAGGGTCACGTGTCCTGACGCGGACACATTTTCGATCATTGTCACGTGTTCTGACGCGTTTTTAACATTTTTTAAACATCCCAAAAAGTGTACAACGCCGCTAAAGAAGTTTTCACTTAAAAAAAACAACTTGAAAAAAGTGAGGTAATGATGGTACGGCTTACGTAGTAACTACTTAGTAATCTATGGTACACTGGTACGGTACCTAGTTTTAAAAGACAACATGTTGGATGACTGTCCAGCACGAAGCACTGCTTCGTTTATTTGAGAAACATGTAAAAATAAACATATTTCAAAAAAAGAAACACATATTAAGTCTCTACTCTAAGTAAATAAGTCGAAAGCACTGGAGTTGTCTTTATAAAAAGACAATTGTATTTTTTGCAAAATAATCAAAGTAAACATTTGCGGCAAAATATCCACATATTTAAAGTAACGGCTTATAGTTAGTAAGGTTTAACTTGTGTGCAGTAAAAGACCACAGTAATAGAGTTTTATGGGACACTGTGGATGCAGATAGAGTTAATTTATAGCACTTTTGAGAGTACCCACTAATTGTTTTCTCTTTTGGTCTTTGAGAGGAATAGTAAAAACTGTAGAGTGGTACTTTGACTTTTAAAATTTTATAACTGTACATTACTATTATATACTCATTCGGTTCATAGATTTGTTAAACCGTTAAAGAAAAAGTTCGATACTAATAAATAAAAATAATATTTAGTATTTGATCTCTTTGTAATTATAAATATTACTTTGATATTAGAACGCATTAATATTTTTTTTGCTTTTAATAAAAATGAGTATAAATACTTATAGTGCAACTCTATTCCTCTAGACTAGTACTATTCAGCTAAGGCGCTAAGAAGATTAAGGGTTGATAGGTTAGTTTTATTTACGTGAGTATGGATTGGACATTCCATTGTGCTGCCGTATTCATATGCCAACACTAGATTTATACCTTTACAAACTTATACATGCATCTAAAATCAGCATTTTTAATAAAAATAGTCTTTATCACATTACATTAAAGTTTATTTTAATTAAATAATACAGTTGCGAATGGTAATATTAAGTTTGTCAAAGACGAGAATCAAATGTATGGAGACTAAGATCTTCGAGTAGAACTAGTAGTTTATTTATTACTATTGTTAATTTAATTATTTTGCTTTGAATAATTATTCGTTTAATAGCGTTTGATAGACTATGTATATAGTATTGTGTGGGCGCTGGTAATATGATACTGTGTGAATAGTAGGCAAAGTTTATTTTGTTGAACATTTAAGTGACAAAGTCTTTAGTGAGCACAGGTATAATAAATACTTCTTTGAAATCGTCTGCATATTGCACTTCATGTCTCCATAGACTTTTTGCGAATAGAAAGGTTTTCTTTATTTTATTCGTTTTATTTTATTGTGCGGCAACCCTCTCGGGTCATCACCCCACCGGGGCCGCCGGTGAAGTGGTATGTCGGAATCAAACTAACTAAAACCACACGATGTTCCGTCATAAATGAGTCTATTGCAAGGGACTCGGGTATACCCTAGAAAGGAAGTCCCCGAGAACCCCGGCAGACCTTGGCCGCTGAAAATATAAGGTAATAACCAATATAAAAGATAAAATAATTTTAAAAATTTGATAGCGTTTACAAAATAAACAGAACTTAATTATTGATTAGATTTTTATATCTAATACTATCTGTTGCCCGCGTTCGTGTGGAAATATATTGTATTTCCACGCGAACGCGGGCAACCGTACATTTTCGGGAATAAAAGTATGTGCTAGACTATAATCTATTTCTGTGCCAAATTTCATCCAGATCCGTTTAGCCGTTCTAGCGTGATTGAGTAACAAACATCGTACTTTCGTATTTATAATAGTAGTAAAGAAGTAAGGTTCTCTTGTCTCTGGTTAGATTTCCGATAAATCCGTAAAACATAGTTTAATGTTTTTTGTTCTCGTTTAAACCATCCTTGTTGTAAATTATTTTTAAAACAGTAGTGTTAATTAAAATGTTTTAATTAGTTATCGACAGTCGTATATAATCGACAGATATTTCCTTAAGGCGTATAGTCGGAAAATGAAGCTAGAAAAGTACCTATTAAGAGGAAAGTTAACAAAACATCGCACTAATCTTTTTAATCTGTAAGTTGATATTGCGTAACTTGAAGCCCTATTGTGTTGTCTATAGACTTCTCGTAATTAAGTGTTGATTGGTTTTATATTACCGACTCTTCATAAACAACGATATTGAAAGGGTTTGAAAATCCTTGAAGTGTTATTCCGATTTATATTTTTAAAATGGTATTTATATAAGTACCTTTTTTTCTGAGTATTTACTTAGGTTATGTTTTCTTAAATTTGTAGGTTATCTGTAACCTTCAAATAATTTGAGAAACCATTTTGAATTTCTGTACAGTGGCTACCTCGAATTTTATTACGATAGCAAGTTTAAACAATATGGAGAACTTGTAAGTTCATTAGAGTGAGAGACATATAAATTTGGAATTATTCTTGTAACTTGACGTATTCTAGTTTTGCCCTTTTTCTATAAACTTTTTTTTTAACTTTTTTTTTAAATAAGTATACCTCTGCATCGACCGCAGTAAAACGTTGTAATAAATATATCAAAGAAACTTGTATACGTTCATCATATATGTGTGTACAATCGCACTGTAAATTGTCCGTACGTTAGAGGGAGGAATGTTAGTGCTTATATGCTTATATGTTATTCCATAATACATATAATCTGCCTGCGTCCCAAATGCCAAGTTTAATCCAAAACCATCCAGCTATTTTAGTATGAAAAACTGACAAACATAATTCAATCACCCGGACTGAAAACCTTTCATATTTATAATATTAGCGGGAAATAGTATGAGGATTGACGTCATAGTTAAATTATGCGATTTCTTTCATAATAAAAAACTATATTATCTATCAGCAGTAGGTAATTTACTACTTTCCTAACTAACACATCCAGAGCCACAACAACCATTTCAATCTGTCTTAAAATATTCATACTTAATCTCGACTAAATAATAAATTTTCTACCATTTGATATATCGACACAACTGTAGCAAAACACCAATAAACACTTTCTCCTGCGCCCGCACACGCGACCACGACCGGTCCCAGGTTCGATTCCCGATAACAGCTCTTTTAATGAGAATACCAGACAATTGATTTATTGCACCAGATCTGCTTGTAGACGAAACCAGCTGATATGAAGTATTTACTGGTCTATATTTGAATCGTGTTATTAATACTTTGGTACAGTCAATTTCAAGAGGTGGAAGTCACAACAATCCACACACAGTTTACTTAGACTCAGGATTAACATTCTAGACACAGTATTTATCCAAACTTGTACTATATAATAATTACAATTTCCCAATTAAGCGAATTAAAAAATGGTGGTGACAACTATACTGGCAGGTTGTACATCAATACAAATAAATAAAATTGAAGTCTGAATCTGTTTGTAATATCAAAATAATAGTTTTTATAAGCTCGTACAGTTATTTGCACTACTTATGCCTACAAATCAATTTTTAAATTTTTTATCTGTCTGTTTGTTCCAGCTAATCTCTGAAATTCGTATACCGATTCCCACGGGACTTTCACTGGCAGATAGCTGGTGTTATAAGGAGTAACTTAGGCTGCTTTTATTCTGGAAAAAAAATTAGGGTTCCGCGGAAGATATGTAAATATCTACAAGCGAGCGAAGCCCCGCGGGAACTGCTAACTGCTATATAATAATATAAAAAGTGAACAGTTATAGTACTTTTAAAATCATTTATGTATACCGCTATCACAATTTACACATAATTTACAACAAATGCTAAACATACGGCATGCAAATACAGCAAATTGGTTAGCTAAACAGGATAATTAGTAATGTCAACAACATACGCTACGAACAAAAAATACGCTAAACGACATTGAAGCAAAGTTGCCCAGAGCGATATTTCGAAAGTTAATTCTATTGGGCGTATAATTTGCTGCTGATTAAATTATCCCATTAGAACCGTTACATGTAAAAAAAGTCTCGCAACGCAGTTCTTCTACCGCAAAAAGTTGTGAGATCTAATAGTTATCTAATTTGTCAAGTAACAAAATTTTATACTGACCGTGTCAATATTAAAAATCTTTAAAAAAAAAAAAAAATAACTTAGGCTAAACACTAATTGTGTTGAAAATTTGTGTGACGTCCGTGACAAAATCAAAGAACTTTGATTTTTATAAGTTTTAAAATACAGGTTCAAATTGAATGTAATTTATGAACATACTTAGTTATATTATGCCATCTTGGTCTCTTAAAATTCTAGCTTTATCTACAAAGACGTTACAGGGGTGTCGAAAACGCCCTAAATGGCTTGAAAAAAGGTTGTTACGGCCGCGAAGTTTTTTTTTTTTAAGACTTGATGAATGACTGCTATTTAAGTATAAAACATCCGCCTAACTTAAAAAACTTTCTCAAAATACGTAATTTTTTGTTTAATTATTTTAACTGTGACTGACGTCGTCCAGCAAAAAATAAGCTACAAATATTTGGCCTCTTACATTTATAACTTTACGCAGTCAGTTTTTGCGAACGAAGTCCTTCACTGACCCACTAGCTCGCAGCCATTTGTAAGAACTATCATTTTAATCCAATTAAAGACATGATTATCATAAAAACGCACGTAGCGGTCTCTGTAAGTGCACATTATGTGCTTACCAATAATCATTTAATTACGAAGGTAAATAGATATCGGAATGCGAGCCATTACAATAATGTATGCATACGACATATTCTAATCAAATCTAATGTGGAAAGCCTTATTCTGGAACGGATAATATATATGCTGTGTCATTTGAAAGGTAAATTTATTTGATATTAGATTGAAATATTTTGAATATCTTTTTACAAGTGCATCAAATTGTAACCGCGACCTCGAAGTCTGCTGTACATCTAATTCATATTTAGTGCAAGGCTAGCAATACATTATATAGAAATTGAAGAAACCGTACCAAGACACAAATAGCTTAGGAACACGGCATAGTCGTGGGCTCAAGTCCCGTCCTTTTTTAAATTTAAAACTTCTAGAAAAGCTTACAGTTAGATGGAGATAGATACGAATTGCTTATTTTACATTTCATCTGCATGTAATTAGGAATATTCAGTATAACCTTGACGACGAATTCTCAAGAAAATAGTTCCCTAATGGACCCAGTCACTCATATCTCAAAATGGTTGATGTATTTAATGATATTTTAGTTATTTTTACATGGAGTTTTATTAAAAAAAAGTTAAAATGTAGTAATTGTTTTTAAAATTGCGCGACTTCTATGAACGGTAGATTTGTAAATCGGGTCTGATAGGAGATAATATTTATAAGGTATTATGCTTTTTTTGGTTATCCGATGTTTCTACTTAATTCACAGTTAACCCGTTCACACGATTGGTGCAATCGTGGTCACGGGCTAACGATCTTTGCAATTCGGTTGATTACGATTAGGTCCCGAATTACACATCTAATAATTAATATATGGAGTTTATAGACCTAGACTTCACCATTATATAGTTAATCAGTTACCTCTAACTACATATAAATCTAATTAGCAATTAACGTCGGTCGGACGGAATAAGGCGCCAACCTGTAGCTCCTCGGTACAGGACGCGAGGCGGGAAGGGAAACGCTCCGGTTTACTAAATATTCTATTTACATATTGGCCTGATAAACAGAAATACATGGAGTTGCTGTTTAGTTGTCGAGAGTACAGTTAGCTTAGTAATTATGAGAATGAGTCAGTAGATGAACAAGGTCAATTATGTATGTTGGTACTAGTTGTGAATATTAACATTTATAATTAATTTAAGGATGGCCTGTAACTTGGCAACAACAGTGGTGTGGCTTGTGTGCTACCAGCCAACAACTCTAAAGATCCCTATTTAATGTATTGACTGGCCTGTTGGCCTAGTGGCTAGTGACCCTGACTGTTATGCCATAGGTCGTGGGTTCGATTCTCACCCCAGTCTGGGTGTTCTTTGTGTCCGTTATTTGTATGTTTGTAAAGTCCCCCGCGACATAGGAGTAATTCCTAAAGCGGGAGTTGTCTTTCAATAAAAAAAAGTACTTATTGAAGAATCTATGACTGTCCAATTTCTCGTTAACAGATTTATTCAGAAAAAAATAGTTTAAGAGGTATATGAAATAGTGTCTAAACCTATACAAATACAAACACCATGTGCAATAACACTATCTAAACTACGGCCCAAATTCAAGCTAAAATTTAAGGTGCCCTACCTCCTTTCGCAGCGCTCAGATATGCTCCTGAGCTAAGAAGATTATACCCAATCCAATAGGAACATTTAAAATTGTAAATCATAAGTATAGACTTAATTCTGTTCTAGTATTCAGATTTTATGTTACTGCTGCACAAATCAGGGCCTATTACCATACAGACATAGTAGCTAGCGTTTTATACAAAATTATACCATGTGTTTCAGCCTTAATTGGGTATTTGTACAGAATGGTTATTGCCTTCTAATGGAGCAAATGGTTATTGATGTTATGGAGCATATAGACCCGTAAGTACTTAGTATATGGTCCCGGACCAGTTGATAGGACATTATACTAATATATTCCGAGTTGAACATACTAAGAACATGTCTTAATAATGTGTAGGCGCTCAACCAATGCGAATGTAGGTGTTTCATGGTAGGGTTTAGAATATTTTGATTTTATACAAATTTTAATTACTCGTCTTTGATGTTAAGCAAATTGAAAGACGACTATTTATCACGCTCTACCAAATTTTGGAAGTAAACCATCATCTCAACGGGTTTTCATATGATATTTACTTTAATAATAATAATAACTTTAGACCTCACATACGGATCTGATCCCAAACTAGGCAGGGCGTGTACTATGGTAATCAGACTGCTGATAAACATACTTATATATTGAACAAGAAATTATTGGTCCTGGGTGAGAATCGAACCGGTCCGTCGTTTTATGTCCTTGTAAAAATTGTATTTCCACTACTGTATTGTCATCGGTAAAAAATGCATGATCACATCGTGTCTGTTCTGTGTGTGCAAAATTTTGACTTCTATTCTTGTACCGTCAACGGTAAAATAGTTTATTTCATTGTTTATTAATGTGTTCAGTGTTTTTCCTAAAAATATTATATAGACAAACACAAAAAAAAAAAACTATATTTCATCGATTCTCCTATATCTCCTCCTATATCCGGTGTATATATCTCAATGTTCTGTAGTGGTTTACCCGAGGGACTACAGTATGAGGTTCTTCAAAAAAAGAGTCTTGAGGTTTTTAAAGGGTCGGCAACACGCATGCAAGTCCTCTGGAATTGTAAGCGTTCATAGGCTACGATAATCGCTTACCATCAGGCAGGCCGTATACTTGTTTGCCACCGCCAAGTTAAAAAAAAACCGATACTCATAGAAGTAAGAAAGAAAGAAGAGAGAAAGAAAATCCGTTTATTTTGGTGCTGAGACACAAGTTATACCAATTAATATACCTATATCTATATCTATAAGTGTATCTATAAAAAAAAAAACAGAAATCGGAATCGAAAATACATTAAGTAGGTACATTAAAGGAAACAGTATAGGAACAATAACGTGTCTCGCGTTAGCACCAAAATAGGTGTCCAGTAGCGAAAGTTCTATCACTGTATTGTAATCGGTAGTAGTTCTGGTTCTACTATTGTCATCTACTAAGTACTTTATATTACACCAGTGCGGCAGCGTAAACTCAGTCTGTCACTTAGTTTTAAGCTCGATTTCTGCGAAGTCTACCGGGTCTAATTGTGAATCTAAAACCATCTTGGGATACACAAAAAGAACACCAAAATCGGTCATGCCATTCAGGAGGAGTTCAGTAACATAGCTTAAAGATACGTAGATTTTCAAACCCATTGGATATATATTAATAAATAAATAAATAGAGAAATAGATATCTACATATATATGTATTTATATATATACTTCTCACACAGTGAATAATAATATGACCGCAATGCTATCACACGACAATTTCCTTTTTCACTGCGACTGGTTCAATATGCAAAAGTCAAGACGAGTTATAGAGCAGTCATTAGATGTGCAGCACATTGTACAGGATGTCTCGAGGCCAACTCCCGAGATCTGATACATACACCGCACCCCGCTTTCTATGGCTGACCACATAAACTAGAGTATAAATGTGAGTAATTTTACAACAAATAAAATAAATTTAATTTAGAATAAACAAATAAATATTGTATTATTAAAAAAACCTATGATAGTTTTAGTTTGCGTGAATGCAAATACACGCAATCATAGGCGTACCCAGCATTTCGCCCAGGGGAGGGGGCAAAATTAGTTTTTTGTATGTCCAGGTCAATAATTTTACTCAAAATTACCTTAGAACTAAGCTTGTTAAACCCCGACCCCCGTCGCCCCTGCTCGGTACACACATTGATCATCACATGATTTCAGCCAACTAGGTCTATTTCTGAATAAAAGCCTCTACTGAAGACTGAAGACTTCCCAATAAGAGTGTGCTATGCTACTTCCATCGAACTATGTTTATCAGGCGGGACATACACTTTAGGTTTGGCCATGTTATTCATTTTACTCTTCGATGTTTCTATTGGACAATAAAAAAAGTAAATTGTTATTATTATACGCTCCGTGTGAAAAGAAATAATTAGGTCGTCGTTATGGAAAATAATTCATTTTGTCTTTCTTTTTTTCGTTACTTTGTTACTTGAATGAATGTGTTTTAATAAATATTAGAGATCGCGTGGTGGTCTAATCTCGACCATGGTATTTTCATTGGCTAGTATAACTTGAGCTGTCTTTGTATAGACTTACAATGACAGGTCAACGCATATACTGGATGCGTTTAATTTCATTAAGCCGTTTTCACGTAATTTTTAAAGTTGTAATACATATTGTTTAAAAATTTTAGCTATCTGCACTTTTCTATATATAAACTGTATTTATTCCAAAATGCACGTTACTACGTTCGCGACACTTTGTAAAAAAGGTATCTACAAAGAATTCTCTTCACGTATTAATATAATGAATAGACTTTGACATTTGTACTTCTCATCTTTAACAAATTTGTCCAAGTTTCCAGTCACAGTACTTTACTAAGCGGTTGCAGAACACTTTCTATATGAATTGTAGGTGCATGCATTGTAATGGTTACATGATAGATACAGGATTGGAAAGTCTTTTCCCTGGGGCCAACGATTACTATTACATACAATCGATTCACTTAACTTGCGCACTAAACTCGCTTCCGTTTGGAATATATTGGAGCAAAATTGCGTGATTTCAATGAGCGAGCAAAACGAGCTCATAATATGAACTTTACGAAAGTTCTTTAATTTAGCCATCTAAACCGTTTAATGAAAATAATCGCGTATGGTATAGAAATTACAAAAATCTACAGTTTTAATTCACTTGCCTAATAAAATTCATCGCTTCTACGATGTGTTGGTTATCACTACATAATATAAAACAAAGTCCCCCGCCGCGTTTGTCTGCCTGTTCGCGATAAACTCACAGACTACTGAACGGATTTTCATTCGGTTTTCACCAATAGATAGTAGGAATCATGAGGAAGGTTTAGGTATATAATTTGTTAAGGTTTTACGTAAATTGAAGATGTCTCTGCTCTGCTCTTTGTGCGAAGCCGGGGCGGGTAACTAGTAAGTTCTAAAGTAAGGTTTTTTAGATGGCGATACAAGAACAACCTGAATATCAAGTGGATCACTTGTGACCCTTTAGTCACTCTTAATCGTTTGAGTGCTAGGCATTTAACATTTAATGTCTGTCCACTGACAACTTTTTCATCCTTCAGTAGGTTTATAATAAACAGATAGATACACAAGTACCTAATTTATAAGAGTTCTTTAGATTTCTGCCAATTATTATACTTTGATAAATTTATTACGACAATTATCCAATAACAAAATACTAGGTTGTATTTTATACACGAACCAGTGTAAAAACACATTTCCTATTAAAAGCCATCGTACAAACACAATCAGTTAACAAGAACAATTTCAAATAAATAGATGCAAGATTTCTTCGCCGCTAAGATAGCGAAGCTGCCAGTATAATATATAGCAATATTAAATCACCAACAAGATCACGCATGCGCAATACAAAGTAGAAGTTGCAGATGGATCTATCTCTGTCGGACATCGCAACATCATTTAGAATGACAGCGCTGCATGTCGATACGCATGCACCATTGTTTAGTTGCAAAACGAAATAAAACGTACGATCTTGTATTGGTGCAATAGTACCTATTGTTCTTTTTTTAAATTTGTGTAAATAATCTATTAATTTTTTAAAATTACCTACGAAGAACTAACTGAAATGAGGCAACATGATTTCGACATTTGCATAGGCATATGCAAGACATTCATTATGCATAATGACGTTGATTTAACTTAACTCATAAAACAAACAAATGGAGTTTCTAGTATTTTACTGGTAAATATGCATAAGGGTTATTTATATAAAAAATTGCCCAGGCGGCATCATCACCGTGTTTACAGATTTATATTAAAGATAATTTACTACCGAAAAAAACTATCCACAATTGATATTATTTTAATAACATTTTCGATTCGATTCATTGACATTACATTAAAATGAAGACGAGTGATAAAATAAATTAAAACCTAACTATATTCTGATAAACATAGCGTCTAAATAAAAATATCATCGACCGAAATAGGAGTGGCGCTAGCGTTCTACAACAATATCTAGGTAGGTAGTCAGTTTATTGAAAACAAACAGCTCTTCCAAAATTTCCCACTGAACGTTTTGTGTAACATTATGTCATTATTATCCACAAGCCCCGGTCTACCCACACGAAGCTCGTAAAGCCTACCCTACGTATCGTATTGAAGGATCAGCGTCATTACCAATGACAGCGCCTCGGCGTGCATCGGTGACTGATGACGCGGGAGTCGCGACGCATGTCATGCGTACATGCGTCCGCGTGAGCATTTATTACAGGTATGTTACATTAATAACAAATAACGTTTTATAAGCATGTGTTGTTTGTGATTAGTTTTGATTTAATAATAATAGATTTTAACTTTATCATGAAATGGGCCTAATTTAGTCTGTTTGTTATTAAGATTTTTTTCATAAAAAATTGTGACTGATCATCGAAATACCGCTCGTCGGCATAAGTTCGCGCATAAGTTTGGGTATTGTATAACGCAAGGTACAAGGTTTGAATTTCTTCTCCTCCTTGAGGGAGGCTTTGGGTTCCTTTTAAAAAAAAATTCAGTAGTTCCACGTAATCTTAATATATTCTAAAACACGTTCAGCTTGTTTGCCGTATGTTGTTTTCATGTGCTGGAAATATTTTGTCTCATTTAATATATGCCTTTTGTCTGATACGACCTATATGAACGGAAAATTTTATCTAAATCTTCTTATCATTTACAGCGCGGAGGAGTAGCAGACGTAATTCATCAGACACACCCGCATACACATAACAACTCTCGCATGCATAAGTAAGAATTAGGATTAAATCTGAATTATAATTTCCTAAATAAATTGTATATGAATTGCATAAGCTATCGTAAAACTACGTGGGTGAGCACTAAATATAGACCCTAACGCATTGTAATACTTTGTTGCATTTAGTCTAAGGAAATGTTATTTAGTACGTGTTTAGCAGTTTACCGTTAAATATAACATGTCTAAACGATCAAATCGTCATTACTGGTGCTAAACTACCATTAAATCGTAGTTGTATTAAGTCGTAGTTGTAACCGCAAAACTTTCTTGTAAATAGTTTCTAAAAAAATACAATGTGGCGATTTTACATACCCGCTATCATCTAGCAGGGAAGATCTGAATAAATTCTAATTTATTGGTCATAGACACACTAACGAAAAATGATCATCGCAAGACTCTGTGACGTATACGAGTATATTTCACGGAAAAAAAAACAAAATAAATTTAGGTTACCTATTTTTAAGTAGCGGGCTAGATCGTTCTTCTACTCCATAGATGCACTTGTTTGTTTGGGAGTAGTAGTAGGAATATGATAGTTTAATGACAGACGTTGGCTGACTCAGTACTGACTTTCAACTCCTGCTGGAACAATCTAAACAGTTATGCCATGGGATATAAACTTAACTTACACAATCCGAGCCCGACACATAAGCATGTAATCTACATAAGTATACTCTATTTTACCAGTAGTAAATCGGTATGTAACGTATGCAGGGGCATTATTATTCGCATACGTGTTCAGTGTGGGCGGTAATGGCGAATAAATTATTGGAGAATTTTGGTGCCGTGTTCAGCGTAATGGCCTTATACTATTGTTGCTATATCTTGAGCTTTATTTATCTCTAGAAATGGATTGTTAAATATTAATGTAATTAGACGGACATAGGAGAGGAGGTTACAACATTGTGATTAGTATACTACTAATGAATCGTAATCATAATAATCGTTTTACTATATGCCTTTACTTAGGAGAAACTGGCTGTCGCCCGTGACTTCGTTCGCGTTGAAAGTCAAATTTATTCCACGGAAACTGTAATTTTTTCCAGTATAAAAAGTAGCCTATGTCCTTTCCTATGATATAATCTATCTCCTTGTAAAATTTTATTACGATCCGTTCAGCCGTTTAGTAGTAAAAAGGTAACAAACAAACAGAGTTACTTTTTTATGTCCGTTAGCAATAAAATATAATTACTAATGACACATGACAATTAACAGGTTATCAATGCGCGTCTGACACCACTTTCTGTATTGCGTGTCTGTGGCTGTGGCCAGAAGTGTGGACAACTACCGACTCACCAAAACATTAGCCAGGAGCTACAAAAACCACTAAGAATAGAGGCTTTGACGGTTCCGTGATCCAGACGATGCGTGGACTACGGGTATGCTTTCTAGTCAAGAAACCCGCATCATCATTGCCAGTACATTCCTACGAAGAAATATTTAAACACTTTAATCTAATATAATCCATTCTAGAGTGTTAGAACCACGTGCGTGTGTAGTAAGCAGTGGTTGTGCGAGACAAGATCAGATACTGCGCACGCGTCGCCACTAACTGCCTATAACATACTTCGGCCTCGATCACCGGAAAGCAATATACGTGCATTAATGACTTCGGATACGAGAAATCTAAGGCTTAGAAGAATTTTGGTTTTAGTTATATTCTAAGAATGTATCTCCTCGTTCGTATGCTCTTGACATAGTATTAGCGGTCAGGCATGCTATTTGGAGGCGCGCAGCACTACAGCTCTCCAATTGTGTCTTGCCGATGCTCGGCGGGCGTTTTCATTGATGGTCGGGTTGGTCAGGGCTTTTATCTGGTCAGTCCAGCGTAATCAAGACCTTTCATGAGACCTAACACCGGCGACTCTTTGTTGCGCCACCACGGGAGAGGCAACAAGTAACCCACAAAAAACACAGAGAATGCCGAAATCTTTCCAAATCCAAAATTGAAAAGAGTATCTTGGACTTAACAATTGAAGATTGTAACCCAAGCTTCACCGCAACATTTAGATTTCAGTTGAATGTTCACACCTAGCTTCTCTCCATCTAAGTCGGCAAAATAATAAACACAAGAGCTCGTTATATTTTATAAAAAAAAAGTAAGTAGTAGGAAGTAAGACAGGAGTGTTACGATATTTCTACATAATATATGTTAAGAGAAAGATTTAGAAAATATAATTAATTGTGGGAGAGCCATGCTTCTTCATGCTCGACCGGAGTGAAACCACGGCCTCACAGAAAACCGACGTGAAGCAATGATTGTGTTGTGTTTCGCCGAGTGAGTGAGGTTGCCAGAGGCCTTAACCCTCCTCCTCCTCCTTGCCTGGACGTCGCCTAATTGAGAGGTTTTGAGGATTTTACCCAGAGACCACCACTAGGGGGGGTCCGATTGTCTTAATAAAAGCTGTTCCCGGATCCTTCCTACTTAAGGCGCAGTACGGCACACCGTGTGGTTTTAGTCGGTTCGGTTCCGACACACTACCCCACCAAAAACCCCGGTGGGGTGACGGCCCAAGGGAGTTTCCACACGTACAAAAAAAAAAAGGCCTTAACCCTCCTACCTCTTTTCCCCTACTCCCACCTTATAGGCCGGCAAAGCACTTGTGTCTCTTAAGTTGCAAGTGTCCATGGGCGGTGGTAGTCACTTACCATCAGGTAACCCGTCTGCTCATTTTATATTGGTCGTAAGTGGTCTTAATTATAGTATTAGTACATCTTAATACTTTTAGAGAGTTATACATAACTCCCTAATACCCAAATCAGAAAAAAAAACAATATATCTCTGCTTCATATCATTCTCCGCATCATCACAGACAGTCCCTAACTAGCGTTCGTGTTATCAGCATCACCTGTGCATTCTATGCAAGCGACAATACTAAGCTGATTTGAATAATTGCGCAGAGTCTGTGCGATCGAACGATAGATCGCTGCGATTGTGGGGGAGATACGTCTCTCTGCGCATCTACGTACATGGTGTTTAGAATAGCTGAGGTTTATTTTGATGGTGTAGAATAGATTTTTATATTTTGGAGGGTTATACTGTTTTTAACTGTATATTATGTACAATTATCTGAATGATTATTTACTTTCTATATTATCTCTGTAGATATTTATTTTTCCAATTCAAAATAAAGGTATGTTTAATATTAACATTTGTGGAGAAACGGGTGTTATGTCCCTCCAACACAAAGCGAGGATCCTCCGACTAGACTAGGTGATCATGCCTGGTGGACTACGGCCTGTAGGTATATGTACTAATCGGCGCGAGAACTTTCATTGCGCGATGCAGGATTAGTAGTTACTCCGTAGTTCGATGTGCCTGCGTTAGATGGCATTGAAGTTGTTTTTCGCTGTATGTGGAAGTTGCCACAAGATTCAAGACTGCAGCTAATTTTGACATGGTTTAATCTGAATTAGCTAACACAAACTACCAATATATCGTGGTCAACTTTTGTTTACGATCCGCACTCGTTGATATGGTTAGCTGTCTATGCTCTGTTGGTGCTACAATGCAACTGGAATTTCAAAATAATAAAAAAAATCTGATGTGTCCATACTTCACGGAAATAAACACATTAATAATAATAACTTGGGACACCACACACACGGCCAAATTAGATACTTTAAAAAAGAGTGATAGCTTCATTATAAAATTAATTTAAATTTTTCGATTTTCACACTACTTATATTGGCAAAGACCTACTATTATCCTTCTTTCTGTCAATATAACATTTCATTTCTTACATTCCAATCTCCTTGTTCGCAGCTTATACATAACAATGTATACTTAAACATGCGCACGCGCCGCTCGTGACGCTAATCACCTGCCGTCGTATATCGCTATTCAGGAGCTATCCTATACATAAATAGATACGAACGATACACTGCTGGCCCAGTCACAGTAGATAAGGCTCATTATGAGGAAAATCCGGAGATGTGTCAGGAAATAAGATTATTGGAAGCTGGTGAAAAAGTGGGCTTAAGAACGAAACGAACTAAAAGATTATTAGGTATTGCTGCGTTTGTACTACGCATCAAATACTATTAATATCAGTAATATAATTGTTAATATAGGGTTGCCAACTACAATTCGTATATTAAGTATTCCACTACATAAAATTAAATACTTCTTTTATGGTACTCCACAAATTAATTATAGAATACATTAACTAATGTTATAATTATATTTATTGTTCCTTGAAACATTTTATAGGCAATGTCCTGAAAAATAGTATGTATAAGCATAGAAAGTTGGTAACCCTTATTCTCTCTTTTATAGTAAAAAGTGTAAAATTCTCTGGTAGAAATTTTTCCGGATATTGCTTTCGAATGTAATACATTTCGGGGTCACCTGTCTTGGGGATGCTGAGCCCAAAAACCTGACAACGTCGCTCCCTAAGTTTCTCAAAATTTTGAATTTTTTTCTTATATATTTAAAAAAATAACGAGAGTATAAAACCGTTCGATATTTAAACAGCTTATTTACTATAGAACACAGACTGAAGTAGAAACATTTTACATACGATAATATTTATAATTTATTGTCCAACCCCTCGAGTGGTGCTATTACACCACCGATCGTCTAATACCTTCCTACCAACTTATTTATCCGTATAAATCATCATACAAACAACTTCATTAACTTAAACAGGTAGTATATTTAAATGTATAAGTTAATTTGGCCGGCAGCAAATCCATTTATCTGTGTGTGTTACAGTTATAGTTATAAATAAGGCAACGCGTGGTCTAAAACATTACTCATGGCATGCCCTGGCGCCCCGACTTCATATATTGCTGTATGGACTGAATTCCAATGGCATTTCATACCACGCTCTTGGTTAAGGCTGTACTTGGATATGAAGGGATTGATAATATATTTATATATCATAAGTTAGAATGATTTTTTGTGCGATTAGGTATCTGCCTCACTATTCAAATGAATTATAGCTCACTTAAGGTCCATCATGTCAGTAATATTTTATCTTTTTACCTATGTTTTGTCCGCTTTGCATCGGATAAAATTGACATATTACGTTAACGACTCTGACGCTATTAAAATAAAATTCATAACCATTAAATTGGTTGTGGTTTCTGACTTCATTATGCTTGGAACTCGATGAATATGTTGATAAGTGTTTTGCAGTGTCAGTGATGCTGCGACTGGAACTGATAAACTTTCAACAGTCATAACGGTTTCAGCAAAAGCAGCATTCCTACGCCTATTATTGTACTCTCAAGCTCGTCTACCTTTCCAGATTACAATAGTATTCTCACTCCTCGCTCTTTACTTGATTTTGCACAAATCTCAAGTCAAAATCACGTATCAGTTACGTACCTAAGATTGTAATATCAGTTTTTGTTTACCTAATTACCGTGTGCTGTTTGAATCTTGTTGTGTCTTTACTTTGTAACTAATAGGGTAAAGGAAGTTATATTGGTGATGTAAGTAATTTAGTGATATCTCTTTCTTCTATATGTTTAGAAAGAATACGACACTGATACCTATACAAGCACGTACAAGAAACAGCGCTAGTACATTAGTTGACAGGCATAAATTACGCACTGCAGTACACCCTTCCTGCGTTTAGTAAACAAACTTTTTTCTTGATATCACCTAATTACATATATCACCAATATAACTTCCCTTACCATACGTCTTGGAAACATTTGATAAAGGATTGTTGACGTAGAACCAGTCATAAATATGCAACCTTAACTCTTGAGTTTGGTTTTGGTCGCGAGACTCGGTATTAGATTAAGTCACCTCCTGTTTTTAATACCATTTATTCTGTCGTTTAAGGCCAATAAACATGGAGTGTTAAGCTTATCTGATTATTAATAATTTTAATAAAGTCATTTATAGCCTAATCTAACTTACTCCTATAACTTCTGGAGCACATGAAGCTGTCTCAAGGAGTGAAATAAGACTATTTTCATCAACATACCAGTTCTAAAGAGTGTAATTCTCATGCATTGGTAATAAAGAACTCGTAAAAGCAGGCTATGAAAATTCAAGCCTACATTAGCCTAGAAGTCCCCGAGTACGTGCATCAATGTATGTCTATCAGATATTCTAATGATCTAAATAAGTGGATAGTTGCTCCTTTTTATGGATTCGATTTCTTTGATCGTGAGAAGATGTTCGTAAACTTGTATTACTGTTACGAACACATTCGATAACCACACTGAAGATACAGGATGGATTTTAATTCATGTGATTTTTTCAAACCCCTCTATGTAAAAATGTTTTTCACATAGAGGGGTTTGAAAAAATCTTTTGAATGAAAATCCATCCTGGATCGTACGTTACGAACACATTTAATGATAAAACTGAAGATACAGGTGGATTTTAATTCATGCGATTTTTTCAAATATACATATTTCACATATAGAGGATATGTGAAAATATGTTTTAACATAGAAGGGTTTGAAAAAATCACAGGTGTTTTTCGCTGTTAAGTAGACTTGCTAGAATTCATTGGGATACAAGATACCAATGTATCATATTATATATGACACATCGGTATCTAGACCCAAACTAAGCAGAGTTTGTACTATGCCCACTACGCCACAGACGTCGTCAAGAGGAGGTTGGCATCGTACCAACGGTATTGTAAATTGGTTGCTTTATACAGACTCGCACGCGGCCCTACTGTTACCCGGGCCTTATGCTTGTTTATTGACTTTCATGATAATAACAAATCTTACTTGTGATCAGTATAAAACAATATATATGTAACTAATTACATAAAATAACAAAACACAACTACCCTTCCTAAAAAGAATTACGCGCCATACAGCCGCCATTTGATTTTCTTTGAAACAGTTGTAAACAGTATAACTCGGAAAGATTTAAGGTTTCTAACCATACCGAATACATCCAAATCTGTTCACGCATTTATTAGTTATGGTGGAACAAAGAAACTTACATAAAAACATAGGTGAACCCTAAAAACATTAAAGTCCTTTTTTGGGCAGTCGTGTAAAAAGGGAAGACCCTCTAATCTCTCGTGTCTCTTTTTAGGTATATATTTTTTATACTCTCTATATAACCCAACATGGCACATTAGTTTTCTGCATGAGTTGGGGCTGCACGATTAGGAAACTTTTTGCCTCCCACAACCAATCTGTGGAACAAATTGTCACCTGCGGTATTTCTGGACCGATAGGACCATCAAACCTGCAAGAAAAGAGCGTACTCAGACCTCAAAGACCGGGAACTTGAGACTCTTGAGTTACAGGTGTCCATGGGCAACGGTAGTTACATATTATCAGGTGACCCATCTGCTCGATTACTCCCCTTCATAAAAAAAAATCCATTCAAAATATAGCGGTTTGGACTATAGTTTCTTTTGGTATGGCGGTGCATACTCCTTATCACTGCCAGCTGATGTATCTCTTATCATGTTGTAGTGACAGCGTTATTTTTTTGGCAAGTTAGTGGTATAGTAAAATCTACGCTAGGTGTGTTTCTAAGTGACTGTTATGACATTTCAATCTGTTCTGAGATATACATGATTTTTGGTAAAACATGAATGCGCATGTCTGACAGCCAAATTCTTCTGTGACGATATACAGATTTCTTGTAGTTCTATTCCCACGTGTCACATATTGTCATCAGGAGGTTTTTACACATGAATAAGATACAATTTTTAACGCCCGACACAAAAAGAGGGTGAGTCTGTCTGTGGCATCGTAGCTCCCAAACGATTTAAGTGCTTTTTTTTGTTTGAAAGGTAACTTTATCGAGAGTGTTATTAGATATAATTCTAGAAAATCTGTTTAGCTGTTCGAAGATCATTAGCTCTTTTCTAACCGTTGAAGGGATTTTCGAGTTGAGGGTGTGGCGACCTCCACATATAGCAAAAACATACTCCAACATCATTTAGCGAAGAAGAGCTGAACTACGAAGTAACTACTAATCCTGCATCGCGCTATGAGCCGTTGGGCGGTGGCTCACCAGGCATGATCACCTCGCCTGGTCGGAGAATCCTCCCTTTGTGTTGGAGGGACATAACACCCATTGTACCACAAGGGTATTTTAAATTTATGTTTTTTACAAGGCTTACTTTAAGGTAATCTTTGAAATAGCAATTTTGACTACTTCAATACATTAAAACATGATTTTAACTTTCTATATAAAAAACTTGTTACAAATAAACTAACAGGTATATCGGAATACAGTTAAAACTTACAAAGTAACCGCTTCAGTTTTATGATCTGAGCCACATTTCACAGGACTTAATGTAATACTCACATTGGTTTAGTGCCTACTACGTACATGATATTTGCATAATTATAGACCCAGCTCAGTTAATATAATGTATAGTAACTAGATGTGGATTGACTATGCTTATAAGAAATGCATCTATATGTCATGCTCGTGAACGGGTGCTGTTTGTGGTGACTGCTCGGCGTTTAGGGGAGGCAAGCCATGAAGCCTCAAGCCTGCCAATGTATATGGATATTGATCTAGTTCTCTTCTCCACTGCTTTTGCTAGTCTTGCCCTAGTGAAAAAATAAATTGAATGACTACACATATAAGAAATGCATGCATGTCATGGTCGTCAACAGATGCTACTTGTAGTGACTTATCGGTGTCAATTGGTTAAGCAATGAAGCCTTGAGGCTGTACAAATGGTTGACCGTTTATTAAAGGCATACCTCTCCGTGTCAAAGGACTAAAGCCTGAAATATACTGTTGTCGTAGAGAATAGAAATTTATTCCTTTGATTTTGAGTAAAACGATCGTGTTTAAGAAGGAAGGCCACAAGATACCTCTGGAACTGGAAAGTCAGACTGAAGAAGTTCCTTTACCCTATAGAAAACCACCACTAGCCTAGTGCTGTTTTTCAGCATGTGAGCAAATTTGCCATAACTCCATGGGCGTTGGTACTTGCATGAACAAATTCAATTGAGGTAAAAATATGATTGACGATTCGGTTCGAAGACAAGAAGTTTCATGTAGAAATTATTCAGTGTTCTGTAAAATTACAATGGAACGAAATGAGTTTAATTTTTTTTTTCCAGATTAGTGATCTAGGTCTGAAATAGAAAGTAATCGTCTGAGAAGATTGAAATAGAAATGCTTAAATGAGTCTGTGGTTATAGTTTATTAAATTACTGTTCTAAATCGATACTAGATAATATTGTGAAGGTAAAAGTTTGTTTGTTAGTTTGTTCTGGATATATGATTTGTAAGACTTGTTAGCGATAATTAAAGGAAGGCAAAATATCCTAGATTAACTTATAGGAACATGGAAACCAATATCTACACGGGTGCAGTTAGTATTCATTAAAAATACTTTATAATTTGATCGATGACAAATATGTTAAACGACTGTTCACTATCCACAATTTAATATAATCTGTATAACAGTGAAATTCAGTGAGTGCATACTACCCAGACCAGACCAGAGTGACCAGAGTGTCGCAAGTAACATCTGTGCAACCATTTACAATCCGGTAAGCCATAGGCTTTTTTGTAACATACTAGTGGCATGAAGTAAATTATCTACATGTAAGTTCCTTATAACACTTGTCTACAATACGAGAAACCATACAGCGACACGAAACAACCTCGCATACGCACAACTTAGCTCATAAACAGTCTTACAAAACGCAAGTAATAAACAGTAACAACGTATCAGGCGATCATAGGTTTTATGAGGTTTAATTGTGTGTACGAACGTACGAGTATAATCGACGCGGCAGGACTCCCGCGCAACGGTGCCGCGAGTTATGGCCGATATATAGCAGCGGGAGCGCAGACACGCGACCGCGTGTTCAGCCAACGTATGCTCTCTAAGACGACGGCAGACATGGAGCTGGATGTTGTTTAGATGCAGTAATTTAATAGCTTAAGTTATCTTACGCGTTTTAATTCTCTTTGCCCTCGTTTTCTAATGTAGCAGCTACTTGACATGATACGACCGTTTGCTTACAGAACAGGTACAAAGTAAATGGTTAATAGGTTTCAACATTTAAAAGGCCGTCAAAATCTATTTATCTATTTTGACTGGCCTGTTGGTCTAGTGGTTAGTGACCCTGACTGCTAAGCCAGAGGTCGTGGGTCCGATTCCAACCCAGGACAAATAATTGTGTGATGAGCATGATAATTTGTTCTGTATCTGGGTGTAATTTATCTATAATATGTATATATTTAGAAATATATATGTATGTTTATATCAGCAGTTTGGTTGCCATAGTACAGGCTCTGCCTAGTTTGGGCTCAGACGGCCGTGTGTGAGATGTGTGGAGTTATTATTATTATTTCCTCAACGAGGAAGTCGAAAAATAATCGTGTAGATTTTTTTTTTGTTTTCTAGATAATATGGAAACCCTCATGATATCCTTGTTAAAGTGTGGTTTAGGAAAGCTCCGTCATCTCTGACGCGGTCCCGGCGGACTCAGTCCCTACTATTCCAATTGGGTATTTTATAGTGAATTCTTGGACCTCTGAAGAAAAACAGACCGGGCAGGGAGGGCAGAATATGGCCATCGTCCACCTTTTTTTAATTTTTCTACTGTACTCATTACTAGACAATCCACTTCTGCCTTAACGTAACATTACCCGCAAAACAAACACATCCATGAAAAAATAAAACCGGTTACCGTTCCTGTTGCCTAGAGTGCACCGTGATTTACGCATCTCTAATTTCGCGTGTGTATCGTGAGAAACTCAAAGTACTAATTAATATTGGTAGAATATACAGGTTCCTTAAGAACACGTTGTACAATAAAGATAGACAATTACCTTTCCGGCGAAGCTCTTTAGGTAACCCATCAATGTATCAGACATTCACAATAAAAAAATCTGTCAGTCGTAATACTGCACGTCAGGAAAGTGAAAACACTCACACATCCGTATGTATCTCAACGTGACGGTCACGCGAGTTCGGTGCTTTTTCACCTAAAGAAGTTTTCACTTCAACAATCAAGTAATTTTTTTTTGTATTGAGACATTATTATCGTGAAAGCGTCTCCTCTACATATCTATTCCCTAGAATGCGGCTACACCCAATCGGACAATGGTTGATTTAGCCGCTACTACCGCGTCCGTTACGCCGGCCTACGCACCTTGCCTCTGTCGCCTGTCGCTGGAGAGATATAGCCCGTCGAGCGATATGTTAAATTGGATACACGCCTCCTTGCATTAACGTGCCTTGTGTGCCGGTACTGTTATAAGATTCTCGGGGTACAGTTAGTTATACTTAGTATAGAAAATATAGTAGGTTTCTTTTAGGAAATTTTGGTATCAAACTTTGGAAGCAAATATTTCCAACTACCGCTGCACCGTTGCGGTTCGTCAAAATATATTATTGTTGCTCTAATGATCCTTTTTTTGTTTGTAGTTGCAAGTCAATAAAATTATTTTCTATATGATTCGTTTATCGTTCTACAAACAACAGATCGATTAAAAAGCCGTAATCTGGCAGACAGATTCGGCTTGATCGAGATCGAGGAGTTTTTAAGTTACAGACAGAGAATATGAGAATGATATTTAGAAGAACACTCGTCAACGAGTCGAACTTGTCTGAGATTTATAATTTGTACCTATGCCTTAGCTTCACTTACATTTCACACAGCTACACTCACTGCAGGAGTGTAAAAAATAATAAAACAGTATCTGTTTTTTGGTGGTACATCTGACATATTATGTATACTCTGAATGTAAATAAAAATGAAATGATATTTGTTGGTAAACGCATAACTCGAGAGCGGCTGAACCAAAATAAATCTGTCTCTTATATGTAGATAATAGTCTAAATAAGTTTTTTTTAGGAAAGAAAAGGCGGAAATCATGCCCTGGGAAAACGGGGAGAAGAGCTTCTATCAATTAAGTTAAAACTTTATTGGAATTATGAAGGAATAACGTCTGTCGGGTCAGCTAGTTCAGAATAATAATACTTGAACTGTTGAATAATTAAATTGCTAAATTTAATTATTCAACGACATTGTTGTAAGAACGGGTGTTATATCCCTCCTACACAAAGGGAGGATTCACCAACCAGGCGAGGTGATCATGCCTGGCGTCCTAACGGATGTGGTTGGGTAGTTATATATAATACTCGTACTAATCGACGCGAGAACTTTCATAGCGCGATGCAGGATCCGCAGTTATTACGTAGTTTAGCTCGTCTTCGCTAGATGATGTTGAAATATGTTTTTGTTGTATGTGGAAGTCGCCACGGAGATTTTAATTTAGAGATTGCATATGTCTTTTATTGGTTATATATTTATTGTTTATTTGTAGGCTTTAAACTTTTAGGACATATTTTTATTTTGCTATGGTGAGTTGTAACCCATTTTGTAAGAACAAAATGGGAAAGAAAATCTATAAAATCTTATTTGGAAAACTTATTAAATCAAAAATAAAAAACGATTTAAAATCTTGAACTTTACACATTCCACCTACTTTTATGAGAGACTTAGGAAAAATACCTGGAATTTCAAACCGGTCAACTGTAAACTGACTTTGAAAACTTTTCAAAAAATCTTTTTGTAACTGCATGCTACTGGAATTTTAGGTCCTATAACATAGTTTAACAAACGTAGAGCAATCGGTATTAATACGTCAACATGGAGCCTGGCTATGAGTTTTTATTGCTAGACTGTATTCGCGGTACTACCCACGAGGATCTCAGTTGCTGTCTGCCTTTGCGTTAATCCAGGATAACCTGTTTCCGACGACACACTCGTGACGGCGCGAGCACGAACATATCGCGAAGCAACCATAAAAGCCACGGCCGGGGTCGCTCAGGTCGTTCGAAAGATTCGGTGGCTGGGTCTCGAGGTGGCCTTACATAAAACGGAGGCCCTTTGCTTCCATGGGCCTCGGAAGAGACCACCAGCGGGATCCAGCCTTATCGTGGGAGGCGTTTCCATCCGCATCGAGTCCTCGATGAAATATCTAGGGCTCACACTCGATTGTCGATGGGATTTCTTCTCTTCTTCGTTATCACTTCCGAAATCTGGCCCCTAAGCTTGTGAGGATGGCTGCTGCGCTCTAACGGCTGCTGCCAAACTTAGGTGGGCCTGACGCCTCCTGCAGGAGACTCTATGTCGGAATCGTGCGTCCATTGCCTTATACGGGGCGCCAATATGGGGGGGCCCTGACGGCCCGCAATATTACCATACTGCGGCGACCCCCCCTATCGCACGGTGTGGTCGCCTGCTGATCAGGAGGCCATAGTCCTTGCTTCCTTCCTAGGGTATCCCGGGTTCCCTGCAATAGACTCACTTGTGACGGAACACCGTGTGGTTTTAGTCGGTTCGAGTCCGACATACCACTTCACCCTCGGTGAGGTGATGACCCGTGGGGGTTTCCACACGATAAAAAAAAAAAAGGATAACCTGTTTATGTTTAAAAAGCGATAGAGTAACAAACATATCAACGAGGATTCTAAATAATATTAATAGTTGCCACACGCGACTTCGTCCCTTTTCATGGTTCCCGTGTGTTAATGAGAGTACAGTTACCTAAATCCCACTATTATTATAAACTAGCTGCGCCCCGCGGTTTCTCCCGCGTAAGTCCCGGTGCCGTGAGAATATCTACTGAACCGATCGCGATGAAACTTGGTATGTAGGTAGCTGGAGACCTGGATTAACATATAGGCTTTTACTTTTTATACCGATATTCCCGAAACTAGTTTGACATGATTATGCTTTTACGATCTACATATATCATAAAAACTCTGTTCTATGAGCCTTCGATAATCTCAGTCGAAGTATTCATATGCAAGTTAAGTATGTAAATCACATACTTTATTAAAGAAAGCTTATCAATAATACAAAAAAGGCATATCATTGTATGAATATTCAGTATTAAGAGCTCCATTTCAATTAAAACTAGGAAGCCTATAGGCGCGGCGAAAACAACAATAAGATAAGATCTGTTATGAAATCTTACATGTTAAAGGCGCTGACGCATTTCAGCGATCTTATTAGTGCGACAATTTGAAATTAATTGGGCTGTTGAAATAAATCTTAATAAATGCGAAAGTTTGGATGTTTTTTACTCAAACACGCCGGGAAGCTTGGACGGATCTAGATGCAATTTGATACAGATTTACACTATAGTCTGGAATAGCACGTAGACTACTTTTTATTCCAGAAAAAGGTAAAGGATCTTGACCAAAAGTGGGCTAGCAATGTTTGATGTTGCAAAATCAAAATAATATAAGAAATATTTTCTTATTTTTTTACAACCTCTTCACTACAGGAATTCTATTTTCGTAACCGGAATTATGATTGAAATAAAAACAGTAAATTAACAATTGCTACGCATTATTTCCGTATAAAGTCATGATATTTACGTTTCGTTCCCTTCAATTGTACGAGCTACGTTAGTATGAACCTTTGAACAAAAGCATCACAAAAATGATATCAAATTCATAATATTATAAAATACCTAAACAATTAGTAATATTATTACGTTTAACAATGTATTTAATTAACATTTTACGTTTCTGTTATAATAATTATTATTTTTGTGTTCTGTCTCACGCAACTATCAACACAGATGACAGACGAGTCGGCGGCCATTATTGTTAATGTGTCGATTGACAATAGTCACTGATAAAATCTCTCCACTTAAATATTAATACTACTTACGGAACTCCGTTTGAGCAGCTGGTGACTTATTTTGTTGTTACCTAGCATTGTTTTTTTTGTACATGAGTGATCTGTGGTTATTTTATAAGTTGCGTCTAGGTTAAACATAATTTGTAGGTCCTTGTTTGTAGGATAGGTATCTCCGTTTTTGTCTAATTACTTAAAAACTTGGTTATTTGTGGGAAAATGAACACTTTCATTTGATTATATATAAAGCGTAGTCTATAATAAATAAAGATTTTTTGTTCAACAACTTAAGACGGAATTCCAAACATACATGGTCATTGTTCTTTAATTCTTTAAGATTGGGTTGAGGTTGCACTAATGTTTAAGGCCATTGGACTAGAAAAGTAAATTAAATCTATGAAAACATTCGCAAGAAAATTATAACACTCAAATGTTTGCAACCCCATTACCCTAGAATCATAACTTTGGAGCTCTGGTGATTTTACTTACCAGTAGGCAATTCAGTACTTACTACTTTCTTATGTAGGTTCAAAGTACTTCAGAATCGGTTCCAATTCAAGTAGAAATATGTTACCCTTTCTTTTTTTGTAATAATGTTAAGCAAGTAATATAGGTGTAATGTTATGTTTTTGTTACTTTCCGTATTCTCACTTTCTCCTTTCCTATCCAGAACAACACGTGTCAGGCTGAGGTGTCACCCCCTAACAGTGCAAACAATTCCAACTAGAACCAAACGGTTCAGCACCACCTTTCTTTGCCGCACCATTAAAATGTGTAATGCATTACCAGCACACGTGTTCCCTTCGACATGTAATCCCGGGTACCTTAAGCGGGGAGTGAGAAAGGATCTCTCGAGGTCGTCAAACTGAGGCCCACCATTTTAGTATCATCCATATCTATAATTGTTGTCTTCAGTCATTGGACCTCATTTCCATCAGGCGGTTTGAGGTTTCATAAAAAATAAATAAATGTTATAATTTGATTATGGTCTCACCTGTTGATAAAATTTCGTGCTAATGTGACGCTACCTTTACATGTACAAGAGAGCAAGTTTGTATCTTGCATCGCGCCGCGCCCCGGCGCCGCTCGTACAAATCCTTTAATTAAGTGTAAACGACGGAAAATGTTATAGTTGTGTAAAGCGAATGTGTATCGAAGTTGTAAAAGCTTGTTCGATTAATTATTAATACTATCACTCCGGGAAACCGCAATAGATTTCCTGTATTTAGTTGAACAATGAATACAATGCTTTGCGTTAGTTTTATCAAAATATAGGTGGTTGTGTCATGAATAATTAAATATAACCCAATCTCAATGTAGGGAGCTATCACATAAGTTTGACAAAAAAAATTGGTTATCTTTGATTTTAATTTAAATCTCAAACAGCTTAAACTAGTTTTTATTAGATACATGCAGATTTCCGTACTGCTACTGTGGACTTCTTGGCACAAATACCCAAAGCGCCCTGATGTGCGATACGGGTATTGAACTCAAACCTCGTGATATGACGGTAACGTTGGTCTTGAATGCCACCAGGACTAACTAACTAGTACTAACGAATTAACTCTATCTCTCTCTCTCTCAATATTTTTGGGTCATCAATTCAAGACTAACTAAAAAAATAATACCAGTAACCGATGACGTCATATTTTTCATTGTGAAGTAACTTGTAAGACTTAACTTCACAGTCAATTAGGATAATGATGATTAGGTTAAAACCCTGAGATTTAGTCGACCATAGGATCATATTATCATCATCATCCTCAGAGCCGTTTACCAACTAAGTTGGGGTCGGCTGTCAGTCTAACTACGATACGGCTGAACTTTGATATTTTACGTGAAGCGACTGCCATCAGAGCTCCACAACCCAAGTACTAGGTGATATCGAAGTCCTGTAGTAAGACCAGGACTTCGGACATTTTTGGGCCCCAACTACCCGTAACGAATGCCAGAGATGTTCGTTCGGGACCAACGGCTTGACATGCTCTCCAAGGCATGGTGGGATATCAATGTATTAAGAATGGTCACCCATCCTAGGACTGACCTGGCTAGCATTACTTAACCTTGTAATGTGCTAACCTACTCGGTTACCATTTAGCCACGAGCCCCTCCCTAGGATCTTATTATCATCACTTACTTATTAATAACCATACGGTCGCATAACGAGAACTTATCTAACATTGCCACAGTATACGAATCATTAAAGTGTTTGCGTAATTACGTGAAACCTCAGAGGTGTCAACAGATCTTTAATTAATATACGTAGGTGGCGCCACATGCGGGCGTATAATTGTGCACCACAAAATCGTATCAAATGTTTAGGTATATCTTTGATGTGGTCTGTGAATTAACGCAAAGATGCTTTGTTACGCATAACACAATTATTTGTTTTATTAAATTATATATATGATAATCTGATCAATAGAAGAAATGACTCAATATACATAAAGGGAAATTCTCTTAATGAATGAATAAAGTTTAATATAGATCGCGCGAAAATACGCCACCATATCTACTTTATTTATTTATTTGGATCGCCAATAAATGATACACATTTTTTTTCATCTACATAATAATTTACAGACATACCTTGTGCTCATTTACTTACAGTCAACCACATCTAATACAGATAAAACTTTCGCCACAAAAATGAAATAAACAGTTATACATACAAAACATTAAAATAAAATTAAAAAATAAATAGAAACATTAAACTAAAAATAGAAATTCAAACCTAACCTAGTATGATATCATAATTACCGGAGCTTGAAACTCAGGTATTCAATGATTTTTTTTAATCTAAACATTAACAAAGATATCCAAATCTGCCAGTCGCTGAAAACTATTATATGATGTAACTTACTATTATAAATGTTATACCTACAGATCATGCGCAATCTATTGTATATGTGCCTAATTGCTATTTGTGAGAGCGTTTTTACAATGAATGCCATCGATCGGTAACTCTTGCTACGACGTATGGATCATTAACTGACTCACATTGTTTTTTTTTTAAGATCACACCACTAAGTAGGAGGCCCTGATGGAAGAAGTTCTCTTATTCACAGTATATGACCTTAAATTGTACCCTTATTTATAAACACTACTGTAAGATCTTTCAATCAACAACAAAAACATCTATGGACTTAGTTACCTTTGTGCATGAAATGGCTTTATAATAACAGAGATGTTTAATCCAATTATAAAAGTACTGTTTTGTGAATATGGACGATTCACTTCTAGAGACGTAAAGTGTTCATCTATAGATAAAAATAAGGTCTACTAATTATAGGTACGTTATACAAAATTACTGTAACTGCGAAATTCTTAAATAAAATAAATGTAGTTGACATGGTAAAAAAAACTATACAATATATAAATATATATATGAACAAAGCCGTGGGAATAAAATAGATCTAAATAATTTTACCGCTTCAATAGAATTTTTGGTGAATTATTTCTAGAACTTGCCCTGTATTTATAAAGGTTTCAGATTATTTTTCTTTAGCCTCTAGATCAAAACAGCTGTAATTTATACAGCGCGTTGAATGGAACACATAGAATATTTAATATGGAATATATTGGCCTCTTTAAATGGTCGTCATCATCATCACATCAATCATTTACAATATTCAGTAAAAATAACGCTTTATCCATATGCAATAATACACTTAGGCAACAGTTCATGGATTTATCAGATAGTACTAAGATAAGTAAAAGGTTTTGGACTATTTTCCCACGAAGCCGCAGAACTGATATTATTCTAACATAAACTATCCCTTTACTATTGTTTATATATGTTTGAGATGCGACTTGTATATAAGATTTATAATAGTTTAATGCATGTAGGTACCACAGTCAATGACAATAGATGACACTAAACAGAAAACGCTGGACACTCAGTAGATTCGAGCTTCCATGTAGATGCGGGCGTAGACAGGACTGTGACAACGGTAATTTTACACAGAGATATATAAATAAACAAAAACTTAAGTAAAAAGACACACAAAGTGCAAAATTCTAAATAACGTAATGCACCCCATGCCTATCCTACAAGTCTAGATCGTCTTGATGTCAAGCAAAAAGTCTGCTTACCGCTAATATTCATCTGAACCAAAAATCGTGTAGAATATCGTTTATAATGTGCTTTCGTTGTGTATGATAGAATTAAAATGTCACGTCATAACAATCACCAACACACACAATAAACATTCACCTACGCATTAGCATACAATATTCAATTCCTATTTTTGTTTCACAATTTATATTCCACCTTGCCAGTAAACACTAATGCATTCTAATATTATAATGTATAAAATAAATGGCAGTATTAACCTAGTTTTAAAATCGGTACATTATTCAGTTGGACAGGTATGTATGGAATCGACTGCGAGATAGATATATCCAGTCGTAGATTTGTGACTTCATCTTGCGGTAGAATTATGCGACGTCTTTGACGGCTGAGATGTGACACGGGCACACACTCAACACTAGAAAGGAGCTTATAGACTGACGGAAAATACATTATGGCATAGGCTAAGTTCAATAGAGAAATGTTTGTATGCTATTCTTGTGGGTTTTCTGCTAAAAGACGCGCACGAATTCTCTTGATATGCCAAAAACAACAAGAACTATTAATTTTTAACAAATTAAATATTAAAGTTACTTTATTTTACTTGTTACGTAACTAACGTAATGAAAAGTTCGATGTCAGAAGTTCACTAACACACTGGCTCATTAATACATAGCTATATTTGGTCTAAAATATGTGTGTACATACACTTTCTTTATAAGTTTTAAAATGACCTGCGTTTATTTTTTTGTAGTATATGTATATGTTTTTATCTACAACCTACGCCCAACATAAGTTTTTGCAAATTTGTTTATAAATGTGCATCTAATCTGCCGTCTCCTCAAAAACACTCAATGAAACAGGCCCATTCAAATTCAAATCTTAGCCTATAAAAATAAAGTTTATATTCATTTGTAGGTCCTAACTCGGCCCAACAGTCCGTCTGTCTGTCTCAGCTTGATGTGTAGCTAGTGCGTGTTGCAGACTCCATTAGGGGCGAATTATGGTTTGCTGTCGTGTTAAGCTATGCCGAACGAATGTTGTGGCGACCACCGACATTTTTACATAATAAGGAATCGATTTCTATTCAATGTCTAGTTTATTTATGTGGTATATTTATCGGTTTTTGATCCTTTTTAATTTGTGTTTTTTGTGTAAGGATCTACTCTTATGTGAACTAGTTATGAAGTATGACTTGGAGTACATATGAAAATAGGCTTTAACAACTTTTACGAGAACATTAATCATTCATAGTTAGTATCCCACAAATTAAATAATATTACTTTGTGGAATGCACATTGAACTTTCATGTTTTCAAGGCTTCTATTGCTCTTTTGGTTTAAAGTATCGCCGTTGCGATGCACATCATCTTTGTCTTAACTACTTTAGTGATCTTAAGGTAACTCATAGGAGGGTTCTGCGTTCCTTCCCTAGGTTTGTGTAACCCGAGTAAATTGATAAACTGTTTCCTGGCGTTAATCGGTGCAATAACTCTTAATTCCTACACAAAACATGTTACGTTAAGTGCAGTAGTTATATTAAAGTCTAAATTATCCGAGTTCGGTCATAAAATGCGTAAGTATTTAGGCCACCGGTTTTATTGTTAGGTGTTGTAACGAACACGCCAGTGTGTAGTGTGCCTGTTCAGGGATTGTATGATGTGGAGATATTGTGGAAGAGTTGCGAAATAACATAATTATCTAATATACATGAATGATATACCCAGGTTTCCTTTATAATTTTTAAATGACAATGAAGAACATCACATTTTTTTACACATGTACATAATATGTTAACAAAAATTGTACATCGTAATAAAACAACATATTTTAAAAAGCTCTTTAGAACCAGTAGGATTTCTTCTAAATATTTTTTCTTATGAAGCATGCGAAGAAATTGAATTGTATTGAACACAAACCATGTCAGGGAGTAAGATAGGTCTTGTTGTACATAATATGTCCTTGCAACTAACACTGATCACACCTCTAAGACTTTAATTTGTTTACTTGTGACTTGACCTCATTTACAAATTAGTTTCAAAATTATAATACGATTCAACACAACCGAGATGTACAAAAGTCGTGATTTTGCAAGCATTGCCAAATTGCACTGTAGTAGTGGAAATGTGCCTAATTCTAGAGAATACAGTGCGCAGGAGTTTTCTATTAGCAAATGCGGTTTAAGGGTTGGGACATGGTGCTTTAAAAATACAGATTTTGAAATAATTGCTATAAACCTGCATTTATAGATTTTTACTTCTTTACTAATTTTAACTTTATTCATTTTGTTTTTAGGGTTCCGTTCCTCAAAAGGAAAAAAGGAACCCTTATAAGACCCTTTGTTGTCCGTCTGTATGTATGTCTGTCAAGACCATTTTTCTCAAGAACCCGTTAACGCATCAAGTTGAAATTAATACTAATACGTATGTCTGCGGTTCCTTGAAGCTAAAAAAATCAAGCTTCTAAATCAACGCAATCAAAAGATACGGCAATTAGATAAGCCTTAGATTTCACCAAATAAGAAGCGGGGTCTGACAGCACAAGTAAAGGAAAAAATCTATAAGTCGTTAATTTGTTGTTATATCACATAAGAAATAGGTTTTGTAATTACCAACTTATTATAAAGTTGACTTTGTCGTGAATGGGAGAGTATTTTTAGAACTGCAAAGTTAATGATGACGATCACAAGAAACGACGAACTTAAAACGTCACATTACCAGGTTGGTGACCTTAATTAATAAGGAGCTGACAGAACTCAATGTTTAGATTAGCGCCCTCTAGTGGCTCTATATATGTATTATTAGTGACGGTCACGAGTTCAGTGCTTTTTTCAAAGAGAAAAAGTGCACAAACATGCTTAAAGAAGTTTTCACTTCAAAAATACAAAAAGTCGTTGAATGGCTTTAGGCGTTTACCAAGCCTATAGTGGCCCAAGCTGGCCAAGCCTCCGTTTTTTGCACACGCGTCCCATTCATATCTCGGATTCGGCTCGTTCACGTCCCAGCACAGTATAAATAGCATTACTTACAGCGTTTGTAATTTTGCAACGTTAATTTCTCTCTTCTAACTTCAGCGAAGCTTAGAAATATGTACAGAGTGCAATAGTCCGCTACTTCATGTTTCAACCACGACTTTGCGGGGCTCTCACTTTAATGAATGAGAGGTCGATACGTGACGTCATTTTACAGGTCCATATATATTTCCGACTGGTTATAATAATGTTCCATGAACGGTGAACGCGTGGGCAGTGGTCAGGTGCTTATAGATGTGTGATCTATTTCTGTACAGTTAGAATTTAGTGTTGTAATTTGAGCTTCCTATAGACGTATAGATAGAATGTTTGAAGTGAAAACTTCTTTAGGAATGTAAGAAACAGTCTCACAACCACTGATATAAACTATGAGAATCACTAACTAACAGTAACTGCCAAGTTGTTCGTACCTCTATTCGCACTCAAGTCAATCGATCTTCAGTTATTTCTACCCTTTTATAATCCCACTATTCGTTACTATTTATCAATCGACCAATAGTATTGCGTTACCGGTATAACCAGTCAAAATAATGTCTATCAACATATTTTTATTAAATAGTGAACTGTGTTATCATCTATTATAGTTTGGCCCTATTTTTAATAAAATAAATAAGAGTTTTGGATGTGGCGACAACAGGCACGTTGGGCACTTTGAATTTGCGTGACCGTCACGCTCAGATACAAATATGTATACAGATGTGTGTGTATATGTATTTATATATACCTATTACCGACAGTTTTTATTTTGGAAAGTGTAGGCAGATAAGTATTACACCCACACTTCGACGGCTATAATTTTGTCCTACGTTTTTTCAGTCGCCGCGCTGCTGCTATCACTTTTATAGCAGATGAATATAATAAAACTTCATAGAATCTCAGTCACTCACAGAGACCAATAATTTGGCAAGTAAAGGGATATTAAAGGATATTTAGTCGAGTGCTCAGCGTTGGAGCAGCACTTCGAACTCGCGACTATCTTCGGTGCGGGAAGTTTCTCGGATTCTGTACCATGGTCAGACGCTTTCACCTTATTTCATGAGGAGGTGATATTGGCGCGCATCTCTGTAACAGAAGGGGCAACACCCCCGAACTCCACATTGGGTTCACAGGGATTTCGTCTGTAGGTCAAACCTGAAAACCCGGCAATTAGAACTCCGCAATGGGCGTGTGGTTTTAGTCGGTTCGAGTCCGTCATACCACCTTGCCATTACCCCGGTGAGGTTATGTCCCGTGTTTCCACACGGAAGAGTTGTGAACATTTAGAAAAAAAATACACATGGGCAACTACATGTGGCGCACCTAAAGAAAAAAAAACTTTTACGCGATCGGAGCCGCGGGCACACGCTAGTGACGATATATTATCAACGTATAAGAGATTTTTCAATTGCAGATGAAAATCACATTGCCCGCTGTCCGCTCCTCTCACGACGAAGGTCGCAGTCAGCCAGTATCGCTCGCTAGGACAACATTCCTCCAGTGACCGCAGGCACACGCTCGCTAGAATTAATCACAATTATGTGACAGCACCGCTCCACGCTGCAATCTCTTACTTCGGAGACACAGCTTGTGTGAACATGTTATACTTGGAGCTAGTTCCGTCAGATGTAATCAGGCTTTGTAGCCGCTAAGGAGCACTGTGCTGTTCTGTATAGCATCATAGAAGGGCTATATTGCACTGCCTCTCATATTTATCTCTTTGCAGGACTCGTGAACGAAGGCGTAGAAGGATGTCGTATAGAAGACCGTATAACTTTATCTGCACGTATGTCGAGCTCCCATCAAAGAGATACATGTAAAAGTGATACATGAACCCTTTGTAACAGTGTTGTTTACGCTGTAAGAAATCTAATATTAAGCCTTTATTGTTAGGCTTAAAATATAATTAGTGGTCGCAATTCGAACCTCAAAGATTAATTATTTTTAATTATATATCAGCGTGGAACAAAAATTGTATCATGAAAAATGTTGAAAAAAGGTTCATTCAAGATAATCATTAGACCGAATAGGATTATTTGTCGCGGAAACTGACTGACCTAATCACCATTACATCTATGCTCTATAATAGTAAAAAAAAAGTTACTATTCTTTTTCGTTGGATTCCATTTTTAAATCACATTATTTAGATGTAAACGTTGGATAAAATTTGTATCTTGAAACTTATTAATACAAATTATAAATGTGACTCAATATATTAAAAATAAAAAAATAAAAGGTTTCACCCGCGTAAGTCCCGATACCGTGGGAATATCGGGATAAAAAGTAGCCTATATGTTAATCCAGGTCTCCAGCTATCTACATACCAAGTTTCATTGCAATCGGTTCAGTAGTTTTGGCGTGAGAGAGTAACAAACATCCATAGATCCATACATCCACACATCCATACATCCATACATCCTCACAAACTTTCACTTTTATAATATTAGTAGGATATGTATGAATTTAGAAATATATAAGTATGTTTATCAGCAGTCTGGTTACCATAGTACAGGCTCTGCCTAGTTTAGGATCAGACGGCCGTGTATGAGGTGTGTGAAGTTGTTATTATTATTAATGCCCTGAAACATATTAATGAATTTAATGGCTGCGAGAGGCAAAATAGCTCGTTGGCATAGTCAAGAACCAGCTATCTATTACTCTGGGATCACCAAACAAAGAAAAAAAAAACTCCTGCTGCTTCAGCAAACACCACAGAAAAGCTCAATGATATCCTACGATTGAAAATATACATTCACTCGAAATCCTTCAAACAGCCATGACTATTTGCAGGTAAAATCTAATGTAACTAATAATACTTCTTTAAATCACATGTAAAAATCGATTCTTGGTACTCTTAATATTTATTAGTTAATTAAATTAAATGGTTTTATAAAAAATATAAAAAATAAATAAACCGACGAAAAGAACTAAAACGCAAAAAATAAATAAACCTTTTAAGTCTTAGGTATTAAGCTTATTTAAAAGGTTTATTTATTTTTGCTTTTTAGTTTAATTCTTCGGTTTAAATTTTTATGTGTTTAGTTTTTTTCTTCGGTTTATAATGCTACATGATGTGATGATTTCAAAACGCAAATACCTCATAAAGTAATGAAAAGTAAACAGAAACACTATTCGTTTCTACAATTTTCGAGGGTTTCTCTCAATTATATCAGAATTCCATCATCAGATCCTGACTTCCTTGACATGGGACCACCCTTGAAGTATACCCTATCTAACAAAAAATAATAATCAAAATCGGTTCATAAATAACGGAGAAGGCTGAACAAACATAAAAAAAAGAAATAATATGTATATAAACGGTCGAAACGAGAACCTCCTTTTTTTTGTCGGTTAAAAACGATATATAATTTTATAAAGTAAATTATTTTATATATTAAAAAAAAGTGCAAAAAAAGAAAAGAGGGATTCGATCCGGCACCCAACCTCGTAGCAGTCGTTCTCTAAACCAAATAATATAAACGCTCGCTGTAATGAGGTTCGAAATAGGTTATACATTCTACTAACGTTACAATGTTATTACAGCTTTTATTGATTTTCCTGTGGGAACCAAAGTTTAACCCGGGATAAAAAGTACCCTATAACCTGCGCAGGCACTCAAACTATTATCATACTAAGTTTCAAGCATATTCCTTCAGTAACTTCTGAGTTTATCGTGAACATACAAACAGACAGACAGAAAGACAGACAGACAGACAAAAATTGTTTGAATCGCATATTCGGCATCAGTATCGATATCTTAATACCCCTCCGTCAATTTTTTTTAAATATATTAAATGTACAGAATTCATCCCGCTACAGATTTATTATAAGTATAGATAGATGTATTCTGGTTTAGTTTCTGTTTCCTGGGTTACCTACTATTCGGACTCGATATGACATAACAAACTTAATGTGACAAAGTTTGATTTGAAATCATCTGTATTGTTAGCGTAAATACATGAGTGGTGTCCTGCGATACTCAACCAGTTCCAGAATAAGAAACTTAGTCGATTAAGTGACAGGTACATTTGCAGTTACATTCTTTAAATCGCATTCAATGAATAAGAGTTTGCTAATTGCTACAGAATCGATTTTAATCATTGAAATACTGAACAGTTAAAATCAATTTTGTTGCAATTTATTACCTACTAGCAGCGCCTCGCGGTTTCACCCGCGTAAGTCGCGATCCCGTGGGAATATCGAAATAAAAAGTAGCCTATGCGTTAATCCAGGTCTCCAGCTATCTACTTACCAAGTTTCATCGCAATTGGTAGAGTAATGATTGTGTGAAAACATTACAAACACACACACAAATGTTTCCTCTTTATAATATTAGTTTAGATGTACTGATATCGAAATGTTCTCATGTATAAATAAATATCCTCACCCTTAGTGATGATCTTTTGTTATAATTTCTCGATTTTATTTCTACATGTTCAAAACATATATTTGTTCAATTTCAATTCTTTATTGCTCTCCATATGTATGAGACATGTTGTTGCAAAAGAATAATATACCAAACACATGGAAACCATGATATTATGTAACAAAATATCCCCTTAAGCACACTGCGCTATAAAGTCAGTTCCGTCATATGCAATCAAGTACATTTGAATTGTAGTCAGAATTGCACCAGTATCGGTCGAAATGGAAGATATTAAAATTAATAGCGACATTTGTCATATGTTTAGCCAAATGCTAGCGGCTGCAACTTGATATTGTGAAGGGACGTGGGTGTCGATGTTCTTAAGGCTTATACGGGATTTTAAATCAACTAGAACTTGATAATATGAAGTTTTTAAATAAAGCTGCCAAGTGAATGCCATACACATGCTACATAATATTATGGCGAACATAATATTTAACAACATCTAGCAAAGACGTGACCTTGACATTCATGTTTACATGTTGTGATTATTGTTTGATACAAAACTCTATGTACATAACACGTAGGTACATACAAACTAGAGACTCTTCCATGCAACCATTGGATGGAAAAAGAGTTCATGTATGCCAAGAATAGTTGCAGTGTATAATTAATTGAAAATGTTGTCTAATTAAAGCAATTACTTATAATGACATCGATTGCGACGTCAAGCCACGCACTGCTGCCACGTGGGCCAAATGGCGTGAGGTGACTAGTGTCATTTGTGATCCCAAGATACCGGTTAAATTGAAGGGACAGATTTATAAAACCATCATTAGGCCTGCCCTTTACAGCCTTATATACGTAAGCACGTAGATGAATATGTTGCAGTGAATGTGTGGAGTAACGCGGAAGGACCGTGTTAGGAACTTCTGCATTCGCGGCAGCCTTCATGTCTGTGACATTGCGGATAAATTTCACGAGTGTCGCCTTCGCTGGTATGGCCACGTTTTACGGCAACCGGCTACTTACGTGGACCAAAAAAGTGTAAAGTACATTTACAATGAGAGTTCAAGTTACATTGGCCAGATATCGCCTAGTACTTGGGTTGTGGAGGTCTGATCGCAGTCGCTTACTTGCTTCACGTAAAATATCGAAGTGCGGCCCTATCGTAGATAGACTGAAAGCCGACCCCAACTTAGTTGGGAAAAGACGCGGAGGATGATGAATTATTTTGGCAGTCGGATAGATCTTTTTTTAACGGTTTCTCCTGTGCGATGGTAGTTCCAAAAGCGATAAAGACCTTTCCACATTTAATCATTTCGTTAGCGACAATTGCAAAAGGCTATCGCAGAGTAGATTTAGAACTAAATAACTGAGTTCGGTCAGACTCGAGGTCAGACTGAACAAAACCGCACGGGGAAAAGTTATCGATAAAGGAATTCATTGAAAACAATCTCGTGCTACTTCGAATCGACAGTTTAAGATTTACTCACTGTTGTAACCATCCCTGGTCAAGGAACAGGGTAGTCGACTGTCATTAGACTTGTATCATATGTAAGTTGACTGTGAAGTCAAGTCAGTTTCTTTTCATTAAACGTCAAATCTAAACGTTCTGTAGAATCTTGTCACTATATATTATAAAACAAAGTAACCCGCCGTGTCTATCTGTCTTTTTGCGATAAACTCAAAAACTACTGAACGGATTTTCATGCGATTTATCACCAATAGATAGAACCATTAATAAGGAAGGTTTAGGTATATAATTTATTCAGATTTTGTGTAATTTGGTTTAATATGATGATGATTGTTGAAGAAGATGTCTCTGCTACCCGTGCAAAGCCGGGGCGGGTGCTAATATGAAATAATTACCTGTGACATCATACTTAGCAATTATTGAATCATTTATAAGGGATACATACATAAAGGACGACATAGTCATTCAAGCTATTGTTAGTTGCTATTTGATTTGTATTTTGGGGATTTAAAAATTATCCGGTGCCGATAACCAGAATTTAAGTTTATTTTATTAAAAGATAATAATAATAACTTCACACATCTCACACACGGCCGTCTGATTAAAAACTAGGCAGAGCCTGTACTATGGTAACCAGACTGATAATAAACATACTTATATATTTTTTAAATACATACATATTATAGATAAATTACACCCAGACACAGAACAAATTATCGTGCTCATCACACAATTATTTGTCCTGGGTGGGAATCCAACCCACGACCTCTGGCTTAGTAGTCAGGGTCACTAACCACTAGACCAACAGGCCAGTCGACGAAGATGAAGGTAATAGCATGAAAAAAAGTAACCACTTTACAAAGTAGCAGGAGAGGGACCGGTCGGACTATTGTGTTTGGCGCAAGGTGTTTAGCATTTATAAATGTTATCTATAGTATCTGTTTTAATAGTAACCTAGCAGGTGTTCCTAGGTTGCATCATCGTCGAATTAAGGATGTCCTTCTTTTGAGAAGTTGGTTAAAAAGACGTTCAATAAATCTAGTAAAAGATTTTACTAGTTTGCAATCAGTATATTTTTAACAAGCCATTGATATATTTTTTGACACCTAGTAAACAATGAATCAAGACAGTGTATAGACTAGTAGAATATATATGCTTAATACTATAAACTAAAAACTATAAACGACAGGGTACAATCGATCTTGTCATTTCAGTTAATTGAACATTCAATCAATCAATTTTCGGCACGGGGACGATGACTGAGTTTCTGGAGATCTGTTTTACCAGTACATCATGGTGTAACACCATACTCACTGTTGATATAATTCTGTTTTGAGATTTTACTTTTTCTCAACAAATAAAACCACAAGAAAATTATCTAAGATTTTAAAGTTAAGCCCATATTTCCTTCTATGTTTTTCCCGTTTCCACATAAACTAGGACCAGGGTTTCAGACCACCGTGGCGCTGTTCGTTACACATATATCATTGCACGATAGCATCACAGTCGCTTCCCGAACAATGTGCTACCGACCGATGTCCACTGGCTTCAAATTGACTGTTACTGGCAGATATCAGATAGGTTTTAGACGGTGCACTTATATTTTGTTGTTGATATTTGTTGTTAATAGCCCCTTGTTCTATAAGGTTTGAGAATTCGTATTGTTTAACTATAGTTGTCCGTTATCGCATACAACGGAATTATTTCAATTCCGTTTTCCGACTGTCCGATATGGAATTAAATCCACCGTTTAAAAAAATTGCAACCGAAAAATTTACTACAATAGTATGTAACTGTGAATAGGCATTGCCGTCAAGTCCAACAAACGCTCTTTTAATTTGTGGGAGACCCATGGTGCGGGCGGCACGTATGCGCGTGATACCACGGCTTGACAGCAAAGCGGCAGTGAAGCAATGCTAACCGTTGTATTTCGCCAAGCGAGTGTGGTTACCGAAGGTCCTAACATTTTCCCCCTCTGCCCTCCCCATGCTCATGGGCGGCGGTAGTCACTTACCATCAGGTGACCCGTCTGCTCGTTTGCCCCCTATTATCCCTTAGAAACAAATGCTGATATATTAATCCTTAATTATGCTTTCACGGAGAGCTAACTCTAAAACTTGCTATGCTTAGGTAAGTACTTATATGCAAATAGCGCCCAATATATTTATAACTATAATTAAGACAACCTCATTTTCATCTTTCATTTTCAGGGCATTTTCAATAGAGCACCACCGATAATTTAAGCGCTGGCGAATAATTGGAACTCCAGTGTTAAACGAATTCATAAACAATGGCGCCTACGCTTCCGTTTACTGCTTTATCGTTACCTATCGCTTGTTCCATACGGTACACGAACTTATTTGAACGTTTGTGTGTTTGGTTTATGTGTATTACTACTAATTTTCTTAGTTTTAATGTGGATTCGTTAAAATGTTGTTAATTAATAATGAGATTACCGTAATTCCTGTAGATTACATAATGTGTTTAAAAAATACTACAGCCTGTGACCACGGCCAGTGCAACCTGATCGAAACGTCTGGCAATTCGTATGTAATACCTTTTCGTGATCGCGTTAATTCCCGTAAATACATAAATAATATTATATCATAGAACGTGAAAGTATAAAGTTAGTAAAAAATACTAGTTTAAGTATAAATACAGGATTCGACATTCGATTTTTTCTTGTGTGTACATGTATGTGAGTTTCATTATTCCACCATAACTTCTGAATGCCTGAACAGATTTGGGTGTATCATTAGAATTGTTTGAAAAAAGCAATATGGAGCCTAGGCCGTTTTTTGTCTGGGCAGTTGTTTTTTTTTTCTATTGATTTTAAGTATGTGTATATTTTTATCTCTAATGATTTAATACAGTTAACTTTGTTGATATTTTATTTTTATTTGTGGATGATGATGATCCTTGGAGTACGGATCATCACCATCCACAGAATAGAGAGGTGGTACGTCGAAATCGAACCGACTAAAACCATATAGTGTTCCATCTCAAAAAGGCTGCAATGTATTATGCATTTTTGTCAATATTTTTTTGTGAATTTATTTCAAGGAACTCAGGGATACCCGGGGAAGAAAGTCCCCGAAAACCGCGGTAGATCTTGGCGTTGTTATCTGTTGTTGATATCTAGCTCTCTGCTCTGTCGACATCTAGATGTATTTAAATTATTAAGTTATTGCCTACAACACTAGTGGTAAATATAATTGTTTCCAATATCCTATTCAATTAAACATACACAGAAATTGAACAAAATTAGCACTTAATAGTCTCATTCAAAGTTTCATTACATTACTTTAGCGATTATGACTTCCGTCGGAGCAAACCCGAGGTATTGAGTAGTGTAAAATAAGTGGAACATGGAATTATCTCGCAATATCCGTGTTAGAAACTATATTATATCATCCTATGGAGGGCTGAGCAACCTGTATTTAGGTTGGTGGCACACCGAGAAAAACACGAAAACTTTCGTCAATTTGTGTCGAAGAAAAAGTTTGTCAATGCATCGGTAGGTACAGCGTTCGGTTACGAGTACATATTGTTCTGTTACGGTTTGTGAAAAAAATATTGTTGCTCAATGTTCATTGGTTAAGTAGTTGTTTTGATTTCCGTGTTGTTTCAAAATCTGAACAAAAAAAGGGATTACTTTGCTGTGTAGTTTTTTCTATTATTTTCTTGCTATAGGCTTGCATTTAATCATTTCACCTGATAGTAAGCAGTCATGCAATCTAGAAAGAGCGCGATTGCAAATCAGAAATGTATGTACATTTCTGATTTGCAATCGCGTATACATCTATAGATGTCTATAGGTGAATTAAATACTGTCAGATTATATTACATGTACTTGGCTATTACTAGTTAGCAAATACGCGCTTGGTTAACGAAATAAAGAGCAAATGTTATAAAAGGCAATTGAATAAGCGACGGTAGCGTAATGGCTAAAGCGTCGGATTTGCGATCAAGTGTTTACGGGTTCGAATGCACTTCCAACGTGACCCCTAACAAAAGCGTTAAGCTTAGCTGGAGATTTTAACAAGAATACTAGTTCTGTGTGATAGTTTATAGCAAACCGAACTAAAAAAATATTTTTGATTGTAAAAAGCGTGGGATGCTTGACATCAAATGTTATAAATTAGTTTGTAGTTATTAAAAAATATAGTAAAATGCACCCATGCTTTTTTTTAATCAAATTAATTATTTTATTAATGACTTAATTCTTATTTTATACTTATTAGATGTTTTTTTATTAAAATAATAATGAACCAGCGGACTTTATAGCGCTATAAAACATCTTCATATTTAAAAAATATTTTCCACTTTATAGTTCAGTTTATTATTAAGAAACACAAGTGTTTTACTTATATGACGGATGGGAGGCGTCATGGTTGTTTTTAAAAAGAGGGACGTCAGCAACGCTGACGTCACACTCTTGATTATGTTCCATTTTCTTTAAATTAAAACTTGGTACACTTTCTATAACTTTTATTCGTTGACAAAACAATCAGTATAAGTACAATGACTCACAGAGGTGTGTTCCGTCCGATGGTTTGTGTGCGACTGACTAGCTCTGGGGCCGTTGCTCGTATTTATAAAGACCGACAACGCGCGCGACGCACGTGTTCAAGTTTTAGGTTAGGAATTAAACTATGTAAATAAATAATGAATTTAACAATCTTGTCGAATAAATGATTTGATTTTAACATTAATTTAACCATGCAATTAATAATCTAGAAGTAAATAACAATAACTTAACTATGCAATCAAAACAAATTGATTAACTACAAAGTCATTTGTGTTTTTAAACAGTTGTTTCATAATCATAATGTTAATCAACTCCTAATCTACTTATTTATTGATGTAACTGCATCTTACAGATTACAACATATTGATGAGATCCTTCAAATAACATAATTGCGCCGATACGGCCATTCTGACAGGCGGTGCGTGCTCTGCACCAGCCTGTGTTTTAGAATTGTAATTATCTGAAACAATGAGATTTATTTTTGTTCTTTTGAGTTTGGTATCTGTAAGCAGTAATGCTATTGATGGGGATATTTTATTAATACCAAACATTTAACTGATGTTGGCCTTTTTGTAAAATATTTTGTTGTCAACCATAATGTTTTGTACTTTAAAAGTACTTATGTATTGATCTTTATTTATGTTTTATTGTGTTTCGACCATCCATCACGTCTACACACATTTTGTTTCTCGGAGATTGCCTCGTTGAAAAAGGAAGATAATTTTGTTGCTGTGCTCTGGGCGGTCCTGTTCGCCGTGGTACACAGAGGCTCTATTGGGAAGATGAACAAGGTCGATGCTGTGCTTTACACAGAGGCTCTAAATGGTAAAGGATAAGAAGAAATTATTTCTTTATAAAAGCACTTTGTTGCTCACCATTTATTGTGGATGTGTTTTCTGTACTTGAGTTTTGTGTATGCTGCTCTAGCACCTCAGTTCGTGAGGTGGAAGGCCTGGCTACTATTGCCCCAGCTGGCATTGTAGATTGTTTATCTTAAACCGCCAATACGGTTGCCTGATCACCTGGTTTTGGAGAACGCCGAAGCTGATCATGCGCAACCTATCGTGGGCGTCCTCTACCAACAACTCTTTTTACTAGATAACGTTTGATGTTAGTGAACGTTCCCGCTTAAAGCACACTTCATAAGTGTGGCCCATTTTTTTGCAGAATGTACAGGTAGGTGTGTTTGTTTGCTTCGTATGCTTGTTTGGGGTTTCAGTATTGGTATCCGGAGTTTTGGGCTTAAATCGACAGTCATTCGAGTTATGGTTGTTTCTTTTGCAGAAACGGCAGGATGAATATGATTGAGTGTCTTCTGAAATTCGTGGTCGTTTGTTTGGCACCGTAGAATTTTGACTTGGATGTGAACGTTTTGTTCGTATGGAAGAAGCAACTGAAATGAGTTCAGGAACTGTAGTTGCCCTTGCATTTAATAGTTCTATTCTTAGGTGCTCATCATTAATACATCCAATCACGGCTTCTACGGCATCTTCATTGCCAAGCTTATCCTTGGTGAGTCTTTTCCACAAAACCCAGGCACGTGATAAATATTCTGCTATATCTTTTGACGAGTCGTAAACATGTTCACGGAAGCGAAGAATGTCTCGAGAATATCTGTTTTCTGGTTCAAATGTGGTTATAAGTTTAGTGCGGAGATCTTCCCAGGAAGATGTGGTCACCATCCAGTCATCCACCCACATTTTGGCTCGGCCCTTCAAGAGACCGCCAACTTTCATGCGTACATCAAAGTCACTTAGCTGGTATGTCTCGATGGCTTTATCAAGGTGTTGGCACCACTCCCGTACCCCAATATTTGTATCAGGGTCGAAGGATGGTAAGTAGATATCGTTGATCTTGACCTTTACTTCAGCGGGCTTGCAAAGACGCTCAGACATTTGTTGCATCATCTGCATCATTTGCATAAGAAATTCTGGAGGTACACCCCCCGTGGGTATGTTAGGCATGGGTAAATTTATCAGCATTTGTTGCCGTGGCGTATAGTTCATTGCTGTTGGCTGTGGCGGTGATGGATTAGCTGATGAAGTAGAAGCAGGAATTTCTTCGAATCCCACTTCTGATGACGGATGGGAGGCGTCATGGTTGTTTTTAAAAAGAGGGACGTCAGCAACGCTGACGTCACACTCTTGATTATGTTCCATTTTCTTTAAATTAAAACTTGGTACACTTTCTATAACTTTTATTCGTTGACAAAACAATCAGTATAAGTACAATGACTCACAGAGGTGTGTTCCGTCCGATGGTTTGTGTGCGACTGACTAGCTCTGGGGCCGTTGCTCGTATTTATAAAGACCGACAACGCGCGCGACGCACGTGTTCAAGTTTTAGGTTAGGAATTAAACTATGTAAATAAATAATGAATTTAACAATCTTGTCGAATAAATGATTTGATTTTAACATTAATTTAACCATGCAATTAATAATCTAGAAGTAAATAACAATAACTTAACTATGCAATCAAAACAAATTGATTAACTACAAAGTCATTTGTGTTTTTAAACAGTTGTTTCATAATCATAATGTTAATCAACTCCTAATCTACTTATTTATTGATGTAACTGCATCTTACAGATTACAACATATTGATGAGATCCTTCAAATAACATAATTGCGCCGATATATATTTTCTTCGTAATTATTTATAGCACCGGAAATCATTTAGGTTTTTATTAGGTTTTCCAGCTGCTTCTAGCTTCCAATTTGTCACCCTAGTTGTCTTTAACAATAGGGTGACAAATTAGATGCTACCGTGTAAACACACACGCAAAGTAAAACGAGCTGCATGTATTTTCACCGAGAATATCTAAGAACCATCACAGCAAAGCTAGTAAATCCCATATTTCTATCATAAGCCGCCTTCAAATTTGGGCATCCGTTTAGGAGCAGAGATGGGTAATCACCCGGGTTTTTACAAAAATCGTGGGTTTTACCAAGTCGTGGGTTTTAACCCGGGTGATTACCTATCTCTTACTATACGACATAGACTGACGAATATAAGCATCAACCAACACTGTTTATGCATCGCGCAATCTAAAATTTAGTGGGTACACCACAATATTTAGATAGATATATTTATTTCATGTATATCATTTATTATACATTTTAGTACTAAAATTCTTAAATAACTCAAATCTTATAACCAGCCTACTTTAGGCAGGTAAATCGTAGCAATTTGTAGAAGCGATATTCAATATGAACGCAACTTATTATAATTGAGAAACATAATTGAATTAAATGTGCCCATTATCCTTTGGGCTTTTGGAGAAGGCTTTTCAATATAAGAAGGGAGCAATGAATGTTATCCCATTTTGTCATTTGAGAACTCAAAGTATGTATACCATATGTGATTATTTTAAATGAGCAAAAAAAAACCTATTCATGTTTCTGAAGAGAAATAGTCCTGGCGTGCAAAACAGTCTTTGATATGTTTGGTTGACATAATAGTGTATTTTTAAAGGGTAATAAAGTTATCTAGAGTACCTTAATATGCATGAGTATGCAAATAGATACTCGTAGATATGCTGTAGTAGTTTGGTTTTAATACATTTTTGCTCAAATTGAACCCACCGAGCTTGTGAAGAACCTCGCACTCTACTGTAGACACTCTCTAATGCGAATCAATATAGATAGAACTACTGTCTTGCTTTTTTGTTCTGCTCTTTAGAAAAGTCGCCTCAGCGTATGGTACGGAGGAGAGCGGTTGGCAACGCTCGAGTGATATTAACATTAAATGAAACCCCAAAGACGATCGTAAGAAACCAATTGTTAGACCACTTAGCACTCGGGTTAGTTTGTGAGCAACTAAATGTATTATTACACGTTACACTTCAGACGTTCGGTGGATGAGGACTAGACGGAAAAAGTCTAAGCGCAACGAACAATGCTGACCGCGAGTTGGTTCATGTTATTGACGTCTGCTGTGGATTTTGCGCGATACTACTGTATTTCAATGTTGGTTGTATAGGTACTAATTATTTTTATAGTTAGTCAGTAATTAGTTCGGGCAACTTTTACAGATGGCGCAAATGTAATTTCTAGTTTTTACAATATGAACTATATTTTGATACAATTTGTTATAGTGAAAGGAACTTCGCCTCAAAGATACCTCACCCCACGCGTTTATTGTTCTCGGTGCACCATTGCGTTTATAGATAATACATATAATATAGTATTAGTTTGATAACAATACACACCTCTAGGCTACAGATTGCTTTGAAAGTGGATTTCATTAGAACACATGGCAACTGGAGGTGAGCTCCGTGTTATTAAGTTATATGGGTCAAAAGGTAACTGTTGCATCATACAGAAGGTAACCTTAAGTTCTAAGCAAGCTGTCCGATTAGGAAAGCATCTCTGTGCTAGCGTATTTGTATTGCTAAATCTTGACGTGGCAGAGCTATGCTTCGGCACGTATGGGCCGGCTTGACTGCGCTTGATACCACGGCCTCACAGGAAACTGGCAGTGAAGCAATGCTTGCATTGTTTTTCACCGCGTAAGTGAGGTTACCGGAGGCCCAATTCCCGTCCTTCCCCTATCCCCCCTCTAATCCTCCTCTCCCGTCTTTCTGCTCTTCCCCCTCTTCCCCTATTCACACCTTAAAGCGCGGCAACTCACTTGTGAATCTTGAGTTACAGGTGCCCATGGGCGGCGGTAATCATTTACCATCATGTGACCCGTCTGCTCGTTTGCCCCCTATACCATAAAAAAAAAAATAAGTAGACTATCATATTTAGCAACTAACAAAACAAAACAAAAGTAGTGATTCTAGAACTGAGTTGTACAACAAAATAGCAAAGAAACAAATGACAGTTCTGGCGTCTGCAGATTTTGTAGAGTGTGGCGCCGGCAACCGATGCGGTAAGACGCCTGATAAAAGGCTCCCGTTGGATCCGAAAATAGTCGGGCATCCCTAAAAGTGATAATAAGAAGTGATACCACGGCCTTACAGACAACCGGCAGCGAAGCAATTCTTGTCCATCCAAATCCATCCCCCGCTCCCCCTCTTCCACTCTTTCCCTACTCCCACCTTAAAGGCGGGCAACGCATTTGTGGCTCTTGAGTTACAGGTGCCCATGGGCGGCGGTAGTCACTTACCATCAGGTGACCCGTCTGCTCATTTGCCCCTATACCTTAAAAAAAAACATTAGTAATCTGTTAGGCATACAGAGGGGCCAATAGTTTCTAGAAAGCGGCACTGACTGACTGACTACATCGAGAGTCTACCAATAGGTAGGACACAGTTGTTGCGATGAGAACACCTCGCGCAAATAGATTGTAGAGTGGATCCGGTAGGAAAACTTCCAGGCGGAACCGTTACACCCGCGCTCACTTGCGGATCCTAAGGATGACCGCGGGTGGATCACACATCGCCCAGTTAGTAGATGGAGCCCGCTAGCCACCTGCGGACTGAAAATGTTGCAGTACCGACGGTCCACTCATTTCAGGCGTTGTAAGGCACACCGTGTAACCACACGGTGTGCCTTACAACGCCAATATTATTTTTTACGCTCAATACAAAAACAATATTATTTTTTACGCTCCAGGTTGTTTCACCGCCAACACAGTGTAATAATCCAACCTGGAGTATTCCCCTCTTTTAGGAAAAGGTGCATCGCCTATTGTAAGCGACATATTGCTGTTTCCCGACATAAACGCGAAAGAAGTCGCGTGCACAGCTAGTATTATACAATTAGCAATAATGTACTCAACATAATCTTGATGTGAATGACTTGTAATCTTACCTTGTGCCGTGCAGGTGTACTGTTAATGCCCGGTGCCGCTATTAGGTAAATCTTTTATTATATTTTTATAATTTATTTACTCTCTTATAAGATGTCTTATCTATATCTATCTAAAATATTTACAGGTGTTTTTTTTATATTATTACAATTCTTAATATTTGGATATAAAAGTGCCAATGACTGAAGGTGTACTAACAATTGGTACAGTTTACACTTTTTTTAATCGGGTGGATCGGGTCATGGTATGTCAGAATCGAACTGACTAAAACTAAATACGGTGTTCCGTCAGAAGTGAGTCTATTGCAAGGGAATCGGGTGGTACCTTAGGAAGGAAGTCCCCGAGAACCCCAGCAGACTTCACTATCTACTGCTGGACATAGGCATCTCCTAATGTACGCCACTGAGCTTTTCCCCGCCGTTTTGCGCAGATCGTCACTCCACCTGGCCGCAGGGCGTCCTAGACTACGTTTCCCTTGACGTGGTCTCCACCCCAGAACCATATAAAAGATACAAGTACTTAACAATGATATTGATAATCAGGAAATAAATCTATTCTAACACGCGGGTAGATTATGCAAAGGTAAGAAATTTAATCAGTTAAATGAATGTTTGTCACGGCGATCACGAAACGCTCGTGTGTGGATCTTATATCACTACCAAATCAGATTTACTATCATTAAACTACATTATTAACTTTATTTTCAATATGGTAAAGCCTAGAATTTATTAGCAAATCCTTGGATACAAGCATCTTGTCACATGCTGCAAAAATTAGATTTTCTTTTATTGTAAATTACCGCGACTTTTATGCACATAAACATAGGATTCAATTTTGCATAGTTCTTTCGTTTGAAGGGTATACTTAAGTTTGTTATTGCAGTACACGTTCCTGTGACGTGTATATTTATCGGCGCCGGCGCAGCGCGTCCAAACACGGGCACTTCGCGCGAATGTGACCTAGATGTAAGATGTACGGTCTACGTATGTTGAATATTAGATTATCAAGAAAAAAGTTTTAAGCTTTTGGTTTATAACTATTGATAAAGAAAACTAAACATGCGAGTTCTCTAAAATATCAAAATGGTCCTCAGTTGCAAACGTCCGTCAGTTGGAGATCTACCTTTGTTTCTAATGTTACCGTGCTGTTCTAGATAAATATATATATATTCTTTTATGGTATAGGAGGCAAACGAGAAAATGGGTCACCTAATGGTAAATGACTTCCGCTGCCCATGGGCACCTGCAACCCAAGAGTCACAAGTGCGTTGCCGGCCTTTAAGGTGGGAGTAGAGGAAGGGTGGAAGAGGGGGAGGAGGGAAGGGTTGGGGCCTCCGGTAACCTCACTCACTCGGCGAAAAGCAAGGAATCATTGCTTCACTGCCGGTTTTCTGTGAGGCCGTGGTATCACTCCGGAAGCATGGCTCTCCCACGAGAATAGAATATATTTTTCTTCACCATAATACTTTTAAAATGCTGGCCATTTGGACGATATCTATCATGTTAAAAGCGTCTAAACGCCACAGCAACCGTTTTCCGTCAGGTAAGCTATATTTTTGAGCTCTGAGCAGTCATTAACTTGACTGCTATATCTGCCTTCGAATCCTCAAGTTACACAAAAGTCATATATACAAATACGAACATTACGTTTACATAAAGATTATTTCAAACTCGTCTTATATGACTGGCAAGCTCGCTATTGGCGATCACGAGTCCCGTGTTCGCTTATTAACGCTACAGGGGCGATATATCACGCCCGCCCTCATACGGACGTCTCACATACACACAATGTAATTCCATAGACAATGTTAGATTTGTACTACGAGGTTCTGGTGAGAGAGACTTTGTACTACATAAAATAAAAGGATGGCGCGATAGCAAAATCTTTGTTTAGAACTCACTGCATTTAAAGTGTGGCACAGGATTGAGGCAAGAACAATAATAGAAAAAGCCTGTTGGTCTAGTGGTTAGTGATCCTGACTGCTGAGCCAGAAGTCGTGGGTTCGATTCCCACCCAAGACAAATAATTGTGTGATGAGCATACCATGAACCATGGTTGTTAAAGTATTGTCTAACTCTAGTGTAGTGATGCCATAATTGTCCAAACCCAGTTTGACAAGCAATTTTTTTTCACAAAGATTATAGGAGAATTATAATTATAATAAACAGCACTTTTAAAGTTGCTTAGTACATACCATTTTGCTTCAGTCGAATTATAGATAATGTGTTGGATGCCATCGCCTCTCGTAAACTCTTGACACTATGCCCTGTCATGTAATATGATCATGAGCCGTTACGACCTGCCACACGCCAGCGTCGACAATATAATCGAATATACGCTCGACAATATCGGTATGTAGCCGTTTTTATATGTCAACTTGTTCAAGTGGTGTTTAGTTATTTAGTAGATTTCTGGTAAGCATGTATGATTATCACGAAGTAAAATAGTGAACTACTGCTTCAGTCGTGATTAATTGTGTAATTTACTAACATCATTTTATAGCTTCCATAAAATGTATAGCAGGTTAAAAGTTACATTCTAATTAGAAAGAAAATTGAAGAGAATTCAGCGTTGTTGCAAAAAAAATGTTATCATGAATTCTGTTACTACCATGATATATAATTCTGTTTATTACTAGTATGAGCTACGAAATCTATATCAATATAAAAGGGGAAAACAAAACTTTACAAGAAAGAAAACCACCGTTCCCTGATCTACGGGTGACTCAATAATACTTAATATGTTACATAATCTTTTCCGCATCAAATTAGCATCAAAAAGAAAATACCGCATCAAATCTTTAGGTAGGAAGTGTTTTATTTAGAACAAGTGCCGACTATATATCTGAAGATCGTGACGGTTCGTAGCAGTTGACCGTTTATAGGTTCACTTGATACAGTGGGTTAACAAGCCATACTACGTCCATTAGAAATTGTCAATTAGTCAGTAATGACAAATGCAATGTCAGTAAATGGCTTATTTTATTTATAATTCTTATATATTAAGGGTTTATCTAGCAATTTTTTTTTTTAATAAAATTTATCGTAAGTTAAAATTTGACATTCGGACGATATATGGAGTACGGTACTTCTACTAATCATAGGTGTACTGCGTAAATAAATGAACGCTGTTTGTGAGTTTGAGAGGTTAAACTCGAGGAAGTTTCGTTTTTGTAGAATGTATAAAATATATCGTAGGTACGGATAAAAATGAAGCAAATACATATAGGTCGAAATTCACTTGCTTGTAACAGATTATTTAAAAACACTTCGGCTTAGTGGTCTTTTCGCACACATCGTGGGAATCAACCCTTTTTTTTCTAATTTTTTTTATAAAAATCACAATATAGTCGCGCACACAATATAATTTTTAATTACGTCGAAAATGTATAGCTTTCAGTGTTAAAAAAGGGTTTTATTTAATTTAGCGTGATCTAAGACAGACTAACAGCAATTTTCAGTATGATTTTAAATTTATTTTCATTCACAGCGCATTCTACACTCTTATAGATGCTCTCTAATGAATGATAGAAGTACCTGTAGATTGACAAATATAACAAACGTTAGCTTAGCTGGATGGGTTAACAAGAATACTAATAATGATGCTAAAAACAGGAAAATAAAACACTTAGGTAAAAACTCGAGTTCTGTGAACAATAACTTATATAGTACTTAGGTAGGTCCATAGTCGAACAAAGTTGCGTACATTAGGAGCACGTGCATTTTACAGTTGCACAAAGTATCATCTCTTCGAGTACATTTCGGTTATGTTACGGTTGTTACTTTAATGTCTTTCTTCAACTTTTTAGAATGTTTTCGTCGTAAAAATTTATGTAGTGTCTTTTTTTGGTTAATTTTGCTTTTTTCTTGTATCTCAACGGTTGTTCGTTTACGATACCGGATGGCATAACCATTCGTTTGTTTGGGAAACGGGATCTTCCATCCTGCCCAAGACAGGTTGATTTCTGCTGTCTTTCGGTTCGAACCTGACTGGCCAGGACGTCCTGCACCATTCTGTACCTACTTGGCTTTCAAGTCACATCGTCTGGGAAGTAGATACTCACGAAACGTAGATTACTGGTACCACATCACATTCTCTTGTGGAGTTCTAGGCGCGAGCCGATCAAAAGCTACCTCGCGCGATGGATTCTTGTTGAAATAATTGAAAGTCGAAAATTAATATCACTTATGTAAGTACATAGGTCCCATAGACGGCAACTGTTATCTACTTGTTCCTTAATAATGTATTATAGAACAAAACGGTCTACGGCTAAGCAATCCATAACAATGTTAGGTAAGTACCTAGATATTGATAACACACACCGTCTTGAAGTGGCAGCTATTTTAATGGGAGCCCCAGCTAGTCACGTTGGTAGCTGAGAAATATCAAAATCCGGAAAAAAGAACATAGTTGTTGTGGCATTGAGTTAAATCCTTAAAAGGAAAAGTTTGTGTTTCAATACTTAATCTCGTTCATTTTAGTGAGTCTTACCATAAAAAAAAGAATTGCAACAAAAAGAATTTAAGAAAGACAAAGACAATCAATACAAACTTATGACCTAACTGTTTTGACAAGGTGTTTTTAATTTGGGTTTTTAAATAGATTCAATTTTTTTTTTACATTTTGGTAGAACGGCTATTTACTGCTATAATTATGACTACCATCAGTGTTAATTTCAGAGGCTCCTATATATATATATTATAACTAATTAAGGCAATATAATATGATGATATAATTTATTAGAATATCAGGATAAAAAGCCTATGTGTTACCTCCAGGTGTCCAGCTATCTACATAGCAAGTTTTATTGCAATCGGTTAAGTACTTTTTGCGTGAATTAGGAACAACAAACAATCCATACATGCTCACAAACTTTCATGTTTATAATATTAGTAGGATATAATTATATAACCATGGTAGCAGAAACTTTTTTGACTCATCCTACAAAATTTTAGACAGTTACCATAGATTTTAACGCAAGTAATTTGATTCCCATTGTAAATCCCGAATTTAACAAATACAGAATGTACTATCACGCGAAACACAAGACACTGTTCAAGAATTAGAAAATCATTATCGATAGCATAGTACAAAAATTATGAAAAAATATTAAAGTTTAATAAATATCTTGATACTGTTAGGTAGTCGGGCAGCCATACTGCGCTCGCGCCGATCCGCACTGGTTATTGAACCTTGCGGTACTATATATTAATTAAATTCGTGATTGTTTAATCGCGTCTTGTGGGGTAAACCACAGATGTGGGATTTACATTAAATGTGAGTTTTCATGAAATGATAATGAGAGGTAAAGATGGGTTAACTTTCATCAAGCTTCAAGGAAAATACGGAATAAATTTAAAATACCCCTGACTCGAAAATCCCTTCAACGATTACAAAAGAGCTGATGATCTTCGAACGGCTGAACAGATTTTCTTGACTTATATCTTAGATCACTCTCGATCAAGTCACCTTTTAAACAAAGAAAACCGCACATAAATCGGTTCTTCAGTTTGGGAGCTACGATGCCATAGACAGACACACAGATACACAGACACTCAGACACACAGACAAGTCAAATTATAACACCCCTTTTTTTGCGTCGCGGGTTAAAAATGAGGATAGGGCCTACCCGGTAGCATAAAATTCCGAACTGGCTACCAACATCATTAAAAATGTATATAAAAATTCAACTACGTATGTTGTGCTATTGTGTTAATGGCCATCGCGTTAACTAGAAAAGCGTTAAGAGTTGTGGCTTTAATCTGCATAATATGGAACAAAAAAAATAACTATCGATTCCCAACCAGGTTGTTTGATGAGCATGACCATTTGTTCTGTTTCCAGGTGTAATTTATCTATCATAGGTATTTAGTAATATACAACTATATTTATCAGTAATCCGGTTACTACAGATAGGCTTTGCCTAGTTTGGGATCAGACGGAAGTGTGTGAGGTGTGTCAAGTTATTATACACAGCTAGTATAGAAAACTATGAATGCTTACATTATTCTTAACTATAATATTTTATGAAGTGAAACTTCTTTAGAATCTTTGTGATTTGAAATTCGATGAAACAAAAAACTCATACTAAAAAGAGACAAATATTCAAAAATATTTCCTATAATGTTCGTATGCACGGGTCTTTGCACCTGCTACGAAGCTTTCTTATGTCATTCACGTGTATCATTGTTGTGTATTAAAATTTGTTGGTTAATTAATTTAGAAGTTTCACTACTTCCGTGTGTGAATTGCACACACACACTTTTTTTTAATAGCTTTTGCCAGCGGCTTCAAAGTATTTTTCCATCCCTCTTTTGTATGATAGGTACTCAGTATCCTTTTCTGGATCTCCGACAACGTGTGTCCAGAATTTCATGATGATCGTATAACCGGTACGTAGGCGCATATAATTATCTTTTAAAAAAGTATCACCCATAATTATTATGTCTCTCTCTACATTTCTAATGGCCCCATGAACCTTATACTGATAAAAAAGTATCAAAAGAATTTCTAGAGCGCAAAAGATACAAAACTTGTGCAGTAACAAGAGTCTTCACCGGACACTGCAAACTGAACGAACATATGTTTAACCTAAATTTGGGTGAGAACACCCTTCGAGGGTGTTCAAATATCCCCCAGAAGACGAAGCACCGAGGAGTCTGCGGAAAATTTTAATAAAAATGTGAATCAAAATAAATTGTAATTAAAATGTTGTTCGCAATAAAAAGAATGTTTATCGTAATACCAAATTATTTAGTAAGCCTTACAATACTTTGAAATACGTCAATAAAGTGTTTTGATGACCGGAAAAAAATAAAAAAACTTTTTCTGATAAAGAAGTTTTTCACCACTCTCTCTCCGTGGCTTAAGTAATACCAACAGAATCTAGTGATAAGAACTATATTACTGTAACAAGACTGTAAAGATGTCAATATACTGTTAAATATATCAATAAATTAAGTATGTCTTTCTACTTTCAAGATATGAGGGTCAACATTTTAGCGCTGAAGGTGACATCGCTGATTTGATCCATGTTTCACTACAAACTCCTTCCCTATGTCAATGAGCAATATATCTAATAGATAGTACTCACTAATCAACGTTTCTTACACGTACAGGGCCGGCTCAGGGCGTGCCACAATATGAGTGCGGTTAATAATTACAGTTAAGCAGGGCCGGATTCCGCTACGATTAATATGCAATTAAGTTGCCACGCGATACCATGTTACACGGTCTTGTAGGTATGAATGTATGGAGATGTAAGCTATAGGTTATTAATTAAACGCTACCAGTATTTTCTAGGTTTTATGTAAAGAGATATCTAAGGTGAGTGGTTCAGGAATTTTATTAGTTTACTAGCTGCCTATGCTATGCCTGCAGCTTCGCTTGCGTAAAAGTTATTTTTTTTTTATCTCTCGGGAAAAGTACATTTTTTCGGAATGAAATGTACCCTATATCCTGTCGTCTGTACCTCTGCCAAGGTGTATCCAAAATATCATTTTAGTTATCAAAATGTTACTGAGATTTCAGTAATTAAGGTGTGAAAGCGTCAATCAAACCAATCAAACAAACAGTTACTTTCAAATTTATATTACTGGTATAGATGTCACGGTTTACTTACAGTTACTAGCTATGACGTATTTAAGCCTTAAATGGGAAATAAAGGTCGTGTCATTAGCAATATAAAGTAGAAAATGGGTTTTATTTTCTAATAAGTCGCATCAGGATCTCAATTAAATGATGCCACTACAAAGTAAAATACGCCTAAGGTTAATAGTTATTACTCGTATTTGATAGGAACACCCGATGGTCTCATTAACTTAAACCATTTATAAAGAGCAAAAGGCTATAAAACCTAAACATGAGGTAAGTTAAGCCTACGGCATTAAGTCCGCCATTAATATTGCTATGACGTCGGACTGTCAGTAGCGGAAACTATCCTAAAATGGTTAAAATAAATAATTTAACAGACCTCAAATATAAAATGGATTTTTTATATTACGAAATACATGATCTGAAATATCTTTCAGTTTAGCTGGGTTAACTAATATTTAATTTTAATAATATATATTTATTATTAATAATACAGTGAAATACCCTCGAAACTTTCATTTGCTATTTTGGCACTTTGATATGGTTTTTTATTGAGACTTTAATAAACTCAATTAACGTACACAAAATACACTTAAATAATTGTCCAATATTGGGATCGGACACAAAATATTTGACGCAGTGGCAGCTGGTAGGAGACCACCTAAACCGCTGATTATTTATATAATGTGTAAGTTATTAAATAATATCCTGTCGACTATCAAGATCAGATCACGTAAAATTACAATTACTAAACCACTAGTTGCAAGCAAGTGAGAGTAAAACTTATTATATGCTGCAAGTTATTTTATATAACTTTACGGACCATATGCAATGAACCATATTTAGTTTATGTAAGTGGGAGAGCCATGCTTCGGCACGTATGGGCCGGCTCGACCGGAGTGATACCATGGCCTCACTGAAAACCGGTAGTTAAGCAATGTTTTCGTTGCTTTTCGCCGAGTGAATGAGGTCACCGGAGGAACACTCCCCCCCCCCGTGCCCCCCCACCTTAAAGGCCGGAAACGCACTTGTAAGTCTGGAGTTGCAAGTCCCCGTGGGCGGCGGTAGTCACTTCCCATCAAGTGACCCGTCGGCTCGTTTGCCGTGGGATAGCCCATAAAAAAAGTTAGATTATTAGATAGATATTTATTTTGTTTTATATGTTAGAAGGCTCGGACTTTGCCATTGCTAAAACTCCCCAGTCTATCAGTAAAAGCAATATATATTGCCTTACATTGCCACCTTTAACTTTCAATATATCCCTATGTTCCCATTTACATCTTTAATTCCCAAAGTGCCCGGTTAATGGCAATAGGATTGCAATATTACGTACTTGGGACCAAATTATAGTTGGCAAAATCACAGAATACATAATAGTATTAGTACAGAAGTTCCACTGAGTAAAATCATTTAAATAAATAGCGACTCTTGCTCGGTCACAATAAACTGCAATTCAAGTCGCACAGCGATAATCACGTGCTGTTGTATTCACCTAGAAGTTGTCTCTCTTTCTATCAGGTAACTCTTATCTCTTCTGACGACGTAAGGGTTTAATTTTTTCTACCTTCCGATGTATTTTGGAAGTGTGAGAGGATTGGTATTGGTAATGGTTAAGGAGTCTGTTTCCGCATTTAGACTCTAAAACGGTCCATTATGTGTCCAGATATGGCTGGCTTCCAGAAGCAATGAAGCCTCCAGGGGCGTTCACAAGCTTCTAGGAGCGACCTCGCTTCCGCGAGGATATTTGCCCGTTGTATGGCCACTCTCTCGCTCTCCAGGATAACGTGGGCAACGGTTTCCTCTGCGTTGAGACTATATAAGTGTGAGAGGTAACAGAAGCGACATCTCTAGCGAAGGATAATTAGGAAAGCCGACCCCGATTAAGAATGGGACAAGGTGAAAAGTAGAGAGGTGAGAAAGGTTACATATAGTTCCATATGTGGAAGATAAGGTTTAAATTGTGTGAGTAGTACAACTGATGTTGCAAAAGTTTATCAACACCGGTAATTACTTACTATCAGGCGGACCGTGGATACTTTACACTTGGTAAGGAAGAAAAACTTCTGGAATCAGGAAAAGGTTTCTACAGAAATCTGAACCTTAATCCACCAAGTTTAAATACAAATTAGTGAACAAAGTGACTCAAGCTACCATCAATACACTAAAATGTTATAAGAGCGGTCTAAAGATAGGTTGATGATATCAATAGCATCTCGTTCGTAGGCCAGATAAAGATCGCGTAAACAATTGACGACCGGTCAGTTTGCTTTGGACTCAGTAGGTATTATTTGTTCACTAATAGCCAAGTCATCAAACTAAGCTTTAAAATGGCAAGGCATTTGATGATATAGGGTGATATGAGATTATTCGAGGGAATATGACGAATGTTTTCTGTCATGTAATGGCAGTAATCTGTAAGTGTACCTTTCTTAAATAAATAAATAAATAATTTGAGGGAAAAGGTTAGTTTAAAAAAACCACTAAAAATAGGTAAATGTTCTGCACATGGATTGAGCATCCTTAAATCAAATTAATGTGGACCATGTTGTGGAAGAATGCAATAGTGATTCTCGCTCACCTGATTCTAAGCAAGCAGTGGAACACCGGGGTGGTTTTCAGTCGGTAAGAGTTCGATAGACCCCTTCGCCTCCCCAAGGCGTAGGACATCTATGTAGGATCTTCCACCTCGTTAACAAAAAAAAAATGTGGACCATAAAAATATTAAGCTCTTAAACTCAGTTAGATGTCATTTTTGGGGACAAGTTATGACTTAATAAATCCAACCGGTTTTCAAAACAAACACTGTATAAAAAAACTTGAGAGGTGTCACGGGACACCCGGATGAAACGAAGTTCCAAGACGAAACGAAAATAACTGGCTTGCTTTCTATGAGAGAGAGAGAGAGAGAGAGAGACAGAGAAACACGCGCACGCCGCACGGCTTACAACTATAGCAAAAAGTGTCGTTACAACTTTTGATCTTAATTTTTTCCGTCTAGCCCCCTTTCGCAACACGCGTTAAGGAACTTCGTTCCAAAAACTGCAATTAACATGTTTACTTCAAGATGAACCCAGCACTTATCTATAACCCACTATACGCCCGTGAACACTCTATACAAAAAGCTTAAACCAGCTCAAAACGGCCGATACAAAAGATTTATGTGCTAGTATTACACGTTTGCGGGCCCCCGGGCCGTTTCTGAGTTAGTGGCCGATTCAGTCGTTGTGCACTATGCTTAATGAGAGTAGATCAGGGTGCGGTTATAACGGTAGTTCTAATTGTGACTTTATATGCAACTCTACGCCATTCTGTTATGATATGTTTATTTCAACTTGTTTGTAATTTAGCAGTTTCTATTGTCCTTATTTTACGACCAATAGTAATTTGTTATTTTTTAATTTTCTGGGTACAGTTTATGCATTGTGTAGTGATAGTTTTGTCAAATTCGTTAAGGTTTCAAAGTTCTAAGCGTTAAGTCCTGGTGGTGTTATTTCGACCATAATTAATGTCTGGTTTATTTCATTGCCCAGTATAACTTGAACTGTCTTTGTATTGACTGACAGGTCGACATATATAGTGGTCACGGGTATCTCGATGTAGCCGTTTTTTCAACTTTAAGTAATCTAAACTACACGTGCCTACGCGTAGTTTAGAATACTTTTATCTCCTTCTTTAATTCGCTTTTTTTAATGCCTACAGAGAATTCTCTTCACGTAACAAAGGTGTATTATCGTCACTTCAATCATTTCATCTCATATTATTTAATGTAATAGTATTAATTAATAGATACTATTATGACTAGTTATACTGATGACGCAATGCTATTAGTCCGTCTGACAAATAGCGGGCAATGGTGGGGTGATATAAAGGCTAGGCGTAACTTATAAGATATATAACGATCACTTGAGTGCGGATCGAGGTATGACCAATACCGCGGTTACGGTTATTAAGTGAATGTGATAGTTTATAGCCATTGTGGTGAGGTTTTTAGTAACATTATATTTATTAAGGCAAGTTACCGATGCAGATATCGTAACATAAAAGGCATCACTCAATGGTGACAATAAAAAAACAAAAAATATTTAAGCGAAGTCTTCGGTAACGTAAAGGTTATGTTGGGTGGTCTGATTCCACCAGGCATTGAAATGCCCTTCTAGTCTCATTGCGTTTTCTTCTCTAAACAGCATAAGCAGCTTTGTAATCCCATATAAAAATGCGATTACCAAGTTACTGTTGATAGTGCACTGTAGTATAAGTTAATATTCTTATTGTGTTTAAGCCGCGAAAATAAAACTTACCAGCTCAAGTACCGTGAGTACCATGCTTAATGAGAGTAGAACTAGGGGTGTGTCTTTAACGGTAATTGTAATGCGGCTTAACATCCACTTTGCGACTTACGACGTGTTTACTAGTAATTATCTGATGTATGACTGTTCAGCCATGAACTTGAGATGTTTAAATAATATCTTCGAATTTTGAAGACTTTGCTTGACATTGTTTGCGTTGAAGATAAATACGACGATAACTTCTTCGCGGAAAACCCCATCAAGGGTTGATGGGGTTTTCATTTGGTGTTGGTGGTTGGTGATCAGTCGGTTCTCCGGACAATTTCTTGTTCTACTAAGACTGCTACCACAAATACTATTGTATAAACTATTACTTGAAGCTTTTAAGACAAAAAAGGAATGATGTTAGCTCACAATAACAGCGTGGTGTTACGGTATGGTTTTGATTTGTTAGTTTCGTCATATCTTAGAGTAGGCCTATCCTACTATATATTATTATAAACGTGAAACTTTGGATGGATGGATGGATGTTTGTTACTCTTTCACGCCAAAACTATTTAATCGATTGCTATGAAACTTGGTATGTACTCGTAGACAGCTGGAGATCTGGATTAACATATGGGATACTTTTTATTTCGATATTCCCACGGGATCGGGACTTACATGGGTGAAACTGCGGAGAGCTGCTAGTATTTAATATAGGTGTATCAGACCGAACAGTTTAGCAAACTCTGCAGTTTGATTAGTATTAGAATTAAGGGAAATTCTATGAAGAGCGAATGTAATGTAGGACGTAAGTCGTTGCAACAAGACTTCTTGGTAGTTGGTATATCTTGGTCATATTGCACCCGATCTTTTATTAGCCTAAAAAGATACGTATGTAATATGTATATACGTACATGTACCTATACGTATAAATAATTCTCACGTCACATCCCTTTCCATCTTCAATCACTTGCCCGTCATCACCTTAAACCAAAATGGGGAATAAATAAAATTAATGCCACAACCACTCCGCAAATAAAGTATTAATACCTACGTCACTTAGCGCGTGAACCTCAGCGTGACAATGACGTCACGCGTGTGACATGCCATCCATCACGCTGCGTGCCAACACCATCTTCAACTACAAACATTGTAAGTATCAATTGTATTGACATAGACATAGAGTTGAAAATGTTTTGAACGAGCTACTTAAGAAGCATGTTCGACAATATGTTACCAATTTAAAATTGCAGCTCGCGAAAATATACTACCGAAGAAAATGTATAGCAAATTTATTTTGATAACAGCAAAGTAAAGTTTGTCAGTTCGCAGATTTTTCGTCACACGTTTACAAGGGCTTGCCGAAACGGAAAATTGCGACGTAACTTTATTTTTAGGATGAGATTGACGACTTAAGTAGGCGAATCGTTATGCATTCGAGATATGAGCTTATCTCGAAACGTTTATTGACGAATGAAATACTACGGGCTTATCATTGCTAGGTAAATAGCTTAAAGCTACGGGGAATCTCATTTACCTTACAGAAAAGTACAGCTAAGTGCAATATAATCGTGGGAGAGCCATACTTCGGCACGTATCGGTCGGCTCGACCGGCGACTTCACAGAAAACCGGCAGTAAAGCAATGCTTGCATTGCTTTTCACCGAGTGAGTGAGGTTACCGCAGGCCCTAATCCTTCCCCCCCTCCTCTTCTATCCCATCCTTCCCCTATTTCCCACCTTAAAGGCCGGCAACGCACTTGTGACTCTTGAATTCAAGGTGCCCATGGGCGGTGGTAGTCACTTCCCATCAGCTGACCCGTGTACTCTTTTGTACCTATACCATAAAAAAAAAAATGCTGCAAGGTTCATAGTAAGCGGTTACCAACACCTACCAACCCTGTAACCCTTCTCGAAGGGATGACCTTAAACGCCAACAAAAAATAATACAAGACATCTTACCACGTGTTCAATATTATGTTCAGTACTCCAAACTTCAAAACTACAAATGAGTAGTTCTAGGGGTTGCTCAGATAATCCAGTGCCATCGGTAAGAATTGCACCTACGTCCTGAGAGCGCTTTGCGCCATCAAGACTACACTTGGGTGCAATGTAAGAGCGGCCTATTTCAGTTTGGAAAGGCGTTAATTTTTATACCATGTTCGTACTACTAAGGTAGCAAATAAGTCTACAGCATGCCTGATGGTAAGTTCGGTAACCGCAGTCTATGGTTGCTTTTAATACAAAAAATATCAGGGTTTGTATTTGAGAAACCCTAATCTGTAGTCATTTGGTGAAGAAAAATAATTGTCCTTAGTTGTAACACCAAATATAATATTTTGTTAGGAAATTTCAGTAAAACACTCAAAATTAAAAGTCTTTATAAATCACTCAAGTAACAAAAGCTTGAATAAACACAGTAAGATAAAGCTAAAATTAAGCCGTCAGTAATTATCTATAATTATTTTAATACCAAAAATAGCCGCGCTTTATCACAAACCGGCAACCTCTGACGTCAGCGCCAAAGAAAACTGTCTCAGACAATCCAACAAAGAGCCGATGGAACCTATAACTCGTACACACCCCGGTATTGATTAAAAAAGCAACATAAATTAGCGAATTCGAGGGGTTGAGACGCGGGGGGTTGTTGTCAAAAAACTTTTATAAATGTTTATGTGTACGTGCCTCCCCCCTCGCGTCGCAAGGAGCGGGGCACCCCCCCGCCGCTGACACCCTTTCGCGCATACCCACATTCGTATAAAACACCCAGAGTACAGTCAAACGCGATATTGGAATTTGTAGTTGTACTAGTTCTTTTTTTTTAATTTAAATTTAGATAACTGTGTTGGGAGGAATGGTGAATGTTGAAAAGTCGTTCTAGTTGAGAGGATACTCACTCTTATTAGTATTAAATAGATCCATCTGACCACTACAGAAGTGTGGACATAGACTTGTGTCTACTGTAATTTAGCTACTTTGATAAAGGTGGTTGTCGCCAAATAAATCACATCATTAATATTTAGGACTAACGAGTTTACCTTATATTAAAAAAATATGTTAAGAAAACTTCCTGGTAAACAATGTATATCAACTTCTGTTTAAGACTCAACAACAGGTCGAACTAAACGACATCTTTCTCCGTCTACCTTTCTCGTCCAGTTTTCCCTCCAACTGTACACTGACATACAAGTACATGTAAATTAAACACCACCGCACACAGACACGCACACAAATAAAAACGTAAAGAAACACCGCGGAGAGGAAGAATGTATTAAGAAAGCGGGAAAGGGACGCCCTTCTAATTAACACCGCAAGCAAGAGAGAGACAGAACCATACGACACGCTAATTAAGAATACAAGAAGAAAGACGCGTTTTATGTACATCCGCGAAAATTGTCAATGTGTGGGTGTATTTTATGTGTGTGTCGACGATTTTCCATTTGTAACGCGCGTGTGTAGGTGTTGTGTTATTAACTCATTATGTGAAGAGTTAGTAAGTACATAAACGTTATTTACTGGTTAATTGAAAGCGGTTTCTCCGATAAGAGCTCAGTAGAGACAGCAGTATCGAGATACTTGCTATTTGATTTTCATCTTTAATATGTCCGTTTTGTTATTACGTAAAAAGGAGTCGGCCATTACAAGTTTGGCTTCTAGACTTAGGTGAAACCTGGATTCGAAATTTGAATTTTATTTTGGAACTTCCAAGAAAGCTTTTTGAGAGATCGATGAAATAAAATTATAGAAAAAGTCTGTTTTGTATTATTTGAGACATTGATTTAAATGATTATTAAAAGCTTACAGATGTAATCATTTTCACCAGTCTTAGGTTTACCATTTATCAGTACAATTATAAAAAAAATAGAGTAGTAGAGTCTGTATATATATATATATATATATATATATATATATATATATATATATATATATATATAATTAGTAGTAATTTATCTATAATATGTAGATACTCGTATGTATTTAGTACATATCTACATTTTATAGATAAATTACACCCAGACATAGAACAAATGATCATGCTCATCACACAATTACTTGTCTTGGGTGGAAATCGAACCCACGACCTCTGGCTTAGCAGTCAGGATCACTAACCACAATACCAACAGGCTTGTCAAAGTTTAATGTAGGTCCTCGCTTATCCTCTATTTACTATAGGAGCTAGTTTACATTGATTATGTAGTAATTGGGGTTCAAATAATAGTGCACAGCAGATTTTTGTTCGAACTGGAGCTGCCCAACTGTTTATAGGTTTCGGTACCAGCTTTCCCTCATAAGGGCCGGCGTTAGTTTATCTTAGTTTAAAACTAAAAAACACGCTTTAATGGTGAACTGATTTAAAAAGTAAAAGATGTCAGAATCACACAAAACTAATCACATGGGCCCGATCATAGGAGCTGATCTGATGATAGAGCCAGGAGGTGAAAGTGGAACTCTTTACTGGTTCCTTGTAAACCCCCCGAGTTAGTTACAAGTGAAACTAATATGAGCGTGTTAGAAAGAAATCATACGATCGGCTATACGGATGGCGCAATGGTTAAAGTGGTCACCTGGATACCAAACCGTATCGAGTGATGGTGCTTCGAATTCCACACGAGACATAAATTGTGTGATTTTTGTTGTTTGAATGTTTTTAAAGTCTCCCGTCGCATTAATCATTCCTAGTGCGGCAGTTGTGAAAAAAAATGATAACTAATCAACAGACTTCTACAGTACCCTAACAATTTTATTGATTTTATGTATATACATTTTCCCTGTGCAATTTGACAGCGGTAAACATTTATAAAGGACCCTGTTCATCTATTGTGTCCCCAAAACAAAAGATAAAATTCAAAAATGTCAAAGAACAGGAAAAGTGTTCGTCAAAAATCTTATTTATTCTACAAAGATCCTTTGGGTAATAAAAGGGTCATGGTCAATGCCGTTTAAAGAGGCTACTTGCAGGACTAAGCCCCGAGGGTTTAATGATGCAAAGAATCATAAGGGTGGGTTCAAAATAGCCCCGGGCGAGACGGTTAGAAGTACATTTATTATTTCATAATAGAGTTTGTGGCTCAGTTTTTTTTAAAGTTTGTTTGTTGATTGCTAGCTTTTGCGTCTTCTGGATGAATGGTACACGATGTTATTATCTGTACCGATGACAACGTGTGTGCAACATTTCATGTCGATCAGTTCAGTAGTTAAGAAAGAAATAAAGAAAAAATATTTTATTTGTGTCTTCAGTTATAACAATAAAAATCATATGACTTAAGACTAATGTGGTACTGAAGACCAAAAATGGTGTCGCAGATCGCTCTGCAACGCTGGTATTCTCGCAGGCCCCAATTCAATTTAAATATCTATAATATTATAAAGGTATACATATTATAATTATATTCATATTTTACATATAAATAATCCTATACTATACAATTTAACATACATAAATACTTGTATTTCACACTATTTAACATAACAAATTAAATAATTATAATTTTCCTATATTCCTAAGTGTATTTTCGAACGCATCTGTCATCTGTCAGATAATCCTACTAATATTATAAACGTGAAAGTTTGTGAGGATGTATGGATGTATGGATGTGTGGATGTATGGATGTATAAATGTATGGATGTTTGTTACTCTTTCACGCAAAAACTACTGAACCGATTACGATAAAACTTGGTATGTAGATAGCTGGAGATCTGGATTAACACATAGGCTACTTATTATTCCGATATTCTCATGGCATCGGGATTAACGCGGGTGAAACCGCGGGGCACAGCTAGTATTAATATATTTTATTAGAATTCTAGTGGATTGGCAGTTAAGCAATTGTTTATTGTAGTGATTGAAAGTAACAATGTTAGTGCATATCTGAAACATTTTATAATATGGATAACATAAAAGTAAGTAAAGTTGCCGCACATATTGACTAAGGTCTTAATTTTTGTTGTATTAATAAAATTTCCTTATACTATAGAAAGACATGGTTTCAGATATACACTAACATTGTTACTTTCAATCACTACAATAAACAATTGCTTAACTGCCAATCCAATGAACGTAATGTTTAAGGTGAAAACCGTGTAACATACAAAATCAAATCTGCATTGATCATATTAGCTAGGACTAGGATTATTGATTGATTGATTTCAGTTAATTCAGGATAATAATATCAAAGACTTATTACAATCTCAAGAAAAAGTTATTCGGCAGTTAACACGTAGTTTGATTTTCAAGTACAAAACATTCAATTAAAAAAAAAATTACAAAGTATATGAATGACCAAAATTTCTTATTACAAAGTATTCTTTTAATAAGCGAATGTCGGAAATGTAGTGTGAAAATTGTTTATAAACAATTGTTCAACACTAACACGCAACTAGTGATAAGACCGTCATTTGTACCATTATTTGTTTATCTTTGTTAATGTTTTAAACCGTTCATGATGTACAAGAAAGAGTATTGTATTGTAATCATTAATCATATACATAGGTAATAGCCCCGTCGCATAACATGCTGCTTGACAGTATGAAAATGACTTGAGTTTGTGTAAGGCTAAATCAATATTAACTAAAAAATTGTTTAAAATTGCGTATAGTCCACAAATAAAGTGTGTATTTTGCGTAGATGTAAAAGGTTTTAAGAGTAGAGACCGAAGATAATGCAGAGAAATCGTTTGAAAGTTGATTTGTCAGAAAAATGAATACAGAGTTGACGGAAGAGTATGTAGACACAAAAAACATATTGCGCTAACTCACAGTAGTTGGGATAATTGCAGGAATATGTAACCAAAACTTAAGGAGTGATAGTCGAGTAGTTTAAACATAGGTTTGTTACACCGGAAAACATGTGAGTTAATCTTCATTCAGGAGAGTCTCCCATAATGTATCCGAATGTTTATGAAGTATGCCAACCTACAGTATATAATCGTGATGTACTATGATATTACCTCTTTCATACTGAGAAAAGTTATGGTAGGCTTTACAAAAACTGATCTGTAAACCAAAATCAAATGTTAAACATTGAAAGAGATTTTTAATAAAAGTAAATATTAATTTCACGTACGCGTATAAAGCAAGTTTGTGCTTTGATCGCTCCCGTATCGGGTTGGTATCTGTGAAATAAAATACTTATCAAAGGAAAAATCAAGGATTTTAAGCCATATCTTTAGGATACTGACTAGTATTAATACCTTAATTGTTTTAAACAAGAGAACATCTCTTCTTCTTATTGTGTTTCTATACTTTACATTTACTTTAGTCTAGGATTACGTTTTTTGGGATGATACCGTTGAGTAACATCTACCGTTAAATTTACTAACGATAGAAAAACTAGGCGTGTTAAAAAACCCGCTAAAATCTAAACATTTTGTGTCACGTTGTTTGTTCGTGATGAACTCTTAAACTAATGAACCGATTTTAATGAAATTTTATGCAATGTGTGCAGTTTGGTCCAACTTGAGAGATGAATAGTTTTTTATTGCAAATTACATAGCCACAGCAACGCGTGGTCGGGTAGCTCGTACTATATATTTTATTCTTCTGTAAGTAATATAATCAATTTTATATTCTTTAATCCAGTCAATAAAATTGTCCCGAGTTACTGAAACTCCAGGCTAATACATCTCCTGAGCCGAATCTTCAATTGAAGTCTAATTATGTTAAGTGAAAAAAATACTGAGACCAACTCCAACTTAGTACTTTTTTAAGACCTGTTCGATCTCTTACAAATAAAAAGGGAATAATGTTCTACAATGTTCAATGAAATTTGGTAATGATGATTACTGACATTAAATGGTTTATATTTCTTGCGAAATTGTTTAAAGATAAGGATTTCTGTTAAGATAGGTACAGATAGCAAGAAACATTTCATGCTTTTGCTGTAAGGACCACCATAGGCACATGTTCAGTTTAGTACTGGCGACTCGCAGTTTTGTGATATAGCTGTATCACGATGTGGTGACTGCCTACCTTCGCTGACTGCGTTATCAATTATTGCAAATCGAAATCATTTATTTCAATTAACAAATAGGTACTTTTGAATTGTCCGGAGTAGTCAGACTAAGTCTGTCGTGAAGCTAGTTGCCTGTTCCAGTTACTTAGATCCTATAGAGAAGAACAGGCAAGATATGTACTCCAAGGATTCTCTTTTTCAACATGTTTTTTTACAAATTTATAGTTACATTGCTTATAAATGAAAATTATGTATAAGTACAATGTAACATCACGTTTAAAAATATAACCAGTCCCGGAAGTAACTACTTTGCTATTTGTAAATATAAAAATATTAAAGTATTATTATATTTAACTACAGTTTCAGTAATAGCAGTCCAGAGATGACCAGCCCCAACAAACGATACCCGTTCACAAGCATGACACGCGCGTCAGTCATCGTCTAGTTGGTACCAACCTACGGACCATAATTAAAATAGCAATATTTAATTCAATTTGTCTGTTTTAGTGACTAGAGGCATTCAAATGTGCGTAATATGTCCAAAAAAAGGCCTATATCACTGATCTTCAAGTATGACGTGTACTCTAAAGTGACTGCAGTTCTTCATATAGAATATAGTTGCACCTGTGAAAGTGATAGTCTTCCTCAGTGTAGTATTTCTCTGAGGAAGACTATCACTTCCATATAACTAAAGCTCTATTAAGTATCTATATAATTAAGGCAACGTTAAGCACTTTTTAGCTTACTCAAGCACTTAAATTCATTTCGAAATATGTTATAGGTTTTTGCGTAATGATTTTCATTAACTGCTGCCAATAATTTACTAAAAGATTTTATAAGTAGATACGTATTCAAAACTAATGTTAATAAATATATAATATACGTGTTTACGCACAACAAATTGTGCACAAAACTCATTTATTCTAATAATGTGTACAATACGATTATAACATTGAAAAAATCTTTTAATAGTGAAGTCAAATAAAATTCACTTGTAGAACTATTTTTCATTGTAATTGCTGTTTATCGGTCGCATCTGACTAGAGTGTAGGCTTTACAAAAGCCTAATGATGCGAGCTGTACCAACCGCCGATAAGACACATCGCCTTTTGATCACCTACCGACATCAAGAAAACCTTATCTCACTTGGCTGTAGGTTTATTTGTTTTAAGCTTTCAATGCGAACGAATGAAACGGCCTGTGTATTGAATTACAACAAACGACGTAACACAATTTTTATTTCAAGGAAAGCTCGACTTCAGCTAGAATATTTAGAGTTCAATTTTGTCTGTAGATGTATGAAAGATATACAGGTTGTATATGCCCGTCGTGCTCTCGGAAAAAGCTTGCAAGAAAGCAAAGAATGGTGGAAGAAAGGGGAAGGGACACGAAGGAGATATGTCTCAGGACGGCGGTGATGAATTAAATTTTTAGGGGGTGTTTAGGGTGGCAACTTTGCCCCTTTCATTGGCGTATCTTCATCCAGTTATTCGTTTCTTTAATTTGCGTTAATTTTTTTTCCTTTGTTAATGTGTATCGCGTTTTTTTTGCTGCTTGTGTTTTAGAACGAAGTGAAGTATTGTGGCTTTAGATAATAGTGAGTTGATTTTGCAGAAAAATGTACATTTTATTTTTTTATTCTTTTCTATTAAAGATTCGTCTCATATCATATACAGATAATATTTATAACTTCATTTCAATTACGTTAACTAGTCGGTCTGACTTTTATCAACATATAATTTAGTGTGGACTACCAACCCGTCCCGGCTTCGCACGGGTACAAATTGTACACCTAAATCTTCTTCAGGAATCACTCTGTCTATTAGTGAAAACCGCATGAAAATCCGTTCAGTAGTTTTTTAGTTTATCGCGAACAGATAGACGGACAGACAGACAGACGCGGCGGGGGACTTTGTTTTATAATATGTAGTGATTTTTTTTTATGGTATAGGGGGCAAAGGAGCAGACGGGTCACCTGATGGTAGATGACTACCGCCGCCCATGGGCACCTGTAACTCAAGAGTCACAAGTGCGTTGCCGCCCTTTAAGCTACGAATAGGGGAAGAGGGGGAGAGGGGGATTAGAGAGGACGAGAAAGGAAAGGACGGGAATAGGGGAGAGGGAAGGGTTAGGGCCTCCGGTAACCTCACTCACGCGGCGAAAAGCAATGCGAGCATTGTTTCACTACCGGTTTTCTGTGAGGCCGTGGTACCAAGCGGAGTCGAGCCGGCCCATACGTGCTGAAGCATGGCTCTCCCACTTGTATATTCTGATAAATAGAATATTTAAGAAAATATTTATGAAAACATATTGATCCAGATCTATGAAGAAACTCGCCTAAGTAGATTGCATTTATCAGTAGACCTAGAAACCCTAACTTTACCCACTGGTAGATTACTTTTTACACAGACTTTGAATTTTTAGAACTACTTTTACTATGCCGCCAGCCAAATTTGGCTGATATGCAATCTCATCAACCTCGCCTTTGGATGTACGATGTCACACTTTTAACTATTTGGTAACAACCACTGTCAAGTTCAATAAATGTTACATAGGTATTAACGACTTCGATTAATGAAGTCTCAATCCCATTTCCCAGGTATACTTTTCATTACACAGTTAAAAAAAATGCAAAATTCACATAAACACGAATAGAATTGTTCGACCCTCCAAAGCAAACTCGTAAGCCATAAAAACGATGACGTCAGTTTTAATTTTTCGACGAACATCCCCCGTGTGTGCCCAGTAAGCACGTATGCACTCACTAGACTATTCAAATAAAAAAAGTTCAATCGATAAATCAAAACAAAAGAGTAACCCTCACGAAAATGCTAAAATCGATGCGAAGAAGTGTCATTAAAGAACCCCCGAAAAATTAAAACCCCCTGTGTGTTTACTCACACACGCGCATGTTAATATGACTAATAGATGCGCACACATGTAAAAAAGTTAATGAACTATTCACGGTACGGATGTGCGATTTTATATTGGGTTGAACTTTTTATGGTGCGTCGTTACTTGCAACTTAAAATTGTTTTGATTTGATTCAGTTTGATTTCGGTTTTCTAGTTGCTGTTCTTTAACGCCCTGTTAGAAATGTTTTTTCAGCTATGTTGTAAGATGATATATAAATCATCTTATAGATACACTAAAAACTCTGTTAGGTATTATGCATTACACGGATTAGTATCATATAAAAATTGGTGGGCCCAATTGAATGGAAAAAAATCATGGAACAGATGTCATATATTATATACCAGTAATTATATTTCTGATTTGGACAAGATAGTTACGAATATACGAAAATAGGTTACTTTTTATAACAATAATGTTTTATAATAATAATAATAACTTCACACATCTCACACACGGCCGTCTGATCCCAAACTAGGCAAACCTTGTACTATGGTAACCAGACTGCTGATAAACATACTTATATATTTCTAAAGTCTAGATGATTATAGAAGGAATATAGGACAATGTATTCATGTAACCAGGTATAGAGCATGTAGTTTTTAAGTCTTGGTGGTAATAGTTAGAAGGAATCAATTAAAGTAGCAGGGCTATTTCATATGACAATTTATAATTTCGTGGTGGATATAATTCTGATACATAATTGATCTAGTTCTTCTTATAATGTACTAGCAGCGCAACGCGGTTTCACCCGCGTAAGTCCCGATACCGTGGGAATATCGGGATAAAAAGTAGCCTATGCGTTAATCAAGATCTCCAGCTATCTACATACCAAGTTTCATCGCAATTGGTTCAGTGGTTCTTGCAAGAGTAACAAACATCCATCCTTCCATCATTCCATCCATACTTTCACATTTATAATATTAGTGGGATAGTGGAATTTATAAGAAGAATTAGATCAAACAGGTGAGACAGCAAAAATGTCATCATCATCATCTTGGCCTAAAAGGCCCTCAGTTTATTATCACTTTTTTAAACATTTTTAAACTAACATTTTCTCCTCTATCGTTAGTGAGTAATTGATATTTAAATAAGGAAACCCCTTTACACATCTATATGACACTATTCATAAAAATCCGTAAGATAAAGCAAATGTATGCAATGTAATGCAATAGCAAAAAATCAAACAACCATCCCTTTAAGATAATATATTATTACAAGCAGATTACAAAAAAAAGAACGTATGTATATACGTAAGAAAAATGGTAGAACAAGTGTTTCACAATTGCGTAGACGATATAAGCTGTGGTCAGAATCAGTGACCCAATAAAAAAATGAGGGTAGAAAGACACTTCTCGCAAGCCATTTGTCACAAGCGTTTATGCTTTTTGAGCTTGTATTATTTTTCCAACGATATGATGAAAAGAGTACGAATTTTGTTTTTTGTATTCAAATTTAGAACATAGAATACATCATAGAAAGGAGGTTTGTTGTATTTTGTGAAAGGACAAGATATAATATATGTACATATGTAAAGATAGATGTTTTGTTTTGTGAATTTGGTCCAAAAAGACAGCAAAAGTCTCAAAATAGCATTCAACAGGTATATAAACGTTCTTAAGAGTAAAGCTTAATATTTTAACTGAAAGAGGTTTTGGGTTATCCATTATAGGAACTTGTGTATTCCGGCGGGGAAAGAATAGAAATAATTCTGAACTATAACTTGTTCACGTGTCTCTTTATAGGAACGTTATGACTAAATAAAAATAAGAAAACTATTTTTTGAAGTGAATACTTCTTTAGGCACGTTGGGCACTTTTGGTCTGGGGAAAAAGCACTGAACTCGCGTGACCGTCACGCTCATATACATTATATAGGTACAGATGCGTGTGTTTCACTTCTGATGTGCAGTCATTAACTGACACTTTTTTTTTTAAATAGGGATGAGCTCCGTTACCCGTTCCAGACTATGTGAAAAATATATTTACCTACACCTTTTGAGGGTGAACGGAGTTTATCATCAAGTGTTTTAATTATACAATTATAAGCCCGAGCTTAAAATTAAGTCAAAAATAACAATTCTTTTTCTAAAGTACTTTTAAGGTGTTTTGTTTTATGCTGTAGGGGGAATATGGTTACGACAGTATATTTTCACATGCGTTACATTTATGGTGCGCTGCTCCTAACTTATTGAGTGATAAAAAACAAGAGTTCAATATTACCATACATCATCACGCAAGAACTTATTAGTGGGTAGACAAACATAAGAGGGCCATAAATGTAGGTTCATTATTATGTAAGTTGTGCTTGGAAACCATATGACTTATTCTGATAAACTTTACTTTTAATAATACGCGTGAGGTGTCTTATAGACACTAGGTTGGAACAAAGTACCTATCACTATATAGGTATAAATATATTTAATAAGTTGTATCAAAATGTAGTATTTTTTTTTATGAGATAGGAGGCAAACGAGCAGACGGGTCACCTGATGGTTAGTGACTGCCGCCGCCCATGGGCACCTGCAACTTGAGAGTCGCAACTTGCGTTGCTAGCCTTTAAGGTGGGGGTAGGGTAAGGGAGGGAAGAGGGGAGATTTTAGAATTTGGAACTCGTGACGTCAAATATTGCAACTCAATATTTTATCGCCACATAATGTTTGTCACACAGGTCGTCAACGTGTAGTCCTTATTTTAATATTTAAGGGCACACATGTTATGATGGAGAAATAAATTACTATGTACAGTGAATTGGTTACTTAGGTTGTCAACATAGTTGCATCTATATTTTAAATATTTAAATATTGCACGGTGCAAACTTACATTGGTGCAAACGGTGCAAATATACGGTGCAAATAATTGTACATAGCAAAGCGTTGTACAAAGCGATTTCATCTAATATTCTTAACACATTTTCTTTTATAATATAGTTCACAATCGGTTATCGAACGCACCACGTTACTTACTAACATCATCAATATCAAGAGTGTGATGGCCGACCATACAAATATATATTTCAAAGGGTTTTGTCAATGTATTTTTATAGTAGCTACCACTTAAAAAATATCACTATATCTACTACGAATCACTAGTATAGTCTACATCGGCCTAATAGTAGTCGGTTGTTTGTGTATGTACAGAATAATAAATTCTATACAAAATTATAAAACATATGGTGATGGTTCTTGCAACTTTATGATGACACATGAAGTTTCAGTCTTGTAAGGTGTGTCCTATAAGATTAATCTCTATAAAATCTGAAACACAGAACTAATTAAAACTCCCAAGTCATTCCTACTGTAATAAAATCCCGAGTTTTTCCCTCGATTACCATCCACAAAAAATGTACTCGTAAACACACATATCTACGGGTATAGATATATGTATGTTAGATGAAGGCGGCGATGAGTTTTAAAGTTTTTAAGGGTTCGCCGAAGATTGCGTGTCTTGATTACTGCCCTAACTCCCCGTGGGTGGCGCCCTCCCTAACACACGGTAGGGCCGAAAACACCGCTGCCCTCCCTTTTTTAAGGAGCGAAAATTAAAAGTGTTATGTGTCGGTGTACTGTCTTGATACTTTAAGTAAGTAAGTAAAATACTTTTAGTGAATTTCTTGTTCATAATTAAGAGGAGTGAATGATTTATTTTTATACTTTCGTTATATCATGATGTACCTTTTTGCTTCGAAAATGCTATTAAAATTCCTAGGTCAAAAGTTAAACAAATATTCACTGTCATACAAACTCATAGGTAGCTCTTTCTCTTCTCAATTTCACTAATGGATGTATTTCAGAAATATTTGTAATGAAACTTTAGTTTGAAAAGGTGCTTACTTTTTAGAGTCTTTAAAGCAATTTTCTTTTGATAATATGTGGATACAATTTTTCGATTCATTAATAGCTAGCAAAGCATTTACTTTAAATATTTTCATAAAATAATACATGCGTAAATGTTTTTAAACATTCAATCAATATGAAAGTTTTATTACGTGCTCATGTTCCTCCTCACTTAACATTACCTGTTTTCTGTATTACATAAGTTAGGTTTTTTAGGTCATTACGTAGCCTAGCCTTCAGTCCATGAGGTTTGTCACATGTACATGCTAAATACACGTAGCCTGGTGTATATTTTTGTTAGGAAACATCACTTGCGACGTCGACAATTAAAGAGCGTCAGTGAATATGGTTTTATATATGATTCGTTGCGATGATTGTCGGTGACCGGTAATATTTTTGCACACTGTGCATGAAAAATGTAGGTATGTGAAAAATTTGCCCAACCCCTAATTCTCCTTTTGATCTTAAAAAGATACTAACTCCTTATATAAGTCCAAAAGTCCTTAACATTCCTAGAAATACTTACCATTATTTTAGGCGCGCTCTTTTAGTTTTTTAAAACTACAATAATCGGTGGTTTAACGCTAGACCTCCTCAAAGCACATTTTGAAATTAAATAATTGAATACGTAAAAGTATCAAGACTTGTTATGAGATACTCGAGACATGTGCGGGACAAGCGTCTCGCTCGCTCATTTGCGAACGATCGTGATGTCGCGTATTTGTCGACTCCTTGTAAGTGTTACGCGATGTTATTACAAATTTTTTTTATACACTTCTGAATAATAACAAATATAGCTGCAGAAAGTATTGAATATCAAATATACAGGGTATTTAATAAATTGAAGAGATTAATAAATTATTCCATGTTAGTTTTCATAACTTGTAAAATTATTCGAAATTGATTTATTAATTTGACAAATTATTCGACGTTGTTTTGTTTATATGCTTATATGTTTATTTTGTTTGTATCCATGGGTGGTGGTAGTCACCTATCATCAGGTGATTCGCCTGTTCATTTGCGCTCATCCTATACAAAAAAAAATCAGTCATGGGACTGCCACATTAGCAGGTTGGCGATATTCATTAATAAGGAGCTGACAGAACTCAATGTTTAGATTAGCGCCCTCTAGTGGTCCCGAGTTCAGTGCTTTTCCCCATAGCAAAAGTGCACAAACATGCCTAAAAAGTTTTCACTTCAAAAACTTTTGTATAAAATTTCAGTAATAAAAAAGTGTTCAAACGAAGTGTGAGAAATTCGAAACTCAAATCACATCTAGAGGTTGACTATTTTAAGAGTCAATACTTATTAGACCAGATTGTGTGATAATATAACTTTACTCAATTAATCGTATTTAATTAATATATCTTGATCAAATGCTTAGTTATTTATGTAAGTTGATCCTATATTGAGCATCTCCATGTTCTCATACTTTGTTGCTTTTCTAGTATTTTATTTTACTTAATTAGGTACACGAAGAAAAGACAAGTAAAATAATAAAGTAAAAAATATAAACTTAATGATTATAAAATTTTTTTGTACCACAGACTATATGTTTTATTAACTTCATTTGAAAAACGCAATTCAGACGAGTATCTTGTAGGGATACTCTCCCATTCAAACATTAATCAAGAACACGCGTATCTGTGTCGTGTAACCGCGGCTTTATTGAAATTTGCGGGTACTTACGTACTTTTATGCTGCGTCGTTACAGAAGAATTACTTTTATTTATAGCTATATACCATATAAATGAATGAAAGTATTCCTTGAGAGGTATTCCGTAAGATATTTATTTACGTATTTATTTTGTGTGCTAGTAAAATAAACTTTAAATTTTATTTATACTCATTAATCACTACATATTATAAAACAAAGTCTCCCTTCGCGTCTGTCTGTCTGTTCGCGATAAACTGAAAAACTACTAAACGGATTTTCATGCCGTTTTCACAAATAGACAGTGTGATTCATGAGGAAGGTTTAGGTGTATAATTAGTACCCGTGCGAAACCGGGGCGGGTTGCTAGTTATAGTATAATAATAGTAAATGTAATACTAGGTAGGAATAAGAAATAGAATTACAGGAGTAAACAGCTAAAGGCTAGGGTTACGAAATATATACAGAAACTGGCCACAAAGTATTTGTCTTCTCTATTACAGATTCAAATGTAGTTCAAAGTTTACTGAAAAAGTAATACCTACATAAAAAAAAAGTTAAAACTATTTTTCAAAGTCCGAACATTGTGTAACTGTGTACCATATCATACCAAATTCTAATTTCGAAACACTCGCAAACTTAAATAACACGCCACCCCTCTGAAAATTAAAAACAAAACAGGGACATGAAGGCGCGCACACACCGACGAAGCTCGCGAGGCTCACCTAATTATCGGCGCGAAGGGACTTTGCATAAGAAAGTATTGCTTGCGCTTTACGACGCGTGGCCCCCTCCTACGAACACCACGGCCCAGATAAAAAATCTCCCATTTCCTTAATTCGTTTATCGGGGCCTGGCGAGGCTTTGTCTCCGATCGATGAACGCCTCCAAATGAGCGGGAAACGTGACGCGCGTGTGTATTAAGCTTAAGGTGACGGTTTCAACATTTTTTATGTTCCAAATTTGTTATTATGCAGATTGTGTTCGATTTTTTTCCTGATTATTCTATATTTATGGCCAGTTGTGTACTTACTTCTTCACAGGTTATATTCTCGTTAACGTTTTGTTGGAAAAAAAGATTAAACTGCCAGTATCTGCAACATGAGAAGAAACGTATGCAATGTTTTTTGAAAATCTCTTTTTCTTCACGTCTCCTGACTAAAAATAAAAAGTACTTGTTGATAAAGTCATGTAGGCTAGTAATATTATTGATTTCTATATTTAAACTGGCAAAAGCTCAAACAAAAGAGCTCGTGCTAGACCAAAACGAACTGGGTACCTAAATAAGAACCAGAGGTATAGAGAAAGAAAGCTAGAGCTTAGAGGGGGGAGGAGAAGGAAGGAAGGAAGGGAGGGAATGGTCAATGCCTCCGGTAACCTCACTCACTCGGCGAAAAGCAATGCAAACATTGCTTCACTGCTGGTTTTCTGTGAAGCCGTGGTATCACTCCGGTCGAGTGGCCTATACGATTTTTCAATTTTTAAAATTATGTTCGTGTTTTCGAAATAGGATCAGCACAATATTGGTTAAATTTCATACTGTTATATTTTAAAGTTAGTGTTATGTCTTGGTACCTCTTTTTAATTTTGCCACTTAATATCAGTGGTAACATGAAGCGACAGAATCGAAAAAGAACTAAAATTAAATTAAAAGCCACGTGCAAACAAAGTTACGCAATCAGCCGCCCCAAAACACGCCACAATGTCAATAAATTAGACCGGGAACACATGCATACCCCCCGTCGAACGATAACTTAGTAATTAAGAAACGCATTTATCATTGCATCGAGACAGCTCTACGTTGATTGCGAATGTGACAAACTGGAATAAGTCATGCGTAGTACGTGGGTGCCGAGCCTTAGGACTGGGTTAGACGGCTAGTTTGTCTATCCCGGCATGGTCGGTTTTTACAAGGCCTAGGTTTATTATTCTATGTAGGCAAAGTAACACCCGGTTTCTGAAAGGCTAATCACAATATTGTTCAACTAACAAAATCAATCGAGTTACTAAAACGTGTATCAAAGAAAAAATACTAATTTATGATCAATTACATTAAACATTCGAATAACATTTGGCATAAGATTTTGCAGTAAAATTTGACATTTGACATAAGCTCTGTTTACTGATCCACAGGTTTGATAATTAAAATTAAAGTGTCTGATCATGCACTCAACAACTTTATATTTATTTATTTATTTTAGGAAAGCTAACAGACCAATTGTTATAAATACAACTGAATAAAATTTACGCCATATTACACCAGTTGTGCATATCAAAAGAAAAAAAGAATACAACGTCATTTAAATGTTAATATTCAATATTTAAATGTTAAATTAACATTTGAACATATGAGGTATCTCTAAACATAAAATGTAAAAATAATGAATCAAGGGTGAAAAACTAAACAAAAATAAACAATAGAAATAAAATACATAGCATGCCTCGTTTATGTCTAACTGTAGCTGCCGAACACTGCCCAAGAAGTTATTAATAAAAAGTTATTTAACTGCGGTATTACAAAATATATCTAAATTAAATTTGGACGATACTGTATTACACTACTATATACATTTGACGTCGATACTATATACACCCTTGAAGAGATTCGACATACGAATAGTTAATTTTTGAGTTGTTCAGCCTTTCAGAAACCGGGCGTAAGCCAAAAAAGAGTTTTATTGCTAACATTATTACTTTAATTATCTTCACTTGTAACCAACTATGTAAACAAATGTTGGAAGTCAACTTTAATCTATTTCTAATTGTATCGAAATCAAACTTTGTCTTTATATGTAGTTTGGATGACAAAACTATTGCTGGTCTGATGATGGAGCCAGGAGGTAGACCCTTCAGTGGCTACTAGTAAACCCTTCAAGTTTAGGCTCATATAATTCGTTTAGACGCTTCCAACAAATTGGGCTCAGTCTGATGATGGAGCCTGGAGATGGATAATGAAATTCGTTTTTACTTTTTAATCTGATTCGCTGTTAATGCGTGGTTTTTTAAGTTTTCCTAAATTATATTTTTTTTATTTTATTTGAAATAAATTAGTGTATAAGGTCATGGAATAAAATAGATAAGCAGTCTGGTCGAAACTAATTGCTACTGACACCCAAAACGTTTAGACTTAAATATCATGTTCATTAATGATGATTACTGTTCCGATCATTATAAAATCATTGACGACCTATGTGGTGTGGTGGTAAAGCATTCGAATGCAAAGTTAGGGGTAGCTGGTCCTTCTCAGAAGCTTCCTTCCTAGGGTATCCCGGGTTCCCTGCAATAGACACTTGTGACGGAACATCGTGTGGTTTTAGCCGGTTCGAGTCCGACATAGCACTTCACCCTCGGTGATGTGACGACCCGTGGTGGTTTCCACACGATAAAAAAAGGGGTAGCTGGTCCCATTTCTGCTCTACAACATAATACGCAATTGGTCTGGATGTCTTCTGTTGCTATATGTTATAATAATGTTTTTCATGTTCATACAATTGATGCTTAGTTCAGCTTTGCAAAATTATTTAGTCTAGACATAGGTCGCTATTCTACAGTAGCTGTATACTGCAAAAAAAAAAAAAACAAGGGTGAGATACCCTTGTTTTTGTATTTTTAATACGCTTTAAGAAAGTTACAAACTACTCTAGGTATACGATTAACATTGTAACCGTCTCAACCCGCACTAAACACAACATCAATTGTTGCATTTACAGATATTTCAAATCTGTACCGTTCAATAGTGTGTAATGACGTTTACTGTTTATTTGGATAAGTCTAACGTAATATCGTATTATATATTACAGATTATGAGTTCCTATGCACTTCAATTTATTTGCATATCACAATATGTTATTACTTTTAACTTGAGAATCGATGCATGTAGGCTTTATAACACTGCTACAATAGAGAACATTGCGAGTTTTTTTTCATATTGTTACTTCATGACCAAATGTTCAATATTTATACCTTTGTGATAAAGGGCTTTTTAGTCTGAAGTTTCGATCGAAACGACCGATCGTGGTCACAGATGGACTGTAGCAGTATTTGTAACATAATACTATTCGCTAAAGTTAAAAAAAATATCGTTAATTGATTAGTATTATTGTTTAAGGTCAGTAACTACCCTAAAGACCCAAAAATGTCTTATCCAAAAAGACATAAGGTCAGTTGAAAATTGACAGTAAGTTTGGTGTAGTGGTTTAACTAGGCGTTTCGATAACTGCCCAAGCGTAGAGTAATATGGGTTCGTACAGTCGTACGTGGGAGTACCCACAAATATCTGTATTACTCATTGTTGGTCTTAAGTATGGGTGTACTATATCTTCATTAATTTTATGGACATGTCTTTAAAAGAAACATTATTGAGTCGTAAATTGTTGCGTTCAGGATCAAACAGTGCAAAAAACAGTTTATAGGTCAGGATAATCGACTGTGTATCTTGCATTAAAAAGTTTAAACAACTTTTTGGGTAGACTTTTTAAATTACTCTTACATTAAATCAGTTCAAATTCCCGTACATTGTTGTGCCTGGAAACCTATACATGTATAATAATCCTGTACATATATATGAGTAACCTTGCCTGAGTACCAAGATATTTTTCTAACATTTACTTTTTAATATACCAAACGCTACGCCAAAATTAGGGCATCGTTCGCACCTCAAAGAAAAATCGGGAGGTTTTTCACCGGCTCTATTCATGCACTCACATTACATTTTATTTTTTGTAACATAAAGTTCATTATCCTTTGGAAGATAGTGTTAGTATGTTTGTAAATTAACATGAGGGAGTGGACGTGACATTTATTGTTTGACAAGCATCGATCTGCCCTTTGCTATGCGAGGCGTGAAGCAGACAAAGTTCATAGGGTATTCCTCTTCTATAGAATAATGGGACTTCGGAATTGCAGGTGTGCCGTGTGAGGACGTGTTTGAATTAAAAAGTGGAACAGCTTTGTCTTCATGAAGATATTAAAATATAGGAAGGCATCCTATTAAGTAAGCGTTTGAATGAAAATCAAACTACAGGCAGTTTATTTGTTTATTGCGGCAGGGTAAGTCAGTATGAATAAGTTCTTGAGTTTAGTGTGTCCCGTAGCATACTGACCTCTTCTGTATATGAACGACATTCTGGCATATGATAAGATAGCTGAATCGCTTTAAGTTTCAGTTAAAATGTGATAGGAAAGGAGAAAACAGAAGACTTGGAGTTTTGCCTGCCACCCGGTGTGGTCGTGCAGCGGCTCGGATGAAGGTTTTAAAAGTGTGTTGACATAAATAAAAATGTGACATTAGTGTGCTCCCCAATACAAGTTTACTTTTACCCTACTTTCCAAAAATAAAAGGCAAATGGGCTCCAAGCGCCCAGCAAGCGGTACAGGACAGTAAGTTTAATCCCAGTAAGATGTCAAACAATCACTCGATCCTCATAAATAGAGTGGTGTTGTGATGACCTAACTTACCAGAAGAAGCATCATTACTAGCGTTGTGAGAAGGTTACTTATTTATTCAATATACACTCGATCCACCAAAATCGCACGATTTCGCGGCTGATGGTACCTTAATATTTATAGTTTTCCTAAGTATTAAACTAGTAGTACCACCAGATGATCTAGTGGTTGGTGACCCTGACTACTAAGCCAGAGGTCGAGGGTTCGATTCCCACCCAGGACAAATAATTGTGTACGATAATTTGTTCTGTGTCTGGGTGTAATTTATCGATAATATGTGTGTATTTAGAAATATATAAGTATGTTTATCAGCAGTCTGGTCGAGACGGCCGTGTGTAAGATGTGTGGGGTTATTATTATTTATTTAATTCTGTAAACGTATAAATCTCAACAAAACGAAAAAAGTAATTTGAAACAAATATAACTAAAAACGTTACCAATAACGTTTAATATCGCGTTACCAAAACGTCACATGTTTACAAAATCCGTGGTAGATTATGTAATTTGTTCGCGGATGTCGTTCTCGAATGAAATTCCCATCGATCCCTTCATACGATTTGGATGAAGAAGGCTTGTTGCGTAGCCTGTAACGGGGAATATATTTTTTATCTCACGTATTTAAAACAACGAATTCTGAGTATTAGATGTGTAAATCGGTACTATATTATAAATATTATTGTACTATGACTATATTATGTACAAAATGTTACAGAACGGTGATCAAATTTTGGAAGCATTATGTGTAGCCGACAAATAGTTGAATGACATTGAAAAAAAAAAATTTAGATTTTTTTTATCTTAGTGTAAGATCCACATTTCTAAACAACATATTATGAATTTTTATTGTTTTATTCTCTTATGCAGCTATTTTCAGAGAAATCTGGACGTTCCATTCACGGTATTAAATACAAATTGTTTCATTCATGTCAGCCCTCCCTCATGCGAAACGAGAGCTTTATCGGTCAATTTTCAAGTTCAATTTGTTAGTTTCCAGATTTTTGTATTCAGAATCACGAATTTTCCTTAAACTATAAGCGGTTTATTACGCTTTATTTACGCGGTTGACTATACGACACTAAAATATTTAATCACCTTTCTGTATATTACAAATTTTCGCCCACTGCTTCACTCGCGTAAAAGTAATTTTTAAACCACGAAAACAGTCCTTTTTGAAGTGAAACTTCTTTAGAATCGTTGTGATTTGATGAAAGGAAAAACTCTCACTAAAAAGAGACAAACATTCATAAATAGGATTTAGCCTGCGAGAGAATGAGATAGAATACAAGTATACAGTGTACTTTTTTCTACATGAAAGGTACCCTATATCCTTCTCTGTATCGTTCACCGTGTATGCAAATACTCATGATGATCGGATGAACGAAACGGCAGTGCATAAAATACAACCAAACAAATATTATTTTTGTACATTAACTAATTAAGAGAAGATCATATAGAAGACGTAAGTCGTGCTGTGTATTAACAACTAGCTAATCAAATCAACAACTTAAATCTTGATGACCAATAATAGATTAGCGTAGTTTTCTTCCTAGAAAATTCTCGAAGTTCCTCAAAAGCAGTATTTTTTTCTGGATGAAAGGTATGTGTTTTCTGTAGCCCTGATAACGTGTATGAAACATGGCAATCGGTTGAGTATTGAGGCGGGACAGCGTAACAAACAAACAAACAAAGTCACATTCTTATTTTATAATATTAGTTAGGATTGTGTAATGCATTTTAAAAATAACTTTAGAGAATTGGTAATGTTTTCACTTTAATATAACTAGAGATGGCGTGGTGGTCGAATTTCGACCAGGGTTTTTTCGTTGGCCGGTATAACTTGTGCTGTCATTGTATAGACTTATTTATCGTGACAGGTCAACGCATATACCGGACGCGTGTAATTTCATTAACCGGTTTTCACGTAATTTTTAAAGTTGTAAGAGAAGTTGTTGTTTAAAAATTTTAGCTTTCTGCACTTCTTCTAAATATAAACTGTAAATATTCCAAAATTCGCGTTACGACGTCCGCAAAATTTACTTAAAAAGGGGTACAAAGAAATCTCTTCACGTATTAATATAATGATGATTAACAAATACGATCGAGGCTCGCTTGTTTTAAAATAATTTAAAAAGTTAAATGTATTCAAGAATGTTACGAGTGTTAAACTATTCATTAAAGCGGCTTTTTCTTTTGATATTATTTTACCATCTTTAATTGATCCTTCTATCACAGTAGTATTAAATTTACAAACAAAAATCCACCCTTTAAGAAATCCACCCTTTCGACATAATGATGGTGACATTGAAGTTATTTTGAAACGAAAATTATTCAGATTTTGTGTATATTTCTTAGATTATTCAAAGGTTGGATATTGAAATATTATTTCTAAGTTTGTATATTTTGAGGGTTCTTTACTAACAGAAAGCCCTATTACTTAGCTTATAGTCAAGTTATGCAATCATTGTTTCACTGCCGGTTTTCTGTGAGGCCGTGGTATCGAGCGGAGTCGAGCCGGCCCATACGTGCCGAAGCATGGCTCTCCCAGAAGTTTAGAATCAATATGTTAATGTGGAGTTATTTAGCAAGATTTATCTATTAATTAGACTAGGAGAGAATTAAAGTATTTACTAGGTTTTGTGACTAACTTAAAAAATAGAAAGTTCTAACCTATCTTAGTATGTATTACTGGCGATTGAATCAATGTCAGGTTTATTTCTTGTATCCATACCAATATTATACAGCTGAAGAGTTTTTTTGGTTGAACGCGCTAATCTTGGAAGTACTTGTTTGAATTAAAAAATCTTTTAATTCTTCTACAACCAGTAGGAGCGGAGCATCAATGAAAAATGGTCCAATAACGGGGAAAATTTTTAACGCGGACGAAGTTGCGCGGGTCAGCTTGTCATAAATAAATGAAGAAAAAACCAATCCTAAAGGTGACAAATATATTATAGCTAATAGAAGTGTAATTATATTTTTACGCGCATTTTTTTTATGGAATAACTATTTCTTATAGCAATCAATCATGCCGCGTTCCAATAAACAAAAAACGATTCGTTTTGCTTACGGACGGTAAAATTTTAATAGAAAATTCAACGCAATTTTACCGTCCGCAAGCAAGAAGAGGAAGAAGGCGCCATTAGTCTATCACAGTCAATTGCTGAGCATAAGTCTTACCGAATCTGAGTACTCGGTTCACTTTATATAATATCAATGGAATGATAAAATAACTCATCACATAACTCTTAATCGTTTGTCTATCGATATATAGACTACCCAGCTATTGCGAGCTATACTCGGAGCTCCTAAAAATAAAAACATAACTAAATTATACTTTAAACTCTAGCTGTCTGACCAGCTGTGGCCATATCAAGTGCTTTGCACAAACTAGAAGATAATGCTGGCTTTTCGGACTCCATAGCCGAAGGTATTTTAAGCCATTTATGTAGAAAAATATAACTTAGAACATCGGCTATGTTGATCTTACCATCTGGAGCACAGTCTTTATGCCTTATAAAGTGTCAAATCATCCGAATGAATGTGTACAGCTTTACACCCCGGGCTCCGATTGTATCTCAAACACATTGTTACGTGTATAAAGTTGATTCACAATGGTGTTTGGTGTTCATCTAACGTTTTAAGAGTATCGAAGTTTTTTAGTAAGATTTAAAAAAGACAGGATTACTTTTTCAAGTTGGATTGTTGATGTAATGAAAAGTAAGTCGTTTATTTAGCGGCGGTAGCGTAATGGCTAAGGCGTCGGACTTGCGATCAAGCGGTTGCGGGTTTCAACCCCACCCAGTGCACTACCGGCGTGAACCCTCTCCTAACTCAAGCACTTAGCTTAGCTGGAGGGGTTAACAAGAATACTAGTAATGTGTGAGCCACGCTACTAGTATTCTTTAAAAAAAAAAAAAAATTGCAGATCATTATTTTTTTCAACTGTACGAGTACGTTGGAATACTGGTGATATAACCTAATCAATGAATAAAATAAAAAGATTTTAAACTGTCAAGATATCACTTGATGCATAAACAAAAACCGCTCAATTAAAAATCAAAGAAATGAAATTTTATACTGAGATTTTTTCGGACATACAAGTATGTATGTATTATCTTAGTATTATAAATGCAAACATTTGGGTGGTTGGATGTTCGTTACTCAATCACGCCAGACCAGCTAAACAGATCTGAATGAAATTTGGCACTTCTGTTTCTCACAGCCACTATTATATATTTTGACGGTTATTATATACTTAATGTAAAGGCGCATTTATTAATTCATAATTTATTTTCACAGTCCATAAATTTTATAAAAACATAAAGCAATGAATTACGGTTGCAGAGGTTTCAGTTGAAATCTTTAAATACTACATGGTTTTCAGTGGTCGATGACCATTTATATTGTTAGATTAAACAATCTATAAGGTTTTCAACAGGTATTGTGTGTTGTTTTCTTTTGTTCTATTACTACAAGTGACAGAAAAAGTAAACGTAGTGTTAATCAAGCTTTTCTTACATTTTTTAAGTCTTTGATCATTAAGCACGTTAGAGAGGTCTCATAGAAATTTAGTTAATGGTCCCAATTCTGTTACTTCACTCGCTAAATTAAAATTCACTAAATTTTCTTCATATAAGATGTAAACCTTGTAAACTTCAAAACAAGGTCTTATTTCAAATTGAAACAAGTAGGTAACATATATCACTATCGAAATAAGCAATTTATTTGTCGACTTAAGTCTGATACGCTTAAATAAACTTTAATACCACGTAGCAAGAGCCGCTATCCGTTGAATGCCATCTCTTTTGCTCTGTGTTTTTAGTAAGCGTCTTCGTAGGTGTAGATTAAAAACACGTCATCCTTGTTGGTTTTTAACAAGTTTTTATACGGCAATTATACAGCATTTGAATAAATGGAGACTCTCGCTGCGTGGAAATAAAGTTGAGTATCCGTTGACAGGTTTTAGTGAAATTTAGTGGCGCTGAGAAATAGATGCCAGTAACAAATTGAATTTATTACGAAGAACACAAGGTTGATTTCATATGAAGAAATTAAGTCAGGTTTTAGTTTAGTCAAGTGTACAATAGAATCGGCACCAATATCTGATCATGAGATTTATGAGAAAATAGTCAAACTCTTTAAAGTTAGGTAAGCTTCAAGACATGCTTTTGGATAACTTCCTATCACATCAACTGTAAATTTGTTATTTTTCTTTTCAATAATTGCAAATGCAAGGTTAAAACGCTTTGCAGTCAGTTGTTCTTTTTGTTAAAGATAATTATTTAAAAAATGATTATACCTACTGATAGTTGCTAAATGCAGATTTTAGAACTAGATCTGTTTCTAAATTAGACCTATTCAATAAACTTTTTAACATTGTTCTAATATCTTGGAATATAGTATAAAGACTATGAAGTATAGATCTATAGTATTAAGATCTGAAGGAAAACACGACATTTACAATCGACTTACATAATATTCCCTCAAATTGAATTTTTCAAAGCCGTGGAGTCTCCAAAAAAATTAATAAATTTCACCTGAATTACACTTAATAATCTCCGCTCACATCCCTACATAATTTAAAGAGAAAAATGGAAAAAAGAATCTCTAAGACGCACCGTACCCCATATATGCGTACCCATACTTAGTGAGTTACACCCCAAATTAATAGCTTCGTAACAAAAAACTTCCCCCTGTCTTATGAACCCCCCTTCATTTGCATATATGTCCCCCCGGCACCCTAAGGAATGGCGAGGATGTATTTTTAATTTCATTCTTATCCCTGTGCTTAAATCATGAGAGCGGCCATGCGTGCGAGGGTCTCCCGCCCCCCTACTCCCTGGTTGTTCCTCCCCCCTGCGGCCGTTAGCTTGCGTCATACGTCGCTAACCACGTAGAGTAAAAAGAAAAGAAATCTTAATAAGTTTGTTAGGGTAGGATAGCATTGTATGGATATGACGCGTTAATGAATCAAGGGTATAAAATTTATGTTATTCATGTTATACGCATGCACTGTTATTATTATGAAAACTGTTAAACTCACTAGTTTCAACACTCATTATTATTAAATCTATTGGGTTCACAGCTTTTACCGCTTACCAGAAAACCGAATACATAGCACTTAATATCAAACAGTTAGTAGATTTGTAAAACAGTTTTAATTTATAGTTTAATTATTTATATATTTATGAGTTGAATTACTTTAGGAATGTTAAACGCCATTAATATGATCAACGATTAACTAAACCTAAGAACGAGGTACTTTTCAAATCTCTTTATTTTACTTTAGTGCCTTGGTATACCTCTGATCATACAGCAATTAAATCAGTTTAAACATTTCTTTTAGGAATATGTAGCATTAGTAATACGTTATAAATTTAATCACTGCACTGATTATTAGTAATACTCTAGTTTCTTTAAGTTTTCCACAAAACGGCTAATAAAATACTAACACACTAATTAGTCTTATCCACACAATATCGTCGTCATAAGCAGCCACCTACAAAAAACAAGCGGCGTCATTTCGGTGAGCAAATTTCGTGGAAGTTTTCCGTTCTTCCGTCCCCATACTATATCTCCTTTTGTAAGTATATCTGTGTATATATATATATTCTGTGTGTGTGTGTGTGTGTTGACATTCCACATCGTCGCACTTGTGTGACATTTGGCACGGACGCAAACTGTGTTGATTTCTTTATTTTTCATGTTACGCAGTTAGTTACCTGTGGCTCCTCATTGGTAATGAGATGGTTGGACTATTATTATTTTAAAGAAAGTTATATGTGCTAAAGGAATATGATTCTGTTTTGGTTAAGCAAACTGAATTTACCGACTCACGACAATTACTTAAACCTACAACTCTAGGCGAGGCGAGTAGGCGGAGAAAATGTGGTGTAAATAGTTTTATGTATGGAGGTTGACGGGTACAAGAGAAGAGGACGACCGAAGAAAAGATGGATGGATTGCGTAAAGGGAGTAAGCAGTGAAATGAAGAACGACAGAGTAGGGTGGAAAAATAAAACATATTGCACCGACCCCAAATAAAATTTGGACAAGGGTAGGCACCTGGTACTAACGCAAGATTGGTAGTGTCACTCGCATGTATTGTTGACTCTTCCTTCCAATCATGGATACAATACGCCTTCTTTGCAATGTGATAGTCAGATTAAAAAGAAAACCCACTTCAAGTCATTATGTTTTTCTTTTATAATGTAGATTTGGATCTTCGATGATCTTGTAATAAATACAAATTCTTTTATAAAAAAGAAAATCATTTAAAATAGCACAATAAAAACCTACTTATAATAACAACCTCTTATTACTAAGAAGCCCTAGCAACCCTACCCGCCTGCAGACTTCCCATGGACGGCCCAATGCAAGAAGGAATCTGCTATGACTTCTTCTTCAATATTTCAGTCTGCACTTTGAGAATCATGAACGGCAATATACTCTTCCCTTTATTCTTGGGGCCCAAAAAAGCTAAGCGATTGAACGACCACACGACTTCTATGCTCGCTTCCCGCTAATTCCAAATGTTTTTAAACCACGACGCAAAAGGAGTGTTATAAGTTTGACGTGTCTTTGTATCTGTGTGTTTGTATGCCTGTGTGTCTGTGGCATCGTAGCTCCCAAACGAATAAATCGATTTAAGTGCATTTTTTTTGTTTGAGAGGTGACTTGATTGACTTGATGGCTGCATTTTAAATTTATGATTTTTATCCATTGTCATTTATTAGCTTTGGACTTAGTGTTTTCATGTACATTATGGTTGTATGTATTAAAAAAAACAATCCAAGTATGTTAATGCTTGTTCTGAAATCCGTGGGAGAGCCATACTTCGGCACGTATGGGCCGGCTCGACCAGAGTGATACCACGGCGTCACAGAATACCACCAGTGAAGCAAAGCTTGCATTGCTTTTCACCGAGTGAGTGAGGTTACCGGAGGTCCTAGCCCTTCCCTCCCTCCCTCTCCTCCTCGTCCACCCTTTCCCTACGGCTCCCGGCTCTTAAAGGCCGGCAACGTACTTGTGTCTCTTGAGTTGCAGGTGCCCATGGCCCCAGGCGTTAGTCATTTTTATGACACCATATTAGTCAAATATGGTCTCATAACTTTTTTTAAATTCTGAATTAGAAAATTAGCCCAATAAAAGCGGCTGCGTTAGCGTAACGGCTAAGGCATCGGAGTTGCGATCCAGTAGTTGCAGATTCTAACCCCACCGAGTGCACTACTGATATGCAATTCTAACACAGGCATTTAGCTTAGCTGAAGAGTTTAAAAAGAATACTAGTAATGTGCGGCCCACGTTGCTAGTATTCTTTCTATATAAATAAATTACACTAATAACTGCGCAAATAAACACGATAAGAATTCCTATAAGCACTCGCAACATCAGTAGGTAGTGCCACTTGCCCATGCCCCAACTACTTCCTAAGTGCAGCGCTTACGGTAATACGGTTAGTAAAGGGTGGAAGTGCGACCGCTAATCTACCTGTCTCCTATAACGTAAAACTTTTAATAATAAGCCGCTTAAAATTCATTATCTTACTTTTACTTACCCAAAACAGTATGCCATAGATCTTGAATACTTTCGTTTCAAAATTATTCTTGCACCTATAAATTAAAATAAACATTAACCCACGCGCCCCTTTCCCAAACTTTGCAACTCAATTATCAACAAAGAAACTCCACTGACCGAACTTCCGAACTTTGACATTTTAGGGAAAAAAAAATTGTAGATAATGCAAAAACCCCAAACCTTTATAATCGCATCAGCAACCGAGGATTGTTCCCGTTAATTATTGATAGAATGAAACTTTTATCAAAACTTCAAGAGCAGAAGCCGAAATTATTTGAAAGTAAGCAAACCCTTCATAATGCTTGCGAAAATATTAAAACAAAGCCAAGGTGGCCGCCCCGCCTTCTACGGACAGGCCAACTTACTTATCTACATAGAGCTGTTTATTCGGTAACCGCTAGGCGTTCAATTGTCACACTTTAAAAATACTTTCTGATCTAAGACACAGTTGTATAATTAAGAATCTTTCATTCTTTCTTCAACATTGTAGTCAATCAAATAATTTAAACGTTATTCTTGTGATTTGATTTGTTGACACGTTCATTTCAAGGCAACATTCAATTGTTCATACGTTCATTTATATTATTACGTACATGTGATAAGATGTGTTGTTATATTATTTGCAAGTAATATCGTCTTACTTTCTTAGAAATTAAAAAGATATAATAATAGTAGCATAATTATTTCGTATGACTTTTTTGAAAACTGATTTAATTGAGTTTTTTAAATACCTTAATTTCATATAAGATAGTTGTAAAATAACTCAATATAGCAGTACTTATACTTAGATGCTTTGTACATAATCTTAACAGTCGTAGATATTAAAAATATCTACGACTTTTTACAAAATGTATGTCAAACAAGAAGTTTTTGATCGAACATCTCTATAAAAATACCGCGAAAATCCTCGAAGACGCCTGGGTGGTGATTAATACGACGCATCTCCCCCAACGGTTTAATCGCTGGCTGGCAACATTTTTACCCAATTTTTGGGACCCCCACCCCATTCGCCTGGTCGCACCCACCCCTTTCTTTCGTTAAGATAAATTATCCTGCGATCAGGACGAGAGTGTAGGTTCAAATTGCCGCCTTTAAAATTCAACGCTGGGCCTTAATATTTATGCCGAAATTAGTGTCCCGCCCCTGACTTTACGTGACTTTTTTCGGATTGCTCCAGTGTCCTTTTATCTCGATTGGAAAAATCTATGTCGCATTACGGCAAAGGTATCACAAAAATGTGTACTCTACATGTACTTTGATTGTTTTTTTTTTTTGATACACGAACGGCTGAACCCAAACTAGGCAGAGCCTATACTATGGTAACCAGACAGCTGATAAACATACTTATATATTACTAAATACATACATATTACAGATAATTTACACCATAGAATCGATTTCGGAATCGAACCCACGACTTCTGGCTCGGCAGTCAGGGTCACTAACTACCAGACCAATAGGCCAGTCAACGTTGTCGATGATCAAAATTTATCATGCAAGCAAAATTATCGTATATATTCACTATAGTTTGAGACGCACTTAAGTAGACAGTGAGTTCCTGTATTAAATTAGGTTTTAACGCATGTACAAATATTAAATGCGATATTTAAATTAAGGTCAATGAAGAGAGGGAAACAATTACAAAGACATATTAATAGTTAAATGCTAGGGCTCCTGTGAATATGAATCTTTAAGCTGATAAATTCCAAATTTAAAATATATATATTTTTAAAGTAGAATAAAGAATCTTACGTGTATCCAATCAAAACAATTATACATATGTGCCTGCTTGATATAAAACACATCTTACATCTAAATCTTTCACGCAAAACTGGACAAATTCAATAATTTATTATTAGATATGCCCATTGTTTTGGCATTAAACGTTTAGCAGGCGATTGTTTTCGTTTGTTATTATTTTAACTTTGCCACCGTCTTCTTTGATATTCAACCAAAAAGGTCTTTTATACCTCAAAATAATATTTTCTATTGTATTAATTGTGGTGGTGTTAGCAAAGGAATGTAACGCGATACAAATACTGTTGCTATGTCAATAATTGTTCACGGGTATGGGTGACAAAGAAAGTTGGGGTGATAATGTGTAATATAAGTGTAGGGGTGAAATTAAACAACTTTTGGTTTGCGTTTTAAATAATTACGCCGAATAAGGATAAAAAGGAAGTTCCCAATCTCGGATACGAGAGTACAATTTATTTTAACAAACGGTGTTTTTTACTGAAAATACCTCATTATAAAACAGTTATTACTTACCTATTATTTCTAGTTTTTCGCATACTAGTTTTCGAGACCAACGAGTCAGTGTCCTAACGCAATACACGCGTGTATTGCAAATTTGAACTCAGATAATTAATTATTGTTTTTAAACTTTCGAGACTTTTACATATATTAGATGTGTGACTCGGGACTTAATCGCAATAATAATTATTTTCAAAGACTACCTATTGGTTTTGTACCAGTGGTCGAGTTTTCCAAAATTTTCTTCACAGGAGGTCTAGTTATGATCCCTAGACCCCAAAACAAATGCCAGTTAAAAAGTTTATATATATATATATTATGTATGTACCTCAGTTTTACCGGCACGATAGAGGTCGCACCGATTGCTTTAAAACGTGGACGAAAAATCAACAGGGCAAAAATAAAGGTTAGGTTCGTAAATGGGGGATTTTCCCCCAAAGGGCTCCCCGGTTACTAGGGGGCAAATTTTCAAAAAAGGTAAAAAAACACGATATCTACCTCTGCGGGCCTGCTGCGGGCCCGGATTTTTTGGTTACCCGACGTTTCGATCGAATTGCACCGATCGTGGTCACGGGTGGACTACGTGGAAACGTCGGGTAACCAAAAAGGTATTGTACCGTAGGGTGATTAGGTTCCGAGTTACACAGCTTAAAATAAAACATGTGTTTTTATTTCTGGTTACACTATTTATGGCTAGACTTTGATTAATTTCTAAAAAAGTATATCATTGTGTGTATATCATTCTAATATTTATATTTAGAATGATATCAATCCGTTTCTTAATTTTTCCTGTGGGGTCTCCAAGACACCACCACACCACATCATGTACATAAGTGAACTTAATGCTAAAGGCATTCTCAATATGTCAATAATAAGACTGTACCTATCGGAGATATCTGCTAAAATAAAAAAAATATGAAGTGAATGACTCTGTGCTTGGCACTACTGTATCGTTGATGATGTAAGGTTTATAAGGATTGTTTTATCCATGAAAGTATACATAATTATAAGCATAAGACAAATTTTAGAACAATATTATTTTAAAAAATTCGGTCCCGCAGCAGGCCCGCAGAGGTAGATTTCGTGTTTTTTTAATTTTTATCTCCAAAAATATAAGTCATATAAATAATATATAAATATGTACAATATAAGTAAGTAAGAGAAAAAAAAAATTAGCTTTCAGTTTACAGTTCCGGAGCTACGAATTTTTTTCCAACAAATTTTGGTTTCCCCCCCTCCCCAAGTTAAGGATGGAATCATTTAGGGTTCATATTAAAAAATGTTCGTATTTACTATGGGCATGCTATTATTGTCAAACGGTCCAAAAAAATTCCATATGAAAAAAGTTATGCTGAAAAAACTGATTTTTGAAAATCTGCCCCCCAGTCCCTCCCTTTGGGGGAATATTCCCCATTCACAAACTTAACCTTAATTTTTGCCCTTTTGATTTGTCGTCCAAGTTTGAAAGCAATCGGTGCATAATTGCGACCTCTATCGTGCCGGTAAAGTTGAGGTACATGCATACATACATATATGTATATAATAATAATACCTCACAGACCTCACAATCATAAGTTTATTTTGTATGTATGTATAATATGTATATATATATATATATATATATATATATATATATATATATATATATATATATATATATATATATATATATATATATATATGTATGTATGTATTTATTTATATGTGTTTATATTTATCTGCAAGGATGTATATGTATTTTTTTGTATTCGGCTATCTATTATTATGTATCATTGTAAATTGTCTTGTATATATAACAGAGTGTATTATCAGTTTATTGTCAACTATGTTTTTTTTTTCTTTTCTCCCTAAGCACCTGCCATGACCCTCACTGAATCATCCAAAGGTTGACTGGTAGATAATGCCATGTAACATTAAATCCGCTCCGTGCAATGTAAAATGCAGGAAGTATTAAATAAATAAAATAAATATCTATATATACTTTTTAACGGGCAGTTGTTTTGGGGTTTTGGGATCATAACTAGACCTCCTGTGAAGAAAATTTTGGAAAACTCGACCACTGGTACAAAACCAATAGGTAGACTTTTCTTCGAGAAATCTACTTAAAAGTTAACTATCACCTCCTCGATTATTATTCTGAGAATTGACAATTAGTAATATAAAATGACATACAATTATTTTAAGTTAGCACAAGCTTTGGTGTATACCGAACATATTTATATTAAGAATCAATCAGAATAATCCAAATAATACTTCTAGGCATTAGATAATAGACAAAATCGAGATATAATCGCAAAAACACGGCCAGGATATTAAAATTATCATTCGAAATATAAAAAGTATCGAGTGAGTTAGTATTCAAAGGGCAAGCGGTGCACAAACAAGGGGTAGTGTGGTGAAATACGCGAATTGAGGGACGCAACACACTCGTTAAACCATGTAGGTACCTGTAAAGGGATTTTTTTTAACATTTTATTGATTTCAGAAGAAAGAGAACGTATAAGTACAGATTCAAATATTTTGCGCCATAGAAGTGTGTTTAAAAATCTTGATCTCGATGAAATAAGGCGAGGTAAGGCGACCACTTTAACCATTTCGTCATGCGTGCAGTCAATTTGACTGGCCTGTTGGTCTAGTGGTTAGTCACCCTGACTGCTGAGCCAGAGGTCGTGGGTTCGATTCCTACCCAGGACAAATAATTGTGTGATGGGCACGATAATTTGTTCTGTGTCTGGGTGTAATTTATCTATAATATGTATGTATTTAGAAATATATAAGTATGTTTATCAGCAGTCTGGTTACCATAGCACAGGCTCTGCCTAGTTTGGGATCAGACGGCCGTGTGTGAGATGTGTGGAGTTATTATTATTATTAATCATTTCTATAGGGCTTAGACTTCTGGCTATAGCCAGTTCGAATTACCTTCTATCCGTAAAGGTAATAACCTTATCCCTATTACGTCAGTGGGACCAAATTATAGTTGGCAATATGTAGGTGTTTAATGCACCTTTATATATTAAGTATGTAAATAATAATAAAAAAAAGGTAAGCAGCTTTCGAAGAAGATGTACGTCTGCTATAATGCAAATGTATTGGTGAATTTTAATTATGGTATTAAATAACGTAATTCCTTCGAACCACATGGTATTATCATGATTTCGAAAGCCGTCGTTCGGAGTTTCTTTAAATAAAAAATATAGTCTTGGGTCCTTTCACTACGTCTTCATTTTGTGCTATCTTTCATAAGTTCATTTCTTCTTTTATCGTGCCGTAAATGTGTGACTACGAAAAGAAAATATGTGAAATCATAACCTTTTTTAGTACAAAATATGAGATGAAGAATTAGTGAAGACTTAGCAGAGGCTAAATCAGTAGCACTTGAACGAGTCTAGCACCCCGTTTTCAGAATCTTCTGATATGTTCACCGTAAGGAAACACGGTAAAAAAAAAATAGGCAGTCATGGGACGAACTTAAAGGTCACATATTTGCAGGTTGGTGACATTAATTAATAAGGAGCTGACATAACTCAATGTTTAGATTAGCGCCCTCTAGTGAATCTATATATGTATTATGAGCGTGACGGTCACGAGTTCAGTGCTTTTTGCCCATAGCAAAAGTGCACAAACGTGCCTAAAGAAGTTTTCATTTCAATTACACAACTTAAATTTTATTTATTTAAACTTTTTGCACATTAGTACATAGGCGGACTTAATGCCTAAGACATTCTCTACCAGTCAACCATTGGGTGATTTTACCTTATAGGTCAGTTATGACATGATCTTCCTGCATCAGGATAACATTTTGTCTAAGCTATTTAGAATCACTATAAACATAGTTGCAACAAATATTAAGCTACCATCTTATCGAATATTTCATTATATTTCATAACTACATATTATAAAAAAAAATCCCCACCGCGTCTGTCTGTCTGTCTGTTCGCGATAAACGGAAAAACTACTAAACGGATTTTAATGCGGTGTTCACTAATAGACAGAGTCATTCATGAGGAAGGTTTAGGTGTATAATTTGTACCCGTGCAAAGCCGGGGCGGGTTGCTAGTTATAAAATAAATAAATACTGACAAGCCGGGTAATAAAGGGTGACCCAGTAAGAGTGCACGAATGAATTTAAAAATAAAACGCATGTATTTTTGAGCGAGTGATGATATTTTTATTGCATTGTAAAGTAGACATGTTCCGATTATGTATGGAATGAAATATCCGGCATATGGCCCCCTCGGCTCTGAACACAGGCTCTCGCTCTTTTGATGAAAATTTAGATGAGATTTTGACAAAGATGTGGCTCTATCTCACCGATGACGCGTTGAATCTCGGCTTTGAGCTCAGGAATTGTTTATGGTTTATTCACATAGACCTGATCATTTCAAAAAACCCAAAGAAAGAAATCGCACGGTTTTAAATCGCACGATTTTGGCGGCCAATTGGCATCGGAATTTTGGGAGATGATTCGGTCTGAAAATCGTTGCTTCGATAAATCGATTGTTCCGTGCATGGTGTGGTAGGTGGCGCCATCCTGCTGAAACCACATGTCGTTCAGATCCATACCAACCAGTTGAGGCCACAAGAACTCCGTTAGCATGTTCCTGTATCGAATGCCATTCACAGTCACTGTATTTTTGTAATGGGTTTTCACATTGAAAACGCGATGTTCAGTTTCGTAGCGCTCTTTTTTTAATAATCGGAACAATCGTTGATACAAGCTGTTGAATATCAGAGCTGCAACCTCCAAAGAAAAAAAATGGCGTGAAATTTAAATCGTGCACTCTTAATGAGACACCCTATATTTTACATAAAAGTTTCATAACAAAGGAAAATTAGACGACAAATATAAAAAAAATAAACTAATACGGAAAGTTGGCCACTACTCAAACTGAAGCATTAAATAATTAGGGCTGTACCATAAGCTTCGAGAATTAAAATGGCGAAGTCCAAACAACACTACAAAGTTCCGGTCACCGGGTCCGATAACAAGGAATTATTGCTTGCCAATTAGTGGTTAAAAGTGAGCTATGCCTTGCTATACCAATGTGAAGGTTTTGTTAGTTGTAATATATACTAAATTTAAATGTGACTGCTTGGTTTACTTTGTCGTTTACAGGTGCATTCTCGAAGTGACTGAATTGTATGACTAAAAAGCATGTTATAATTTATTTTATCCGATAAATTTTTTTTTTTTTTTTAATAAGACAGTCTATTTGAAGGTCCTACGAGGAACTTTTCTTGTAGTTTTCCCTTTCAAACCGTTTGATGAAAGTAGTCATATGTCACTTGCTCAACACATAGCTATTGCTATGTAGTATGTATCCTACTTAATATTATAAACGTGAAAGTTTGTGAGTATGGATGTATGTATGTTTGTTACTTTTTCACGCCAAAACTACAGAACCGATTGCGATGAAACTTGGTATGTAGATAGCTGGAGACCTGGATTGACATATAGGCTACTTTTTATCCCAATATTCCCACGGGATCGGACTTACGCGGGTGAAACCGCGGGGCGCTGCTTGTAGATGATAATAAAAAAAAACATTCGAATATGTATGTTTTTTTTTTACTAAAGTTTGTTATCCACTATTTTAATTCCTGAAAATACAATATAATTTCAATAAAACTTGTAATTTGTTTTTCCATTACATTTTATTCCAATTAAAAAAAAGTACATCTAAATACACTTCAGTCCCACATCGCGTGCCTTAACGACACGTTCAATGTCCTCCAAAGGCCTCATTACGGCTCATCCCACATTCCCTAATGAACGACGCTCTAATTACGGCCAACACGGAAAAATCCAATCTACCACATACGTCGGTTTCTTAATCCTTACTCACACAGGTATGCTGCTTCCAAAGATTTCTTCCTTCCCCCTAAATGCTCCCAAACTCAATATATGCGATGTCTATGTGTTGGTATTGTAAAGTCTTAAAAATGAGAGGACGGTGGAATCTTTAAAAGGGTAGGACTTAAGTCCGCCCGTCCACCCCCATTGCCCCCTTCGGGATGTTGTGCGCGCAAACGCGTTATACAGCCTACTGGTCTTATTGTTGCTTGTTTTGGTTCGATATTCTGATGACGATCAGGTGGGTTAAGTGTTGTTTTTGGAAAATTATCTTAGGTGTTCTTATTTTAAACGTGTATGGATGATTTGACTCGTGTCTGTTTTAGATGTACGTAGGTATATATCACTGTGATGTACCCGTACTGTGTAAATGTAGGAAGGGGTCAGTGGTATAAGTGGTCACATCGCAACCTGTCACCCCTCGAATTGATCAAATAGACAACCATTGTATTTAATATTGTAATTGTTGTGTTATCTTGAGATAAGTTTTCATTTATACACAATACTGTAGTAACTATTTGTAATTTTTGATCACTGTAAGATATACATTGTAATAAATAAAAATAAATTAATTGACAATAGGTTCGACTAAATTGAAGGTCCTACCAAAAAAATGTGCAAGAGTTTGAACCAAAAATTTTCGAGGTTTTTTTTTTCACATTCTGGTTCTATTTTTTCTCAAATTGATACTTGAGACATTTTAATTCGTATTTTTTATATTTGTTTTATGTTTTAATACAAAACACTTAGATAAATATTTTTACTTTCACTTTTATATAAAATATACGGTCGAATAAGTTGTTAGAAGTAAACTATTCAATTAAAACAATACTTGAGTTACAAAATAATTTTATTGAAAGCCATAATAATGAGGTCTGCCTGAAACCTGTCTAAAAAGACAGCCACAGACATGTTAAAATTAAACGTAATAGTCACAAGTAAATCATATTGTAGCAAACAAGGCAATAACAAAAGTTTCAATATTGTATGACATTCCTCGTTGCCTCCAGCAGTAGGTAATCAAAGTCACAAAGTACCACCGCTCATTTGTCACAAGCAAGTAACAACATTTGCAGAAATTACTAAACACAGCGAAGCTTAATAGCGAACTAAAACGAAAATTTAGGACTTGTGCAATCTAAATCATAAGATAATAATCGTAATACACAATTTTCGATGCAAAAATACCAACAAAAGTTTCAATACAAAGGCTATGCTAGCCTTGCATCCATATAAAACGTTCAACTATATTATTTACGTACCATCATTGTCACGCACGTGACATTGCGGTTCCATTAAAGAACTATATCAGAACCAACATACAATTACCTATTTCAAAGCAATAATCAAACTAAAATAAACTTTATTAGATAGGAATAGGAGTGTGTATAAAATAATAAATCTACAAGTAGAGTTGGCAGAGACACAGCCTCATAATGACATTTATTAGGAGTCGTATTCGGTACATGATAATAATTAAAATCTATGCACGAACAGGTTGTACCATACCGTACCGCGTACGTTTAGCATAATATTAAGCTTTCAAATTATTGGTTTTGTTGTTTGTTAAAAAATATTTATTATATGTACTTTTGTGGTACGTTGTAGGGTCTGGTGATGGAGAAGTTTGTTTGCGTGTTACGTTGTCATGTATTGTGATGGAACGAAATATCGAATTAGTGAAATGCTTGCTTGATTTTTCATGTCATGTTCGAAATGGTTGTTGAGTTTGCTCGAATTAAAACGAATATGAAGTGAGTTAAGAATATATGTTTAGAATAGAATAGAGTATAGAATATTATATTAACTCCTATTTAATGGGATGGGATTATTATATTTAAAAACTTAGTATAGCACCGTTATAAAAAACATGTGTGGTTGCGGTAACATAATAAATAGTCTAATATTTTATTCTTATATTGTAAAATACTAGGCATCTTTTGTGAAACAAAAATTCATCATACATACACGTGTCTTGAAGGAAGGAGGGTGCATATCAATTGTTGTGTTTGCCCTAATACTGAGCTTAATATTGCACTCGTAAATTAATGGCACAGAACCGGCTTGATGTGAAGTTTGTTTAAATTTTAAATCCTCCATGTTTTGGTTTGTTATGAGAATTTTGATTTCAAAAGGGAAAAAGTGCAATTTCGAAATTGGAATTGTATTTCTTCAATATATAACATGTAGGAAGATATTATAAAAAATAATTAAACACACGAAGAGCTAATGACTTAGCCAAATGGACTAATGACCGGAAGACGGTAGCTGGGACCGGATGCTATGGCGCACATTGAAAGAGGCCTATGTCCAGCAGCGGACTGCAACAGGTTGATTCATTTATTGAATATACATACGATAATCTTTAAATCAGCTAAATCCTAAATCTCTAATCCAGATTTAGAGATTATCTTAACAGTAATAAGTTATAAATATTATGTATTCAATTTCTTGTATCGTTTACAAAAATATATGTTTTCTAACCCTACATTGGTGTACAATAAAATTTTATAATTAGTTGCTGGATTAATTTTAAAATGTTTTTCTTCGCAAATGATATTGAATATTGAATGAATTTCGAAAACCAAACAATCCTTGATGTCAACCATCTTTACTTTTTCTAAACGCTTCACCGCGACAAAATCAAGAAGTTACAAAGTCCCTCAATAAAACTTGAATGTCCTCGGACGCTTGACGCGCCGCCATAAACCAAAAGTGACGTCTCTAATGCGATCGCTCCTCTAATTATATCCGAAATTTCCAAAAATTCGAAGCGTCACCCCCTCCCTATTTTAACCCATTAGCTAAAACTTTGAACCAACTCGCACTTTTCAAACTGCTCGGTGACGGCCAAAGAATAATGTTGCAGATGGTTATTTCTGTTCTGTATTTTCTTTTCCTAGGATATTTGTAAAGCGGATGAAACTGGTTTTTTGTTTTTACGAGTTTCTGGGTAAGAAAATGATACTTATTGTTTACAATATCCCATCGGTATGTTACATTCTACTTAATAAGGTGTGTGTCGATTTGTCTAATCTCTTAATGTTTATAAGCTAAGTTTTATATTAATTTCAAAGTAAGTCATCAATAAAAAAATATAAAAAACAAAGATCTGATTCTGGAATAAGCGAACTAAAACTATAATTTCAAAAATGTCATTGGGGACTCAGATAATTCAGTTGAAAGCCCGACACAACTAAGTAAAATGATCATCCATCACACTTTATAAGATGAAAAAATACGGATTAAACTAAAAAAATACAAATCCATGTCATCTCTAAAGTAAAAGCAAGCCAACAAATGCCAAAGTTATTTAAATAGCACGTTGAGAATCCTTTACAATATTTATTAGATAAATGTTTGCAAGGGGAGTTGTTATAGGTACTTGAAGTTGCAGTTACTACCTAAAGTGTATTCCCGAGTCTTGTCGGTTCTTGAAAGTTTAAGCTTGCCGAAACTATTATGCACTTTACAACACCATCTTAAAGTACATAATAGTGTCGGCAAGTTTGGATTAGTGTGTCAGTAGGTTTAGCAACATCAGCTAATTCCTCTAATCGACAACTTAGAGCTCTTCTAGTAACTTAGAGCTTGGCTTTGAGTTTGCTCTTGCAATTCCAATATTTCTTATTGAGGTGTATATATAAAATACTAGTGAGGCGTTAAGTTTGACAGAAGATTCTGTCAAGTCACCATCCATAGTAAAAGAAACTAACTTGAGATACTAGGCAACTCAGCTAATGTCATTTATTGGAAGACGACGGATGACTGCTTCTGAGGGGGACATCAGGATATAAAACAAACGTAACTTTCTAGTTGTAGTCTTCTGTATGCTAGAGATATTCCCATCATGGGGCGACAACAATTCCAACATAAATTTGCTGTGATGTTTGTAAGAAAAAGTTGCGGAAATAAAAGAAATTGTTATTGGATTGCAAGGGCAATAATGTTCTATATTATATTAACGCGTTATACAATTTCTTTATAGCTTTAATATAGCTTTGTTTATTTTTTTTTATTTTTATGATAATTGTTAAAAAATTTATTTACTGTCTAAATTTGGTCATAGTTAAAGAATAGTTAAAGAATATATTTATTTAAAGTATTATTTCTCACAAAGGGAATACAATCTTAGGCAAATTACCAAAAAGGGTTTCAATTCAATGAACCTACCAACAAAAAAATAGACATTTTCTTGATTCTTTCACGCGTCACTAAAAGTCGTTCGCGATAGCGTTAACTTAGACTCCTTTAGATAAAAAACAGTTGTTATTCAATTGTACACTTAGTGACATAGAGATAAGGTACAAAATGAGTATGAGAGTTTGAAAGTATGCGGTGTCAGTACCATGCTGATAAGAAGTGGAAATTAAGACTGTGAGTGATGATTACAGATTTACATACCAACGTAATTTACATGTAATGGTTTTTTTCAGGCTTTTGTATGTCTTTATTATCCTTCAAGTTTTTAGTTGAATAAAAGAGGTAAAAGTTCGAGGAGCCAGACTAGTTTCAGATTTAGAGTATTTTCGAAATGTATCGTTGATGTGACAACGCAACTGATCGCTTCGCTTCTTGATAACAAACCAAGGTAGGGCCTGAAACTTGTCGGTCTTGACCAAAACACAACTGTGAGACTATGTATCTTAAAAAACTATTAACATTTTTGAAATCCATGTAAGTTTTTTACTTGCAACTTTCTACTCCACAAGGTGTTTTGGATTCTATTCTCATTTATACATTGATAAAGTATAACGGGACAATTCAAAACTGAAGCCGCTCAGGTGGGGCAGTACTTACATCAGATATCACTATTTACGTCGGGCTAGTGCTATATATCAGTTTCTTGAAAAGCCAAGAGAGCAACTTGTAAAGCACTCACCGCGCGACTGTCACCACTTTCCAAACTAAAAAAATACGTACATAAAGAAAATACGTACGTAAAAAAAATACGTACATAAAAAAAAATCGAAATTTAAATTACTAAAAGAATAAACGAAATAAGAGTACATTTCTAAGCAAACATAATAATGTCGGTCACACACGGGATGCTCAATGCGACTGACGCACATAGGTGCGGCTGACAGGTCTGAAGAAGACAGATTGTCACAACACGCGTCTTCTAGTTGCTTAGAGTGGAGACAGTTTTACTGTAGATTTATTAGAAAAATAATAAAAAAGTGAAACTCATCACACAGATCAATTTTATGAGCACACAAAAATAAAAAAGTAGTAAGTAAATAATGAAAAAGTTTATTTCATGAAAAAACTAGGCTTTGTTCAGTTACCTATTGTTCAAATATGTGTCTGGTTTTATTTGTCTCGAAATCAGACGACGACTGAACTCATAAGACTAGACAGAATATGAGTCGTTTGAGTTCTTTTTGTGGTAAAAAATGTGTGCTGTGTGCTGATAAGGTACCATATACATATATCTTATAACGTTGAATCTATAAGATAATGAAATTACCGCTGTTCTTAGACCAGCTAGTTATCACTATAGAGCTTTTAGGGTTATATAATACGTAAAAGGCTTGGCAGAGGAGAATTCGTTGGTAATTGATACATCTCTATGGAAAGTCTCAGAGAGCTACATCATCACCTATATCATGAATAAAAAAAAATTCAGTTGATATAACCAGTGATATATAAAAACGTTTTTAAGTTTTTATAAAAAGGTTTATATATATCGATGGATATAACACGTATATCGTGTATAAAACAAACATAATTAATATTAGACTCTAACACGCCTATATCTGACGACCGGCCGGAAAATGAAACCAACAAATCAGATAATGACCCACCAATTTCTAGCAATTCAAGATTAGTATTGTTTAAAGACAATTTTCACATATTATTTAAGAAAAACGACAAAGTTGTTAATAAAATAGTTATATTTTCAAACCTTATACAAGCCACTCCACTCAAAATTCATCTTGATCCGTCTCCGTCCTTTACAAGCACTTCCTTAAACGATTGTCCGGGACACGCGTGTTCTATCGCATATCTACGCTTATTACCCCTACCAGGGATTTTTTTTTTAACTATAATAATTTTAATCAAGCATAAATTGTTTTTGTTTTAACAGAATGAAAAGATTCTGCGATATAAACTATTACTAAAGTATTAACCTCTTTTAAGAAAGTGTTAGTCGAGGAGCCAAATTCATTACTGGGAGTGGCTGATGGTTTTGCTATCTGAGCTCACATGAGCACACAAACATTGATATTGTTATTATCTATTAAAACGAGAGCCTTATCCTAACTTATATGTATTTTAATGCGAACGTATTTTTGTTTATAAACCTACGAAAATGGAAAAATAAAACAAAATATAACTATGAATGTATCAATAATAACTGTAACTAGCAACCGGATTGGCTGGTTAAATTAGCTTCCTAAGAAAAGTTAATTAAAATTTATTTATCATATTTTATTTGGGAGTTACGAAGCCAGAGTCAGAATATAAACGTGATTAACAGAATATAAACAGTCAAACTCATAACACCCCGTTTCGTATCAATGGTTACGAAATTTTTCATTGGTGTGTAACCGTGTGACGTCGACGAAATAAGCAACAGCTTAAGCCTGTCATTGTCAAGGTAAATTCTAGTACTACCAACTCAATATCGATCTGAAATTATTAGCATGCCGTTTAACTATAATGAACAACTTCCAACTTGTCTCTTTATTATGACGATTGACAAAATAACTTAGTTAAGTTTATGAGGAAATTATAAGCTTTATTCAGTTGTTGTCCAAATAAATGGAGTCTAGTTTTGTTTGTAGCGAATTCAAAATTCAAATTGCTATTGAGCTCACAAAACTATTCAAGATATAAATTGTGCAGTTCTTTTTGTGTCTTTTATGAAGAACGCTCAAAGAATCTTAGTGTGTAGGTATAAAATCGTTGTGCTCAATTGTTATACTTATAAGCTACTGGAGCAGTATTGAAGATTTAATTGGGCCAAGGGAGAATTTAAACAAAATAGGTAAGCCCTCCACTACGAAACCTTTTAAAGATTACATAAGTTGTATATATGGTGTTTGTATGAGCACGTATACCCACTTGATTCAGGAGAGGTTTTATCCGGGGAAGTGATGGGTTATAAATAAAATTTTAGCTTTGAGCAAAACTATTTTTTTCTTAATCTATTATTTACCTAAAACATATTCTATATGTTGTGTACATTTGTAAGTTCTTTGTCAATATTATATATTCATTTGTGTTTGTATTCATTATCTATGTGTATATGTTTAAACAGACTGTACATATGTACTAGTGTGTATATATGTATTGTTAGAACTGACTGCATATACAGTAGTTTAGTTATTTTAATTATTTACTTTATCACCATATCACATGATATATGCTTTATTATAAGTATGTTATGATTCTTTAAAAATAAAAATATCTCCAATATCAGCATTTTACACCAAAACTACCCATGATTTCATCTATTTATTGTCGATTCGCCCATCCAAAGGTTGCCTGGAAGAAATTGCTTTCAGTGATAAGGCCGCCCTTTGTACATATTCACCGGATGTATTTCTTGCAAAAACATTTTTGTTGGTGTACCATAAAGATTATTTCTATTCTATTCTATTCTATTTTCTATAACACTTTTATTACTTATATAATTAAAACAAGTTAATGACACGTTCAATTTATCTGTCCTCTCACTCACCAGAACGAACTGCAAACCGACTGCAACACACCAATGAGGTTAGTATGCTACAATATGATGTCCCATGTGGAGGAGTGTTTTCAACAATCTAGGGCACAACGGCATTTTCGGTAGTAGTATTAATCTGTTCATTTGAGATATATAGGTAATCAGAATTGTAGAAGTGAGTATTCCAGGAATGGCTATAAAATGTATCAGTAGACGAAATACATTCTATAGTTTTCATATTAATATCAAAACAATGCACTTTATAAATTAGTATTTTTTGCCCACGTAGTAAATTCAAGCTTTTTGAGCAATGTTTTTAAAAGTAAGTAATTGTTCCGTTTATAAATGAAAAGTAGAACCGAACCTTATAACCTTAACAAATTATATCCTACTAATATTATAAACGTGAAAGTTTGTGAGGATGTATGGATGTATGGGTGTTTGTTACTCTTTCACGCCAAAACTACTGAACCGATTGTGATGAAACTTGGTATGTAGGTAGCTGGAGACCTGGATTATCATATAGGCTATTTATCTATACTTTTTATTAGGATATTCCCACGGGATCGGGACTTACGTGAGACTTACGAATAAATTCAACTAGCATTTCATTTGACTCCAAGAAAACTGTCATTTTATTCGAAAGAGGATTTCATGGTAGGGCCCAATGATAAATTACGCGTGATGTGTTGTTAATTACCCGCAGTCCACGTTATCTTAAATAGTTATTGCAGACTTGTTTGAACATGTTACACGTGTAATTTTATGTATCGATTATTGTGTTACATTAAAATCACACAACTTGGTAGTCTCCATTAAATACCAAATTATTTTGAATACAACTAATGAAGGTTTTAAGGATCATCATCCTCCGCTCGAACCTAACCTACTCGGTTACCACTTTGCCACGAGACCAAGAAGGTTTTAAGGTTATTATTAGATAAGTACCTCACAAGGAAAGTAAACTTCGCTACTTGCTTATTAACTGTTTGTATTTCTTTCGTTTCCTAAACATGTACAGTAAGACTTCATAATATCCGAAACAAATGTATCTGAATATTTCATGTTGCATTTTTCTTTTAATTCCTTCTTTAAAATAATTTTACTTTATATTTGGCATTTGATAATTCAGTTTCTTTTTTCATCTTTGTATTTTTTTTAACAAAAAATAACAAAATCTGCTGAATAAAATTTTTTATTTAGCAGCGTACTTCGCTGACGTTAAATTAAAATTAAATACCATTAATAATACTTTACATTTCATAAAAACAATAATAGAAAGCAAATGACAATTTCTAATATTTTTAAGTACCCCAACAATTTTATTTCATCGGTCATACGCCACAGATAAAAAACATAAAAACACCACGGTTCTTTAAAAAAGAGGTTACTTAACAGTAGCAAAGGTATTACGTAAGACAATGATAACTAAAGCTAAAATGTAACAAACATAAATAACCGGGCTCGAAGTCGTTCGACCTTGTGAAAGTAAAAAAGGATTTGCGAAAATTCTAGCGAGTCTTGTTTAGGGCACGTTTATACCATAGACAGATATTAAAACTTTTATTAATTCTGACTTTTAGACAATCCAAAAATACCCCGCAATTTTATTTTAAACAAATTTTGAAAAAGGAAGGTTTTCTCAATTCTTATTAATATAATTGGGTTTAGGTATAGTGTTCGTTCAGCAATAATTCATTATTATTTACCAGGTTGTCAATTATCTTTTCCTTTTGTTAGAAAGGGAGTATTATAAGATCTTGACCGACAGATGTATGGGATTAGTTGTAACTATATGATCTGTATGCCAGTGGTGTCACACAATATATGTTTAACATGTTTCTAGAAATCATGAATTGTAGCGTAATTTTTACTAATCTTAGTGGTACAGGTGGCCAGTTACATCGTTGTGATGGTAAAGAGCAATTTCGACACCTCTTAACAACGTTACTGTACCTATGTGTCACAATTGAAGTAGCTCGACTTTACGAATCGATTTGTTTTAAGTCACTGGCTGAATTAAGATAATAAGAATTGATTTTAATGTAATGTTAATGTTATGTATGAAAATCGTTTAACCCACTGTAAAGTAAGGAGCGTTTTAACTGAATGTGAATATTGTAAGAAAAAATATTCTTTTAACAAGTGTACGGTCATCGGTCATGGAACACTAGACAGTGTTATGTACCTTGTAGGATACAGGTGGTTTAAAAGTGTCGGTGCATTCAACAACTTTTTTTGACAAGTCTTTTATGGTTCTATCTGTTCGTCTGTGGGATGCATTACCAATATAAATACGAATGTACTATATAACTTATACCAAATAACTATATATTATGTATATTGTATCTATATATATACCTAACTATCTTTATGTGTAGATATTGTGTAATGTAAATATTTTTCTGTGTTCTCAATGGTACGCCATCAACTAGTATGTTTTATGTAATACTTCTGTTAGTATCTCCATCTAAAGGTTGTCTGGTAGTGGCCGCCATTAGTGATAAGACTACCCATTGTAGTGTAATTCTTAAGATAAGATTTGTTTTAATACAATACAATTTTACAATTACACATTTTAGTACAATAAAGAATATTCTATTTATTTTATCTGTATTTCTAGGTATATATAGAATTGTGGTGTTATATGTGAGTTAATAGAATGTTGAGTCAGATAATCTTATTAACTAACATACAGTAGACCAGAACCTGTCGACTATGCTTGGAAGTACCTGAAATATATATAATATGACCTAAACTAATTAATAAATAAATTAGTTTAGTTTATAAATATATGGCATGGTGGTGAAACATTTGACTGCATCATCAACATTCGCGAATGCAACATTAACATCGGGTTCGCTTCCCCGGGTGTCAGTTAAGTATTTACAAGACATGTTTCTATGTATGAGGCACAGTAAAACTAGGCTTAGTTCTATTTCAGCACAGTTGAGTACATTGAAATATTCCAACAAGTGTATGTATACTATGTATATAAGTACTTGTTGTCACCAAAAGTTATTTACTTAACACATTTTTGAAATTAATTGTATCAGCTATTAAATGTTCGTCAAGAATACACCTTTATCTTGCGGACTCAAAAAAATACAAGAAATATACCAACGAACGGGCGAAACACTCGAAAATCGGTTCAAACAATTATTTTTTGCTCAAAATACGAGACTTAACGAAATTCAAATCGCTTAGGAGAGGAGAATTATAGAAAAAGCTCGGCGCATCTTCAAAGGTGGGTCGCAACCCTTTCGGGGGTAAACGGGGTGGTGAAGGGAGGAGGTACGCACTGTAATATAGAAAACTTGTGTTAGCCCAGTTCCGCGCCTTTGTAACATCATTTCGGCTGCTGAGGGAGTGCGACCAACTAATTTTGAGATTTGTCTTTTGTTCTTAAAATAGTTACTTTTTGAATGGTATTTTTATTATATTTGGTATGTGGTGAGTTTGTATACATGTACATTGTGACATGGTCCTATAATATAATACTACTAATATTTTATTAAATATTGAAACGAAATAATCAGTAATTCTGGTTTATTTAATAGTTCATTAAATACACGTTACATTTTTTCTTATTTATGTAAGTGGAAGTAAAAATAAATATTAGCAAACGCTATTTATTATGAAATTCTACTATAGATCCGCCGCTAGCTAGAAAATAAATAATGAATGGAATATTCTTGTAACACCTTTATGTAATTTTTTATTAAATATAGATATGGAGGAGATCGCTTAAGGCCGCCAATTGTACATTTAACATATAACAAAGGACCGGGTGCTGTAGCGCGCATTGGGAGACACCTATGTCATCATCATAATCAATTCACAATTCATCGAAGTTACAAGTTTACTCTGCACCTACTAATTTTGATGTACAATAAAGAATTATATATCCATTATTTCTTGTATTATGTTTGTTTTATTACAAATAACTATTTAGGTACTTCAAAATGTATGAACTAAATCTTCATCTGAATATTACTATTTGGAGTACAAAATCTATTGACAATATTTATTACATACATGGCAATCCAAACATTTATTTTTTAAGTATCAAAACCGTATACTCCACGTATATCTTTATAATTTAAGAAGAAGAAACAGGCCATAAGAAATAAATGTAAAGAAGAAATGTTTGGACCCCGAAAGGGTTAAAAAGGGGTGCGAAACACCCCCACCTGTACGTACACGATGGATGTACGTAATAGAATTTTAAGAGGGTCTATATTTGCTCATTGGAAACGCGATGTTAAGAAAAGAAATTTATTTTTAAAAGTTTTTGGTTGCGTTTCGTTTTCAAACCAAGATAAAATTTCAACTTTGGAACTTTGATTCCACTGTATATTATACTTATATTTATGTTTTATACTATTATTATTATTATTATCTACTATTAGTATTATTTCCCGTTGGTTATCCAATAATTATTTCAACCGAAAGAATCTTAAAATTGTTAGTGAAAATTATAAGAAAAAATATTTAGACGTATTTAAATCGGTTGTACTTATTGAAAAGGTAATTATTATAATGCTAGTTTTAAAATTTGACTTAAGCTTTGTAGACGTATGTGTAGATAGGTATATGGTGATATTGATATATGAGAAAGTCTTGAGTCTTCAAGTTTTGATCGAGAATCAAGTATGAGAAGATTTCGTCGTTTTTTTTGAAGTGAAAACTTCTATAGACGCTATGAGCAATTTTTGGTAGGGGCAAAACTTATGGGTTTGCGTCACCGTCATGACAGTAATATGTCACATACAGTTATGTGTCCAACTTCTGTCGGCAGTTCCAATGACCGCCTTTTTTAAATATAGTTTCTAGGCATTAATATAAACTATTTTCTTGGGATAGTAATAAATCTAAGAAGGCAACTCCCTTTTATTTCAAATTTCAGGGAAGGTACTCGTACCGTCCCTCAAACCACAAGACACAGCACTATTTACGTAGAAATGTTTTTCTGCTGGTGGTTGGCCAGAGTTCCATAGTGACATCATTTGGTAGGCATGGGTAGGGTCGTCAACGCATAACATGTCACGGTGGATGTTGCTGGTGTTTATAAGACAAAGAAACCGCTACTAACGGGCCATGTGATTTTTTCCCAACTTAGCAATTTAAAAAACGAACTTTGTGTCGATTTGTGAGTTGGACTTGCAAACAAAGTATTCACAAGATACACACATTAATTTCTAACTTAATTTTTTTTTCATTATTCCTTGTTATATCAGTTATAGTATTACGCACTTTTGAAAATTTCATATGTCTACCTATAACGGTTCCTAAGTTACATCGAATTTTAAGATTGCTCAAAATACGCTGAAAAGCAATGGGGTTTTGTTAGCATTCTTTTGTTACGGAACCCTAAATACAAGCTCGGTGATTTTTCCCCTATGTTGTCATAAAAGTGAGTCTGAAAAACCTTTAGAATAATACAAGGATGAGATAATTTCTCATGTGACCGATAATTCTATGTGTCGTTGCATTATTGAAAATAAGATGTGTGTTTATGTCTAACAAAGTGTTTCATATTTTACTTGCTTTAAGAAATACTTCACATGTTTAATCCACTGTGATCGAACACAATAGTTTATAGTTCATAATATATAACCCTGTGGCAACTTCCACATACAGCAAAAACATACTCCAACATCACCTAGCGAAGACGAGCTGAACTACATAGTAACTATTAATCCTGAATCGCGCAATATTAGTTCTCGCGACTATTAGTATATATAAAACTTCGCAACATCAACCATAGGACCGCGACCCGCCAGGGATGGTCCCCTCGCCTGGTCGGAGGATCCACCCTTTGTGATGGAGGGACATAACACCCGTTCCTCCATAACCCAAACACGCATCTGTCGGAGAGCTAGGTTTAATAACAAACACAGACCCTGTCATGGAAACAATGAGCACTGTATTATTTATTCACTTTCTCATAAGTGAATTCTCCGAGAATTCTTCAATGTTCTCCAATATTCTAGAATAAATCGCGAGCACCGCTTGGGCGTACCGTTCCTTGTTTCATAATGAACGGCGGCTTAGACATTCTTGTTTTAAATTGTTTTTAAGACATGTATTGATTGCTAACGCGAATTCACCGAGCTTTGTTTCGTTTCAAAAGCTATTGTTTGTTCGAAGGGTTTCATTATTTTTATGTTAACGGGTTTCTTTCAATTTCTTTCTCTGATGTTTACTTTTTAATATTCAGAGAGGTGATTTCGAATCGCTGAAAAATATTTATGACAATCAAATTCAGTGGAATGACCTAGTTATTTTGTAATGTGATAATGTGGTACTCAGGACCGGACTAGGTAGGGACGCTTTATGACGACATAGGGGCGAAGAGACGGTTCGCGTCAGTGTCAGGCGCTGCATTGAATTGCATTAAAAGTGTATTTATACTTTTATTAAACATAAATTAAGTGATTTCAGTGTGTTAATCAAGATCTGAATATATAATATTTATGATCACAATCACACGGCCGTCTGATCCCAAATTAGGCAGAGCCTGTACTATGGTAACCAAAACTCTGGCTCAGCATTCAGGATCACTAACCAAATAGAGAAACAGGCCTGTTAAAATCTTCGATAGCCAAATTAATTTGACACATGGCACTCAAAAGTATGTTTTTATTAGAAATTCAAGTGGTCTTTAGTGGAGGTGGAGGTAACAGCCGTTCTTTGAGTCACTAAAATTATTCATACAAATTTTGTTTTTTTTTTTTACATAAACAATTCTAGTAACGTGGGTCAACCATTACTAGTGTTCTTGTTAACCCCTCCAGCAGTCACTAGTGTCACTGTGCTTAGAAAGCAAATTAACCGGCGGTAGCAGAGTAGCGTAGACTGCAAATCTGAATTTGTGTTCGAAGTAGCGGGTTCAAATCCTATCCAGTAAACAACGAACGTGAGCCTACTCCTAGCACACGTAACAAGATTACTAGTAGTGTGATAACAACTCTGTCCCCGTGGTATTTACTGACTCTACTTATTTCGGTTGTAATTCTTTTTCTTTATAAAGACTACATGAAGTCCTACTACTAATAAAAATACTTAACAGTAGAGTTCGAACCCCATACCTGGATTGCAATCAAGACGTTTGACCCATTGCGCTTATTAGATATTCTCTGAACAGCCTTTTAGAAAACGTATTTGTTAGACAGCAGAGTCTTTGCCACATATATTCGGCTTCTCCCACTTTTTTTATCGAATTCTAAAAATATAAATCTATTAATTGTACACTTATTCGCAGACAGATACACGTAAAAAACTAGTATTTGTTACAGCACCAAATTCGAGACGATTATAAATTGTTGACGACATTTTAATTTAGAAGGGGTGTTATTTTTTAACGAGAACGGGTTGAAATGGTGGTATAAATTATATCTTTAATTTAGCTTACATTGTAGTATCGAAATTAATTTGAAATTTGACGCAAATTTTATTATGAAACTCGGTGACTATGTATACCTAAGTATGTCAATATAAAATTTGAAGTAAAGTACAGATATATATTTAAATGAGGTCCAGTAGATATATATTTTGACCAGTCATGGCCCGAAAGTCTACACAGGGAGAGTTCAAGTTATAGGTAGTGATTAATGAAATAAAACAAGACATTTAAAACCGTTGAAATTCGATTGCCAGGCGATCTCTAGTACATACTGAATATATATACGTAAATGTTTAGTTTAGTTGTGATAATATATATTCTTCATTGTCCTTATTGTAAATATTTTTCTCCGAAATAAGAACTATATTCGCAATGGGTTCCAGGTTCTAGACAAGTTTAAAGAGGGAGTAAGAGGGAGTACAACAACAACAAACAGGGAGTTTTCGAAAAACTCATTGATCGCACTTGTCTTCCAAATCCAGACTAAAGTAACTCAGAGTATCTTAAGGTATATTATATATATGTATAGAGGTATATATAAAAAAAATGAATCTAATTGCATCAATTTAACGAATGTAATTGAATGAATTCAATTGGATGAAGTTAACGAATGTCATGTAATTATGTAACTTAATGAATTCCATCAGATGATATTAATCAATGTAATAAAATGTATATAACGTGTTGAATTCCATATAATGAAACTTGTTATTGTAGTTTAATGGATGTAATCTAACGAATTCAATTGAATGAATGTTATTTAATTAATTTAATTCATAGAATGTTGTGTAATGAACTTCATATCAAATAAAGTAACGCTTGGTTTGTTTTTATCCGTCCTCAAAAGTATTAGAATATCAATAGCTTGTCATTTTAACGTTTAAAGAGAAAATATAAGTAAGAATAGAAACAAATATTTAACACTGACATTATTCCGCTTACGCGTTCGCAACATCACGCGTTCGCGTGGTCCCAACTTATTCAGTGAGTGTTCACAATTCTGAGTGAAGGTCGACCGGAATGGGTATATTTTTGTCAGCAGGCCTGATTTACTTGATGTATATAGCTATGTGAGCTAGGCTTCCTACAAGCTAATATGTACGAATTTACGTTTTCTTTGTTCCCACGCTCAAACACATAAAACACTTTGATGGGGCAATGACAACATATAATTTACAAATTGTTTATGAATAAGTAAATAATAAAAAAATTGTGATTTTGTTCATTGTTCCTTGTTCATAATTTAACTAAAAACGATCTAAATCATTTATTTAAATTAAAATAGTTTTGAATTAACAGGAGTAGGCGTTAGTGAGAAGCAGTCAGTTGTGAAGCTTCTAGCTTGAAAGGCAAGGCAAGAAACCCCAAGGACACCCTATTCAACATGTTTTTTTTTATAATTTTGAAACTGTTATAACAATATTATATAAAGTTCTAACATAAGCAGTCCCGGTAATGACTACTGCCCTGACTAACGGCACCGTTCACGACCATGCCGCACTTGTCAGTCATGGCCCAGATCAACAGTATTGAAGGGAGCCACATAGCGAACACCAATCTTCCTTATTGTTTTAAAAAGAATATTAGCAGTATGTACATCTGTTTGTCCCAGATATTTTTCACGGAGAATATTAGATTCTCCGTGAAAAATATCTGGGACAAACTTATGGAGGGATGGATAGTCGGCAAAAATAGTCGTTTTAATATGTCCTTTATGGGCTCTCGGGGACTACCTGCTCAGGGTACCTAGGGTTACCCCAGTCCCTTGCAATAGACCCATTTATGCCGGAACACCGTGTGGTTTTGGTCGATTCGATGGCGACATAGCACTTCACGGCTAGCCCCGGTGAAGTGATGTCCCGTGGGGGTTACCAAACGACAAAAAAAAGTCCTTTGTCTGTAGAACTCTAAAAAAAATTTAAAACGATATTTTTTACATTTTCTCTCAATATCAATTCGGTGTGTCTACCTTAAAATTAAGTTTAAATTTCCCACGCAGTCATTAGGTACATTTAATGAAAGAAAAAAAAAACAATGTCACAAGAGTCTCCGATCGAAATTCAATACCAATTAAAATGTGCTCCACCCTTTCGCCCTCAAGATAGTATTTAAATTAAGGAATATTCCCATTGAGTCGTCCCAACCGTCTCATTTAAATTAAGCTTTTTGAAAAAGTCTCATATCTTCTTTAGCAAGGCGGCACCGGTACATCAAAGTGGGTGGTGAAAGGGGTAAGGTATTTTTCTTGGAGGGACGGGGGGCGGGCAAAAATGCGTAGTGACTCACACATCAATGCGTAAGTATTTACCGAACGCACACAAATGTAAATGGTTGTATGTAAAACACTTTAAGAAGCGTCGAAGAAATGCGAGGAGCTTAGCAGGTATAGGGTGTTACTGTTTTTCGATGGCCGAAAGAGACGTCCTTAATAAAATATATTTATATTTCAATATGATTTTTTAGTTGAACTGTTTTAAAAAATAATAAAGACTTAAAAAAATCAATCAGTCAATCAATCATTATATGCTAATAAATGAAGCCGTGTATGTATGAACAGTTAAGTATGAACTTGAAACAAGATATTTAGGCAAGAATAATAAAAATGAAAACAGAACAGGCTCAATTACCTGCGTTTTTAAATTGTAACAATTGTCTATGAAAGACTGTAGAATTAAAATCTGTCTGTCTGAGCAACCTTTAATAACAACTATGTATAACTTTTTAGAAGTCTTAATCATGCATGGATGTCACAGTCTGAGTCGGGCTCATACATAAAACAAATGAAAAGTGACTACAATTAGCAGCTTAAAGGGTTTGTTAGTTTGCAAACCTGCACTGGAGTTGTAGAGTTGTCGATCTTGAAAAATCATAGAAACAAATTTTAGAAGCGGCGGTAGTTTAATGGCTATGGCATTAGATTTGCGATCAAGTGGTTGCGAGTTCGAACCCCATCCAGTGCACTACTACCGTAACTCACTCCTAACACAAGCGTTTAGCTTAGCTGGAGGGGCTAACAAGAATACTAGTAATGTGTGAACCACTTTGCTAGTATTCTTTATATAAAAAAAATTAAGAAGCAACCAAACCATGCTTGGGTGTAGATATCATACATATAGACATCGTTGCCGTTTTTTTATGTGAAATAATAGCTCAGATTTCCCTTCAACAGCAAGTCCAAGTTACAGGTGTGCTACTTTTTTTTTTTTGGTGACGTGTTGGAAGATCATTATGGATGTCCTCCCGCCCTTGGGGAGTCGAAGGGGTCTATCGGAGTCTTACCGACAAAACCACCCCGGTGTTCCGCTACTTGCCTATGATTGGGAGAGCGAGAATCGCCATTGCATTCTTCCTCAAAGGTATGCGACCCTGAAATGCTTGAGCTATAGCTTACACTCTCAAATCCATACTTATAAACAATATCCCTTTCCTTCCATTATCTTTCCCCTTTAATAAACACCCAATTTTCCCATCTTTAATTCCCAATGTGCTCGACGGGACATTGACGGGAATAGATTTGGCCGGCCTCAATTACTAATTGACGAATTACGTCCGTGCGACCAAATTAGAGTTGGCAAAATATGGGTGTTTAATACGTCTCTGCTAACCCTTTCGGAGATACAGGCGTGCGTGTATGTATACATATATGAAATAAAATATCATTTTAATATTTATCCAGTGCCATCACATAATAAGATTAATCAAAAGTAGGGGCATGCAATTAGTCCCGTGATATATTACTGCTGGTGTTACGGCTATCGTTCGTTCGAGACCAGAGAAAAATCGAGAAAAAAAACTCTGTACTCGTGACCGTCACGCTAATAGTACATATATAGTACCACTAGAGGGCGCTAATCAAAACATTGAATTCTGTCAGCTCCTTATTAATTAATGTCACCAACCATCTAATGTGCCGTTTTAAGTTCGTCGTTTCGTTTAAGTTTTCACTTCTGTTGGCAGTCCCATGAATGCCTAGTTATTTTTCTCTTGTAGGTGGGTAGGTCGTTAATTTGGGTAAAATTTTACTGTTATGACAAACTACAATTTTAATACATACATATGTTATGAATGTTAGATGTTAACAAAAAAGAATAAAAACTCTTTTAAAGAATATATTCTTCACAATAACATCACCCTGTCCAGTGGGGGTAAAAGCGAAAGGGTTGTGGAGGCGATCACCTCCCTTAGACGGGGTGTCCACCGCCTTCTTACAACCTTTTTACACAGGGGGGTGTAGAGTAATAGCCTACAGAGACTTTGTATGCGTAGATTGAGAATTTCCTCTTGTAGATTTTTAATGAGTATTTCGAAGGTATATATATCATTATCATTTTAATGAAAAATGTTTTTCGTATATTTTTTGCTAGATATTTAAGGGTTTATACCTATTTGCTTAGTGACGAAACTGTGTCAGTAAAACTAGGGCTGTACTGTTTGTAACAAATGAAAAAGGCAAAATTATTTATGAATAAAAATTTGGTTTTTATTTTGTCTACGTTAAATTTGAAACAATTATTAATAATACGAGTAGAGGTCTGTTATCTCTGCCTGTATCAAAGTGTGAATGTATAAATGTGTAACAACTATAAGTTAGTATTTAAAAATGCAGTTTCGATTTAAAATCCACAGTAGGTCTACATTGAACTTAGAGTGCGTCATATACATACATATATATTTTGAAGTATTTTATTATTCTTGAATAATTTCGTCTTGAGATTTTCACCAGTCTCTGTCCCAAAAACTGCCTGTCGCTAAGAATGTTGTATTAGCGAAGCGTCGCGGGCAGAGGAGGTGAGGTAGTAGGACGCCAGGGGAGGAGGCGGGGTGTAATTGCAAAATAAAATTAGCCGGAACGGGTACGTGCTCAATTTGCGCCTCCCGGCACTGATTTGTTTTCGCTCTTGCCTATGTGCGCGTGCCTCGGACTCCTTAGCTGCTCTGTGCCCGCGTTTTCTTAGCCTATATATTATTGATCCGACGTTACTCTCTGCCATATTGTTTCTTATGCTCGCTACACTGCAAACTCGCCCAGTTCACATTTTTCAATCCCGAATGTACCCGGCATTCTCGCCGCTCCGATGTCCAATTACTATGACGCAAGTCAAGTGTCATTTTGATAACGTCAGTATTTGCATTTAATTTTATTTTCAAGAGCAAACTCTAATTAGTTGACAGAAACGAGCACTGAAAATCCTTCTGGCGATAAAAAAATCCCTCCGGTCGTGATTTCATCCGCGGGAATGTTTAAAAAGGCGTCTAAAACTTTTGGGTCCGGACTGCGGAGTCAATGGCTTTTTTATTTTCGCGTTTTCTTTCTTTTCCGGTTGAACTTTCCCAAAGTTTTATTTTGAGGAAGTTCCACGAGTGTCAGTTTGGCGTTCGCCTCGCAATTTTCCGCGGTTTGCGCCGATAATTGCGGACGCAGGTGGGGATATTATTTTCTTTTTTTTTTCTCTCGCCCGTCTGTTTAATTTCCAGCGCCGACGGCGTTTATTACTATTTCTATGAGACTGAGGTGCTACTGTACTAACTATATGTCAACCAGTAGCGTGAACTATGTTGATGAGTGGTACGGGCGTGAACCACACATGTTGTCGTACAGATACTCGCGGGCTGGGCTTAAAGTCGTCGACAGTCGAACGTGAGCGGCTATTTCCCTTTTAACGTGAGCCTATCTCCACCCATTTACTGACATATGTCACATGTGACACGCCCACCGGTGCACACGCCCCCGAGAATGTTACATATATGTGCCCCAGTTACGTGACGCAACGTATGTGCGACACATGGGCGTGTGTGGTACACTGCGCAGCCGCTAGGCGTGGCTTCAGCCCCCACCGTGAACGTTAACGTGATGTCGTTTCACGTTTACGTTACTTCAGTGTGCGGCAACGTGACAGCTATTTATTTCAATGCCTCCGTCGTCCGCGACTCCGCTGTAACGATAAATGAGTTATAATTTATTTTTACTCGAAAAAGGAAGGGTAAGAGAGCCTCCGCTTGTAATTAATGGCGAAATTGGCTATTCCGAGTATTTGGGATCCGGTAATGAGGTGAGATTGAGATTAAAACTCGGCTAAATGAGCTCCGTAAAGGATTAAGGATGGAAAAATTGTGAGTTATAAAGCCACATCCGTGGGCGGACGATGAAACTTTGATAGTTACTCTTTTTGTTCGTAAATTATTAATGAACCGGAATTTTCATCCGGCATTACTCAGTAAATATTTCAAAGATATTTAGTAGAAGGTTTGAGGCTTTAATGGATACTGAAGTGAAAGCGTTTACTGTTGTTGATTTACATGTAGATTTTGTTCGAGTTGGGTCGTATACCTGCAGTTAGTTTTATGTTTATCGGTTGGTTTTTGTTTCTGCATGTACTAAAAGGTGGCTCCTTTGTTACTGTTTACAATTCACTAAAGACGAGTCACATACCTACTCGTACCTAAGTTTATGACTCATTTCCATTTCTTTGCGACAAAGTCAAGATATTTTAAAACCGGGCACAATAATAAATGATATTATTATATTTTATTATACTTAGGTATAGTATATTTTATTATACCGTATTTTTATTAAATACTTTCTATATATTATATATGTTCATATATTATATATACAATATCAAAAATCTTATTATTACTATTATCAGATATTTATTTATTTCTCTAACAGAACTTGACGATGGCTCACTGTCCGTGATTATCATCCTAGGTGTTAGCATAATACCAGCGCTGCTTCTTATGAATAGCAGCACAATGCTGAGCTAAAGACCAATTTTGGCTCATGCAGAGGTGCTTTTGAAGTGATAACTTCTTATGGGAGGGTAAACCGCTTCGTTACGTAACGCATTACGGCGCCAGTCTGTCTGGCTTTTAAGTTATCACTTCTGTCGGGCGGTGCGTTTTTTTTTTATTTAGATTTGTGTTAACACTTTTCCTTGAATTTATTGTGCCTTTATAAAAGTGCAAAATAAAAACGTTTATTTATTTCTTTCTTTCATAGCAAAGCTAGATAGCCAAATCCAAGCTAGATTCAATTTGATTAAAAGTTATGCATCTTTTTAATTTCAATTAGTCAATTGCTTTAAAAGCACCGATCTTCGTCGAGAAGTAGGTAGGGTACATAAATCAATGTAGCTCGCAGGTACGTACTTACATTAATTATATTATTTTACTGTTAAGTTTTAATTATATTAAGTACCTAATACATAATAAAACTCGTTCATTTGTGTTCAATTAATGATAATTTATGTGACGTACTGAAACGTTTTTCAGGTGTTTGTTACATCTAGTTTTTAGTGGATTGAAACTTAATTTATTACATTTACAGCATACTTATTGACACATGATAATATATTCAGGGCCAGCTTAGAAGGTAATGCTAAACTCCTGGGCAATAAATTGGTCCTGAATCGCAAATTGAAATGTGTCATGCTGATATGTACCTATAGGGAAATACAACATTTCAACATCAAACCACATGAAACGTCGGACCCCGGTTTGGTTGATCACTATGCCTGGTTGAAGATTCCGCTATTTTATGTTAGAGGGACATTAAACCCTGTTCTTGCCGCAACCTGCAAAGGAAATGACGTCGATAGACGAACATAGGACATAGGCCTTTATCTTGCATGTAAGCTTCTCATGGCCAATATTTTGTAACGGGTTTAGCTCATCACGACCTTATTTCCACTCCTATATCCTAAAAATCCCGAGACCTAAGTAAAAAATGATTTTCAGCTCTGCTTTGCTCGAATGGATGAAGAAAACTTGCGTCTGGGTACCTCTGCCATTGATTAGGAGACAAGATCAAAAATATCATTCTATAAATAAAATCAAAGGCAACCAAGACTAAAATTATTTTGTGATTGTTAATTTGTTTTCCTACTATTTTACTAAACATTGCCAACAAAGGCCAGTTCATGTAAGAAATGTCAGACCAATGAAATTCTCCAAAAAAAAAAAACATACAAAGCGTCCCCAAATCCTGGATTACAGACAATCCCGGAGGCTTACGAACATGACTTATGTAAATCACTGTACAAATCTTTGTATAAAATATTTAAATAACTTTGCAGTAGTATGAAATGCCTTAGTATCTGACGTGACGTCATTAGCAGCAGTTCACTTTGACTTCCTTCACTCAGATCGCCTGTTTAAGGAAACCCTTAAGTACAGGAGAGTATTGGGGAGAGAGGATTAGAGGTTGTAGTGTAGTAAGTGGTAATAGCAACCGGTTACCTCTGACCATCAGCCGTAATGTGTACTTTTTGACCACCTTAGATATAAACTAAAATATATATATAAACTAAAGCGGTAGTAATTAAGCTCGAGATACTCTGACTTTCAAAAACAAGTGAACTACAAAACAGAGCTGTAGAACAGAGAATATAGTTTCAGTTTATACGTATCTAGAATATAGACTATATGCATGCATATATATATATATATATATATATATATATATATATATATATATATATATATATATATATATATATATATATATATATATATATATATATATATATATATATATACATATATATATATATATATATACGAGTATATATATATCACATAGACTATATGCATGATTTGTATGAAATTAAAAGAACAAATTGTTTAATTATAGGCCTGCAAACTTGAAAAGACGGTTACTTAGTTTACGATTTCATCATCTTGCCCTTTTCTCTTTATTTGGGGTCAGCGCAATGTGATTTATTTTTACATTCGGCTCTATCATTCGTCAGTTCACTAAGACACCCCTTCTAGCCAAATCCTCTTGCACGTAGTCTATTCATATTTTCTTTGGTCGCCTATACTCCTGTATTTGTCAACTTCCACACATTAAACTCTTTTTCACCACATTTTGCTTATTACTACATCACATATCCATACCGCGATAATCACACATCTACTATCAGGTAATCTCTGATGTTAATATTCATTCCTCACTTTGTCCATTCCAGTCGTACCACACATTCATATCAACATTCGCATTCCACCAAATGGAGGGTCTCTTATCTATTCTCTTTGTTGAACAACATTCAGACCCACCGTCCTCGCAGGTCTGATGATCGTCTGATAAATTTGTCTTTTCAGTTTAATAACGACCTAAGATCGCATTTTATTTCTGTTACCTGCTACCATTGTTTGTGTACGATTTTAATATATTATTAATTCTATTTTCCCCTAAATTGTTACGGTGCACTCTCGTTACCATGAGGTGACTGGGGACGAGGTGAAAAATGAAAATAAATTATTCAAAAATGAAAATAGGTTTAGTAGTTTTTTTTAAGTTTACTCACACAGAGACAGTGTAAACAATTTGAACTTTAAGTGAGTTTTTTTTTGTTTTTATTTTACATTGTATTTTGCGCTATATTTACGCTGAATATAAAATATAAGCAACGTGTTTGTTACATATATGTATGAGCTACTCAATCATATTTATCAATTTTAAAAAGGCAGTAATACTAGCTTTATTCATTTAATTTCTTTAAAGTACAAACAAACCACTACAATCCAAAAACAATATTAACTTCTCATTGCCAAAATAAAATTAATTCAATTTTCAACCGTATTACCTTGAAATTCGTTCTAAGATAAATCTATTAACAGTAAAATTTATGTTTGTCCACGTATGCTGACAAATGATCTCGCTGCGGGATTAGGGCGACCATTAAACACCGTCAAAGAGGCACGTGGGCAGTGTTCCTGGAATTCAAGTAGTATGCTTGACGGATGGACTGTCCGCGTATACCACATTGTGTGGTCATTGTTAATTTAATACAGTGTGTTTACAATTTTTGGTTCTTTTAGTTTTATAAAATGAAAAGGAGAATTCATTAGCTTTATTTAAATTATCTTTTATACAGCTCCAAAGACCAGTGGCCGCACGGATGGTACAATGGTTAAGTCACTACGCCGCGCCGAGTGTTGGGAGTTAAATTCCCACACAGAACAAAAGTTTGTGTGATCTCTAATCTGGGTGAAAAGAAAATAGTTGTCGCTAATCTGGGTGTTCTTTGTATCCGTTGTGTTAATTTTTATAAAACCCCCACGACAAGCAAATAATTCCTAGTGTATTTATAAAAATAAGTAAAATTTGCCGTTCAGTTGTAAAATTTAAGAAAGTAAAATATTTTAAGTCAGTAATTTATAAGACTGTAACTTTTTATACTAATAAAGTGCCAAAGATCTTGAGAGATGATCGCAAGTCGGTAAACGTAAGTTAGGCTGCAGAACGGACTGAAGAAGGCGACCTAAAGAAGATATCTGAATTGGATTACTGAGTCTCTCTCTCTCTTTCCTTTCCTTTGATTGATTGCGAGACGTTTATGACTATTTGATTGATGTTGAGAGGCAAATATGATCCTACTTTAAACATTAATCAATCAACCTTCCCTAAAGGATTAACTTAATGATGATAAGAGATACATAATTATATGGAAGGAATTTTTAAAATTGCCAAGCACTTCTTACTACATACTTTAGTTATGAGTTATAAATAAGTTGATTTTAATGAAGCGAAAACTTCTTTAGGCACGTTGGGTACTTTTGGTACGAGGAAAAAGCACTGACCTCGCGTCACCTTCACGCTCAGATGACATATGGTAAAGGAAGGTATATTGGTGATATATGTAATTAGGTGATATCAAGAAAAAAGTTCGTTTACTAAACGCAGGAAGGGTGTACTGCAGTGCGTAATTTATGCCTGTCAACTAATGTACTAGCGCTGTTTCTTGTATGTGCTTGTATAGGTATCAGTGTCATATTCTTCCTAAAAAATATAGAAGAAAGAGATATCACTAAATTACTTAGATCACCAATATAGCTTCCTTTACCCTATATACAGATGTGTGTGTATATGTTTTTACTTCGAACGTGCAGTCTACTACGACTGACACTTTTATTATTATGCCCTTCACTCGCCTGATGGGAGGTTAGGTAGAGGTCCAAAGCTTGAAGGCCACCATTATAGATAAGTACGATACAATAATGATGGTCTTCAGTTCGACGGCCTCAGGTTGTAGGTCGAAGAGAACACATGTGCTGAAAATGACGTTAGACGTATTCGTTAGAATTGTTTGTACTGTATGAGGGTGATACCTGGGTCCGCCACGGTTACTGCCGGTTACTGGCAGAACCAATTAGATAGATGGGGATGTTCTTTTTAATTTAGTAGCCTTGCCACTATCTTCTGTAAAGTAATACCACTTATTATCCCAGTCGCGAAAACAGAAAAAAAGATAGAATGAAGTTTGCTGTGCTCTTTCTCATCTCAAGTTTAAACAATATTTCTTTATGTTTTATTGCACACAATTACAAATTACGATGGATTAAATAAATTTCAAACGTTGAATTCTCCGCTTTCATTGCAACGGCATGTTAAATAAACATTTATCAGGCCAAGTATATTCTTATACAAATAATGGGACACCATGTGAAAGTAATGCATATGGATCACAGTATAAGTGATTAAATAGTTTATATTTAATATACGGAGGCAACCGTACAGCACCGACACGCACGCGCCTTAGGCCTACTACCGCTTTGTGATATTTGTGTTAGGTCATTTAAAATAAGAATGATCTCCTGTCAACAATGAAACTACTTAATGACCAGAGGATACAGAACACACAGTGTACAAACGGCCTAACACCTTCGTGGGAGAGGTCGTGGGTTCGATTATTTGTTCCGTGTCTGGGTGTATTTTATCTATAATATGTATATATTTAGAAGTATTTTTATCAGCAGTCTCGTGACCATAGTACAGACTCTGCCTAGTTTGAGATCACACTGCCGTGTGTGAGATCTGTCAAGTTATTAGTTTTATATTATCAAATTTTGTTTTTATCCCATTTAATACCAGTAAAAAATATCTGGAATGCACCTACTTTCTGTGTTCTTTGCAAGATCCAAATGGTGGCTAGTAGAAAATGCCTTAAGCATTAAGTCCGTGTATATAGCCATGTACTAGATACGCCTGAAGTCTAAATAAATAAATTAGTGCTTACTGTTACAAGGATTATTCTGGTTGCGGTAGCCCTAAAGAATATTACTATATATACTAGGATACTACTTCTATATTTCCTTTATAAATCTGGAAGCATATTAAATTAACAATATTTCTACTCACTTGTTTTATGTCTCTGAATAACTCGACGCCATCAAACAATAACTAAATGGGTCGAACCCAAACACACGGCGCTGCAGTCATTTATCAGCGGCGTCACGGCACATTAGGTGTGTCCAAACGCATCGTGTAAGATACCGATACCAGATACCAGATCATGTGATAACGCAGCATGCATATTTGCTGTTGATATTTATTGGATACTCTGTGTTTACCATGTTTAGATATTAAATGATATACATCACATAGAGGTGCATTAGTTTCAAGAAACAATAAGATATTTATGTATGTTGCGCTGTGGTAGGAATCAATGTCGTGTCTCAACTAATGTTACACACTGAGTTTCTCTAACTAATAAACCGTTTTAAATCTTACCTATTAGGACTAAAACCGGACAAGTGCGAGTCTGACTCGCGCACCGAGGGTTCCTTAACCAACCAAACTTCTATGTAGATAATACGTTAATCTCGGGAATCAATTCTCGAAGATTTTTGTTCGACAGACAGAGGGACAACAAAGTGATCCTATAACGGTTCCTTTTTTCGTTTTGAGAAACGGAACCCTAAAAATTAGCATTTATTTAGATTTATTGAGAACGGTGTGCAATAATCGACTAGTTAAGTTCTTTTTTCAGACTAACTGCTTGGCTTTTTTTAAGTTACATTAATAGCAATATCTACAGTTTGTTGAGTTGATAGTTAAAAAGTCCTATACGTACCTGTACTATCAAACAATTAGCCTATCGGGCCTCTCCCAATCCCAATGTGCGCCATAGCACGTGGCTGGCAAAACTGAATGTAGGATGCCCCTGCGAGATGGACTGATGGTAGCATTGATGAACTGGATGCGAAAGGCGTAGGACCTGTATTATGATTATGATTTATCGTGAGGGAGCCATGCTTTGGCCCATGTATGAGCTGGCTCGACCGGAGCACGGCCTCACAGAAAAACCGGCCTGAAGCAATTGTTAGTTGTGTTTCACCGAATGAGTGACGTTATCGGAGGCCCTAACCTCCCAACTTCTCGTTTGCCCCTTATACCATAAAAAAATTATATACCTGAAATAAAATTAATCGAAATTACTTACTAATGACTTTCATTAAGTCGACCTGGCCAAGATTACCCCTTTTATTAAATTTCCCAGAGGAATCCGGACATATAAAATAATTTTCTGACATAGGTATGCCGTATAATGATAATGACAGCAGTAAGGAAGCTAAAACACCTGTACTATAACTATACCTACTTATGGTAGAACAATATAGTAATCGCATTTCATATAAGACGCCATTATAGAGCACGGAAGGAAGACAATATTAGAATGGATGCGGCATTCAGTACTGGGGCTCATTGCTCCTTCTATCAAAGTCATGATTCTGAGTTTGGGTGTGCTTTGGAAATATATTGTAAGAAAATATGGTGTTTGTAAAATTTCTGTTTAAATAAAATGTGTACGTAATGCATACCGAGATTTAAGATTTATGACCGGGGCCGCGGGGTCAGTAGATCTTGAGAAGTTACTGATAAACACACATATTTGTATACAGAAAAAAATAAAAAAGTTTGACTCTTCACGTTATCTGAGAAGGATGACAAATCACAGGCTCCAATCCTATTTAAAAGTTGCGATTTTTTTAAGCTGAAAAAAGGGACCAGATATTGTCCAAAACGCACGGAGTATATAATTAAATATTAAAAAAATATATTAATAGGGTTTTCTGATATGCTCTGACATTATTTAATTTTCTTTGCTTAATAGAGAAAACTACATAGGCTATTGACACCCATTCTTTACTGAGCTGCGGCTAAAAATGTAGGATTAAATGTTTTATTTCCACGTGTATACTTAAATATTTCTTCTATACCACATCCAAAACATCTAATATCTATCTTTGAATATCAGTGGTCGTTGCGTAATCTGGCCGATGTCCTGGAGGTAGTAATTCTCACTCTCCTCACAGCCTTATAATACACACTGGATTACAAGCCACGTTACCGTTTTGTTTTACACTGTATTCATAGTATGAACGGTTACTTTAGCGCTAGTAGCAAATAATAAATTACTGGTCAACTGGTTCATGATAAAGACAAAGGAGGGTATACAAACTGATATTTATTTTAAATGTTTTATCTTTTTCATGTTTTTATAAAAAAATATATTTTGAAAAAAGGCGTTCGTCACAATAAGCATTGAAAGAATGAGATCAAAGAAAAAAATAAAAGCGCTAATTTAACACACACAGAGTACAGCATCAGTTATAGCGTAATCCTGCAAGCCTCATAAGCCGATAGATATATTTCAATTTATTTCTAAGTGATACATCTAAGCCTCACTGAAATCCAATTTACTACAAATAATATGACATGCTTATAATATAATGCTAAAAACCCAAAGAAAATAATTTTCTGTGCGTTCCGAGGAAGGTTTATGTCAGATTGAAACCAAACTAAATAAAAACCACGGTGTAGTATTTTCAATATCCAGGAGAAAATACGAACACCTGATTTGGTCGCCTGTCTAATTTCAGGGTCTTAGGCATTGTGTAATCGAAACCTTAGCAGAGATATTTTGCGTTTTTAAACCGATAACACTTCTATAAAAAAACGCTCGCAAATTAAGCACTCAAGATATCGCGTAATAAAGTCAGTGAGTCAGTCAGTTTGAATTCTATCAAAAAAATCCAATCCTCTTGTGACAAAATATTTCTCGTTTCATAGTGAAATAATAAACTATTTACAATTCGTGCACTGCTGTGTGCTACCTATAGATCGGTCAGAACAGATTGGCCTGCGGGCATTTTATTAGCTAAATAATAAATAAAATAACTCAATCTATTATTGTTTGTTATTGTATTTCTTACGATCTAATATATCTCAGCTGAACAACGCAGTTTATAACTAATGGTTATTTTAAGAGGAGTATAAATTAAGCTTATCTTATATTATAGTACCTAAACAGCAAGAGCAAAGGCGGTTAAAACATGGTTTCTGACAATTAGTAGCCACAGAGATCATTAAATTGTTAACTTGTACAATATATTGTCATATGACCTTTATTATTTAAATAAAAACTCCAGTAAAACCATTTTTAGGGTTCCGTACCCGATAGGTAACCAACCGGACCCTATTACTAATCCTCCGCTGTCCGTCCGTCTCATGATCCGTAATAGGTTGACAGTTGAAATTTTCACAGAATGTGTATTTCTGTTGCAGCTATAACAACATAATAATTAAAACAAATTAAAAATGAAATGGGGCTCCCCTACTCTACATAATATTAAACTTGTACCCATCGTATGGTACGGAACCCTTCATGCGCGAATCTGACTCGCACTTGGCCAGTTTTTTAACCTACTGATAAAAGCTTCCATACTAGTCGCATGGAAAGCTGTCACCGTAACCCATATTTAGATCATTTCAGTAGCAAACCTCTTACCCATCAAAGGAATACAAGACAGGACTATTTGGCTTCGATCTTCTATAGAGAGGTCGTTTATTAGTGACTAATCTGAGTAACACATATTTTCTATTGAATATTTAATTAAATAAAAAAAGTGTGTGTTTTGTGTTGTCTGATTAAATAAAAAAAAATCACACACGGCAGACACTTCAGAAAAGTAGCCTACAGGAAAATTAAAAAATATAAAAAAACAACACAAATAATTTACTAATGTTATTAAATTTAATTTTAGATAATTTAAATAAAATTGGTTACTCAAATTAACAGATATGTGTTAAATAATTAACATAAATTAATTAACCAACGAATTTTCAATACACAAATGCACAAAAATTACACCACGTTGATATTGACATTTTCTGAAGGCTTGGTAGTACGCAGGCGCAAAGACTAAGATTATAGGAAACACTGATACTTGTATTCTATCTCATTCTCTCGAAGGCTAATTCCTATTTATGAATATGTTTGTTTCTTTATCGTGACGCTTTTTCGTTTAATCGAATTTCAAATCGCAACGATTCTAAAGAAGTTTCACTTCAATAAGTAGAAGAAAACATTAATTTTGTTGCAAAGGTAGCTTTTGTTGTTTACTCAGCGACCTTGAATCTTACATCTCACCTCTATAAAGAAACAAACTGGATAACCTAACAATAATCTAGACTATAGATACGACGCTGAACAAAATCCGCTCGAGGCTGATGTGATCCCATATTGTTCGATAACTGATACCATCGCATACTACCTTGTTCGGTCCTAGTTCGATCGGCTAAAGGTCCTTTACGCCATTCACTAGCCCAGCTGGCAACTGACGTGTTGGTATAATTACTTACGGCCCGACTAGTTTTGAACCCAACGGGGGCCCTTTTTCAAGGAGTGAAGCGTCCTGCCACGACACCTTCGAAACCAATCGGTCATCCCCTATAAACGCGAAAACAAATTCCCACGCCGCGACTGTCTGTCTGTCAGTTTGCGATAAACTCAATAACTACTGCACGGATTTTCATACGGTTTTCGCCAATAGATAAAGTGATTCATGAGGAAGGTTTAAGTGTGTAATTTATTAAGGTTTAGTGTAAAATGGTTAAAATATGATGATGATTGTTGAAGATGTTTCTGCTACCCGTGCGAAGCCGGGGCGAGTTGCTAGTCCTTTATAAATATGAATACCACTCACGAAACTTTTGATTCTAACAATTATATTTCCATATTATTTTGTATGAATTTTTATATGATAAAGCAGATTTTTTTTATCTTTGTTAATTAAAGTACATCTGGTTCAAAGTTGTATTGTTATAAACTGTAAAGGAGGTAGGCCGAATAAATAAGACTTCTAGTCAACCGAAAAGGGATGATCTCTCCATACCGGGCCGGTCGTAGTTCGGACAACCGTCAACCGGTGAGGAAGGATGGTTTTTGAGTCGCAATTGGACGTCTTAGTGCCAGATCGACTTAAGACCTGGTGAAAGCTTTAGGGAATATTATGATGGCACTACAGGTTTTCTTCAAATTGGATGATACAGAACACTGCTTTTTTGATGTCAGTGGAGTCGACTCTAGTGGAACTTCACTAATAGAGCAGCACTGATAACACTGGTGTGGCGGGTTTTTAAACACGTCGTGTGGGATATCTCATTTTCGTAACAGGTTGTTACTATATGATCACTTCGTGATCTAGTGGCCTTCTCTTGCCATGACCTTACCATCGCAGCCATTGATAAACAATGAAACATAAAAATTTATTGGCTATGAATTACTAACATCTAGCAAGAATAGGTATCGCGATTGTTGGTAACAAACAAGTTAAAGGATTTGTTATAAACGCGTTTATACTTTCACAATTTAAACAACAAAACAAAATATAAAGCGCTTACAAACAAATCTACACTAAATATTGTAACTGTTCTTAGCGCCCGTCCCGAGGTCGGGTAAACGTCTTTCATAAACGTCACACTTATCAGTAAATGCCACGCCAATCTAATCACGGAACACGACTTAAAAATGGATTCAAACGAAGATTTATTCATGTCCCATCGCGCATATGAATTATCTCTAAAACCGTGACTGATTCAGTACAATCTAAACACACGGAAGCTTAAAAAAGCCACCGAACGATCAGTCCACTGCGATTTATTACACTACCGAGCGTAGGAGGCAACTAAATATTAAGTGTAACCAAGTACCTCTTGAATTTTAAAACTTCCTTCCTATAATGGTCAAGATTAAGAGCATCGTTGCCCCAGGAGGCGCATAGAATAAACGCTTATTAGAATTTATACTCAGCTAGTTTACCTGGAGCACGCGTTTGATACAGCGTTCGTTTTTTAGAACACCCCAAGACTATCATCAGTTTTATTAGAGAAGGAAATATGGGAGCGCTTTCTACGTCAGAAGGCTTGTTAGCGGCTCGCTCGGGGCTCCCGAACAGAAAATAGGATAATTCTGTAATGTAATTCGTGCTGTCGACGAGCTATCAGCCTCTGGTGACGTCGTATCTATGCTTACGCGCTCTGGTTAATGGTCAGTGTTCTAAATAATAGTCAAGGTTGTTCAGTAGCGAACGGCGTAATAGGTGGGTTTCTTAGGGCGGAGTTGGGTACCCGCTTGGTAGTTGCGAAACTTGCGGAGGAATTCGCTCAAGTGGGGGACATGTTTGAACGCACCTTTGCGTTTTAAACACAGCAATTGGTCCGGTATTTGACAGTTTGATATATGCGTAACGGTTGTTAGAATATAACTGATAGAACCGAATCAATACAATTCTATCATTAAACAGTTAATTTAATAGCAATATCGTATTTCTTGTAATTATCTTGGGTTAATGTTTGTCTCTTTAGTGTTTATGTTTGATAGTTTTGTTCGATTAGCTTGCATTGGATACCTTATGCGATATATTTGCATATTGGTTTGGCATGTTATTATAGTGTGCTAGTTGGTGATTGTATCCGAGTTTTTGATTGTGATCTTGTTGAGTAACTGGTATGGTTTTATGCGTTCGTGTTTTATACATATAATTACCTTTAAATACTGACAAGTGTAGAAACTATATTTAAATTATTTTTAAGTAGAAGATAAATATATTATGACCTTTATACAAAACATTATTAATATGAACTTTACGATTTGTTTAATACATTTTTTTTTTTCATTTTTAAAAAGAAAACTCCCGCATTAAGAATTACTCCTGTGTCGCGGGGGACTTTACAAACATACAAACAACGGACACAAAAAACCCAGACTGGGGTGGGAATCGAACCTACGATCGATGGCATAGTAGTCAGGGTCACTAACCACTAGGTCAACAGGCCAGTCAAAATTGAAGTGTTTGATTCACTATTGCAGTAGCTGCCACCTAGCTCTCTTTTTACATTGCATCAAAATTTGTGTTATGTATTTCCATTGGACTATTTATTATTTTTAATGTTATCGATGTTTTTTTAATTTCTAAAACTCAACGTAAAAAGAGTGGTACTATAAGTGTATGTTAACATCAACTTTCCGCCTCAACTGGGTTATCGGCGGTGGTCTGTCGTCGGGTCTTCTTTTACTAAAAATTTCGGAAGATCGTACTGGCGCGCAACAGGTGGTCTATCACCCCCCTTCTCATCTTATCGCATCGCATCTCCTGCAGCGGCTGGTGAATCTTATGTGGGAAGGAACGAACTGTTTACATTAACTAAAAATAGCGCTGAATGCCACACTATCTCGATCCGGAGTGCTATACTATAAACATGGTCAACGCGAGGCGTCCTATAGGCGTCAATATTTCTTTATCTTTAAAAAAATAACTGCATTAGGAATATTACTATTTTGCAGGGGCTTTACGAGCATTATACAAATAACACCCAGATCAGGACAGCAATTTGTGGATTACACAATTTTTTGTCCCGTGTGGGATTTGAACCCAAAACACTTAAACCATTGCGCCATTCGTGCAGTCGTCTTGCCTTGTGAGATGGTTGCCTTTAAATGGATAGACTGAATGTCGTGTTTTTTTTTTCAATAAAAATAATGGTTTAATTAGGATAGGGATAAGATTAGTAAAACTTGTTCTGCCTTTTTCAAGACATTGGTTTTATATATGTGTCAGATTTTTCTATTTGCACTTATAGCTTGTCAACTATTCAAATGAATAAACCAACTAACCCTAGGATTAGGGGTTTTATTAAAGTACACCGTTTGAAATACAGTGTATCAAATAGATTTTAAGGAGTTAGCGCACAGATTCTAATGGTAGTGTTGAAGACGCCTAGACTGTTTATTAACTCCACTTTAAGGGAGACTCTGTTCAGGCAGCACTGGCGTGTTGAGTAATAATAATAACCGGACACTTCTCGCACACGGCCGTCTGATCCAAAACTAGGCACAGCCTGTACTATAACCAGACTGCTGATAAACATGCTAATATATTTCTAAATACATACATTTTATAGATAAATTACACTGAGACATAGAACAAATAATCGTTCTCATCACACAAATATTTGTCCTGGGTGGGAATCGAACCCACTACCTCTGGCTTAATAGTCAGGATCACTAACCACTAGACCAATAGAGCATTCGTACTTACAAAACTTTCAATAGTTTCAATATAACTTAACTTGCAGTGCGTCTTTGCTTTTACCCAAAGAAGATACATAGCGCCTTAAATCGTTAACTGCTGATAATGCTTGGCGTTAGACAAAATCGCAGTTGGCTTCTCTTCATTATCATCTGTTACATATGGATGACGAATCGTATTGAGCGTGAAAAAAATTATGAAAAGTTGCAGGTACTGACTTAAAATGGCCGTGATCGTAATAAGAGGGGTTTACTGTATATCGATAAGCCTTAGCTTAAGGACGCTTGAAGCATTAGAGTTTTACTCACGAGTTTTCGTGCTTAGAAATTACAAACGTTTAAGTATGTATGTTTAGTTTTCACTAGCAGCGCCCCGCGGTTTCACCCGCGTAAGTCCCGATCCCGTAGGAATATCGGGATAAAAAGTAGCCCATGCGTTAATTCAGGTCTCCAGCTATCTACATATTCTACATATCAAGCTTCATTGCAATCGGTTCAGTGGTTTTTGCGTGAAAGAGTAACAAACATCCACCCATCCATCCATCCAAACTTTCACATTTATAATATTAGTGGGATTACATTCTTGCCAACAAACACAACACTGCAATGAAGGGATTTGCTATCAGTTTGTTCCGGTTTGATGGAGAATAGAGTTGAGTATTATGACTCAACTTTATTTTCCATCAATCTCTCGATCACATTATACAATGTGTATTAATATTTTAGGATTGTTTGGTACCTTTATTAGATAGAAAGTGAATTAAGTATTTGTAGTTTTAAAATACTTTTTCTAACACCAATATTCTGTTTTTTTAGCGTATTATGTTATTCATAGGGCCATGAAAATGATATCTTAATGTAGCAGTTTATAGTTTTGAATAATTGTATTATCATTTTAGTATATGTGTTTCGAAATATTACAAAATCAATACATTATAATTACTGTCCTCAAATCTGTACTTGTATTTATGTTTCTTACTCCCTGTTGACATACAAGTAACGATATAGTGTAATGATACCGTTTTGTTTAAGGCGAAGAAAATTCCCCAGTACATTCAGTAAGTATTTAATTTGAACATGGATAAAGGCTTGACTTACACTATTGTCCGATAATAAACCTAGTTTAGTAAAAAGGGTTGTATATACATTTAGGCAACATATTTGACGTTTATAGGCACTGGTGATCGCTTACCTTTAGGGATGCCTAACTACCAACACCGCGATTCTGATCAGTTAGAGCCATTGCCTACTCTTCCATGTAAGCAATATCCTTACCTATCTTTCTCTTTCAATACACTAAAAATTTTCCCATTTTTAGTTCTCAAAGTGCCCAATTGACGGCAATAGACTTGCCCGCTATAATGCGATTGAGATCAAATTATCTTTGGCAAAATGTAAACGTTTAAGCCTCATGAAGCCTATGAAGGTAAATTGATGAGAAATTTCTTATAGCACAGACATACTGGTTTAATTCGTACTGTCAATTATAAATACAGTCAATTATAATTAATACATTACAGACAATTTTTGTAGTAGGCACGTAACTATACAGCAATGGAATAAAAGAAAAATTATCTTCATCTCAGCCAATCCAGCCAGTTGCACTAGAAGTGCTTAAAGCCTTGTCTGGTAATGAGTTGTACTCCCTTTTGTCTGTAGCACCTTTGCTTTCTGTATTTCCACACAGAAAGCAAAGGTGCTAAAGGACTTACTTGGACAACGATCCTCTTCAGATTCTCACCACCTTAAAACCAACATCTTCTTTCTAATAGTAGAAATAAAAACATACTATTTAAATATAATCTTTTAAGCAAAATCCATTACCACTAATTATTTTACGGGTTTCGTTTACAACATAAGCCTTTTCTGAATATGTACGTGTTTAGTGACTTTTATTACTGAGTTTACATTGAAACTCATCATACTTCTGCAATTTTCTGCCGGCAAGGATCATCAACCTTTTATAAATATTCGTTACAAAATTTTGCCTCTTAACATGTGTCTTCCAACCGATCATATGGCAACAAAGCAGCTACAATTTATTCGTACTTTCAATCCATCGTCGCCTTAAGTATAATAGCCTCCATGCTTATTACAAATGTACTCATTATGTACGGAATGTCAGACATACGTGTGTTTATACTAACTATGGCTTGCAAGTGTGTCATGACTACTAGCCACTCTCGATTTTGTTTGAAATCGATATGAATCGATTTTTATAGCAACTTATACCATCTCGGGAATTTAACAATTTCTAGTATGATTCTTTTATAGTATCAGCTTATGAACATTAGAACCTAATTTTATATGTAAATATAATAGAAGGTTCAATGTTCACAAACTGGCCTGATTGATAATAATCGCTACAATGTCCTCGGGGATGTTCCCTTTGCATATGTTAAAGTGTATTAGAGCAATTTTCTCGAGAACTCGATTTACAGGCCACAATGACGTATCTATAGGGGTGTGTAATGTATAACCAGAGGTACCGTTAAAGAAACGTCGTGTTTTGATGGAATGTGTCATCGGGTGCCTAAGGCTACAATTACAGACGGCTGCCTGTGATACCGTGGATGATTTAAAACGGCTGATAGCGGTTCTAGTAAGGCTTTTAACATAAGCTTTGCAATAATCAGAGCGGTAGGCAAATACTAGTGTTGTGAGTAACGCCGTTTTGTAAGTTTATATTGGTATTACTGTGGGACTTAGTATTCTAAGACATTACACAGCACGCTCTAAAAGCATTGTAAGCATTGTTGGGCAAGGGTTTGTCAAACATAGTCGTGAAAGACACTTAAATATATATATTTTTAACATATATTATATTTAACATAACATACAGACGAAAAGGCCCAGATCAGAAATACTTATTACTACAAAGTTTTCCAAAAAGGAGGAGTTGAACCCGCGTGTCTTGAAGTTGCAATCGGATTTATTATTATACTTCAATAGTTTTAAATGAAGTTGCAATACTTCTTCAGAATCTATTTTTAATATATCCGATGAGGAGAATGAGAGTCTTATCTATATGTTAGTTACCGTAGTAACAATGGCTTGCAATGCGAAGGGGATCAAGTGTTGCCAGTATAAAAACCTTCAAAAAAAATTTGCAGCACAAAAAATATAGTAGACCGCCATTCGATAGCTGTGTGACTCTGCATCAGTTACTATAGGTGCTAATGAAAATAATAGGAGCTGTGTATATTGGACGTGAAATATTACACATACATTTATTATCTTACATTTATTAGTCTTGAATATAATGGGACGAAAATAGTGTATCTTAGTAGATTCTAACGTGTAACTTTTAACAAGGTATGACAAACCTAACCTTAACCTAAATAAAAGTATTGAAAAACTCCAAAAGTGTCGATTAAAAGTGCGCTGCACTTCAGCGTTGACATTTAGCCTTGTTCTTTTCAACATATCGGTTTACTTTTTCTCTCTCGACTTCAAAAAAGGAGAACATTATTGTCAAATCTCCTTTAAATTCACAATCACTTCAAAGGTTTAGTGTTAAAAATGTATCACACAGAAAATAGGTTCTTTTTTTTCAACATTAAAATTTGTATAAAAGTTTAGATTTTTAAAGTGAAAACTTCTTTAGCGGCGTTGTGCACTTTTTGGGATGGGTAAAAAATGTTAAACTCGCGTCAGGATACGTGACCCTGATCGAAAATTTGTAAGACGGAGCCGAGTTTCTTATATTAAAAGAAATTTAACATTCAAAATTCAAATATTTTTATGAGCGGCCAGGAGCGCAGAACTTCCAGTGTACCCTATGTATACATTTAGATATGTTATTACCTACTTTTTTTAACCTAATTATATAAATACAGATGGGTGTGTGTGCGTGTGTGTGCATGTATATGCAAATACATTGTGAAGTTATGTTTTTACTTTACCGTACAGTCCTACGACTGGCTGTTTTTTTATCGTCATTTTGTACAGCAAAACCTAGACTCATATTTTCCTATAAACTAGCACATCATCATAGCAATACACAGTTCAAAACACATTTATAACTTGACTAGTGTTATCGATACCTCTATGAATACCTATACCGTTCACTTCTATGACCGTGATATATCACACCGTTTCTAATACCCAATAATTTATGTACGTCACACATATCACATGAAAATTATATTGAACGCAAACTTTGATTTACTGCTCCAGGAGCCTGATCGTATCGATACATCGGCCAATTACCGGTTGAATCGTTACTGATTTATACGATAATGATGGGACGGTAGTTCCAATTCACATACGAGTACTTGGTTACTCAACCGTGTGTCATAGTGCTGTGTGAAATTGGCTGTATGGAAAAATATCTGTGATAAACTATAACGCGCGTGCATTATATACGTTATTCAGATAGTAACTATGTATTAACTTAAAGAAAAGAAAAAGAAAAGAAAATCCTTTTTAGTTTGCACAAACATTTGACGCACACAAGACATATTTAAACAAAGAACATGAGGTACATGTTCTTTGTTTAAATATGTTATACAAGAAAAAAAGCAAATGATAAAATAAAAAACTAAATTAGCCTTATCTATGGTCGGATAAAAAAGTCTGTACTCTGTGGTAATCTGTCTAACTTCTAGCTGTTATTTCCCTGGGAGTAACTAAATCTCGTTAAAGGTAAAATTCTATCCCATGGCAGTTTTAATCAGTTTAGAATACTGATTGACTGACTTGGAATATTGACTTGCTAATATCATAGATGCAGCCCTCTCAAGCCCTCCTCCAACTCCAAGCGAAAAAAGAGTTAACTACATAACATGTGCCTTCTATCGATTGTTCAATAGTTCATCTTAGGTTTTGTGTGACTATTGCACCGACTGCAACCGGCAGATGGCTCATCCTCATACCTCATAATCGAAAGCATTTATTTTGCGGTTGTTAAAATATTGAATGATAATGATTTTTCGAAATGGCTACAGTATAGTAGGGATCAACAATAAGTAAATAAAAAATTGTGTAGGGTAACACTACTGGGTACCACCCAGTAGTGTTACCCTACACAGTTTGTTTTCTCAATGTTGTAAACTACAACTACAGTGATTGTTTTAAAACTTTCGCGACTTCGATATATATAATGTGTAACTCGGGACTTAATTGCGAGCACTTCACGGAGGCATCGCTGAGCTGTCATCAGTCCACTCGTGAATACGATCGATGCAATTCTGTGAAAGTGAAAAAAATTCTGTGAAAATGTATTTGTACCTTTTAAGTATTATTGCGATTAGAGGTGGTATACAATTTTTTTCTAATTTCGCTGATTTACGTGAAGACGTGAAAAATACTATATTTCTATGTGTTTATGAACAACACAAAAGATCATTTCAATTTAAATGTAATGTAAGAGCCACTTTTTTACTTTTATTATAAATAATAATGCATCAGATGGTCTTTGCAAAAATTCGATTTCAACTACAAAGTCAAACTGAAACTCAAACTCTTAATCCAATCGAATATAAATAAACTTATTTTGTTAATTTTAGCCAATGAACCAAATATCGTATTCTAGTCTTTTACGCTAACAAACCAACCTAGTGTGCGGAACTCGGGAGTCGTGTGTGTAATTATGAGGTTTGCATCGAACTAAGAAATATGGCTGCTGTGGTTTTGACGTGTTATTCTGTAATCGTTTTGAATTCAATTATATTTTGTTGAGGCTGAATATATTACATTAATATTATATTACTAACATTTAGTTACAGAGATTGTAACATGGCTGATAAAGTATTTGACAGTTGACTTGATGGTTCATTTATTAATTACTAGAAATGAAACAAAAAAAGCAATAGAGGAATTAAATTCATTTCAATTTTAATTATATTATTACGGAATAAAAACCTTAAACCATAATAACATGGGTATACATGTTATTGAAAGGGAATCCAAATAATAAAAGCAGAAAACCCCTTTTGACCCGAAATACAGGCCTTTACCTACTTTGGGCACTAAATTTCCAAGAAAAATACGCTCTATGTAAAAAGTATAATAAATGAAATCGTCTTATTATTCTCGTGGAATGAAATAAATTTGTTATTTGTTGTATAAAATAATGCATTTAGCGTGATTAAAGACGAACAAAATTTATCAACAAAAATAACCGTGATCTTTAAATTTCAAATCGAATCTATTTATACATGATAGTTATATGATTGAACCGACGCGATATTATAATACATAGAACATACATCACTAAAATCATTTTACAAACTTCGGTAACGAATATAGACCGACAGACCACATCATCTGGTCGCGATGACGACCGCACCACGAAGTGGATTTAACAGTCACGCTGGCAGCTACGAAATACCAAAAATGACACATGGAACCTTCAAAATGAAATTTCTTAAAATACACAAACATACGCAACTTACAGAAATAATATTTTTGTTTATTTCCACCACGTTGGTAGATTTTTTGGTATTGGTATTGGTGAAGGGCTCTGTTTCCGCATTTAGACTCATAGATGGTCCATTATGCGTTCAGATAAGCTGACTAGTTGAGCCAGCCTAGCTCCTGCCAGAAGCACAGAAGCCTCCTGGGGCGTTCGCAGGCTTCTAGGAGCGATCTCGCACCTGCGAGGATGTTTGCCCGTTGTGTGGCCACTCCCTCGCACTCCAGGATAACGTGGGCGGTCGTTTCCTCCGCGTCGAGACATCCTCTGCATAGAGGACTGTCTGTCGCACCGTTGGTGAATAGGTGCCGGTTTAGGGCTAAGTGGCCCGTAATGGTCCCTACAACTATTCTGATGTCGAATCGGTTAAGACTGAGCAGTCTGCGGCCCAACGGCCGTTGTGAGTCCGTTGTCTTACCCATGAGCGAAGTTGATTAAAGGGAAGTGGCAGTAATATAGTTGGGCCTGCCACTGACGCTGCGAAACCCTTCCTTGCCAGCTCATCAGTTGGTACGGTCACGTTGGTAGATTACAACTCAACCCAACTTATATACAGTTGTGATCCTGATGAAAAACCTCATCACAGGTCCATGCGAAGGAAGCGAAGGAAAACCATAGTTCCATGAATTGTTATTAAACTAGGGACTGTGAGATTGTCTCATACATAGAATGATCTCTTAACATGATTCAATACTGGAAGTACTTGATACAAATACTCCAACTTAATCTTCATTAATTCTGAACTACAGTAGCTAATAATAGTATAACACCATCATTATTACACTATCATGAATAACTATAAATCAAAATAAATTGTACGATAAATAAAAATTAAGGCTCAAAAAAAATCAATTCACCTTTCGTTGTTCCAAGTTTTAATAGCCAGCGGCCATTTTGATTTATATCTATCGAAATAGGTGTTAATAATGGAACAGTGAAGAATAATGATGAAAAGTGGTATTTATCTACGTAGGTATATGATTGTGGTTAATATTTTTTTAATATTTTGACATGTATATGTGTAAGTAGATTAAGAAAGATAAAGAGAATACTAAATATCGTCAAAAGTGCTTTTTAGTACCTTTTCTTTACTGCATTTGGATATGCAAAGAGTGATAAATTACGTATAGGTACAAATTGCTTTATAGGTAAGATAAAATTTACCGCCAACAGTCTTGCGTTCCATACACAGATAAAACAATGGACACAATAATTATCGAAGATTACAGTAGATACGTCGTCGTGTCGTCATTTAGGCCCCTCGGTCATTTACCAATTCAATGGCATACCTTATCCTTTTTTGATTTTACATTACATTTTACATTTAAATTAATGAAATTTAGACATATCTAACTGGGTTTAAATTTTATTATTGAAATTAAGTTGTAATTTTAAATAGCTGTTAAAATGTTGTGCTTCTGAAAAGTGTTATAATATAATTATCCCACTACTACTGCAATAAAACGCGAATAGTAAATAACAACAAATAATTAACTTTAAGTAGGTATAATAATTTTAAAAAGAAAATGTCACTGTTGGACAGGCTTTTTTGGCACCTGCAACTCAAGAGTCACAGACTCACAAGTGCGTTGCCACAAGTGCGTTGCCACAAGTGCGTGGCCGGCCTTTAAGGTGGGAGTAGGGGAAGGATGGAAGAGGGGTAAAAGGGGTAGGGGGAAGGGTTAGGGCCTCCAGTAACCTCACTCACTCAGCGAAAAGCGATGTAATTATTGCTTCACTGCCGGTTTTCTGTGAGCGCGAGTGCGTATGTACGTGCATGGCTCTCCCGCTTATAAAGGATACTACTTACCTTATTTATCGCCAAAAACCTAGCCACTATTATTGCCTATTTAAAAAATGTTGCGAGTTCTACACAGTATTATCACCAATTTTGTTGTATATTAAACTAAAGTATGCCTGATTAACATGTTACCGTATCGTATCTATCATAAATATTAGTCTCACTTTTCTTTATCACTTCCTAATCACTGCTGGCTAAATTACATTTAGAACTATCGCTTTAGGTCACTTGTGAATAACATTGCTTTTAATGGTCTCTTGCCTGATTTTAACAAGATTTATTTCAAGCTTATTACTGTTGTAACTGACATTATAGACTAAAGGATTTAATACTGTTTGATTTAATTTATTATACTATAAACTTAAGTCATTGAATAAAATAAAAGTTTACGACGTAAAAAGAGGAACTATTCGTACTATATTATTGTCCTTGTGTGACAAGAACTCAATACGTATGTACCTTACAATAAAAATGTAAAAATAAACACTTACAAAAAAACTTTAAACCAACTTTAAAACCACTGACAACGGGCACTGAAAAGTGAAAAATTATTGGTTATAAACTTAATTGAAAAAAAAAAGACTACAATCTACAATTCATGTGATACTTTTAGTACAATGGGTAACATTATATAAAAGCAATAGGTACCTACTAATCTATTTGAAGTAGGTATTAAAAGTATCACAAGTATTGAAGTCTTTTCAATTGAGTTTGTAGCCAATTATTTTTCTCTTTTCAGTGCCCTTTGTCAGCGGTTTTTAAGTCGGTTTAAGTTTTTTTGTAAGTGTTTATTTTTACATTTTTAGTTTAAGGTACATACGTATCGAGTACATACGGTATTTAGAACATTACTTACTGTAATGTAAGTTACTGAAAAAGTAGTAAAAAAGTAGTCGTAAATGAGAATTATTATTGTTAAAAGATTATCATTGGTTAAAATAAGTTAAAAAATTAGAGAGAAGATAGGAATTAGAGAGATAGAAGGAGATAGTAAGGGATCCAGGTTAATGTTTATCGATACAAGATCTAAAGTGGTTTAGTATAATAAAGTTATCCCTCGCGGAATGTACACGCAGTGCCACAAATATAGAGAGAGATGGAAAAGTCTCCAAGATCCATGACCACGGCCACTCCGCCAGGTGTACGACTAAGAAGAAGAAGTATAATAAAGATTTCTAAAATTAATAACGTGATACGATAGTTATTCAATAAATTTATTAATTAGTAATTATTTAATAAAGTTTTGTACGGAATAACCCGTAGTTGCGATGCAACTGCAGCATTTCGCGACAGTAATGAGACGTTTGGCGGTAGCGTATGTTATGATCTACGACTACGTCTACGCGTCTATATATACGTTCTAGATTGCATATTAGTGAAGGGGCTTTCATAATTATCAATGCTTTAAGTAAATTATTTCACTTTAGAGGGTGTTTTTCAACATTCTATAACAATTATGGTTAATTTTCATAGTTTATAGACCGAGTGTCAAATGTCAAATTTAGAACACAGATGTGTGTAGGTACTAAATGAGGAGTAATATATATATAGCTTGTTTTGCCGGTCACTTGACTAAACTTCAAAGTTCACATGTCCATTATGCCTATATGATGACAACTGCGTCGTTTTTGCCATGAAAGCATCAGTTTCAGCTGAAAATAATGTAAAATAATTAATAAGTTAAATCAAAATGTTTTATACAAAACTTGATCAGTGCAGGAATAACACTAATTAATACATAGGTACATATTGAACCACAGTTAAACCTGTTTTATAAAAAATCGCCATCTAAATGTTTGAAGTTGAAAATGACCCTAGTTTTTAGTAAAAAAATTAATTACATTGGGCATTGTTGAAACAAAAAAGATTTGTCTCGCTGCAATTCACCGAATCAAATCATTTGATGCTAATGTTACAAATTATATGTAATTTGATACTCTTTTATTTAGAAAATTTTGAAATTAAGTGTTTTCATTCGTGTCACTTCTGAAGCTAGATAACAAGCTATTAGATAAGGCAAGAAAGCAAAAAATATTTTTTTCTTTGCTAGCCTATTTAATTCCAAAATGGTCAGCTCTTCACAAATTCTCATAATACTTATTTATCGCATTCACATAATATATATACAATAACAAAGGTACGGGCAAATAAAACCAGAATGAAAATGCATTGAGTCGCTAGGAAGACTACCTATTTAAAAGCGGTCTTCTGTAAGACATGCATACATTCCCGCGGGAGAATTCGATTCAAGAGAAAACCTATAGTAATAATGCCTAAAAGAATAAATAATTTGTATACAACATAATAAAATAAAAATGAATGAAATATGGATTTATCACTAATTATTTATATCTTGAGATATTCGTTTCTTAAGTCTTAATAGATAAAAATCATTTTTTTATACGTTACTGCTCATTCCAAATGACAAAAGTTGTGCTAAGATTGCAAATTGCAATAAATCTGTACGTTTCCTTGAATCTTGGAGAGACAAACAGACAAAACTTGCTTTATAAAATTCATTGAATTTATATATACTATGTATGTATTTAGAGGGGCTCGTGGCTAAGTGGTAACCGAGTAGGTTAACACATTACAAAGTTAAGTAATACTAGCCAGTTCAGTCTAGGATGGGTGACCATTCTTAACAAACTGAGACCCCTCCGTGCCTCGGAGAGCACGTTAAACCGTCGGTCCTGGGTGCCATACAAACATCTGTGGCATTCGTTACGGGTAGTTGGAGCCCTAAAAAAAAAGTCCGACAACCTGGTCTAACTACAGAACTTCGATATCGCCAAGTACTTGGGTTGTGGAGGTCTGATGGCAGTCGCTTCACGTAAAATATCAAAGTTCGGCCGTATCGTAGTTAGATTGAAAGCCGACCCCAAACTTAGTTGGGAAAAGGCGCGGAGGATGAGGATGATGATGTATGTATTTAGAAAAACATATAAGTATGATTATCAGCAGTCTGGTTACCATAGGACAGGCTCTGCCTAGTTTGGGATCAGACGGCCGTGTGAGAGATGTGTGAAGTTATTATTATTATTGTTTTATGTTCTTTATCAATAGCAAATACTGCTTTGCAAAAACTTTTTTTTTCATACAACTTTATCAGAGGGAAATGTAAGCGAACACGTTCTAAATTGGTAGTAGTAGAACTCCTGTGTTACCATTACGGTAGCAAAGGTACTGGTCTGCTATCATTATGGAACAAATTAATGTCAAAATTGATTGCGTTGCACGCGAGATATCATTGAATGATTTAAGGGCGTACACGCACTAGCTTTCTAGGTAACCGTGCGAAACGAGCCTTTCCACTAGTAATCTGTAACTGGATTATTGGAAAACATATTGAACAATAACAAAACGGTAGTCGGACCACGACTCTGAGTATTGGATTGTTAATGTTGGTTCAGTTTCAATGGAAGTGGCTTTAAGAGGTGTTTAACCAGTCATATATATTATATAATAGCAAAATAATAATTCACGTAATAAAAACAATCACAAATGTTGTCGTTCTCGCAATTCAAGCATAGGAATCCCGTCCTTGCAAGGTTCAAGAATGCTTCCCTTTGTCACAGTTAGATCTACTTATCGAGCATTCAATTCAAGCGATTTTAACTTAACATAATTTATGACAAATATAACATTCGTAATAATTAATGTGAAAATTAATTCTTAACAAACTCCTTCTGACTCTCGGAACCTGTCACTCACTCCCATAGTGTAAAAATACGTTGTTACGAAGAAGACGATGTAATTTGCGTTCTGCTAAAATATGTACATTTAATTGGGTTAGAATTTTTATTGTGAAACAAATAAACGTACATACGTGTGATAACAATGAGTTAAACAATAATGAATCATAAACATAAAAGAGAACAACATATGCTTTTCGCGTACAAGATAGGTTCCAATCCATAAAACAAGTACCAATTAAAATTACAACACCCCGTTTAGCAATTCTGTACGCATCCGATCACATCTAGTTTTGATATAATTCTCTTTTAATATTATTTCCAATAGATCGTGAGACGTGACGCTCGTGGAAGTGAAACCTCTTTTGTACTGAGCGATTATCAGTAACGATTCTTGTTTTTTTTTTGTCATCAAATCACAATATCGATTGCAAAATTTGCGACGAATTTAAGATTAAGTTTTTCCATTCGAAAAGTAAATTTATATTAGGCCATTACTTAGCTGTTGTTTTTTTTTTAAGAATTGACATTTCACCGCATTTAGACCACAGTTTGATATTCTATCATTTAGGAATATAAATAACAGTTATATAATATAATAATCAGATTTGCGGTAGTCATAAATAAATCTTATTTTTTTTGTAATAGATCTTTTAGTTCTGACATTCGTTTTACGGTTACACACCGATAGACATTTTTGTAAGGCTTTTATTTTCAAGGTCACTTTTTTAAATGAAATATTAAATCCATTTATCTACTGTAGAATTGTTGATTGAAGTGTGATTTTCATTAAGGTAAAAGTGCTCAAGCTATAGCCGCAAAGTACGATAGTTAATTATAATTATAGTAGGTACATATATTTTGTATAGTATAATATAGCAGAGACTGAACAACCGACTGAACCAATTTGAACCTTATTTGATACGACAAAGAGACTATTAGGTAAAATTCAAAACACTACTGTAAATAAGAAAATAACTGTAAATACGCCATTTTTAAGTTTCCGTACCTCGATCGAAAATACGGAACCCTAATAGGATCACATTTTCTTCTACGTCTGCCGGTCTGTCTGTCTGTCAAGACCCTTTCTCTCAAGTATGCGTGGAGGTATTAAGCTGAAGTTAAAATTAAATACGAATGCCTTCTGTCCTTTGAACCTGTATTAAAATCATGCTTCTAAGTCAACGTAATCAAATGATTCAGACATACTTCGTACTCCCATTGACCTAGAATCATTAAATTTGGCAAGAAGCAATACAGCAAAAAATCCGAAAGTCGTTAATTTGTTGTTATATCACATAAAAATATTTTTTTGGCGATTAGAAACTTATATTTAGCGCTTAAAAAATTGACCGTGACGTACATCAATGTATGTACTTGAATGGTACCAATGTTGTAATTATACGTTTTGAGGACTAGTTTTGTAGGGAGACACTCGGAAAATAAAGGTGAATTTTTTCAAGAATCGATATTATGATGAATGAACTATCTACATACAAATTTGCACTTGTCCTGTTTTTTTTGGGAATGTTTTTAACTAATGTCATGTAGGTGTAATTCCATTCAAATATCATATTTCAATATCATTGGTATTTTTTTTAGTCATACTTAGGGTGAACCAAAATAAAAATGTTATATTAATTGCTTAAAATAATATTTTAGGAATATTTTTTGTAATAGAGCTTCGCCCGCGAGGAGTCGTGACTTAAATCGTTCACTAAGTAATCACACACAGAGAAAATTAAAATACTTATGGACAGTTTTTCACTACGGATATGAGTTAAACTTTTATACATTAAAACCATTCATTCCTAGCTAGTTAATCGTACGGTAAAGCGAGTTATACAACGTTTGTTGTCAATAATATATAATCAGGTAATGGGCTTATACTTTTGTAATGATACTCTTGATATGTTGCGGGCTTAGGGCGGATTTTGCTACTAGATGAGGAGGATGGAGTAAAACGGATTTTTATTACTCTTAAGCGGTACATTTACAAGTTCTGTTTTAAAACAGAAGTGACGATAGTGTACCGGTTTCAGACTTTTTATCAAGTTTTCGTATGTTCAAACCTCAATTAGTACACTACATTATTTTATGTACATTTGGATTCTTGAGTTTGTTGGCATTTCTTCGAAATTCCATACACCATCTAGTTTTACTACAACTTTTTGACGTGTAAAAGTGTCTGAAACGGTATATTAAAAAAAAAACATTCGTTATTTAAATCGCAGTTATAATACAATTATTTATTTGACCAATTAAATACAGTGTGGTGTTAACCTCAGCCATCAGGATAATTCTAAGAGTGATCGGGTTCCGTTGTGGGGCACATAATTGCATTCCCCACTATTAGTTTAACTAATTTCTGCACATATTACACGTTATAATATACAGCTTATATATGTATCCCAAATTTACGGGTTTTTTATTGATTTTATTATAATAATGTTAAACATAATTTTACATTATGTAATTATAAAAATAAAGAAATAGAATGACCATTACTAAATGTTTTGCAGAAAGTAGATATTGTTTTAAATAATATAAAAACTTTTTATGTAGATTATTCCAAATTATTTACATAATTACTAATTGAGGAAACACCATCAGAAAACAAAACCATCTCAACAAAATTAATATATATTAAGAATACAATTCCATTCAACCCTAACATCCTCACGCGTACTACTTGACACAGTTACTGATATAATTGTAGCAATTTACCGGTACAACTGGCGACGGTTGGACCTGGACACGTCAAAACATATCGACGTAACGCATTGCGCAACTCAGAGCCTTGATTGAGCCATTCAAATATAAACAGTTGTGCATTTATGCCAGTTTCACTCACTGTGTTCCACAGTCAAAATGTCCCTTTAGGCCGTTTTGAAATGTATCAGCTATTTTTATTTTAACGAATGCGATTGTACGTATGAAAAACCAAGAGTTTTTATGGATCTTAAAAACCGTTATAGCTAGACTTTTCATAGTGCTGCCAGTGCGTATAGACTGTTAGTGAGCAAAAACCATACAACTATGGTATCACTTTAAAAACAGTTGTGTTTTCCACGCTCAAGAGATAACCAAGTTCAACAAAAAAAAAAAACTATATGGAGCAGTAAAGCAACTACACGAGTAGTAGTCAGAGGTATTCGCGACTTGCAGGAACTTTCCAGTTTGGGTGGCTTCACTTTTAAAGGAAATCTCGAGAGCCCTACCTCCTTAAAAACTACTGTATGTGAGTTACACAAGGGATAGAGAAGTTAGTTAAGTCAAAGTACCTAGAGTCTAAAAGTACAATTACTTAAATAAAATACGTTGACAAGTGCCATTTATATGCGCAGTTTCATAATGAAAAGATTTACGAAGTCAAAATTAGCTAGGAAATCATCGTCTTCATTATCATTGTACTACAAAAACCAAAGTAAAAATAAAAAAATAGGCAGTCATGGTACTGCAGATAGAAGTGAAAATAAATACTTATAGTAAATATTGTAAAAAGTCGAAATTAAAATTGCGCCATCTGTGAAATTTGCCTTAACTAATATATGGATAATTAGTATATATCAAACTACAGTAGTATCGCGCAGAATCCACAGATGGCGGAAAAATATTTTTTTTAAATATATATAACTCGGACACATTTTCGATCACAGTCACGTGTCCTGACGGGGACACATTTTCGATCACAGTCACGTGTCCTGACGGGGATACAATTTCGATAAGGGTCACGCGTCCTGGCGCGAGTTAGTTTAACATTTTTTACCCATCCCAAAAAGTGCACAACGCGAAAGAAGTTTTCACTTCAAAAATGTTAAGGTTTGCACATTCTGTTTCATATTAAAGTAGTACATTTTTTTTTTTTAACTTAGCTTATACTGCATTATTTAAATGTTTCTTATGATAATGTTTTTATCTTTCGCTCTCATTCATTGTAAATTTTATAATACATATTTTACCATGATATATGAACTCATTTAAGTTATAGCGTTAACTTTAGAACTGAAGAGGCCATATAACATCAAAATCATTTTCAATTAATTAATATAATAATATGTTAACTGAAGCAAAAAATCCTAAACATTGGCAAGACATGTTTTATTTAAAAAAAGTTACCATTATGAGTACCAAAACTGTAGATAGACTATTCCGAATTTAAGAGTATTTAACCGACACTTGTTCGAGATCCACTTGCAGTGTACACGAATGATGCGTAACGCGGTAGCTCTCCGAAGCTCATTTCATGGTCTATTGTGATACCTTGTGAAAGTAATCAGTCGCCACGACTTTTTTGCCTTCAATAATTACCAACGCCTATGTTCTAGTTAAATTTGGAAGGGGAATTTGGTGTGGTGATCGGAAAGTGTTCTAGCTGAATGATTGCTGCGATTGCGAGACACAATGGCGTCGATTAATCGGACACGTTTTATTAAAATAAAACCGGACAAGTGCAAGTCAGACTCGCGCACTGAGGGTTCCAAAAAAACTTGTATCTAGATAGTTCGTCCATATCGGGAATCAATTCTCGAAAATTTTGCCCGTATTGTCCGAGTATATATTATCTCCCCACAAAATTACCCGAAACGTATTACTGCAACATTGGTATTAAGGGGAGAGTGAATTTACAAACAAACAAATTTACAACCCTCTGATTTTTTCCTCGTTCTGTGAGACCTCGCTTCTTGCAAAATTACAAATTCTGGCTCAATAAGATCCTATAGGTTTCGATTTACCTCCGAAGTGTCTAAAATTTAAGGCTTAAATGGCCGAATCTTTTAATTGCGTTGACTTAGAAGCCTGAATATTTACAGCACCCTTAAGCGCAGTATTTGATTTTAAATTCAGTTTCCTTTTATCCTTTGGAGGCACGCAACCCTAAAAACGAGTTTAATGTGAGATGAGCAGAAAGGTTAGTGGATAAGCTATAAAAATAAAGGGTTAAGTGTCTATTAATGCTTCAGTCTGTTATTGATAACTAACTTTTTTACAGTAGGAATAAGAACCATTTCGGAGATGTATATAGTTGGTTATAATAGAAAGAAAGAAACATACTATTTATTTTGCACTCATACAAAGGCACAAGAGATACAAGGAAAAACAGTACATTAACATTTAACATTTATAAAAAGAAATATCTCTATTTAAGCAAGAAGCAAGAAGGTTCTTATAAAAGAAAAAATAAGAAACTAAAGATTAGATGACTTAAGAAAACTTAACGAGGGACTTACGCGGGTGAAACCGCGGGGCGCAGCTACTTATAGATAAATTACACCCAGACATAGAACAAAATAATGATCGTGCTCATCACACAACTATTTGTTCTGTGTAGGATCGAGCCCACGACCTCTGGCTCAGCGGTCAGGATCACTAAAGCGCTTATTACACTTGGCTGAATTCAGTCGTCTGAATTCGGTCGTTACTGAATTCAGTCAAGTGTAATCGCATTTAGCAAGTTAGCTTATGAATTAGGTAACTTCTGAATTCAGTAGCCACTGAATTCAGACGACTGAATTTAGCCAAGTGTAATAAGCGCTTTATTACTAGACCAACAGGGACGTCAATTGGGTTTATGTGTATTATAAATATGTATAACTAGCTGCGCCGCTGTTTCACTCCCTTAAGTCCCGATGCCATGAAAATATCGGGATAAAAAGTAGCCTATGTGTGAATCCAGGTATCCAGCTATATACATACCAAGTTTCGGTGCAATCGGTTCAGTAGTTTTTGGGTAAAAGAGCAACAAACATCCATACATTCTCAATAACTTTCACGTTTATAATATTAGTTAGATAATTAATACTAAAGATGGCCTGGTGGTTGAATTTCGACCATAAGTCATTATAATAATGATATATTGATTAAAAATTATAGCTTTCTCCTCTTCTTCTACATATAAACTTCAAATATTCATAATGTGACCCTCCCCCGTTGTCAATGTTTGCTTATAAAATTACAAAGAATACTCTGCATGTAATAATATAACAGATGATGAATTGTGGGCAGAACCGAATGGTAGAAATAAATCTACAGATAACTATAACTCGAATTTGTGTTTTTTTTTTCATACAATTTATTTCAAAAATACTTCACTACGCCACTAAAACTGCTGAACCATGGTCTCCCGCATGCAGCTTTAATTTGACCTGAAATACCTCGTATCGGGTCTTCTGGCGATCGCTAGATACTCTAAAAGTGTCTCAAGTCTTCTTCATTGTGTCAACTCTTCTTCACTATTCAAGTATTTTTTTATTTCTAATAAAAAAGTGTTACTACTAGTAATGTGAAGTGTCTCAAATAGCGCCGGTAGAAAGAATATACGACTGAAAATCTTTAATGAAACTAAAGATAAATAACTATGGACCTAGAATTTACGCTACAGTAAATGGCGTATCACGAAACAGTGAGTTGTCGAAAGTTCGAGAGCAATCAATCTAGTTTTTTCATATTACTATGGACGATTGAATAAGCCTTCCTATTCAGTGAATTTTAATAAAATATAGAATTGAATATTTTTAAAATTCTACAGAACCAGACATTTGAAATTCCGTAATATTGAATTCTTAAAATGTAGATTATGTCCTCTTTGTAAAAACCTATGTTCAGCGTGAATGACCAATTACGAACTCGTGATTCAATCAAATGTAGCCCGATGATGACTTTCTTGTTAAAAAAGCTGTTAGGCTTGACGCCTTAATAAGCCTTATTTAGGCAAAACTACTAACTAAACACGAAACATTCTGATTCTGTATAACAGTATTTTCCAATTCATTGCTTGTGGACAAAAAACTCATTCAATACATTTTATGCAACAAAAAGAATGAAAATAAAAGCATAAAAGATCTATTAACTTGCACTGATGGAATCAGTAGACTGCATGCATTGTGTATGTAGAAAACAGATTTTTGTCACAATGCTTTTTGATAGGTAAAATTGGACAATTCATTTATCGAGAACATTCGAAAGTTAAAAAATAAAGTTTGAAATTGCAAACTAAAATTTTATTTTTTTAATACGGTATTTGACTGTCAAGTCAAACAGTTTCTCTTTATTAGGTAAATGTCAAAATGGTAGATTTTGTGACACTGTTCTCAAATAATATTAACCTGTGACATCATACTTTAGTATCGTCAAACCATTTACTTTTAACATTTGTTTATATAATTATAAAATAAGTAGCTGACCTGCGCAACTTCGTCTGCATTTATAAATTATTCCGTTTTTGCAATATTTTTCATTGATGCTCCGCTCCTATTTGTCGTAGCTAATTGTTATATAGCCTAAAACCTTCCTCGATAAATGGGCTATACAACACTAAAAGAATTTTTCAATCCAAACCAGTAGTTCGTGAGATTAGTAGTCGTTCAAAACGTCACATGTATATTGGGCTTAAGAACGGTAACAGGAGTAAAAAAATGTGTGAGTGAAAATATCACAAAGATTATCAAGTTGATACGAGTAGAAAATATGGATGATTTAGTTCTCATATCACCAATTTTTATGATTCAAAAATTTTTCGTAGACTACATGACTGGCGCAGTAGTTAATTCAGTTGCCTATTGACTTGGCACCGCATTGCGAACTGTAATTCGATGTGTGACAATTATTTTTGATATTCACAGATAACTAACTGTTCAGAGTCTAGGTGTGTAGGCAACAGTCTCAAAACCACTGATATAAACTATGAAAATCACTAACTAACAGCAACTGCCAAGTTGTTCCTACCTCTGTTTGCACTCAAGTCAATCGTTCTAAACATTTTGCTACCCTTTTATAATTCCACAATTTGTTAATATTTATCCATCGACCAATAGTATTGCGTTACCGGTATAAACAGTCAAAATAATATCTATTAACTTATTTTTATTAAATAGTGAACTGTGTTATCATCTATTATAGTTTGTCCCTATTTTTAATAAAATAAATAGGAGTTTTTAATGTGGCGACAACAGGTGTGCTGCGTGTTTGTCAATTGTTTCTTAAGTTTCGTCGACAGAGGGTTTCTTACTGCAAAAACTTTCTTTAAAAATCTAGCTGTAAGGAAATGGAATAGACGGTGGTTTGTAAATATGAAAACCACTAGACAAATAAGGGTGTCTCAAGGGGCGACTTCGGACTCTGAAGTTTATATATCAGACACTTTAGACGAACAAGTGATTTTTTAAAGAGTATCTTTTAAGTTGTATTCCATTTTCTACGTTCTTTCATTTATCGTGTATTACAATAAAAATGTAAAAAAAATTAAGATTTGCCTTTTATAAAATACAAAAAACTTTTATAAAACTGACAGATAGCACCATTCTCCGCCATTGGTTAAATCGTACCTCAAAAAAATACCCTTCGCAAATAAAAAAAACAATCAAGTCCGCCAACCCTAACATAACCGTCCGATGATCCGACCGCGCTCCCCGGTCTCACTGACCACTCTACACAGAAGGCTCTAATCGTGTAATTGACTTCCCACGAGCGCTGATACTTTTTTGCCGCCCCGTGCCTTCAATCTCGGTATATGCTGGTTATTGGGTATTTAGTTTTTATTTCAATGAAAGTCAAGAGTGTTTACTTGGGGAAATGAGTCTTGGGTGTTTTTGATAAAAAGTGGCAGGTTTATAAAGCCTTTTTTTATTGTATGTATCATATTGTCTTGAGACTCTTGGTACTTCAGTATAGTTTTAACGACTGTTATGTTGTGTTTCTTAAAGCACAAGGAAGTATAATTTTGACTCTATAGAGTAAGATTTTTTTCACCTGATGGTAAGTGACTACCTTCGCCCGTGGACACTTGTAACTCAAGAGTCACAAGTGCGTTGCCAGCCTTTGAGGTGGGAGTACGCCCTTTTTTTGAAGGTTAGAGTAAAATAACTTAAGATAAATAAAGGATTAGGATTAGGTCTTGTGTCTCTCGTCAATGACTTTTCAATTGAGTTTCTTTTTCATTACTAGAATACAATTAGACAATTCATTTTTTTTAAGAAGTGAGTTGGCAAACCGGCCTGTACATCACTTAGTGCCAAGCCAAGTTATGCGTGCTCAAAAACATTCATAAATCCGATAGTGTTACTTACTTACTCTCGAGTGGAAATACAGCACTAAATAATGTTATTTTGGTTACCAGCGTTCTCCTTTTGGGAGAAGGAGCTTTCGCAATTAGGCGTCTTCGATTCTTTCTGCTCAACTTATCTATGAATCTTATATGCCTATCTCTAGTGTAAAACTACTTCTTTATTGTTAATCATATTTATCCTCAGCAAGACTCATTACTTCTATATATTTAACTGTTTTAAACTAGCGCGTGCAAACGTATTAATAAGTAGCACATAAAATAAAAAGTGTTTATACCTACGCCCTTTTAAAATTCAAGGTATCTACCTAATGAATAAGCTTCTCGGCTTCATAATTATTAGTATCGAATATAGTAAACGTCTCAAGTATAAAATAAACTTTATTTGAAATGTAATAACAGTTGAATTTCTTCGTTTCTACTTCATGTAAATATAGCAAAAGTTTTAATTTTAAGCCGCTTCGATGTATTCACAAACAACTTTGACTTCGATATTCTACAAAATCTCTAATCCCACTAATAAATCACTTGCTACAAATAAAATCTCGTTACTCAGACCGCATCTGTGTACTAAGCGTTACATTGAAGCAGTTGCTGCGACGGACTTACTTCTCAAAGAAACCTACGACATGCGGTTTTAAAAATTATAACATTCGGTATTTCCGACTGAAGTCTCGTAGTCATAGGGTTGGCTTTAGATTGTCAGTAAAAGTCTGATAGATCAAAATGGAATTAAAAAAGTAATCGAAAATGAATGCACGTCGCCTCAGACGGCCGAGAAAGGAAAGCACGTATTTGTCGCGGTTCCGTAAGAAAAAAATCTTATTTCATTCATAAAATGAGTCGCATTCAGAACGTAGGTTTTTTTTTTTCATTGGACCGAGTTATTCATCGGCTCGCTTGATCGACGTGAAATGATGTCAAAACTTGACTTTTTTTAGGGTTCTTTACATTTAACACACTGTTCACACTCGAGTGGGTCCGTCACGGATACGGATTTTCATAGTTCGGTTCCCAAGCTGATGAATTTGATCTTAGAGCAGTTGATTTGTTATTTTATTTGGATCACAAGTTTAAACCTAACATGCATGATGTAGCGGGTTTTACCCAAATCACTACATATTACAAAACAAAGTCCCCACCGCGTTTGTCTCTCTGTCTGTCTGTCTGTCTGATAAACTGAAAAACTACTGAACGGATTTTCATTCATTTTTCATTAATAGATAGAGTGATTCACGAGGAAGGTTTAGGTGTATAATTTGTTAAGATTTTGTGTAAATAGATTGAAATATGTTGAAGATGTCTCTGCTAGCCGTGCGAGTTGCTAGTGTTTTATAATTAAATCTCATCATTCCTTGTCTTACATCATGATCAGACCATTTTAGAGATACAGTGTTCTTAAACATACAATAATATAGCCCAGAATACAGATTTAAATTCAACCCTGACCTCTACTGATTTGTTATTCTCATAGTACTAAGTTGTAAACCAGCAACCAGCAGCTACGACACTAGGCCAGTAGTACTAGTTTAGTGTATTTCGGATAGGGTCTTCCCAAGTCGGGTGGCTACAATTTCAGCTACAATCTACTGTCCTAATCTTTCAAGAGTCAGAGGTCGATAAGGGTGTGTCGATACTGGTGGTATCGTAACTTTCTTTTCATATATCCACCATGTGGCGTTATCCTATATATTCTGTTCTAAAGCTACTGGATAAGGCTGCCTTATAATAAAAAAACTACTTGGAAGTTCAAAGACTTATTATCATTTATTGCTGTTACATATTTTGAAACCTTTGACACCTCACACACGGCTATCTGGTACCAAACTAGGCAGAGTCTGTACTATGGTAACCAGACTGCTGATAAACATACTTATATATTACTAAATACATACATATTATAGATAATTATACCCAGACACAGAACAAACGATTACGCTCATCACACAATTATTTGTCCTGGATGAGAGTCAAACCTACGATCTCCAGCTTAGCAATCAGGATCACTAACCACTAGACCAACTGGCCAGCCAGTAATAGTTGAATATGCTACTTACGATGAATATACCTATAATTCTAGATGGTTTGGAATTCTTGATCCAGGGTTTGACTTTAAATCATACTGTGATAAAAACTAAGAATTCACCTTATCTCTTGATAACATCTGCATAAGACTCATAAGATTAACATCCATTAAAGATAAGGTAAGATACAATCATCAAATCAAAGTAATCACTTATTCTTAAAATGATAAATTTGCCAAGGGACAAAGGAAAAGACGGATTCTCAAAAGTACGAAGTCGTGTAATGATCGATTATCAAATTACAGAATTGTCTTTTTCAAAGGAACGAGATAAGCTCTGTATCGCGGCTACAAACATACTGTTCATTCAAATATTACTAACTTAAATCGTTAGACATGCCATATCACATCAGCATGTGTCCTTCCAAAACAATGTACTGAAGCAACACATGAATATTTGTTGGAAATCCTCGACTTCTTAGAACACTTAAAAAAAACACAATACTAGAAATAATACAAAAAATATTTCATTGGCGTGCATCACCACACATCAAGGGCTCATAGAAAAGAGTCCTTGATGTGTAGTAGAGTAAGCTTATTCTCATATGTATGCCCAATTTTTTCACAATCTAGATACCGTGGAGTATATCAGTATTATCAGTTTGTGAGTATTGTTAAACTCCCTCTCTTACACAGCACTTTTAAACTTTATTGTTTAGATTTAAGTGCTTGTTGTTGTTACAAAATGGGGTCAAAATAAAACTTCAATTCCCGTTTTAGGAAAAATTTAAGGAGTCCGATAACTGCTCCTTTGATAAAAATTTAAAGAAACGACCTGTAGAGGAGTACACACTTTACACATACAGAGAGACGGGCATTACGAGAGCCAAATAGTCTACGCATACGTTAGGTAAGTAATTGGTGTTTTTGTTTTTTTTTTTATATTTATTCGTATAACTATCCAAACTGCTTTTACTTACGTACAGTAGTAGTTTGCGCGACTGTTCATAGTTAAGGACAATACGTTACATTGTCCTCATATTTAATTTACATATAAGCAATAGAGTTGTAAAAAAGATGTTGAAAAAGAGTGTCCTGCCTGTTTTTTTCCGCAGGCTCTACGTATTGGAACAGGCAACTACCTTATCACTACTGACTTAGTCTGACAATAAAAAAATATTTATAATGGGTTTCATTAAAATAAATGATTTTGATTTTGATTTTTGATAAAACCTACATCATAATTAAATTTACATATAACTTTTTCCCTTTAATGGTAAGAAAAGCTTAGTCAACGTATGAAAACGGGCCAGACGGCCATTTTTTATCTGTAACCCACAGGTTGTTTATAAAAGTAGAATACTAAATTTAAGTTTAAATTCCGCTTACAATTAAGATTGGTCGAGACCCCACACGGTCACAAAAACGTCCAACAATATCACAGCGTATGCCTCACGCAATAAAATAAAACTAGGGTTTACATAAACGGCGAAACTTTCGAACGTAACGCAATCGAGATCACGACTCGATCCTTTGTGAGCATCGATACGATCCATCGATCTGTGCGCGTCGCGGCGTGCACGCATGCATTATGTACTCGCATTCTTCGAGGTCAGTTGCACTGTGTTCCGTATTTCAAATTTTATGATAACGGTTTAGTATTCCAAATTCCGAAACAGCTGTTGTGGGATTTGCGAACCATTTCTACAAGCCTATCTTTAATTTATTTTGTTGTAAATGAAGATATAATTATATCGATGAAATATAACTTTGTTGAGTAAAAGCGCTAATGTAATAATGTTGTTAATGTAATCAAAAGCGGTTGCCACAGATGTAAAATATCCTAAATGTGGTTACCGATGCTGGTTGGCTGAAATGTTTATACCGCTCATTGTTGTAAGGACAAATACGACGATGGCGATAAAGATGCTGGCTTATATCTATAAGGGAATAGGGTATGATGTTCCTCTAATATAATTGCAGGTAAAGACATAGCTACGTTATCATGTGTAGCCATGATCTAGCATAGCCCAACAGAAAAAATTACAAGCTGTATATAGCAGCGTGAGAACACGCTTATTGCGTGATGCAAGATCAGTTGAAATTCGAAATGATTCTAATAGTTAATGTTGACACTAAAAAGAAGCAGACAATCTTGGTTGAACCAAATTACTTAGTAATCCTTAATATCAAATCATGAAAAGGGCTTATGACTACTCGTTCTGGAAATCGGCACTAGATCTGTCAAGACTGAGAGAATAAGCAGAACTTAAAATTTCCAACCATAATGTTCTGGTCAGTTTAATCGGCGTTTAAGTTTAAGGTGCAACCTCCTAGGTACTATGCCCAGAAACCCGATAGGCATCTAGCAATAGGATCGTTAGTTAGTTCGACTTGAAAGCTATTGCGGGCATTTTGCTTGAAATTAACAATTATGGCCTTACACTCGATTTGTATGTTTGAATGTCCGCATCGACTTGAAAGGGGATCGAGAATAAGTTGTACTTGGGAAAGATTTATACTGTGTTGCTTGAGTTGCTGTTGCAATACAAGTTATGAGAATTTAACGTACATACTCGTAAACTTGGATTTATCTTTGCGATAAAGGTTGATCAAGTTTGAATGTCGATATGACGGTGTTGGGACTCCAGGCCTCGTTTGCTTAAATTGGGTTATTTTTATATCATGGACTCATTGTGAACTTGTAAAGTATTGGATCTATGAAAAATATTTTTCATAAGCCCTGTCTATTCTAGAAAAGATGATCATCATCACTACTAGCGTAGTATTGTTTCTACAGGTGTAGAAAAAAAAAAACGGCCAAGTGCGAGTCGGACTCGCGCACGAAGGGTTCCGTATCATTATCTATACAATATTAGATAGGTACTATATTATAACCTTTTTTTTTGTTGTATGGGAGCCCCACTGAAATATTTATTTTATTCTGTTTCTGTTTTAAGCTTTGTGACTGATAGACAGACGGACAGTGGAGCCTTCGTAATAGGGTCCTGTATTTACCCTCTGGGTACGGAACCCTAAAAAGAATGGGGCAATCCGTTGGTTATAGACCTTATCTGTGTACTGACACATAATTCGGTAGAAGCCTATGCTCAATTAGCCATATTTTCATAACAGTCTGGTAGTTTTGAGTATTTTATTGGCCTTTCCAAATTTCTGACTGTGGTTAGTTGGAGTCTGGTTGGAGTCGTGAATAAAGATAAGATTAAATAAGATAAGATGTGGTTGAGCTCCGTGATTACCGACTTCTCTAGTCTACTGGGTGTTGCGACTGGTCCGCTCAAAACTTCCCTTCCCTCCCCCCTCCCGCTCTTCCTGCCTTCCTTCCACCCCTCCCCCTTCCACCCTTCCCCTACTCTCACCTTGAAGACCGGCATCGCACTTGTGACTCTCGAGTTGCAGGTGCTCTTTAACGGCGGTGGTCATTTACCATCAGGTTATCCGTCTGCTCGCTTGTCCCCTATTGTAGATGTCTATCTAGATTTTGTTGCCGCTTATTTCACAGAATTATTTTTATCTTCTTTCCTTAGATACTACGATACAAGGTTTCTCATAAACACGTGAAATAATGAAGGATCAATTATTGGAAGTTTAGTATCATCTCCATACCACTTAGATGATAGTCTTAAAATACACCAGCCAACAATTTTTTTTTATACACATTTTTAATACATATATTGATTATAGAATCGCTTTCAAATCTCCTAAATAATTATTCATACATATATAAGTTATTTTTATTTATAAAACACAACATGTTAACTTCAAAAAAAGAACCTGCGCGCCAAAATGGTAGACTTTTCCACTCCTGTATGGATCGGATCCCCTATGAAAAATAACACAAAAGGAACAGAATATTGTTCAACAAACGTATGCAGTCGTAACCCTTCGGAATCAGCATAATTGTACTCTTGCAATTTGTAAGCAAACAAGGTAATCGGTTGAATGTGAATTCACGTACAAATAAGCGTCCATTAGCGTCTCGGTGTTGGACACCGGAAGAGAGGTCGCACACGGACGGTACGAATCGACAACCTTCGACATCACACGGGTTAAGGAGGGGAATGTATCGATATCGATATGCAATTATAGATAGATATATATAAATATAGCATGATTGACGTTAAGCATTTCTTTTGATTCTCTTTTATATATGAATAGAAATTAGTCCCCGTGTAGAAATTAGGCCTTAAAAATACATTGATATATAAACATAGACATGACGTGTAAATAACGTAGATATTTCACAAAATGACTGCAACGTACAGAATGGCATGAAAGGATTAGGAGGGCCGATCCCATGTAACATGATCCCATGTTACTTGGGACGGCCCTGCTAATCCGTATGCTCCGGAGAAGAAGAAAAAAGTACACTCTGACGCAGAACAACAGCACAGAAACACAGACACAGCATAACAGGCTGTTAATTTAGGTAGGTACGTCACATTTAGCATGTTGTATTGTGTTGATATTAATCTCTGCATAGTATAAACAAAGTCGCTTCGGATTTTAATTCGGTTTTCACGATTCAATAGGAATGTTTATATTTACAAACTTATGGTTTCATATTGTTCTGTGTTAATTTGTATAATGATATGACGATAATTGTTGACCGCATTAGTATCTACATTGCACCCGTGCAAAGCCGGGGCGGGTCGCTAGTCATATATAAATCAATCACAAAACCAGTGCCTGTATCAACTTAACTTCAGTTTATTTTGACATTTGACCAAACATTGTAATCAAACAAGTTTTACAATTTTAATTCAATTAATAAATTGCTTCTAGCATTAGTTGTGGGGCATAAGTCTGTGGTAAATTTCTTTTTTAAAAGGCTATTTACCTATTTATTGCTCTCATTCTTCAGCGTCACTAAGAAATGTGTTAATTATATTTGCTACTATTCAAATTAATTTTTAATTAAATTAGTAACGGCTTTAAATACAGTTTAACTTTCAAGTGTTACTATTATTCAATATTTACCTTAAATAAGTTATAAACCTCCATACCTATTGACTATTTATTTTATATTATATACATTGATCTCTACGTTGATACAATTTTATTTATACTAGATACCGCCTGGTGGTTGAAGTTCGACCATAATTTATTAAGTTTTGTAAGTTTTGTTTCATTTAATTCACCAATATAGTTATAGATTTTCCGTACCATGATAGGTCAACATACTCGTATATACTAGACTCCTAGTAGCTTATTGAAGTCGTTTCACATATTTTTTAAATTTAAAACACATATTGATTAAAAATTTCGCCTTCTACGCATCTTCTGCATATAAACTTTAAGTATCACATTCCCATGTACGCGAAATAAGGTCAAAAAGGGTACAAAAATTATCTTCAAATTTTAATATTAGATACCGGTGTTAGTTTGTTTATGAAAAGCTGTGTTAAAAGGGCGGGCGATAGCGGGTGTAAGAAATGGCCTGCCGAATCTTGAAACAGTAGATTCCGATCATCATTCTGAATGGAAAATCATTGGAAATTTCCGGATATTTTTTAATTTTACATTTTTTTGGTTAAAAGTGATATCACAATGAGATATAACAAAAATCAATAAATACCCCATACGGTCAAAAGCTGCATTGTAATCAGTTACACAACATTTATGCAATCAGCTGCTTCGACAGCGCTGAACGTTTAAAGTCATTCACCGTACCGCACAAAAATGGTACGTACCTACGTGTATTGCGTTTACATTGCGTAAAATAATATATCACTATCAAACTAATGGCTGTAAATTCTTAATCTCGCATTTTTATGATGAACTGACTTTTGCATTGTGATAAGGTATCCAAGGAAAGACGTTTTTGTAAGTTATTCGCGTCGGTGATGCTTACGTTTTCGTCAATAATCCATTTTACAGACGTAAGTATGAAAAAATACAATATCTATAAAATAATCAATATAAAAATTACCTAATCATCTGCGGTGTTTGAATAAACATAGTAAAATTATTATTACATTAAAACATATTATTCTCTATATTTTCATATTTATTTAAGTTCGAAAAGGAAGATTAAAATGGACACACATTGGTGCCGATTCTATTGTACACTCGACTAAACTAAAACCTGACTTAATTTCTTCATACAAAATCAACCTAGTGTTCTTCGTAATAAGGTCTATTTGTTACTAGCATCTATTTCTCAGCGCCGCTAAATTTCACTAAAACCTGTCAACGTATACTCAACTTTATTTCCACGCAGCGAGAGTCATCATTTATTCAAACGCTGTATAATTGCCGTATAAAAACTTGTTCAAAACGAACAAGGATGACGTGTTTTTAATCTAAACCTACGAAGACGCTTACTAAAAACACAGAGCAAAAGAGATGGCATTCAACGGATAGCGGCTCTCGCTACGTGGTATTAAAGTTTATTTAAGCGTATCAGACTTTAGTCGACAAATAAATTGCTTATTTCGATAGCGACATATGTTACCTACTTGTTTCAATTTGAAATAAGACCTTGTTTCTAAGTGTACAAGGTTTACTTCTTATATGAAGAAAATTTAGTGAATTTTAATTTAGCGAGTGAAGTAACAGAATTGGGGCCATTGTCAACACTACAGGTATCTTGTTATTTCCCAGCCAGCAGTACACTACTGCATGTACACAGTAATATTTTGTGCTATAAATTATGATATTAGATTTACGAAGAAGATTACGAAGATGATTATCTTGAAACTAATATCATACTACTACTTCGCAAAAGTTATAACAAGTTACATCAAAGTCAACCATTTTAATTTATAATGATGCAATTCTCTCATTAAAATATAATCCGGGAATAAACTTTCTAGAAAAAAAAGATCCCAACCATTTAAGCGTGGCACGTTAAATCTCATCTTAGGAGCTAGGTAATTATCCTGGCGACACTCCAAACTGTCTCGCTCATTTCAATTAGCTCTCTTAAATATTCAATGTCTTTAAAATAGGCTCCGCGATTCTACGTCGTAGCCGGCGCTAGTTCAGAAGTTTCATTACAGCCGGGGTTAATTGTTGACTCCAGTTAGAATGCTTTCGGGTTTATTTTTACGACATCACTTCACTTTTACGAGTTATGAAGCACAACTTGGTACCGTCCGATTTTGACAGTAAAGCCCGTGATTTGATGGTGTTAATTTTTAATGGTTTTTGAATTTTAATCTCGGATTAACGGTAAATGTGACATAATGAACGTTTGGAGAAATATATAAGCTGTAAAATGTTTTATGTTGAATACATAAAATTTTACAGCTGTCTACTTAAAATGTATTTAATTAGTTCAGTACTAAAGTTATATTTACCCTGGATAGATAAGTAACGCAGTTCTTCGCTTGTTTTTACTAATGTTCCGAGCTGTTTGACTGTAAAAAATGAGTATCAGATGAGTACAACGAACGGTTTTGTTTGACTCCGAAGTAGTTTCCAAAAGGTGCTGACATCAGGCCCTTACTTCTAGCTCCAGATAATGGATTTCAGGATTAGCGCATGATGTTTGCCGATAACATCGTCCGCATTTGTAACTATGGGCTTGAGGGCCCATGCAATTCAGATATATGACATAAAATATGTTTTAAAGTGGATGAGCAAAGTAGATGAAATGTAAGCAGTGTTTTGCAGCAATAAATTATTGTAAAAATAAGATAAAAATAAAGTTAAGAAGAAAAAATATGCTTTAGTATTTTATTTAGAAGAAAAATAGTCGTAGAAAAAAAAGAACACAAATGCCATAAAAATTCTGATCCAATCTTAACCAAAACATTTCAAATGTGACGTATAATCTATAAACGTACATATGTACAGGAATACCGATGCTATTCTAATTAAGAATTTCGCATACGTAACATGACTATGCAGAACTCAGTACTCAAACGAGCACTCTCCACTCACATATAGATATGATCATGATATCGATAACGTCTTGTCCATATTTCCGCATCGACAATTGACCGGTGCGCGGGGAATGCGTCGCAGCGCATCACTACGCACACGGACTGATGATCATTGCCGGAGCATGCGCTCTATAAATAATATGTTGTAAAACGATTTTCGATAGATTAATCTGAATCGTGCGCACGGTCGTGCGCCGGCGGCCGCAAGAGGGATCTATTGTAGATCGATACTGATTTAGGAACGGTTAGAAGGTACGGGAACACTGCCGTATTAATTGTGGATTACTTATAGTGTTTGTGTGATGTAAGGAGATCGCTCATGGTGTGCAAATTTATATTTCAATCAAAGTTATATAACACTGAAAGAAGAGATATGATATGTCTTTAGTATATTGAGTGTGGTAGCAATCATTTTATCATTACATTAATTAAATAGTAAGCAGTCTATATGATTACTACGTTCACAATGAAAAGCTTTATGAATTGCACAGACTAAGACAGTGAAGTATAAAAACACCGCCATTTTGACACCGAAATACATCCATGTCCTAAAAGGTATCACACTTCAGAAGTTAACTAATAAATTAATAGCATAACCCACCAACTTACAGGCAAACAGACACACAATAGATTTCTGCTCGACTAAGAGCTTATGGATGTGAAATGCGAAATCGTAATTAAACTTAGGTTATCTGACGATCCTGACAATCTTGTATGTGTATCTCATAAAGGAACTCACGCGTGCATATGGGAGAAAGGCAATAAGTACAATATACAATTAAGAAAGGATGTTATTATTCCGATAGAGGCATATTGGTAATTACTCGAACTTTTGACTAAAAACTCTGAGACGCGATCATACTTGCGTAAAAAATTATAAGTCGCTCCAGTGTGTCTTCTTGGGCCTCGGTGACATCTGGATGGCTGACATCTGCGTTATCTGTATCAGTTCTGAATATAAAGTAAAAATAAAACAATATTCAGTATCCACATCTTATAGATATCTAGTACTACAATCGAGTGCTCGCACGCGTGCCCGTACGTGATACGTAAATGTGCGCCGGCGCAGCCTGTGGGAATCGACCGCTGTGCCGCCACTATTTGTTCTGGACGTACGATATCTGAGGCCAATGTCCACTATCTACGATATATGGTAACATTTAGCATAGAATATCTTACAAAATCGACATGATCCCTTGTAAAATCAATGACAATTAATTGCGTGGTCCATCGTCGTATTTAAACAAATATTTATCATTACAGCTAATGAGTTATATAATTATTTACAATGTAAGTTAATATAAGCAAAATAAATATCTCAGAGAGATTTAGGTCTAAACCTAAATGTAAGTAAAGTTAAAGTTTTATAAGTTTAACGTGTGTATCTGTGCGTCTGTCTGTTGCATCATAGCCCCTTAACGAAGGGCCTATTTTGATTTTTTTTTGAAGGTGACCTGATTGAGAGTATTCTCAGCTATAAATAATGAATATCTGTTTAACCGTTCGAAGATCAACAGCTTTTTCCTAATCAGAGGGGTTTGAGTCAGGGGTTTTTAAAGTTTTTATTCTTGTTTGTTCCTGTGTAGTCCAAATCACAAACCATAATACGTAAGTATCGGGATACTTTATAACGTTTCTATTAACTCAGTTTTAGTGGATTAACTATTATTTTGTATTGTATAAGTATATATATCACAAGATACTACAGTGAAGATAACTAAATAAAAATACTTAAGCAGACTGTTTCGTTGTCTCCGTGGCGTCTAAGCAGGTTTTGGAGTCGATCGTAGTCGAGTATGAGTACATTTTAATTGGGATTTTCTGTTGGAATATTCGGAAGGATGTTGCAGAAGCTACAGAAGTTAAAGCCACAGTGTAATTAAGAGTTCGATTACTAAATAGAACATCTCGTTGCACGACTTACAAAAATACTGAGTCTAGGTACATCAACTTTATTAAGTTCTAGCTGCGCCCCGCGGATTCACCCGCTTAAAAATATAAAATAAAAAGTAAAGCCCGGGATAAAAAGTAGCCTATGTGTTAACCTAGGTGTCCAGCTATCTACATACCAGGTTTCATAGCAATCGGTTCAATAGTTTTTGCGTGAAAAAGCAACAAACATGCATACATCCATAGTATCCACCCATACATCCCCACAAACTGTCACGCTTATAATATTAAGTACGATATTAGTTGTAGGTTTGTAAACTCCCTACAGTACAGAAACCATTAATTAGTACCAGAGTAGTTCTTCTTCAAATACATGCCTGGATACATACCATATTGACTAGCCTGTTGGTGTAGTGGTTAGTAATCCTGACTGCTAAGCCAGAGGTCGTAAGTTCGATTCCCACCCAGGACAAATAATTGTGTGATGAGCGTGATCGTTTATTCTGTGTCTGGGTGTAAATTATCTATAATATGTATGTATTTAGAAGTATATAAGTATGTTTATCAGCAGTCTGGTTACCATAGTGCAGGCTTTGCCTAGTTTGCGAGCAAACGGCCGTGTGGGAGATGTGTCAAGTCATTATATTATTCTATATCTAAAGAAAAACTCCATTGAAGACCCACTAACATTTTACTTTGATATTTAATATTCTTTCACGAGAAAATACATCTTTTTATATGAAATTTCACTTTACAGTTTCTTAAATGGAAACTTTAAGCCCCATAAAACTTTTCAAGTATGCTTCACATAAGTTTTACGTTCAATACTATAACTTGACCGAGATAACTTTTTCGTTTTATGAAAAATCTATACTTCCTTAAGCCGATGCAATAAGGTTCGAATTTGTATGTTTAGTAGATGTGTGGATGCAGTATTGTGTTGGTAAATGTGTAAAGAGGCGTTAAATATAAGTTAGTCGTACTGCGAATAGCTGTAAAGAGTTGTTCGTGTGTTAAAGCATCATCTATGCTCTTTTCGTATGCATTTTATGATAAGAGGACTTGTGCAAGTTCTTTTCAGATTTCTCGGAACTTACATTTATTTCAGTTAATAGGAATTATTTATTTTAAACAAGTTTTTTATTACTAAGCAAAATAAACAAAGCAAAGTTAACCACCTGATGATGGTAAGCAATTATCGGTGTGTATAAAATTCGTAATACAAGTAACGTCACTTGTGATAAACTTAACTTAATCTTTAATAATTATAGACTAAAATAGGAGAGAAATTTCTTACAACATACATTCTCGTTACGTAATAATTACAAACGGACAGTTTGCATTAACACAACAATGCACATTCGCACATTTGTGAGATCTACCAGCTTGATAGCTTAGGAAACGCAATAACACTAATGCGTAGCCGTAAAATGACACTCGATCGCAATTAGCGATAGCTTCAACGGACTAGGACTGCGAAGGACAGTGTTTCTAACAGGCCTATTCTGGACATCGTTCGATATTTTAATGACTGACGTATAAAAAGAAAAATGGTACCAATATTCTATACAAAGCAAATTTCTAATAATTATGTACCTTCTGTTTCTGTTGTGTCTATGCTAAGCATGCATTCAGTTCTTGGTGTCTCATTTCTTAACAAAGGCTCCAATAAGAGTTCAGCGGATGTCCACGGTGGGTCCTAAGTCAGCTCCTCAACCAGACGACTGACGGCGTTATAAATCCACCGTTAAAAATATAAATAAAACAGATGTATTTATGACTTTGTTTTGTTTTAATAGGCTCAAAAAAACTAATATTGATGATAATTTGAAGAATAAGATATTGGCGCAGGTACCATGTGCCCCGGCCCCCGTGGATCTTGAAGTGTAACGACTCCTCGACTCTTTTAAGTTTCTATTCTCTAATTTTTTCTTTCTTTAATATTGTGATTATGTTATTCAGTCATGGACGGCTGTTGATGCCCATTGCAATAATGGTGTCATATTAATTATATTTAGTTTGTATGTATCGTATAAAACAAAAGAATTATTTATGTAAGCCGTTCGAATTAGTAATATTAGTGTAGTAGTAGTTAATATTAGTGTTTTTTTTTTGGCTGACTATATATTTTTAAGAAATGACTAATGGTTTCTTTAAGCTATGAGATAACCCCACGATTCCTTGCAAGATGCAAGGGGGGAGAAAAGTTTTACATTCCTAAAAATGTAATTGCCATTGCGCCCCCTACAGATAACTGTTTCATTCTTATTTGCAGTAATACAGGGCATATGCTTACGTACATTTCAGACCGTGTATACCTAATTTAATAATGGCTAATTTCTTGTAAGTTTTGATGTGTTTTATAATTATAATAATATTCACAGACATATTACACCTGACATTACAGAGTGATAGTTAATCGCGAAATATCGAACGGTGTCGATAATACGTCCCAGTTCGACACACGTGTATGACAAGATCTTATTGTTACAATACAATGTGGAACGAAAGCGATCCTATCTGCATACGTTCAACTTGCTTGTTAAAGGCCTGGTTGGGACCTATTTAACTTATTTATACGATTTTGATTGTATTGTTAGTTAGTAAAATATGGAAGTTTAAAATAATTAAAGGTAAATACGTTGTACGTGTTTAATTTAGTGAGAGCTGAAGGAAATACGGTTAATCTCACGTGTGTCTCTTACTAATATTATATATTATAACTTAAATAAATAAATTATCACTATGAATATTTGTGAGGATGGATGGATGAATGTTTGTTACTCATTCACGCAAACACGGCCGGACAGATCTAGATGAAATTTGGCACAGAGATAAATTTCCAATTATCCCTACCGGTAGGGATAGATGGAAACAATTACATCTATCACTACCAGTAGGGATGTATCGGTAGGAATATGGAACAGGCGAAATATAGTCTATAATAGCACATAGGTTACTTTATATCCCCGAAAAATGGACGGTTACCGTGGATTGGATTTCATCAAAACTTAACAGCTAGTCCTTTGTAAATAGAAAATGTTTTATAAATAAAAAAAATATTGAGACATATAAGAATTGTCTAGAGCAAAAAGTCGTTACTTGTCCAAATTTTGTAGGAATTGAGAGTTCTTAATTAAATACCAAAGCATATTTACTGCGCACATCCGGCCCGTAATGACTGTTTAGTGCATCAAGAACTTCAGGGAACAACATGGTAATATTGGTACCATGGTTGGTTGGTTGTTTGTTTGGTTGGTATATATTTTCTTTTTCGTTATCCTTCTAGAACATAAATAAAATAACTCAAAAGTTGCATAATTACATTACAAAGTTTTAGCAGTTTCGGCATAAAATCATTTAGGTATAACTAGTCACAAATTAAGTAGAACCTGTACATGGAAACCAGACTGCTGATAAACATACTTATATATTTCTAAATACATATTATAGATATATTACACCAAACACAGAAAAAATTATCGTGCTCATCACACAATTATTTGTCCTGGGTGGGAATCGAACCCACGACATCTGGCTCAGTAGTCAGGAACACTAAACACTAGACTAACAGGCCAGTTAACCAACCTAATTATTCTAAGAAAATGACATATAATCAGCGAAGACCTACTCGTATTATTGCTTACCACAATGTGTGGTAGGTACAAAAAAAATAGTTACACAAGCACTCAATCGAATATGTTGATAACGTATGTACACAAAAGGATATCTAATACTCAACTCTTACAAAAGCTATCAAGATTCAATCTACAATGTATATGCAATCATGTATATGTTCCATTTAGGTTACAATAGGCACCGTTAGTCGTTCCACTTACGATCAAAGTCAGACCCAATTACTTTCTTACGTTCTCTAGCCCGCTTTAATTGCATTACATTCAATTAATATCACCATTACATTGTTTACAAATACTTGTTGCACCCGGGGGCAATGGTGATACATTTGCTGTAAGGAAAAATTCCTACTGAACTTACAATTTGCACTTGCTCACATGAATGACAAAATTGACGGAGTAGATATATAACGTAACTTATCTTCTCGGGGAAGATACGGGAAAGGAAAAGCGAGACAGTGAGCGAGAATGTAATACTTACATATGTCTACTATGCCTACTGAAACTAAGCTGCTCAATTTAAGGCAGGTCCTCCACATTACGGCTGTGTACTGTAGTAGTATGTATACTGGCTGTTAGATAAACATCTAAAGGTCTTACGGAAGTTCAGTTATACTCTCAGCCATAGGCCACTGACTTAAGACGTTAAGACCCTGAGAGTACGTCATCGACTTCCATACATTGCCATATTATACATCCAACAGATGGCCTTTAAGTTAAACTTTCTAATTGAGAAGATTTTTTTTAAGTTCTACAAATTTTAGGACCGTATTTTAATCAGGATGACGACACCTATTTGTGTATCATTCACTTTAAAATAATTGTTAACAGTTAGCCACAAACTGTTTGTTTAGTAAATATTTGCCTTATCAGTAACATTATGTAATTATATTTTACAAATGTATGTTGCAGAAACTCGTATGATGAAATAATATACAATCAATTAAAACATTAATTTAAAAGTAATATGTTACGCTCATGACTCATGAGTCTCATGACTTTCAAATTGATTTTTTAAAGTTTTGTAATTTTATTATTATTAATATGAAGCTTATAGATTACATTATTATACGTTTTAACTAGTCCTCCTAATCTCATTTTGATCTTATGCTTTGCAATTTGTTTTCCTTATAGGGTTATAGGCAATGGGTGTGGCTCATGTTGAGTATTTGGGTCATTGAGCGCGGACAGCTCCCTATCAGCTTACGTCAATCTACACTCAACTGGCCCCAAAAATCTGCTATTTAGTTTATTTCTCACTACAAACATTTACTTACAAAAATGTTGCAGTGAAGCCATTATGCTTCGGCTCGACCGGAGTGATACCACGGTCTCACAGAAAACCGGCAGTGAAGCAATGATTACGTTGTATTTCGCCTAGTGAGTGAGGTGACCGGAGGCCCTAATTCTTCCTTCTCCCGTGCACTATTCATACCCTTCCCTTTAAAGGTGGGCAACGCACTTTTGACTCTTGAGTTGCAGGTGCTCATGGGAGACGGTAGTCATTTACCATCAGGTGACCATTCATTTTTGAAAAATAGCGTAATACATCCATATATATGTTTATACATGTGTGTGGTGGTTGTGGCGATTTGTAAATAGTTGACCATGCCCTCTCTATAAGTTGGAGGCATGTATCTCAGAAGACATTGTTCTATTATCTGCCATGAGAGTTTAGTCCAATTAGTGATCGAGTCTAATTTTTTTAACCTTAGAAAGATTATATTATCTACGCATGATTTATTTATGTGTTCAAAATATTGGTTACTTCAATGCAAAATGTGTCGTCATACTTGTCACCATTACGTAAGTGATACAATTTTTTTTATATTAGGTAAGACAATAAGATACAAAATGACGTATGAATATATTTTAAGTGACCTTTAAGGTTTTAAAGAAATGTGTATTATTTTTCATTATTTATTTTTATTATATTACTTTTATTTTTATAGGTATCTGGACACTACAGTTTAATGGGGGGATATGCTTAACACTTTAGCTTATGAACCATATCACTTGACAAGGACAGTGTGAGTACCTTAAGTCCTTAAAAATCAAGGTCACACTGAAATGAGTGTTTTTACTTATTTTTGTATTTTTGCTTTAGGTAGATAAAGTTAGATATCAAATTGTATTGCTTCTTGCGTTATGATATAAATGAAATAAGATATAGAGCATAAAAACTAAAATATTAATGAATTCAAAATATCAATATTTCTCTGGTAAGATGTATAGACGATGTAATAAAAGTAAACGTTAAATAGGTATTTATTAGAATATATTGAACATAATCGACTTTATTAACAGCTTGACATACCAGAAATGTATCATAATTCACTAAGTTATAGTCACTTGACCGTGTCGGTCTAAAGTATAAGCGATTTGCTGGCATACATGCACAGATATAATTTAAATGCCGCTCTTCCACAACTAGGGTAATGACTACCTTAGATGATTTTTGCAATACTACAGGAATCATGTCGTGTTGCGCAAAATAAAGAAGTTCTTGCACATGCACTGTCAAGAAAGCAAAAAATGAGGTGATGTCCACGCCCATGTTGTACCTACACAACGTCCACCATTGTCAGGGTATTCAGTCTTGAAGACCACTACGAGATTCCAAGCGCATCAGACGCTTTCTTTATTTAAAAAGAGCATTAAAATAATTTGCCGAGCGATACATATTACAAATATATATAAATATAGATTTGAGAAACATTTACTTTAAAAACAAGTATTTTTTTGTACCGTAAGTCTCATATTACTAGTATTCGTGTAAACTAAATATTTGTGTAATAAAAAATAAAATAAATTAAATCTCTTTCACAGTTGCATGAAGTCAATCCACATGTTTTATGTGTTAACGTAACTTATCAGTTATGGAATACATCTTCAAGTTGTCACGCTAACGGTACCACTTCAATAGCATAAGCTTTTAACTTGGACCACACAAAAGACGAATGTCCGCCTGGGGCCGGTCCCCGACACCATGCATCATACATCTAGTAATTGTTGCCTCTAGTTCCTGTTCTCTCCTGTACTGGTAGACTTGCCCTTAGGTCTGTGATTAATCTTATACACCTAGTTACAGCTATTAAGGATTTGATAGAATTATGCTCGTTTTCATCTGACACTTATGAGTTTTCATCCACTTGAAGATAAAGGTGGTCAGCAATTACACAGATAGTTTTGAGTCCATCAGTTATATTTCAATAGCAGCCCCATAAAGATCATAAATTTAATATTTTAAACACATCCGACTCAAAAAACCCTTCAACGATTATAAAAGAGCTGATGATCTTTAATAGGCTGAACAGATTTTCTTTTATTATATCTAAGAACACTCTCAATCAAGTCACCTTTCAAACAAAAAAAAACGCACTTAAATCGGTCCATTCGTTTGGGAGCTACGATGAAACTTATAACATCCATCTCTAAGGATTCAAACACAAACCATTAGAAGTGAAAATCGATAAAAATACTGTCCTAGGTCAATTAAGTTAGAGTTGATATTTACGTAGCGAGAATATTATATATATTAATGATTTCGTATTAAAATCGCTTTTTTCCAATTTCAATCATATGAAGCCTATTTTTTTATGTTATTACTTGAGTAAAACGTTACAGCTGTGTTTTCATTCAATAAAATATCGTCGCATTAATTTGTATAAACAGGCTGTAGGAGAAATCCCGCTTAAATTGAAGCAAAGTACCTACTTTGCTTAGGAGGAAGCACGTACCTACGTGCCTACCTCTTATTGAATATAGCAAATAAAAATAAACATATTGTTCTACTTTATTTCCTATGAGCATGCTCTCCAGATCCTATAATATCATAAAGGCCTCTATACTGCCAACAGAGAGTAACTTTTTCCTACATGTTTGTGAAAGTAATAAGAGATAAAAGTTGTCCCAATAAATCAATCAATAAAGAAATCACTCAACGAGGCCACAAGACATACGTTAAGGACAAATTATTTCGACTAGAAAAAGATAAATAAAGCTTCCCCTTTGCCGAATAAACGGCAATAAATCGACATGCCCTTATGTCAACAGCGTATTAGTGAATACGGAAGCACCACTATTACACGACCTCCGAACATTTACAACAACCATAGTAACTAAAGTTCAAGTTAAACCTGTCGTGTTAAGCCCTCAGATTTGTCGCGAGTAAATCACGCGAAAAATCCAACGGTAAACGTCTATATCCGCTTTTCCCACACATTTTCGCGTTTCCCTCTCTCATGTGCTCACTTAATATGATGGTGTTTGCCCTTTTCCCCCATACTACAATCTTTTAACTCCATCAAGCCATTGTAAACTTTAGTGTAACCGTTTAAAGTCCGATTCAGAACGTAGAAGAAAAATAAAAATGCACGTTCTTTTTTCGAAAATTTTATAGATCACTTGCTTCAACCTAATGTGTATCAGGATTAGGTTTATATTTTCAAGGCAAAAAATGACTTTTGAGCCTTTTTTCCATGTAAAGGAAAGTTGGGTGACATTGTTACACAGTGTATTGCACATTATTAGGTGATTGAACGATACTTAACTGGTTGAACGACAAGTTTGATAAGGAGCCCTCGTGTGGATCAAGCCTTAGGAAGTTATCTATAAATTGTATGGGCGTAACGATGTGGTGAATTTTTGTTACAATATATTATTCAATATAAAAATCGCTTGAGAATGTTTTATCGGTGATTTGTTTGGTTTTTATTGAGTTGTTAAATATGGTTTCACAAGGGTTATTTAAATATACATATATAGGAGACAAATGTATAGGAGAAGACAAGATTTTTGTTTAATTTCAGATAGGCAATTAACGATTTTTGGTACATTACATCCAAAAGAACCTTGTATGGAGTTCCATCTCCATAATCCTACTAATATTATAAACGTGAAAGTTTGTGAGGATGTATGGATGTATGGGTGTCTGTTACTTTTTCACGCCAAAACTACTAAACCGATTGCAATGAAACTTAGTATGTAGATAGCTGAAGACCTGGATTAACATATGTGCTACTTTTTATCCCGATATTCCCACGGGATCGGGACTTACGCGGGTGAAACCGCAGGGCGCTGCTAGTACCTATACATGACAAATTGAAATTATAAACACACATTTTTGATTATTAACTCATGATATGACATGATAGATTAACTCTTTATTGTACAAAACATAAGAAATTATACAAGACTGCATATACATAATCTTACAAACTATAAACCTTGTACAATTGGCGGCCTTATCGCGTTCTGCGATCTCTTCCAGGCTACCATTGGATGGAAAGAGAGTTTATGGATGGCAAGAGGAGTTGCAGTGTATAGTTGGTTAAAAATGATATCATATTATATATTACACATATGTTTTCACATACATAAGTTTAACTCTATATATATACACAGATTATTATATACATATATACACAAATAAATAAATATAGGTGCACACATATGAATGCACAGATATCATGAACCTAACCACTCAACAACTAAGGTAGTGCTTCTTTATTCGTTTTTTGAAATTGGGAAGTGTTTTTGCGAGCCTGATGGACAGTGGCAATGCTTCTTACATCATCTAATCACCTGAAGAGATTACCGAACGGGATTAGGCGGATAAGTGTACAATAATACACGATATCCTAACTAATAGTATAAATGCGAAAGTCTTTAACATAGGAGAGCCATGCTTCGGCACATGTGGGCTGGCTCGATCGGAGTGATACCACGGCCTCACAGAAGACCGGCAGTGAAGCAATGATTTCATTGATTTTCACCGAGTGAGTGAGGTTATCGGATGCCCTTACCCTTCCCTCTCCCCTCCTCTACCCCTCTTTCTACTTTCCATTACTCCTATATTAAAGGTTGGCAACGCACTTGTGACTCTTGAGTTGTAGGTGCCGATGGGTGGCAGTAGTCATTTACTATCAGGTGACCCGTCTGCTCGTTTGCCCCCTATACCATAAAAAGAAATTGAGTTCGTTTGTTACACTTTCACGCCAGCGAACGTCATGATCGTAGCGTATCGTCAAGCTGTACCCCTGACAACATATTATGTGCAAAATATCTCCTCACTATATAAACATTATATTTAATTTAACTTTTATAAATTCATAATTGCTATCACCGTTAAAGGCGCCACTCTATTAAGTATTTTTTTTTTAATTTGCACGACAGATTACATAGTAAGTTTTTACTCCACGTACCTATACAACGAAATGGTTTTTAAATTAGTAGCACGACACTTCTTGCATGACTAATAAAAAAACTACAATATACTTCTACATGTCATTCAAAACTTACTATCTAAATCATCCATCACATTTTGCGGTCAGCTCTCTATTATAACTTGCATTTTATAATAGTCTTACTAATCACATTTCTCCGAAAACATTTCAATGTCCAAATGACTTTATGTCGATTAAATTGTTTTTTTTTCAACTCGATTATCATTGTAATTATTTAAGTGAAACATCAGATCAACATCACTTTGCTTTACTCACTTCTCAGCTATTGAGTACTGGTAACTATTTTATTTTTGTCTCACGCGCACCGGTATATATTAAATACTTACTAAATATGACTATTACCTACCTACCATACCTATTACATAATCGCGTTAATTTTTAATAATTTATTTATTTTACATAGCCATTGTTGCAATACATTGGAACCTTGCCTCCTGCGGTAGGTGATTACCTGTGTTACAGGAGACAGTGTCTTCATTAATTTTGTTAATTAAGCTATACAATAAAAAAACAGTTACGAGTGTGTGTGCGTGTTTGCCGTACATATACATATGTATACCATGGATCGAGGAAGTTTAAAAGTTAGTATTCTATTATTTCTGATAGAAGAGTCGCCAGAGCTTTACGAGATGGGAAATAGACACACCGGTGACCCTTCTATATCAGACAGCATATACTTTTTTAATGTATTTGTATATGTAAGTTACAGGTACCTTAATATGATCTCTGACTTGCAATCGAGTGGTTGTGTGTTCTAATATACCACCAATGCGACTCCACATTAAACATATACAACATAAAATATTTTTAAACTCACAAATCTACAACGTAGGTACTGGTAAAACTTTCTAAACATATCGCCATTTAAATTTGCATGTACAAACTTATTGGTACAAGTGAACACACTTGTAGTTCTTGTAACAAGTTCAATATATATTTTGCTGTAGATAGTAGGTACAAATTAACACGTTCCCAGGCGCTATATTGTTGTGGAAACGCATACGAAGCGAAAACATTGTTAAGGTGTTTGCTTACTAGTTTTAAAAACGCTGTGACCTTAAAGCATGTTTCAGGTTTGGCTTATAAATTATATGACTATCATGGTTAAGCACCTAGAATTACCTTATGATAAAATGTAACAGCAATTATTTTTTAATAGTTTTTTTTTTCAAGACAACTCCCGCATTAGGAATTACTCCTGTGTCGCGGGGGACTTAACAAACATACAAACAACGGACACAAAGAACACCCAGACTCAGGTGCTCAGGTGGGAATCGAACCCACGACCTGTAGCATAGCAGTCAGGGTCGCTAACCACTAGGCATACAATTATTCCTCATTATATTTGATTAATAATATGACTTTTTCAAGTTGTAAATGAAACATACCTAAAGCGTATCAAAGCAACATTTATGAAATTCCTACTCACATCAGGAGAACCTTGTAAAGGACACACGAGGTTATTTCTCGCTACAGTCTCCGTTAAGTTGTTGAACTTGTAGATAATTCCACCTTGAAAGTTGGCAATTGCGTTGGTAAGAGTTGTGTTGAAAACAAAGGCGGGATTTGCAATCTCATTTTGTGAGATGATACACGCCTAGCGCTTTTATAAGATGTACTAGATGCCAAATCGAGGTGTTGAACAGAGCAAGGCAATCGAGTGAGGTCAATTTATTGACATTATGGCATTATAGCATTAAAACAGGTAAATAATAGATTGTTTAACATCGGGGACGATGTTTAATTAAATGTTTGTTTGTATTTTATGTAGGTTGATACTAGTAGATTCTTAATTTACAGTCAATCAAAGTGCAATGTACAGTCTTCTTAACCAACGCAGTTAATTCCACATTTCGATTAATAGCAACACGCGGTTACAACGCAACTACGGCGTCCCGCTGTCGCGCGCGCCTCTCTCCTTATTAGTATTGTAATACCAAATCACATATCATTGCGACATGACGTATGGACGCTTGGGGCTTGTATTTTGTGTATGTTCAGTAATAAAATTATATAGACTACTAACTTTCCCACGCAGCTACATTTACGTTATTCTAAAAGTATATCAGTCTTAGGCTTACAAACTCTTCTTGTACAAAAAAAAATTTAATTCATTTCTCACGTGCTGCATGAAGAACTACTAAATCAAGAAATTGGCCATAATATATGTAATATAATTTTGTATATTTACGCCTGTATTTATCTTCGGAGGAGTAGAAAGAAGTGCATTACACCTATATATTTCGTTCCATGTAATGGGACTGAGGCTATTGCGGTTTATCGGACAAATGAGAATTTCCTAAATAAGAACTTGACGGATATGGAAACCGAGCCCATAACTGACGATCCTACAAATCCTAGATCCTTTTGCTACCAAAGCAACGAGACAGTCTGAGGTTTACTTTAATTCTTAAATTAAATTTAATTGGATTCTTATGAGCTGGAGAGCGGTTGGTGGTTCCACCATATTCGAAATTTCGAATTTACTCACATTGCACGATTCAAAGGGAATTAGTGCAAAAAATCTGATTGATAGACTTTATTTTATAAATTTATTTAAAAATCTGTTTTTTTAACTAAATAGAAAAGTTAAAGATCAACAAAATGTCACCACAACAATAGGTTGCTTCGTAGAAAGTAAAACAAATGTATATATTTAAATATTACGTGTCACGTTGCTTGCTATAAACTCCTAAATGAACCACCTTAATGAAATTTTGTACAATGTGTGCAGTTTGGTCCAACTTGAAAGATAGGATAGTTTTATATCAATTTATGGCCACAATTTTTTTTTTGCGACACAGCTTCGCGTGGCCGGCTAGTAAAATATAAAAATAAATAATACCCTGTTGCAAATAGGTAAGATCGCTTTATGCCTCGGAAGCCACCCCTTCAGAGTGGTAGACATACGCCCTCGCACCCATCGATTCGGGTCTTCCTTCCTGTGCCGAGCAGTTAAAACCTGGAACTCACTACCAGCGCACGTGTTTCCGTCCCACTATGATCCCGGGTCCTTTAAGCGGGGCGTGAAAAAGCATCTCACTAGGCCGCCATAGTGCTGGTCACCATGCTGCACTGTCCCTGTTCGCAGTGAGGATGGTGACCACCACTCTTGGATTCTGCTTGTGCTTTCCATCAGGCAGGGCAGCGTCATTTTGGCAGCTCAAATATAAAAATAAATAAAAAAGAAAACAATACCAATGTCGATCTATAACCGCTCGTTTCCAAGTAGTTGAGTGTGGGTTGATTAAAAAGGTTACCAATATTTTCCACAATGTCAGCAAAGTAAACAATGCCATATATACCTATAGACCTCATCAAAGCAATGGATATCCAAGTTCCGACCAATACAATATCTCTCAGTGTAACCCAATGGCGTGATGATTGAAATTTTTCATTTATAATAAATTTGCCCATCTATCTATATCTCCAAACGTCGGTAGCTGTGACGTCATTCTCGCTTTCCTAACACCAACATAAACAATTATAACATATAACAGTAACACTAAGATTTCCATTAAGCGCAACAACAGCTCGTTGTCCGGAACGAAATGCCAAGCGGCCTGTATCTCACCGCTGATCTAAGGCGGCGGTCGAATGCGAGAGGTGATGCAGCGAATTAAATAATTTGAATGTGGACTAACCTTATAAAACGGTGGATTAAGCCTGCGTCTAAAATGAATTCGTTTTCTTCTGCGTGGATTATTGCATCGCCTTGTGTACCCTGTCTTAAATAAATTCCAAATTTCAGTCGTCTTTTAGCTATCTAGCTCGCACGTCCTTTAGAAACTAATGGTGTTTTACATGAAGGCAGTTCGGATACAAGCGCATTTCATTTAATTTTTTGTACTTACCCACGCTATAACGATTGAAATTTCTGGTGCTAGTGGCTTTGTTGGTATTTGGTTGGTTAAGTGCAAAAAATATACCTACATAGACGTGGTGATTTAAAAAACAAATCCATAAGTTATGTTACTAATTACTATTAAGAAAAACTATAATAACACTCAAGTATGATTTTTTGATCCTCCAAAATGAAGTGATGACTCCAAAATGACTGGCTTCTTGGCCTAGTGGTTAGTGACCCTGACTGCTATGCTATGCTATGTTCTTTGTGTCCGTTGTTTGTATGTTTGTAAAGTCCCCCGCGACACAGGAGTAAATCCTAATGATCCGATTCGCCTCGGTCTACCCTAATGTGTCAATTTGAAAACTGAATTTTATGTAATTAAAGTACATTGGCATGAGTGTGTATGTTTGTATGTAAAGTTTTCAAGAGGATCTTCAAACTAGTAAAATTGTACGATTATAAATTAAATGAGCCTACTACTAAGATTTCTTAATGGCCATTAAACAACAATAAATCACCGCCCCAGAAAGTATCAGTGTACCCACAGCTCTATATAGTCAAATCAAGCCACCGGTACCAATAAAAAATTGTATTAACCTCTAGTATGCGTATGGTCCAAATCAAAGGTCATATCATTATAATTTGTTGTGTACGTGACCAGCCAAAATGGCCGACAATCTCGGCTAGTAATTCGAAATTTCTATTCTCTTGTCGTAATAAAATCATGCGCACACGCATGGCGTCTCCGTCGTTCTAAATTTAAATTGTTTTGTTTTTTTTATGACTTTTTGGTGCATCTGATATGATATTAAAGTAGGTTTTATGCTTAGTTTTCTATAAAACGTAAGTAGATAGGTATACAAAAGCTTTAAATGCACGACATAATATAACAAATTACCTATAACAATGACACTTGTGGCTGATAGGTCTAAATACACAAATTATTTTTCCAAAGTAACTTCCCACGAGACTGGCAGTATTGCCATGCTAAATGAAAACCAAGAAAATATCTGTGCCTTTAGTATTAGTTTTTATAATTTACGTTTATGATTGATATTATCGATCAAAGGATTTAACGGCGTGAAATACATAATAATATTATGACGTTTTCTTTAGTGAAAATCACAGCAAAATATAGCCCAACCCGACTTTGCCCAGATAATGTGTCAATCTATGACACATTATCTGGGCAAAGTCGGGGTGATGTATCAGAACGTATAATTTTCAAAAAATCTAATACATTACATTAAAAGTAAGCCAATTTTCGATGATCACGTATTAATAAACATTTGAAAGGGGCTGGTGTAACTCCCACAGTCAAATCATGACATTTCAGTTTCAACATGTTGACATTTTCATATCAATCTGATAATCAGTTTTGGCACTCGTGAGCCGCATACGCGTCATTTAAACATAACGATATAATAAGTGCACATACGGATTAGAATTATGAGATGAATTGCACTGTCAACTACTTACAAACTAATCAAATATGGTTTCCGTAATCCCTGCTAGTTAAATCAAAGAGCAGTGATTAAAATTAAAATTTATGAACATAAGAATTGTAAATTTAAAAATGAATAACCTATATTATACATGTTATTTTAGAATGTTTTATGCGCGTATTTTTAACAAATTATGACAAGAGATCCCTATCGCATTCGTTGTCATCTTTATTTCATTCAACTATTGAACATGTGTGTTAGAATTAGGACTCCGACGGGTCACCTGATGGTAAATTACTACCGCCGCCCATGGGCACCTGTAACTCAAGAGCCACAAGTGCGTTGTCGCCCTTTAAGGTGGGAGTAGGGGTAGCGAGGGAGGGGGCGGAGAGTGGGAATAGGGGAGAGGGGGTTAGTGGGGAGGAAAGGACGGGAATAGGGAAGAGGGAAGGGTTAAGGCCTTTTTTTTTTTTTTTTCCGCGTGTGGAAACCCCCTCGGGCCGTCACCCCACCAGGGTTTTCGGTGGGGCGGTGTGTCGGAATCGAAAACCACACGGTGTGCCGTACTGCGCCTAAATTAGGAGGGATCCGGGAACAGCTTTTATTAAGACATCCGGACCCCCCCTAGCGCCTGCCCGCAAAAGCGCAGGCACCATCTTCGGGTAACAACCTCTCAATTAGGTGACGTCCAGGCACACGCAGACGCCGCCTCCTCGCGGGGGGCCACTATAGCGGGTGGAAGGGAAAACCCGTCCCGACCACCCGCGGCCACACTCAGGGCGGCATGAGGCGCTGGAAAGCGCGCCTCCGCCGCCCGGTTCGCCGGCGGCGAATTAAGTCCGAGTGGAGATCGTCCTCCCGGACCCGTTCCGCCGCCTCCTTCTGCGAGATGACGTCCTCACAGAAGGTAGCGACCGCGGTAAAATTCCTGTCGCTACCGGCCATGGAGCGTATGACGGCCGGTAGCGAGAGATCCCCTCCGATGACTGCAGTGAGGGCCCGACGCTGCGTCGCCCAGGCGGAGCAAACCGCCAGCGTGTGCTGAGCCGAGTCCTCACTGCAGTTGCAGTGGTGACAGGCGGGACTCAGTTCCCTCCTAGCGACCGAGTGCAGGTACTTCCCGAAGCACCCGTGCCCGGAAAGAACCTGCGTCAGTCGGAAGGAAAGGGTCCCGTGCTGCCGCCCTGCCCACTCGACGATGACCGGCTGGAGCGCCTCCACGGCGGCAAAGCCAGCACGTGGAGCCTCCAGCCGGGACGACCAACGAGCCATGGTGGCTCGGCGAGCGGCCTCACGCCATTCGCGTACCTCTTCGGGCGGGGGCCGACTGCCACTTTCCGCCCGGAACTCAGCCGTTCGCCGATATACTTCGGCGAGCACTTCCGCCTCCAAATCCCACGGGGGAGTCCCGGCCAACGCGCACGCCGCCTCCGTTGACACGGTGCGGTATCCGCGTATGGCTCTAACCGCCATAACCCTCTGAGGGCGCCAGAGGCGCGCCCTATTCTGGGCGGTCAGAGCCTCCGCCCACACCGGTGCACCGTACAGTGCCATTGACCAGACAACCCCCGCGTACAGCCGTCTCGTAGCGACGCTGGGTCCACCCAAATTGGGCAAGAGTCGCCCAAGGGCGGACGCAGCGCCGACCAGCCTTGGAGCAAGCTGCAGGAAGTGCTCGTCGAAGCGCCACCTACCGTCGAGGATCAGGCCCAGATATTTTATGTGGGCCTGAACCGGTACGAGGACCGAGTTGACCTCGATAGAGGCGCCAGGGGGTGGACCACGACGGGGCCCATGAAATAAAAGGGCCTCCGTCTTATCCAAGGCCACCCGCAAACCCAGCGCCTCAATGCGCCCGACCACCAGAGAGACTCCCCTGGCCAGGCACGCCGCCTCCTGAAAGTTCATTCCCCGGGCTGTGACCAAGGTGTCATCGGCGTAACAGATTACGCCAAGCCCGGGGGGGAAGTCGCCTCGAAGGGCCCAGTCGTACCCCATGTTCCATAGGAGTGGTCCAAGGACAGACCCCTGCGGAACACCGCACGACATGGGCCGACGACTCAAAACTCCATCTCGGTCCTCGTACATGACGGTACGCTCCTCTAAATAGTCTGCCACTAGCCGCCTCAGGTACCCTGGCACTCCATGATAGTGGAGTGCTTCCCTGATGCAGCTGAATGGCAGACTGTTGAACGCGTTGGCGATGTCCAGCGACACCGCCAACAGCACGCCGCCACAGCTCACTACCTCTTCAGTCACAGCCCTCAGGCGCAACATAGCACCGACCGTCGAACGCCCCGCTCGAAAACCGAATTGGGCGTCCGACAAATCGGGGCCGACCTCGCACAGGTGCCGGACGATGCGGGCAGAGATGACCCTCTCAAACAATTTACCCGCCTCGTCCAGCAGCACGATGGGCCTGTAGGCCGCGACCGTGTCGGTAGGCCGTCCCGGCTTCTTTAAAAGGACCAGCTTCCCGCTCTTCCAGCAGTCAGGGAAGCGCCCGGACGCCAAGCAAGCGTCGAACACCTCCCTGAGGCGGTCGGACATGTGGTCGAGGGCGAGGGCCAAAACTCGGGCAGGGATCCCGTCTGGCCCGGGGGCGGTGTTCTTGGAACGGATCCGTAGAACAACCGCCCCTACCTCCGCCTCCGTGACGGGCGGAACACCATCCTCCTCGTTCTCCCCGTCGTCTCCGGCCAAGGGGGCCATCGACGGGGGTACGTGCTCCACCCGTTGCGGGAAAAGGCCCTCAACCACTTCCGGCAGGAAGCTGGGCTGGAGATTCTCCGTAAGGGGGGGGGGCCGACGCGCGGAGCTTCTGTTACGCCGCGCGATAGGGGCGACCCCAGGGGTCACGATCGAGACCCTCCAGCATCTCCTTTCTTTTTTCCTCTTTGGCGCGGCTAATGGCCAGCTTCAGAGTTTTCCGCGCATCTCGGTACTCCTCGTGAAGCCGGTCTTCCTCCCCATCTTCGCGGTGACGCCGCCGGCTGCGGGTGTAGGACCTCCGGGCACGAGTACAGGCCACGCGGAGGTCCGCCAACTCCTGGGACCACCAGTAGACCTCCTTCCTTGGAGGCCGACGACCTCGAACGCGGGGCATGGCCGCATCGCAAATCTGCGTAATCGCATCGCGAAAGCGGCCAGCCCCCATGTCTGCCTCCTCGGTCAGAGGCCGCGGAGACAGCCAAGAGTAAATAATGGCTGCCTCCTCCAGTAGGTCCCTATCCAACTTGGTAACAGCCCACCGCGGGAAGCGGGAAGAACGCCGCGCCGTGTGACCCCTTCTGGGGTCCTGGGTCCGGGAGAGCTCGAATCGGATATAGAGGTGATCCGAGAGCGTCTCAACCTCTTCCAGGACACGCCAGTTCCTTACTCGTGCGGCGAGAGCAGGGGTAGCGAACGAAAGGTCCACTATCGACCCCCCCTGCTGTCGCACGCACGTGTTGGCGGAGCCTCTGTTTAGGAGACAGAGGCCCACCGATGCCGCCCACTCCTCTACGGCATCACCCCTTGCGTCGGTCCTGGGGGAACCCCACGCAACGGACTTTGCGTTGAAATCCCCCAGCACGAGGACGTGCCCAGACGCTAGTCGCCGCATCGAGGTCTCCAAGTTATTTAGGAAAACCTCAAAGTCGCTCAGACTCCGGTTAGGGGAGAAGTAAACACCATATATGGTGACCCCCCCCCATTCGGCAGCAACATATCCATTACCCTTGTCTCTTAGCGACAAGGGCGGGGAATGAGCCACCGTGGGACCGACGACTGCCACGGAGCCGTCCCAGTCACCCAACCAGTTTGGTCGGGGAGGAACGTAATAGGGCTCCGCGGCTACGGCCACACCAATTGACCACTCTGTTATGGTTTGCAGGAATAGGTCCTGCGCACCGGCAGAGTGGTTTAGGTTCGTCTGGACAAGGAGGCTGGAGACTCGGTCCATTTATTGGATCATCTCTACAGCCTCCTCCATGGGCGCCAATGATGACGCACGAGTAGCATCGGAGGCAGCCTGGGTCGACTGGCTAGCCCCCGATGTTTGCTGAGATGCGCGGGGAGGCTTGCAGCCCCCCTGTCCCATCTGGTGATTGGCGGGCAGGTTACCCGCCGCACACGCTGGGCAGTGAGGGGCGGCGGAGCAGTCCGTCGCCTTGTGCCCTGGTTGACCGCAGCGGAAACAGAGTCCGCTGCAGTCAAAGCAACTACTGCACTTGACGCGGGTGTGTCCCGACGCTAGGCATTTAAAACACCTCATCGGTCTCGCCCCCAGAACTGTAATTCTGGCGTTCACGAAACCGACGAGGAGCCTGCCGGCGTCGTCCAGGATTTTGGCCGACGCTACGGGACAACTCACCCACACCGCGCCAAGGCCCCCAGGACCGGGACGGATCGTGCCAACCCTGATGTTATCCGCGTTGCATCCCGTTTTCTCCCGAATCGCAACGCGGACATCCTCCACTATAACAGAGTCATCCAGGCCCGAAATGCGCAGCTCTGCGCACTTGGTGGGCCTGGCGATCTTGACACCATCCGTTGTAGGGAATATTCCCCGCAGCTTCTCAGCAAATGAATCGGCTGCTTTCGCGCCTTCAGCCCCTGGGAACTCCAGTACTCGAGCTCCCGTCTGGGCGAGGCGCATTCTCACACCAGAGGCCCCGAACTCACCGGCAAGGCTATCGCGGGCCTTTTTGAATACGGCCGCGTAGGATAGCCCGCCGGTAGCCGCCTCCGGTGACACTGTGACCACTACGGCCGCCGTTTTTGGCGTCTGCAGTTTCCGCGACTTCTTATTGGCCACTGCCACTGATGACGGCTGCGGTGTAGAGGCCACCTTCTTGGTAGCCTTCTTACCCCGCGTTCGGGACTTTTTACCCCCCGTGACTACTTGCCACCCGTCCTTTGAGGGGACCGAGGCCGAGGGGTCAGATGTGGAGGGGCTAGGCACAGTTTTAGCACCAGAAGAGACTGCGGCGCTCGTCCCTTTAGGTGCCGGAGTGGGGAGCGCAGGGAATTCTGCTGCTGCTATAGCCGAGGCCTTAGCTGGTTGCCTGGCTTTTGTTGTCACCTTGGCCGGCCGCCCGGCCTTCGGCCCGGTTGCAGGGCCTGGCGCCGACGTCGCCGTCGCATAGGATACGGTCACGCGACCACCCGCAACGGGGAGTGGCGTCGTTACTGACGCAGCCCTCTTGTCCGCGGCAAGTGGCGGCCGAACGATGGGGGCCGGAGGCAGCCTTGCCTCCAGGCCCGCGAGGCGCCCGTCCATCATTCTCCACACTGCGTCAATAACTTGACGCAGGTGGGAATCCGAAACTTCGGATGGAGGGGGGGCGGGGGGAGCAGGCTGCGCCGCAACCAGACCCGGTGGTTCAGGGCACTCCGAGCGCGCACGAAACTGGGCAAACTGAGCGCTCAGCTCGGCAACCTGCTTCGTCAGGCGATCGTTTGACGCCGTAAGACGGTCGTTTGCCTCTTGTAGGCGAGCAACGTCCTCGATGAGGCTCTCAACGACCCCAGATACGGCGGAGGAGAAGTCCTTCAAGGCCCTGACAAACGAACCCTTCAGGTTGGTGGACTTGGTGGCCACTTTGTTTATAATGGCCACCGCCACGCTCGTCCTCTCCTTCAATGACACCGGTGTTTGAGGAACAGAACCCCCTTCCACCGGTGCACGGATCTTGACAAGGAGATCCGCGATCTCCTCCTCCGCAACAATCTCGCCCTCCGCACGAGCTCACGCATATGATGCCGACCTTGAAAAGGCAGATCCAGCCGAAGCAGGGATCGGTGTACGCGATCTCGATCGCCCTCTCTGGCTACTAGCCACTTTAGGCGGGAGCATATCTCTGGACGGTTCATAGTCCTCGTCTGTTGAGCGTCCTCGTTTTCGGCTCTCAAGATCTCGGAGCTCAACCTCCATATCCACAGCTTCAGGACTTTGGTTATCTGTTCCTGTGGATAGTCCGGCCTTGGAACGTAGACGCTCCGAAACTCTTCTGTTCCCAGGAGTCAGATTGACTTCTGGGAGCTCTTCCGATATAGGCGTTCTGAGTAAAACTTCCTCGTCGTTAGACGAGGTGTCCTCCGCCTTCTGACTCTCCACCCTCTTATTCTTCTCCCTCCTATTCACTTTCTCCTTCTTTTGTTCATCATTGTTTTTTGTTTTTAGATTTAAAGATTCCATTTTTAGACCCACGATTGGGGGAGAACTAAAGGTCGACCCGGGCAGAGATCCCCCAATACCCGGGCAAGCGTAGGTTTATGCCCAACCGAGGGGTCCGCAGTTGCCCCGGCTGGGAGTGCGCTTGCGACTGAACTACCCATCAGCCATGCATCCCCTGGTCACGCACTAGAACACGGGATTCGGGGTGATTTTTTAGAGAGGTTTACTGCCTCGCAGTCCAGGCGGCAAAGCCAAGACCCTCGTCCCCGATCGGAGTTGCGAGACATGACCACGACTCCTTTCGGGATTACGATATGCCGACGGTGGCAAGGAAACAAAATCTTCCCATGCCTGCTCGGTGGCAGTGTGAGTGCACGCCAAGCCCGTCCTTTTTCTCCACTGAGGACAGCGGAGAAACTCCAACCCATGGAGGGTCCCTCCTTCGTGATTTTTTACCGAGGTTTTCATCCTCATAGCTCCGAAGAGCGAAGAGCCAACAGAGGAATCGACAGAAACGCCCGCTCTGTTGGACTAAGCCTCGACCAAGTGGCCGAAGAAAAATGGCCTCCTCGTCTTACTAGAATATTAGCCGTTGGCGATGACGCCCTCCTCAAAAAACGGAGGAGGAAAAGGAAGCGTCATCGCCAACGTTTCCAGGGTGCACCACGTGGTGGTTTTCGAGACAGCACCCCGAAGGGTTAAGGCCTCCGGCAACCTCACTCGCGCGGCGAAAAGCAATGCAAGCATTGTTTCACTGCCGGTTTTCTGTGAGACCGTGGTATCAAGCGGAGTCGAGCCGGCCCATACGTGCCGAAGCATGGCTCTCCCACGTTAAAAAGGCATTTTTGAATCGAAGAAATCTTCTATAATTACTTCTGTCGACTTCTATGAATCTTTCCGTATTTTAAATGTGTTATGAAAGCTCTATAGAAAATAGTATGGGCTGCGGTAATCACTTAACATCCGGAGGATGTCATTCAAGTTTCATAAAACGTATTTTAAAATAAATATTTTGTTTATTTCGATATCGACATGTGAATAAATCCTACATAAGTTTTATCACTCTGATCTGAGTTTCGACTTCTAATTAGTAAACCGATAGCAATTTGCACTCAGTTGCGACACAAACATACGAACACACAAAATGTCAGGGCGAACACTGTTGGCACTCGTTGTGCTAATTAAATACATTGGTTCAGCTAGAACAATGGCTAGATTGGCTTTTATACAAATTGATTACGATATGTGTTTTGTTTTAGTTACAGTTTCAAACTGGTTCACAGTTTTAGTTGTTTATACTACCTAAGCTGTCACGATACGGCTCTTTCGATGGGAAGTAGCCTATGTTTACTGGCAACACCAGGTGGTGGCAGAATTAAAATAAAAAATACTCATGCAAGGACGATGGGACTCTGCCTTTCCGGCAAAAGCCAGCATAAAGAGTGACAGGTATGCGATCCTGGCTTTCTAGAGCAATTGCTAACACTTCTCAATCCATACGTATTAGCAATACTTTTTACCTTGCATTGCCTTCCATTCTTGCTTATTTTTCCCTTTTAAAATATTCCCATTTGACTGGCCTGTTTGTCTAGTGGTTAGTGACCCCGACTGCTGAGCCAGGGGTCGTGGGTTCGATTCCCACCTAGGACAAATAGCTGTGTGATGAGCACGACCATTTGCTCTGTGTCTAGGTGTAACTTATTTATAATATGTATGTATTTTGAAATATATAAGTATGTTTATCAGCAGTCTGGTTACCATAGTACAGGCTCTGCCTAGTTTGGGATCAGACGGTCGTGTGTGAGATGTGTAAAGTTATTATTATTATAGGAGTATTTCTGGTATACACGTAAAAAGTGGATTTTCATAAAAAAGTACAATAGAAGAATACTACGTAGCGAAAGGTAGCCTTTAGTAAGCCTTTACGGCAGTATCTCTAACTCCACTCTTTTTCCATTAGCATCTTCTTAGAAGAAACCATGAGCTTTAAGGGTTCATATTTATGGAATGGTAACTACTTTCGTTTTTATGCAACTTATTTTGCAGACATCCTGCCAATGATAAGCTGTCATCAGCTTTTATGACACTGGCAACACTAGCGATGTCACTTGTTCGAGGCCAACCGTATCCTCTTCCTCTATGCATCCGTACTCTACTTACCTGCAAAAAAAAAAGCCTTACGCTAAAAGTGCTGTCAGTAAGAGCGTTTTCTGTAAGGTCCAGTACCTTCTTCAAATCCGTTTCTAACAAAAACTGGATCGCAACAGTCAATAGTAAAAAGGTCTTTAAATATTATATTACGTAAAACAATACCTATTAGAGACGAAACATCAATCTCAATAGTTTGCCCTATACAGTCGAAGACAATCACCACAAAAGTTTCTCTAAATGATACGTATACTGTATAATACGGACACTGCCGTACCCTCCCAACATTACCGGAGGTAATGGCACACAAAACAGAGAATTACTACAATAATATGTTATTATTGTGCGACACAAGTTATCTGATCCGTATTATTTATCTGTGGTCGGTATGTGCATGACAATTTTATAGATTATTTCAATGGCCATGCATAGAAATTGTAGTATATGGTAGAGTTTAAGATGCTTCATATTTTATTTTATATAGTGCATCTTTTGGTTAGAACTCCTTGGTTTGGATAAATGTCAAATCATCATCATTATTGTCATTTCAGCCGTAGGTCATCCACTGCTGGATTTAGGGCTATCTCAATGGTTTCCAAGAGGACCATTTGGAAGCGGCTTGCTTTCATTGATGACCTGCGGATTTTTACAAAGTCATCCATCACTCTTGGTAAAAAATACTATAAATATTTTTTAACAAAATTGTAGTCATCCGGATATGATGTTCCTTAATGTGCCTATAATGTAATCTAGACGAGGTCTACAGGTACCATAACATTACATCTACAGATAAAGTTAGAAAAAAACGTTCACACATAATATATAAATACATGTATACTTCTTACCAACCAGTCTATTACACTTATCTTTGAAATAGATAACGTAAAATATTTTAATAATAACCGAAATTTTATCTAAAATGTTTACATATGCTACATATCGCAATAATCCTACGCGCGGGCGACCTCTCCCTTTTGTCCGAGACATGCGCAGCTCACCGCACTGCGCTCGCGCCGATACTCTCTCCGTGTTTTATTGTTTCATATGGATAGAAGCATAAAGTGGTACGTTTTATAAGCAGTTCATAATATTTGTGGTGGAAAATTGAATCGGTTATTTTCAATAAGAATTAGGAATGCTATAGATTCCTGTACAGAACACGTTCACAAGTATTTTCAATAAAAGTGTTTTTTTTTTTAATTTAGATTTAAGATTTCATACTGTTTGATATCAAATCAATTGCCACAGGATATTGCCGGTATTGTCGGACAATCAGTTCCACACCTATTCAAATCCTGAAGATAAGTTTTCAATTAATAAAAATAACACTTACTTAGTTACCTACTGTTCTAAATTTCATATGATTGATACGAAATTAATTTATTTTTACAAGATGATTTAAAGGTGACGTTGAAGTTGCGAATATAAAATCAAAATTATTTATTTCAATTAAACCCATTGTAGGTATTTTTGAATTGTCAGGAGGAGTCAGTCAGTATAAGTCGGTCGTGAAGCTAGTTGCTTGTTCCAATACGTAGATCCTATGGAGAAGAACAGGCAAGAAACTCCAAGGACACTCTTTTTCAATTTGTTTTTTATTTAAACGAACACACTTGACAACTCTTTGATCACATTATGAAGAACGATAGTTTCCGATGGATTCCTTCACTATTATAGCAAGTGATCAATAATCTTACTACTATTATAAATGCAAAAGTTTGGATGGATGGATGTTTGCAACTCAATCCCGCTAGAACGGCTGAACGGATATAGATAAAATTTGGCACAGGGATAGATTATAGTCTGGTATAGCACATACCTACTTATTAGCGGGCATCAGCTTGTTTTTAATAAGCACAGAAATTTCGAAATGCAGAGATGCGTTACCGTAGATCGGAGTTGAACTATCGTCATGAGATACTAATAGTTACACACCTCATCCATTATCTTCGTGTCCTTTTCCCAATATTCATTGGGGTCGGCGCAACGTGTAACAATGTGGTTTGGGAATGTAGTCGTTTTAAGACGGGAAAGAAGGAAGAAAGTAACTTTGTATAAGGAAAAATGGGTAGGGAGAGGAGCCTTGGGTAAGGACCGCAAGTCTCGGATGAGGAACGGGACAGAGACTGCGGTAGCTCGCAGAGGCCGGGGTCGCGTACCCGAATGTCTTGTATTTCCTGTGACTGGAGAGGCTACTAGGACAGGCCACTTATCCATCAATGCTTATATAAAACGTTTCATACGGATTGACAGCACGCAACAATCTATAAAAGGTTACATCAAAAGCAATGAATTTACAATCTAAACAACATTAGTCGCTAATGTTCCCATTTCCATCAATATAATGTACGTAAATAGCGTTCAAATTAGCGCACCCCTATTTGATCAGCAAACACTGTTTACACTTAGTTCGGTTGTGTATCGATGTAACGCTTTTCATTGGTGTTTTAAGCAGAACGTGGTTGAGTGATCATATTAATTCTACTGAGAATTGTTCTATATGTGGGTGACTAGTGCCAAAAAATGTGTAAATTATTGCTTGTATCTTGCTTTGGATGACTTGAACTATAACTAACTTAAAAATATTAACGTCTTAAATGCACCTAAATCATGATAATCACTACATATTATAAAACAAAGTCCCCCGCCGCGTTTGTCTGTCTGTTTGCGATAAACTGAAAAACTACTAACCGGATTTTCATACGGTTTTCACTAATAGACAGAATGATTCGTGAGGAAGGTTTTGGTGTATAATTTGGGCCCGTAGAAGCCGAGGCGGGCTGCTAGTTTGTAATAAGTTGTATTCTTCATCCCTTAAGTTTCTTGCCATAGAGGTAGAATATTTTCTTTAAATTTGAAAGGAACTAACCTCGAGTACAACTAATTCAATTAAAAAAACAACGATTGAAATCGGTTCAAAAATAGTGAAGATATCGCGTAATATACACACAAAAGAAAGTCAGTCGAACTGAGAACCTCCTAATTTTTGAAGTCGGTTAAAATAATACATAATTTTGTATTCTATGTGTTTCGATGTCCTTGTATCGTGTTTATAATAAAATTCCTATGGATACGTGGAATTTTATATATGGAGCATCACAAAGTATAAACAGGATGTATATGCAGTTAATTTTACAAGACAAGACAATTTAAAATAGCGGAGTTTCAAAAAATCATATCTTCTGATTATGATTCTTATCGTATACCTATTATGACTTTGATATTTTTATTGCAGTCCCAATAGCATTTGTAAAGAAATGGCTTCATACCATCTGGTATGTCTATATTCTTTTCAGTATAAATGTTTTATATACGGCCGAAAACATCCTTATCCGACACGTATGCAAATTTAAATGGTCACGTTTGTTTCCGCTCAATTCTAGAACGACACATACAAACAGTGAACACATATTGTATCACTGTCCATAAAATCTTCACACATAGATTACTTATTCAATTTTCAAAAGTATTTTCAAATCTAACCCGCTATAACTCACTGATGTCGAGCATACCCGCGGCGTTTTGTACTCTTGTCTCGCGACGCGAGAACGCGACAATTTGTCGACAGATAGCGCGACATGTGTTATTATTTATACGACTTAGTCGCGAATTTACGACTGGGTTCTACAAAGGAATTTGTGGAAGAATATATATTTTTCGTAGTGTTTGAATCTATCCTCGGTTTTTTTTCTTCATTTGAACGTGATAATCTCTAAAAATATTTGTCAGTTTTAAATAAATATTTTTATGTTGGATAGAGTATTCATTGAGGAAGGTTATAGGCTTTGTACCATCACGATATGATGCTTAGGAGCGGAGCAGTGCCCATAAGCACGGGTGAAGCTACGGGCAACGGCTAGTATATATTAATTTAAATAGCGAGTAGCGTGACAATTTCGTTGCATGCATTTTTTTATAATTTACCACCTGTACCTGGTTTGCATTGCAGTGCTTCTTTTATAGATTTTTGGGCCAAAAACCCTCACGGACCATCTCAGAAGACCTTGCCAAAATTTTCATAACAATCTGATCAATGTTTCGGCACGCATAGAGGACAAACATACAAACATTGATTAATACATGTAGATAAAAAATTTTTAGCGTTTGTTGCTGGTACTACGGTAGTAGAGGTAGAGGCGAGGCAGGTGAGATAGAGGCAGAGGAAGAGTATACGTATGCCTTTAAACAGCCGCGCGTAACTGCTCATGAGCAGATTGAGCAGTAATTAATCCTTAAAAAAAAATCACCTACTTTTTTGTAAGATATTAAATATGTTCCATCTCACAATAATTCGTCCTTGGTGGGTGACGAACCCACGACCTCTAATTAACTAATCCCTATCTAAGCTAAGGTCATCTGCTCATTTATTTGCTCATGAGCAGTTACGCGTGGCCTTTAAAAGGCCTGTCCTACGGTATACGATACTAAGGAATTGTAGTGCCATCCTGTTTAACTTTTGTATATATATAAAAACTAACTTATATTTGTTCTGTTTCTAGGTGTAATCTATAAATAATATATGTATGTATTTGGTAGTATATAAGTATGTGTATCGGCAGTCTGGTTACCATAGTACAGGCTCTGCCTAGTTTGGAATCAGACGGCCGTATGTGAGATGTTTTTGTTTGTCAGAGACTACAATATTTTATTTAAAATCGTTGTACCAAAGATACTAACAGATTAAGTCTTATAAACCGGAGTGATATTGTACAGACTCTCCATGTAATGGGCACCTATCCATCTCCAATTTCTGACAAGCAATTAATGGAACCTTGAGCATTAATAACCACGTATCGTTCCCACGTGTAAAGAGAAATAATAAAAGTAGCACTTATGAAATAGATGGTCATTAATTTGTCCTGTACCGGAGACAATGGAGCAAAGAGCTGGGCATCCTAACTGATACTGTGTAACGGGTTTTAGATACAGGCCGATGTTAAATATTAAACTGGCTTACGTAAATAAATAAGTTTTAATGTATCATTCATCGGTCAAGTCCTATTTTACAATTTATTTTCGCCATGTAACGTCAAATTAAATTGATTATCTTTTGCTTACCTTAAAAATGTTATTATTATTTTTACTATATCATTATATCATTTGAGAATAATCCTGACAAAAATCTTATCGAAAGAATAAAATATTGATTTATAAACCTCGGTACTGTTATGTAGGAAATATATACATTGATACATCTTTGTAGCACTTTTAAGCGCACTTTAAGTACACAGGAATGTGAAATTGGAAATACTTAAATGATCATGCTCATCACAGAATTATTTGTCCGTGGTAGGAATCGAACCCACGCGTCTCTAGCTCAGCAGTAAGGATCACTAACCACTAGACCAACAGACTAGTCAATGCTATTTACAATTACGTTAATTGGGCTTAAAGTCACTGTATTACAGTTAAGTTTACTTACACATAATAAGTGTTAACTAGACATAATTAAAAAAATTGGTTTATATGATTTGTCTAATATAAACAACAGCCTTTATCAACTTCAATGCGTTGATATGATCTAAAGCCGTCTTGTCACTCGTCACCGGGCGCTACCAGTGCCATCGTACAATAATTGATGCTAGTAACTGTCTCGTGAACGGGGGCATTTATAAACAGCGCTTATGAGAGTGTGTTTTGCTTTTAATTTTTTTATAACAGATTATGAAAGAGTTCGTATATACGATGAATTGGTGAGGTTGTGTAACTTTACCGCAGTTAAATGTTACAACATTTTTAGAAGAATATGCAAATATTTTTTTTTTATGACTTGGCTTCGCACAGCTTGTGCTTTTGCCATATGCAAATAGTTTACCTGTTTTACTGGTAGCTAGTTCTTGTTTAAACCTAGGAACACCTTTGCATTTGATAATAAAAAAAACATAAATAAGTGGTATACCTACTACATGTTCAAATTTTATTTTATTTTTATTGACTATCTTTCAAAACATAGAAATATTTTTGAAATGACACCTTTTCCAAAAAAAAGAACAGTAGTTGACAACTTGGCCGGTGAATGGTTTACATTCGACCACGTTTACGTAATTATTTAGTTTTTATCAATCAACTTAAAAATACTCTTTTGTTGGCAATTCGATAAGGTGTTCTTGTCACAGAAAAATGTTTAAATAATTCCTGAGATGTTTTTGTTGCACAAAAAATATAATACAAACTTTTTCAAGTGGCTTCGCTTGCGTTAATGTAAATTTTGTCAAACAATTCAAGTGTCCCGGGAACAATTTTTCTTTCTGGATGAAAGACTCTATGTTCTATTTAGTTCTCCTGATAACGTGTATGTAAAATTTCATGATATTCGGTGGAATAGTTAAGGCATGAAAACTTTACAAACAAACAGACTGACATTCGCATTTATAATATTAGTTGGGATAGTTAGGGTAATCTCTTGGCCAGAGCAGAAGAAAGGCATTCAAAATAAGACTTAACTTTTAATCTTAGACAAAAACAACAAATGACCATTTCATTTGACTGGCCTGTTGGTCTAGTGGCTAGTGACCCTGACTGCTAAGCCAGAGGTCGTGGGTTCGATTCAAACCTAGTACAAATAATTGTGTGATGAGCACGATAATTTGTTCTGTGTCTGGGTGTAATTTATCTATAATATGTATGTATTTATAAATATATAAGTATGTTTATCAGCAGTCTGGTTACCATAGTACAGGCTCTGCCTAGTTTGGGATCAAACGGCCGTGTGTAAGAAGTTAGGAGTTATTATTATTATTATTAATTTGCTTTAGTTTAAAAGTTGAAATATACTGTACTGAAAATATGAGCAACAGATTCGCGGCGGTGCGGGTAGCGGCGCGTTCCAATGCATACATTTACATGGAACTTTGAACCGGGGGAGAGGTTGATAGTGGAACTATTCAGTGGCTACAAGTAAACCCTTGGAGCTTGGTCTTATATCATTTGTTTTAATGAGTCAAACAGATTGGGCTTCGTAACGGTGTTCTGATGATGAAGCCAGGAGGTTGATATTGGACCACTTTTTGAAGTTATACTTCTTTAGGCACGTTATGAAAAAATAATTAGAGTGAAATTTTAAGATGCACGCACATCACCGTCACACAAAAGTAACAGGTTGAAGTTTCCCGCTAAACCGTTCATTAATGAGAGTGAAGTTGCCCACTAAACCGCTCATAAGTCTCGAAAAAAAGCTACCAACAAAACAGAAATAGAGCCTCTTTTGTGTTTTAAGGCTACCAACAAAATAGAAATAGAACCTCTATCGTGTTTTAATTTCACACAAGTGCGAATTATATATTATTATGTGCTAATAAATTATATTCAGTAGTGATTTAAATTGAATATTTTGAATAATATTATTTACTATTCATAAATATTTGTGAAAATAATTGTGCTTATATAGTTTTTTAATGATGTCAAAGAAGTATAACTTCTGACGTGCGTACATAAGTACATAAGTACTCGCACCCATTTCTTTTTCTTTCTTTATAATTCAGTTCGCCATTAAAATGATTTTGAAGTTCACTAAACTATTAAGGATGTGAGTGAGTCCTCTTTTCTAAAATCCATGTACTTATTAATGCATCTTTGTGCCATGGCTTCCATGTCATGGTAGTTAATTTATTATATTAGAACTCCTTCGTTTTGATTTCATTCAGCATTGAGGTAAACGCTGAGAGCCACAAGCTCTCAGCGTTTACCTCAATGCTGAATGGAATCGCTAATCTTGATATTTAGATAGCAGTAGATCTAATCTTGACGTACAGGGAGCGTTGGTTAAAATTACCTTATTAAAAATATTTTATAAGTAATAATTATATTCAAATGTCATTTCTGACATTGATATTAACATTCTAAGCTAAATGTTTGAAACATTGTCAAAATCGGTAAAAATTGTTAAAATATTTTTTCTTATCGTATGAAAGGAGAATACTGATTTCGATTAATCGCTACTAAAATATGTTTTTGCTTCGTAAAAACATGTTTACTTCGTGTACCCTGACTGAACAGTCAAGCAACTTATTGGATTTTTCTTCTCCAGCTTTTTTAGGTATCCACAAGTCTAGTCTATGATTATAATTTTTGTGTATATTTAACAGAAATAATTGCATATTATTGTTAATATTACTAGATGATACGGATAAGGATTTAGAAACAAAACAGTGCAGCGAAATACTTGTAAATAGTATTCCAAAATAGAACTCTGATAAGAATGGAATATTTATACCTCACGTGACTGAGTTACTCACTCGTATGAAACATAATATGGCGCAAAGCACATCCTTATTTAACTTTTCTATATCATCTTAAAGGTCTATTTATAAATAAACAGTTAATAGATAAAGCCTTTTAAGTTATAGATAAGTGAGTGTTGATCGATGGTGGGAACTTGAGACGGGATGGTGACAGTAAGTTACATTTAAGTTGGGCTGTTGATCTTGGCTTCGTATGCGCATGGGTGTGATAGCATCTGTAGTGGGCCTTAATGATTTTGATACTTGGTTTAGTTTTTTTACTTTTGTACATGAGCGTTTGTTCATGCGTATTTGTTTTGATATTTTGGACTCCATTGCTTGCTTTAGAAGAAAGTAATAAAAAAGTGTTGAGACTATCTATGGCAATAATTAAAAAAAAAATACTGTACTTCAGAAATAATAATTATCAGGAAAATATTTACTGTAGCAAACCACATTACACTGATACAAACCTATAGGGTGCTATGTAAATCTGTGATAAGATAGGTATTGTGTGTGTCTGGGGCGGTGCAGGTAAGACCCACCTTATAATATCTGGACGAGCTTTTAGGTACCCTACAACCGCCCTATATGAAACAGTACAGTACCTAAAGTGACCAAAAGAACAGATCGCTGTCCAATTCCTCGTGTCATAACGTCTTTCGCGCAAAAACATTATAGTGTAGTGGCTTCATGGATATTTAATATTGCAAACAGATCACAATTAATTTTAAATATCGAACAAATACTAAAATAAAAAAGGCATTGCTAAGTTGGGTCAAAAACCTGGATTATGACAGCATAGAGGACCTTGTAAAACGTGTAGAATGCGCACAAACACAACACACGCACTCGTACATAAACATACTCTTACGCATTATCACACATTTTGTTTTATTTTCTGTTTTTTTATTAATGTTTATTTCTTATTATATTTTTGGATCTAACTTTATTTTATTTTAAAGTTATGCCATTTCAATTGGCAAAATACTATAACCCTAGCTATGGAGAGAACACTGACCCCTTAAACACAGTTATAAAAGCACTAGCACAGCGGTCAGGGGATTTTTTTTTTACATTTATTATGTCATTATAGATTTATTTGTTTTTTAAATCATGCACAGTATTAGCTGCGCCCAGCATGCGTTGCGATGATTTTATTTTCCTTTTTTAAACGATAAAAAAATGGGGGTGGGGTCAGGAAGGTGAAAAATACTTTACGACCTATTCTCATATCTAACAAATATACAAAAAAAAAGTTAAATCGATCTAGTCGTTTCGGAGGAGTTCGAAAGATTATCGAACAAAATCATGAACAAAAAAAACTACCAAGATTTTTATTCGCAGTATCAAATCAAAATACCTCTCCCATGCATTAAAGGTCTGACATACATTATAATAATCCACACAATCAAATATCTCATAATAACGTCATTAGAATTAGTGCGGGCCCTTCATCGTGTGCGGTCGTCTTAAGTAACTCAACTCTGTAATGTGAAGACTGTAGTCCAAGCGATGAATGATAGCGACTAATTCCCAAATTGTTATTATTTTTTAGAATGTTTAAGATACAAAGTTATCATCAAACCTTGTTGACTATTTTCAGAAAGATTTTTTATTTCAGCTTTAGTTTGTACCCGTTATTGGTCAGGGCTAATAATAAAGCGAGTCTATTCTCGAAAGAACATTATTTTTCATATACAACATAGTAGACACAAGACATACAAACACACGGCTCACCTCGTCTTAAACGGTTACTGTAAATACTTGAACACCAAAATTGTGAAACGTGGGCCTTATATATACTCTGTACCATATAATTAATGGACCTCTGGACTTGTTTAAGCAAGTGGTGTTGTAGTTATTACAATAGTGTGGTTTTTTGACTGCCACCTAATTCTAATTTAAAATGTAGGTATTAGATATTACAGAAATTAGGTATTTAGCATTCCTAAATTTTCCGATACGTTTTTCTTTGTTTCTTTAAATACCATATCACTACATATTATAAAACAAAGTCCCCCGCCGCGTCTGTCTGTCTGTTTGCGATAAACTGAAACCTACTGAACGAATTTTCACTAATAGACAGAGTGATTCTTGAGGAAGCTTTAGGTGTATAATTTGTACCCGTGCGAAGCCGGGGTGGGGTGCTATATATTTCAATATTTGTTTTTATTTCTATCAATAGAACTATTAAATATAATCGAATTCGACATGTAGTTAAAATCTCAGTCAATAATTTTAAACACCACATCCGATAAAACCGCTAACACTCAGTTCGCTTCAACAAAAATAATCGCTTGCCGCTTATTCCATGAGTCAGACTAACTTCTCCAAAAAGTCACGAAAGTGGAACGTGTGTGGAGACCTTAACGACGTCTTATTAACGTGTAGGCAAAGGTTAAGGGTCGTCATGAATGAACGGTGGAAGCTCGTGCCAGACCTCCTGAGCTGAATTTTTTATTGGTTCATTAGGAAGCCTAAGAAAATAGTTTGGCAACCACTTCTTTTGCGCGTTTGAGTAAATTGAAGTGGCGCCACTTAGGTTTGACCTTTGTTTGAAGAAATTTTAAGTGTTAACGGTACTTAGTTTCTTCTTAACTCTTTCCTGTTGAATATTAAAAAGTACAACGACACGATACTTATGTAACTCGTAATAAGAACTTAATAAAAGCTATCATTCCGAAGTTTTTCACCGACAAAAGAGCTTTTTTTGCGTAAAAGAACGTTATATAATTGTGCATGTTTTGTACTTTAATTAAAACTGCTACTCTCACTATTCCATAGTGAGGCAATACCACCCTAGGGAGGATCACTTTTTGCGTTACTGCAAGGCTCCATATTTAGATGGAGGTATGGTATAGTGGCAACAAAGTTTAAGTAGTTCGGTTTAGATGGAGGTATGGTACAGTGGCAACAAAGTTTAAGTAGTTCGGTTTAGATGGAGGTATGGTACAGTGGCAACAAAGTTTAAGTAGTTCGGTTTAGATGGAGGTATGGTACAGTGGCAACAAAGTTTAAGTAGTTCGGTTTAGATGGAGGTATGGTACAGTGGCAACAAAGTTTAAGTAGTTCGGTTTAGATGGAGGTATGGTACAGTGGCAACAAAGTTTAAGTAGTTCGGTTTAGATGGAGGTATGGTACAGTGGCAACAAAGTTTAAGGAGTTCGGTTTTTCGTTTTAGGCATTCACATTATAAGTTAACCACTGACTACCGACGTTTTTTTTATGGTATAGGGGGCAAACGAGCAGACGGGTCACCTGATGGTAAATGATTACCGACGCCCATGGGGCAACTCAAGAGTCACAAGTGCGTTGCCAGCCTTTAAGGTGGGAGTAGGGGAAGGGGAGAAGAAAACTGAAAAGCAATGCAAACATTGCTTCAACGCCGGTTTTCTGTGAGGCCATTGAAGCAAGGCTCTCCCACGAACAAATACAAATAGTATTACAAGTAGTATTACAAGTAGAATATAATTTACTTTAAAAAAAGGATCACCGATTTCAAGGCACCCAAATCACGTTAAAGCTACCTATACACTTATTCTTCATCCCTTATTTTTCCACCCATACAGGCCTAGGAATATTTTCTTCAAATTTAAATGGGACCAACCGTGGTGTACTAATTCGATTAAAAAAAGAATTATTGAAATCGGTTCACAAATGGCGAAGATACCGCATAACATACCTACACAAAAAAAAACTATCTGTGTGTCTTATGATAAGGGACTGAAGAAAAATTGATTTTAGCCACGTTAATAATGATCGAATAATAATATTAAATGAAGTTGCCTTGCTTGATTCGGCGATCGTCATCCATAAAAAAAAACTACTTAGAGCGAGCTGTCTACCGTTTGTTCCTGTCTCATGGCAACATGCCTGTATTAGCATGCGTTCGTGAGTTTCAAAGCTCTATTCCCGGGTTGAACTACTTAGAGTGGGCTGTCTACCCGCCTCATGGCATGATTCTTAGATTCCTGTATTTGCATGCGTTTGTGAGTTTCAATGTTCAATTCCGGGGTTGAGCAAATTGGTTAATAGTTTTTTATGGAATGCAACCGGTGGGTATTACGTTTCACAAAAAATATAGCTATAGCATTTGTCTATAAACGGTTCCTGAACTAAAATGTTATTTATGTTGCTTAAATAACATTTTAGCTCAGAAACCATTACTACTGACACTGACTTCAACTTGACACAACCCGTGGCTTCAATTATTAACATGAGTGTTTCGGTATACACTGAGAGAGTGCAATTGACGTCACAACTTACAGTGGTAAGGTGTGACGTCAATTTAGTTTTTTATTATAGTGCGATTGAAAATATAACAAATAATTTATGCATAAAAGATAATTTGAATAACAAATTTAAACAATAACATGTCAAAATAATAAATAGGTTATTAATCAGCATCATACTAATAGTTACTTTTAAATAATATAATAATAATAACTCCATAAATCTCACACACGGCCGTCTGATTCCAAACTAGGTAGAGCTTGTACTATGGTAAAGAAACTGCTGATAAACATACTTATATATTTCTAAATACATACATATTATAGATAAATAAATTACACCCAGACACAGACCAATGATCAAGCTCATGAGACAATTATTTCTCCTCGGTTGGAATTGAAACCACGACCTCTGGATTAGCAGTCAGGATCACTAACCAATAGACTAACAGGCCAATTACCACATACATCGGTATGAAATCAGCTGATGGGGTATTCCGTTAATGGATCAACGGGCATAGCGCTTCACAGGGGAACCAGGCAGCCTCTGAGTTGGCAAGGCGGGGATGTACAGCATCGGTGGCAGTTCCAACTACACTGCTGCTACATCGCTCTTGGGTAAGGCAACGGACTCGTGCAGCGCACAACGGTCGGCCAACATTCCTGTCTGCAGGCAGTTCAAACTGGTGCTGAAGGAGGTGTCACCTCGCTTAACTTGCAGACTGCTTACTGCTCAGTCTCAATCGATTCAATATCCGGATAGTTGTAGGTAAATCTTATTTATTGCTGTCCTCTTTTATCAGCTACTGTTTGTGAAAAAGTTTTTTATTTTATAAATATTATAAAGGTAAAATTTCTAAAATGTTTGATGTGTTAACGGTATCAAAAACACCCTCATATAACTCCACATGTTGACATGTTTTGTCACGAAATAAAACGTATCAACGTATCACAACTTGAGCAATAAAAGTAACCCACTCAACCCTCTAATATCAACGCCAAAATAAATAAACCCTTCCACACAAAATGAACTCAATTTTCCTTAACCGTGTCCCGGCGAATTTTCCGCCACCGAACGAAAATGTCCCAGCCTATACGTGTGTTCCGTAGGGGACGTAACACGTTATATGGGTTGTCGTATGAATGCAACAGGTGGCAGCCCGTAGGGTTAAACGGTGTACTGTATGTGTTGGGACGCGTGCTCTATTTGTGACGTCATGTGTGCGCAGTTTAAATAGTAATGGCCCGATTTTAACATCCGTCAACTTCTACTGATGTCAGGCAGGATGTAGTTGCTGCGTTTCATTTTTAAAGTATTGTTCTTTTATTGATAAAAATATAATAATTAAAATAACTATGTATGTATTATTATTTTTAAGAAGGTATTTGATGACAATGGTATCAATGATTACAAGGTAAGTTCTAAGGATATAGGGCTACTGACAATATGAATAAACTATTTCATTAATTCATACAGTTACAATGTTATCGAAAAAAAAAAATGTGCTAATGATTAGGATTATCAAGTTTCGTTAAAATTTCTGTGACTTTGGTAATATGTACCGTTAAAAAAGTGATGAAATCTTAATATAATTATGCTACAGGCTAATGCGTAAATAAATTAGTGATTGCTCAGTGGCTTAATTAATTATTGTCCCTGTTCCCACGCTGGTCATTTCATAATTTACATTTATTATATAATTATATATACATTTATATATACATTTATATACACATTTATATATAAATATACATTTATTATATAATTTACATTTATTACATACATTTGATATAAAAAAACTCTTTTAATTCAGTATATTTTTTCAAGGTGTTTTGTGGAATTTTTAACTAATGTTTATAATATAAAGTATGACTGGCCTGTTGGTCTAGTGGTTAGTGACCCTAACTGCTGAGCCAGAGGTCGTGGGTTCGATTCCCACTTGAGTCTGGGTGTTCTTTGTGTCCGTTGTTTGTATGTTTGTAAAGTCCCCCGCGACACAGGAGTAATTCCTAATGCGGGGAGTTGTCTTTTAAGAAAAAAAAAAAAAAAATTAACTTAGCTAAATGAATACTTTTAAATATATTTTTTTTAAACTTAAATAGGAAATCAAGACTTGAAAATTACTAATTTCACAATTATTTGAGCTTAAAATTTTTCTTCAAGTAGAGCAACCATCTAGAACATTAATCCGTTTGCACTACACGGAAAATGTTTTCTCATATGTTGGGAAATTCCGCAGCCAACGTGTAAGGGCCCATGGCAGGCAATTTATGTCGTACTTTTGTTTTACGGCCTCACACTGAATAAATTTTATCCAGAGCTTTTGCGAGCTTTATACCGTACTCCGGCTGTTTATGAAGACATGTGGAACGGTTCATGTCTCAGTATAAGGTTAAATTCACATGTGCGTTTTGTTTTATTTTATTGGATGGCATTTTCATGCTGAGTGTGAGTTGATGTTGACTTTTTTATGTTTGTGTTTTATGTGAGAGTTTATTAGGTAGTATTTAGTTTAATAAACAATATATCGTCTGATTTATATCCCTATTTGATTTGTATGATTTGATTTGATGATTGAGATGCATTATTTCTCCATCTCAAAACACTTGCCAGTCCTATTTTACTAGTAGCGTAAAACAAGTAGAAATTAAATGTAAAAATAAACGAGAAAGTAAAATAAAATGCATCTTCTATCAATTAGCTAATTGAGACTATTCCAATTATTTATTATTATAACATCTCATTCTCACATCCCTTCAAGGCTTAGAAAAGAGCTGATGATCTTCAAACGCCTGAACAGACTTTCTTGAAGTATCGTTAAAAACACTCACAAGAACAGATCAAGTCACTTTTCTAACGAAAATACTAAATCAAAATTGGTACCTACGTTTATAAGCTATGATGCCACAGCCAAATACACAGACAACCAGAAACACCCGTTAAACTTAAAACGTTAATAAATTAAAAACGTTGTATAAGAAGTAAGTGTAATCCATATTTTGTTTTATTTCCTTTTTTTAATAGCTGTTTCTGTCTGGATACTAATACAGTATTATCGACAGAAAATACCTGAAATGAACATAAACATTCGTTAATTTGATCTAAAATTTACAATTCTGGTTCAGCATAAAAATAACATTATACTGTTCTAAGTGAAAATATGATCATGAGTCTCTGACTTAGATCAATACATCAACAAAACAACAGAAATCATTCCGTAAAATCACTTGTCACCCGAATTCACTTCTCGTAACCGCGTACCGCGAACAGGCGTAAACGTTTAGCGTAATGCGTGATAATGCGAGGGGTCCCGTGGGATGATAACGTCACCCCTACGGCTCTGGGAATTGTTGATGTGTGTAATAGAATGTTACACGAACTGGCAAGTATCAAGGTAATTTAACTGAAACTCAATTTAGTAGGAACGCGAGGCAACATGACAACGTGGAGTAATTAATATATATTTTAGTTTCAGAAGTGAGAACACTGATATAATTATTACTAATATGTATTTGAAGTCGCATCACAGATATACAGAAATGATAGAAAGAAAGAAAACATTTATTTTTCCAGCACACAAAGGATTAGTATTAGTAGTATTAACATGTGGGTTTTGTTTTATTTTATTGGATGACATTTTCATGCTGAGTGTGAGTTGATGTTGACTTTTTTATGTTTATTAGTATGTTTCATTACTTTTTTTGTATTAACCTTATTAGTATTCATTTTTGTTTTTACACTAATAAAAACAAAAATAAATACTAACAAGGTTACCATACCTTATGTGTGATTGTGTGATGCAAAAATGGTCCTTAGCTCAGCATAGCGCCGCTTCGTGTTAGCGGCGCTGATATTCTGCTAAGGCCAAAATAGACGTGCACGGACTATACGCCGCCACAGATTATGTCCAAATAAATACAATACCTATACACTTATTACATACTATAAATTACAGCTTATATATATATATATATATATATATATATATATAGTTATATTATTTTGTTAAATATGTACATTTAACCCACTAATATTATAAATGTGAAAGTTTGGATGGATGGATGGATGGGTGTTTGTTACTCTTTCACGCCAAAACTACTGAACCGATTGCGATGAAACTTGGTATGTAGATAGCTGGAGAACTGGATTAACACATAAGCTACTTTTTATTCCGATATTCTTACTGGGTCGGGACTAACGTGGGTGAAACCGCGGGGCATTGCTAGTTACTAATAAAATAAAAGAGTAGGTAACAATTATGAAGAAATTAAATATTGTAATAATACTATAGGCTTTAAGTGGACTGCACAATGAGTTAGTTTCTGCAATTTGTATTGTGCGATCAATCTCTATGAACATACGTTTCAAGTTGTGCATTAGTTGTAGTTCAAGTTACTCGCCTTATTCAATGACCAGTTTAACAGACTGATTTGATTTTGATTTTGTTTCTGATTCGATCTTGAATTCAAATTTGAAAGCTGTTGATTGAAATGCCTACTCCCAAATCCTGTTTAATAAAAAAACAAGATCGACCAGTAAATGGCGTATTCATTTCATTAGGTCAATAGAGTCCATGATTAGATTCTATATGGTGTTCAAATATTATATTTAATAATAAATGTTTTAATAGTTCCATCGTGCAACTGTGTAAAATCTGTTGAAATCTGTTCGTATACATTCAATTCAGTTCTGAATAATTTGGAGTTGTCGTGACTAAGGGTCAGTGCATACACGATATTCAGCTACTGGCGATGTCATTGCTTTTAGAAAGCCTATCGATCGCTAACGTTATACTATTTTAACTTAATTAAAAGGCTACATATACCTAGTCTAAAATATTTTTACCATCACAGATAGCTTGAAGGTGCTGCCTGCTGCCATTTCCTTTTAATCAACGTCGCTCATGGGTAAGGCAACGGACTCGTGAAGCGCACAACGGTCGCTGGGCCGACACACCCGGCTGTAGGCAGTCTAAACTGGTGTTGACGGAGATCTCACCACGTCTAACTTGCAGACTGCTCAGTCTTAACCGACTTGACATCAGAATAGTTGTAGGAACCATTACGGGCCACATGGCCCTAAACCGGCACCTATTCACCATCAGTGCCACAGACAGTCCCCTTTGCAGAGGATGTTTCAACGCGTAGGAAACGGCCGCCCACGTTATCCTTTACTGCGAGGGAGTGGCCACACAACGAGCAAGTATCCTCGCGGGTGAACGCCCAGGAGGCTTCTGTGCTTCTGGAAGGAGCTAAGCTGGCTCAACTAGTCAGCTTATTCGAAAGCAGAATTGACCGCCTATGAGTCTAAATGCGGAAACCGAGCGCTATGCCAATACCAATACCAATAGCTTGAAGATCAGTAAGTTGATCCTGATCTTAGTTCGCAAAGGCAGAAACGTCACACAAAAATCCCTTTAAAGTTGTCAAAACTTGTAGCAAAGGTGACGTTACGTTCAACGTTACATCTAGGTAAGTCAATTATGTGAATAATATATTCCTCCACACTCAGTAACAACTAACGAGCTCTCACTAAGCACAGAGAATCACAATAATCTACTTACGGTAACGCCAAGTATGCTAACCAACAGAGTACAGCTTTAGTTCCCGACACTACTATCGCTTGAGTATTTCACGTCTGCGCTTGCGCATGCCGTGCGTTTAGGGTGCCCAGGAGCATTATTTAATTGTCCTGGTGGGTATTTAATGCAAACAATTAACAGGATAAAATGTAAGGTCCTGGGTCAACGCCCAGGTCAAGCGGCTTTTGCATTCTCAGTTTTTTTTATTCAATAGAAAAAAAAAATAGCTACAATTTTGGAGCTTTCAGTTCTTCAGCATGTAATTTAAATATCTTAAATATTTACGTCTTATCTATCAAGGGGAAAATGAGCAATGCTTATATTTTATGACTGGTATTTGACTGAACTAGATATTCTGCCACTCCAACAGGAAAACCTTAAGGTTAATATGCCTTACATTTCTAAACTCGTCCTCTGACTTACAATAATTCTGTCCTGCCATGTCTCGATACGCCATGAAGCCTGGTTTTCCTAGTACATTACAAGCAGTATCGAACGAACGTTAACCGCCAGCAAATAGGATTATACTTACATGAATTGTTCATTAATCTAGTTTCGTATGTGCCTATAAGAGGTAGGGTATGCATGATAAAATTATTTTATGGACCCACTTAGAAATATAAGGTAGCTATTAACCTTATTACTTACTGTTTAGACTACTAAACAGTAATTAATAAACTGGTAACCCTTAAATTGTTTATGTAGCAACGTAAATGGTAACATTGGCTTATGATATATTAAAAACCGTATTGGCTTGTTGTTGCAGAATGGCATTGCGGGTTATATCCATCGTTTCAATTTAATACAAAAAAAAATATTATGGATGGATGCCGAGTGCCCAAGACCGGGATAGTTTTCACTCCTTGGGGGAGGGCTTGGCTGATGATGATGACGGTATACATATTGAACAAGAAATAGGCGAGTTATCTACACAAATTATGTAATAAATAATAATTTATTAATATGAAATTTTCGGCTTGTGGATAAGATTTTAATCTTTCATGGGTTGCACACGTTGTCACACGAATCGTTTTGAAAAATTAAAGGAGTTTGGTAAGAAAGTAAAGTTACCTACCACCTTCGCATTAGGTTGGTAGACTGAACATGACGGGTCTTACAGCGTACAGTACAGGGTTGAGGTACTGGATCATTTAAGGATTCGGGGTAGAACAGCGCTATGACAGCACTTCTAGGGCAATGCTAAGTTTTTCAGTTGATGAATAGTGTTAAAAAATGTCAATAGTAAGTATGACTATATAAGTGTTGCGAGGTTTATAGGATGCCCGGCCGGTAGCTAGACATAAACTTAGTAAGCAATATAATAACAATATAAAACTACTTTATTTTTAATTAATGGTTTGCGGTCCTACGTCAAGAATTAAGTATGATTTATATAGTTGCTAAAAATATAAACGCGGAAGCAGAGCAAGCACTATATACTATATTCAGGGAGCTATTTCAACATATATTATATGCAATATTGTATCTAATCTAGTAAATTTATTTATTCATTAGTTAACTTATAAATTGAAATATTTAGACATTTTTTCATGACAACTTTCCAAACTAAGACTGCCATGTGTTTACGCTCTCGTTTTACAGTGTTGACACACACAAAATAATTTAGAATATAATAGAAATATTTTGTATCACTTCATTTTCCTGAAAATATATCATGAATTTCATTGCAATCTGAATAGAGTTATGATATCGTACATATTAGTCACTTCCCGTGCTGAGTTGGACTCGTCAAGACAAAATTTGTCCAGTTGTTTAGGTGTAACAAAGGCGGTAATTACAAATTACAAACGAAAAACCAGAGCGTCATACGTCACTAAACGATGTATCTGGCAAATAGGCGTTTAGGCTGAGACATTACCAAATTATTTGTCAATTTACCTTGAATAAGTGGGTAATTGCAAGAAAACTTCAAATAGTCCCATACTACTTTCTTTTAGCTAAATGCTTTATTCGTACAAAAATACTAATGTTGAGTAGAATTTAAACTGACGTTTTCATGATCTCTTTAAAAGGTGGAGTATCGTCAGAGTCGGATCATGTGTTATCCAATTAAAACTGTATTATCTTCTTACTGTCTGGTGTACATATCACCGATAGACACCGGTAAATGGAGTAAGCGTAAGTATTTTTAATCCTACGTAACCAATTATATTTCTTTTTTTAAATTTAAATGCACAAAACACATTACAACCGTAACAATACCACATATAGCAAATACAATGTTTTGATCTGGATTGCAACGCATCAAATATGTGCATACAACAAGACACAATAGCTAGACAGATAACAACACTACATCATGAGTAGCAATACAGGCTCGACAAAAGATTTAGACGCTTCTTGGGTTACGCAGAGCCTTCTAAGGCCAATCTGCTATGGAGGATGTCTTTCACAACTTTAACAAATGCATTAAAGTTATTATCAAAATCAGATCTGTCTACCTTGTTTGTTTTCTGCTTCTAACTTTTCATAGGAACCAGCAAATATGGCTGAAATTGCATGCAAATATTAGAGAGCCCTAAAAGTTACAGTAGCCTATTTCTTCAATAAAAAAATGCAGTAGGAAATCCAGAATATATTAAGATTTTAAAAAACATATAACATTCTAGCTGCGCCCCGCGGTTTCACCGTGGTAATCGTGGGAATATCGGAATAAAAAGTAGCCTATGTGTTAATCCAGATCTCTAGTTATCTATATATCAGGTTTTATCGCAATCGGGTCCATAGTTTTTGCGTGAAAGAGTCACAAACATCTATACATCCTCACAAACTTTCACGTTTATAATATTAGTAGGATAATCAACGGACACAAAGTATACCTAGACTTCACTTTATAATATATCTGATTATCACAGATACAAACCTTGAAGTAGTGATTCTTGGCTAGGTAACCACTTCAGCTGGGTTGTGCAGCGTCATTTATGCACACAAAGTTGACCTCAATAATTGTGTATATCTTAAAAACAGCCCTATTCAAATAAAGAATACATGTTAGTAATATGCTAAGTATCTCATAGTTTTCCTATTTATGAGTACTTTCGTGCAAAATCCTTCGCCACAAAAGTTCTAACTACCAAAACTTAAAAACACAAAACTGTTTTGCCAACGCTACATTCCCGCTATTCGCTGCCTGTCTAATCTCTCGGTGCAAGTTATTTGCGTGTCGCTATCTCACGCACGCTGTGTTGCTGACGCTACTACCATACGCGTCTTGCTATCGGTACCGGGAGAAAACAGAAATACCCTTTTTAAAACATTTAATGATTTTAGTACTCTGTTTACATTTACTGGGGAATAGTTCGAGATTTTATTTAAGACTTGAAAGATTTTTAATATTCCAATGTGCCATATGTTTATTAAGAAATTACACATCTAACTCAGAAGTAGGAATTATTCCAAAAATGTACGTGTCTCGAGGAAGTTTACACACAAATAACTAACACCCAGAAAGTGTTACTAGGAATCAGTATAAATAATTTGACAATCACTTGAATCATTCTCGCATGTGGGGATTAATTCCACACGGAGATGGCGGTATCAGTTGGAGACATGACAACGTAACCAGCTATTTAAACAATAATCTTCAATTGGTCTTCCAATTGATCTAATCCTGATTAGAAATTTAAAAGTAAGGAGTTTTATGGGCGAGTAAGGAGATATTTGAAGGCAGTAGGATATACAGAGAACTGCTATATTGTGCTAACGTCATAGCATTACTGTTGAGTTCATATTCACTTAATGAGTTCGGTTATTGTCGACGGAATATAATTTAATGAATAGGAATTAAGGTAGCAGGGATTTATTTGTAACCCCGGACATAAAATGGAGGGGTGTTATAAGTTTAACGTGTGTATCTGTATTTCTGTCTGTATATCGTTGCACCTATATGGATAAACCAATTTTGATTTAGCTTTTTTTTGTTTTAAAAGTGACTGGATCAACAGTGTTCTTAGCTATACTTAAGAAAATCGGTTCAGCCGTTAATCAGCTCTTTCCTAACTGGAATATCTCTGCCAGTAATTATGATAGCTAAGTTAGAAGAAAAGAGACGCGTTGGGCGAAGTTAAAATTCGTGGCTGCGTAATATCCCGCAGAGGACCGGTATTAACTCCATCGAACATTTGTTTCGCTTGGCCGTTAACAAATATGAATGTAAGAAGCTAACAGCCAACCTTCAGGAATGAAGAGGCACTTAAAGAAGTAGAAGATACGGTATCTAGTAGGTAAAGATCAGCATAATAGGTCACCTGAACTTTATAGAGCGAGGACTAAGGTTGTTAACGAAGAAATGATACTGCTTACTTTGAAAAAGTGTTGAGGGCTGTTCGAGAATACTAATAACGTTTTACTTAAGGAACTAATAATCTTTTAAAACAAGAAGAAGCAGGTAAATACATACATACTAATGCTGACGCTTTATTCTTGGGCGAGTCTATGCGGGTAGGCCCCAAAAAACGTGACCAGATGGGCAGTATAGAAGGGCCAAGTTAAAAGTACCTGTGACTGGCAAGCGAGTATGAAATATCTGATGAATGTAGAAGAGGCGCGAGCTGTATATCAGGATCTTGGCAAATGGCGTTCTATTGTCTCTGTCTACCCCGGTCTCTGTCTGTCTGTTCTCTATTTATCTAACTATCATGCATCTAAAATATCAATTTAAAATAAGCAAATGTATTTGCATTAGAATACTAGATACGACTCAAAATATGACACGGGTCTGAAGTAGTGAAGTAAATATACTGAACCAAGAAACCTATTCAAAATACAATGAAAAGTTCTTATTTCTGGATTCAGTAGGTGCATTTTTGAATAAATAATTGTAATAAATGATATTAGTATTGTAAATGGCATTGCTTATACTACACCTAAGTTGTTGGACTGTGCAATCAGATGACTGGACAATGCAGCGACTAAAATGGCATGGAGTAGTTGTTTTACATAATATATTTGTATTTTATATCATGACATTGTATTAATTTTACAATTTATTTAAAGAAACAATCGATTCGAGTAGGCGATTCTCCTAGGGATCTTTATCGGCCGTACAGCGTATAGTAGAAAAAAATAATTAAACCTAGAGAAGACCTCCTTAAAGGCCGGCAACGTACTTGTGACTCTTGAGTTGTAGATGTCAATGGGCGGCGGTGGTCACTTACCATCAGGTGACCTGTCTGCTCGTTTGCCCCCACACCATAAAAATACTTATATTTACCTATAGTCACGAAAGTTTAAAACAATTATTTTCCCTTACCTGTATTACTTCGGTTTTTTATTACATAACATTTGTAGCCAACTTGCAGCAAGAATACAAGTAATGTAATGATTGAACAGTTACTATTTACACACTATGTACCTACTGAATTAATATTTTTTAAACGATATTTAGCAAGAATACCAACTCCACGCCATCCCAAACCTTCCACAGAGCTACTGATAAATCGGCACAACTCTGCGCACATTACAATTAGACCAAATCTGTAGAGACATAAATAATGTAGACGTTTAATAAGTGATCTTTGCGTTCATACTGTTCTGTACTGATTGTTCCTGATATGGTCTGAATCAGAACGTTAATTTAGCAGAAAACTATTGGTTAACAGCTTTGTAATGTCAAGACAAGTTCCACCCAAATTTAAAGTGTAATTAAATGAATTCATATCGTGAGTCATTGAAACAACATTTTTAGTACAACTCTCATACATCCATTGAAAACATTTAGGACGTCTTATCAGTTTCCTACCATTTTGTTTTACGAAAAGTTTTGCTGACTTGATATTTAGCGTCACCATCTTCGCTATTTTGTTTTTTAATAGAGGTCAAGATTAGGCCATATACAGAAAATTTCTCGTCAGAAGACTTTCTTTTTTTTTTGCTCGTTTTAAGCTCGTTTCCTGCTATTTTAGTTTATTTTTAAACTTCTTTCGCATTTTTTTTCCTGTTATTCTTTTATCCTTCTCCTTTAGCTTTTTTTTTTAATCAAACATTTTTTCCTTATGTGGAGAGACCGTGGTAATTATGGCTTTATCTGTTTATTTTTCTTTATTAGCAAGCTTAGTCTTCAATATTAGACAAACTATGAGGGGTACTAGTAGAAAAATAACTCTGAGAAACACATAGATGTTACACTATGGTTTAGTCGAACGGTATTATATAACATGCAAGCCTAGAAACACATTTTAACTTTTTCTTTGTCATAAATTGCAGAATGAACTAGCCCATTAAATTTTTTCTATTCCTGTCTTTATTAATTTACTACTGTATTTACAACAATTTGAGCACTATATAATAAATACTAGATTATAACATCACTAAAGAATTCTACACTGACGCCTCTTTGTTGAATTCAATTGACCTTTCTATAAGTGCTGAGCGATATTGTATGTTTTAAAACTATGTGGCAATTCTAGTTTTTTTATTACCGCAACTTCTGCAATATAATTATGACACTGATTTAAAGATAAACATTAACACAGTATAATGTATACCGAGTCCCCACATTTAACATAAAAATCATTTTTAATTCACACATTTTCTGTATCCGGCGTCCGTATTCTATTTAAAGAAAAATTTAATGTATAATTTGGTATCATCGGTCCATCTAGTGGGGAGATATACCATGGTATGATTTTCAGTCCGTAGCTGCCACTCCAGAAGCTTTTTTCCTAAACGGTTAATGGTTTTCAAGGAAGCTGCTTGAATGAGGGGATGGAACACACTTGACTAATTATTTGCGAGCGTCCTTTGTTCCGCAGAGGATGTTAAAAATGCCTTTCGATGGTAATGTATGCAGTAAATGTATGTTTTTATTGGCCACGGTAATGTGTAACGACTTCGGCGGATATAAAGTATTTTTACCTGATTCTCCATTCAGTGACTTAACAGAACCAACAAGACTTTTACATAAGGAAATGAGGACTGCGACTCACCCCTCGCCATCTAACAAATATTATGCAAACTACGTCGTAACTATTATCCTGAAGTTAGTATATTTTTTAACTTACTGATGTTAATCTTTGAGCAGTGGTCTGTTAGATATGACCATCTAGCCTGTTTGGACTTTGTGTTATAGTGACATCACACTCTATGCCTTCACAGGGACACTACAATCCAAAAATCACCCACATCGCATCTGAACTTTCAAATTATTATAATGATAAACGATGTATCAGAATAAGTAGACAGCGTGATGTCCGACGCGTCTGTTTGAATGGGAGGCGCATTAACGCGCGGCATTCATCAACCGACTAATGACACGTCCGCACGTCACACTAATGGTGTTCAAGCTATGAGAGATACGCTTTTTTTTCTAGTGTCTTTGTACTTAATGTATTTTCTTGTTGATACTGTAAAGGTATCTATTTCTATTGATACTTAACAGTCTGTTAAAATGCTCGAAGACCGGCTAGAATTATCATGAATTAAGCGGTAATTCAGAAAGTCAATCAGTGATGTAATGGTTATTCATTCCCTTAGAATTTAGACAGTTGAATGTAGCGCTATTTTATAAATTAAAGACATAATCTTTATCTACAGATATTTGATAGTACTAATATCTTAATTGTTGCTGGCCATTGTTTTACGCGTTCCTTAATTCCTTTTTATATCCCTCACTTATCGTCTTATGACTAGTTGTTGTACTATTGCGAATTATACTACAGTTTATCGCGGTATTTTCTACTAAGCAATATCTAGAATGTGACTCTGATATTGTATGTGACACACAATTTAAAATGAAATATTCTACAGTCGCCCTCTTTTTATATCTTGTACCGCACAGTGACGGATGAGAATATTAAAACATTACATATTTTCCTGTCTTCCTTTTTTCTCCGGTGGCATTTTCAGGCCTCGTCCACGCCTGAACAAAATAGGTATATCATTTCATGTGATTCTAAGAATATTAATTATAATTATATGTAGAATAGTATGAGTATTCATGTGCTGTTAAGGATTTGGAAACTTTTGATATATTTTTTATCGACCTCAAAAAAGGGGGTTCTGTAGGTATTCGATCCGTATGTATGTATGTCCGCATTTTTTTTAAAGTACCTAATGGACCAATCACCAAATATTTATGATGGTTTTAGTACCGTATTCCACATATTTTTGGGAAGTTTTGAGTATGTAATACCTATATTATCATTTTTTCACATTCAATATCGTTGAAGTCGGTTTATTTTTTGTTAAATTATTTTACGTAACTTTCACTTTATATAAAATGCTTTATGTGATGAAATCAGTTAACACAATTAACGTCAACTTATAGTGCTTACAGATCCAATGAGTAGATAGTTTATATATTTTGTATTAACAATGGGCTATTTTTATAACAATGTGAATAAGACTAAAAGAGGCAATAAGGTTCGTACAGACCATACACATAGTGCTGCAATCTTTGCATACCAAAAAAAGGTAGTTGAAACTGATAACACGAAATTTAAAAAAGTAACACACTCATTAAATAAAAAAAGTCTTTTTTGATATCATTTAAAACCTCCTTCACGAAACACATTTACATTTAAAGGCAAGTCTACCATTCACTACGTTCAGCTGCAGTTTTTCCACACATTATTCCACAGACTGGGCTATTACACGACATAGTCATAACGGCATAATAGCCGAGTAATAGCCTCTCCGCGCCACTTCAGGTGTTACGTGTGCATGAATACCCTCTTGAAGGCGCTAGTGTGGAAAAATGTCTACAATATTTTTTGCAGGCTCTGTGCAAATTGTAAACGGTTTTATGATTTATTTTTATACAAATGTGTGTTAATATTACTCTGTAATGAAAAGGAATGATTATATCTGTTTAAAATGAATTTTAATTTCTTCGGCAAAATGACTTTGGCGATCAGTGTGCTAGTTTCACGGCCAGCTATTTGTGCCATGTTCTTTTTTTGTGACTCTTGCGAGTCTCTCGTAAACGTAAACGACATATATAAAATAAATAGCGAGGTATTCAAATTTAAAACCCCACAAGTCAAAAAAATGTTCGCAATAAATTTGTTTAACCCCAATCCCAGAAGCGTGACAAATTCACTCTTAGTTTTTAAGTCTGTTATTGGTTAAACTTAATATTAACATAATTTTGCTTGTTTGTTTTTATTTCTAGAATCTAATTTCGAATACCTGTCAATAGCTTTCGTTGTTATTTCCTCTAGCGTTCATTATATGTATTTCATGCTATTGGTATTCCGAATTAAAAACAAATGTTTTGCTTGATGGATATCAGTGCTACAAAAACGCTAAGGAACACACGTTACCACCCTAAGGAGTTTAGGGGCCAATTTACCACAAAAAATATTATGGAGAAATCATTATTATGTAAGTAATAAAAGCGTTTATTTCCAGGATACATCATAAAAGCTTACCAACAAATTACAGTAATACTTGCGGGAAATTTCCAGGTCAAATCGAACTTCCTCTAACCAGTACATAAAATAACCGATAACAATTTAATCTAGAGTTAGCTTTTAAAACCCTGTCCAAATCCAAAGGTAAAATACCTTATATATCATCCAAAGACCAATCATATACAAATCAGGGTTATCTACCGAGCAATAAATAAAGGAACTAGATCTGAAACATAATCACTTCACCATAACTGGTATTTATCACATGAACTCACAATGTTTATGTTATGTTTTGAGTGTTACAACTATTTCTGCCAAGTGCTTTTTGGTTGTCATTTTGGGGGGCAGAAGGTAAAGTGTGCATGAAAATTTTTTCTAGAACTGTGTTTTGTAATTTTTTGTTCCAAGACTCCCATGTGCTTTGAAGACATAGTTTAGAGCTTGTATTTACTCAACATATGTTAATAACGAAAATCAATCGATAAAGGAAGTTTTTTTGAAGTGACAACTGCTTTAGGCACGTTTGTGTACTTTTGTAAAAAGCATTAAACTCGTGACCGTCACGCTAATAATATATATATATAGATCCAGTAGATGGCGCTAATCTAAACATTGAGTTCTGTCAGCTCCTTATTAATTAATGTCACCAACCTGCTAATGTGACGTTTTAAGTACGTCGTATCGTTTAAGTTTTCACTTCTGTCGGCAGTCCTGTGACTACCTTTTTTTTTAAAAGAAAACTTCTGCTGAGGTGGCTGAGGTTCCATACCGCGGCATCCGTGCAGAGTGAACACCGTAAAACGAAGAGTTGTTAGATTAAAAACTAATCTACCAGACCAATGTAGGTAATTGATTTTGAGTCAGTATCGAACAAACACAAATGCAGAAAATATATAAGATCTTTTTTTAACTTTTGAGTTTCAGACGTTTATTTAAGACTTTGTAACTTGAATAGTTTCGCAAGGTTATTTATTAAAACTAGTGATGGCCTGGTTTTAAAAACATGGTTATAAAAAAAAAAAATTATGAATTATGGTCAAACTTCGATTACAATTCATTAAATTTTTAATGTTTTCTTTTATTTCATCGAAGAAAAACGAGGAGATGTCATAATTTTAATATATGTGTCTGTGTGTCTGCCTTAACGGTGCTCCTATAAAAGCTAAATATTTTTTATTTTGATTTAGATTTTTTAAGTGATCACTTGTTATGGGAGGGTACTCCACTTGGTTACGTAACGCGTTACGGCGCCAGTCTGTGTGGCGTTTAAGTTATCACTTCTGTCGTTCGCACACGTTTTTTGTTTGGAAGGTGACTTAGTCGAGAGTGTTCTTAGCTATAATGACATTTAAAAAAAAATACAGCTTTTTATATTTCATTTACATATAAACTTAAGTATACTAAATTTCACATTCTATCGTGTCCAAAATTTGCTTTAAAAGTGGTACAATGAAACGGAGAAATCTTAAAGAAATGTGAATATTTGACTCTGTTCTTTTTTTGTTTAACCTAATATATTTTGCATTATAATTGCATATAATTATAATTGCAGCTGGCTAAAGAAAACTCCCATTACTAAACCTACTGAGCTTTTCTGCACAATACCCCTAGGCAAGGCGTTAAGATATCGTATCTCTGACGCTAATGCAGTCCTAACTCATGTGCACGCGCCGTTACCGTGGCGCAATTCTGACTTACAGTCCGAACGGATATTTAGTTTGTTTTCCTAGCTTTTGTTAGCTAATGTTCGGACATAATATAATGCGACCTTTTTTCGACTTACGAGTACAACTATTAAGGTAAACACGACCTAACAGATTTCGAAATAAGAACGAAAGAATACCTACGTCATTTGCTTGCAACAAAATAAGCGACTAGAAGCATTCTAAAGTGAACCAACTAACTGCTGGGTTCACTGCATTGGTAATGAGGAAGAAAATGTGGTCTGCTATCTACATGGAAAAAGGCTTAGATCAATAAAGTAACGTGTTCATTCACCCACCCAAGTTCATCCCACCTCCAGATCTGAACCAGAAAATGATGCAAATGAATGCCATAGTAGGCATAAGAAAGTCTGAATCTAAAACATTACAACAGAAACATAAAAGTTAAAGAAATGTAAGCCGAAACGAGTAATTCCAACTAACATCCTTTTATCGTGATCCTGGGTTTAGTAGAGTACCTATAGAAGACTTTATCCTACCTAATAAGAACGATTAGTCTGGTGTTCAATGTTAGACCGTATAAAACTTACATTCCTTAGAGACTATAATTAATTAACTGAATTTTGTAAGGCTTAATACAATGTTACCTAAGGGTACTATATAAATAAAAGAACATCCTTTGTACAGGCATTAGCTAATACTAAATATATAGAAGGATAACTTTCGTGCAAATACGATTTAAAAAGTCCAAGGATGCGACTTACCGACATCGGTTCCATCGACAAATTCTCTATAAAAAATAGCACATAACAAAAACGCTCAACCGCTAAAAGTTACTTCAATATTGTGTGTTAACTGCACATATACTGCTAACAGACTTTGAACTCTTCCAATATCGTGGGCTGGTCCTGACCTGCGAAATGTTTATAGCATGCAGCGTCAAAAGTCAAAAGCCATAATGTTCAAAGCTTTGAAGTCATGTAGGCGTCACCGTGGTGCAATTACCTTGCATTCTATTTGAAGTTTATTTTATTTAGTAATGTGTGTGCAAATAAAAGTATATTAAATGATGATAATATTATCTATAAACAGACATCTGTTTTTGTGTGACACAAAGTAGTATTGAACAATCGTAAAACGTGTGCCTAGTACAGAAAATAGAGTTGTTTAATTCGGTCAAAAGTACTTGTCACTAAAAATACAGTCAAAAGTACAATACAATACAATACTCTGTATGGTAGACCATGAGGAATAGTTTAAAATATTTACAAAGACATTTACTTTTTACTGAAGGGGTTGGTCAAAAGTTGGTACCGGTACTTTTTACTGAAAATAATTAGTTAATAGTGGTTTTGACTAAAAATATATGGTTAAAAGTATTTTTGATTGACGCTCTTAGCCAAAGTGCTTGTAACTACTGTAGCAGCAGTCAAAATAACTTTTAACTGCTTGGAATATAAATTAAAATATCTAACCTAACCTTACCTGATAATACTTTTGACCAGCTCCATTGAGCAAAAGCAGAGATAAGATAATAGTTATATTGATTTCATTAGTCATAAGAACTTTTGACTGGTTAAGAGTTTGGATTGCAACATACATAAGTTTTGTACCTTAACATTACTCAGAATTTCATGGTCATATTTTTCAGCCAAAGCTCTCAGAAAACCAAAAACTACTCCTACTTAAAATTTACAGGTAATAAATAGTAATCGTTTGTACATAACTAATTAGCTTTCTAGATATATCGGCGCAAGAATTGAACGAATTATGATCTGATTTTTTTTAGAAAGAAGCCGCTTATTTACATTTATAATATACTTTAGTAGACATATTAAAAATTTCAGTATAACAAAATTAATATTACTTTAAAATATCAAAATGTATATATTTTACTTGTATTAGTAGGTAAAGCTCTTCCTTCCACTTTAGGGAGGATAATACACAAGAAGACCAAAACTAAATGTAAATAATTAAAGCATAGTATTGTTAAAGTAAATTAAATTTAATGTTCTTGAAAGCAGATTGACGGGAGATTGTGTTAAAGATGGAATCAAAGAGGTAAAAGAAGATGAAGTTAAGCATATCCTAATAGACACCTATGTCTATATCTAGCACCGTTACATTTGAAAGACTTCTGCAGACGATCCTGGCCGTCCTTTAAAATCCTTCACTTCCTATTTGACTCTAGAAAACCGTTCTGCAAGTGCATCTACTCAACATTAATATTATCAATAATTATAGTTTAGTGCCATGCCAGCTGCAGCTGTTAATTTACCTTCTTCTTTCTTTCCTGTTTTCCTGACTACATACCCAAGAAGGATTGACGTAAGGCCCTTTATAAAATAATTGCGCAGACCCTAATAAAAATTGGGAAAAGTGCAGGAAAATGATGATGATGAATTAAAGTTTATTAAAACTGTGTTCTACTATCCAGCTTCATCATCAGACCATCGTTACCAAGCCCAATAAGTTGAACGCGTCAAAATTAATCCTATGAGCTCCAACTTGAGGGGTTTACTAGTTCCCACTGAATAGTTCCACTATCTACCTCCTGGCACCATTATCAGATCAGATTTTGTTTCTTTTTTTTTATGGTCTTTCCTAGTAAATACTACTACTTCCAAGATTTATTTACCTATTTAGTTACAGGTAAAGTTGATAAAAGCGTGTTAAAAAAGGGTCACACATTTTAGAACATTTATATCTAAATGACTAAATCCACTCTTCTAACGTTAAACTCCATAGCCAACTGGATCTTAATCCAGCCTCCACCTATACTTCGCTTGCAATAAAGCCGTATGGGGCATTGATAAGATTATCTCGCACATAAATTTGTCAGCGATCTGTCTGGCCTACGCCGATACTACGTCTCGAGATATGTATGAGCGTGTGTTGTAACCAACAGCCGACGGTTTTGTAACGACATTATTGATTTGTTGGCTCAAATCGTTGGTTGTGTGGGCTCTGATTTCGATACACTGAATTTTGAATTATTTGCGAGAGTTCATTTATTTTAAGATATGTATTTTTCTCTTCCTTCGTTATGACATATCCCTACATAATAAAACACTAACTGTATATTTTTAAGGTAAAATGGTGTTTTTTTTACTTTTATTATGAGATGACACAAAAAAAATCTAAAAGTAATGGTACATATGTATAGTACTTGTTCACCACAATCTGCCCCCAATACCTGTGTAGTATAATCAATCCAGAAGGTGTCTACAAGACATCGCAATCTGCGATAAGATTAAACATTGTAACGGTTTACTGTGTCCTACCGATATCTGTATGTAATGGTTGGTTAGCTAGAGTGTTTTTCTACATATATATAGTCTTATAATTTATTTACATAACGTTGTTTTCAAATCTAGATTTGACTTAAATTATTTTGCTAAATATCGTCGACTTTGCAGAACTCTTACACGTTTAATAACAATTCCCTCCGACTACTGCCTATAGATTATTGAAATAAATATTCTTTTTTATTTTCGGTAATTATGTTTCTGAGCCATTTGGGGTGGGGACTTTAGGATCATGGGGTCTGAGTAATTGCCGTAAATAATAAACAATATTTAGTATTGCAAATGAAATCGATTATTATCATTGTGGTTAAGAAATTTCGCATATACTGTACGCTGGGTCACGACTTCACGAGCACTTGCAAAATTTCAGTATTGAAATCAATATAATTATTGCATTAATTATAAATATGATAGTCATAAATATGTTTTTCAGATCTCAAACATCTATTCGCAAATATAACTTTTGGCACTTGTGAATCACACAGATTCACAAGTGGGTCGTTTAGAGGCACCGGTAACGATTGTCAGCAATCGAGTTTATTATAAAGGTTTTCAGGTCATATGTGTGTATATTCATTTCGTGTTTTTATTGAGTGCTTAGGCAATATCAGGATTTAAGAAAAACGTCAACAAGATTTAATGTGTAAAAGAACAATTGCAGCAAAACAGTAACTGTGGGTTGATTTGCCAAACACCGTACATTCTGACACTCTTGACTTGTTAACTTTTGAACGATGAATCCTTTACCTTCACTTATTTTCAAGCGAACACAAAAAAAGCACGTTATATCGTCAAGTGATACAAAGTGGTGTAGCGAAATAAAGTTCTGAATAAACTATCACATACAATGTTTAATCTTGTTTCCTACAAGCCCCTCTGTGGGTTAGCTATTGGACACTTTGGCAGGAGAAGCGAGTCCTGCTCAAAAGTGTTTGTAGTGTAGTGTGTGTAAGCAAGTATCGTAAGTATTATTATGTATGTGTGTAACCACACCTTATTCAGGATTAGCTAAGTAAGCATTATGTTAAGATCGTGTACGCTCAGTCTATGTCATCGGACAATAAATCGAGACGTTACCGAGTGCAAATGTCTTTCATTTACCACGACACTTCATGGCGACCCTGCCAGGATAGGTCACACCGCGAGTGAAAATTTGGACAAATAAAAAAAAAAAAAAAAAGCAAGTTTGATTAGAAAAACGGACATTACTCCAAAATAAGTGGTTCCATATTACAAATCATGTGTCAATCTACTCAAACGAGAGAAGAGACGATCATCGCGCAAACGGCTGCTGGTAACGGGAAAAATAGTGCAACAACCGAGCAGTCCTACTCCAGCATCAGCACGTCAAATATCCTCCTCACGCTGATTACAATCGTCCTACTGGCGGCGGCAGGCTATGCTGTCTGTAAATGTTACAAGAAGATGCATGTCAAGTGGATGGAGAGGCAAATGAACCGCAGGTCTATACGTCGCAGGCAGACCTCAATGTATTTCAAGAACGCTCCCCGTGATGATGTCGCAGCTCCCGGAATCCCGTGCAAGTAAAATATAAAAAAAAAACAGACTAAAATTAAGTTGCCGTGAATTAAATTGTGTTGGGTCAGTAGCTTCAACATGAGAGACTACACAGTGTTAACATGAGGTTGAAACAAAAATGAAGTGCGCTTAATTTTAATACGTGGACTATCATGAAAATAAATACTACAGAACTTTAAATCGATATACATAACGCCAAGTGATGCCACTGTAGGCATATGATTTTAGTAAACTTTACCTATGATTCAAAAATAACGATAGCGTGCGATAAAATATATGTTCGAGTTTTTAACAAGTAAGTAATTAGTATAAGGTTTTATTGTAATAATATGTAACAGTTCATAAATCGTGCACGGTGACTCGCCGAACCCGATACCCTGCGCCGTGTATGGAATGTTTTCGCATTGCTATCTCTGTTTAGAAGACAGTTCGAAGAAATGTAATGAATATATTTAGTGACTAGAATGATGACATTACATTCCTTAGTTTTATTTTTAGATTATGGCCGATGATTTTAGCAGAATATATGATGATTTAGTGGACATTAGTAAATATTTAATAAAGAAAGGACAAGCTAGATTTAAGGGTTCTATTGCGATAAATAAGTTGAAAGAGGCTAAGAAATTATACAGTGAAGCGCAATTATTATACTCTAAAATATCGCATGATTTAAAACCCGAATTAGTGACACAATTATCTACCATTTTTGATAATATTAAGAGTATATTTTTAAAGATAAGTAAATTGTGTACTTCCCCTGTTAGTGAAGGTAAAGTAGTAAGAATGGAATTCGACATTCGAACGGCGTGTAACTTGATTCCCCTTATGGATGGTAGGGAGGATACCACAAAACGGTTGATTGATGCAGTGGAAATGTATGCGGATATGTTAGACGATTTAGGACAAAAGCTTTTAATAAAATTCGTAATTAAAGGTCGCCTATCTGAGAACGCTAAGCTCCGTTTATCGGATAACTATGACACCGTTTCTAGTTTAATTCAGGATTTAAGGAAACATTTATTAACTACAAAATCTTTTACCGCTATTCAGTCCCGCCTCCAAAATTTGAACCAAGGTTTTAGGTCAATTGACGAGTACGGTTCTGAATTAGAACAACTTTTTACCGATTTAACCATCTCACAAGCAGACGGCGATTCATCAAAGTTCGCGATTCTAAAGCCATTAAATGAGAAAATGGCCATTAAGAGATTTTCAGATGGATTGAAAAGTTCAAGGCTAAGCACCATAGTGACCGCTCGCAACTATAGTAATCTCAAGGACGCCATACAAGGTGCTAAGGACGAGGATGTATCAACGCCTTCTACGTCCTCTAAGCCAGACGTCATGCAGTATTCGAGAAGAGGTCGAGGTAAGTTTACACCTTTTTCAGGACCTAGGGGTCAAGGTCAACGTGGTCGCAATTATGGATCTTTTAATAGTTATAACCGCCGTGGTTACGGAAGGTCATTTCAGGATTCTTACCGCGGTAGAAATTTCTCACAGGCGAATAGTAACAACAGCCGATATTACCATCGTGGTAACAGGCGAGGAAATAATATCAGCCGTAATAATGTATTTTCAACGCAAGCAGTACGACCCGCGCAAGCATCGGCGCAAGAGGTCATTTCCCAAAATTCTAACGAAAATGAAAGTTCACAAAATTTGACCAAAAGGCAGTTTTTTCGATTTTAATAATTATATTTTGGCTTGTAAGGGACGATGTCAATTTGTAACATTTTATTGTCATAACAGAAAATATTCATTTTTAGTAGATACGGGTGCGTCAATATCTATTATTAGGAAAAATGAATTACCCGATTCGATGCGTATATGTTATGATAGCACTACTATAAACGGCATTGGAGGACAGATCAACTCTTTGGGATATGTAACCTTGAAACTTGTTACAGAAAATAATGACACGTTTTTTCATAAATTTTACGTTTTTCAAAATTTACCTTTCAAGGCAACTGGTATTTTAGGCTTAGATTTTCTATCTACTTATGGCTGTAATATCGATTTAGCTACCAACGTGTTGGTTGTTAATCACGCGGGTAAACTACTTTATTTACCTATTTCGCCTAGACTTGATTTAACGTTTACTAATAATAATTGTCTTGTATTACCGGCCCGAAGTGAATCGACCCATTTCGTAGAATTAGATATTGAAGCGGAAGATGATTATGTTGTTCGCTCGAGAGAGATAGATAAAGATATTTTTATAGCAGGAGCTATAGTTAGGCCTAAAAATCGTAGGATACCGATCAGAATACTAAATATTAGAGATCAAGAAGTAAGATTAGAAAACTTCAAACCGGAAGTAAAATTTTTAAGCGAGTATAATACTTTTTCTTTTGAAAAATCTAAGGCCAATGCTAATAGGGCCGAAACTCTGCTAACGTTGTTGAAATTAAATCATCTTAATTCAGAAGAAAAGAGTTCTCTCGAAACGATTTGTACTAAATATTCAGATGTGTTTTTTCTACCAGGAGATAAGCTAGCCACCACCAACGTTTACGAACAAACCATAACACTAAAAGCAAACGTTAGTCCTACATATGTTAAACCTTATAGATTACCTCAATCATTGAAGCCAGAGATTGATAGACAAATTAAACAAATGTTGAAAGACGACATAATAGAAGAGTCCTCCAGCGAGTGGAACAGTCCTGTACTACTTGTTCCCAAAAAGTCTGAAGGCAGTAAAAAGTGGCGTTTGGTAGTGGACTACAGAAAACTCAATGATGTAATAGTCGACGATAAGTTCCCGCTACCAAACATCACCGACATCTTAGACTCACTTTCAGGCTCAATGTATTACACTCATTTAGACTTAAATCAAGGTTATTATCAAGTTAGTTTATGCCCTGAAAGTCGTAAATATACTGCTTTCTCTACTAGCTCGGGTCAGTATCAATTAAAGCGTCTTCCAATGGGACTAAAAACTTCCTGTAGTAATTTCAGCAGAGTAATGTCCATAGCTATGTCTGGTCTGACGTATGACAAGTGTTTTATTTACCTAGACGATTTGATTATTTTTGGGCGAAATTTAAATTCTCATAATAAAAATTTGATCGATGTACTCGAAAGGTTAAGAAAAGTAAATTTAAAACTAAATCCGGAAAAATGCCAATTTCTAAAAAAGGAAATATTGTATCTTGGACATTTAGTTTCTGCTGATGGAGTATTACCAGATCCAAAGAAAACAATAGTTTTACAAAATTACCCGGTACCCAAAAATGTAGATGAAGTGAAACGATTTGTAGCATTCTGTAATTACTATCGTAAATTTGTACCATCATTTGCACAGATAACATTGCCTTTAAATCACTTGTGCAGAAAGAATACAGTTTTCAATTGGACAGCCGAATGTCAACACTCTTTCGAGACCTTAAAACAAAAGTTAATTAGCCCACCCATACTTCAGTACCCAGATTTCTCAGAAGCTAACGAATTCATAATACAGACCGACGCATCAGGTGTAGCGATCGGTGCAGTTTTGTGTAACAGTGACCTAAGACCCGTAGCATACACTAGTAGACCATTAAATAAGGCAGAATTAAACTACCCCACCATACAAAAAGAACTTACTGCTATAGTCTGGGCAATAAAGTACTTTAGGCCGTATATATTCGGTAGGCATTTTACTATAATGACAGATCATAAACCACTCATTTATTTGTTTAGCATGAAAGATCCCGCTAGCAGACTGTTGAAGTTTCGTTTAATATTAGAGGAGTACGACTTTAAAATAGTGTATGTGCAAGGGAAGGATAATGTAGTCGCGGATGCATTATCTAGAGTAAATGTGACTTCTAGTGAATTAAAAAGTATGAATGAGAAAATTTCAGAAGTAAATGTCATGACTAGAGCACAAAAAAGAATAATGGATGAGAAGAGTAAGAATGAATCACCGCCAATTAGTAAAACCGCCGACGAAGGGTCTGATCAGCCTAGAGTCGTGGAATTACTGAGGAAGCCGAGTGATGTCGTGGAGATGATTTTGCTAGAGAAAGAAAAAGTGGAAAAATATAGAAAAGATAACTTGATAAGTGCTGAAGACGAGTGTCTCGCTTACATCCCTAGTAAAATGTTGTTATGTGTAAACCTCAACTTTACGGCACATTTCTCGCGAGCCGAATTTGTGACTAAGTTAGAGAAGTTTAGCTATAAAATAAAAGTAAAAGAAGTATGCATAGTTAAAAATAATGAAAATGAAGAGTTTATAAAAGGTTTGTGTAGTGAAATACAAACATTAAAAGATTGGACCGGTCCGAAAGTATGCATACTAAGAGGAATAGAAAGAATAGATAACGATAGTGAAAAACAATGTATATTAAATGACTTTCATTTACTACCTACCAGTGGACATGCTGGAGTCCGCAGAATGACTAACAACATCAAGAGACGATACTTCTGGCCAGGTATCGATCAAGATGTTCTTGATTTTGTAAAAAAGTGTTCCACATGTCAGAAGACTAAATATAGTAGGTACACAAAACAGCCGATGACGATCACAACAACTGCGTCGTCAAGTTTTGAAAAAATATTTTTAGATTTAGTAGGTCCATTAGATAAAGACGAGACTAAATATAGTAGGAAATTGTTACCTTGTTACAATTCAATGTGAGCTAACTAAATTTATTGAGGCATATCCTATAAAAAATAAAGAAGCCGTAACTGTGGCAAGATCATTTATACAAAATTTTATTTTACGTTTCGGTATACCTAAAGTTATAGCTACTGATAGAGGTTCAGAATTTATTGCAAGGACTTTGGTTGAAGTTTGCAAATTATTAAAAATTGAAAAATTAACGTCCACAGCATACCACCATCAATCGATCGGTTCTCTCGAAAATGCTCATAAGCATTTAGGCGCTTTTCTAAGGACTTATTCAGGCGATAACGGCTATGACTGGTCACACTGGATACCATTTTGGTGTTTCAGTTATAATAACACCGTCCACTCAGAGACGAAGTACACGCCCTTCGAACTAATTTTCGGCAGGAGATGTAATATTCCTAGTAATATTAAGAATTGTAATAGAATAGAACCATTATATAACCCCAATGATTACTCTTTAGATTTAAGATATAGGCTACAAGTAGCGCTAAAAGAAGCTAAACATAATTTAGACATAAGTAAGCAAAATAGAAAATTAGCTTATGATAAGAAATGTAATCCAGTTACTTATAATAAAAACGATTTAGTTTTAGTCAAAAGTGAACAAACAAAGAAATTGGATAATATTTTTGAAGGCCCGTATATTGTGTTAGAGGATATGGGCCCCAACGTCAAAATTCTAAAACAAAATAAAATCGAATTGATTCATAAGGACAGAACTAAAATGTTTCATAGTAAATAAGATATATTTGTATTTTTATTTTTAATAGTTGTCGTAATCATATTGTAAAAAAAAAAATTAAGAGCTCTATTTTTTTTTTTTCTTATACCCCCGGAGGTGTAGTGTGTGTAAGCAAGTATCGTAAGTATTATTATGTATGTGTGTAACCACACCTTATTCAGGATTAGCTAAGTAAGCATTATGTTAAGATCGTGTACGCTCAGTCTATGTGATCGGACAATAAATCGAGACGTTACCGAGTGCAAATGTCTTTCATTTACCACGACACTTCAGTAGTTAGACCAAGTATAGTATAGAAGTATAGCATTGAAAATGTATTTATAAACGTTTCCATTCGTTCATTCAATGCTTATTGGGGTGCTACATAACTTTTGTCGTACTTTGTGTATATTTTTTAAATAGTACTAGTAGTACTGGTAGTAATACAGGTCTCTTCATACGTGTGAATAGTTCCAGTATCCCTCTGGAACACAGCCACATATGTTCTCAAAAGCTCTATCTCAACGCTGGAAAGCTTGCGTCCCTTCGGTTGTTTTTTTACCTACGGGAATAGTGCAAAGTTGCATGTTTAAGTTTGCGCAAAATCCGGGCTATAAGGAGGGTTTCCCAGATTGATTTGATTTCAACTTGGTGCAAAAAATAGTCCACAGTTTTTCCGGCTTGATGTGGAGGAGGGTTATCTTCAAGTCAAAGCCAAGTATCAAGTCTTGCGTTTAGTTTTTTTACGCTTGTAATACTTTAGGTAAACAATCTTCTGTATACCATGCAGCAGTAACAGTCTTTCCGTACAACCATAGCCAATATTCTTCTATTAAATACAGCAACCATTATTGTCGGGATCTTGCATCATCTTCCTATTAAACTGGTAGCGATTGAATTGAATATACCACCATTCTATTGGTCCTTAGAAATGGACAAGTTTCCCTCAGTGCAGTATTTTGTATTTTATATTAATGTAAGTTAAAGAAATATAGATTCCGCTGTCGTTTACTGCTATGAGCTCACCCTAATCGACACGATGTGACGCGAGGCCGTACTAAATCAGTAACCCGATACGGTAGTATCTGTACGTGTCGCGGTTCGTGTCCCGGCCGGACCTGTCCCAGTGACGTGTTTACTTGCATGCTGCATCAGCGCAACAAGTCGGGTAACACGATCGCGAATGTAGGTGATGGTGGTGAGAGAAAGTTCGTGGATTTTAAGTAAAGTCTTTTGTTCTGTTGCCAAGCCTGTTGGGCCAAGAAAAGCGTTGAGATTTTGTGAGGTAGTTGACGTCACGTAAACTTGAAATGACGTATTTGTTCAAGTTACATGACGCCCAGTAGACCTCACTAGTCCTGACTTGACGTGTTATAGCATGATCATGACGTCAGATCAAACTTTAAAAGATACTTTATATCAATAAAAAGAAATATTGTAATCGCATATCTCGATTCTGTGAAATATGTAGGCAAATACATAAATTAGGCGTACTTCCTATTAAAGCCACACAGATCAATCCTGCCCTTTCATTTGAATACGCTTTATTATTAAAGCATTTAAAAATAAAGGAAGTATTCTGTGTGCTAAGTCTAAGTGCAAGAAGGTAAAATGTTCTGTCTTGTAAGCACGAAAGACGATTCTTGAATGTGACGTTAACGTGGGAACTGTATAATATGTCTAAATAATGCAGCTAGCATAAGACCGATTAAGATTATCCTGGAGTGCGAGAGAGTGGCCACACAACGGACAAATATTCTCGCGGGTGCCAATCCGGATAGAAGCCCAATACCAATACCAAGACCGATTAAGAACCATACCAGACCTATGGACATGATATGTTACAGTGCTTGCCTTTCCCACTATCACCGCATTGGTAGCTTTCACACAGGTTTTATTATTCGCAAGTCTCGCAACTTTAAAGAGGTCCCGTTTCTGTCCGTTGCACATCATCTATACAGCGTTTAAGTATCACCGTCGCGAAGAACTTACGAAAACGGCTTTCTTACTTATCTTATATTCTTACTTATCACAATGTCAGTTCATCATAAAAATGCGAGATTAATTATTTACCGTCATTAGTTTGACTTTGCGCTACGCAATGTATACGCAACATTATACCTATGTAAGGTATCATTTTTGTGCGGTACGGTGAATGAGCGTATGAATAAACGTTCGGCGCGATCGAAGCAGCTGATTGCAAAAAAATGTTGCTTACTTGATTACATTGTAGTTTTACGTTTACGTATTGTTGTTTTTTTTCTGTAAAATGTTCTGGTCACTCATTGTGGTATCACTTTTAAACAATTACATGTAAAATTTAAAAAAAAATATATATGAAAATTTAAATGATCTTTTACTCACAATGGTCTGAATCTACTATTTTAAGATTCGGCTGGCCGTTTCTTACACCCGTTATATTATATTATATTATTAATGGGTAAAGATAATTCTTTGTACCCTTTGACGTGGTTAGTTTTAATAGTATTCCAATATTTTAGAAGAGTGAGATATGTTGAGCTTATAATATAAATATAGTACTATGTAGTAACTTGCGTATAAAACAAAGAAGATAAGTCTTTAAGATAAATATAAGGAAACTAGCTAAGTCAAATCTTCAGGATTATCTACAGGAACTTGGCAACGATTAAAGTAAAATTTCAAATACAGTTTATATATAGCAGAAGTAATAAAAAATATATTTTTTTAAAGAATGTTTCTTACAAATTTAAAAACGGCTACATCAAGATACACGTGTCCAGTTTCTATGTTGACCTGTCATGGTACGTAAGAGTATACAGCGACAGTTCAAGTTATACTGGCAATGAAATAAACCATGGTCGAAAATCCACCACCAGGCGATCTCTAGTTGTTATAGATTGGCTATACAGTGGGTTTACCCAATATATAACAACTCAAGATCTGTTTAAGATCAATAAAGTGGACAATTTTATTCAGGTATGAGAGGATTAAGGTTCTGTTGCCTTCAAAATGAAAACATTTATTATCACAGGGTTATGATAAATATTTTCAGCCATGACCATACAAAGTATTCACTGCTTTTCAAATACACGAAAGTTTAAGGTTGCTGTTTAATATTCTGAGTAAATTTCACAGTTTACTTTCACCGTACATTCCTGTGGTAGTAAAATTTAACTATAACGGCGTGCAAAACTTACAGAGGTAGTAAGCATAAAGGCTCGAATTACATTCAAATTGTACTAAGCAGTGTGTACTGTAATGCTCTAAGTTTACGATAATCGTTTCAAGTCGTTATCTTTTAGTGAAAAGTTGCCGAATTCTATTACGTATATCAATAGATACTGGAATGACACTATGCCTTTGAATAGAGTTTTCATAGATATTAGTAAGATTTTTCTTATTATTGCATCACTATAACCATATAATATGTATTTTACTACACATTGCGTAAATGGCTACTCGTGCAAGATTTAGTTCATATTGTTTAAAGTACTTAATTGTTCATAGATTCCAGGACTTATGAGCCTAATATTTTTATTTACCAAACTCGGCGCATCAACTTTTAAAATTTTCTAAGAGGTTTAGCCCTATTAAAATGAATGTGTCCATTTTATTATTTTCTTTTGACAATTCGACCAGTAGTCAATTAGAGCTATGCCGATTGGTTTAAAAATTATAATCGATTTTATTTAAGGGGATGTTTTAAATCCATTTAAATAGAAGTTAAAAATACTGAATTCGTTTAACAAATTATATTACCCACTGTACTGTTACTGAGGAAGCGAGTGACGAATCAAGTCTATCTTTCCTTTTATTTTTAAGCATGAAGTTTGAACGTCCATTTCAACATTTTGATATTGTTTATTGCAAATACAATTAAATACAATTATACATAACTACGAGTATATACCACCAAAGCCTTTTTATACTGATTTAGAAATGACTAATTAATAAATGTACAGTAGAAACATTTCTTCTCAACACTATGTACAATAGAAGGTAACTATTCAGAGACAGACAGCTACAGGTGTGGGAAGCCTCTCGCTAGGGACCATGGTGCTAACTGTGGTACAGAGCGAGAGCGCGTGGGACTCCGCCGCCTCGTTTTGCGAGGAGGTAATGTACGCCAAAGAGGCGGCGGAAAGGGAGCGGGAGAGGACTAGTACTTTCCCGTCACGCAGAGGACGCACCAGGCGCCGTAGGGCACCTAATGACCTAAGGCCTCCACGAGCGCTGGCCGAGAGACGGTGGCGCCACATGATCCGCGAGCGCCTTTCTACTCACGACTGCGAGACTACCTGCTTTGTGGACAGGTGGTCAAGTCTGTCGGGGGTCGACGGAGTTCCTTTCTAGGTTATACCTGAGCCCCTGGCCATAGACACCCGTGACGGAACACCGTGTGGTTTTAGTCGGTTGAATTCCGACATACCACCTCGGTGAGTTGTGAGGTGGTACCCGAGGGAGTTTCCACACGTAAAAAAAAGGATAATTTAATTAAAATAGGTAATCTGTATATTTTTCTTGCTTCTTTTAATTTTACGAACTCTATCATATTTACGTTCTCAAGCAGGGGTCTAAAAGAAAATAAATCAATGAATAAAGTTTGTATAAGTATTTTATATTCTATATATAAGTATATTAATTTCAACTTAATACTTTCTGAAAAAAGGGTCTTGATTTACCAATAGATAGAGGGACGAGATAACGAAGTAAACCTACAAGGCGTCATTTTTTTTTTTTGAGACACGGAACCCTAAAATAATACTTAACGACAGTGGACCCTAAAAAAAGCCCTAGTGGTAACTCTGCCTGTTTTCGACTAGGTAATTATACATTCTTTGCCGATTTCTATATGGTAAGATTGAGATTTCATTATACCAAATAATAACTTAAAAAAGACTATGAAAGGTAGCAGTTAACAACATCACACGTAATTCAACCCCAATACAAGTGAATTTAACACATCGTGCATTAGTGTTTAATCGTTGTACACGGACGACGGATCGCGTCTCTCGTATATCGGATAAACGACGCAGTTACTTTGAACTAGTGTCGCCAAAACTGTGCGAAAGAAGGATTGAAAGAACTTGACGGTTAAGAAAGTGAAAAAATAATTAAAATAAAAAAGAATAATGGATAATTTAAAAAAGAAACTGAGTGGTAAATGTCAACTCGTAATGTCACTAACCGAAACATAATATGTTTTTTCATCATTTTTCTTTATGATTTCCTTGTTAGTCCCAAGGCATTAGAAAGCATTAGTGCTTGCGTGCGATCCTGAAGCCCTGGGTGATGGATTCAAGAGTTGGAAAAATTGATCTTCTCTGTTACGTAACCGCATGGAGTCTGGAAATGAATCCAGTGGACTAGGGTAGTTTAATGTCGGATCCAAAAACTATAGCTAGTAAAGCAGGGGTAATATCTAATCTTTCGAAGATATGTAGGAGTCAGTATAAAAAATAATTAACTTTTGTTTTAGTAAGCGAATAACTTAACCTGTGAATGTGAATACTTGACACACTATTAGCGTTTCTCCACAGATTTGCTTTGGTTTTGGTATTACTAAATTCCATTCTAAATTTATTTGAAATATTATAAAAGTATCAAGATCACTTACACTAACAAACTCTAAACTGTATGGCGTGTTGTCAGTGCACACATTACGTGTGACATACTATCGCATTGTACGCTCTACGGCGACTAAGGCACGTATTAAATGAAATTATTTGACTAGAATTAGGCCGAAACGGCCTTACGCCCACAACTGTGATGTCTGCACAGGATTATGAATATTTATCGCCGTTATTAACTTAATATTTAATATATTAAGGAATAGGTATCGGTATCGGTTTTGGATTATTTCTGTTCGGTTGGGTTGGAACGTTGATTTATAGTTAAGATAAATATTTAATGCATTTGTTATAATTATAACATATCAAAAGTTCTCAGTCCATCAGTCACCAGCTGGTAACTAAAGAAAGGATGGACGGACTGCGCGAGAGAGAATATAGCTAAAAAGGGAGAAGGCAGTGAACTGACGAATGATAAAGGAGAATGGAAGAAGAAGACCCATTAAAATTATCAAAAGGGCAAAAAGATGATGATGATGATGTTAGATACCAGGACGTAAACTTTTGTAGACCAACTGCACTGGGTTTTCGGGTCAGAGTAAGTTCAGCCTGATCCCGAGAGTTTGGTGATTCTTGAAAACAACTGGCTGGCCTGTTGGTCTAGTGGTTAGTGATCCTGACTAGCTAGAGGTGAGATACCCACCCAGGACTAATAATTGTGGGATGAGCATGATCATTTCTTCTGATCTGGTTACCATAGTACAGGCTTTGCCTAGTTTGGGATCAGATGTGAGACCTCACACATGTGAAGAGTGTCAAGTTATTATTATTATAAGACGGTTGATGCCTTTTCAAGCGTAATTTTGTGTGTGTGTGTGTGTGTGTTTTTATGCATTATTTTACAATAATGAATGTTTTTCTTAATTTATACCATACAGTACGAGCATCATCATTTCTTGTGCCTTTTCTCGAATTCTTAAGATACAACATATCTATTTATATACTTATGCGATGTTCATGTCATGTTTTGTCAATTTTGTTTTCTTGACTTGCAGGTGTCCATGGGCGACGGTAGTCATTTACCATCAGGTGACCCGTCTGCTCGTTTGCCCCCTATAACATAAAAAAAAGTTCTAGAAAGTATGATATGTAAAAATAAGAGCGAAAACATATTACAAAGGTACAAATAATTTTAGTACTGTATTTAGCAAGTAATAAAGAAATTTTAAGCTTGAAATTATCCCTATAAAAAAAGTAAAAGTTAACATAAATTATCGGGCACGCTTCGACCACACAAACAAATTAGCAACATTAGCCATCACATATCATTGGGCGGATCGTGATCGCAGCTAATTGCCTACAGCCGGCACAATGCGATCACGACGGCACATCATACACATTAATCATAGGCATATTGATAAACAATTGCCCTACCTTAAATGAGGGGTCAACAGTGCCTTTACAGCTAAACTTTTTGAAACTACCTTCGGGACAAGCCGTATAATTCGATACCTTAGTCTCAATAGATAAAGTTTTAATTCAATTGACATTGATGACAGTTACAACTTTTGAAAATGGAATACACAGTTTGATTTTTCCTATACAATATAATGTTATTTTGAGTCTTCATTTGATGGAATTAAAGTATCCTTTTGAATGAGTTTGAAATGCGGCATGTTGTCGGCAGAGCTTTGTCGCGGACCGACAAAGGAGGCACGTGGGAACGTGCGCGTGCGCGTTCTTCCTGCTAAGAGAATAGTACTGTAATGTATGGTTGGTCTGTTACTGTTGATCGATTTTAGACTATTATTTTCTTAACATATATTATTAAGGTTCACGTTTATGGTGCTGAGCAACTATTTAATAGACGTTACTTTTGTAAGCGTGTATGTCTATTGTAATAAATGCGATTACTAGTGATGCATGAATACTTTTTTATCGAGTTAATTCAAACTGTCTGCAGTACACAGAAAAGAAAAATATTAAAATGCCTACGTTTTAATGTAAAAAATGGCCTTGGATGAATTGTAGGCTTATGGCTATCAGTCTGGCGTCTTTTATTATTTTTAGGCTTCCGTACCTCAAAAGGGAAAAGGAACCCTTATAGGATCACTCCACACGGAGTGTACTTCTGTCTGTCTATCTGTCTGTCAATACAATTTATTTTTCAGGAATGCGTGGAGGTATGAAGTTGAAATAAACATCAAATACTTAGGTTTGCGGTCCTTTGAAGCTGTAAAAAAATAAACGCAATTTTAACGCTTCGCAGTAGATCTAAACCTATAGGGACGTAGTGCGTACCCCATAGACGTAGTATCATGAAATTTGGCCAAGCCTTCACAGTCCAAGTAAAGGAAAAAGTCCGAAACTGGTAAATTTATTGTTAATCACATACAATTTTTTTTGTTTGCGATTTCAAACTTGACGTATATAGATGTATATGTACGTGGCCTGTTGGTCTAGTGGTTAGTGACCCTGACTGCTAAGCCAGAGGTCGTGGGTTCGATTCCCGCCCAGGACAAATAATTGTGTGATGAGCACGATCATTTGTTCTGTGTCTGGGTGTAATTTATCTATAATATGTATGTATTTAGAAATATATAAGTATGTTTATCAGCAGTCTGGTTACCATAGCACAGGCTCTGCCTAGTTTGGGATCAGACGGCCGTGTGTGAGATTTGTGGAGTTATTATTATTATTATTATATTTATACCCGTCTACAGCAAAGCCACAAGGAAGGGTAAAAACTTTATAGGCTTTCACTTTTACCTTTTACAAATATGATATATATTTTTCTTTTAACTTTTATATTTGTCGTTTTTTATATGTTCAATAATTACCTTATGAAGTAATTTATTGGAAATTTTAATATTGATTGCATTAAATTGACAATAACTAAAAGCATTCAAATGTTTAGTTCCAATTTTTTTTTTTTTTTTTTATTCTTTTATTCTGAAGTAGGATACGGCATTTGATATTTATAGAATATTAACGTAAAAATCGTAAAAACACATTTCAAAATGTTTTGATTTTAATATAATTTTTGTAAGGAGCTCAGGTGGTTTTGAGTTTTGGTCAGGTGATTAGTAGTAGTTATACACCCATTTGACAAATATAAAAAAATTCAAAAACCAAAATGTTTAAGAGTGAAATTACATTTAGGTACCTACTCTAAATAAAAAACAGATATAGTCAATATCTACGAAATGGCAGGCAGAAGTTTATTACACACTAACATTATTCCAGATATGTTTGGTCCTAGGTCCTCTTAAGCAGAAAGTACCTACTTTGTTATAAAAAGCAACCTTAATATACTTAATTAATATTTAACTAGCAACCCGGCCCGGCTTCGCACGGGTAGCAGAGACATCTTCAACAATCTTCAACATATTTCAATCAATTTACACATAATCTTAACAAATGATACACCTAAACCTTCCTCGTGGATCACTCTGTCTATTACTGAAAACCGCATAAAAATCCGTTCAGTAGTTTTTCAGTTTATCGCGAACAGACAGACAGACAGACACGGCGAGGGACTTTGTTTTATAATATGTAGTGATATATCAAATAAACAACTGTAATAAAATAATCAAAATGAAAGGTCCCGTAATATAGAACGCTGAAGACCCCACATGCGATGTATTCCGCGAGTCATGCCCAAATGAGTCGATCCTATTAACGATATAAATACCCGCAAATATCATCTGATTGATTTGTAGAAATTGCTGGAAGAGATTAACTATTATTTCTTTCAATTTTGTTGATAGATTTTTCATTTCAAAACTTATTTTCACAAACTATTATGAAGTAGATAAAAAAGTATTTTTTTTCGATATTAATTAACAGTGAGAAATTTAATAACGAGAAAATTATCTGACACTGTAAGAGGGAAAAGCTAAAAACAGCGAACGCTAGAAGTTTACAAACCCTGAATCCAGTTTACGAAGGACCAATTAGACTGATCGATTTTAAGCTAGCGTATTTTGTGAACCTGAACGATTGTGAAATGTTTGTGGTTGCAAAATCTCGTCTTTGCAATCTTCAGGATGGCAATGGAATATCACCTACCTCCAAAGACTGATTATGCAGGACAGAATGCAAAATCCAGGCATGCATGGCACTTTAATATGTCTACAGTCACCACATTGGTATAAAATGTTTCTAATAGCACAATGACTTGGTCTTCGAATAATTGCTATGTTGTCGTATTAGTATAGTACATTTTGTTTATAGTTAGTCATAGATATGTGTTGAGTCAGATGACTCAGTTGTTTGAAGAGTGGGTAGGTACCTACCTAGGTGTGTGGTTAAGTCGTAGTTCGTACGGAATACACTGGCGCTGGGTCATCGACATAAAAAAGGTTAACGAAATTAGGCTGTCCATTCGCATTCATCTACGAGTCGATAAACTAGTTAAATTTTTCGACTAGTCAAGGAGAACGTCCATTCGCCTCAATACAATAAACCTACGGACAGCGGTGCCAGCCCCGTGGTTACGGAGCGAGTTCAGTGGTGAATTACCAAACTACCCTTCATTCAACCACAGAAATCGAACACATCGAAATAATTATTATAAAATCTTTAGAAATTAGAAATTTTTTGTCCACTCATTCGTCTTGAGATAATTTATCGTGTATAGAAATGAAATATATATAAATATTTATAAATGTTAAATTAGAGGTTTCGAACGAACGACGACAACATACTGTTCGAGTTACGGGTATGCTCCTTGACCTGTTCTAGCTATTACTAACACTCTCCAACCCATCCGTAGCAATATCTCTATCCATTCATCTCTTCCCTAACTTCCCCTTTGCCCGATTAGCAGGAATAGGGCAACCCTTTACGTGGGAGAGCAATGCTTCGGTACGTATGGGCCGGCTCGACTCCACTCGGTACCACGGCCTCACAGAAAACCGGCAGTGAAACAATGCTGCATTGCTTTTCGCCGCGTGAGTGAGTTTACCGGAGGCCCCTTCTATCTCCCCCTCTCCCGTCTTCCCGCTCTTCTCCTATTCTCACCTTAATGGGCGGCATCGCAGTTATAGCTCTTGAGTTACAGGTGCCTATGGGTGGCGGTAGTCATTTACCATCAGATGACCCGTCTGCTCGTTTGCCTCCTTACACCATGAAAAAAAAACCCTATTACGTAAGTGGGACCATTAATTATAGTTGGCAAAATATGGGTGTTTAATTCTACTTACTCCTTCGGGGGTACAAGTGCAGGTGATGTTATTTGTCCATCCTACTAATATTATAAACGTGAAAGTTTGTGAGGATGTATTGATGTATGTTGCTCTTTCATGCAAAAACTACTGAACCGATTGCAATGAAACTATGTATGTAGATAACTGTAGACCTGGATTAATATATACTTATCATCCCGATATTGTGAATCCGCGGGGCGCAGCTAGTATACATATACAATAAGTGTGTTGCCTAGATGTATCTCATCTAGCAAACGTACATCAATGGTTGATCAGAAATATGGCTGGCATTGTACGCCGTACTTATATCTAAAATGCGTGCGGCTAACGGCATCGTATCTTATGAAGTTCTTTGTTACAGTAAATTGGATGCTGCTAATATCATATCACTGTGTCTATTTATTACTTTGAATTTTATTACTTTTGCTCCGTGTGGGGCTAAGGTCAAAGTTGGAAGCTAATTTAATGTTCGGTCGTTTGAAAATGTTACGTCGATGAGAGATAAGGTTTTGATGTGCAATATTTTAACTGTTAGGCCTATTTTAAGGTTACAATCGATTAGGAAAAGTAAGGTAGAACAGAAAATTTGCAAAAATTTAAGTTTCGGACTGTTTTTTTCTACTTTTTTTTTGTATTTCCGAAGGAGGTATCCTGTATGTCCGAGTAACAATAATGTATCTACCCTTTTCTGACTATATCCCTAAAGGTATACTTTTCAAAATTAAAATTTTTGGTCTGGCCTTCGGGCAGTTTTTCAAACTCCACTTTTCCCCATCTTTATTTTTGGGTAACGTAAAAGGGGATGAGCCTACTCAAGCAACTAGGCACATTATCAAACTTCATGCTACTCCTGAAAATTAGCTTACAGGAAATCAAAAGAACAACTAACCCTAACAATCTGCTAAGCTGCCTCGCATAAGCTTCTTATGCCACATTGCCAAGGCAGCCACACGCAGTTGTTTTTTTTTTTTATTTTTAATCTCAGTCATAAATCGAATCGAAATATTAGTACACTGTATAATCTCTTTCTAATACTCATATCTCACAACACGTGTTAAACGTAATCTATATAATTATTTTAGAAACAGTAATCTATACGTTCAGATAATAATTCGGGGCTCCGCACGCGTCTCTAACAATACGTTAGATCACAGGTAATCAATGTAATAGATATATTAGATGGCTGGTAATTTTTATGGTCAATCAAACGTGTAGAATTGATTGTAGGATATAAGATACCTTCAGAGAGGTATGTCTCATTTTTATACTATTATGATGCTTATCGCATAATACTCGCTATTGCAACAGTACTAACGATGAAAATCAGCCGGCAATTTTGTAAAATTGCTTGTATAATGCTGTAAAAGAGACTATTCTGAGGTATATATACCGCATTTGTGGAAGACAGACAGAAAAAAATATTAATTAGTCGGAACAACTACGTTTGAAAATGTTAGGCTTGGTAACGATGGACCAGCGCAGCAGTCGCTTCAGCATAAATATTTATTCAAATAAGAAACTCGAAAAGTAGAAATCAGAAATCGATACTTCATATCACCCAGTACTTGAAGCTTATAAAACACTAGCAGCGCCCCGCGGTTTCACCCGCGTAAGTCCCGATCCCGTGGAAATATCGGGCTAAAAAGTAGCCTATATGTTAATCCAGGTCTCCAACTATCATATATATATATCTACATACCAAGTTTCATCGTAATCGGTTCATTAGTTTTGGCATGAAAGAGTAACAAACATCCATCCATCCATCCGTCCATCCATCCAAACTTTCACATTTATAATATTAGTGGGATGGCTGTTTGTCCATCACAATACTAAGCTAAGTTTAATATATTTTGGGTCTAGAACACATAAACAACTTTTATGAATAGTCTTCTAGATCGTATTCATAAAGTCGTTGCTAAGCAACATACAATTTAAAATTCGAATACAAATAAATTTTCATTGTTTCAAAAATCAAAATTCGTAACGGCGCGGCGGCGGCAATTAAAAAATATGCGACTCGTGTGCACTCAACATTTAATTTACACGAATCGACGCGAAGTTGTGCGAAAGTTAGTGAAATGCATTCGATTCGAAATTGGAATACAATACGGCGTTTCGATTGGTCGCAAATTGGGTGCAATTAAAAAGTTTTCGATTGTGACTCAGTTTTGTTTCGTGTTTACGGTTTTGGTGGTGTAATGTGCACGTAGAATAAAATCATATTTAAAATTAAAAGGACTTTTTGTCGATGGTTTTTCATTATTACATGTATTAAATATATCATAATTTTGTCGAATTTTTTTTTTATGAAAACAGGCACAGACACCCTTTTCAATCGCGACTGAATGAGCAGACGGGTAACCGCTTATCGTTAGACGGACCTTGTTCTAGCTTGTCAGTCTTGAATAGAAAAATACAAGTTACTTACCTACACACACAATTATATAAAAGTTGACAGAGATATTCCACCAAATAAAAAAATTTTTAGATGGATTGAAAAACGATCTTCAAGAACTAGAAATAAATTTCACCTATTAATTGCTTTGACTACAAAAGTGACATGAAACCATAAATATGGGTTAAAAGTTTATAGGATGAACCGCTGTGCACTGTATGCTGTGACGTGTAACAGGCTGCAACTGAAACTCTTAATAAAATACTGTGGAATTTCGCTATTTGAATAACGAACCTTTTCTTGAGATATTAGTTATATTTCACTACATCACTACATATTATAAAACAAAGTCCCCCGCCGCGTCTGTCTGTCTGTCTGTTGGCGATAAACTGAAAAACTACTGAACGGATTTTCATGCAGTTTTCATTAATAGACAGAGTGATTCATGGTAAAGGTTTAGGTGTATAAGTTGTACCCGTGCGAAACCGGGGTGGGTTGCTAGTTTTTTATAACCCCAATGTTAACTGTTGAATTCAAATATAGAACAAATAAATACAAACCTTTAGCCAATACGCAAACAAAATATATGAATTTTCCGCAACAGCAAAAAAGTGCTGATGAAGTACAATCGGCCATTTTTGAATCAACATGGCGATGGCGTTCAGTGCAACGATGCAGTCAGCGGTTTTGATATCGTATTTGTTTTATAAATTGTGGTTTATTTGGTTTTTGTTCAGTAGGTGAAGAAAGCTAGGTAATTCATGCATTTATTCGTTTGTTATAATAGAACTATGTTTATAAACTAACACGTTGCCCACTTAGTAAACCTGATTTGCGTAGTAAGATGATATTCATTCAAGACAGTAGTAGAAAATCGTAACAAGGTACAAAAAATACAATTTAAAACTGTAGTATTTCCAAAAATTCCCAAAGTGTAGAGCTTGTATGGGTGCTCTTCAAACTCGCTTTTCATCGTGTCATTGCACACATGCGCACATCCACTCATTCGTATAAGAGTATGTGTTCATATAAGTGTTCTCTAAGTAATGATTCCGTTAAAATATTTGGATATTAATGATCAAATAAACACCTAATTTGCATTGGACAATGTTGTTTTAAAGATTGTGAAACGCTATATATCGAACAATACACATAATTTGCGTTGAACAACATTAAAACGATTAAAAAATGAATAGTTAGGTACGACTATGAGCCGCCAAACTATGCTGTGCTCCTACTCTATAAAATTTTTTTAGTGTACAAAAAAGAGATATGTTGAAAATAATTTTATTTTGGGATAGTGGAACAAGCCATAAGTGTAAGTGAACCCTGAATGCGTCTATTCTATTGTTTTTTTTTAAATTTAACTAGTTAATCGATGTATTACTATTTTTATTTACGATTATTCATGCGATGATAATAACATACTATATTCAGCAATATTAAAGGTATTTAACGACATAGTTTTAGTGAAAGATCAGAAGATACCGTCGAGGTATCTTCTGATTCTTATAATGAAAAATGTCTTTACTGTGGGAGAGCCATGCTTCGTTCGACTGAAAATAATAATAATATAGACAACTTATTACACAAAATAAGCCCACTAGGCATTCCGGTAATAAGACCTAATGAGCCTAAAAGATTAGTTAACGACTAACATTAATCGCTATGTAAAGCGAAATATACAAGGCTTTATAAAAACACTAGTATCAAGAATCGTATCTCTCGAGCACTATATCCCTTAGGATATAGTGCTCCTTAGAGTCAATCAAATAAATCCACAGTAGAAGAAAGATATAGCGGATAATGTATTGTATGGTTAAACATCCATATCCATGAGGTTATCTTAGTGAAATCTTGGCGCCCATATACCAAGTGACTAAAAGCAGATGTGCTCTTATTTAAGCGTGTCGTACAGGTAAAGCGATGCGATTATAAACTATCTACAACTTTACTTCACAAACTCAGTATATCAATAAACTTTAAAATTCTACTGACATTAAAATATGTCGCTTTCGATATGATGGAATATCATTTCGAATAAAAATAATGAAACTTTAATAATTAATTTGAGTAAGTGCTTTTTGTCAGTAGAACATTTAGAGCACGTCGGACACGCATGAGGAAGCTTAACATTTGCGTAAAATTTTGTACCTGAAGTAATTTTTTTTTTTTAATGGTTGTGAATATAATAACATAGCTGGAAGATTATAATGTACTGTCGACGACTCGATTTCTGCTACAAATAAATAGCCAAGAAATCTTCTAAAAAAAGATTAAAATGTTACGAGAGACTTGAGAAAAAATTAAAAACAACACAATGAAAATGGCTGAATAATCAAACAATATCACATACAATATGCTGATTTAATTTATTTAAACAATCAATGACACGTAAAGTTATTCATACGTGACCGTGGCACGCGTATTCAAACAGTACAAATCGAAAGGAACCTAGTGATTGCTGACATACTAAGTTTATGGACAAAACTGAATTGAAAACGCCGAATGGAGCTGCGCGGAGGGCAACCTTCAATCGCTGCAGCAACCACTTTCTCCACTGTTTGAAAAATGCAACAGTGGTTTTTCCTACACAGAAATTGATTTTCTTTCGGATGAGCTTGGGTTTTTTTAAAGAGATCCATCATACTATCTAGTATGATCGATCTACCGTATCGAGGCGTCACTTATCATGCTGCTGCCTCTGATTAGGCTAACCAGGGGGGCTTACAGCACTGTATTATCGTATAGTCCTACCCCTCCCCTGTTTCGAGGAACAAACCAAACTTGGGAGTATTATCATACTAGATACCGGATTTTTTATTAATATTTTTTATGGCCTCGCCTCGCCTCGCCTCATGTTCCCGCATTAATGACGTGACTAATTATATATATATATATATCAGCTGGTAGTCTTATATATAGATATCTCTATAGAATTCTATATTTATTCTATATACGAAAAGTGCCCACGAAACTTAAGTTAAGGTAAGTAAGTTAAGATTCGTGGGCCCTTAGGCTATTAGTATAGATTAATTATAAGATACAAAATAAAACATAACGCAACCAGTGGACTGTAACCTTTATCAAAACTATAGACCGAACTAACATTAAGATTTAAGTAAGGGACAGTGGAAAGTAGAATCACTTCGCAATTACAGACTGACAAATGTACGGATATTAGACACACATGTGCCACCAACTTCTGGGACCGACCGGAACCTTCCCCCGACGGGATGTGGGGTCGCCCCCATCCAAGGAATTTAGTTTTGAATTAGGTTGTGAATTTTGAAACAGGATTTTTGGTAAAGGTACTGGCTAGTTTGGGTTTTCAATGTGGTTTGGAAAAGGTAAAACGGTAGTATTTTGAAAACAGAATTGTATTTGAAATAAACAAAAAAGGCACGTTTCATTATTTGAATTAAGAAGAATGTATTTTCCATTTTAATAAACTTCTTCTATAAAAGAAGGTAATTATGAATTCTCTAGTCCGATGGCGTTAGGTCTTATCTCTTTCTAAACCCTTAGCATTTACAGCAATATTTAAAGACATTATAATTATCCTGCAGGAAATGAACCTATAATAGCTGTTACCATATTTTAGCTCTAGAATATTCTCTGATAGACCATTATTAAGAACATTAAATCAATATGCAAATAACAGTATGAACTTTAGAAAGCACACATCGCTATATCATCATTAATCTGGCAAACGTTACGGAAACCGTATCTGATTGAATCAGCTATACAACCAGCTTTGGTGACCTCTGTCCGTGTTATTGTTCCAAACAATGTGTTGAAGAATCACAAAGGTAGACAGGTCGTGCAAGATTGGTTAGAAGTTGATTCGCCGTTGCAACGCAAGTTATAAGTGTGGAACTTTCGTTGCGCCTACGCACCGCCTACGGTGTTGGCCTATCTATGACATGTGGTACGACCATAGTGTTAGGAGACACGTTAGATAAAAACATTCTATACGCTAATTTCGCTATGGACTTATCTTACAGTAATATTCCTATGATGGTAGTATCTCTACTCTACTAAAGACAAGAGCCACAATAAAAATATATTTCATTTTACATCTCAGATGGAAATACCTAACTGGGTTTCTAGTGTTAGAGATATCGTGTGATTTAGTATGGGAACCAGTCAAATCACTTCTTCGTAACTTACCGCCCGAGTCTCAATTTCCTCATGATAATGCACTGTGAAATAACATATTTGCTGGACGGAGGGGGTCACTCGAAAGGAGGTAATAAAAATAGATTAAAGCAATCCGACTGGGCCCTACAAACCTTGAGGTCAATCTGTTTGAGATATGTGTAGGGTTTTAAATGCATAACACAACACACCGGTGACATATAAATTTACTATATAAGATTATATAAGGAACTTTAAAAATCCCAAAGTGACAACATTTGTAAGACAACCATGGTCTAGCCTCAATATACAAACAAGTGACTATCGCAACACCACGAGCAAACTTTATAAAGTTTATTTACCATCAGGCTGAATGCTTTGCCAACGAATTATTGAACAATACAAGGATGTAACACAAAATCTCTTTGCAACGTAACATATCCTCAACCTATCCTGAACTCAGGACGATATTTACGGTATAAAGCCAGCAACACGACTTCACACGACTACGTGTGAACATCTGGTACATTTCCTTCAACATTCGTGTCTCATTATACCAAAATACTGTAATACTAAGCTTTCATATTTATATGAAACCTTATTTGTTTCTGAATTAATTTCAAGCTGATGCAATATAAGCATTAATAGTATGGTATAATGTGACAACTGAGTTTAAAGCTAACTTAGGTGATGTATGACTGATATGTTAAAATCGTATCAATCAAATCATAAGTTCTCCTACTAAGATAAAAGTACTATTTTAACATTAAACAATACGGTTGTAGACTGTCCAGTCAAATCAATACCTCTTTGTTCAATGACAAAAAGATACTTTGTATTGAAACATGTATGAAATAAAGGACCATGCCGATGAAGTGTCGACGAGATGGCAAATGAAAATAATATTAATTTTAAAATTCGTCAAGTCGTCCGGCAATGGGCCGAGTTTTAGGACGAGATGACGAACGGTCCAAGAATACTTTTGACTGATTAAGAAATTTAACTGCAACAATTAAAAAGAAAAACTCACTTAAAGAAATAAGCAGTATGTTATCCCTACGCATACTTCTAACTTTCCACTTGATTGTGATTATATGCCAAGTTTTGGAAAGGTAAACCAACTGACATAAGATTGTACCAATATTGAAAGTAGAATGTGAATGAATATCGTTTCCTACCTTCAAATCGTCTCATTATCCATTACAGTCAGCTATAACGCCTATTTAAGATTTCAAATTTATGGGCTGTTCGTTAATGAAATGGTTTCAGAGCAAAGTTCATTCGATATCCTGCAGAGATTCAGCGAAATAGGCTTGGAATATAGATCGTTGTGATTTTTGATCTGAAAGCTGAGTTTCTAGTCTGCGATGTTTTATGCACAGATAAATGCATCAGCAGGCTTCGATTGAATATGAAGATTTCAAATGTGTAGGTTAATATTTCATATCTGTCAAACATGTGTCAATCTAAACATTTATCTAGGTGTAGGGGACGGACTTGGGCGTTTGTTTGATTGCAAATGAAGACCTTGGTTAAGTTTAAGACTCGTTTTTAAACATGTACACGTCATATATTAATGTTTTTATGTTAATCTCTTTCCTTACTAACTATATATTTAATTATTTTACGCAGATAAAGTTGTAACAATTGATTATAATTATAAATAACTAGCTACTAATAATAATCTATATAACATAATGAAGATAAAGAGTTTTTTATTTGTTTGTTTAAATCGTTCCAATCTCTGGATCTATCAGTCAAATTTGATATTATTTTAGATAATTCTTTGTATTCGATATATACAAAAAAAAATACATTAGTATTAAAAACTAAAGTGATAAATGTATTTTGAGCATGCTACTAGAGCGTGATCAATAAACTGGTAGCATTGCCACTTTAAATGGCAATGACAATGCTTTGTGCAAAGAAAAAGATAGCCCATTGGCCACAGGAGGTGTCGATCAACCGTATTATTTTTTTATGTAAAGCGATTTAGTGCTTCGTCGCATACCTGGCTTGGTATGCGATGAAGCGCTTAATAAAGGGCTAATCGCTAAAGCGCTAAATAGGTTCGAATGTGAAATAAGATCTTGACGTATAATGTCGTTAAAGTAAGTTTCCGCGAAATATGACCTGGGTTCCTACTGAATAGTCAATCGTGATGAAAAAGGCTGTTAGCTTATTCTTCTCAACGACATTGATGTGGAGAAACACACCATAATAATCCACATCAATATTATAACCTAATTTTACTTCTTTTGATTACGATAAATAAATATTTCCTCCAATATCAACGTGTTCGCTAACATACTAAATTTTAAACTTTCACGTTCCACGATATAATTATATATATAAACGGGAATTAACGCGATCACGAAATTGGTATTACATACCTCTGATTTGCCTGACGTTTCGTCTAGTTTGCACTGGCCTACCTGCCAACCTAGCCGAAGCCCACACATAATTCTTCGCTAACATCTTATAAAGTCACGAACTCACAATACTGTTATTCCAATTTTGATATTATAGTTCCAATTTCAAAATTTAGTTTGTAACATCCACACATGAAATCCAAACAATCCTAACATAACTTAGGAGGCAATAATCTTGGGAGGCCATTAAGTTTTCAATAAGAGAGGATGGGCCACATATTGCAGAATATTCGTGCTCTATTATAATTTTGATACGGGTAAGGGATCGCCAGTAGGAATTAACTTATCACGTTGGTACCGCATCTGCATACCTTAAACATTTATGTGTAGGGGACGGACTTGAGAGTTTGTTTGATTGCAAATTAAGGCCTTGGTTGAGAATATTGTCACCGACAGTGCTGAAGTATTCAACATTGTAATATGTTACCTGCGTATTAAGTTGAAGGGAATACATACTGCTGCGAAATGTGGAATAGGTAAGGTTTGATTATACTGAAGTTTTTCTTATTTCTTATGTTAATGGCGATGATAGTAAAATTCGTGTAAGGTGTGAAGAAATAGGGCCAGGCCTTTCAGGTGTTAGAACCATCTCATCTATTCATGTTTAGTCGCGGTCTAAATCCGTGTGAAGAATTTGGTGCCAAATTCTTCTTCAAAATATTTGTACTAAAATCAAAAATATACCATTCTATACTGCACAAAATAATATCAAGAATATTATAATGATATAATTTTAAATTATTATGCCAAAGTCCAGCCCTGTCGCCACCCCGGTCTGGACACGGGGAGCCAAGACACATATCTCAGCCGGGGATGCAAGAAATGCCCACACCCCAATATGTAGATTTGTACCTCGCCCAGCCGGTGGTCATTATTTTACTGCGAATATATTGTGTTGATACTTGCTAATATGAAGATGGGCATACAATTTGTACAAAATAAAATGAATAGTCACCGTTCTTGCATAGATGTTACCTGGTAATAACGGATCCAGAATTCTTTGACCTGTTGAAACTAAAAGGGCCGGCACCTCATCAGGGGTAATGGTGCGATCATAGTAGGGGTAACGTGGTGTGTCAGAATTGCACCAACTACAAATACACTGTGTTTTTAGCCGCAGATCAGTGATGAGTTGGGCTCTGGTTAGCCGTTCCACCCAATAGAAAAACAACAGGAGAAAAAGCTACAAAAATGTTTTATCATATTAATGGAAAATAATAAATGGAAAATAATAAATTAAAAATAATAAATGGGAAAATAATATTGTCCAGAGGTAGAGGACGCCCACCATCTACAAGAACAATCCACAATAGGTTGATGTTGAGTTGAGTGGCGTCAAAGTATCAGGAGGACTGATCCCGAATAGGGAATAAGCCAGGGGATTGATTGAATAAAATGGCCGGATAATATTTATTTTCTCTAGTTTTTTCTTTGCGTAAACAGTCTGTTATTAAAAAAATATACTCGAAGATATATAAGTAAGTATACATTCATACACTCACGTCTGTATTGCTGAAGGGATTGGCAGAGGCGTAACTATTATAAAATTTTGGTTCTGCTCGCGTAATAGAGGGTAATTATACATTAATACTTATAGTGAATTTACGTCATAGAAATAAACATGATCTTATTACTTTTTCACTTTTGAATTGACGCTTTAACCATAATCACAAACTAAAATTTAGTTCGTACGTAGACGCTAATTCTATTATTCACAAAGGAACTTTGTTAAGAGTGTAATTCAGTATTTGCCTGAATTAATGTTCTACATACTGTAAAGTAAGAATGATGATTAGTAGCCGAACAATCATAGATTTTATATCGTTTTATGCATGATTTGTTTAGAGGCCATAATTATAAAGAACAATAATTACGGCAGTGCTCTGTAGAAACTGTCGATGAAAGTCTAGGCTAGATATTATATTATTATAGAAAGTTAATATGGATTACTAGCCAGATGGTTTTGTATGTCGTGTCTTGGCTCTTAATTCTCAAATGTGTATGCGTACATTAGAGCAGGTCATAAAAGCTAGAAATAATACTACACTTGAATTTTTGAACCTGCTGATGAAAACTCAGTGTCTCAATATTTATTATACAAATAAAATATATAAATATATCCAATACCCTTAAGAACATGACAATGTTAACATTATTTTTCACCTTAAATTATGTCTCGATAACAAAGCAAGCCAGTTAAAGTATCAAAATTACTCAACCCTAAGCTCCGCGAATGAACATACCTCTACCCAATCAGCACGTAGAGAGAATGTTTTGTCTGCCTTCGAGTCGAGTTGCCAAGTGTGCCGTGTGACAGTGCCTCGTGCCTCGCCTCGTGAAGCATATGCCTCGAATATCCCTCATTGCGGGCGACATGTTTCCATTAAGACAACCCTCTTAGGATAGGAGATGGGATTCGGATTTGATAAATGTGTGTTTGTGGATTAAATAGTCACTACAGTGCTCTGATAAAAAGTAAATGATTTTGATAAATGTACTAATTTTTAGATTAATTTTCCTTAAAAAATAGGACTTCATATGCTGTAGGTAGAATTTAAGGATAGCACAAAAACGTATGTCAAAATAATAACACAATTGTGCCGATGCAGTAATGCGACTAATTATTTAGAAACGAGTGCTAAACTATGTTGTCTCTTATTGTAATATGTGAGATAGTTACTACCTTTTTTTTTTTTAAAGACAACTCCCGCATTAGGAATTACTCCTGTGTCGCGGGAGACTTTACAAACATACAAACAACGGACACAAAGAAAACCCAGACTAGGGTGGGAATTGAACCCACGACCTATGCCATAGCAGTCAGGGTCACTAACCACTAGGCCAACAGGCCAAAAAAAAAAAGTCAAACTGTAGATTAATGATAATAAATAGAAATCAGTTACGCGTATTGCCAACCCTGAGTGTCCATGCGAAGCTTTGATGACTCTTCTCATCAGCAAGAATTCAAGATCATACTTACTATGTACTATATTTTTATTTCGTATTGCGTTTTATGTAGTTTCATGCAGGGTCAAAATCAAAACAATTGATCTCTTCTTTAATATTACGTTTATGTTACAGTAACATAAAAGTAACACAAATGAAAATAAGAGACGTGTTCATATTTGGGTATGAAAACAGTTTGTCAATTTAATTATTAAATCAATAATATAACACAGGTACTGGACATCCATAAGATATATATATCTATATTTTGTCGTGTCATTTTTATAGTTCTCTGTACTAAAATTTGGATATTTTCTATCATTAAGTCATGGTTGAGGAAAATATATCTTCGGAAATATTTTGATTATCTGACGTCGCTAGAAAATAGAGTAAACAAAAAGTTGGCGTATTCCAATAGTCAGTTTGACTTCATATGTCTGTAATTATTATAAAACTATTATCTAAATCTGGAAAATTGTTGAAAAAAAAAATACATGAATATATTTATGATAATAAAAAGTTATTTAAAACCCAATAACAGTGATGAACCCGGCACTCGGGACCTTATAATTAGCAGTTATTACTAATAATATTATTCTAAGAACAATATGTTGCCTGCGACTGAAGCACATTGTATGTAACATACGTTAAAAAAGAACGTAACCTAACAGAAGAAAAAAATATATGTTTTTAAAGAGACTTAAATTAATACTACAATCTTATTACTTTAAAGACAATAAGCTATAGTTTAAATGAACTTACCTTAAATTTTTTACAATTTACAAATAAATTAATACACAAAATACCAAACTTGTATGACAAGAACTTTTTTTTATTTCTATGGGCCGGCTCGACCGGAGTGATACCACGGCCGCACAGCAACGATTACGTTATATTTCGCCGAGTTACTGGAGGCTCTAATCTTTCCCCTTCTCCCCTTTTCCGTCTCTTCCCTCCCATCCTCCTCCCCTCTCTTCCCGCCCTTCCCTACTCAAACCTTAAAGGTCGGCAACGCACTTGTGACTCTTCACTTACAGGTGCCCATGGGCGCACTTATCATCAGATGACGAGTCTGCTCGTTTGCCACCTATCCCATTAAAAAAAGAACATTTAGAAATAAATTTGGGACATGATTACTTTTTATTTAAAAAATATGATTTGGTACAAATTGCTATTCAACGGTTTTAAAACACATTTTAGAATGTTCTTAAAGATATATAATTATTTTTTTGGTAAAGAAGAAGAAATATAACGCTTTTTAAGTTTTAAATATCAGCGTCGGAAGTTCTAGTTACGGTTTTTGTACGGAGACCGCAGAAGTACTTTTTTACATCGTGGTAATATCAAGAGAAAAGAGCGTACTTCAAGAAAAGAGCGTACCTCAAAGTCCGTCAACGCACTTGTGACTCTTGAGTTGCAGGTGTCTATGCACTAACCATCAGGTGACCCATCTGCTCATTTGCCCCGTATACTATACCCCCGTATACTAAAAAAACAGAGTACCAACCACTAACAGAAACTTTTTATTAAATCTTTTCATGTAATGTTCAGTATTTTAATAACAGAAAAAAAGACCTGCAATAGTTACGAAAAGGTTAATTATTTTGGTTTTGACTCTGCCAGCAATAGATTCTACAACGCTATAATTAGCCTAATATTTTACGCCATTTGAAATCCGCACAAATACATATTATATTAAGTAAATAGGAAAACAAATATTTAATTAATATTTTCATAACTATTTAATATTTTCAACAAAATTTTAATTACAATATACGCATTTGAGAACTACTTAATTTAATAACAGCAATAATCAACAAAAATATTCCTGTTACCAATTATGAATTCACCAATTAATGTATTCAAAATATGACTCCCTAGCTCCCGCACTACGTCTTAAGACGTCGACTAGGGTTGTCCAACACAGACACCAATAATATAATAATATGAGAACTGCGATTGTCGTATGTGCGTCTAAGAGAATTATTAATGCCATTTTGCACCCGACGGGCAAGGATGGGCAAGGATTGAATATGGGTTTATTTAAATAGTTTCCGTTGGTTTGACTTAATGTTAGAACCTTTGATTTAACTACGGCATTGAAGTGTAAAATTGACTTAAGATTCTGAGGCATTGATTTTATCTCGCTTAATACTGGTTTATAACTAGTGTCTGTATTTAAGAAACGGATTTAAACAGTGAATAAGAATAAAAATAACTTGAGTCGCAACTACTGTCCTAATCCAGTATGTACCTACTCCATCGCCATATTCTTGACAGCCTTAATCTTGTACAAAAGCCAGGCAGTTAAAATGCAAAAATAAATCTAGGTGATAAACATTGAGGACACCTAAAAATTATGAGACAGTACCAGACTCTTTGTGTTCTTTTCTGTTTCTGTAAAAAATAGAAAAAAAAAGTATGTTATTTATTATAATGTATTGTACCCCGTTGATTTTTTAACCCATTTCACCGTAGACCATTTAACTTTTCATGCTACAATTCAAAAATAGTAGGTAAACTTAACATTTCACTGGTCAAGTGCACTGACAATCAGGATGTATTTTTTGATGATCAATGTATTTTTTTACTTTTTGTCATAAGTTCTTTAGGTTTTTAAAAACTGAACAGTTCACTTTTAAAAACACATAGTCTCTCGTTTCTCTTTCTATCATATTTCTATTTTTATAAGCTACAAGAGAAAAGTTAACATCTTGTGCTTCTTCCAAATAAAGTAATGCGTCTACGATGGAGACAATCAGCACATTTGTCTTGAATAATATCCATTATTATAATGATCGCTGTAATGCTTTAGTTACTCTTAATCAGTTCTGAGGCTGGTAAACTATAACTGTTGTGAATAAATAGAAACAAAGCGCATGTTAGTCTAAGAATAGAAAGTTATAGTTCCCATGCATTTGCATTTGTAACTAAAGCATTACAGCGATCAGTATAAAAAATGGATATTTTTTTAAAAATTATGCAAGAAATTACTTAATTTTCAAAAACGAACAAGATATATATATAATTAGTACTCGTATGCAGTGTTCGTCAGCCCTCAAGTCGGCTGTGGCGCAAGGAGCTGGACAATGAAATATTTGCTCATTAGCCCGTCGACTGATTAATTGGGCTCCTTAGTGTTGGGTTCGGCCTCATTGTGAGTGGGTAAAGACGTGTGTGGTTAGTAAATGGATTCGACAGTATTTTCGTTAATTAAACTTTTATTTTAACATACGAACTCAAGATTACTGGTAAGTGGGTAGTACTAACCTACTTTTTTTAACTACAGCAACTAAGCTAAATTGCTTCTTATGATTGATCTCATTGTCGTCATATTTACTGTTATTATAAAATGATAAAACTCTGACAGTAAATTACAGAACGATCATACGTATTATTTTTATGTTCGTTATTATTTTTTTTGCTCCTTATGGATTATTTTATATACAACAATAATAATATACAAGTATTTTATCTATTTCTATATATAGGCTATTTACATGCATGAGTCATAAAATTCCTCCGCATCGTCGCCTACTGGCAGTGTTCCCAGAAAGCTGGCAGCTGGCTCCCAGAAGGCTGGTGGAATTAGCATTGCCACGTTGAATGGCAATGCTAATTCTCTGTGCAAGAAAAAGGCCCGCCTTCTGGTCACGAGAAGTGTCGATAATTCCTTATAAACGGAACGAGCACTTGGACCCCATGACCCTAGCGTTTCGACCCCAAACGACTCAAAAACATAGTTACCACTTAAATTATTGTATTTACGTCGTTTAAGGCTTGTCGAGTGTGTGTCTGTCTTGTCACAAATAAAAAATTCGCATTTTTCAGAGTTGAGTTCTAAGCCTAAGATTTAAGTTTATTTTTTAGGAAAACTAAATCTTGTAAAACTGTATCTACTTCCCCTCCCAGAGTTCCGTCATTAAGGTTCCAAATGTTGAATTTTGACTTTATCTCCTTAATAATGGGGTGTATCGCTAAGTCCCATAGGGTCACCCTGCTGACAACCAACGGCCGATTTCAAAAGATTGTCCTTGTATACTAATTTTGTAGGATATCTATAACATTGCCAAAGAAATTTATAAATTTTAGGTATTTACAGAATTGAAGGCATTTCTCAGGTAAACCTTCAAGATTATCTCCCCTTCATTACTGCCAAGGTACGTGGAAAGGGCGTGTATGGCAGCCTCACAACCACCTTTTGACCCAAAACCAGGTTACACTGGCTGGAATTTTGCTGCAAGTTCAGCGCTACAATATTTGCAGCATATTTTGGCCACCATACGCCGCAAGGTACACCCTACGGCAATCGGACGAATGCCACCATCGTTCTTACGTAGAGCACATAAGTTGGCTCCGTATAAGACGTCAATGATGCCATCATCCACATTGCCAGAGAGCATAAGATTTACTAAAGCCTTCAGCTCCTTCAAGAGAGCATCACCAGCTTCCCCGGCGCTTGAACTCACCAAATCTTTAAGATGTTGCAGTGTCAAGCCGTCGAGGCCACCGGCAGATCCACTCTGAAAGGAACAAACGGCTGTAAACACGTGCTTGGTAGTAATATTTAGATATTCAGTGTCGATCGTAGGTACGTCAGGAAAAGAGAGGTCATCCTGAGGCGTGGGATGTTTACTCTTCAAACCCGTGATTGTATCGGGCAAGTATGGTGCTACCACATCGCTGCTAAAAAGCAACCTAGCTGCCCCTCGTATGTCATCTTCCCTCAGTTTTGTTTCCACAAAAGTAAAATTCTTGCTTTTATAATTACAAGAAAATGATAATTTTGGATCGAAACAAGTCGTAGTATTAAGGCAATTCTCTTTCATTTGGGTTGTCAAAGATTTTTTGGTACTATTATGTTTTTTTATGTTTAAAACTCTATAAGGGAAGGTAAGCAAATGTTCAGAGGCCGATATCGAATTCTCCCGGACAACGAGACCTACACAATGGGCTTAAAAATGAGCAATAGTAGGCCTCGCACCTCGGGGAACTCTATTAAGAATCAGAACGGATTCTTTTAAATGTGTTAATTTTTGCCAAAAGGGGATTTGGGAGGTTTTTAATGGTATTTCAGTAAATGATGGAGGAACAGTGGGACATGGAAGTACATTTTGGGACCTGTGAATATTTCCGAAATGCACTTTCAAGCCTCGCTCACCTTTGAAAAAACGGTCCTGCGGACAAAGAGGGCATCGAACAAGGTTGTTGACGCAGCGGGTTGACCTGAACACACTGCCACATTGCCACTGTTGTTGGCGCTCTTAAGCATTAAAATAAAATAATTTACAAAGAGTATACAAACACTACGTTAGAATAATTTACATAAAATAGAAAAACAGTCTTAAATAATACAAAACACATAAAAGTCAACATTGACAGGCGCCTGCGTAGTCCTGTCGGCTTTCCTTAGCATAGAGATATGATATTAAAAAAACGGGATAATATGCGCCTAGAATTACTTCATGCACCACTATACTTTCAGCCTTCGCGTTCATCAACACTGGTGTTATTCTTGGCACCATTTTCAGCACACTACGAATTTGAGTAATGATTTATGTCCATGTAACCACAGCTTGAGCAACTTCTTTCTGAATTTTATTGTATTTTATCAATACATAGGTATCTCACAGACTGAGACTTCTATTTCAGAGTGTTTCAGTAGATTTTTATAATATTTTTTTTATTTGGAATGTTTCGAGGTCATCACAGCGGTTGTTTAATATCTTCCTTATGGATATATAAATCATAATATATAAATAATAGATATATATAATATTGTTATTATTTTTAAATGTAAGCCTAAACAATAAAATAATATAATTTGACGATAGCTAAGTATGGAGTCAAAAGTTATTTTATTTTATTTGTGTCCAGCTAAGAGGTCAACGGTGAGGTAATATATATCGGACTCTAACCGATTAAAAACAGCGTTGTACTGTTACGGTGTGACGTAATCCACACTCTTGTACATTAAACCTTACTTAAGCACTTACTTTTAAACGTGTCATTTATTTCGTCTCTCTCTCTCTCTCTCTCTCTCTCTCTCTCTCTCTCTCTCGTTCTTTCTTACTGATGTGTTAGTCTACTTTGTATTTTTTCTTCATATGACAGAACAATAAGTTCAAGTATCCCTTAAACCTGAGCCTCAAAGCAAAAACGGAATTCTACATTTCAGTTCCTATGAATGTATTTTTAATTTTTACTAGCAACCCGCCCCAGCTTCGCACGGGTAGCAGACACATCTTCAACAATCATCATCATATTTCAACCAATTCATACAAAACTTTAACAAATTATATACCTAAACCTATCTATTGGTGAAAACCGCATGAAAATCCGTTCAGTAGTTTTTGAGTTTATCGCGAACAGACAGACAGACGCGGCGGGGGACTTTGTTTTATAATAGGTAGTGATATGTAGTGATAATATGTAGTGATCTCACCGCTTATATCAAGACCCAACCCTGTTGGCTCTCAACTTAGCCATTGTATTGTTTATGCGGTAGATATAATGTGTTTTGTCGGTAGTCATACTAAGCCTAGTTAATTGATGCCAGCTGGAATGTAGGTGCCGGTGAGGACTTGATGTTTCTTAGTGCTTATTGTATTTCGTAGGAAGCAACCGTTATACATCGATTAGAAGTCTTGAGTAGTGTTGGCCTTAGAGCTTTCACATCAGCCGTTCTATTACTATGGACGAAAATTTACACGTTCTATTTACAAATATAATAAAATTTAAGAAAGAGTTTTTTTAGTTTTTTTTTATTATGAATTGGAATAGGCGTTTGTTTTCCAACTCACCTGATGGAAATTCACAATGGAGACGAAGATGGTACACGCCTATCCCAAAGAAACCTATTTACTCTACACTTGAACGTTACAGAATTAAAATTGAGTGAAAAAATAGACGCATGGAGCTCATTTCACGCCTTGGCGACTCGAACCAAAAAGGAACTGGTTGCTTCGATTCCTGGTTCAATTCCCAGGTGGTATGTTTGCTTTTACATGCAAGGTTATTTACAATCAAAAGCAATTATAACCCCACAAATTTATGGAATGCCTACCCAATGTCATCAATAACTCATAATCAACAAGAACCTTTAATATTAATAATAAAATATTACTCATTAGTAAACGCTTAACTAGAGCAGAACTGATAAACAAATATTTCCCTTCTCAAATATACACATAATAAAACAAATAGAAGGCTATTTCTATCCTTCTCATATTAGCAGTAGAAGAAAGAGACCTGAGGCACCTTTATCGGTCTCACATGAACATAATTGTCGAATACAGATGTCGCAAAACCCAACCGAGATTAATTCTAACAAGGGACGCACTATAATTATACGGGTTATGTTGTGGTTTAAGTGAAAAGCTACAATCAGTGTTTTCTCTAACCAGTTCTATGATATCGAAGAATAAAGGTATTTTTAATCTAAATTAATAATTACCGTTTAAAAGCACAATGTACCGGAAAGCGCAGCGTAGGACGCCCATTATTGCGGTGGACAGACGACCTAGTTAAGATCGCAGGACGTGCGTCGGTGGATGCAGGCCGCTTCCAACTCGTCTTTTTGGAAGTCATTAAGGGAGGCCTATGTCCAACAGTGGACGTCCTATGGCTGAAATGATGATGATGATGATGAAAAGCAAAACTGACTTCAATTACACTTTAACTTGAATTAAGCTATTGTGTCCATAGCTACGGAAAGTTTATTTTCAGTTGGGTGGGATTTTTTTATTTATTACAGTACCCTGTCCACTTCACTACTATTTGTGCGGGTTGCTAGTATATTCATATGCTGTATTTATGTATCTTGTATGTATCTATGACATATAATTTTTATCATATTTCATCTTTATGCACCAGACATTGTCCCACAACTCTCTGTGACGTATTTTCTCCATCCCATGGTTGCCTGGAAGAGATTGCCTTGTGCGAAAAGGCCGCTAATTCTATAAACCTGCCTACAGTTGTTAGTTTTTTTATGTATTTATTACCTGGTGCACAATAAAGAGTGTTAATAATAATATTAGCATATTATAATCTTATAAACATATAAACTAACCTAATAGTTGGAGGCGAAAGTGTGATACTTTGGTCGTCACATTTTTGCCTCCAACTTTTGAGTTAGTCGCATTTTAACCTCGACCAATCTAAAATTTTTGTTAGAAGTGAGAACATGTATATATCAACAAGAAATCACCAAACGAAGAGAAGCTTTTACCGAATAAGTGCTTGATAGAAAACTGACCACAACAAACCATGCCCAAGAACGAGACTTGTTGTTCTTTCAAAATATATTTTCGTAGAAAAAAATAGGTAAAAAGATCAACTTTTCACGTTACTGGCTTTGGATCAATCTTTCGATTAGCAAACATGTTACTGAAATCTCTCTAGTAAAAATTTAACACTTTTGAACCAGCAGTGACAGAGTCAACCAAAAAGAAACTAAAAATGTTAGCCTAAATATCAATACGCTCTTATTTTAACACTTGTACCACACAGTACCAATCCGTGTATAACACACGTAGGCGGCGGTCGCGACAGATCACGTGATCAGGTATAATCCCACCGAGAGCCGACACACACGGATCACTAATCTGGGGATGAGTTCGCTAATATTGGCGGCGGTATTTGTGCTTCTGCCTAAATTGTAATGTGTATTGGAAACGGGTTATCTGTGTTATATTGAAACCGTTTTTATAAGCATATTTTGTCTTTTCATGTCTTTGATTTCGAATTCGTCAGATTATATTTGATTTATGACGTTTTAGCAGAGACCTATGTTCTCTTTAAGTTTAAAACATGTCACTTATGATATGTGCAGCTGGTCGTTTTTTTACCCTCCTCATAATTTTTTACCTAAATTAAGCAGAACATGTATCTCGGATACATATATAGGTACGTACATTAGATACATATTTTTATTTATACACTATGGACATTTTCGTGAACAACATTTTTTACACGGAGACGAACTCACGACCCTTTTGGTCGAGGTCGACTCTACAGAGGTCAAGCTTTGAGGCGCGTGTGTGCTATTTTATTCTCTACATAAAAATACTAATAGTTTTAATTCTTTTAACTCCGAGTCCAGGCCTGGAGGCGAAGATTATAGAATATTAATAGTCTGTAGATCAAGGACACAGTTGTCACTTTCATGTTTTTCTTAGCTCTAGCTTAATAGTCGCAAAAGGGGTCGGAAGCTAGTAGGCTATTTCCATTTCGATTCCCACCCAGGGCAAATAATTGGGTGATGAGCATGATCATTTGTTGCGTCTGGGTGTAAGTATATAAGTATGTTTATTAGCAGTCTGGTTATGATAGTGCAGGCTTTGCCTAGTTTGTGTGATCGGACGGCCATGTGTAAATGTGTCAAGTTATTATTATAGTTTATATTTGTAACTAACTACAGTCTCGTGTCTACAGTTAACTAGCTGTAGCAGAGATATACAGATGTTGTATTTTTGGTGGTGATTTTCGTTACCAGAACTTCATGAGATAAGTTTCTTGCTCGTTCTTCTGCACAGCTATTAGATTCGTAACTGACTGACTGACTACTTGTCCCAATTCAAAAATACTTATAACTGGTTTCATTTGTATATGTATGATACTCGCTGGAGAAGTTGCTGCATTCTCCGTTGAAGTACCCCTTGGAAACCCTGTGACTCTCTTATGGGTTGAAAAGAAGCAAACACTCACCTGGAAAGACTGGGACTGGAGATATATAGGTGGGTCAGTTCGACGGGAATGGTGCCGGCCGGCCAACAACACACACTATCAGCACCTTCAGTTGTTCAGGTGTTGGTGGGTTCTTGATTCACCTAGTCAGGCAGTAGTTAGGAGCACTAACGGTCAGCTATCTTCTAACGAGTTTTGTTTTGTATAATATTTGAAAACGTGTGTCTCACAGCGCGCGCGTATATGTACGACAGAGGCGGTAGTTATATATTCACTTGCGCGTGTCATTTATGCCACAGATAATGTAGAACCCATAGTGGCGGGAAGTTTAAAATAGGAACATGGGGTTCAGGATAAAAAGGAAAGTGGAAGGTATGGTTAAGGTTCGTCCAGTATAAGTAAATTAGATTTCTTTTTAACAAGCTTTTTAATAAAAGCGTGCCTAAAAGCTTCGCTTGTAATTATGTAAACAATACCATAATTTGGCATTTTGGAGCTGATCTGATGATGGGGCCAGAAGGTGGATATTGGAGCTCTCCAGTGGCTACTAGTAAATCAATAGAGTCTGGTCTCGTGTGATTTTGACGAGTAAACTCTTCAAAATCACACGAGACACGACAGATTAGGCTTAGTAACGTTGGTTAGGATCGGTTTTTTACTTTTTAATTTGGTTCCCAATTCAAGAGTAGTTTTAAGGGTTCCATACCAGAAGAGTAAAAATGGGACCCTATTACTAAGGCTCCACTGTCCGTCTGTCTGTCTGTCACCAGGCTATACCTCAGGAACCGTGATAGCTAGACAGCTGAAATTTTCACAGATGATGTATTTCTATTGCCGCTATAACAACAAATAATAAAACTAAATAAAAAATTAAAGAGGGCTTCCCTACTAGAAACGTGTTTGTATTATCGATGGTGAATACCCTTCATGCGCGAGTCCGACTCACACGTTGCCGGGCTTTTTAGTTTATCTACAGTAATGATTGCTTCAAACAATTGTTTTGGTTTATCCAACAGCCCATTGAGGTGGGAAAATTATCCCTTTTGCAGTTCAGTCTTAACAGAGAGACCGGTAAAACAAAACTTCATTATTTTTACGTAAAACTTTAGCCAAAAAACTGATCAGTAATACGTCAGTTATGTATTACCACGGGAATTAACGCGATCACGATCACGCAATTTCGGGATTGCGTTAATTCCCGTGGAAAAACATAATTATATCATGGAACGCGAAAGTTTAAAAGTTAGTATCTATTGACTAAAACAACTAATACGTCAGTTACTCGTAAAGTAAAGCCTAATATTACCGCTAAACTTACTTAGGAATGCCATAGTTATAACGCGAATATAACCAATGATAATTAAGTCAAAACATATTAATTTTAAGCCCACATAGCCCACATCTGCATTCTGTATAAACACGTAAAGTTACGGGTTAGTTTCCGAGGTCATAGCTGGGAGGTTCGTGTATTATCATATATTTACATATCATACGGACAGGGACCAAAGGTACATTTGGTCCGATATACCACTAATTGAAAGTTCTGTTGTATGTATAAGTTATGCGTTGGATTTGTAGATAATTTATAGTCACAGATGTGGATATCTATTTAAGTATATCAAAGGAGAAAGAGAGAGGGAAAAGGGTAGAAGATTATCTTATAACGGAATTTTATGTATGATGTTTTTTTTGCGGATTCCGGATTAAAAAATAAACAGAAATAATGACCACGAAACTTCTTGACTGCGAAAGTGATAAATGATAAATGAATTTATTTCGCAAATAGATCTTTTGAGACATTTTTACACGGCGATTTGTTCTTGAATGCTAGATGGTGCCTGCGTTTTTCCTATGACTAGACCTGAGTAGAAACGCCGAAACAAACTTAAGGAACCAAGTCTACATAATTCAAACTGTACAAGTGCCATATAGGCGTCCAGGGTAGGTTTTACGAAAGAACCATTTTAGTAGACACCCAATAGACTATAGAAGTCCGTAATCACGGAAAATATCTCCAGTATAAAGGAAATCAAAAAGAGAGATACTTATTTGAGTGTTTATAGATACAGGGGTGAGACGAGTGCTTGTCTTCAACTTAGTTGTATAAAAAACAATACCGAGATAGCGTACACATTATAGGAGTAGATAATTTTATTTGTTGAGAAGTAGTTGAGAATCTACCAGCACTCTATAGAGGACGGTGTTTAAAAAGCCCACACAGTGACACGAGATGGGAATCAAACCATCAGCCCTCTAATACATTGAGAAAAAAGATTATACAGATTACACGTATAATGATAGGTATCACCAGAATCCCTGTTAAAGAAAATGTATTTCATCCAATTATATGTTCCCTTTTCATACTGCATAACTTTATCAGCTCAGTAGCCACTCGTCTAATAAAAATCATGTTTCTGGCAACTAAAGCCCTACAAAGTACAACAACACTCTTCAACGAACCAGTGCAACGTAACGAGACGCGCACTAAAATAATAAACCGAAAATAAACAAAAATATATAACAAATAAAACAAAAAAAATGGTTTAAGCGGCACACAACCCGAAACCGAAACGTTCTGGATTGCCCTCAAGTAGATAGGTACGGGCTATTCGTGGGGCCATAAAGTTGGCGATTTCAGTATAGACTGGTTTGAGAGAACTTGTATTTTCTCTTCAAATTAGAGGTTGAGTTATTCGGTTAAAGAATTGTTGAATGGCAGAGAGTAGATGAATGATGAATAAAAAACACAAAGACCATAATAATAATATAATATACTTAAGTTATTTTGATATGTTAAATTCGCATGTTATTTTAATACTTAAATGGATCTGTCCGCCTTATATCAAACTTTTAATACCACATTATGTACCACCCCATTTAAAGCAAATAAATTATTTGAATTGGAATTTGAAATTGGATCGTAATTTTTTTTATTATTGATAACTATAAAGCTCCACCGTAAACGTGTACTAGGAAAAAATTGCTTGAATTTTTTTTGATAACACTGTAGCTTATCAATAGTAGTTAATAAACAAAAATTATTAAATTGGTTGACAAACAATGGCGCAACAGTGATTTAAGTTCAAGGGTGAGCGAAGGTTGGTATTTACTTGCGATCTACGCCACACTTTATAGATGCCTGTTTTAGTATTTTTAGCAAACAGAAGCTTAATTTACATTCATGGGGCAATATACCTAAATATTAGATATACATTTATTTGTGATATTTTGTGAGAAGGGTCTGAACGAGGATATACCGATAAACAACAAACTGATACGGCACTCTAAAACAATGAATAAAAGAAAAATATTTAGTCACCGAAACACAAAGGTCACATATAAAAACAATGTGATCCATAAACATAATATATATAGCATTAATATTACGCTTATTTAATGGCCCGTTGCTAACAAACGCTACGACTGAAGCAATCCTTTTTTTTTTTCGTGCTCGTCTCCTTTACCGGGAAATGACTTTCTGACTCTTAATCTCTCTCGCAATCTCATTAAAATTTCATAACTCAAATTTGAGAAAAATTAAATTTTGTTATAGGTCTCTCTAACGAAGGATACATCTAATGTACCACTCATGGGTATGAAAAAGCCTTGTTTTAAATGTTAAGGTCAAAAAATTTGAAATTCATATAGAGATTAAAGATTTCGTTGATTAAGGACCCCTGTTGATCCCAAAGCAAGTCGGATAACAACCGTGTACCTCTATCTTTTATACTTACGGAAGTGTTTCCGACTCCCTATGTGTGTTCTATCACCTGCATAATTCGTATTTATTTGTTTCTAGTACTCATTATAACCTCACCACTGCAGCAGAGCGTGGGGAAAATAGGGACAGTAGCATCATGTTACATTGATGACGTCATCATTAGAGTACAATATGACTTTATAGCGAAAGCCATATGAAGTTCTACATACAAATGGTCATACAATCTAGAAGCCACCGATGTCCTAATTAAATGTTCAATATAGGATAGGTGGGTGGAGCTAACTGTGCACAACATTAATAAGACAATCAGCTACGCGCCATTGCGCGTGAGTTCGCCGTTTTGATACGAGCACGAAAGATTGCCTACGTATCGGTTGGTACAAAAGTCATACGATAGTACAAGAACACAGAATATATTCTGATCGAATTTATGTTGTTCTGTTAAAAGTTCAGCTCAGTATTCGGCAGAATTGTATGAAAGGTACTTGACAGTAGAGGAAGTGGCAGGCTGTTGTCTCTCTCTACCACGAAGGAGAAAGATATTAGTATATTATCTATGTACTTGACAATTACGCTTTGTCGAATGAAATGATATATTAAGAAGTCCAATCTGATCCTGCGCCTACGCTCATACCTTATTACACGAAACAGCATGGGGCTCGTGGCAAAATGGTAACCGAGTAGGTTAACACATTGCAAGGTTAAGTAATACTAGCCAGATCAGTCTTAGAATGGGTGACCATTCTTAACACATTGAGACAGTGCCTTGGAGAGCATGTTAAGCCGTCGGTCCCGGTTGCCATACGAACATCTGTGGCATTTTGTTATGAGTAGTTGGAGCCCTAAAAAGTCCGACAACCTGGTCTAACTACAGAACTTCGATATCACCTAGGACTTGGGTTGTGGAGGTCTGATGGCAGTCGCAGTATCGAAGTTCGGTAATCTCGTAGTTAGACTGAAAGCCGACCCCAACTTAGTTGGGAAAAGGTTCGGAGGGTATGATGATCATGAGTGTGAATCTTGACATCTTTAAAACATGTTGTGCCTAACACTTTTGTACGCGACATTCCGAACATGATTTAAACACGTTTCAAGACAGGTCATCACTTAATTGCCGGTGTCGTGTACGCAGCCTAATCTCACCGTAGCGTGCCGAATCGCGACTCCCGTATGGTTAGGACCGGTCCACGATATAGTCACCAACTACGATATATATTATGTACCTAACTAGATTTCTTTGAAATATCTGCCTAGTAATAATAATAACTTTTAATTCATTAACGGTATAAATTACAACAATTATTATATGCATGTAAAATGTCTATGACAGGAGCCTCCGCTCTTCCCTATGAATGAATATAAACACATGCAGTGTACAATAAAATCTATATAACTAACTAGGAAATATGTAATACTTATTCCAGAGAACAAAAAACATGCATGTACAAAAACACACAAAGGCATACCCTCACTAAAATACACCTTCTTTTGTTTACAATTTGCTTATTGATATAATTTCGCAATTATCAGTGATCAACTGATCACTTAATCAATACAAATGAATAAAAGTAATTTTTATAGATATTACTATGTACCTACTTATATACTATTGTGTAAGGATTATCTGTAAACAATATATATCTTTCTGAAAATAAATAAATTCAATAACCCGCCGAAAAGGGTCACCACCTCAGCATTTGCTAGACGGTGAACCGTCCAGCGCTGATTTTCAGTTGTCAACCCGCCGACGTGACTCACGGTAGGAATAGCAAGTATAAAATATATAAATATCAGTAAACTGATAGTTTAATGATAAAACTATGTAGTTGAACTTTAAATACAAAACTGTATCTGTATATGTACAAAATTTTATCAAAATCTTTAGTCATGTCGGCGGGTAAATTGTCCTATCTTGTTCCTATATTAACAGGCCCTTTAATCGGCTATTTAGATACAAAAATTACTTCAACGTTGTTACTGCAGCTATCAAGCGCATATTCGCACCTCAAACTAACGAACAAACACCGACAAATCAAGGACTATAAACTTCACGTAACGTCATTGCGATTATCTCAGGTTTCTCACACACTGTCCCGACCATTTGTTTAAATTACATTACCATGTGCATATTTAATTTAGGGCTGTGATACACCGTGGAGCTATTGACAGGATATTTTATATAATCACTTATCTGTAGTAGAGATTAATTAATGATGAAATAGATGGCGCAGCGTAATACCGCTTTTTACAGTGATTGCAATCGATTGGTATTACTAGATAAGAGCTATGTCTGCAATTGATTCGGTTACAAAGTACAAACGCTGCACGTTACACTTGGGGATGATGTGCAGTTGTTAGTAGATAAGAGCTATGTCTGCAATTGATTCGGTTACAAAGTACAAACGCTGCACGTTACACTTGGGGATGATGTGCAGTTGTTAGTAGATAAGAGCTATGTCCGCAATTGATTCGGTTACAAAGTACAAACGCTGCACGTTACACTTGGGGATGATGTGCAGTTGTTAGTAGTAGATACGAGTATATTTTTTACCATACCATACCACGATGTAAGCTGGATCTGACTGTACCTTTCTTATAATAAATAAATAGATAAAAATATACGTCTTCTTGTTTTATCGCGTGAATAATTTCTTGTGTGTGTGTAGGTTTTGCGATATTTTTTACCATTTGTGGATCAATTGTAATGACTATTATTACATGGTACCTAGTTAATTTATAACTCCAGTGGGTTGATATAAAATACCAAACAAACTTACTCTAAGGGCTTAGACAACTAATCAAATTTGTAATCGCTGAATAAGCTATCGCTAATCGCTAAGTAAATTTTTTAAAACTCATTTTATGATTACTTTGTTAGAAGTATTACTAGAATTTTTGTTTGAGTACCTACAAATAATAATTCCATAGTACTACTAACATACATTCCGAATTATTTATTGGAGATGAAAATCTAAAGTTTTTGTACAGAGTCAGCCACTAAGCAAAAATCATCCGCGTACATGATCTCTGAGATAATATGCATGCACATGGGACACATAAGTACTTGCCTATAGTGTAGCCAGGTTGGATATAGCTCCATCAGTCCGTAATCGTATCTCAATGCCGGAAGATAGGTTGTCTAGCGCTCCCCAAACTATAACACCGAAATAAAGGGCGGATAGTGTTGGAGAAAGCACGCAGCCTTGCTAGAGGTCGCAGGTAAGAAGAAAAAACGTAGGTACTGTTCACCATTCACCGTTACACCATAGGTAATTTTAACACGTAGTATTCAGATCCCAATTCCAAATCCCAACTCATCGCAAAAAGACTTTTCCAAATCCGCATAGTACATTAAAGTGATTGGCCTTGTTCTCAACTTTTTTCTTTGGATGTCATAAATATAAGTCATAGAAAGATAAAGAAAATGGTTTATACGCTGGTTTCATGATAATCTTGCTAGGAAAAAATCATATTGCCGTTTGAACAAAGCTGCACTAACTCAAACAATTCTCTTATAAATAGTTCTTAAAAATATAATTAATAGCATAGCAATATGTCAGAGGACGTCAACATTTTTCTCTTGCGTAGAAGTGTAATGCGTGGGCGCAAGTTCGTGATGCGTGCGCGAAGATTAAATTGCATTAATGCAATATACTAACATACTTAAACCTTGGTCTTTTTGTTTCACATATTTCCAGCACATTTAATTTATTTATTCGAGGGAAGTGTTTATATGTTGTAACATTGTTGGGATGATAGTTCTTTTTTCAAAAGAGTAAGTAAGTGAAATGAATATTATGAGAGTATGTAGAGAATTATGAGTTTGAGCACAACGAAATTCTAGTTCAAAAAGCTGTGTGACTGAGAGAAGATTTCCATGTATATTGGATCGTCCTTTGGATCTCGTTGAAGTATTATATCGATAATTATATATCGCACTCTTAGATCTAAAGGGCAATATTTGAGTTTTGCACACCATCGAATTTCTTATCTCAATACCTATCGACCAATAAACCAGATTTTAAAATATCAACACTATTCGACGCTAGACGCTAAATTCACCAACACGGGCTCAACTCAAAATAATAAAACAAATTTACATACATTGTTAATAGCAAAATAGTTATTTAATAAAATAGATATTTTGGAGCTGAAAATTATTATTAAAATACAAGATTCCTACAATATCTTTCTTCTAGCTGCATATAAAACTTTAGAACTTCTGCAGTGCACATTGACATAGTAATTAGTTTTTCGGCTTTTCTGTAAATTTTTTGTTTTTTAAATACCTGTTTAGATCTAGGTGTGCGATATGTAAGCTACTCTGTAAGTCTCGTGTGACTATCATTTTACTTGTTATCAGTATCCATCCAATGTAATGTTTGCCTGGAAGAGATCGCTAACTGCGATAAGGTCGCCAGTTGTACATAACATTTACTAGAAAGTATTTAAATATAAGTAAAATATTGTATCCTATTGCTTTCTGTACAATAAAGACAATATCTATCTATGTAATCTTCATTTTGCTAGATTCTATTAATGCTTTTGTTTTATCTTACAGATTCATTCGTATCATTACGCATACATGTATATTTTTTAATTTCCGAAATATCAAGAAAATATTAGAAAAAAATTTAATCCATGAGTATCTTTCGAGTTGTCTACTTGCAACTCATAACTTAGAATATTTATTTTTCGATTTAACGATTTCATATTTACAGAAATTTTATTTTAATTAAGAATATTTTACATTGAACCTTCTTGTACCGCTAACCCACGAATAAATAGTGTCTTATTGTGATCTTGTAGTGTAGATTCGAGTGGAGGATAGCAAAGTTTCCCCAAATCTCAAGGAGAGCACGCCCGTATCTAGTAAATAACTTTAGTGATGGGGGGCCATTTTCCCAATCTCCTCCATTGCAGACTTTAAGAATCCTTATTCCTATCGGTTGCCTGATATGAACAGGATTTCGAAAGGTATTTCTTCATTCGTTTCTTCTCTAAAGAGAACCAAGAAAGAAGTTCTCGCTTCCACAGCCCAGTGGACAAAATTTTCGAGAGAGGCCTTTTTAGTATTGTGTAATTTGACGATACGTAGAAAAAAAAAATTATTAATATTCGTACGCACCTACTACTAATAATGACTCTTCTACCAAACTCGTATTCGTCAATCCAAACCCTTGCTATACCCACACAGCTGATTACTGTTGTACATTACAGAATAGAACAACATTCGTCGACTGAGAACGTCGCAAATCTCACGTATTTGATCGCTTGTTGCCATACACATCAACCTGTATTATAACACGTGACTCGAAGAATGATATGGAGCAGCACTGCACGAATTATGGTATAATTCGACTCATTTATTTTATATTTCGAAGAACAGGTCAATTTTTATGATTTAAATATGTAACTGGCATTATAAAATAAAGTAATTTTACTTTGACATTTATTACCTCTATTTTATTAGAGCACCACTTTTTTTCGTGTTGGAACCCTCACGGGTCATTATCTCACCGGATATTACAGTAGTCCAAATTAGAATTATTATTAAATATTTTAATTAGGTTAATTTATTATTTCAATATCTACTTATAAAATTTAAGAAGTAATTAATTCTGCAATCTGATGACTTCGATTTCAGTCATGTTGTGCATTATAAAGAAAAAAACAATTATAAAGATTATGGTTCTTTATTTGGGTCGGTGTTAACAACTCTGTGAACATACAAACAACCAAGTACGCGATGTGTACAAATCAAATAGGCCGTGTCTCAGTAGCCAATCAACAATTTCAAGACGTTTGCACAGAGTCCGCCGTCTTGCAAGATATTACGTACCACGTGATTTGGTGTAGAGAGGATGTTAGGAATCTCGTTTGTATTTGGCAAAGGACTTCAACGAACGCATTTGAATAAGGAATCGATATTTTGATGAGAAATTGGTGTGTACGATATCTTCAATGTTATGATTTTGATGTTCATGTTATGATTAAAGTTTAAGTTTGGATAGATTTACACGTATCTAAAGGTATTTAATACTTTGTTAAGTTCTGAAATATTAAACGTAGGTACGGTACGAGTATTTTTACTGTTTTGTTTTACATCATTGACCAGTATAACTTGAACTGTCATTTTAGAGACTTTCTGTACAAACTTGAAGCCGTTTTCACTTAATTTTTTACTAAGCGATTTTCTTATCGTGGGAGAGCATGCTTCGGCACGTATGGGCTGGATCGACCGAACTGATACCACGGCCTCACAGAAAACCGGCAGTGAAACAATGATTGCATTGTTTTTCGCCGAGTGAGTTATCTTACCGGAGGCCCTAACACAACAACAAATTTGGCACAGAGATTAGATTGTAGTCTCGAATAGTATATAGGCTATATTTTATCCCTTAAAAATGTACGGTTTCCGTAGAACATTTTCACGCGAAGTCGCAGGTAACTGCTAGTTAGTTAGTAGTTTAGTTAGTTATATATGGAAGAGAAGAAGCTTACCATCCGGCAGTATATTTGTTAAACACCTTAATAGTCTACCTACACAAACAGACTGTAAGTGGTTTGCCGTAGGCATACAGATAATAATGCCATGGCTACCACAACTGGGTGGAAATCTTTTAAAACCTTCAAGGCTTCAAAGTGCTCGTAACTTGTTTTCAACAAAAAAAAAATTAACAGAACTTGACACCAAAACTATAAAACATTGTACTTTAGTTCGTAGGCGCCAAAAATTGGCGTTATTTGATACTACATGCATTATATTGTATCCAGCTATAAGTACCTCAAAATTTATACGATATAGACGTATCTGAAATACACAATCAGATGTTTTATCACTGTTTTATTATTGTTTCATATCGGATCTTAGAACGAGATGCGGGATACGTATCTAGAGGTGATGACGATGACTCATTCTCCGGCCCAGTCCATTCAGATGAAAGTGATTTAACAAACTCAAAGAAAGAAGAAACATTTAAAGGAAAGGCAATCCTCATGACAGACACTCAACGGGCATACTACACGAAGTAATTTTAGTAGTACCATAACAGAAGATTACAAACATCTTACTATCTACAGATATATTATAAACAGATTATATAAAAATGACTGTTCCCGAGGGATAAAAAAATGACTGGTGAAAACTAGTATGACAATAACGGCAACGGCAAAAAAGATTAACCTTAACTCGATAACAATGCGAACATCAATCGATTATTTGCATATAATCGATTGATGTTCAAATCTTCAGATTAAGCTCTTGGATCGCAATTCACCAAACCATACTCTCTGACAAGTTTCACTCGTACTTTGTCCTGTAAAGTTGTGTGTACAGTTTACGTGTCGTATTTAGATTTATACGCCTTAGTGGTTTTCAAACTTTATAGTAAGCAGTTTGGTTCTAGCTATTCTGACGTCTAAGTGATCACAACAAATGAGTAGAATGATATGTCTGCAAGTAAAATTGACAACGAATTATAATTCATGATTGAAAAAGAAATGTATACAAAATATGTTTACTCAAAACAGGAAAATGTAACAATCTTTGTTTTCTGTAACAATAATTATTTCTTCAATTCGCTTTTTTCCTTTTAAATCAAAATTGAAATGTGATGTTGACGACGAAGTAAATAGATATTATAAACAAAAAGTAATTTAATGTGTATAAGTATGAAGAAATGTAATAAGAAAACATTAAAAAATATAACGCGGGAGGACATATTTTAGGACATATAAATGATACCTATCATATGAGAAGAATTCAATAGTAAATAATAAGAGAATAGTTACAAAAGTGAGTGAGTGAGGAATATCGCAGAAGAAGAAACGTGTAAGAAGATCTCTTAGTTTAAAAGCCTATACTCATAGGCCAGTAGGTAGATCATATACATATTTTATTGCTAAATTTAGTTAAAGTAACTTTGTTATTTGTTACTAGCAGTTTCCCGCTCAGCTTATTGCTCGCGTGTACATATTTATAAAGTTTGCGTGGCACCCTAATTATTTTTCAAAAATAAAAGTAGCTTTACTCACGTACGCATCATAACACCAGCTATCTGCTAGTGAAAGTCCCATGGAAATCAGTAAATCCGTTCCGGAGATTAGCCGGAACAAATAGATAGACAGACAAAAAATTTCAAAATTAATTTTTAGGCATAGGTATCGTGCAAATAACTGTATGACCTTAAAAAACTATTATTTTGACATTACGAACAGACACTTTAATTTTATTTATTTGTATTGATGACTAGCCTTTCTCCGCAATTTCACGTATGGTCACTGCTGCGCTCCTAAGGGTTATAGCTTGATATTACATAGCATATACCTTCCTCATTGAATACTCTATCCAATGCAAAAATATATTTTTATTCCGATTGGTAGTTCTAGAGATAAGCGCGTTTAAACAAAAAAACATTGATAATTGAAGGTGGCTCAAGACCGCTTCTTTTGTAGGAGTCTTTAGAAGAGACCCTTGTTCAGTTCATCAGTAGGCGATTGATGAAGACGATTAGGTTTGATTGTTATGAATATTATTATATTATTGGTGAAATATTAACAGTGTCATTAAAGGAAAATGAATCATTGCAATCGTTGCGAAAATAGTGTCTGAACGTATGGGAATTTGCGGTAAATGCCAAACATGCGTGTTTGGCCTTACTTACAAGGAGCAGCCGTTGTCTGACCCCTGCTACTGTTAACCTGGGATAACACCGGTTGTCAGAAGCTATTTGGATAAATGGCAAGTTGATGAGGAAATGAGGCACACCTGTGTTTTTTCTGACAAATATTCAAATTCACTTTCTTTATTTGCCATAAATAGTGTTAGTACATATAGAGTTGTTAGGTTTACAATGTTTACCGCCTATTTAGCCGTCAAGACAGCATGCAAAAGGGCCTTAAAACTCTGGGGGACAAATATGGAATACAAAATCAAAATACAGCATACATTTTTTAACTTGGAGAATAATATTGTTTGAATAACAGTTTTGCATTGTATACGGTAGGTATGGTGCAAAAAGTTGCTTAAATAATCATTATTGTCCGATTTATACGAATACTTCGAGTCCCTGGATGGCAGGCGTGAAGAATCAGTTCCTCAAATTTTTGCCTGCGGTATTTTTAGACCGATAAGACCTTCAAAACCTTCAAGAGAAGAGCGTACTCATACCTCAAAGGCCGGCAACGCACCTGTGACTCTTGAGTTGCAGGTGTCTATGGGCAGCGGTAGTCACATACCATCAGGTTTACCTGTTGTTCGTTTGCTTAAAAATACATAGTCTACATGGTCTACCAAAATACCATGTGCTCTGTTTTGGTAATAGAAACACTTCTAAACCTCTTGAAAACCAAAATTGTGATTTGGAAATAAAGTACAATAAAAAGTAGTAGCAGGAAAAGAAAAGAAGTAGGAAAGTTTGTCTAATTAATTTAAAATAAAAGTATCGCCGACTTTAATGTGCCTTAATCACTATAAATTGTAATAAGCTATTTTCAACCCTTAGAGGTGGAATATAATATTTTCTTTAAATTTAAATGCAACTGTACTTTGAAAAGCACTCTTCGATGTAATATTAGTTATATTAAATTATATATAATGTCGGTTAAAATTTATAACCATATTCCGCAGGTAATAAGAGAACTACTATTACAACGTTTTAAATTAAAAACTAAAGTTTTGGCTACTAGAAAAGTGTTTTTACACCATAAATGATTTTTTGAATTGTAAAACCTAATAGTGTTAAGTAAAATTTCCCATGCTTATTAAAGGCGAATATGTCGGGCTGCTTTCTAATGTTATCAGTATCACCTAATGTACCATTTTCTTGGCGAATAAATATCTTATCTTATCTAGGTCCAACCAATTTAATAATTATTTTTTTAAATTGAAGTCGGTTCAGAAATGGCGAAGATATCGCCTGACATACACACACAAAAAAGAAAACAATATTCAGTCGAATTGGGAACTCCTTTTGAAGTCTGTTAAAAAGGAGGCCTGGAGTTTTTGAAGCTGTGTTTTCTTTTCTGGTTCACACATAGCACTTTTTTTTTTAACGTGAGAAAACCCCCACGGGTCGTCACCCCACCCGGGCTAAGCGGTAGGGTGGTATGCCGGACTCGAACCGACTAAAACCAAACGGTGTTCCGTCACAGTCCACATTCCCAGGGCCTTAGGTGTACCCTTACAAGGAAATCCCTGTGCACCCTGGCAGACTTGGCCGCCTGTTGTACCCCACTGTCACACATAGCACTGCAAAAATGGCGATAATCGTTATTGTAGCTTCTTCTAAATTTTTTTGAACTTATATTCACATTATTTTTTGAACAGACGCCTAGACGTCTCAACTGAGCTACTGTGTTCTGTTTTTGTTGAAAACCCTATGCCATACGCTGTTTGTTTACAAAAAGTAAAATATATTTGTCCTGTGATTACTTTTAAAATGGGTAGAGGCTAACAGCTTAGGTATTACCTTCACCTTTTTCCCCTAGCGTTTTTAAAACTATTTAGATCTAAAGTCCGCTCATCAACAAATCTATCCCACACATATCTCATCTGGAGACTACACCTACAAAGAGAAAGGAAATGCAAAAATGATACCAGCTGTAAACCACCACGAAGTCCACGTTCAATAATTGTAGACACACATTTAAAAGACATTAGTAACAGCTATCATGTATCAGTAATATTGTGTCGCGGAAATTGAATCCATCTAATACATCTGTACTTGGAGTTAGAAAATGCGTGAGCAAACGGAGGTGGTATAATAAATATTGTTTATACATTTTGGCAGCAGTTGTTTGCAAAATGGAAGTGCCGTCTGCTCCGAAATTCTATTACCTATGTTGTTCCTATCCAAAAATTTGTAAGGAGTCTACAAATAATGATGTATTAAGGAAAATAGAAATTTATTCAGAAATCTTTAACATAGTAGTATGTATGGTGGAAGTATGTGTAATTAAAACAAAAGCTCAACACATTTTAGCAGCCCCATATATACGTATGTCCCAAAACAAAATGAACTACCTACGGTCCCCCAAAATTATTATGTTAATTATTTAGAAAAAATATTAATATAATAATTAATATTATTAAAAAACACAATTAAAAACATTTTTTTAATAATATAAAAATTAATGTTATTTAAAAAAAAATGCTTTTATTTGGTTTACAATAAACTCTAGGTATATTTATCTATAAATACTTACACGCTATTTGTTTTTCTAACGCTGGTTTTTAATAAACAAATCCTAAATCTAAACATTTTTTTTTCATTTTGACCTGCATCTTATTTGTCAAACGACTTAATGACGATAAAAATATTAATCAAAACTTGATATCTAAAACGGACACGATATCTTTTATCTACAGATTAATAGTATTTAAAACATATTTTTAGTATTGGAAGTAAATCTTTTTCAATCATGTCATAAATAAAAAATGAGAAAAATATTGCAATAGTGGTCTCTTACATCCTCTGCAATTACGTCACACGTAACAAGTCCCCACATCTCACAGTATCAAGATTATTAATTCGGATATGAATCCGATAGCCGCCGGGATGTTAGCATCGAGTTATCGATAATCGAGAATCGTGCGACATATCGAGTAACTCGTGTTATATTGCTATAGGCAGATTTTTTTACATGCCTCGGGTTTTTTTATGATTAAACTAACTATATTGTGTACTGGCTTACATATATTTGTGTACGATATCTCAGCGATAATAAGACAGTCAATTGATTTTATTGTACGGGGGCAGGGGTAGATACGCTTTGTTACGAGTCATGTGAGCGAAATCGTCTGGAGGGGCGACGCGACGCTAACGTTTTGAATTCGGACGGACATTAAGGCCCACTCTTTTTGAAGCCTTTTTTTTCTTATTTCGAGTAGTTCAGACCCACCAAACGGGGCCTGGTTCCCACTGCTTAGGTAGTATTTAATAGACCCAAGTCTGTAATTATTGCCAATAAATCTGCTATGAAGTGTAGTGTGTCTTTAAGTGATTGTGAGAAGTGTAGTTGTAGTTTGAAATCTATACCACAAGCCTTTTACCAAGGAACACTACTGATAAACGCTCAGCCGCTAACTTATCGCATTCGCCGCTGTATTAATATTTTGTATCTTATTGTTATAGTATTAACGAATCCCTTACTAAATCAAAAATATAGAGGTTGACCAAATTTATAATGGCGTAATCTCCAGGCGTTTAAGTTATTTTCCGTAAATTATACGGAGACTTGTAAAACCTACTAAAATCGTATAATGAAGAGGAGGCAATGACTAATGATAAGCGGTTATCGTTACCTACAAATGCTTGCGAAAATCTTACTTCTATTATAAATATTAAAGTTTGAATGTATGGATGCTTGTTAGGCGCCCATTACACGGTAGATTTTGCTGTCAGTTTTGCCACAATCAAAACGGTGATTGACGAATAACCTATCGTCTAATGCAGTGATTGACGGTTGCATGATGAGATTTTGATGTCGATATTATTTCATCAATCACCAACGAATATCCGTCAATCATGACTTTTGGTAATGATTGACGTTTGCATGAGCGTCTAATCGACGCCTTATTCAATCACGCCAGAATGGCTGAACGGATCTGGATGAAATTTTGTCAAAGAGATAGACTATAGTCTGGAATAGCACATAGGCTATATTTTTATCCCGAAAACTCTACACCACACCTTATTTCAACGCGAATGAAATCGCGGTCAACAGCTCTGTTGTATGGAGTATAGTTTGCACATATTTAAACAGATTAAGAATTTAAGAAGGTCGTTGTTAAGTCGGCGGTATCCTTTTTCAGAACATAGTTAAAAATAAAATACGACTTTTATGTAAGCAGGAATTATGCACGGGCGGGACTGCACTGATGCGCAATGACTACACCGCACCGAGTGTTGTGGGTTCGACCATGACAAAAAATTATGTGATCCACAAATAGTTGTCCGGAATCCGAGTGTTCTTGGTGACAGTTATTTGTATATTTGTAAATCGCCCGCGATACAGGAATCTTTCCTAGTGCGGGAGTTTTCTTTATAAATTAGAAATAAAAAAAAAATAATAGATTCACACCTCCGAACAATTAGAAGAACATTTTCCCAACTGAATAGATAACACATCATTGCTATTGATTGACAAATATTACTAGATGTCCGTAGAATAATTCCTTAATGATAATTTTGCATTAATGTACATGATTGATAACTTGGATATTGATTTTACACTTTTTTTTTGTATTGGGGGCAAACGGCAGACGGGTCACCCGATGGTAAATAACTACAACAGTAACTCAAGAGTCACAAGTGCGTTGCCGCCCTTTAAGATGGGAATAGGGAGAGAGGTGGGAAGATCGGGAAGACGGGAGAGGGGGATTAGAGGGGAGGAGAGGGGGGAGAGGGGAAGAACGCGAAAAGGGGAGAGGAAAGGGTTATGGCCTCCAGTAACCTCACTCACGCGGCGAAAAGCAATGCAACCATTGTTTCACTGCCGGTTTTCTGGGAGGCCGTGGTATCGAGCGGCCCATATTTGCCGAAGCATGGCTCTCGAACGTAACACTTACTTTTTTAGTAGAGTTTCTTCCCTTTTCTTCTCCACTGGATCTACGAATTGGAACAGGCAACTGGCTTCACGACTGACTTAGTCTGAATGACTACTACTCCTGACAATTCAAAAATACCCATAGTGGTTCAATTGAAATAAATGATTTTATTTTGATTTTTGATTACTGTAACTACGCCACATGGCATAACATAGTGGACCTACCTAAACCTATGTTATACAAATTAATAAATGATTATGATTTTGGTTATGATCATATTTGCAAGCATAACACAATAACAAACTCGAGGTGTTATCAAACAACATGCTTACACCACAAACGCGCTGATAGTTCGGTATTTATATGAGCGCGCGTGTCTGTCTCCTCTCAAAGGGTATTAGGCATAAACCATTTATAAATTAGCGGTAACCCTTCATATGTTTGTTTCAGTCTGTGGTATTATTTATACGTGTATTTGGATGTTCGAATATCCTTAATAACGGGTTCAATGATGTAGGAGAGACGACCTGTACAGTGTGACAGTTAACCATTCGATTATATGTAGGGTGTTACAGAAATTTTTGGTAAAATTTTAGGAGCGTTATGTGTAGCCGACAGTTTTTATTATTATTTATTTTTGCGGATAATGCCATCTTAGTGTTGGTGCATATTTCTAAACAAGATAACAAATTTTCGTGTCAATTTGAATGGTTTTTTTATACGGACATTTTCAGAAGAATTTGGACATTCCATCAACATCCTTGATATTAAATATCCATAGTTTCATTCATTTCGATCGTCTCTCATACGAAATATTGGGTATATCGGTAAATTTTCTAATTCAAGTTGTCATTTTAAAATTAAGATTTCTGTTAGCGCTTACGTTATTTACGGGGTCTACTATACCACCCTAAAATATATACACATCTTACAGTAACACTCTGTATAATAGGAGCCGTGACGTTCTAATATTTGCACTCGGTGTGTCTAACAATCTAATAATTTACCAGAACTGTTTCTACATTATATTATCTATCTTTATCTGTACTGTAGAAGCCATTTTTTTATGGAATAGGGGGCAAACGAGCTTTACCTGATGGTAAGTGACTACCGCCACCCATGGACACCTGCCATTTAAGAGTCACAAGTGCGTTGCCGGCCTTTATGCTGGGAGTAGGGGAAGATGAAGAGAGGGAAGGGTTAGGGCCTCCGGTAACCTCTCTCACTCGGCGAAAAGCGAATCATTGCTTCACTGCCCGTTTTCTGTGAGTCCGTGGTGTCACTCTGGTCGAGCCGGCCCATTCGTGCCGAAGCATGGCTCTCCCACAGTTGCAATCTCTACTTAGTTTGAATATAGATTCTATTATATTCCAGAATATCTATACTAATATAATATTGTAAAGCTGAAGAGTTTGTTTGTTTCTCAGGAACTACTGGTTCGAATTGAAAAAATATTTTAGTGTTGGATAGCCCATTTATCGAGGAAGACCATAGGCTATATAACATCACGCTACGACAAATAGGAGCAGAGCATCATTAATAGATCATTAAAAAAAAATAAAAAACAGGAAAATTTACAAACGCAGACGAAGTTGCGCGTATATGCATTACGCAATGTTCAATTGTATGATACCGTTAGCAAGAGAATTTAGTTTTAGCGGCTAAAACGTGTATTTTCCTTTGCTAACATCATGACAACAGCTTCTCAATAAAATTATTCGAATTGTTTTATTGTTATTACACTTATTACTAGTAGTTACTGGTAAGTCAGCATATCTATAACCCTACTTAATGTAAAAACACATCCGCTTTCTTTCCCCACGACAATCTTTCACGTCCGTAAGTTTTACCTAAACATTGTCTCAAACTTGAAATATACATTTAAACTCATGAAAAATAGCATAATAAAATGATGCAAACGAAAGATGAAAGTTATATGTATGTAAGCCTGAATGGATTATGAGTGTCATAAATGAAACTAAAACGAATGGCCTGGCTACCGCTATCCGTCATGTTATAAGAAACAACATGGATACGACGTTTGGAACCTTCGGTAGGTTTTTTTATTCTCACTTTCACAATTTTTTATTCATAAAACTAACTTAAAAATTATGCATGTAAGTTTTTTATGGATTTTTCTCAATAACGGAATATGATCGATTTAAAGTCTTTAACTATACACATTTCAGTTGCTTTTATGAGAACCGGAGGTGATAATACCTGTAGTGTGATAGTGATAGTTTTTATTACTATTGTAACTGCTGTGATTAAAGCAAGTGTCGCATTATGTTGTAGCCATTATGCTAATGCAATAAATGAAGTACTTGTTTTGATATTATGGAGATGACAGTTAGTTTCACCAGATAACTGATGGTAAATTAATGGCATTTTACTAAAAAAGCATTAAGAATAGCCACCTAAAAATTATAAGAACTGTTTTTGGAACATTTATAGAATAATGTTTTTATTGAAATAAAAACTTTTTATTGAAATAAAGGTGAAGATGGTTGTTAACTAAATTTCTTTTATATATAATAGACAGACCTTTTTGTTAAAAGAAGGTTAAATGGCTGATTGATTGTATCAATAATAGTATCTATATTTGGTACATTGTATGAATCAGCTATCTCGTGTAATAAGCAAGAACCTATCATTAATTTATTGCATAGATAGTCAATAAAAATGATTTATATATCAGCTCAATTAATTATAATAGTAAAGTAACAAGTCATATCCACATTATTCTACCGACAACACATTCTAGAGTTCCCGCGTTCCTCACGCAAGCAACCTTTTCATAATGTATCGCTGAAAGCCCCTCATGTGTAGACTCCTTAATGAATCACCGCAAAATTGCATACAATTATTATGATAAATGCTTTGGAGCAGTCACGAATAGTTTTTCATTAAAAATAATAACTGGGTAGTTTTGTTTAGTTTGATGTTTAAGGGTGAATGCTCATTCGACAAGTAAGGTTATGAAAGGAGTAACTATGTTACGATGACTTTGTTGATTTAGATATTTTTTTTTGTTTTTTTACTGTGGATGTGAGGGACAAATGTGTACAGGGTACCTACACAGTATGAATGTTACAGAATATTTCTACAGCACGCGTCGTCGACTAATCTATTCATTGGCTGACAGCTCCTGACGAAAACTCATAGCAGGGAGACTGGGTTTTAAGTTGGTGATCAACTACAGTAAGTAACTGCCATTTATTACTCAGGTAGTGTATAAATCCTTGTTATAATCAGTAATGGCAGTCGATATAAGAAGCTAGTACGTGGATTAAGGATGTCGGAATTATAAAGTAACACAAATTCCAAGTTAGAATAATTGCGTTTATTAGGTCCCGAAAAAGGTCTTTGAATAGGTAACTTAAAACTATAATATGTAAGCATTATAACAGGTAAATTTATTAAATCATACATTTCTTAACGTCTCCATATCTTTACCTACATATGTCCTTTCGATCTTGTTTAAACCCAGTGGAATCACGTGACCCGAGACGGTTTGATACCACAGACGTTTGAAATTCGAATATTAATTTGAAATGCAGGGGTGTGACCACGTTCGAAATACAATTCGATATTCGTAATGACTTCTGTACAAGATAAGGGGAGATATAGATTACCTTGCATATTGTGTTAGAGGCTACGGTTAAAAGTATAATTTTAAATTTGGAACTATATCGCAGCGCCTATGCATTGAAGAACGTTAAGTAATTAACACAATGAGACACAATCTTGTCTATATCTAGTAAACTAGAACGAATTCTGTCGACCGATACACCGACCTACGGCTGCGGAATTATTAAATTGGTTAATGTCTAATTAAAAAAAAAGTTTCGTAACAGCCCACTCGTCACTGTTTCGATACTGTTGAATATTATACTTACTGAAAGTATTAGTATTATTAGTACATTTATTGATAGGATTTGAAAAACATTTGTTAAGCGATCATGTGACCACACCGAAGCAGCAAAGTATATAAATGGTGGGACATAATAAAAAAATGATACAATAAGCAAACTAAAATCTTTAAGATATTCCTTGAAGATACAAAACTTGTAAGTCACCCTGGTCCCTCTAAAATATTTTCGCACAATGGCTGCAGTTGGTATAAATATTAATTCTATTTTGAAATAACATAAAATAGTGGTTTTATTTTTTACTGTTTTATCTATTTGGCGCATCATTTATAAAACAGTAGTACACAATGGCTTGAGAGCTAATAGACATAGAATATTCAGAGAATAAATATTAGGTTTTTTGTCGCCAATTTATCTGCAGTATTGCGAGTTATACAGGCACAACTATCTACTATTTTTGTCACCTCGAACATTAACTATGGTAGCATAGGTACAAATGTTGGCATATTAAATTGTAAATACTGTATAAATAAGATTATACAGTATAAATAAGAAACCCATAGATACGTTAAAACTCAATGTAACAGTACAGCAAAGCCGACGAACAGTAAACAGACAGATTTAGGGTATGTCCGATATACACTGCGAGCACTGTTTAGTGCTCGTACTGGGGAGAAATTCGTTCCGTTATGGGCTGACAGTATACTATATAATTATTTACCCAGCGTGTCCGAGGTATTTTAATAAAAAAAGTGTGTGTGTGTCAGCTCTCTTCCTGCCTCCTTCTCTCTCTTTCTTATTTATTCCTTTTATTCTACGCACGACTCTATCTTATAATACAATACCTACAATTACCTTTACACACACACACACTTTTATACACATATTTGTTTACAAAGTGACAGGAACAATAACGCTTTTGAGTTAACTCCTCATAAAATTTCATAGAGGTCCCAAGGGGCCTTATATGAAAATGTATTCGTAAGGAGTAAACTCCAAAAAAAGTCCAGAAGCTGGCATCGTTCTTGAAACATTAAATACACTTCATTATCATTCTGAAAAGACATGTGGAATAAGGAGTCTACTCAACAACCAATTACAAAATGAACTCTTTTATCCATCTAGCAGTTAATAAGTACTTACCAATATAAATTGACCGCATACGATCGGTCTTTAAAATAATGACTTACTGCATTAAGAATATCAATATTCTATTTTCAAAACTACGAACATGACTGTGGTAATGCAAATAAAAGGTTATATTTTTTCTTTATTCAAATAAATGGCATGAAGACATTATACTTTTATGAGGCATTTTTTTTCTTTTTATAAAGTGGTTATGTGTATGCATAGTGGTATACCTACAGTACTTTTTTCTCGAATCAGTAAGTTTTAATTCAGTAAGGTATGGAGAACAACAAAAAGTAAATTATACGGTAGTTGTATTAAGTCAAATCTGTTTTTAGAGTACCGTACGTATGAAAAAACGGCATCCTTAAAGGATCACTCGTGCAACTGTAGTTTATAAGAAAACCCATAAGAAGTCTTAAAACAACATGGTAAAGGTTAATTTGTTCTTGGGATAAATAATTAAGATACATACCTATTCATAGTACGGAATCCTGTCCACGCGAGTTCAGCTTGCACTTTGTCGTTTTTCATTGCTAAATGTCAAGAGTATGTACGTAGTACCTACGTTCTGTAGAAACTTGTATGAAATAATAACTTATAGTAACGTCCGCGTGAAGAACAGAAATAACTAGTTACCACGATCCACGATCCCGTGGGGATATGGCCACATCCTATTAATGGTTTCTAGTTTGCAAAAAAAATTATGTGTAGGCTTTTTGTAGGTAGGTTACTAATAGACTAAGCGTTCGTTTTGTACTGGTGGCTGTTCGTTCACACCGCGCTATTTTTATTACTTTTAGCATTTTTATACCCGTCGTAACTTCTAAACAAAAGGTTTGATTCGAATAGTTCAAAAATTAATTGATACGTACAAAATCAGCCTTGGTTATAAAACTATTTAGTTGGATAATAATTAATTTCATGATACGAATGTCATCATCTCTCGATTCAATCCGTGTTTTGATTGATTAATTTGCACAAAAAGTGGTTATTGTAACTTAGGTATAACAGTGAGACATATGGCCTCGCTGATCTTTTATGGGTAATGATAAGTACTATAAAAATTTAGTACATTATTGTATGCATAATCAATAGTTTTTGCATCGCACGACAAATAATGACGTTTATAAGTAAATTTTTGATACCTTTGCCTTCACCTTTTTTTAATTTTTTTTTTGTGACTAGGCTTCACACGGCTTGTGCTTTTGCCATTACTTCTACCTTTTCTCTATTGCAAATTTTCGTAGGGATCTCTAATTTAAAAAAAAAAATGCAGCCCATGTTACTCACTAGTAATGTAGCTTTCTATTTAATTTTTGAAAACAGTTAGTATTTGAGTTTATCCATTTCAAACAAACATACAAAACTTTTCTCTTTATAATTATTGGCTTAGATTATAAATCAGCTGTCAGTTTTTTAGACTCGAGGTACTTAACGAATATGAATTATTTTATTAATAATAATAGTAAACGTGTAACTATTTCAACAAATATCGTTGTCAATGCATTTTTCGATAAGCTTTAATTTTTTCCCAGTTATAGTATCTTCTGCATTGCGTTTGTGCCAAAACGCAACTTGAATTCTAACTTAAACTACAACCGATTTAAAAAAAAAATGCTAAGTTGTAAAATTAATTTGAATTTGGAGCTCAGTAAAATTAAAGATCTTCATTCTAGCCAGTTTAAAATAAGGCAATTTCAATTTATAAAATTTAAAATTTTCATCGTTGGAGAATAATTTATTACTTTCATTGCGAAAATCACTCGTTTCCATTGGCACAACAGTTGATTTCTTCAACATGATATAAACATCCATATGCAATATCGAATATTGAATTCGATTCTAATCATTTTAGTAAGTGTAAGTACTTAATTTAATTTTAAAAGTAGGTTGAAGTGATGGCCTTACAGAATGTGCCAGTGCATCGATACCCGCTGTTTCAATTGTCGAACACGTTTCAAATTACGATCGCTCTCAATTCAATTGGTTAAGGGCTTTACACATTGTAAGACACGCGTAAAATATACAGGATTAGTAATTATGTGACTATAATTAGATGTCTAATATATCTTTATTAAATACAATTTAACATATATTATTATTATGGTACTAACTTAACTGGCTAGTGACAATTACAAAGACATAAACGTGATGATGTGGGTCAGGAGGTATACCATCTTTATTTTGATTTGGCAGTAAACCCATCTAAATCAACATTGTAGGCAGTCCACGATTGATAAATATCTCATCATCTGTAACTTTCAAGGGATCAATTGCACCTCTTAGCCCCTCTGTCAAGTAACTAGGCCTGACCGTATATGACGAGATTATTGATACTTAACTTGCAAACCCAGTTTAGTCATTCTGACACAGGCGGCAAAATGACTAGATTCTGCCGCCTGTGTCAATTATTATTTCATTATTAAGTCTGTCCTTTTCTGAAACGCTCTACCGCAGGACATTAGGATGGCAGCTAGTCGCCAATCGTTCAGGACAAAGGTTCGATCTCTCCTCTTTCTTAAACTGGCAGAATCATCAGAACTGTAGAAATATATCTATCTAATAGCTTTAAACGAGCAATTCTTGTATATATATATATATATAATATATATAATCTGAAGCAGGAGGAGCACTGCACTAGTCAGCTACCCTTTGAACCCCAACCAACATGCTTATTCGATGGGCAAATCAACAGAATCTGCCCTACATCGAGTCGTTTCATATATAGAGGGCAATCTAAAAAACAAAATATCAACCCTAGGAACCTTCATCGACATCGAAGGTGCCTTTGACAAAACCAGCTTCACCAGCATAAGCCAGGCTCTGTCAAGACATGGGGTCGATTCCACAATTGCTGGGTGGATCGACAGCATGCTTAGATACAGAGCTATACAATTTACTGTAAATAACACATCGAGAGGGGTGGTGGCCAGAGGATGTCCGCAAGGTGGAGTCCTCTCACCTCTCTTATGGAACATTGTGGTCGATGAGCTCATTACCCAGCTCAATGACCGCAAGTTCTTCACAGTGGGCTATGCGGACGACCTGACCATCCTCATCAGTGGCCGCTTTGAGAGTGTGGTATGCGACCAAATGAGGTCGGCTTTGAAGGTCGTAGAACAGTGGTGCGGAAAACACAACCTAACAGTGAACCCGACAAAGACGGAGATGATTATGTTCACAAATAAACGAAGTTTAGGAGCACTGAGGCTACCTAAACTATTCGACACCCGTCTAGCCCTTACCAAGGAGGTCAAGTATCTAAGAGTGATACTGGACAGTAAACTCCTATGGAACAGACACCTGGACGCAAAACTAAATAAGGCCTGCATTATTTTCTGCCAATGCAAGCGACTCCTCGGCAGAAGCTGGGGGCTATCACCGAAAATCACACTATGGCTGTACAAAACGGTTATACGGCCAATCATCACATACGGTGCTATTGCCTGGTGGCAGAGAACGGAGCTAAGCACTGTCAGAAACAAACTACAGCAATTCCAGAGACTAGCATGTACTGCCGTCACTAGTTGCATGCGCACAACTCCCACAACTGCCCTTGAGGTGGCTCTTGATCTAGCCCCACTGGACCTATTTATACAACAGGAGGCAGCTGTGGCAGCCATCAGACTTAAACTGTTGGGTCTGTGGTATAACCGAGAGGGTCCCCATATAAAATTATGGAATCAAGTAGTGGAATATCAACCACTAATCGCTGCCCCATGCGACAGGATCCCGAAACAACATATCTTTGAGAGGAAGTATCAAATACAACTACTTGAAAACGACCGAGATCAATCTGGCATACATGAAGTGCGAATATACACGGATGGTTCCAAGATGGGGTCAGGGACTGGAGCCGGAGTTTTCTCACAAGATTTAAATATAAAAATATCACTGGCGCTCGGTCAACACAGCTCCATATTTCAATGCGAGTGTGTTGCAATAACCTACGCCGCGACTGCGGTCATGTCAAAAGGTATAAAGGAGTACAACATCCGAATACTGTCAGACAGTATGGCCGTCTTAAGAGCCCTGGAGGGCAACACCATTAACTCCGGTCTCATTTATGAATGCCACCAGACGCTAGAGCGTTTAGCCTCTGCCAATGGGGTGATTCTGCAATGGATCAGAGGGCATAGCAATTCATTACTGAACGACGCCGCCGATGAGCTGGCAAGGAAGGGATCCGCAACGTCAGTGGCAGGCCCAACTATATTACTGCCACTTCCCTTTAATCAACTTCGCTCATGGGTAAGACAACGGACTCGTGAAGCGCACAACGGCCGTTGGGCCGTCACACCGGGCTGTAGGCAATCTAAACTGGTGCTGACGGAGGTCTCACCACGTTTAACTTGCAGACTGCTCAGTCTTAACCGACTCGACATCAGAATAGTTGTAGGGACTATTACGGGCCACTTAGCCCTAAACCGGCACCTATTCACCATCGGTGCGACAGACAGTCCTCTATGCAGAGGATGTCTCGACGCGGAGGAAACGGCCGCCCACGTTATCCTGGAGTGCGAGGGAGTGGCCACACAACGGGCAAACATCCTCGCAGGTGCGAGATCGCTCCTAGAAGCCTGCGAACGCCCCAGGAGGCTTCTGTGCTTCTGGAAGGAGCTAGGCTGGCTCAACTAGTCAGCTTATCTGAACGCATAATGGACCATCTATGAGTCTAAATGCGGAAACAGAGCCCTTCACCAATACCAATACCAATATATAATCTGAATCTCGGAAACGGAACAAAGCTCGGTCTTCCAGGTACTATAAACTATGTGTATATGTATGTAAATATGTACCTATGTTTGCATGTGTATATGCATATAAAGATAATTTTCCTCTTCTTTTAATACACTCATTTAAATACTTTTTAAACTACTTCATTCATTTCTGCAGCACCCTAAAGTATACTGGGAGAATACCTCTGACAGTAATTCTGCCTCTGTATATCTCGTGCATAGAGTATAAATAAATATGTAAGCACTCTTACAACCGCACCTTCGACCTACCGCTGGCCAGTTACAGTTTAGAGGTCACTATTTCAAATAGCGAACGAACAAATTCAAAGAAAAATAATCGTTTTGATGTTCTATAAATGAACCAATCAGTTGGAAGGTTTTTGTATTTGTTCGATTTTATTTTACAGAATGTTTCAACAAAGTAAGTATTATATTGAAATGTGTGTTATAACTTTTTGATGATTAACAATTATGTTTACATTTATTTCAAAGTAAAAATTATCTAGATTTAAAAAACCTAGCTGATTTCTGTGTTTTATTGGATTGCTGGAGTGTATAGCTTAGATTATATATAGGTCCAGATGCCTAATCCGCTCCCCAAAACTGAAGCCAAAAAATACAAGCGACTAATACAAATACAAACAAGCGACTCACTCGTCACACGCGAGCGAACGTTCGCCGCTGAAGTAAGTCTAGAGGCGCTATTTATATAATATTCAAAAATGCCTGGTTGTGCAGTTACATCCTGTAAAAATTATACAAAAAAAAATCTTAATTGTCCGGACATCACATTTCACTTATAAGTGTTCTATTTCATAATGTAATTCATAAACAATAGAACAAAATTTCAAATTAATAAAATTGCGGACGCCATTATTAGAGATATTGCCAGGGACGTGAATTTCATTTACCCATAACGCATTCTAGCAGTATGTATAATTTTCTTTGCCAAACTTGTTATTTATAGAACGACGAGAAATTAATATGCTTACTGTTAATGTTCGCCAAACTGGAATACTTAAAATATTCTTAATTTCTAAGCTCTAGCGCCCGGAGTTCAATGCGTCCATCAAACGATACTTTGGCTATAGGATTTTACTCGTATTATAATTTATTATTACTACTCCTAACGAACACAGCTATAGAGGACACTTTGCTAGTTTCTTGATAGCTCATAAAATATATATATATAGGGTGGGCAAAAAAAAACTTGATTTCTTTTTTCATTAGTTATCATGAAAATATTGTTCAAGATGACGTAAAAAAAAGCCTGTGAAAACAGCATTTTTGGTTTCCCATTTAAATAACATGATATATATTTTTTTTTTTATTAAAATTTTATCGCGTTCCAACGAATTGACAATGTTGACCATTGACTATGTTGAACCTAATTGTGAATTTTTATTACTATTTTCATATTTTACCGCTAAAATCGATCGAGTTATCGATCTGAACGCCACCTTTATGGCATTATTCAGATGTAAATAATACTTAAAGTTATGTCAATCTCCCCAACTGGGTTTACTGAAATTTAACCTTTAATAAATTTTTAACGAGCTGACTTAGCGAAAAATCATATCTGAGCTTTTTCGTAGATCGGTTAATTTCCTACAAGAATGTATATTGATTTTTACAACTTGTCAATTCGTTGGAACGTGACCAAATTTCAAAGAAAAAAAAAATATATATCCAAGTATTGTTGTAAATGTCTTTAAATTTACATGGTTTGAGTGGCTGAAATAAAATGCAATAATATTGGGATACAATCCCCGGTTTCCTGATACATTGAGTTTATTTTTATTTTACATTTGTCCTTTTGACTAAACGATTAAATAAAAAAAAATTTAAATACATTTAAAATGTCTTTATTTAATATTACTTACATAAAAAAAAAAAATATTATGTTTCATAAAAAAGTCCCTAAATTTTGGGGTAACCTCTATGCACTGGTAGTAAAACCGTCACGCACCCAACGCAGATATTGTATGTTGACACTCGCGTTGGACGGGATTCACTCACACAGCTCCAAAAAGTGGCTTCAAAGTAAACGGTGACTTTTGTACTGGTCACGGTATCTGGACCTATATATAATCTAAGGTGTATAGTAATGGAATGTTACTATTTAATATTATATTGTGTTATTTTACTTACGAGTATGGACGACCTATGTCAAGCAAGCAAAGCCAAGTTTACTAACATTGAACTATATATTAAATAATATTATACAAAATAGTATTAAGGACAGACTTGAAATGTTTTCTTCTATGTAATGGGAAAAGAGTGTAAAAATATATTTTGAAAGTAGCAGGTAGGTATCTACTTTTTTAAGAATATATATTTTATACACGATCAATTCACGATCGTAACTCCACAATCAAATGAATAGATTCGAATTTCGAATGTGTTCGTAATTCAAAAGAGCTTCACACGTCCGACACGACATCAACATGTTCATTAATCGCGGTACTCCAATTAACACCTCCCTCGTAATGCGTATCATGTATTAAGGATGACGTATTGGATACCAATTTAAATTAACATATTAAGATCTAATTCCATAATTGTGTCCCATAGTTTAACCAGTTTAACTTCCAATTTTAATGAAATGTTATGAATTTTCTTGATAGTTTAAATACATTTTACTAATTACTTTCTAAAGTAATTGCTTACTATAACATTTACTTATGATTTTTCAAACAAAATGGTGGTGTTATTATTCTGTAAAACTTAATCAGTTAATCACTTATCATATTAGATACCTATTATATTATTATTAGGTATATTATATAACAGACATACGTCCTTTAGTAGGGGATCAGTGCGCGGTTGTAATCTGCGGGAAACGGCTAGCATGATTCCACATTCCATATGTGCACAGCGCAATACATATAATAAAATGTAAAAAATATTACAGTGCCATTATACTTTGCTAGACCAATAATTTAATTATATTATAAATGCATCTTTTAGATTTTACGAAATTCGATTACGAAAAATTTCTATGCAATGTAAATATTTTTGCCGTGATAGATAGCCAAAAATGATTGGTATTAAATGCAATAACCATTATAGGACTTACACGATCCAACCGCAAATGAAGTGAATGTCTTTCACATAGTTCTTGTGACAGATTCAGTGTTCATTAGGAATATGTGTCCCACTACCACCGTAATTACAATCTGATCAACTTTGAATAGGTTTTTCAAGTTCCATTGAATTTCATATTTGGAAAATTACAATCTAGTTTAGAGTAGTGCAGCAGTGGGTTGGAAAAAATATGCTAACTCTGTTAAAATAAATTGTAGGGTTGAAAAAACTGTAGATTTTTCGTAGTTCAGTTTTATTTTTTTTTATAAGACATGCTTAATATTTATAATGATTTTAAATGATATAGGTATTTTAGAATTGTAAGTGTTGAAAGTTAAATCGAGTGTAAGTCATTTGATCTATGTACATACGAGTATATACATAATATATGTGGAGCAATATGGGACTAATATCTACTATCACTACTTTCTGTAAGGTTTTGCACTTAGGTCCTTGTTGTATGAAATCTATATATATCTTGTTATTTCGAAATAATACTTTGTACACTTGTAGAATGCAACCTACAAGTAAAAATAATGTAAAATAATCATTTTATGCTAGGTAGTAATTGACTATGCCTTTATTTCTTTAAGAGAAATAAGAAACGAATAAGCAGCATTTTAGAATGTTATACACTTTCTCACTCTAACATTTTGATGACTTATGATGGTTACATCTACCGGTAATTTATATAAGCGAATAGCTTAGGTCCTATTTCTGAGCAAACACAGCTCTGTGAAGAAGTACCTATGCATGGGATGAGTTACGGGGATTTCCTTTCTTTACCCAAAGTGGAGGGTATGCGGATATGTCAGCGTGAATCGGGTCCCTCGATAAAACAATATCAATAACCATATCAAAAGTTTCTACCCACATATTAACCGCCAAACTTTTCTATACAACGTGTAATAGAAACCATATCATTTTATTACGTCACAAGTTTTCCAATTCGATTGTGGCCCCATAGTTGTCGATTACTTAACGACACGACCCCGATGATTCTACAAGTACACCCCTTCTTCTATAGAAGAAGCGGAATTGTTTCTTTTGCTACATGTTTTTTTTTCTCCGGAGGAGGTTAAACACATGAGGTTAATTTGAGGACGGATTAAGTTGTCTGCCCTGGTTAGTACCTCGTTAGAATAAAAACGTGCACGGTTGTCGGCTTAGCTGCTAGAAATGTAATTTTTTGTTTAAAAAAAAAATTCTAGAACGTGGAAACATTACTAGTGTTCTTGTTAACGCTTCCAACTAAGCTAAATGCTTGTGTTAGAAGTGGGTTCACAACAGTAGTTCACTGGTCGGGGTTCGAACTCGTCACCACTTGATCGCTAGTCCGTCACCTTGGCCATTACGCTACCACTGCTATTTATTACTATTATTACTTTTTTTAGGCTATAGGGCACAAACGAACGAGCAGACGGGTTACCTGATCGTACCTGCATCTCAAGAGTCACAAGTGCGTTGCCGGCCTTTAAGGTGAGAGTAGGGGAAGGGTGGAAGAGGAGGAGAGAGGGGGGGGGTAAGGTTAGAGCCTCCGGTAACCTTACTCACTCGGCGATTGGCAATTACTTCACTTGCGGTTTTTTTATGTTTTGTACTTTTGGAATTAAAAATAGGAAAAATTGGTAGTATATTCAAAGGGTAAGGTACCTAGAGGAGAAGGGAATTGGGGATTGGGGAGCGTACTTAACCAATAGCCATAGGTCAATAAATACCTGTAACTCGAACTGCATACAGCTGGGAAGTCCCAGCCCTCTAACATTAGCGCTATTGCGTTGGACAACAAATATAGCTTTAACACACAACTGTCTACTCCTTTGGGAATATACATGTGATTTCAGTTTTACTTCAAAAAATTGAGGTGAAACTTCCTTATAATCGTTGTGATTTAAAAATTCGATGTAACGAAAATGTCACATTAAAAAGAGACAAACATTCATAAATAAGATATAGCCTTCAAGAGAATGGGATAAAATACGTAGGAGATTATAGGAAACACTATATACTTTACAGTGTTTCCTATAATCTTCGTATGCTAGCACGTGTCTTTGCGCCTGCGTACTACGAAGAAAAAGAGACACCATATTCATAAATATGATTTAGCCTGCGAGAGAATGGGATAGAATACAAGTATACAGTGTATCCTATGAAATTCGTATGCCAGCAAGTGTCTTTGCGCCTGCGTACTTCGAAGCTTTCAGAAAATGCATCATAGTCAACGTGGTCTATCATTTTTGTGCATATATGCGTATTATTTTTCTGAAGTTTCACTTCTGCCGTGTGTGAATTGCACGCACACATTTTTTTATCCTGTGGAATCTCCCAGGGGTCATCACCTCACCGGAACCAACGGTGAAATGGTATGTCGAAATCGAATATCGATAAAAACCTCATGGTGTTCCGTCACAAGTGCGTCTATTACAGGGATCACGGGTATATCCTATAGAAAACCTCCGACAACCCCTGCAGATCTTGGCCGCCTGATAGCAGGACCACGCCGTGGAGTACTGGGAGCCATACTCCCTTCAAAGCGATATACAGTTCTGTTTATATATACAGAATAAATTGTTTTTACAGCAAAACAACAAAAATGTTATCCAATTCAAAACTGTGTCACTATGGCCAATAAATGATCGATTCCCCAATGACAGCACAGCACTCCCCTTATTACAATCGGCAGACAAATATTGCTACGTATAGGAAACAAGGAATACCCATTTCCGATACACTTTCCTTTTGATTCCAATGTTTGTTTTTTCGTTCATTCTGGTTTCACTTGTTGTTGGATGTCTACTGGGGTATAACAATATTGTGATTCTAACATTTCAAAATTGCGTAGTAGACGTATGATGTTATATAGAAAGAAACTTGTATTCTGACTAATCTATTTATCTTCTATACATTTTATTTCGAATGTTAGACAGACTTATTGTTAGCCATAATTACGTTGATATGTTTTAGGTGGATTTCGAAGAAAAGTATACCTATTGGTTTTGTACCAGTTGTCGAGTTTTCCAAAAAAATCTTCACAGGAGGTCTAGTTATGATCCCTAGACCCCAAAACAACCGCCAGTTAAAAAGTTTATAAATGTATGTACCTCAATTTTACCGGCACGATAGAGGTCGCAATTATGCACCGATTGCTTTCAAACTTGGACGACAAATCAACATGGCAAAAATGAAGGTTAAGTTCGTGAATGGGGGATATTCCCCCAAAAGGGGGACTGGGGGGTAGATTTTCAAAAAAATTTAAAACACGAACTCTACCTCTGCGGGCCTGCTGCGGGCCCGGTTTTTTATATACATATCCTAATTGTATATTGCATCTTATGTATAGCATGTGTCATCATCATATTGTGTATAGCATCGGTTATCATAGCATAACATACTGAGCCAGAGTAATGGCCGCGTTCAGCTATTAATAATATGAATAAATAAATGTATGCAGGGCCATATCTAGTCAATATCACTTAGGGTTCTGGAGGTCTGATGGCAGTCGCTTCACGTAAAATATCGAAGGTTGGCCGTATCGTAGTTAGACTGAAAGCCGACCCCAACTTAGTTGGGAAAAAGGCGCAGAGGATGATGTAATGCTAGTTTTGCATATTTCGAATTAGAGCCACCTATCCCTATTACAGACGACCGCCTTTAATGGGTTTATCGGTTATCATCAGACGAGCTGTATCCTCGTTTGCAAACTTAGTTTTATAAAAAAAAAAACCGACGGATAATGAAATGTAAAGCTGTGCGAAGCCAAGTCATGAAAAAAAGGACGTGAAATAGTGATATGATTCTTTAAAATAAACAATTGCTACAAAAAATCAGTGAAAATAAAGCGCATTATAGTGAACAAATTTATATTTCCGTTCTCCTTCAAGACTGTCTCCAAAGATTTCCTACACATAAAATACACAGAATATACATTACACATTATTTTCCCGCCACGACCCACGTGAACGCTAAGCATAAAGAATGTCTCAAGAAACTGAAATTGTGCTCTCCGACAAGAAAATATCGTACTAAAAAGAATAAAAAAATGAAAAAGTTGGATAGAAAACAAAAACAATTCAGTAAGTGCACCCATACACGGCATTGTCACACGTCAGACGGGTCATGCGATACAACCGCACTAAACGTGCACAAAACATCTATTGTGTCGTGAATGGGGTGCTTTATACCGCACGCGGAAGCAAATTTTTTAAGAACGCGTTCTTTTTTGTGTTTGAAATGTGTCGAGGGAGGCTAAAGGTCCTGTATATTTTTTGTTTGGATTGTTAGTGGCCACGAACAAATCACATACAAATATTTTGAGTTTTGCCGTTGTTTTGTTTTGTCATGACACTCATGACGCATATTCTAAGCAATATAAAAATTTGTTTTTTTTTTAGTACTGGTAAGATTTCTGCCGTGTTTTCTTTTACAGTGAAGTCGCCGCTTATAGAATCCATTTACTTCCAAGTCATAGTTATAGGTTGAGGAACCTAGTCTTGTCTTCTTTCTTAGAGTACAATAAATATTGTGTACCTACTCGTATATGTAGAGAGCCGTGTGCTTATTTATGAATTTAATTCTATAATTAGCAGTAAGAAATAGGACTTTACATGAGTTTGGAATATCACTACATAAAAAGAAAGAAAATAAAATGAAATTAACGTTTAGAGATAATTTATACTATTTTTCTTGTTCGAGGGAACCCTACATTTTCAATGTGTTGTGGCAATACCGTGTGAATACTTTTAAGTGTATTGCTAGCGTATGTTTTTTTTTTTTAATTTAACTAAATGGGATTCTTTTCGTTGTGAGTTAAGTTTTTGAAATCCGAATGGTATTGTACATTTAGTTTACATATTTATTGTCTACTTTTGTATAAGGTTCATGTTTTGAGTTTTATGCGCTATAGATACAATAACTTAGTGGCCGGTAGTTTAACATTATGTTTATAGAAATGAGTATGTTAAGAACTATATGCCTTTTTAAGGACTGTAAGAAATGTATACCTACTGTCAACATATTTGAGATTTCTAACATTTTATATATGTATATTTTAATATTACTAAAACAATGTACAGACTGTCAGCTAAACGCGTGAAACTCCTATGATAATAAGAGAGAATCTAAAAACCCATAACACAAGCTATGGTTATTTAACCCGACTTAAAAAAATTAGGAGGATCTCAATTCCGATGGTTATATTTTTGTTATGTATGTTTGGGACGGATTTGCAAATTTTTTGTTCGAAAGAGGTTTATGCCGAAACGGTTCCATTTAAATTTCGTAAAGATCTGATGATGAGTTTAATTTTTATCATTATTTAGGCGCATTGAAGTCGTTTATATACTTACTTATTAAAGTTAATTATTTGTGTAAAATAATTCACAATACAAAACACGCTATTACATTATATAGAAATATTCTAAACAATATTTTAGTTTAATATTTTTAAGTGTAAAATGTTTTTTTCCTGAAATTCAGCATGTCTTGGGTGCGTCAGTGCTGTCACTCAATTACATCAAATTTCCTTCAGTCCAAACATTACCATAAGAATACATGGAACAATCGTGAGCCAACTCCATAAGCTGAGCTGTCGATATCACTTAAGGTGTAATGGACACCAAAGCCACGCCTTGAACGTCCTTGTTTTAAGGTATCTTACCACTTAGGGAAGCATTCGTTTTGGCCAATATGGTGTTATTTCAAATTCAAATACAGTATCTGTATTTTATAAAATTGATCATCAATTATTTGAAATCGTCCTTTTAAAAAATAGTGATTATAATTTAAGATTATAGATCAACACACACAGCGTCACCGCAACAATAATAGTCTGCTTTGTCAAATGTAAAAATATAAAAAAATATAACGTAATAATGTCATATATGCCTGTGTGGATCTATAACCGCCCCTATGTTTCACACTGTTGGGTAAGTACATTGATTCTAAGCCTTTATGTAAATATAATTTATAGTTCTAGTTTTTATTTAATTGCACAGAAGAAAGTTAATAGTAGACCCAACTTTAGTAGGTATCCAGTAAAGTGTTAATTTTTTTTCAAATAATAATAACTTTACATATCTCACACACGACCGTGTGACCCAAAACTAGGCAGAGCCTAGACTACGGTAACCAGACCAGCTGATAAACGTATTTATATATTTCTAAATACATACATATTTTAGATAAATTAGACCCAGACACAGACCAATGATTATGCTCATGACACAATTATTTATCCTGGGTAGGAATCGAACTCATGATCTCTGGCTCAACAGTCACTAGTCATCATAAGTAACCACTAGACCAACATACCACCTTTCCACACTCCCACCTTAAAGGCCGGCAACGCATTTGTGACTCTTGAGTTACAGGTGTCCATGGCATCAAGTGACCCGTCTTCCAGTTTGTAACGCGTAATTATAATGCTTTTTAACATATATTTTTGAGTATATTATATATTTCCATTTAAATATGCATGTAGATAAATGAGGATTACTCTAAATAACGAAACAGGAGTAACCCGAAGTCGCGTGCCAACACCCACTCAACTGACACATCAAAACAGAACTGATACGCAATATTATTTTTACACTGACAGCTACGTACGGATTTATTGGACCATCTACTTTATAATAGCAGCAGTGTAAACAAAATAACAAGAGGAAATTAATATTGGCAGCCGATGTATAATGGTTGCGTTAAAGATTTATTGGGATTCTTGTTGTAATGCGGATATAACATTGTATGAATCTTTTACTTTCCAAGCTAAAAGCGTATACGCACGCTTAGTAGTAAGCGGTTCTCTTGTCCTTTAAACTCTGGTCTGTGACGCGTAGACTATTGGCTGAATAGATTAACAATCCCACTAATATTATAAATGTGAAAGTTTGGATGGATGGATGGATGGATGTTTGTTACTCTTTCACGCCAAAACTACTAAACGGATTGCTATGAAACTTGGTATGTAGATAGCTGAAGACCTGTTTTAACATATAGGCTACTTTTTATCCCGATACACCCACTTGATCGGAACAGAAGTTTTTAGTTGTTCAACCAAAATGATTATAAAGTAAATAATGTTCATTCTGCGTGCTACAGTAAAATTGACTGCGGACTTATTAAAGCATGAATTCTGAAACGGCCATCGCGTAATGATTGAGGTGTCCAACTTGCGATTGAGTGGTCGTGGGAGGGAACCACAATTGAACCACAAGCATTGAGCTTAGAAGGACAGTGATTCAGATTGCCAGTAATGTGTGACCGACAATACTAGTGTTCTTGATGACCATTAGGAAAAAGTACATGACAGAATTTCCTCATTCAAATTTTTTAATAAGTAAATTGATGGCGACTTTCACATACACACACAAACAAAAATACTGTCGTTAAGTTGCGGGTAGAAAATAAAAACAAAATAAAGGCAGAGCTGTCTTCTCAAGTATTTCATAAAGACAAGAGATACCGTCTCAAGTACTCGTCTGTACTCACGACTGTTGTACGCCAATGAACAGGTAAGTATTAGAAATATAATTAGGTGGGTACTCATATTTGGTGACGTCATAGCTTTGTACGGTGACGTCGAACAAAGAGTTTCTGAGAAGTAAACCAGGCGCGCATCTTAAAAAAATACAAAATCTGTTCGTAACAAAGTGAATACTAAATAATTCGACACTGATTTAAAATTTAGAACAGTAGTATTACGTAGGGCGTTTCATACGTTTGTCGCATGAAAACGAGATATCAGAATATTGTGATAAATAATACCCATAAACTTGAAGGAAATTAAGACGAAAACAAATTAAGAGGTAGGGAATAGTTTGTTCCATCTTTAAAATTAATTTTGTAAATGAAAAGGCGGGCTTGTCCGTAACTTTAAGCGTGGCTTATCTACATAAAAATGTTTCGAGGAAATGAGTAGGCCACTGAGGGAAACTAGTCCACCTCTAAGGACCATAGAACGGTTGTATATTCAATTCAATCGCGGTAATTTTAACTTGGAGGATGATGCAAGGTTCGGCAGGCTGATAGAAGTGACTACCGAAAAGAATATTAGGAGGAGGAAGTACGACGTATGACACATCGACAGACCCAGGAAACCCTCAAGTTAGGTGCACCAACCGTTCATCGGATTCTTCACGACGATTTGAAAGTACGGAAACTTGGTTTACTCTTGGTACCGCATTTGATGTCTGATGCGCTGAGGGAGCAGCGTGTGACGTGGTCTTGCGATGTGTTAAAACAATTTGAACATGGTTGATCTAACTATTTACGTGGGAGAGCCATGCTTCGGCACGTATGGGCTGGCTCGACTCTGGCTCGAAAACTGGCAGTGAAACAATGCTTGCATTGCTTTTCGCCGCGTGAATTAGGTTACCGGAGGCCTTAACTCTTCCCTCTCCCCTATTCCCGTCCTGCCCCTCTCCCCCTCTCCTCCTCTCTAACCCCCCTCTCCCGTCTTCCCGCTCTTCCCCCCTCACCCCCTCTTCCCCTATTCCCACCTTAAAGGGCGGCAACGCACTTGTGACTCTTGAGTTACAGGTGCCCATGGGTCTGCTCGTTTGCCCACTAAACCATAAAAACAAAATTACGTGAACTAGATTGTTACATGTGATGAAACCTGACTGCATTATTTTGACGTTCGTACTAAGTCCCAGAATAAAGTGTAGGTGCTTGAAGATCAACCACCGCCGACGTCTTTGAAAATGTCCCGAACCGTAAAGAATAAAATGGTTGCTTTATACATCATTATGTATATATATAACATTTTACACTGCATTGCCAGCAGGCTCTACTGTGTGTATGTGAACCGCTGCTGCAGGCTTTTTACATCTGTGGTAAACTTGTGGTAGGGATTCACATGCATACGCCATGTAAATTAACATAGTTTGTAAGAATATTATTGTTACTAACCAAATGTGTCAAATGTTACTCGAATGAACAGTTTATTATTATATTATTATTTTTTTTTTTTTATGGTATAGGGGCATTCGAGCAGACGGGTCACCTGATGGTAAATGACTACCGCCGCCCATGGGCACCTGCAACTCAAGAGTCACAAGTGCGTTGCCGGTCTTTAAGATAGGAGTAGGGGAAGGGGGGAAGAGGAGGAGAGGGGGGGAAGGGTTAGGGCCTCCGGTATGCTCACTCATTCGGCGAAAAGCACTGCTGAAGCATGGCTCTCCCAAGACAGTATATTTATATTATACGGTATTGTGTGGTCTACTGTCACTTATGAATTTCTAAGTTAGCTTAAAACAATACACTACGATAGTTGTTCTATTCAAGAACTCTCTTTTCTAGTTTTTGTTGTACCCTATCCCATTTTTCTTAATTTCCACTGCTGGACACATACGTCTCCCAATGTGCACCACAGGTCTCCCGCCTGCCACCTCTATTTTTCATCCTGCCCCTAAATTTAAATGTCGCTAAATCTTTTACAGCGATACATTATTATAACAATACGAACCACTTAAAAATACAATATCCATATTTTGCTACATTCGTATTTCATCGTGTCTTGCTAAGCTCTTGGACTTCATTCTACCTGAGACGGGATTTTTGCATGAGTTACCGCCCAACCCCACTCTCCCTCTAGTGTACCTAACCATGGTATCGATAAAACTGAAAGTTAATATTTATACTGCGATATTTTCATATAATGAAAGTCTAGAAAATAACCAAAATATTCTTATTTCACTTAGAATTCAAGCAAATACACGACTCTCGTGATTGTAAGTCATCGCAATGGAACTGTAGCATCCTATAAATTAACGATGGTCTGCTTTAAGGAGCCTTCGGTTATCGCAGAAATGTGCTATTCTTGCGAGTTGGTATTTTTAATGTAAAACTCTTGCAGACCTTGGCCACGTTTCGAACAGCATGCAGCCACGTCGATAAGTGCGGGATGCATGCCAAAATCCGGGACTGCAAGCGCGGAACACGTCCCTATCCGTACTCGTACGTAGATTAAAATACATCACTAAAGATTTTTTTTATAAAATGTTTAGGTTATAGAGTATTTTAGGTACCTATTCAAGGCGTAAAAGTATTTCGAGTATTCAAGATGCACTAGTATTGTATTACAAGCGTAGTTTATTACGGCATATCGACATGAAACATCGATATAAAGCTCTGTCTACACTGAAATGTCTTCGGAGCACATTACCCCGTGAGATGCCGACCGCTGAAACCAAACCTATTTAACTTCACTCGAGTACGTACTGTGCAGTAGGTAATCTTGGCTTTAGATTAACTCTACCTCATATTTTTAAAGTGTCCATGAAAACAATAATAATATTTTCTTGACTATTTTAATGAAGTTCTTGAATCTCTTGAGTTTCATAAAATTATTTAAAGGTGAAATATTTTTTTCTCATATCGTTTTTCGTGTAACCTAATTGTAATTGGTGTACAACAAAGTTTTTTTTTTCTATTCTAATACACCATAGAAGCAATCATATACATTACTAGCAACCCGCCCCGGTTTTTTCGACATCGTCAACAATAATTATCATATTACAGCTATTTTTCAAAAAAACCATAATGAATCGTACACCTAAACATTCCTTATGAATCACTCTGTCTATTGATGAAAACCATATGGAAATCCGTTCGTTAGTTGTTGAGTTTATCGCGAACAGACAGACAAATAGACAGACGCGGTAGAGGAGTTTGTTGTATAAGATTTATTTTTAAATGCACATCAAAAAACTTATCACCCGTCAGTTTATTTACATCAATAACGTACGAAAGTAAGTAAGAAAATATAATTTTCATATCAATACTGATTGTACATCAAATTAACCAGAGCGTACAAACGTAATACTCACACATATATAGACTAGGTTTAGGTTAGGTTAGAACTGGGACCACAACGGAAGCCGAACCGAATTCTTTAGTGAAATCAGAAATTATTGTTACAAACATTCGATATTTTGAACACTCGATGTATGTGTTAGCTTTGTTTTAACAAAAATTAATTACAAAGTTTTATTTATTTATTTATTTATTAATGCTTCATGCACAGACTGTACAAAGGCGGACTTAATGCCTTAGGCATTCTCTGCCAGTCAACCTTGGGGTGATGCAGAAAAAAAATTATCTAAATGTTTATAAATTATTTTCAGATATGCGTTCATAAAAAAGTTCCGCTTTTCAATTAATAGCGATGAAAGAAAGAAAGAAATAAATTTATTTTGAGCGCATACTTAGGTATAAAAAAAGATTTTACAACAGAGTTATCATTAAATTCAGATTACAAATCTACATTTTTTTTTAAATACCTCTGCATGAGCCAAATTAATGCGTTGCTGTGCAATCACTATTGTTGATTAGGATTAGGATTTTAATAAAAAGAAGATTTTTTGATTTATAGTTAAATACTAGCCGTTTTATAATATGTAGTAATTGAATTGATGATTAGAATGTCCTAAACATCAACAGATAACTGTGGCAATAAGACCTTTAGTACCAGATTAATTCCGGTGGTGCATTATATTCAGAATATTAATGATAACTCTATATCTAATGATAACTCTATATCTAATGTAACTCTAAACGTAGAACGAACTTTATATCTCCTAGGTATTTCAATTTCTTGAGATTATAGTTTGCACGAGTAGATGGAAAGCTGAGTAGCAATAGGTTATCGTAGTATAGACATGTGATGAGGAGGGATGAGCAAAATATGGTGAAGAGTTTTATTTATTAAAGTTGACGGGCACAAGAGAAGAGGACGACCAAAGAAAAAGATGGATGGAGTGTGTGAAAGAAGATATGGCTAGGAGTTAGCAGTGACATAACGAATGATAGAGTAAAATGGAACAATAAAATATATTTAACCGACCCCAAATAAAATATATCAAGGGTAGGCAGATGATGAGATTAGATTGATTTTTAGTTTCAGCTTTCGGCTCTTACCCTTGTGAGTTATTTTACGTTTTAATTTAAAAAATAAGGTACTTAGCTACATTTTATGTAAGATATTGAGTGTAGTCTCCTGCTATGCTTATAGTCTGGCCATAGATGCTGAGCAGACGGGTATTGTTTTAGCGAGTCCTTTGCAGGCACATAGAAAGTGTAAAAAATTGTTTTAAAAACAGATTTGTATGAAAAATAAAATAACACCTATCGCAAACGTATCGGCGTAGCTTCTTATATTTTCAGAAATACTTTATTTACGGTTTGACGCTACCACAAACATTAATATGATTTGTTGATGTCATCATATAAATAACATGTACTTGGATGACCGAGCTTTGCTCGGCTTTGTTTTTTACGTTTTCTAAAAATGAAACCTAGCTAGATCGATTTATCGCCCCCGAAGCCCCCTGCATACTAAATTTCATAAAAATCCTTGGAGATATATACAACAATTTCTCATTTAGATAAAGGTATTAGATTTAATAAGTGACTTTAGACTAGCTTAGTTGACTGTTTGCGTTACTGAATAGTCATAGAATGTAAATAGCGAATAGGAATAAACTTTAATTTAATTAATTAGTTTACTGTTTTTTAATTACTTTACGTGTTCCCTTTAACCCCGGGTCCTTTAAGCGGGCGTGAAAAGACACCTCTCGAGCCTTCAATCTTTAGACCAAAATCTAACTTACCATCAGGCGGGTTAAGGTCATACTGACGAGCTATAATATTAAAACAAAAAACCTTTATTTATTTTTTAAAGCGTTTAAAACACACCGGGGTAACTCTTACACACGCTAAATAAAATTATGTTTTTAACTACGGTGAGCATTTTTCTTTATAATGATAAATTCCTTTTCAAACTTTTTGCAAAATGAGTATTCTTGCCCGTCAATTAGTACCCCTAATATCATTGCTGTGTCAGAATTTTCGTACCATCCTACACATGCAGCAATTAATAAAACTGCACACGTATTAACATCGTTACCAAAAATCCCCCGTCAATTTCGCATACGAAACGCATTCACAGATAATGAGTTAAAGGAAATTGTTACCGGACCGCTATATTTGCGTATTTTCGGCTGTCTACCCGCCCCCTTTGTTTTTGTGCGTATGTGTTTTGGAAGTCATTAATTTTTTAAGGTTCAGAGGAAATGAGAGCTTTACTTACTTAAGGGATGTTGGTTTGGAAAATTTTATATGTGGCTTTATTTAGGTGTTGTTTTCGAAATTTGCATGCGTTAAGGGTTTTTCTTTAGTGTAACACTTTAAGCCTCAACAATTTTTTTATAATAGTTGAGAGTATTTTTTCTTCATACATACAACTATGTCTTTAAAACTTAAATTCACAAAACAAAAATGTATTTATAAAATGTTGTTTTCTTTACTTAAATAACACTGGTCTGCAACCTCTCCTTTCCATACAACTATGATCCAATTTAAAAGTTTAGCATGCTAAATCTATATCTGCTTTTTATTTTCTGCTATCAGGCTATCACATATACTTTTTTTAAAGATGATTTTAAATATTTAAAAATTTTGGGATTTTTTTACTGTCATTCTTGTGTTTACGCAGTTTTAATATAGTCAGTTGAGACTGTATGTATTTGCACATAAATAATCGACGTGCACTGATGGAAAGAGAGAGGAAGATATTGTCTGACATCATTTTTAAACGAATGGACGCGCCTGCGCAGTTTTCGTTATGACTTCGTGGCGCATCGTACGTTTTAAAGGTTGTATTGTGATTGTTTCTAATTTAAACCGGATATATTGGTAAGTTTAGAGTTATATTGATTTATGTAGTGAACATTTATGTGTATTTGCAACTACCGAGCTAAATGACCTCAAATCATTCGGTTATTGTTTTTATTTTATAGCAAATTCTATTTTGTTGTAGGTTCAAAATGCCAAGAACTTGCAAAAATTCTCCAGACATGTTTTGCTACGTTTGTGGTGAATTTACTATAAAATCGCAACAAAGTACATTGTCTAGCTCCCTTAAATGTGCCTATCGGCGTTACTTTGGGTTCAAAGTTGATGAAAGAGACAAAAATTGGCTTCCAAAGATTTGTTGCAACAGTTGCTCAAGGACATTACGAGGTTGGCTCAGCGGAAGTCATAAGACCATGCCATTCGCAACACCCATGATTTGGAGTGAACCTCAAAACCATGAAAACGATTTTTATTTCTGTATGACTACGACAAAAGGATTTACGAAAAAAAATTTAAATTCGATATCCATTCTATATGCACAAGGTATATTCCACATGCACAAAGGCCAGTTCCTCGAAGCAAAAATGTTTTACCCCTAAAGCGAATTAACAGCGATGAAATAGAGGACGATGTAAGCGGTCATATTCATATTTTGCACATAGAGAGGCGGTACAACGGGAAATGGTCCGAAGCAATCATCATCCTTCGCGCCTTTTTCCCAACTAAGTTGGGGTCGGCTTTCAATCTAACTACGATACGGCCGAACTTTGATATTTTACGTGAAACGACTGCCATCAGACCTCCACAACACAAATTCTGTAGTTAGACCAGGTTGTTGGACTTTTTAGGGCACCAACTACCCGTAACGAATGCCACAGACGTTTGTATGGCACCCGGGACCGACGGTTTAACGTGCTCTCCGAGGCACGGAGGGGTCTCAATGTGTTAAGAATGGTCACCCATCCTAGATTGATCTAGCTAGTATTACTTAACTTTGTAATGTGTTAACCTACTCGGTTACCACTTAGCCACGAGCCCCTCAATGGTCCGAAGCAATGCTTGCAGATTTTTGTTGGTCGAATTGTTGGGAAACTCCATTAGAAAATATGAAAATAAAAAAAAAACTACTAAGTAAAATGTGATGAACAACTAGTAATGATATTGTCATATGCGTTTTAAAGTTTTGTAATAGTGTACATCGAACAATATTTAATTTATTAAATGAATGATTAAAATTTCATGTTAAAGAATTGTTTTATAAAAAAATTCCATACTAAAAAATATATACGTGATAGATGACTTTAAATGCTATAATTACATTCAGTATTATTGTAGCGGTCATGATAACTGCATAACATTTGAAGCAGAGAAGAAATTTTTTTTTTGCAGACCAGTGTAATTTGTAAGTATTTGTAGTAAGTTTCGGTGTGAGGGTCTGTTTTTGCTACATTTCATATAAATTTATTCTAATCGTTCTGATAGTTATGGCTGAATTCATTTCTACTATGGTGCTATAGTTACAATTTAATGAAACGGTAAAGCAGCGTGTTTGTTTGCCATTATTTAAACATAACAATAACTACACCCTTAAAGTGAGGAGAGCCAGCATGATTTACTATGCAAAGTCATTTTTACATATCAAAAAGTAATTAAATCATAAAAATACAGGTATGTTTCATATTTATAGTTCAAGTCGCAGTTTCCTGGGGAGGTTGGGGGAAAGGGGCCCGCAATTAAAATTATAATTTTTGGCAAACTCTTCTACCCCTCAACGTGTATCTGTCTGTATCTTTGGCTTGTCCCGCCGGCAAAGTTGGTGGAGGCACACTGGGGACAATTATTTTTTAAGAAATTTAAGTAGATACCATTATGTTTCACCTTTATATTTATATAAAATGTGAAGTCATGTAAATCATATTTTTAGAAAACAATAAATAAAAGAAAGTAATTTTTTAATATTAAACGTGGTGCCAGCATTTTCATTAGTGAGGTACAGTCAAACAACTTTCTTCTTGTTAAATAAATTAAATAACCACGCTTGTACTAAGCAATACAATACAAGCAAAAAACAATAAGGAATATAAATTTAGTAAGCATACAATGTTTTTATTCAGTAATATAAGCCTAAATAAGGTTAAAACTATAGTTAAAGAATTTAAGTTAGGATATTGTGGATGGCACTTGCGGTCCAACCTTAAGAATTTTGATCTGGTCGGCTGGTCACATTTGCCGCATGCTGAACGAACTGTGGCAAAACTCAGTACCGAATGGCGTCCACGCGACGTTAAATGACGTCGCGGCAGGCCCATAAAGAGATGGCGGGATGAACTGGATGCTTATTGGGAAGATTGGCGGCGGAAATCTGTAAACTGTGAGGAGTGGAAGAAGGGTAGGGAGGCCTTTGCCATGCAATGCGACGACCATGGCTAATAAATAATAAATAAATAATTATATTGCCACTTTCTTTTACTGGTGAATACTATAAATCGGGACTCTCTCTATCAACTGAATAACTTCCTCACAGCAGCGATAATAATCATAAATTAAAAAAAGTAAATAAGGGGATGATTAGGAAAAAGTTGACGATCTTCGAAAGGATGAACACATTTTCATGAACTATATCTAAGAACACTTTTGATCAAGTCAGCTTTTTAAAACAAAAAATGCACTCAATCTATTAATCCGTTTGGGAGCTATGACGCCACAGACAGATACACTTTAATGTTCACTTTAACTCATTTTTACATTTAGTGGTTGCAAATATTAAGGTTCTCGATGATAATCAACTATAGTGATGCTATTTTGTCTTGTCATGTGTAATCAAATGGACCAGTCCATAAGTTCAGATGCAGACTACTGCACCATGCAGCTTATGCACCATACATATTATTCTTTTAAATTTTACTACTATTTGTTTTTGAATATTGTTTTCCGAGTCGCATCTGCTCTGTACACTAAAGAAAGCTATTTGAAGTCGCTACTGAAAAGTTTATTGGAGTTATGATTGTAAACAGTTCGACATTTTTTTCCATTCCACCACAATGTAATGCGAGCAAAAACAAACAATAACGTACCCTAAATTCAAGACTCCAATCAACCGCAAAGTACTTCTAAGATATCTACTAAGTCTTATTTAATAAGACACAATTAAGGATAAAATATATAAGCTCAAAATATCTCAGTGTAGACAAGACTTTGGAGCCAAAAAATACCTATCTTTTTAGATTTGGCCCGCCCGTCATTGTGACACGAGCCCTCCACAGATATTTAAATATTCATTTCTACTCTTTAATTATACTCTGTGCATGTGAGCCAAGCTTTGTTTTTTTTTATTTTATTTCTTTGTCTCAATTTAAAATGGATTACGGAATTGCATTAACTCAAGGATCTCCCTTCAAATTTTATACAGAAGTCTTTCAGTTTTGGAATTATTATGACAGTGTATTTCATGTAAAAAATTACATTCGTATATTAACGAATTATTAAAGAATTCTTGTTTGCGCTATAACACACATCCTTTAGCTAAGATGTGTGCAATAAAATAAACAGTTGCAGTATTAAATATATAGTCCCATACGTGCCGAATCATAGCTCTCCCACGAATACTGTTTACCGCAAAGATTTTTTTTGCTTGTTTTATCATGCTAACATTACATAATTAATTACACTATTAAAGAACAGAAACAGTTTTGTTCATGCAGAGAAAAGAAGGATCAGATCGGATTTACATGTTAAATTTATTTTTCACAAGTAAACAAAATAAAAAATGTCTGAAAATTGCCTGAAAATTGAAATACGTTCTACATTTTTCATATAAGACGGTTTTAAGAACAATAAAGGACCCAGAAATGTAAAACGTAAGAAAAATGTTTACGTTACATTATGCGTTATATAAAATACCAATGCTTTTGCAACTCTTTGTTTATCCGTAGTTATCTATTGACTTATCCTAATAACATGATTTTACTTATATGATTAATATTTTTAGCGTAAATAGTACAAAATGTTACCAGCCCTTCATTCAGTACATGCAGAGCTTTTGTAATAACATATACCAATAAAATCATTCCTTTTGGACACGCGCTTCTTTCCATTACGGATGAGTTGAGATTACAGCCTACCAGGTTGACAGAACAATACCTTCAGACTTTTTCCTTTAGAGTTTACAGGACCGAAATAAATGTAAGAAAGAAACAAAAGCTTTAATGCTGCAACCTACGGTTACTGCTTTTCATCATCTGGTCCTATGTTCCATCTATCCATCTATATTTCCCAAGTAAACTTCTAATCTACATCCTAACTATTTCTAACTAAACTTTCTTACTAAAGTCTATACTAGTTTATCGGGGAAAGAAATAATAACCTTGCTAAAAGGCAGCATGCTGCTGAATTTCAAACAAATACATGAATCCGTAATAAAGCAGGCGTTAAACGTACTTAACACTAAATAAAATAATAAGATTTATATTTATATAAACACTCAGTGCTTCTTTATGAACGTGAGCAAATAACATCGCATTAAACGCCATCGTCACCGCTGAGATACCTCCGTCACCTCCAAGGTGCATATAAGTCGCACTCATCGGCTAACAATTTTACTCGTAATCAATTTACAATGTTCTGCTTTGCCTCCACCTCCCCGACGACAAACATGGTTGGGCTGTGGGCTTTTTAGCAGAAACTGAGTTTATTTTTTTTTAAGTATCTTATGAAAATTTAGCAACGGTCTTTCACGGTTTGTGTTTATTAATTTTTGTGGAGACTATTTAGTATCTCGTATTTGATTTTGCCTGATTGATTTCCCAAGTGGTGTCTGAAAAGCGTTCGTAGTTATTAAAGCAATTTTTAATTTTTGGTTGAAATATTTTTAATATCTGTTATGTTCGATAAATATGGTAAAATTTTTCACACAGTTTAGGTTCAGTACAAAAACAAAAGTATACAGTTTTATGTTTGCTACGATTTACAATTACTTAGAGGTAGGTTTGATATTTTTTGTAAGCTGACGCTATATTTTTTTATGTTTAGTGAAATATACGAAATACTTCGGAAATAATGAAAACTAGCCAATATACCTTAATTATGATAATATTGAACTACTTTATTTTTATGATATTTATTATTATTTCTGACCTTCCTCCATCCTTACAATAATACAGAATAATTGTATACTGGAAGAGTTAAACAATTATTTGACCGAAAAATTTAATACAAACCAGTAAAATACTTTTAAAATACCTTATTTTTTAAAACTATAAAATTAACCTACAGGAAACAACTTTTTGAATACCTAACATTTTTATCCATCTTATCCAGTGTTTCAGCCCAGTGTTCAGTCGGTCGCCATCAAACAAAGTTACGTTGAACCGTGATTACTTTTCCTGCACTGCACCTCTTGCACTCTCCACTGTTTATTGCTTTCGCTTCAATACTTGGCGTTTTCGCTACATCTTTGCATTCACTGAGCTTGACTTGCCTGAGAATTGTAGAAAAAAGTAAAATATTTTTTTTTTGTACTCCATTTTGTAGTTGTAAGGTTTCCATTTAAAATATTGAATTTCTCCATTTCTTTATAAGGAAATACGATAAAGACCTTCTCATTTATTTCTCAAGTTGCGGCTAGAGCTTTGAATACGATATGTTGCTATACTTCTTGTCTATATAACTATAACCTTGATAAGCCAAAATACTATTTATTTTATATTTTTACTTCTGATTGAGTATTAATAAGTAGTAATTTCGTCTAAATGTTGCTTTAAAAATAATTTATAGTGATTTTGTACGTTAAAAATTAACTACTAAACAATATGTCAGCCAAGCCAGGGACCTAAAACTAGCACATCATAACGAACAATAAAATCATTCTTAAAATTTATATTTGACATACTTTCACAACGTCCTACTAAGAACCATTATCTCACAAAGTACATTTTATCTGCGCTAATATCTACTGCAAAATCGTTAAATTTCTTTCCTGCTTTAATAACCTGTTTATTCAGGCAACAATATTTGAATCCATAAAAGCTTATAACGACTCATAAAGGCTGATACACACGTAAACAAAAATCCATTATTATTCATCTACGAGCTGACGTGGCGAAGTCAATGTCTATCTTATTTCTTTTATAATTATTCAACGTGCCTCCTTGTGGGTGGTTTTACCCCACCTTCCTCACAGGCTGGTGCGATAGAGAGAACGTCTTCGGTTTTTGCGGGGTTTGTTTCAAGTTTTTTAGGGGGTAAACCCTTTCCTGAACATGACAGGAATTGGATCATTAAGCAGGCCTAGCTAAGCTTAATGCTGGCACCCTCGTGGTTTTCTTGTACAATCTTATGAATAATATATTTGAAGGGTTATAGTTATGTTTAAACGATGCGGTTCGCTTGAATATCATTATACATAAAAATTTAAAATAAGTGGTTTTATGTCGAATCAACATTTAATTTATTATTTACTAGCAACCCGCCTCGGCTTTGCACGGGTAGCAAAGACATCTTCAACAATCATCAACAAATTTCAATCAATTTACACAAAATCTTAACAAATTATACACCTAAACCTTCCTCATGAATCACTCTTTCTATTAATGAAAACCGCAGGAAAATCCGTTCAATACTTTTCAGTTTACCGCGGACAGACAGACAGACGCGGCGGGGGACTTTGTTTTATAATATGTAGTGATTAATCCTAACTTGCCAAGTATTGCCCAAGATAACTGGCGCTCCTTGGGAGGCCTTCGTCCAGCAGTGGACGGCAATAGGCTGATGATGATGATGAAATCCTAACTAAAATTTAAAAAATGCGAAAGTGAACTTCTTTGTTTGTCTCTTACGCTTTCACAACTGATCATCATGTAATTTTAAACACATGTTATCAGGAGTACAGCAAAGGACATAGTAGGGTAACTTTTACCCCTAAAAAGTATTGTTTCTGAGGGATATAAAAACAACGCAAGAAAAACCGCGGTCGAAAGATAATCTAAACTAATATTATAACGAGGAAACATTTGTGTGTATGTTTGTAATGTTTTCACACAAAAACTACTGGACCGATTGCGACGAAACTTTGTATATGGCTGGAGACCTGGATAGATTAACGCATAGGCTACTTTTTATCCCGACATTCCCACGGGATCGGGACTTACGCGGGTGAAACCGCGAGGCGCTGCTAGTTACTTAATATTTCAAACTCCTTCTTTTAACAAACTTAAAAAAAGAGGAGGTTCTCAATTTGAATTATATATTTTTTTATGTATGTTTAGGCTTAGCTCCGTCATATATGGACGGATTTGCAAAATCCTTTTTTTGTTCGAAAGAGGTTTATCCGAAACGGTCCCATTTAAATTTCTTAAAGATCTGATGATAAGTTAATTATTATTGTTATTTAGGCGCATTGTAGTCGGTGATACTTATACTTTTTTAAAGTTAATTATTTTAATTGGGTTTTTACTGAAGACAACAGACATTGACTGGCCTGTTGGTCTAGTGGTTACTAACCCTGACTGCTGAGCCAGAGGTCGTGACTTCGATTCCCACCCAGGACAAATAATTGTGTGAGGAACATGATCATTTGTTCTATGTCTGGGTGTAATTTATCTATAATATGTATGTATTTATAAATATATAAGTATGTTTATCAGCCGTCTGGTTACTATAGTACAGGTTCTGCCTAGTTTGGGATCAGACGGCCGTGTGGAAGGTTTGTGAAGTTATTATTATTATTTAGCCCATCTAGTCTCTAAGTGGTTACTGGCTAACTTACTAAAGTTAAACATTACCTAGTAGTGGCATTACTGGTAATACATCATGTATTCACCACACATGTATCCCCGAAGTAGTTACCAACCACCACATTTTACCAACTATAATAATGTTCCTACTCTCGTAATAGCAAACGGTTATTACCACCCACCAGTCACTTTGGAGTTTAAAGATAAGAAAATTTGAAGTATATTGAAAGAGGTAGAAGGTAGGCATGCAGGGGTTCCCGGACATTTCCTTCCTAGGGTATACTCGGGTCCCTTGCAATAGACTCACTTGTGACGGAACACCATGTGTTTTTAGACGGTTCGATTCCGACATATAACATTACCGTTAGCTCCGGTGAGGTGATGACCCGTGGGAGTTTCCACACGTCATAAAAAAAATGGTAGGAGCGTTCACAGAAAGGGACATTTTTTTAGTTTTGTTAAAAAGACAACTCCCGCCGCATTAGGAATATTCTTGTGTCGCGGGGGGGCTTAAAAAACATTCAAACAACAGACACAAAGAACACCAAGACTCGGGACAACTATTTGAATTATTATTTGAACCCACAACACTCGGCGCGGCGTAGTGGCTTATGCTTATGCCCGGTTCCTATGATCAGAAAACGACTCGTTTTGCTTACGGACGGTAAAATTTGGGTAGAATCGTTTCTTGATTATAGGAACCGAGCATTTAACAATTGCTATATTTACAAGCAGGCGGCAAGTCAGGGTCGCATACCTGTAGTTCAAACTGGCTGTTGCCAGGGAGTCTGAGTCTTCTAACTCTGGCAGTACATTCTCAGTTATCACTACTACTTAATACATATATCAAAATCCAAAATTAACTACAGTGACTACAGTACGAGTGCCTCAAAAAAGTTTGTAAATGTTTTATTTAAAGTTTTACAGGATTATGTTGCATCAACGTGGCGGTTTTTTACCTCCTTATTGGTATAAAAATGATAATTATCTGGTAGTCTTATAACTGTCTTGACCTATCCTATCGTTAACTCAACTAATAAATTCAAATAAATCAAGGAAAGAGCGTACTCCCACCCCAAAGGCTGGCAACTTTGACTTGTGACTCTTGAATTGCAGGTGTCCATGAGCTGTGGGTCACCTGATGGTATATGCTAGTTGCTCAATAAAAGAAAAACTAATTAAAGATAAATGATATACCTAATTATAATGTTTAGCCCTTTACCTTTACACACTAGACCCTACAGTCCCCTGTAGGGTCTAGTGTGTATTGAGGCCAATCTATTTGGAAAGAGTCTAAACATGAAGATATCTCTGCGATGCCTACCACATTGTCTTACCACGATGCCGCGATGTGGGTTCTAATACGGTTGTAGACTGTCAAGTCAAATCCATTCCTCCTTATTAAAGTCAAAACGATACGTTGTGTAGAAACATGTGTGAAATAAGGGGCCATGACGTCATACCCGCTGTTGTCAAATTATTTACTTTTAATATTTGGTTTTACAATTAAAAAATAATGACAAATTTGTAAATAATAATGAATCACACATATAGCACCTAATTTCCTGAGCAGTGTAACATTTTTTTTTAGTTTCCAATCCTATTAGTTGATTTTATATCTAAATCTACCTTGCGGTAGACGTATTCAGTACAACCTCCCAAAAAAAAATCTAATCTCCATTCTAACAAACTATTCTAAGTAGACATTTTTTTAAAGTGATAGTGGTTTTAATGATGAAATGTCCATATTGCTTACTTCGTACCGAGACCGGCGATGCCAGACTCACTCATTTGCAAAAAAAAATTGTATATTCTGTCATGAGTATATTATAAAAAATAGGCAGTCATGGGACAGCCGACAGAAGTGAACACTTAATTGAAACGACAAACACATTAGCAGGTTGGTCACATTAATTAATAATGAGTTGACAGAACTCAATGTTTTAATTAGGGCCCTCTAGTGGATCAATATATGTATTATTAGCGTCACGATCAGGAGTTCAGTGCTTATTCCCCATAGTAAAAATGCACAAACGTGCCTAGAGAAGTTTTCACTTCAAAAATAATGATATAATAATCCTGCTTTATGGGTATAACCTTTATGGGTAATTCTTTTGTAAGTTCTATGATATGTCTTTTGACAAATTAACTGAACGTTTATCATTACTATTGTACGCCACGACACGGCTGATGAATGGTAACAAGATTTATTATAGATTTATTAGGAGAATAGACGACAACGAAAACATAAAATGAAATATGAGGTTCTCAAAAATCATATCCAATATATTAATATATTTTAATCCAATACTCGAACAACGTTATTGGAACCTTTTATTTAATTTTCAATAAAAATATTTAAAGCTTTTTGCCATATTCATCACAAAATACTAGAGAACCGAATGATCTGATTCACTGGTACAAAAAAAAACTAAAACATTTGAACTCCATTCACAACTCAATATGAACCGACCTAATCAATTCAAAAGGGAAAAATAGGGCAAAACGAACATACGCCGACTGCTTATGAAATTATATCGTGGAAAATCTACGGTTGGAAATGTCGAAGAGTTATTCTTTTTTTGGTGCAAGCAGTTCGTCTGAGACTTAAATGGGTTAGAAAATTGAATGAGAATGTGCCCACAACCGAGTTACGTTTGAATAAGTGTGAGAGCGTATGCGGAGAGGGTACACATCTGGTTTTTATTGAGATGTTTGCCAATTCTGTTTTGTTTTCAAATTCCTTATTGTTTGTTTGCCTTCTTGCAACTTGTTTATATGAGAAGTGCATTTCAACATCAGATGTTACTTATTTTAATATGTAACGCTGAAGGAAATAACCTGTTGATTTTATTTATTATATTGGTTAATAATATAATTTATTAAAATGATTTCATTTAGGATATGAGCTCATATACTTCATGTAATAATACGATCCCAATGCTGGTGTTGTTATTTACATAATAGATATGATGTGTTTTTATCAACTTTGACAAATTGCGTAGAGTATCTTTATAATATTTTAAGAAAACTGCGCGTTTCTTGAACTACCCCTTGTTGACATTGGTATTTCCTTAAGCTACTAAATATTATACTTAATCAAAACTGTTACAGAATACTTGCAATAAAAGTAGAATATATTATAACGAACGCTTTTTTTATTACAAGTCAATTCATTCAAAATTTTGTTTTATAACTAAACCTAATTTAAGTTACCAATACAAAGCTACTAACTATTTTCTACTTTTTCATTTTATAAAAGAATGTCTCAACGAAATAATGATGTGGTACGATATTGAATGTATATTGAACTGTAATGCTCTTATCGTTCGCACCACTAACGACGTCTACATCAAAGATTTCCTTCCACATGTGCAGGGGAGACTAATGAAAGAGTCTGATCTGTCGATGCCGCGAAACGTAAAGATAGGAAAATTAAAATGTCTAGACAGCTTCGTTCGACGTTTTGTTTTGTTAAGACATCCTGTTCACCATCCTTTCGTATGTCGCAGCTCACGATGTTATTTATGAGATGTGAATTATTTAAATTAAACTCAGAAGGATTTCCTAGCAGAATAAATTTCTATAACTGGTGTAGACATGTTAAAAATGTTTCCATTTGAAATATGGTTTTCTTTTAAGTAATATCTCTTTGAATAAAAAGCTAATTAAACAAATTAGTGGAGGCTAAGAACGCATGGTCTGATTAAAAAGCCTTTAGCGAGTAAAAAGGCAACCATCCAAGACGTTCTCTTCATTAGCGACAAGAAAAGTGATGTCATTCCGTTGTGACACAGCAGCATGCGGAGGGAGGTCTGGTCCCCCCGGCGGTTGCTCTGCGACTGACTTCCACGCGGTTTCCAGTCCTCCCTTTCACCCATTCCTAGGGAGGGGGTGGACGGCTTTCTCTTTCATTTTTCCTTCGCTCCTCGGCTCATCCAGTTACATCGTTCTTATGTTTTATTTTTAATTAAAGCGTACGCAAGTCGGCGGCGTAGATCTTTCCCCCTACAGGGTGGCCGGCGGCGGGTACATACGCGGTGGGTGTTGATGATTTTTCAATGGGGAGAAAGAGTTCCCTCATTTTCTTAAGAGAAAATTGCGTTTTGTTTTCGAGTAGTCGAAGTCTGTAGTAATCGTTTTTGTTTTGTGGAAGTTCTTCGTCGTTTCTGTGCATGTGAACGTAAATGTGTACTTTAAAGTTTTGAGTGGAATTGGGGAGACAAGTCGAAGTAGTTAAGGTGTTATGTATGTTACCTTACAAGAGTGAAGGTGGTAGGAGTTCAAAAAAATCGTATATTAGTGGATCACAGGATTATTCTATTTAAAAAAAATTTTAACTGACGGACCTTTTAGTTTTTATATCAAACAAAATTAAAAATGATGAAATAAATTATGGTTGGAAATAATAATAAATCAACATATGCTTCTATGTTAATGTTTTGTGTATAGTTCAACATAAGCAATAAACCCGATACCAGATGAATGCAAAGGTTTCATTACGCTCAAAAATTACACTCACACACTAACAACACATTATCCCCGTCTCAAAAGTTAATGTAATGAAAAACAAAAAGGGCCAAGAAAAGGGTGCGTTAAGTTCCACCGAAAAACGGGAATTTGTAAGAAGTCCACCCCGTCCTCCCTTTAGGGAGACACTGCCCCCTCGTGTGCGAAAATAAATTGCCAAGAATAATAATTATAATGAAAGCGAAAGAACGTATAAATTAGTGGGGACGCCTCGAGACTTAAAACTCTGTCATTGTGTGCGTGTGTTTTGAATACAACCGTATCTATGTGTGTGACATACAAGACAAAAATAAATTCTTAATTTGTTTTCTCTACAAAACGACATTTTGTTTATTGGGTCACGTTTTATGTAAACCAACATGGCTTTTTTTTAATTACACTTATTTTCAGTTGCAGATGTGTATGTTAAAAATATCACAATTTAGCACTATTTACTCGTTTTAATTACAACTCCTAACATAATTATCAATAATAGTTACGTTGTCAAGTTTATTTCCAAATAATATATGAAGGTATATTCGTATATACCTACTTGTGTCTCACAATATATAACTATAAACGCAAAGAGGTAAATGAATCAATAATGTATTTTACAAACCTATCAATTGTCCTTTTATCCAGATCAGTACTTGTTCTGGAAAAAAGGTACCCTATGTCCTTCTCTACCCCTGACAAAGTAAATGAAAAATTTCTTGATGATTGATTGAATAGTTACAAACTGACCGACTATTAACTTAGATGAAGTGGTCTAGCTGACATACTTTTTTTTGTAATTTTAACTATAGTCTATTCAACTTCCTCTGAGACAAAAGGTAAACAAACCAGAAAAAGGTTCTTTAATAGGTAAAATTTTATATGCATCTAGGATCAATTAAAAAAAAAGTGACATTAAAAACATCTGAAACTGTAGCTGTTCTCAAACATTGAACGTATTATAACACTACTAAATTGAGGAGTAGTGATAAGGCAAATAATTTACGTAGAAATGTGAAATTTTGTAATTAGTTTAGTTATACCGGCCATCTTTACTCTCGATCAACTCGTTGACTCGTGCGTGCCGTGTTTTCAGATAGATAGATTCATAGGTGACTAATAGACAATTTTATTTACATACCAATATTAATAAAAAAAAGTTTGAGAAACATTGGTTTCTTTGTTTACCTTTTGTCTCAGAGGAAGTTGAATAGAGTATAGCTGCAAGTACAATAGTAAAATAGCTACCTCATTAATAAAAATTAAAATGTAATTGAACATTCCTCTAATAGAAAGTTTCTACAAGATTTATCTTCAACTAAACAACAAGTAATATTTTAATACAGTGATTTACAGTACGCAGTACACTAGTAGTGTTGAACCTGGAAGCGGACGTGACGGAACGCTTATGGTCGCACCACAGACCTGATTTAGCTCACTCTCCCCTCATTACGACGACGATATTATGGGCGACTAATGGACATTCCACGACGTTTTTATGCTCTTGATTTTACACTGTTGATGGGGGAAAACGGATAATAATTTTAAATTGATTATGGGTCGGGGTATCCCTGTATTTTTCAGTTACGCACCAGCGTTCTTCTCTGAAGCGGTCAAGTGTAAAAGGTTTGTAACACTTAAAGCGGATATACCCCATTTATTGTTTGAGTTGACCTTCACTCAAAGTCCTTGGGTCGTACTATAATTTTACGTAGTTACATCAAAATTAAATGTTAACTTTCAGAAATGAGAGAGAAAACTGTGTCATCCATTACATTATTGTCGTATGTAATTATGTACTTATTTATAAATAAAACATAAACACATATATAAAACATTGGATACATATTTCTTGCACGATCGCCGGGATGCGAAAAAGGGGGAATGAAAAAAAAACTAATTAAAAAAGCAATCAAGGTTTTCTTGACGGCGCTCACGTTCGCCCATATCGTCTTACCCCCCATTTCCTGGGGTGACTTTCCCCCTTGCCCCTTACTCGCCAACACACCCTTTAGTGGGTGGCAGGGGGTGAGTCGTACTAGATTTACGTAACACGTTTAAAGTGTGTTTTGATGAAGTAATCATCCCATTTCCAAGGACTGCGTTTAAGAATTTTGCGGCGCGGACTTACGGCGACATTTTACCTTTTTTTCCCTTCAACTCTTTAAGCCGGATTTCTTAACGAGCCGCTATAATAATTTCTGGGAGTAATTCTTTGGATTGGTTCGCAGAAAATGTATTGGAACCTTTTCTCGTTGACAGCGGTCTTTTGTAGCGGAATAATTGCCTATTTAGAATTTTTAATTTCTTAAGCGATATTTTTTTTGCTCTGTTGTTGACTTACAGTTGTTCATTTTAAATCCTACTTATAAACAAATAAAAATCTGTCAGTCTGAGTCAGGGAACCGTATATATATAAAAATAAATAAAATTGAAGTGAACAGGGATGGTGTGCTTGTGACCCGATCGTGGTGACAGACTGGGACTGACAGATACATATTATTTGGATTATTCATTTACGCATTATGCATTTATGATATATACGCGAATGAGACACAATTAAAAATATAAAAGCTGTATTGTTAAAAAATTCCCAACCAAAATAGCAAAATTTAAAATTCTATTTACAAGAATGTGGTCACAAAAAATTATTACAGTATAGTTGACGTAAGTGCAGTTCTCACTCTCTTTGAATTGTAGAAAATATAGACTATACATACTGAAATCTTTAAAACTCCATTTAATAGTGTAATTAATCAAATTAATTAACAACAACACAATGTTAACATTTTCAAGTACAAATTAATAATTATTAACTACAAAAGAGATAAACTATCATAATATTATAAAAAAATTGTAAATATTTTGAAACACTATAACAACATAATTTTCTCTTGTATGCAAAAACTACTAAACCGATTGCGATGAAAATGGATATGGTATGTAGGTAGCTGGTGACCTGGATTAACACATAGGCTACTTTTTATCCCGAAATTCTGACGACACCGGGATTTACGCGGGTGAAACAGCAGGGTGCAGCTAATTTAAAATAAAGGTGGTATCACTGTTTTTTGCCTAACCTTCGACTTGATTTTAGCCCAAAATTGCTCTAATACAGTTTTGTGCTTGCTTTCTAAAAACATGAGGTCTTATGTCAGCTGAGTTCTTCAAAGCAGTTGAAAGGTTTATTTACCTCTTTATATCTATGCTAAGATATTAGAAGAAAAGCTCTTACGCAAGCCCTAAAACTAAAATGGCAATGGGCAGGGCATGTAACACGCTATACAAACAACAGGTGGACACTTACAACTACGCGATGGAAGGAACCAATAGAAAAAAAAAGTAGGTCGGCCTATAAAAAAAGTGGTCTGATGATGTCAAGGATATAGCAGAGAACAACTGGCAGACTATCGGTAAAGATCGAGATGCAGGGAAGAAGATGGAGGAGGCCTTCACCCGACAAGGGGTCCATATCTATTAATACTAATCTGTACTAACATTTAGAATTAAGTAAACCTACTAACAATGAAATACTGACCAATTTGAAATGTGATTCTAGGATATGGAAATAAAAGGTTTTTTAATAATGTTCATAAAAACGTGACATTGATCCTGTACATATTGTAGAACTGAGTTAATTTAATAATTGATTGACATTATACACACATACCTATCTGGAGGAGGATTTGCGATTTATGGTTCGTAAACCAGAATATTCTTTATAGAATACCAGGCAAAGTGGAGAAGTAAAGTAGAAATAACAGCAAAAAATTCATAATTTCGTTATCATATAGAAAGATCTTGTTAGTGAAGTAATAAAATAATATGCCGAAGCACATGAAAGGCTTCTTCAACATGTGAACGTTGAGGCTATCCAGCTCCTTGACACCACGGACATAGTAAGAAGACTAAAAAGAACTAAGCTCTTTGAGTTAGTTTAGTGAGTTTAGTGAAGTTGGTGTTAAGTAGTGCAGTGAGTGTTACTCTTAAAGAACACAAGAACAAAGTGTCTTTCCATGATAATAGAGAACATAAGAAAAGTGCCAATGGACACATTCTTAACTTTGTAAGTTTTTAGCAAATTAAGTTAAATTTAAATTACTTATTAGCCTTGAGGTCTAGATTGTAATTGTTATGAGTAACCGTTTAATTACGAGTACATCATAAGGAAAAAAAAACAAAATATTTAGAAACATTTAGATGGAAAGTCCTACGTTGATGAAAAAAGACAGTCCCTAATTCCCTAATGGATTCTATTAGCCAATAGTTGCATTTGTCTTATTATATTATATAGACTAGTATCAGACTTATAAGTATATAATAAGTAAGTAATAGTAATATTATAACTGTGAAGCAAAACGCTTGGCTTACATATATAGTGTTTATAAAATGGATTAAAATATAGGTTACTTTTTTGGAATTGAAAAATATTTCCCGATCGATTGACGCGGACATAGCTTAGCTGGTAACGTTTTTGTATTTAGTCCTAAAATCAGTAGAAATAATATATACATATGTGAAAATTCAGGAGAGGCAGAAAAGAGGGCAAGGGAAACCTTGTAAAACAGCACTAATTATGACTATACAAGCGATAGGCAGTATTCATTCACTATTTTGTTAAACTTTGTCAGTGTGCTGTGCTGATACATTAAACTAACTTGTAACGCATTCTATAAGCGGGTGCATGAATAATATAAAAAAAGCTTAATAATATTATGGAATGCAATTAATCTCAGATATTCTAATGTTACGATTGACGTAGATACTTACGTAGTATCTTCGAACGTCTGTTAGCACTTTTAAACAACACGATCCACTGGCAGTGTTATTTACTCCACTGAGTGGTGTATTATTGCTCAATAAGAGCTGACTGAAAAAAGCTAAAATACAATCAGATAGATGTTCATATTTATTCATAAAAAACAAAAAAGTACATTATCATAAAACTAATCAAATTCTAAAACAGAAGAATTAATTTTATTGACTGCATAACTGACTGATTACCTCCATACCTCTAAAATAAAAATACATTACAACATAATAAAGTAATTGAAATTCCTCGTGTCCTTAAGAATCGTCTTGTCCTAGATATAAGTGGGCAAGACATGATTTCCTCATAATCTGACGTGAAATAAACTGTAACACTTTGATATATAGTCGTATTTTGCGTGGATGCGAAGTCGGTTTATTAAAATACTGTGGCCGTACAGGTATAGAGGTAGAAATAAAAACGAGCCAAAGCAGTTACTTTTATGAGGGCGCGAATAAGATGTTTCGGACTTGTACTAAAGAATGAGAGGGCAAGGAACGACGTATACGAAGCAAGAAAACCGACGGCTTTAAGACGTTTCTATTAAATGATCGACGATGATTGACCTGCCTTTTAGTCTAGATCAGTGGTTCCCAATTAGTTTTTCTTACGTACCACTTCAAAACAGACCTGAAACTCGCGTACCGCTTATTAAATAAAAAAAAATCTGTTTGTTTTTAATATTTCTTCTCCATCTTCAAATTTAAGAGCTATTTCTTGTCCGCTCCCTTACCTGTTTCTAGAATTTTCCCTGTGCCCCACTCAATAAAGTTTGCCTAATTTTTTTACTGATTTTCTTAGTCAAGTGATTGCTCCGCGTACCCCATGATGCAACCTTGCGTACTTCTGGGGATACGCGTACCACTAATTGGGAAACACTGGTCTAGATGTTAGTGTTTTGCTGACTGCTGATCCCAAGGACCTTAAGTTATCTCAAGTTATTTTTAATAACTTTTTAGAGGTAACTTATACGAATAATTTATTCATAATATATGATTTTAAACTCCCATCAACAAATAAAAAAGAGCCGATGATCTTCGAATGCCTGAACAGAATTTATTCAATTACAGCTAACTAGCAGCTCCTCGCGGTTTCACCCGCGTAAGTCCCGATCTTGTAGGAATGTCGGGATAAAAAGTAGCCTATGCGTTAATTCAGGTCTACAGCTATCTACATACCAAGTTTCATCGCAATCGGTAAAGTAGTTTTAGTGTGAAAACATTACAAACATACACACAAATGTTTCCTCTTTATAACATTAGTTTAGATAACACTCGATCAAATCACCTTTCATACAAAAACAAAATTAAATCAAAATGGTCCGTCCATTTAGGATGCCTCAGACAGATACACAAATACAGTGATACACATGTTAACCTTATAACATCCCTCGTTTTTACGTGAGAGGGTTAAGAAAGAATCTGTAAAGCCTTTTTAGTTATCCTAACTAACATTATAATAGGGGAAGTAAGTTTGAATGTTTGTGATGTTTTCAGATCTTAACTAATAACTGAAACTAACCGATCATCATTAAATTTGGCATACGCGTTACTAGGAGCACAGAAAATGACATAGGATATCTTACATAGGACAAAATAACTGTCACTTGAACGAAAAATAGTCTATACTAATATTATAAAACTACACAGTTTGTCTATTTGGTCGAACGCGCTAATCTCAGGAACTACTGATTCGAATTGGAAAATTCTTTTAGTGTTGGATAGCCCATTTATTGAGGAAGGCTATATAATCACGATACGACCAATAGGAGCGGAGTAGTGACCATAACAGGTGGAATTGCGGGGACGGGTATCTCTCATCCGAAGCTGTGAGAAACAGTTTACTATATCCACACTATGACGTAGAAAAACACGTGTGGTAGATATGTTACTAGAAAACGTTCAATCTCAGGAGATCCACATCTTCAAATCAGGATTCAATGAGAAAAAAAATCGTCATTAGATTCATTTTATTTCTTATAACATTTTTTTGGTTCAATCTCAGAAAATTAGATATAGTAGGTTATACAGTAGATATAGGTAGGTAGGGTAGATACAGTAGATTATAGACCCATGGGTCTGGCCAATAGATTTTCTGAGATTGAACCAAAAAAATGTCATCAGAAAGAAAACATGAACAGAAAAAAGACGGCGTAACCATCAAAATGTTGATGATCAAGGTGTTTTAATCTCCAAATCTCATTCTGCAGCTACAGTTCAGATGCTTAACATATCGATAATCTTTTTTAAATTTTTTTTTATATAGATTTATTTTTTGCTGATTTATATATTAATTCATCTACAGCCTATTTCATAAAAACTATTGGCACTTAGATAATCTAGTTTACAAATATTGAGCTTTAACTAAATACATTGAGTCAATTTTACCAATAACATAACTCAGAAATTTACTTGTTCCCTGCTGATAATCTGTTTTTCTTCAGCGCATTAAAAATTTTTATAGCAGTTAACCTTCATATCTATTTACCTGTGTATCTAAGTAGATCATTATACGGTTAATGTTTAAGATAAAACGATTTTTTCGAAAATTACGAGACCGACAATACGACCCTAAAATGGACACACCATTCTGTATTACCTGCAACAATATATGCGTTTGTCTGTATATTAAGTTAACAAAACGCGTTTGAACCGCGTACTAAGCGTTCATCACAGGAAAATAATAAAATGCCGTTCCACAGCCGTAACAAGCGTTGTTGGAACAAAGCGGGCGCTCGCTCAAATAATTTGTATCAATTTGTAAAAATGCAGCACCCACTTCTTAACGACTACACCCCTAGGGGGGTATCTCGGAACCCCAGTTACGGTATCTTGGGACGTTATAATTACTGACGACAGATCTTCATGTCATGCCTTCTCGGTTTCTTGAAAGACTAGCTTGGAAAGATTAAGTATTTTGTTAACAAGCGCTAGACAGAAGTTTCATATTAACTTAAAAATGTTTAAAAAATATCGTCTTGTGGTACAATCGCTACTGGTTGCCGCTACTGGTTTACTGTTATTTAAAAACCTGTTTATTGTTTTTGTCTCTGTCATAAATGCTAACGGTACTAGAATTTCAAACACGAAGTATGCATTGATGGAAATATATGCATATATTATTGTTAACTATATTTTTATTAAAGGCGTGGCTGCCTTTTGTTTACGAGGCGGCCACGGTTTGCCGGGTTTCTCGGGGACTTTCTTCCTAGGGTGTACCCGAGTCCCTTGCAATAGACTTATTTCTGACGGAACACCGTGTGGTTTTAGTCGGTTCAATTCCGACATACCACTTCACCGGCGGCCCCGGTGGGGTGATGACTCGAAAGGGATTACACACGAAAAAAAGAAATTATAATGTAGTGAGAGTGAACACTTTTTATATGATCAAAAGGTCATTCATAATAACATATTCATTGTGTAGAGAATAAGCAACCTTCTAAATATGCAGTATAAAAATATTTAATAGATTTTTCAGAAAATCGGTCTTGTTAAAAAAAAATATGTATGAGAATTGGATATTTGCCGTAATCCATACGACTGAGTAAAACTTTAACCTTGTCAACAAACAGACCATTTATTTTACTATACACCCTTTATTGTAAACCATTATAGGTTTGACTGCGCTTTTTAAAACAGACTCCGTTTCAATTATATTAATTATTTATATTTTATATTTATCTTAAATCACTACATTTTATAAAACAAATTCCCCAGCCGCGTCTGTCTGTCTGTCTGTTCATGATAAACTGAAAAACTACTGAACGGATTTTCATGCAATTTCCACTAATAGACAGAGTGATTCATGAGGAAGGTTTAGATGTATAATTTGTTAAGATTTTGTGTAAATTTATTGAAATATGTTGATGATTGTTGAAGATGTCTCTGCTACCCATACGAAGCCGGAGCGGATTGCTAGTATATTATATGTGAGTATTTATTTTTAGTATTTACGTAGTAATTTATAAGTATGTTTATCAGCAGTCCGATTACCATAGTCACTCTACCTGGGCTCTGCCTTTAGGATCAGACTGTGTGAGGTGTCCAAAGTTATTATCATTATTGTTCCACACAGAGCCAGTTTAAAAACATCTAAAGCTTCTGTTCAAATTAATCATCCTAATTAAAATATTAAAACACAAAAAAAATTGTCAGACATTTTGGGATATATCTAAGACTTAATACTTTTGCAACATACATCAAATTTGCGTTCATTGCAAGACTGTAATTAACACAAATTGATTTTGGTGTTTTGCATATAGCAACTATTTTTACGCTTTCAATTTGAGGAAGACCCAAATCGATTTATATATTTATCTTTTTTCATGTAGGTATGAAAAAAAACAAAACAAATGAAATGAAGAAGATTGATGAAGATGAATGATGATAAAATTTGCCGTTTGACCCGTTCTAGTCTGTTGGAAATCCCATTTATATCTAATGCGACATGGCCTGAACTCATAGGAACTATAAAACAATTAAATAATATATAAAACTATTTTTAATATTTTTAAAAAGACTGGTCTTTATGAAAACATTTTATAGCTATTCTATATTTTTTCACGGTTAGAAGCAGCACAGATCATTACTAGAACAGAGTTATTTAGATAGTAGTTTATTGTACACACAACGTGGTTTGTAGCTTAACACTTCTGCCTACCCTTAAAAAAATACAGCGTAAGTAATGCTTAAATGTATGTAGCTTATATAAAATAAGGAATTTCCAAACAATGCCCCAACATCACATGAAAGGTAATTCTAATAAAATGTATCAAAAACTACTTCCGAAATTGTTACAAGTATTACAGAAAATTACTAGAAATTACAAACACACACGCCACAGGGTAATCATATAGCGATTGTAGGAGATATGAGGAGATCTTTAGGCCGATAATTCCACACACACGGCAGTATTATGTTAATATGCAAAGGAAAATACTTAAGCTAAAGTTTTGTTCCATTTAATTTGGGAGTTTTGACCTTTTCACCCGATTATTTTGTAAGGCTAATAATGTTCATTTTCTTCAAGAACCCAAAATTTTATAGGTATGTTTGATAGTTTTATAATTATTTTTATTATACCAATATATATACTATACCATATCATATTTAAAGAACAGTTTATCGTTTTTGTAGATTGATTGTTAAGAGGCGTGCTTTTTGTTTCTAGGGATAAATATTGTTGGATAAATGTTGTATATAAGTTGTAACTCTTTTAGGAAACTCCCACGGGAGCTTCCGAAGCCAGCTTCACCTATTGCACTATGACGCACTTATGTTGGTTTCGAACTGACTAAAATAACACGGTTTACGTCACTATAGCATAAGTCAGGAGTTAAGGTATGCCCTAGAAGGATTACCGCTCAACCGGCAGACTACCTCTACCTGTCAGGACGTCAGCGGCGTCTAATAGTGTAAAACCGACATATAGAGGCGTGCGTGGGATGCGTCATGCCACCGCTACAGGTTAGGCTATGCTGCCGAATACGTGGCTCTTAGGTCAGCACTCAGTAAACGCTCTCCGGCGCCCGGTGCATGTCCTGCGGGATCGGAGAGTATTGATTCTCTCCCGAGCCCTCCGCCGCCTCTTTGGTGTGCTCCTCGCAGAATGGACAAAACCATGGTCTCCCACGAGAGGCATCCCGCACCGAGAGGCATCCCGCACCGAGAGGCATCCCGCACCGATAGCCACCACGAGGTCACGGCATTGATTCGCCCTCGTCGGGTACTCCATTAAAGTATGGAAAGTCTTGCGACAGCCTTAGCAATGGTGGTGGGGGACATTCCGAAGCAACCACACCCTGAAAGCACCTGCGTTAGCCGGTAAGAGAGACAGCCATGTCGATTCTCTAGCCAATCCACCATGTTGTTTAATAGAACCTACATTACGTAGCAAAAGACTTCATTTCATACCTATATAGAATCCGGCCTTACTCAACCGTTTAATCATCCCCAGTAACAAGACAATTCAAATCACATTAGATATGTCGATACGAGTAACCAACTACCTCATATCACATACAGACTTGATTATGATTAGCTTATAATAGTAATGAAATCGCCCGCAAACTCAGATCTCGAAAACAATAGAACAGAGATACTAAAATTCAAAGACCTTCCATTCCCCTCTGCATGTCTAAGAAATGAGGTGAGGAAAGAAGCTGGTTGTGTATAGTTAGAGGTCTAATTAAAATAGTTAACGTGTATGTATGACACTTAAAATGTTTGGTAATGGGAGGATATCAAAACATCTAATCAAGACGTATAAAATGGTTTCAAGTGAAGCTTAGTTTTTTCAGAATTTATTTTGGAGTTGTTTTGATTGAAAATGATTATATTCTATTGAATTCTTATCTAAAGATATTCTATATGTATGTTTTGCTATATGAAATTTTTGCCAATCGAAATCTTTGTTACTTTGCCAAATACTTGTGTAAATACATTAGTTCTGCTATTGCCCGCTACGGCGGTAGTAGTGGTAGTGTGACAAGAACCGATGTGTTAAGAAGTAAAATTTGTCTATTATGAATTAAAACTGAAAATGCAGTAGACGTCCTAATTTTATTTAGTCTATACATAATATAACATTCCATTTTTATCATTTAAATTTCTATAGAGCAGCTACATTTCGTTTTAAAGTTAAAAATTGCACTCAATTGTAACTTAAATTACTCCTGCTTTTGATTGTTGGGCTTTGACTTTTTATTAGTACAACAGAAGCAGGTGTATAAAGATGTAAAAGTAGTTTGTCAGACACACTTCTGTAAAATAAATCGACGATGGTGTTCTAATTCTAATTCCCAAATTCGTAAAATTCTATACACCTTCAAATGCCTTCTCCATAACATTCTGTATTCCAAAACCACATATTTCTTAACTCTATGAATAAAATAGTTCGTAATGATACGTAGTTTGTATTCACACACACACAGGACGTTTTGTTTATTATGTTTCATTACAGTACGTTATTATGGTTACGGTTTGTTGATTCATTTTTATACTTTGTATGTAATAGGCTAGTTTGGTTAGCTTTTTACTAAGATACAGTTCGATTTCACTTGGTAATTTATCAGTCATTTATTAACGAAATATCTTACTACTAACTCCAAAACTTCTAACACGTGCGTGGTGTTTAATAAGCGACAATACAGTAGTTATACCTAGCTAAGGCGTCGGACTTGCGATCAAGAGGTTGTGGGCTCGAACCTAACCCAGTACACTACCGACGTAAACCCACTCCTAAAACAAGCATTTTGGCTAAGCTGGAGGGGTTAACAAGAATACTAATAATGTGGGATCCACGTTGCTAGTAATCTTTAAAAAATAAATAATAAACAAAATATTTGCTATAAAGATAAAAAAATTGCAAAAACAGGTACATAAAGCTAAAAGTGTCTAGTATATATTTTGGCCGGTCATGGTACAAAATTCTATACAATGACAGTTCAAGTTATATTGGCCAATAAAGTAAACCATGGTCGAAATTCGACCACCACGAAATCTCAAGTACCTAATATTAAAGCTGAAGACTTTTATGTTTGTTTGTTTGTTTTAACGCGCTAATCTCTGGAACTACTTATTGGATTCAAAAAAATCTTTTTGTATATGATAGCTAGATTCATAAGGAATAGTTTAGGGTATGCAACATCGCGCTACGACCCATAGGAGCAATAAAAAAATATTAAGTAAAACCTCCAATTTACCCAAATTTATTCCGTTTTCCACCTAACGAAGACATTTATATACCAATGCAAAATTCGTGCACCAATAATTAGAAGTTCGCTACAACCAATACTTAATCAATGATTAAACACTGGCAACATTAAAAAGTCTAGTTCCCAGAATTGTAATGTAAAATGGTTAATCTAATGGTTTGTGCGATTATCGAAATTGGTCCGTGGGCACGGCTATGTCACGTTCGAATATCAAACAGGCTTGGGCAATACCACTTACTGGCCAATGCGTGATGTGCCTAGTACACCACACACAGTGTAATGTAATAAGTAAAAAATTCAAGTTTTTAAGTTATTCGGGATTGCTTATTATAAGTTTGAAGGTGATAGAGTTGTATAACATTGATACAACTCTTTGCACTTTATTATTTGACATAGTGCTGGTCACCATTGCACTGTCCCTGTTCGCAGTGAGGATGGTGATAACCACTCTTGGGTTCTGCTTGTGCTTTCCATCAGGCAGGGCAGAGTCATTTTGGCATTTCAAATATAAAAAAAAAAAAATTATAAGAATAAGAAGTTAGTTATCTTAAAACAGTTTTTTCTTATGGTATAGGGGGCAAACGAGCAGACGGGTCACCTGATGGTTAATGACTAACGCCGCCCATGGGCACCTGCAACTCAAGAGTCACAAGTGCGTGACCGCCCTTTAAGGTAAAAGTAGGGGAAGAGTGGGGAAAGGAGAGGAGAGGGGAAAATAAGGGTTAGGGCCTCCGGTAACCTCACTCACCTAATGCAATCATTGCTTTACTGCCGGTTTTCTGTGAGCCCGTGGTATCACTCTCGTCGAGCCGGCCCCTACGTGCCGAAGCATGACTCTCCCATGAATTAAATGTAGATAGATGGCATAACATATCTAATTGTTGATCGAAGGGGGCCAATAGGACTGCTACTAGATCAGAACTTTTACGGATCTTAAGTAGTTTATTCAGGGGGGAAGATAAATATACACATAAGTAAATGGTCATACGTCTGATTAGGTTTGATAAGTAAAGATATTGGCCTGTAAACTAAAAGAAAACACCCTTTGCTTTTCGCTGAGTGAGTGAGCTTACCGGAGGCCCTAACACTTCCCTACCCCCCCTCCCCTTCCCCTACTCCTACCTTAAAGGCTAGCAACGCACTTATGCCTCTTGAGTTACAGGCAATTCCACATTCACAATTCCTCAAGTTGCCTCCTTTGCATTTATCGCAATATCGGGGATATTTTTCATTATGTATCAATTTTTTCAACTGACATGACCGTATTGTATTTCCGTCCTGGAAATGACAGATAGTTGTTGTGCAGTTGTGAACAAAACACCAATGTGAATTATTTAAATTTTAAATCACAGTTCAGATTATTAATTTCTTAGGTTATAGCCTTTTCTCAGAACTATGCCTCGTTAGTTTGTTCTCCCAATCTGTCGTATTACTTGTACCTAGTTTATATTCTGCAAAATATTGGCATAATTCTTCAATAATTTACTGACTGATACTTCATATATCTGTGTGTGAATAAGTATAACCAGAAAGAACATCTGAGTTCTAAAATCATGTCAAACAGATATTTTTTAATTACCTAAATTGACTAATAACATAGATACTATTGGCTTCGTGGTAAGTTACCGGTGCCTAACATCACACACGATACTAGTAATGACACTGTATGTTACCATATTTTAAAAAAATGTATATATTATTATGTGGATCGGTATTTCTTTTAAACCTCGTGATCCGCTATGAAAGGATCTGTTTTTTTTTTTAAGAATTTTTTTTTTTTCTTACTCACAGCCACAGCCGTCGGATTTCAAAGCCTGTGCTATGACATCTATGTAACCACACTACTGATAATTCTACACCCAAACACAGATCATATGATCGACAATGATCGTGCTCAATGGTTTCTTTTTTTTATGGTATAGGGGGCAAACGAGCAGACGGGTGATGGTAAATGACTGCCACCGCCCATGGGCATCAGCGGGAAGAGGAGGAAAAGGGAGGGTTAGGGCCTCCGGTAACTTCACTCACGCGGCGAAAACCAATGCAAGCATTGCTTCACTGCCGGTTTTCTGTGAGGCCGTGGTATTACTCCGGTCGAGCCGGCCCATACGTGCCGAAGCATGGCTCTCAGTGATGGATGGAATGGGAAACCTAGAAATCACACCATTCTATATCTAATTCCCATGTAACACAGTAGATCCCGGTGTTTGTTTGCTAACTTGGTTGTGTAAAAAACACGCGATTTATATAAATTACAGGACTTTAACCTATGCCTTACTAAATTTCATCGACGTACCAACTTTATTATCTGGTTGTTTTGCGTTTTGGTGTATGTTACAATATTTATAAAAAAATACTTGACCGTAAACAATGAATTATTTTTATAATCACACATATGACATCACACAATACACAGGCAGACAAAATAAAGGCAAAGACAGACGATTAGAAAATCAGATAGAGATTATGAAATCACCACGATTGGCAAATGGTTTTCCGATCACTGTAAGAAACCACATAAAATAAACCTAGAGGATGTTACAACTTTATAGTAGTATTATAATAACATCAAAATACTTGATACCGTACACCGCATCCTGCAACAAAATAAATGCATATAAAATGACCTACGCCTCCCCTTTTCCCATACGTCGGACAAGTTCAAACACCTTTAAACATGTTTGTTTTACCCTTTTTGCAGGCCATGAAGATGTAACTTCCACGTTGTTACTCATGTCAAAGGTTGATAAATATGCAATATCCACGGATAGATCCAAGATCGATCGAGCGTGTATTTTGAAACCATCTTACGAAGCCCTACTTAACCCTCCGCTTTAATGAATAAATAGGATGTAATCGGGGGAGAGTCGATGTTTTTGGACAGATCATTTTATTTTGGACATGTTCGAAGCATTGTTAGAAAATTATAGATGGCGCCTTAGGAGATGGTTCGCTGTTTACATTCCGTACTGATGTTGGCTATGGTTGTTTAAGGGGTTACAGGTCGAAGAGTGATTATACGTCTGTCTTGTTTGTTTCTGATCAAATTGATTCCGGTTTACGTCTTGTTAGGATTTTTGTTAATAAAGTCTAATTGGTGTTTTTTTTAAGGGGATAGTCAATGAACCAAAGTAAAATAACTGTGTTTAAATATGAAATTAATTGTTGAAAATCTCTTTCTTTGACATAATTAAAAGATAAATAATAATAATAATAATAACTTGATACATCTCAGATACGGCCGTCTGATCGGAGTACTATGGTAGTGGCCAGACTGCACATAAACATACTTATATATTACTAATTACAAACGTATCATATATAAATTACACCCAGACACGGAACAAATAATCGTGCTTATCATACAATTATTTATTTTGGGTGGGAATCGAACCCACGACCTTCGCTCAGCAGTCAGGATTACTAACCACTAGGCCAATAGGCCCGTCGAAAATTATACAAATCTTAGGTGTAGTGTTTGTAAGTTAATTTTCAAGTAATTTACATAATTGCCCCGAGAGTGTGTGCCGGAACTGATAGTGCACTGTTTACAAAACGCAATACATTCTGGTAATGCGCAATGACTTACTTGGATCCTTATTCTGGAAAAGTTAATAGTTGGAGGCAATATTATGCCTAGTAGGTATAATATTAGATTTATACATATATATATACTATATGGCGTTAGTGTATATATATATATATACACTAACGCCTGCATCCCCGAAGGGGGAGGCAGAAGCATATAAAACACCAACATTATGTCAATCATAATTTGGTCCCACTAACGTAATAAGGAGGCAAGCCTATTGTCAGGAGGCAAGCCTATTGTCAGGAGGTAAGCCTATTACCGTTAACCGGGTACTTTGGGAATTAAACATGGGAAGATTAAGAGTTTATTGAAAGGGGAAGAGAGTTAAGAAGGGAAGGCTATGGAAGGAATTTCTTATACGGATGGATTTTTTTTTATTAGTTGAACTCAGCGAAATGCTTTTAAAGGGAGATCAAGAATACTATTACTTTGCGAATTAATAACCGTTCTACTAAATTTTTTAACTGTTTCTCAGGGACTTCTTTCTTAGAGTATACTCGAGTCTCTTGCAATAGACTCATTTGTGTCTGAACACCGTGTGGTTTTATTCGGTTCGATTCCGACATACCATTTCACTGCTGGCCCTTGTGAGATGATGATAAAGAACACTATGTCTCCAGACATTAGTATAAAACATAACTGTTCTTTACCGTCGCGCAGTAGGGTAAAGATAAATCATACCTATCATTACAATATTAGATAAAACAGGACACTATTACAAGTTACTTCTAGGTCATACTAAAGTTACTAACAGAGTTTACCTTTGACCAACTTCATTGTGACGTCATACCAATATTCCAGAATAATCCAACGCACATCTCAGGACCGTCGACCGAACCATCTTGATATGCCCATCCCACTCGTGATTTAGAGCAATGCCCAAGAAATAGAGGTCCATTTGCACGACGAGGCAGCTTCGTGATGCGGGCGTTTGCAGAAATGTAAGCTTGAGAAAATTGACCGTAATGATTGGACAAAGGATGTTGTTTTATATGACAATGGTTTTAGGATTATACGTCTCAATAAGAGGCAATATTACAAAGTTGTTTATGAGTCGATTTATTCTAAAATTCCAAATTTCAATAATTTTTTTTAGTGCCGAATTATTGTGTTAACGTGAAGGAGAATAATATATTAAGAAAAAAACATTTTTCCTTTTAAATGTACAAGTACACATAAATAATGTACGATGATAGTTGCAATAACTAATTATTAGTAAGTATTTACTTAGTTATAGTAATATTCGATCATATTATACCACAGATGTTTGATCGGCGGGCGCTAAAAAAATGGCACCAACTAATCTGTGCTTAAATGCAGTGGTAAGCACAGCTAACCTATCAGACGCTTCGCGCCCGCGCTAGCGATGTGTAATTTCAGGCGTAGACGAAAAATGCTAAAAGAAGGTTTTAATTTTTAAATGGCACTTTTAAAAACGACAGTTTAAAAAGTAGGTTAATTTTTAAATACGTAGCTTGCATACCCATCTTTTTCACTCTCGCAAGCGTGCGTATGCAATATCGACCACGAGTCTAGTACGCTTCGCTGAGGTAAGTAATTACACTACAGACACTATACATTGCTGTTTTTGTATCAAACTATTTCAACATACATATTTACAGAAACATTCGTTGTATGTTCTGGTTTATTGGCGTGAAGTATGTGGAACTATTGAGTGCCACTATTTGACGCGATTTTTTAAGTGGGAGAGCCATGCTTCGGCACGTATGGGCCGGCTCAACTCCGCTCGATACCACGGCCTCACAGGAAACCGGCAGTGAAACAATGCTTGCATTGCTTTTCGCCGCGTGAGTGAGGTTACCGGAGGCCCTAACCCTTCCCTCTCCCCTATTCCCGTCCTTCTCCTCTCCCTCTCTCCTCCCCTCTAATCCCCCTCCCCGTCTTCCCGCGTTTCCGCAACGCACTTGTGACTCTTGAGTCACAGGTGCCCATGGGCGGCGGTAGTCATTTACCATCAGGTAACCCGTCTGCTCGTTTTCCCCCTATACCATAAAAAAAAAAAAAAAAGGAAAAAAGGAAAGGAGGAAAAAAAAAAGGATATCTATATATTTGATGTAAGGGTACGATCCTCGTTTTGTGCCCCGCACTTGGTCTGGGTTATTTTAGTAAGATATCATTTACTTTTAGATATGGAACCAAATATTATTCTCTAAGCTTTCAGAAAAAAAACACGACGAGTGCTACTGCAAACACTTAAAAAAAAACTACTTCAAAAAGCACTAAGAAAAGTAAAAATAATGATTTCAAACTAAATTGAAAAGACTACATGAATGTAACACTTTTAAAATAATAGCTAACATTATAAAGGCACCAGGTACCTACTGCTCTATTTAAAGTCGGTGCCGTGTGTAGTAATAGTTTAGTTTAGGAGCATACCCTTCCAAATAAAGAATAACAAGAAATAATTTTTGAAATCGGTCCATAGATGAGGGAAACATCGGTTAACATGTATAAAAACATACATACAGCTAAACATAGAACTTCCTCCTTTTTTTAAAGTCTGTTAACAATAAAAAAACATCGGACCACAGAGCTCCATCTTCTGTATAGAAAACAAAATAGACGACGTGCAATCATTAGTTTAAATTTTATGCATTTTTTTCTTCAGTGATAAAATTAAATACCACATTGACTTCATCCTGTTTTTATAACCATAAATGATGATCGTTATCACAGAACAAGCATTATATCTGTTACTTAATACTTGAACTTCACTAAAGTCGTAGAAATTCTGTGGTATGCTGTTTTTTGTTGGCGATCTGGAAACATCTGGCATAAGCTGTTTTTTTTAGACAAAAAATTACTGTCAATCTTAGGAATACACGTCAGAAGCGAAAGCGTAACTTACATAAATACATACATATATGCAAACACACACACAGATCTGTACACGATAACGCTCAGAATTGCTCTTAGCGATAACGCGAGTTCAGTGCTTTGTCCCCGTACCAAACGTTTCTAACGTGCTAAAGAAGTTTTCATTAATAGAAAGATTGTCACCAAAATACTTTTTTTCATAATGATTTTCGTTCGTTCGTTTTATTACTCAATATCATAATAAACCGGAACAATCTAGAAAAGACCCTGTATCTACGACAAAAGTACGCTACATAACAAACTGCGGTAGATAATCGTAACAGCTTTAATGCTAAACTGCATTCAAGTAAACACCTATTAGAAGAGCAACACAAATATTGTGAAATTCGTGCTCCGCACTGATCTGACATTGAACCACTTAAAATGGTCGGTTTCATAAAGTTCTGGGCGGTGTTCATAGTCCAGCTTGTAAATTCCAACCTAGATTATGGAGTCTTAAATTGTTACTGATGTCATCAAAGTTTAGTGAAGTAGATACGTTCAGATTTAAATTTGGTTGTGATCTCGTATTTTTTCCATTTTTTGTTATTTAAATATTAGTACTCAAATTATACTGACGCAATAAATCTTTAAAATTAAGCGCAGGATTTTTTAAAATTCTATTTTAAAGTATGAGATGTAATGAGATAAATGTTATATTTTCCTTTTATTTGAAATGGACCGTAAAGGCTCAATTCTGCGCATTACGGTTCATACAAAGAGGACTCAAAAACTTAGTTATTTTATTTTAAATATAAAAAATTAACCCAATGATATCGATGTATTTTTATTGAAATTTAATGTCTATGCTTCAGCCAAAAACATTTGTTTAACGTAAGTTAAACCATAAATGTGCAACATAAAGAGTATGAGAATAACAAAATATTATACTATTATGCTTTTTTTTAAATTCAGATAATTTCATTTTAAATGATATCTTTAGTAGTTTTATTTTTTTTCAACTATTCTCAAAATTTGCTCTTACATATTAATATAATTATGCATCTCACTTATCAAATGAAAACTCGCAAGAAAGTAGTGTGGTTAAAAAGAAGTAACCTAGACGCCTCATATTAGAAATAGTAGAATGTGATGAATGTGATAGTCTTTTGACTGATAATCACTGTCTAATCAAAGTTAAATACAAAAGCGATTTCTAAATACATGAACTATGCACGTGACTCCGATTATATACATGACGGTGTAAGTCAGTCAATAAACTATCACATCGCTATAACACTAAACTGTGAAAGTGAAATGGCATAGGTGTTTGTCTTCCAACTTACCTGGAAAGTGACGATGAAGACTAAGATGGTACACGTCTATCCAAGAGAAACCTATTCACTCTACACTTGAACGTTCCAGGCTTATATTGGTTGGCCTATAGGTAAGGCACTTTATGAGCAAGAAAGCAGTCGGTACTCGGTAAGCTTCTACAAAGGCGAGGTTTCACTTCCCGTAAGTTATATTAAACTAATATTTCCTCTTTTTCAAATGTGCTTTGTTTTTTTATGTAATGATTAACCAGGTTTTTTTTTTTAAATCTTTATTTATTTAGAGACTTTTATTACAGAGTATGTTAGCCCCATCGTGCCTTATTCTAAGAAACTATGTTACGATAGGAGACAAAGGAAGTCGTTGTTGTGCATACATCTCAATTAACCAGGTTAAATGTAAAAATACCGATTGTACCTAAATCGTTTGCGGGTTCAATACTATTAAGGGGTAGTAATAATTTATAGAGAGGAATTTTCATTTATAATTTCATACGTATGAAAAAAAAACTTTCAATAAACTTAAATACAAGGTACTAGCTGTAGGCCGTGACTTCGCGTGGAAATATCCCACGGCAACCGTACATTTTTCCAGAATAAAAATTGCCCAATTTCATCCAGGTCCGTCGCGCGTCGGTCTGGCGGGATTGAGTAACAAATCCATCCAAACTTTCGCATTTATAATAGTAGTAAGATAATTAATCATTGATTTTGAAATATGTATGAGTACAAATAACTGTTGGTACACAAAATTACAACACTAAACCTGGGTCCATTAGCCTTGTTCAGAATAAAATATTTCGTCTTCATTAGTTGGTACTAATGTATTGATTTATAAGCGGCGGTAGCGTAATGGCTAAGCCATCAAAGTTTAAATTATACGTTTTTTCATGAAATTCTTTAAAAATTGTTTGGAAACGTCTGTTTTTTAAACTACATTTTGAAGATCAACACACATGAAGTTGTTATGTTTAAAATTATAAAATAAACAAAGTTAACAGATAATACCGTATCTGCCCGTGTCTACGACGGACTTGCGATCAAATGGTTGCGGGTTCGAACCCCACCCAGTGCACTGACAATGTGAACCCACTCGTAACACAAGCTTTTAGCTTAGCTGGTGGGGTTAATAAGATTGCTAGTAATGTGTGCCCCACATAACTAGAAATCTTTATCAAAAAAAAAAACATTTTCTTGCAAGTTATAGCTAAAAAATGTCATTGAAAGTGTCAAATATTTATTGAAAATAATACATTGCGCAAGCGCACCTTAGTTGTACCACAGAATGCATAATAGCATAGGGTTGCACGTCAAATATCTACAGAGATTTACATAGTAAGGTTCTTTTGGCTAAAATTTCCGTAAATTTCATACTAAATTGAAAACATTGTCTCAAACGCTATCTAAAGCAATAATAATTATTAAATTTGTTATTAATGTATTGAAATAGTGTCTGTTTGTTTTAGGTGTTTCAGTCGAAGCTGCTGAAAAATCAAGAAAGTTTAATGTGCGTCGGAGTCGCGATGGAGTCGTTCAAGTTCGTTCTCCAAGCAGATATAAAAATATATATCACCGCCCCATCGAATCAGGCACAAGTATCACTTTTCCGTGTACTTTAGTGACATTTCATCTAGTAATTTAAAAAAAATTGTCACATATAACATTAATAAACTTCGCTTCCTTGAATTCTCCTATTTACTCTTTTTATCAACGCCCTTTGCAAAGCCATATAGTTTCAATATTTACAAGGTACTTTTGCATTAAAGGGCTGCTCTAGTGGCTGCTGGACAATTGTAAATTATATATGTATGTCATAGTGACCATAGAAATACAACTATGAAATAAAGTCGGTAGATTGCCACACCGCTGTGAGCGGCTAGGGCGGCAGGAATATCGTTATTTTTAGGACCGTGGGTTATTCTTTTTAATAATATATACTAAAAATAATTACTACTACAAATATACGAGTTACCTACTTTACTATACACTATAGTCCATTGTACTGCTACTTAATATTATATTTTAGTTTTTCAGTGAATATAATAATTAAATAAAACAGCTGAAGTAAGAAACTCCGTCTCATCTATCATAGCCGTCAATAATCCTTAGGATCAAAAACATATAAAGGAGCTGATCGGAAAAGCGATTGGCACCTGGACCTAAACTCCGGGAGTGAAAGTCGTTAGAGGCCCACTACAGTACGGCCTGGCTATTAGTCTTTCGCAAATTGACTCGACACGTAGATTTCAAAACAATACTAGAATAGTACATGAAATAAAAGCACATTGCATAATATTTTATCTATAAATGTACCTAGAGATACGTATGTAATGTATAAAAGAAGCTTGATTCTGGTCCTGTTAGTGGAGATCAAATAATTGGTTCGGTACCATATCCAGAGACTTTTTTTTATGGTATAGGGGGCAAACGAGGCACCTGATGGTAAATGACTACCGGCGCCCATGGGCCCCTTTAACTCAAGAGTCACAAGTGCGTTGCCGCCCTTTACGGTGGGAGTAGGAGAAGAAGGGGAGGAGGGGAAGAGTGGGAAGATTGGATAGGGGGCAAGAGGGGTAGGTTGACTGTAGGTATATTTATATCTACTGTCAACTTTGTACCCTTTGAGAAAAACAACTTCTTTGTTTAATGGTGCAGGATATCATACTATTGAACTCGATAGATAAGCGCCCATAACTGAGATATTCAATGCACAGCGAAAACTTCCCTCATAAAATCAAAATAAATACATAGTTCTAGGAAACCTTAGTCATACAATAACAAGTATTTATAAGTAAATAAAACCTTACAGCTTTAATAACTATTTAACTATACAAAACTTCTTTACCAATATAATAAAACTGAAGAGTTTTTTTGTATGATTGTTTGTCTAAACGCGCTAATCTCGGGAACGATTAGTCGGATTTGAATAATTCTTGTAGTGGATAGAATATTTGTTGATGAATATTATAGGCTATGTAACATTACGCTACGACCCTCAGAGCAGTGACAAAAGCGCAGGAGAAACAATGTAAAATAAAATTGATATCAAAACTATGATCCAGCTATCTATATGTTCCTAACTCTACACCCAACTTAAACAGTGTAAGTAAGAATCTCCAAACTGTAGTTAGGTGTACAAATTACTTAATTTAAGGTTAAGTTCTCGTCGATCAGTCAAGTGTCCTAAATGCTCTGTTCAAGTTTTAAGTGTGTCTAAGTTGTGTGCAATGCGTTCGAGAGAATAACTTTTCCTTTCGACTTCGCTTTGGGAATGATGTGAGCTCACACCTCTTATTGAATCTTGTTAACAAATTCATTTCGGATACTTTAAAAAGGATTGTAAATTGTTTTATATACTACGTGTTACAAATTAATGAGCACCCTTCATTTAATTGGTTCAGAAACAGCTGCTGAATTAATTTTGATATTTATCAATAAACTTTTTTTTTTATTTAAATGTATGTGGTTAGGAACAGATGTTATGATCCAATACGTAGACGCCTCCAATACGAAGGCCAAAGAAAGCCAAACTATGTTCCAAGCGCTAATTTAGTAATAAATGCTTACGAGTAAACGTTTAGAATCATGTGTTGTCATTGTTAATTGCAATTTCTTAAGATCTGATACATCATTTACTGCAGAGGTGCACTGTGAAGATTTAGAATTTATAATAGACAAGTTCGCTGTTAAACAACAGATACCTTATGTACTGCCCTAGCCCCATTTTTCCTTACTACAAAACTCGTTCTCACACACTCACACTGGTCACTTTCCGACACTTACTTATCTTACTGACCAGCGTTGCGTTGGATTTCGGATTACAGATCGAACTTTTCAGTTCACAATTTTGAATCCGATGAGGCGTTAAAAATAATATATAATAACTCCAAACATCTCACACACGGCCGTCTGATCCCAAACTAGGCAAAGCCTGTACTTTGGTAACCAGACTGCTGATAAACATACTTATATATTTCTAAATACATACATACATATTATAGATAAATTACACCCAGACACAGGACAAATTATCATGCTCATCACACAATTATTTGTCCTGGGTGGGAATCGAACCCACGACCTCTGGCTTAGCAGTCAGGGTCACTAACCACTAGACCAACAGGCCAGTCATATAATATAATGTCGTCAAACGATTCGATTTTCTTTCTACTTCCAAACAAATACCAAAAAAAATCGGATTAGAGATAGAAGAAGCTATTTCTTATCAGCAGCTGATAACGTGTACTGCAGGAGTTATAAAAATAAAAATTCAATTCACTCAGAAAGCGTAAAACATTTAAGAAATTTTCAAGAAGAGTAACATACCTATTTAAAAAACATGACTTTGCTTTCCTTGTTTCCTACAAATAGTATTTAGGTTCAAAGCCTTTCTTGAAACCGCTTAAGAAGATATCAATTTTAGTCACAGTTTCTGTTGAATTCATGGTGACCAATATAAATAAATATCAAAATTCATTAACTATTCCGTCTTGCCAAATGATACGTAGAATTACAGAAACTAGTCAGAAATTAGCATATTATATAAATTAGCGAGAGCCCGGTCAGTTGGAATTTAATATCATACCATACACAGACGTTTGTAGCTACAATCGTATTCAACGGTCTTTGGTGGCCCGGAGACGAGAACAGGATGTTCTCAAAATTATATGTAACTTTTTTAAGTAGGTATTTATATCTTTCATGAAATAACTTCCAAATTTAAACATACCAAACATCATAATGTTTTCCTCGTTAAGTTTTAAAACCAAGGTCTGAAACTAAGATATGTACCATTTCAAACAGGGCAAAAGAAAAATTTGCATCGTCAACGATGAGAGACTTATTTAACCACCCTGGTATTATAACTTGTAACAAAACTGTTGTGAATCACTTGGAAGCCCATATGTGTATTACGTTCGTGTATCGAATAAGACTGCTGCCGATTTTGTTAATATACCTCTCTAAACAACTTAAAAATCCCAAAAGTTTAGTTTGCTCTTTTCAAGCACTAAACCTATTTAAACTTGACTAAATTAGAATTGGTTTAGTTACTCAAACTAGTCGATAATTGCTTTAGACGTTCAGGACGTAAAACTGAATGTCAAGACGTTAAGTCTTAAAGGTCTAAAATAAGAAACGTCAAACTATAGTTAAACGTCATCCCTGCAACAATACAGTCGACGCAGTCTATATTAACCTTAGTAATGTAAGAATCAAATGCAGTGCTTAATAAATTGTAAATTAACAAGAGAATAGCATAAAAAATTTTAAACTTCTAATTAAAATAAGGGAATTTTAGAGATTGTTTTGACAGATCTACAAGAGAGTCTGTAACAATCATCTTAAGTGAAAAGTGATGTTAATTTAGTTGTACGTATTGAATAGTATGTTCCCTACTCCTAATTTTATTCAATATTTCTATTAGACAGGAAAGGCTGTGGGTCAACTTAACGGAACAGATATCGTTACACATACGAGAAAATACTATAAAAACGTCATGTTTATCATTCTCTGACTCAATGCTGTTTATCACATTTAAAAAAAAATCGTACTGACGAACAATAAGTTAAACTTAAAAATTAATTTCACAAATGTTTAAGTATATCATAATTTTTAAGATGTATTGTAAATCGTATATAATATTTGAAATAGCTTAGCTAGAATTTACCTCAAAATAACAGAAACTGAAGTTCAACCAAGTTAATCATATTATTACTGTATCTATTACTTTCTTGTTTAAATCCTTTCAAAACAACTTGAACATCCTGTAGTGTGCCGACATTGCCAAGAAATTGCTTGACGGTCAAAATATCTTAGTTATGACCACTCCTGTCCGGCGCACGGCTTACGTTGGCCAAGTTTCGTCCCCCCTAGCCCCTAAGGCATAGTTGGGTGGCCACCCCAGCCCCCTCGGTTATTAATAAATCTATCTGTGTATTCGGAGTTAAAGACAGCGGTATTCAAATGGTGGCTGGTAGTTTTGGCCGATAACGATTCGTTGCTGTTTGGTGGACAAGTCTATGAATGCTTTTGCTTTAGCTGTTATCTGAAAACTGTCGGCAAAATGAGATATGGATATATTAAATGTTAATGTATAGCATAATTTCACTTCTCTAGAATGGGTTGTAGATTCTATGTTATTGACAAACTAATACTACAAACTTCTTGTATCAGGTCATAAAACTTAAAAACACTAAAGGTAAAAGATGAGATCTCGGGGATCAAAGGGCGTAAAAAAATATATAGGTACGTAATGTTATGTGCTATACGCCTTTTCGAGAACAACAAGAGAAATCGAATCTAATAATATAACTTATTTTTAATTAATATCTTCTTAAATTGCTTAAGTTGCTGGCAACTGCAATAAACCAAATCCTACTAAGGATGGAATGCCTTTAATAAGTTTAACACTTCAAAAAAAAAAAATGTGTCTACAAAAGGAATATTATATTTTCTTCACAGAAACTTCAATTTTGAATCAAATCTTCTTTTAATGTCAGTTAAAAAATATTAATTGAGATAGTACTTAAGAGAGCTTTATTTATCATCAGGATACCTAAACCATTGCCAATTTTTATTATCTATCTATAACGTACTTAGTGACAATTTTTTTTTATAATATCACCATTTAAGAAAACATAAGATTTTAAAAATGTTTGATTAATTATTTATTAGAATCATTTTTGTGACTTAAAGCTTTTGTTGTGTTTTTTCTTTTATATGTTTTTAATTATTCATATTATCATCACTTATTATAACAATTAACATAAGTATATAGCGAAACTTAACATTAGTATGTCGTATCAAGAATACATCTGTGCTATTAAAAATAAAAAACTAGAAGTATAAAATCATTAGTTTAAAAATATAAACGATTCACGATAACACCAAATCACAACTGGACATTACCTACTTAAAATTTTGACTCAAAAGCTCATCAAACTGTAAACACAATATATCTTTGAATCAAATAAACAGAATAGGGAATCACTTCAGACCTTCAAATGCAAATTAAAATCAAAATTCATCACACACTTGTATAACTCAATCACATGGATTCAAGACGGTCGGACGCCCCGGCCGGCCAGTAGCCGAACTGAGGCCTGGACACACCAAACTTCGGACAATGGAACAAAGATTTGAATTGCAATTGATTTTCTAACTGTACGTATATTTTACATAATATAATATCGTCAGTCAAGTTCTAATGGTGGGTGTGTAAGTCACTTTTTTTGCGGTTTTTGGATGAAGGAAGATCACACGCTTTTGCATTGTTCTCGAACACGGATAAACACACTTAGATATATTTTCTTTTGTAAATACATACATAATTATTGGTTACAAGGGCCTGATGGTCTATTGGATTCTGACTGGTGAGCCAAAGGTTGTGGGTTCAATTACACAGGACAAATAATTGTGTGTTAAGCACGATCATTTGTTCTGTGTCTGGTATCATATAGATACCAGACGAATGAATGTATTATCATAGTGCAGGTTCCGCCTAGGTTAGGATTCGCCGGCCGTGTGTGTGTGGTGTCTCTAGTTATTGTTATTATAGCTATTATTTTTATATAATACATTACAATATATGATAAACATATAGCCTATACGCTTGGGCAACTAGGTCTGGCAATGCATGCTGGAAACAGTCGCCTAGGGGAATAGGGGAATGGTTTCAAAATATTGCTGTCAATAGCGGGCACTTTGGGAATTGAAGATGAAACATTGATCGAGTACTCACTCGTTCAATTTAATGCTTCTTTTTATATTATTTAAATCATCAATTTGGTTGGTGGTTAACGATATAGGTTATTGTTATTATTAGCACGAAAAATGGCTATTTGCACTTTTTATGATCATATCTATACCCTCTACTTTTTATGATCATATCTATACCCTCTACTTTTTATGATCATATCTATACCCTCTACTTTTTATGATCATATCTATACCCTCTACTTTTTATGATCATATCTATACCCTCTACTTTTTATGATCATATCTATACCCTCTACTTTTTATGATCATATCTATACCCTCTACTTTTTATGATCATATCTATACCCTCTACTTTTTTCTAATATTGCACGATTACTCTATTACTTTGGCTGGCACAGTCGAAGTGGAGGACTTTTGTATTTTGTGGCTTACTGACATCTGATCGTGATATAATTTAGTTAAAATAGAAAGAAGAGAGAACAAAAGTAGCAAAGGTTGCTATAGATAATCTACTTTAGGTGGAATTAAACTGAGTCATATTCATCCTGTATAAGGGATGTTACAGAAAGCTGTGGTCGTCTAGTGACCCCCTAAATAACGTAAAGCGCTAAAAAAAATTGGAAAATTAATGATTTTTAATACAGAAATATTATTTTGAAACTGACATATTACGTAAAAATTCACTGAAAAACCTAAGATTTTGTATAAGAGAAGGCTGAGTAAAATGAAACTAAGGGTATTTAATACCAACGATATTGGTGGAATGTCCAGATTTTTCTGAAAATTTCTTCATTAAAAAATAAAAAACAAATTCATTAAAATTTACATGAAAATTCATAACATGTCTTTTTAGTAATGTGCACCTACACTAGGAAAAGCAAATCCAAAGCAAAAAAAAATTGTATGAACTATTTGACTACACATAACACTCCTAAAATTGGAACACGCATTTGTAACACTCTGTTTGAAGATAATCGTAATCAAAAGGTATTAAGGTTATAACCTTTATAACCGTTCTAGTCTATGCCCTGACAGCCTGTCCCATCGTCAATGCATTGTAAGCAAATTCTCAGAAGTACCTGGCAGTTATGTAAGACATTCGTAGTTAGGCAATCATCTAGTGAATTTAGAACATTCTCCTGCAGGACACCCATAGGAGGGGCTACTCGTAAATTCCAAGCGTCTTCAAATTCAACTATGTCCAACTATTGACCGTTGCAAGATGTAGACTTAATGGATATGAGCACGTATTACAGTAAAATAAATAATATATATTTATTTTATTTACTTATACGCTCGGAAACATGAAATTTAAATTCAGAACATGTTATACGCTTAAATAAATGTTATACGCTTAAATATAATAGAAAGAAAAAAAAAGATTTATTTTGGCACACAATAGGGACACTTAAATTTTAAAACAAAAATATAATAACACTAGCAGCGCCCCGTGGTTTCACCCGCGTAAGTCCCGATCCCGTGGAAATATCGAGATAAAAAGTGGCCTATATGTTAATCCAGGTCTCCAGCTATATATACAGCTATAGGTAGATGGCGTTGAGGATATTTAACAAATATGAATTCGCAAATCATTGACTACAAGTAATATCACTTATAAAACTTTGGTAAGTATTTTTTTTAGTACAACCACATATTTTTATAGACCTGTTGGCCTGTTGGTCTAGTGATTAGTGACCCTGACTGCTGAGCCAGAGGTCGTGGGTTCGATTCCCACCCAGGACAAATAATTGTGTGATGAGCATGATCATTTGTTCTGTGTCTGGGTGTAATTTATCTATAATATTTAGAAATATATAAATATGTTTATCAGCAGTCTGGTTACCATAGTACCTAGGCTCTGCCTAGTTTGGGATCAGACGGCCGTGTGTGAGATGTGTGAAGATGTGGGAAGATATTATATTAAATGATTCCTTTACGTATTTTGTGTTTGTTGATCATGTAAACATTTTTTTAGATTATTTTTATATTATTCATCACTTCTAGTAAAACGATGATCTTTGTGCATCAACTATGTCTTGCTTTTACACGGGCGCTACGTTATTATTGTGCCTCTGTCAACGGAATATGAAATGTATTGGAACTCGGGATGAGCTCTCCTTGACCATCCCCCTGTCCCCTCAACTACCACCCCTTGACCTCGGGTGGTCAGTGAAAGGGTTAGATAATAGGGGCGTAAGTGTACTATTTAGTGATTTATTCGTTTAAAGGTTAGTTAAATATTTGTATACTTTACATATATAAAGAAAGCTATCGAATACATAAAAATTCTTCGAGCTAAGACACATCTTCTTTTCAAGAGTTTTTGACGGGCGTGTTTACTCTTTACCCTACTTATATAGTAGGTACTATTTGTAATAGTACGATACATTTAATTTTGAACAGTAGAAGTAGTACCCGTTTTTTTACCCTGTTTTCTTGATTATATATTGTATAAATAACCGACAACAAATTTTCTATTTCAACATATTTTCAGAATAAATGGCGTCCAGAGCGTATTAACGAATCCGAAATTAATTTCTCAGCAGAATTCCAATTAAAGCCGATTGTGAAGAATGGTGAAACTAAAACATAGGCACCTACATGATTGAAGCGTTTACATATAAGATCAAAAAAATAATTGTGAAGGATGGTGAAGTCAGACTTTATTAAATTTCCTCTTCCGATTATTTTGAACAGTAAACCGAATAGTTTAAACAGTACGCAGGCGTCGTCGTCGTCTGGTCAGTCCAGTCGTGACCATATTGTGCAATTAGGGTGAAACGTCAGGTAAATAAGAGGATATTGTTTTTTATAAATATTACCACTCCAGTTTAGGAGTCTCTAATATAAGCCTCATTCTCTACTTATTATAAATATTAGAAATGATCATATTTTAATTTTACCAGAATTACTTAGTTGTAAAAGCAAATCTAGTACAAGCATTTGAACGGTTGGAAGACATTTTTTACCATGAAATTGATAATTTAAAATCAATTAACCATTGATCTTGCCTATGCTTAAGAACATTCGAACTAAAACTAAAGTGTTTAATTTGAATTTCTGCAATAGTAAATTTACAGTAGCGCCGTTATGAGTTGGTCAGAGAATCGTCTTCAGCCGCGGTACCCTGAGGTGCGGGAGCTAAGATTTAAGGAATATGCCCTCTCTACAGAGCTTTATATAAGTTAGACCTGCTAGCTGTTCGTTGCTAAGTAATTCTAATATCCTCGTTTGGTATTAAAATATTATCTTTACATTGTTCCGTATACGAGACTTAAAAAAAACTGGCCTGTTGTTTTAATGGTTAGTGATCCTGACTGCTAATGTTTATGCTGTATGTTTATAAGTAGTCCGGTTACCATAGTAAAGGCTCTGCCTGGTTTGGGATCAGACAACCGTTTGTGAGATATGTAAAGTTATTTTTATTATTAAAAAAAAAATTAAGTGTATAAAAGAACGTCATCAGTTCTATTTTTTTTTTTTGTTAACGTTTATGTTACTTTTTTTGTTTATTGTATGTATGTACAGTAATGTATACAATTATTCATTGCTTCGATGTCTTACTAAATTAATTATTAACTTCTATCGTTCGTATATTTATGTACTTATGTACTTTTACTTTACATACTTAATATACAACAAAAAAAAATTGTATTAAAAATAAATTGATGAAAGCATTAGTCCCATTTATTGGTATTTGACGCTGCAAGTGATATTTATTACAGATAAAAAACAGAAGATCCTAGAAAACATTAAAATAATTAACATAGGTATTTTCCAACTTTCTATTCTACCCTTTCCAAGCCCACTGACCGGACACTCAACTTACCCATTTCAAATTGGAAAACACTGCCCCACGACTTATCCTTGTAACGTCGTACCTCCACCTAAATAGTCCTACTCGCTATTTGAGTTGCCGCCCGCTCCGTGCGAGTTCTGTGGTTTAAGTCATAAGCGGAATCGGATCTCTTATTATGTCTCAATTATGGTGTACTTTATAAGTGCCAAGTCCCGCAAAAACCCAAGGAGTTCATGTAAAATAGTTCAAAACAACAAAAATACGAGTAAGCGTTAATGCACCAAAAAGTTGAACTCTTCCGCCTCCCTTATCGAGTCATCATCAAAACCAAGGATTTTGCTAGTACCCACTAAAGGGTTATACTGTCTGCCTTCTGTATTCTACAGCAGTCATATCATTGCCATGGTCATTTAGACGTTCAGTATTTTTTAAAGCATATGCAGAGTTATAGGTCGAAAAAGATTAAAATACTCCGAGTAAAAAAAAACAAGCCGACTCTTGCATTGACCCAGATTTGATGAAAATACAATTTTGAAGTGACTTTTTAAGCACTTCGAATATCTATAACTAAGACCGCTAACTCTTAATATCTTGGACCACACATTTAACTAGATTATCTTAACGTATTTATATGCGGTTGAAGCTAATTTTCGGACAATTACGGGGGTCCGTTTGCACACCGTCTTACGTGGTCACTGAGGTGATTTGTGTACACTCCAAAGCTAAACATTGTGGTGCAAAGTAAACACTTGAAGTCATGTTTGTTCTGAATTTCAGGAGGCCTTATTGAGAAAGGTATGATAGATAATATTCGCTTTCGATATTACAATAAGTTGAATGGTTAATTTTGTATTTGGTTTGCTTTGATTACAAAAAAAAATTATACACAGGATAAGTTACAAAACTGGTAAAATAATAACTACCATTGAAATACATATATTACTGTGGATATCCAGTAGCTCCAGCGCGAAATTCACAGCAACCACAAGAATCGGTCGACTCAAGTCCTACTAGAAATTTGCACACTACCTATGCTGCCACCTTGGTTATTAAAGAAAGCATACATCATCGTCCTCACATAAAGTCCTGATAATTTTAGGAAATAGCAAACCAATAACATTTGATACACTTGCACAACATTAATTCAGCTAATATACCTATATGTTATGAATTATATACAATAAAATTGCTTTGTTTGTTTTTACAAATAAATAGTTTACTATAAACTATAAATCCGTGGATGGTGTGAACACGTTGACATGTCGACTTGTATGTTTTTTTTTGGAGTAATACTTCCTACGCATTAGGAATTTATATGAAAAAAAATACAGTTTCAAATATACATAAGTTTTGGAGCAATCGACTTTGGAAATATGTTGACATCTCGCTCAAAACCTCATGTCAAATTAACCATTCACATGATTTTGTGAATGAACATTGATATTTTCTTATATCAACTTATACTCAGTCACCAAAATAATATTCGTTATTTGAAATCTCAACATATACATATAACTGTCAAAACTTAAAAATGGCAACCCTGACAAATAGCAATTTTAGATATATGCATTCGCGTGATAATCCTACTCAATAGCATCAAAATAGTAGGTGCTGGTAGTTTTTCTCCAATCAAGTGGCACTCAAATTTGAGCTAAAATCTTTTCTAATCTATTTTATACCTTTACACATGTATATTTTAATTTACCGCGTTTACTTGATTAATAAACTAACGCCCACTAGTCCATTTATTACTCATATCCATCACACTTAACTCTCTTAAACTAGCAGGCGAACCCTTTAAGACAGTGAAAAATACACAAGACATACAACTCGGCTAATTTAAGGAGCCTACCTTATCTCTGTGTAACTTCGACATCGAGTGTCATTTGTCTTCGTCAGTGTTGCCCGGTGATCATTTATGCTACAGCACACCCTACCCTTTCGGTGAAAACATACGAGTTAATATTTTGAAGAGCAGAACCAAACCAAAATTTCTGATAACTATCCTGTTTTTACTGAACATTATTATTTAGAGAAGAAACCTCCTTGTTTTAATATTAGATCAGAAAGAAAGAAAAGAAAGAAAGAAAAAGAAGATCACAATATATTCAGAGTGCACTTATAATGTATTGTATGTTATTCTTGGTTGTGGTTCTTTTACACGACCTATTCACTCTAAATAATACAACCCTAAATTAAAGAAGGAAAAACTCAAACTACCAAAAAACTAGGGTATGCGGTCCTTTGAATTCTCGAACAGCGACTTAACATCTTAATAATTATGTATTTACACGGGAATTAACGCGATCACGAAATAGGTATTACATACCTTTGAATTGCCTGACTTTAGATGAAAATATACAAGAAAAGCAAACAGCTAAGCTTCTTGTCCTTATCATAATGCATTTTTTAAATGTCAGCCAATCAGCTCGGCACAAAAACTACCCGTGTTATCCAACCGTAACTATTCCTTATTTTCATCCGTATTTTCACGAATGTAGGTTCTAATTTCCCGTGACATATGTGGTGAAGGGATGACTTGAGTTTTCCTAAGGAAATTGCCGCCACTCATTTGTGGATGTACAATGACATCGCGTTTTTACGAGTCAACGAGTGAGGGTAGATTCGGCTGTTGGTTTTTTCATGTCTCGAGTTGTTCTTGAAAATAATTAGTAAGAATGTGTATTTATAACACAGTAACATTTATTATTAAGTGCAGTGTTAATCAGTCAACATCTGCCTCCCTGTGTCTCAATTTTATTTGGGGTCTACAATTTAGAAAAATACCGTGTTATATAATGCCTCATTGGTCACAGAAAATAAAACTCAGGTTTCTATTACAACGTAGTTACAGGAGGGTCGAAAACGTCTTGAATGGCTTCAAGAAAAGGATGGTACGGCTTTTTTTGGTTGACTTGGTGGAGGCACTATCCAGATAAGTACGAGTATATAATAGAAACAAATTACTTGATGGTAATCAATTAAAAGTTAAATTGAATATTTTTATAGGTACCTACATAAACAGCTACGGAGCATATTTAAGTTTATACTCGTACATGACTAGCAGCGCCTCGTACTAGTTTCGCCCGCGTAAGTCCCAATCCCATGGGAATGTCGGGATAAAAAGTAGCTTATGCATTAATCCAGGTCTCCAGCTATCTACATACCAAGTTTCGTCGCAATCGGTCCAGTAGTTTTTGTGTGAAAACATTACAAACATACTTACCTAAAAATCTTTCCTCTTTATAATATTAGTATAGAAGTATAGAATAGTACTTCAGATCTTAGTTATAAAATTGAGTTAATTACTACATATTATAAAACAAAGTCCCTCGCCGCGTCTGTCTGTTTGTTCGCGATAAACACAAAAACTACTGAACGGATTTTCATGCGGTTTTCACCAATAGATAGAGCAATTCATGACTAAGGTTTAGGTATATGATTTGTTAAGATTTTGTGTAAATTGATTGAAATATGATTATGTTTGTTGAAGATGTCTCTGCTACCCCTGCAAAGCCGGCGCGGGTTGCTAGTAATAATATAATTTTACAGTGATAAAAATGCCTCTTGACCATATATTTAAAAGTGGGCAGGGTTACAGCTTGTCGTGTTTATACCGGTAATGAATTCCAAAGAACAACAGACAGAACTTTAAATGACTTCTATTAAATTTTGTTAAATGCACTGTCTCATTTTTTATTACAGATTTGATCATGATGATGATGAGGTTTTCGAGTGAGTGTTGTGAAGCAACTCAAATCGTGTATTAGCGTTTATACTCTTGACTGCTTCCGAAGGATATTTGTTTTTTTTTATACCAATTACAATTTGTCTAAGAATACATTAAAAAATGTTTAATTAAGTACAACACAGTGAAATTTGGAGACAGATTTAAAGTTTAACTGGGTAGTTGGGTAGCGGTATGGCTTACGAAGCATAACCTTCAAGACAGCTTTCTGTGCCCTCTCAAGACAAAGACGAAGACAGTTTCAAATGTACCACTCCATGCAGATATGTAATAGGCGAAAAGTGATTGAGCTAGGGCAAAGTAAATAGTTTTTTTCAATGGGCCAGGAACTACATTTCTTAGTTTTCTCATGGGGTTTATCTTGCGAATGCGCGACACTGTCACATCAATATGTTTCTACCAGCTTAGTGTACTGTACATGGTACAAGGTACATGTATAGAGTGGCAACTATATACTTTAACTTCGGGCACCATAGGCTGTGTAGAAATGCTCGATGACAAGGGGATGTAGTGGGTTTTGGAGACATTTAGAGTAAACAAATTTGAGAACAGCTAGTCCATCACTATGCCAAGAGCATGTTCAGCAGCGCGGTGAGCAGCATTCCATGTTACCTCAAATCAAATCATATTTATTTGCTAAAACACAAGTAGGTGTGCAAATATTACAGAATACAATTAAAATTACCTATAATTATTGGCATATAAATACCTGGTTTATGATAAGCGATTAGGACGTAGACGACCTTTGTTACGTATTAAGATGTTCGCAAAACATCTAGTTAGTCTAATTATTCATAGAACATGTAATTACTCATAAACGCTATTAATTACTTCGCGATTTGTAGTTTACATTAATGGTAATCCTTGTACAAGAGTTTTCAACATAATATCGTAGATAAAAATCATGATGAACACCTAATGTAAATGATAATATCGTCTTTAAGTCAATGCGATAAAGTTCTTATAACAAATTTATTATACACAGTGTTAGTGTATAAAGCCTTTTAATGTGAACTTCATTTAAATTCGTCACGCTCCGATTTTCTCAGAACGTATATAGAGCCTTGAAAATAATAAATTTATTTCCTACGGTTTTGATATAAAAGCGTGGAACGATGTATCCAAAAACATACAACTCTTCACATTCGAAGAAATAACACCAAAATGTTCGCTAAAGTAAGTAAAAGTTATAACAAATCATATATTAATTATTAAATATATAACATAATGTTTTACAAAATTGTTATTTTTAAAGTATTTTACCATATATATCTTTACACCAGCTGTTTCAACCGCCTTTATGGTCACTGCGCCGCTCCTAAGGGTTGTAGCGTAATGTTACATAGACTATTACTTTTCTTACAAATTGAGCTATCAAATGGAAGTCCCAGCGCGTTTGACATAAGAAACAAACTTTTTAGTTTTATTATATAATTCATGTTTTATTTTTCTTCCAAAAGATTTTCGCCATCGCCGTCTGCCTCTTTGGGCTAGCCCAAGCTGGAGCTCTCTACAGTGGAGTCTCGAACTATGGCGGTTATGGTGCTGGACACGGTGGCTACGGTGGTTACGGCGGATACTCTAGTGGATATGGTGGATACGGCGGATACGGTGGCCACGGGGCGGCTACATCGTATGTGTCTAGAATAGACAACAATGGCCACCAGGGAGGTTACCACGGCGCTCTGAACGGTTACAACGGACTTGGTTACAATAACCTCGGTTATGGCTACAACGGTCTCGGTGCCGGTGGATACGGCTATGGCGCTTACAACAATGGTGGTTACGGAGGATACGGATACAATAACGGATGGTAATCCATCAAATGCGTTGTCAGTACGCAATTATATGTGATAAATAAACAACTACGACATATATAAAATTTATTATTTACAACGAATTATCCACGTTTTTAGAAAGAGGTATGCAATTTAAATAAGGACAAGTTTGTAGTCTTCTGAAAGGTCTGCGAATTGAAATTCAAAATTTAATATTGCGGACAGAATTAGTGTAAATAAAAATAATTTAATCGATGCAAAACCAACTCAGAAACAATAATTATCTTTAAAAAAATGTATTACCGACTTCAATGCGCCTCAAATAGCTTCAAGTGTTCCTATAAAATTAGAAGAGTTCCTTGGATTTCTCCAGGATCCCATCATCAGATCCTGACTTGATGACCATGGGACCACCTGGGAAGTATTTCCATTTCAAACAAAAGAAGAATTTTTCAAATCAGTTCAGGCGTCTTTGAGTAATGTCGTCTATGTGCAATGAACATAGAACATCCTCCTTTTTTGAAGTCGGTTAGAAAACGTTGAACCTAATTTAAACTATTCCACTGGGCCCAAACAGTATACCTCTGCTATAAATTGGTGAGGAGTTGGGAATCCTGCTGACTCCAAATGAGCCTGCAGCATTAGGTCAAGGTTACCATGTTATTTCAATTTGAATTCACATGCATGTAGAGGATTCAATCCCGGGATCCCGATCATATCTCAGTCCTGAAAATTTCGGAATTAAGTTTGACCAATCCCGGGATTTACTGCATTAGCAATCATATAAAAATTTTAAACTGATTTGAGGCACATCCCAGTCAAATGGACAAATGAATTGGAACAATGAATAAATACAGATAAACACACATACAAACACAATATTTTTAATTCAACAATTGCAAATATATTGAACTCTTTTTTTAAGAAATTGAAGTTAAACTTTGTTAAATTTTAGTATCATACTTTATGGCTGACTTTTTTTTAACATTAAGTTATCTGCCCACTTAAAGAAAATCTGTTCGTTATGTAGTAGATTGATGAAAGTCCTAACAATTGTAAGAAAATTCGTAATTCATAATGCAGAAATCTTATTTGAAACCGACAAATTCATCATCCTTAGCGCCTTTTCCCAACTAAGTTGAGGTCGGCGTTCAGCCTGACAACGATACGGCCGAACTTTGATATTTTAAGTGGAGCGACTGCCATCAGACCTCCACAACCCAAAAACTAGGTGACATCGAAGTTCTATAGTTAGAACAAGGTTGGCTTTTTTTAGGGCTCCAACTATCCGTAACTAATAGCACAGATGTTCGTATAGCAACCGGGACCGACGGCTTAACGTGTTGTGTTTAGAAACTCCTCCCTTCCTTAGTCTGTGTTTTTTTTATATATTCTGTAAGATAAGCTCGAGTGGTCGAGTGGCTTTCCACAAACAAAGATATATATGATTATACATAAAAATTTCGTGTTACGATGAACTCCTAACCTAATGAACCGATTTTAATGAAATTTTGCCCACTGTGTGCAGTTTGGTCCTATCTCTTTTTTTTTAAGTGGAAATTTCTTTAGCCACATTGGGCACTTTTGGTATGAGGAAAAGAACTCGCGTGACCGTCACGCTCAGATACAAATATATAGATGTGTGTATGTGTATGTATATAAATATATATATAGGTTACGTTTTCGCTTCTGACGTACAGTTTTACGACTGACAGTTTTTTTATTGCAGTAGTAATAATAACTCGACATGTCTCACACTCGGCAAGCTCTGCTGACAAACATACTTTTAAATTTCTAAATACATACATAAAAATACATAAATTACATGATGATGATACAACAAATGATCATGTTCATCACACAATTATTTGTCCTGGGTGGGAATCGAATACACGGCCTCTGGCTCAGCAGTCAGAATCGCTAAACACTAGACCAACAGGTCAGTCAAATAGGAACGTTACCCTATGATGACTGCGATGCAAATTCAAATACGACTATAATTTTTGTTTCTTTTAATATTATAATTAATATTTATTTAATTAATTATAATGTAAAATTAAAATTTCATCTCACCGTCCACGTTATTAATCATAGGTGCAAATTTCATATACATAAATATTATATACATATATACATATACATAAACATACAAAATTGGGTTATTATAAATAATATTTTTTTTTAATTATGATGTTGTTAAAATTATAATTTATTGAAATTACGTTTCCAAATAGCCTTGTTTACTTTTAAACAAACATATTTTTTCGTATATTCTACTTTAATAATTACAACATAATGTAATGTAATATTTATTATATATTTAATTTAAGAATAAATAAATTTAAATAGTGATGTGAATTATTGCATTGGCACTAATTGGCATTATAAACGACGACCAGACACCATCGCAAAGTTAACATGAAAAATAATGCCTAAATGTTTAAAAAATGTCTTCAGCCATTTCATACTGGCAGAAGGCAGAAGGCTTTTTTGTGCCTGTGGAAATCCCCTCAGGACGTTTTCGGTGGGGCGGTGTGTCGGAATCGAATTAACTATAACCACACGGTGTGCCGTACTGCGGCTAAAATATTAGGATTCCTGGAACAGCTTTTATTAAGACCTTCGAACCTGGTAAGCAGAAGCCTATGCGAACCCTCGTGTTGTCCTTATCACAGACGCGGCTTGATCATACTTTACGTAACTCTTATAACTATTCCATAGTTACTGGAGTAAAGGGTATATTTGTATGAGCGGATCAGTGTGTGTCGATATTAATTAGAAACGTTGGAGGCGAAGACCACTAGTAATTTTCTGATAAGGCCTATACTTGATAAATAACGTTATAAATTGAGTAAGTTATTAACTATTTCTTTGTGAACGAATCGCAAAATGCACTCGTTTTAAATAGGTTAATAACAGGATCAAGAAACAATATACACGTAATTGATTCATTTTGTTGACTTGAAAAAACGGACTTTTGTTAATGTACGATGATTGTTAATGTACTTAAATTAATTTTAAAGAATTAGATACTGGGCTTATGCAACTATTGAGATATTTAATCAAAGGAGAAAAAGATGCCATTTTGGAATTGAATACAAATATAGTTCAATTAAAACTGTTTTAATTATAATAACAATTACTTAACTTAATCTTCATGATTCTAAAACTTTTATGGTCCCGTAGAAACCAGTAAATAGACAATTTTATCCGACTCTAAGATTCCGACGTCCGAGCGTTTGTTTTTCAAATTTGGAACAGTCCGACGGACCCAAGCATTGTCCGAACAATAACTCGGCCAAGATGTTCCAAGCAGTTAATTTAGTTTGCTTTGATAAGGGTCACCCCTTCGAAGTAGGTACTCTCAGGTAGTCGGTCAGTACTAGAACAAATATTGAAACTATTGAGTTTGTATAAGTAGGTTGCTTAGGAAATTATTAATTATTGCTTACTATGTTTAAATTTATGTGTATCTAAACGGGATATTAAATGATGCTTTGTTTACTTAAACTAAGAACAGATACACCTTTGTTTTTTTTTATGGCATAGATAAGTCGATTTTGTTTTTCGACATGTTTGGCTATGAAACCCGCATTAGAGCCTGCACTCCCTTTTTTCATCTTTTTTGCTGTCCATCCAAATGTTGCCTGGAAGAGATCGCAGAATGCGATAAGATGGCCAACTGTTCATAACATTAGCTAGCAAGTTACAAGTAAAATATTGTAACTAATTGTATTGTATACAAAAGGAGTACGAGCTTTAGCTAAGCTAGCTAAGATCTTTATCACAATAATGTGTGATGTTAGAGGGAACGTATTATTATGCTTTCATTCAGATCAAGTGAAACTTGTGGTTGGCACTGAAAATCATGATGATTTTATTCATCTCAGTGTATGCTGCATCTGAGTGTCCATCCGAAATTGCAAGGCAGCACGTACTATTCAAAATCATTTGCTTCTTGATTGAATAAGTACAATGACACACTTATTTCTTTTTTATTTTCTTTTTGGTTTGTGATGTACTAATTTTTGATGTTACTCAGATACTTAAATATTTAATTCGCTAAAAATATGTATGTAACCTATGGTTTTCAAGAGAGACATATTTTCTTTCTTTCTATCTGTCTTCTTTCTAATCTACCTATGTATGGATAAGATTTATTTTTTTATTACTCTCAGCTAATATTTAAATATGACTGAAACACATATTTTGGGACATATATTACACCTACTATATACTGAAAACAAGCGAAACTTGTAGAGGTACCTACCTCTACAAGTTTCGCTTCATTTCAGTTCATGAATAAAAATAAAAAAGTAAATGCATAGACACATTCTTACACACAAATATCTGCAAAGAGCGGGAATTGAACCAACAACTCCTGAAAATTTGTTTAGTAAATTGTTTAGTAAAATTAAATGGCTCGAACTTTCCGGCAACAGCTAGCTCGCGAGGGAGACATGCTCGAGGGAGAGACCTTCTCGAGCGGGAGACCGACGACGACCAAGAAATTGGCTTTAACTAATGCTCAAAAAGCAACACACTTAACTTGTGCCCTAACATATTTAAATTTTGATTGGAGTCACACTATTTTTACTGATGAAAAGAGCTTCCAGTCATCCCAACATGGGAGAATGGAGCTCGAGGATATTATGCTTCCAAGCGTTCATACTGTTCATCTAGCTGATGAACTGGCAGACTTCAATTATGTCCATGACAACGCCCCCATCCAGAAAGTTCGTATCGTAAGGAAGTGGTGATTCTTTGACCTGCGAAATCAGCTGATCTAAACCATATAGAAAATCTATGGGGTTTTATGGTGCAGCGGTGGAAAAATAATAACGAGAGAACTAAGGCAGCTGTCGTAGACCATTGCCGAAATGTTTGGGAGGGTTTCAGATTAACGGACATCATTAATAGTTGCTAATGGTGGATATACTTCTTATTGATTAAGTTTTATTTAAATAAATTTGACCATAATGACTGCCATTAAATTAATTCTGTACAAAATAATACAAAATATGGACATAATATAAACAATACAATAATTTAATACGACACTTGATTGATATTTCGGGATTAGTCATAGTTTCCAGGTTTTCCCGTTGACAGATTTCACTGCATCTCTCTTTATTAGTTGACCTGTCACTATCAGTGGATTAGCCTGTTATTGCAAACGTCAACGCGATATTTCTGTTTCGTTTGAAATGGAACTTTGGCAGGACTGATAATTGCCTTGGTACAAGTAAATGTCGACTTTATGGTGACGAACCTTTTCTTATCCCGACTGTACATTTTAAAAATGTAGTTTATAAGTTTTAAGAGTAATAAAGAGAATAATAATTACTTAAGAAACTTTACACACGGCCGTCTGATCCCAAACTAGACAGAGCGTGTACTATGGTAACCAGACAGCTGATAAACATACTTATATATTACGAAATATATACATATTATTATCGATAAATTACACCCAGACACAGAACAAATGATCGCGCTCATCACACAATTATTTGTACCGGGTGGGAATTGAACCTGCGACTTCCAGGCCAGGCACAGTGGTCAGACTCACACACACACACACACAAACACACACACACACACACACACGCACGCACGCACGCACACACGCACGCACGCACGCACGCACACACACACACACACACACCTAAACATAAGTTTAAAGCTACTTAAGTCAATGTACTAAAATCCTTATAATAGATTGTTTTTAAACAGTGTATTAGTGAATAGAACCTTTGATAGTGAACTTCATTAAAATTAGTCACATTCCAATTTTTACAAAATGTATGAAAGCCTTGAAAAAATAAATGTATGTGCTACAGTTTCGATATAAAAGCGTGGAACGACGAATGCAAAAACATACAACTCTTCACATTCGAAGAAATACCTACAAAATGTTCGCTAAAGTAAGTAAAAGTTATTACAAATTAAATATTTTTACACCAGCTGTTCTCCACAGTTTCAACCGCTTTTATGGTCACTGCTCCTTGTTATACGGTCTAGGTCTACGGTCCTTAGGGTTGTAGCGTGATGTTACATAGACTATTACTTTTCTTACAAATTGGGCTATCAAATTGTCACTGAAACTTTCAGTGATTAGCGCGTTTGTCCAAAGAAAGAAACTCTTCAGTTTTATTATATAATTACATGTTTTTTTTTCTCTTCCAAAAGATTTTCGCCATCGCCGTCTGCCTCTTTGGGCTAGCCCAAGCTGGAGCTCTCTACAGTGGAGTCTCGAACTATGGCGGTTATGGAGCTGGCTATGGTGGCTACGGTGGTTACGGTGGATACTCTAGTGGATACGGCGGATACGGTGGCCACGGTGTGGCCACATCGTATGTCTCTAGAATAGACAACAATGGCCACCAGGGAGGTTACAACGGCGCTCTGAACGGTTACAGCGGACTTGGTTACAATAACCTCGGTTATGGCTACAACGGTCTCGGTGCCGGTGGATACGGCTATGGTGCTTACAATAATGGTGGTTACGGAGGATACGGATACAATAACGGATGGTAATCCATCAAATATATTGTCAGTACACAGTTATGTTTAATAAATAAACAAGTATAAAAATATGTCACATTTTTTATTTACATTCCAATTATCCACATTTTTTAGAAAGAGCTCCGCAGTTTGATAATGACAAGTCTGTAGTCGTCTAAAAAGTCTGCGAATTTAAAAAAAAAACGATTCAAAAACAAAGCTTACCTACAGCTGCGTCCTCAAAAAAGAGGCGTGTCACAAACCCACATTTGCCGACTATAGTTTCATCCCACTAATGTAATAGGTCAATCGAGTTCTTTGGGATTTAAAAAGAGAAAAGTTAGGCTTAATTGAAAGGTAAGAAACTGAAATGAAGCGAAACTTGTAGAGGTAGGTACCTCTACAAGTTTCGCTTCATTTCAGTTCATGAATAAAAATAAAAAAGTAAATGCATAGACACATTCTTACACACAAATATCTGCAAAGAGCGGGAATTGAACCAACAACTCCTGAAAATTTGTTTAGTAAATTGTTTAGTAAAATTAAATGGCTCGAACTTTCCGGCAACAGCTAGCTCGCGAGGGAGACATGCTCGAGGGAGAGACCTTCTCGAGCGGGAGACCTGCTCGAGAGAGAGACCTGCTTGAGCTATTGCTAACATTCCCCAATCCTTCAGTATCAGGTATAAGCGCTATCCCCCTTTTCAGATTGTATTCCCTTCTTACTTACCTTTCAATTAAGCCTAACTTTTCTCTTTTTAAATCCCAAAGAACTCGATTGACCTATTACATTAGTGGGATGAAACTATAGTCGGCAAATGTGGGTTTGTGACACGCCTCTTTTTTGAGGACGCAGCTGTAGGTAAGCTTTGTTTTTGAATCGTTTTTTTTTTAAATTCGCAGACTTTTTAGACGACTACAGACTTGTCATTATCAAACTGCGGAGCTCTTTCTAAAAAATGTGGATAATTGGAATGTAAATAAAAAATGTGACATATTTTTATACTTGTTTATTTATTAAACATAACTGTGTACTGACAATATATTTGATGGATTACCATCCGTTATTGTATCCGTATCCTCCGTAACCACCATTATTGTAAGCACCATAGCCGTATCCACCGGCACCGAGACCGTTGTAGCCATAACCGAGGTTATTGTAACCAAGTCCGCTGTAACCGTTCAGAGCGCCGTTGTAACCTCCCTGGTGGCCATTGTTGTCTATTCTAGAGACATACGATGTGGCCACACCGTGGCCACCGTATCCGCCGTATCCACTAGAGTATCCACCGTAACCACCGTAGCCACCATAGCCAGCTCCATAACCGCCATAGTTCGAGACTCCACTGTAGAGAGCTCCAGCTTGGGCTAGCCCAAAGAGGCAGACGGCGATGGCGAAAATCTTTTGGAAGAGAAAAAAAAACATGTAATTATATAATAAAACTGAAGAGTTTCTTTCTTTGGACAAACGCGCTAATCACTGAAAGTTTCAGTGACAATTTGATAGCCCAATTTGTAAGAAAAGTAATAGTCTATGTAACATCACGCTACAACCCTAAGGACCGTAGACCTAGACCGTATAACAAGGAGCAGTGACCATAAAAGCGGTTGAAACTGTGGAGAACAGCTGGTGTAAAAATATTTAATTTGTAATAACTTTTACTTACTTTAGCGAACATTTTGTAGGTATTTCTTCGAATGTGAAGAGTTGTATGTTTTTGCATTCGTCGTTCCACGCTTTTATATCGAAACTGTAGCACATACATTTATTTTTTCAAGGCTTTCATACATTTTGTAAAAATTGGAATGTGACTAATTTTAATGAAGTTCACTATCAAAGGTTCTATTCACTAATACACTGTTTAAAAACAATCTATTATAAGGATTTTAGTACATTGACTTAAGTAGCTTTAAACTTATGTTTAGGTGTGTGTGTGTGTGTGTGTGCGTGCGTGCGTGCGTGCGTGTGTGCGTGCGTGCGTGCGTGTGTGTGTGTGTGTGTGTGTGTTTGTGTGTGTGTGTGTGTGAGTCTGACCACTGTGCCTGGCCTGGAAGTCGCAGGTTCAATTCCCACCCGGTACAAATAATTGTGTGATGAGCGCGATCATTTGTTCTGTGTCTGGGTGTAATTTATCGATAATAATATGTATATATTTCGTAATATATAAGTATGTTTATCAGCTGTCTGGTTACCATAGTACACGCTCTGTCTAGTTTGGGATCAGACGGCCGTGTGTAAAGTTTCTTAAGTAATTATTATTCTCTTTATTACTCTTAAAACTTATAAACTACATTTTTAAAATGTACAGTCGGGATAAGAAAAGGTTCGTCACCATAAAGTCGACATTTACTTGTACCAAGGCAATTATCAGTCCTGCCAAAGTTCCATTTCAAACGAAACAGAAATATCGCGTTGACGTTTGCAATAACAGGCTAATCCACTGATAGTGACAGGTCAACTAATAAAGAGAGATGCAGTGAAATCTGTCAACGGGAAAACCTGGAAACTATGACTAATCCCGAAATATCAATCAAGTGTCGTATTAAATTATTGTATTGTTTATATTATGTCCATATTTTGTATTATTTTGTACAGAATTAATTTAATGGCAGTCATTATGGTCAAATTTATTTAAATAAAACTTAATCAATAAGAAGTATATCCACCATTAGCAACTATTAATGATGTCCGTTAATCTGAAACCCTCCCAAACATTTCGGCAATGGTCTACGACAGCTGCCTTAGTTCTCTCGTTATTATTTTTCCACCGCTGCACCATAAAACCCCATAGATTTTCTATATGGTTTAGATCAGCTGATTTCGCAGGTCAAAGAATCACCACTTCCTTACGATACGAACTTTCTGGATGGGGGCGTTGTCATGGACATAATTGAAGTCTGCCAGTTCATCAGCTAGATGAACAGTATGAACGCTTGGAAGCATAATATCCTCGAGCTCCATTCTCCCATGTTGGGATGACTGGAAGCTCTTTTCATCAGTAAAAATAGTGTGACTCCAATCAAAATTTAAATATGTTAGGGCACAAGTTAAGTGTGTTGCTTTTTGAGCATTAGTTAAAGCCAATTTCTTGGCAGGACGTCGGTGATAAAGTCTCATAGAGTGCAACGCATTTCTTATTACTCTCGGAGATACGTCAAATAATCCCTGGAAATAATAATTTTTTATGAAACCGTTTTCTTCATTTTACCGACTCACAAAATTCTTTTGCCCTTGGATAAGAGTCGGGTGGCGTCCAGAATTGGTATAGTGGTGATCATTAAGATTACCCTGTTGCTCATGTCTCCTAATTCAGGACCTTAAAGTGTCTCTCGTAATATTAAGATTTGAAGATATTTCGCTAATGTTATAGCTTCATGATCTGTAATAATTGCAGCTCTTTCATGGATATTTAAATTCCTCAACATTATCAAATTAAATATGACGCAGAGTTATTACTGATCGCAAAAAATATTGACACTGACAAACCCTGACAGTTAACTAGAGCATACTGACATTGGTTTGGAATTCTTTACTAAGTTGTTTATTTTAGTCAAATATACAACTTCAAGGTCATTGAAAAGATTTCGTGTTGATATGAAACTAGATATAGGTCAGAGGTGTATACTATTTTGACCCTTGTTTTCATATTAAGAAAGTATAATTTTATATGCACTTGTCCACTTAGTACTTTGATTTCAAAGAGTACTATGACTTTATAAAGGAATGAATTCGATACCTGACGAAGGTTTTCGTTCCCCGACTATAAACAATATATATATATATATATTTATATTTAAAAACATAAAAAATAGTAGATCAGCGGCATCTTTATATACATAAATACATATAGAAATGACGTGTAAATGAGTTTTGTTAACCGACGAAAAAAAAGGAGGTTCTCAATTCGACCGTATAATATATATTTTTTTAATCTATTAATTTTTTTTCATTTATACTTATTCTGACTGCAATTCACATTTTGAATTTACATTCTTTGACTTTTCAGTTTTTTTTTTTTTCATTATGATGTAGGTACTCGTAATTAAACGGTTACTCATAACAATTACAATCTAGACCTTGAGGCTAATAAGTAATTTAAATTTAACTTAATTTGCTTAAAACTTACAAAGTTAAGAATGTGTCCATTGGCACTTTTCTTATGTTCTCTATTATCATGGAAAGACACTTTGTTCTTGTGTTCTTTAAGAGAAACACTCACTGCACTACTTAACACTAACTTCACTAAACTAACTCAAAGGCCTTAGTTCTTTTTAGTCTTCTAACTATGTCCGTGGTGTCAAGGAGCTGGATAGCCTCAACGTTCACATGTTGAAGAAGCCTTTGTTCATGTGCTTCGGCGTATTGTTTTATTACTTCACTAACAAGATCTAGTCCTAGGTCTCGGTGGATGTCATCATTTCTAACGTACTAGAGAGCATTTACTATACTCCGAAGTACTTTATTATCTTTAAATGATTTAAACGTTAGTTCGTTTTGTGCAGCCCTAAAGTTGAATGCCATATGTTTATACAGGCATGAGTACTTGCTTATATAAAAGTACTTTGTTATACACTGACAAAGTAGAATGTCTACCAAGTAGCCAGTACATATTTTTGTAGTCATAGCCAAGTATATCGCCGTATTTTCATATGGTATTACACGACTGTTAATGTAAACCGGTATATGATTAAATCGTTGGTTTGTAAAATCTATATGAGTTGATTTTGACTCATTTAATTTGATTCGCCATTTTTTTGTCCAATCGGTGATGGCATTGGCGGCAGTTTGTACCTTCTCCACTGCTTCTTTGTGAGTGACGCCTGTAACCATGATAGCCGTGTCGTCTGCAAAGGCAGCAATGGTGCTGTTTTTTGTTTCAGGGATATCGCAGGTATTCTAAAATGTCCACAAACTGTTTTGGAAGCATTTTACCTAATTTGTATATAAGACCTCTATGAAACACTTTATTAAACGCCTGAGCTACATAAGCTTTTAGTGGCTTTCCATAGTGAGTAATCTGATGTTCCATTACTTGATAGTTGGCTAAGGTAATCATTTGTAGTATTATCATGAAATTCCTGAAATGCTCTTTCACTTTTCAGATGACTAAAGACTTGTCTTTATTAAACTGCGAAACTCGTTCTAAACTTATTTAAATTTCATTTAATTTTGAACTCATTTTGATTTGATTTGATTTGATTTGAATAATTTATCTCTAAAAATGTGTCTTTCTAAAAATGTGGATAAATGGAATGTAAATAATAAATGTGATATATTTTTCTAATTGTTTATTTATTAAATATAATTGTGAATTGACTACACATTTGATGGATTACCATCCGTTATTAAATCCGTATCCACTGTAACCACCATTGGTGTGAGCGCCATAGCCGTATCCACCGTAGGCACCGAGACCGTTGTAGCCGTAACCGAGGTTGTTGTAACCAAGTCCGTTGTAACCGTTCAGAGCGCCGTTGTAACCTCCCTGGTGGCCATTGTTGTCTATTCTAGAGACATACGATGTGGCCGCGCCGTGGTAACCTCCCTGGTGGCCATTGTTGTCTATTCTAGAGACATACGATGTGGCCGCGCCGTGGGCACCGTATCCGCCGTATCCACCATATCCACTAGAGTATCCGCCGTAACCACCGTAGCCACCATATCCAGCACCATAACCGCCGTAGTTCGACACTCCACTGTAGAGAGCTCCAGCTTGGGCTAGCCCGAAGAGGCAGACGGCGATGGCGAAAATCTTTTGGAAGAGAAAAAAAACAAGTAATTATATAATAAAACTGAAGAGTTTCTTTCTTTGGTCAAACGCGCTAATCATTGGGAATTTCAGTGACCATTTGAGAGCCCAATTTAAAAAGTAATAGTCGAATATCTAGTTTAGGCGAAAATGTTTTGGAAAAGAAAAGAAACATGTCATTAAACAATAAAACTAAATAGTTTGTTTCTTTGGTCAGACACGCTAATCTCTGGAATTGAAATTTGGCAGCCCAATTTGTGAGAAAAGTAAAAGGCTACGTAAAATCACGCTACAATCGTTCAGGATCAGTGACCATAAAAGCGATAGAAACGATTGAAACTACAGGGAACAGCTGGTGTAAAAATATATAATGGGTAAAATACTTTACGAAGAACAATTTTGTTATAAAACATTATGTTATACGTATAATTAATAATATATGATTTGTAATAACTTTTACTTACTTTAGAGAACATTTTGGTGGTATTTCTTCGAATGTAAAGAGTTGTATGTTTTTGCATATACCGTTGTACGCTTTTATATCAAAACTGTAGCACACACATTTTTTTTTCAAGGCTTTCATACATTTTGTAATAATTAGAGCGTGACAAATTTTAATGAAGTTCACTATCAAAGGTTCTATTCACTAATACACTGTTTAAAAATAATGTATTATAAGGACTTTAGTACATTGACTTTAAGGCGATATTAGCTGTTCATGAGGATTTTATTTTTGTTATTTTGAAAACTCTCGAACAAAGATAAGCATTGATGTAAACTAGAAATCGTGATGTAATTAATAGCGTTTATGAGTAATTAAATGTTCTATCTGAACATCTCAATACGTAACATAGGGTGTGAGACTTCGTCTACGTCTCTTTCCTCCGAAAGCTGTCAAGAGTGCACAACACTAATACATGATTTAAGTTCCTTCACGATACTCACTCGAAAACCTTATTATCTTCATGAAATCTATAATTAAAAATGTGACACAAGTTTTTTCTTTAGTTTTTTCTGGTACTACCTGTTCGTCTATGGAATTAATTACCGGTAAAACATGCCCGCCTTTAAAAATATGGTCAAGAAACATTATTTATCACTGAAAATTATTAATTCAATTACATAACTTTGACCTGTACTATATGTGTCTGTACTCCGAAGCTATTTATGCAGAATATGTATGTAATATTAGTATTAATAAATAAATAAAATAAATAAATAAATAAAATGTTTTATTTAGTCTCATAGTTTCAGTTTACAATATTATGAGGAAGCCCCGGTAAGTTATAAAAATACTTGTGTTGGGGCTACCTCGCTATTTCTTATGTTACCAACGTTGACATCATTTATAACGACAGAAAATTAGAAATAAAAACTACAAAAAACAAATATATAATAATAGTAATAATATAAAAATAAAATAAAATGTTAACAAAAGAAAACAAGTAGTAATATAATTGACAGCTCTTAGCATTTTATGTGTAGGCATGTGTGTGTGTGTGTGTGTGTGTGTGTGGGTGCGTGTGTGTGTCGGTGTGTGGGTGTGGTCACAATACATTTCCTAATATTTAACTAATTCTAACCAGCATAATTTCTGTTTCTTCATATGGAAGTGATTTTAACCATTCCGTTACAACTGTTTTGCAGTTATGGAGTTGCACAGGATAAATAAGGTAAGGTAAGTATTAATAAGGTTTTATTACTGGCCTGTTGGTCTGGTGGTTAGTGATCTTGACAGCTGAGCCAGAGATCGCTGGTTCGATTCCCACCCGGTACAAATAATTGTGTGACACAATAATTTGTTCTGTGTCTGGGAATTTACGCACTATGCGGACCGTGTTGAGACGAAATGCCTTCTGCATCTGTCCCTTGATCCAGCCATCTAACGCGAGCCTCTTAAGGTGTTGATCGGGGCACTGGGCTATTAATCCATGAGCTGATAAGACAATCAGAATAATGACTGCCGAATCGACATTCCACACATCGACAATATCGTTAGACAATTCCAAATATTTGATTTGTTTATCTTTTTCAACTTTTACGAGGTTCTCGTAATGAGGAACAGCGATAACGAAAATCATTGCACGATGCTCTAATCAAGGTGGCATGTCCAACTGATGTCAACTGTACCATCTATCAGGATATATTTTCGATACTCATCCTAACAATTAGTCCATAATTGTAATGACAAAACCTTCGGTTTTTCCAAAAAGCTCACCAAAACGTAGCTGAGATGTAGATGCTTTTAAATTTATATCAAGCCCATTTAAGGCTTGATATGGACTTAAAAGCATCTACACCTTGGCTAATTTAAATTAAACCGTAGCCTTTAAGCCGTGCTTTTAACTCTATATCAGGCCCATTTAAGGCCTGATTAAAATGACCATGGAGTTCATTGCCCTTCCATACCTCCCTGCAATCATTAATATATTAGTACTACAGGTTTGCGCCAGTTACGTTTAGGTAGAGCAAACGGAGTGAGTCCGTTGTCCACTGCGACCACATTACGATGCACTTCAACATCAGTATGAAAAAAATATTCCCTAAGGTTGTATATCTCGCTATTGTGTAGGGTTTTAGTGTTTTCACAGGGATTTCCTTTCAAAGGTACACCTAAAGCCCTGGCAGTAAGGTCTGTGACGGAACACCGTGTGGTTTTAGTTGGTTTGAGTTCGACATACCACCCTACCGCTTAGCCCTATTGAGGTGACGATCCGTGGGGGTTTCCATATGTTAAAAGAAAAGGGTCTTAATGTTTAATAGTCCACGATTGCCAAATTTTCGAGGGATATTCAACCTCATTACCGATGAACGTGGGTCATTAATTAGGTCAGGTGACACTTGTAGTTGGCACTGAAAATCGGTACTGGGATGATTTTTATCCATCTGAATGAATACTGAATGTCAACCCAACCACTGATTTGCTAATAGTTAATGTTACTCAGACACTTACATTCATTTTATTTATTTATTAATACTTCATGCACAGATTGTACAAAGTCTGACTTAATGCCTAAAGAATTATCTGCCAGTCAACCTTGGAGTGACGCAGAAATAAAAGTGGTAGGTGCAAAGACATGTTAAGAGAGAAAACAGAGAAAGAGAGAGATAGATAAAATTCCAAAGATACAAATTTAAAAGTCTTAAAATAATTTGGATTGTTAAATTAAATCATGAAATAAATATGCGCATTAAGTACATAAAATACTCACTGTTAAGTAGGTGCAAAGTTTACTATGCGTCATAGATAATATTTTACATAATATATACATATTATGAACATACATATCAAGTCAGAGAGTTATGTATTTATTATTATTTTATTTAGTTTGTTACCAAAACCCTGTCGCTTAAAATATGTGTAGAAACTCCTCCTCGTATATCGGAAACATCGGGCGTGTGCCATGTTCAATGTTGCGGGTAGACGTGAGTTGGCGGGCCAGGAGAATAAAAACGTGATTTTGCACACAGTCGTGAGTTGGCGGGCGAGGAGAATAAAAACGTGATTTTGCACATAGTACTACTACACTTATTGAAACCGGCCTATCCGAACCGTAACTGTTATCCGTCGCGCGCCAGCGCTCGGTATTGCGCCAGTGTCCTAACTTCTGACACTTTATTAATAACCAACTAAAATAATTGGTGCGCCGACATATGTATGCACGCTATGGTTTTCAATAAAAACGTATTTTATTTCTTCTTCCTAATCATCTACCTATGCATGATGATTTAATTTTATATCACTCTCAGCTAATATTAAGATATCACTATAACACATATTCTGCGACATATATTACACCTACTATATAAACCGAATAAAGCGAAGCTTGTAGAGATAGGTTTAGACACATTCATACACACAAATATTTGCAATGAGCACACATAAGTTTAGACAGTGTTTAAATAAATTAGATGGCTCGAACTTTAAAGCAACAGCCAGCTCGAGAGAGACTGGCTCGAGCATATTCCTTGCACTCCCCAATCCTACTGTATAAGCACTATCTCTCTGCTTCCATAGCTTTCCCTTCTTACCTACATTTCTATATACGCATAATTTTTCCCTCTTTGAATCCCAAAGAGCCCGATTGACGTCAATAGGCTTGCCCCCTTTTGAATCGATTGAATTTTTATTATTTATCCTTATTCTGACTGCAATTCATATTTTGAATTTACATTCATAGACTTTCCATATGACTACAGATTTGTCTTTTCTCTCTAAAAATGTGGATAGTTGGAATGAAAATAATAAATGTGATATATTTTTCTAGTTGTTTATTTATTAAATATAATTGTGAATTGACTATACGTTTGATGGATTACCATCCGTTATTGTATCCGTATCCTCCGTAACCACCATTGTTGTAAGCGCCATAGCCGTATCCACCGGCACCGAGACCGTTGTAGCCGTAACCGAGGTTGTTGTAACCAAGTCCGCTGTAACCGTTCAGAGCGCCGTGGTAACCTCCCTGGTGGCCATTGTTGTCTATTCTAGAGACATACGATGTGGCCACGCCGTGGCCACCGTATCCGCCGTATCCACTAGAGTATCCACCGTAACCACCGTAGCTACCATAGCCAGCTCCATAACCGCCATAGTTCGAGACTCCACTGTAGAGAGCTCCAGCTTGGGCTAGCCCAAAGAGGCAGACGGCGATGGCGAAAATCTTTTGGAAGAGAAAAAAACATGTAATTATATAATAAAACTGAAGAGTTTGTTTCTTTGGACAAACGCGCTAATCACTGGAAGTTCCAGTGATAATTTGATAGGATAATTTGTAAGAAAAGTCTATGTAGAATCACGCTACAATTCTTAAGAGCGGAACAGTGATCATAAAATATAATCGGTAAAATACTTTAATAAGAACAATTTTGTAAAACATTATGTTATACCTACATATAATTAATAATATATGATTTGTTATAATATAATATACTTACTTTAGCGAACATTTTGGTGGTATTTCTTCGAATGTGAAGAGTTGTATGTTTTTGCATATACCGTTCCACGCTTTTATATCAAAACCGTAGGACATAAATTTTGTTTTGAAGGCTTTCATACATTTTGTAAAAATCGGAGCGTGACGGATTTTAATGAAGTTCGCAATCAAAGGTTTTATTCACTAATGCATTGTTTAAAAAAAAATGTCTTATTAAGAACTTCACTATATTAACTTAAAGTCGATATTAGCTGTTCATAATGATTTTTATCTATGATATTATGTTGAACACTCTTGTACAAGGCTAATTCTTGATCAGCTTATCATTGATGTGAACTACAAATCATGAAGTAATTAATAGCGTTTATAAGTAATTACATGCTCTATGAATAATCAGACTAACTAAATATTTTTCGAAAATCTTAGTTCGTAACATTGGACGCGAGCCTTCGCCTACGTCCCATCCCTTCGGAAGCTGTCAAGAGTGCATACCTCTAATACACGATTTGAGTTCCTCCGCATTACTCACTCGAAAACCTTATGATTATCAGAAAACTTTTTTTTTATGTTATAGGGGGCAAACGAGCAGACGGATCACCTGATGGTAACCAACTTCTTTCGCCCATGGACACCTGCAGCTCAAGAGTCAGAAGTGCGTTTTTCTCCGGCTTCTGAGACGGAAGTACGCTCTTTTCTTGAAGGTTTGAAGGTCGTATCGGTCCGGAAATACCGCAGGCGACTATTTGTTCCACAGGTTGGTTGTGCGAGGCAAAAAGTTTTTGGAGAACCATACAGTGGTGGATTGCCAATTATCCAGGTGATGGGGATGATAGTTTTGTTGCGTTAAACGATGGCGAAATGCTACGGTATAAGTCCGAACAATTCCTCGGAGTAAGTAAAGCTACATCTCCACGCAACGCCAAGGGGTCAAGCCGAAATCTATGATTAAAGTAAATCAAAAATAAAAATGTGACAGTGCATTCAACAAAAAGTTATTTGTGGTTCTATCTGTGTGTTTACGGAATGAATTACCAGTAAAAACACGACAAGTTGTAGTTTGCCCGCCTCTAAAAATATGGTCAAGAGATATTTATAACTGTAAATTATTACTTCAATCTCATAACTTAGATCTGTAATCACTACATATTATAAATCAAAGTCCCCCGCCGAATCTCTCTGTCTGTTCGCAATAAACTCAAAAACTACTGAGCAGATTTTCATGCAGTTTTCACCATTAGATAGAGCGATTCATGAGGAAGGTTTAGGTATATAATTTGTTATGGTTTTTTGTAGATGATTGTTGAAGATGTCTCTGCTACCCGTGCGAAGCCAGGGCGGGTTGTTAGTACTGTAGTAGTATGATATGTAAATATGTATGTAATTATTACTAAGTATGTTTTATTTACTGGTTTAATCGTCTATTGGTTAGTGATCCTGATTGCTGGGCCAGAGGTCGTGATTTCGATTCTTACCCAGGACAAATAATTGTGTGTGAGCACGATCATTTGTTCTGTGTCCAGGTGTAATTTATTTATAATATATTTATTTAGTAATTTATAAGTATGTTTATCAGATGTCTGGTTACCATAGTACAGGCACTGCCTATTTTGGAATCAGACGGCCGTGTGTAAGGTGTCTCCAGTAGTTATTTATTTATCTTATTATTGTAGGTACACCTTTTAAGTAAAATACATTATAAGTAAGTATACATAAACAATACATACTTATATATTTAGGTATATCAATCGGTGGTCTTATCGCTCACGACGATTTCTTCTAGACAACCTTTGTACGGATAATATCAAATGTAATTGAGGGTAGTCTGTGGTGTACTGAAATAGGTTAATTTGGATTTTTTTTTTGTGAAATAGGGGCAAACGAGTCACTTGGTGGTAAATGACAAGGGATCCTGCAACTCAAGAGTCACAAGTGCGTTGGAAGAGGGGACGGGTGGAAGAGGGGGGGAGGGAGGGAGGGGTGGAAGAGCAGGGAGGGGTAGGGCCTTCGGTAACCTCACTCACTCGGCGAAAAGCAATGTAAACATTGCTTCACTGTTGATTTTCTGTGAGGCCGTGGTATCACTCCGGTCGAGCCGGCCCATACTTGCCGATGCATGGCTCTCCCACGATATTATAATATGCACTGATTATTATTTTTAAATACTTACTCGCACTTATGTTGAATCTATGGAGATACAACATAAGTGCGAGATGTCGCTTTGAGCGATTAGACCACCCATTGTACTGACATAATATGCACGTTTAGGTTTCTTTTAAACTGTATGTTATTAGTGTTAGGTAAACAATAAAGAATGTTAAGTATCTATCTTTCTGATACTCCACATTCCAGTACCTAGAGTGTTCATTTTTTCCGCGTTAGAGCCTCGACATCTCAAGAGGTTTGAAATGTGCTAATCATCCGTCTAACCTTTTCTCAACTAAGTTGGGGTCGGTTTTCAGTCTAACTACGGCCAAACTTCATCGCGACTGTCATCAGACCTTCACAATCCAGTACTAGGCGATATCTACGTTCTGTAATTAGAAGAGTTTCTATTTTTTTTTAAAGACAACTCCCGCATTAGGAATAACTCCTGTGTCACGTTGGACTTTACAAACAACGAGCACAAAGAACACCCAGACTCGGGTGGTAATCGAACCTACGACCTATGGCGTAGCAATTAGGCTCACTAACCACTAGGCCAACAGGCCAGTCATTTTGAGTTATCGAACTTTTTAGGGCTCTAACTACTCGTAACGAATGCCACAGATGTTCATATAGTAACTGGGACGGGTTTAACGTGCTCTTTGAGGCACGGGGGATTCTTAATGTGCTAAGAATGGTCACCCATCCTAAGACTGACCTGGCTAGTATTACTTAAACTTACAATCTGCTAATCTACTCGCTTACCACTAAGCCACGAGCCCTTTCAAAATGTGCTAATGCATTCACTAAATATCACATTAAAGTTAGCACTAGACTACCATTTGGATGCGAAGATCCAAATATTAACATCTACCTACAACTTCGAATTTCTTAAAACCACAGAAACACAGCCCAACATAGTTGGATGTTTCACATGGTTACATTCCTTATATAAACTATACATCATAATAAACAAAGTTATCCCACCTAAACCTTGCAATAGTGATATTAAGGAGAGTGTTGTGACTGAAAGACCTTAGGAAAAATACGTGATTACCACCTAGTTTTCCTCCGCAAACAATACAAGCAAATCAAAGTAAATCTAAATAAAACAGGGCCCAGTATAATTATAAATTCCGCGTCACTCGGCAACGGTGGAACAATGAAGTTAATCCATCAGGCAAGTCCTCGGGCGTGGGTAGAGATAAGAAGAGGGCCGAAGCCCGCACCCCGACTGTCTTGGGCACCTACCCCGGGTTTAGAATAAATAATGATAACAGAAAGGTAACTGGAAATAGTTTCTACCTACTTGTCTTCATTGTATTGAATATAGAAAATTTCCTTATTAAAAAGGTAAATTTTTCGCTTGTGTTTTCATACAAAGAAATTGTTAAAAAGGGTAACAATACACGCCATTTATGCATTAGCAACACTATTGCTGTGACGATATTTACCAGTAACAAGAAACAGAACTACGCTGTAAGTGCCGTTTTTATACTGTGGCCTCCTATATATAAGGTGAAAATTATTTGTCAGTCAGACGGTTCTAATTTGAACAGATATCTACTGTGCCCTGCATGTTTTTAAACTAAAACAGGTTAATACGTGTGCATTGGACTAAATGTTATTTTGATAATTCACTTTCAACATCATGTCACTTATTTATCTACTTAATTATGTCATGGACATAAGACGTCCACTGCTAAACACTGCTTAACAATAATCTAATAAAATTTTAACAATGATCTTGCTTAACACATTTACGTTCAAGAAGTATAACCCTAAAATTTCTAATTAGTTTAGGGATGCCTTAACTGACTAGAAATGAAGGTTTTAATTGTCTTAGTTATTGTACATAGTAATGGAGCACTGACAATTTTACAATAATCCCAAAAATGGATTTTATTGTTACTAAACCAAACAATTCTTACCTCTTTGCATCCACAACGTATTAGGTCCAAAACCAGTCCAATAACCGTCCCCTCTCTCTCTTAATCTCTAAACATTGACCAGTCCTTAAGGCCACCCTTCTCAGCTAGTGACGTCCACCTGGGCCTGTCATATGAATATTAATTCGACCATATCTTGACCCCTGTCCGACAGTAAGAAACCTTGACGTATGAATATCTCAAGTAAGTAATAGATGAGGTAATGTTTTTGCTTTATGATTAATTGAACGCCTTATTGTGCAGTGTTTATAGCTGAATTCTAAATGAAAAAAAAAGGATAATTTGTACTATAAATAAAATTTTCTGTTATAGCAGGAAGGTAATTTAAGCAGTTATCAAGCCTAAAATTGGCCTCTCACGCGAGTGGTTTGAGTTTGATCCCAGTACACGCTGAAGTCTGTCAACCCAAATCAGGCCCGTATAGTTTACTATGGACAAATCCAATATCGAACATCTAAAGCAAGACACTATTTCATTTGTTACTTAATTCTTAATTAGTAAATACCCTTTACTTTCTTGTATGTTTTTGTGTAGTTAAGTGGTAATATATAATAAACTCTAAAAGTGGTCTTCGTGTATTCTTGATCGAAGCAAATCGTGATGTAATATAATATATAGGTTTGAATATCACGTCATTGTTTCTATATTAGGCTTATGAAACAGATAACTACATTATACGAAACGTCTCCCTAAAATCGTAGGCAAGCACAAATATTGTTTTAATTGATCAGCCCCTTGTTAGGGACGTGGTCAAGATTTAGATATTGAAGGGCGTTTTCTTAGGATGATCTGTATTGAAGTATCGAAAATTAATAATGAAAAACATGTTTTGTTTGCGTTTATAGGATTTTTTATGTGCGATCGGCTATTCTAGTCATGATCAGATTGTCTTATGAAATTTAAGCATTTTTAATAGGTGATTCATTGACCACTCTCTATCTTTTAGAGAGTAGCTATTTTCTAGTCTCTCTGATCTAATTTTAGTATTTACCAGCGTTTCAGCCTCGTGTCATTATCTTAATTTTTCTGCAGATTCCTTGCTAGTTCATTTGCATGGTACTTGAGCTTTGTTCATATACATTTTGCTGTATTTTATCACTTCTTCTTTAACAGTTTGTTTATTCTTAGGATTTTTTTAAGATTTTGGAACACTGTCACTTCATTATCACTAAGGTATCATACAAGCTTACATTATAAGTTCAATGGAGATCCTTACTACACAAAATTTGGTGTAACTAAAAAAGTAGTAGAAGATTATAGTTCTTATGAAAATTTTATGCGGTAAAAATCAACATATAACTCCCTAAAATTGTTGGTAAACTTGGTCACTTTGAACTCTGCACTAAGAAGAGTTTAAGGTGACTCAGTATTTTTTTTATTAAATGATATCTATCCAAGCAAAATTGCTACACTACTGCTGGCAAATATAGGCCCACGACTAATACAGATTACTTGGCCTGCCTAAGAAGACCAGTCAGGCAACTTAGGGTCAACTGAGATTAAGCGGCAAAATGCGCGAGTACTTTTAAAATGTGAGTAAAATATTTACTTCATTCAACTGAAACAGAGCTGAAAGTCGTTTGCTGAAAGTATAATTTAGTCCAGCGGACAACGGCGGTAGAGGTGAGTGGTGGCAAAGAACATGCTCGAGCATGGTGGAGCATCTATGCGCCCTCTCTCAGTTGACCATAAATATATTTTAAAAGTTACCGCCATTAGTACACACGGGTAACTTTTGTCACCATCATTATTTTGTCACTGGTGTAGGATATGTTGGTAGACGAATGAAAACATTATTAAGTAATTAAGTCATTTATTAAAAAAATTAAGAAGTCGTTAAATACTGTGCAAGACAGGTAACAAATGTCACCTGAGAGAATCGATGTAATTAATTAAAATATTGATAATAAATCAAATCGAAGAAAAAGCGACTGACAAATAGCGAAGAAAATGGTAGTGAACTGCTTTGGTTTTGCCTTTTTATATATTCGATAGCCAATTTATATATTATTAAAAATTAATAAATACTTGAACGTCAGTAAATCACAAAATGTCACTAAATCTCGTGTTGTTACTGTCAATTAAAGATATTTTATAATTGGTATCGTTAATTAGAAGATAATATACAATACTGATTGTATATTTATGGACAGTGCAAACGCAAATTATTATCCAACAAAATTAAATTGTCCTAAATTAACCGCAGACTTATCGTCAGATTGCCGATGCGTTCTATTCCGTAACTACTCTCGGTCAAGAGTGCTTTTAATTAGTGAGAAATCTTAATTGGCAGTGCCAGTTTCAAACGGGCTCCGACAGTCAAGTGTGATTTTATATTAACGTGAAATGAGTTTTCGTACCATAAAACAACGAATTCATCTGCATGGGCTGGACATTTCTGCATAAGATTATTGACGATCTAACGTTGTATAACATTAATAGGGACACGATCATAATATAAGTGTCAAAGAAAATCTGGAATTTTCTTTTACGGGAATAAAAACGGGGCTGTTGGTCTATGCTGATGAACACGATTATTTATTCTGTGGCTGGGTGTAATTTATTTATGTTAAGTGTATGTATTTATTAATGTATAAGTATGTTTATCATCAGTCTAGTTAACATAGTACAGGCTCTGCCTAGTTTAGAATCAGACGGTCGTGTGTGAGGTGTCTCAAGTTATTATTATTAATGTTATTTTATATACAATTTATTTGGCATACAAGTATGCGATCTGCTTGATGGCGAGTGTCCCCGTAACACCAGTGTGTCTCGCATGTTGTCACCTCCTTTTGTCTTCAAACTGATGAGGTCTGTGATGTGTGATCTGCTGAAGGTGGACGGGTGCTTCCTATAATATCACTATAAATAAAACAAAATCCCCCACCGTGTCTGTCTGTCTATCTTTCATGCGGTTTTAACCAATTAGACAGAGTGATTCATGAGGAAGATATGTATAATTTGTTGACGTTTTGTGTAAATTGGTTGAAATATGATGATGATTGTTGAAGATGTCTCTACTACTCGTGCGAAGCCGAGGCGGGTTGCTAGTATAATATACTTAATAGAAATTATGAAAAGTAGCCTGCATAATTTGCCTAGAATTAGGCTACATAGTAGCTAAACTTCATTAATTTATTCAGAGGTTATGTCGAGCTATTCTAAGATTTAAGAAAGGGACAAAATATTAATTCGAATATACACATATCCATAAATGGGCACATTGAATGCTTACATTCAAATCACGAGCGATGCCAACTAATACCGGCCTCCAACAATAGCCATTCGAAATTCGAAATGTATGTCGCAATACCATCTAGTTCCGGTCGAGTTTGAATATCCGTCCAAGTTGGACTTCCGCCGGAAACGGCCGCACCCAACATGGCGGACGTCTTTATCTGAAGAATTAACTTGTGATAGTTATTCAAATGCGTTCGGTCAAGGAAAGGGTGGGCTGTGATAAGGTGACCTACCTCGCCTGTTTGAATAGTAATTTTGGGTTTATACCTCGTGTATTATGTGTTAATCTGTAATAGCTAAGCGCGAGTTGTGTCCAACAATGTTTATGTTGGACAAACATAAATCCGTTAAAAAAAGAAGAAAGATAGATTAGATTAGAATAATTAGTTTAAACTAGAAATATATCATTGTATAGTTAAAGTGAGAACAATTACGTAAAATGAAGATTCAGAGAAACTAAAAGTAAAATACATCTTTTACAACACAAACTATTAAGTTGTGGAATGCATAGGAATGAAGAAGTCATATCACAGGTAGGGCTTTCATCCAGTGAATAGGCTCTGCAAAGCCCGAGTGTTACAGCTGATTTTGTAAAGCCCCAGCCCACTAAGTCCTGGCAAGAGTCGATGGTAAACAACTAGGCCCTGTGTACCCCACGGGTACTAATACGCATACAAAGCGTAATCTAATCTATACTTATAATAAATCTGTAGCGGGATGAATTTTGTACATTGAATATATTTAAAAAAAATCGACTGAGGGGTATTAAGATATCGATACTGATGCCGAATATGCGATTCAAACAATTTTTGTCTGTCTGCCTGTCTGTCTGTCTTTCTGTCTGTCTGTTTGTATGTTCACGATAAACTCAGAAGTTACTGAAGGAATATGCTTGAAACTTAGTATGATAATAGTTTGAGTGCCTGCGCCGGTTATAGGGTACTTTTTATCCCGGGTTAAACTTTGGTTCCCACAGGAAAATCAATGAAAGCTGTAATAACATTGTAACGTTGGTAGAATGTATATACTTATTTCGAATAAAATTACACCGAGCGTTTAGCTTATCTGGTGTAGAGTACGAATTCTAGTAGGTTGGGCGCCGGACCGAATCCCTCTTTAACACCCTTTTCTTTTTTTTCACTTTTTTTTAAATATATAAACTAATTTACTTTTTTAATTAGGTATCGTTTTTAACCAGCGAAAAAAAGGAGGTTCTCAATTCGACCGTTTTTATACATATTCTTTTTTTATGTATGTTTAGCCCTCTCCGTTATTTATGAACTGATTTTGATTATTCTTTTTTGTTAGATAGGGTATCTCAAGGGTGATCCCATGTCAAGGAAGTCAGGATTTGATGATGGAGTTCTGAAAAAATTGAGAGAAACCCTCGAAAATTGTAAAAACGAATAGTGTTTCTGTTTACTTTTCATTACTTTATCAGGTATTTGCGATTAGAAATTATCACATCATGTAGCCGAGCTGATGATGAAAAAAATTTTATAAATAATAACCTTTTTAACAAAAAATTAAACCGAAGAAAAAAACTAAAAAACCTTTAAATAAGCTTAACACTTAAGACTTAAAAGGTTTATTTATTTTTTGCTACTTATATATTCCTGAATACATACATATTATAAATAAATTACACCCAGACAGAGAATAATTCGTCCTGGGTGGAAATCGAACCCACGACCTCTGGCTCAGCAGTCAGGGTCACTAACCACTTGACCATCAGGCCAGTCCAGTAAATATACATATATTTATAAATAGAGTTATAGAAAAAGAAGATCCAAACTTTTAAACTTTTGCATTCCATGTTGATTGCGTGATCGCGTTGATTCCCGTCAACATGATTATATTAGAATAGAATAGAATTTTTATTTAAAGCTTCTATGACTTAGTTATTAGTTTAACTTAACTTTTTCTTCGTATTACAGTTTTTTACTATATTAAATGTATGGCAGATACTATCGCCAAAAAATTTCATCTAAGCTGAAATATTGACATGAAACCGGTGAAGTTTTTTTTACACTTTCAGACTATTTATTTTCCGTTTGGTTATAGTAGTGTAAAATCGTATGTTTCACCGTGACTAAACAAGGCTCAGAAGCAAACATTTATCTGTTAGGTATACCGAGGGGGCCCATATTTTCTAGGAAGCGGCACTGACTGACTGACTACAGTAAGAGTCTCCCAATTGGTCGGACGAATCGAGATGTTAGGTCGTCACAGTTGTTTTATGACGATTTTCTGCGAGGAGAACATCTCGCGGAAGGAGGAGGTGACGGTGTGGATTCGGTAGAAAAACTTCCAGGTGGAACCTTTTCACTCGCTCGACGCGTTCACGCACTCGAGTAATATTACCACGGCTAAATTATGCCGTTATTTCACGTGTAAGCAACCAAAACAACCTTTTTTGTACACTCCAGGTTGTTTCACCGCCAATACAGTATAATAATGCCTGAAGAAAGAGGTACTATGCAATAAGCGACAAGTTTTTCCGAAAAAAAGCGAACGAAGTCGCGGGCACAGCTAGTATTAAATAAAATGGGAAATTATAGCAATATAAATACAATAAAAAACGATATTTAAAAAATACAGGCTATGTTAAACCCTTTCCAGTAACACCCTAGCGACCCCTGATGGTAACAATTATGCAATAATGAGGCTAATTGCTTTGTCAACCATAGTGACGCAAATTTAATTTAACAAACAACATTTCATAATTAAAATGCTGTATGTTCAAATAAATTGTTCAACTATTAATAGTAGTAGATAAATCACACGTTGTTACACTATGCTTCACCTGGTTTCAAAGTTTTTTAGATATTAAGTAGAAATTCCTTTTGTTAAATTGACCACGTTAATGTCAGTCAAATAAAAATATTATTAAAATTAAGAACGTTAATTAGTCGGTTGTGTATTTAAGAAATTATACTAGTAATCTTTGATTTCAATTACAATATTTGACCGGAATTTTTGTTAAGCAATTTGTAATTGTAACTGCTAAATAAAATGGAGTATTAAAATAATTACAATTATGATTAAATTTAAAAATATAACAACTAAATGTTTTCTGATACTAAGAATACTTTCTAAGAGCCAGATTGTTTAAAGCATAAACATATTATGGTTTAAAGACCCCATATTGATACCGACACAGGTTTTGCAGAACTATGTGTGTCTAGAAATCCCTTAATTTTATCAATAATCTATATACAGTGTTCACTATTTATAATCTTTAACAGGAAGCGAGTAACCAGTTTTCTGTCGTTTCTGAAAAAAGCTTCATTTTGAGTTGATACACTCTTGTAATAGCAGTGCGATATGTTAATAAACCCTCTACAATTAGAAATGATCTTTAATTACTCTCTAAGAAGATCGACAATGGCTTATAACACGTTGTCCATATCTCAAATGGGGTATTTACACATTTAAACATTAATATTAAACAACTTGACTGTCCAACACTTTCTCGTACAAATCCAACAGATATTTCAAACGTAAGTTTACGCAAGGTGAACTGAGGGTTGTATATAATTGTGAAGGGTGGCAGGGGGTGGTCAGTGTTTGTGATTTGTAAATGGGCTCAGACCTTAGCCCTTTCTAGAGACGAGGATATATCACGTAGGCGGCGATAACTTTGTTTAGGGATTTGTATAGAGATGATAATTGCACTAATCAGGATAGCCTTTGTAAATACTTATGATTTTCTGTTTATTTTTTTATTCCGTTTGTTACTTTTTAAATCTAGAGATGTGTTGAAATATAATGTTCCACCTTCTCTATATCCTCTCATTTCACAACAGATAAACCTTGTACTACGTGATTTAACGTACTTTCATTGACTGCCTTATGGTTTGGATATACGGCCGCATATCAAAGGATGAATCACTGTTGGTGATACCTTCACCCGTCTTTCCTCCGTCTGAATGTCCACTTTACAGGATATGTTTGAGTGACATTCCTCATATTTCATACATCTAAAAATATGAAGGGATTTGTATTAAACACCCTCATTTGCTCGCTTGGCCATTTCAGAGAAAATTTGATGCATTATCATGTAGAGATTTGATCTCAATCCCATAGTGATTTTTAATTAAAATTTTCTTTAGGGCAAACTTCGTGTCATATTACAGGACATGGGCCCACCAGTATGGTAATAGGATAAACACATTCATAATTTATTATTTATTTATGACTCTCTTGTCACACAAAAGTAATACAGGTACACTTCTACCTACTCGAGGTATATCAAACAGAATACTCCCGTACAATTGTCTGCCGAGATATCTTAAGGGCACAAAGGTTCCCGCAAATTGCCGAAGTAAGTGTAACGTCCGAACTGAAATACATTATCTGGACTGGATGGGCTGCGATCGGTAGATTTATTGTTTCGGACTGTACTACTCGTCCTATTTCCTTGGGATATAAACGATTGTTTTGCCCTTAATTTTCCTCTGGATTGGATAGGTGCCAATAGTGGGTGGTATGGGTAAGCAAAACAGTAATTATAGGTGACAGGACAAATGGTGGAACTATTCACAGTCTAGTACAAAACAAAATTGAGGAAACTATACTATATGGAGATAAGAATTTTTATTATGTTTTGATACGAATTGGATTTTATTTCTGACTAGCTGACCCGACAGACGTTGTACTGTCTCAAACGACTGACAGTTATGTATGTCAAAAGCGCTATGGTAAACGTTGTCCTGCCGGAACAGGCCGCAGCGCCATCTACCGGGTAAAATTGTAAATCTAAACCATTCTCGAATCTACCTATAGACACACAAAAAAAATCATTAAAATCTTTCGATTCGTTAAGGAGGAGTTCAGTAACATACACACGCACAAAAGAAAAATATATATAAAGATATTCAAAATTAATATCCAGCGTCTACATAGTCTTTGATCATTATTCTTAGAGTAATATTTTTAAAAGTTAATCTAATATCAGTTTAATGTTCATCACACTTGCACTGTTTCTCACAGGCGCCCGTGTCGGACATTTAGCATTAAATATATGTTTTACCACCTTATAAAGATTGCGTCTGAGATCCGCGCCCGGGGCATGCCGCACGAAGCACTTGTATCGCCTACGACAGTTCTTACCACCTTTGTAGTCTGGGAGCCTGGCGTTTATTACATTCAAGTCTAGAAAACTTTAGTAATAAAATAAAAAAGTAAGTAATTAAATTAAAGAGATTTTAATTAAGGAATGTAATCATGAGTCGTGCAAAATATATAGAAAAGTACATATTTAAATGGTCATAATATTGCTGGCATGTGATAACTTGTGAATTAAGTTAAGAAATATCGTTTTAAAACTACATAAAAAAATATATGACCTCTTTTGTTAAATATAAAAATACGTTTACTTTGAGACTTATTATTATTAACTTTTGGGTTAATAATAATAAGTCTCAAAGTAAAGGTAAAGTCTGGAATTTTATGGATAGTATATATAGTAGTAGCCTATATTTAACTTACACCTGTGATGGTCTCCCGGTTCAGTATAAAGCCTTTCTGATCTACCCATTACCAAAATATCAATATACAAATACAATACTATATAAGAATGTTTAAAATCATTCAAAAGTAGACCAGTATTGACTAATTTTTAATTTATGTACTTTTTATATTCTTTGCGAGTAAAACAGAAGTTCAACTTTCTCTCGTAGTCGTCTTGTCATGTTTTTATAAATTATAGCCGTCAATCCTGGTGTACAGTCACAGTAGTGGGAATCTGCTTGCTTAAACACATCCTCATTCCCGTCATCAAAAAAAAAATTATCAGGTTACACATTGACATCTCCCGCACTATAAAGTTAGATACACACACGTTGCAATGTATCAGTGTGCGCTCGCTCGCGGCCCCCATGTGTGCCATGACGGAGCGGCGTGACTCGCGCCAGGAATGTTTATTGGTGCATCCAGGGCTTGCAGGACACTATTATTTATCGGTGAAAATAGGACGTCTATTATGTCTTTCAAGTTCTTTGAGAATGAAACTAAAAAAGAAAGTAAAGAAGAAAAAAGTATATTTAAAATTGCTTACTTTAGCCCCAATCGATATATTAAAGATAGGAGTAATCATTAAAAAAACCTGTCAGACGTAGGACTGCACGTCAGAAGTGAAAACATAACTGACATATGTCACCTGAGCGTGACAGTCACGCGAGTTCGCTTTTTCCCCGTTCTAAAAGTGCCCAACGTACCTAAAGAAGTTTTCACTTCAAAAATTCAAAATGGAGTAGATATACTCGGTACGACATCCTAGTAAAGTATAAGTAAATATATCATCAATTATTTTATGTAAAAAAGAATAGCAACTCTATTTGTATAAAAATAATAACAAGAATTGCCTGTGTCACAATTTAAATAAGAACTTTTTTTTTATGGTATAAGGGACAAACAAGCAGACGGGTCACCTGATAGTTAATGACTACCGCCGCCCATGGGCACAAGTAACTCAAGAGTCACAAGTGCGTTGCCGCCCTTAAAGTTGGAGTAGGAGAAGAGAGGGAGGGGGGGAAGAGTGGGAAGAGGGGAGAGGGAAGGGTTAGGGCCTCTGGTAGTTTTTCTTGTGACAACTTTTCTTGTGACAATTTTTCTGTCCGCAGCTTCAACAAAATAGTATTTTTTTCCGGATTACTCTTACGTCTACTTCCATTCATTACAACCACCAGTGGTATTGCCTTAACTTTGTGTCCTACACGAAAAAACCTGACATGATGATTACAATATTTATAAACTACTTATTTAATATTAATAAAAAGGACGAGATTCAACAAGTATCGTTAAAAAACTATCCAGAGCTAAATATAACCTTTATTATCCAAACTAATAAAATAATAATTCATAAATGAGTACCATAAACTCGTAAATAGAGGATAAAGTTTATATGCAATCACGATGGTCATAAGCCGTCCACGGGTGGTCTGACCTTGGGTATTACACGAGAAATCCTTAGTCGTTTTCTGTACCCCTGTATGAAAATATTCATGATGATGAGTTGAGTAGCAAAAGCGTGAAAGCGAAACAAACAAACAAACAAACAAACACATTCGCATTTTATGATATTAAAGATTAGGAATAATTTGGGTATATCTAGCTTCAACCTATTTCTATTTAAAATGTCATTGACTATTTACCTATTTCTTATATAGGGTTCTTATAAGTATTTTACGTTAGAACTTTTTATAACGTTCTCAATTATATATATGTGTATGTATAAGTGTATGTATATGTGTATGTGTATGTATATGTATATGTGCACATTCTTCTCTCTTACTTTATCTCCATGGTTTCAAACATTGTTAAACAACAATCACTTTTACAAACATACTTGAACACATTACGGACGGATTTATGACTCCCATAACACAGGATATTCCTAGCATGGGAGTCATTGGTCAATCAATATTGTGTACGTGTTGTTTTTAAGTGCATTAATTAATGTGACAACTATATGCATGTTTAAAGGAAAAATAAAGTTATTATTGTTATATTATATAGAGTGAATATAGTTAGACCATTACGACAAAACGGCAAATTCAATATGAAACACTTTAAAATCTTCTTTAAACACAAGAAAAAAACTGTCAGTGGTAGAACTGAACGTCAGAAGTGAAAACATAACTTATACAATTTATACATCATACACACATCTGTATATATTATTATGTATCTGAGTGTGACGGTCACGCGAGTTCAGTGCTTTCTTCCGTATGAAAAGTGCCCAAAAGCCTAAAGAATATTTCACTTCAAAAAAGATGTTACTATATATACCTACATTTAAGACAAAGCGCCATTCTAATTACGATAGTATAAGATGTCTCACATAAGAGATGAGATGTGATGAGATGCTATGGATAGTTAGTTTATCTATTTTTTTATATGAGTTTATATGATTTTTTTTTGCCAGTATTCTTCTCATAAGGCTCTACGCATTTTAGAAACTGGAAGTTATAGATCGACACAAGCAGGCAGTAGATTTTGGTGTATTCACCTAATTTACCTCGCACAATCCAGCACATGCCGTGGCGTCTGTTTGTGCCGATCTATGATTTTAACTCTAGCTTCAATTTAACGTTCATAAATGTCACTTAGTGTCTTAATTGAATAAATGATTTTGAATTTGAATTTGAATATCTCCATATAACGAAATATTTTTAATCTATTGATGTTCCTAACCCTTGCTCACATCCCTGAAGTTTAACACTTTAATGCCCAGTACACACAATCAGATATTTGTTTTAAATTATGGTAATAAAATGTCGGTGAAAGTCACGAGCGCTTGAGTTGAACGCGCGTGCGCAGGAAGACGGGGATGAGCGAATTGGATCGGTATCCCCATCAGGATAGGAATTAAACGTGATTCAAATTTGTTAGTGAGAGGTCAAATAAATATAGTGGTGTTTTAGCTAAAATGTGTGTGTTCTTTGTTGTTCGCATTAAAAGGTTAAGTCTGGCTTTCTTTTAAAAGATGATGTATCCATTGCGAGCATCTTTTTTTTCTTAAGGCAAGGGCAGCATTGAATACGATAAATTAGTTATTGAAGAAAAAAGTAATAAAACATTTATCTTTTACTAGCAGCGCATCGCGGTTTCACCCGCGTAAGTCCCGATCTCGTGGGAATATCGGCATAAAAAGTAGCCTATATGTTAATCCAGGTTCAATTCTCCAGCTATCTACATACCAAGTTTCATCGCAATCGGTTCAGTGTTTTTTGCGTGAAAGAGTTACAAACATCCATCCATCCATCCATCTACCCATCCATCCATCCATCGAAACTTTCACATTTATAATATTAGTAGGAGACATATTTATCTATCAGTGCCACAACACAAATATTAATATAAAAACTCTACTGTTATAAATAGCTACCAATGAACTATTTGTAACATTACGTGGGAGAGCCATGCTTCGGCACGTATAGGCCGGCTCGACTCCGCTCGATACCTCGGCCTCACAGAAAGCCGGCAGTGAAGATTGCTTCACGCGTAACGCGGCGAAATGCAATGCAAGCATTGGCTTGCATTGCATTTCGCCGCGTGAGTGAATTTACCGGAGGCCCTAATCTCTCCCCTATTCCCGTCCTTTCCCTCTCCCCCCCTCTTCCCCTACTCAAACCTTAAAGGGCGGTAACGCACTTGTGACTCTTGAGTTACAGGTGCCCATGGGCGGCGGTAGTCATTTACCATCAGGTGACCCGTCTGCTCGTTTGCCCCCTATACTATAAAATAAAAATTTGATGTCAAGTACACGCTTTTTACAATCAAATTCATTATTTTATTAATTCTTATTTTAAACTTACCTATTAGGTTTTTTAATATAATGAATCAGTGGCCTTTATATTGCTATAGAATAAACTCTTCGTACGGTTTGCTATTAAAGAGTGTTTTTTAAACCCTAAATTATTTTATTATTGAAGTGAAACTTCGTTACAATCGTTGTGATTTGAAATTTGATAAAACGGAAGCATCACGATAAAGTTCCTACGATAAAGTTTCTATAATCTTTGTCTTTGCGCCTGCGTACTATATGTCAATGTCAACGTGATTTGTGTTGATTTTACTTCTTATTATTTCTCATTCTCTCGGAAGCTATTTTTCTGAAGTTTCACTTCTGCCGTGTGTGAATTGCACACACACACACACACTTTTTTAAATTATGTATTGTCATCGGACCTTGATATTTGGGTAAATTTTCAAGTTTATCGGACGTCTTGAAGTTGGTGAAAACTACAGTCAAAGATGCCGTTACGTAGATAGATAGATACATGTCAAACTAATATAAAGCGTCTAAAAACCCTTTCCGGAAGGGTAGGGTAGCTGGGACAGATTAGATGCGGAAGGGGAAGAACCGGGTGCATTGAGAGAAGCCTATGCCCAGCAGTGGACTGCAATAGGTCGATTGATTAATTGATTGAAGTGTTTTACCGGTCGGTTTTTTATCAACTTCAACACCATATATTATCCGTACATTTAATAAATTTTTTACCGTACAGAATTACCCTCGGGTAGGTACTAACTCAAAAAAGAAATAGTTATGTTGGACTAGAACCGACTAAAACCAAACGGTGTTCCATCGTGGGGCCTATGGCAGTGGACTAGGTAAACCAATGGAGCGTAGTTCTAAACATAGTAGGTGTAAAACTATAAATATCAGATGTCTCAAAAACTCCCAAAGTCATGTGCAGAAATTAAATGATTACTACGTAGAGAGTAACAGTGACAATGTGTCTTTGGAAGCCCACCATTGGTGTATTCTAGAACTGAAAAAGATAAAAATATCAAACGAATTTGAAAATTTAGATTCCGATAGTTCATATTAAATATCATATTAGATTTAACGGTTTTATTACCTTGATTAGATTGTATGATTAAATTGCCATTTATTATTCTGACACATATGCAAGTTAATAAAACAAAAGCCTCATTCCACAAGTACAAAATCAAAAATGGCTGGAAAGTAAAGTTCATTGTAGACATTTTAGATTTTGTACTTATTCAACGAAGCTTTATTCACATGTACTTTTGAATTGAACTCTAATCAAATAGCTTAATGGTGAATAATTGTAATGGTGTGAATAATGTATGGATAAAATGTAAAGAGTTGGCTTAGAAATGTATTCAAATGCTCCTTCGTACCCGTTATTGCAGGGTAAAGGTCCTTTAGGGGAAATCATTGCGCAGATCTCTATTTACGAGTTTTATTGAATAAGCCTTTTAACTATCGGCGAAGAGGAACATCGATAGATTTGCCATTCGTTTAGTGGATATTTTCTTCACACTTTACGCACCATTAAAGTAGCAAAAAAGGATAAAACCTGGGATAAACAATATTACCTTGAACTAAGACAGCTTGTAACTCATTACCATAGTTAAACATAGAAATGTAAATAAATTCGTTAATAAAAGTGTAATAAATAATAAAATATCGGAATAAAATAGCCTATGTGTTAATCCAGGTCTCCAGCTTTCTACATTACGAGTACAAGTTTCATTGCAATCGGTTCTGTAGTTTTTGCGTGAAAGCGTAACAAACATTCATACATACTCACAAACTTTCACGTTTATAGTATTAGTAGGATTTATTGTCAAGTTCTTATAAACAACTAGCAGCGCCCCGCGGTTTTACCCGCTTAAGTCCCGGTACCGTGGGAATATCGGTATAAAAAGTAGCCTATGTGTTAATCTAGGTCTCTACCTATCTACATACCAAGTTTCAATCGGATAAGTCGTTTTTGCGTGAAAGAGTAACAAACATCCATACATCCACATATCCATACATCCTCACCTATTTTCACGTTTATAATATTAGTAGGATATTGTGCATTTCCACACTAAGCATGTCTGTCCTGTCAGTGCCTGATATGCTTAAAAATGTCGACATACTTTAATTTTGGCTTAAAAATAAATAAAGTTCACGACATTAACATTGCTATTATAATTTAATACACATGGCAATGGATAGAGAAACTCGCAGAACTGGTAACCCTAAAGTTGTTTTATTTGTAATCTGGAATAGAAAATTCTTTATTGTACACCATATAAAAGAACAATGGATCTTATGTTTCAATATTAGGTTAATCTTCTATTCTTTTCAGGCGACTTTAGTCAGTCAACGTATCATTGAATAGTTTATTATTACGAGTATTATAGAATCGATAACGGCTTCCTATGTGACGGGCCGAGTGGCTGTTAACTAAAATGATAAACCTATATATGGGTATTTACGGGTTGAAGTTACAATTAGCCTATTATAGTCCACTGCTAGACATAGACCTCTCCCAAGGTGCATCACAGCACAAATAATAATGTATTTAAAGACAACAACAAATCAAAACATGATTCACACGTGACTAGTATTCTTTTGAACCTCTGCATGCCAGAGCCTGTACTATGGTAACCAGACTGCTGATATACATACGTTATAGCTAAATCACACCCAAACACAGAACAAATTATCGTGCTCATGACACAATTATTTGTTCTGGGTGAGAATCGAACTCATGACCTCTGGCTTAGCAGTCAGGATCACTAAGCACTAAAAGAAAAGACCCGTCACTTAAAAGGTTCAAACCCGCAACTACTCGATCTCAAGTCCAACGCCTTATCCATTACGTTATCGCCGCCCGCTTAAAAAAACTCGCTGGCCTACTGTACATTGGCAATCTTCACATACATTCGAAAACATTATGGAAATCTCTTCAAGGGAAAAAATATTGACATCTCCAATACTATAAATATCATTTTAAAACTGGCTTAACGTGTGGAAACCCCCACGGGTCGTCACCCCACCCGGGCTAAGCGGTAGAGTGGTGTGTCGGACTCGAACCGACTAAAACCACACGGTGTTCCGTCACAGTCCATATTACCAGGGCCTCAGGTGTACCTTTTCCCCTAGACTATACTGTTCCTCCTCTGCTGGGCAAAGGCCTCCCCCAAATCCTTCACAACATTGATATTGGATGTAAATGTTTACTTAAATAAACTTTTAACAAATCAAATACAAATCACATGAAACGTCCTCACACTAATAACATATAAACAGATATTAAGATGAGATACAATGCAGTGTACACTGACGCATACTTGGCGCGGTCTGAGCGGGAAATGCGCAGTGAGAGATAAGCCGATCCAAACGGACTTTGTGATGTCTACTGTCCGCGCGTCTCCGTTGTGAGGCGGATTTGTGTGGACATGACGCTTCATGTAAGTCATGAGTATTTAGATTGCTGCCTATTGATCAAATCATATCTATCAGGAGCTGACTGATTGATGACTTTATTTCGGAATGTCTCTTTCGAAGTTGTTCGAATACTTTTACATTCTATGTGAGAGAACCAATATAGAAAATCAAAATCAATATAAGTATTATTGACTGGCCTGTTGGTATAATGGTTAGTGCTCCTAATTGCTGAGCGAGAAATCGTGGGTTCGATTCTCAACCAGGAAAAATAATCGTGTGATGAGCATGTTCATTAGTCATGTGTCTGGGTGTAATATATCTATAATATGTATGTATTTAGAAATATATAAGTATGTATATCTGCAATATAGTTACCATAGTACAAGCTTTACCTAGTTTGGGATCAGACGACCGTGAGTAAAAATATTAATTTATCGCAAACTAATTATTAGATTTAGCTCGGTTCATATTAAATTTATTTTTAAATTCGTCTTGCCCCAGATATTTCTTTGTTAAAAGATATTTCGAGGTTTTTAGCTAGATTACTATTCCCCGTAATTAGATTCAAGCAAGTGAAGATATTGATTCTCAGTTTCATGATTAGGAAACTGTTGTTCACGCCACTACTAAGTTAGTATGTATATGTATGAATTGTTGTACATTTTATAATAATCTTTAATTATGATAAGATTTCTTTCGTAAACTACACCCGTATATATCTATGAACAAGGTATAATTGAAGAGAAAAGCTGTTTTTTTAGTATGTTAGTGGTAAACAGTTATTCAGTTATCGATTTCGACTCTGTATATCAACGGTGTCATTCTCGTGTTGACTTACTAAAGTGGTATGAAAAGTAAGGACATACGTTTATTTTTGTTCTAGAAAAAATACAGGACCTAATAGTTATAGACAACGTTATCCACACTAATCAAACGTCCACCTACAAGCGAATCAGAGCAGCCCAGAGCCGCATTGTTGCACTGATTTAGAACGGCAGACATCTCCAAACTAACTCGACTCTCACGTATTAATATATTCTATTCGATTCGATAATTCGCTAGACACCTACTCGTGTATCGATTAGAGAGCGATTACCGAGTTTCCGTTGTATATCTCGAAGTCGAATTAGTTTTGTTTTCGATGCGTGAGTTTCGTAGTTTGGGCTTAGAAATTGTGAGCCGATACTTAGAAAATTGTTGTTAAATAGCGTATCAGTACTTTTGCTACTATCGCTGCAGAAACGTTAATTCTCAGTTCATATTTCTAATAGGAATTAAAGGAAATAAAGTTAAATTATTTTAAGTTTTTTAACACGCTTTTATTAAATTTACTTGTAACTAAGTAAACACATCTTGGAAGTGAACTGAAACTTTGTATGCATATGTAGTTTGGATGGGAATACTATAATTTGGCGTCTTGGAGCTGATCTATGACGGATTAGTGGATGGCGGAACTCTTCACAGACTACTAGGAGACGCCTCGAGTTTGGGTTCATATGATTTGTTTTAACGAGTCCAACAGATTGAGCTTGGTAACGATAGTCTGATGGTAAAGCCAGAAGATGGATAGTGGAATCTTTTTTACTTTTTAATCATATGACCCTTATTATATAGCACTTAAGTTACAGATTGCATATACCTATGGGTGTAATATTCTGCTGGCTGGTAGCTTACTTCGTGTAAGTCACTCAGACAACATAATCTATTGCTGGTTTGAAGAGACTCAGACCCATTTTGAGTCAGGTTGGTTTTACTTTTATTAAAAAAAAAATGTTGGTTTTTTGACATACCACGTTATTCAGCTTAGCTTAGAAGAAAGTAAACTGATGAAACAAAGCACTATAAATACAAAAAGAACTGTTTCTTTTCTTATTAACATTACATAACATCGTTATTGTTTTGTTATAATTTAATAAGTTAATATTCGTATGCCTACTATAGGCGAAACATGCTGTGCATTGCATCAATATTGTATTGGTATATTTTTATCCATGTTTCTTGCGCACAAATATTCATTCATTTATTCATTCCTTCATCGAATAATTTTGTGGAGTAAAGTACTGTGCTCTATTCACGAAAACTGTAATCATTTCATATCACAGCACAGTTTGAAAAATTCTTGGGAAGCTGAGCTTACAAGGAGCTGCGGAGGCGGCATCTACGGTGTATGAAAAGATATTCAGCATTAGTGGGTACTCGCAGTAGTGTGTAGAAAACGATACATTGTAGTGATACGAATTATTAATTTTAGAATTTTAAGAATTATTGTATGATGTTTTAGACATTATAAAATCAAGAATGACTTTTTTCTCACCTACATAGATTAAGTAATATTGAATATAGGTATGCGGCATAAGACCTATTGCTAAGAAAGATCGTTCACAAGCAACGTTGCAGAAGACTTTTTTATTTATTTTATGGTATAGGGAGCAAACGAGCAGACTGGTCCCCTGATGGTAAATGACTACGGCCTCCTATGGGCACCTGTAACTCAAGAGCTACAAGTGCGTTGCCGCCCTTTAAGGTGGGAATAGGGGAAGAGGGGGAGAGGGGCAAAGAGGGGGGTTAGAGGGGAGGAGAGAGAAGATGGAATAGTTAGGGCCTCCGGTAACATCACTCAAAGCAATGCAACCATTGTTTCACTGCCGGTTTTCTGTTAGATCGTGGTATCGAGCGGAGTCGAGCCGGCCCATACGTGCCGAAGCATGGCTCTCCCACGTAAAACTAACGTTTCTGGAGTTCCCTTTCTCTTTGGAAGGAGTATATACTCCTATCTAAGTCTACTGGCTCGAGAATCATCACAGATGTGCATTGGCAACTTATAGTGCTTCAGGAGATGCTTCATATTCAATGGTGACCGCTTTCTACCGGACTTATTATCAAATCAACGGTATAAAAACCTTTCTATTCTGTATGTAGAATGTAAAAACCTTCACACAGTTAAGGAATCCTTGCAATGTTATGTTAGAATAATCTAGTTGAACGGTCTTAATTAAAGGAAAGCATTAAGCGAACGAAATAAACCTCACACACTCCTTAACGGCCCATTTAATTAATTAATAGTTAATTAAAATGGGTAATCATTCTAAAATAGTCTATAAATAAAGGCTTTAATAGAATTAGCTTTAAACTTTGAAAGGAACAATTTTTAAAACTATAGCGACTGGTTTCTTAGTATATTTACCTATAGTAATGAGTTTGTGTGAGTACATAACTGTTCTATAATGTGTTTTTAGTTATTCCTACTGTTTCTCATAAAGTTTTAATATAATTGATGTTAATTTTTTTTACTTTAAAGCTTACTAACACTTTAAAATACTAAGTTAAACACCATTGTGATTGGTAGAGGTATTTTTCTATAGTCCTTAATTAAATCTTAGGTATGCAATGAGTGCATTATAAACACGAGATCTTTCTTACTTTGATATTTTGATCTAATGGCACCGATCACGATCAAAGGTGAACTAATTAAAGAAGAGATCTCAGTTTTTGTTGCCAGCTGGTGTACCTGTCCTAGTGGCCTCTCCAGTCACAGGAAAAACAGGATATTCAGGTACGCGACCCCGGCCTCTGCGAGCTACTGCAGTCTCAGTCCCGTTCCCCATCCGAGACTTGCGGTTTCTCTCTCTACCCATTTTTCCATATACAAATTTACCTTCTTCCTTCGTTCCCGTCATAAAACGGCTATATTCCCATGGAGGGTTGGCGTCAAGCAGGCGTCCGTTCATAATAGATACCAGAAATGAACCCTTCGCTATGTTACACATTGCGCCGACTTCAATAAACATTGTGGAAAAGGCAAAAAGATGATGATGATCTCAGTTTTTAAAGCAGTACTTTTAGCAACTTAATCCCACTAACATTAATTAAGTTTGGATGGATGAATGTTTGTTACTCTTTCACGCCATCGCCTACTGAATCGATTGCGATGAAACTTGATACGTAGATAGCTGGAGACCTGGATTAACACATAGGCAACATTTTTAGCCGATATTCCCACGGGATCGAGACTTACGTGGGTGAAACCGCGGGGCGCCGCTAGTCTTTAATATTTATGTCTGCACAGTCAGGAAAGTGATCAATTAGAATGATTTTTGTAGCGCTTAAAACGAGTGACAATATATTTTCGTATCATAACACGGCAAACGATTTAGTCCTGATTAAGTTCAAATATTGATGTAATTTTTTATAAGTATGGGGTTTGGTTTCACCCACAGAAGTTAATAAAAAAAAGTAAGTACCTTTGTTATACAAGTGATTTTGTGATCTTTGCTCATACATATATGTGCTAACAGATATAAGAAATTTTACATTTTAGGCTTTTAACGTCTCGTTATAAAAAAGGCCTTAAATCCATGATTTTCTTATAACGTCTAGCGTATTGGTGACAAATCTCGTAGTCTAATGTTGAATTGTTTTTTGTTCAAATGAGTATGTAAGGCAGACAGAATGCTCGTAGAATGTAAGATGAAAAGTGGTTATTAATAAATACATACGGAGTTAAGGAAAGTGTATATTTACTGGTAAGAGTCAGCCAGATGGTCACTGTTTACAGTTGACCATCGGGCTGGCCGTGGTGCTTGCTGAACCTAAGAACTTGCTATTGAAAAAAAATAAACATTGGGTTATTATTAACATTCACTATTTAGTATATTTAGCACGTCAGTTATTATCTACTAATTGGTCAGAATTTTAGTAGGTCAGACTTTCAATTCGAATTGTAAATGGTCAGAATTTCAAAGGCCACAGTACAGTCGACAGCAAATAAAAACAAATTAGATACTTAATTGAAATGTAGTGTATTTTAAGTAAACATTGCAAAAGCTGCCACATGAACATCAATAGAACCAAACTAGATCCATATAAAGTAGAAAAGTACTGAAGCAAACAGTATCAAAATGCATTTGTCCTCGATAGTCTTCATATAAATCAGTAACACAACATATTATTTTGTTGTATCGGCATTTCTTAGGGAGACCATTTTGCATACAACATACCATAATAATTTTATCTTCAAAATCGATATATTAGAACTCTATTACTTCAGAAAAAAGGTTTGTTTTTCAATTTTAAAGTTGAATGCTTTAACGTGGTTATGTATACAGCATATTTTATCTAAATCGGTCAGCCGTCGTGTGGGGGCCGGGGCAGTTATAAATCATTGCATGTATCAGTTACTGACAATAATAACTATAGGGCATTTCTGAAAGCTGCTGGGCAATTTGCGTTATGTAAATTTTTTTTTAGAAACTGCTACTTTTAAAAGTTTTTTAAAACAAGGTAACTTGTGACACCTCCTGAGAAAGTAAAATAAGAATCTTTAAAAATATCATAGATTATTTCAGAATTATTGTTTAAAAAGTATAGTTTAAGACAACTAGAAAAACACGCTTTAATAACAAACAAATTAAATGTAGAAAATAGTTTTTAAATTATAATTAAACAAATTTTAATAAGTTCAAAATAAAAATTTAATTATTAAAAACTAATTAATTTTATAAATAAGCGTGGTGGGGTGCTGTTGATCTAGTAGTTAGTGATCCTGACTACAGAGCCAGAGGTGAAGGGTTCGACTTCCACCCAGGAGACATAATTGTGGAATGAATATACTTATTTATTTGTTCTGTATCTGGGTGTAGCTTATCTATTATAATATATGTTTGTATTTAGGATGGTTGCTTTAGTACAGGCTCTGCCTAGTTTGAGATCAGATGGCCGTGTGTCAAGTTATTATTATTGTTCTCTTTATTTATTTAATATATAAACTACATTTTTTAAAAATACATTCACAATAAAAAAAAACATATATTTAAAAATATAAAAAATAGTGTACCACCGGTATCGGGTGCAGGGACCAAGCTACCGGTGGTTAGGGTTCCAGAGACAGAAACCTCCTTACTATGCGTGCCGTATCGAGGAGGACTGCCTTCTTAATCCAGCTGCCTAACGTGAGCATCCGAAGGTGTTGGTCGAGGCTCTTAGCAATTAACCCATGGGCCGAAAGGACTATTGGCACGATGATTGCTGAATCCACATCCCACATGTCGACAATCTCGTGGGCTAGGTCCAAATATTTAATTTCTTTATTTTTATTATTATTATTATTGTAGTCTTTTTTTATAATAACTATTTTTTTAAATAGCTTCCAATGAACTATTTGTCCCTTACAGACAAGTCCATCATAAAAACCTGAACCATCAAAAATGGAAACTGAGACCACAACAACCACACCAGCAGCATCCAGATCCAGAACATACGGATGGACTTGGCTGCTTAACGAGATGTTTTTTGATCACACAGGATTTTAACCTACTCATAAATAACTATAGCCTAATATCTACTTGCTTATAGGCAATTTATATTGTTTTTTCTATACCTGCAACATATCACGACTCAACTCAATCTTGAAGGGCCGATATCCCATACCTAGCCTTTGACCACGCCCCCTCAATGACAATAATTAACACACACATAATACACTCATTCGTATGAGAGAATGTAGCACACATCGATAAAACTAAACACCAATATAAACTGACCCTTCAATCTCTTAACATATTAATAAAGTTATTCAGGTGATACAGTCCAAGTTAAAATTGTTAATTGGTGCTATATTAATCTGGTTTAAATTGTATGTTTCTTTGATATTTTGATAAGGAGTGGGCATGGAATATTAAATGAAGTAAGTATTTATGTACGAGTGACGGTCTATCAATTTATATGTTCTACTCACGATCTTATCGAATAGAACAATCGAGGTGCATTTAAATGCAAATTTTAAACTGTACAAGGAATAACTAAAATTAAATTTTGAATAAATGTATACAATATGTATATTATACACAATTATGATGAGAAATTAAAAAATCTTGATGGACTCCAATCGATTTCTGCTTACATCTACCGCTCAAGAAACACCATTTAATGTAAAGATGTAAAAAAAAGATCCCAAACTAGGTACAGCCTGTACTATGGTAACCAGACTACTGACAAACATACTTGTATATTTCTAAATACCCGGTCAGAGAACAAATGATCATGCTCATCACACAATTGTTTGTCCTGGGTGGGAATCGAACCTACGACCTCTGGCTCAACAATCAGGGTCACTAACCATTAGAAATAGAAAAATAGATGGCTCGTTTACGATTATTAGACAGCAGCTGTCTGCTCGTTTGCCACTATACCATAAAAAAAAATAAAAAATGTAAAGGAAATATAGTTTGTTTAAAGTCATCAACTCATCATAGAAATCTTTCGATTCCGGTTTAAATTGCCTTTCATTTTCCGGGGTCAATATCTCAGACTAACTTACCTACAATTTTCTAATATTCTATCTTCAGTCTAGATTTAGCTTTACCAAAATTATGATCATTATAAAGAAGACTACTGTACCGCAATAAGCAGATGTCTCATTTAGAGGTCACAGATCAGGAGCGTGACGTCGATGAGCTACTGCAGTACACTAGCACCGGTACTGATTCCGTCATTATCTGGGCTCGTCAACATTTTTTCTAAAAGTTGTCTATGGAATTGAAAATAAAAAATAAATTGCGATATAAGACTTTAAGGGTAAGTTGGATAATTACTTTAATAGTTTTGTTTCACCAATGGATTGTTTTAGTGTGATAAAGGGCAGTTATCAGATATCCTGTTACTTGCAGTAGGTATCGTATCTACTGCAAGTAACAGGATGTCTGATAGAGATATAGATTTTAGAGATTTTTTTTCAAATATTCTTAAATGATTTTACACTGGACAGTGGTGAAAAATTTTCTCTGAATTTAGTGACAGTATTTAACAAACTGTATTTCTCTTATCCTATGCCCGTCAGAAGACCGCGTCTAAACAGAACTATTAGCGTTTGTCGTAGTGCTATACTAATTTTTAAACTTTGCAAACGCCATGTTATATGTAGTTTTGCTATTTATTTTTGGTCACCAGGAGTTACGTCAGAGCTCAGAGCGGCTCCACGGAATGGGAAGATATTATTAGCAACGCACAAATCACACCAGTGGTGTTGCAAGTGACTATGGACATCGGTAAATCAGCGATCACTTTTACTTTTCTATTAAACTTTGTATTTTAAACACAATATATAGATATCATCGACATTCGCGGCGACATTATTCATGGGTCTCTGAAGTACAATATAGGTCGTTCCAAAATAGGAGTCAAATAGGTCTGTCTTTACCTTTATCTTAGTGGCAAAGTATTATATATATAAATTATATTTAAAAATTAGACTGTATTTGAGTTCACAAAAAAAAATACTTTGCAGTGGTCCATAACTTCATATTGAAATACATAATCGATAAACCTAATTATGCCTAAATTTAGTATTATAAACCCCTGAAAATAGAATTGATAAAAACTAAACTAAACTAAAAATGTAATTATACACACGGATGCGCATGATTCACGAAATATTTAAATACTGTATCGTTTACATTAGCCATGCTGAAAACAACTCAGCTGCCATTTTACACACACCAAAAAACCTACCTTATATTTCTTTATTTAGAGTCTTATTTTATAGAAAAAAAATAAAAGTTTGAATTTTAAAATAAACACAGTTATGTTTAACGTATCTTTAATAAGCATCTATGACAAACAAAATTCAACTTTACCTACTTTGATTTTAAATATATTTTGTCTTGCTTGAAATTCGAACGTTAGTTGAAGAAGAGTGATGTGGAGACGCCGTGGGAACGATTCAGTTTGGGTAATGTTTTGCTTGAACGAGAGCTACAACCTGCGATTGGTCTAAAGATAGCGCTCACACCGTGCTATTTACTTATATTGGAACGTAATAAATACTATCGAAGATTTTTACGAGAACAATGTTCTGTTAGAAATGAATTTGCTAGCTTGATATTTATAAGCCATAGTGAAATATATATTGATATTGTGTACAATTTTAAATGCGTTGAGTATTTCCGTTTTTACCTGTCACCAATTTCAAGGTTTCAACACACTACAAGCAATGTAAAGAGAGATTGTATTGAACGATTGACTTTCACACAATATAATAAACATGCTTACAAAATGACATAAGTGCAGGGAATCCAAGCATTTTAATTTCTACTTACTGTTAAAATGATTTTGATCTGATTCTTGATTGGTGGTATTATTTAGAAGTTAATTTTGAGATAAATATCTATGTAGGTAAGTATTTATCTGTTCCTCTTTATGAGTTAACATCTACTAAATAAATAAATACTTCTATTAAAACTCATCAAAGCATTTAATAAGCGGCGGTAGCGTAGGTAATGGCTAAGGCGTCGGACTTGCCATCAAGTGGTTGCGGGCTCAAACCTCACCCAGTGCACTACCGACCTGAACCCACTCCTAACACAATTTAGCTTAGCAGGAGGAGTTAACAAGAATACTAGTAATGTGTGAACCACGTAACTAAAAATAAATAAAATATTATTATAAAAATAAAATTTCATGAAAAAGCAAAAAAAATATGTTCCTTCTTTTTTATCTTAATATTGTACGTCATTTTATAATTTTAAGTATGTATTACATATTATTTTACAAATATACTATTTTCATACAATTGGTTCCTTACTTTGTATAATTAGTGTTTCTACGTAATTAACTAATATTAGATAGGAATTGTATTAATCTTTACTTCATTACCCTTCCTGCACATACGCAGGTGGTATCTTCAGATTGACCCCGTGATCTCCAATCCACACTAATCGTTAATCCTTTCGATAATCAATTTGCACGCACGTGACCTTACCACATAAAAAAATACCGTTACTTAATCAGTAGCTCTTTCAATTTGAAACTTAAAGCATTTGAATTAAGAATCACTTAGAAGTTTGTCACTAAATTTGTTTTATAAGATGCATGTGCGTTCGCCGCGACGGCCACATCCTGTCCATTATTCGATTTTAAATCGAGAACTCGTTCGTGAATCGATAGTTTTTACTGACGAGCAACGTATCTATACACGTGTAACTTTTTGTGTAGTGATGAGATGAACGACTTTAGTTTTTAACTGTATTTAGTATAGTTTATTATTGACGTTGATACGTAGTGAAATAAATCTAGTTTATAGGTACCATCGGCCAAATATATCGTCTACCACCCTACGGTTGAAGATTATTTGACATCATAAAACAACAAGGTTGTTTTTCCCGTGCAATAATATTCTAACAGTTCATTGTTGAGATAGGTTCAACCATATTGCTATTGTGACCATTTTCTTTGTCGAATATACCTACTCCAAAAGGCTATAAATTATGTTTGTAATCTATTTTTCCCTTCTGATGTGGTCCCATATTTTTTTCTTATTTCATTATAAATTAATTTTCCTAAAAAAGTTGTCCCATTTTAGGACAATTGGAATAGCTATGCGAGTTCGTTAAGAAATTATCGCAAATAATTTTGTCTTTATTCTGAAATATTTTATGTCTGACTAATAAAGTTGAAAAAACCGAGAATTCCTATCAAATAAACCTGTATTACCTATTAACCGAGAAAGCACAAGACAAGGTATAAGTCTCTCATTATTTTTGTACCTTATCTAATAAACTGACCTGTTGGTCTAATGGTTAGTGGTCCTGAATGCTGAGCCACAGGTGATGGGTTCGATTCCCGACCAGGACAAATAATTGCGGGATGGGCACGATCATTTGTTCTGTCTGGGTGTAATTTATCTACTATATAGGTACGTATTTAGAAATATATAAGTATGTTTATCAGCAGTTTGGTTACCATAGTACAGGCTTTGCCTACTTTGGGATCAGACAGCCGTGTGTGAGATATGTCAAGTTATTATTATTACAAAAAAATAATGTGAAAGTCAGCAATTTTATTAATAGTACTTATAATCAATTATTAAACAATAAGTAGCAACAGTTTAACTAAGCATTATAAATTAACAATTCACAACAATTTAGGAAATTCACACACACGTAACATACGCAAACACTTCATAACATGATCTGAATTGCAATTGCTACCTACACAATAACATATATATAATCCAAGAAGAATAAATAACAGCTACACTTACAATACAATACCAATCCATTTCTGAACGACTAACCCAATCAGTTAAATACATGATACGCTGTTTTAACATCCTGATCATCACGATACGTTCAAAAACCGATAACTCCAATGAGTAATCACAATATCGCATATCAAGCTTTAATAAGACGTCAACGTAGTATTGTCTTACTATTGTTCTTTTTAATCTGTGGATCTTGACTGGCTGTATAGACTTGTTAATTGGACATATCTAATTTGGGTTCTTTTTTAAATATTGTTTGTTCAATTGAGGTTTCATTGTTGTGCGTGATTAGTCAGTTGTCTGTGAAAGCGATGAGACCGTTTAGCAAAAGACAATTTAAATAACATTCTTGATATAAATTAATATATATAATAGGATTTTTTTAGAGATAGGGCCGATCGGGGATGTAACTAAACTCAGACATAAGACTGCAGTCAACCAGAACTTGATACTAGCGTGATGTAGTATTTCTGATGGTGGCCTGAGCTCTATGAGGTCCGTCCACATCAGCTGCTATAAGATGTGATAGATACTGAAGGGCTTGTCACCATCTTGGAGAAATCGTGAATTATGTTGAATGTAAAAACTACCGCTTCTTTGATTGTATTCTATAAATTAATTCGAAGGGTACGCAGCATGGGTTTTTCTAATTTTATAATTATCCACTATTTGATCAGGTGCTCTATCTTATTTTTAAATGTATCTTTTCGACGTACCTTACGTGGATAATTTACATCGTTAAAAATTAAAAATATAGGTAATGATTCTCGAAGATGAACTCCTTACTCCTCCTCCTTACTCCTTACTTCACGAGGATGTAGAAGTTCATCCTATACTTCACCAATAATCAATAATAATAACCAATAACACACTAATTGACGAGTCGAACTCAACTCTCATATGAAGGGCTGATAGGTCTTAGCTCGATTCTCAATGCAATGAAATGCGTAAACTGTTTGAAAAGATTATTGTTATTGTTCAAATTTTCAGTGTTTTCTTTGTTTCCAACAGGCTCCATCGATTACAGCAACGAGCACTTCTTTCGGTTTCGCATCTGATCTACGGTATGTATTATGAAAATTAAATAATTTAGTTCTTATTTAAAAAATTATCCTTTTTCTTTATGCTACCAAAGTGACAGAGACATCCATACCGCTATTACGAGTGGTTACCAGTGTAGATATACTGGTAATCTTCTTTCATAAGCCACAAATGGGGTGTTCATAAACCCTACTCCGCTCCTGAGTCTACTATTCATAGAAAATCTTACCAAAAAAGAAATACTAAACTAATTGTTTTATCATCATACATTCTATAATTGTTAATTGTTAATACTTTTTATAAATGCAGTCCTTAGTCTTTTAGTCATATTATTTATTGCCTCGACGAGTTAAAAATGTTGTATAGAAACTGCATTGTAGCGCCACCTATTATCGAGTAGCAAAACCATTTAACTTTTTTATTTGCAATATACTGAACAAACATCTTTATTATCAATGATGCATCTGTAAGAATAGTATGTTTATGAGAAGAATATTAAATAGCTGTTTGTAAAAATTGTATATGTAGAATAAACCTGTTCTTTATTTTTAGACTAATAGTCAATAATATAATATAGGTTCAATTCTCATTTTTATTTCTGTCTAAGTAACAGTTTATCCGTAGGTAAGATACATGTGTATAATTATGTCTTTCTCTTTGTATGACCAACAAAACTTTCTTGAATCACTAGCTTCTGCCCGCGACTTCGCTTGCGTAAAAGTTCTTTTACTATCCCTGGACAATAATCACACCAAAATTAGCAAATTCCATTGGATAGAGTTTATTTAGGAATGTAATTTACTATATTTCTTTTTTTTATTAATCGCCCCAGGGATACGCGTAGGCCTCCCCAGTATATACAGGGTGTATGTAACACTGGAATACTGACTTAAATCACTGAAAGGGCATAGCTCTCTAGCATGCAGGTACAAAATATTTTTTATTTAATAAAAAAATATAAGAGGTTGCGTCATAGTCAATTCCATCACAAATTTCGAATTGAGAATAACGTAATGAACTGTCAGGTATGTTTTCCTACACTGCTTGTTTTCGACCTTATTTCCTGAAATCACAAGACAGCATGAATGAAATGCATTCATTCATGCTGTAAATAACAACGGTATTACAATTACGAAATACTCAGTAGATTAGATGTATTTGCATGTACACATAATACTAGAGTATCTATTGCAATAGCGCATTTATAATTATTTATTTGTATTAAAATTATATTAGTATTACAAGACCGACACTAGATGACGCTCTGATTAAGTGGTACAAATCGTAGCTAACGAGAAAAAATATAAAAAATCCCTACAAGCACTCAATAATAAAGAAGTTGACAAAGTTTAAGAACTGCTTATTTAACACAAGAAATAATATTCTATTAAAAAAACCTAATTGGAAAGAACAATTACTTTTTAAGGTTACTTTTAGAATTTCCCGCAAAAACACTCGTATATCTGCCACATTCGTTTGATTACATCGTCGCTAATCGAGAAATTGCCAATGCTTCATAGAGTATAACTAAATATATATGTATAATAATATTAACTACATATATATGTAGTTAATATTATTAAACCAACTGCAAGCTGTTAACTTAGTTATCCGTTAATGACGTACCTAATGGATATGGTTGGTGTTTGCAGTCACGTGATAATAGTTACTTGTTATACCTTTTTTAATCAATTTTATTATAGTTTTTTAAATTAGAAAAACAAGAATTTTAGATTTTTAAATACTACTAATTTATTTAGGGATCACACAAATTTTTGTCTCGTGTGGGATTTGAACCCACAACACTCGGCGCCGGTGCAGTATTGAGGTGACCACTTAAACCATTGCGCCATCCGTGCAGTCAATATTAACGCCAGTCTCATCTCAGTTTGTCTATAAATACGCAGAGCTCGAAAGAAAATAAATATTCGTAAAATTCGTAAATAAAATAAGTATTTTAAATACTTGCAAAAATCTCATAATGCGTTGAAATTTAACTATTCTTAACAAATATATGTATGAGTTGCAAAGTTGGAACAATTTTGTTTATCTGTTTGTGAATGAATTGAGAGCACCCTGCAGGCCCGTGTTTTCTTAGCATTACCGCGAGACGCCTCGGCGCATTTAAATCTTTCTCTACGTATGCTAGGGTTGACAAAACTTCATATTCATTTGTGTACATCAGTAAAGACTATTAACTTACTAAATATAAATGCAAAATATCAAACGCTTCAAATGCAACTAAGTAAACAGCGGTTGTATGTACAACATGTACAACCTTTTATAGAAGCAGCAGAAGTTCGACAAAGTTTATCAACAATATAAGCCTTTCTTAATCCAAACAGTTGCAGACTACAGATGGAATGGAAAACATTCTAGAAGTTAAAAACAAACAACCCACAATAATAATAACTTCACACATTTAACACACGGCCGTCTGATCCCAAACTAGGCAGAACCTGTACTATGGTAACCATACTGATAAACATACTTATATATTTCTAAATACATATATATTATAGATAAATTACACCCAGACACAGAACAAATGAACATGCTCATCACACAATTATTTGTCCTGGGTGGGAATCGAACCCACCACCTCTGACTCAGTCGACGTCAGAGTCACTAACCACTAGATCAAGAGGCCAGGCAAATCAACATCTATAATAACAACTAGGTTTTACCGGCGGCATTTCTTGCTTGAAAGTTTATTTCGGTTTCCCTTATCAACGGTAACCGAATGAAAAGTACACCATGTCTTTTCCTATATCCCTTATAATATGTATGGACAATTTCATGGTTATAGGTTAAGTAGTTAAGGCGTTAAACCGTAACAAACAAGCTTACTTTTGCATTTATAATATTACTAGCAGCGACCCGCGGTTTCACCGATCCCGTAGGAATATCGGGATACAGAGTAGCCTATATGTTAATCCAGGTCTCCAGCTATCTACATACCAAGATTCATCGCAATCGGTTCAGTAGTTTTGGTGTGAAAGAGTAACAAACATCCATTCATCCATCTATCCAAACTTTCATATTTATGGTATATTTTAGTGGGATTTAGGCTAAGCGACAACCCTACACCTAAATCCAGCACTTATTCCGCGTCGCCTCTCACAATACACTGTATGTTATAATTTTTGTCTACCCTCAAATATATCAGAACAAAAGGGCCTAATGAATGTATTGCCAAATTCGCGAAACCATTATTAAGCATTGTTGCTGAGTGTCGCAGCGTGGGGGTGGTTTTGTTTACTGCTGTTACTTTCAGAATATATTTTTAGTCTACATATTGTTTTAAGGATTTTCGCTCAAATAATGAATGATTAAAACTCATGTAAAACTTTTTTAAACCTTCATAACTTTAGAAGTAAACACGAGAATCTTACTTAAGCAAAGCTATCACAGATTTTGTATGTATTTATGTTCCGTATATTGACTGGCCTGTTGGTTTAGTTACAATCCTGCCTGATGAGTCAGAGGTCGTGGGTTCGATTCGCACCCAGGACAAATAAGTGTGTGAAGTAAGCATGATCATTTGTTATATCTGGGTGTAATTTATCTGTAAGATGTATGTTTTTAGAAATAAATTAGTAGATATGGTTATTAGCAGTCTGGTAACCGTTGTACAGTCTCGACATAGTTGTTTTATGGTATATGGGGTAAACGAGCAGACGGGCCAACTGATGGAAAATGACTACCGCCACCCATGGCACCTGCAACTCAAGAGTCACAAGTGCGTTGCCGCCCTTTAAGGTTTAAGGGAGTATTGGAAGGTTAGAAGAGAGGAGAGGGGGTTGGATTAGGGCCTCCGGTAACCTCACTCACTTGAGATTAGACGGCCGTGTTTGTGATGTGTCAGTAAAGCTGATAAAAATTACTGTGGTAAATAATAGGGATCGGTTATCAGTAATCAGGTGTCCTCCATTGATATGAATATTCTATTTTTCTTTACGATACGAGACGTACTGCTTGACTACGATAAACAATAATTATACAATACCGGGTTTCACCCGCGTAAGTCCCGATCCGGTGAGAATATCGGGATAAAGTAGCCTATATGTTAATCCAGGTCTCCAGCTATCTACATACCAAGTTTCATCGCAATCTGTCAAGTAGTTTTGGCGTGAAAGAGTAATAAACATCGATCCATCCATCCAAACTTTCACATTTATTATGTTAGTGGGATTTATAATATTAGTGGGATGTTCCTATCTGTGATAGATGATGCGAGTGACATGCAGACCCTTTTTCATACTATTTTCTCTCTGTTTCTTATGCTTGTCAGGACCTATTGTTGCCTTTTTTCGGTTGGTTTTTACCTTTTCTTTTTTCACAAGGAAGGAGTAGTTCAAGTATGTGGGATCAAAGGATTAATAACAATCACAGCGATGACCTCCTTGGCGGTATAAAAAATAACCCTTCACTATTTAAACACCTGTTTAACGTTGCGTCCGTCCCAAAATTAAAAAGTAATATTTAAAAATAAACATTCAAATAGAACTCATAATTTAAAATCACAAGAATAATATTCAAGTCATACTCACAGACAGACAATTCTTTAGACGATTTGCAACAGTGTCTGTAGAAAACAAAAGAAATTGAGTATGAGTGTGTTATCATTAACAACTCGCGAGGGGAGGGAGTTTGGGAGCATCTCCTTTCTTTCCACAAATTCTATACAAAAGTTTGAGTAAGAGTAATACACGTCTTGTTGTCTTAAATGTAGTGGGACCATGTTTACAGAGTTTAGAGTTACTTATTTTTTTTACTTAGAGTTCACATTTTGCAGTATTTATAATAATTATTTTTTCATATTTGAATAGTAAATGGCATCCTAAATCCATTTCAAATGTTAAATACATAATATTTTGTTATATTTCAATGTGTGTATATTTGCATGAATTAAATTTTTTTTTAGACAGATTCATAGTTTTACACCTTTAGTAACCTGTGTACATAAATAAATTGAATGGAATTAAAAATAAAAACTTGAATTTTGTATCAACATATGGATAGGCATTAACAACAACTATTCCCCAACTAAACTTTTTTGTGTCGCATTTGCATTGTTTAATATGAGTGAATATAATATCTAATTTGATGAATAATAAGTATTTTGCACATATTTATGTAACTATGCCCATCTTAGGATAGTGGGTATTTCAGTGGTACTTGCAATATTGAACTATAATTATGTCTCCTACTCGTATCTGTCTAGTTACAGACGGTGTCTATTTATCTCATTAATAACACCTCAACTTTTGGATTTTCAAACGTCACTCTTTCTTGAGTAAAAAATTAAAATAAAATAAAAAAATGTCTTGAATCAAAGCACTGAACATAGACTAAACTGCTTTTTATCATAATATCACTGTCACCCTACTCTCAAGTATGAAGCCAATTGTTCTCAAGATTGGTTTAAGCCTCGTGTGATCTTAATTAATGAATACGAACGAATGACTAAGCTGATTCTGTTAATTTATTTATTAAGTAAGGGTGCCATTCAAAATGTTGCTTGTGTGGTGAATTCATTTGGAATTGAATTTGATTTTCATTTAAGCATGATATACGTAAGGTATGAAAATATATCTCAGGCAAAGAGAGAGGAAAGTCTTCCTTTCTCGGTGCTTATGAATGGTAGGTAGTAGGAGAGGTATCACTTGGTCATTCACCGTCATGCAGCTTTGGCAACCCAACTCACTCGTCAAGTTCATTCACTCATTCATTCATTCATTACTTTCCATCTATAAGTATTCTTCCATCATATAATAGACAAAATAGTGCAATTTGTTTAAAGAACATGTTAAGGCGATTGCCATTATTTTACTGTCTTTTATTTATGCATTTTAAACTTAATGCACAAAATTGTACATAGAAGACCTTACAGTACGTAGAGTGAAACAGTTTCTCTTGGATAGGCGTGTACCATCTTCGTCTTTATCGTCACTTTCCACCAGGTGAGCTTAATGGAAAACGGCTATTCCTTTACTGAATAAAAATAATAAAAAAAAATTAATTCCTTGACCATTCTCTATCGTGCGAGAGCCATGCCTATCTAGGGAGAGCCATGCTTATCGTGGGAGAGCCATGGCCGGCTCGACCGGTGAGCAGAAGTGAAGCAATTTGCTTTTCGCCGAGTGAGTGAGATTACCGGAGGCCCTAACACTTCCCTCCCCGTCTTCCACTCTTCCCCTACCCCACCTTAAAGGCCGGCAACGCACTTATGACTCTTGAGTTGCAGGTGCCCATGGGCGGCGGTAGTCATTTACCATCAGGTGAACCGTCTGTTCGTTTGCGCCCTATTCCATAAAAAAAAAATCAGTCAACCCGAGGGTGAATTAGGAATAAAATAAGGTGAGTTTTATAAATTAGTATAATAATTCATCTAAATATTAAGATTTAAGTCAGTATATAAAAATATAGCTTACTTACACTAAGAGTTCTAGAACACCCATACCGATGCAGCCGAATGTGCATAAAGAAATACATACTCATGTTTACAAATATTCCAACCAGCGACTTTGCAGTCAAATGCTCTACTGCCGCGACAGATAGAACGTCAAATTTAAAATGCAAAGATTTTTTGTTACTACATATTCCATAATCATACAAAAGACCTCACATCGCATGAGCTATATGTAGCGCTTAAAATAATCTCTTCAGAAAACTCTTTTGTAAACATACGCCTATCTGCACAGACAACGAGACACGCTTCCTATACTTATATATCTTCTATCAATATAATAGAAACTTCCATAATCTAAATACAATTCTAATATCAAAACCTTATACCATTACTGAACAATTAGTCTAACAAAATTAATTTGCCTTATAAATATACCTACGTATGAATGTTATCATGACTTTGCAAATTGGCCGCGTAAGGCCAAGTGAAGTGGTATGATCAAAGCTCTATTGAGCATTAATGCTTTCTAGTTAACATATGAATATTTCAAATGTACCCGATGCACCGATAATGTGAACGAATATTTGCTTGGCGTAGCGTCAGCAAAAAAGCACACATAGTATTTTAATTTGTATTTAAACCCGTTCAGTAAAACTTCCAGCATATTGTTATGACAACCTATGCTATATCAATAAATGGTCGTATCAACATAACTATGACATATTATTAGTCAATCTGAAATGCATACATTTTTCGGTTTCCATTGAAATCTATACAAATAAATAAAATTGGAGTGTCTGTTTGTAATATTAAAATAACCGCTTTTTACTAAGTGCATTTGGATGTATACACGGTACATATACCAAAACATTTTTTTTACAATTTTTGTCTGTCTGTTTGTTTCGGCTAATCTCCGGAACGGTTGGACCGATTTCCACGGGACTTTCACGGCTGGTGTTTGGAAACAGAATTAGGGTTCCGCGCAATATAATATAAATATGTACACGCGAGCACTGCTAGTATTGTAATAAAAAGTATTAAAAGCAGACACTCTTCTATTAAAATGCAATGTTGTGTAAAGATTTCAAGTCAATTCATTAACTACTTTTCAGAGTTTGCGCCTACACACATACGGAAGCTGATTTTTTATATGTATGTGTATGAATACATAGTGTCCCAGACGTCGACGTCAATACGGGTAAAACGCTGTAACAGTCATAATATGTAGTTATCAGAAAAATATAAAAAAAATATAACTTAAGTATTTTAAAAATCATAGACATTTCAAAAAAAATCGACGTTGCAAAACACTAATCCTGTGAAAAAAAATCGAAAAACGATAAGTACATTAGAGTTCATTTTTCGTAACATAAGTAGTTCTTAAAAAATTCTAAGTGCGACGTTCAATAGTCTTCATTATTATGAGAAGAAAAAATTCTATTGAAGCCCGTGTACATTTTCTTAAAGAAAAAATAATTAAAAAAGAACAGCAATAAAAATGCAGGTTATTCTGCTACCTCTCCCACTCGCAGACTGCATGTCTCCGAACGATAAGCGGCGCACACATTATACCGTCTTAGATCTCGAGTGCAGTCGGTGAACCTTCCTGTTGAAAGGTCACGTCGACTAGCGGTTCCGGTGCAAGAAATGCTAATGAATTGAAAATTAAAAAAGGTTGTCTGGAAGATATCGCCGTGTGTGATAAAACCGCCGATTGTAATACCTTAATATTTGTAACTTGTTTTGCAATATTTACTACTATAAGGTATACAATAAATAGAAATAAATAAATAAATTTTAGTGAAATACCTTGATTTGTTTGTCACCTGTTTTAATAAATTCTATAGTATTTATGGTTGAATTTTATTTGAATTGACTCTTACAGAAGTCTTTAGTTAGACACTGTTAGCATACTGGTGTTTTTTTTTTGTGATTGTTAAAGTTTTGTGATATGATTGTTGCTATTACTTACACTTCTTGATCCCTCCCTATAAGCAAAACCTTTTCCCATTTAATATACTTCAAATTTTCCCATCTCTCATTCCCAAAGTGTCCGTGTTCGCAAAGTGCAGGCTTCACACTTTTAAAGTTAGTGAGATCAGATTGTATATTGCTAAATGTGGTTCTGTTTACCCCTTCGAGGGTACAGGCGTGAGTGTATATATGGATATACATGTGAAGGTGGTGATAGAGTTGCCATAAGTGATACCATCGGTGAAATGACGTCAGAACGTGCTTCTTAAACATTTTACTCATTACGCCTTCTCATTTCAACACTCACGCCGGTAGAGGCATATTGAATACTGACAATTTAGGCCAAGGGTATTGCTGTCAACCGGGCACTTTGGGAATTTTAACTCCCTGGGAGTTTATTGTAAGGGGTAGATAAGAACGGAAATCAATGCTAAGATGCAGGCCACGGTCGCATACCTTTAACTCGAACTGGCTTTGACTCTAAGCTCTAAGGAAGACCTTTAACATACTACAACACATTATTATTTTTTTTATGTTATAGGGGGCGAACGAGCAGACGCGTCACTGATGGTAAATGACTACTGCCGCCCATGGGCACCTGCAACTCTAGAGTCACAAGTGCGTTGCCGGCCTTTAAGTTGGGAGTAGAGGAAGGGGGGAGAGGGGAGGTGGCTCCAGATAAAACTGAACATACTCTGTACAACATAACAGTTTTCATAGTGTTTTATTGAACTCTAGAACTGACTTATTTCATATATATTTCCCAAAGCATAGCCCTAAAACACATTTCAAGAGTATTTTACTCAGACACTGATAACTGAAATTCCCAATACTCAGACCGAATGGATCTAATGAGATAGACAGTACAAAATCACACATCCTGCGGGATTCTCCCCTATAGAGCTGGTCTTCTTACACGTGGCGATACGACTGGGACACGATACGACTATTCTTCCATGCCTCAAAACGGTCACTTTGCGATCCACGTTGCATAAAACCCTATTTTTCGCCGTCATACCTATGCTGAAGTAACCCACTGCTGGGCATAATCCTTTTTCTACTTTACATTAAGTATACTTAATTTTTTTTATTGTAAATGACTACAGCCGCCCATGAGCACCTACAACTCTTTGTCACAAGTGCATTGCCGCCCTATAAGGTAGTAGAGGAAGAGGGGGGTGAGGGGGGAAGAGAGGGAAGAGTTAGTCGTTCCTCGCAGTTTTCCCCAGTGTTTAGTCACTACTCCGCTCCTGAGGGTCGCACTGTGGTGTTACATAGCCTATAACCTTCCTCAATGACCACTCTACAATACAAAAAACATTTTTTTTTATCCAACTGGTAGTTCACAACAACAATCAAATAAAGAAACTCTTCAGCCTTTTTTTTGACTTTGGAAGAATAATCTCCCTGACGCACATATTGCAGTCACAGTTTCCAAACCAATACACCACTGGATTGGAGACGCTTTAACGCGATGTCTTAGCTGAGCGACATAGAGCGATAATGCGACGCGACGAGAGCGAAGCTACCTGAAGTAGCTACTTATACCACGTGACAGGTACTCCACCTCAAGAGGGTCAAGTTACTCAGTCCAGGTCCTTGCAAATGCATATCTTTAAGTCATCACTCTACTGCGTCGCGTCTCATCTCGCAAAAAACAAACCCGCACTTTCTTGTGTCGCGTTGCAAACTGATTAACGCAACAACATTTGACACACATATAGAATGTATATTTACGTATGAACGGGAATTAACGCGATCACGAAAAGGTATTACATACCTCTGCGTGCACCGCTGAGCCAGTCAGCCTGTGACCACGGCCAGTGCAACCTGGTCGAAACGTCAGGCAATTCAGAGGTACGTAATACCTTTTCGTGATCGCGTTAATTCCCGTTCATACGTAGATAATATTATATCATGGAACGCGAAAGTTTAAAAGTTAGAATGTATATTTGCTATTTTCGCGGTAAGATTATTGATTTTTTTTATATGGGATAGAGGGCAAGACGGGTCACCTGATGGTAAGTGACTACCGTCGCCCATGAGCACCTGCAGCTCAAGAGTTCCAAGTGCATAGCCGGCTTCTAAGGTGGGAGTAGAGGAAAGGGGGAAGAAGGGGAGAGGGAAGAGTTTCGAAACACAAGCCTTGGTTAACATGAGGCCGTGATATGACTCCGGTTGAGCCGGCCCATACGTGCCGAAGCATGGCTGTCCCACTTACGAAAACGTGCATAAAGTATAGAAATATCGAATTCCAATCGTGCCGTCTAAATTAAACAGACTTCCTCGCGTCATTTCATACCATTACGTTTAATTTCTCATAGCGTATGTCTCAGTGAATTTTTATCTGAAGACTTTATTAGATTTTATTCAGTCTGCGGATTTATTCATCGTCTGCGGTCTGTGGGTTTGTGTTATATTGATTTAACGATACTCGTGAGTGTTATATATACAGGTTATTTGGATTAATGTTGTACTGGGGATGTTTTGTTTGAGTGTCTGATAGACGCACGAAAGGGGGGAATATTCTTTATCCTTATATAGTACAACTTGCCACACTTATATATTTGCAAACGAATTTGTGCATGTCAATATCCGGCAAAATAATTAAGTACATAATTGTTGAGTTGCAAGCCAGCAGCAAAGGATAAATGTTGTAGACCTTGTATTGATGTTAATTATAACACACAATCATAATATGGCACTTACTCTAGTTTTAATTTTTCGATGTACTGTTTTATTGTAGTTTTTGTTAAATTAAATAAATATCAAATATTAGTAACGTGGGTCATACATTACATTTTTTTATTCGGTAGTGGGCAAACGGGCAGACTGGTCACTTGATGGGAAGTGACTACCGCCGCCTATGGACACCAGCTACTTAAGAGTCACAAGTGCGTTGCTGGCATTTAAGGTGGGAGTAGGGGAAGGGGGAAAGAGATTAGGAGGTATTCTTGTTAACCCAAGCTAGCTCCAGCTAAGCTAGCAGCTAAGCTAAATGTTTATCTTAGGAGTGGGTTCACGTCCGTAGTGCACTGGGTGGCGTTCGAACGCGAAACCACTGTCGCCGCTTAAATAAACCACTGGATTGAAAACGCTTACTTTAATTTGCTAACGTATTAAAACAACCTATAACAGTAGCCTATATGCTATTCCAGATTATATTCTATATCTGTGCCAAATTTCATCCAGATCCGTTCAGCCGTTTTTTGCGTGAAAGAGTAACAAACATCCATCCATCCTCACAAACTTACGCCATTATAATAATAATATTAGCAAGTTAGTAAGATGCGCTGCTCAATACTTTTTGTTTCTTAAACCTTCGCGTGTTATTTTTCTATTTAGCTGGCGTTTTGCTTTTTGTCATCTTAGTAACAGGTACCCTACCTATACAAAAAAAATCATTTGCTTATTTTTTAATCTCAATTACAATGTAGTAAAATATTACCCACCTCAACATGCACAATTAAGTTAATGCCGCCATATGCCTCAATTATGAGCTCAAACAATCATTATGTCTCAACGCAAGTGGTAGGCATCTACATGTCCTCACGATTTCTATTACATGCTAAATTACCTTTTATACAAAAGCCTTATGTTAATAAGATAAAGTCCATTTTTGAATTGAACTGTGTAAAAGATTGAAACGTGTATGCTAACCTCATTCGTACGAAATTGTTGTCGACGGTTGCGGTTTCTGTCGCAGACTTATTCTGAATAGCTTTTTTTTTCTTTGTACAAGTTTACCGTCTCTGGTATAAGTAGGACAAGTCCTTACACATAGCATACGAAACTAATCTTCCCATGCACTCATTTAAGTTACACGTAGGCACAAAATACATAATAGTACTTACATACGTAGGACCGACAAGTATATAATTATAGGTATTTTGTGATTGGATAACGGTGACGTCGTGTTATGTGTATTCAAACATTTATTCATGTTTGCAGCAATATTAATAACTTGAGACCTGCGTCTGACGTCTGATCCCAAATTAGGCAGAACCTGTACTATGGTAACCAGACTGCTCATAAACATACTTATATATTACTATATACATTCATATAATAGATAAATTACACCCACACAAAGAACAAATGATCGTGCTAATCACACAATTATTTGTCCCGGGTGGGAATCGAACCCACTACCTGTGGCTTAGCAGTCAGGATCACTAACCACTAGACCAACAGGCCTGTCAAAATTATAGTGATTAACTTTAGATTGGTCACATTTTTTCATTACATAAAAATTGTAAATAGTTTCTTGGGAAAGTTTTTTAGAATAAACCGTGAGTTAGCAATCGAACACTGAACAAGCCAAAGGTTAGTCGATCATGAGTCGACTCGCTTTGACGTGAGCATGGCCGTATAAGTCTATTATATTGTCTCCACAAATGGTTGTGCATACTTATGTATTATGAAATTAGGCACAGAACTAAGTCGTTTTTTGTTTATCTGTGGAATAAAAGATGTCAATGAGGAAATTTCGTCCACTATCCACCTTCTGGCTCGATCATCAGATCAGCTCCAAGTTGCCTAATTATAGTATTGTCATTCCAACTACGTAAACATACAAAGTTTCATTTCAATACAAACAAATTGGAAGCAGGGTTTTTTTTTTTTGAAAAAGACAACTCCCGCATTAGGAATTACTCCTGTGTCGCAGGGGACTTTACAAACATACAAACAACGGACACAAACAACCCAGACTCAGGTGGGAATCGGACCCACGACCTGTAGCATAGCAGTCAGGGTCACTAACCACTAGGCCAACAAGCCAGAATTTCTAATCTGAATTAACTTCTAAGATTTGTTGGCATAGTCCCTTAGTTACAAGCTAAGCTAATAAAAAGCGTGTTAGTAATAAAATTGACACATTAAAATGCTGAACAAGTAAATGATTAGAAGTAAAATGTAATGGAGCTTCTGAAGGAAAAGTAATATCTTTGGTAGAAGTAATTTTTCACCAAATTAATCAATAGAGTTACAAAACAGAATGGAACAACGAAAGATATAATAAAATCTTTTTAACAAAAAATTAAACCGACGAAAAGAACTAGAAAGCAAAAAATAAATAAACCTTCAGTCTTAAGTATTGAGCACAACAAACTGATTTATTATCAAAATATTATTTGGCGCCGACTCAAAATAAGTTTATATAAAATTAGATAGTTTATGTAAATAAGCTCAATACTTAAGACTTAAGGTTTATTTATATTTTGCTTTCTAGTTCTTTTCGTCGGTTTAATTTTTGTTAAAAAGATTTTATTTTATGGTTTTTTCATCATCATGATGATGATGATGAAAAATGATGATGATTTCTAAACGCAATACCTGATAAAGTAATGAAAAGTAAACAGAAACACTATTCGTTCCTACAATTTTCGAGGGTTTCCCCTTTAAATTTTTTCAGGATCCCATCATCAGATCCTGACTTCCTTGACATGGGACCACCTTTGAGGTATACCCTATCTAACAAAGAAAAATAATCAAAATCTGTTCATTAATAACGGAGTGAGTGTGAGAGTATTATACGGTCGAAATGAGAACCTCCCTTTTTTTCGCCATTTAAAAAGTAACCTACTTCGGGATACCATCGGTTTATACGAAGTATAATGCTGGATATAAATGATACGTGCTTTGACTACTCTTTATTCTCTACTTATTAGCCCTTTTTTTTTTTTTTTTTTAACGTGTGGAAACCCCCTCGGGTACCACCGCACCGAGCTGATACGGTGCTCGGTGAAGTGGGTATGTCGGAATCGAACCGACTAAAACCACACGGTGTTCCGTCACGGGTGTCTATGGCCGAGGGCTCAGGTATAACCTATAAAGGAACTCCCTGGGCCCCCGACAGACTTGACTACCTTCCCATAAAGCAAGGTAGTCTCGCAGGCGTAAGTGGGAGCCGTGTCCCCTTCACATTTCAAGCGCGCGTGGATCACATCGCTGCCACCGTCTCGGCATAACTTTCCTCTTCTGGCGCCGGTTTCCGGCGCTGAAGGCCAGCGCTCATGGAGGCCGTAGGTCATTAGATGCTCTACGGCGCCTGGTGCATCCTCTGCGGGACGGGAGACTGCTAGTTCTCTCCCGTTCCCTTTCCGCCGCCTCTTTGGCGTACATCACCTCCTCGCAAAATGAGGCGGCGGAGTCCCACGCACTCTCGCTGAGTACCATAGCTTGCACCATTGTCTCTAGCGAGAGGCTTCCCACTCCTATAGCTCTCTCAAGGTTGTGGCGCTGTTGGGCCCACGCTGGGCACTCCAGCAGGGTATGGAGTGCAGTATCCTTGGGACAGCCCCCGCAGTGATGGCACGCAGGCAATGGCTCCCGGCCTATGCGACACAGGTACTTCCCGAAGCATCCGTGCCCAGTAAGTACCTGCGTCAGCCGGTAAGAGAGACTGCCATGACGCCTCTCTAGCCATTCCTCCATGACGGGCCTTACCGCCAGAATTGTGGCATGCCCACTACTTATTAGCCCTACAGCCTCGACTTATCTCACCTCGCAGCTTCAACTTCTATGTTCCAACCATGATAGAGATCTTCGCTCCACAAATAATTTTTTACTCCTATGCCATACACGCACTTCTTCTCTAGTTCACTCTTCATTTGCTATCCATTCCATTTTACTATGAAATGCGCTTGAGATTAGGATGTCCACCAACCGAGACACGTTTAAAGCTAAGGTCCGTGAATTTTACAGGTAAATCTGTTAATATGTATGTATATGTTTGTGTATTCGTATGATAATGTAGTATAATATAATTTGTATGTCAATTATAACTTTCTTTAAGAAATTTCGTACTCATACACCGGTCATGTCCTTCACTGAATCAGCCAAAGGTTGCCTGGTAGATAATGCCATGTGGCATTAAGTCCGCCTCCTGCAATGTAAACTGCAGGAAGTTTTAAATAAATAAAATTAACGATATTGATTAGATTCTTTTTAATAAAAACCAGAAATATTAACGTTGAAATTTAAATTGCATGCAATATTGACATCAATGTGCTTTCATAAGTTATACTAGCTGACTAGCTAGAATAGTGTCTTTGGGTAATTTTTTTTATTATTTAGGCTAATTGACAATACTTCCATAAAACTTTTCATCCCCACCTTTCAACCCCTTACACCCCTTTTTTCGCATTAAAAAGTAGCCTATGTCCTTTCTTAGGATTTAGACTATCTGTGTACCAAATTTCATTTAAATCGGTTCAGTAAGTTTGACGTGAAAAGGCGACAGACAGATAGACAGAGTTACTTTCGTATTTATAATATTAGTAAAGATTAAGAACCGTAAAACTCACCGAGACCATTCGAAAGCATGTTAAGGGGGAAAACTATGGTGTTTCTTAACTTTCAAACAAAGCCACTTACAGTAGCGTAGTTGACGTTTCTTGTTCATATTTCCAGAGATTTTATAACTCATTACTAGAGTGTTAACTTTCTGGGTGCATCACAATTGTGGTCGAATTAACATGGCGACGCGAATACAAATTATAGAGGCGATGTTGTGTTTTCTTTACAGTTGTGGTGTAGACGTGTAGGTAAAGTATTGGTAGATGTAATTACTGAAATAAGATGGTACGCGAATAAGAATAAAACGATGTCTCCTAGCGGGTGGCAAGTTTTAAATTACATATTTCAGTTTGTAAGTAATTTCAGTGTATTTTTCTTTTCGTTTTCTTTGCTAAAAGACTAGACATTGGTCACATATTACTAGTATTATTGTAAACCCCTCCAGATATGATAAATGCTTGTGTTAGGATTGGGTTCATTCGAAAAACTGGGTGCGCCTTGAACCCGCAATCACTTTTTTTTTCTTAATAAAAGACAACTCCCGCAGTAGGAATATTCCCGTGTCGTGGGGGCCTTCGCAAACATTCAAACAACGGACACAAAGAACACCCAGACTCGGGACAACTATTTGTGGATCACAAATTTCTGTCCCGTGTGGGATTTGGACCCACAAGGTGAGCACTTAAACCATTGCGCCATCCGTGCAGTCAAAAGTGATCGCTACTCGTATCGAACTTCTAGTAACGTGATCATTCATCATCACGTTACTAGAATCATCATGCTAGTATGATAAATGATAAATAATATGTTTCTAATATCCTTGTCAGCTTCTTGATTTTAAGAAACGAGTATACCTACACTCTGATGGTAAATAATAATAATAATAGTTATAACTCCACACCTTGCAGCGGCAATAGATGTGATATTATCCGGAAAATATCAATTTGAAGTTATCGGATCACATACATTTGATAGAATTACAGTACCACACAAGTACCATAGACCATTAAATATTTTGTCTACTAACAGGAAAATAGATAAAAAAATGGACAGACCGTCGCGTTCCTAATGACACCGAAAGCAAAGTGTTGTAAGTACATGTAATCTGGACGACAATTTGTATTGTTGCATTACAAATACCCAAAACATTATTTACTATTCATACACACCTATCTGTCATTAAGTTTTTTTTGTATAAAATTATCTCCATAAAGATAAGCCGAACATTAGTGACATTCACACCTCTCTCGTAGATCTCAATGCCACACATCAAAATCGCATTTTCAAAATTCCATGTGAATTTTAAAACAATGAATATTTGAGACTGTATTAAAATACACTTACCGGATAATTCGGTCATGAGCAGGCAAGCCTTCGTGTCAATATATCTGTTTATGACTATTTTTTAAAGTTAGGACGTGTCTTTAATTGACATTGTTGGCGTAAACCCGCTGAAAAGGCGTCAAACCTGTTTTTCAGCAAGTCGGGCGTAAATGGGATAAAGTAATGAATTAAGAAGGGTAGTATAAAATTAATATGAATTAGAGTGGGTTAAGTGAACTTCCAATATAATATAAACCGCCTATACCGGCTCAGGTATGACAACAGATGAAGAACAAATGTCAATGCCGGAAGCCCTTACGGCATAGACGAGAGGTTTTTAAAAATCCAAATTGTTGTACCTAGTTCTTTTTTTAAATAATGTTTTGTTAAGGATGAAACACTTTTATTCTTGAATACTAGGTGCTATAAAATTTGAATAGGTACACTTGTATATATTTTTTTTGCCATAAGGTTAGAACTAGTACCTACCTATAGAGTTTTTTACGCATTGCACATGTTTGCATGCATATTGACTAATAACGAATGTCGTATTTAAATATTAAGATGCTGTAACTTAATGAATAATGTAATATTATAAATCTGTAGATTTAGTGATTTTTTTTATACTTACTTTTATCAGAACTTACTTTTACGATTTACGTTTATCAGAAGTACAATATAAATTACGAATATTTAAGTATTGTTTTTTTAACTCCGGCTTTAGAAGATGGCGTTAAGGTTTGGGTTAGGTTGTAGGTTTGTATAACATAGTTTTGTAACATGGGTTTTATAACATAGTTTTCCAAACAGGCTCTACCGTACACAGATTCACAAAACACAAGTCAAATATCTATTGTACCATTTCTTATTCTGTTTTTAATATACGAGACATCTATCCGCAAGTAAACAAACTTCATAAACCTACTTCTTTTCAGGTTATCAAGCTATTAGCGAAGTTCTTGTACATAAGTCTAGATGGCGACATAAGCTATTTAATAAGTTGTTTACGTATGATGTTTAATACATTATCTGGACTAGTATTATAATCAAAACAATGAATATAAAAAATGTAATGTAAAGAATATGGTTTGATTGTTGTATATATATAGTATGTAGGTATATTTTTTTGTTGTTTAAAAGTTTATAGATTATTATTTAATTTTTACTGCAGATATTTTAATGTGTTTAAATTGCTTTCTAACAAGCCAAGTTCATCTATTCGCCGACAGATGTCCCACAACTAGAAAATTCAATAAATTTAACAATTTGACAATTTTATGCCTAAGTTCACGGCAGTATGCATTTATTTATTTATGTACACTTCCTGCAGATACATTGCATGAAGCGGACTTAATTTCATAGGCATTTTCTATCAGTCAACCTTTGTGTGATACAGAGATGTGTGTGGCAAGTGTATAATAACAAAAGTAAAAATAATTGTAAATTTAAAAGAAGAACAAAACAAAACAATGTATTATATACAATATGTTACATAAATAAAACTACATAATTATACAAATACACATATCTATATACAACAGGCTTGTAAAATTTCCACGAGTAAAGCAGTCTTGGACTTATCCAACGAAGTCATAGCTAATCTGGATGAGAAACAGAAGGTTGTGGGTGTTTTGATAGACATATCAAAAGCTTTCAATATGATCTCTATCCTTATCCTAATCACTAAATTGGAAAAAATCGGAATCAGAGCGAGAGAGAAAACTGTCTGTCTTCAAAAGTTATCTCACAAATAGAAGACAGTATGTTAAGATTGGCGATATCTGTAGCGACGTGCTTCCTGTAACCAACGGACCCCTACAGGGCAGTATTCTCGGCCCTACCTTATTTTTATTGTATGTCAATCATCTTTGCCAACTACAGCTGAATAACACCACCATTTTCAATTACGCAGACGATACTGCCCCCAGTCTCAACGCTGTTACTACTGACTAATTAAATAATTTAGATGGTGAGGAAACCGAAAAGCTTATTAGCACTTTAAAATAAGTAGACACACGCACACACGCACAAGCAGACCTATAATATCTTGATATTTGTCTTACCTTTATACATCTACTTATTGTTTTTAAATACATATTGTTGTGTCACGTCCATCAAACCCTAGGGTTTAATTTATGTTGTACTTATCCAGTAAGAATTGGGAACCTCCTCCTTTTTGAAGTCGGTTAACAAACCAATGTACCAATGTACATCTAGACGGAGTTTCATGAAGTAAAACACTGATCTTAAATGAAACGGATCTGATGTTATTTGGTATATTTATAATACAATAACTCTGTCCATATAATCTAACAGAACTTCTTTGTTTAGTACTCTTTTTTCTGTATTCACCTTATACGCTATTCGATACGCTATTATCCGGTTGCCTGATAACAACTTAATCGATGAACAAAATAATTCCACAAGCCTTGCTGTAAGGCTCATTTCGGTGCTATCAATCATCTTCTAGATAAAAAAGCTTTCATGCCAATGGACTACCTAAAACCTCTGTTATCTGAAGTGTTTTATTTATCGACTCCCAGCACTCTATGCACGGACATTGAGGATTTTAGTACATAGCTTCGGTAGTATTTTTGTACAAGGTTTTGTTATTTGCTTGTTTTTAGTGTTTGATTGGCTGTTTGAAGTGGTTCTTGAAGTACTTCCTTGTTAACAGTTTCTTAAGTTATTGTATTGTCCTATTTATTATTATTATACTATATTGTATTTATTATTTTGGATTTTATCTCTATGATGTTGAAACGAATATGCTTTATGTTAAATGTATATCTATAATAGATTTTTAATGTTTATACTATGTATCAAAATTTTAAGCGCACCATCGGATCACTGCATTGCACTGTTTAACCACTTATTATATAAATAAATTCATTCTCTCACTACGCCTGAATTTCTACGCCTACATTAATATATTTATTTGCATGTGTTTGATATTTCAAAACTATTAAGTGAAACAACAAAAAATTTACTATTTCTCATTTATTTTGGAGGGAATTTTATCTACCTACATACATGCCTTTAGGTCATTACTGTTATATTACAAAAATCGTATGAAAGATTTGTATAGCTTGTGTCAGTCAGTTAACATTATTTTACCTTGCAGGAGCATGTAAATTAAGTGCTGTTTACTGACGTCATGAAGTGAATATAAATGTGGACATGGATTACACAAACTACGACGGAACAGATGTGAAAGCTGCTGCTAATTGGTCCTTAAATGATTTGGAAAATGTGAGTACCCCTTTCAAAATAATTTTAAAACAAGGGACTTTGAAACCATTAGTAAATCAAGAAAAGAATTCGGTCAGAAATTTATTATCAGAACCCTATACAAAATATGTACTAACTGCACTTTAGGCTATTTATTAATTATCAAGTGTAGCTTTTGGCAAAATGAATGTAATACTATTCTCAACAGTGGTACAATGTACCCTTGATTTAACAACAAGATATCTTTCCGGAATTCGGCGTTATGAAGGTCCATCGTACTTTTAATAAACTGTTAGTATGTATGGTTAGGTTCTCTTCGAAGTTCTCTCTAATCATCTTTAGATTTAATTTGTGACGAGTTCCAAGGCTTTTTACGTTCTGAGCGTTTCTTAAAAGTCAGCGTGTTCAAACTCCACTGCACAATCAATATCATTGAACCATTTTGGCATGCAAGCGTTACGGCTAAGGCAATATACATAAATGTTGTTTTTGCAGTCGTTTGTTTAAATCAAATAATAAAAGTTACTGTACACATATTTTTATTTTTTTATGGCATAGGGGGCAAACGAGCAGACGGGTCACCTAATGGTACATGACTACCGCCGCCCATGGAGTAGGGGAAGGGTGGAAGGGGAGATGGGTGGAGGAAAGGGTGGAAGACTGGAGGAGGGAAAAGGGGGGGGGGGGGGTAAGGGCCTTTGGTAACCTCACTCATTCGGAGAAAAGCAATGCAAGCAAATTATTAATTGTATTACAGTAAATTAATCTAGATGGTTCAGTAACCAGAAAATTAAAAATCAATACCCCATATGACAGATCCAGCTACAGGAGAAAATATGATGCAATAGGCAATAGAATGAATTGACAGGTATATATAGCAAGTTGAATTGCTTTCAACCTGGCAATGTTGCCAGCTTTCTAAGGGCGTAACCACACTGGTATTACTATGCATCCATTATTTATGAAAAGGGTTTATTTTTAAAACATGTAAATTGTGTATTTAGGCATTAAACTTCCTTCACACAAAGTTTCATAGTGTATATTTAATTAATATTACTACAAAGAATTTGTCGTCCTCTTCATGTTAAAACAATTATATTTTAATAAGACGTGTTAATATTTTTTTACAGTTGGACACATCAAAATATCCATTCCCAAACACACTATGGCATGTGAAACCAGCAATAGAAATGGCCATCAAATCAACTCTCATGGTCATTGTAGGAGTAATGGGGATATTTCTGAATTCTATAATACTAATTATCTTGTTCAAGAACAAATGGCTTTGGTCTCCAAGTAACTATTTGATAGGCAACTTGGCCTTTACTGATTTGTTGATGCTGATTTTGTCCCCTTGGTTCATGCTTGTTAGGGATTTCTACCAAAAATTCGTTTTGAAGAACTTTGGGTGCCGATTTGAAGGATTTTTGCAAGGTTTGTAAAATATTTTTTTAGGCTTCCTTGTGTTTTTTAAGAAATCATACTCATATTTAGTATATCGCATTTATGTATACTTCTAAAATAGTAGCAAAAGTGCATTAGCAGCAGTAGTAGCATTTTATAAAAAACCATTAACTTTCATTTCCAAATACTTCTTACTACTGGGCAAAAATGTACGTATTAGTAATAGCAACCTTTTACACTTTTTAAAATTATTTACACCCGTCAAGAAACAGTTAATTTTGTTCATGTTAACATAAAAAATTCCCAAGTGCGTGAGTTCATTGTTCTTCTACTTACTAATATTGTTCGATCTATTCTTATGGTTATGAGGTCAGGTTACCTAGATGGCTTCTTAGCTATAGTCAGAGCCTAAAAGTGTAGTTTTTGAAGTAAGAGTTAAAAAAAATATTAACTTAATGAGATACGCAAATTGGGTGTAAGTTATATTTGTGACTTAATTTCTTTGTTTGTAGCTACACTATTACTGGCAAGTGTAAGCGCAGTCATGTTGGTTTCCTACGATCGTTTGGCCGCAGCTGCTTTAACCACTGAAGCCAGGATCACTATGAAAGTGGCTCCGAAACTTGTGATAGCGTCGTGGCTATCATCAATAGCTTTATCTATACCCTGGATTGTTAAAAGAACTTATGTAGTAAGTTCAGATTAGATTTTTATAATCAGATTGTGATTGAGTTATAACCCGATTGAGGAAGCATCTTCGCCCTACATATCTGGCTATATGGCGCTGCGATAGAGAATTTCACTGAAGTGTTTATTATTATACATATTGATTACATATAGCAACAAAACATGTAACTAAGTATGTTTATCCGTGTTCAAGAATCCATATTACAAGCCATGCTTAGTTTAGATCTTAAACAACGTTGTGCAATATGACTTTACCAGTTGCCAGTCCTTCCTATGACGAGCTAAAGTTTTCCGTGTAAAAAAATTTCGTCGTTAGTAAAGACTAAAGTGACGTGTGAACATACATACACATCACATAGTATTTTTTTAGGATTTTGTCAACCCCTAAAATTAAGTAAAATTTCTGTCTTAGAACTGTTGGGGACACTGGAAGGAGTTAGGAGAATCCGCAACGCTGTAGCCTATGCTACCGTTAAACCAACCATGCACAGTGTTTCCTGAAACCCAAAAAAGTGACATCCGCTTCTGATTGAATATTTGTACTCCTATTGAGTAGATATGTTCATAATTATAAATGCACGTGTAGAACTCCCGGTCTTCATTTTGTATACTTCATTTAAAAAAAACCTAAATTATCAAAATGCATTTTCTCAATACCTACGCCCTAGTTGAAAATAATATTTTTGTGGGTACCTTTTTTAAGGAATCTATTGCAAGGTAGATGGTAGTCAAGAATCTAGTAAGGTAGCAAAAAATAACATGTGCTACAGGATTCTTAAAGTATAAGCACAGTGTATAAGGTCTAATGCCGCGTTCCAATAAACAAGAAACGATTCGTTTTGCTTACGTACGGTAAAGTTTCGTTGCATTTTCAACGAAAATTTTAGCGTCTGTAAACAAAACGAATCGTTTTTTGTTTATTGGAACGCGGCATAATTGTATTTATCTACAGGAACGTCAATGGTTAAACTATCTGGAAACATTTTGCGTAGAAGATGTTCAATTCTTAAGTATCTTCTGGCACTTTTTGTTGACTTTGCTGGTATGGCTGCCACTTGCCGCTATGATTGTTACTGTAAGTGGTTTTTTTTATTTTAAACCTTATTTAGTTACATTTGTAGTACTGAATGAATAACTGTGAATTATTGGTTGTGATGATTGGGATGTGAGCGATGTGATACTTAACTTATGCAAAAGAGTAGAATTTCTCTCCATGTTCTGCTTTTTTTTTATGTTATAAGGGGCAAACAAGCAGACGGGTCACCTGATGGTAAATGACTATCGCCACCTGCAACTCAAGAGTCAAAAGCGCGATGCCGGCCGTTAAGGTGGGGGTAGGGGAAGGGTGGAAGAGGGGGAGAGGAAGGGGGGAGGGAAGGGTTAGGGCCTTCGGTAACCTCACTGACTCGGCGAAAAGCAATGCAATCATTGTTTCACTGCCAGTTTTCTGTGAGGTCGTGGTATCACTCCGGTCGAGCCGGCCCATACGTGCCGAAGCATGGCTCTCTAACGATAATGTAATAATAAATATTTTAGGTAACAATTTAATATAACTTTATAATTCATTTTAAAACCTTAGGGATAGTATTTCGCCACTCGCGCTTAAAAATTTAAATAAAATAATTATTCAAATATTGAACAATTTCGAACAAATATAAGTTTCTTTGATTATTTTTCTACTATGCTTAAGTATTTATAGTTTTACTATTAAATAATTTTCTTAAAATTTAAGACTTGCTTAATGCAATGAAAATAAATACTTTTAATTTCATAACGTTATAGTGTACCCTTGACCACGATCTGTGTAATTTAGAACCAGAGAGAAGTGAAGAACAATCAAAGTTTTTTTATTATTCACCGAAACCCTTATGTACTTCAAGTATTATATGCGATTAACACCTATAAGATGTTGAGGCTGAAATATGTGTTTTCTGTTATGAAGTACGGCGCAATAATGTGGCGATTGGAATGCAGTACCCGTGAGTTGTCCTCTCGTGGCGGAGGGCGTTCTATTGCCAAAGCCAGGAGTAGAGCGATGAGAATCACCGCCTTTATCCTGTTGGTAGCTGTTATATGTCGAGTGCCCTACACAGTTCTTATATACTGGAAAAATAATTTAGAAACTGAGATCAATGCGGTAAGAATACTGTTCAATTATGTGTTTCTATCATTGGTAGGTACTGTCGTTCCGAAACTGGTGCACCAATTTCAATGATGTTTATCCCTACTGGTATTAAAAATTATGGATGGATGTTTGTTACTTCTTTACGCAATAACGGCTGAACGGATCTGGAATTTGGCATAGAGATGGATTATGTCTGGAAGAGCATATAGGCCAGTTTTTATCCCGGGAAATGTGCGGTTTCCGTGGGACAGATTTCACCAAAATTCCACGGAAACGAAGTCGTTTACAACAACTAGTATTTTAAAAACGAAAGTGAGTTTGTTTGTTTGTTTGTTTCGCTTTCAGGCCTTAACTACTTAACCGATGATCATGAAATTTTCCATAATAATTATTTTTCATCGCGACAATAAGTACTGTTTCCAAAGGGATAGAAACATAAGTTTTACGCGAGACAAACCGCAGGCAAAAGCTGGTTATTACAAAAAACTAGTTTCATCAAGATGAAAGCTCATACGAGAAGGACCGGACGTACTTATTTGTGAATAAAAATTTCGCAAGTAACGTGAATTTTGGAATAATAACAGATTATATATAGAAGAAGTGAAAGCTAACATTTTTAAACAATACTAGAACAACCCGCCCCGGCTTTGCACGGATACAAATTATACACTGAAACCTTCCTCATGAATCACTCTGTCTATTACTGAAAACTGCATGAAAATCCGTTCAGTAGTTTTTCAGTTTATCGCGAACAGACAGACAGACAGACGCGGTGGGGATACTTTGTTTTGTAATATGTAGTGATTTGCTATAAAGTTAAAGAAAATGCAAAAACGGCTATACAAAGCTATAAGTGTACAGTATATATTTTGGCCTGTCATGGTACAAAATTCTATACGATGACAGGTCAAGTAATATTGGCCGTTGAAATAAACCATGGTTAAAATTCGACCACCACGTGATCTCTAGTTGTAATTATAATGTCAAATACAGCATTTAATATTCTTTATACAGGTAGATGGTAGCTTCAACATAATGTGGTTTGCGGCAAATTTCCTGATGTACTTGAACAGCGCTATAAACCCACTTATTTATGGATTTACTAACTTGAGATTCAGGAAAGCAATGGACAGAACACGGGGAGTTGCTTGGTTTAGGTTTGGCAACTGGTGCTGCGTTTGTACAGCGGTTAGTTTTATGATTTTCTTTTTCATTTCCTCATAAACTTACCACGTTTTTGTGAGTTGCATTGTGCTAAAACTACCGCCGCCCATGAGCACCTGCAACTCAAAAGTCACAAGTGCGTTGCCGGCCTTTAAGGTGGGAGTAGCGGAAGGGGGGAATAAGGGGCGAGGAAGGGAGAGAGGAAAAGGGAAGGGTTAGGGCCTCCGGTAGTCTCACTCACATGGCGAAAAGCAATGAAATCATTGCTTCACTGCCGGTTTTCTGTGAGGCCGTGGTACCACTCCGGTCCAGCCGTCCCATATATATATAATATATTATAATTTGATAGTTGACTTAGGAATTCCCATAGCTGACATGTACGTGTTTTAGTGATTTAGAAAAATATAATCTGAACGGATTAAACTTTCGATAGATGTCCTTGTACCCTACAACTGACTCGCGATATGGTTTCGTTATCTTTGTTAACTTAAATATCACGAAAAGGATAAAGTTATAATAGAGAAAGGATAAAAAAAGACAACCTATGGTCCTAATCAGTGCTTTGTGCTATTGTGACCCAATAAAATAGGTTATAAATCAATGAATGGTTTATTTTCCTCTTTTTTTCTATTTTTATGTTATAGGGGGCAATCGAGCAGACGGGTAACCTGATGGTAATTGACTACTGCTGCCCATGAGCACCGGTAGCTCAAGAGTCACAAGTGCGTTGCCGCCCTTTAAAGTGGGAATAGGGGAAGAGTGGGAAGACGGGAGAGGGGGATTAGAGGGGAGGAGAGGGGGAGAAGGGAAGGACGGGAATAGGGGAGAGGGAAGGGTTAGCGACTCCGGTAACCTCACTCACGCGGCGAAAAGCAATGCGAACATTGTTTCACTGCCGGTTTTCTGTGAGGCCATGTTATCGAGCGGAGTTGAGCCTGCCCATACGGGCCGAAGCATGGCTCTCCCACGTAAGTACGATAAGCAGGTATACAGGTGTCACGAAACATTTTGTGTAAATTGTAAAAACGAACATCCTGCAAGTATTTTATGTCAATTGCCAATGTTGCATATAGTTTACAAAAACAAGCAACTTGCAAACTTGTTCAGTTCGTCGTTCGTCTGCAGTTTAATCAATCTTTTTAGTTCTTTTTTCAACACTAAACAAGCTGATAGAAAGACAGGTGATGATAGTAGTTGTGTTTTGATTTTAGATGTAGTATCTATGTTTTGTTCCAGTTCACAAGAAAAAAAATACAAATTTTGGATAAAAATACAGAGAAAATCTTCGTCATAGAGAACTCACCACGGCCAAACAAGAACCTTCAACGTGCTATCAAGAACATTTTGCACATCAATAAGGAGTCTGTAGAGTTCAGTATTAAAGTGGATGAAGTTACTGCTAAGCCCACGAAAGTGACGCCTTTGAAAACTGAACATATCTGAAATCTAACCAAAGTGGCCATATTCTTTAGCATTTAGATAATTCTTGCGAGCTAATACTTAGTAAACTTAACAATTTTTTGAAATAAAAACTTCTGATCGAAAATGTGTCCGCGTTAGGACACGTGACCTTGATCGAAAATGTATCCTATAATTAAAAAAAATATTTTTACGCCATCTGTGGATACTGTAGTTTGATACAAATTATCCATATATTAGTAAAGGCAAATTTCACAGATGGCGCAATTTTAATTTAAAATTTTTACAATATTTACTTTTTATAAGTATTTATTTACATAAATTATTGGACACAAAGAATCGGGACAACTATTTGTGGATCACACAATTTTTTGTCCCGTGTGGGATTCGAACTCACAACACTCGGTGCAGCATTGTGTGCAATAATTAAATGGCAGTGCAATAATAATCTGTGCAGTCTGACTATGTGGTTTAATATCAGATTTTAGAGTTTTGCCTCGTGAACTGAAACCGAAGTCAACGTTGGATGGCTTTTTGGTAAATTTTGATTAATATATTAAGTATATTAGAATTCCGTTGCACTTCATTCTTTATAATTTTAAATCAACTTAGGAACGTTTTTGCTTTGACTGAAAAACTTGAAATATGTTATTATTTCTCAGAATTTCTACTTTTTTAATTCAGAGCTAAAAAAGTAGTTGGATATAACCTAAAAATATAATAATAAATGATTATCTTTCAATAAATGTATAACTGTATAACCGACTTCTTAAATTCAAGCAAGCTGTATTCTTAATCCGTTAATTTGCCACCCTTAAAGTTGGAATATTTTTATCAAACCAACTTTTAGGAAAGCCAATAAAATATTACTGAAACCAGTTCACAATTGGCGAAGATATCACAATGCACACAAGAGAAAAACGGTCGAATTGAGAACTTACTCTTTTTTTCAAGTCGGTTAGTTTGTCAGTTCCACTTCACCCATGCATTGTGACGAGCATACATTGCTTAGCAACTATATGAAGGAACCTAACCGAAGATTCTAGTACTTTATAAAAACGTAATAAGTGAATTATTACATATTTTGGGTCAAATTATGACAAAATGTTGTCATAAATATATGTATAATCAATATTTTTTTTATAATTATCAATGATTAAACCGAAATATACAGCAACATAATATATATTAATGAATAATTTAAAGTTTTTTATACCTTTTTATTTGTGATATACATAAAATTTGTCTCTCTTTTTAAGGAAATACACTAACATGTTAAATATTAAGATAACTGCATTATAAACTTGTAATAATTAACACAACACGTGTAGTGTTGTTATAAATTATGGTAATAAATATTGCCAAGAAGAAGAGAAAAAATTGTTTTATATAAAACGATTTCCAAACTGTAATTTGACGTTTTTATAGATTTTCACATCACAATACCCAATTCTGTAGTGAAAACTTATAAAAAGTTACTTGCTTAACTCTGTGATGCGCCGTTGAACAACGGTGAACGTTACGTCATCGAAGCCCTAGACGTAAATTTAAAGTATCTTTAAACAAGCTTATACATTCTATAATATGCTATTACATCTTCTGTACCCTACTACCATCTTTAAGTATTTTCCATACTTTTACAAAATTCCTATGGTCAAGCACTGGAGGGAGGGGGAGGGAGTGGGGGAGGGAGGGAAGGGGTAGGGGGGCGGGAGGGGGGAGGGAGAGGGAGAGAGAGAGAGAGAGAGACTCCAGTACATTGTAAACTCTAGTCGTGCGTCGGAGCTGACACACACCTTTTTTTTTCTTACTTAGGAGAGCATCTCAATTGTTAAGCAGTCAATATTTTTGTACTACGCAACACTGAGCGTACAAAAAAAAGAATTAAAGTAAGACCTTCTTTGTTAATCTCTAACAACAATGTTGATAGTATTAATCAACAAACACCAATATAATTTAAACAGATATTGGTAACATCAGCAACCACTTACATTATTTACATTTTGGATATTACTTATTAGATAATGTTTATTTTCCTTCAGGTTCCGTTGCTTCTATAAAGCTGGTCAACTCCTGTATCTTTGTTTCTAAGATATCTTTCATGTGTGGCTCCACTCTCAGTATATTTGTTGCTTCTTGTAATAGCACTAAATTTTCCATCAGCTCATCCTAGAACAGCATAAAAAAATGATTACGTCTGAGTTACGTTACTATTTTTGGATAGACATTGCATAAGTAAAAGTTTGTATTCATAATCAAATAAATTGTAATTCTACAAACAATTAAAAGGGAAGGGAGAAGATACAACTGTATTTCTACTCTTAGTAAGTGGTTCCTAGAACTTCTTAAATAAAAACAGATTGTTAGAACCGGTCAGCCCAAATGAATAAAGAAAACTTCATACTTTACTCGTACTTTATATTAATATAGTTTTTATTTATTTTTTTGTGACTGACATCATGGCCGATTGTTGAATCAAGACCAAGAACGAGAAACTTACATTTTTTAATTAAAAGATATATTTTTTCAAAACTATGAAAACGCCATTACGTTCAATGTTCAAAAAAGTTCAGAATTTTTTAATGAATAAGAATAAACACAGATGCGTTATAATACGACTTTACTATTACATAAATTGGTTTAGCACCAGTATAAAATATACCTAGGTCTTAGTACATCAGATTTGCTATTAATATTGGCACATTTCCAATTAAAGTACAAAGTGTAATGTGGGATACAAAAGTTTAACTGTTAGAAGATACATGAACTTTCTATTAGTGTACTACAATAGAAAAGACTATTAGAAGTTCGCCAAGCAAGCGCTTACTGGACTGTGGTTAGCTGGGTTAAGAAACTAATCGATAACGTTTTTTAATTTTGAAGACACTTCTATAAAGCAGTATGTCCATTTCGGCCTATGAATCAAAAGCTAAATTATGCAAACTGTAAATAATATATTGTTTTTAGATAACATACCCAAATATTATAATCTTACGGACAGTATTAAATCTCGAAAACATTTAAAAAGTGTTATCACGACTACAAATATTTCGGCGCCTCTGTAACACAACCAGTGTTGTCAGTTCTACAGTTTCAATAAAATGGTCCTGGTGTTTAGTTTGTGTTTCAAGTATATATCTAATTATTTTATGCGATTTATGATTGATGATCATTCTAAACAACATTCAACATAATATGAATCATAATATGAGTTTGAATATTATTGTGCTTAATTCAGTTTAATTGTGAAGTTTTCATTTAGACAATTTTAATAACAATGTGGGTTGAAAACGGATTTGGACTCGTGTTGGCGAGCAGATTCTTCAGAATGGAATGGATTGGTAAGTTGAATCTTTCGTAATAGCACCACACGACCGGATTTTCATTCCACCCATATCTGGCTTTTGCAGAGCTATCTCATAGTCTATTAGGTTACAATACCTGCCAAATATAACATCTACGTTTTGAAATGCTTCATTTTGACTTCATTTGTTTGCTTGATTTGACCTCATTTGCACAACATGTTGGACAGAGGCTAGAGCAACAGAACCTGTTCCCAATGTTCCTCATTTGTGCTATAGGTGTGCTCTTTGCCAAGTTTAATAATGATGACTTTGGATTCATTCTCATCAAGTAATAGCGATAAGACAGATACTAAACATTAATATTAAAAATATTATAATAGATAGGCTCTTTCGATTAGAGGCATGTATCTCTGATTAATGTTCTTAGTCAAAATAATTTGTTTTATTTATATTTTAATTATTTCCTTTTACTTTTAGGTTCGAGCGGATCGAAAGGAAAGGGACCGAACCTCCCGAATGGAGGTTCGGTCCCTTTCTATATGAAACAACTAGACATGACCACATGTTCAGTGTTGTTATATAGCTTACTTTGAATATGGAGTTATTGAGTAAAATAAAGATTATTATTAGTTTAAGAAGAATAAGATGTTACATTGCCTGACTGTTGTAAAATTGAAATAATTTATTTTGAATATAGAAATCTTCCCAATATTAGAAGATTTACACTCTTATTACTTCAATAAAATATTTAAAATCATTATATATTATTTCAGGTGACTGCAACTGACTGTAAATGTGATGGCTGCCATTAAGTAATTGATCTTGAGTGGACAACTGCTACTGATAAGTGTTTCTGTAAAACAAATAATAAATGTGCTTGCTCTAAACAAAATATTATTATTTTCCTAACTTCTGTATTGTTTTTTTTTTCCTCCTCTGCTGTTGTGAGGTCTGCTCTTGAACCTAATCCGTCGGTCGGGAGGTAAATCAGGTAGCAGGTGCAGATGGCTTAGACCTGAAGGTCTTAGTGGCCCCCCGCACCCAACTTGCGCTCTCTCTTACTATTGATGGTAATAAAACACCTGTATTATAAAAAGTTGTTTAGGTTCTACCTGTTCCAACCTAAACACTAAATACCCACCTAAGAAGGGAAGAATTCAACATGATATTGAAATCTTTCACATAGCAAAAATGCTGATAAGTAGTCAACACTAACCATTTATTATATTCGTTATCAATTTCGTAGAACGAATTTGCAGTTGTTTTTAAGCTAAAATACAGGGTAAGATATTACTTTTGTATATACATTCCTTTAAAATAAGTGACATTATCATACTAACATTGTGAAATTATTATAACCTCAAAATCTGAAAGTATTTTCAATAATTATGAAATTATTGAAAGTGTAACTGACTTTCATTTAATATAAATCAAATGTAGTGTTAATTAACCACACGGTAAGCATTTTATTATGTCTGCTGGTTCTTGGGCCAATAATGTATGGCAGGTGGGCATAGTCCTTTTGCCAATATGGACTAGAAGAATCCTACTAATATTATAAACGTGAAAGTTTGTGAGGATATATGGATGTGTCGATGTATGGATGTTTGTTACTCTTCCACGCAAAAACTACTCAACCGAATACGATAAAACTTGGTATGTAGATAGCTGCAGATCTGGATTAACACATAGGCTACTTTTTATCCCAATATTCTCACGACATGCGGGGCGCAGCTAGTATATTATAAATATGAAAGTAAATCTACCTACATATCTCTTTGATACGACAAAATACTTTCGAGGAGAAATATCAGCTTTGGCCTGAATCCAAATAATATTTTGTGGTATGATATTTAAAATATAATAACTTATTGGGTGGAGCCGCAGACTTAAATTAGGGAGGTCATGTTTGAACGTTAATGTTAATAATGTATGATGATGTACAACATAAAAAACAAACACACCAAAACAAATTGTTACAAAAATTAAAATAGGCTACTAAATTGATTTAAGTAATTTTTAGTTAAAGTATTTCAATGGCCTAAAGAAAGAATAAACCCATTATTTACAGAGCAGTGATAGCCGAGTTGTAAAAATATAGCGTTCTGCTGACTTAGAAATGAATGTGTGCATTATAATTATAAATTATCACTGTTAAAGAACATATTGCGAGGAAACCTACATACAGTGTGTTCTTGAATTCTTGTATTTTATAGTAGGTACGTACTAAGAAGAAAGAACTTAAGAAAGTTGAAAGTGCATGTGTGATGTGTCTCATATTTGGAGGCTTTCGAGTGTGTGTTTATTGGATTTTCTGTTCAGAAATTCTCAGTACTACAAAAACACCCCGCAATGTGTCGGTAGATGACAATGCGCTAATCGCTCATTATCATCTTCCGAAACATTCCCAGTAATGGGACAATACCAAACCATCTATTGGAGGGACGCAAAGACACACAAGTAAAATCTAACTATACGAGTATATTATTTTCTACAGAAAATGCTTATACTTCTTTCTATTAAGACAATAGTAATTATTCGCTACGAGGTTTGGAATAGATTAAAAATATGAGCTCAAGCCTTAGTTTAAACTTCACCTATACAATCTTACCTGTGCACCAGCCTTTGTGATTTTTCCTGCTTCAAACTCTCTCTTAGTCAGTATCGTCATCGCGGCTTGGAGGTCCAGTAGTAACTCTCCTCGGAAATTTGACATTCCTGGTTCTAATTTATGAGCAATCTCTAATAATTCATGACACAGGTCAATTTTTCTCTTTAGAAGATTTTCAGGTAGTTCTAAAAAATAAGTTTATTATTTATTGTTTGTAAGTGTTCTCCCTGTTTCTGTAAACTATTTGTACTGTCACACACACACTTTTTCTCTACTCCATGCCCCGTGACAATTAGAGATTGGGACATTGTATGTATGGCAGAGTGTTTTTGGATAACCTAATAATGGATGCATAATCTATTATTCAGCACGTGATTTAACGTGTTTGTGCACTTATAATGTGGCAAAATTAGAACGGAACCTTGCTATCGTGTAAATGCAACCATCGTTTGGCATCTATCTGCGTATTTAAATATATCGTGTATTGGCTGCTATAGGACTAAGCTTTTAAGAAAATATATATAAAATCTAAAATATCGGCATGCTCAACATATTATGCTAAATTTCAGCATTGTCCAATAACTAGACAAAAAAATTGGAAAACATTTTCGTTAAGCGTTGTCATGATTTAAAATGTTTAATTTTTGTCGAAAAGCTCAAGTCCGAATGACCTTTTGTAGTTAATATTATGTAAATATAAACTAATATTATCATTCATTCGGACATTCTTAATTCATTTACATTCTTTACAATTTCCAAAAGCCATTCAGGTTACAATCACATGGCTTGTATAAATGCATCAAGTATCTATTTTTATATATATATATACAAGTACATACTGTAACTGTAGATACCTGATAAACCATATCCTTTCCTGTTGCCATATATTTGTACCAGTGCCAATTTAGCCTGTACAACTAAATGGTTGCTGGGATGCAATGTTTGGCTATACTTGTCAATAAAATCTTCAAAGTCCTTTGGGTTAGTCTTATTAAGCTTATATAAATCTTGTTTTAAGGCATTATTGCCCCAAAACATCTGCTTGGCTAATATACTATGATCACATTTCTCACATTTCCAAGGTGCATTTTCATCCATTGGATCTGTTGAATGCAGCATTGCGCCACGCCATTGATTAGTTTGACTGAATGTATTGTTACAAACAGAACAATATATATTACCGAGATTTGTGCCAAGTTCTGTAGGATCTTTGCATCTGTCGCATTCACATGCAAAAAATTTATTTGTCATCAAATGCCTTCGACGGTCTAATGTTCCCCATAGTGATTGAGAATATGTTGCCGTAATTAGGTCACCTTTAGCAATTGGCACAGTTGCTATCAGAGCTAAGTGGAAATTATCACCCAAATATACATGCTTTGTGTTAGGTTTGCAACTGTGGTCGATCATAGAAGCTGTTAAATAAATAGCTCGTAACCTTTTTGTTCCATCTGGCGAACGCACATCAAATGAGTTTGTGTCAAATATAGATGCAACCTTCAATATTGTTTCTTCGTCGAATGGTAATCCAAGTACCTGAACTACAAAAGTCACTAAATTTGCTTTTAAAATCATGTATAGAGGAGTATTTACTCTATCCTCCAAGTGAGATTCGAGATTCATAATGTTTTCAAATTGAAGGGGGTTCGAATAGCGCATTAATAATACCCTCAGCGGTGATATCACACAGTACGCAGCTTGCACTTTATTAGAACCTATATATTTTATATCACATTTGTATTTTCTATCAGTCATAGTCTTACACTCTGGCTTATGGACCTCAGCATTTTCACATTCTGGTCCGCACATGGGCCAGTTGCACTTAGAACATTTATAATAATCAAAATTATTTTTAAATTCATTCGGATCCAAGTATTTACCACATGATAAACAGACGGTCGTGCACGCAATCCTTGGACCCATGACCGCTGGCTTTTCTTTAAGAATCATTTCGCCTTGTTTTATATCTCTCGTGGCGATCATGTGTCGCCCTAAAGTATCTGAATATTCGATTTTGAAGGCACAGCATTTGAATTTGTGTCCTTCCCGCCATCCTAGTTTCTGGTGAGGCCTGGAGCAGTAATAAACAAGCTTGCAGCCACCACAGATTTGGTTTGCGGGCTGTTGGCACACTTCACACGTTGGCATTTTGCTCCTGGATTGCTGCTTACTGCAGCGCTGATTAGATCGCGAAACACACCCGCTCAGGTTCGGTGCAAACACAATACTCGTTCTAAATAGATATGATAATTATCTAGACATTAAAGATACGTAGGAGCAGTGCCAACAAAATTAAGTACTTATGTTGGTGCACCCACTTGCTGAACAAAAGAGCATCTTAAGGCATTTACATTTCTATTATGAATTTGAAATTTAAATTCCACTATTATATTCCTAACGTCAACTATGCCTTTTTACTAGTAAATATAACAATTAAATAATACAAGCTCACAGTGATCAATCAAAAGTCATGTATTTTTTTTTATTTATTTATTTTAAACTTTATGCACATTTGGTACATTGGCGGACTTAATGCCTAAGGCATTCTCTACCAGTCAACCATTGAGTGATGCAGAGAAAAGAAGAAGTAGGTGCAAATAAAAATTATGTTAAATAATTGTACAGTAAATAATACGCAACTTGTAGCCCAATATATATATATATATACACACATACACATACATATATATATATACATATACATACACATATACATACACATATATATATATACATACACACACATATATATAAAAGTCATGTAGGTATGTAAGTCAACTATGTCAAATCAGGAAGACGTGATGTCTGCTAAATGAAAAATGTTGTAAGATAAATAAAAAATGTCATGAATATGAAAGGAAATATCAAAATTTCAACAGTAGTCGTATTAAAAATATATTTAAAGTGTGAAAATGCTTCCAGTGCCACTAGCATTCTGGTGACGCACAAACAAGTGGAGATACTTTAACATCGATGGATTGTCGATCTTATTAGAGAGTAGCAAATGTAGTGGGGTTCTCGTGTACCTGCTTGTTTCTATATTCTTAGTTTCTTAGAGAATACAGTCTTGAGAGTGTAAAGTAGTAATGGTTTTGTAAAGTTAAACAAAAACTTATTTGCCAAACTATACACACCCTATCATTGCATCAGTATCGTGAATAAATTGTACACAATCGTTGGTCTTATTGACTAAAATCATCATCTGGCATGAGACAGCACATTTTAACAGACAATCAGCAAGTTTTTGATCATCCCAAGAAGAGTAGAGCAGGTCCTAGGATACTGCCTTGGCAAATTCCTGAAAGAGATGGCTTCTTTGGACTGTCTCTTAATCACTCTAACAAAACACTGTTGAGATATTTGTCCATTTACTTGTACTGGAGTAGTTTTGTAATGATACGGTGAATGTTAGTTTTAAGTCACATGGACAGATATATTTTTTTATGGTATAGGGGGCAAATGAGCCGGTCACCTGATGGTAAATGACTAACGCCGCCCATGGGCATATGCGACTCAAGAGTCACAAGTGCATTGCCGGCTTTTAAGGTGGGAGTAGGCGAAGAAGGGGCCAGTGAGTGAGGGAGGGAGAGGGGGAAGGGTTAGGGTCTCCGGTAACCTCACTAACTGGGAAAAACAATGAAAGCATTGCTTCACTGTCGGTTTTTTGTGAGGCCGTGGTGTAACATAAATCAGTTTGTTTAATAAATTAAATTCGATTTTTTTATTTTTATTTATTTATTTATATCTATGCTTCTCTTTAAAAACTTTTCTGTGAGAACCTTATTGCACATTTTATTCTGAAGGTGAATTGTTGATATAGTCTATGAGACAATTTACAAATGTCTTAAATTGTAGTAATTTATTTCGCGCACTTTTCTTATATGGCGCAAAATTTTTGCTGACTGATATGAACACTCATTTTTAGTGTACACGCAAAATATATATGTCCGATAAATAAAAGTAATATTAATTTGAGTATGATTAAATATTTCGTCGCATAAATTGGTATTGAATATGTTATTAGATGAGTAAGACTAGGTAATGTATTACATTAATTCTATTTGTAAATCAAATTTGTCAAACATTAGATCTGTGAATAGGGATTTCCTCGATACCTTTCTATTTAGTCCCAAAAATAAAAAATAAAAACAAACTATATATCTATAATTTTACTGTAAGGAAATTAACGCGATCAATAGGTGTTACATACCTTTGAACAGTCAGCCTCTGACCACGGCCAGTTCATACAACCTGGTCAAAACGTCAAGCATGAGGCAATTCAAAGATTTTTTTTTCTTTTTTTGATATATATACCTACCGAATCCGATCGATCCCATTAATTCCCGTATGAATATTTATATGTCATGGAACGCGATCTTTTTCACACAAAATTATCGATTTCCCAAGGAGGTGCTTTTTATGGGATTGGGGGCAAACAACGGGTCACCTGATGGTAATAATTACCACCGCCCATGGGGACCTGCCACTTAGGGTATCCGGTACACTCATTCACTCTGCGTAACACAGCGCAACCATTGCTTCACTCCCGGTTTTCTGCATGGCTGTGGTACCACTCCGGTTGAGCCGGCCCATACGTGCCGAAGCATGGCTTTTCCACGTTAAAAATAATAATCACTATCATTGTGTTTGCATAAATCCATTAACAAAACTTCTATAGAACATTTTCCTCATTACGTGCAGATCAATGTTTTTTTTTAGTTCATTCATAATATCCGCATGTTACGCAACCTGCGGCTAAACTCAGTCCTTCACAGTGAGAGCGAGAGCTGTGCGCGCGGCCGCTCTCAATTTGACGTTTGAGTATAAAAAAATACTTGTATGTTTTTTTTATTTTGTGGTTGGTGTCAAGTGTTTCTTTGTTTGAAGCTAAAAGATTTATTTAAACATACATAATGTAAGTCTTTCTGGAATTATTTTAAACCACATTTCTAATGATCGTGATCTGATTTTGTCTAATAAACTATTTTCCGTTGTGTTATTAGTTGCTACTTTTGATTTGGAAGCATCAGTTATGTTTGCGAAATAGCCATTGATGTCAAGTAAGCTTTTTTGAAAAAAGAATGAAGGCAGATCTAAAACTTAACTATATATATATTATGCCATGTGGGTACACTCGCTTATATACTGTAAGCATTAGATTTACGTCTAGGAATGCTCGATTTACTGCCAACGTGACGTCATCAGACCCAATAAAGACATAGCCCTCTTTAATGTGATGTGCTTAAAATAGAAACAGATTGTATATCAAGACTAAAAACAATTGGTTTAATTTAACATCAATCCACGACTACATTCACGAATCTTTCTATGTCAATTTTTCCACAAGTATATCAAATTGGGACTAAATACAAAACCTGGGTATCTATCAGGTCACTAACCAAAATGAATAAATAAATGGTAGCCGCGATGGTTAATAGGCATTTCGGCTTAGACAATGTTGAGTGTTGTTTTCGATCTCCAAGTGGTGATCTCCACAATCATTTATATGATTTATTACTCGTGCGTTTGTGAAGTTTGCTGCGACTGCAATGATTATTCAATTGTACTGGAGATATCTATGTAGTATATAGATTGGGGGTTGCAGTAGGTTTGCTTCTAATGGGGTGCCGTCTAGAAAACCTCCACGTGGTGCACCCTGGAAACGTTGGCGATGACGCTGCTTTTTGTTCCTCAGTTTTGAGGACGTCGTCATCGCCAACGGCTAATATTCTAGTACGAAGAGGAGGCCACCTTTCTTCGGCCACTTGGTTGAGGCTTGGCCCAACAGAGCGGGCGTTTCTGCCGATTCCTCTCTTGGCTCTTCGCTCTTCGGAGCTATGAGGATGAAAACCTCGGTAAAAAATCACGAAGGAGGGACCCTTCCATGGGTCAGAGTTTCTCCGCTGTTCTCGGTGGAGAAGGAAGACGGGCTCGGCGTGCACTCACACTGCCACCGAGCAGGCATGGGGAATTTAGTTTCCTGGCCACCGTCGGCATATCGTAATCCCGAATGGAGTCGTGGTCATGTTTCGCGACTCCGATCGGGGACGAGGGTCTTGGCTTAGCCGCCCGGACTGCGAGGAAGAAAACCTCTCTAAAAAATCACCCCGAATCCCGTGTTCTGGTGCGTGACCAGGGGATGCATGGCTGATGGGTAGTTCAGTCGTAAGCGCACTCCCAGCCGGGGCACCTGCGGACTCCTCGGTTGGGCATAAACCTTCGCTTGCCCGGGTATTGGGGATCTCTGCCCGGGTCGACCTTTATTTCTCCCCGTCTCGTGGGTTTAATTATGGAGTACTTAAATAAATTTAAAACAAACAAACAAATAAATGAAGAAAAAAGACGGAGAAGGTAGAAAGTAAGAAGGAGAAGGCGAATACTTCGTCTAAGGAAAAGGAGGTTTCACTGGAAACGCCTATCTTGAAGGAGCTCCCAGGAGTCAGCTCGATTCCTGGGAGCAGAAGACAATCGGAACGTCTGCGTTCCAGGTCTGTCCTGTCATCTGACGGAAACGCCGCTGCGATGGCAGACAGCCTAGAGTCGATGGAAGTGGAGGTTTCCAACACCGACTGTCGAAAACGCGGACGCTCCTTAGATCAGGACAGCGACACGTCCCAGGAGATGCTTCCTCCCAAAGTGGCTAGTAGCCATAGAGGGAGGTCGCGCACGCCGGTCTCAACTCCGTCGGGCTCCGCCTTCTCTGGGAGGGAGGCCTATGTCCGAGTTAGACCGGAGGGCGAGAACGTGGCGGAGGAGGAGATCGCAGATCTCCTGCTAAAAATTCAAGCGCCGGTGGTGGGGGGTTCTGTCCCTGTAACACCATTGACCATGCGGGAGAGAGCGAACGCGGCGGTGGCCGTTATCCACAAAGTGGCCACCAAGTCCACGAACCTTAAGGGTTCCTTTGTTAGGGCCCTTAAGGACTCCTCTTCCGCGATCTCTGGGGTCGTCGAGACCCTCATTGGGGACGTGGCGCGCCTCCAGGCCGCAAACGATTCGTTGACGGGGCAGGTCACTGAGCTCAGCGCTCAGTTCGCCCAATTTCAGGCACAGGCGAATTGCCCTGAGCAGCCAAACCCGGTTGCCCGGACACCTGCCCCCTCCCCATCCCCCGTTCCGGATGCCCACTTGCGTCAAGTTATTGACGCAGTGTGGCGCATGATGGACGGGCGCCTCGCGGGCCTGGAGGCAAGGCTTCCTCCGGCACCTATTGTTCGGCCGCCACTCGCCGCGGCCAAGGTTAACGCTGCAACAGTCCCGACACCCCTTCCCGTCTCGGGTGGCCGCGTGACTGTGACGTATGCCGCGGCGACGTCGGCACCGGCGCCTACAGCCGCACCGAAGGCTGGTCGACAGGTCAAGGCCGCAGCAAAGGCGGCCGCATCAAGGGCCGGACAACCACCTAAGGCCGTGGTAAAACCGGTGGTGGAATTCCCGTCACTTCCCACTCCGGCATCAAGAGGGACAAATGTGCCTACTGTACCCTCTGGTGCTGAGCACGAGCCTGGACCATCCACATCTGCCCCCTCCACGTCTGCCACTTCCAGTGACGGGTGGCAGAAAGTCGGAGAAGGGAAGAAGCGGTCCCGGAAAAGGAACAAGAAGGGTGATACACCTTCTCCGACGCAGGCACCGACGGTGACCGCCAAGAACAAGCCGCGGAAACTGACGACACCTAAAACGGCGGCTGTGGTGGTTTCCGTATCACCGGCGGCAACTGAAGGCGGGCTATCCTACGCAGCCGTATTTAAGAAGGCCCGGGACAGTCTCGCCGGTGAATTCAGTGGAGTAGGTGTCAGGATGCGCCTCGCCCAGACGGGAGCTCGAGTCCTTGAGTTCCCTGGGGCTGAAGGCGCCAAGACGGCGGACACCTTTGCCGAGAAGATGCGGGAGGTATTCGCGGCCACGGATGGTGTCAAGATCGCCAGGCCCACCAAGTGCGCGGAGCTGCGCATTTCGGGCCTGGACGATTCAGTGACAGTCGAGGATGTCCGCGTTGCAATTCGAGAGAGGGCGGGATGCAACGCGGACAACATTAGGGTCGGCACCATCCGCCCCGGTCCAGGGGGCCTTGGCGCGGTGTGGGCCAGTTGTCCCGTGGCGTCGGCCAAGATTTTGAGCGACGCCGGAAGAATCCCCATCGGTTTCGTGAACGCCAAAGTCACGCTCCTGGCGGCGAGACCGATGAGGTGCTTTAAATGCCTCTTCACGGGACACACCCGCGTCAAGTGCGCCAGCTGCTTTGACTGCAGCGGACTATGTTTCCGCTGCGGTCGACCGGGGCACAAGGCGGCGGAATGCTCCGCCGCCCCTCTCTGCCCTGTGTGCGCGGCGGGAAATCTCCCCGCCAACCATCAGATGGGGCAGGGTGGCTGCAAGCCGCCCCGCACTTCTCGACAAACTTCGGGGGCCAGCCAATCGACCCAGGCTACCTCCGTTGTCAATCCTGCGTCGTCGTCGTCGCCCATGGAGGAGGTTGTAGAGACAGTCCAGTAATGGACCAAGTCTCCAACCTCCTTGTCCAGACGAACCTGAACCACTCTGCCGGTGCGCAGGATCTTTTCCTGCAAACCATGGTGGAGTGGTCGATAGGTGTCGCCGTAGTCGCGGAGCCCTATTACGTTCCTCCCCGTCCAAATTGGCTGGGTGACTGGGACGGCTCTGTGGCAGTCGTCAGCTCCACGGCGGCTCATTCCCCGCCCTTGTCGCTAAGAGACAAGGGTACTGGATATGTTGCTGCCGAATGGGGGGGGATCACCATATATGGTGTCTACTTCTCCCCTAACCGGAGTCTGAGCGACTTCGAGGTCTTCCTCAATAACCTGGAGACCTCGATCCGGCGACTAGCGTCTGGGCACGTCTTAGTGCTGGGGGACTTCAACGCCAAGTCTGTTGCGTGGGGTTCCCCCAGGACGGACGCACGGGGTGATGCCATAGAGGAGTGGGCAGCATCGGTGGGCCTCTGTCTCCTAAACAGAGGCTCCACCAATACGTGTGTGCGACAGCAGGGGGGGCGATAGTGGACCTTTCGTTCGCTACCCCTGCTCTCGCCGCACGAGTAAGGAACTGGCGTGTCCTGGAAGAGGTTGAGACGCTCTCGGATCACCTGTATATCCGATTTGAGCTCTCCCGGACCCAGGACCCCAGAAGGGGTCACACGGCGCGGCGTTCTTCTCGCTTCCCGCGGTGGGCTGTTACGAAGATGGATAGGGACCTACTAGAGGAGGCAGCTATTATTTACTCATGGCTGTCTCCGCAGCCTCTGACTGAGGAGGTAGACATGGGGGCAGGCCGCTTTCGCGATGCGATTACGCAGATTTGCGATGCGGCCATGCCCCGCGTCCGAGGTCGTCGGCCTCCAAGGAAGGAGGTCTACTGGTGGTCCCAGGAGTTGGCGGACCTTCGTGCGGCCTGTACTCGTGCCCGGAGGTCCTACACCCGCAGCCGGCGTCGTCACCGCGAGGAGGGCGAGGAGGACCAGCTTCATGAGGAGTACCGAGAGGCGCGGAAAACTCTGAAGCTGGCCATTAGCCGCGCCAAAGAGGAGAGGAGAAAGGAGATGCTGGAGGGTCTCGATCGTGACCCCTGGGGTCGCCCATATCGCGCGGCACAACAAAGGCTCCGCGCGTCGGGCCCCCCCCTTACGGAGACTCTCCAGCCCAGCTTCCTGCAGGATGTGGTTGAGGGCCTTTTCCCGCAACGGGCGGGACACACACCCCCGTCGATGGCCCTGATGTCCGGACACGACGGGGAGGTCGAAAGTGAGGACGTTCCGCCCGTCACAGAGGCGGAGGTAGGGGCGGCTGTTCTACGGATCCGTTCCAAGAACACCGCCCCCGGGCCAGACGGGATTCCTGCCCGAGCTTTGGCCCTCGCCCTCGACCACATGTCGGACCGCCTCAGGGAAGTGTTCGACGCTAGCCTGGTGTCCGGATGCTTCCCTGACTGCTGGAAGAGCGGGAAGCTGGTGCTTTTAACGAAGCCGGGACGGCCTACTGACTCGGTCGCAGCCTACAGGCCCATCGTGTTGCTGGACGAGGCGGGTAAATTGTTTGAGAGGGTCCTCTCTGCCCGCATCGTTCGGCACCTTGGCGAGGTCGGCCCCGATTTGTCGGACGCCCAATTCGGTTTTCGAGCGGGGCGTTCGACGGTCGGTGCTGTGTTGCGCCTGAGGGCTGTGACCGAAGACGTAGTGAGCTGTGGCGGCGTGCTGTTGGCGGTGTCATTGGACATCGCCAACGCATTCAATAGTCTGCCATTCAGCTGCATCAGGGAAGCACTCCTCTATCATGGGGTGCCACAGTACCTGAGGCGGCTAGTGGCAGACTATTTAGAGGAGCGTACCGTCATGTACGAGGACCGAGATGAAGTTTTAAGTAGTCGGCCCATGTCGTGCGGTGTTCCGCAGGGGTCTGTCCTTGGACCACTCCTGTGGAACATGGGGTACGACTGGGCCCTTCGAGGTGACTTCCCCGCCGGGCTGGGCGTAATCTGTTACGCCGATGACACGTTGGTCACAGCCCGGGGGGTGAACTTTCAGGAGGCGGCGCGCTTGGCTACCAGGGGAGTCTCTCTGGTGGTCGGGCGCATCGAGGCGCTGGGTTTGCGGGTGGCCCTGGATAAGACGGAGGCCCTTTTATTTCATGGGCCCCGTCGTGGTCCACCCCCTGGCGCCTCTATCGAGGTCAACTCGGTCCTCGTACCGGTTCGGGCCCACATAAGGTATCTGGGCCTGATCCTCGACGGCAGGTGGCTCTTCGACGAGCACTTCCGACAGCTTGCTCCGAAGCTGGTCGGCGCTGCGTCCGCCCTTGGGCGACTCTTGCCCAATTTGGGTGGACCCAGCGTCGCTACGAGACGGCTGTACACGGGGGTTGTCCGGTCAATGGCACTGTACGGTGCACCGGTGTGGGCGGGGGCTCTGACCGCCCAGAATAGGGCACGCCTCTGGCGCCCTCAGAGGGTTATGGCGGTTAGAGCCATACGCGGCTACCGCACCGTGTCGACGGAGGCGGCGTGCGCGTTGGCCGGGACTCCCCCGTGGGATTTGGAGGCGGAAGTGCTGGCCGAAGTTTATCGGCGGACGACTGAGTTCCGGGCGGGAAGCGGCAGTCGGCCCCCGCCCGAAGAGGTACGCGAGTGGCGTGAGGCCGCTCGCCGAGCCACGATGGCTCGTTGGTCGTCCCGGCTGGAGGCTCCACGTGCTGGCTTTGCCGCCGTGGAGGCGCTCCAGCCGGTCATCGTCGAGTGGGCAGGGCGGCAGCACGGGACCCTTTCCTTCCGACTGACGCAGGTTCTTTCCGGGCACGGCTGCTTCGGGAAGTACCTGCACTCGGTCGCTAGGAGGGAATTGAGTCCCGCCTGTCACCACTGCGACTGCAGTGAGGACTCGGCTCAGCACACGCTGGCGGTTTGCCCCAGTTGGGCGGCGCAGCGTCGGGCCCTCACTGCAGTCATCGGAGTGGATCTGTCGCTACCGGCTGTCATACGCTCCATGGCCGGTAGCGACAGGAATTATACCGCGGTCGCTACCTTCTGTGAGGAAGTCATCTCGCAGAAGGAGGCGGCGGAAAGGGTCCGGGAGGACGACCTCCACTCGGACTTAATTCGCCGCCGGCGAACCGGGCGGCGGAGGCGCGCTTACCAGCGCCTCATGCCGCCCTGAGTGTGGCCGTGGGTGGACGGGACGGGTTTTTCCCCTCCATCCGCTATAGTGGCCCCCCGCGAGGAGGCGGCGTCCGCGTGTGCCTGGACGTCGCCTAATTGAGAGGTTTTTACCCGAAGGTGGTGCTCGCGCTTTTGCGGGCAGGCGCTAGGGGGGGTCCGGATGTCTTAATAAAAGCTGTTCCCGGATCCCTCCTACTTAAGGCGCAGTACGGCACACCGTGTGGTTTTAGTCGGTTCGATTCCGACACACCGCCCCACCGAAAACCCCGGTGGGGTGACGGCCCGAGGGGGTTTCCACACGCACAAAAAAAAAAAAAAAAAAAAAGGTTTGCTTCTAATAAGAGATATAATTCACACATTCTTTTCAGATCCGAGACAAGTCCACTAGGTAAAATCTATTCTAAATTTGTAAAAGTAAGTTTTTTGTGAAATAAATAATGCCGGCGTTAAATACGATAAATATCGGAATTAACCTAAAAAATTAGCGCTCAATCATAACTCTACCATTTAAGAGTTTCTGAAGAAAAACAGACTAAGATACGGTACAATGGCAATGCGACATCGAGACATCCGACGTTCAGATAATAAACACTAGACCGGTTAATAATGCAAGTCCATGAAGTTCCAAAGACCTAGGTATGTCACGAGCAGCCACACAACAAATAGTCGTGGTTCACCGATTGTATGTATAAAAATAACTGCAAGATTATAAATGCAGCAACATCTATGAACCGGCATTGTTAGCATTTCGTAAAATATTGAGTTACAAATGTTTCAAAGAACAATAAAATGTTGGAAGCGTTCCAAAGTCATTGTAGTTGGATAAATATTTAAAATAATGAGCACATTCTCAGTATTCTCACGGTGGACCCTAGGTCTGCGACTACGATGTCGAGCAGAATCCATCTACTAACTTTGGGATGTCCAGACAGAGAAAAATAGACATCACATTTCGCGTCATAGAAGACTTAAAACAGGTCCCATGCACCTGCGCACTCTTAGGGCTTCAGAAGAGTTCCTGATGGGAATATTTCCTACCGGTACTTTATCCAACAGCCAAATAACAACACTTAATGACCAGGAGATTTAAATTATATCGCGTAATATCGTTACATAAAGTAGTCAAATAATATAAAACCGTTTTAACACATCTAACATATATTATGGGAATTCAAGAATTATCTTTGAGATTATTTTTTTGCTGACCGTCACAAAAATAGACTACCGTAACCCAGTTTTGTTAGTTTCGTAGAAAACTGCAGTGATTGCCAAACATAATTTATGTTTAGACAGACAGAATATATAAATTTATTTCGTAGTAAAAGTAATGTTTGTGTTAAATGTAAGATAAAATGTCAGCAGCTGGATGTTTTGACAATAAAATTATTGCAAGCCATAAATTTTTTGGGTGTAATACGGTCATACACACGTTTGCGGAGAAAATTTGCATTGTATACTATCATTGAAGAAGTTACTAAAAGATATTAATAGTAAATGGGTTAAAAGGTTTCTGTTTTTAACGGATCCTTGGTCTTAATTCTATGATTTTGTGTGTTTCATTCTACGACACGTCATACAACAAAAAATTTACAGATTTTGCAGCTTACTTACTGTTTTGCGTGAACGAGGCATCCCCACTGATTTTAAATTGTGGTACTTCGCGTTTTCAAGAACAAGAAGTACAGTCATAGTGACGATCGTGACGGACGCCTGCCCTACTATGAGTTCTTACAATTTACGTTTACGATCAAGGTTATCGTTTCTTTCTATACATTACATTAATTCCTGATCATTGCAAAGGATTTTGGCTGGTTTCTTTTATGGCCTCAACCCTCTTTGGAAATGTAGTCGTTTTAAGATGAGAAAGAAGGAAAAAGGTAAACTTGTATAAAGAAATAAGGGCAAGGAAAGGTATCTAGGTTAAGGAATAGCGCAAATCTTGGATGGGAAACGGGACTAAGACTGCAATAGCTCGCAGAGGCCTGGGTCGCGTACCCAAATGTCCTTTAATTCCGGTGACAGGAGAAGCCACTAGGACTAAAAAAGAAAAACAGTGATCGTAATCAAAGACCTGCAATGTAAAAATTCATACCCACGTGCGCTTTGTCTATTGAATAATCATAAACAACACAGTCCAAATATAAAATAATTCCAGTCTGAATTATAATCAAATTAGAATCACAATAAGTGCACTATAAATTAATGTTTAGAGGAGCGTAACTGTCACGCCGTGGTGATGGATGACTTGCATCTGGTGCAGTGCCAATATAGGTACATACGAGTACACAAAGTTTACATTATGTAATGTGATTAAATAGAAATTATGTCAGTGATCTCTGAGTTTATTTTAAGTGGTGAACCAATTCAGTGAATAGTAAGGTCAACCTTAGGTTTCTACTATTTATTAAATAAAGTTTTTTTAACCCCCGCGGCCCCGGCGGAAAAAGGAGGGGTGCTATATTATTATGTTTGCGGAGGTTCGCAATTCGAATGTTTTTTTGGGTTTTCAAACGTGGATTGACGTAACATTAGGACAATCTCTTCAAAAATCCCGGACACATTGTGTGAAATCTAGATTCTTCAGATTCTTTCCCGGACACCCTTAAAAAACGCCGATTCCATTTTTTCCATTTTCCATCTAATAATTATAAGTTTCCCCTAGCACAGAGTGCCCGGGTTTTACCCGGACGCTTTTTGAAAACCCCGTCCGGACGCTCCCCAGATGCCCTCTAAACTAGGACAAATCCGGAGGAACCCGGACGGATGGCAGCCCTATGTAACATCAAACGTTGGCGTTTAGTTTTAGCTGGCTTTGTCATGATATACAACCATACATTATCATGTAATGTTCGGACATATCATGAAGTCATCAATTCTGTGATCTGGCCACGACACACAGACAAAGAGAAAACAGTTCGATGACACTTTCTAGGCTATTTGTCAATCGATTTTCTTTATTGTTTTATTGTTTAGTAGCTATGGAAGATCTAATGTGTTAAAAAATTGGATCTTTATTAGTATAATTAATGCTAACTGCGACATGTAGGCGACCACTAATCAACTTAATAGTACCCAAAAATATAAGGACAGTCCTTGTTCACGCCTGCTGTTATCATAGGAGCAATCCGCGCTCCAGTATGTAAGCTTCACAATCATTTAAGCTTGACCTTCACATCGTTTTTAATGTTATTCAAGGACTTACTTCACACTTTGCTACTGACCAATAAACGTGTCATTAAGAGTTTGCAGAATTATTAAGTTTTACTTTTGACTAAGCTGGATTAATCCACATCCTTAACATATCTGGGATATATTTTTGATATAAAATCTTACTATTATTTCAGTCTTATCGTAAGGCACGATATTCACGGGGAATTATCCGACCTTAAGAAATGACAACACGTTTTTATTACAGTTTAGATGCTAATAATTAAGTTCAAACATTTATAGTATTGCGAATCATACAAGCCAAGCGTAATATTAATAAATAATTGACACCTTGACATCGATCATTGACTGATCTTGGCAATATTAGAAGGCGGTGATTAATTTGATGAGTTTATTAGACCATTTCAGAATCAAAGATTCAGAATATATCGTAGTTGGGTTGTCAAGCAACTGTCACCTGTCAAATACAAACGTATTACGCAAAGAAATACAGAATCATAGAAGCTCTCTTAGAATAGGTAGATTTTTTAACTGATTTTCCAAAGTACACATCGAGCCATCTCCCTATAAGGAATAAGGAAAATACTAGGTATGTATTTTACTCGAATATTGGATAAAATAAAGGCAATATTTTATAAAAGAGCACCATAGGTGTGCCCAGGTTTTGATCTAGGGAGAAAACAAATTTGTTTTTTTTTTGACGGCTCAGGTGGTCAGTTTTTTTGACAAACGCTTAGGGAGGGGAGTAAAATTTTTTTAACGGTCCAACGGTCGGCAAATCAGAAACTTGACTTAACATTACTTTAATAAACTAAATACTACGTAAGCTTCGATCAACAATACCAACTGTTGATCGAAGTACGTAAGTAAGCATTCAACAGCTGGAGTTTTTAAAACACCTGGTCTAGTTTCCATTTGTGATATCTTCTATGACTAAAACTCAATAAGAATATTGATAATATATGATTATTATCTTTCATTTATTTGTTCTCTAGCCTGACTGAGACCCATATTTCATTATACTCTAAAGAGTATAATGAAATATTTGTAGTATAGTATATATATACATAGTGTTGTATTTACAACTGATTTTATTTTTCAGAACCATGGCTGCTCCAGAAAACGGTGTGAACCAGTTAGCATATGAGGTAAGTGACAAATATAACCACGCATGTATCCCCAATATGCACATTTTGCCATCTATGATTTTTTATAATAAAACAATTTACATGTAAAGTAATATATTTACTGCTATTCGAAGTATTCTCCATTACATTTTAAACACTTTTTCCTTCAGTCTAACCATTTTTTAACCGACGAAAAAAAAAGGAGGTTCTCAATTCGACCGTATTATATTTTTTTTTTATTTATGTCTGTTCACTGTCTGTTCGAGGAGCCCCTGAATTACTTACGTAGGTACATATAAAATTTTGAAAATCAATCAGTTTATTGTTTGGCGCCGACTCAAAATAAGTTTATAACAAATTTGATAGGTTATGTAAATAAGCTCAATACTTAAGACTTAAGTTAAGGTTTATTTATTTTTTAGTTCTTTTCGTCGGTTTAATTTTTTGTTAAAAAGATTTTTTAAAACATAAGGACCATTGGTCATTTATAACTCCTAAAAAATCATCGCTCTAAAATCTTTTCGCGTTAATTCAATTTTTGCTACGGACAACGAACTTCAACTTGTGATAAAAATAATTGACACGCCCTTTCCCGCTAATTTTTTTCAAATGATAAAGATGTAGTTTCTTATGTTTAAAAAACTATAACATTCGAAATTCAATATTATGAGCGGTCAGGAGCGCAGAACTTTCAGTGTGCCCTATGTAGGTAAGAGGGAAAGGTAATGGATGGAAAGGGATACCCAGTGCTTGTATGGATGAATTGGAGTGTGTAAGGAATAGCACAAGCAGGTCAGGGTACCTTTAACTTGAACTGACTGTTGCCGGGAAGCCCTGTAACAAAAAACTATCGTGGGAGAGCCATGCTTCGACACGTATGGGCCGGTTCGACCGGAGTGATACCACGGCCTAACAGAAAACCGGCAGTGAAGCAATGCTGTGAGTAAGGTTATCGGAGGCCCCAACCCTTCCCTCCCATCCCCTCTGCCCCTCTTCCACCATTCCCCTACTCCCACCTTAAAGCCTGGCAACGCACTTGTGACTTTTGAGTTGCAGGTGCACGGGCAGTGGTAGTCATTTACTATCAGGTGACCCGTCTGCTCGTTTGCCCCTTATACCATAAAAACAGCTTTTGATATAGCTTAATAAATAACTGTCTTATTTGAAACATGCCTCTATCTATATAGTTGACAATATTGTAGCCACATATTGCAGTATTTGTTTTATTTTGTAAGCAGTTAGGAATATTTTTTACCACGCCATCTGTCAACATACTGACTTACTAATTCGTAAGCAAGTAGCAGTACAGTATCTATAACCTTGTTTCATTATAATGTTACTAGATGTCACTTAGTAATGCTTTTAGTTACTATTTGTACAACTAGATGCCGCTTCTTGTATTATGGTACGAACGAGTTACTTTATTTTAGTTGTAGATGACCATTTTGAGGAGTGTTTTCTTTTTGCTATGATTTATAGGCAAAGTCTAATAATTTTTTTTACTTCCAGGTGGATTCGTCTGAAGATCTCGGTAAATACCTTGTTGCGGCTCGTGACCTTAATCCTGGAGATTCGGTATTAACTGAAAGGCCGCTTGTGTTCGGACCAAAAGCTATGCCGGATCCAGAATCAGTTATGCCGTGTGTAGGCTGTTACAAGCCTATCTTGACTGATGCTGGAGAAAGATGTGCGAAGTAAGTTTTTATTTTTAGAATAATATATAATTGAGCAGAAAATAAAAGGTACCGATTTCCAAGTACAAATTTACACATAAACTTCGTATACTTACTTTACTTTGTACACAAAGTTTTTGGGTTTTACGCTGGACACCCTATGGACGTTTGCTACACTATTGTGCACACTTTAATTAAATACACTGAATTATGCTAGTGAACGTGAATCCAGAACTAAAAAATAACCTAGCGAGTTTCGTTTTCTGTTTGGGTGTCCAGTTAAAATAGCTGATAAATTATATAAAAAAAAAAAGACGTGTGGCACTCGGAGACTGCCGCAGTAAAGCTATTACATAGCATTTTTTATCACCTTATGCAATTATAATTATTTATTTATTTTATTTATGCAGTATTTTTTTTCCTTTGTTTTTTTTTTTTTTGATATTAATTCAAATTACACTTTTTGAGCGTGGTGACCGATAAGAAAACAATTTTTTTTCTTTTATTAAATAAATGAGAAGTTAATATTGTTCAAAATATTTTTATTATCTATATATATATATATATATATAAGAAAGTCGTGTTAGTTACACTATTGATGACAGGTATGAGCACGGAGCAGATACAAAGAGGAGGTGTTGTAATTAGATTTCCCTATGAAACAACGCGTGACAATTTGCGGGGTGAGGGGGTGTTAAGCTCCGCCCATTTAACTTTTTTCCATCTACCAAACAATAGTAAAACTACTCGTATCGTTCTATGTCGATGTTGCTATGTAGTTTAGCTATCTCACGCTAGTTATAGGATGTAAGGGACCGTACTCAGAATTTACTTACCAGGTAGTAGCTTTTTCAAGATTAATTTTTAAACCATCTTGATACAAAAGCGAAAGTTTGTGAGTTCTTTCTTTCTCCTAGCCTTGACCTTATTCCACAGCTAGACGGATTTGGATAAAATTTGTTATACAGATAGATTGCGACCTGGCTTAACATTTGGGCATTGGGCATTGCTAGTGTGAGAATAAAAAAGTTTGTGGTAAATCACGAATGATGATTCAAATTTGTTCACTTATTCTTATCTTATCTTTCTTTATTCGTATCTGTACCGCAGCTGCAGTTTATTTTGTAAATCTAACTTAATGAGCTTAAAATACCTTTTAAATCATCAGCCAAAGTACAATTTATTTCATTTTAATATTTAAAGGACTTTCAATTCAAGATAAATACTCGTATAGTCGTAGGCTGCTAGGTAAAATAATTGGGTTCTAATTACGGCCCTGTCTTTTTGTTCTGTTTATAAATGTTCTTCTAGTTGAAGATAGATGACAGTCTACTCAAAAATGATTACAAAAAATATAAAAATAATACTTTGACGGCTAAAAATTCTTTAGGGCTGGATGTAGAACACATTTTAGTATCTTCGTATGATTTATTTTACTAATACTTAGGCTCTACGTACCTTTGTTTTTTTAGTTCCCATTACACAAAGTTTTGCCATCTAGTGACGAATAGATTTAATTATATTTCAAAAAACACTCCCGAGATTTTTCTAGAACTATTTTAATAAATAAAATAAAAAACTATAAGCCACGCTCACTGTGATGACTTCAGGACCTAGTTATAATCACAGTGCACAGTTGCTTAGGCCCTCTCCTCTTTGTATCTGCTCCATGGGCATGAGTCACCAGATTGCGGGGCGAAGAGGGGGATTACGCATGCGCAGTCACGCCGATACAACCAATGCCACCTAGAGGCGAGTTGCTGAACTAAAGAGACAAGCGTGATATTTCAAAAGTCATTAAAAGTTCTGCTATTCATGGATAGATGGCAAAACTAACAAGTATCAGGTTTTTTTTTGTTACGGAATTTCTGGATTCGGTCCCCGCGCTCAAGGCCCGCGATAGAAGCTATGCAATAGCTTAATATTATGATATTTTAGTTCAATTCGTTTACTTTATAAATTTTATTTACTGAAGTTATATTTACCCATTTGATTTTTCACACAATACTTTGTCCTGGGTAGGAATCGAACCTACGACCTTGTAGTGAGGATCGCAAACCACTAGAGCAACAGGTCGCTCAAAATTAATCATTGCAAGGTGCTATTACTATTTAAGTTATTCAAATGAATATTGTCCTTAATTTAAATCAGCTGACCGTGTGTCACATTCCTTGGAATTAAATATTTGACAAATTCATTTACTGTGTAGCCTAGTCTTTTCCATTTGTTCTCACTTCAAGTTCAATAAATCAAGCGGCGGTAGCATAATGGCTAAGGCGTCAGACTTGCGATCAAGTGGTTGCGGGTTCGAATCCCACCCAGTGCACTACCGTCGTGAACCCACTCTTAACACAAGCATTTAGCTTAGCTGGAGGGGTTAACAAGAATACTAGTAATGTGTGACCCACGTTACTAGTAGTCTTTTTTTTTTAATAAAAAAAAAATCATATGGCAAGAAAAACAAAGCTAAGGACTAATTCATACAGGTGCGGTTGGCCAGTCTGTTCGGGTAACTGCCCTGGACTAAAGGATCCAAGACATCACGCAGCCGAATGTGAGGTGCTTAGCGTAAGACCAGACTGCGTACTAAACGACATGGCTGACTATTACAGGTAATTCCAGTCAGTAATAACAAAGTATTGCTTTAATTTGCCAAGTGTGTTTTTATATCAAGTTATTTGAAGACCAAATCTTGTAATATGGTCGTCTTACGTCTGGGTCTGATATGGATCTGGATATTTAGTTCTTAATAATCAACTATCTAGTTGGGGTTTAGTCTGAGCATAATTACATGTTGATCTATTTCCAGGCTTATATAGCTCAATATGTACAGTAGCCGAATTGCGGTTACAACTAGTTCTAGCCGGCTAAGGTGCGTAGCAGTTGGTTAAACTTAAGGTTATCCTTTCTATTCATGGCTAATATCAGGTTTAGCCAGTTGCATTCGGCTAAAACTAGGTCTAACTAGCTTTCTGGTGGCTACAACTAGATATAACTATGCCTAGTGGCTAAAAGTAGGCGGGGAGTCTAGATATTGACAAAAAGTAAAAAAAAATGCACTCAATGCAATACACTAATTAAAGTCTTATATATTTTGCTAAACATATTACATGTGTATTTGCTATTATACATTACATTGACAAGACGCGATGAATCTCTAAAGATATTCAGAATTTTATTTTCGAAAAAATTGATTAGGTTTTTTTTTGGTGATAAAAATACTTATAGCTGAGAGATTCTCAGAACGGTAGTTCACAACAGGTTCGCCTACTATTGCGTGAGACAAGAACATATGCTGGCGAAATGTTAGTGCAGCATAAAATAAAACTGTCTTCCCCTATGGGAACTAACAGTTGTGAGTACAATTAACTGTTAGAAAAAAAAGATCGAGTGTTTTTTTTATATTTAGTACTAACGTAGAATATATTATACCTTAATATACTACATTCATACTTTACGGGTAATTATGTGTAATTGCATTGTTTAGTTTTAATACAGTTTTTAAAACACTTCATAAAAGCTGCAGAGGAAAGAATGATAAAGAAAATTGAGATTGTAAAAAAAACTTGTATTAAAACTTAGCTGTGAATATGTATTTAAAAAATAAACGTGTGCGTCTCGGGACGCCCGACAGAAGTGATAACTTAAACTCCAGACAGACTGGTGCCGTAACGCGTTACGTAACGAACCGGTTTACCCTCCCATAAGAAGTTATACTTCAAAAAAAGCACTTTATTTGTTTTAGACACGACGCTCTGCTACCCTTGAGATGTGTTCTTCTTCAAAAGACAGATCCTGAAAGTTGGAAGAATGTGCTCGAGATGCAGTCACATATGGAATGCAGAACACCGGGCACAGAAGCTTATGAGTGAGTTCAATAATTGTTTTTGTACGTATTAGATAATATAATTTATCATCTTATATATACGTACGCCAACGATTACCACCAGTTTATTAAAATCGTTTTAGTCCATCCTAAGGTGGCCTGGAGGAGAGCGATAGCTCCGCCCTTTGTACATTCAATGCTACATTTATTATCTATATATCTATTTATATTAAACCTTTTAAGTAAGGCTCTCGGGCAAAGCTATGCATATTATTAAGGTTTAAAGTACTCATAATTTATTCATGTAAGACATTGTATGTCTATTACAGACTCAGTGTATAGTGTAGTATAATTGAATAAAAAAATAAGTAATTTTAGAATTGCTTATTCATTGTAAAAGTAATGCAAATTTGTACGCTGGGATATGCAAAGTTCTCGCAAGTCATTTTGCACCTATAGGTCATTAAAACGTTTGCATGTAAACTTAGATTTTGTAAACCAAAAAAGTACGCAAAGTTCACTAAAATAATAAAATAATTGTGTAATTTCTAGACCAATATACAATTTCTTTTTAAACGTTCGTGACTTTCAGACATATTATATATGTGAACTCGGGACCTAATCTCGATAACATTTATATTGGTATGTGCATTTTTTTTGGATTTGAAAAATCTAATTTTCAGCTAGTTCTAAAATACATTTGAAAGCTTGCTCACAACAGAAACAATTTTATTAAATGAAACGTTTATCAAATACTGTATGAACTTAGATCAGATTAAACAAAATTATGTCAAAATTCGATTGATGAAAATGGTCTTGAAACAGAATATCGTTTTCTCCCTCTTAGATACGCTAGCTTGATAAGATCTATTACAGTAATATTTGTATACTTTTTATATAAGGTTACATTGCTTATAGCTTTTTACTAAGGACATTGGTAATATCTAGCTGTTTGTGTGAAGTGAATGATCTCTCACTTTATTTTAATTTCGTTTCCAGTGAGGCGAATGAATTCATCGTGGAATATCTCATCAATAATTTTGTAAACAAATTGGATAACAAATTTAAGAAATCGTATAAAGTTACGTCAGAAATACTTCACAGAGTTTGTGGTATTATTGATACAAACGCCTTGGAAATACGTCTTGCACAAGGGACAGAACTTAACGCATTATACGCTGAAACCTACAAGATGGAACACAGTTGCACTCCGAATACTAAACATACATTTAGCCTTTCTCCAAAAGACAGAAAAGATTTATACAAAATTTCAATAAAAGCTGTCGTTCCGATTGTAATAGGTCGTCACATATCTACAATGTACAGCCACGCATTATGGGGAACTCAAGCTAGAAGGCAGCATTTAAAAGACACAAAGTACTTTTCATGCAAATGTCAAAGATGCAGTGACCCTACAGAACTTGGTACGTACTTAAGTGCGATGAAATGCTTAGGTGATGGGACAAAGCCTTGTGATGGAATACATTTACCTGAAGATCCACTAGATGATGAAACTGATTGGGTTTGCAGCAAATGTCCAGTGAAAATTAGTAATTCACAAGTAAATATGGTCATTTCACAAATGGGTGAAGAAGTTGAAAATGTTTTAATGATGGGAGGCTCTGTAATTACGCTTGAAAATTTACTATGCAGGTTATCGTCATTTTTACATCCAAATCATTATCACTTGTATTCCATTAAACATTCATTGGTACAATTGTACAGAAGACAGCAAGGATACACATCTCATGAAATTTTAAGTAAAAAAATTAACATGTGCAGAGATCTTATAGCAATAACTAAAGCTTTGGATCCAGGAAATGCTAGACTTAGTCTGTACTACAGTATTTTGCAACATGAATTACATTCTGCTTTAGTTATGAAATGTAAAATTCCTAACAAAGATTGCACTGTTAAGAAAGTGGAAGAAATCACAGAATATCTTTCGGAAGCTAAATTAGCTATAAATGATGCTTTAACATCTTTGAATGATGACATGGAAGAAGTATCAGGTAAAAAATTACAAGATGTCATAATGAATAGTAAGAAAGATTTTGAAAGGTATTGTAAGGAAAAAAAGATAAACATTTAAAGATTTATTGTTAACAAAAATTATAACAAGCTACATATTAGGAAAATGTATCTTATTTGATAATATCACAGAGACTTCTTTGATTAAGTAACATTTTAAGCACCTTAAAGAACATAATTAATTAAATACACAGATGCATGAAACTGTAGCCAACTATTCTATGTATAGTAGATATTCTTACAAGATCTTTAGCTACAGTTTGATGGATAATAATAATAATAACTCACACACGGCCGTCTGATCCCAAACTAGGCAGAGCCTGTACTACTGTAACCAGACTGCTGATAAACATACCTACTTATATATTTCTAAATACATACATATTATAGATAAATTACACCCAGACACAGAACAAATAATCGTGCTCATCACACAAATATTTGTCCTGGGTGGGAATCAACCCACGACCTCTGGCTCAGCAGTCAGGATTACTAACCACTAGACCAACAGGCCAGTCGACGGATGGATGGATTTAGATGGGATACCATCACAACAGTCTAAGAAGTTACATACGTGAGTAAAAAAGTAGGGACGTGATTTTTTCTGCCACATAGATTAGTCACTTAGTTCAGGAGCCAAGAGTTCTGGCTTCTGTACTAGGTGACTAATCTCTGATATGATTAACTCCTGAATACATACGTGTAGGCAAGACTTATACTAAAAAATATTATTATTAGCAAGGGGCCCATTAAAATGTATTTATTATTGGCAATGAGCCTATTATATTATTTTTATCATCACAAAATTCTGTATTTGGTATCAGTGCAGTTGGTTATTTAATTTAGTTTTCTATTTAATTGGCAATGATTCTACAAACGAGGGCCTAAGGATATTCTACTTTAATAAAGCTTCCTCTTTTTCGAGAGGATTATTTGATTATTTCACTGTATGGTTAATAAAGTGGAGTTACTACTTCCTTATTTAATTCTATTATTATTATATTTTATTCTTATTTTTATTCTAAATAGTACTTATTACAATATACGAAATTTTATAGATATCTTAGTAAATAAACCAAAAGATATCCAGAATAGTATAAGCTTTTTTTTTTAATTCATTGGAAAATGGTATAGTTTTCATTAAACGCAACTGTTAACTTGAATTAACAGTTTTTGTACCCATAGTCCCACAAATATTATAAATGTGAAAGTTTGGATGGATGGATGTTACTCTTCGCCGGGCGCTGCTAGTAAATACTAAATTGGATTCCATTAGTCTCATTTTATCACTTTGAGACTATTATTTCTCAAGCTAGCTCATCCATCTTAGAATCAAGATTGCGGCCATTCCAATTTATATTTTTATATAGGTACATATAAATTTCCATTACTCTTTATCCAAAAAGGTTACCTAAACCTTGAAACCAGTTGAGACCACCAAAACCACTTCTGGATGTGTCGCTGTTAATACTACTTGAGATCCAGTCGGTGTACCTAGATATTCTGGTGTAGACTCCTGGCATTCTCGGCCTGGCGCAACCGCTGCCGGTGGACACCACACCTACTACCATAACGTGGCGTTTGTCATCTCTGACCATAAGGGGACCACCACTGTCAGCCTGTAAAGATATATTCAAAAATAAGATAAGAGACTTAATTTTTTTTATTATCTTCTATATATTATATACGTGAAAAAATTCTTTGTATGCCTTTTTATGCAAATTTCGGGTACGAAGATATATGAAATTTAAAATATTTAAAGTTCATATGTCGTAAAGGGCAGATAGCGAAAATATAGATACACAATATAGATGTATAATAATCTCTATAAATAAAAATGAATCCCTCTTTCCCTTGGTCACGCCATAATTTAAGAACGACTTAACCGATTACATTCATCTTTTTTTCTAAGTTTTCTAATATTTTGTAGAAGGTTCTTTCGAAACGAAAAACAACTACTCCACTGTCCGTCCGTTCATTCGTCTGTGTTTCAGCGGTTGTACCTCATGATCCGTAATAAGTAGACAGTTGAAATTTTCACAGAATATGTACCTATGTAACAGAAATCCGTCCGACTTGCAGTTGGGCAGTTTTATTAGTGTGTCTTCTGTTTACCTGAACTTTTGAAGGTCTAGCAACATTTCAGTTAAAAATGTTTATAGTCTTGTCTTCACAGTCTTGTAAAGACTGTGAAGTACCTATTTCCTAACGATACATATACTTACCCAGCAAGAATCACGTCCTCCCACTTCATGACCAGCGCACATCTGCGTACTGATGACTTTAATCTTGCTGCCTTGAGATCTGTACCAACTGTTGCACTCATCATTTGTGACTACTGTCACTTCAGTCTTCTGTAGCAAATTTGGTCTTGAGCCTTGTTTGAATCAAAGGTTTTATATCATTCTATATTTATTTATTAACATGCGTTTTACATTGTAACTTTGACGAAATTTCAAATTTTTCTACCTACGTTGAATGGGTTTGCTCAGTGTACCTTCTTTGAAAACTCTGCAAGACGAGACTGAAGGATTAATACGAAAGATGTATTTTAGAATTAATTTATAACTAGCGAAATAACTACAACGATAGGTAATAGTTTCTGCCTTGCAAAAATATTAAAAAAAAATGTTTTTACTTGAATTGTCACGAGTACCAAACGTGTGTTCCAAATTTCCGCACGATAGCTTTAGTGGAAGTGGGTTAAATATTTATTTTGAAATTCCACGACATACATACACGTGCAGTTAAATAAAATCTTTTAAAATATTTAAACGTAGCTCTGTTAAGGACTGTCAAGTAATGAATTTTTGAATATTCAAAAGCAATGAAATCTTGCAACAAGAAAACAACTTAACAACAACAAACAAATAATATGAGGACAATAAAAAAAAGACATAGTTAAAAGATATATGATGGATACGCTTTTTATTGAACTAACACTAAATCTTTCGCACTCAATATCAATTTAACGTCAAAAGAATGTGTCTTTATTAAATGAATTCCTGCTGGTGTGAGCGAGTTAATTTCAACTATCAAGACCAGACTGATATGACGACAATTTTATCGTTGATTAGGTGATGATTCGATTCATTAACACCACACAGTAATAATGTTCTGATTGCCAATATCTTGTCAGTCGCACTTCAGCAAAAAGTAAAAAAAAACAAACATTGTCTGAGTTGTTTTTATCATATAGGAACAATAATAAAATGTAAAAACTGATACATTTAAACACATTCCAGACAGAAAAAATGTAAAAATAAATCACGAACATCTCAAGAATTTTACGAAACGTTCGTGAGGTTATTTATCTGTGTCTCACCTTTCTCTCTATTCTCATCAGTGAAACCCCATCCAGCAACAGTAGCGAGCGTTCCACTGAAGTCTTTAGCTGGTGAGTTAGGTAGACACGCCGGCTGCAATTCAGTTGACCACCTCAATTGCCTTACTGTCTTTAGGAGAGCGACATCATTTGATTTTTTGTTACATCTGTTGGATAATGATATTTCGTTTAATCTGCTACGGGATTCTAGAACGCGATGGGAATATTGGTTAAGTCTACAAAGTTCAATTTATTGTGTCAACAGCAACCCGCTCTGGCTTCGCACGGGTAGCAGAGACATCTTCATCAAACGTCATCATATTTCAACCAATTTAAACAAAACCTTAACAAATTAAATAGATAGATAGATAGATAGATAACACTTTATTTGTACATTAGCAATACAGTAGAAGATACATTTTCATAATTACAGTAAACAGATAATGTACAAAGGGCGGCCTTATTGCTAGATGCAATCTCTTCCAGGCAACCTTAGGATGGATCAAAATGATTCGGAGAGATAGTGGCAGTTGGTGTTATATTTGAAATTTTAATTATTAGTAATTTCTAATAAATATGAAAAATAAAAATATACAGATATTAAATATTAACGTACTTTAAATACCAATAGGCACTTATACATACATAAACCCAACTATAGTGTATACAATATATACACATATACGCACATATACATATATATATATATACATACATATATATATATATATATATATAATTAATATACCTTACAATATATAATATACCTTAATACAGTATACGTTAAGCGATCAGTAGTAACTACATACATACATATTAATGAATCCTAAGGTGAAAGATAGTGTTCATGAACCATTTTTTTAAAAATGGTTACTGATTGTGCTCGCCTAATATTTAATGGTAACGCATTCCATAAGCGTACAGCTTGAACAGCGAAAGATTGGTCAAAATATTTAGTGGAATGCTGTGGCATCTCCAGTCTCAAATCCTCAGACGACCTTAGACATTTTTCATGTGTGTCATGAAGGAACTTAAACCGTTCTTTGAGGTAAAAAGGGGCTTTAGGGTTGAATAAGATGTTATAAAGCAAGAAGAGGATATGAGTACTCCGGCGAGAGCGAATTGGAAGCCACTTGAGCTTTTGACGGAATTCTGAGATGTGATCATATTTTCGTAACCCATATATGAATCTCATACAAACATTTTGAAGTCGCTCAAGTTTATCAAGTTGTGCTTCAGTGAGATTCAGATAGCTGACATCGGCATAGTCTAGAATTGGAAGAAGAAGTGATTGTGCAAGCGCAGACTTAGTGGCAGTTGGAAGAAAGTTACGTAACCGTCGCAAGGATCCCGCTGCCGCGAAAACTTTACGACTGACTTCTTGCAACTGTGGACCCCAAGACAAGGTACTGTCCATTCTAATTCCCAGGTTTTTCACACTAGTGCTGATATTCAGTGAAGTGCCGCAAAATTGAATTTGGGGCAGTTGAGACCATTCAATTCTAGAAACTAATCCAGGACTGCCAATAATACATACCTGCGTTTTTAAGGGGTTAACCTTAAGCCCATAATTATTACTCCAAGCGCAAATGCGCGATAGGTCTACATTGGTTGTATTAATAGCTTCGGATAACATGTTAAGTGGAGCTTGTGTATATATTTGTAAATCATCTGCATAAAGATGGTAGGACGAACGTAATTGATTAGAGATGGAGTTTATAAAAACAGCGAAGAGTAAGGGGGATAAAACGCCACCCTGCGGTACACCAGCAGTAATAGTAAATACCTAAACCTTCCTCATGAATTGCTCTATCTATTGGTGAAAACCGCATGAAAATCCGTTCAGTAGTTGTTGAGTTATATATTGAGACATACACGTCTTTACACATGTGTGGCACTTGACTTTACACATAGCACCCAAAAAGACTATGCAAAGAATTTAATACAATATCCAAGTCCACACGTCAGGTGTGGACTTGGATATTGTATTAAATTGACATCTACCACGATTCTAAAAATAGATTTAAAAATAAAATATTTAGTTCCTTTCAAACCTCCAATAATGACAACAACAATTTAAAGTGTGGAGTACCTGTAGTAAGTACCTAATCATTTTATATATTTTATCTGTTTTCTAGTAAATTCAGTTTCGCAGAAAAGTTATTCAGTTTATTTTATTCATTGCGCTAATACATAATTTTTTTCTTTGTGTCATTTTCATAATACGCATGCTAGTTATTCCGTAATTGGCTAATATATCAGCCATAGACAGATATATCTAAATAAACAAACAAATAAAAGATTCAACACAATACTAAATCACTGCTTAATAAACTGTCGCACTCGAGATTCTAAGTAAATGCACCTGAAACATTTCTAATACTCAGACCGTGTGGTCGATATGTAGCAAAAACAAAAAGGTGCCCAATGGTAACAGAAAATACTAAGAAAGCTTACCTAAGCTAGGCTAGAAAGATAAGCTGAACAAAAAATGAAATTAGGAAACAATGACTTAGGCAATACTCTTTAGTAACGCCTAGGCACTTGAAAAACCTCTAGACAAGAGAGAACAGAAAATAAAGAATAAAATAGAGGGAGCCTGAAAGTAGCGCCAGTGGATGAAAAGTTGAGAAGCAATAGGTAATCGTGGTATGAACATATGATGCGAAGTTTTTTGTATGGAAGTTAACGGGTACAAGAGAAGACGACGACTAAAGAAAAGATATATGGACTGTGTGAAAAAAGATATGGCTAGAAAAGTAGTAAGAGTAAGAGTAATGGAGTAGAATTGAAGAAGAAAACATATTGCGACGACCCCAAATAAAATTGGTACAAAGGTAGGACGTAGATGATGACGATGACAGTTATACCACGAACAATAGCTAGTCAACTGGTCTATAAAATAACAATATTGTGGTCAATATTCCTACAGACAACTATAATGAATACTTTAATTTGAATAAATGGACGATAAAAGTGAATTTATTTGCGATTTGCACATCATAATTTGTTTAAAGAGGCAATATTAGCATGATGACTATATATTCGAAAGATTTATACAAGTGCCATTGTAAAAAACACTTGATGAAAGATATAATGTAAAGATACTTGTATATACAAGAATGTTGACTAAAGAGCTAATGACGATGAAGTCCAGACAATTTATATAAACGTTAACGCTTCAAAACATCAAAATCGTAAGTTTGATACTAAAAATTCCAAGCCAGTGATTTTTGGAATTAAAATATTTTTTCCTCGTACTCCAAAAATGGTGTAGGTAAAAGATCACCAGTGCTTTAATGTACTCGAATGAAGAAGACACGACATGGAGCAATCATTCATCAGTATCGTAGTGCGTCGGGAGGTTCTTATATGATAGCTGTGTAACTATGTACACACATTTTGGAAGTAATTTTTAACCTACTTCTAATTGATCAATAATGATAAATCCGTCCAATTCCATCTTGGAGATGATCTGATGATGAAGCCAGGAGGTGGATACTAGTAAACCTTTCAAGTTCAGGCTTATATATTACGTTTTGATGAGTCTAATAGATTGGTCTGATGATAGAAGCCAGGAGGTGGTTAGTGAAAATCTTTTTTACATTTTAATTCGGTTTGCATGTGAAGCGTGTTCTTTAGTTCATTTACTACTCATTCGGGAACAACTTAATACGAAGAAACGCAGTACATTCTGTACCCATTGTCTCTATACATGTACCTACTTGTAATCAGGATGAGGAAGAATTTTGGAGATCGCTTCATTTTCTTCTTTGTTCGATATATCTGTATAACCAACGACCACTGACAACTGTTTTGATCTGTAGAACTCGTCAAATACGCTGAAAAATTACAAACTTATTAATCAACACAACAGTTTTCAACTTTATTTGCAAGCGTCCATGGGCTACGATAACGGTTTACCATCAGAGGGCCTCCACATACGAGTATAACGCCCGACTTTAAAGACACAAGAATCCGATTCAAAACCAAATTATATCTCCTTAAAATAGGCACATTGTTTGCCTCCATTTCTGAGGCCACCGTTTAATTTTATTTTTTAGAACCGTGTATACTCGTGTATCCCCAATGTAGGAAATGGGTGGGTAAATAAATGTTTATGTTTTATTTTATTATTATTTGATATCCTATATCAGATTTTTTTATCTGTCCTTTCGAAATATAATTTTAACATATAAAAAAACTAAACAAAATGTAATTTAATTTAATTTATACTATATTTATATTAATGTTTCAACACGTGAGGAGAATATTTTGTTCGCATTTTTTAAGCAAACGCGCACAGATAGGAATGTGACATTTGGAATAATTACCTACTTAAAGTTGAAATAGATAGATCAACAGATCAGTTCACTTCTAAAATATAAAACAGATAAATTCCTTTATCTATGGCTAGCTGCCGCTGCCTCACCCACGTGATATTCGGATACGAATTACTTCGCGTGCTTGCCTATGTAATAGATTTCCAGGATTGGTTCACGGTTTTTGTTCCGCTCCTATTATTTTAAATATGATGGCAATTTATTGCCTATAAATTTCCTCTTAACGGACTGGTAGATTATAAGATTAACGGCGCTCAAAATACTCTTTGATCTAATAATATTCGTAGGCTTCACTTTCAGACTTTACTCATAGCACTCACTTTACAACGTGTAAGGGAACGCCGTGGTACCTAATATTTTAGAGTAGTATAGTAGACCCCGTGAATAATGTAACGCACTAGAAATTTCAATAAAATTTGGTGTTTTCATACAGAAACTTACTTTGAAACTATATGAACTTGAAAACTTAAAGAAAAAGCTAATCCCACTAATATTAAACTAAACTACTGAACCGGTTGCGTTGAAACTTGGTATGTAGATAGCTGGAGACCTGGACATATAGGCTACTTTTATTCCAAAATTCCCACGGGATCGGGACTTGCGTGGGTGACACCGCAGCTAGTATTTCATAAAAGCGAAGATGGTTGTTAATTAAACTACCCTAACTACCTTGCTGACATTAAAAAAGGCGAAAGTTTGTGAGGATGGATGGATGTTTTTACTCTTTCACGAAAAAACGGCTGAACGAATCTGGATAAAACTTGGCACAGAGATAGATTATAGTCTAAATTGCACATATGTATATTATGCATATGTGTGTAAGTATAGGTATTGTTTATATATAGTACACCGTCAGCTACCAATTACTAGTGACACTAAATCCATCCAAAGGTTGTCTGGTAGAGATCGCTTTTAGCGATAAGACCGCCCATTGTACCTAGCATTTAAATTAAATTTAAGATCTATTGTAAGTTTATATGGTGTACAATAAAGAATATTCTATTCTATTCTATTCTATAGGCTACTTTTTATTGTGGACAAGATTTATCACTCCTGTGGGATAGATTTCACCAAAATTTTAGCGCACCCGCAGTCGTGGGCAAATGCGTGTTGTTGTTGATGGTGATTGTTGTTAATGAGTTTGTTTGTTTGTGTGTTATCTTTCACGCCTAAACTACTAAACCGATCTTCATAAATTTTGCTTTCACGTTGTTAGAAGTACCTACAGAAAAGGGCACGGGGTACCTTTCATTCAAAGAAAACTACAACTCTGCAGTAAATACTAAGTATCTTGATAGAATAAACTGATTTGCCTGGAAATCTCGACATCAATTTTTTTATTAATATTTGTGTGAAAATGGATAACACGTTTTTTCAAATGAGCACCTATACTAGCAAAAACACTTTTCGAAGAAAATACCTGATTTTTTTATTTAATTTCTTAACATCAATCCTGATATAGTGACGTACATACAAAAGTAACACCTTGAATAAATATATTAGAAAATAAAGAAAAACTTAATATATATTAATGTGGAAAAAAAATTGTCGATGGCTGAAGCCCAAACTTTCCTAACAGGTTTAAGGAAAAAAAATATTCTCCAGTATTAGAGTATGGTTCTAATTATATTCTCCAGTATTAGAGTATGGTTCTATAATATTCTCCAGTTTATACAACCTTTGTATGGATCATCTGATATGCACCTGCAAATACAGTGTCCCGCTGTCAAGAGCCATCTGTCACTAAGAACTGTAGCACCACACTGGTGAGTCCCCTGTCTCCAAATACTTGCTGCCCACGGAAACTCAGCAGGAAGACTGTCTACCCCTCCAACTATACGACCTCTTCGAGCTATGTTCAAACCGCATTCTACGTCTGCCACTGAAAGACAAAATTTATTATCACATCAATTGTAAAGTCAATGAAGCGCCGGTAGCGTAATGGCTAAGTCGTCGGACAAGTTGTTGCGGGTCCGAACCCCACCCAGTGCACTACCGACGTGAACCCACTCCTAACACAAATATTTAGCTTAACTGGAGGGGTTAACAATAATACCAGGAGGCCCACACAATGTGCGACCCACGTCGCTAGTATTTTTTTTTAAAGCAACGTGGGTCACACATTACTAGTATTATTGTTAAAAAAAAGGTGAGTGGAGCTGACAGTTCCGACCCGCGACTGGAGTTTACAATTTACTCTCTCCCTCTATCTCTCTCTATCTATCTCTGTCTCTATTTCTCTCTCTCTCTTTCTCTCTCTTTTAACGCAATAAACCCTTTACCGTAAACACTTAAACCCTTTAGTAAGCCTAAGATTTGTGGTGTAAGATAATACCTTACCTTATCTAGACAACAGTGGCATTTGGGTGTTAGTGGTGTGTTACTAGTAGTGTTAGTTGGTAAAGTGAAGTCACTAGGGAACTACAAATGGCTCTGAAATTATCCAGTGGGTGTTAAAACAGAACTATTATTTTGCGATAGTGCATTTGTTTTTTAACTGAATACCCCTCACACACCGTTTAATCCTAAACTAGGCAGAGACTGTACTATGGTAACCGGACTGCTGATAAACATACTTGAATATTATTACATATACATATTAGACATAAATTACATCATACACAGAATTCATGATCGTGCTCTTCACACAATATTTGTTCTGGGTGGGAATCGAATCTTTGGCTCAACAATCAGGATTACTAACCATTAGATGAACAGGCCCCTTATCATTGCTTCATGCTCTGGATGGGTTAAAACTGTCCGAATATTTCACGTCTTAAATTACAATTAACTTTAGTTGACCCGCTGAGATTATTAATTATATGAACGATTTTATGAATGAATTTCGCTGGTTGTATTAAGAATAAAAATTTGCATATTGCCCTTCTCATTTTCTTTTGTTCATCATATCATTGATTGTTAGTTTATCAGATATCATCTATCTATTTTGATTGCAGAATCGATAAAATATATTCTTGGTTGATAAACATTTTAAGTTACTCAAGGCTACCAGAGGCCTGTTGGAACTACACTCTGGTAGGAGAAATGTTTCAAATCCTAAATACTGGTGTATAATAAGGAGTATTGTATTATATTCTATCCTGAATATACACTCACCCCCATAAACCATAAACTCACCTGAATATTTCGAGTTAAACCCTAGTTCAACTCGAAGTTTCAGTTTGTGGTTTTAGTCTGGGTTTTTACTTTATGTGTACAAAGTTCCTGTAATGCTTACATTAATTATACGATATAGCTACATAAGTAGGTAGGTATAGCTTATCAGTTAAAGTAAACACTTCACTTTAACTTTGTTTATCAAGTACTGTAAATGAATTTTAGTATCACAATTAATTAAGCAATGTATATAGACTATAAAGTGTAGCAAAAGGTGATGATGAAATGCTTACATCGCCGATACGTACGAGTATCTGTGTATTTTGAAGAGAGAGACTTTATATTGTAGAATTATTCGGAACACTCAAATCAGCAATGACCTTACAGCCATGATTTTCCCAAATCACTACAATATTGGGGTTTAAAAAAAAAGGGTATTTTTAACTCCGTTTTTCAAAATCCCTTTTGGTTTTTACAAAAGCTAAAAAGCAAAAGCTTTTAAATTAGGCTGTTTTAAGTTCAGCATGCGAAAACGTTCCCGAGAATGAGTTCAGACGACAACCAACTATAAATGACCATAACGAAGGACCCTTGTTTTCAGAAGTTTATTTTTTTAATAAAATAAAATAAATAAAAATAAACAATTTAATTTGACACAAAAGAACTGCGATGCTTCAAAGGAATTGTTGCTTATGGTTTTCAAAAGCGAATTAAAATGTTGACAAGTCCAATGGTTATTTAAACTCATATATCACGAACATGATGTCTGACTCCTAACATTTTGGATTAGATTGAAAATGAATATTAGCAATATGTACAAAAGCAATTGCCCTTCACTGATCTAGACGAATGTGTGTGCGTGCCTAAGGTTAAATTCTCATATTAGGTCGTTTTCGTTCATATTACAAAAAACAATAATTTGTATCATGCTCAGAGATCACATGATTGGATGTGTATTTAAATAATGTTTAGCTTTTTGTACCCAATAAATCCAGGAATGCCGGAGTTGATAACTTTAGTGATCTGAATAGAAAATCAGATATATATATTTCCTTAAAGTTCAGGTACTGACTGGTAATATAAAATTTGCATCAATGTCAAAATGTTCGCAACACCGTGATCTATAATTTTAGTATTCTTTAGAATCTCAATCATATTTACCTAGTTCGTGTACTATCTTAAAAGTCTTCGAATCCCAGGATCAACAACTTTAAAGTTTCGGATTTAGGATCTGACGATCAACAACAACATTGCAATTGTCCTAAAGGTAACGATGTCCGCTCACCACCAGTGCCCGACTGGTGGTGGGAGGTCCTAGGTAATCTTATGCTTATTTGAAACAGTTCAACTTCAAACACAAGACACACCTACAAGCAGTAAACCTTCACCATAAGCCATCAAGACCACAAGGAGCAAAACACACTTATGAAATAAAAATACCAATAAATTACACAAAAATAAGATTATACAAAAATAGAATTCTGATACTGATATGTATCCTTCATAATTTTATTGTTATTTTCTTATGTGGGCAATTACTCCATAATAGTCGACATAATTTATGAGGCTATATTTAAAGTCTGGGTCTGTGGGTCAGGCTCGGTCACGGACAACATTTGTTGTGTTTTATCTCAGTCAAGGTTAAAAAGGCGTATCCGAAATTGAAATTAATATAGCGGAAAGACTTTTTGATTCTTTTATAGCTTTTTTATTATTATTCCTTTATTATTATTAGGTTTTTTTTAGTAGATCATAAGTGCTTAAAGATATTGATAAACAGGGCTCTTGGCTGTTAACTCAGTCATGTCATTCATGTAATTTTCTAAACTCTGAAGTAACACTTCATTTTAAGAGGATCTTTAAATATTTTTTTAAAACTGCACTATATTTAGTATCGTATTGCGTTTGGTTTTTGCACTAAATTTGTTAAGTGACCGTCGGTGATGGTGATGACTTTGTGTTTCCTTGCATTCCTTGTTTTTTTTGCTATAAACCAAATATTAATACTTTTTTAAACGTGATTTTAATTCCGTTTATTCAAATCTTTTAAAATATATTCAAGCGTCAAAAGAATTACCTAGAATACATTAAGAAAGGTCCATGTCCAGCAGTGGACAATGAAAGGCTGGTGATGATGATGATGAAAAGAATTATCTACTTAGGTACCTACTACTTACTTTTATCACGAAATAATTATTTTAGCTATAGACCTATGAATTATTATTTAAAGTTCTTTAACATTAAAATTTGGGAATAATTTACAATTTATATACTTACCTGCTTTTTTATTTTAAAAAAGTGCAGACCTAAATAATAACATTATTTTTTGATAGAATAATACCACTTTTTATATTAAAAAAAAATATTTAAATTTTGTTTCCAAATTAAAAAGGATTTTAAAAAATATTTTAAATTATATATATTTTATAAATTTATTTCTGGTTATACTCACAATTAATATAACACAATCCATAACTTACACACGAAATTAAAATCACAAATATTACACGACACATTTTGTCAAAATGTAACAACAATCTGAAGTACACAAGATAACACTGTGTTATATATCTCTGAAATATAGGTCTAGGATAAACTTCATATATAAGATAATATACATGTATTTCTATATTTAAATGTAAAAAAATATATGTCGGCACGTGTCAAAGTGCGTGCACTCACTACATGCTCCACGATTAACATAAGGATATTTAAGTGCTCTATGATTTGTATCAGCCCTTCTTTGAATGTTTGAAGGCCTGACCCCTATATTGCTTTAGTGATGCGATGAAAATTTTCGATAACTTTTTGTTTGACAAGAACATAAACATTACATTGTTCTGTTCTGAAACCGTAATTGTGTTTACATCACGTCAAGGATTTTTTCATATTATTAAATCAAATCGATAACTCTGTTTAATTTTTATAAAATAGGTTACAAGGTTACTACTTCTCAAGTATTTATTATCACATACATCTCAATACTATGCAATATCAAAACATCTCAAACTATAGTTAAGTGTGGTAAATTAGGTTAACTATGAACCAATATTTTTTAACCGGTGCCTTTACTTTGTATTAATACGATTGCGGATAGTATGTTTAACACATTAACATATGTTAGATTGATTTTATGTTCTTTAATGCATTGTCGAAAGACCTCATCACAGAATAGCTCCTGAAACCCTTTATAACTGAAATCAATGTAATTTATGGATAATTTCAGAATTTAATAGTTCGACTCTAGGCACTTTTGGTTTACAATATTAATTTTGATAAATTTTAGGTAGAGATTAAATCGATAAAAATATCAGTCACGTCCTTAAAAATCAACTCTGAAACACAGAAATTCAAATGTGATGCGTCCTAAAATACAAGAAAATGCGTACCCATAATAGTTATTCGTAACGTATCATCAACAGCATTTTGAAGCATCATACACTCTTTAAAACATCGATACAAATAAGTTACATCACATCACTAGCTGTAACAAATTCATTGTCAGGTTCGCAGCAACCTCGGATAAGAAACGATTAGAGTAGCGGAACCACCTGTTAGCGATAAATGCGTGGGTATTATCAAAATATTTCTATGCAATGTCATCCACTGTGTACATTTGTATGCAGTGACAATCATTTTGTTATTATTTTAATATTTTTAGAAAAATGACAATTAAGAGAAATAATTGATCGTAGCCATATTATCTACTATTATAGGTAGCTGTGAGGGACTGGATGCGGAAGGCGAAGGACCGGGTGCTATGGCGCACGTTGGGAGAGGCCTATGTCCAGCAGTGGACTAACTTAGGCTAATTGATGATATTACTGTGATTGAGTGAGAACCGTTTCTAGGGAATGGTACGTAAAGACACTAGTACCTTTAGTATGATTTATAACATACTAGCAGCGCCCCGCGGTTTCACCCGCGTTAGTCCCAATCCCATGGGAATATCGGGATAAAAAGAAGCCTATGCGTTAATCCAGGTCTCCAGCTATTTTGGTATGTAACCAAGTTTCATCGCAATCGGTTTTTGCGTAAAAGCGTAACAAACATCCATCCATCCATCCATCCAAACTTTCACATAAATTTATAAAATGAAGTGATAGTGAGATTACTACTATCGAATTTTCTTGGAAAATCTAAATTTCGTGTTGTAATGAGTATTTTCTTGAGTATGTGAGTATGCATATAATACTCACATACTCAAGAAAATACTCATTACAACACGAAATTTAGCAAAGTGTTGCTAAATTACTTATCTATACTCATATTATAAAGCTGAAGAGTTTGTTTGTGTTGTTGAACGCGCTAATCTCAGAAACTAATGGTTCGAATTGAAAAATTAATTTAGTGTTGAATAGCCCATTTATCAAGGAAGGCTACCATAAACGCAAGTCAAACTGCATGGGGCTAGTTAAATAATATAGACAAGTTATATGAATCAATGAAAACAATTTTTTTGCATCCATAAACATCGGAACACTGACAATTTATTTGAACTCTTTATATCCATTTTTATTAAGTAACTAGCTGCCCCGACAGACTTCGTTCTGGCAAAAGTTAACGACGTCAAATGTTTGACAGCTGGGGACCCGTGTTTTAATTATTATTGGTTATATAGTGGTTTGTATAGGAAAAGAAAAGTGTTGTTTTTACTATTTTCCTCGCAATTTTTACGTTTTTTCTCTCCATAAGAACCTTCCCTGTGCCTTAACGAAAATATGAAAAAAGCAAATAGCCGAATTGGTCGAGCCTCTCTCGAGTTTTGCGCTTAGCAACACATTTCGCGATTCATTTTTATTTATATAGATTACAAATATGATTGACGATTACCTACATATATGAATCAGGCATCAGACCAGTAGAAATAAGCCAAGCTCCTTCCAGAAGTACAGACGTCTCCTGAGGCGGTCACAGGCTTCTAGTAGCGACCTCGCACCTGCGGGGATACTTGCCCGTTGTGTGGTTACTTCCACGCACTCCAGGATAACGTGTGTGGTTGTTTTCTCCGTGTTGAGACAACCTCTGCATAGAGGGTTGTCTGTCGCATTGATGGTGAATAAGTGCCGATTCTGAGCCAAATGGCTCGTAACCACATAACATTACGGGACGGTATGATTATTTACCGTCTGAGTAGCGTAAAAATAACAACTTCCTTAAGGATACGCAACAGACTCATATTACAACAACAATAGTATATTTATACTGCATTCGAATATAGAACAAAGAAATCAATGGAGATGATATTGTTTCTTCGTATTTAAATGCATACCTTGTCCTGTATATGTGAACAGGCTTTTAAAATTTGACACAGTATTTCCTCATACGTGTAATTTTGATATCAAGTCGTACTGTAAAAATGCATTGCTTATTTTGTCGACACATCACTTTTAGGAAGATGAGAAGACACTGGCCCCAATTCTGTTACTTCACTCGCTAAATTAAAATCCACTAAATTTTCTTCATATAAGAAGTAAACCTTGAACACCTAAAAACAAGGTCTAATTTCAAATTGAAACAAGTAAGTAACATATGTCGCTATCGAAATAAGCAATTTATTTGTTGACTAAAGTCTGATACGCTTAAATAAACTTTAATACCACGCAGCAAGAGCCGCTATCCGTTGAATGCCATCTCTTTTGCTCTGTGTTTTTAGTAAGCGTCTTCGTAGGTGTAGATTAAAAACACGTCATCCTTGTTCGTTTTGAACAAGTTTTTATACGGCAATTATACACCGTTTGAATAAATGAAGACTCTCGCTGCGTGGAAATAAAGTTAAGTATACGTTGACAGGTTTTATTCAAATTTAGCGGCGCTGAGAAATAGATGCTAGTAACAAATAGACCTTATTACGAGGAACACTAGGTTGATTTCATATGAAGAAATTAAGTCAGGTTTTAGTTTAGTCGAGTGTACAATAGAATCGGCACCACTGACTCCACATTTTTATTATTGTTATTAAAACCATTTCTCAGCACAATTGGTCTTTTTCGTTTTATTGTTTGAATCACACCATTTGTTAACATATAGTATGTTATATATATTTTTTTTCCAATTAATGACAAATATATTTATTTATAATTTATATCTAATTATATACACATTATTAAATAATTATTATTTTTAAATAGTTATTCATCATCACTCGAAGTTTGTTGTCCTCTTACGGTCAAAATTAAAAAAAAAGTTAAAGTGTTTTGACTTTTAACTTTAAATTATACAAAACCATTATCTTGTATCTAAGTACATTTTTAAAGAAATAATAATAATAATTTATTAAATTAAATAGAAACAGTTACATGGTATATTTTACATTTAATGTTACAGTATTGTGTGTGTGTGCAATTCACGCACGGCAGAAGTGAAACTTCAGAAAAGTAGTACGAGAGAATGAGAAATAATAAAAAGTAAAATCAACACAAATAATTTACTAATGTTAATAAATTTAATGTGAGATAATTACTTTAAAAGTTATTGGTAAAAGTATTTTATTTTTATTTTATTCAATAGGCACAGATACAGACAACAGATCAAGAAATACAAAGGCCTTAATAATAAACAGTAAACAAAACCTGAAGTCCAGTTACAACTGTACACAACTTTCAAAACAAACAAAACTTCGTTTTCAATATAGGTTAAGGTTGAATTTAAATGTAAATTAGTAAAGAATCACTTAAGTATAAGTGAAATATAGAGGAAAAACAACTAAAATAGATTTAATACGCAAATGCACAAAAATTACACCACGTTGTCATTGACATGTTTTCTGAAGGCTTGGTTACTACCAAGCCTTCAGAAAACAGGTGCAAAGACAAAGGTTATAAGAACTTTATCACAGGAACTTCATCGCAATGCTTCCGTTTCATCGAATTTCAAATTACAACGATTCGAACGATTCGAAGTGAAACTTCTAAAGAAGTTTCACTTCAAAAAACTGTCAGTACTGCACGTCAGAAGTGCATTACTGCACGTTAGAAGTGAAATCATAACTGACACATCTGTCATGTGAGCGTGACGGTTACGCGAGTTCGGTGCTTTTTCCCCATACCAAAAGTGCCCAACGTGCCTAAAGAAGTTTTCACTTCAAAGAATAAGTGACATTTGTTTGTCGACTGCAGTAATAAACGATTCAATGCGACTGTCCTTGAGAATATATTGAATTCATGGTTGCCTTACAACTATTAACATGACTGACAAGCCTGATGACACATTTGTCACTTTACAGTTGGTCAAGTTCACGTTAAATGGAGCAATATATGTCAATTCTATCTTAACTAGGTTAGACGCGCTACTTTATTAATTTGTTTGATGTCTTCACACATTTGAATATGTGTCCGAGTCGTTTATACAAATTACATTTGAATTGCAAACTTAATATTTAGTCCAGAAGCATGCCTTTCCTTTCATTAATGGTTAATGGAATGGATGTTTGTCTTCAAACTCACCTGATGGAAAATTACGTTGAAGACAAAAAACTATACACGCCTTTACAAGAGAAACCCAGAAACATATGAACGTTCCAGAATCGTCTGGAAAAATAGACGCAGGTAGTTCTAGACTTTGGCTCGATAGATTCCTGGATCACCAAATATGGATATGGACTGTAATTTAAGTAGGAATTCAAATTATCTCGACGGTCGTCTGAAATATTATAATAATTATAACAAATATCGGCTATCCTTTAATATTATATAGACACATTTCTTTAATAAATGTGATCTTTATTTATTTCATTACTGTATCTTGATTCAATATCTTTTTTTTGTCTTTTTTGTACTACGTTGATGGCAAACAAGCATACGGCCCGCCTGATGGTAAGCGGTTACTGTAGCCTATGAGAGCTTGCAATTCTTTTAATACCTTACCTCTTTACACTCTCTCTTTACACCCCATCTGAATTCTTGATCCAGAATGCAGTTTTTAATCCAGCTGCTCACGTTTTTCCTTCACGTTCCGTTCACGTTCCTATTTAAATGGTCCAAAGTGAATCATTGATCGATACTTAATCGCTTTAAAACAGTTAATTTATTTCAGTTTTTCATAATTTACTTAATTCCTATGTATCATCTTATTTCGTATATACTAGCTACCCGGCCACGCGTTGCTGTGACTAAGAAATTTGCAATAAAAAAATATTGTGACTATAAGTTGAGATCAAAACTATCCTATCTCTCAAGTAAGACCAAACTGCACACAGTTAGCAAAAGTTTATTAAAATCGGTGCATTAGTTTCGGAGTTCATCGCGGAAAAACAACGTGACATTTTTTTTTTATATTTACAGATGTAAAATTTCAAGCAGCAACGAAAAATAATGATTAGGATGTTTTGGAGCCGCAACTTTAGCTACAAGAATCAATGATATTACTTATAATATCATTGACAAGAATCATCACATCACCCTACAAGGCAATCACAACCATAGTGTACTTGTATTAATCAAAATAATATTACCTATTAAATGAAAAGTGTTCCGAAACCAAAACTACTAAACCGATTGCGATGAAACTTATTATGTAGATAGCTGGAGACCTGGATTAACATATAAGCTACCTTTTATCCCGATACTCTCACGAAGTCCCATCGGGACTTACGCGGGTGAACCTGCGGGGCGCTGCTAGTAAACTAAAAGAACCAAAACGCTAAAAAAATTTCATCTTCACTGCAGGGTCTACATAAACGTCTTTTCATTTATTCGTGGTTCTTCGTTATCGACAAATAAACTCCTTGCGGTTTATTCCTGGATCCAAAAAATATTTGGCATGCTCCTTGGAACTTGGAGTTAGCTCTCCTACTTCTCATCTCAAAGGACTTAATTTGGATTAGAAAGTAAAAAATACCAATCACTAGAGTACTTCATTGACCCTACAAAACTATAATGGCATTACGGCACCGTACACATCATAAATACGCTGTTCATATGTCATACGGGCGTGTCCAGACTGTCAACAGACACTCACCTTCGCGTGACCTTACCTTATCAACACCCACATACAAACACTAATTCTTTTCCGCAACTGCAGTTCCGACTTTGGGTGACTATTTTTAGTAGAAGGACAATGTTTTAAAATTGTTATTTTAGATAACACGCTATAAAGATTAATTGTGGGAACTTCTTAATTTTGTTTTATTCATGAGGAAGATTAATGTGTATAATTTTTATAAGTGTTTGTGTACAATAGCTGAAATATTACGATGATTGTTGAAGATGTCGAAAAATATCAATATATGCTCTGCTATCCGTGCAAAGCCGCGGCGGGTTTATGTTGTTTTGAAAAGTCACAATACCACTCGACAATTCTGTGTATATACTTACTAATATTATAAATGCGAATGTTAGTTTGTTTGTTTGTTACGCTTTGACGTAACTACTTATTGAAATGAAATTCTAAAGAACTACATGTCAGGAAGACAGAACATGGCATAGGGTGCCTTTACACAGTAGATGAAATTAAATAATTAAAATTTTCTATTTATTCATTAATATTTTTTACAAACGTTCATCTTTACATACCTATCACCTCTTACGATAACAGATCACTTGTGGGAAATGAGTGGAAAGCCATTTGGACCATCTTTCCAATACCAGTGGACATTTGCCTGAAAACAGTCTTGCGGACATGGACTTTTGCATGAAAATACACTTTTTTTTAACCTATGGAAACTTCGGAACGGGTCGTCACCCTACCGGGGCAAAGCAGTAGAGTGTTATGTCGGACTCAAACGACTAAAACCACACTACATTCCGTCAGCCTCAGGTGTACCCTCGAAAGAAGATCCCTGTGAACCCTGGCAGACTCGGTCACCTGTTGAACAATAGGCGACACCGTTGTGTTGTTCGGGGATCTTACCCCCTGTCATTTAGAAAGGCACGGAACACGGTGCTGCCGCGTCGGGCCTGCTTCTGCTAGCCTGTCCGTCGGCTCCAAGCAAGCGCTCATGGCGGTCGGCGATCGGCTTGATTTCTCTTCTTCTCTCTTCTTCTCTTGATCGAACGTCTTGTGCGAGACGGGAGAGTATTAGTCCTCTCCTGTTGTTTTTACCTCCTACCAAAAGGAGGGGGCGGAATTCCACGTTCTTTTGCTCTGGACCATGGACATAATGATGATCTCCCTACCTACACCTAAGGCCGTCGCGACGTCAGCACACTGCTGCGTCCATGCAGGGCACTCCACTAGAGTGCAGAGTGCGGTATCCTCGCTGCAGCCCCCACAGTGGTGACACAGAGGCGTTGAATCCCAGCCTGTCCGGCATAGATACTTCCCGAAACAGAAGTGTCCGGTAAGTACATGCGTCATCCGATAGGGGAGGCTGACATATCGTCTCTTCAGTCAATCCTCCACGACGGGCACTACGGTCGCTCAAGTCGTTCTCTCACAAAAATACACTTACGTAAATAGACATTTCCACGCAAGGTAATCAAAAATAAAACCACAACTGCTTGAAATAAGGAGTAAATAAGAAAAATTCAAACCTATTTTTTTTAATGACTACTATCTTTAATGACATCTGTTTAAATGTAACTATTTTACATCGCAGACGATTGTCGAATATGTACCGAGATATTTTTTTAACCAAATTGACATGAAAGTATTATGTAGGTGTGGAAGTTCTAGGGTATACCCTAGAACTACCACAAGTACATAATACTAATAATTTCTTTTGATCGTCCTCTACTCTTATAAGAGTAGAGGACGATCAAAAGATAGATCGATGGACTTTGTAAAAGAGGATATGGCTGGAAAAAAGTAAGCCAAAGGAAAATGATAAAGAAGAATGAAAGGAAAAGCAGAGGAAAAGATGAATAGAAATAATAGAAGTTTAGAAAAAAGAAGACAGACACACAGACCTCTAATAAAAATTTAGAAACGGTAAAATGATTTATTAGACATCAATGTGTTTATGCCAAATAAATCAGCGTTTTACCCAGCATTTCTATTATCCCTATGCATTCTATTTTCTTTTTAAATTGTCATCTTGTGTGCACAAATGTGTTTATTTGCGAGAGAAGTGTTCATTATATCTAAGACGGTTTACATAGTATATAATATATATTTTTATACATTATATTTGATAACTCTCACACACTTATTTAGAAAAAAGCATGTAGACATACCGTTATGGCATAGTTTAATATTTTTTTCGTTTCTCGTTTGAAACATTTAAATCATACGGGCCAGTCTTCAAATTAATTGCTGATCCCTGGTATTAGTCAATGATAAATAGGTCTGATACTTATAATAATAAATAATGAAATGTCGACTTGCATTATTTATTGAGACTGGATTTGGCACCTATCCCGTTCGCAATTATTGAAGATATCGCTGAACATACACACAAATAAATAAATGGCACAAAGTACCGACTGCGTTAAAAATAGGTAAAGTAGTAGTACTATAAGTAAAGAGAAAAAAACTACAAGAGCTTACACGCTAATCATTCAACTGGTGGTCTTTATTCTGTCAAGTTTAGATTATTAAGAAAATAAATATTATTTGTTTCCCCCAATCGGTTTAGGCGGTTTAACGGTTAAAGCGAGTCAAAGAATTAGACGTTAAAACATAATTAAATTGAGCACTTTCTTGTTTTTTAATGTCTTTTACAAAGAAGGTAGTAAACACCTACTTTAAAATTAATGAATTTTCCTTTAGACCGATACACCATCATGTAGGCTTACACTACCTATCCTTGCCCGTTTACAAATAAATACGAATTTAAAAATGAATACTTATAAATTAAACAATATATCCTCGGTAATGAACTAATGATACCACCATTTTAGTCGAAACATTGAACACGTGCTCTTTGAACGAGGTTGCTAAACAATACGTAAAATATAACCTTTTCGTCCATTTTTAGTTTGCAAGATCATAAATTTTGAAAGCACTCGCCAAAAACACAATACCAACAATTTAGGTTAATCTCCAGATCAAGGAAATCAAACAAACCTTGAAAATGTGGCAAAATAATGAGTTTATATGCCTCTCTTATAAGTGGCAAACAAGTATATAATGTACTTGTTACAAGTATATGTACCTGTCTGTATGTTACACATATAGAACTACTAAAGTAGCAATTAACCCGTTGCGTGTTTCGTTAACAGACCCATGTGCATCGATTGCAAGTGCACTACGTGTCACGTGTACATAGGGTGAACAAGTGAACTTTGTGACGATTTATGTAAGTAGTATGTAAGTAACGTAAGGTATTTCTATCTGAAATATTTTTTAATATAATGGTGGTATGTCTGTCTACGCATTTTAAATTTTTTTTTGTATGGTACCCTTGAAATAAATATAAAATAAAAGTATTTATTGATTTTTTTAACAGTCCGCCATTTTTGCGTCGTCAGCTAAAATTTCGTGTAGTTTGAAAAGTATTTTAAAGCAGGAAACAGTAAGTGTTTTTACTTTATTCTTATTTATAATTACTGATAAATATATGAAGAATAATTGTAAAACTACATCATTATGTATAATTATAAATAACAACCTGAAAAAAGTGATATACTTTTGAAATCAAAAAAAAATCTTCTTCAAATGCGAATATTTTTACTGTTTTATATTGGAAAATAAAGTCAAAGGTATCTAAAATATAAATAAGTTTTTTGATAATGAAAATACAAATATATTTTGATAAGTAGTTAAATGTGTGTACGCTTATATAAATCGTAATTTTGTTTCCAATATCATGTTCTTCAAATTTCGACGGTCGCAGTGCCGACGGCGCGGGACGCCATTATGTGACGTCACATAAGTACAGTCATTTACAATTTAATTTTCAAATGACTATGCAAATTAGTATTGCACGCAATAGCGTCTTATTATATTTGTTAATTTATATGACTATTAGTAGTAGTAGTAGACTAATAATTATGTCAAATAATACATTATACATGGTTTAATGTTTGGAAAGAAAGGAAATAATTTTTACGGAATATTATGGTGATTATAATATAAACTAATATTATAAAGCTGAAGTGTTTGTTTGTTTGGTTGAACGCGCTCATCTCAGGAATCACTGGTTTTAAGGATAGACGTCCTTTTTTTTAAATAGTAATTATTTAACCTCTTCACTGCCCCGAGCACTGATCAGTGCTCTGGCCGTTTTTCGTATTTTGACGTAAACTGCCTAAGCACTGATCAGTGCTCAGGTCACCCGCGTCGGTTTTTGTTCGATTTTGATATGAAAATACTGTTACACAAAGTCTAAATTGATTTTTTATTGATCCCTGTTAAATGAACTCTACAAAATTTCACTCATTGACTGAAGCTTATAATATATTTCTAACGACCGTTTGAAATTTGAACCTTATCAACGGAGCATCAAAAATTTTTAGTGCTACAAATAGTTGTTTATTTATGAATAATTATACATACAGGTAAGTTATTGATACTTTTTATTGTTTTTAAATGTATTACTAATATGAATCAATACGTATATCAATCGTATTCAAATTTGAATAATCTTTCGTCAAAAAGTTATGGTGCAAAGTAACCGTTACAATGCACTATTATTTTGAAGAATTTCATACATTTACTCTTACATTTTCGTTTATGTATTATTATAGTTCTAATGAACATGTTGTTGAGAGTTTAGATTGCAATACAACTTTATTTTCTAAACGGTCTTTGTTTAGCAAACACTTTTTTGTGCCCTGATCGTATTTCGAACGCACACATACAAAGAGCAACATGGCCGACGTGATGTATACGTATAGGCAGACGTCATTACTGTTACAAAGCATGTTGTTTTTTATAATTATGTACCGTGTGTATAAACGACATTTGACGAATGCTGTAGAGAGAATAAAAATATTAACGAATGAAGTTTACCTATATTATAATGAAATACAGTATGGATACGTAGGTAATCGATACAAATAAATAATATTGAAGTGTATGTTTGTAATGTCAAAATAATAGATTTTTTAAGCTCATACAGTTATTTGCGTGATCCTAAGCCTAAAAATCGGTTTATTAAATTTTTATCTATCTGTCAGGTTTTTATTCAATCACCAAAAATCATAAATAAATACTTCTATTTGCTTTCGTACTATCGAAATATGTGTATCAACATGTATAAATAAATTAATCTGATATAACAAGGTTTTTATTACAACCACCAATAAAAAAACTAAGAAATACCGAATCATTATTCTTTTACCCCAAAAGTAACACCTGTATATTGGTCCGCTAGAGCACTGATCAGTGCTTCGGCAGGATACGACATGACAGCTCACGCACACATGTACACAATTCTAACGAACCTCAAGTGGCTTTTGTTTATCTTTTTTAAAAATACTTTGTATTGCGCTTGCCATAAGTTAGTCCCGCAATCGAGAACTCGGTTTGTTCTCTTTGTCATTCAATCATTCCCATAGAGTATTGAGAATTTTTAGTACTTGAAAACTGTAAATAAAAACTGGCCTAACAAATCGTGTACTCTTTTGTTTATAGATTCGAAAATAGGTTATTTTCATGATAATTCCTGTATGTTTTGCACTAAATTAATAGAATATAACAATATTGAACTAACAAAACCTTTGCTTACATCAAATACTATCTAAATAGGTGTTTAAAGTGAAGCAAAAGTTTGGTTGGCAAGTGAGCAAAATGGCGAATATTTTGTAGTGTTATGTGATTTTCACAACAGTATTTTTGAGTAAATTTTATGTAAAAACATGGTGTTTCTTATATCATCAGATAGCCTTATGAAGTTTAGGGAAATCATAATTAAAAACGAAAATAATTTGAAAAATATATTGAAAGTCTCTTTCTTCCTACAAAAGGTGCGTAGGTTGCCATTTGGTTCGATTGTCTGTAAATATTTAAATGATAACATGTATTTTAGCAATAAAATATGTTAGTGTGTAGTGTTACAAGGTACATTGGTTATCCATCTATCAAATAAAACCGCTAGGTAAATGACGGGTCATACATTTTTTTGAAAAGATTGAATAAAATCCGAACTCTGTACTGCGCTCTCTAATCGCGCGATTGTAGTGGCCGGATGACCGTTCGGGTTATTGACCACGTGACACTTTTCGGGCGGTTAAGAGGTCAGCTCTAAAAGGTTATTTAGTCATCCTGATCTTGACACATGTTATCTAATAACTTGGACCATGCACAATTCACAGTACCATAAAATATGAACGAAAAACTCAACCCCGTAGCAATTACAAGCAAAACATGTGAACTTATTATATATAGATTAAGGTTCCCGTCACTTATTAAAAAGATTATTTCGTTAGATAAAACGGCCGGACGGTGCTAAACAAAATACGGTACAAAGTTGGCACTTTATTAAGATATGTAATGAAATTGCGTATCGGACGCCCATATTCTGAACATTGTAGATAAGACATTAAGATATCTGTCTAAGTTTCCGACTGGTATTAAACTATCTGTAGACATTTGAAGTCTGTGTTGAGAAATCCCCAGTCAAGGGCCGTAGGAATAAAATCTGTTAATCGAAAGCGTTAATCTCTGGAAGTACCCGTCAGTTAAAAAAAAAATTGTATTCAACAGCCCAATTCTTGAGGAATATTATAGGCTATTTTATTGGCTATTTGGGGATACTGTATCGGGGAACCGTTGATCCTCAAAAAACAGAGCATCCTAGATTGAGGATCAGGGCACATCTTAGTTTCCATGCAACATAACGAAACCACAATACAACAACAACACAGAATATTAATAACTTGAGACACCTCACACACGTCCATCTGGTCCCAAACTAGACAGAGCCTGTACTACGGTAACCAGACTGCTGATAAATATACTTATATATTACTAAATACATGCATATTATATACTTCAATTGGCCTGTTAAAAGCGTTTGTTCTAAGAAACGATGGTTTTATATTTAGACCACAAAACAAACATGTACTGTCACAATATGGACTGGGTACTCTAACAAAGACATAACTAGGTTACACAAAGTGATAACTAAAATTAAATTTTTTTGTGACCTTTATTTTATTTTAACCATTGCGCCATCCGTGCAGTCTTTGAACATATTACTCCAAAGAGCATTTAAGTATAGCCAGTACACCATCTAGGCGAATTTTAATTGCATTGGGGAAATATATAGTGAACGTCACGTTAGAATCCTGGTTCAAACAGAAAAGGGCCTCGATAAAACAGATGTATCCAAAGCTCTTTTCAGGTTGTTCCTTTTAATTTACTGCAGTGTTTGGTAAATATATTCAAAACGGGAGATGTGAAAACTGACGACAATATGGAATACAATTCACACAAGAACATGAGTGCAATACCGAAACAGTATGTAGTAGGTATACAATATACATTGTTTCATAATTAGCTAAGACGAACAAATTATGTAAAAAGATATGACAAGAGAACGTGCTTAAAAGTGAAGAAGACATTTTCTACATGTTACTAACAACAGGAAAGGAGCTCCCTGTATACGTTTCTAGGTTTTAACAATAAGTCTGTGATGTCCCTACAATTTGAAGCTTCTGCGCTTGTAGGCTAACGATAACCAGTTATAATTCAGCGAGTTGTGTATTGATTTAACTTCTTAGCATCAGGTAGACCGTGTTCTTGTTTTGCTACCTTATTACTATGAATACTAGAAACAAAAGTATATTAGGTACTATTATTATGGTGTTCCTGTCCCAATGGCCTCTTCAATCGCAGGAAAAACAGTATATTCGGGTACGCGAGCCCAGCCTCTGCGAGCTACAAGTTGTCTGAATTTAGCAAGCGTAGTTGTTAAATTATCAAGTTTATTGCTGTACTCATAAGATCTAAATTGGCTTACACTTTGAAAGTAGCGATTGAGCAAGCGAATCTGTCGAAAACTGTTTGAGGCATATTTTAATTAGGATTTTTTGGAATATAATGTTCAGCAGATTACGCAAGGTATGATTTGGTAGGAAATACCACCGATAGGAAACGATATGGTAATTACGGTATGAGACGGTAGGAAATACGACCGTATTTTTTATATTATAAATTAAATTATATTATATATGTTTATGCAGTATGATTATCGTAATAAAAGCTAAGTAGGTATATATATTATGTTCTATATTAACCTCAAGAAGTACACCACGGACTACCCTAAATTAATTTCCGTACAAAGGTTGCCTGTAAAAAATCGCCGTAAGCGATAAGACCGCCGATTGTTATACCCAAATAATATACACAAACAATTATAATGTGCTTATATTGTATTTCATTTTAATGGTGTACAATATAGAATTAATAAATAAATGTATAGTTTATACTCAAATAAACTTACATAATATTATATTACTATAATATTGTAGCATAATAATAAGATACCTAATTTATGCAGTCGCCTGTACTTTTCTACGTCACCAGCGTTACCGACGCGCTCCGTCCCGCTCTTTTTCGCAAGGTCAGAACGCGCGCGCTGTAATGCAGTGTAATGGCTGCCCGGTATTATCGGCGCGATTGTAAATTGTTTATTTTGTGTCAACAATGAGTTTGAAAGTTAAATAGTGCCCGTTGTGTGTGTGTTTATATGTAATCTAAGAAGTTATGGTAATATCAGAGTGAATGTGATATTAGTTTGGTTTTTATATGTAAAAATATGAGTGGTGTCGTTTTAAAAAAGTTAATAATAAAATATATTGGATTGTTTCTCCAACTGGTATGTAATTATAAATATTATGGATAGATTATTCTAGTAGCCCATGTAACCAGCATTAGAATGAGGTATGGTTAATGTCGCTAACTTTATGCGATATTATGTAATCATTGTTTTTTTGAGGTGTTATACCAATAAAAGTCGTTAGCGCGAATTTGAAAGCACGTCACGTACTTTACCAAAAAAAAATGCGTTCGTGTAAAAGGTTAAGCAAACGATACGTAGGGCAGTAAGTGGTCATATTCAGACAAGCATTAGAATCTAAGGGGTGTAAATCCCGCGTTGCCGATTCTGTAAAACTCTTGTATGCTTTTTATGAAGAACTCGTTACGTAGTCGTACGAAAGACTCTGTATTCTTTTCTTTTTTTATGTATGTTCAGCCATCACCCCTTTATTAATGACCAAAATTTATTTATATAAAATTTGATAGTTTATGTAAATAAGCTCAATACTCAAGAATGAAAAAGGTTTATTAATTTTTTGCTTTTTAGTTCTTTTCGCCAGTTAATTTATTTTGTTAAAAAGTTGTTTTGTATACTGTGATGAAAATGATTTTATTTTGAGTAAGTTCTCAGAAATTCTTGGGAATGTCTATTTGTTACATTCCCAAGAATTTCTGAGAACTTACTCAAAAATATTTTTTTTTTCGGCTATAATCACAGTCAAAAGTTTCAAATCTTTTTGATCTTAGCACAATACTGGCACTGTAACAAATTATAGTTTAAGAAGTTAGTTATTTTTAAAAACGTAGCTGCGTATCTGTTATTTTCACTCTCTCGAGCGTACGTGTGGGATACGTACCACGAGTCTAATACGCCCCGTTGCAGTAAGTAATACACTTCAGACACTATACATTGGAGTTTTTGTATCAAACTATTCCAAAATGTATTTACAGAAACATTCGTTGTATGGTCTAGTTTATTATTACGATGACATATTAAATGCATGCACGTAAATTAATGTGGAACTATTGAGTGTAACTATTTATTTCTTTTTTTGTTAGAGAACGTGTATCTATAGCATATTTGATCGGAGATCTTAACTTTTTTTGGAAAATCCAAATCGTATTATTAGATTCAACGTTTAGACATCAATAAAGTGTTATAACCTTTTTTTTTTGTGTGTGGACCCCACGGGTCCTCACCTCACCAGGGCCAAACGGTAGGGATGTTTGTCGAAGGCAGATTTGGGCGGCTAATGTGCAAGGTGACCCCACTATGATGTGCGGAGGGTCCTGAGGCGCGCGCAGAAAACTTCGCGCCACCGTCTCGGGCGTGCTTCTGCTAGGCTGTAATAACCTAGGGTTCTGATCACTCTGGTCAATTATACACTTGATCCTAGATTTAACATAGTCAAGTAAGTATATACAAATACCACTGAGAACAGAGCGACCCCGAACGTCTGAAAAACCTTGTTCTGTGGTAATAAAGACAATATTGTATAGAAGGTCAAGATTACGTCAAACGACTACTGAACGAAAAATGCTGTTGTGGAAAAGGCTGTCGGTACTGTTCTATTCTCAATCTATACAAAGATTATAGCGTGACTGTATGACTGACAGACGTTTGGAAAACATGTTACTTTTATACCGTAACAATCCGTAATGTTGTATGACTTGTCTTAACATTATTCACCAATTCACCGTTCCCATTGTATTACATTATTATCTTACAAAAACCTGCCTCATACCAAGCGATCCGTGGTCTAATGGAATTAGATCTGTTGTATAACATCCTACTTATATTATAAACGTGAAAGTTTGTGAGGATATATCGATGTATGGAGGTTTGTTACTCTTTCACGCCAAACCTACACAACCGACTGCGATGAGACTTGGTATGTAGATAGCTAGAGACCTGGATTAATATATAGGCTACTTTTATCCTAAATCGGGACATACGCGGGTGAAACCGCCGGGCGCTGATATTACATTATACATAATAACCAGCAGTTCTCACGCGGCTTCGCTCGCGTTTATATATTTATATAGTTTTGCGCGGAACCCTACTCCTTTATCCAAAATAAAAGTAGCCTAAGTTACTCTTTATAACACCAGCTATCTGCCAGTGAAAGTCCCGCGGGAAGCGGTCCACCCGTTCCGGAGATTAGCTGAAATCAACAGATAGACAGGCAAAATTATTAAATACTGATTTTTAAGGCATAGGTGTAAATAATTGTATGAGCTTAAAAAAAACTATTACTTTGACATTACAAACAGACACTTCAATTTTATGTATTTTTATTGGCATTTTTTAAGGGTACATTACAATTACACAGAGCTTTATAAACAATAACTAAGCGTAGCTTTTATGTCGATTCTAAAACACGTATGAACTTAAATAAAGTAAAAAAAATTAATAGAGAATCTTACTGATTAGAGAATCTATGTCTCCAGGGCTACTCCATCCAAAAATTTCTTCGCTTTGAAGGCTTAGTGAGGTTCTCATAACCATGAAAGCCACCATATAATATTGACGTCAACACACTACACTGCCGTACGGGTCATTTAGAATCAACCCTTCGCAAGCCATTTTAAAGCAATAAACTTGAAGATTTAAGAGAAATATATTTGCTATTTCATTATGGATACAGCACTTAAAATGTCCACTTGGATCTATTACATAGACTTCATAAACAAACATTACCATAATATGGTCAAAAGCAGTTTTTATTGACAATTAGGGAGGGATTTATGGATTAAGGATAATCTTCAAGTCCCTCTTTACTATATATACTATATAACTAATAAATGTTTAATAGGTACAGTTATTTGATTAGAACGCAAGTACCAAAAATTAATAGTAATATAAAATATAGCTTTAGGAATAAGCTGTGAGACGTACAGTCTACAGATAAAGGTAGAAAAACATACTCCGACCAGATCAACCGGCCATTTTCAATAGAGACTAAGTAATGTGATAATTACAAATAAATACTATTTAAATAAAATTAATTGGTGGCTGATCCGATAGACTTTGTCCTGTACTCTATTTCTTACTTTATGTTTTTATTCCATACAAAAACAATTTTATTTAATCCGAATTACCCATTTTCCAATCTGTCTTTCTGTTACAATTTTCAACATACTACATACGCATCACAGTGTGGTAAGAACCTCATTTTTGTTGCATGCAGTTTTTATTCAAAAGTCGAAAGATTTTATCATTTCAAATGTAAGAGTAAACTCCCGCTTTAATATTTCTAGTAGGTTTTTTATAAAACATCCTAAAATTTCACTTTGAGCGCCTGATAAAAAGAATATTTTTTTTATAAAAAAAAACTACACGTTTTTTTAAACTTAACGTAACATCAACAACTTAAGCATCATTAAAATCTTTACCTACTTCCGTTTTAAAAACTAATACATTTTTAAAAATAACACAAATTCTTATTAGCGATAAACGCTTTTCACAAGACAGCCCATATTCTTATTTTGCAATCTGTTATATAAAAGGCATAAACAGCATTTGATGGCAGCATCTGCATGTAAACAATACTTAACTGCATAGTTCGTTACATAACAAGGTGCCATCCAAGGCGCATGCGCGTTGTGAATATTTTACACAGAAACGAATGTATTACAATGTCACGGTTGAGGCTGCCATAATTGGGACAATGTCACTCGCACTGCATCGTGTCTCGTTTAGATTGATGCATAACCAATATTAGATAAGATAAGGAATTTTCCATGTTTATTAGCTGATGTACTCTGTTGAAGTATGACTGCACGGATGGCGCAATGGTTTAAGTGGTCACCTCGCCGCCACGCCGCACTGAATGTTGTGCGTTCAACATCCACAAATACTTGTCCCGAGTCTGGGTGTTCTTTGTGTTGTTTGAATATTTGTGAATATTTGCGGGAGTTGTCATTTTTAGGAACAAGAATATAAGTACATTTGTATTTTCTTTTTTTTATCTGAATAACGGTACCTACATATATCTATTTGGTAGGTACTACGTTGTACATAATCATAAATAAAAAATTAAAAATACCTCCGACTCGAAAATCACTTCAACGATTACAAAAGGGCTGGGTCTTCCAACGGCTGAACAGATTTTCTAGAATTGTATCTAAGAACACTCCCGATCAAGTCATCTTTCAAACAAAAAAACAGCACTCAAATCGGTTCATCCGTTTGGGAGCTACGAAGCTACAGACAGACACACAGACACACCGACACGTCAAACTTATAACATCCCGCTTTTTGCGTCGGGGGTTTAAGAGAATAACTTTCTTACAATTTTTAAGTATTTTATCTGAAATGATAACTTTTCTTTGTAGGTACTTAATTATCGCTGCTTATAAAAACTGGCAACACCGGTAGTGTTATGTATTGTTCACACATTGACCCCACTTACTAGCAAAAAAACTAGTATTTCGCTAGAATAGGGACTTTGACAAATTTTCAAACAATAATATTTCTATTGAAAAACTCTTAATTGAAAAGAAAAAAACAAATCAATAAAGTTACTTTGAAAATTTCGCGCTAAAAAACTCGCATCGCATTTGATTACGTCACAAATCTTACCCGAAACCTTTTGGAAGGAAGACTTAAATAAAATTTAACTAAATTAAAAATATTAAACACCAGATTTGTTAATATTCGGAACGACTGATCGCATGTTAAAACTTACAAAAAAATAGTGTTTGCACGACTCACGAGAGTAATCGAAAGCTCCTTTTTTATCGATACTTAAAAAGTAAAAATTACGTACACGTCTAAATAATACCTCTTGTGTCCCAATTTGCCAAAACGAAAAAGGTGTAATAAGTGTTTAACTGGCCATTTATCTTAAAATTGCAATATCATTATCGAGAAAATTATGGAAATATCTTTATAAAAATGTTATTATTTTTGCAATAAAAAGTGTCGATTATTTATCTTATTTTTGAACATAATATCACTCTCGACTTAACTCGTATTGGAAATAATATATGACGTTTTAGTAGATAGCACGTTCTAGTAACGTCCGTTAAAACTCAAACTAAACTAAACTAAACTAGTAGAAATGTGCGATATACGTTTGGTTGCAACCTTTTCACGACTAATATCCAGTCACAATTAATACATACGTGAACGAAAAATGTTTGTTGATTTGACGTGGAACCTCCGCGGAACGTTATTGAAAATTTTTGAGACAAAAATTTCGTGAAAAATGTCGTTCGTCGTTTCGTCCTTTCATTATAGGAGTTAGCTTACTAAAAGTCCTTGGTATAATTTTTCATATAGATGACTCACCATCTGTTTTGAAAAATCGTGTTGTTTGACCGCAATACATAAGGAACTAAACTGCTTATTAGCATAAAGTAAGTGTTATTTACTGAATGAAATATTATTTTCAGTGGAAACTGCATTAAGACTATGTTAAGAGAAGCGGTATACCTTTGTTTCCTAGCCTTCTACGGATAATAATCACGTCTTGTGGGATGAACCACAAACCACATACCAACAACAGATTGTACGACAGATTGTACCACAGATTACGACAGTGAATCAAAAGTGTTCATAATTTAATACGGGATCTCCATGGAATGTGTTCGAATATGTTTTTTTTTTTACAATGAACGTGTTCCTACGTAAACACGTTCTTCATAAAATTATAAATGTCTAAAGAGACCCTTTTTTCTTATTTAACAAAAACGAAAAAGGCGTAATAAGCTTCAAATTGTCGAATTATATTCAAAACAAAAATAATAACACGTTATGGAAACCATTACAGGAACATCTTAATAAAAACGTGATTATTTTTGTATTAGAGGCACTGGATGGTTATCTGGATTGTTTCAATTTAGAGCTCGGATTTGCTGATTTAAAAACTTTGTTTTTAAACTTTCGCGACATATAATATGCATAATATTAGATATGTAAGTCGGGACCAAATCGAAATTCACTAGTAACTACGATCGGTGCAATTCGATCGGAACGTCGGGTAACCAAAAAAATGTATTGTGCCTTGTAATTTTTATCGCGATTAAGACCCGATTTACATATCTAAAACGATTTCAAACATGTTTACCACAGAGCACAAAAAGCCATCTTTCCCGCCATCACACATCATATATGTACAGTAATGTATGTACATACAGGCTGTATTTGAAAAAGGAACACTTACCTAAATTACTGAAAGGGCTTGAGCTTGGGCTCTAGCATGTAGTTACAATAAGAATTTTTGAAAAAAAACTATCAGATTACAAGTTAGGACCGTTTGAATTTCCAGGTATTTCTCTCCGTTTCATTTATTTTTAATCGTACATATTTTTTTATATTGAAAGAAAGAAAGAAAAACAATTAAAACTTCATAAACAGGTAACATTTTTTGACGTGTCCTCTGTTACATGACACAGACATGTCACATGACGCGTCAATGCCACGTACCCGACGTTTCTTTAGAAAATAAAATATAACTTTTTATGTTACTGAGGGTTGTACGCCGTGCCCTAGAAAATAGGTACTGCGATGGACAAATGCCACCTCAGTACTGATTTTCAGTGCCCACCTTTGAAACTATTCACTCAGTTATTGAGAAAATCCAAAAAAAACTAACTTGGCCCTCGCATACAATACCATGCTCTGTGATTTCAGAGTGGCAAAAATAAAAGAAAAAGTGAAAACAAAAAAACAAGTGTTATAAATTATAATATAAACTATCATCTGTTGCCCGCGACCCGGTGCCTACGAGATCCGTACATTATTTCGGGATAAAAAGCCAGTGTGCAATTCCAGACTATAATCTATATATCTATCTGTGTCAAATTTCACTCAGATCCGTTCATAAGTTTTTGCGTAAAAGCATCCATCTATCCTCACAAACTTTCGTCTTTATAATCTTGGTAAAATTTTATTTTCATATATGTACTAGCTACACGGCCATGCGTTGCTGTGGCTAAGTAATTTGCACTAAAAAAATTGTGGCTATAAATTGAGATAAAAATGATCCTATTCTAGAAAATCCCGGAAAAATGTGCAGTTCCCGTGGGATAGATTTCACCAAAACTTCCACGCGAACGAAGTTGCGAGTACAGCTAGTCAATCATAAAAAAATAGCTATTCAGCTAGCTTTATAGTAACATCGCTCAGGCGTCTGGATGTCAATATTTTAAAGATCAATTAACTTTTAATATGAAGTATTAATAATAATCAAATATTAAACACACACCTGAATGAAGTCAACTTGGAGTAACCATAAAAATATACTCGCCGTTTTGCTTTAATATTAAGTTTAACGTTTAAAATAATTACAGGATAATTTAGTTCGGCCACTGTTCCATTGCCGCAGAGATGCGATGCTTGAAATATGAGAAATAAAAAAATATATTTTTCAATATTATATTATGTAGCAACCATCGTAACGCCCTGTTTGATGCCCGACTAATTTTCGAACCGAATTTCGGACCCAATTTGGCGACTAATCCCAAATATCTCGAAACACGTGATTAACACCGTCTATCTATACAGGGTGTAAGTGACACCGTACCGAATCCTCAAATAGTGTATTCAGACCATCATTCTGAGTGGAAAATCATTGGAAATTTCTGCCGGAAAATTCATAACTTTTTTTTAATTTTTTTGCTTAAAAGTGATATCACAATCAGTTAACGGACCACGAAAAAAAACAGCAAATACCACATACGGCCAAATACTGCAATGTAATCAATTAAACAACATTTATGCAATGAGCTATTTCGACGGCAAGGTCATTCTCTGTACCGTTCAGTACGCGGGTGCGTTACATTGCGTAGCGCATAATTAAACTATTGACTGTAAATCCTTAATCTCGCATTTTTATTGATAAGTATCCAAAGAAAGACGATTTTGTAAGTTATTCACGACGGTGATACTAACACACTGTATATGTTATAATTGTTCTGTACGTATGTGTGTCACTAAACTCCTCGTAATCGGTCCAGCCGTGGACCGATTTTGATCAATGTTTTTGTGAATGTTTGAGTGGCTCTGTTTGGACACGGTAGGTGGCGCTGGAATCTTCATTTTTTTTATTTTTACCAAAATGCTACCTCCTGCAATTTTTTCAAGATCATAGTTTATTTATTTTATTTTCGAAATCAATTATGACACCAAAAAGAAAATTCTACGTTCGGGCAGGACAATGTCTGTCGGGTCAATTATTAAATACTAATAATTAAATATGATTACCACTCGAATGTTTTTATTCTAATCGTTTTCACTTCCGACTCACTTATTTGTGTCGAATACGTGCCGATGTTCTAACTCACACACTTAAAACGCCTCTCTTATCTTAAAACCCTACTTTTATCTTATACTTGGAGATGTAAAATCACAGCGAAAGTATTTCTCGATCTCAAAGTAATCACACTTCAGGTAATCACAACTTCATATAATAGTCTTGTGTAAGATTCCACGCGTTGAGCCTTTGACATACGTTGTGGTTCCGTACAACGCTTATTTGCGCAAATTGTGGTTCGCGGTAGACTTTGAATGTGGTTTGAGCCCAATTACCTAGCCACTTCTTGCGTCGCTACGACATACGATATCGCAAACAATTTTAGTGCACGATAAAGTACGTCATCTATCGATGATTAGAGAACTTTTACAGTGTAAAGCACGCTATGTAAAGTGTGCTTTTTGGAAGTAATCTTACGTGCCTTTTACACTGCTGTGGCTTCTGTACTGTGTTACCAAAGTTGACAAAAGTATTATTTCAATTTAATTAGAAGGATATTAGAGGAGTTAGATATATTATAAATCACCCTTCTCAGTAATTCCAGAGACAATAGTACAAAATCTTATTATTTGGTAGTATTGAACGTAGTGGCAACTCGACTTTATTAAATAATTATAATATGCTCTTCAAAATACTGTTCTTAAAGAGACTAAGTGATATACCGTTCTCTAATGCGTTAGATAATATAATATTCTGACCTACTAGTAATAGAATAGATGAGCAAAGTTGGCTAGGTGGTATTGGTATTGTGGTGACTGCCCCAACGACACGGCGCTTCACATATTCACGGAATGCTTAGCCTGGGCTAGCCAGTGTCGTGATGTCGTCGCGGCTGTCGGTTCTGTCACCGTCACCTCCTTATGAGGTGGTAATTTTCGAAAAAGGAGCAGCAGAACAGGAGAGAGAGCGGATTACAACTCTCTCTGCTAGCAGCAGACGCACTGGGCGGCGGATAGCATTCAGTGATCTCTAGCCACCTTGAAAAGCGGCCTAGGAACGATTAGTCGCCCGCTTCCCTGAATATAGGCAAGCAGCGGAACACCGAGGTGTTTTTTAGTCGGTAAGGGTTCGACAGACTCATCGCCCATAAGAACGGAGGATATCATAAGGAATTTCCAACTCGTCACCAAAAACAAAGATAGTATTAGTAGCGTAAATAATTATAGTTTAGAGAAACTAAAAAACACGATTAAAAAGTAAAAAAGTGTTCCACTATCCACCTCCTGGCTCCATCATCAGGCTGTCGTTACTAAGGGTTATCTTTTGGGGTCGTCAGAACGAACTATATGAGCCCAGACTCGAGGGGTTACCTAGTAGCCACTGAAAAGTTCCACAATTCCCTTCCTAGCTTCATCACCAGGTCAACTTCAAGATGGAAATTATATAATTATCATGCAAGCGACATTTACATTCAAAAACAAATTTTGAGACAAGGCATAGGGCTGAGTCAGTCTGTGACCACGGCCAGTGCAACCTAAAAGCCAAGCCTAAAAGTATTTGTTTACATAGTTCGTTACAAGTGAAGCTAATAAAAATGTGTTAAAAATCATTAGGAGAAATTGTTGTAAAAATTGATGTCATTTTCCCGACGATCGTTGGATATAAGTTTGATCCTTTGTATGATAGGTCAAGTGATCGATTGGCCTTAATTAACAATATAAAGGAGACCAAGGACTCTCTCTGTTAAGGCTATCAACAAGTTTACGTATTAAGTTACCCTCAGATTTCTCCATACCGGATTTATATTGAGACCTAGCAACTTAAAGAAGAGCAAGAAACATCATTATACACATCTACATCAATAGAAGAGAACCCATAGGTCTGCGAAGTTCATGGTTGGAGCATTGTAATTGCATTTCAGAGAGATTAATTTCTTCAATGACATCTTCAACCGCGTATGTATATACTTAACCGCATAAAGTGGATGATGCGTTGACAGGGATCGGCAAAAGTATCATCAGTATATAAATGAGAATGCAACCTCAGTAACGCTAATCTGAAAGGTCATAAGAGGACGTGATGATGTCACTGTAAACTTAAGACGAGACCTACATATATCCTAGCTCTTTACTCTTCTAGATTTACCTATATTACGTTGTCATGCGAAGGCAACTAATCTGATGTTGGTTTTGTATAAGAGCAATATTTAAGCTATTGGTGTAAAACGCTGTAATGTTAAGGGAACCATTTTATTACATAGAAGATTAAACCATGTGAATAATAAGTATCTATTATTGTACTGAGTTAACACATGCACACTGTTTAGTAATTATTATTTAAAATATTATCGCGCTGTACTAATGTAAGTAGCAGGTACCAACTTGTTCCCCTGCGCGACCCCTATTATATACAATGGTTACAGAGCCTGGAGAATTATATGCTTAATGTATTTGCAATCATTAATCTTTAGAATTAAAGTTCAATCACAGTAGGACATAAATAGTAAATGACATATAAGTACTATACATAAAAATATAAACAAATGGGGCATACAACTAAATTTTCCACGAACGACTTCATTGATACTAATAATTTTATTGCTAAATAAATATATTTTATGTTATATCTCTTGCTAAAGAACTTCAGGCTTAAATGTGTAAAGAGTTGATCAGCGGTATCGCAAAAATTGCGTTTCTCGCGACCAGAGCTTGGTGGAATGTCATTAAATTTTACGACCTATTTGCGAGGCGGCAAAATAGCTGTTAAATCTGCTTCAGGTTATACGCCAATATGCTCTACTTGAACAAAGTACGGTTCTTACACACGCGTGATGCAGTACGTGGTTAATCATAATGGTTAGTAAAATATTCACTTTAGTATTTTTTTTAATTTATAACTCTATTAATGAAACTTCTATAAATAAATATGTTACTTCCATACTTGTATCTTGTTTTTAGTGTTAATTATTGTATTATATGTATTGTTAAGTACTTGAATATATAAAAAAACTATTCTAACATAACTTTGATTAAAGTTGCAATTAATGTATCTTATATTGAAATAGAATTGATCTTTAAAACTCATCAAAAACTCGCAGTACTATCATTGGATCATCTTTGTAACATGCGCTGCTTTCATCAAGATCATAATTAATATTCTCAAGATCAAGTACTGTTATTTATTGTTTTGTAGTATGAGTGATGTACACACCAGCCATGTTACTAAACAATTATCTAAATAACAAAGTATCTGGATATTTAGATGGTTGTTTATCATTCAATTAGACTTTTATTGTTCTCGACACGTCTACCGTCTACAGGTTCACTTGGCCATTTACTCTTTTTAGTTTCTGTCAGCTATATAAAATCAGCTTTTATACCTGTACTGCTATTAAGGTTGTTAAAACCTACGTGAATTTTGCATAAATGTGCTTGTTTTGCATAAATGATGAAATTGACCGTTCAAACCTTAGCGCGGTATGAATCTTGACAACTCTATTGCTACAGACCGTGATATGCATTTAGGACGCTGGTAGCCTCGTAGCTCCAGTACTCATCCTATTGAACAAATCTTTTGTTGCACAAACGATCGTTATGAATGTTGCTCTGAGCACAGCAACACGACAGTAATTAATTATGACAAATATCTAGAAGTCTCCAGTAATTATGATAATGCTGAGTTTATTTAATGACGTCGTAACCTGTCGTTAACCCCACATGCAGAATGAAAACCTGCTCCTGAGCACAGTTTGCCTATAATCCTTCGTGGACAGATCCGTACACTTTTGCACCTGCTGTTGAGAACTACGAATATATGTTTCTACGTACTTATCTATGGACTGAAAGTATTTTAAAGTATACAATAAAAAAATATGAATTCAGTTAAAGACACACATATTTCGTGAGCAAAACCGCGTGTACGGCTAGTTTCACATTACTTTGTCGCATTTATTAGTTTTTGTAATAAATGATCACCACGTATAGTCTGTATTTAAAATGCTATTACTCACGAAAATCCTTTAAAACTAATGCGTTGTCATAAAGCATATTTAATAAAACCTATATTTCATTTACGTTGCTGGAGTTGTAGTCGTATGTACTTTTGCTCAATTTGTTTAATGCTACGACCACACACTAGTCTGTTTGAATAAGTACTTAACTTAACTTATGTATTTTCTTATGAGGATAAACTAAATATGTAAGTAAAAAAAATACTACTTAACTGTGAGAGAAACCGCAGAGTTTGTGTACATGCGAAGTAGGAATGTTCATAAAACCAAACGAGTTTGAATCTGGCAGACCACAGACTAACTAAATTTACTTCATCTATATCATAGTTTGATGGATCTCAATGTCGTTATTTTAAATCAATAAAGAGCCTCCTTCTATTAAATTCGTCTGCCTTAACTTTTTCCTAAGTGGCATGTGAATTGGTTGATTGCTATCACAAAATACTCTAGCACTATTATTCTCAAGTGTACCAAGATTTTATTCAATTTAATCAAATCAAGGTGCCAAAACGAATATAACCTACGTTGAAGTAAATAACAGCATCATTATCACACATACGTAATTAGTAATTTTCTGTTCCAAATTATTTTTGATCTCATGACGAATGTTAAAATGTTTAAAACGCTGCAAATTCAAATTCAAATTTAAATTATTTATTTCGGACTAAATCCGTATTATGTTAGTAGCAGTGTGTTTTAAACTAGTGTTAGTATTGAATAAAATTATTTAACAAACTATTTACATTGTACATGAATGGAAATCCACCTGTGAATAAGGGGGGAGTCCCACCTATCTGAAAAAACCTTCAGGATGCTGATGGAGGAGGAGCGCAACCGCGTGAGCATGGAACCGCAACGTTTCCGCATTATAGCGGTGAACCCGTCGACCTGCGCCTCCGGAACATGGCTGACGCACTACAACGCTACGGCAAACCCAAAAGCACCCTGAATGCATTATTATACTGGACACTATTATACAGGTCGCTGTATGTCCACTGCGCAAACTTAGCAAAGCTAAACCTATTCTAGATTATTGACAATAATAAATCTTTGTTCCAAAATGAGCGATTTCTAAAACAATTTGTAAGCCTAACTGATTTGTTTATGCATTAAGAAGATTAAGGCATGGATCGATATTATTTTTCATGCCTGAACAAAGTCTTATTGCTGGGAAAAACTCGACCCATTTTAATGAAAAATTAATGTCATTCATGAAAATAAGAATTAGATCAGTGTGTAGAGTTATCCAGACACTGATCTAATTCTTCTTCTTCTTCTTCTTAGGATCTAATTCTTCTAATTGGGCTCAATTCATTTAACCAACCTTTTAAAAATTCCATTTTTTTCTTTTGGTATCCTTCTCAGGGTAATAAAAATACTAGAACAAAATACCCAGGCACTTAGAACTCTGTTAAAAAAATAAATATTTTCTCTTAATAATTAGAAATTACTGTCTTTAATCTTTTATGCATTGCCAAACCCATTCAAGGACCTCCCAATCAAAATATGGACTACAAATATGGCTCTCTGTCAAAACCTTTTATAACATAAACAATTTAAAACCTGTAATAAAGTAAGAGCAGGCGAATAAGATGATTTGATCGGTTCTGTTTCGAAGTGGTCTAAAGATAAACAGTAAAAATGCTATTCATCCTATCGTGAGCAAGCCTGAGACGTTAATGCGATGTGTTCTAGGCACGCCATCTCGGATCATCTATAGGATATTGTTGCTTGGTTTCTTTTAAATAGGTTGCAGAGGACCAAAATAGAATTTTGATTATAATACGAAAGCAGATCATACAACATCCAGTTAAGAGTGTTTGGAGAATAAGATTTATTTTAACAATTATTTCTATATTACATAATAAAAAATCGTGTACATTTACACAACGGTTTATGTATGTTCATCTATGACATCAATCGCATCTATAAATGTAAAATTTGTATACATTTGCGGACGCTATAAATTCAGATTGCAGGCTAACGTGACACCATTTATTTTTAAAATACATCTGAAATATTTAAGGCTGGCGTACATTGCATGGCATATTTTTGGTTTATTACTTGTTGTTACGGGAAAAAGAAATAAAATTATCGCACATCAATTTCTCAAACAAATTTAAATACCTATCTGAATTATATTTCATAAAGCTTTTGAAATACAAAAAGAAAAAGCATGCATGTTAAACCGAATACAAACAATTACATACAAATGATGATTCAATAAACATTTTCCAAAAAAGGATCATAAGTCCCAATATACGTCCCTGTGGTACACCCGCCTTACCACTAACATATTCAGCTTATCGTGAACGTAATGCCGCTACTTCAAAATGATTTCGAAATCTGTAGCTAATATAAAATACAGGATTCACCTGCCAATAACATTTCTTTGTCCAGTAGACGCTGTACGAGAAAAAGTACAATTTACATCAGTTCATCGAATCGGAGCTATAGGAATACCACATTCATCTTAACACTGGAAAAAAATATTTACAAAGAAGTATCAATCGTATTTTAAGAGGAATATAATTCACTGCAGACTCTGGGGACAGCAAAATGGATTTGCAAAGAATAACATTGATGAATCTCCGCCCGTTTTAGGAACAGTCGAAACTGACATAAACATGAAGCAAAATTAACATTTCAAATAACAAGACATTGTTGTCAACCGAATGCAGGAAAAACGTCGGAATAAAATCAACCTGTTCACAAAAGTTGCATTTTGTATTCCGTTCGAAAAAAAGATGTTAGCCATGTTTTATATGAAAAAGTGATCGAACGCTTTAGTTAAAAACTCATACGGTTATTCTCATTTTGAATACCGCTAGAATTCCATCAGGTGTCCAGCATCCAAGATTTTTAAATTGTTGATTTTGTCAAAGTAAGTTTAGTTTAAGTAATTTTATGATAAACTTGAAAAAATTAGAATGTCTTATTTGTGTCTGATATTTTAATAAAATTGATCTATTATTAGTTTTTTCAGTCAATTGTTTTGAGTTTTTGTCATTATTCTAGTCTAAAATATTTAAAGGTCCCGTTTGTTACTGAAATTAAGTGTCGGTATAACTGTTTGTGTACATATACTTTGTTATTAACCCATATGGAGAGAACCTCTAGAAGTGTTAGGTACGCGATTATTACTAACATTAAACCTACTACTTGGTGAAATGTGTCATTAGCAATTTGACAGATAGTCATAATCGTACCGATTTCGTTAGTCTCATAAACAAGTGTTTTCCGGGCAAAGGTAATAAATTAGTCAATGTCAGAAATCACATATTGCCACTACATTACCAAACTGTAGTCATCTGTAGCGTGTTATTTATTGGTCTTGTTTTATTGTTTAGTTAATGCTTAAAATATCTCTCAATGTAACGAATGGACAGTAAGTTATTGAACTCTGAAAACCAGTAGCTGAAGTCACAACAGTAGGTGGCGATGAAATGTCCTGAACATTCTAATAGGCATATAAAAATGTGTTTACGTGACCATACTTGTCGCTTGCATAAAACAAGTGTTTTCAGACCTTAACTAAATATAGCTTGAACTATGGGTTAGGTACTAGGACATGGATAAAAAAAAATTTAAATTTATACATGGAAGACAAAGCAAAGAATTCATGCATACAATTATATGTACTGAGAGAGAATCTAACCAGCGACCCCTGAAGTCGGAGTCAAATGCCCTACCGCTGCGCAACATCTTTTTTGTTTGATATTATGGCATCGTCACTCTTCCCGAGGTCATTGGTGACGTAAGAGATTTGATAAATTATAATTATCTTCAGGAGTTGGCAACAGTACCCTTCGCGCCACGCATAATAAGTGCACAGCACACGTCGAGTTGCGGCAAATAGCCCGCGAATACCATATCTTACATTATAGCATCCTTACTAGCATCATTACTAACATAAACAAAGTGATAATAAGAATGATAACTTGAGACATCTTACACATGAACCAATAATCTTATTGATTCGTGTGTAAGGTAATCAATAATCTTAAGATGATTGATTATCATATTAAATAATATTATAATGATTGTATGATAGTAAAATTACTTTATTTATGTATAATTTACAAAAAGATGCATAACATCATAATTTAGCATTTATGAAATTTAATGTTACAGTATTATTGTTTGTGCTTTACTATATACTTTCTATAAAAAGTAATATATATGTTAAAAAGCTGAGCCCCGCGGTTTCCGATCCCATCTGAATATCGGGATAAAAAGTAGCCTATGTGTTAATTCAGGTCTCCCCAGCTATCTACATACCAAGTTTCGTCACAATCGGTTTTTTTTTTATTGTATACGGGGCAAACGAGCAGACGGGTCACCTGATGGTAAATGACTACCGCCGCCCATGGGCACCTGTGACACAAGAGTCACAAGTGCGTTGCCGCCCTTTAAGGTGGGAGTATGGGCAGAGGGGGAAGAGGGGATACGGCGATTAGAGGGGTGGGGAAAGGAGAAGGACGAGAATAGGGTAGAGGGAAGGATTAGGGCCTCCGGTAACCCCAAAGCAAGCATTGCTTCACTGCCGGTTTTCTGTGAGGCTGTGGTATCGAGCGGAGTCAAGCCCGCCCATACGTGCCGAAGCATGGCTCTCCCACGTAAGTTCAGTAGTTTTTGCGTGAAAGAGTAACAAACATCTAAATCTGATAACAACATACATCCATACATCCTCACAAACTTTTACGTTTATAGTATCTGTAGGATACATACATATATTACTTTTTATAGAACGATTAGTTTATTGACGTTGAATTTCTATTTTTGGTGTATGGAATCATATTATTCATTCGCATACATGAATTTTTTGTGTCAATAAAGAATACTATGCCTAAAGTTAGCCCGAGAAACATGTTGTATATTGACAGGTGCTGGACTTAATTGTCTGTCTCTGACGTGTCACTAATGTATTTTGCATTTTCAGTTGTAATTCTGCTTTGAAAAGACCAAAATAAATCATTTGTGAATAGGTAGAAAAACGCAGCTCATTGCGGTGAAATAATAGTAATCGAGACACACGGCAGCGTATCAAGCCAAGTTCAAGAAAAAGGAGCTGGCAACTCAGCAGCCGTGTGCAAAACTACACGAACCATTTGGAGCCACTTTTGACCGCTTATTAACTCATAATCTATTATACATCGGCTGCACTAAAAGTCTCGGGAATGGAATATTTCCTCTGTTTCTGTCATATTAAAATCTTTTTAATTGAAAACTTCTTGGTTTTAAAAATCGAATACCATTTATTTATTTAAAAAAAGATTCTCGGTCTTATCACAAGGTTTTATCAAACTTGTTTAGTCGTTGAGAAAATGGAATTGACTCGAGAAAATTCAAGAGCGATGATTTATTATGACTTTCGAAGTGGTTTAACGCAAAAACAGTTTGTTGACCGGATGATTTTTTTTTGCGTGTTACTTGGTGCGTCAGAACTCTCGAGAGATTCCACGCAGGATCCTCAAATGCTGTATACAACATCGTATCAGGTGACGAATCCTGGATATACGCGTACGAACCCGAAACAAAAAACCAGTCACGAGTTTGGGTGTTTGAAAATGAGTTAAAGCCAACAAAAATTGTTCGTTCACGGAGTGTTGCAAAAAAAATGGTGGCCACGTTTGTCTCCGAAACCGGCCATATTGCGACTATTTCTCTTGAGGGACAAAGAACGGTTAATGCAGAATGGTATGCTAGCATTTGTTTGCCACAGGTCGTTTCTAAACTCCGTAAAGAGAACTGCAACTTTCGCATCATCCTCCATCACGATAATGCGAGTTCTCACACCGCGCACAGAACAAAAGAGTTTTTAAAGCAAGAAAACATAGAATTATTAGACTATCCGCCGTACAGCCCCAACCTAAGCCCAAATGATTTCTATACTTTCGATAAAATAAAGAATAAATTGCGTGTTCAGAGATTTTCATCACCATTTCATCATCATGAAGAAGCTGTGGACGCCTACAAAACGGCCATTTTGGAGACCCCAACTTCCGAATGGAATGGTTGCTTCAATTATTGGTTCCATCGTATGGAAAAATGTGTCAAATTTCGCCGAGAATACTTCGAAAAGCAATAAATACATTTTTTAATAGTAATGTTGTGTCACTTCCTTGATTCCCGAAATTTTCAGTGCCGACCTGGTACATAAAAACTTGAATTTTTGTTTATTTATTAAAACTCCTCTGATTAACTAGAACCCCTCATCCTCATCCTCCGCGCCTTTTTCCCAACTAAGTTGGGGTCGGCTTTCAGTCTAACTACGATACGGCCGAGCTTTTATATTTTATATTTTACGTGAAGCGACTTCCATCAGACCTCCACAACCCTAGTACTAGGCGATATCGAAGTTCTAACTAACTAACTAGAACCCCAAATTGCCTAAATACAGCGCAAACATCCATTGAGATATTTTCGTTTAAAAATCGGTATTTTATCACTGACTGACTGACAGAAGTACATGTAGATAGACATGTAGATCAAAAACCTAAATTACTTCCCGATGATCTAGATTGTTGAAATTTGGCGTCTAGCTGTTTAATTGTGTGTGCAAAGGAAATAAAAATAAAGAATTATTTTAAAAAAAACCAGCTTTTATTACTTGTTAATAAAAAGAACTAAAAAGTCAAAAATTTTTTTTTATTTTTAACTTTTTAGTATTTATGATTCGGGATTTAATAAGAATCAAACGAGTCCAAACTCGATGGGGTTGCATGATTTTATTACAAAGATCCTATGGCCACCTTACAGCTGCACCATCAGATCAGCTCCTGGTCATCATAATATTGCATTGTCACGCGATTTACACATGTATGCAAAATTTCAGCTCAATCGGTAACCGGGAAGTAGATCAAATTTAATTTGCAAGATTTGATGACAAACATCGGGACAGGTAAAACTCAAAAATAATAAAAGCTTGTAAAAATAGAAAACAGTGAATTTTTACGGTTTAAAATATTGCCAAACAATTGATTTTAATTAATATCTAGCGTCTTTCAAAATTATAACAGCAATTTTTATTACAGGAGAATAGGTTCCATGATGTCATGATAACTGGTCGCTTTTATCATTTTGTATACCTCATAATTTTTAAAGTGTAGACAAACAATAATAATACAAACTGCAACAGGCAGCGCAGCTATCTGACATTCTTGAAAACAATTGTAAGAATAATTATGTAACGAAAGGAATACATTCTTATACACTCTTATGTACTACTTATGTTTGAAAATAGTAAAAGTCTGTGATTTACAAGAGCCCAAATTCGATTCCTGTTGTCTAAAAAATTTTAATAGACACTTTGAAAATGTACAGAATCACTACCAAGAATGTAGGTTACGTTAATGGGCAATGCGCTCTAATATTTGTGATATTCAAGAAAATGTACAACATAGCACAAAAAAAAACTATATAACGTAAACGCAGGCAAAAAAAAATATTTTACAGATCACTTTTGAGTCATGAGTAATGATAATTTCTTCATACAAAAGTAATGACATCCCATCAAAACACTTAAATGTGAAAATGGGAGCCAAGTTCAATATTAAGAATATACGGCTATCGACTTCGCCGACAAAATAATTGAGATCTAAATGGTTGCCAAATTCTATAGATAATCTTGAAATTTAATTATGTACGTAGATATAACATTCTAAATTAAATTTAAGAAGCAAATGCTTGTTCTTTTTTTTGCTAAAACAATATTTGCTATTTAAAAATATAACTTCTTAAATTTGAACCGTCGATTTTTTTACTTAAATCAAATATCTTACGATAAATTGAAGTGCAAGATTTGATTTGGTTAGTTTTTACAGCATACCAATCTTTTAGAAGGGTAAGATAATGTTGATCTTACAATATAAATCCAGTACTACGTAGTAACTAGCGTATAAAATAAAGATGTGTTGTTTAGCCAAATATAAGAACACGTTGATGTGAAACCTAGCCAAGTCAAAACTTAAGCTTCAATCTATCTCACATGCTACGATAGACATAAATAATACAAATAAAATCTTGCTTTTAGAATCGTGAAGGTAATTTAAAATCTAATTGAAGAAGATCCTTTTTTTAAACAAGTAGCGTTACAATAAAAGTAATCTCGGCACTCGTTCTTTATAGATACAAAACACAATAGGTTATTGTACAAAAAAAAATACTTTGTTCTCAACCGTAATCATGTCCGAAATCAAAAACTATTTAATCTCATTGGAAACATAAAACCAGCCACTTAAGAAAAGAATAGTACCCGGTTTACACGCGAAGCAAAGAACCCAATCGCACCACGCATTATTTCACCTTTACAATCCCCTATTACTACCGTCAAATACTGCAAGACCTCCCGTGCCGCCCTACGGTCAAAGAAATGCAGAACATTTTATCGAAGCTTAGGGTCCCAGTAAAAATTGTTTGCTTATAAGTGGCGGCGACTTACAAAGCTGGAAATTGAACGGCGCGGCGCTTCGGCGCTTGCGCATCTGAAAGGATCGAGTTAAACGTGTCAGTTGCTGATTGCGTCAAATTATTTTAGCCAACTTTGACATTTAAAGTATCTGAGAGTAATTTTTCAATGACATGATAGGTGGCGCCTGTTTCATTGAAATTAATTGAATTTTGTGTAAGTAAATGAAGAAGATTTATGTTATAGTGCTATCTAAAAATGATCGTTAACATTTCTAATTATACACCAAGTCATATAAATATCTTTTAAGAATTCACAACATATTCTTTCTATATTGTTTTAGGTTTAGAAATATTTGATTCTAATATCTATCAACATATACGTGAAGAAGTTACATTGCCGAAGCATAATAAAGACACCTGGGCATCTTTCAGGTGGGGAATATGACACATCCTTTTCTTTGGGTTACTTCTGAGGTTATCGTTGCCTAGGTCAATACCTACATCTTATTATGAGCATCTTAAACATAATATCTACAAAAGAAAGTGAAATTTTCCCACACTAGATGGGCCCGTCCACCAGGTCAAAGTAGCAAGGAGTCGTTGGACGAGAATGAGGTGTGATCGCTCCTGTGAGAGTAAGTAACTACCTTTTTATAAGGCATTTTCAACAGTGGATGTTTTAACTGAGATAATGATGGAACTGATATCGACAACAATGTAATTACTGTTTAGATGTTACATCCTTGGGTAGCTATTTATAGTGTGGCAGTACTCTTTTATGATGGTGTGGTTATTCCTTAAAGTAACTAGTAATTTGTATAGCTATATTTAGCTAATTCCAATATTTGGCTAAAGTACATTCAGTGTTATTATATTATGGATAGACTAGGTACATATCGTACACCTAGATCTAGACAGGTATTACACAAAATAGTACTTTTTACAGAAAAGGCGAAAAACTAATTACTGTGTGTGTAGGTTCATCCTTTTTATAATCAGCTAGATATTGTAGGAATGTTGTGTTTTAATCATGTTTAGGGCTGAAAATTGGATTTTTGTAGTTGCTTCGCAATCTATGTTTATTTGTTTTATATTTTTAGTTGAGCCCGTGTTGGTCAATTTATTGGTCGGTAGGTGTTGAGATAAAGAATTTGAGGATGTGCATAAATCAAACATTGAATTTTTCTTTTTATATGGTATAGGGGGGCAAACGAGCAGGTCATCTGATGGTAAATGGGCACCTGCAACTCAAGAGTCACAAGTGCGTTGCCGTCCTTTAAGGTAGGAGTAGGGGAAAGGTGGAAGAGGGGGATAGGGTGAGAGGGAAGGGTTAGGGCCTCCGGTAACCTCACTCATTTGGCGAAAAGCAATGCACACATTGCTTCACTGCCGGTTTTCTGTGAGCCCATGGTATCACTCCGTTCGAGCCGGCCCATACGTGCCGAAGCATGGGTCTCCCACGAAATAATTCCTTTAGAAATAGGTGTGCGATATATTGGTGTAAGTATACGTATAAACTGATCTGGTTTATGAGATCAGTTTATATAGATCTAAACCAGTTTTATCACGCGATCCTATACAAAATGTATTAATTGTTTGTCTATTATAAAGTCAAGGTACTTATACCACAAGTGCGTTTTCTAAACAAACAAAACAAACACAACTCCAACAACGCCATAAATACTATCTTATAAACTTTTACCAGGTTTATTTATCGTTAATAAAGACGTAATGTCACTTAATGCCTTACATTAAAGTATATTATCGTTAAAAATGTATGTAGGTGAAGGTATTAATAAATTTGGCCGATTTACAGAATGAGTCGATATCGAGATCTGCCTATTAACGCGAAGAGCTTAGGGCGTGGTCACACTGACGTGATGATTACAACTTTTGGTACCAAAAACTTGGTCCCGATTATATTACGGTTAGCAGACGGGTACTTCAGGGCTAATGAAATAATTTCACATGTAATTTAAGACTGTTTAAGACGTCAAATTTTAAATTGGATGCGCGAAAAGGGATGCTTTAAAATAATAAATTGATCGTTTCTGTGAAGGCGTAAGCTGTGACTGTGGGTGAAGTAAATGAATATTGAGTTCGGGGCGGCGCTTTTGGTTTTTTTTTTATCTTGATGGTGCTAAAATTATTGATGGAATGACACGAAAGCGAATGTTTATGTTATAACTTACCTTGTTTAACTAAACGGTGTTATGTGATATTTGTTTGTACAATTTCAATAAGATATTTAAATTACGTACAACATAATACTTTTCCTATCTTATCATATAGATAAGGTATGATGCCCTATTATTATTTATCCGTCAATAGGAAGTTTTGATTTACCTGCGAAATGTTTATATCGAAGGCTTAATAGTAATCGTGTTAGAGCCATGCTTTGGCACGTATGGGCCGGCTCGACCAGAGTGATACCACGGCCTCACAGAAAACCGGCAGTGAAGCAATGTGTTCATTGCTTTTCGCCGAGTGAGTGAGGTTAACCCTAACGGAGGCCCAAACCCTTCCCTCCCCTTCCTCTCCCCTTCTTCCACCCTGCCCCTACTCCCACCTAAGGCTGCTCACGCACTTGTGACTCTTGATTTACAGGTGCCCATGGGCGGCGGTAGTCATTTACCATCAGGTGACCTGTCTGCTCGTTTGCCCCCTATACCTACCATAAAAAAAAAATGCGAATATTTTGATTGCGTTTACTCTTTGATGGCGTTTAGCTTAATATTTTTACGACTTCAAGGGACCGCTGACATAAGTATTTGGTGTTAGTTTCAACTAGATGCCTCCACGGGTTTTTGAGGAAAGGGTCCTGACAGACAGACAGACATATATATAACGAATAATTAACGACTTTCATGACTTAACGTGAACAAATTTCATGATTTTAGGTCAATGGGAAGTACCCTATAGGTTTGGATTTACCTGCGAAATGCTAAAATTTGCTCAAATTTATGGCTTAAATGGTCACATTTTTTGATTGCGTCGACAGTAGCTTGGTTTTTTTACAGCTTCAAGGACCGCAGACGGACATAAGTTCCTGAGAAAAAGGGTCTTTACAGACACAGACAGACCTACCGACAAAAAGGTGATCCTATGAGGGTTCCTTTTTTACCTTTTGAAAAACATAACCCTAAAAGCAGTCTGATTTGAACGACTCTTGTTGTATTGATTTGAGTATTTATTAAGGAAGGTTATAGGCTATGTAACATCACGCTATGACGCTTAGGAGAGGAGCTGAGCAGTGACCATAAACGCAGGTGAAACTGCGGAGAACCGCAGTCTTTTGTAGTCTTTTTAAGTATTGAGTTTATTTAGAAAGAAAGAAGAAAATATATTTCATCAGAACCCGTAAAATACAAAACATTTACAACAAAAAGAAAAAAAAACTATAAATCTAAAAGGTTTTTCGTACATTTGTGCGGGCCTGAATAGGTCACCATCTCAGCATAATGGTGTACCTCACAACATGTGCAGTCGTGCAGTGTGACATCACGTACGTTTTGATATAATTAAACATAAATTTTCATACAGTTATAATAAAATATACAAACCAAAAACACTTAAACCTCGTAGCGAAGTTTATTTGAAGCTACGATTAATATTGTTGTTATTATTCGTAAAATTTACACGGTCATGATAGGTACCTATGTACTTGATATGCCATTTATAGACACTGAGACCCACACTCTGGATCCTTATCTGTGTCTTAAGAACTGTGTCTTTGATTTATACAAAAAAATATGAAAGTAGAGTATGCAACTATAGTAACTAACATTATCATTACATCTATTTACTTTTCTTTTTGGAACCTTTTCAATAAGTGTGTCCCACACAATGATGAAACAATTGCTTTAAGGCAAAGATATTAAAATAGTGTATTCAGATTCAGACCATCATTCTGAGTCAAAATTTTTTTTTTTTTTTAAAGTCTGTTCAGCCCTCACTCCATGATTTATGAACCGATTTTGATTATTCCTTTTTTTGTTAGATAGGGTATACCTCCAGGGTGGTCCCATATCAAGGAAGTCAGGATCAGATTATGGGATCCTGATAAAATTGAGAGGAAAATCGAAAATTGTAGGAACGAATAGTGTTTCTGTTTACTTTTCATTACTTTATCAGGTATTTGCGTTTAGAAATCATCACATCATGTAGCTGAGGTGATGATGAAAAAAAATCATAAAAGAAAAATCTTTTTAACAAAAAATTAAACCGACGAAAGGAACTAAAAAGCAAAAAATAAATGAATTTATTTTTTGCTTTTTAGTTAATTTCGTCGTTTTAATTTTTTGTTAAAAAGATTTTTTGATTAAAAGTATATATGTTTCTTGTAAGTTTTTCGCGTAGCTCAAACTTACCCTGTGTAAATATGTAGCCGCGCTGGAACTGCTAGTATAACATATAATAATACATGTTTGATGAGATGTACATTTGATCTAAGCGTGTAGGTATAGGTATATTGTTAGTTGCATTTTGTTATGCAGCCAATATATGCAATAAAATGTATTCATTCATATATCTTCTATTCATTCTAATAGATGAATACATTTTAATGCATTTATTAGTATCTACTTAACTCTGTCTCTGATTATCTAAGTTAGTTTTGAATGGGTCGCAGGCAGGGTTTGGGTCCGTCTCGTGTCTCGGTCTCGAGATTTGAAACACGATAATTGCAATTTTTTTTTACAACAGGTAACATTTCTCGATTTGTCATTGTTACATAACACTGACATGACACGTCAATGCCACGTATCCCATTGTGAATTTTTACTTATTTGCAACAAAACACTTTTTATGTTACTGACGGTTGTACCTACGCCGTGACCTATAAAATAGGTGACCCTCAGTATATACTGCGATGGACAAGTGCCACCTCGGTACTGATTTTCAGTGTTAGTTGTCAACTTGACGCCGACAACCGTAATTGCTTTTTGATAATATAATCTATATATATATATAAACCGGCCAAGTGCGATGCGCAGGAAGGGTTCCGCACTATCGTACAATATTTAATACTATAAGCAAAAAAAAAATACGTTTCTATCTACGATCCGTCTGATGACAAACCTTAAGAAAAACTTTCGTTCTTTCTCGTACGTATACGCAAAAACACTACAATAATAAATTAGAGAATAGATATTGTACTAAATCATATACGATCCTTTAACAAAGTGTTTCAACAATCCCAATCATTTTATTATAATACACTCCAGTGCGTGCTACTTCAACGTATATCAAACTAATCTTTTTATCATATCTGTAATAGCCGTGCACTGAAATTCCTAAACGATTTATTTATAACGAGTCTATGAATGTCGTTGCCATCGTATATTTATGTGGAATTCATTAGACTAAGTGACAACATGCGAACTTATATTGAATTTCAACCGATTAGTGTGATCAATGAAATTCTTTTAGTGATATACTTAAATCGGTTATCTGATCTGTATATCGAATACCGATGGTAGTATTAGTGCATCTCTTACACATCGAGTGTTGGAGACGTAATACGTAGGGAGTTACACAAGTTTTCTCGTATGTAAACTACATTTCATAATATTGTGATTTGAAGTCATATCCCTAAACTCTAAGTGCTATTTAAAAAAAAACAGATTTAGAGGCAAGGAATCGTTTGTTCGATTTTAAAATTTTCTAAATGAAAATATCGGGCTTCTCTCTCTTAGACATTAGAGTAGTTATTTTGTAGAACTTTAAGAAAGGCTTATACAAAAATGTTTCGAGGAAATGAGTAGTGCACTGAGCGAAACCATCTCTAGGAACCATACAACATACAATGGTGGTATATTTAATGCAATTGTGGTTTTAAATTAAGGATGGCCGATAGAAGTCACTACAGATAAGAACATTGAGACTGTACAAAAATTATTGGAGGAAGGCCGACCTGTGACATAACGACAGATCGAGGAAAACCTCAAATAAAGTGCACTAACTGTTCATCGGATTCTTCACGTCTCGTGATAATATATGTTAAAAAAAATTGAAGACAGTCGATACAACTACTTTCGACGTTTCTACTAAATCCCAGAGTAAACTGTGTGTGTTTTAAAATAAACCACCACCGACGTCTGAAAGAAAGAAAGAATGGTTAACAATTTCAACTTTTTGCACTTCTCCTATACATAGACTTTAAGTATTCCAAAATACACGTTCCTCGGTTCGCGAAAACGTTGTAAACGTGAAGAGAATTCTATGACAGATCATATATTAAGCTCATTATTTGCTGTCTGTCAGGGTCTCAAATATCTTTTTTTATCATTTTAAATTTTAAAGTTATTTAAGAAAATATATGAAAAATTATCATTCCCTTTCACTTATATCCGAAACTACCTACCCTAAAATTTAAAAAAATGCAGAAAATCGTTCATTACTTATAGATTTTTTTCTATAAATGAATCTATAATAAGTATATGGTCTTAAGATAACATGGCAAATCTCTTAATGTTTTGTATACAAATTTAAATTTGCAGTTGAAATGTATGGGAGAACAACAATTTATATTTTCTTCAACAACAATGTTAAATTTGTTCTTCATCAAACGGAACACTCTCCACGCGAGTTTTACTCGCACTTGGCCGGTTTATCGTAAAATTCCCAGGAACACCGCTGAACAAACTCTTACCCATTACAGCGCTTGTGGACATCGTGAAAGAATTCATCAACTTATGCTCTATATGTAATGTTCAAGACATGCTGGTCTAGCTTGCTGTTCGATGGCTACTCAAGGTCTCTCGGGCAGTGTAAAAATAATATTTACTGTGCACTTGCATTGCTTATATCAATTATTATTGACAATATCATGTTACATAACTAAAATATCACAAGACTAAAATTACTTTTTAACCGACTTCAAAAAAGGAGGAGGTTCTCAATTCGTCGGAATCTTTTTTTTTATGTATGTTCTACCAACACTTGAAGACGCCTGAACCAATTTCAAAAAAATCTTTTTTTGTTTCAAAGGGTATACTTCCCAGGTATTCCCATTTAAATTTTATGGAAATCAGTCGTGTGGTTTTTAAAAAATCAACAATATCGGAAAATTGTATACGTCGATGATATTTTCGGTTGCTCCGAAACATCGCCGTCTCATTGGAGCAGTGCGTTTGGTTGTCCTACCCATATTATATTTAAACAAAATACATCTACTTTCCACTAAAAAGCACATTGAAGTCGGTGATACTTTTTTTTAAAGATAATTATGAATGTTCAATTTTATTAAATGTCTTGTTAGTCTAGTGTGTGCCAATTTCTTTAATGTGCCATTAATTATTTATGTGATGAGAATTACTATTTTAAGGTTCCTGAAAACATCGGATATTTAATATAGAACAATAAATCTGTAATTGAACAAGCAATTATAATAGATTTTACTATTTAATGATGGCTCTCAACGGCTTTTCCACTTAGCGCAACTGATCTATGAGCGAAGTTTTTCATTGATGCAATTTTGATTTGAAATATAAGTATTTTAGGTGAGTAAAAGTCACCAGATCGTTATCACAATAATGTGGATTAATAGTACAAGTACAATCACTTCTGAAATTAAATAAATTACTTACTTATACACCGTCTTAGTGTAATTTTTTTCTGCATTATGTGTATGTAAAACTACAAGTAACACCTCTAATTACGCGAATTGCCTAACGTGTTGGTTCGAACCTGCAACTACTTGAATGCAAATCCAACGCCTTTTCCATTACCTACCGTAGTGTAACTCTAACGTAGTGTTTATATACTCTTTGGCTACGCCCGCTAATGCTTGCCTCATTTTAAATTGACCTGGGACTATAGTTTTTCGTTTTTCTAAAGACACACACTGTGTCCCGGAGTACTTTACCAACATTGAAACAACAGACACAAAGAACACTTAGACTTGGGATAATTATTTGTGGATCACAATTTTAATAATATAACCTTAATATAAGTATTTAAATTCGAGTACTTCAATAATATCGGTATTACCAATTTATAATTTTATCCGCGTTAAACTTCACCCGAGTGTAAAGGCTCAAAAATATTTTCACAATAGACCTCGTAAAGAGATAATTTTAGACTGTTAGGCAAATTTTGAGAGATATAAATTTTCATTTAATTATTTATGTAGCAAATTAGCAGTGATTTATTTTAAAGTTTAAAGTACCCTTGATGTAAGTTCCATATTGCGTAACGACCACATTACTTACAAGCTGATCTTATAGAAATTTAATTAATTTTATTACGTTTAACATAAATCATTTCAAAAGTGAGAAAATGGCATTGTCACTTGCCTCGTAAATTTGAGATAATACGACTTAAGTCGTTACATTAGCCTGAGACTTAATTTTATGAGGTTTCTACCAGTTGATTTAGACTTACATCAATTAATTTATCTATCTTTCTCCTAATATCCTAATAAATTACAACAGTAAATATATATAGAACCAAAAAGTTTATAAATCAACAACAAAACAGCAAGCAAAGCTTGAAATGAAATTACTGAGGTTTTTTTTATTCCAATTTATAATTGAAATTTATTACAGTACTAGCAACCCGCCCCAGCTTCGCACGGGTACACATTATACACTCAAACCTTCCTCATGAATCACTCTGTTTATTAGTGAAAACCGCATGAAAATTCATTCGGTAGTTTTTCAGTTTATCGCGAACAGACAGACAGACGCGGCGGGGGACTTTGTTTTATAATATGTAGCACTCTCACATTAGGCTATACATATTGGATAAGGGATCTTCAAATATTAAACTAAACTGTTTATTTCTCTCGAAAACTATTCGTTTCATGACTGCTAGTGGAGTCAGTAATAATAATTTGTATTATCCAAAGCCCTCAATAACAGAGTGTCAGAGTTTTTTAATCTTTAATTAATATGTTATTCCTTCATCCTGAAACAGATTTGTCTGAAATTTGCAAAACAGGTAGATTGTATATTCAGACAAGACTGGGGAAGAAATCAGCTGGCGAGGCCCCGGACGCTAGTTAAATTGTATTTCTTCTTTTTGTTAGAACCATCGACTATACTAATTAATGCCTTCGAACCATTCCCTTTTTATGACAACTAGTTTCAAAAGAAATGTACCTTTTAAGATAGTTATCATATTTTTCATATATGTATCTCTCCATCCCATGGTTGCCTGTAAGAGATTGCCTCAGTGCGATAAGGCCGCCAATTGTATCTACCACAAAACATTGCTGTGCTTCTACTCTTCAAAATCATTTTGGTGTACAATAAAGAGATATATTATTAATATTATTATCTGGCTTCAGATGAGACATGCTTTTAATGCACGTTAATGGTGACTTTTTTATCCAATTATAAAATCTAACAACCCAGCACCCGACATTTTTTTTTTTACTGGAAAATAAACCGTTTGATTATTCCTCGAGAAAGAAAATTGGGTTGAAAAGGACCCTAATCTATGTTCTTGTATGTTTCTTTGACAACGTGTTTACAAAATTCCATGATCATCGATTGAGTATTATTGTGTGCAAGTGAAAGTGTGACAAACAAACAAATAAACTTTCGTTTGTAGATATATGCGCCATGATATATATATATATAATATATGATTTGTAGATAGAGAAATGACTCGGTCGGCGCAATGTGTAACAGGGTTTTGGCTGATTTCTTTTATGGCCGGCTGCCTGTGTGACGTCAATCCGGGAATGTAGTCGTTTTAAGACAGGAATGAAGGAAGAAGGTAAATTTGTATAAGGAAACATCGAGAGGGAGAGGAACCTTGGGTAAAGGAGACCGCAAGTCTGGGATTGAGAACGGAACTGAGAATGCAGTAGCTCGCAGAGGCCGGGATCGCGTACCCGAATGTCTTGTATTTCCTGTGACTGAGAGAGTGAGAGGCCAGTAGAACAGGAACACCAGCTGTATAAACCTGGCTTAGAACTGAATAGATTTTTTTTTTTTTTGTAAATACAGATGTATATAAACACAGAGAAACACACAGACCAATGCAAAAGATATATTCATGCATACAAATATTTGTATTGAGTGGGAATCGAACCCGTGGACTCCGACGTTGCAGTCGAATGCCACAATGGTTGTCAACACATATATATATGGCTATAGTCCTTCGTGAAAAACACAAAAAAAACGAGACCATAATATACATATAGATAAAGAATAAAAATGACATCTCTTTGTAGTCCTGTACATTATATTATTTTTGGTCACATTAAAACAAAGATAAACGCTTTGTTCTGTACAGAACACGCTGCATATAGTGTGGAAACTGTAACATTAATATTAGGTTGTTTAAGACAATATTTTCTATTATAAATGACTTTTGAATGATAAGTGCAAACGATCTCATGACACATTCGTATCCAAGCACGTGTATATTCGTATCCTTGATTTAGACCGAGTGACAGACTGTCCATTGTCACCGCGCCGGTTTATATTTAAAACCGAACGCGCACACCGCATTCTGCGCGCGCTCAGTATTTTTCTTTCTTTCTTTTTTTTCAATACTATTAATTAAATTGCATATAAAAAGGATGATAGGAGAAACTGATACCACTAAGTAGATAGGGTTGTACCCGATGCAGTTTAATTTATGGAGATAGTTAAAGATAGTTACGATATTGATCCTTTTTTCATTTGAGTTTGATTTGTTTTGCCTGCCAGTAGGTACATCTGAGGAAGTATAAATTACACTTAACTTGATTGGGAATGGACTGCCATCTATTCTACATAATACTATGATTACTAAGAATTAAATTACATGCACGTGTATTTTTATTTAGAAAAACAAAAATAACAATTTTCTTTTCATTCTTAAAACATTGATTGTACAACATGTTTATTTAGGTACTTAATTTCTAATTTTTAATTCAATAAAAGTACCATATATTGTGTTATCCTAGAAATCAAATTTACTCTATTTTATGTGGAATAATATTATTTTTATACCATAAAATTTTTGGGCGTGAGGTTGCCAGAAAACTTAGACAACGATAAAGAAAATAAAGGAACACCATTTTGTTAAATCTAACTACCGGATTGTAACGATTGATCTTTGTATATAAATACAAAAAACATCATAACAGAAACGTAAACTTTAAAAGATAAAAGAAACATAATTGAATGAAAGCAACCCAAACAAACATTTCTACCAAACAAAATAATTATCCAAATCAAAGCCGCCGTATCCAACACATACCGCTTTCATGAAATTGCCAATAAAATAAGCGCTTCGAAGCTCGCGCCAAGCTTGTGTTGAACTGCAGTTTTTGTTTATTTGATAGCGTTGCATCGCTAGCTTGCACACGCATGATCCGAGCAGTCGCCCTCCGGCGCGTGCGACACGCACTTCGACCGAAAGCTTGCTAGATACCGATCGCAACTCTATATATTCCGGATTCGGATTCGACCAGTGTGACCGCGCCTTTACACAAATTAAATGACACCGTTCTTCTTTTGTTTCCTAGTGATGAGTGGTTGTTTTTTTAAATTTAATCATCAAGTACGAATTCTAGAATTCGAATTTTAAAATATATTGAATGAATGATTAAAGTACGTGATGTTACAAACAGTATGAAAAAGAATCAAAGTAGAGCTTAGTGTTGACTATGAAATGAAATGTTTATTGTACAAAATAAAAATGCAGCCTTCCACTTGTTAAGCGGAGTGCATAATTCATGTACATGTTTTTGAATTTTTGTTTTGAAATCAATCCCATTTTTCACGATCGCATTGAATTACAAATATGTCTTTATAAACGTTGTATTTTTTTATTTTTGTGAACTATTTCTCGCTGTATGTGGCGGGAAGTGGTTGTGTTGGATATCATCTTATCGTTGAGTTACGTTGTCAAGCATACGGGATGGGGTAAGTATTTTTACGAATTTTTCTAATAGTTTTACTATTTTTTATTACCTATTGAGGAATACTTAAACATTTGTTATACTGTTATATTTGTATTAAATAGTGACGTTCAATCTATTTTTAAACGTATATATAAAAATATATTTTAATTGTTGCATATTTGTTAGCAAATCAAACATTTAAGTTTACATTTTTTGATGTAACCAGTAGCCCATAAAGTGCACTTAATGTAGGTATTACATTACTTTATTTTATTATTTTAAGAATATCTAAACACAAAAAAAAAATTACATTTGGTAAAAAATAACTAAAACTGTTACGTAAAGCGTCACAATCATTTTATATTATACAAAAAATAGTTTTGTAATGGGACACTAAAGTTATAGAATAGCCATGGTATTAAAAAATATATTGTTGTTAACATTCTATGCATTGAAAAAGTTGCGATATTTTTTTTTTAATTATTAAGTGCTTGAAAAAGCTTAAACAAAAAATAAGAAAAGGAGACATTGCAATCCATAAAAAAAATATTAAAAGAAGTAAATTATTTTAATTTTATCTTCATAAGTTCGATTAGTCTTGAACGTAAAGAATAACTACAATATACCTTCCTACCGAAGTTCTTCTAAGAGTAGTGAGTACCTGATCTAGGTCCTGATAGGTGATTCCTATACCAAAGCCAGGAAACAGAAGGACCTCCTAAACTAGCCTGCTTCTTCTAGACAACAAGCGTGGACAACTTTATTTAAGCTTAAATACAATGATTACAACTCGCTGTAGTCTGTGGGATGGTATTTTATAAGTACGATATGTGCGTAACTTATTTGAAATTTTATCGTGTCATTGTCATATGATAAAAAAGTTAAAATCACGGCTTTCTGGGGGTGAAATTGCATAACAAAGTGCAAATCTAGATCAGGACAATATGTTTTAGTCTTTTTAATAACTATTTCAAATTAATAAAAGATAACACTAACACATCTATAAAAGTTGAATACGTATTTATTTTTTGTAAACACAGTTTCGTTTGCATTTTTTATTTATCTTTAGCAAATTTCTATGAAAAATTCATAACCTAATTATGTTGACAGGAAATAACACGATCTCGTATTTAAAGGAAAATATTACATACCTTTGATTTGCATGAGGTTTCGACCGGGTTGCACTGGGCGTGGTCTCAAGCTGACTCTTTAAATACACGATAACGTTAATAGCCGTCAATAGAGTTATATTAACATGGTACGCAAAAGAATAAAAGTTAGTATTTCATCTGTAGAGATTTTCTTATCTTGTGTATTTACAAGACTTCCAACATACAAAAATAGTGTGCAAGGGGTCTATCTGAGACTACTATCTAAAACGGTCAATAGCATCTATACAAATAAATAAAATTGAGTGTCTGTTTGTAATATCAAAATAACAGCTTATTACCAAATTCATCCGATTGTTTACACGTTACATATACCAAAAAATATTTTTTTAAATTTTCGTCTGCCTGTCTGATAGTTCTACGGGACTTTCACTGGAAGATAGCTGGTGTTAGAAGATAACTTGGCGGCTTTTATTTAGGAAAAAGAATTAGGGTTCCGCGCCAAACATAATATAAATATGTAGACGCGAGCGAAGCCGCGCGGGGCACAGTTAGTTATAAATAAAATCTGTACCGATAATAAATCTATATTATACCTATTTCCTAACTTAACTTACTCAGATACACTCTTGATATCAACAACAGAACTACTCGAATTCTCACGAATGCAAATTTGTGCAATATAGTTTGCGGATAAAGATCAAAATGCTATGTTAAACTTTCAAGTATTGCTCAGATACGCCGCGATTCTGAGCTTATGTAAATAGAAGTACAACGTGCAAAATTACGCACAGCACAGTACAAGTTATCCTACTAATATTATAAACGTAAAAGTTTGTGAGGATGTATGGATGTTTGTTACTCTTTCACGCAAAAACTACTGAACCGATTGTGATAAAACTTGGTATGTAGATAGCCGGAGATCTGGATTAACAAATAGGCTACTTTTTATTCCGATATTCCCACGGCATCGGGACTTACGTGTGTGAAACCGCGGGGTGCAGCTAGTTGACAATATAACTAAAATACTGACTAAACAATATTATAGATGCTAATGTTAGTTCGTTTGTTTGTTTTACTTTCACGCCTTAAATACTTAACCGATCATCATCAATTTTTTATCAACTTCAAAAAAGAGGAAGTTCTAAGTTCCACTGTATATATTTTTTTATGTATGTTCACCGATTACTCAAAGACGCCTGGACTGATTTGGAATTTTTTTTTTTGTTTGAAAGAGTATACTTCCCAGGTGGTCCCATGGTCATCAGGTCAGGATCTGATGATTGGATCCTGGAGAAATCGAAGGAACTCTTCAAATTTTATAGGCACACTTGAAAAGATTTGGGTATGTATGGGTTCAGGCGCATTAAAGTCGGTGATACTTTTTTTAAAAGATAATTCCATACACATTGTCAGAGGTTACCTTTTGTAGAGAAGAAAAGTACTGTCCGCGAGGGGTACCTGAATTGATTGAAAAAAATTTCATCAAATCGAGCAAAGGCGCGAGGAAAAGCTAGTAGAACATAATTCAAACAGATTATAGAATTGAAATAAATAGGTTGGCAGTTTTAACGTAGACAAACACAAGGTATAGTGGCGTTCTGTTGAAGCTCTTGGGTCATGTAAGTTCAACACGAACGTAGTACTAGGTAACGAGAACTGACAAGTTGATACAGGTAGGTTACAAGACCAGCGTACTCGTCGCTAACGCCATTAAATTACTGGTTTCCTCTTCTACGAGTAAAGGGCTACCATCCGTTTCAATGTCCTCGATTTTGAGGCTGCCTGTAAGTCTCGTTATTTTTGTTCGTATTAATTGTTCTGCAATTAGTAAGGTAATTATTAAGCATATAATTCTTAGTAGGTATTAACAGGAATATTAGTTAGCACCCGCAGGGTACGTCAGTACCCTTTAGAATCTAGATAATAGAAGCGGTGTACATCTGAGTATAGATATGATTTCCGCTCGACTATGATTTTATAAAAACGTCTAGGTCCTTATTTCTAACTTATCTGAGGACATCGCTTTATTCGGTTTGATCATGTTGTTCCAATATAGAAGTTGACCATTTATAGAAGTCCAAAAGTTTTCGATTCGTTTCGATTTCGAAGATTCTCAGGAATCTATCTAAAACTATCCTTATCATACTTTGTGTGTTTTTTCACGTTTTGGTGTTGTAGAGTGTACAGAAGTGTGTTTTCTCTTACCATTATATCTTCAAAAAATATCCTCAAAAATACAGGTCGACTTGTGACTAAGGACAACGCCTAAGCCTAGAAAACTCTTTAAGAAAATTAAAAAATAACTTAAATCTGTCTTGCTGTCAGACCTATAAAAATATCAGTATTACTTCTAAAGGGTCACAAAGGGAGAGACATACACAGAATACATTTTCTTTGTATTGCCATTTTCACTTTTATTAAAGCGAGAGCAATTCTGTTGGGTATTTATATCTTTTCCAAGACACATTACATTATTAATTACAGCTTAAAATACCTAATTTATTAATGTACATGGGTAAAATAAACTATTGCTACCGTCTCGAATTCCGTACAAGCAAAAAAGTGTAGTCATTGTGATACAACAAGTTGTTGAATGTTTAGGGCTCGTGCAATCGGATCATCTTTCTGCAGGGTTAATGCGGGATGCAGGGATTTTCAACACTTTTGCCCTTGGTGCCTGCCGCAGTTTAGTGTTTGGTACCAGCAGCTTTACAGTTTCTAGAGTTTGAGGATTGTGCAATTTACCGCGGCCTACTAGAATCATGCGTACTTAGCTGTGGTCTTCTGTAATTACGGATACAGCAGATCAATGTTTTGTTACTTATCATGAATGTGATGCGAAATTCTTGTTGAAGATCCATATAATAAATAAATAAATACATAAATGGATAGAAGGATAAACACCGCATTGTTTCCAGTAAAAGTACCAGTTACATTTGTTTTACATTTTTCCCCCATCCAGCTATGTTTAGCCTCATGGAGGTTCGAGATGATGGCAATGGTCTCAATCCGAAGACTCGTACACTCTTAACTGGAGGAATGATCTCCCCCTCTACGTTGTATTGGTAGCACCCTGGTACTGATGCACGTGTAAATTACACTATGTTTTTTAGTTTGAGAAAGTAAATACTTATTTTTAATACTCCAGTTGGCTACTACCGTTACCGTTCACAAATAGATGGCAACCTGCATGTTTGATCTCTTCTGGCAGATCATTGACCAGAACAGAAAACTCTAAAGGGCCTCAGTTGCTGCCTTGACTCACGTTTGTAAGTGTGGGATATGATCTACAAATTGCCGCCGGATTCCTATATAGTCCGTGACAAAATGTTACAGGCCTGGAGTAAACTCTGCCATTACAAACGTCTCCAGCAAGCTGTCATTGTCCACCTTATTCAACGTCGTCTGGAAGTCAAATAAGCTAAGTCCAGCTACTCTCCAACCTCAGAATCAGGTACTGGGACAGCGTGATTAATAAATCAAAATAGGTTTGAGTTTGTTCGAAACCCGTGCTGGGCGTCGCTAAGCTGAACATTGACCTGCGCAGTTATAATGGAACACAATGCCATGTCGAAGAATTTCGCGAATGTTGACTTTACTTGATATATTTTTAATAACTATTAACAAATTAAAGTATTTTATCTATTACCAACAAAACATAATACATATTTATAGAAACATTAACGGGATATTTTTTTCTGAATTTCACATGTTGTTAGGAAATGACTTTTATTATTCAATTAATGTTTTACATTGTATTGTTTGATTGGGTAATCGTGAAAACAAATATTCTACACTTTTTGGTTGTGTTATGATTTTATATTTTGTCCCTGTTTATGTTCATTAATTCATGGTGGCCGTATTGAAAGTATTCTATGGCAGTAGTACATGGGAATTTATTGCAGTTAACATCGTGACATCTTAGAATCGATCCCAGTTAACGTACCTAGCTATAAACAGGTAGTTAACAGAAATTGCTTCTTGGTTACCTAAAGTGTCTATCATATGTAATATTGTATATTTAATGTACATAGTAAACAAGTATATATTGCCCCCAAGTTTCTTCCTGTGTAATAAGTGTGAGATCCTTTTGGCGTGTATGGGCACAGAATCCATTATGGCATGGGCTTCTTTTGGAAAAGCACAAGATAACTTGATGTTGGACAACTTTTAACCATTGATTGTAAAACGTTTTACTTCGTTTCCGTGACTTAATTGGCGTTACTTTCTAGACTAATGGGTGCAACCTTTTATTTTAAGTTGAGTAGACCATAGTCATGCGAACTTTTGAAAAAATGTTAATAGTATAAAACGTAGCGAACATGAACTTAACGAAACAATAAGGTAATTTTGGACGGAAGGAAGTACCTTATACTTTCTTTCCCTATACATATATATATACTATATCTATCTCTCCCTATACTTAGGCTACCTGAAGTGGGTTAGAGGACTTATTAGTCCTCTAACCCACTTCAGGTAACCTGAAGTCTTTGTTGATAAGTATATAAGTGAAGTGAGGAACTAAGTTATACGTGTTTTAACTAAGAATGAAGGTATGGGTGACAGTGGATTTATCTGAAACCGTTGGTGTGATACCTCGATTATTATATTACTCTGATATTAATGTGAATACGAATTAACAGTAGAACACCTCATTATTTCTCGCAATTTTCTACCGACCGAAAAATGTTACTTGTTAGAAGCGCCTTGTGGCATCTAAATGGCCTCTATATGTTTAATTTTATAAAATGTACTTTAAATGTATTAAAATTGACATTTTTGTATAATTTTTTAAAATTGTTTAAATGGTCTATTCAACAAGAAAACTTTTTAAGAGGAGAGTCACTAACGTGCATCTAAGAGCTAGATTTCACACCAAATCTCACCTCGCAAGTTTTATTCTCGCAGTTTATATATATTTCGTGTATAGAGTTATGTGAAATACGGGCTACGATTAAAATTGCAAGGTTTTGAGAGTTCTATAAAATCGTTGCTTGAAATGCATGTCTAAAATATATAGAAAAATTAAAATCTTAATTTATCTGTTACTATGACGTAAGGGTGTATGAACATACTTAGTGAACTTTGGATTTATCCGACTTACGACTTTGAGACCTGAGACAGGTATTTTGTACATAATATATCAAGAGCTGCGCTTTTACAGACTTGTTGACGTTTTACACAAGAAAACTTATTTAGTGGGCAAACGATCATTCTACATAGCATAAAATAACCTAATTATTCACTTAGAAAATTACTTAGAGCATGTTATGCTAGATTGACCAAGTCGGAATTAAAAAATGAACTAAGGAGTTTACTTGTCTTTAAAAGTTATTCGATTACCTTTTAAAAACTTAAAAGGTTTGCTTACAGTACATAACGTTTTAACAGTGAACGTTTAAATAATAATCACGATGAGAATGGTAGTTAGCTGATTGGTATATTATAATTTAAATTAAGACTATAAATAAAACACTTTGACGCGTGTCGTTTCGTTTAAAAATAGAACTACGAGTGACTAAGGACTGCATTCAGTGAATGGACAAGGATCGTCGTATAACTTTGAACCTGTAACTACTATAGTACATATTATAGGTATCTCGAATACAGAGGAATAAATTGAAGGTTAAATTTAATATTTTTAATTTAATTTCACACAGACGATATTCATTAAGGCACAAGAACTAAAATAGTAGTTTGTGAAGAATTATTACTTTATGGGATAACGGCTTGTCATAGCAGTATATTTAAGGGCGAGATTCCTATAATTAATGTAAGGATAGGTCACCTTTTGTAGCGGGTAATAACACGGTGACGGTAAGGTAATCAGATCAGCTTGAGTCTAGCATCCGGGTAAATATTCGTTCTTTTTAATCCTTAATTTTTCTGCGTCACTGTATCATTGCTAATTCTCCTAAAATGCTATATTATTTAAATCAAATAGAGTAGGTTAACACATTACAAAGTTAAGTAATACTAGCCAAATCAGTTTAGGATCGTTGACCATTCTTAATACAATGAGACCCCTCCGTGCCTCAGAGAGCACGTTAAACCGTCGGTTCCGGGTGCCATATAACCATCTGTGGCATTCGTTACGAGTAGTTGGAGAACTAAAAAGTCCGACAAGCTGGTCTAACTACAGAACTTCGATATCGCCTAGTACTTGAGTTGTGGAGGTCTGATGGAAGTCGCTTCACGTAAAATATCAAAGTTCGGCCGTCTCGTAGTTAGACTGAAAGCCGACCCCAACTTGGTTGGGAAAAGGCGCGAAGGATGATGAACTTACGAAGCCTTTGCCATATTTTCGATATCAGTGGCACCAAGTATCCATTCAAAATGATGTCATCATTCAAAATGTGCATAATCAATTCAACCCTCATTCTAAAGTAGGGTGTATTTACCCCATAAATCTACGTGCGTAACGAATCAATACGTTTAACCCTTCGTAACTCGATGACGGGGAAGCCCCACATACCCTCATTGCCAATTTGTGTCCTGTCATATTTACACCGTGTTGAGTTAATAAGCTCGGAGAGGGTTATGTATCGATTACGGCTTAGTATTAGCTTTTTGTACCCTAATTAGCAGTTATTATGTTATAACTAATGTATTGTACTGTAGTCTTTCCGGTTAAGAGTTTTTTTAATACATAACTGCTCTTTTTTAAAACGTAACTGAACCATCCAGTTACGAGAGCAGACACGTTAACGCGACTTCTTCAGCAGAGGCGTAAGGGGATATAGGGTAAGCAATGCACGAGTGACACTACTGCTGTTATTAATAGGCATAGACAACGCGTTACCATCAGACTGGCCGTTTCGTGCATCGTCCTTTGCATGTAAAGTTGAAAAAATCTGAACATACCAAACTTTACTGGCAGGAACACGTGAGAATGTTTACCCACCTTGACATGCTCAACCAATGTGATAATTCCTTACTTCAATCACCACAGTGCCGTTACCTAAAGTGACAAGTGAGAAGAGTGAAAGTTTGTTTTTTTTTGTGAACCCCACCGCAGCTAACGGTGAAGTGGTATGACGGAATCGAATCGACTAAAACCACACGGTATTCCGTCCCAAGTGGATCTATTGCAAGGGACCCGGGTATACCCTAAGAAGGAAGCCACTGACAACCCCTGCAAACCTTGGCCGCCTGACAACAGGCACCCACACCGTGGAGTACGGGGAGCCTTATCCCCTTCCGATCAGGGAAGTGCGCGCTGAATACGTTGCGCCACCATCTCGGGCCTGCTTCTGCAAGGGCAGAAGCCAACTCAGCTTGAATTCAAGGTCAAGGTCAGCTTGAATTTACCTTCATCCTTTCGTTCCCGTCTTAATATGACTACATTTCCAAGGAGGGTTGGTGTCAGGCAGGCGGCCGGCCATAAAAGACACCAGCCAAACCCTTTGCAATGTTACACGTTGTGCCGACCATAATAAAAATAGGGAAAAAAGCACGAAGATGATGATATTTATTTAATGATGATAAATTTAAGCACAGTTTGCATTTTAGAAGTATAATTTAACTGACAGTGAATGTTATTTTAATCACTAAAGTTGTCAAGCGAATGAGGTACATGCTGAATTTTTACCAAGAATTATTTCACAACAACGCAATATATTTATTGACTCCCAAGTTTACACTTACTCCATCACAAACACATTGAGTAAACCATCAACATTGGGAAAATACAATACTAACATCATTACAGAGCACAGTCAAACAATATTTTGCATTATTTATTCTCAAAGTATTTCCACAAATAGCACGTTCGGTCCCGTTTAGCTCAAATAACACGACAACAAACTTACAACAATGCCCATTATATTTTGCAAAACCGTTTTCAACTCAAATCTGTGTTATAAACTTTGTTTTAAATGTCAATCTCATATAATTTACTTGTGGTATAATAAATTCGTATAATTAATGATGTTCTTGTTAAAGGTTCTTGTTTTGAAACCATTTTATAACACCTGTGTTTAGAACGTTAGGTATCTACCTATATTATGTAATAGGTACGTACCTCAAAGATACATCGGAAATGATGACACATAAGTACATTAAAATGAATAGGTAACAACTTACAAAATAAAAAAAAGGAATAACGTAGCATCTCAGACTTTAGAGATAAATATAATTTATTTAATTAAAACGTTCTGTATGCTACTAATATCAGGCTTAGGTCACCGCGTTAAATGCCAATCGGCCGCTTGTCCGCGGACGGACCTTATACAGAGTGTAAGTTATTCGCAGTCACGCGCAGTGGGTTCATGGGTTGCCGACAGCTGCATCGCGCACACACGCTTTTATTGTTAAAGTACAAGAAACGTATTTCGAAATCATATTGATATATTCTTTAATTACTGTAGAATTTATAGTGAAAATTGACATGGTTGTTTATGTGCAGTATATGAATGTAGATAAAGTAAGAGAAAAATCCCGGCAGCACTGTCTGTAAAATTAAAAAAAAAAACTTTTTAACCCTATTTACACGTTTTTACCTCTTATTTATTAATATTTTTTTTGAGATATTTGCCACAATAATAGTAATAATCGAGATTTTAGGAAAGGGAACAAGTTTCTAAATCTTTATATGAAAATAAAACAAATGTAGGATGGTTGTACACTAAAACATTTGAAATGAAAAATAAAGCGTTAAATACTTAATTTACATAGCAATTTTTTTTAAATATATTGAACAGGTAACCCTACATACACTTACGGCCACACGGTCGTGCGCTATTGCGAGGCAATAATGGTCGTACTTACAAATATTTAAGTTTATTTTCGCATGCAGCGGACGGCGCGCGCACGGAACGCTTATGCAATTAAAACGGTAGGTATCGATATTTTTGTGGGGTATAATTTATCTGTTACGTAGTCTACTACTCAATAATCTGAGCTAAGTTTCAACTTTACCTAACTGATATTTATTAGATGTGTAACTCAGGACTCAAAAGGTACGATACCTCTTGGTTACCCGACGTTTCGATCGAATTGCACCGATCGTGGTCACGAGTGGAGTGGACTGATATTCCTTTCGGTAATTATTTCATTGTAATTTTTTTAAAAGAATACTAGTAACATGGATCCCACGTTACTAGTATTCTTGTTAACTCCCCCAGCTAAGCTAACTGCTTCTGTTAGGAGTGAGTTTAAAATGGTACTGCACTGAATGGGGTCGAACCCGTAACCACTTGATAGCAAGTCCAACGCCATAGCCATTAACCGTACCTTCTCCGGGATAATAAGTTGCCTATATGCTATTCCAGACTATATAATTCATCTCTGGGCCAAATTTCATCCAGAACCGTTCAGCCTTTCTGGCGCGATTTAATAATAAACATCCATCCACCCAAACTTTCGCATTTATAGTAGGCGTAAGATGCTAGTAGGGATGTAACGATATATCATAAATCCGATAAATATCGATATATAAAAGCCTAAAATATCGATAATTATCGATATCGAAGAAACTCAATATATTGTAACGAAATAACTCGCTTAAATTAACAAAATTACAAGAAATAAAATCGAAAGCAATCGATTAAAAATCTTAAGTTTTTAATCTGTGATGAGTATGGTGACTGAGCCACGGAACGCACCTAATTAAGGATGCAACGAACGAAAACCCGATAAATATCGATATATATATATATATATATATATATATATATATATATATATATATATATATCGATATCGATATATCTATATTTTTACAAACCTTGCTAACTAGATACTAGTAATTTAACCACTATTGAACTTAAGGCAAAAAAAAATTAAGTAGTCCAACAAAAGCTAAGCCGACCATCCTCCGGAGAAAATTAGACCATTCTTGTGGGATGCAAGCTCAGCGAAGAAATAAACCGGCTATAACTAGAAAGGATCAACATGTAAAAGATGAGATGATTAGTATAATAAAAAAATATTCCTATCTAGTTAGCTAACATCTGAATTAAGTAAAACTCCAATAAGTACTGGCGACTTGTAAAAGGTGAGGACGACTTGTGGAAAGAATGTCGGGGGCATTAGCATAAAAATCCACTGGGAATGCGAACGATTTGTCACAATTAAAACTCTTTGGAGACAAGACTTTATTAGGAATAAATGTTTGATCTACAGATAGCTGTTCCGGATCAGGCTGAATGCGTAGTTTGTGTCTGATATCTCGCTGTATTTATGTCTGAATTCTTTGGTTTCATTTTTTTTTTAAATTGAAAACTCCTTTAGGCACGTTTGTGCACTTTTGCTATAGAGGAAAAGCATTGAACTCGTGACCGTCACGCTAATAGTACATATATAGATCCACTAGAGGGCGCTAATCTAAACATTGAGTTTTGTCAGCTCCTTATTTATTAATGTCACCAAGACGTTTTAAGTTCGTCGTTTCGTTTAAGCTTTGTAGTGCGTCGGTAGGGTTCGAACACACAACCACTTGATCGCAAGTCCGATACCTTAACCATTACCGCCGCTATAATAATATAATAAAATAATATAATTTAATAATAATTTTATACTACACACTTATAATATACAAAAAATATTTAAACAGATACAAACCAGACAAGTGGAAGTCTGATTCGTGCAACGAGGATTCCGTACAAACGTGAATACATGTAGACAGTTCGTCTGTGTTGGGAATCGGTTTTCGAAGATTATTGCCCGTTTTTACGAAGAGACCAACTTAATTTTACCGCCCTAAAAATACTCTCCTTTACATAGATGTACGTCACAGTCAATTTAACAAACGCAAAATATAAGTTTGTAATTGCAAAAATATTTTCGATTATTTCCTTTACTTACGTACAAGTGAGACCCAGTTTCTTGCCAATTTTCATGATTCTAGATCAATGGTTTGATTTACCTGCGAACTATTAAAATTAACTGAAATATAATGCTCAAACGGCTGTATCTTTTGATTGCGTAACTTAAAAGCACGATTTTTTTACAGCTTCAAGTAACCGCGGATATGAGTATTTGATGTTAATTTCAACTTAATACCTCTACACGTTCCTGAGAAAAATGGTCTTGACAGGCAGGCAGGAAGGGATAGGATCGCTATAAGGGTTCCTATTTTTCTTTCGAGAAACGGAACCCTAAAATGGCCACAGTTCTGTTTCCCTACTTTTGTTACCAGTCTTGCTAAAACTTCATAATTTTATCAACACGATACAAACTAGAAACTTGTCAAACAAGAGCTGCACCATCAAAGAAAGCGTATCCTCCTTAATAGTATGCAAAAGAATGTAAGCCAGATCGTAGACCTAACACGTTTGTTTTTTTTTTAATTACTTTGTTTATTTATACACGTCATAAACCTGGAATGTATCCTAATCAAAAACATTACATCAACTTTATATGCTAACTTTACAAGTGTCGATTATGTTACTCTGCGAACCTACCTATTATATGTATTGTGGTTTGTTTTTAACCTACTTCAAAAAGGAGGAGGTTCTATGCGACTGGTTTTTTTAGTGTTTGTAATGCGATTTCTTTCAAATTGGCTGATTTTATTTAAATTTGAAAAAAATATTCCACCTCTGAGTGCAAAATTAAGGTACAGTAAAACTTATACAGTGCAATTAGTCCACTCGGTCCAGTCGGGTAACCAAACCAATTAAGTTAAAGTTAATTATCTACAACCTTTATCGCTTATAATATTTGAAGTTACAAATGTAGTATGAAAATATAAAATTTATAAATGTTGGTTCGATGGTTCGAGGTTCGATTCTAGTTCAATGTAAACAATTTTTTTTTTTCATTAATTGTATTTAACTAGCTTCACGACTGACTACTACTCCTTCATTTCAAAATTACTTATAATGGGTTTAATTAAAATAAATTATTTTGATTTGATTTGATATGCATAACAATTTCATTTACGATTTTTTTCTATGTACAATATGTACATTGTAGGTACTTGAAAAAAATATCTAATTGATGTATATATATTTTTATATAATATTTATTTGTTCCCTTAGTATAAAACTATGCTTAGTTTGAGTCTAGTAGCGCTGTGTAAAATGTTTTATAAATTATTATTATTCTGAGACAGAACCAACATTTTATTATAATCGGCCCACTTTTGTTTAACATATTTGATTGGACAATAGCTCTTATTTACAATAATTTTCTTTCGTAAATTTAGTAGATATTAAAATAGATTGAAAGGTGTGATAATAAATCCATTACTTTAACTTCTTTGACAATTTAAATAAATATTCAATAATTCTAAGCTTCCAGCAATCCGCGTGTCTCTACCCCTATAATCAATAGGTAGGGACTACATTGATGGTGCTTGGTGACCGGGATTTTCTAAATGGTTGAGGTGCTTCTGATGTTGTGTGGCTGCAATTTGAGCAGTTAATCAATCTCCAATATATTAAAACATGTTGTCCCATTTTAAATATTCTATAACGTTCGAATTGAATTGAAAACTAGAATCACTTACAAAATTTGTTTTTACAATTTATAATTTTTTTTTTCGCAGTCGAGATCAGCTGAGATGGTAGAGACCATCAGATCAGCTCCAAGATGCCTAATTTTAGTCAGAAGTAGATTAAAATCGATTTTTTTCTTTCTTTTTTATGGTATAGGCACAGATAAGATAATAGTTAGTATAGGGGGCAAACGAGCAGACGCGTCACTGATGGTAAATGACCATGGGCACCTGCAACTCTAGAGTCACAATTGCATTGCCACCCTTTAAGGTGGGAGTAAGAGAAGAGGGACAGAGGGGAAGAGGGGGGAGAGGGGAAAGACGGTTTCCTGTGTGTATGTATTTCACGTACTATCAGTTTTTTTTAATTAATCAATTTTCTTTTCCTATACATCAGAATAGCCACCGTTTACAGAAATTGAATACTATGGTACATAGTACATACTAATTAATTTTATGGTTTCACTGAATTGAACCAGCCAAGATAACTAGTTTGTTAAAGAGGAATGTATTCTAGATAGGGTTTACCTGTGGCGTCGCTGGTCGCCCACGTGCCTTCGATTGTGAGATAGTATTTATTAATATTTCAGTTCATTATACCATACAATGAAAATATTGTTCAATTTATTCGGGATATATCCTGCATTCTATTCTTAGGCCATATATACACACATGATAAGTGTGTTAATTTTACGTCTTATATTTGTGCACTCTACTGCTATTTATATATATATATGTATCTATAATTGTACCATCCGAGTTTGCGTCACTTCTGTATAATTTATTCTCAAAATCACCTTAATGAACCCTAGCAAAAATGAAGAAGTAAGTTTTATTAAGCCAAGAGCACACGTTCGGTGTACGGTGTGTACGCTTGCCATGTTTTTTGTCCTCTTTCGGACATCGCCCATATAGGACTATATAGTCCTATATGGCCTATATAGTACACTTGTACGATTAGGAAACACAGATCATTTATTTTCACGCAAAAAAAGGCCCACATTCGTCTCGAATGCCGAAGCATTTATTTTTCATAGCATAGGCTATGAAGAAAAAAATGAACTATCTGAAAGGAAATCCGTTTGGGATCCCGAACATGGAAAACTTAGTGTTAAATCAAACCAGTAGACCGAACATGTACAGCCGGCATTAGGCTTGACACGTCACGTTTGATATACGCTTACTCGCATTTATTTTCGTCACTAAACGTTTAAGAGATAAATCAGTGACCGATCAGAGACGACACTTCTAAATGTAATGTGCATAATTCAATTCAGTCAGTTCTTGGGACAATTTAAGAATATATTCGAAACAACCGTCTGAATGTCGTTCTGCAATTTTCTTTTTGCATTTTGCTGAGCAACAAATAGATTTCTTGCCGTTTTTTGAAGAGTGAATGACCACAATACCTTTACTAATATAAGCTATAATATAAAAGCAGTTCCGAAAATTTGTTAACATCCCTATTCTTGAGGAAGGTTATATATAATTATAGATATAGGATATTTATTTTCAAACTACGAGTGACCATAAACGCGGCTGAACCTGCTCGGATAAGTTAATCCCACTAATTTTATAAATGTGAAAGTTTGGATAGATGGATGTATGGATGTTTGTAACTCTTTCTTTTCTTCAAGTTGTTGGGCCACATCTATGAAGCCATTATGAAGTTTACCTATGTATTTATTAATTCCGTCACAAATAAAATAATACCAGTTCCAGCTTCTATCAATTTCACCATCTCCTCTCATACACCCGATTCCAAATCTTCTTGAGACAAACGAGGCCTTACAATATCGAGACTCAAGACAACTACGTGTAATTGAATTTGTATCAATGTTGAATGTATGTGTACATAGGGATCGAAGCCAAGACACTCGACACAGTTTTAGGTAGCACTTAAACTTAATCGACATCCATGCAGTCTCTTTAATCTATACTTATATAATTGAGCTGAAGTTTGTTTGATCTGGGAGTAATTTTGCCTTCGGTTTTAAGTGGTAATTTAGTTTTCTATCTCTCGGAAACAGTATTTTTTTTTTTTCGGGATGAAAGGTTTCCCATGTTCTGTTCTGTACACTGGACTATGAGGATCATCGGTTGAGTCGCTAAGGCTAGAAAACGTAACAATTTCACTTTCGATATTACTAGGTGTTGCCCGCAACTTTATTCGCATGGAAATTTTGGTGAAATCTATCCCACTGGAACCGTAAATTTTTCCATCCATCCTCTCAAACTTTTAGCTTTATAATATTAGTAAGATATTTCATCATTTGTTAGGTAAAGGTAACATCACGTTACACCATGTAATGGAGGAGGGACCATAAACGAGGATAAAAGAATCTTTCTTCAAATACAATTACGGTGTACAAACGATAATGTTCATCTGTTGGTAAGGGAGACCTTAGACCATTAACGCGGGCTTCTATCTGTTGGTAAGGGAGAACTGTCAAAATCTAAAATTCGTAAAAAGGTGATTGATTTATATTTTTCCAAAAGCATGAAGATAGGTCATAACGTAATTTAAATGTTTGTGGACGTAAACTCTGTTTTGTATAACCTGAAATAATAATTTAAAATTATAATACGCCTGCGCTGTAGGTGGCTGTAGTCCCTTAATTTATTTTTGTGTCATATATTAGTCCAAAAAGCTTAATATCCTTTAATATACTATATATTTGAACAGCGAGGATCCATGCCTAGTAGTAGGGACAGATTATGTGGGGCTTGGGTCTTCGCTGTTCAAGCAAGTTCCCCCCGTCCGACGTGAAAAGCCAATCGTAACATTACTCAGCTTTCATTGCTTGGATACAGAAGACACAAATATAAATTAAAAATGTCAAATACCCCCGACTCGAAAACCTCTTTAGAAAGAGCTAATGATCTTCGAACAGTTGAACAGCTTGCTATGATCTTGAATTATAGCTAAGAGCACTCTCGAAGTCACCTTTTAAACAAAAACTGTTAGTCGTAGGACTGCACGTCAGAAGTAAAAACATATCTGTCATATCTGTCATCCGCGCGTGACGGTCACGCGAGTTCAGTGCTTTTTCCCATACCAAAAGTGTCCAATGTGCCTAAAGAAGTTTTAATTTCAAAAATAAATCAAATTCTAGCCATCCGTTTAGGCCTGCCACAGGCAGACACATAGATACACATGATACACTTATAAAAACTCTCTTTTTGACGTCGGGGGTTAAAGAAACCTAGTAGTAACAAAACTATGATGGGTTTGTAATAGGTACACCTCTATCCACCTTCATCGTCTGGAAACTAAATATGAATATACAGAGTCCAATTGTGTTTAGACAATTATAGACAGGATGCTACAAAATGGACGTTTAAAGGAATCTTTAAATCACCACACATATTATTAACTTGTAATACTTGGAAGACGATACAAAACAATGAGACTGTTGAAGTCATATTTGTGTTTATGTAGCAAAATTTCAAAACATCGCTTACACTCTTCTAACATTAACGCGGTCTAGTTCGCAATCCTACCACTCCAATTTCGCTTATCAGTTTATGACCACATAATAGAAACGTCATCCTTTTGTTTAGTTTATCTCACCACGATTACCTACCAACATAAAAAGGAGAATAAACACCATTCACGATCATACTCCCTCTAGATAGAAATAAAATTAGAGTATAGTAAAACTGAAAAACACGCTTAAACGCGAACCGTATTAAAAAGTAAAAAAAGAGTTCTAATATCCACCTCCTGGCTACAGCATCAGCCCATGATTACCAAGCCCAATTTGTTGGACTCGTCAAAACGAAACATACTGGCCTGTTGGTCTAGTGGTTAGTGACCCTGACTGCTAAGCCAGAGGTCGTGGGTTCGATTCCCACCCAGGACAAATAATTGTGTGATGAGCACAATAATTTGTTCTGTGTCTGGGTGTAATTTATCTATAATATGTATGTATTTAGAAATATATAAGTATGTTTATCAGCAGTCTGGTTACCATAGTACAGGCTCTGCCTAGTTTGGGATCAGACGGCCGTGTGTGAGATGTGTGGAGTTATTATAGTTATATGAGTCAAAACTGGAGGGATTTTTTGTACTCCGTCGGATATAACCCAAACAGTATTTATTCTCTACGATACGGTAACCCATTTCATTTACTTTTATTCAAAAAAGTCTCGCATTCGCTTCGAATGCCTAGCTGTGCTTAAAAATATGAACGAATTGAAAAGATGTCCGTTTGGGAGCCACAACATGACAGGTTTAGAATTCCACTATGCACCGTCTGGCTCCGTCGTCAGATCAGCTCCAAGATGCCAAATTATAGTATTGTCATTCGAACATACATAGGTACAAAGTTATATTTCGATTCGACAATTAGAAGTAGGTTAAACTTGACTTGTTTGCATAGAGACCGGATTATATGCAATTGCATATGCAATTGTATATTTGCATATGAAATTGCATATTTACCCCATTCTCAGCGGCAGTTGCATATTATATCTAATATCTTGTGATGATGCATATTTTCGCTATATTTATTATATTTTTCGGTAGGTTAATTTCGTCAAAGACACACCACACAATTTTCATTTATAAAAATATTTTGATTGATTGAAAAATAATTTAGAATACCTACCTACCTGATTGTTTACCTTTACAAAAATGTTAAATAATTTTTCATTTTCGTGCATTATTATCGTCTACGAAGTTGTTACATTTTGGTATTGATATTTATGATTGAATAATTCAATAATTGTACAAACCTACCACTTTTTATTTTTTTTCGTTTGCTAATACTTTATTGTTGCATATTTTACAAATTTTCATGCATGTTTTACGCATTTTTCATGTTTATTTGCATGCATATTTTAAGCTTTCTATGTTGCATATAATCCGGTCCTTAGTTATAAGTGAAGCTAATAAACGTGTGTTAATAAAAACAAAGTTTAGGCACCCTTCACTATACACTCTTTGACACTTTGAAATTGAATTCTCACACTAGCTGCATTGCAAGAATAGTATTTTATATCCGCGGACTTTATGTGGGGGATTTGTCTAAACAGATCCGAAAGTAAAGGTTATCCTGTCTATAAATACAAACAGTCTGCCCGTCTGTCTGTCCGACACTGTTTTGTATTTCCGTCTGTCTGTGTTTTGATGTATTTTACTTTATGCAGTCCGTTTTTGAAACGTCTCGTAGTATAAATAAACTCAAGGTTTGTTACTGTTTAGTTCTTCCTTAATGGAGCAAATCTCTTTGTACTTTTGTATGTTTTTTAATTGCATTTTTAAATGTGAACTTAATGAGGCATTACGTTATTTAAATCTGCAAGATGTTAGGATATGTGCCATATTAAAAAAAGCACGGTCACATCGAAGTCATTTAAATACTAGCTACGTTATACACTAGCTGTTGCCCGCGACTTTTTCCGGAAATTCAAATTGATCCCATGCGAACCGTATATTTTTTCCGGGATAAAAAGTAGCCTATGTCCTTCCCCAAGATATAATCTATCTCCTTACTAAATTTTTCAGTCGTTGTTTAGTGGTGCTGTTAACAGACAAACTAACCAACAGAGTTACTTTCGCATTTATAATATTAGAGTATGGGCACATTGGGTACTAGCCGTTCCCCGCAGTTTCACCTGCCCTCACCTTATAGTCACTGCTCCGCTTCTAAAGATCGTAGCGCGATATTACAACCTTCCTTAATAAATACTGTATCGAATACAAAAATAATTATTCAAATCTGACTGATAGTTCCAGAGGTTACCGCGTTTAAACAAAGAAACAAACAAACAAAAAATCTCTTCATCTTTATTATAATATATGAGTACGACATGCATGAAGTAAAGACGAATAGCAATGACATTTTTTTTACACGATATTGCTATTTCTCATGCCAAATGTCAAAGAGATAAAACAAAATCTACTAATTCATTTTCGTCAAATTTAAATGATAGACAAACAAAAAAGAAAATCCTCGTACCAATTTCTTTTAAAATAGTCAAAATACAATGCTTTCCTATACTCATTATACAAAGATAGACATTCTTTAGCAGTTTCCAAAACATGCCCGGAACAATGAACAGCAAATAACTCAGAAATATAGGAAGACGAGCCAAAGTTTCGGCAAACTTGATCATAGATCTCTACAGCAGGAACGTACTAGTCCAAAAACCAAATAGGTCGTTTGAACGCAGAACTTCCAAACCTAATTAAACATATGACATCACCGAATTGAACGGTTTATGCGGGTCAGGATATCACGAGATTGGGCCTAGTGTGCTTGACGTAATAAGACGTCTGTTTTTTTACAGTGTTTACTCTCGTCAAATAAAATAGTAAAATTGAAACAGTAACTTTAAAAACTTATGTAATACATAGTTATGTTATTTTTGTACAGTATTAACTCATCTATTTTTAAAATAAGAATTCCAAAGCTCAAGTAGTTAAACTTCGTCTGGGGCGCTCGGCTAATTCTATGATTACTATTGTTATTTTTGTCTAGGTCTCCTTATTGTCAATATTGACGTGTGTTAGTCGCAGAAGCAATTAAAACGTCTTTTATGGCAAAAAGGAGTAATCACGTGAAACTGACAGCAACATAAAAATCTTTTTAACAAAAAATTAAACCGACGAAAAGAACTAAAGAGCAAAAAATAAATAAACCTTAAGTCTTAAGTATTGAGCTTATTTACATAAACTATAAAATTTTATATAAACTTATTTTGAGTCGGCGCCAAACAACAAACTGACTACTTAAGACTTAAGGTTTATTTATTTTTTGCTTTTTAGTTCTTTTCGTCGGTTTAATTTTTTGTTAAATAGATTTTTATTTTATGATTTTTTTTTCATCATCAGCTCAGCTACATGTGATGATTTCTAAACGCAAATACCTGATAAAGTAATGAAAAGTAAACAAAAACACTATTCGTTCCTATAATTTTCGAGGGTTCCTCTCCATTTTATCAGAATCCCATCATCAGATCCTGACTTCCTTGACATGGGACCACCCTTGAGGTATACCCTATCTAACCAAAAATAATCAAAATCGGTTCATAAATAACGGAGTGAGGGCTGAACAGACATAAAAAAAAAATATTATACGGTCGAATTGAGAACCTCCATTTTTTTCGTCGGTTAAAAATTAAAATAATCATAAATCAACCTGAAAATTGTGATTTGGAAAATTACACTCCAAGTACGGCTAATATATCCAGCGCCATCTACTGAAGACTAGTAGAACTATTTTGGAAGTATTCTGCATTGTAATATAAATATTCACATGCAAATAATACCATAATATACTACATGTTTATGTTTTGTTCATTACTCCTTAACGATTTTATGGCCCTTGGATCTTCCATTGTGTAGGTCGATGATCAATAAAATTAATAACATTTATTAAAGAAAAACTAGTTTCAATAAGTCTAAATAATCCTATTTAATTTATTTTTTGTTTCACCCTTATACACAACTTTCTCCTGAGGCGAAATTTAAATGAATGCGATTATTCCTGAGGTATGCCCTAGTACATAAAAGGAATTATTATTATAAATGGAGGAAATATTATTATTAAAGACGGTTTACATCGATAAAGATACCGTAAAATACGATAAAGAACATCCGAATGTTGAATCTCATTATTTTAGAAGCTAATAAAAATACTCCTTTAAACTAAATGTCGGAAACTGTTGGCCATACGAAAAGTACATACCCTCATCAGTATGGTCACTTAAAAATAGAAGTTATTGCCTATATTTCCACCTAAACAACTACTTTCGCTCATGTGTATGACAAGTACATTTTAGGTTGCCTTTATTGACATTTTTTACTACCCACGATTTATTGCCTGCAGTGCGTTTATAAGTCCAGTTATTTATGTGCCACTTTGGTGTTATTATTTCTAAAGAAAAGAAGAAAGAAAAATATATTGTAAAGGAATAATGTTAAGAATCATATGGCTTGTACTTTTACTGTATCTCTGTCATAATTCTCTAAGCTGAGCGAAAGTAAAAAGTGATGGTATGCTAAAAGTAGGTTCATAAGGCCTCAAATCTGGTTCTTGGCTTCAAAAAAATCCTTCGCCCATTATTGGTACAATCATGTGTGTTTCTTTGCATCAGTATCACTGTGAAAAAGCAGCAGATAACAATAAATACGAAAAACTGATTTTCTGACACACTTACGGTTTCCAGATCTTTACCCATAACTGTCCTTAATAAACGGTATGTCTAACACATATAGAGTTTCAAATTGGAGAGGTATTTAATATATTAGTGAGTTTGGACATACAAAGGAACTTTTGATTTTGAATTGTTCTTTGCTCCTTATTTCGCATAGCGATATAAGGAGCGGATTCGATGTTTAGTATAAATCTCCGCTAGGAGTATAAGTTTACTGAGTATCAATATACGTTCGGGTTGAACACATGCCTTTTATATATCAATAATGAATGGATTTTATTTGTAAATTGAGTTTTTCAGACACTTTTACACGATAAGAGTAGGTACTAGCTTTTGTTAGACGGTTAAAGTCTGAGGATTTACACTGAAAACAATATCTGTCACCTGAATGGCAAAGAGCATCACAGAAGTGACAAAAAAATTAAATTCCCGTAGCATCAAAGGTTGCTGACCCTATTAAAATATCTTTAATGAGAACTTTAGAGATTTTTTTCTATAATTCGAAAATTCCTAAGAACAAGAACCCTCTACCGTTGCCAAGTTGTTCACCAATTTGTCTTCAGAATACAATTAATTATACTTTTATTATATCTTCCAAAAGACACGATTCGTTAGTTTAGTATTAAAAGGATCTGCGTACCTATCTATTTTTGAAGTGATAACTTCTTATGGGAGGGTAAACCGCTTCGTTACGTAACGCGTTACGGCGCTAGTCTGTCTGACTTCCCTTGCTCTTACGCATAAAGTTATCACTTCTGTCAGCCTCCCGAGACGCACACGTTTTTTAACCCCCGACGCAAAAACGTCTTATAAGTTTGAAGTGTCTGTTAGTTTGTAAAATCATCATCTATCTACCCTTTTCCTAATTTTATTTGGGGTCGGTGCAGTGTATTCTTCCATTCTATCCTATCATTCGAAATTTCATTGTTTACTTCCTTTCTAGCCATATCGTCTTTTACACAGTACATCCATCTTTTCTTTGGACGTCCTATTCTCTTTGCATCCCGTATCAACTGCCAAACATAAAGGTTTCTTTACCACATTTTGCTCATCCCTACGTATCACATGTCCATACCACGATAACCTATTGTTCACCTACTGGTGCTGTGTGTCAGTGTCAGTCTGTGGCATCGTAGCTCCCAAACAAATGGACCGAGTGCATTTTTTTTTTAAGGTTTTTGATCGAGAGTGTTCTTAGATTTAATTTTAAGAAAATCTGTTCAGTCGTTCAAAGATTATCAGCTCTTTTCAAATCGTTGGAGGGATTTTCGAGTCGGGGGTATTTTCAATCTTAAATTATATGTAATTTTTTTGTAATATCCGTAAGTTATATATTATGACAGAAAGGTGTTAATTTATTCCCAAGCAGCAAACTGTTTGATCCAGTGTTGTGTGATGAAAGTTGAAAAAAAAATGTTTTATGTCAAAAATCCCATAGCGAATAACTTTCAGTTATTCAGAAAAAAAAATACCAGACAATATTTTGACAAAACACCAATAAAAGCGAAGTAATGCTCTTTCAACGAACAATATTTCACTCTTGTTATGTAGATTATTAGTTACAAACCTAGGCATTCCCAACCTGTGGGAAAACAATCAAAGCTTACACTACGAGTAGTTATAAAAATCAATTAATATGTAATAATATATTAAACGTTGGATCACGTTTTCTCAATATAAGTTAAGTGTGGGAACGTCCAGTCTTGCCATATAACATCGCAAAAACCTCCCAGGTGGTCAATCTTTATAGTTATTTTATAGTTGTCGTATATTTTACCTTTTACGGATAATTACTTGAGCACAAAACTATGCACTTCACTGAAACAATTTACTATTAATCATTAATATTGCCAGGCGTAAAATTTCTAAGTGAAAGAGCAAGGCAATAATACTAAATTATATTTTTTATACCTTGTAATATTGATTTCTACTTTCAGAAGTAATGTAATGTACTATAATTAACTTAAATTTTTAGTAAGTTTAATGTTTTATACGAAGAAAAGAAAAGAAGTGTAATATGCTGTGAATTTTAGGGTTCATATCCTACTAATATTATAAACGTGAAAGTTTGTGAGGTTGTAGGGATGTGTGTATGTATGGATGTTTGTTACTCTTTCAAGCAAAAACTACTGAACCGATTGCGATGAAACTTGATATGTATATAGCTGGAGACCTGGATTAACACATAGGCTACTTTTTATCCCGATATTCCCATGGCACCGGGACTTACGCGGGTGAAACCGTGGGGCGCAGGTAGTTCATAATATATGTTTGTGAGTTTATTTATTCCACCATAACTTTTAAATCCTTGAAGAGATTCTGGGTATCGTTAGAGTCCGTCCATTGGCCCGAGTGACACTGACTATTTTTGTTTATTTCAATATGGCGCCTGTATGGTGCATAATTACGATACGACCTTCAAACCTTCAAGAAAAGAGCCTACTCCCAACTCCCACCTCAAAGGCCGACAACGCAAATATGACTCTAGAGTTGCGTCGGTAGTCGCTCACCATCAGTCATCATCATCATCATTTACTTTACCCAACACGAAAAATAATTATTCAAAACTGACTGATAGTTCAAATCAAACAAACAAACTCTTCAACTTTATTATATTGGTATAGATTATAATATGGGTTAATCAACTTTATTATATTGGTATAGATTATAATATGGTTTAATCAACTTTATTATATTGGTATAGATTATAATATGGGTTAATCAACTTTATTATATTGGTATAGATTATAATATGGGTTAATCAACTTTATTATATTGGTATAGATTATAATATGGGTTAATCAACTTTATTATATTGGTATAGATTATAATATGGGTTAATCAACTTTATTAATGTAACATGACTTTATGGTTTATATATTCTTAAATCTAAGAGCATGACAACTTTGTATGTATTTATATAATCTAGTTACATTGTAAAAAAATACAAACTCACAGCAAAGAACACTGATAATTTTTACATTAACAAAATCAGCCAAATTGGTAATCGTAATTTAACACAAAATGGTGACTAATTTAACACAAAATGGTGACTAATTAGTATTACACACTGCACAAATATATATAAAATAAAATGCCTCACGCCGCCAAACAAGGGATGCTCCGACCGCTCACGAGCAAATAGGGCTAATATTGAATTTCACTTCCATTTATATAAAATTTGAAGGTAGATATACGACTCGGAGGGGACTTCTGCTTCTAATACATATAATTTATAATTTACGCCACACTTGTTAATCGCAATCTTGCGTCGAGTGGAGTCTATGATCTTCTTTGCCTTGCACTACCTCCTGCCGCTTAAAAATGTTACCTAAATAAACATTATTTTCTTTTTAATCCTTTCATACAATGTATTACAATACAATATTCTTTACTGTGCCCAATTAAGAACCGTTTACGAGGGTCATACTGAAAGTGTTTAGAAAATAAAAAACGGATGATATAGAAGCCTGTTAATATTTTTTTTATTGCTTTTCGAAGTAGTCTCCGTACCTTTCTAAGCACCGTCCCATGCGATGGAACCATTGACTGAAGCAGAGAACCCAGAGTCTTTAGGGATCTCTTCCACACTTTTTTTAAACGCACCCACGGCATCTTCAGGGTTCATAAAACGAAGTCCTCTAAATTTGTCTTTTATTTTTGGAAATAAATAAAAGTCACAAGGTGCCAGGTCGGGACTGTAAGGAGGATAACTCACTAGCTCCACACCTTCAATAGACATATATTCGATAGTCTGGCAGAGTGAGCTGGAGCGTTGAATCCTGCTTCTTGGGCGCTGTTGTCTAACATTTTCCAAGACAATTGGTCAATGATTGATATACCAATCTGCAGTAACAGTCCTTTTATTTCTAGAATATTTGTTGCAAAATGACCCGTCCGTCCAAAGAATGAGGCAATGTTGATATGTCACTCTTCTATCAGCTTCTATCATTAGCCGCACAGTACTCACGTTATCGTCAGTAGTCGCCGTAGAATGACGTCCTTCTCGAGAGTTATCAGTGAGTTTACACATAAACTTTGAAAGTATTCCAAATTTCATATTCCTCCGTCCCCGAAATTTGCTTAAAAAGGAGTACAAAGAATTCATGTATTAATATAATAGATACTGAAGTTTATCTCCTGTTTTTTAAGGGTACCTACTGCTTCTAAGTAATAGATTACTAAAGTAATCAGTGGCTTCACGTGAAGGTAGTGTAGGTAGCTGTAGGTAGGTAGGCCGCCTACGCTTAGGTCTTCCTAATTCCTTCCTAGGGCGCACTGGTGCCTCCGACCGAAAATTTACATGTCGAAAAACCCTGTGATTGTAACTAGTGATGATTGTATAGATTAAACCGCTCTATGGACATAAAGGCACACTTAGACATTTATACTAACAAGAGATCGCCCGCTGGACGAATTTCAACCATAATAAAGACCAGTATAACAACTGTCTCGCATAGAATTTCCGAACCTGGCACGTCAACATATATACCGGACTATCCGATTTTTTTTTTTATTGATGTTCCTAAAACTCGTCAATAGATATTCGGTTGACAAGCTTAGGAGAAAATGGAAAATGGTATATATATATATATATATATATATATATATATATATATATATATATATATATAAATGAATCCATATTTCCCTTCACGGGCCACGGCATCACGCGTGAACGGCTGGACCGATTTCACTAATTCTTTTATTTGTGTTTGTTATTGTCGTTCATAAGAATGAAAAATTAAGAAAGTTGCACGGAAAATTATGTTGAAGGAATGACGGCTTTTTGTTTGCCCGACATTTCAATAGCGACAGAAAATAAGCCGAAAGTGCTTAAGACATTAATGGACTGTGTAATAAACAAAGTTGGTTATTGTTATTACTATTTGTTCTGTCGAATGTATTTAAAAGAGATTTGAGATATGTTTTCTGTTTATGTCTTATTGTTTTACACAGTCTCAACTTTGAAGGCCCACAATATTTAGTACTTCGACTCATTATGACGAGAAGGCATGTCTATGGCAACATAACTAAATGTATGTAAGTACATGTTTCCCCGCAGTTTCACCTTCTTTAAATTGGCCGATCCATAATTTCAGCGTCAGAGTTTAGAGTCCAGAACATACTCGTCAGCTTTATTTTTAGTAAAGATATGTACCTCATTATGTTTTGGTTATCACTTATAAGTATCAAGTGTGAATAGATTAGTTTTATGACACACTAAAGTACCTACATTTTACTACTACCTTAGTAATCTGTGCTGCTACTACTTAAAGATTGGATGAATGGGTGTTTGTTACTAAATCACGCCAGAACGGCTGAACGGATCTTGATGAAATTTTACAGAGATAGATTTTAGTCTGGAATAGCACATAGGCTACTTTTAACTCAGGAAAAATGAACGTAAATAAAATAATACTAAAATTTTGATAATAATATTTGATATTAAATTATTACTGCCTTGAGCAAAATAAGCAATTTACACATTTAACACAAACCGGAATTGAAGAACACTATAATATAATTTAAAAGCGGGCAAGGGCGAGAGTGTGCCCCATGAGCTTCGGACATTTTCATTTGACTTTATTACTTCCAAATCATCAATATTGTACTCCTTTCTCTCTTTTTCCTGTATTTTATGCGAAATTCAAACAAAAAATCAGGTTTACCTACGCGTGTCAAAATATTGCTAACCCGGTTGCTGTTTACACCATCTTGTTTATCGATCCGTAGAGCAAAATCGATACATTTGTTGAATAATCGATTTATAACGAGCGAAAATGCGAATGAAAATATTAGTTTTTTCTTGTACTATTTTGATTTATCACTTTGATGCAAATGTATGGTTGTAGCGGTTTCCGGTGTGATCAAGGATTATTTAATATAGTGATTTGGGGTAATATATATGTAATATCCATAGTTAGGAATATGAAGAATGATTTAGAATGTTTGAACTCAAACGTAAAATCGTGTTAAAATGGACATGTTCAAATTCAAATTCAAATTCAAAATCATTTATTCAATTAAGACACTACGTGACATTTATGAACGTTAAATTAAAGCTAGAGTTAAAATCATAGATCGGCACAAACAGACGGCACAGCTTGTACTGGATTGTCGAGGTAAATTAGGTGAAAACACCAAAATCTACTGCCTGCTTGTGTCGATCTATAACTTCCAGTTTCCAAAATGCGTAGAGCCTTATGAAAAGAATACTGGCAAAGAAACTCATGGCCACTCTTTTTGAAAGTCAGATCTTCAGGTACTATAGTGATAGTGTTACACAAAAGGTAAACAGGATGCAAACTGATGCCACCTAAATTCCATTTTATTGAAATGCTACAAAAGCTAACGTACTAAAAAATATAATTAACTCAGTGATACCGTTGAAGGCTTGAACCTATTAAACATAGAAATCATTCAAGGTGCAGGTCTACCTTCAGTTCAAGTCAGTTATAAAATCTACTGTTAAAAATAATTCGTGACTGGATTAAGAGGCTAGAGTTGCAGTTGATTGAACCAAAATAATAGTATAGGCTAAAGCACCGCTGACTTGGCCGACCAGTCACCCCAAACAGCACCCGTTCACGAGTATGACGCATGGACCAGCCATCATCTCCTTGGCCATATCAGAGGGAATGAATGTATTCGAGATTTCGGTATTTAACTAACTAAGAAATTTTTCGTAGCACACGTATTGATAGCAATACCGGTATGTCACCCGGGACCAGCATACTTCAAAATATACTACAAAAAATCTGAGGTGTTTAAAGACTTTAAGTAACATCTAAACAAAATTTAATATAAACAATTAAGAATTATTACACCCCACGCTTGCAATCAATCGAAAAAAAATGCAAAGATTTTAATATGAAAGTGGGGGAGCACAAAAAAAGTAATATTTATTTTATTATTTACTTAGGGTATAAATAAAATACAACTAACAAGTTTATCTATATTAGGGTTCCGTTCCTCAGAAGGAAAAAAAGGAACCCTTTTGGGATCACTTTGTTGTCCGTCTGTCGGTCTCTCTGTGTGTCTGTCAAGACCCTTTTCTCAAGAACCCATAGACGCATCAAATTGAAATTACTACATAAGTCTGCGGTCAACGCGGATCAACGCTATCAAAAGATACGGCCATTAAGCTTTAGATTTTAATAAATTTGAACATTTCTCGGGTAAATCAAAACCTAGGTACTTCCCATTCACCTGGAATCATAAAATTTGGTACGAAGCAAGGTCTGACAACACAAGTTAAGAAATAAATCCGAAAGTCGTTAGTTTCTTGTTACATCATATAAAAATATAGTTTTTGTGATTACAAACTTATATTTTTTTAAGTTAAGCTTGTTTTTCGAAAAGGACGGGTAAAAGCTTTCGAGAATTGTTTCCCGAGATGGACGTACTATCGTATATATATAAGTTTGTTTGCTTACGGAACCCTCGGTGCTCGAGTCAGACTCGCACTTGTCCGGTTTTTTTTCTTTAACTTTAACTAGTAATCACTAGTCTAATAGTTAAGTTTATTACGAATATACCATTATTATCCGGGAAAGATGCATGTCCATGTTAAGAAGACATCATGATGCAAGGACAACACAAGTAAGAATGTGCGTCAACAAGACTATTGTTAGTACATAAAGTGTGTTATTTTTTACCTGCTATTGATGTCGTATGTCTGTGAGTCCGGATCCAGATTATTTAGTTTAAAAAACCATTTTATTGTCATTCGACCACGTGGCCGACTCGGTGTCTTTTCGGCTAATGACGAAATGGAATTTAAAGGAATTCTTTTCATAAGGACATCTCTTTTTTTGTCCTAAATTCATTATTTATAGCATAACATCGCGTCGTTTTAGATTTTAGATTTTTTAAATTAGTATCAAATAAACCGGGCAAGTAGCGCACAAAGGGTTTCGAACCATTGTACCAGATTTAAGACTACGTACTTTTTAATACTACCGTAAAAGAACCAAGGCAGGTGACAATACGTAATAGTTGTAGTACAAATAACACACAATACACACCCTGTAAAAATTTCAAACGACTACCTATTGCCATTATTAAGATTGAGCTAAAAACGCTTAAAAAAGTTATTTAAAATAAGTCTAATTTTAAATAAACTACTTTTTTTTAAGGAATACCAGTATCGTGGGTTACACATTACTAATATTCTTATTAACCCCTCCAGTTGAGCTAAGTGCTTGTGTTAGTAGTGGATTCACGCCGGTAGTGCACTGGGTGGGGTTCGAACCCGCAACAACTTGATCGCAAGTCCGACGCCATAGCCATTATGCTACCGCCGCTTACTTTATTATTTTTTCATAATTTTTTGTTATAGTGGCAATAGAAATACACACTCGTGAAACGTGAAAATTGACAACTGTCTACCTATTACGGTACATGGGATACAGTTCGCTTACAAACAGACGGACGTCGAAAACATTTTTTTTTTATGAGGTATGTTGTATGAGGTACGGAACTCTAAAAATAAAAAAAAACTGTAAGCTAACTTTAGTTCAACTATGACTTAAATAAAAATTAACAAAAAGGAACCCGAGTAAGAATACGTTAAATAAATTAAAAAGTATGAAACAAATTAGTTAGTGATTGTTTTCATCTCATAGAATAACAAAACGGTGTGGTTCTGGTTCTTTTAGTTCTATTGAAGTCTTCGGCCATTTTAACATTAATAAGGTGATCATTCATGAACTTGTGCATATATTTTATCGTTGATTGAAGGTTGTATATTTTATGGTTTCATTTGTTTTTCAAATTACAATGTTTGCTTTTTGTACTTAATAACGCACGACAACCATTCTAAGTACCATAATAAGCGATTTCGCAGTAAACAGCTTTCTCATAGTCGGTTAAAAAAAAATTAAACACGATGTGATATGAAATGCATAATTATATTATAATTAAAGAAAAACATTATCAGATTAGCAGATTTACACAAACGATTAAGACGGTTCTTCTATTCTAAGTCATCACAACCACCCGATGACAGAGGAATAAAACAAGAGGAACAAATAATTTATTTTAACTACATTATTTGCAAATATGAGGTTTTAGCGGTACCAACATTTCTCATTTCTTTTGAAGTTTTATTCACAAATATTTAATCAATGCTTTCTTTTTGTTGCAGCAAATTAAACATCTTAACACTAAGGTTAGCGAGCCTGATAGTTTTTCATGCAGCAGGGGCTGGACTCGCGTCTCCAACAGTTCTGGTAACTAGGCCTGTCTCCCGGGTTGCGGTCGAATGGCTTCCTATTGACAACCAAACAGTATACAGGCTAGGAGAAGGAGAAAGTCGTAGGTAAGACCACGTTCTAAAATTAGCTTTAAGTTTAAAATGTCTTATTGCTGTCTCAGACGGAGCATCATTTACTTGTTTGCCTCCTGGTTAACATAATAAGAAAATGGTATAAATAATGGTGCTTAAGAATGACTTTCGGTAACCGGTCTCAGGCATAACGTAGTCTAAAACGCAGGCAACACAGTTCTATATAGGGTAACGCAGAGTTTTGTAACTCGTATAAAATAGAAGATTAGTAAAATTTTAAAAATATTTTAAATGTAAGCTGTAATTTTTTTAAATATATAAAGTTATAGTTGAAACATTTTTACCAGGCTATAGACAGACTATAGTCTATATCAAGTGTCGATATAAACAGAGAATTGGATTAATAATCATATAAATTACGAGAGAAAACTGCAAGTTATAGCTAGTATAGTTAAAAAGGAGATAAAAATATGTAAACAGTTAACTGACGACAACAAGGTGACGTAGGAACATAAAAAACATTAAATCAATTCAAATTCTACTTCCTCTTACTCCTCCTAAATGTATTCATTACATTAGAAGTAATATAATATTTGTTGACAGAGTATGTAAACACGACCATTGTAATTCCAGGTTATAGAACATAGTAGAGTTATTTTATTTTTAGTTAGGCCTTCAACTAAAAAATATACCTAAAAAATTATTAACAAATTTTTCTAACATGCACGTAGACTATTACAAACACGCGGTAACTATAAAATCAAATCAACCAATATGCCATGGTTCCCCACAATGACGCCATTACGGAGTTCTCAAAAAATTGTCTCTGCACAGACTCTGACTTTGTACAACACAGGTTGACGAGTACAAGAACGGTTTGGCATTCAGAGGTTTGTGTCAAATAATGTTCACCATCTCCGACCGAGACCAGAGAGGTTGGGTTGTCTTGCGTCATTATTTCCTCCCACCCCAAAGAGTTACCTTTCCCGTCCACTGACTCGTAACTCTGATCAAGGGTTACGGTTTGACCCAACGAGAAGTTTATCTTCTCGAGAGGTGAAAAACTTGGGTTTGCTTTCTTAACAGAAGACGGGGTTGCATCAAATGGTGGCCAACACTGTCGATTGTTGGTGCTTTTGGTGCTGGGTTGGTGAATATCGCCTCTCATATTATTATAGATAAATTACACCTAGACGCAGAACAAACGATCCTGCTCATAACACAATTATTTGTCTCGAGTGGGAATCGAAGCCACGACCTCTGGCTTAACAGCCAGGGTCACTAACCAATAAACCAACAGGCCTGAATGTACCTACTACACTTGCATCATATCACTATATATGAGTTTTATCTAAATGACATTACTAATTGTCCTCCTTCACATAGTACTTTTTATAATATATGTAAATCACTTAATAACAAGAATGTAAGTTCAATTCATGGTCTGAAGGTAATCGTAAATGGCTATTTAGTATTTAAGTACGAGTAAGAGGTGATAACCACAACTTTATGTAGTGTTCCCTGATAAACATCTGTCAAGCCGTTTATAGACTGGCTGCATTAAATATTGAAAACAAATTAAGGTGGTAATAACACATAAATTCTTTACTTTGTAAGTTAATAACTATTTAATACCACCAGACCTTGGTGAAATTGCGAAAACCTGTACAACTACAACGAACTTTTAAATTTACATCGTTGAAGCAACGATGTTTCTGTATGTAGCGATTTTTTAGCTGAGAAATTCCAATTACTTTATGGCACAAGTAACTTGATACCAGCAGATTTAACAAATAGGGTCTAAGAAACGCTAGATAAAATTAGTTTTGGGTCACGTGACTAGGGCCCTGTCTCGATAGAAGCCTTTGTACTCGTAACCGCCTTGCATTTAAACTCGACGCTCTGTTGTTGCCCCCTATTTCGGATAGCGGTGTGCTAATAGCCGAGTGTGTATATGTTATACTTGTAATATCACCAAGTTTACCATTTTTGTTTAAGTATTTGTTCATAGCTTAGATTCGGATACCAGAAAAACATTATTTTGATTTAATCCTTTCTTCGTTTTTCCTTCCGTAATGCCGTAGGTCTTGCAGAAGTGTGTCTAAGATTAGTACCAGTGAGAGCCAGTTTATCTTACAAATACAAGGTTCCTCCTAAAAATCATTGAAACTAAACCTGATTTTTTTCTTGTTTTGTTTCAGCCTTGAATTAAACACAACGTCGATATCTCAATCCGTGGTATTTTTCTCCATAAGTCCGTGTTCGAGGGACTTCCACTGGGCTTTGTACCATGGAAAGTCTACTAGCAGTAGTGGTAAGATACTCTGTATTTCTTAGTTTTTCTAGTCTGGAGTACTTTTTTCTAGGTGAGAGACAATGTTAGGAAATGATAACGAAATTTACAAACGTAGCTGGCACTCAACTGTGTATCATCACGGTAAGGTCTTGGTAAATTGCTAAGGTTACGGTCAAAGTATAATTTCGATAAAAAGGATAACATTAAAATGTATAAATTAAAGAAATATATAAATAATAGATAATATTAAAATTAATTGAAACTTTTCTTTTCTTCTTTGTTTAATTTGCGTTGATGTATGATGCGCGTAAAAACTCCTTTGGCCCTCAGGGTATATTTAAGATGTTTGGCTTCCTCTTTGAGACCTAGGCTAGATGCAAGAGCGAGCAACCAAGCGCCATAGTTCCCAGATTGGCATGGTATTAGGATCATTGCATGGTACCTAATATTAAATATAAAAACCATGTCCGCGTCGACTTTTAGGAATTCGGATAACAAATAAATATGAAATATTTGTTTTGAATAAAATTGTGTCCGTTAGTTCTCAGTTCTCTCACTCTCCACAGACATATTTTTTTAAGAGTGGTAAGAAATTATAATTAAAAATACATAACGGAGTGGTATATTAACAAGTCTTTTAGTCTCTAATTATTTCCCTTTTTGCAGGACATCTAATGCTGCAAAAAGAAAATAGCAGCGATGAATTGAGTACATTCTCATTAAATATATCACAACAAGACAAATATGTTTTAGTGGTAGGTATAAAAATATTATGGTTTTAATTTGATCACAAAAATTCTATCAATAGCTTTCGTCGTATGTAAATAGACGCTATTTAAATTACTCGAAATGTTTTCCTAATTTGACTCTGTGTTTATCAGTTATCAACGAATCATGGTGGAGCAGCAGTAGTAAGTGTTCGAGGGGAAGTGACCAGACAAGTCCGCATGCGACTTCGAGTGCGATCACGAAGAAGGCTTGCAGCTAACTGGGAACCAAGGTACCGTCCTAACCTAATTGACATTTTCTAGCGTTTGGATTTTGGTAGATTTAGAAGATTGATTAGAATGTTTGCGAAGCATACTATCTACTGGATTGGACCATTGTATGCTTAATCCAGTAGACATAGTAAACATTTTCACTAGCCACGTCCTAGTTTTAAGATTAGAATTAAATAGGTTAGAATGAAATATTTACAAAGAAAATTAGATCAGAATTAGACAGAATCAGATAGACCTAGAGCAATCACGTATAATTTATACCGCTAACCTTATTGACTATGTGTATTTTAAAGCTAGTGAAACCAGCTAGGCGATATTTGCTTTGCGACTTTGTCGACCGATAGAAAATATACGAGTCCCCCGACACTTGCGATATCTACGGTTCACGAAACATGTCAAAAGTCAAGCGTCGACACGCGCGACTTTCGTGTTCCTTCGTATCGTGACCATCGCCCGACACTATTTGATTAATGTGAACACAATTACAACTACGTTGCGTGAACAAGGCAAATGTCGAGCGATAATGTCCCACGAAGTCGCAGTCATACCAAGTGAAAGTTGGGTGATGTATCTCCGCGACAAGTCTCCTAGTGAATGTCCCATGTCAAATTATAGTAAGTGCTACAAGGCTTGGGTCGCTCCCTACAACTGAGCTGGAACATATAGCTGACCTATAGGTGTGACCACAAATATTTAATGATATTTTACTTGTTTTAGACTTAACTAGTTACAAATAAATAGTACTACTTACAAATTAATATATGTAAAGTAAACACAAAAGAGCTCCTTCGTCATCAGAGCTGAAGTTTTGGAAACATACTAGTGACGTCACTTTGCATTCATAGGCTTCGATAACCACTAACCAAAAAAAAAAACGAGACCCCGATGAGCTCTTCTATCAGTTGCAAATCATGTGGTTTAAAGAAATTCCACGTATCAAAAGTCGATACTTTATACAACGTATAAGAAAGTTCTCAGAACCACGATGAGTAGTTACTGACAGTAGTAACGGTATGCATTATACATTGGAATGTAAACCTGGTAATGGTCCACGGCTTAAGTATTAAAAACTATAGAATACCGACTTTCAATGTTGTTAGCAACGATAAAAGGTACGTACGTCACGGAAGAAAAAGATGGCAGCTATAAAAAGTCCGAACAGGAACTGCGGCGGTTACGTTGAAATATACCTTAAATGGTTTACTTGTAATTGACTGATTGATATACAATGTACAGATCAAACTCCTTATTAAGTGGTATCATAGATAGCGGTTTTATATTATATTTCAATTTATATTAACTGTTAAGATTTCGTTATATGAAGATTATTGAAAAGGTAGCGAGCAATGTAAACGTAGTATTTAATAATAGTAGTTTCGAGAAACTAAAAAACAACACGCTTTCAGATCAGATTTGATACGATAAAAGGAAAACAGTATGTTTTATTTCGATACGACAATATTAGAAGTAGGTTAAAATTTACTTCCAAGATTTTGTTTATACAGGGTGTATTTGAAAAACTCTAGCATGCAGTTACAATAAGATTTTTTGAAAAAAAAAACTATTCATTTACAAGTTATGACCATTTGAATTTCCAGGTATATTTATCTCCTATAGTTTCTCTTACATATTAAATCGTACATATTTGTTTATTTTAGAATTAACAAGAAAATAAACTCTTTCGTGTAGAGATTAAGCATCTTATAACTTATGATTTTATTATTTTAGAAGCGATTTGTACTTAATTGCTTAGATTAGAGAGTTGTTATTTATGTTAATGCTAATTCTGAGCCTCAAGTTCCAAGTACAAGTCTGATTAAAAAAAATCTTTTCGATTGTTTCTATACCTACTAAATCCTAAGTCACGTGGGCCTTCACAAACATACAGTTAACGGACTCGAATAACGCGCACACCTAAAACACATCTCAAATGTGTAATTGCTTCCACTCTTTTAGATTTATGTTTAAGTAGTGTCTCTTTTCTCACTAAGGTATGCATAAGTCAAAAAGAAACAAAATGCTTTTTGATATATAGGTATGTGTCGATTTCATACATATTTGTATAATGTACTGTTCATATAGTAGAATAGGGCATCTCCATGTATTATTACCTCAATGCTTTGGCTACATTCGGTTTGATAAATGAAAAGTAGACATATTGGGTAGGTATGTTCGTGGATTTTTTTCATTTTAATATTAGCGCATCAAATGCTTGGCTCACTCAGCAATTCAAAAACTTTTAAATGTAATGAGGAAATTTGACAGATTGTAGTAGTCTGATGTGCCGGCCACCGCACATTCTCATTGAACCTCATTCAATAGTTAAATATGATGAGCGGGAATTTAGCAGACATGTTAAAGTTAAATAATTAAGAACTCATTAAAAATATAGAAAAAAAATAATTTATTTTTTATTTTTTTTTTATTTATTTAATGCAGGGAAGACTTACAGCTATATAACAATATAATAAAAATGGAGAATTTAGTTTTCAGAGAGCCAATAACAAGTCCTCACTTATAGTAATTGAATTACAAACAATATGCAAACAAACTCATTGAAACACATCACGCGTAACACCCAGAAAGATAAATACACAATTATCTAAACAAAAACAACACATCACATGCATAAAACAAATTTACTTCGCAATGAAACATAACATCAGTTAGTAGGTTTGAAAAATTTTAGACTCAAACACCTTCTTGCCGCGGGCACACTGGTCCAAAAAGGATCAACATCGCACTGTCTACATAGCCTGTTAATGTTTCTACTTGCTCTCACTATAAGACTATTTTGCCTATAGTTTGTAGTAGCACTTGGTACTTGCAGCGGTGGGTTAAAACGGATTGACTTACAGGGTACATTAAAGGAAAACTTAGATAAGAGCTCGGGGCTATTAATATTATTATTTAATATTCGAAGGACGAAGATAAAATCAGCTATCTCACGATGATTATGAAGAGGTAAGAGATGAAATTTACGACAAAGTTGATAATAATTACTAGACTGATATGGAATATGTTGGTGGAAGCAGAGGTAATTGATAAAGCGCTTTTGAACATTTTCAATACGGTCGATATATTTGTGATAACAGGGGTTCCATATCTGACACGCATATTCCAGGTGACTCCTGACAAAGGTACAATATTAGATTTTAAGTGTTTTAGCTTCAGTAAAATTATTGGATAGTCTCATTATAAAGCCAAGTGCTTTCAACGCTTTTTTGACAATAATATCAACATGTGTCTCAAAGGAAAGCTTGCAGTCATGGTATACACCTAAGTCACGTACAGTGGTACTCCTTGGTAAGGTTATACCTCCCAGTGTGTATTTAGTGGATATAGGTGCCAATTTCCTAGTATATGTCAGAGCTGAGCACTTTGAGGGGTTGAGGTCCAGTTTGTAAGTTCGACAATAATCTTCAAGACGGCAGAGGTCATTTTGAAGAGCTGTCACATCATTAGGTGATGATGTAGTGTTAAATATTTTCATATCATCAGCAAAACACAGGAGTGAGGACGAATGCAAACATTGCTCGATGTCGTTAACATATATGATGAATAATAAGGGACCAAGCAGAGAACCTTGAGGAACTCCACTAGGCTAACTTTTAAACTTTCGCGTTCCATGATATAATATTATCTACGTATGAACGGGAATTAACGCGATCACGAAAAGGTATTACATACCTCTGAATTGCCTGACGTTTCGACCAGGTTGCACTGGCCGTGGTCACAGGCTGACTGGCTCAGCGGTGCACGCCCTCCGTCGCCGACATCGTGAGGTAGAAGGTTCTTCATCCACCTCCACTTTTTTTGAAAAAGATAATAGAACTCCACTAGGTACAAGAACCCAGCTAGAAATGTAGTTGTTAAGTACAACTGCTTGTGACCTATTATTTATATATGATGAGAACCATCTCAGTAGATCCACATGTATTCCGATGTCATGTAATTTCTTTAATAAGATATTGTGTTCAATTCTATCAAATGCCTTGCTGTAGTCTGTATTCACAACATCAACTTGTCGACCGTTATCCATAGCCTGAGTGAGATAGTCATTAAATAAAGCTAGGTTGGTTACTGTTGACCGGTTCTTCAGAAAACCATGCTGGAACGGGCTAAGGGATTTAGAAACGGCTGCGTAAAGTTGCTTATAAATGATCTTATCTAACACTTTCGCAATTATACATAATTTAGAAATTGGTCTATAATTTGTGACATCGGTTCTAGACCCTTTTTTATGAACAGGTGTGACATATGCTGATTTCCACAATTTAGGAACTACACATGAGGATAAAGACTTAGAGAACAAAATAGAAATGGGACGCAATATCGTATGCGCACACTCAATAAGGAATTTAGAAGATATATTATCCGGTCCTGCACCTTTTGATATATCTAAATTAGTAAGCAAGTTAGTTACTTCATCAATTCCTACCTTAATACTGCCGATATCTGTCGATGTACCGAGCGATGAGAAGGCATTATGCATTGTTGAGAACTGAGAAGATGAATTATTATTATTATGAACGAGAAAGGTTGATTCAAAATAAGATGAGAATGCATTGCAAATAGAATTTCCAGTATCTAAAATTTCATTATTATATATAAGACTGTTAGGTAAAGCATTCGAGTTGTAACGCTTTTTTACAAAGGCCCAAAAGTATTTAGGGTTATTCTTTATTGACTTCTCGGTGAGACTAATAAAGTTTCTGTAACAAACATTTTCCATAGATTTTTGAATCTTTCACGCAACAATTTAAACGTCAGTTCATCTGATTTATTTCCGTAGTTTTTAAACTTTTTATAATACTTATGTTTTTCTTTTATAGTTTTAATTAATACAATATTGTACCATATAGGGTAAGATTGATTGCGAATAAGTTTTTTAGGTATATATTTATTTTGTATATTGCTTACGTATTCATTTAAAAAATCAACAGAGTCGTCTATCGATCTTCCCAAGAACTCACTTTCCCAATCTTTATTGTGAATTTCTTTGTTTATTGAATCAAAATCACCTTTACTATATTTAAACCGTGAGCGCGGAGCATAGTCTAAAGCGGATATTTCAAGATCTACAAATTTCATCGATAGTGCCGGATGATAAGGATCGATTGGTACCAAAGGGTCGATACACTCAGACACACTAAGAAGAGAGTTAGAGAGAGCTAAGTCCAAAACTTTACCCTGCATGTTAGCTATGCCGTTGTACTGTAGCAGGTCCAACGCACACAATTCATCTATCAATAAATATTCATCCTGGGACCTGATATTGGTTGGGACAAACGAACAATTGTCAAACGGCGTCCACACAATACTGCTCATATTAAAGTCACCAGCAATTAAAAATTTATTAGTGGTATTAGTCATAATCGTGTGACTTAATTTCGTAAGAAAGTTGCTCAGTTGGGAAGAAAATGACAAACCCAGGCTCTGATTACATAGATAGATAGCACAAATTTTTAAGTTAACGGGTTCTCGTGAGTTCGAACTATTGACGCGTATGCTTATCCAAAGGTCCTCTGCCGTGGAGTGTAAAAGAGGCTGAGGTGTGACCGCCAATTGCCTACGCGTTGCGATGAGAACGCCACCTCCCAAATACTGTTTAGTCGCAGCGTAATTTCGGTCGCGACGCCATACGATATAACGATCGTCAAAATACTCAGAATTTAACAAACCATCCATAAGCCACGTCTCCGTTAAAATAATAACATCGTACGAATTAGAAGACATCTGACGATAAAATGTATCACTTTTTGTTCGCAAGCCCCGTACGTTTTGGTAGTAAATACTTAGTCCATTATATTTATAATTGGTACTCATTGTTGTATGTGTCATGTAAACAACATTAGCATATGTAACAATGTAACACAGTATCTTATATAACCTATTTTGTAGAAGTGCGCATATAAAATTGGGTCACCGATGCAAAGACTTACCTGGACAACAAGATGCTTAACATAAATCCAGATAAAACACCAAATCGCAATAATACATATGTTAGCATATTACATTTAAAGACAACTTGTAAATAAACCATAATTATTAATAATTTATTTTGTGGGTATATAATATAATGTAATGTGGGTCGGAGGTAAAAATCGTAAGTCTTTCGTCTAATATGAATAGGCTGTGTGTGAGAGGGTAAGCAACAGGTCGCAGTGTGTATAGATGCACATAGAGGATAAAAAAGGATAGATATATTTTTATAACTCAGAACAACATAGTAAACAGCGCGATAAAGAGAACAACAGAACTGGTTGTCGAAACAAAAGAAAGGTACCGGACTCAATACCAATGCAGATGTGTTAAACATTTCACAGGTGTTTATAACTTTTACAGTTGTTGTTTTGATGCTGTGTTTCACCGCAACACGCGGACAAATAACGACACGAAGTAAATGGTAAAAGAAACAGTATTTAAGCAAACTTAGAATTAGGTAACAATTTAGGATATTTTGTTTAAAACATTTTCATTTTTTATTATGAAGGGCTTACATGTAGCATCCTTTCTTACGTGTATTTTAGCATGTTTTACCCACACAAAACTATACTTTTTCTCTCTGGCAATGACTTTAACTTTACTTAAGAGTCTTTTAGATTCCGGGCTGAGGTGGTCGTTGATATATATACGCTGCGACATACCCTGGTATCCTAAGTCACAGGCGGAAAGTTCTTTAACAGCCCTCGCAGCAGCAATAAAGTCCTCTTTGACATAACGATTGAGAAAACTCACAATAATTAATTTCTCTTTTGAGTTATGGATTGGGACTCTTGATATGTAGTTTATTTGGGTCTTCGGTAAACTATAATTTACTTTGCGACTGATGGCATCAACAATGGAGAATAGGTTTTCATCCTTCTTGAGAGGAACGCCTTTAATTTCCACGTTGCTGAGTCGCTAGCGTTGTTCTTGGGAGGAAAGCTCAGATTTTATCTTATCTACTTCAATCTGCAGGGAATCAGCCAGCATGCAAATGCACATACAATTTTTTTATTTAGAAAAACGGCATTTTTTTGTTTTAAAATTATCAACTTTATATTTGTGTAATTCAAAAATGTTTAAGTTAACAAGGGTCTGCTAAATTTACACTCATTTAACTACTTCTCGAACTTCAATAAAAATATAAAATATATAAATAAAATATCATATTTTAACATAAAACAGAACATTTAAAATCCATTCAAATCCAAGTAGTCAATCATGTGTAAAACTAGATGGAATTATATTTCCAAATAGTCAAACATGTAGAACTAAATTTATGACTGGAATATGGCATCAGCGGGATTATTAGAAACACAATTCTAATATATTTTGCAACAATTAATGGTTGATATTAAGTATACCACATGTCGTGTTAACGGATGGGCCTCCATAAATATAAGAGGTCATTAAACTTCCGGTATACTCTAATCTCAACAACTATCTACATTTCATAAGTGTTAATCTCATGAACTATAAACATGGACAAAGGTTAGAAGTGTATATGCTCAAGTCTATTAATTTTTTGCGCAACATCCTTTAATCCCGTGTTAATAATATTTTCTTAGAGATTAAAGACAAAACCGTAGTTATTAACACCTTGTAAAATAATCTTAAAGGTTAATGAAGTGCGCATCAACTAATTGGTGTGGCTTTAAATACAATTGAGAATCTTAACAAAATCTATAAACAACAGCAAACGCAACAGCTAGTCATAAAATAAATAGAAACCGAGTCTTAACAGTTTTATAAGGCTGCGTTTCCACCAGAGGTGTGCGAGGTAGCTGAGCGGTGCGAGGATGTGTAACGAAGCTGTGAAACGATGTGAGCGTTTCCACCAGAGATGTGCTAGGCCGCTAAGCGGTGCGAGGATGCGTAGCGACGCTGTGAAACGATACGCAAATGAGCGGTGCAAGGAAGTGTACAATACCCATTCATCTCCAACAAACACCGTCTAGCACACATGCCTCGCACACATCTCTCGCACACATTCCTCGCACCCATCCCTCGCTTGAGTTATACGTACAAATATCTCGCTCCGCTAAGTCGTTTCCACAGGAGCTGCGCTAAGCGAGGCTAGCAAAATGAAGCGATTCTATTAGTTTTTAACAAACGAATCCTAGCACATCTCTGGTAGAAACCCGACCTTAGCATGGCGTTGTGTTTTTGCTGGTGATTTGGATCACCAAGGCCTGGCAACACGCAAATAGTCACCTTGCGTTTATCATCACCGCTAACCCCTTGGACTGGTTGCTAATTTCTTGGACTGTCACGGTAACAGAAGACCAATTGGTATTGACCACATCTAGGTTTAGCCGGCTAGAATTGGGTGTAACGGTACTTAGGCTTTTAGCCGTATACAGATAGACATTAAAAATATAGGTCGTCGTTGACCGTTGCTACAGCTAAATAAGTTAATATTCTCGGCTCTCTTCATACAATTTTCATTAGAACGCTACCTCCTCTTATAGCTGTATCTCTAATTGGTATTGAGTTTTCTGACGAGCATCGGCTTCTTATGGCACTTTCACATGCCACCCAATCAAATCAATCAATGTTAACTGACGATAAAAAAAGATTGCTTACTAACGAATACATCCGTTTTCACATTCAATGAAAGGTTGTATATTACTAGATGTGTCCAGCAAAAACAGACTTTATTAACAATGGTTACTGTAGTCCATTTTAGACTTCTCTTTCGGAAATACCGTGACACCAAACGCTTACTTCAAGACCTTATTACATGGGTAATAATAATAAAAATATTCAAGCACATAACACATCGCTTTGTAGACCCAAACTAAGCATAGCTTGTACAATGGGTTTTACTAGACGGATAACCATATTCAAATCAATTTTTTTTTTTTACATATTTGTTGTCGCCACATCAAAAACTCTTATTTATTTAATTAAAAATAGGGGCCAACTATAATAGATGATGAAACAGTTCACTATTTAATAAAAATGAATTAATACACATTATTATGACTAGTTATATCGGTAAAGCAATGCTGTTGGTCGGTTGGTAAATATAATAGTGAGGATATAAAAATCCATGCCAATATTTTAAGTTGTTAAGAATCACTTGAGTGCGGATTGAGGTTGGAACAACATACATACAATAGTTTTGAGACAGTAGTATCGTGCAGAGTATACAGATGGCGTAAAAATCAAATAAATCAACTCACGGTCAGCATTTTTCGTTTCGTTAACACTTTTTCCGGCTAGTCGCCGAGCGTCTGAAGTGTAACAATCGATAAGGAGTTTCATTCCAAAGACCAGGATTATGCAAATATTCATATTCATGTACACAAATATTTACACTGAGCAGAATCGAACCCACGACCTCAGAGACCACAGAGGTTAGCAAATCTCGTTCACAATTCGAAACTCCTGAGCTCTGAGTATTTCTTTACCGAACATTTCAGAAAAAAACTGTCAGTCGTAGGACTACACGTCAGAAGTGAAAACATAACTGACATATCTGTCATCAGAGCGTGACGGTCACGCGAGTTTATTACTTTTCCCCGTTCCAAAAGTGTCCAACGTGCCTAAAGAAGTTTTCACTTCAAAAATAAACTCCATCTAACTCAGGAATTGAACCTAAGACTGTACATCAGTCGTAAATAAAAGAAGCACTTATGTTACAATCAATATTGACTTTGACTTATGTCTGAGTGAACGTATAAGGACATTAAAATACACTGGTATTTCTAACTGTAACATGGCACGACATGTTTTTATTAAGATATTTCTAAGTGTCAACTGGTGTGGTGAATTATGAGCTTGTTTATTGATTATTAACTGCCTTCCTCCGAATTATGAGTACGACGTGTTTCGGATGTGACGGACGGTGGACGTCGCTCGGCGTTTTATAATCAAAGTTTATAAAGTACTTGCTAGATATATCATTATCATGAAATCATATAAAACAAATCCTTAAAAATTGAATTGTGTTAGCAGAGTGATTGGAGACCCCCGACGCAAAAAGAGGGGTGTTATAAGTTTGACGTGTCTGTGTGTCTGTGCATCTGTCTGTAGCATCGTAGCTCCCAAACGAATGGACCGATTTAAGTGCGTTTTTTTTTGTTTGATAGGTGACATGATCGAGAGTGTTCTTAGATATAATTCAAGAAAATCTGTTCAGCCGTTCGAAGATTATCAGCTCTTTTCTAATCGTTGGAGGGATTTCGAGTCGGGGGTATTTTAAATTTATGATTATTGAGTAATAGGTAAAACTCAAGATAAAGTATTTATTGAAGAAGGATGAGCTACTTTAACTTTATTCACTACTTTGTTAATTTGAACTATTAAAAAATAATTTCAGTAGTTCAGTAATTTAACTTAGTAATAAAATCGAATAAATGAGACGGAAAATTGTCAATGAAATTTTAAACTTAGGTATAGATGTTTCAAACCACAAGAAACATGAATTTAACTTTGTAAACTCTGATCAGTGTCTTACTTCAAACAGCTCATGAGACACAGTGCAAGATTTGCCAACATTTAATTCAGTTACAGACCACATAGTTGCTTTATTTACTACCAACAGATATTAACTGGATAACATATGACTTGTGTAACGAGCTATAGGTTAGTTACTCACTCGACGCTTAAAAGTAAGGTTTCTTAATATGAAGCTGGTTTGTTCAATTATAGAGACGACTAAAATGTTAGTTTAGTTGTAATATTTTTAATGATGCGGACGTCATTATTAGAACCTGTGTAAGTCCGGATCCCGTGGAAATATCGAGATAAAAGTAGCATATGTATTCATCCAGGTCTCCAGCTATCTACATACCAGGTTTCAGCGCAATCGGTTCAGTAGATTTTCCGTGAAAGAGCAACAAACATCCATACAACCTCACAAACTTTCACGTTTATAATATTAGTAGGATTAAACATTTATTAAAGTGTACTATTTAGATAAAAATAGTGATGGACATTTATTTTCAAATTACATGCTTCGCCACGTATGCTCCGCTCCGTTCGATACCACGGCCCCACAGAAAACCGGCAGTGAAGCAATGCTTGCATGAGGCAGTGCAGTGAGGTTACCGGAGGCCCTAACCCTTCCCTCTCCCTTATTTTCATCCTTCCCCTCTCCCCCCTCACCCCTCGACCAACTCTTTCCCGCCTCCCCCTCTTCTCCTACTCCCACCTTTAAGCCCTTAAAGGTAACGCACTTGTGACTCTTTGAGTTACAGGTGCCCATGGGCAGCGGTAGTCATTTACCATCAGGTGACCCGTCTGCTCGTTTACCGCCTACACCATAATTTTTTTTTTTTTACTATCCTAATTATGCAGGGTGTTACAGAATGATGTGGTCGTATTTTAGAGTCGTATACCCATAAATAACGTAAAGAGTAACAATTTTAGGAAAATTCGTTATTTTTAAAACAGAAATGTTATTTTGAAATTAACAAATTAACCGTTATAGCTAATATTTTGTATGAGAGAGGGCCTAATGGCATGCCCTGTTAATTTGGGTATATAACTATGGGTATATAGCACCGAGGATGTTGATGGAATGTGAAAATATTTATGAAAATATTTACATACAAAATGAGAAAACAAAACAATTCATTGAGATGAAAGTTGTATGTGGTTTAGAACGATATATAAAGCACTGTCCAAAGATTTATTATTCATTCATTTATTTAATAATGAATAATTAATTTAATAATCAACTATTTGTCGGCTACACCTAACGCTCCCAAAATTTCGTTTGTTTGTTAGTATTTACGCCTTAACTACTTAACATTTCCAGGGGTACAAAGAGTACATTAGAAACTTAGGTAAAAGCAAGTACTTATACTATTAAAAACGTGAAAGTATGTGAAAAATGATGGATGTTTGTTACTTTTTCAGCCATAAACTACCAAAATAATTTTGATATAACACTACCGTAATATAGCTTATAAAGCGTAATATAGAAAGTTTGTGAGGATGTATGGATGTAATAATGTTTGTTACTCTTTCACGCAAAAACTTCTGAACTTGGTATGTAGATAGCTGGAGACCTGGATTACCACATAGGCTACTTTTATCCCAATATTCTCACGGCATCAGAACTTACGCGGGTGAAACAGCGGGGCGCAGCTAATAGGCTATATTTATAAAGATGTTTTATTATTTTGTCACTTTTATTAGGTGAGTTGGAAAACAAACGTGAAAACTTAAACGGAACAACGAACTTAAAACGTCACATTAGCAGGTTGGTGACATTAATTAATAAGCAGCTGACAGAACTCAATGTTTAGATTAGCGCCATCTACTGGATCTATATATACATTATTAGCGTGACGGTCACGAGTTCAGTGCTTTTTCCCAGTAGCAAAAGAGCACAAACGTGCCTAAAGAAGTTTTTACTTTAAAAAAATTAAAAACCATAAGGAAGTGTCATGTAAGTCAGAAAAAATCAAGCAACTCTAGTAAAATGTCCACATGAGAGCTGTATTTGTATGCACTCCATATTCCGTCAGAGTTACAGGGAAAAAAACTTTAGAAAAACTTTCTATGTTCACTTCTATGGGGGTAAATATTAATTGCACGTAGGCGTAGCCACAGGCGGCACCTAGTCAAGCTATTCGTGTGCCAATAAAGAGATGGAAAGACGATGATTGATTACACATAAGGATAGCAGAACCGTTTAGATATTTTAATGAAGACCTTATGTCGGAATTCATTACTTATAAGTCCAGATTGGACAATGGCATGCTTTAGTTATTTATAAAAGCAATTTTATAGAATTCTAATCAACACAACCGCGACGGTATGCCAGGACTATACAATTCAGTTTCCTAGAAAATTCTATTATACTCGTGATGGAATGGAGTGTATGCACGTATAACGTGGGAGAACCATGCTTTGGCACGTATGGGCCGGCTCGCTTCCACTCGATACCACGGCCTCACAGAAAACCGGCAGTGAAGCAATGATTGCATTGCTTTTCGCCGCGTGAGTGGGGTTACCGGAGGCCCTAACTCTACTCTCTCCCCTATTCCCGTCCTTCCCCTCTCCTCTCTTCCCACTCTTCCCTCCTCCTCCTCTTCTCCGACTCCCACCTTAAAGGGCGGCAACGCACTTGTGACTTTTGAGTTACAGGTGCCCATGGGCGGTGGTAGTCATTTACCATCAGGTGACCCATCTGCTCGTTTCCCCCGTATACCATAAAAAAAAAAACAGTGTGGCAATTGTTGTTTGCAAAAACTGATCTAAATGTATTGGTCCTGTTGATGTTTAAATTTTAATCCAACAATGGGTTTTTGCTATGTTTATATTTCACTGAATTAAATTAACCGGACTGATGTTTTTGACTCTTGGATCTGTTCTTTAAGCTACGCAAAATACCGTGTACCTAAGATACGTTCTATATTGAATTTGTTGATAAAGCTTTATGACCATGTACCACAATAAAAGGTTGCCTGTAAAAAAATCGCTCCGCCCATTGTCCATTTTGTGTATTTATTTTAAGCAATATGTCGTTTGTGTACAATACAGATTACTGTATTCTATAATATTCTATTCTATAGTGAAAATCGAGAAAATTTTCTGTTGCCTTAGAAATAAGATAACAGTCTTAAGACTAGTACCTGAGGTACGTAAATACGAGTAGGTTTAAACAAAACCCGTTTTCTATTTCGAAATAAATTATTTAGGATTTTAATAAAAAGAAATACTAAGTATTATATAAATGAGCATATTGCAAGCGTGAATAACTTATTCGTAATCCTTAAAGTTTGTATGTCATTACCTTTATTAATTTCACACACACCTTTAATTTAACAAAATTTCTTGACATCCACATATGTTGCACATATATGAAATAAGACCTGTTTACACTATGTTCTTGGGAAATAAAGATTGATTGTGATTATCATCATAATATTTATGTTGTTTATGTTAATAGGTACCACATTTAATCTTAAAATTAATAAGCCGTCTTAATAGATAACCTGGTATTTGTTTCGGCCAATTTTGATTTACATAACTGTGGTAAATCTGTGGTGATTTTACTCAATATTGCAGAGTCACCACCAATGGCAATACGTATCGCACAAAGTATATTAAATATCACTGCATATTATAAAACAAAGTTCACGATAAACTCAAAAATTACTGAACGGATTTTCATGCGGTTTCCACCAATAGATAGAGCAGTTCATGAGGAAGGTTTACGTGTATAATTTGTTAAGGTTTTGTGTAAATTGGACGAAATATGATGATGAATGTTGAAGATGTCTCTGCTACCCGTGCGAAGCCGCGGCGGGTGGCTAGTTAACTTATATTTTACATAATAAGACATTCTCTATCAGAAATCTTTAGGGTAGTGCACGGATAGAAGAGATCCAAAAAAGTTCCATCGCAGACGTTTCTTCCTTTCTTCTTCCCTATTTATTTCTGTTTTCTGGGTTAGGTAGTAAGAAAGAATAAAAACGCGCACTTGAAGTTGTCGTACGCTGTGGTTGACGTTACAACTAAACGATAATAAATAAGTATTTGTAGTATTTAATATTATAAAAATAATGTACAGTATATAGAACAATTATACATATTTTTTTGACCCGATAACGTCTTATAAATCGATGAACGCCGGCTGCACGCACGAAAAAGCATGACTCATTGTCACGTTCCGCCTGAGCAGAGCGTGCAGGTGAGAGCGCGGAACAAGCGATAGAGAGGCACGATTGGCCTAAGCGTTCGGCTTGTGTTGTGACGCATCTATCTCTCTTCCACTGTTTTCTTATGAAGTTATCACGTAAAACTATCGTCCACAAACCGACTTTACAGACAACCAATTTTTTATCAATAAGGGAGGAACAGATGAATTTCGTCTCCTGTAGACAGATCATATCTTAGCGCTTTGTGTGTATATATCCTCTTCCGGGAACAGGTCTCAAAGTGTGTTTTCTTTTAAATTACAGTGTGCCTATAATTTTTTAACAACACGTACAACAAGTACTTATAGTGGCTCAAAATTGTATAATAGACAAATAAATAATAGACAAAAACAAGTATTTGAAGTTATTACTCGAAAGATCGTAAATATTATCCCGACCCTTATCGTAAGAATTCATTACGTTTTTATGTGCTTTTGAGTATTTAATCCTAGGTAATCAAAGTAACAATGTTCTTGTTGATTAAAGTGAAACGACTTTACACATACTTGTTAAGTTCGTTGAGGTCAAGTGAAGGGGCAATTTTCATAGCAACTTTTACCAAGATTTGTTATGTCAGCGTTAATAGATTTATCTCTTAACCTGTTTTACTGCTGAGTATCTTTAGGTAAGACATGAAGATGGTGGATCTTTATAAATGTACCTACTTCTACGTAATATATCTGGAGACATTGTTCAGTTTTTATTGAGCTCCGAGACATGTTGTGGAAGGGAAACAATCGCTTATAGAAATCCCTACACTCCTTCTTTCTCCTGGCTATGACCTGTATTTATTTAGGGTCAGCCCTTTCCTAGTGGCCTCTCCAGTCACAGGAAGTACAGGACATTCGCTCCGGCTTCTGCGAGCTACTGTAGTCTCAGTCCCGCTTTCTCTCCTTACCCATTTTTCCTTATACAAATTTACCTGCTTCCTTCTTTCCCCGTCATAAAACGACTACATTCCTAAGGATGGTTAGTGGCCAGCCATAGAAGGAACCAGCCCCCTTTGTAATGTTACACATTGCGCCGACCCCAATGAGAATTGGGAAAAGAGCAGGAAGATGATTTGGGGGCAGCCCTCCTAGTACTCCTGCACCACACCGCATGGTTGTAGGTTGTCTCTTTTGTTGTGTTGCTATCATATCTTTCTTTATTGTTAATACAGGTTATTGGTGGTCATCCACGGCTTCTTTTATATTCATTACTCTTTTAGTCATATGGATGATGACCATATTCGTACATCGCCTCATCACATGTCCGTAATGGAGTCTTTCAAATCAACAAATCATAATGAAAATTAGTTTTCACGATGTCATAAAACTATATTCACGGAGGCAGCTCCGTGATTATAGTTTTATGTACGATCACGGGGTTCAAGGTTGGGTTAGAGTTCGAGTCGGTAACATTGTTATTAGGGTATTCTGTTAGGAAATTGCCAGTTGCATGGAGTCTATCCCATAGACGATAATAAATAACTACTAGGACTAAAAGCATTTTGTTTTGAAATGTTGGTGTGGAAAACCTCTCTGCCTACCCCTTAAATAATATGCTGGTTTAGCTGTATAAAATATGATTGTTATAAATGAGATCAATCAATAAACATGGCTTGTTTGAAAATAGAACCGAACGTTTCCGATCATTTAAAGTGAATGGAATTACATAAGTGTGATAATTATCACATTATTATTATAGATTTCTATTTCTACTACTTCTTTAGCGGCGTTGTGCACTTTTTGGGATGGGTAAAAAAATGTTAAACTAGCATCAGGACACGTGACCCTGATCGAAAATTCGTAAGACGGAGCCGAGTTTCTTATATTTAAAAAAATATAACTTTCGAAATTTAAACATTTATGAGCGGCCAGGAGCCCAAAACTTCCAGTGTACCCTATGTATACTTTTAGATATGTTATTAACTACTTTTTATTTTTAACCTAATTATATATATACAGATGTGTGTGTGTGTGTATGATATGCAAATACATTGTGAAGTTATGTTTTCACTTCTGACGTGCAATCCTACGACTGACTGTTTTTTTTTAAGTATCGGTAAAAACATTGATAAACCTTCTACTATAAAGCGCACCGTCCCTAAATACTAATATCTTTGTTCCAGTCCAATTGATCCTCAAGCAACTACATACTGTGTCGTTGCTTCTCACAGAAAGAATTACACTTCACTATGTGCTGCTCAACACGAGTTAAAAGTACGACGAATGGAAAATAAGTCCAACAGGTTAAGTCAAGACTTTGCCAAATTGAATGAAAGAATCAACGACACCTTTCCGCAGATTTCTTTGGAAGTTGACAACAAAATAAATGTTGATGAAGATACGTTTAACATTTACGAAGGGAAATTGAGCAATGTTTTCAGAAGAAAAAAGTTTGGTGAGTTTTTGTCAAGCATAGTTGTAAAACTGATACCAGAACAGTCTTATGGCGGTGTAATGCAAATTTTATACTGACGATGTAGGTTCGATATTTGGTCTGGGTGGTGTAAAATATGTTTGTATCTACAAAAAAGGTGAGGTGTCTTTGGAACACCCGGTTAGAACAAAGGGCTTTTCGCTATATATAAATATATTTAATGGATTGAATAAAACACTTTTTCACGTGCGGAGGTTCTTTCCAAAAATATCCAAGTAGGTATATTTATCCGTGACCTTGTACTCACAGTACAAGCTATGTTTGGTTCAGGTCTAGAAAGCTAGCTGCTCCCCGCAGTTTCATATTCCGATATGAAACTGCGGGTAGCAGCTAGCACTAAAAGTAGACTATATGTTAATCCAGGTCTTCAGCTATCTATCTACATACCAAAGCATTCGGTTGAGTAGTTTTTGCTTGAAAGAGTAACAAACATCCATACATCCTCACAAACTTTCACGTTTATAATTTTAGTAGGATTATGCAGTTCACTCAATAGGAATACACTATGGTGAACGGGTGTCATGTCACTCCAACACAAAGGGATCCTCCGACCAGGCGGGGTGATTACTCGTAGTATGTTATGCCTGGCGGGCCGCGGCCCAACGGTTGATGTTGGGAAGTTGTATATATACTAATCGGCGCGAGAACTCTCATAGCGCGATGCAGAATTAGTAGTTGCTTCTAAGTTCAGCTCGTTTTCGCTAGATGATGTTGGAGTATGTTTTTACTGTATGTGGAAGTCGCCACACACTACATTAAACTACATTGTAAGTAAAATAATGATAGAAATGGCACGTAGCAAGAACTTCTGATCGATGTCAATGACTGTAAAAAAGCGCTTTTATAATGATTGTCATCGATAGATAAGCCTTATATATGTTTCATCAGTATTGATGAGTCACACATTAAGCTGCGCGTGCAACCGTTACAAATATTTAGAGCCGTGTTGGCCTGAGATAAGATTACATTTTATTTATTTGTAGCTTTTTAATTAAATGTTTTTTTAAAGTAAGCTTTCTGTTAAACTATTAATTTTCTCGTAAATATTAATAAAATTTTAGATGCCTGTCCCTTTCCTTCTTATTTCAAAATACACATACAAATTTTTGAAATAAGAATTAAAGGGACAAAGCATACTAGTGCGGAATCACTACTCTTGACTAGAAGCCCTTATAAAAGTTAATACTACGGTGTCTCTATACTATCTTCTGACGATAATATTCACTGTCATAGAAAGAAAATATACTTACTGGGTTTTTCAACGAAAAGTTAGAATTTCAGTAAAACTTTTCATTGCAACTGTGTTATCGTGTTCGTGTAATTTAAGGTCATATTAAAGAAGCATTTATATTGTTTGTTTCCAGGTCGAAGTACCAAAGTGACAGACGAAGACCCTGTCATCGCATGTGTGGGTAGCAGGACTCATCATCTTATTGAAAACTTAGATCCAAGCATAGTAAGTCTCTTCAGATAAATACAATTAATTCCGTTAAACAGCTCCTTTTACTCGTGAACGTGTTTCAAAATCAAAATGACAAAAAAACCCATGAGGCTCCATTAAAGGATCTTTTCAATAGTGAAATGATAAAAACCACCCATCTTACCTTAAACCTATCAATTATCATAAAATATAAAATAGAAATGAACTGACGCAACCTCATAATTTTCAAACGGCTGAACAGTTTTAAAGGATCATAACTAATAACAGTTTCGATCAAATCATCTTTCAAACAAAATCAGTAAGACCCAAGTCTTACTAAGCAGTATTCTTAGCTGCTATACTACGGACAGACGCTTGTAGATAAACAAATACACACCTTAAACTAATAGCACCCTTGTGTATTGCGTCCAGGGTTAACAATGAAACTTACTTTCTTTTACTTATTTTCTTGTTTGTTTTTTGTTCTCAGACCTATTTTGTGAGCATATTTGGAGTAGCGAATGATCGTCGTTCTGGATCATTATTGGCTACAGAGAGCGTGCGTCCACGGACCTCTACCGCTAAGCGACTTCGAGAAAATGTACCTAGCAAAGTAGATATCAGAGGGAGAAACGTGTTTTACTTTAAGGTAATTAGTTTCTATAAAGTACCTTAAATTCAACTAGTTTTCTTAGTTTAAGCTGTGTTTTGTCTAAAATGCAAGAATTATAACATAAAGTTATAGGTATATGTTTTGACTACGAGTGCAGGGACCTAATAAATGGCTTGTACATTTTTGGTTTGGCTTGTACTAAACATTCTGCTTCGAATTTTATTCTCTTACTCATAAAAGACGAAGTGGCTGTCAAGAAAACTCCAATAGCTGCAACTAAATTTTGGTTTTATATTAACTCAAGCGTAGTTATATGTAATGTATACGTAATGATTCAATTGACGTACCTTTTATAAAAATGTGTGAACAAAATATTTCACGTAAGCTTTGAATGCATCAAACAGCACATAAAGGTCTGATACATGTCAAGCGATAATCTTAATGGATCAATCGCCCTATATTTATCTGATAGTCATTATTATAATGAATAAAATTTCCTCGAAGGTATTAAAACTAAACATTATGATATGTTAAACCTTATTTCTTTTCTTATTACAGGCAACTGTTGGATCCGGTGGTGGCTTATGGTTGACTGTTTCATCATGTGGTGGAGCTGTCGATGTTGAAGTTCTGGTTAGGGGGAAAAGACTTCATATGGTCAGAAATATAGGTAGGAAAAAATTAATTGCAGTACAGTTGAACACAAATTTAATAATTGATAGAAACTCTAAATTATGCACAATCAATTTCCATACAACATTATGGTAGCTTAAACCCATACATTCTATGAGAAAGTTACTAAAATATTGTAACGAGTATTGTATTGTTAATATGTGGCGCCCGCGGGTGAATTTAGGCATCCGTAACAATGTCATGACCTTGTTTTGTGATGCTGAGTATACTATCAACTACCAATCACAATCTGTTTCTATGTAAACATACATATACTCCCACCGGCATTCTTTTAGGGGTAGACAGAACCGTATTAAAACCCTCACATTTTGCCAATTATAATTTTGTACCCCTCACGTAATAGGCAAGCCTATTGAAGTCAACCGGACACATTGGGAATTAATGATTTGAAAATTGCAAAAATATCTTGAAAGGGAGAAGTTGGTCAAAAGGAAAGACAATGGTAGGAAATAAATATTGCTTAAACAGATGGATTGGGGAGTCTATGCAATAGCTGGAGGCGCTGGAGCACGTCAGGGTGTGACTCGCACTTGCCGAGAAATCGGAGCCCTCTAACGATTTTCCCTTATATAAATCCAATATAGACGTACGTGTCAACAAATCCAGAAACTCTCTATCTCAACAATAATTTACAAAACTTATTTTTTCTCTTCTTCCTCCTTTTAACTTTAAAAGCCAAATTATGTATCGTAGTTTATATTCTCTAGTCAATAATACTCAAATAAAAGTCAGTGCCAAAAAATATTATTAAAAAACCTGAAAAGAAATTTCACTCAGACAAAACCCCTGTATTAAAGGATTTACTCGTAATGTACCTACCTACTAAAATTATACCTACATTACCTGGATTTGTCACAACACTTCTCCATTTAAAGAACTACCTACACCATAAGTTAGACTTTGCTACCACAATGAAATAACAGGTAATTTGGTTTTTTCAGATCCTCATTCCAAGTTCTTTGTGTCAGCTCCAATAACAACTTCTTCCGTTCAAGAAACAAGTGATGAAGGATCTATTCAGTTCGATTCGAGTTCTGAAGAAACTAGGATCAGATACGTTATCAAAGTCATGCCGAGCAGACGGGACAGAGACAATGCTGTTGCTATTGAGGTGATAATTGTTTACCAATCGTAATATTAATGAATAAATGATATTTCGTTATTTGCTCCTTATAAGCTTTTTTAAGTTTAGTCGTTTATTTATTATAGTGTACCTAGACGCATAAGTATTATCTGTGCTTTCCTGTCTTTTGTGAAAACTGTATAATATTGTGATATCTAGGTGCCGCTAGCTGGCGATATAATAATTTTCATAAAATTACAACCAGATTATCATTCATCTCACACTGTGGCCACAACTATATACAAGAAAACATAGCGTCATCTAGCTAAAAATAAGCCAAACTAGATTGTAATAACTAATCCTGCATCGTGCAATTAAAGTTCTCGCGCTTTACAAACGGCCTATCCTGACAAGATGAATCTTTACTTTTTGTTCAAGAAATATCACATCGCATAGCCCACAGATACCATACTTGTTTGTCGTTACTACATATCTAATATTTCCAAACTTTACAGCTGACAGCTTCGACCACCAGGTGGGGAGTGTCCGCACCAGAACTGTCTGAAGATGGATCTACCGTAAGAGAGCTAAGGCCAAGGAGGTCATGCAAATCAGTCGACGTGGCCTTCTTACCAGCCACTCATAACGCCACAGATGTAATCAGGTTAGTCAGTCTTTTATCAATCCTTTGCGATTCCTTTGCGAGTGGAAAGAGTATTCTACTTCAATGAGACTTAAAACAAATGCAATATTGGTATGTATGCTTCTAAAAAAATTACACTGTTTATCTATTAATAGATTAAAACATTTTCATTTTAAACTAGCAGTGCCCCGCGGTTTCACCCGCGTAAGTCCCGATCCCGTGAGAATATCGGGATAAAAAGTAGCCTATGCGTTAATCAGGTCTCCAGCTATCTACATACCAAGTCGGTCAATCGGTTCAATGGTTTTTGCGTGAAAGAGTAACAAACATCCATCCATCCAAACTTTCACATTTATAATATTAGTGGGATACCTTTTATATGTAATTAGAAGCACCCAGACTCATGCAAGTAGACATACATTACCATACCATTTAAGGCAGAGTTATGATGATTTTACTGTATGTACAACACGGCAGCTTTGCATTTGCGTGATAACTCAGATCAGTCGTGTGTCAGATTTTATCCAAATCCTACAAGGTGTTTCGGCGTGAAGGAATACATAACAACAAACATATACCTACATAACACACACGCATACATTTACTGTATTTTTTTATTTAACTTAATTTTAATATATTTAATTTTATTAGGATGAGAAAATTGAAGAAACACTACTAAATCCTTAAAAACTATATGTACTTAGATGATCTTTTCTTTTTTACAGATACTGTATCATAACACGGGAAATTGTAAACGGAGGTAGTTATCTCTGTTGGTTAGCAAAAAAATCACCGTTAAAAGGACAATGCATAGATAATGTGCCTAAATCGTAAGTTTACAGTATTTTACTTTTTACTTTTCAATCATCAACATTATCTTCATTTCAATCATGAGACGTGCACTATAGACGAGAGTTCAACAATGAGAAGTCAAGCGTCACTTTTATAAAACGAATCTTGGTACTTTGCCAGGTACTTTAAGTACCAAGGTTCGTCTTCGGTCCATCCAGTCAATCAAATGACTTGACAAATGTTACTGTAATAAACTATTATCACACTTAAATGGCAATTTATATAATTGTTTACAAATCTTTGTACCATTCTTATAAGGTCTTTGTAGTATATTATAGATAAAGTATAAGTACCCTTTTTATGATAGGCCTATAGTAGGTTACCTATGCCTATAAGTACTCGCTACACCACTGTCAGTGTCATTCACGCGCTGTCAACCCAATGTATACATAGAACTCTGAATTAACCTTCAAATACTACCAACTATTTTTTCAACTGTCGAATTATTCTACTTTTTTTTCAGAGCGCGAGTAATTATGCATAAAATCGTTGGATTAAAACCTGCAAGAAAGTATGCTGTTCAAGTTGTAGCTGTTAATAAAGGAAATTCGGTTCCGTACAATATATTATATGTTGATACTAACGCCAGTTGTAAAGAGGATAAGTAAAAAAAAAAGAAAAATTATTGGAACCACGATGTTTGGTTTGACTTGAGATAATGCCTCACAGAAAAAAGATTATTTTCTACTTAATAAAAAGAAGAATTCTGTCACGCTTTAACTCTTATCCAGCCCTAAATAACGCATTCAGGATATGTATTTGGATAATATGGAGTAACTTCCAAGCTGAATATTTGTGGCGGCTTTACGCGGCGCATTACAACCTTAGAGTCCGCTATGTGCAACGCGTGGCATCTTTATAATTGAGCCATAACGCGTTTAGCTATTTACTTAATAGTATTTTTTTGCTTCCAAGACCGGACCACAGTCGTGTTTAACCGACTACAAAAAATTAGGAGGTCATTAGGTCTGTCAGTTTGTTTTTGTCGGAACATTTCGCGATTTTGTGCAATAAAATTGTAAACTCATTTTAAATATTATTTTTAATGGATAGGTTATACCTATCCCCACGGTGGTTCCGTAAATAATAGGAAACTTTAAAGTGCCATAATTTAGATGCATTGAAGTTGGCACTTTTTTATGAATTAATAATATGTGAATTAATAAGATGTGAAACTTTCAAAGGTGTGAGCTTGATACCTAATTAATACTGCGTTCCAATAAACAGGAAACGATTCGTGTTGCTTACGGACTGTAAAATTACGTTGAATTTTGAACCAACATTTTACCGTCCGCGTCGCGAACGTGGCATCAGTCAAGTTGCCATGTTGTCAGACTTTAATAATTATATTCTTGTTATAAGAAGGGAAGGCGTTGGAATCCAGAATATAGGAAGGCCACGCTTGGCCCTTTTCTGGATGTGAAGTATTACGTAGATTTAAATTTGAAAAAAAAATTGGTCACGATTGTGGGCTCAACCATAGAGTTGACACGACAAACTATTCATAGTTCATAGTGTCAGTCAAAGAAGTCAATTTAAAAAAGTTCTGTTGAGCTCTTAAATAATATCTGTCTAATTTGTTTTTTTTTTTATTTAAGACATCGGTTGACAGTTATATTAAATTAAGTAGTTTTAGAGCGTTTTCCTCTCTATAAATATTTCTTACCTAGTACATAGGTTAAATAGGTACACATTTAAAATAAATGGGAGTGTACAACATAATATTGTATAATTGTACATTAGACTTTTAGAAGAAAGAGACAAGTAATATGTAAATATTGCCAGCACACATGATGTAATTGTGTTCCATTATTCGTTATGAAAATAATAATTTATATTATTTTAGTTAGATTTATTTGTGGCATTTATATTTTTATAATTGTATTTCAAGAACGTGAATAATAAAAGTTGAAAAATATTTAATTAAAAAATTGGTAACATTTATTCTCAAAGTTTATTTACGAAAAAAACGACATTAGACTGCAAAATTAAGAAAGCTAACATTTTCAGGATAACAATTTTGAAAAGACTCATAAATTATGTTACCTACTTTACAAAGACAATACAATACAATACAATACTCTTTATTGTACACCATGAGGAACATTTCAAGATATTTACAAAGACAAAAAAAATAATGGTACAAACGGCGGTCTTATCGCTAGTTGCGATTTCTTACAGACAACCTTTAGAAAGACACTTTAGTGTAAGGATAACTATCTATGAAATCTACAAAATAAAACCTACATAAAGTGTATAAACCATAACGAACAAGCGGTAACAACAATAGGTACCTAATATCAGAAGTGAAATGCCTGATAGGAAGAAGTTTTGATATATAAAAAGAAATATCTAATTTAAATCCAATATTAATCATAGGTAAATTAAGGACCCAATTGTCAAAATAAAATAACAAAATTTAAAAAAATCGTGATTAAAACTCGAATATGCATGAAAAATAATAAGTCGCCTGATTAAAGCTAATAGCAATATTCCTATTTACTACTTTTTAAATTTACATTAAGGCGCTTTGCTAGTTATGATACAGTTCATATTTTTTCTGGGTTATGTCACAAATAGTTTATTCACCTAACATTAACTTTACAGATAGTTATTTCTCCATCTTCGTTTATAAAATAAAGTTCCTTGGACTGAAGACTTTTTATCTCATAAAACACGATGAAGAAGTAAATGTAATTTGGGTTTCTAAAATAGGTCAGATAGTTATCTATAACCAGTATAGACCAGTGAGAGATATAAAATGACGTTGCATTGTCCTTCTATTGTTAAATGGGGGTACCTACACCTCTATATAAGAAAAAATTGAATTAAGGGTCAGTTTAATCTTCAAAAAAAAGTACCGAAAACGATCTAATTTATTTTCAAAAGTCACTTATTGAAAAAATGTTTAGTCTGAGTTTTCCGCGCAAAACACTAGTCCGAATACAGATCATTCGATATTTTACTCAATATAAAATAACTAACTAAAAACCTGTTTTAGTTGTTTTACTATTCTATCTATTGTTGCTACCTCTTACTTTCGACTGTAATTTATTTATTTTACAGTGAATATATATGGCCACAATATACTTAATGTCTAGAAATAATTAAGTTCCTATTATATTGTATGTAAATAGAGTGGTATTGTTTATAAATTAAATAAATATAAATTTAAAAAAATTATTATTTCGTTTCATTTTCTTTGAACACTCGTTAAAATCATATCTCAAACATAAGTAATCTAGTTAAAAAGTAAAAAAAATAAATAACATTTTATGAGAGAATCAAGTCAGTCAAGAGTAGAATCATGAAAGTCGAAAGCATGACCTAACATAATATATGTCCATCATAAATATACCACAAGATCAGTATCCTCTGGTAAGTACGAAGTACCTACCTAAGGTAAATAATTACTTTGGAGATCGATTGCTATTACCTTATTATTTACTCAATAGTCTGCCACAGGACATTTAGACATGAGCTTAAAATATCTATGTTTAAGAACAAATTAAAACACTTGTTAAATTTATGTTGAGTACCGACATAAAAAATATAATTCTTAAAAAATTGTAGTTGCATGAACACATAATAATTATGTGTGTGTATTATTAACTACTGGCAGCAACCTGCGGTTTCACCCGCGTAAGTCCCGATTCCGTAAGAATATTGGGATCCGGATAAAAGTAGCCTATATGTTGAAAGAGTTACAACATCCATACATTCATACATCCATACATCCTCACAAAACTTTCACGATTATAATATTAGTAGGATTATCGTTGCGCTCCATGATATAGCTGTGTTTGCGCGGGGTTTTGCATGGTCGAGGGAGGGGCTTTGCATGCCTCTGACGCATGACGTGCACCACTGCGAGATTCAGCCTGACAATACAGCCAGTGCAACATATTCGAAAAGTCAGGAGATTCGGAAGAGTGAGGAGCCTGTGTCGTGGTCGCAATGATTACCGTATGAATAGGTGCTTAACTACAGCTTATGTACTTTTATATCATATACATTTACTTGTGTGTTTATGCAACGACTATTTATATTTATATTATAAATATAAATTCAAACAAGTTAATATTATATACTTTTAATTAAATAATATAAAAGCAAATAAAGTGTAACTTGAACCCACTCACAGGCAAACCCTTTTACGGTTTTGTGGGAACATGCAATAGAGACTCGTGAATTACCTGTATTAATAATGATAGTAAAAATAAAATAAGTTCAGTTAGATAACAGTTCAGATTTGTCTTTGAACGTAGTAGTGTTAAAAATAGATATAACCCTGATTACACCTGGATTATTTTTTACTGTCGGAAAGTTATAAAAAAATATTATTCTGCCTCTGCAGTCCTTTTTTACGTTATGACGTACCTGGATTAACAACTATACCAACTCATACACATTCCGCCTTCGTTTAGAAGCTTCTTATGTTTCTCGGCATCTTTGTCACTGTGGAGAAGCTGCTGTCGACAGTCTCAGACATCATGGCCTTTCTTGTAGTACAGCTGGATGTGCTGGCACTGCTGCTGCATCCGCAGAAAGCCTCAAACGGCGTAAATACAATAATTGAGTAGGTAATTAAGTTTTTGAGCCTTTTGGGGTCAAGACGGGCCTTTTTCTTGCATAGAGAATAAATTAGAATTGCCATGCCCTCGATGCCAGACAACGATGCGGAATAATTTTATGAAGCAAGCATGTCAATAGTTAATTTTTTCAAAATAAATTCAAATATGCTTATTTATTTTAAATCATTCATAAATATGTAACAACTCGGTTTGTTGTCATAGTTAAGATGCTGGTTTTTCAAATGTTTTTTCAAATGAAATCAACATTTTTTTATATCAACAGGAATACAAGAGTTCCGCCGCAAGATATAAGATCATTTATCATACAACGTTAATGTTTGATTACATGACACATTCATAGCACGCAAGTTGCAGTATTATAAGTTATTTGTGTCTATAGGTACATACTCTGAGATAGAACGGACATCTGCTGTCAGCTGTCAGCTTCATCTGTCAGATTAGTGTCTGTCAGGATCAGATGGGTCCATGTTTTGTTGAGGTTGTGAACAATTAATTTTTTCAATTCGATTTATTTAATATAAGATTATTGAATCTTTGCAGCAACATGTCAATAAAGGAAAAAGAGTTCTTTGGGCCGCTGACACTACATCAGAAGAAAGAAAATCCATCTATTTTCAAAAGTGACGAATTGGTGGAATGTTCTTGTCTTTTGTGTGATGAAATCTTCACTCTGCCTGAGCAGGAGAAGCAATTGCTAACACATTTGTTCATGATACATCGCCTGGTAATAGCAGACGTCAATCAGATAGCAGATTTGAAGGAGTATTTGCGATATTGGGGCTTTCGATTTAAAGGTTAGTTTTTTTACCTCAGGATAATGCACTGTTCTAACCACACGCTTGAGGGCCCTTAGATTGATTGAAATATGCAAGTTAAAACCTAAAATCTTAATAAATAAAATTATAATGTCCATTCCATCAGTTTACACAAATGAGTGAATTATGTGTCTCAGTAAAAGGCTGTAGGAAGTATGGATTAAGTTTGGTTTACCATTTACATTAGTTCCATCATTTTATATATTCATAAAATGATATAAATTTAAATATTATTTTGTTTGAATAGATTAGCTTGTCAGTTGGGATCTTTAAGAAATGCTGTCATTGTTACAATAAAATTAGACATTGTTATATTGTGGACAGTGCCTAGTTTATAAAGTTATTTCTTTCCCAGTGAAACATCACTGATATAACTTAATAATAACTTCACACATCTCACACACGGCCATCTGATTCCAAACTAGGCAGACCCTGTACTATGGTAACCATCATCAGCTCAGCTACATGAAGTGATGATTTCTAAACGCAAATACCTGATAAAGTAATGAAAAGTAAACAGAAACACTATTCGTTCCTACAATTTTCGAGGGTTTCTCATTCTGATAAACATACTTATATGTTTATAAATACATACATATTATAGATAAATTACACCCATACACAGAACAAATGATCATGCTCTTCACACAATTATTTGTCCTGGGTGAGAATCAACCTCTAGCTCAGCAGTCAGGGTCACTAACAACTGCACCAACAGGCCGGTATATGGTCACAGATTCAGCTGATTCCATACCAAGCCCATGGTACTTTAATATGTGCTTACAATTAGTATAAAAAAAATCCTTTTTCAACTTTTGTGATTTCTACACATATTATAAAGAAAATGAGATGCTATTTCATTTAGTAATTAATAATCATACTTACTTCAAATATTAAATGTGGGTTAAATCCCATGTCTTTACTTTAAGCCACTGTTTTTAACCGACGAAAAAAAAAGGAGGTTCTCAATTCGAACATATAAATTTTTTTGTTATGTATGTTCAGCCCTCACTCCGTTATTTATGAACCGATTTTGATTATTCTTTTATTGTTGGATAGGGTATATCTCAAGCGTGGTCCCATATCAAGAAAGTCAGGATCTGATGATGGGATCCTGATAAAATTGAGAGAAACCCTCGAAAATTGTAGGAATGAATAGTGTGTCTGTTTACTTTTCATTACTTTATCAAGTATTTGCGTTTAGAAATCATCACTTCATGTAGCTGAGCTGATGATGAAAAACAATCATAAAATGATTAATTACCTACATAGAGGCTACGTAGGTACATATAAAATCTTGATAATTAATCAGTTTGTTGTTTGGTGCCGACTCAAAATAAGTTTATATAAAATTTGATAGTTTATGTAAATAAGCTCAATACTTAAGACTTAAAGTTTATTCATTTTTTGCTTTTTAGTTCTTTTTGTTGGTTTAATGTTTTGTTAAAAAGATTTTTATATTCAGTGCATTGTACCCAGAGATTAGACAGTTAGATTAGTCATTGTATTTTATGTTCTTTGAGTTTACATCATTGGTATTCCAATTTGCAATCATAAGAGCTATCCCAATAACAACACACAATAGTCTTGTTAATCAAAGCATTATACAGCAGCAACAGAGCATTTTAGTGTCAAACAGCAGTAATTTATAGAAATATTTTTTTGAAATTTGTTATATTTCTGAACTTGTATGTGTCATGCATCCCTGATTTATAATTAGGTGTGAAGATAATGGTCTCAGTCTAATACTACACACTACACTACAAATAAGAGTCATATTTGAGTTGCTTAATATAGCAGTGACTCTGATATTGATATTAGCATAGCCACTGTATTATTTCCACAAGCCAACCAAGGTATCTGATAGTTCCACATACTTTCAATGTTTTGATAGTTCAGTTTTGTAAAAATAACTAAGTAGTGGTGTTAACTAGTGAGCATAGTGATTAAAAAAGACCCTCAAAATTTCTAAACTTTTGCATTTCATTATATAAAATTATGTAAATGGTAATTAACCCAATGATAATGTAAAATAGGTATACACACTTTTGAATTGCGTGACGTTTTGACCAGGTTGCACAACACAAGTACTTCACTCAATACAAGACAACCAACAAGTCTGTCGTCAACAGCATAATTATAGACTTAAAGATTTATTTATAACCGTAGATTATAAAGGAACTGAAATGATAAAGCTGATACTATTTCTATTAATATTTGAAATTTTCTTAAATTACAGACCAAAGTTTACCATACTTCTGCACCACAATGTTACTTGACAACAAACCAGATGGCACCAAGTCCAAGAATGAAGAGTATTACCTATTAAGTGATGTCCTTCCTGAAGACAAAGAGTTACGTACAAATCTACAGCAAACCAGATTAGAGAAACTATTACAAAGACATCAGTTTGAGAGGGAAGACAAAAGCTATATAAGAGAATGCCTATTTTGTCGTAATATTTCAACAACAACTAGAGCGAATTACCTAAACCATTTATACGAAAAACATAATTTCCACATTGCCAAACCAGACAACTTAATATTCATTGATGAATTGGTTGATACAATTGCAGCTAAACTAGAACATTTAAAGTGCATTTTTTGTGAAGGCAACTTTAAAGACCGCACTATACTTAAAGAACATATGCGGAAGAAAGGACATAAAAGAATTAACCCTGATAACAAAGAATATGATAAGTATTTTTTAGTCAACTATATTGGTGACAACCAGACTAAGGATAGTTATAAACCACAAAAAAAATATAATAATGTAAGGAAATCTGTGGATTTTGACAAGGATTCTAATGTTGACAGTGATCCAGAGTGGTCTGAATGGACTGAAGAAAATGGTCCATTAATCACTTGTCTTTTGTGTGACCATACTGAAACGGAATATGATAAGATTTTAGAGCACATGAAAGTGCAACATGAGTTTTCATTTTTAAAAGCCACAGATGGTATGGATTTTTATCACAAAGTCAAAATTGTGAACTACATTCGTCGGCAGATACATCTCAAACAATGTTTAACATGTGAAACCAAATTTGATGATTCAAAAAATTTGGAAAAACATATCAAAGAAATGAAACATTGGGTTTTATCTAAGGAAAAGTGGGATCAGCCTGAATATTATTTTCCAACGTATGAAGATGATTTGTTCCTTTGTTTTATACAGGATGATGATGAAAGCTGGTGGTCAAGTGATGAGCAAGAAGTTGAAAATAGAAACAGCATGTCTGATAATATATCAAAAGAGATGGCTATGGCTGTTTTGAATGATTAAAAATTTGGGTTAAGTATTTGGAGTGATTCATATCAGCAAAAACTCAATGTCTCATTAGAGCTTTTGCCAGGAGCTATTTTCAAGAGAGTCAGTTCCTTATCAGCATGTTTGCTTTACAAACCGCTGGCACAATACGCGCATTTTAAGTGGTCTGAGTTCAGGTTGGGTTCTCAGGATGGTTGCACATGTTGCTGAAGAATAATTAGTGCTTGCCATACGGCCTGCAATCACTAGAGTAAACGCCTGCCCTTACCCTGTCATTGTTGCGACGCAAAAACCTGTACAAATGAGGTTACCCCATGTAATAACCTCATTTTTATAAATAGTTTTTATGCAATAATTTGTTGTTAGATATCAGTAATATTGTAAATAATTTTATTTTATAAACACTGCGAAGCAGAAACGTCTCTAGATACTAACCAGTTAATGTAGCCTTAGGGTACGCCACGAACGTGGCGGTAAAGCCCGTAAGGCTCTCCTACTGGATGATACAGGTACTACCAGACACTGCTGTTTCGGGAAGTACCACAAGTACTTCCTGAAACATTCCGAATTCCCGAAGGTCGGATACGCCGGGAGCCAACATCTGTGTGCCACCACTGTGGAGGCTGCCGGTGTGCGACGCCTCTCATTGGAGACCATAATTATGCCTAGGAGGTGGCGGAAAGAGAACGGGAGAGAACTAGAACTCTCCCGTCCCGCAGGACTGTGATGGAACACCGTGTGGTTTTAGTCGGTTCGAGTCCGACATACCACCCTACCGTTTAGCCCTGGTGGGGTGACGATCCGTTGGGGTTCCCACACGTTAAAAGAGAAAAAAGGAACGTTACGCACGCTCCATAGTACAAACTAATTGGTTTAAACCTCCTAGATATCCTTAATTGTGTCCACGAAGTAAAACATCTAGAAATTATTCTTAAAGTATGCCTTTTATCAAAAATAATTGTTTGATTTTATTTGCAATAAGTTTATATTATAAGTATTTATATCAGTAATATTAAAATAATGCCTTTGTATACAAGTATATGACAAGAAATTAGCAAAAAGAATGGCCTATTAGGACTTCTAATATATTTTTTGGGTACCTGAGTAAAATAGGTTTTCACTGACAATATAATTGTTAGTATTTGTTAGACAGTTAAATATATATATTATATGTAAATCTCTGTCAATTCTTTGTTGTACACCAGAATTAATAATAACATAAAAAACTAGTATTTTTTATTTGTAAAAAATTTTGTGGAGGCAAAAGACATCCAAATGATTGGGATAAGCGCAAGAAAATGATTCTATGAAATATTAAGCAATGATATCTAAATGTAAACTAAGCATAGCATGTATTATAGGTTCTAGAACATAAAAACACACTTAAATATATTTTTTTTGTAAATTCGTAATTAAAAGGTCGGGGAAAATGTTTTTATATAAAAATTCAAGACATTTTTTTTCAAAGTTTCATTACAATTATGATGTAAGTGTGCCAATTTGTTGCCATCTTGTAGGTAGTGACATAATCACGTTGCTGAAGAAATCTTGGGATTTTTATAAAAAAACTGTCACAAGTAGTTTTGACAGTCCTCTTTTGATGTTAACCTAACACTACCCAAAGAGTTATGAAGATACGGGAACAGGTTAATATCTGAGGATGCAATGTCAGGACTACATCGTGGATGAATTAACACTTCCCAGTAGTTTTTTCTTAATTTCTTGTTTGAGTCTCATTGGTTGTCGGCAATAGAGATCCGAATCGATGGTTTTGCCCGGCGGTGAAAACAATGAACGATGCCCTTCCAATCCCACCATACACACAGCATCACCTTATTGCGTGTTACCCCGGGTTTCGCTACAGTCTGTGGAGCTTGACTACCCTTTGACCATGACCTTTTTCGCACGTTCTTGTCTAGGTGATCCACTTTTCATCACCAGTGATCAAAGATTGATCACTGGTGATGGAAAGTTGATTCAAAAATGGTACGATTTCATTACGTTTTAATACAGTACACGATTTATTAGGTTTCTTTCAGTGAGCTCGTGTGGCACCCATTCTAGCTTTTTTGTATAGCCAGACTTTTTCAAATGGGTCAAAAGTGTTTTGTGGTCAATCCCTTAGTCAGCTCCTTAGCTATGTCTTAATCAAATCAAATCAATCTTTATGTGTTCGGAATGTCGGTAAGAAAAAATAAGATGGTATGAAACAATTTTAAGATCCTAGTACATTCTGCCATAAGGCATACAAATTTTTAAATTCATAGTGTATTTATTAGTAGTTATTAATAATGATTAGTCGTCAAATAAATAAAATTAAGATAATAATAAAAAAAAAACAGAATTTAAATAACATCGTTTAAATATGTTAACTACTAATATTCCGATTTTGCTCCACTTTTTCAAAATGGCATCGACTTTATTCGTATGAGGGCGACCAGAGCGAGCTGCATCTTTGACATCGAAATTCCCGGACTGAAAATGCTTGAACTAACTTTGTGCTACTCTTGCATTACACTGTGCTACACTGCATTAGGTCCATAAATTCTTCGTCAGAATTTTTGTTTCGATGCTTGGGTCGCATTTTTTCTCTTTTTTGTAATAAAAACTTAAGAATGTATCGAATTTCAGACTGAAAAACAATTCAAAAAAATGGCGGGAAAGTGTTAATTGCTTTTTATTTTTCCTTTTTCTTAATGTCATATAATTGTTAATATTAAAACGAGCCATATACAAACAATACAACGAAAGAGATTTTCTTCAATTTTATACCTACAAAATAAGAAAAGACTTTTTCCCTGACCGTTTTTTTTTATATTAGAACATCCCACGACACAACCACATTGCTCGAATTATAAAACTAACTGCCAGTGTTGCATGGTACAGTTTATAAGCAGTTCTCTCTGGGGAGAGAACTGCTTAAAAACTGTACCATGCAACATGGATGTTCTAACTATACCTCAGTACAGTTAGCTTGGTACCAGAGCTTCCTGTCTCAATTGCCTGTTAGACTTACCCTCCTTCAGTAAAAATATTTTTAGTATTGGTCAACCAACAGCATTGACTCGCGCCAAAAAATGTTGTCTGATTAGTAGGTATAGACTTAAGTCTGCCCGCGTGGGCTAGCAATAGGTAACAATAATATGTATTTTAATTTAATTTAATACTGCCATAGTATTAAGCTAAAGTAGTATCGTTAAATATAACTATTTAATATGCTAAGGACCTATTTACACATCGACGGTTCCTACGCTACGTACAAAAGCTACATAACAAGTTGTGATTTACAAGAGAGCCTTTTAAAGTTACGAACTGATATGTGGTTAAAAAAAATATTTTGAATTTTTTATTGCTGATATGTAATACTCAAAGGAGGTAGTTTATAATAGTGTTCGGTTTTTTTATAATATTCTCTTAAAAATTGGCAGACGTTTAAAAAAAAAATCCGTTTAGAAATCGAATCATTTTATTTGCGAGAAAAGTGAGATATGATGGTACAAGTATGTCCCTCACAATTCACCAAATTTGGCATGCATATTTGGTGAATTGTTCGATTTAATATCTTTAAGTTTACACATTCCACCTGCTTATATGAGAACCGGAGGCGATAAAACCTGGAGATTCTAACGGTCATAACTTTTAAACGGATAGTTTTTTATTCAACAATTCTTTTTGTAACTGCATGCCAGAGTTGCAAGTGTCGCGTTTTAAATACAGCCTGTATGAGTAGGGACTGTCGACATATTGTATAATGTTGCCTACTTACTACCACTTATGTAGACAAAAAGTAATTCAATATAAACTACAAAGTTGTCATCACTTAAACAATCTTAGTAATAACTTACACTTAGTACATAATAATAACTATATTCTCTTTAGCACATATCTAAAAACTTATTTAAAGAAGGCATTTTTATATATTATATTTTATTGGTGCTTTTTAGTATTAACGCATTGGAATGGTGAATTGAAAATTAGAATTATATTGTGTCAACGGTTATTATTATAAGACCTTTCGTTTGTAAAGACATTTCAAGTACGCCGCAAGGTCTTGTGTTGCGTAGATAACTGAAACCACTCAATGCATATTTCAAATTAATGTTGCTATTTATTTAATAGAAACACGCTTACATAGAAATCAATACATAGATGAGTAACTTATAATCTATATTACATTACACTCCGAAACAAGAAAGATTTACCACGAGTAGATGAGGAGTTACTATGTTCGCCTCCCAGGTCCATCATGAGCTCCTGGATACCTTTGAAAGAAGTTTTCACCTGTAATTTATTTTCTATTAAAAGCATGTTTTGAAATTGTAACACGTTCGTCGGGGTCGTCCATTAATCACGTGAGTTTTTTTAGCAACTTTTTAATAGCCAAAATCACGTGTCACTTTTTTTTAGTTCAAATTATATTTTAAATTTTCAAAGTATTATCTTTAAATACAGATAAAATCGCGCGTTAAAAAAATAAATACACGTGATATCTCACTACACCCCCTCTCCCCTTATGATATTTCGTGATTTTTTCCGAACCCCTCCCCCCACTTTCGTGCCTCACGTGATTAATGGACAGTCCCTTATTAAGAAATAAAATACTGTGTCACAAAATTAAAGAATATTTATTATATCTGTCGTTTTACATTTATTTATAAATAGCTAGCCCTCTTATAATAGTGGTTAAGGAAGAATAGGTAGCGAAAACTAAAGACAAATCGGGCATGCCTGCCTTTCCCTACCCAAAGTATGGGTATGTATGGTAATGGGACTCACATGACACTTTAGCTCTGGTAATTATATTGAGCCTAAATTATAAGCAGGCGGCCAGCAAACTTCTGATTCTAAAAGAAACGATGGACCATGCTACCATATTCCAGGTTGACGGAGTCTTGTTCCTAGATCCCTCCTACTTAAGGCGCAGTACGGCACACCGTGTGGTTTTAGTCGGTTCGATTCCGACACACCGCCCCACCGAAATCCCCGGTGGGGTGACGGCCTGAGGGGGTTTCCACACGCACAAAAAATAAAAATAAAAAAAGGTTGACGGAGTCTGCAAGTAACTCGGGTAATTTCGAACGATAGTAAGGCAGATAACCTCCTTAAGCTAACTTGAAAGACATGGCCAGACAGATATGACGTAATTCCTCTTCGCAATATACATCATCCTGGATTATAGTTTTGATCATGTGATCTACACACTTGATCTTCTGCTATCTGCCTAAAATATCATTCTAAAAATTTTCATTTGACCAAGTAGGTACCTAGGTACTTGGTTTGTCAAATTTGTGATTTTAGAATATAGGACAGAACATTTATAGGCAAGTACTAATTTCATACAAATACTGTACCATTTGATTAATAAACAATTAAAAAAAATACACGCTTATAAAATAGGTATAATTCAAATAAATAGGTATGAGTAAAATATGAATATAATTATAATACGTATATTTAATAATATAGATATTTAAATCTAATTGGGGCCTGCGAGAATACCAGCGTTGCAGAGCGATCTGCGACGCTAGCTGACGCAGGTACTTCTTTTCTTTCAAATATTTTGCAACAAAAAACTCTTTAACTAGCGTACCAGAGTGATTATTAATTTGGAGGTTTCTTATAGGTTAGTTTTTCCGGATGTCTTAATAAAATCTGTTCCCGGAACCCTCCTATTTAAGGCGCAGTACGGCACACTGCGGTTTTAGTCGGTTCGATTCCGACACACCGCCCCACCGAAAACGGTGACGGCCCGAGGGGATTTCCACACGCACAAAAAAAAAAGATTACTCCAAATCAGTAATCACTCGAGCGGTTTTCATGTTTGTTTTTGATATTGTAAGTCGAAAAATATCTTTTTTTTTATCGTGTGGACCCCCACGGGTCATCGGACTCGAACAAACTAAAACCACACGGTGTTCCGTCACAAGAGAGTCTATTGCAGGGGACCCGGGATACCCTAGGAAGGAAGTTTCCGAGAACCCCTGCAGACTTTGGCCTCCTGATCAGCAGGCGACCACACCGTGCGATATAAGGGGCCATACCCCCCTCTCCAGATGAGAGAGGCGCGTGCGGAATCGCCGCGCCACCGTCTCAGGTCTGCTTCTGCTGGGGTAACGGTCAGCCCAACCAGGTACCCCCAAAGTCGAAAAATATCTAATTTAGTCCACCATTTAATCATTTACGGATTATTTGGCAAGTTGCACACATGGCCCATAATCCGCGTATTTATATTTGGTTGTACTTACAACCAAATATAAATACGCGGATTATGGGCGGGGCAATACACTTGCACTTTGTACTTACAAAGTGCAAGTGTATTGCCCCGCCATTCGGTAAATGTCGAAAGACAACGCTGTTAATAACGTTAAACGCTACAATTATTCGGCTGGACCTAATTTGAATCAATGGAAAACAGCGATTTATTATATTTTTCCAATATAAAAAGCATTGTCCAATATTTTATGAAGGGGCTCTTTATATCCACGGGGCCTTGGGCTGCAGCCCAAAAAGACCATTAGTAGATTTTCCGTGTTTTTGAATTAAGAAGTAGGTACGTTATTAAAAATAATTTAAATTAGATTCCGATTCAGATTTAGATATTTTTTGTTCAGTTTCATCCTTATGGAAAGAAGTGTGTAAACTGTTTTTATTTTCAATCATTTTGCTATTGTCAGAATGTGATCTTTGTTTTTTATTGTACTCTCAGCTTTTGTTCACTAACTACACAGTACAGAGAGTCAACTACCTACATACGTACTTATATGAATTTCTGAAATAAATTTATTGAAATTGAAACGAAACGAACGAACGAACGAAAATGTTAGACAAACTAATGTTTGTCTAACATTTAATTACAGCTTGTCTTCGACGCAAAGTATCGATCACACTGTCACTGAATTAAGCCTTTAAGACTGATTAATTATTTTTATTTAAAACAGTTTAAGTCATTTCAATTAGAAATTTAGTAATATACCTACATATTCTAAATAAATAGCAAGATATAGTAAGTTTTGATGGTCATTTAAACAATAAACACCTACAAGCCATTTTTTCAATACATTTCATTTATTCTACTTATTCTTCAACACTTCAAATCTTGTCCTATGTCGTCACGTCAGTTTTGTCTTACCTACAAGAAATATGCGTTTCATAAAGCGTTATAAAATGAATATCTCTTTGCGTGTAAATAATTCTTTTCGACCAATAACTCTATAATTAAATACTCCTAAATATCTTAAAGTTTATATAAACTAAACATTTATTTTAAAAATTCACTTCAATTTACTAGCAGCTACGGACCACTTAACAAACTTATCTTGGTGGGGTTGTTCGGCACTCAATAAACAAGCTGCTGTATTTTTACCTTGTGACGGTGAAGCTGACGAAAACCTCCAAAAGAGGAAACCCACCGAGCCATTTAAAAAAAAGTTATGTAATGGATCTGCAGATCGCAAATAAATAAACATTTACTCTCACCTAGTGTTACCATCATTATTGCCGTTCAAACAATTCCTTTTTTTTTTTGTTTCTTAATACGAAGAAAAAGAGTAGAGGACGACCAATGAAAAGATGAATGGACTGCGTAAAAGAGAAAATGGCTGGAAAAGAAGTAATCAGTGAAATGACGAATGAAAGAAGAGAATTGAAAAAGAAAAAAAAATGGAAAATGCCATTAAAACGTCTCTAAATAAATGTTAGGTAGTGTTTCTACAGAAAGTATAATACAATTATAGGTACATGAAAAAAAAAAACAAAATTTACATACTTACCTGCCTGATTATAGTTTTCCTATGGATAAAAATATATGCAGAGGATGTCTCAACGCCAAGGAAACGGCCGCCCACGTTATCCTGGAGTGCGAGGGAGTGGCCATACAATGGGCAAGTCTCCTCGCGGGTGCGAGATCGCTCTTAGAAGCCTGCAAACGCCCCTGCTTCTGGAAGGAGCTAGGCTGGGTCAACTAGTCAGCCTATCTGAAGGCATAAAGGACCGTCTGTGAGTCTAAATGAGCCCTATACCAATACCAATACCAAATATTTTTACTACCTACTGTCTTTCGAATGCCTGAAGTCTATTCGTAGGTATTTCAAGTGACTTATTTACATTTTGAAAGGTCTAAGTTCAACACCAAACTGTCAAAAGGGCCAGCAGCTAATCACAAATTTCATATTGTCGTATAAAATGTCATTACAATTCGTATCTAATGATATTATCCTTATTTATCTTTATGTAAACTGCTCGCCAAAGTTCTTTGAGCCAAATTAATTTATAGTCTAATGAACTCTTATTGACTTTGTAAAATACTGATATAGGCATAAATGTTGACACAGACTTATTCTATATTTCGTCGTAGTCGTAGAAAAACGGCGGATTTGATCTTTTGACGATTTTTTGGCATAAGCCCAGGTACTGAAAACATATATATATATATATATTTTGTTTCATGATACTTTATCATAAAACAAAATATTTTTCAAAGCTCATGCACATAGTAATATTTTCATATTTCATTAACAGAAACAGCCGTTTTCAAAATGTTACGTAAAAGATAATTTGAAAACTTTAAAGTGCTATCCTATAAGGTTACTAAAAATCAAATCCGTCGTTTTTCTACGACGACGACGATTTAGAGATAAGTAATATTGTTTTGAGAAATGTTGGCCGGTCCTTTGTATGCCGATAGCGAATACCTGCTTTGATAAATTAATAGTCAAAAGAGCTTTTGCCCGCGTCTTCATTGCGTTAAACATGTATTTTCCATCTGTACTTTTTTCTAAACATGGTACCTTGGAACGTACACTATGTACGTTCCTGTACTCCTAACAACGTCAACAATCGGTTGAGCAACGAGGCGTAACAAACAAACAAACAAACTCACTTTCGCATTTATAATATTAGTTTGGATTCCATATGGTGGATATTTTCTCTGCATTACCCAACTTTTGACTGGTAGAGAATGCCTAAGGCATTAAATCCGTCTATGTATCTACCAAATGTGCATTAAGTTTTAATAAACACATAAATTACAATGAATATAATGAAGCAAGGTCTAACAGTATAATCATGTAAAGAAAAAAATTCGAAAGTTGTTAATTTATTAAAAAAATTGTTTTTGTGATTACAAATTTACATTTGCGGTTGGAATAGTTACTTTGTCGTAGATCGATGCATGGTAGAGTATTTTTAAAACTGCAAAGTTAAGGTTGTCTTTCGTAAAAGTAATTTAAAAATCTTCGAGAATTGATTCTCGAGATGGACGTAGGTACTATCTTGTTTGCTTACGGAACCCTCGGTGCGTGAGTCAGGCTCTCACTTGTCCCGTGTTTTTTTGACTAGCATCCCTGGATATTTTATCGTATTTTAAATTTATTTACTTACTGTTACTGTAAAGTAAAAAAAAAAACAATTATTCATTTTACTACAGTAAGATTCAATAAAAAGCGTCGGTATAAAGGAGTAACCTAAAATATTTATATTTTTTCTTAGATTATTACTAAACAGCACAAAGCCGGCATGTAACATGGGACAAAACATTGTTAAATAAATATAAAAATGATTTGGCCAAACAATTTTTCTTATTAATACTTTAAATAGATTCCATCCAAAATATCAAATTGCTTAGTCCCGTTAAGCTTGTTTATCTCAAAGAATACTGAGTATAATCTAAGCTGAGTAGATTATTTTTAAGATAATCTTTGTAGCAATTTATGCTTATGACATTTTGTTTCAGTTCAGATTAATAAAAAACAAGCTATAGATATTTTCGTATGAGTTGTGTTGTTAGTATTGTTAGTTAAAAACTGCTATGTTTTTCTTTTATATGGGATGTATTTTATTATTGGGTTTCATTCCCACCCAGGACAATTAATTATGTGATGAGCATGATCGTTTGTTCTGTGTCTGGGTGTAATTTATCTATAATGTGTATGTATTTAGAAATATATAAGTATGTTTATCAGCAGTCTGGTTAGTACAGGCTCTGCCTAGATTGAGATCATATAATTCATATTTTAAAATAGAACACTTACTTAAGTCACTCAGAAAGTATGACTTCAGCATGCAGTTACAATAAAAAAAAAAACAATTCGTTTACAAGTTATGACCGATTGAATTTCCAGGTATTTTTACCTCGGTTTCTCATAAAAGTAGGTGGAACGTGTAATTAAAGATTTTAAATAGTACGTATTTTTTTATTTTGGATTTTTTTATTCCGATACCACAGAATACATAATAGTCCCACCGTTACTAAGAAAATCCATAAAAACTATAGTAGTTTTTATTAATGAAGATGGTAGTTTTCAGATCAAAGGAAATGGTATGAAAATTAAGAATAACCTATTCTCGATTTTATTAAACTGTAAAAAAATCCGGGTTTTATTTGTAAAAAAAAAACAATTGTGCGTGTTAGTTTATTAAATGTAGTCCATGAAAAACTAAGTTTGGTTTTGATGCAACTCAGTACACGATTTCATACATTTATGGCGGAATTTCAATTCAATTCAATTCTTTAGAGCACTCCCCTACAAGCGATAGGGAATGCAATATTTTAAGATGCACTGTCATATTACTGATTAAATATTTTTTTTAATTCTTACCACTAAGGCGGCAAAACAAGTACCGGGAATAACCCTAGCGAACCGTTATCGCGTAAAGGCAAGTATAGTATAGTATACTAACTGTGTGTTAACGTGTAGAAACTTTTTAATGCCTGTTTTAAATAATTCTATACTCTAGACGATAAAAAAACACATCAAAGAAGATATTCAACATTTTGGGAAGAAAGTCTTTTCAAACATTGTACTTAGTGCGCCAATAATCTGGTTATGAAGTATGATTATTAAAAACCCCAACCAGAATGCGGCCAATAGGGATAGCAGACTGTACTAAAACGGAATTACGTATTTAAGTAAGTCAGAGCAACGAATTACCAGTCTATACTTGGATACTAATATAATACAGCCTTTTTTCTCTGTTTTATTTTATTGTATGGGGCAAATGAGCAGACGGGTCACCTGATGGTAAATGACTTCTGCCGCCTATGGTTTTGCGCCATCGATTTGGATCTGTACTGCCAACCACTAGTGAGACTCAAGCAAGAAATTAAGAAAAAAAAACGGGCAGAATTGATTAACAGAAAAGGAGTGGTCTTTTTTCATGATAACGCCAGACCACACACATCTATGGCCACTCAGCAAAAATTGAGAAAGCTTGGTTGGGAAGTGTTCATTCATCCACCATATGGTCCCGACCTTGCACCCTCAGATTTTAACCATTTCTGTCTCTTCAGAATTCTTTGGGCATTGTTAGGTTAACATCAAAAGAGGACTGTCAAAACTACTTGTCGCAGTTTTATGATCAAAAATCCCAATATTTCTACAGCAACGGGATTATGCCACTATCTTCAAGATAGCAACAAGTGATCGAACCAAATGGCACATATAAATTTATTTAAATTTAATGTAATTAAACTTTGAAAAAAAAATCTTGAATTTCTATATAAAATACTAAGAAACTTCTTCCCCAACCTTATTTGAAGACACAGGTCTGTTCCTTAACACGCGCGGTGGACAAGAAGGACGAGATGTTTGTTTCGTCAACTCGTCCCAAGGGGCCGAGGTTGTCTCAGGACGAGATGACGTACATATTTGTAGTAATGCATTCTGTGAACATTTCAAGCGTCTATCTATTGCCATTGTTATGATTGAGCATAAAACAGGTTTCTCGTGGGGGTTTAATCTCGAAAAAAAAGGGGCTTTTGTGCGTTTTTTGACTTCCTTTTATTAATATTTGTTCTTATAGAGACTACAGTAATACTCAATCCGTGAAAATTTCAAGTATATACCTACAACGGTCCATAAAATACAGACATTATTAAGGTCGAACATAAAAATTGTTTATTCTTTAACTCCCTTTAATTTTTAAGTTTATTGTGATAATAATTATTTAGAACAGCTGTAGTATTACCCGCTATCAAAAAAATACGTTTCTAACTATCAGTTCAAGAATTACAGCGATTATTAAGATCGAACAATAACGCCGAAAAAAATTACGCTTCTTGTATGGTTATAATATAATATCATATTAGCAATAGAAATACTCATTAGGTAACATTTTTAAATATCTGCCTATTATGTAACATGAGACACAGCCCGCTGATAGACAGACGGACAGCGAAGGCTTAGTAATAAAGTTCCATTGGCACCCTTTGTGTACGGATTTCTAAAAAGAAATGATCAAGAAAGTTAATTATATCAACCGGAGATTTTTCTGGAATAGAAAATATTTCTTTTAATTTGACTTAATTAATCCAATTTGGATCTAAACTTTACTAAGAGGAAATTTGAGAAGTTTCAAATTAGGCCAAGTTGTTAAGTTGTTAGTATTATAATCCTAATAACTTAAAAGAGATATTTATTCTGGAAACAAATACATTTTTGCTTAACAAGGTACATATTTTAAACATTAGATCTGTCCTTCACGTTTAAAATCAGGTAAACTATGTACGCTTGTTTTTCTTGTTATATACATCCACAAACAGCAAATAAAGTAGCGTTGTTTATTATAAATATAACTTCCTACCATCAACCGTTAGTTGTGACTAGAGAACCTGACTGGAGGACTCTTTGTATTTTAGAGACAGAACATTTGTTCCTCCAAAGTTTCATATCACAAATGTATTGCTGTTATTCATAAATCACACAAGCTTTGATTATATGTCTAGATAGAGTAACTAAAAAATGATGCGCATAAAACGGGGTCTAATTACCAATTATGTGTGACTACAAGCGCGTAGTTATTGTCAACATATAGTAACTGTGTGCATGCCTAGGGATGCCTGCTCTAAATTATTTACTTACCTTTGTATTACGTCATAAGGAGATGAAGGGTAAATAAAATGATTGAAAAGACAATAAATTTATCACAAAACGTATTAATAAAAATGAAAAACATAATCTGTTTTAAATAGAGCTGTAAGTGATTAAATAACCGCGTGCCCGCGTTACCAAGCAGATCTCAAAAGTATTCTTTACACTAGTGCTTTCAAACCAAAATTAAAGAAATACCTATTGAATAGATTATTATATAATGTAAACGAATTGTGATTTGATTGATTTTTACTCTCAAATTACTTGAATTTTTTATTATATACCTTTTTTAATTTAATTATATTAACATATTTTATACATGTAAACAAACTGTTATTACTTAATTGATTTTTATGGTTTAAATCATTGAATTGCTTTTAATTTTATTTTATTGATATTGCCAATTTTTTAGATAGAATGAATGAATTGTAATGTAAGATAAAATTAGGATCATGTGTAAGATTGCCATCATTCTTTTTTTAAGTGTAAGCTAATAATTGAAATATTTATATAAATAATGTATTTTCTAAACATTTCAATACAATGTACATTGTTCAGAAATAAATAGATGAAAAATTAATCTGTTAGAAACGGAAAATGATCGATCTAATTCAAATTAAAAGGTAACAATGTGAATTGGTGAAAGTAAGTAATAATTTAAATTGATGAGATTTCTTTTTTAATAAAAGAATAATAATTATAATACTATTATTATTATTCTATAAAGTATTTTATCTATTCATGTTACATACATGAATAATTAGAATACTTTGAGTGAAAATCACCAATATCATTAGGTGTAATTTTCTTCGGTTATTGACTTTTTTAATAATATAAAACAGGAATAGCGTCATGGATAATGATTACCTATAGTTTTTGTAAAAATAACCCGTAATTAACTGACAACACCGGCTAATCTGTCATAGCTAAAAAACTTACCGATGAAAAGTAATCTTAGTGTTTTATAAGGTTTTCTAGCATCATTTCGACACAAATTAATAGCACAATCCGGCCTGTTTAATTGTTTTTCGCACTCGAGTCTACGAAATATAGTTGACTACTAGCGCCGTTCTGTACAGCCGAATATATCATCTAGACAAGTATATAATCGAAGCACACAAGTAATAAATTGTCCCTTGTCGAGATTATCACATAAAACAATGTTGAAGATTTTTCTTGATAGCTCAACGAAGACTCTGCCCAATGTATTGTCGGTCGGTTGGGCTGGTCGGTCGAAAAACTATGTTGGACAGAGACAATTCAGAGTCCATACCGCCTCTCCCCCTCCCCACGTAATATGATATAAACGTTTCCTTCCTTGCCACCTCGAAGATGTACCGTTTCTGTCACTTGCCGGACATGCTTATAGATTACGAGTAAAGATGTCTACCAGATTATGTCCACGGGCCTGTCTGCTAATGACAGGTGAGATTTCTTCACTGTACTATGTTGCTTGACAGAGGGGTATGCGGAGAAACGGCCTAAAACGTGGCCCGATTTCGGTAAACGCATTCTCCAAGAACAAAGTAGCCACCATGTTCGTCCACTTTTACACATTAGGAGTTATTTTAGCTAAGTAGTTACCATTAAATTTATTAAACAAATTTTTAGTTGATGTAAACTGCTTGGCAATTAAATGTGTTAATGTTCTGGTTTTGTTTTGTTTTAATGTGGTAGGTTTGATTGAGAGTCAGATAGTCTTCAGAAGTCTATTACATTCACAGCCACTATTAGTAATTGTTATACATAAAAAAAAAGAAACAAGTTATCTTAATACATGTTTATTTATCGTTCATTTCCTCGCCATAAATCGTGTGAGGACTGACGAAAACAGATTACTTTCCACTGGGAACCTTCAGTAAAAATATTAATGTACTCTTACTGATTCCAATATATCGTGTTCTTCTCTTGAAGAGAGTTGGCACCGACCCTGTGGTCCACCGAACCTTGGGAAATGGTGGATCTGTGATAAGAACACAAACGATACAGCATACAAAGCGACGGTATCGAAATGGCTGAGGCCTAGAGTAACTTTTCATTTCGAACCCCACTCAGATAACTACCAACGTGAATCCACTCCTTTTTTTATACGGGCGGAAGTCTATACGGGTAGGGCCTGGGAACTGTTAGTAATACGTCAGCGGTCTCTCTCCTAGTGACTGGGTGTGAACCCACTCCTAACACAAGCATATCCCTTAGGTGGAGGCAGTCCAGGTTCACTCTGCAGTTTAGGTATAAAGTTACAAATACACAGCGGGCTCGACTAATCGTGCCAAAAATTCAGTGGGCTGTAGCGCTTCGGCAGGGTCGCACGTTAGTTCAATGCTCACTCACGCGCTGCGTCGCGTCATCCGATTATATCTAGCTATCGATTTAAATAGTACATAGTCTAGATTTATTTGTTTACAAAAATAGAGTAAAAGGCACATAGCTTACTGGTATTTAACTATTTAAATTTATTTATTCTTTAAAAAAGACAACCCTAACGTCTCGTCACCGTCACAACAGATAAGAGTTATGCGAAAAAAAAGAAGCAACTTCTAGGTGAATATAACTGTAGGTAATTTGCGCTGTGCGACCTAAATTGCGACTTTATAATATCGGAACAAGAGTCACTATTTGTTTAAATGATTTGGTGGAGTAAGACTTCTTTCAAAACAGGAGTCGTAAACATCAATCGAAACATTACAAGGTTTGAAGCTTTGTTTTAAACTAGCTGCGCTCCGCGGTTTCATCCAGGTTTGTCCAGGTCTTCAGCTATCTACATACCAAGTTTCATCGGACTCGGTCTAGTAGTTTTTGCCTGAAAGAGTAACAAACATACATACATCCTCACAAACTTTCACGTTTATAATATTAGTAGGACTTATTACCAGCAACTTAATCGAGGTCACGACGACGTAGTCATGTCTGAATTGAGCAGATTAACGCTGAAGTCATTTCCGACATAATAACTGTTACTATATATTCATATCACTATGTATAAGTAATGATGGTGGTGTGGACAACCCTCAAGTTTCCATTATCAAGTTCTGTTTGAACAACGGCTGGAGGAAGTGCTGTTTAATCACTAATCGAATGATCTCTTTATATAGTAATTGAAATCGATCAAAAGTATCTACTCAATTATTGGCAAGCTGCCGATAAAATTAGTGTTGTAATGCGGATACTCACGAACTTATCTATTTATAACAAGAAGACCAATAAAGTATGCTTAACTTTAAAGGAGGATTTGAAAGCGTACGCTCTTAAACGTACTCTTTCAAACTCTGAAGTAATTTTCCTCTAAAGTTTGTGTTGAAAAAGTATTGTCTTAACAGAAAAAAAACTTTAAGACACTTTGTGAAAAAATATTAAGTATTTTCCTCTTTGCAGAACAAACTTTACCTACTTATTGATCGCACTGATATACTTGAAAACTTATATAACAGAGATCACGAGATAGTGCTTTGCTACACGGGTCAGATCATCACGTCTCTCTTAACGTTTAAACTTCCACGTTCCATCATAATATAATTTGTCCTTTGATTGGTGTATCGTCTAGGTTGTAATGGCCTTGGCCACAGGCTGACTCAGTCTGTAACCTACTGTATCCACAAGTGTGTTTTTTTTTTGCACAACGTAAGTTATTACGACAATTTTAATAAATCTTGGCTTTTCTTGCCTTTTTTTCTGATTTCTAAACTAGACAGAGCCTGTACTATGGTGACCAGACTGCTGATAAACATACTTATATATTTCTAAATACATATATATTATAGATAAATTACACCCAGACAAAGAGAGATTCTAGAGAACAAATGATCATGCTCATCACACAATTAATTATCCTGGGTGGGAATCGAACCCACGACCTCTGGGTTAGCAGTCAGGGTCACTAACCACTAGACCAACAGGCCAGTCGATTGTATTGTCAGCTGCTTTGTTTTAGATATCGAACGTTCACAACGGACACATTTACAATATATAAATACTTATACAAATTTCCTTTGCTGACACAAAAACTCGCTTCTATCTAAAAAATATAATTTTTGAAATTGAGCACATTATTTTAATAGTTTTAGGTTTTTACAGTTTCATTTCATTTCATTTATTCCTCTCATAAGGTACAGTAGCTTACAGTGCATGGAACTACATTTAATAAAATTAATAAGTACTATAAAGTTCCTTAGTGAGAGCTGGAGTCTATACTAGGCTCGAAACCTGTATGACAGATCCCCAGGCCCACCCTACGGCCGAAAAAATGTCCAAACTATAACCATAACAATAACTATAACTTAAAACAGTGTTACTGCACTTCCATAGAAAATAAACCAAGGTAAGTAATTCTAATTATCAATCTTAATCGATATCTAAATCTAAGGTCAGTATGTTTGTATGTAGTGTGTTGTGTGTGTGAGCGTGTATGTGATTGTGCGTATTTGAGTGTCTAGCATGAGCGCGCGCGCTTGTTGAAATTTTGTTAACGAAATGTGTTTATGCTTGAACCGCGTGTAGCGACTATTTGCGTGCTTATTTAGCGCATGTGTGGGTTAGCGTATGGTGCAAGTTGTGAGAAATTTGCGTGTGTCCAGTGAAATAGGTACCTATGAAATTATCTGTATAATTTTTTCTGTCTCATCATAGCTCAAGCCTATAAGCCAATTTGTAGTGGCTTTTTTGCAATCTTGACTCATCAGTGGATATATATGAATATGTTTATTCAACTTGTTATACAAGTAACCGCTAAGGACCGCTAAGTTACATTGTAGTCCGGGTTGTAATGTGTTTGCGAATGAGTGGTTAAATAACAGTGCGAATGAACAAGGCTCGGACCGAGAGAACACCACAGGTCTTATATAGGTCAGCAGTTAGAAACCGGAAAGGGAGTCTCCATCCCACCTTTAGGAGTGCCCTTTGAGCACGCTCAAGTTTCAGAAGGTGGGTTTTGGTGGAACCTCCCCAGGTAACAATGCAATATAGTGTTAGGGATTGGCAAAGGGCCAAATACACAAGTCTTAGCACTTTTTCATTGGCAACCAACCGCAGTTGAGAGAAAATGTATATCATTTTTCTAAGTCTCGAAGTAAGTGTGTTAATGTGTGTATGGTATGAGAGTATATTGTCGATGTCAACACCTAAATATTTAACGCAATTTGTTATTTTAAGATTAGAGCAATTGCAAGTTACCTCGGTGGACAGATCACATAAGTGGGCCGTTAGGTTATATAGTGCGAATGGACACTGACCTCTTGTTGTTAGGGAGAAAGTGATGTAGTTGGTTTTGTCAGAGTTTAGGGTTAGGTGGTTTACGTCCAAACATTTGGTAACTGTGTTGAGGCCTAGCTGAGCGGCTGTGAAGACAGCTTCCCAGGTGGTGCCATGAAATATCAGGGCGGTATCATCAGCGTAGGTGAAGATACAGTGATAGGTTTTGTTTGATTTTCTCGTAATTCAATATTTAAATAAGTTACTAGACAATATGTATGACAATAGGTTGTAAGCTACACAATTACAAATATTGTAATGTTAAAGAAAATTACATAACTGCTTGTTTTTACGAATAAAATAAAAATAACACTGAAGCTTGTCATATCTACTGAACAAACAGAGATAAAAAGGAAATTAATGAATACCTACGTAAAATTAAGTGAAGGGGGCGCCACGGCGGTGACGCGACACGTCTTATTGTCCAAGGGTTTCCAAATTCATTTTTTTTGTATTTGGCGCTGACTTATAATTCTTACTTACCTAACTTATTTAATTAACTATTTTAACTATTCACTGTTATCCCACTATCCCACTAATATTATAAATGTGAAAGTTTGGATGGATGGATATATGTTTGTTACTCTTTCACGCTAAAACTACTGAACCGATTGCGATCAAACTTGGTATGTAGATAGCTGGGAACCTGGATTAACACACAGGTTACTTTTATCCCGATATTCCCACGGGATCGGGATATTCAACCATCCTTTATTAAGTTTAAAGTTCTTATAAATTGAATTAATAAGAACAAACACGAGATAGCCAATGGAAACTGTTGAGGAGTCCCCTCGACTGGCTTCCGCATCCATCATCCAATCAACTACAGGTCTTCCTCATGTTGTAGTGTCATTAGAGGTACATATGTGTGCTAAGTTTCAACAGAATCGATTTACAGGTGTAAAGTCAATGGGTGAACAATCAGTCTCCTATTTTTCTACGCTAAAGCTGCATAGCCACCAGAGATGTGTGAGGTAGCTGAGCGGTGTGAGGATGCGTAACGAAGCTGTGAAACGATGTGAGCGTTTCCACCAGAGATGTGTTAGGCCGCTGTACGGAGCGAGAATGCGTAGCGACGCTGTGAAACGGTGCGCAATTAAGCGATGCGAGGATGTGTAGTGTGTGTGTTTTTCCACTGATCCATGTTTTCCGACCTCTAACAAACACCGTCTAGTGACTGCTAGCAGTTTCTCGCTCGCATCCATGCCTAGCACACATCCCTCGCACATACCTCTCGTACACATCTCTCGTATACACACCTCGCTTGTTTTGTACGTACAAAAACCTCGCTCCGCTAAGACGTTTCCACAGGATCTGCGCTGTGCGAGGCTGAGTAAATGTAGCGATTCTATTGGTTCTTAACAAACATATCCCTCGCTACGCATCCTCGCACATCTCTGGTGGAAACGCAGTCTTAGGGTTGAAATGTTTATCTCAAATATAAAAACCAACTTCGAAGTATACCCTATCCAATAAAAAAAGAATAATTGAAATTGAACTTTCGTTACTTTGTAATAATTACTCCCATAGGGCTTAAATATATTGGAGGTTGATATCTTTAAGGAGGTAGACTTAAAGATGGTGCTTAGCAACTATGAAGTTATCTGTGGCCCTAGAGAGAAGAGGCGTCTAGAAAATTATGTAAATCTAGATAGATATGTCTATCTTAATTTATACAATTTATTTTTTGTTCAAAAAATGTCTCTTTTTCTTTATAAACTAGGGAAGCAATAGTAATACATACAAAAGTGCTTCACCACGCCCAATGGAGGGTTCTGCTCCGTAATTATGAGTCATCCAATTCTGGAAGAAAGGATAGAGCCTATTTCTAGCCAAATTGGAGCTAGCTGACTGGGCTAGCATCTTCTGCCCACAGAAGAACAAGCTTTAACGTAAATACCTAGTTGTTCAGATAATGAGTAGGGTAGGTCACCAGAGTTGACACGCTCAAATCGCTAGATCTAAAGGGAGCTAACCCAAAAATTTAAATTTTTGAGTTTTGTACACCATCAAATTCCTTATTTAAATTTTTGAGTTTTGTACACCATCGAATTCCTTATTTAAATTTTTGAGTTTTGTACACCATCGAATTCCTTATTTAAATTTTTGAGTTTTGTACACCATCGAATTCCTTATCTCAATACCTATGGACCAATAACACTACTCGACGCTAGATGCTAAATTTATCGACACGGGTTCAACTCAAAATAATAAAACATACATTGTTAAACATACATACATACATTGTTAGCAGTAAGGAAATAACTACAAAACTCCAATTTTCAGTCCAAAAAATATTATTAAAACACAAGATTCCTACATTATCTTTCTTTTAGGTGCATATACCTAAAAAGCATAAATCTATATAGAAAACAGTGCACAAAAACAGTTTAGTTTTTCGCCTTTTCTGCCTTTTTGAGTTAATACCTGTTTAGATGTAGGTGTACGAAATGATAAAACTAGTGTTGCATATATAGACACGGATAACGACTTACCCTGAGACAGGCCGTGCTTGTTTCTCAACATACATACATACATAGTTGTACAACCGAACGTATCTACTTATTATAAAACCACGTTCTTATGTTCACTCATGAAGAATCTATTATTACCCAATCAGTTTTAGGAGATAAAACTAAGATGCCAAGAATTTATTTACACACTTTATATTAGCTTGACCTATATCGGTCTATGTAACGGTAACCTTTCAACGTAGTTTGCATCACTTGAAAATTTGCACACGCATCGAGAACTGATGACAATACAAGACAAAATAATAATAATTATAGTTTAAAAAAACTCTTTGATTGCAAACCGAACTAAAAAGCAGAGAATAATTTTTGATTGTAAATAAGCGTGACATCAAATTTAATTTTACACTTGGTATCAAGATACAATAGTTCATTAGTAGGTTTTTTTTTTATGGCAAGCGAGCAGACCTGATGGTAAATGACTACCGCCGCCCATGAGCACCTGCAACTCAAGAGTCACAAGTGCGTTGCCGCCCTTTAATAGGTTAGAGTAGGGGAATAGGGGGGAGAGGAGAGAGAGCGGGTAGACGGGAGAGGGGAAGAGCGAGAATAGGAGAGAGGGGGGGAGAGGGAAGGGTTAGGGTCTCCAGTAACCTTACTTACGCGGCGAAAAGCAATCCACTATTGCTTCACTGCCGGTTTTCTGTAAAGCCAAGTAGTATCACTCCGGTCGAGCCGGCCCATACGTGCCGGAGCTTAGCTCTCCCACGAACAAAACTAATCTTATGAAAGTGGAATTGTTATAATAATATACGACGGGTCCTACGTATACTGCTATAACCAGCAAAATGACGAAAATTGTTTTTTAACATCAATAGTTCTAGCTTAACCCATATTTTGTACAATGTAAAATTTATTTTAAAATATCGATGTGTTTTAAAAATACAAATCAAAAATTTCTGTATTATTAGTACAAAGTAACGAATTTAAGAATTTTTGAATCGCTCTCCTGTAAAGTTACAATTTTGCACTTGTACGTATACGTAGGAACCGCCGTGTAGTTATAAGCACGCCACGCTTTTTTAACAATCAAAAATTATTTTCTACTTTTTAGTTCGGTTTCTTAATTAAAGAGTGTTTTTTTTTACTGTAATTTATTTTACTTTCACGTCTAAACATGAATGTTTTTATGCTTAATAAAGAAATTAGAGTTATTTTGCAAGTAATTCTCCGATAAGTATAAACATCTTGGCATGGCAAATTTATATTTAATCATGCATATTTAGCTACATCGATGTAATTATAATAATCATAATAATAAAAATAACTCCACACATATCAGACACGGCCAATTATGAATATTGTGTGTCACTAAATGGCGGTTTTTTAATGCCATAGAAATCGTTGCTAAGATAAACGAATCATATTACAATATACTAAATACTCAGAATCTGCCATGCTACTTTTAAGTTTTTTTACTTAGAATTTGAATATTTCTGAACCATCGTTCGACGATTAAAGTAAAAATAAATTTTGCATTACCTAAACTTTGCAATATTTATAATATAATCAATCATTATTATAATCAATATTATTCAAACACATTGAAAATAAACAGTCGAGTCATTCATCATATTTCAACTGATATTCAAGAGTAACGACTCTTAGTTCTTTGTCCTTCTTACCGGGTTACTTTAGTTATATTAAAATAGGCCAGCGCCATTAAACCAGCGATTTTTGATAAATATTGCATTGCTCATTTCTGACACCTGTATGGGAGATATTTTTTATTTAAACGGACCGGTAGGTAGATAGATAGATAGATAGATAGAACATTCTTTATTGTACACCACAGTTAGACAGAAATTAACACAGTTTAGTAGCAACATACTAAGCGGCAAGTACAATGGGCGGTCTTATCGCTAAAAGCGATGTCTTTCAGACAACCTTTGTATGGAAACAACAGAGGAAGATAATCGGTAGCTGGTGGCGTACCAAAAATATTTAGAACTGTAACAATCAAATAATAATAAAGGAAATTAGGTGAAAAGGAATATGTGAAGTATCTTCTACACATACGTACATATAAACACATACATATATATCCATATACAGTGATACACACATATATATAGTGATACTAGTGAACTATAATAATTAGTAAGACATTTTAGTGGAGTTACTTATTATGAAGTCTATTGCACAACGTGAGAGAGTTGTACACCACTTATAGTGTTAGATAGTATTCCTTTACAAGAGCCTTAAAAGAGGTTAAGGTTTGAGCTCGTCTAATCTTTACAGGTAATGCATTCCATAAACGGATTGCAGTGACTGTAAAGGATTTATCATAAAATGCCGTGGAGTGTGCAGGCATTTTTAGTTGCAAATTTTCTGATGACCTTAGAGATCGCGGATGTGTACAATGTAGGAACTCGAATCGTTCCTTGAGATAGGAAGGTACCGAAGGGTTGAACAGTATATTGTATAGAAGCGAAAGAATGTGAGTATTCCGGCGAAGGCGTATAGGTAACCACTTGAGTTGTTTCCGAAATTCAGAGATATGATCGTATTTACGCAAACCAAATATGAATCCTATGCAAACATTTTGAAGTCGCTCAAGTTTGTCTAGTTGGTTCTCGGTGAGATCAAGATAGCTGGCATCTGCATGATCGAGGATTGGAAGTAGAAGGGAGTTAGCAAGGGCAATTTTGGTAGCGGTTGGAAGAAAGTTCCGTAAACGTTTTAAGGATCCTGCAGAGGCAAACATTCTGCGACTTATTTCCTGCATCTGTGGGGCCCAAGATAAGTCAGTGTCTATCTGTATACCCAGGTTTTTTACTACTTTACTAAAAGGTGTCACGGTGCCTTCGAATAGAACTGGTGGAAGTAGTGACCACTCAATCTGTGCGATTTTTCTAGAACTACCGACAATAATAATTTGGGTCTTCGATGGGTTTACCTGAAGACCATGTGACCTACTCCAGTAACTAATCTGGTCCAAATCTTTGTTGATGATGTCAACAGCTTTAGGTAAATTTATCAGTGGTGTATGAGTATATATCTGCAGATCATCGGCATAGAGGTGGTAGGAAGAAAGTAATTGGTTTGAGATAGAATTGATAAAAATTGCGAAAAGTAAAGGAGACAAAACGCCACCCTGGGGCACACCAGCAAATGTATTACACCAAGTAGATAGAGTGTTGTCAATGCAAATACGTTGTTGGCGGCCACACAGGTAATTACGAAGCCAATCAATTACCGTTGGAGATATGTTAAGTGAGGTAAGTATACTGAGCAGAACATCGTTATCCACTGTGTTGAACGCATTGGAAAAATCCAAAAGCGCGAGCACAGTGAGACTGCCACTTTCCACTTGAAATTTGATTTCATCGGTAATGTTAACTGAGGCTGTTACTGTACTATGGCCAGGTCGAAAGCCAGATTGATATGGATTGAGGAGGTCATGTTTGCACAGGATAGAATGAAGCTGGGTATGAACAGGTACCTAGTCAGTTTATAATGTTACCTATTATTTTAAAAGTGACACATGTAGTCTTTTCAATTAAGTTTGAAATCGATTATTTTTCCCTTTTCAGTGCCCTTTCTTAGTGCTTTTTGAAGTCGGTTTAACTTTTTTTTTAAGTGTTTGTGTCTCTATATTTCCTTTTTCTAATGAATATTAGTGGTTCTTGCTTGTGTTAGGAGTAGGTTCCTATCAGTAGTGTGTCGCAACCACTCGACCGCAAGTCGGACCAATGTTCGAAAATCCGACTTTCCGACCCAAAACATGATGTAAACACAAGATTCCTACAATATCTTTTTTCTACCTGCAAATAAAACTCCAAAACTCCTGCAGTGCACAGGGACATAGTAATTCGTTTTTCGCCTTTTCTAAACAAGTGCTTTTTTGGGTTAGTACCTGTTTAGATCTAGGTGTGCGATATATAAGTTAGGGTAATGAGTCCACAAACCGGACAAAGTTTTTTCTGATAAAAAGGACAATTATTATTGGCTCTGTGTAAATGTTACTTTCGGACTGCCTGATGAAGAGTGTACCTCCCCAATGATAGTTTTACAATTTCCCATTTAACATCCAATTAACTTCACTGTCACTTTAAACATTTTTATTATCTAATACCGTGTCTCTCTCGAGGGATACCTATATTATTTTTCCTTTATCAAAACCGCGGAGCACTGTATAAAGTTAGTACAAATTGCTTCCGGAGCAATATTATAAACAGAGAAGCCTCGCTAATGCTGTTCCCTTAATTGCAATCATTATAAGGCTTTATGCTATGCACTGGCATAACTGTAACTTTACGTAAACAATTTGCAATCTTGCAATCAAAAGCAAATGAGAGAAAATAGTAAAATCATTCACTAAATACGTACGTACGGGTATATCTCTGCAAGAGGAGATTCTTATAATATTATTTCTGTTTGTTGGTTTTTGGAGTCTGCCAATCTGCATGAGCGGAGCGTTATGTATGGCACACAGTGGATCTTCTTTTGCTGATATCGATTGTGAAGAACTTGAGTAGTAGAATGATATAGTAAATTAATGGGCTGACAATCTGACGATGTATAAATAGTTCGTTTTTGAATAATGCAAGCGCGAATCCCAAGGTCAGAATATCTACTTCTAACTGTTTGAGGGACACTTTCACTTTTTTCTGTCAGCTCTGTCACAAGTTTTTCAATCATCTACTTCTATTTATTTATTAAAAATACGTAGGTACAGCAACTCAATATAATAGCTATTCATAGACACAACACAGCGAGTTGTACCATCATCGTGAAGAACTTCAATAATGTTTTCTTTATAAAGATCTTGCTTTTGCCTGGCTTCGCTCGTGCTAAACTTATTCTTCTATCCCTCGAACAGTACTTTTTTTCGGGATGAAAGACAGCTGATTGGCACACTAATATAAATATATAGTATTTTATTTTATTTTAAATAGATGTTTAAAAAAAAAAATTAACATTGCAGATTTTCAAAATTATTAACCAATGCGCCATCGTTAGTTTAGACTATATAATAATATAGATACTTTGACCTGGAAAAGTATTTTACGGAAACAGTGTTTTCGAAAAGTGGTTTTATTTTATGTAGCGGAAAAACAAAGGCCTTGAGCAGTAGCAATTTTTTCAACGTTCCCCTCAGCGATTAAGATTAATGATATCTTTCCTTAATTTTGGTTCGTAGATAAATTAAGTAAAATAGAGTGCTATGATTCCTGCAAGTAAGATGGAATATGTAATTAAACTTAGCGAAAAAAAAAAACAAAGAAGGTTTCTACAATAGGTCTAAGGCAATTGCGTGTCTGCCCAATCCCAGTTTTTGATTTAAAAAACCACAAAAAATCCGTCCCTGTAAAGAAAAATGTTGCTACCCTATTTATTAATAGTACATTTTAATCCAGAAAAATTCAACTTTATGTCTATAGTAGTAAAAAGCAAGAACTTTGACATAAAGTATCGAAAGCCTCTAGACTCCCGTAAAATTCGTTCATAACTTATATGTCCTACCTATCCTACCCCTGCCTATATACCTCAAATGGGGTCTTTCGGGGCCTCCATCAAAATGAGGGCACGGCCCTCGTGTTATGGTAAAGACGGTATAACTGTAACTGTGTACAACCTAGATTATAAAACCACAAGCTCATTATTTTCCAACAGATCAAGCAACATATGAACGTATTTATTTTACATTAGTGTTCTCGTTACGTTATACTCATGTTCAAAAAAATATAACAGAACTTATATTAGGCACTTGAATTAAATTAGCCCGTTCGTGGAATTGTTGAACTGGCCGTGGTCACAGGCTGACTCAGCCTGTGACCACGGCCAGTGCAACCTGGTCGAAACGTCAGGCAATTCAGAGGTATGTAATACCTTTTCGTGATCGCGTTAATTCCCGTTCATACGTAGATAATACAAACCAGCTGGTTCTATAATTAGTGATTTAAGTCTTAAATATTCTAGTTTTAACTATTTACAAAGAATAGTTGCTTATGTATTTACTATTTTAAATATTCACGACATAAAAATACAACTAATGAATATGTTTCTACATTGCAGCAAGGGTCGAAGTGGAGTGCTTCTATGGGACTCTGGAGCCAGGCATGTTTGTGCTGCTCAGAGACAAGGTGCAGCCACTTCTATTGTGGTCACTTGGCCGGGTCACTAAGGTTTTCCCTGGCAGCGGCAGGGTCACATGAGTGGCCGAAATTAGAACGAAGACGAGCAGCATCACACGAGTGTTCATCTGCATCCGCTTCTTACCTATTGATTGAAGTATTGTATACTTCAACCCGGGCAGTATGTCGGCGCACGAGCACCGAGGAAAGGGGGGGAGGGGAACTCTGAGAGAGAAGGACGGCGGTGTGAAAAGGCGGTCCTGTCCTCTACATGAGATACAGTTCTCACATACGCTGCAGTTGACTTTACAAATATTAACTCTAGAAAGTTCTTAATATCTAAGTTGACAAAATGCTTCATTATATATAGTACAATTAACAAATTAGCTTAAACTCGAAACTTAAATAAAACTCCAAAATCAAATAACTATGTAACTGTTTAATATTGACATAAGACTAATCTCAAAATACTCGTGATTCAAGTAAATAATTTAGCATTTCGAAGTTGACGGAAATCTTAGATAGTGAAGCTTAAATTAATTTTACCGAAATATCGACTTGAGATGAGGTTTTGAATATGAATATTATTAATCTAGGAATGATTTATGTTAGTTAGCTTAAAATACAGATTTAAATATGTTGCTACAATATCAGTATAACCCATAAATATCGGTCTATAAGAAATTCAGATAAGAATAGAATATTTTAAGGGTTTCTAGTGTTTGTAAAAATAACCAAGCTGTCCTGGTGTAGACAACCTGGTAACCACCAGGCAACCTGTCATTTTTAAATCCGAGATTCCTGCTTAGTTTGGAAGTTTTCAGAAATTATAGTATTCAAATGAAACAAACGGAATGAATACTTTTCTATAATTTATGTAAGTAAATTCAAATGTCCAGTAATGATATTGGACATTTACATTGACATATAAATGTATGTACCTACACAAATACCATTAGCGAAAATCTGTAATTGGCTTTACGTTTCATATTCACACTGCGTAATGTTGTTGTTAAATGCTGTTGGTTTTCCAAATAAAAAATAAAAAATAATATTATTTCCTTGGAGGGTAATCCAATCCTCTACTCGGCCTAATCGCCCAGGGGTAACTATAAAACATTAATCCAGATATCGAAAAATGCCTTAGTTCCAATGATCACTATGCTGTCTTAAGTCTTGTGTTGTAAATTTAAAACAAGTAACCAAAAGGTGACCAATTTATGTTGAATGAAAGTTCGTTGAACAATATACGTATAACAAAAGTGCTGTGCACTCTAGTGTGTAAATATGTTGTAAAGAAATTTGGAAAAGAGGCTTTATAATAAATTATTTTTATTCTTATACTGCCTCAGCCTCTTACATTCTCCCTTTCTCATAGGCAAGTGTATGAGGATATACCGGTTCACTCTTGAATGTTTCGCAGTCACGGTTTTTCCTTCGCCCAGCACGTCTCTTTCCTTCTTCCTCACCCATCATAACTATTTGAATCAGGCAACATCTAACGTCGATATCAATATATATAAATAGGTAATAAATGTATTTATACGTTCCCCATTATCCCTTCGGGGTAGACAGAGACAACCTGCTACTTACTTCTATCCTTAGAAACCTCACGGGCTTCCTTTTCTCTCATATAACTTTTCATACAACCCCTTCGAATCCAGGTAGTTCTGACCTGCCTTTTTTTAGAACATCAACCATTGGACCAGAGTAAGTTCTGCGTGGTCGACTTACGTTTACGTCAAAAAATCAGCAATACTAAAGTACAAAACGAACAATGCACGTATATTAGACTACTAGTAGTAAAAGGATATCGTTCGTACCATTCAGTACCTACAAGGTGAAATTTCAAATACAGACCTGGGAAAATATTCTATTTGAGAAACGGAAATTACAGTCAAAGTGAAGTTACTCAACTAAAAGTCTCTCTGTAGAATGGTACATAGCATTTCATTAAGTACCAAGCCCTTTATTTATTAAAGCATAATATAACTTAAGCAAAATATGAAGTTGTCTTAACTAAAATTTTACTCAATTTTTATTAGTTTAAATATAGCGCTGGTTAAAGATTGGTCGTTTGATACCAATACTTTAAATAGGTATAGGGTACGTAAAAAAAAGGTATTTAAAATTTTGTATTAAACCGTAGCGGTAAGATAATTAACATTATTGTGGAAGCAATTCTGGAAATAAATCTAACATATAAAAATCTCGTGTCGCGGTATTTGTGATCGAACTCCTCCGAAACGGCTCGACCGATTTTAATGATTTTTTTGTGTATTTGGTAGGTAGGAGAATAGATCGTATTTTTCAACCTCCTGGCAGTACCCACCATGCCGGGTGCAGCTAGTTTATGATAAGTATTATTTTTTATAATACTCTATCTAGATCTATATCTAAATCTATTTAAAAAACCATTTTACTAACGTGGCTGAGAACAGCGTTTTAAAAATAGAATTTCATAACTAGGTCATCCTGACATAGACGCGGCAGTGGGCCCTTTTGGGCCTGAAATTAGTCGGCCATCTCCGAAATACACACGTGAGCACAAATTTAATAATTACACAAACGTTACAAACACCTGAGATGCTATTCAAGAACAACCATTTTAGTATAGATACAGGGAAACTGTCTTGTGAATCAGTAGGTAGGTAATATTTTGTTAAAATATTTTCCTCAAAGTAAATTTTGTAAAGTTGGACTAGTTAAAAAAATAAAAAAAATTGCCAGTTTTTTTTTGTCTAACGACCTAGTTTAATGGAATAATCATTTCATTGTATTGGAACCAATATACGCTAGTTCATCCATACTTTTCACGTCACATTAAAACAATCTTTAGGAAAAAATTAATAGCTTTTTGAAGTGAAACTTATTTAGAATCGTTGTGATTTGAAATTCGATGAAAGGGAAGCATCACGATAAAGTTCCTACGACAAAGTTCCTATAATCTTTGTCTTTGCGCCTGCGTACTACCAAGTCTTCAGAAAATATGTCAATGTCAACGTGGTGTAATTTTTGTGCATTTGCGTATTAAATTTATTATAGTTGTTTTTTCTCCATATTTCACTTATAATATCTAACTGATTCTTCACAAATTTATATTTAAATCAAACCTTAACCTATATCAAAAACGAAGTATTGTTTGTTTTGAAAGTTGTGTACAGTTGTGACTTGACTTCAGGTTGGCTTACTGTTTATTATTAAGGCCATTCTTTGTATATCTTGATCTGTTGTCTGTATCTGTACCTATTGAATAACATAAAAATAAAATAAATTAACCAATAACTTTTATAGAAATTATCTAAAATTATATTTATTAACAGTAGTAAATTATTTGTGTTGATTTTACTTTTTATTATTTCTAATTCTCTCGTACGCTACTTTTCTGAAGTTTCTGCCGTGTGTGAATTGCACACACACATACTTTTTTTTTTATTTCTATAAACATACTTAGTAAATAACTCTATAGAATCTCGGTTCTATCGTATACCGAGTCTATCTGAATCATTTTATACCCGTTGTGTTACTTGGCGAGGACGATCCAGTGACATACTCGCTAAACAGCTGAAGGAGCTGAATGCTCCGTACTTGATTCGATAGTCGTTGATGAATAGATGGACACTGGACAGGCGAAGGGCCGTATCAAGTGTTCAAAATGCACAAAGTAATCTGGAAAGATACCTAGTTACCCCTAAATAAGCCTGCATGGCGCTTCCTTTCAATTATTCCTTAGGTTATGATATGATTATTTCTGCTTCTCCTTCACGTAATTCCTATTTATATTAGGAACGTGAAAAAAGAGACGGGATTGATGGAAGATTCTAATTTCAAAACATATCCATCCCAGTAGTCATAATATTTCAATCAATATTCCGTTCTGAAGATCATAACAAAGGAATTGGTTGTGGTCTTTGGAGATAAAAAAAATTATTCGAAGCATTCGAGGCACATTTCGAGGATCACGTTAATGGTATATAATTTTAGATATCTTATATGATACTTTTAGGGACCAGTAATAGAAATACATGAAAAAAAAACATATCTACAAATTTATTATTATCGTTTAACACCTTTTTCTTGTACCTGTGTTATGGAAATAAAGTATTTGATTTGAAAATAATATTAAAGAGGCAATCTACACTAACATTATAAAAAGGAAATATTTGATTTTTTGTTGGTTTGTAATGGATAGGCTCCAAAACTACAAGACCGATTTTTTTATTTTTTTGCCCTATAGGAAGTTACATTATCAGCGACTAACATAAACTATATAAATTAAATTATATTTTGTGAATACTTTTTTTACCCAAAATGTAATGAATTTAATAGTGATTCGATTTCATTTGAAATGATTCCCCGACCTAACATAATCGTTGATAAGTATAAAATCAGAGTAGCGCTTCATCGCGCGTTCTGCTGTCGGGTTCTCTGGGCTCGCGGCGTAAATTTGGAGAAATGAGTAAGATGGCAAAATTTACTCATCCTATAATATGTATATTAGATATTTATAAAAAAAAAGGAACTTCTTAAAACTTTCTTTATCGTTTTTGCCCCCTTTTAGCTTTTAATTTAAACTCTTTTCTGTTCTGGAGATATGAGTAGTGTCATAGTAACGAAAATGCTTTTGAAACTAAATATATTCAACTTGCAACGATCATCTTCTTATCGTAACAGCTTAATGAATGAAGCTAAATAATATTCCAAATTAATTTGAAACCGTCTTCTTGGAAACGTGTGTGTGCTTAGACTTTAATTACTATATATTAGACGACCATAAGTGCAATCGCATCTGTGCAAAGGACTTGCGGCCAATTGAATTCAATTTAGTTTGTAATTGGTGTTGGACTACAGAATATCCCGAGCAATTTATTGATTCTGCCGGTTTTCCAATACTGTGATATAACCCTATTTGTATATTGCGTCGCAAATTAAAGCGGCTTAAAGCGACGCGGCGGTAGCGTAATGGCTAAGGCGTCGTGACGATCGACCTGAACTCCTAACACAAGCATTTAGCTTAGCTGGAGGGGTTAACAAGAATACTAGTAATGTGTGACCCACGTTGCTATTATTCTTTAAAACCATCACCACATTTCTTACATGACACTTAGTATAGTATAGATGAAGCGAACGGTATGTGCTGTGCCTCCCGCAAAGTAATTCTTCCCAATTAAAATAATTATAGACATTCACAGAAGTGATGGTTTATAATTTTTAGGTGAAAAACGATTTTTAAGGTTATGATTGAGTTTGAATTTGAAAGTATCACAACCCTGATCAGGCTGACAGTAAACAACACAACGGTTTTGCGTCTTGAAATATGTCTTTTCGTAATTGTCTTGAATATGATTATTTATTTTTGTTTTAAACAAAGTACGTTATAATTTTTTTAACAATTTGATTATATTTTATTATCAATATTAAAAAAGTATGTAAAACACAAGGTAAATAGTGAGAGGGCTCCTAGTACACCGCCCAAACTACAAATCAGTGTTCAAAGTAGGAAAGAGCGCGTGCAAAAATATTAAAAGGGAAGAAAATGCTTGCAACATCATAACAATGCCCTAGTGACATACATAGTTTTATTCACGCGAAAACAATTTATAATAATAATAACTTGAGACACCTCACACACGGTCGTCTGAACACAAACTAGGCAAAACCTGTACTATGGTAACCAGACTGCTGATAAACATACTAAAATATTACTAACTACATACATATCACTACATATTCATATTACATATTACAAAACAAAGTCCCCCGCCGCGTCAGTCTGTCTGTCTGTCTGTTCGCGATAAACTGAAAAACTACTGAACAGATTTTCATGCGGTTTTCATCAATAGACAGAATGATTCATGAGGAAGGTTGTGTATAACTAAATTTGTTAACGTTTTGTGTAAATTTGTTGAAATATGATGATTCTACTACCCGTGCGAAATCGGGGCGGGTTGCTAGTTATAGATAAATTACCACCAAATACCGAACAAATCGATCGTGCTCATCACACAATTATTTGTCCTGGGTGGGCATCGAACCCAACACCTCTGGCTCAGCAGTCAGGATCACCAATTACACTGTGATGATTACAGTTTTAGAAAATTAGGTACAAATTATTAAAATATATATATATAAAAGTCGTTAGATCTAAATAAATCTCTCTTTCCTCTAGGACGATAGAGCACAGAATGAATGCAGGATGCTTTTTTTTTTTTGATTGCTTTTTTGTGTGTTGTGTAGCCGTTTGCGCTGTCTAGATGGCCTCGATAACCTTGCACGGGCGCTCGCAAACCACACTTATACAGTTTGACTTTAGCGAAGGAGGATATCCCTTCCTTTTTACTACTTGGCCATCAACATTGTAGATAAAGGATTTGTCTAGTGTCTAAATGACGAGCTGCCGTCGTGAATTTCAGGGTTTAAACAATGATGTGATAACTAGATAGTTATATTCATACCATAATCAATGTATTAATGAAATAGCAGCCAAAAAAAACATTGCAATCGTATACATCGATTTCCGTCTGAATTTACGCCAACACAAAGGTAAACTTTTTGTTTTATTTCTTGCATAATATTATTAGAAAACTGAGGTCACCACTAGAAGTTTTCGCAATTTATGATATAGCCGAGTTCATGCCTGAAAATTTTTCATCAAATTCAATTTGATAAAAAGTACTCTTGAGGATCAAGATTGTAGCTGTAACATATTAAGGAGCTTTTTTCCCAGTTTTTCCTGCGAACAATATTAATAAAAAAGACTACTTACGATTGTTATAATATTCTTCTTAAAATGTATAAATAATTTTATTTCTACATAACTAACAAAGAAATATCGCTAGAAATTCATTAAACGGCTGGTAGAAAATGTTAAAAAAATGTTCATCGCTTCCAATTTTAGAGATTGTTTTTTAAAAATATTTTTTTTCCAACTGGAATTAAACAACAAATGTGAATCGGCACTTAATCGCGTTTTGGTCGAATCGCACCTAGCCACCCGTGACCACGATCAATCGGTGTAATTCAATCCAAGTCCCAAATCCAACAGAAATGTAACACATCTCATAAATATTACCAAGATTAAGCCAGGCTTCTGTTAGCAAACTCACCACTACTTATCAAATTCAATAATTATCAGTAACTGCTATGTTGTTGTTCAATTAGAATCTATTTTTATTTAGAACTAGCTGTGCCTGCGGCTTCGCTCGCGTGGAGATCAGTTTGTGACTATAAGATAGAGTAGTGATTTTTCCGGGCTTTCATTTCATTGCGGTAAAATATGCCTATAAGATGGTAAACTTGCCCTTCGACCTTAAAAGTGGGCATAAAGTTTCCTGGCCTAATTTCGAGACCGCAGACTTATGTTTGGTATTAACTTTAACTTGAGGCATCCACGGGTTCCTGAGAAAAAAGTCTGCATAGACAGACAGACAGACGGACAACAAAGTGATCATTTAAGGTTTCCTATTTTCTTTTTGAGGAACGCAACCCTTTTTTTTTTTTTTATCGTGTGGAAACCCCCACAGGTCATCACCTCACCGGGGCTGGCGGTGAAGTGGTATGTCGGAATCAAACCGACTAAAACCACACGGTGTTCCGACATAAGTGGGTCAATTGCAAGGGACTCGGGTATACCCTAGGAAGGAAGTCCCCGAGAACCCCGGCAGACCTTGGCCGGCTGTTAAATAATAGGCAGCCACACCAAAATGTACGGGGGGCCTCGCCCCCCTTCCATCAGAGGGAGGAACGGAACCCTAAAAAGTGTGTTTTGAAGCACTAAAACCATCTCGTTTAGTGGACAAGGTAAAGAATCTGTTTTACCTTGTTCACTAAAGTTCCAAAGTACTTTTAAGTGTGAAGAAAATTGAGATAAGTTCTGAAGAAATCTGTGGGTATAGAAATAAAAGTTTTCCGAATAACATGTGAAGGTGATCGTTCTATTATACAGAAACAATAGTTTCTTTCCGTACAATACAACAGTTTTAGATTACTATGTGTTTTGTTATAAGGATAAAGTGCTTACAACGAGCCTTCTGCATAATGAACTAACATTTGAGTAAAGAGAATTGTATTAGTTGCTTGTTGTGCTTTGCAGAGTAAATAGTAGTAAATTTTAGCGATAAGGCCGCCTATTGTACAAATCCACTTTGAGTAGTTTTTTTAAGCAATATGTCGTTGGTGTACAATAGAGATTATTATATTCTGTTCTGTTCTGCTCTGTTCTGCTCTGCTCTGCTCTGCTCTGTTCTATTCTGTTCTATTCTATTCTATTGAATGAGCCTACGCCTCAGATCGGTAAGTAAGTTTAGTGAACTGCCTTTCTCTACATTATAACACTATCGGCTGAATTTAGACTTATTAATTAAATTTAAGTTTGGCTCATGTGTGTATTTTGGGGTTGCCTAATCAGGATCACTAACCACTAGACCGGTCGAACTCCTCCGAAACGGCTCGACCAATTATAATGATTTTTTTTATATGGGAGGTATGAAAATAGGCCGTAAAGTATTTTTCACCTTCCTGTCGCCACTCCCATTTTGTAAAAAGAAAAAAGGAATTGCAACGCTTGCCGGGTGCAGCTAGTATAATATGCATTTAAACTTCTAGCCGTTCCCCGCACTGCTGCGCTTCTAAGTTTTGTAGCGTGATGTTACATAGCCTATAACCTTCCTCTATTAATCCTCTATCTAATACAAAAATAATTATTCAAATCTGACTGATAGCCCTAGAGATTAACGCTTTTAAAACAAAAAACAAATAGATATATATTTTTACATATTTGGGACCCAGAATATAAATTTCTCACTGAATTTTGAACATGTAATTGGAATAAATTTCCTTTATAGTAGGTAACTGTGGCAAGAATAACGAATAATAATATAATGAATGATATAAAAATAAGATGGAGTCCGCCTTATTACTCGGTTGCTCACTTATTTGGGATCACGTTCGAAACAGCATTGGCCAAACGAAATAAAAAATCAGAAGGTATTTTAAACGGTTGCTCTTCGCTGACGGTCGTGTTTTAGGCTAAATATATATCCTCGTTAAGTGCAAAGTATTCAATAACTATACGAATATGACATCTGTAATAATTTAAGACAATATAGAATAGTAAATAATATTTATTAGCATAATTTAGTCCCCATATTGTATCATAAGATACATTACTGTGGTCTAACTTCAGCAATAGATCAAACGTAACGGTTACGATTGCGTCATCAATTTTATTTAAACTTAATCAGTAAGAAACAAACAGTCCAAATACAAACTTAATAGTGTAATCTAAGGGTATGGAATATGCCTTCCTCAATACAAAAATATATTTTCGAATACGACTGGTAATTTCAGAGATAAGACACATTGTCATTACAGGCATAGAATACATAATAGTACTGTTACAGATTAAAACCCCTATATAAGAAGGTCGGTATAAAAAAATAAAAGAGATAAAAATATGAAGAAACAATAAATTAGATGAGTTAAATAAACTAATGTTACTTTCTCGAATTCCGCTAATGGAAACGTAAATATGTCCAGTCGTTGTACAGAGTACTTAAGGCTAGTGCCTCATGATATTAGTAAGTATAGATATCTTATCTAGTATACCTATCTAGTATATCTGTCAGTATATTCGTTCCCTGACAATTTCACTAGCGTTTATGGTCACTATTTCTCTCCTAAGTGTAATAGCGTTATGTTAAATAGCCCTTATTACCGTCCTTATGAGTTGGGAATTCTTTCAAATGCAAATATAATTATTCATATAGTCGTAGTTCTAGAGATTAAGTTTGGAGGTACGAACAACATAGCAGTTACTGTTACTTAGTGAATTTGATACTTTACGTACATATATAGTGGTGCGATTGTTGCTAACAGAAAACGAACGCGCCCTAATTAAAAAAAAAGTATCAAACAACGAGTTTCTTTTGTAAGATTTAGCAATTCGTCAATCGCAAATGTCCTCATCGTGGCGTCCATCGAACAATCGTAATGCAATGAGTATGCTTGTAACAGTAAACCAAAACGTGATCTATCATTAGTAACTTCTGAGTGTGATTCCCTTTATTCTAATGTGGATAGATGTGATTAAAGCAAATACTCGTACTATCGGATTCGTTTTTCTGCTATACTTATGGATAACTGAGAGTTGAAAGCATAACTTTTATAGTGTACTAGTGTACATAAAAAAAGAGGTGGTAGGGATATAATTAGGTGTTCAGACATTTCTATATTTCTAAGAACTTTATGCGACAAAACGTAACAATTGCTACAGAATCCTTTAGCTTTTAATACTTTGATTCCTTGGATTCATTTTCGTATGACAAAACTATATCGAACCAGATTAAGAACCTGGTTAAAACCGGATTTTTACGATTGAACGTATCCAGCGACACTTACTGTCACTGTTAACGTTAATTGTCTCGGTCCAAAAGTCCCGAACCAATTTCGTAATAGTTCTGGAAGCAGTTCCGTTGCAGTATATATAGCTGTAGTATGTAGCTTAGAACACCTTTAAACACAAAAAAAAAACTATATAGAACCTATATTTGAAAAGTTTAACGAGAAATAAAAAAATATAGCATCAGAGTGTAAATAATTATTATATAACTAGCAGCGCCCCGCGGTTTCACCCACGTAGGTCCCGATCCCGTGGGAATATCGGGATAAAAAGTAGCCTATATGTTAATCCAGATCTCCAGCTATCTACATACCAAGTTTCATCTCAATCGGATCAGTAGTTTTTGCGTGAAAGAGTAACAAATCCATACATCCATACATCCTCACAAACTTTCACGTTTATAATATTAGTAGGATTTATAAGTTCTGAATGTTCTTGATACCACAAACAGCTTGTTCACAGGTATGACGTATGAACCAATTTTTGTGGCGGGAAAATAGACATTCTACCAAATGATTGAACGATTACAAGAAATTGGGATAATTTAAAAAATAAGTAAGTACGGACATTTGGCTCAAGTTGAGACGAATGAAGAAAATAATGATACCAATGTACATAAATTAGATATCAACTTATGTGTCTACTTTGTTCCTTTTTAATCGCGCAACTTGTCGCGGTACCTCACTCTATTATTTGATGGAGATTAGTCTCGCGTGTTGTATTGCCTTTCCTAGTCCTACTGGGACTCCTAGTCGCCATCCTGAGGTGGCCTCATTGGTGCTGTTTCATTTGTTCGTCCTTATCTTTGTGTTCAATATTTAGCCCCAGAAATCCAATTTGCTTGACCCCGAAATTTAACCCAGAAGAATTTGCTTAACTTGGAAAATCAAGCAGTCATTTTGCCGAGTTAAGCAAATTGTTAATTGATTTTTCTAAGGATTTAATACACTTTTTTTTTTTCTTTAAGGAAGTATAGGGGCGTGAGTGAGTATACAAGAAAAAGTTACAAAAGACTATTTTTGTCCTAATTTCCTTGTAAACAGCGATACATAAGTACTATTGTACCATAAACATTTGCTGCAAGCAATGATGACTTGAAAATTTCTTTGTTTCCCTCGTGGGTTACGCATGAACGTAGAATACGGCTCCGAGATAAGATTTATGAGGGAAAGAACAAAAACCCCCTCGGAGTTATATAATTTTGATGATAACATTATTTTGCCTTTACTGTATCAGTCGTTGAATGTTCTTACGTTGTTGTAAACTTTAGGCCCAAACTTTACCTCAACAAACCCAGTACCGAAAACACGACGACAGTTCCCGAACAACCCCGAGCGCCTGTGACGTCATAATGTTTAATTTCTTTCTACTCATGGTAGCACAGGCACAGGTTTTGACAGTATAAAAGACATTAACACTGTACTGTCGTGACATTCCTTTAATATTGTAACGTCGAAACTAATCCTGGCTGGTTTGTAGTCACGTGATTCTTTTTAAAATTTTAGAAATTTTCAATTGTTTATAATTAATTTCAAACAATAATAATAAAGTATTTCGTATCGTCTATTAATTCACCGGCTTCAAAAACGGAGGAGGTTCTCAATTGTCGGAATCTTTTTTTTTATGTATGTTCACCGATTACTCGAAGACGCCTGAACCAATTTGGAAAATTCCTGTTTTGTTTCAAAGGCTTTAAACTAAATCCTATGTATGAACATGTTTGTCTCTTTTTAGTGCTGTATACTTGTATTCTATTTCATCTTCTCGCAGGCTAAATCCTAATGTATTGTGTTTGTCTCTTTTTAGTGTGACTTTTTCGTTTCATCGAATTTTCAAATCACAACGATTCTAAAGAAGTTTCACTTCAAAAAATCGATAGTAATTTTTTTTTAACAACCAAATTACTACTACTATCTGTTTGTTGTATATAATAAAAAAGCAATTTCACTATTTCAATATCTATGTATTTTTTTTAATTTTATTTTTATGAATTCAATGATTTTTTGACCAAATAATATTGATCCTCTGTTTCATCCGTTGTAATAAGCACAAATTTCCTTATATGGATAATGATGTAAAATTGATTACCAGTTTCATAATTTTCGATTTTTAGACTGTCCGTAGAAATGTTAGAATACTACTAAGTATATTATAGTAATAATCGAAGTTTAAGAAGAAGAAAACCGAATAGAGATGATATGATAATGCAATTTTTCTGTGATAGGTGAACATTCTTGGTACGAATTTGTAATAATTTTTCCAGACCAGAATTTAACTCGGAAGTCCACTTCTAGCCAAATTCAAACATCCTCGTATTAGTAGCGTACATTTTAATAAATTATATCGAAATATAAGTAGTGATTGTTGAATAAATTAATAACGAAAAGCAAATTAATAACAACCAAATCTATGTGATCCGAATCTCATTTGGCTGTTTTTTTGTTTCTGAGCTAAATCTGTGTTTTAAGAATCGAATTGTTTTTTCAATGACGAACATGTTGTGTTTATAAAACTAAATAATTTCACTTGAATTGCAGAACTCGGTGACCTCAATACTCAAGGTTAAACATCGCGATATCGCTCATAGCATCTTTCTCACTCTCGTATCAGCAGTGGACAACATGATCCATCACTAGATACTCATTGATCCGGGAACGCATTATTGACATATTTGGGGTAAAGATAACACGCATCAGTTAGCAGCGATAATTAGCTCTGAATTGTCTCTGTTATATTCATATTAGCTTTTTGTTTTCTTTCTAGAAAAAAATTAATCATCCGTTTTTCAAAATTTAGGTTGTTTTAATTCTTACCAATATAACACAATAGTTGGTGTATATTCTACAAAATGATACAGATAAGTGTGACCATATATCAGGGTCGTAAGTAGACCCTGTGAATAACAAAAAGTAGTTATTTTAGGAAAATAAGTGATTTTAAAGCGGTCCCTAGACTATCATGCGGCATGACATGCTGAATCATCATGCTGCATGAAGCACCTATTGAAAGTCTATCATGCAGCATGATAATTCGCTTGGTATAATAATTTTATTCAGTCGATATAGACAGTACAGTGAAGAGGGCTTCTGCGCTGGTATGAATGGCTGCTGAATGGAATGTCTTTGTCAAAGGTAATCTGCCAAATAAATTTATAAATATAAAAATAAAAGGAATTGTCAATCAACTGTCAGCACGTAGTTTGCATGTTATGCACGTAGTTTGCATGTCAATTGCATCAGTCAATACAATTAAACGGTCATACATGCATGACGCGTTTTAACATATTTTTTTACTTTACAGTACATTTTTTTTTAATTTAGCTTTCTGCACTCCTTTTATATATAAACTTTAAGTATTCCAAGTTTCACGTTCCTGTCTCTCTTTCAGAATTCGATAGTACGTATTTTATATAATATATATATATATACTAGCAGTTCCCGCGCAGCTTGCGTGTACATATTTATATATTTTGAGCGGAATCCTAATTCTTTTTCCAAAATAAAAGTAGCCTAAATTACTCCTTATAAAACCAACTATCTGCCTGTGAAAGTACCGCGGAAAATGGTACACCCATTCCGGAGATTAGCCGGAACAAACAGACATACATACTACTACATACTTCGTAAACAGCCCATGTCATCGATTTTGTTTAAGACATAATTTTGAAAAATTAACTCGGTAAAAGGCTTTTTTCATTTCAACAAAAGGCATTGCTCGCATTATTCGTTATTAATGTGTTTATCAGTTTCCTATTTGCTCTAGGGCCCGTGCCCGGAGCGGCAGCTTGCTAGGGGCGGCTATCTAGACGCATTTCAATCAACATCACCCAGTAATTATTAGTTACCTACCTGCTGTTAACAGGTCTGTTGGTCTAGTGGTTGGAGCGAGCGAGAGGTCGTGGGTTCGATTCCTACCCAGTACAAAGAAGTTTGTGACGAGCATTAATCATTTGTTTTGCTCCGCCCCGTGGTTTTACCCGCGTAAGTTCCGATGCCGTGGGAATGTCGAGATGAAAAGTAGCCTAGGTGTTAATCCAGGTCTCCAGCTATATATATATATATATATATATATATATATATATATATATATATATATATATATAATAAGTTTCATTGCAATCAGTTCTGGAGTTTTTGCATGAAAGAGTAACAAACATCCATACATTCTCACACACTGTCAAGTTTATAATGTTAGTAGGATATGTATGTATTTATATAAATATATAAGTATGTTTATCAGCAGTCTGGTTGCCGAGTGTGAGAAGCGTAATGTTATTTATAACTATAATTAAAGCCATACTGTCTACTGTTCTAGAACTATTTTAAAACACTTTGATACAGTTTCCAAAACACTACTAGCTGTTGACATAGAGGTATTTTCAAGGCTCTCCGAAAAAAACATCACTTTCGTAAAAAAGAACCAGTAATCATTTGATGGTTTTGGAGAAAAATGTGGTAACAAGGCTACCAGCTATATAAATAACTATCAGGGCCCCGCGGTTTCACCCGCGTAAGTCTCGATGCCGTGGGAATATCGAGATAAAAAGTTAGTCCAGGTCTCCAGCTATCTACATACCAAGTTTCATCGCAATCGGTTCAGTAGTTTTGGCGTGAAAGAGTAACTAACATCCATACATCCAAACTTTCACATTTATAATATTAGTGGGATTTTTATGATTTGTAGTACATTGAATTATGAATAAATACTTCAATGAAAATGTGTGTGCATCTATCATCAACGATTATGCATATTAGGTCGTTATATACCTATATTATATATATTTATTGCCGAGTGCTGCGTTACCGCATTTACGTGTCCAATATGGTGGACGTGCTAAGTTGAACAGCAGTTCACAGTACGCTACTGATACGCAAAAGTTAACCACAAATATCTCCATTTTTTTTGTGAAAATTTTTTAAAATTTACGTATTAAGTTTCTGATAATTCTTTTTTTGGCCGTGCTTTGACTACGATATGTGTATACTTTTGTATCATTTTAATTTGATTTTGTCAACTTCCGGCACAAATAACATGGAGTTTTAATATTTTTTTGAAATCATCGGCTAAGTGCCTTTTTCTTTTTTTCAATCGATGCAGCGTGAACTCTATGATATATTTCAAATTTATCTAAATTTATCTAAATTTATCTAACTTGATATATTTTACATCCTTAACAATACAATAAGACAAAAATCTATATCACAGTCCCTATAACACGTAGATGTAGTAAAGAAAATATTTATTTATATAGATAAGATTTTCGCACGATAAATCGGATTGACGACTTATTTTGCTGAACCCCCCCGTATAGACTAAATACAGCACTGTTCGTGCAACCGAATACGCAACCACTAATACAAATATACGAAAAATATGAATATAGAAACGTCAATTAGCAGGTAAGGTAAGATTCGATAAAACATCATCATCGAGTAAATCTTTAAATGATAAACATATTATGCTTTTGTGTTTACTTTGATATTATTCCGTCGAAATTTGTTAATACTTTTAATGATTCTATGAAAAGGGTTTTATTGTTTCTTATTTGTTTTTTGTAAATACATTTCCGATGTTTTTGTTTGGTAATTCTAATGAGGGATTATTATGTTTGTTTCAGAAAGGTGTGGTCAAATTTAAGGGTCAAATAGTAGACCCCGTGAATAATATATAATAATAATAAATTGAGATCTAAATTCGAATACAATAATTTTATTTTAAAACTGACAAATTGAACTTGAACCTTTACCGATAAATATAATTTAATATTCGCAAGAGAGAGGACTTTTTTTTTTATCGTGCGGAAACCTCCACGGGTTACCACCTCACCGGAGCTAACGGTAAAGTGGTATGTCGGAATCGAATCGACTAAAACCACACGGTGATCCGTCACAAGTGGGTACGTTGCAGAGGGACCCGGGTATACTGCAGACCTTGGCGCCTGCAGCAGGCGACCACACCATGGAGTACGGGGGGGCCTCACCCCTATCCAGATCAGAGAGGTGCGCGTGAAACACGTCGTGCCACCGTCTCGGGATGAGAGAGGGCTGACATTAATGAAATTATGGGTGTTTAATAACAAGGACTAGGAGTGTCCAGATTTTTCTAAAAATGTCATGAAAATGTATATAATTATGATGTTATGAAATGTGTGTCAAATTGACATGAAAATATATGTAATTATGATGTTATGAAATGTGTGTCAAATTGACATTAAAATGTATGTAATTATGATGTTATGAAATGTGTGTCAAATTGACATGAAAATGTATGTAATTATGATGTTATGAAATGTGTGTCAAATTGACATGAAAATGTATGTACCTAATTATGATGTTATGAAATGTGTGTCAAATTGACATGAAAATGTATGTAATTATGATGTTATGAACCAAATGAACCAAACCAATGAACCAAATGGCACGCAACGCGTTAAGATACACAAAGGCTGTGTGGTAAAAAAAAATTAAGTCACTATTTATGATCGCGTTACACATTTGATGTTAAAATCTTACCAAAAAGCTTAGCAATTTTCGGCAGTAAAAAACCAAAAATTTTAGCTTCGAATAGATTGCAAAAATAGGCTATGTTTTTATCAGTATATTATTTTACTAGCTGACCGGTGACGTGGTGAAGACATGTTGCAAATTGGAAAATTATTAAAACGTACGTGTACGAATCTCTTTTGCCAATCAATTCTCTCGTACGGTATATCTATATGGGGAGGCTCGTGTAAAGATCACATCTTAAACGTTGAAAGAGCCCAACGCCTATTGCTTAAAGTTGCCCTTTTTAAACCAAGGCTATACTCAACGAAATCTTTATATATCGACACTAAATTACTCACAATTAGACAACTTTACATACTGGCAATAATACTTAAAAACACTCGTCCATTGATGTAACGTCCTCGAAAAATAAATTAAATACTAGAAGACATTTATTTAACTTCGTTTGCTCAACAATTTTATAATATTAGGGGTAATTTTCTATATAATAAAGTTAATAAGCAACTAGCCATCACGAATATGGCCAAGCTGGAATGTAAAACAAAAGTCACACAATGGCTATTGAAACACGACTATGAACAAACGGAACAACTTCTCACTATATTAAGTTAGACATAAACACACACACACATATATAAACTCACACCACACATACACACACACACACACACACTCTCACACAATACGCATACCCATACACACACACACATGCATCCACACACACACACATGCATCCACACACACACACATTTACACAATAGACACACTACACAAACACACAGAGACACACGCACACATTTTTTGAGTTTTTTAATTTTAGGATTTGTTTTTTTTTTTTGATATATTGGTACTTTTTAAGTTTGCGTTTTGTATATATTTATTTTATTCACCCACTGGCAAAACTAATTTCAAAATCTGAGAGGGGTGGGCCAGGAGTCCTTAGCACAGGGTATCCTAGTTTAGACTCCTGACTCCCACAAATTTTTTGGACCTTCAAACAACAGCATGTAAACATTTTTGAACTTTGTAAAACTTTTGTAAAATATTTTTGTAATTTTTTTTGTGGGATTGAAATAAACATTATTATTATTCTCTTTATTTATTTATTATACATATACATTACATTTTTAAATACATTTATAATATAAAAAAAAATACAAATATGACTAGGCCTTTACGGGACTTCAAATAAAATATGGACTGTATTATAAGGTTGTATTATATATATATTGTGTATACAATCGTAAGATATGCCCGCAGCGGAACGCGTCTGAGAGCCGAGTGGCGCAGAGAGAAGAGGCGCGCGAGTTCGCGAGACATGTTTTATGCACCCGGCGCGTCCGTCCCCTGATGGCCCGACACAGCCGGCCGTGAATGGCCGCTTGTTGACTGGAAGAGGGCAGATGCAGTTGAAGGCACGGCGAATGATGCCTCTCTTCGTCTTGAGTTCTGCCACCCGCGTAACCCCGTCGACGCCGGGATAGGTCTTCGTAACCCGACCCAGGGACCAGAGTAGGGGTGGCATCGTTTTGTCCTTGATCAGTACTAAGGACCCGGGACTGACTTCGCCTCTGGAATGAAACCACTTTGATTTCGCCTGTAGCAGAGAAGTGTACTCATTATGAAATCTGTGCCAGAAGTGCTGGCGGATGAACTGGATTCTTCTCCAGCGATCTAGTCGCGTGATGTTCGCGTCAGTCACCTGTGGGTGTGGCACAGCTAAGAGTGGTCGTCCAATCAGGAAGTGAGATGGAGTGAGCGCCGAAAAATCGTTAGGGTCTGATGAAAGTGGAGTGAGAGGACGCGAGTTTAGAACCGCTTCTATGTGAGTGAGACAGGTAGCCATCTCCTCGAATGTGAAGTGGGTAAGATGCAGTAATCTTTTTAAATGATGCTTGCAGGATTTAACTGCAGCTTCAGCCAATGAATTAAAATGCGGGCTGTATGTGCTCTTGCGCTATTTCAGATGCAACACTTGATGATTGCACAAACTTATGCATGTTATTTGATGCACCTACAAAGTTCGTCCCGTTATCGGACGTGATACTTCGAGGCTTGCCTCGACGCGCCACGAAACGATTTAGAGCAGCCATGTAAGCCTCAGCGGTGAGGTCTGAGACGAGCTCCAAATGTACGGCTTTGACTGCGGCGCAAACAAAGATGCACATGTATGATTTTGTAAGTTTGCAGCCACGGCCTTTGCGATCGGCTACCAACACCGGACCTGCGTAGTCAACATAACAATTAAGAAATGGAAATTCAAGATTAGTTCTCGAATTGGGTAGTTGACCCATTATCGGTTGAACGTTTTCAGCTTTGTGTCTAAAACATTTAAGACATTTATTCACGACAAACCTAGACAAGTTTCGACCACCTAGAGGCCAATAAATTTGTCGAATATGCGACAAAAGCAATTGAGGACCACAGTGCAAAAGTTTTAAATGTTGCATATGAAATAAAAGTTTTGTGAAGCTGTGTTTACTACATAAAGCAATAGGGTGTTTTGTATTAAAATCGTAGGGGGCGTTATCGAGCCTCCCGCCCACGCGAATGAGGTCACAGCTGTCCAGGAAAGGAGTCAAAGGAAGTAACCTACTCTTGCGTGGCAATTTTTGACTAGACTTTAAGCAATGGTACTCTTCAGGAAACATTTCGAGCTGTGAGTGGTGTATAATCAAATTTAATGAATTTTGTAATTCAGTCGCTGAAAGATTGCCACGCGTTTTGTTTTTATATTTCAAGTTATGAATAAATCTTTGTACATATGTAAATATCCTTTGTATTTTTGTTAAGCTAGAATAGTTTTCCAATAAGCCTTGTATGATCGATGAATGGATGATTGTGTTTGATTGATGAACATTATGAGATTGATTACTATTACTACTGATGAAATGATTACTATTACTACTGATGAAATGAGTCACTACTTCTGGCAAATCATGCCTCCCTGTGTTAGGCATTTTGGGCCACACATTTTCATCACATAATAAAAAGGAGGGCCCGGACCACCAAAGTGATGTGTCCTTAATAAGGTCCGCCCTAAGACCACGGGAAGCAAGATCCGCTGGGTTGTCCTTCGACGGTACATAGCTCCAGGTATGACCACACGTACTCTCTTGAATCTCGTTCACTCTATTTCTGACAAAAGGTTTTAATTGATTAGCAGAAGTAGAGAGCCAACCTAGGACTATTGTAGAGTCACACCAGAATCTGCATTTAGAAATGGGTATGGTAAGTGATTGTTGAACCTTAGTACACAGCCTTGCGCCTAACAAAGCTCCACAAAGTTCAAGCCTGGGTATTGTCGTTGGTTTGATCGGTGCTACACGATTTCTAGATACTAGAAGTTGTACCCCTATGAAACCTATGCTATTACGTGACCGAACGTAGACACACGCACCATAAGCTCTTTCGGACGCATCGGTAAAGACGTGTACTTCATGCGTAACAGAGTCTTCATACAAAATCCAACGAGGTATTTTTAAGTTATTTAATGATATTATTGTTTTTTCAAATGCAGACCAAAGCGTTTTAATTTCGAGTGACACATCACTGTCCCAGTCATATTTTCCAAGCCATAGAAGTTTTAAAATAAATTTTGCTTCGACAACGCACGGACCGACGAGGCCCAGTGGGTCGAAGATTTGACTGATTACAGAGAGGACATGACGCTTAGTGACTTTAGACGAAGGGACTATGTTAATAGTATAGGTAAGCAAATCAGAGTCACAGACCCAGTTGAGACATAGCGTTTTAGACTGTGAATAATTTGGATTATGCTCAGATAATTCTAACGTGTTGTCTGTCTCGTAATTACTTGAGATTTGTTTTAGAATATCTACATTATTTGATCGCCATTTACGTAAGTTGAATTTAGGAGATGATAGAACAGAACGTACCTTTTTTGAAATTTCAACAGCCTGAGATATTGTAGAACTTCCACTCAAATAGTCATCGACGTAGAAGTCACGTCGAATAGCTGACTGGACACGCCTGTCCTCTGTGTTATCAGCCAGACTTACAAGACACTTTGTGGCTAGATAGGGAGCAGATGCAGTGCCATAGGTAATGGTATGTAATGTGTACGTTTTGAGAGGTTCTGAGGGATCAAATCGAAAAATTATTTTTTGTAGAGGTTGTTGAATTGGACTTAGCTCTATGGCTCTATACATTTTCTCTATGTCACCCGTGACCACGTATTTGTGTTGACGAAAACGTATTAAAATGCTAAATAGATCGTCTTGTACTACGGGACCGACCATCTGAATGTCATTAAGAGACACCCCCGAACTGGTAGAGGCTGATGCGTCAAATACTACGCGTAGTTTGGTAGTGGTGCTAGAATTACGAATAACTCCATGATGTGGTATATAATATTTGACCACGGAGTTTTCACGAGAAGGAGCCGAGTTATGAGTGTCCAATGTCATATGACCTAGACGTTCATACTCTCGCATGAAATCTAAATACTTATTTTTAAATGTATGATCGCGTTTAAAACGTCTTTCTAAGGACAAAAAACGTTTTTTAGCAGTTTCGTATGAATTACCTAACGTACTAGGATCTGATTTCAAAGGCATTGTGACAACAAATCTGCCGTAATTGTTGCGGACAGTAGTTTGAACGAAATGTTGTTCACATATTTTTTCTTCGAGAGAATGAACATGTTTTGATGAAACATTGTCAAGTTCCCAAAATTGTGTAAGGTCGGGATTGACATTAGAATGATGGCAAAAGTGTGACGAATGAATATTTGGCTGACGCGAAAGACTGCCTGTGACTAACCAACCAAATTTAGTTTCACACAGTTTTGGTAGATTTTTATCTAAATCTATGGTATTACTGCCTAAGACGTTCCAAAACACTTCAGCTCCCACCTTCTGTAAACCCACCTCTCATCCCTTTGAAATGAACGATTCTGAGTATATCGGTCCACTCTTTTTTTGTACCTCCGGATACGGTTTGCCCATGCATAAACTTTCTGCTTCAGAAAGTCAATGCGCTCTGTGACTCGTGCTGTGTAATCACAGGAACTGATTCCAGTTCCCGAAAAAGCCCGATTCACAAAACGCATTACTCTCGGGCGCATATTACCCGATCTGAAACATTATTATTATTATTATATTAGCGAAGCATTATGATATCTTGCCTTGTGTAGTGAATTCAAATTATTTAAGTAAGACGGCCTCTAAAAGTTTACATTGTGCTTAGGGTTATTACTGCAAAACAGAGATGGTGATGTTAACGCACCTCAATACACCTTGTGTTGGGGTGCGTTATATTATGTTACATTTTCATGTTAACTGAGTAGACAACCGACTGCCTTATTGGATTTATTGCTACTAAAAATATATAATTACAACGTTATAAAATTTAAATTTGTTTGCGCATTCTACTTATTTAATGCAGATATGGGTGAATCTTGAAATTTGGCGTATTCAGTTGATTCCCTTGGAGATTTTTTTTTGTTGGATTGATTTCAAATAATTATATAATATAAGTTTTACCTTCATCATAAACACACTTATCGAATAGGCATCATTTTTGTTCGACTCATTCCAATGATTTATCAGTTTAAATTTTTCTAGGCCAGGGGAATCAAAATGTGTTGGCAAGGGAATCAAAATTAAAACATTGTTGATGGAAAATATTGTTTATTTAAAAATTGGCATAATAGTCTTGTATCTTATTTATATAAAATAAATTTAATCAGTCTTTTGGTATTGTTTGTCCGGATTGTCTTCGATCGTGTTATCCGAATAAATAACATGTTCTTTAAATTCTTCAATATTTTTAAGTTTCTTTTTTTGATTGTGATGATTTTAACTTTTTCTTTTTTCTCATAATTTTCTGTTGCCGTGGACTCATTTCACAAATTGGTACGATCTCTTCTATCTTGTTCTTCAAATATTTTCTTTTTCTTTCAGTTGGGCGTGAAGTTCAGAATCTCTCTTTATTTTTTCTAATCCACGATGCTCATCAAGTCGTTTTTTCTCTATTCTCTCTTGTCTGGTCTTTGAGACATTGTTAGAATCTAAAAAACCGCATATAGCAAGTATTTTAAATTAAGGTAAAATAAAAATCGTAAAACTAATTACCTCTACACATAATTTTCTCAGATTCCAGATGTTTTGATTGCTAAGTATGATAGGATATTAATGTATTATGCAAAAAGTATTTTATTTTTAGGAAAAAGTTCAATTTAACACAAAAAAAATAACTGTCTTGCAAGGTAATTATAGGTAACATTGATTAGCCTGGCCCAAATACCAAGAGCATCAACACCAAGGGAATCAAAAAAAGTAGGTTTTTTATCGAATAAGTTAAAAGTAATAAGTTCTTAATAATACTAATTAAAATAATAAAGAGGTTTAATTAAACTGTTTCCGTTTATAATAGATAACAAATTCTAGAAAATTATATTTTTTTATAAGATCAGGGTAATCAACGACTTGGTGAAACAAAACCAGGGGAATCAAATACATACCTTCGTAAATTTGTCCATGAGTAACGTGAGGCACAACCTACCACTACGTGGGTTAAAGAGCGACCAGCACTCGGACGATGAAGTTGACCCACATGTTTCAAACAATCCACTAAGGATCTACGCGTAATTTAGTGACGCGCCAGAAGAATCATTGTGAAGCTCCGGACAAAACTTAAATTCTAATTCTACGGACAATTAAGGTATAAAAAACATACTGTTTATTTTTTTTTCAAACATGAACTAATGTCCAGGGTGATAAAGTACATCAAATATTCATTTGAAAGTTACAAATTGGTTATTTGTTGATGAATACTTTACAAAATGTAAATAGGGCGCACCAGGGGTATCAACTTTTACGAGTCATTATTTTTCTTTTTACTATTTATACCTAATATAGAAATAATTACTATCGTGCCCCTACTAAATCTCATACTGAAGTAATAAAAAAAAAATATTTTGGCCCATAATATTAATAATAATACGGACACTTTTTGCCTCCGGACATCGTTAATTGAGCTGTTCAAGATTCACCCATATGCATTAAGTAAGTAGGATGCGTAAACTAAAGGTAAAATTTAGGTTTTTAGTAATCTCGATTAAATATTGTCTTGCCTTGTATAACTAATTCAAATTATTTAAGAAAGGTGGCCCCTATTTTTTACATTGTTGTTGGGGTTGTTACTGCCCAACAGAAAGGTGGCTCCTTATTGGGATTATCAAGAATGACGTAACTCCTTGTTGGGATTGTTAAAGCTAACTCGAAAACTAGATCGTACGTAGTGGCCTACGCCCCGCTGTCACTGTGACCGTTCTCTAATCTACCTGGGGACGTTTGGATTTAGATAACAATGTTTATGTTGCTCTGCAAACTGAAACAGATTTCAACCGCAGTTAACACACATCCGAAGTGGGTGGTGTTATATTATACAAATAATCCGTATTGAGGGGAACATTAGTTTGCTTTAATTTTATTGCTTTAAGTGATAAAATGTTTTCTTTTTTAATCAACGAAAAAGCGGAGGAGGTTCTCAAGTGCAGGTGTATATTTATATATTTTTTATGACCACGCATAACTTTTTACAGGGTTGTCCGATTTCGAACATTCTTTTTTTTTCGAAGTTGGTCTCATTTAAATTTTAAATAAATCTTTGAACAAAAATGAAAATGGGTGGAAAAATAGGGGACGAATTTTCAGTTTCTTTTTTCTTTCGTCGGTTTAATTTTCATTAAAAAGTTTTTATTTTTTAGTTTTTTTTTGTGGCTAAAACAATCAATTACAGCTCACCATCATGTTGTAGTATCATTAGAACTTTTTTAGTTGAACGGTATGAACTACGAAATTACCAACCTGCAGTGTCAAATCATTAAAAGCAATGTCAAACAATAAAATTGACTAGAAAATTAAAGTAACAAGGTTATTTTTTTTAAATTAGATTTAATTGGCTCAACACGCTATAATAAATTGTGGTAGTAAGTGCCATCCTCTAACAGTCTAACCTGCCCTACCTATCTTTGGGATCGCCCTCGCTTTTATCGCATTACTCTTTTTAGGTAACACTGTTTCAACACACTGTGACAGTGTGACACACTGTGTCATTGTGTCATTTAATTTCTTTTCACCGACTCCAATGCACTTAAATCGTGATGTATTGTAATTGTATTTTTCATCCCTTAATTTTCCACCCTTAGAGGTGAAATATTTACTTCAAATTTAAATCGGACCAACCTTGAGTGCAACCAATCCATTTAAAAAAAAATATTATTGAAATGATGTTTGATATTTTTTGTACATAAAGAAACATACAGAATAATGCCAATAGATGTGTAAATGCATACAAATATTTACAGTAAGCAGGAATCGAACTCGCAGCCCCTGGTGTTTCATTCGAATGCAATACCACTATGCCATATACATATTTTAAGAGAAAAGCTTCTAAATGGAGTAATACCTCATTTTAAATTAAATTATATCATAAGTTGTTAAATACACGTGAAACAGCTCGGTAGAATAATTATCATCGTTTTGAAGGGTTATGTTCGCCACTCAGGATATTTTGTACTCACGTATAAATGTCGTAAGGGGCTAATTAATTATTTCTATAGTCATCCTTTAATGGGCGCATTTATTATGAACTTAATGTGGGTTAAAGATTTTTTGAATTGAGTGAAAGTTTAAAATTAATTAACGGCCAGGACTTAGTTCATTGTATTATTGTAAAGTTTCAAATCGGTGATATTACCATTGTGTAGTTTAAACTGTGAAATATCTGAAAATTATGGGCGACGGCTAATTGGAAGCGAAATGACATTCTGAGAAAGACGAGGAAAAAATAAAATTGTGTATTTCTAAGAATTTCATTCCGCGTCGCATGAGCCGTCACTCATAATTTTCTGTCTTTTCCAACGATTTTTCGCAGAAATTACTCTTTTCGGCTAGACTATTAGGAGTGGGGAGACTGGTTCCAAGCTTTGATATTTTTTTATATATTGTACTTTGGAAAGATGAGCACTTGAAACAAGAGCACAAAAACTAGCCGCAGTACAATGTGAAACTAGTGTTGTTTTAAGCGAGGGGAATGGAAATAACACCGCACAGATCTTACTCAAGGATTATATTTTCAGGAATTCCAATGTTACAACGCAATATGTTAACCTTTTTCTCATATCAATCGGATTTTTAAAACAATCGTGTAACCGTCACAAGATATCAGAAAAATCAATAATAAAAAAAAATAGACAGGTCAAATATCAAAATGTTAAGTATTAACTGTATCGTTTATGGTCGTTTTTACAATAATCAAATAATGTAGTTAAATTGAATCTAATGTAATTAAATATTTAAATTATGAGATGATGAGTGTTTGTTCTAGGTGAGATATGAGCCGTGTGCGTATGTAACGGGCTAAATCCCTTTCCTATTTGTTTTTCCTTCTATGAAAACAAAAGCAAAGCAGAGTTATAGTGACAAAAAAATGTGTGTGTGTACCAGAGTACACAGGTAAGAAGTGAAACTTCTTTACGACATATCATTTTTCTACTATTTGCAACTTCACGAAAATGGGGTAGATAAGGCTTAAGCCTTAAGAAATTATAAAACGAAATATATAATCACTCTCACTTTTCTTGTAAATTCACTTAAATTTGAATAAGTCTTTTTATTTTATCACTTTCAAATTAATATATTGTTATTCTTATTTCAAACCAAACTTCAAAACTAATATATTGTTGTTATTATTATAATATATTACATTATATTCTTTACGTCACTATACTAAACTTTGATAAAAAAAGCAACATGGCGCGTAACCGAAAAACGTGACGATTGCTACAAAAATTTCTCCCATACGTCGATAAAGAAGTTTCACTTCAATAAAACAATTTAGAAACAAAGTATGAATAATGTAATTCGTCATCATCATCATCATTTCAGGTATAGAACGTCCACTACTGAACATTGGCCTCCCTTTAATGACTTCCAAGAAGACCGGTTAGAAGCTGCCTGCATCCACCGACGGCCTGCAATTACTAGATCGTCTGTCCACGTAGTTAATGGACGTCCTACGTTGCGTTTGCCGGTCCGTGGTCTCCATTCGAGATCTTTTCGAAACGTGCCCTGCCCATTGCCACTTCAATTTGCTGATTCTTTCGGCTATGTCGGTAACCTAGGGAAGGTTACTGACATATCTGTCGTCTGCGTATCTCCCCACTTTTGATTCAATCCCAGACAGAAACACGAAGGATAGCCTTCTCCATAGCTCGTTGAGCGACTTTGAGCTTGCTTATCAAGCCCATAGTGGGAGAGACAGACAGAGCACAAAAAGTCATTGGATAAAATAAAAGCAACTTCTATGAAAATATTTACACCCATGTCTAGTACATACATAAATAAGTATTATAATAGTTTTTTTTTCAGATAAGTAGGTACATTATTTGTTATATAGTGTACTTTGAATATTATTAAAACCGCTATACAAATATTTGTTCCCAATGGGTTATTAGCGAAATGTAACAAAAAAAGCCTGGTAACATTACCCTTATACGAAATTTAGGTGGCTTAAAAGCTAAACAAATATCCGCGCCCTGCCATTAAGCGAAGACAAACAGTGTGATGTCATCACTAAATTCTTTTACTGCACAAAGTGTTTTTGTAATACGCCTTTGTGAATAAGTTATGTATGAATCGAGATTAATTTAAGTGAAGCGCCGTTTACGGAAACATGTACTTATATAGATATATATAATGTATTGGGTGTATTCTCTTTAAAAATAACAGAAGGAATAATTTTGCTTTGTTGTAATACTGGTGATCATTGATGTCGTAATATTATAATTCTAACAGTCAGACATTTCACCATGTTGTCACCATTTCAGATGCATTGTATGTATATTTTTGATTACGGTGAGAACAATATAACCAATTTCCATTGCTTATGCGTAGGTATCCCTTGTGTAGTAACTTTAGTAACTGTTGAGAATGTATACATATTTTAGTTAGTACAGAAAGAACTGTGTCATTTTAATTATTAACACACGAGTTCCAACAGACTTGTTCGTCCGGCTGTCAGTTGGTCATAATAGACGCGTCTGTTCAGAGCAACAGACATATAGACATGGTCCGTCAAATTTTTTATTGTACAGAATTCCAATAGATCTTTAATTTAATGTTAATGTTAGGTACAATGGGCTGTTTTATCGATCTGAAATCGATCTCTACCAGACAACCTTTGATTGGATTTAGAGTCAGGAGTGATTGATACCATATCCATTGTTCAATAAGTAGGTACTAGTACGATGTTGGAATGTCTGTCAAGTGGTCTGCTGATGTCTGTATTTTTTTTAAAATAAGCCTTTATCTAATAGAATAAAAGCTAGAAGAAAGTTTGATACAATTACGGTGTGTTGACTTTGATAAGCGGTGTGTATTAAATTACGTTTAATTAACGGAACCTCATATAAAAACGTAGTAAAATTGTTTACCCTTTTAATGAAAGTTTCTCTAAATATTTTTATGCTAAGTAAGTACTTAATTAATTAGTAAATAAAGGTTGCGAATCTCTTCGTTAAGTTTTCCGTTCATTTCATATACAGATATTGTAATTATATCAATAAGGAAAAAATACGTAGATTCACATCTTTTTAACGGGTAATATATGTTTTACTAACAAAAACAAAATTGTAGAAGAGAAATATATTTTTATCCCACCTAACACATCTTGGGTAACACACTGTGAGATAGTGATGAAGATCAAAACCAATACTTAATAACTTTTTATTCTTTTTCGTACTTTAAAGATAGTTTTTATTCCTATAACGATTGTAGTTAAAGGCATACGACCTTTAATGAATGGGGTCCTATAGTCTGAACTATAGGACCCCATTCTCTAAAGCTTTTCTTAAAACAAACTGCAACTGCTTCATCTGGATAAACAGATGTAATTCATATCATTTGTTTTTAACCATATTATAAAAGAAATTTCAGAATAAATGTATGATCCGTCAAGTGTTACGGTTAATATTGATACTAATATAGATTCAGATAATAATATAGATTCAGAAATTGCTAACATTTTTCTTTATGTTATATGATTTTTTTAGTCTTTACTTTTGAACTCTTTACCATTATCATAATTCAAATTCAGACGATAAGTGGTTAACTGCAAATAAGTTCTCATTCTTATATTTTTTACTAGCTGCGCCCCACGGTTTCACCAGCATAAGTCCCGATGCCGTGGGAATATCGGAATAAAAAGTAGCCTATGTATTAATCCAGATCTCCAGCTATCTACATACCAAGTTTTATCGCAATCTGTTCAGTAGTTTTTGCGTGAAAGAGTAACAAACATCCATACATCCACACGTCCATACATCCATACATCCTCACAAACTTTCACGTTTATAATATTAGTAGGAAGTAACATGGGTCACAAACGACTAGTATTCTTATTAACCCCTCCAGCTAAGCTAAATGCTTGTGTTAGGAGTGGGTTCAAAAAGCGCCTCATGCCGCCCTGAGTGTGGCCGCTTGTGGACGGGATGGGTTTTCCCCTCCATCCGCTATAGTGCCCCGCGAGGAGGCGGCGTCCGCGTGTGCCTGGACGTCGCCTATTTGAGAGGTTTTAAGGTTTTTATCCCGAGGTGGTGCCCGCGCTTTCGCGGGCAGGCGCTAGGGGAGGTCCGGATGTCTTAATAAAAGCTGTTCCCGGATTCCTCCTACTTAATGCGCAGTACGGCACATCGTGTGGTTTTAGTCGGTTCGATTCCGACACACCACCCCACCGAAAACCCCGGTGGGGTGACGGCCCGAGGGGGGTATCCACAGGTACAAAAAAAGGAGTAGGTTGACGTCGGTAGTACACTGATTGGGGTTTGAACCCTCAACCACTTGATCGCAAGTCTGACGCCTTAGCCTTTACGCTACCGCCGCTTCACTATATGTACATCTTTAAAGAAATTTCTTTGTAAACACGAACAAAAAGTCGGTTCTGTATGCTTTTTTAAGCTTGTTTAAAAACAAAGCAGAAAGTAAAAAACCTTTTCTCTTTTTGTTTAATTTGTCCTCGAATAGACTTAAAAAAATCAGTAGCAATATTTAATAAAGTTTATTTAAGAGTAAGGCATGAAAGATATTTCTTCTGTACTGTTCTTGTGTAATGGTTGTCAAGGAAATTGAAAAAGTACATCGTGACAACAAATTACTTGACTGATCGCTTGTACCTATTGACTTATTCAAATTTGACGTTAACTAATTAGGATTGTTTTCCAATATAAACTATACTAACATTTAAACTTTCGCGTTCCATGATATAATATTATCTACTTATTTACTTACCTTTTCGTGATCGCGTTAATTCCCGTAAATACGTAGATTATATTATATAGATAACTATATTACTAATCAATATTAGAAAAAAAAAAACAATGGCGTACCCTACTGGTTGGCTATGTGTACAATTATACATCCTCGATTATAAACTTATACTTTGTGCTACCACTAAACTCTAGATGATCTACAAAATGACACCTCTACTTAAGTTTCGGTAGCTGTAGATTTGGCTGGGAATAATAGTAAAAGTAATAAAATTAGTAATAGGAAACTAGCAACAACTTTTATTATGACTTTAGATTCCTCCGCCAACTTTTAATGGCACTACGATAACGTTTATAAACAAAAACAAAATTTAAAAAATTTATCTGGCTGGAGCCAAAATATTCGCTACCGTGTATTACTTAAATCATTGCAAAAAAATTCTTGCCAATTGCAACTGCATTACTAACAATAACAATAATTTATTTGACATTTAAGTTAGTACACTTGTGATTGAGAATTCCCTGACTCCTGCGCTAGTTAAAACTGTGTTGCAGGAGACAATGTCTTCCCCTTTTAATATATGGTCACAATGTCAGTATACATACCTATGTTTTTTTTTTCTTTTTATTTTTTGAACCTACAAAGAACTTAAAAATAAAAAGTAAAACTTAGGTTTACTAGTGCGTGCGTGTGTGTGTGTGTGTGCGTGCGTGTGCGTGTGTGTGTGTGTGTGTGTGCGTGTGCGTGTGTGTGTGTATTTTGTGTATGTTTGATTGTCACAAGGTCTTCTGAACGGTCTTATGTACTGTTCTCGCTGCATTGTTATTAACTTTTCTTATTTTATAAATTTTATTGTATTTGTTATAGGTATGTGGAACTAAAAAGTTATTGTTTATATAAATCAATCATTTAGCGTGATAGCTTTTGTTTACTGTAGCAACTAAGTTGTTTGATTTGTCTGCGCTATATATTATGTACATAGACACATAAATATACATATAGTACGTAGATGTTACTAAGAATAATTTAATTTATTTTGGAAAGCTATACTTTATAGCTCATAAAGCAATGTGCAACCAGACTCAAGAGAATTGACACCTGTTGTAAACTTATTGACAATCTATAAAACAAGAGAAAATAAATTGAATTTTGCTAGAGTTAATGCAAGCTTTCTCATTTTCTTTGCTACTTAATATTATCGTTTATGGTGCTAAATGCTATAATGAAGATATTTATTTGATTAATATAATACATAGTAATTTGTCGACCGTTAGATAATGTCGTGGTACGGGATCTGTCGGACGGTAAAGGTAAAATGCACAATTGCACATTTGTCTGCTACGAAATTGTAACTTTACGTCTAGATACTGTAATGTCTGCAAGTCAGACGTGATGAGACTTTCGTCAGCACCAGTTTAGACTGCCTGCAGCTAGGTATGTCGGCCCAACAACCCTTATACGCTGTCCGTTGCCTTACCGATGAGCGAAATTGATTGAAGGAAAGTGGCAGTAGTATAGTTGGGCCTCTTACCACCTAAAACCCGTACCCGGACTAAAAGAGATCCTTGCTTTATTTATCTGTGTATAATGGTGTTCCAACTAATTCTAAAAAAATATGGGTCTTGATATCAAAATACAAGTCGGGGTCTATTTAACTGCGTGCTTATCCCAAATAACTTTGATAAAAACTTTTTTAGGACTTTTTTAGCTTTATAATATTAAGCATCTGCATTGTTACTCCCTTATTTCTCTTGCCAATGCTACTGTCTTTAATTTCCTGAAAGACACTTCCAAGTTAATGTATTAAAATATGTACGTAGGTCCTACACGTGTATAAGTACGTACCACAAAACTGAGAGTTCTCAGTTTTGTGGTACGTACGTTTGTAGGAAGATATTTCATTTACGTAAATGAAGGGTTTATATTATGTTAAATATATGTGTATTTAAGGGTGTATGGTTTCACGTATCGCGTCACTCTTGAGATCTTGATGAATGTTATAATTCTAAAATAATATGCATTTTATGATGCGGAATTAAAATAATAAGATTTCCATTAGTGTCGTGTTTCTGCCTTTCTCTGTTTCCTACTTGCCTGGTGAACGTTGCTCCCGGCCACTCTTCGAATTCTTTGCTAGGCGTTTTCTCTTCCTATCCACGATTTTTTTTTTCAAATGATGCCATAAACCCAATAACAATACAACACGTCTTTATTGTACATGATGAAGAACAGTTTAAAACATTTACAAAGACAAACAAATAATGGTACAAACTGCAGTCTTATCGCTAGTTGCGATTACTTTCAGACAACCCAACCAAACCAGACAACAGACTAACAGATGCAATGAATTTGTTATATGAAATCAGTAAAACAACAGTTTAGCTAAGTAGCAACTTGTATAAATATAAGAGAAAAGGAATGAATAATACTCGTACTTACTATATATATACATTTATACCTTACCTATATATCGCACTGCTATTACGAGACTGTATCAACTCAAAATAGGGTAAATTTGAGATAATTCATTTTTCATACGTAAATATCAATTCCCTTCGCGTAAATTAATATAAAATAATAATAATAAATTGTAATAAGCCAAATTTTTCAACAAAACAACTAAAAATAATTCATATAATTTTTTTATTTGTTCAGATATTAGAGTATTAACTCAAAAATTGGAAATAACTTAATAACCTGCAATCATTTAAATAATTCATTAATACAGAAATCCCTTAATTTTATCAATAATCTATACACATTGTTCACTTTTTATAATCTTTAACAGGAAGCGATTAATCAGTTTTCTGTCGTTACTGGAAAAAGCTACATTTTGAGTTGATACACTCTTGTAATAGCAGTGCGATATATACATTTATACCCTTATCAGGAAAAGAAAGAAAAACTAGCAGCACCCCGTGGTTTCACCCGCGTAAGTCCCGATCCCGTGAGAATATTGGGATAAAAAGCCTATCTGTTAATCTAGGTCTCCAGCTATCTACATACCAAGTTTCATTGCAATCCGTTCAGTAGTTTTGACGTGAATGAGTAATAAACATCCACCCATCCAAAGTTTCACAAATTTCAAGCATAATATTAGTGGGATAATGTTTGTATGTTTGTTTTCTGTGCGCTCCTAAACAGTTGATCAGATTGTGATTAAACCCTTTGGAAGCCTGCGAGGGTTTCTTGCCAATAAATGTATATAAATAAACAAATAATTTTCGTATGGTTTTCCTTTGTGATGAAACATATTTACTTTAAGTGGTATTGCAATGATCTGTACCTGCCGGGTACAGTTAGTTATTTATAAAGTTGTTCAATTAAGTTCATTTAAATGTTTTACGTTGCAAAATATCGTTTATATTATTGGAGATACTGAATCGTTTGTATTTGAATAATTACCTTATTATTGTTATTAACAAATATTGTTAAAATTCCCTCATTTTTCGGGTAGACCAACGCTTGATCAAAAATGAGCAATGTTTAAATGATATATGGTTATATTAAGGGGAATCAAAGCGATGAAACTTCAGGCGGTTCAAAGAAATACCATACCTTTGATTTGATTGACATACATCCAAACCAATGAATTCATTCCCAATCATGTATCCGTATATGACTCACTGACACTTGAGAAGTTGTTTTGCTGAACACTTTGCAATCTCTATACGCCTAGTATAAATTTATTGCCAAAGATGTTCATATTTAATAATAACAATCTTTCCTTTGTATTCAAACTTTACTAATTTGATTCATATTTCAAGAAAGCAATTCAAAATAAATGTTACTCTCACTTTATTATATTGGAACTGAAACGCTTACAAAATTATTTCGTGAATTCGCGAGCTTTTATGTAATTGTTTTGAGATACTTCTTTTATACAAAATGCTTGAATCAAACCTCTACACCTATATATATATATATATCTCCGAATGGGTAACCAGAGGTAGGTATATTCATGGGCCAATCGTTGAAGTGGGCTGGTCGTGATCTATCTGGGCAGATTATGATACTTTTCCGGCCAGCATTTCTTGGTTTGCCTGTCTAACATTCGCCAAAGCTTAACGTTTGACGATTTGTCCGGCCATGTTTGTCCTCCGAGTCTTTACATTTATTGTACTAAGCATTAAAACCTTCAGGATCTATATGTCGTATGTCAAATATTTGACTAGTGTTTTTCAATCATATGTTTTAACCTCTTTTATGAGAGTAGATAGTTGTATTATCCTCTGCGCCTTTTCCCAACTAAGTTAGGGTCGGCTTTCAGTCTAACTACGATACGGCCGAATCTCGATATTTTACGTGAAGCGACTGCCATCACAGAGATACTCGTAGATAGTTGTATGAAGTAGGTAAATCTAAATTTTTCTACACAGCCGAAACTACAATAGTGTAGATGACTGTCAAGTCAAATCAGTATCTTTTTAGTAAATGCCAAAACGGTAGCCTCCGTACATTTTTGTATGAAATACTAAGGCGTGACGTCAGGCTTTAGTACTGCCAAATCATTTTTAATGTTAATTCAACCAATTATCATCTAAATTAAAATCGTTAAAATGAAAATAGACTATAATTGTCACAGTATTTTAAGTTATTTTATTGCGACACTTAACGAAATAATTTATTATGAGCATAGGCATCTACCCAATCGCCGGTCATTAAATAATATTGTTGGGACGATTAAACGAACACTACAGCATTTATTTTAACATCCGGAAAACAACTCAGAGATTGATTTGGAGGTAATTCAATATTGGGAGCTTTTGCTACTGACAGTTTCCTTTGTCTAGTTGAGAAAAGTTTAGTGATAATGTTTTTTACTTCTCTTTTCCCTAAAACCTTTATGTAACTTTATATGTACGTTGTACATTAAAGCCGTATCTTTTTAATACTAAGAATTGCTTTTGAAAAGTCAATTGTATGTACAGAGTTTTTCTTATTTGCGTAGGCCAAATTGTTAACCAAATAAGAAGAACTTTTCAAATACCTGTTTCATGGATTTGTATACCAAATAATTTCACCGCTAATTTAAATCATTTGAATTATATTTGATAAAGATATTTGAGTTTACTATATTATGAGCTCTTATTTAATATAGGTACATGAACAATGAAATTTGTTTTAAAATATTATAATGTCAAATGGAATGAGATTTCAAATGATTGAGACGTTGATGGTTATGCGTCTACATAATATAGGTCTTATGCAGTTGTACGTAAATTAATTATTATTAATTAAAACTCTTCCCACATACGAAAGGCGTAATAGTGAATAGTAGTATCATAACCCACATCTGGTAATTAAATAACAAAGGTTTACGACGTCGTCTTATATCTTCTTCTTCTTCTCTATAATATAAAAATGAATTGCAAAATGTGTTGGTAAGCGCATAACTCAACAACGCCTGGACCAATTTGATCAATTCTTTTTTTAAATGTTCGTTGAAGTACAAAGATGGTTTTAACGGCGAGAAAAATTTAAAAAATTGCCTGAAAAAGTCTAAAAAAACACTTTTCTATACTCAGATACAAACGATTCGTAATAATACTTAAAAGTCAATTTGAACTTTAATACTATACCATAAAGTTCAAGTGTTAGTGGAGAGGTTCCGGGAAGGCAAAACAATTGAGTGACGTTAGTATCGTAGATTAGATTTTAAAAATGTAGAATAATGTCAGTAATGGAAGAGGATTGACATATATATCGGTTGTCAAATATTTATGCGTGCGTTCAGCAATTTATTTTGTGTAAACTAAGGAAAATATATAAAGTTACAAAGTAAAAAATAAATTAAACCCGTGCGAAGCCGGGGCGGGTCGCTAGTTTTTAATAACTGTCATAATTTTGCACCCCGTTGTTTTCAGCCTGTTTCTCAAAGTTTAGTAAATATTGCTAATACTTGCATTTGACATGGCGTCTTATTACTTAAAATTTTTGATGTTCGATCAAATTGAAGTAAATTTTCTTCTAAACGGATTTAGAGTTGTTTTTCTTTGATAAATTAACACAAATATTTAACACTTAACTTGACATGTTTATACATCAAGTGAAGAGTTCGTAGACTAATTAAGTATAAGCAATCGGCAAACTTATTACTTAAATAAATATTATTATTTTCATAAAAAATAAACCTCAAAATGAAGTACATGTAGCACAACCATTATATTACTGCTTTTATGTAGTTTGCTATTTTAAGTAAATAGTATTTATTCGTTATTCTGTCAGACATTATTATTACTCTTATAGCCGTACTTGTACCAGATAGTGGTCTCAAATCAACAGCTTATTTTAATGTTTTAAGAGTAATTATCAATTATTATATATACTATTGACATCACTGTAGTTATATACTTAATGGTAAAAGATCCGCGGCAAGTTTATTTTTGAACCCCTCAAAATCTTAAGAGGTTTAATAGTTATTTTTATATTTTTTTACATTACTATTATTAGTACATACAGTAATCAGAATCTGTACTGTATGATACTCAGGTCTCTTTTTTTATTTTTTTTTCTTTTTATATTAGTACATACAGTAATCAGAATCTGTACTGTGTGATACTCAGGTCTCTTTTTTTTTTTTTTTAAAAGACAACTCCCGCATTAGGAATTACTCCTGTGTCGCGGGGGACTTTACAAACATATAAACAACGGACACAAAGAACACTCAGACTAGAGTGGGAATCGAAACCACGACCTCTGGCTCAGCAGCAGTCCAATTTTCGTATTATTTTATTATCTGTGGTTGCAATATCTGCTGTAAAAGTTTTATCTAACAAAGTTTAGTAGTGGCAGTTATTCTTACATTCCCTACACTACAATAAAATTTTGGTTGGCTGTATAAAGCTAGTCTTTTTTATAGACCTTATTCTTGGTAAATCCAATACAATCATTTACAGCCATTCGTCTGTACGTACATACTCGATGCAATAAATACTTTAATTCTACACAAAAATATTAAGCATCGGGACGTTCTTTAAACTGAAGTAATTTGGTTAAAAATATTATTGGCAACCATTAGCTTCTTGATAATCAAGCTCTGTAATTTGTAATGATTAAAACTGAACATAAATTGATTGCTTTTAGCAACTGTTCCGTAATAAATAAGCCTTCATTGTATCAAAGTTTTTTGGCGTATTTATGTCTTTAGCCCCAACCTAGAGGCAGCAATAAAATACGCTTAAAAACTTTACAAGTAATCTAATCCTGTAATTACAAGGTCGAGTACTTGTTTGAACTTCTCATTACAGGATCAGCAGGTAAAGGAATATCAGGACCCTTTTCTCTGAAAAATTAGAATCTGAGTGAAGCCTTTTTTTGTTTGAATTTAACTTGTCGCCATTCAAATATTTTTTTCTATGTTTCGAGTGATTTTTAATCCACATTTTTTGACTGGGCTCTTCACTATAATGATGTCTGACATTCTTTTAAGACATTTAAAAAGCAAAGAAAAGTGGATTTAAGAAAAATATGATTTCAGTTTATTTACTAAGAAGATTTAATAAAGAAAGCAAAGCCTCTACTTAGGTTCCATTCAATATATATGCACACTAAGAATAGCCGTTATAAAGATTTGATTCTTTTTACAAAATTATAACTGTATTGTTTTTTTAAACAAAACCGTAACCTTAAAGAAATCTCTTCATACCAATAGTACTACCAGATTTGTTTTAGGACGGTTTATTAAAAAAAGTAGTTGTAAAGACTACAATTATTCACCTCGTGCTATTACTAATATTACATACATACTACTCGTATTACATATTTTTAGAAGAAATAAATACCTGTATTGTTAGACACAATGGATGTTATTGTCAATTGAAAGAGATGTTATAATATTAATTACTTTTTGTTCAGAAATTAATTTAATATTAACCTTCCCTAAGCTATCACATAACTTGGAGCTGTAATTGTAAGTGGTGGTGCTAGTGTTGGCTCCTCTAACCGCCTAGCATCAGGTGGATCGTGCAGGTATTTGACAACATAGTTAAACTTTGAGAAACGTTGTTCAAACTATAAAATTTAAAAGTAGTAGCCGCTGTTAATAAAAAGATGTTTGTTTAAATTATTTTCGAACTTATAAAGTTAACCTTTTAGCTTTAACGTTGTAAGACTTGCGTATAGAACTAATAAGAAAAAATAACATAAAAAAGGCGCAGATAAAGCGGTGGTGTCTTAGTTTATTTATTTTTTGCTTTTTATTTCTCTTTCGTCTGTTTAATTTTTAGTTAAAAAGTTTTTTATTTTATAATTTTTGTGTGGCTCGCCTCATCTTTTAAAACTGGCAACTACAATCTTTTATTACAATTAATACTAAATACTATAAAACGCTATCGAATGTCATTTCTTTAAAGCATATGAAGTGGTTTTTGTTACTAAAACCACAGTTTTTATATCTAACTTCTAATTGTTTAGGAAAGGTGTGGTTTCCATCACCAGCTCAGCTTAATGATATTATGATTCTTAAACGCAAATACCTAATTAAGTTATGGAAAATAAACAGAAACACTATTCGTGCCTACAAATTTTTGAGGGTTTCTCTCAATTTTATCAGGATCCCATGATCAGTTTCCTGGCTTCCTTGATATGAGACCACCCTTGAAGTATACCCTATCTAACCAAAATAGAATTATCAAAATCGGTACATAAATAAGGAGTGTGGGCTGAACATACATAAAAAATATATAACGGTCGAATTGAGAACCGTCTTTTTTTCGTTGGTTAAAAACTATCTGGTGATTTTAATGACTGGCCGTCTTCACGGTATTACTTGTTATTTATTGATAAAATAAATTTCACTGCTGTCAAAAAAATCCGTTGTTGCTATGACATTTCGTGTTGATCTACTTATAATTTTTTGTTTACAAAAAAAATATTTTCAAGCAATTTTTGAGAAATTTTATGAAATAAAGATTTGACTTTAACTTTGAACTGCATTGTATCATACCTATTATAGAATAAATAAAACCACTCTTTGTGAATCGCTTTTCATATCAAAGTACATTTCATTTAATCATATACGGTTTTTTTGACACTTCTTAATTAAGTTGAATGTCCGCTCTGAACGGTGTATTGCTGTGGTCCCCATCACCCGTGTCTACCGTATCACCTCAAAACTGGACAAGGAAATTGAAAGCCTCACTATTGACATACTAAATTAGCTTGCGGCTTATAACTTAATACGTTTCTAAATATAGGTCAAATTTTAATAGTTAAAATGAAAGATCAATCATTTTTTTTAAACTGCAAGATTACATTAAATTGAGCGATTCTTTGATTCTATCAATAATGATAATGATAACTTAAATAAGACTGCAGGAACTGAAACAGTAGACAGTAGAAACCACAGTTCGCCATGTGGTCGAATATCGACTATAACTCATTACGTTAAATGTTTTGTTTTATATAATTGACAAGTCTAACTTGAACTGTCATTGTATATACCTTTCCTACTAGGACAGGTCAACATACATTTTATTTATGGTATAGGGAGCAAACGAGCAGACGGGTCACCTGATGGTAAATGACTACCGTCGCCCATGGGCACCTGTAACTCAAGAGTCACAAGTGCGTTGCCGCCCTTTAAGGTGGGAATAGGGGAAGAGGGGGAGAGGGGGGAAGAGTGGGAAGTCGGGAGAGGGGGATTAGAGGGGAGAAAAGGGGGAGAGGGAAGGACTGGAATAGGGGAGAGGGAAGGGTTAGGGCCTCCGGCGAAGTAACTATTATCTTATCTGTGCCTCCGGTAACCTCACTCACGCGGCGAAAGCAATGCAAGCATTGTTTCACTGCCGGTTTTCTGTGAGGCCGTGGTATCGAGCGGAGTCGAGCCGGCCCATACTTGCCGAAGCATGGCTCTCCCACGTAAGACATATTATATGCATACTGGATCCCTGTAGCTTTGCTGCTTGCTAGCTGAGCTGTTTTTACATAATTTTTTACTTTATTTACTGCACTTCTGCAAAGATTTCACTTCACTTCACAAGCTAAAGAATTTGTGCATTTGTTGAAACACGCTGATGTAAAAGTTTAATAGTTCGAGTTTAAGAGACCTTTTTTAGGCAAGAAAACATATCTTATTAAGATGGCAAACAAAGACACGTATCTTGTTTAAATGTTTGCTTTAATAAACACTCTTATAGAATCATATTCGAGCTCAATGTTCAGAAAATAAACATTATAATTCTAGTGTTAAGCTCGAACTAAGGGCCCGGCTACTATAATAGTTGCGTCATCACAAAATGTATAAATGTTTGTAATTTAAGTCAAACTAGCTAAGTCGTTTTAAACTCTTCCCTCTCCCCTATTTCCGTCCTTCCCCTCCCCCCTCTACCCACTCTTCCCCCTCTTCTCCTACTCCCACCTTAAAGGGCGGCAACGCAATTGTGACTCTTGAGTTACAGGTGCCCATGGGCGACGGTAGTCATTTACCATCAGGTGACCCGTCTGCTCGTTTGCCTCCTATACCATAAAAAAAAACATCTAAAGACACACAGTTGATTCATAAAATTAAGGGGTACCTATTACTACTATAACACTATTATATAGTTAAATTATTTTTACTTTAGTAGTTAATTAACGGCCATGTTGATCTAGTAGTTAGTGATCCTGACTAGTTGACTACTGAGGTAGATAAGACAGGACAGGACAAACTATTTTGTGATGAGCACGATCATTTGTTCGGTGAATTTATCTATGATATGTATGTATGTATTTAGTAATACATATATCAATATGTTTATACGCTTGGTCTTACCTACATACATATGAAATATGTTTATTTACTGTCAAATCATATTTGTCAGTAACGTAAATAGTGCCTTAGTTTGATGTTTATTTATTCGATGGAAACAATAAAAAACTCCTTTCAAATTTTTTTTTTAATTTATTATTTATTACTAGCTGCACCCGGCATGTGTTGCAATATCTAAAAAAAAAAAGAAAATAAAACTCGTAGATTCATAAAAAAAAACTCCTCTTTCATTTGCTACTAGTTACAATGTTGATGTATTACTCTGCCCAACATTTTATTCACTAATACAATCGAGATTGTTATCTTGTATTGTACACACATGTTTATACAAAATAAATGTCTTATTAGTCCGGTCAAATTAGATCAAAAAATTAGAGTAAGTAAGATTACAACTTTTACAACTTTTTGAATCGTTATATCTAAAAAACGTATACAAATATTTTTTGTAGATAATTTTATGATCTACAATTTTTGTCTGAAGTATTTTTATGATAAAACTCACCGTTTTGGTGAAAATCGTGAAAAAGTCATTTTTTTTCCTTTGACCTTAAATAAAAAAATTTCCATACAACTTTCAAATTTTATTTTTAATCATATTTTAAACAATCTTACTGATTTTCAGCTTGGTGGGAATTTATGTAGCTTCGAATGTCTAAATTGAACGGACTATTATGTCTTAATATATGTATATCAACATTGTCGCTCGTAGCAATCGAAAGAAAAGTTATTCGTCACTTATATTTTCAGTACTTTCACTAGTTGAGAAGTATTAAATGAATAAATGTTTAAGGGGTAGTATAAACGGTCAAAGCTTTGAGTGCTAGGTAACACAAAGATTCACGGACACACTACTCGACGCCGCCTGACGTCCTGATAGGCAGGCAAAGTCGGTCGGGGGTTGAGTGGTAGGTAACCGTTCTAGGGCATCTGACCCGACCATAGGTTAAAGTGATGTAATCCGTGTTGTTGTCCCCGTACCGTCCGTAAGCAAAACGAATCGGCATTAGTCGATTCGAATCTGACATGAACACGTTATCGTACAATCGGTGAAGTGGTATCCGTGGGAGTTTAAACAAGTAAAAAAAAAGAAAGGTTAACAAAAGATTAACCATGAGTGTGTTTTTATGATTAAAATAGAATAAACTTTATTGTACACCAAAATAACGTTTTACATGGAATAGGTACCTACATTAATCGTATGCTATCGGATTTTTAAATAATTTGTGTTACTTTTAAAACCTTGTGCATTTCTTTTAAATATATGTTGCATATTCTTACCACTCTCCTCTACCTCCCTCTGTTTGGAATCCGAGACGAGTTCACATTACGTTTGGTCACCGCCGAGTCAACACTAACCCAGGAATTGTACAGTGTTTCTTTGCGTGTTTACAATGCGTCAGTGATTAAGTATCAAAAGAAAGAAAGAAAACATATTTTATTTCTGAAACATCCTATAACTTTTACATACAATTTTTTATATCTATAATAAACACTTTTTGACTAAATTATTAACGCTAAATAACTAATGCGCGTCACGCACGACATGGCAACGTGGCACTTATCACTCACGTGTCAAATGCATGACGTGGCAACAGGTCATGTTCTTTATTTCGTACCTACATTGTTTTTAGTGGAAGATACGTCATGTTTCAGAAATTTGGGTTAAAAGAGAGTTTTGTCATCGCCCGTACCCACTTCGTACCCACATCGTGCCTAAACCTGTCCCTGGGGATTCGACATATATATATATATATATATATATATATATATATCCGAACAAATTTGAAGTATTTATTTATTCACATCTTTTCCAAAACTCTTAAGCTGCGATCCGATTGACGGATCGTCTCACTGTTGTCAAAATATGAGGCAGGGGATCGCTAATTTTCAATTTTCAAGAGCCGCCTCATCATTTTACAAATCATTAATTTCAAATAAGATATTGAGTATCTATTGCTCGTTAGTGTTCAAGGTTGAATTCAGTCTAGAAAAAAAATATTAATAATAATATTTAGGACTGTAGTCGCCACATCAAAACTCTTATTTATTTTATTATAGGGACAAACTAAAATAGATTATAATATTTATAACACAGTTCACCATTTAATAAAAATAAGTTAATAGACATTATTTGGACTGGTTATACCGGTAACGCAATACTATTGGTCGATTGATAAATATTAACGAAAAGTAGGATTATAAAAGGGCAGGAATAACCAGAGAACTATTGACCGTTAAATTTAATCTAACCTATATGACAATATTGTACCTACCCTATGTAATTTATCACTGTTTGTGTATCTAAATAAAGTAAAAAAAAAAAACTCTTTTTGTACATACATTACACGTTATACATAGAAACACCCAGACCAATATGAAAGACATATTCATAAATAGACACAGACAGGAGACAGAAACCTATTCACAATACGTGCCGTATCAAGAAGACCGCCTTCTGCATCAGGCCCTTAATCCAGCTGCCTAACGTGAGCCTCTAAAGGTGTTTGCAATCAACCCATGGGCTGATATGACTATCGGCACAATGATTGCTGAATCCACATCCCACATGTCGACCACCTCATTTGCCAAATCCAAATATTTCATTTGTTTTTCTTTTTCAGCCCTTAAGAGGTTGTCGTTATGGGGAATAGTAATATCAATAATATCATTGCTCGGCGCTCTAATCGGTCTATTACCACTATATCAGGCTTATTGGCAACAATAGTCCTGTCAGTGATAATAGACCGATCCCAGTACAATGTTACACGACCATTTTCAAGAACTGGGTCGGACACGTACCTGTAGTACGGTAATTCCGCAGTCACAAGGTTATATTTAAGAGCAAGTTGCTGATGAACTATCCTGGCTACTTGGTTATTATTATTATTATTTAAAAAATGCACTAGCAGATCCTTGATCTGATGCATGCATATCACTGCACTCGTGTTTAAGTTTGTTTTTCACTGATTGTGCACTAATTACATTTTCCGGTAAAATGCTTCACATGGTCACCACCCGATTTGGCAAAAAGTATCTTCTAGGATTGCTAACAGACGGAGACCTAGTAAGCCTTAATGAGTGTCCCCCTAACTGGATATTTGGATTCATAGTATAGATATTGCTGATATCTTTTAAATTGTAGTGTAAAGTTAATATTTTGAATGTTTCTATCAGATCTCCCCGTTGCCTACGTTGTTCCAATGTAGTCAAGTTAAGTTCACTAAGACGTTCTTCATGGGTCTTGTTTTTCAGTGTAGTAACCATTTCTGTAGCCCTTCGTTAGACTTCGAGATTGTGTCTAGTTCTCACATATTTTTATTCATAATGAAAATCAGATGTTACGGATGAAAATGACAGTACGTGGGATACACTGAAAGTTTTGCGTAACTCATTAATAAAATAATTTACATGTAAAGTAATATATTTACTGCTTTTCAAAGTATTCGTCATTGCATTTTTAACACCTTTTCATTCGGTCAAACCATTTTTGAAAACATGAGGACCATTGGTCTAAGGGCATATTTTACACGTGCTAGTTGAAAGCTATCACGGCCTCTTCAGACCCGGTAAATGTCATACCTCTTATCAAATCTTTAACTTTTGAGAAAATAAAGAAATCACTGGGGAGACTCAAGACACTGGGCAAACAAATGGTGGTGTCTCGCCTGCCTCAATTTTGTTGGTTTGCTGTCACCTTCGAACACCCATACAGAAGACTGGATTTGAATATGGATTTTTTCTTATTCTACTTGTGATATCTAGGTTTTCGTCAAGATTGACAAAATACAATACAATTTTAAACACAACAAATTACTTTAGTTTAGCATATATAAAGAATATCTAGCTTTTGTCCGAATTCTGTGTCTCTATTTGTCAATTCAGGACACAATTTGTGTGACACAAAAGAAATGAACAATGATTATCCATTTGTATTGCTAACGATGAATTAACATGTATTGCCAGGGCTATTGTGTATATATTTAGCAATAGAAAAAAGAAATACTGTCTCATTGCAGGAATTATGCAATAAAATTTTGTGTCTAAATTTTCGTTTTTTTTTTTTGGTAACCTTTATTTTTATACCCAACGTCACGAATTGGACTTAATAATCCTTTTAAATAATAGAAGAAAGTCAAAATTAATGACATTTAATATATAAATTAACATAAATTAATTAACTTTATTACAATACATAGTGTGTCAGAATCGAATAATGTTATATAACAATTGAACAGAGTGATTAATTATTTATTTCAGCGCTTGTTTGAACAGTTTCGAAGCAAAGCGATAATTGCTTGGTGTGAATGTTATCGCTTAACATTGTTCATTAGAGCAAAAAAAGAAATCTAGCTCAAGATTCTTGAATCTGAATGACGTTATTATTTAGAAATAGAAAGTCGTTGCACACCTCATCCTCTCATGTACTGCTACGAAATTTTTGAAGTGAAAACTTCTTTAGGCACGTTTGTGCACTTTTGCTATGGGGCAAAAGCACTGAACTCGTGACCGTCATACTAATAATACATATATAGATCCACTAGAGGGGATGCTAATCTAAACATAGAGTTCTTTCAGCTCCTTATTAATGAATGTCACCAACCTGCTAATGTGAAGTTTTAAGTTCGTCGTTTCTCCGTCGTTTAAGCTCCTAGTTCCCCACCCCTGATATCTATAATGAAAGCTATCACTGGTAGGATGATTCCGTGTGCGGCTGGATATCACCTATTTCGTGCTACCCACTGTTAGAAACAGTCTCAAAACCACTGATATAAACTATGAAAATCACTAACTAACAGCAATTGCCAAGTTGTTCGTACCTCTGTTTGCAGTCAAGTCAAACGTTCTAAACATATTCCTACCCTTTTATAATCCCACAATTTGTTAGTATTTATCAATCGACCAATAGTATTGCGTTACCGGTATAACCAGTCAAAATAATATCTATTAACTTATTTTTATGAAATAGTGAACTGTGTTATCATCTATTATAGTTTGGCCCTATTTTTAATAAAATAAATAAGAGTTTTTGATGTGGCGACAACACGGCCCTCCTGCGTACGCATCTGTCCCGGATAGCGTCATGGTGTGGTATAGTTGCTGAGGACAAAGTATTTACCATTAGATTGTATCTATTTCAATATATTTCTTTGCATCGATCACTTCTTTTTGTAAATAGCAACGAGGGCTCTTCCATCTACTATTCCATCGACGGCCAGTAGATAAAGAGCTCCCCGCTTCATTTAGACAATTCCCTGGACACTACTAGAACCTTAATGCTTACATAACTGTTCCATCGGCGGTCAGTTATACAGCCAACGTTAAGACTCGAAGTTTACCCTAGGCGATGCCTTTGGCCAACCCTAGTTGCATATCACAACAAGTCTCAACATCTGGCTGTAAGAATTTACTCGTGCGTGTATAACTATTCCATCGGTGGTAAGTTATACAGCCAGCGTCAAGCACCCGAAGCTTCCCCTAGGCGATGCCTTTGGCCAACCCTAGTTGCATATCACAACGGGTCTTAACGTCTGACTTTACACGAGTAAATTCCGCATATAGGTTACAGAGTATTATCCGAAGCAAATGTACTAGACTAAATATCATACATATTTTCTTATGTTCTTATTCCTCACTCTTAAGTCTATCATCATACATACTTCTCTCAAATACCAGTCAACAAAATTATGACACAATCATCATTATGTACTGGGCAGATTTCACAAATACCGAAATATAAATACCGGCCAACATCCTGGTCTATCCAATTTCAGGTGGTTTTCATCCAGTTCTGCTAATTTAGTCCAAGGTATCTATATTTAAACACATGTTCTTAATATTTGATAGCCACTGGTTCGCTTTATGCCTGACCAAGTTTTCCGACGTGGTTGTACTTCCTTTTCCTGTGAAGCTCGGCCTTGCCTGACTTTAAGTGTCTAATAAAACATTAGCACCTAGCAATTGCACTGATAAAAACCAATTGTTTCTTTTTTGTTTGATATCAGCGTAGAACAGGCACTAATAGTATTTCTGCTTGAAGCGTTAATAGACTACTACTAGAGAGTATAAATCTACTTTAAAAGCTTTTATGAGGATTGGGGTGTTCAACACACTTTTTGTGACTACTTCATATATCAACAAAAACCAGTTATTAACATCACTTTAAAGGGATATTTAACTATGCCTCATTTTCGATTTTCATTTTATTAGGTACCTACTACTAGTACTTTTGATAAACACTTCGAATTAAAGTCGGAATTATTTTATTTTATTTTTATAAAATTCTTAACGTAATAACTCGTAAAACCCATTTTTAAGCAAGCAAAGTATTAACAGTTATGTTTTTGTGGCAAATAGTTTTTACAAATATAGAAATATTCGAACACCTCATTTTATCCATATACCCTCTTTTTTAAATAAAATACATGTACACTTTTTCAATCCGTAGATGTTTTTGAACAAATTAGTAAATTATAAATTTTAGTTAAGCTTCCAACTCTAAATTAACAGTAAGAATATCACAATAATAAATCCGATAGTACGAGTATTCGCTTCTATCACATCTACCCACATTAGAATAAACACACACTCGGAAATTACTAATAAAAACGTTTTTGCTTACTGTTAGGTACATACTCATTGCATCACGACTGCTTGATGAACACCATGATGAGGACGTTGGGATTTGCGAATAGCAAAATCTTGCACAAGAAACTTTTGGCTTACTAACACTTTTTTTTCTTTCAATTGGGGCGCGTTCTTCATCTCACTTCTGATGTTAGAAACAGTCTCAAAACCACTAATATACACTATGAATATCACAAACTAACAGCAACTGCCAAGTTGTTCGTACTTCTGTTCGCACTCAAGTCAATCGTTCTAAACATTCCTACCCTTTTATAATCCCACAATTTGTTAATATTTATCCATCGACCAATAGTATTGCGTTACCGGTATAACCAGGGAAAATAATATCTATTAACTTATTTTTATTAAATAGTGAACTGTGTTATCATCTATTATAGTTTGTCCCTATTTTTAATAAAATAAATAAGAGTTTTTAATGTGGCGACAACACCACTAACTAAGTATGCCTATTATTTATTGTCAAGGTCTAGAGGGAGCCGCTTATATATTCTTATGTATCTTATTGGTACAGTATGGTCTATCGTGGTGATTTAGTTGATTCGAATATACTGCTCCGTCGTTAGGTTTCAAGGGGCCTTAACAGAAAAATAAAACAATTACAAGTTCTCGTTCTACTTCTCAATTGCCAATATACGTGTCAGTCTCTACGTAACGGTCGCTTAAGAAAATGCGTGACTCCTATCCTTCATGATTCTCAGGCCCCAGTAAAAGGACATATAAAGGTGTTATTATTGCCAGTGTTATCAGTGGATAATAAATAATCCGTAATAAAATAGAACAATTCTTTATTAAATGTGAGTTTTTCATTACAGAAAACTTGCTCCTTTGAGAAAATAATATTCATTAATATACTCGTATAATCTGTTATCGGCTGTTGTCAACCTATTAATCATAAGATAATTGAGTACTAAATATCTATCGTTACTGCCTGTAGTTGGAAATATTATTTAGAATTTGCTTACCTTCCGTTAAGAACGTCTAGCACCATCTAGGATCTTAAGGGGGAACTGATCGTGATTGAACATACGAACGAGTGAACATGAGAAGACGAAATACCCCTCCTTAACTTTTTTGCTTTTGATTGTTAATTTTGAACTCGATGATGTTTACTTGCCATTCGAACTTCGTCTGTACAACCTACTTAAATATACGCATTCAAACAAAAAAATTAAATAAAGGAATTAATTAAATAAGACCGAACCTACCAAAATAAAAGTCCGCTAGAATAGCTAACACCTTCGTTGGCTATAAAACTTAATTGTAATTTAAGTTTATCGAAACATCATAATGAAATGAATGATTAACTGTTTTTGATATAAATTGATAATGTCAAACCAATAATATAGGTTTTTGGAGAAGTCAAAGATTGAAACGTGTATCAAAATGGCGGAGCTGGGGTGGGTGTGTTACCTGTATGTGGGTCTATATATGGTTTAGTGGGCAAACGAGCAGACGGGTCAACTAAATGTGACTACTGCCGCCCGTGGGCACCTGCAACTCGAGAGTCACAAGTGCGTTGCGAGCCTTTAAGGGGGTGTGCGGGGAGGGGGATAAGAGGGGCAGAGGGGGAGAGGGAAGGGTTAGGACCTCCGGCAACCTCACTCACTCGGCGAAAAGCAATGCAAGAATTGCTTCACTGCCGGTTTTCTGTGAGGTCGTGGTATCACTCCGGTCGAGCCGGACCTTACGTGAGTTACCTATACAATATTATAAAGCTGAAGAGTTTGTTTGCTTGGTTGAACGCGTTATCTCAGCAACTGCTGGTTCGAATAAAAAAAAAATTATGCCTAAATGTCGTTTTCTAGCAGTCTAACACTCAATACTGGATTAAAGTGTAAATTGAATATGGATCAGGTTTCGGAGGTTACACAAAGGAGTCTTCGAGTGTTTGAAGTATATTTCTTTCGAAATTGATTAAGATTCATGAATGTGAAGGAATTACGAATAGTCCTGTGTTTTTTAGGTGATATTAAATGGTGTATTTAGGACGATACATACTGAAACAATTCATTTTGTTTATGTTAAATGGCAACTTCCCATTCCTTAAAAATACAATATATAATACACAACACAATTAAATAAACCCGAACTCAGGGCCATCCATTTATGGAACAAACAATTAACTATTGAGTATAAAACTCGGTGTAGATAAACAGCCATTCGTACAGTAAATATTCGTGACTTTCACTCAGGTAATTTATTTGTTGAAAATAATAACACCAAGGCCCAAGTCTTACCCGTTTCTACCGACATCACTTACATTAACTTACGGACAATTGGTTTAAGCCATATCTATGTTACGTGTCATAGTGTACACGAATCACTAAAATATTATCCATATCGGGTATAACTTCATAAGTCTATGCAATCCAGTACTTATGCTACTATTACCAATACTTTGAAGATCATCAAATTGCACTTTAACATTAGCTCACTCCGCAAAATCATTTAAATAAAAAGCGACTCTGTTTCCTACTCAGTGGGAGAGCCATGCTTCGGCACGTATGGGCCGCCTCGACCGGAGTGATACCACGGCCTCATAGAAAACCGGCAGTGAAGCAATGATTTCATTGCTTTTCGCCGAGTGAGTGAGGTAACTGGAGGCCCTAACCCAACCCCCTTTCCCTACTTCCACCCTTCCGCTACTCGAACCTTCCTCAAAGGCCGGCAACGCACTTGTGGCTCTTGAGTTGCAGGTATCTATGGGCGACGGTAATCACTTACCATCAGGTAACCTGTCTGCTCGTTTGCTCGCTATACCATAAAAAACAGTCAATCAGCGTATCAGTCTACTGCTGGACATAGGCCGCTCCCAATGCGCGAACCTCACTCGCTCGGCGAAAAACTACGCAAGTATTGCTGTGAGTAACTCAGATGCCAGGGGAATATCGGGATAAAAAGTAGCCTATGTGTTAATCCAGGTCTTCAGCTAATTCCCATTACGGACACAACCGTCAACAACGTCTGCCCTCACGCGTCTGCCCGCGTCTGGGTTCTGGGTGGCTCACGCCACGCGGTGGTAAGCGATGTTTCCCCCCCGCCCCCCCCTTTGTCCGCAGTTTTATATTATATTCGTAACTTTTAAAATATTTGACAAAATTACGAACTTTAAAAGACAAAGTTTATCTACTTTCAATATCAGAAGCGATAAAAGTATTTATTTTCATAACAATCAATTTGTTACTGCTAAATGTGAATTGGAAATAAATAATCAAATTTTATTGATTTCATGGTTCACTATTTTGGTAATAATGGCTTACACATAAAAGATAGATATATACTGTCGCGGACTTTTATGTAGAACTATTTAGGAGAAACAATCCCACCGTACATTATATTCGTGTAACTCTAACAGTTTTCCCACCGCACGCCAGAATAGCTTGCAGATGACAGATTTTTTCCGCCTTACTTAACACTTATCGTTATATTTTGGCCAATATACACAATATCTTCATAATTTATAGCCTATGTGTTATTCTGATATATAAGCTACATTATTGTAAAGTTTCATTAAAATCCATTCAGTAGTTTTTGCGTGAAAGAGTAACAAACATCCATACATCCACACATCCATACATCCTCACAAACTTTCACGTTTATAATATTAGTAGGATGTATGATTGTACGAAAAAGTTTGCGATTATATGCTAACTTTTAAACTTTTGCGTTCCATGCATGATATAATAATGTATTTAAATGTCAGGCAATTCAGAGGCAGGTATGTAATACCTTTTAGTGATTGCGTTCATTCCCGTTTAAATACATAATTATTTACGATTACAATAACAATAAAGAAGCGTTTTCTATAAATATCATATTGCTTCCAAGTTTTCAGGAGTTATTAAACATCTTCCTTCTAAAGGTTAATTGCGACGTTCAAAAATTAATTGATCACTGAAAGTGCGTAAATAAAATATTTATCTTTAAATTATTTTTAAAACGTTGTTCTTTTTTAAGGTTTTGGTATTAATAAAAAAATTCGTTGCTTTTTTAAAGAAATTTAAAAAAATATAAAATTTACATAAAAACGATATGCGTCATCAGAAAACTTATCGTCTTAATTATATGCTTTTCCACGCTGTATATTATTTGAAACCATCTTCCCAAAAGAATTTTAAAGAGACGTGAAATAGCGATAATTTATGCGGGCCATGTGTTTGATGGTACCGGAAGAAACTGACTCAATATATTCTAGTACAAATTGGCAGGAATGCGGTAGCTACACAGTTCTTATTTTAACCTGTAAAACTCTTATCAGTCATCATTATTTAAATTACACATATTTATGATACATATTATATCTATTGAACACATTCTAACTGCAAAAATTACGCCGTACAATTTAACACTTACTGTTTTTTTTTCCAACATTGGACTTCTTATGTCGATACTTTTTTCCAGATAAACTAAAACTAAAAACAATTTATTTGCACTTGTGTATGCACACACTCAATTTCATAGGTATAGTGTTGTGTGCAGGAACTCGGTGCGAATACCCTTCCCACTTTCTGAGCAGCTTCGAATGTACTCAACAAAACGCTTCATTACCTTGACAAGTTATATCGGTAACGCAATATTAAGTTGTATTCTATCACAAAATCGTATAACGAGTTCTTAAGGGATTTGAGCAGCAGCTTACGTTACATTGTACGCAAATATCTGGCTACTTTATAACCTAAACCTTGTAAGATATATTTTGTCTTTTTATTTTAGACCAGCGGTTCTTTTTTTCACCAATTCACGTTGAATTATTTGAATCAATTAAACAGAGTTACAAAAATAGGCAAGATTCTTTACATTATTTAACTCTCCAGGTCTCATTTTACCTGAAAGACTGGCAATCTATTATGGAGTCGGTATTTCAGTAATGGCTCTTATTATATTCTAGATTAAAACGAACATAATGTATCATCGACATAGTCCCCGACATCCCGTAACTGGACAATGGGATTCTGAAAAACTTTCTGGGAATCTTTACAGGATCAAAAATACTGGTTTAGAAAAATACATGATGTAGATTGTAATTTGCTGTATTTATAGAAACTGAGTACTTATTAAATAATAAATAAATAATTATAACTTGTGTGACCAATAAATATAGACTTCACTACTGTGTCCTGTGACTGAATGATTTTGTTAAAGTCGAGTCAGCATCTTCTGACATTTCATTGACTGTTTTTAATATTAATTTAGATTTCAATTACAATATTTGTAGGGATTATAATCCAACTGTAATCCGATATTACATTTATTGAACACCAGGTATGATCATATTTGCGAAGCCAGAATATGACTGTGATACAAAGCTGTAAAGCTGTTAATCCTAGCTGTTAATAGTATTTGCATAATGAAAAACGTAATTATACCTAAATACGAAAATTCTATAATCTTAGATTTTTTCCACGGCAAACAGCTTCGCTTTTTTCCACTGCTTGGCTGAATTCACAGAGTTAAGAAAAAACGTATTTATAAAAATAAATCATAAAAACATAATATCTTTATTATTTTTAGGGTTCCGTACGTTTGGATGAAGAAACATATCTCTATAAGATCATTGGTACGTCTGTCTGTCCGTGTGTCACAGCAAATTTGCTCTGAATCAATTGGACCGATTAAGTAGAAAATTGGTACCCACGCACAGATGTGCAAAGTAAATAAATGAATTTTGGGGTTAAATAAAAAAAAGGCAGACTTTACCGTATGATATACCAAATGAAAGGGCCTATAGAGGATCTCAGCTGTTTTTTTTTTAACTTTTAAGATAAAAGTTTAAAAGTTATTTCAGAAAATAGCTGAAAATTTACAATTCCCAAACCTTTATCTCCGAAATAAGCATCCATGAGCATGAGCCTAAAGCTTTGGAACAGATACAGAAAATAATTATTTACCTATAGATTACAGTCCATTAACACAAATGAGATAATAAACTTAATTACGGTACAAACCATTATTGGACTTACTACATTTTTTTTGTTTTAATTCTTGAATGTTATTAAGTATGACTAGACCCTTAACTGTAGAAGCTTGATCAAAGTATTATATTATTTTTATTTAAAAGTAAAACCCAGTTTCATATCTCATGGATCCTATCTTTTTACGGTACTGATCAAAAGCCGCCAACGACTCCAATTCATATCGTTCATAGATGTTATTCAAAGACAAAGTTAGGGTAATTTAAAACTCAATTATTTCTTGGTTAGACGTTATTAAATACTTCCTTTGACCATTCAAAGATACGCGGTACTTTTTTTATATTATTTTTAGAACAAAGTTAAATAATATTTCAATTATTTAATTTAGGTGTCTTTATTTGAATCTGTAGTATTGTTTGGATTTATCTTTATTAAATTTTTAAAAACATATTTTTATAATTTAACAATAATAGTATAGTAACTGTAGTACATATAAATCTATGCTAATATTATGAAGCTGAAGAGTTTGTTTATTTGTTTGGTTGAACACGCTAATCTCAGGAACTACTGTTTCGAATTGAAAAAAATATTTTTATTTATGATAGTTCATTTATTGAGGAAGGCTATAGGCTATATAACATCACGCTACGACCAATGGGAGCGGAGCATCAATGAAAATGTTGTAATAACGGGAAAAATTTACAAATTCAGACGAAGTTGCGCGGGTCAGCTAGTGTATTCTAATGTACTTTATTTTTTATTAAAATTACAATTTAGAATGCAACGTAGTTATGAGAACTTTTTGAAATGTTGACACATAATGACGTATGACCCTGTTGGTCTAGTGGTTAGTGACCCTGACTGCTGAGCCAGAGTGTTCTTTGTGTCCGTTGTTTGTATGTTTGTAAAGTCCCCACAGGACACAGGAGTAATTCCTAATGCGGGAGTTGTCTTTCTATAAAAAAAAAAATATTATGACTGTCTTGACCGACAACAGTAAAATTTATTTTACTAGTAAACCATGTTTTATTGAAGATAAAAATCATAAACCATCAAACGGCTGCACACCTTTGTAACAAATAAGATCTGAAACTGATATGAGAATGTTAAGTACAGCATCTCAATTTCAAACATAAAAATTAGTTTTGTGATAAATATTACGTTACACAGAATGTTACTGTAGAGCATAGTGCATCTTTTCAATTTCTTTTGTTGGAGAGCGCTAAATCCTTCACCTAGAGTTTGCCATTTGCTTCAAAAAGCAATAGTTGACCCATTTTGAGAAGAAACAGATAGTTTGTAAACTCGCAATGTACGTCATACACGTATTCTTCCAACAACAAACAATTAAAGGACTTACAGTCAAGTCTTTGAAATGTCCCTTTGTTAGAACCAGCTAATAGCTGCGTGTGTTTTATACTTCTTTTGTGTTCATTGCTAGTCAGTATTGTAGCGCTTTGATGTTCTCTTTAACAAGTATTCATAAAATATTTTTGAAGTACCACAATGTTCCTGATGTTGAAGTTTTTGATGAAAGTACCTTTCATGTTCGTTCATGTTCAAATTAAATTAAATTTTATTTCCCCACTAGCAGCGCCACGCGGTTTCACCCGCGTAAGTCCCGATCAAGTGGGAATATCGGGATAAAAAGCCGATGCGTTAATTCAGGTCTCCAGCTATATACATACCAAGTTTCATCGCAATCCGTTCAATGAATTTTGCGTGAAAGAGTAACAAACATCCATCCATCCATCCATCCATCCAAACTTTCACATTTATAATATACTAGCAGCGCCCCGCGGTTTCACCCGCGTAAGTCCCGATCCCGTGGGAATATCGGGGTAAAAAGTAGCCTATATGTTAATCCAGGTCTCCAGCTATCTACATACCAAGTTTCATCGCCGGTTCAGTGGTTTTTGCGTGATCTTTCACGCAAAAACCGTACAAACTCGTAACAAACATCGTAACAAACATCTATCCATCCAACTTTTAAACTTTCGCGTTCCATGATATAATGTTATCTACGTATTTACGTACGGGAGAGGCAGCTTGTGACCACGGCCAGTGCAACCTGGTCAGGCAATTCAGAGGTATGTAATACCTTATCGTGATCGCGTTAATTCCCGTAAATATGTAGATAATATTATATCCATCCATCCATCCATCCATCCATCCATCTAAACGTTCACATTTATAATATTAGTGGGATAAGTGGGATGCCCATGGCTTCTCTCTCGAACAGTACTTTTTTGGATAAAAGGTATGTCCTATGCTTTATATCATTTTCTGACACCTAACAACGTGTATGAAAGTTTTTTTTTTATGACAAACCACCAGACGGGTCACCTGATTTTAAGTGACTACTGCCGCCCATGGGCACCTGGAACTTAAGAGTCACAAGTACGTTGCCCGCCTATAAGGTGGGTATAGGGAAAGAGGGGGAAAGGGGGAAAGGGGGGAGGAGGCGGGAAGAGAGGGAGAGGGAACGGTTAGGGCCTCCGGTAACCTCACTCATTCGGCGAAAAACAACAAGAACATTCCTTCACTGCCGGTTTCCTGTGAGGCCGTGGTATTCCAGTCGAGCCGTAGAAATAAACAAACTCATTTTCATGTTTATAATATTACTTAGAATAATATAGAAATAGTTATCTTTTCTTTTCCTTCTTCATTTATTTGAATGATTCGTAAAGTATTGAACCAACTATTTTCTCTGCACTGTAGACATACTAACTATAGTGTAAGTCTCTCTTCCGGCATTCACAAGCAACTTCAAATCCCTTGGATTTTGCTCCAGGACAATTTGTCCTGGGTTGTCGGGTCGGGCAATTCTTCCTCTGATAAGAGTTTTGTCATGCTGGTCCACCACGTGGTGAAAGGTCGTCCCTCATCTCTCCTGTGTTCAGGAAATTTAAACGCCTTTTTCACTTTATGGTCCTCGTCTCTTCACATCACGTGACCATACCATCTGAGACGACTTTTATTAGGATGAACATGTTATTCGAATACTTCTAGTTCTCCAATTTACTATTGAATACTGCTAAAGGCACATACAATACAAAGACGATACTAAAATTGTGAAAAAGCAACACGTGGTTCAATTAGTACGGATACTAAATACTAAAACAAAGTTTATTTTTATAAAATTATTTTTTACTCATCAACGTACTCTCCTTCAACTGCGATACAGTCCCCTCAACGTTTTTCTAACTTTTCTATTCCATGTGTGTAGAACGATTTATCTTTGGTTTCAAAATAAGCTTCTGTTGCTGCGATTATCCACTCTGCTGACTGCTGATTAGATTCCGGAGTGAAATGGTGAATCCATTGTCACATACATAATAAGGCCGCCCTTTGTACATTATCTGTTTACTGTAATTATGAAAATGTATCTTCTACTGTATTGCTAATGTACAAATAAAGTGTTATCTATCTATCTATCAACGTAAAAATCCTTTCTATTTCTATTGAACAGCACCAAACAGCGCTCTGATTTATTATACGTTGATAATTGATACGTTGTCGCTCTTGAGGATTTGTAAGCAAACGCGGCACCAATTTGGAAAAAAGCTTGTTCATGACCAAATTTTGATGTAAAATAGAGAAAATACTACCAGTTAAATTTTCACTATCTCGCGTACTTTGACCTTGCGATCTTCCTTCACGATTTTCAGGATTTGGTTGATGTTTTGTTGAGTCACTGCTTCATTTAGACGACCAGAGCGTTCAGCAACATTTGTGTCTATACGACGGCGTTTGAATTCGGCATAAATGATTGGTTTAGACGGACCGGATTCCGGATAACATTTTATTACTGCTGCTGTGCTTGAACGGTGTTTTTTTTCCATTAAAAACAATGTTTTATCATCAACATACGAAACTCGTTTTTTTTCATTGTTTTCAAAATTATAAAAGTAGCGTCACATAAATACCTGTAACTCAATATTTTATTGTTGAATTAAAAAAGAAATTGATACATATCATTTGAAGTGCTCAGTACTTTAAAGAAATGATTAAAATATGCGCATCTCCAAGTGGAAGACAGCAGAAGTTTGTTTTTTTTCTGTGTTTGGCGATCCCACAAATATCAGATACTCTTGACTATGACAATGAGCTTTGTTGGCCTCTCGCAATGACCAAGTGGCAACAATAAATTCACAAGAGTATTTAGATTGAGCGTACCCGATCCTCCAGCGAACATAAGTACTCTCAAACTTTGCAACGGTACTTGGCTGAAAGCTACAAATCTCCAACAAAATTTCATTTAAGCCGAAAAATTTGAAGGTTGCAGAGCCTCACCGGCTCCTCAATCTTTTAAACTTTTGTTTTTATTCCAAGAATACCCACATTTCGAATTATTTTCGATTCGATTGCAAATGTGTGTAATTCCCAGTCCGTTTATGAAGGTATGCATGTATGTTAGACCATGACTATTAACAAAGCTCAGAGACAGACTTTATCCGTGTAGGGAGTCAAAATAATAGGCTGCTTTCCTACGCTTAATTTTAGGTATGTTGCTCTTTTGCGTATTAGCAATTAGAGGTTCATAACAATATTATTGTGTACGCTCCAAGTGGTTTCACGACAAATAAAAAATATCATTTTCTTAGGTAGAAAAATCCTTAGGCCTGGAGGCCATGGAAACAAGAAACGGGACTTTTGGGAGGAGGCGGAATACATTTCATAAGCGACTCATTGTTTTTCAACATTTACTCAAATGAAGCCGTAGTCGTAGTTAGTATACGATTTATTTTTGTAAAATTATAAATGTCTCAATTTATTATAATTTATTTTATAATTTAAATGAACAGAACACGCGATGTTAATAATATAATAATTAACTTGTAAATTGTACATTGCATCGACCGCTTAAATTCTCCCCTCCACATTTTACTAAAGTTCAAGGTCCAGGTAATTTCCAGGTAAACACTCATGTTCTTGTGAAGTCTATTTAGAAGAAATTCAAAGTTAACATAAGAGAAACTATTATATTTAAAATCTAATATAAGAAAGCTGAAGAGTTTTTGTTTCATTGTTTGTTTTTTTTTTAAACGAGCTAATCTCTTCCTTTCGGGTTCGAAATAATCTTTTGTATGAGATAGAGTATTTATTGAAGCAGGTTATAGGCTATTTGTCTGATTTCAAGCTACAATCCTTAGAAGTAGAACAGTGACCATGAACGTGGGTGAAACTGCGGGAACGTCTAGTAAGATTTTTGTTTAAATTATTAAAACATCAGAAGCACAAAAAATTCAATGGTTAACTTCCATCTCAACAATATTTATTCATTCACAGCAACAAAAGTCCGATTTAAAAATCCCTAGATATTGTAGGTGGGTCATCTTAGTTCTTATATCGACGTCTATATAACACAACACACATAGTACCTCCATATTTATATTAAAGTATAAAAGAGATGTAATTTCACCGCTATGAAGCGTGAGTGTTACGAGTATGAATCACTTTTAATAAGTTACTGTAAACTGCTCAGATAGCAATAATTTAAACTTGAATCTGACTTGTAATTTGTTTGATATGTCAAAAGCGAAGGTTTCAGTGAAACTTGCCATGATGATACTTGAGTACACTTGAGGCAAGTTTAAATGAAACTTTCTAGTTTCCGCGTTTGCACGTTGTTTGTTTTTATAAACTACAAGCCACCCGCCCGCCGGCTTCACACGGGTACGAATTATACACCTAAACCTTACTCATGAACTAGCTTTTCCATGTTCGGGAGCAGATTTTTTTTGGAAGAAAGTCCTATCCTATGTGTACCCTATGACCTCTTCTGCCGTACTCTATAACCTCTTCTGTCGTACCCTAAGTCCTCTTCTATACTATGGCAAAGTCTATTGAAAATTATAAGTTAATTTAAGTCGGTTGAGTAGTTCAGGCGTGGAAGCGTACCAAACAAGCAAACTAACTCACATTCGCATTTATAATATTAGTTTGGATAAACAAGGTTGTACAAAAGGTTGGTGTGAGAAGTTCGCGACTTGTCCGCATATTAAATGTCTAAATCTGGACATAATCGCGGTAATGTTCGAAGATACGACACCGACCGTGGTTTGATTATGGATGGGGATGGACCGCTAAGAGCTCAGCTACCGCGAACACAGTACGTGTCATGAAAGCGGTATAGGAATAAAAACGCTGGTTTGTAAGTACTAACTGCTCCTACCTATTGAAATACGAATTTTGTAATATCTATGTAACCATTCAAATGTTTTTGCGAGTCTCCACAGTGAGCCAAAGAGACATGCTATGGACACGATGTAGTGGTTTTCTTGGTTATTTCTTTAAGAGGAAATTATTCCGTCGCTTGAATACGCCAAATCTGCTACCATTACTTTCCACGACTTTTGTCTGGAAGAACCAATTACGGCTCTAAAACGTACAGCTCGCGGTTGGTAGATACTCCTACTATTAGAAGCATTCGTAAAATACATAACTTTGGGGAGTTAAGCTAGCCGAGATTTTTTATGAATTTTGCTGGTGAACAGGATCCCCAGAGCTCTAGACGAATTGGTTTGGATTTATTATTGTACACAAAAGCACCGGTAACTCTTGCCAACAGGAGGGCCGTAAGTTTATTTACTTGCTTTGTTACATAAAATGTATCGCCACTTTTTTAAAACACAATTCTTAAAGCTCTTTCGTGTGGCTTTGTCAATAGGTACTAAAAGTTTCAGTGTTTGGAATGGAAAAGTCTAGACAAGCGCGTCCTCAGGCTACGTAAGCAAAACGACATGTAACTAATTAAAGTAAAAAATAGCTGTAAATGTTTCTATATTTTTCGTTAAACCAAAACCAGAGCTTTTTATCTTATTTATGGAAAATAACATATAATTAGATCGGACCAATTGTGATTTCTCAGATGAGTAGAAGGAAATTTCCACTGCGAGGATAGCAATGTTCCATGGTGTGCTATTTAATTCATTCTTGCTCCAAATAAATAAAGTTTCCTACTAAGTAAGGAGAGGTTACCGTGTATGTACATCTTAATAGATTAGTATAAGTTGTAATGTATCCAATGTCTTGTGTACACTAAATTAAATATTGTACTAACAAAAAAGTTTATTCCTTAATAGATAAACCCAGAGCACAGAAGGTTGCGACCGCGGTAAAATTCCTGTCGCTACCGGCCATGGAGCGTATGACAGCCGGCAGCGACAGATCCACTCCGATGACTGCAGTGAGGGCCCGACGCTGCGCTGCCCAACTGGGGCAAACCGCCAGCGTGTGCTGAGCCGAGTCCTCACTGCAGTCGCAGTGGTGACAGGCGGGACTCAATTCCCTCCTAGCGACCGAGTGCAGGTACTTCCCGAAGCAGCCGTGCCCGGAAAGAATCTGCGTCAGTCGGAAAGAAAGGGTCCCGTGCTGCCGCCCTGCCCACTCGACGATGACCGGCTGGAGCGCCTCCACGGTTGCAAAGCCAGCACGTGGAGCCTCCAGCCGGGACGACCAACGAGCCATCGTGGCTCGGCGAGCGGCCTCACGCCACTCGCGTACCTCTTCGGGCGGGGGCCGACTGCCGCTTCCCGCCCGGAACTCAGTCGTCCGCCGATAGACTTCGGCGAGCACTTCCGCCTCCAAATCCCACGGGGGAGTCCCAGCCAACGCGCACGCCGCCTCCGTTGACACGGTGCGGTAGCCGCGTATGGCTCTAACCGCCATAACCCTCTGAGGGCGCCAGAGGCGCGCCCTTTTCTGGGCGGTCAGAGCCTCCGCCCACACCGGTGCACCGTAAAGTGCCATTGACCGGACAACCCCCGTGTACAGCCGTCTCGTAGCGACGCTGGGTCCACCCAAATTGGGCAAGAGTCGCCCAAGGGCGGACGCAGCGCCGACCAGCTTTGGAGCAAGCTGCAGGAAGTACTCGTCGAAGCGCCACCTTCCGTCAAGGATCAGGCCCAGATACTTGATGTGGGCCTGAACCGGTACGAGGACTGAGTTGACCTCAATAGAGGCGCCAGGGGGTGGACCACGACGGGGCCCATGAAATAATAGGGCCTCCGTCTTATCCAGGGCCACCCGCAAACCCAGCGCCTCTATGCGCCCGACCACCAGAGAGACTCCCCTGGTGGCCAGGCGCGCCGCCTCCTGAAAGTTCACCCCCCGGGCTGTGACCAACGTGTCATCGGCGTAACAAATTACGCCGAGCCCGGGGGGGAAGTCGCCTCGGAGGGCCCAGTCGTACCCCATGTTCCACAGGAGTGGTCCAAGGACAGACCCCTGCGGAACACCGCACGACATGGGCCGACGATTCAAAACTCCATCTCGGTCCTCGTACATGACGGTACGCTCCTCTAGATAGTCTGCCACTAGCCGCCTCAGGTGCCCTGGCACTCCGTGATAGTGGAGTGCTTCCCTGATGCAGCTGAATGGCAGACTATTGAATGCGTTGGCGATGTCCAACGACACCGCCAACAACACGCCGCCACAGCTCACTATTTACCCGCCTCGTCCAGCAACACGATGGGCCTGTAGGCCGTGACCGAGTCGGTAGGCCGTCCCGGCTTCCTTAAAGGACCAGTTTCCAGCAGTCAGGGAAGCGCCCGGACGCCAAGCTAGCGTCGAACACCTCCCTGAGGCGGTCGGACATGTGATCGAGGGCCAGGGCCAACACTCGGGCAGGGATCCCGTCTGGCCCGGGGGCGGTGTTCTTGGAACGGATCCGTAGAACAACCGCCCCTACCTCCGCCTTCGTGACGGGTGGAACACCGTCCTCCTCGTTCTCCCCGTCGTTTCCGGCCAAGGGGGCCATCGACGGGGGTACGTGCTCCACCCGTTGCGGAAAAAGGCCCTCAACCACTTCCTGCAGGAAGCTGGGCTGGAGAGGCTCCGTAAGGGGGGGGCCCGACGCGCGGAGCTTTTGTTGCGCCGCGCGATATGGGCGTCCCCAGGGGTCACCATTGAGACCCTCCAGCATCTCCTTTCTTTTCTCCTCTTTGGCGCGGCTAATGGCCAGCTTTAGAGTTTTCCGCGCCTCTCGGTACTCCTCATGAAGCTGGTCCTCCTCCCCCTCTTCGCGGCGACGCCGCCGGCTGCGAGTGTAGGACCTCCGGGCACGAGTACAGGCCGCTCGGAGGTCCGCCAACTCCAGGGACCACCAGTAGACCTCCTTCCTTGGAGGCCGACGACCTCGGACGCGGGGCATGGCCGCATCGCAAATCTGCGTAATCGCATCGCGAAAGCGGCCCGCCCCCGTGTCTGCCTCCTCAGTCAGAGGCCGCGGAGACAGCCAAGAGTAAATAATGGCTGCCTCTTCCAGTAGGTCCCTATCCACCTTTGTAACAGCCCACCGCGGGAAGCGGGAAGAACGCCGCGCCGTGTGACCCCTTTTGGGGTCCTGGATCCGGGAGAGCTTGAATCGGATATAGAGGTGATCCGAGAGCGTCTCAACCTCTTCCAGGACACGCCAGTTCCTTACTCGTGCGGCGAGAGCAGGGGTAGCGAACGAACGGTTCACTATCGACCCCCCTGCTGTCGCACGCACGTGTTGGTGGAGCATCTGTTTAAGAGACAGAGGCCCACCGATGCCGCCCACTCCTCCACGGCATCGCCCCATGCGTCCGTCCTGGGGGAACCCCACGCAACGGACTTTGCGTTGAAGTCCCTCAGCACTAGGACGTGCCCAGACGCTAGTCGCCGCACCGAGGTCTCCAAGTTGTTGAGGAAAACCTCGAAGTCGCTCAGACTCCGGTTGGGGGAGAAGTAGACACCATATATGGTGATACCCCCCCACTCGGTAGCAACATATCCGGTACCCTTGTCTCTTAGCGACAAGGGCGGGGAATGAGCCGCCGTGGAGCTGATGACTGCCACGGAGCCGTCCCGGTCACCCAACCAGTTTGGACGGGGAGGAACGTAATAGGGCTCCGCGGCTACGGCCACACCTATCGACCACTCCACCATGGTTTGCAGGAAAAGGTCCTGCGCACCGGCAGAGGGGTTCAGGTTCGTCTGGACAAGGAGGTTGGAGACTTGATCCATTACTGGACTGTCTCTACAACCTCCTCCATGGGCGACGACGACGACGCAGGATTCACATCGGAGGTAGCCTGGGTCGATTGGCTAACCCCCGAAGTTTGCCAAGAAGTGCGGGGCGGCTTGCAGCCACCCTGCCCCATCTGATGGTTGGCGGGAAAATTTCCCGCCGCACACGCTGGGCAGTGAGGGGGGGCGGAACATTCCGCCGCCTTGTGCCCCGGTCGGCCGCAGCGGAAACAAAGTCCGCTGCAGTCAAAACAGCTTCCGCACTTGACGCGGGTGTGTCCCGCGGAGAGGCACTTAAAACACCTTATCGGTCTCGCCTCCAGGACTGTGACTCAGGCGTTGACGAAACCGATGAGGACCTTGCCAGCGTCGCCCAGGATTTTGGCCGACGCCACGGGACAACTCACCCACACCGCGCTAAGCCCTCCTGGACCGGGGCGGATGGTGCCAACCCGGATGCTGTCCCGGGTGCATCCCGTTTTCTCTAAAACTGCAACCCGGACATCTTCGGTCGTCACGGAGTCATCCAGGCCCGAAATACGCAACTCCGCGCTTTTGGTGGGCCTGGCGATCTTGACACCATCCGTCACTGCAAAGATACCCCGCAGCTTCTCGGCGAAGGTATCGGCCGTTTTCGCACCTTCAGCCCCGGGGAACTCTAAAACCCAAGCTCCCGTCTGGGCGAGGCGCATCCTCACACCTGAAGCCCCGAATTCACTGGAGAGGCTATCCCGGGCTTTCTTGAACACAGCCGCGTAGGATAGCCTGCCATCTGCCGCCTCCGGTGACACGGTGATCACCACAGCAGCCGTTTTCGGTGGCTGCAATTTTCGCGGCTTCTTCGTAGTGGCTACGGCCATCGATGGCGACTGCGGTGTAGAGGCTGCTTTATTGGCAGCCTTCTTGTTCCGCTTTCGGGACTTCTTCTTGCTTCCCTCGACTTTCTGCCACCCATCATTAGAGGAGGCAGACGTCGAGGGGCCAGATGCGGAGGGGCCAGACACAGTTTTGGCACCAGAAGGAACTGTTGTCCTATTTGGTGCCGGAGTGGGCAACGGGGGAAACGCCGCCACTGATGCAGCTGAGGGCTTGGCGGCTTGCCTGGCTTTCGATGCCACCGCTTTTGCTGCGGCCTTAACCGGTCGCCCGGCCTTCGGCACAGCTGCAGGGACTGGCGCTGACGTCACCGCCGCATACGACACCGTGACGCGGCCACCTGAGACGGGAAGTGGTGTTGGACTCGATGCGGCCTTGGGCTTATCACCCGCGAGTGGCGGCCGAACGATGGGGGCCGGAGGAAGCCTTGCCTCAAGGCCTGCAAGGCGCCCGTCCATCATCCTCCACACTGCGTCAATGACTTGACGCAGGTGGGAATCCGGAACTTCGGGGGGACAGGGGGACGAAGCAGGCTGTGCCGTAACTGAGCTCGATGCCCCAGCACAATTCGAGCGCGCCCGAAATTGGGCGAACTGAGTGCTGAGCTCAGCCACCTGCCCCGTCTTAACATCGTTCTCCGCTTGGAGGCGCGCCACATCACCAATTAAGGTCTTAACGACTTGGTGGCCACTTTGTGAATTATAGCCACCGCCGCGTCCGCTCTCTCCTGTATGGTTACCGGTGTTTGGGGGACAGAACCCCCTTCCACCGGCTCCCGGATCTTCAGCAGGAGATCCGCAATCTGCTCCTTCGCTACGATTTCGCCCTCTGCTCTGGCACGGGCATAAGCGCCAGACCTGGAAAAGGCGGAACCTGACGGAGCTGGGATCGGCGTGCGCGACCTTGACCTCCCTCTGAGGCTGCTTGCCACTTTTGGTGGCAACATGTCTTGCGACATGTCGCCATCCCCGTCTCTGGAGTGTCCGCGCTTGCGACTGTCAGTGTCGCGGACCTCCAGCTCCATTTCCTCGGCTGAGTCAGCCGTTGTACTTGCGGTCCTGGAGCGCGCCGAAATTCTTTCGCTCCCAGGAGTCTGATCGACTTCTGGGAGCTTTTCTCCGTCTTTTTTTCTTCTGTTTTGTTTTTTAATTGTAATATTTCATTTTCCATATTAAATCCCACGAGATGGGGAGAACTAAAGGTCGACCCGGGCAGAGATCCCCAGTACCCGGGCAAGCGAAGATTTATGCCCAACCGAGGGGTCCGCAGGTGCCCCGGCTGGGAGTGCGCTTGCGACTGAACTACCCATCAGCCATGCATCCCCTGGTCACGCACCATAACACGGGATTCGGGGTTATTTTTTAGAGAGGTTTTCTTCCTCGCAGTCCGGGCGGTTAAGCCAAGACCCTCGTCCCTGATCGGAGTCGCGAGACATGACCACAGCTCCTTTCAGGATTACGATATGCCGACGGTGGCAAGGAAATGAAATCTTCCCATGCCTGCTCGATGGCAGTGTGAGTGCACGCCGAGCCCGCCCTACTTCTCCACTGAGGACAGCGGAGACTCTCCGACCCATGGAAGGGTCCCTCCTTCATGATTTTTTAACGAGGTTTTCATCCTCATAGCCCCAAAGAGCGAAGAGCCAACAGATAGGTGTTCTCTGTTGGGCCAAGCCTCAACCGAGTGGCCGAAGAAAGATGGCCTCCTCTTCCTACTAGAATATTGGCCGTTGGCGATGACGCCGTCCTCAAAAACTGAGGAACAAAAGGCAGCGTCATTGCCAACGTTTCCAGGGTGCACCGCGTGGAGGTTTTCTAGACCGCACCCCAGATAGCTGGAGACCTGGATTAACTCATAGACTTTTTATCACGATATTCCCACTTGATCGGGACTTACGCGGGGGAAACCGCGTGGCGCTGCTAGTATAACATATGGAAAATTTACAGATAAAGTTAAGATTTTGCAAGAGAAAGGGCTGATATCAACAAAACTACTACTGTAAATAGGTACCAAAGACTTATCTAAAAAGCAGTCATTATATTTTGAGGTTATTTTTTTTAGGAATAAAAACACGTTAAAATAAATTCAGAATCCCGATTTCTCTGGCTGAGTCAACTTAATATTATTTGTACATCGGTGAAGACTTGCGGCCCGTATAAGTACCGCTGTCTAAATAGCACTTACTTAGGTACATGCCGCGACTTGCGCGTCGTGACGAGCAATAGTGCAACGGCCTCAGTTTTCTCTCACATACATTTGCAGAAAACTAAAAGTCTTTATATGAACGGCTTTTTTGGAGCTCGACTTTAGATAAATTACTGTGCGCAGCTGAGTTCCCATTGTATTAAACGGTTCTGACCCTTTAAAATAGTAGGTACTACACATGTCAAATAAAAAAAAAATCTCTTAAAAAAAACCAGAATTTTTCAAAGAGTAGAGAAAAGGTTTGGTTTGAAACCGTCTGGCCAGCTTGTAACGTTTTACCACCAATAAGATAATGGCTGTAAGCGAGCTGACCGCGAGCTTACAGCGCGCCGACTGCAAGTCGAGTGTATGGTTGCAGCAAGCGCGCTTACTGCCCGCCGTTGGTTTTTTCATATTGACATTATGAAATGTATTATACGACCACGTTTTATAGTTTAGATTTGAATTACAACTTAATTCCTGGGGTGGAGCCGTGCTGTTACCGTGACGATATAGTGTGTGATGAGCTTTAAGCTTCACAGAACCTTGTACCTTGGAAAAAAATCAGTAAATTAATTTAAGATAACAAACTAAAATAAAACTATTTCCACATGTAACTTTTTATTTATCACAGACCTTGCTATGTTGCTGCTTTGATGTCATTCAAATTATCAGTCAGATTTCGCTGTAGTCAGATTTATGCGATAACGCCTTAGTTATGATCACTTTGAGTTAGTTTCCCTATCTAGGATGATGACTGAAGATAAATTATAATATCACTCACATTCATAAATCGCATTAACTGCCAACTAATAAAAATTGTGTCAGAACGCATATTTGTTATAATGCGTCTGAATCGGCTTCATAGAATAAATAATAATTTACAGACAGCCATTTCAAAAGGCTATGTCTACAGATTTTCCTGAAAGGTTTCCTTAAATCATAAATTCTCAATGGCTGGCATCTTCTTGTCATAGTAAATAATTTTGTTATTTTGATCCTTAAATCCGATTTGGAGCTCAACTTTGTTTGGAAGGAAAGTTAAGAAGTTTCAGAACAGGTTTGCTCAAATGTCTAACGGTAGGAATATACTTTTGTCCACAATCCTAAACAAAATAAATTTTTAAGAGCGCCTTTTTAAAGTATTCAAACTTTTTTGATATCAATAACTTTTTTAAATATCAGATTTTTTGTATTGAATATGCCGATCTGGGTGCTCCTAGAATGAAAGATATCCTCCTGAAGATATCCGGAGTTTACTGCTGGTGCCTAGGGTCTATTCAGCAATTGTTCAGGGTACTCGGTTGTCAATGGGGAAGTTACATCACTGGCGTTGAGGCACATCACAGGCTACTTTTATCATATGCAACCGTGGACTCGGCTTTACCGACTGCATCATTACTTCGAATACTTTAGCTATTTTTCAATCATTGTACCAATACCACGCTGTTTTGTGACTGTATTATCTGTACCTAAAAATCTGTTTTTACACAGGGGTTAGCAATACGGTTCTCCACCATACTTCTAAAAGTGACTCAATCACTAGTTGCTGTAGATAAGTGTATCGCAAGTACGTGGTTCGATTACTATCAAGTGGGAAACTGTCACTTGAAGAATACACTACATTGTTAAGAAAGTACAAGCATAAATAGGAAGGGCAGAAGAAGTCAGAAATTAAAGTATTTAAGTAAATAACTTGGTTAGGAAGGGTATAAATATAAATATTCCGTGGCTAGATCTTAGAATTGATCGCCTCATAATTTGTTCAACCCACCGATGTAAAAAAACTAACTGCCAACATGATGATATAGTAAGGCCAGATCAATGAATAATCAGCGTTTGTCGATATGAACAGCTAAACGCATGACTACTTAATGATAATGTGGTCAAACCATAAACATAACTATGTTTATGGGTCAAACATTAGTGATCATGTCGCTGGTCTGGCTGATCAGGCGCTGATTTCGTTTTGTTTTTGTGATGTACCATGGCAGCCGATAATTATTCTACAAATAGAAGATAAAAGTTCAGTAAAATGTCGTTCGACAACTTACATATTTTTATTTAACCTTTTAGGTATATTCATGGCACATTAATGATATGGCAAAACGTGGATTGACATATCATCAAATGATGGCATTTAAACGATACGGTCAGTTTTGCTGGCTAGATCCTAAAATACAACCATTTCATTTCAATGGTCGGACACATAACGAAGTAACCAATTCTAAGATCTGGCCAGTGGTGAAATAAATGATTATATATTTTATTAATGCTTTTTCTTTTATTACTACTACAGTGGTTTCTTCGCAACTTACGCAACCGCAGCAAGAAAGGACACACGTCCTCGATAAATAAATAGTTTTCGTACATAAACACTCAAGAAACACGTAAGTTTACTGTTCATTTCCTGAACATAAATTGTGTGAGCACTGACGTTTATGGATTACCTTCGTGTCATAGGCATTAGCCCTTGCAAATGTTATACGCTTACGTTAGCTTCTATATGGATCTGCTCCGTGGGAGTACCTATATATGTTTTGTACTAAGATCAACATATTGTACTGTTATAAATATAACTTCCATCTTTTAGAATATTGAATGATATTTTGGAGCTTAATTTTGAATATTAATGCAAAGAAAACGTGTACACGCCTAATAATATTATTAGCAAATCCTACATCTAGTATAGCTGAAAAACTTAAAAGTTTCATGCAACAGTAATACATCAATACAAATTCCATTCAAAAGATGTCAAAAATAGGTTAATATTTTAAGTTTATAAGATTTTATACACCGTGATTCATACACCATCAACATCAATTAATGAGAAAGGACTTAAGAATAGCTAGCGGTGAAAATGCCGCCACACTATTGGTGGATAGCAGAAAGCGTTGCAGTTTGGTCACAGTTTTTCTTGAGAGGAGAAAAGGGTTTCCTCTCCTTAATTTTCTACAACTTACAAAAAAATTGTTAACATTGTTCATAAAGCAATGTTTGGCTTACAAGAGTAAGTCAAAAGTTCGGCGAAAGAAAGAATGGTGGGGTTGGCGGGGGTGCCATTGCTCATCTTGATAGTTGAAGTGCTATTGAATGACTTATTTTTACCATATATACCGGATTCCAGCCTAATCGGGTCAATAGCTTACGAGTTATTAACGAGCAAACAATTCAATGGAAAGAAACTAGCTTATGGAGAAAATGCGATATCGCGCCGTATCCTAATGTTTCTCACCAAACAAGGAATGTACTTTTCAAGAGATGTTAGCTATTTACGATTTATAAATGGCACAGCCTTTTCAAGCAAGATGACAAAAATAAGATTTCAATGGAAGGTGACCCTCGATCTGGACGGCCGAATAAGACCACCACGCCAGAAATCAATGAAATAGTGGAAAAAATTGTATTTAAAGATTACTGATTGAAGAACAAATAGCTTATAGCATTAGCTAGAGTATCAGACAAATCATTTTAAACATCCTACACATCAACATCTTGGCTTAAGTAAAGTTTGTTCAACGTGGGTCCCAAGAAACCGACAGTGCTCGCTAGTTTTTGGATTATTGTGGGGGGAAAAAGGAGAAAATTATGGCCCGAATCATAACTGGTGATGATACTTGGGTTCATCGTTATAAACCTGAGTCAAAGCAAGAGTCGATACAATGGCATGACAGAGGCGGGTGTGCCTCTCACATAATCACGTTGCAAGGACGTGATTGGTTACCTATAATATTAATTAACCTTGCATTATAATCTGATAAGTTTAACTTTCAATAAGTATTTAATGATAAACTTTACTATATCATTATTTTTTGAAGTGAAACTTCTTTAGAATCGTTGTGATTCTAAATTCGATGGAACGAAAAAGCGTCACGATGAAAAAATAAACATTTTCATAAATATGATTTAACCTGCGAGAGAATGAGATAGAATACAAGTGTACAGTGTTTTCTATAATCTTTGAAAAAAGACAAACATATTCATAAATAGGATTTAGCCTGCGAGAGAATGAGATAGAATACAAATATCAGTGTTTCCTATAACTTTTGTCTTTGCGCCTGCTTCAGAAAATATGTCAATGTCAACGTGGTGTAATTTTTGTGCATTAGTTTTTTTTTCTTCATATTTTACGTATACTTAATTGATTCTTTACAAATATACATTTAAATCCAACCTTAACCTATATTGAAAACGAAGTATTGTTTGTTTTGAAAGTTGTAACTGTACTTCAGGTTTGCTTACTGTTTATTATTAAGACCATTCCATGTATATCTTGATCTGTTGTCTGTATCTGTACCTATTGAATAAAATAAAAATAAAATAATTTGACCAATAACTTTCATAGAAATTATCTAAAATTAAATTTATTAACATTTGTGTTGATTTTACTTTTTATTTCTCATTCTCTCGTAGGCTACTTTTCTGAAGTTTCACTTCTGCCGTGTGTGAATTGTACACACGCACACACACTTTTTTAACCACCAAAAAAAAAATGTTAAAAATACCAACTACCTTACTGGTAATTTTTTGACATAGCTCAATCAACCACGTATTTTCAAATTAGGTAGGCAGTTTCAACCTCTAGTATTACTATCTACGGGCAAATAAACAGAACCCATTAATGAGTTGGCCCACGCAAAAACGCTCACGCACAAAAGTATCTACTTACAATTCATATTTATTTCAGCATTTTATTAAATAGTGTGTTTAGCTGAAATTTATTACGTCTCAGCTTTTAGAATAATGTTTGTAATCTACAACAGAATGTACTTGTGGGACAAATTGTTTTTTTTTATACGTCGGAAACAAGTATACGACCCACCTGATGGTAAGTGATATATATTTGTTGTAAATTAGTATTAGTAGTGTTAGTCTTAGATAAGTAAGGTAGATTTTTAGGTAGAAATCGTCTCTTATTTTTGAAGTAAAAACTTATTTAGGCACGTTAGTCACTTTTGGTATGGGGTAAAAGCACTAAACTCCCGTGAAACGCTCAGATACATATATACAGATGTGTGTGCGTGTATACTAGCTGTTCCCCGCGTAGCTTCATATATACATACTTCATACTTGCAATAGTCAAATTATGCAAACTTTTAAACGAAGTAATGAAGTATTCAAAATTGTATATTATTTAAACGTGCGTCAACGAGGTCTGCCCGTTTGACTTGTTTTGCTTAGGTTTAAGCCCCTCGCAATGGACCTAGCCTATCTATCAAGTACCTATTTGGCTTAGCACCGACTTCAAATAGGCACTATAGTTCCTAATAGTCTAGTCAAGGAACGAAAATATCTAAATTTGAATTACCACGCATTTTTATTTTTGGATAAATAGTTAAAAAATGTGCTGATTAAGAATTTCGATACCCGCAGTTTGGGCAAGTGGGGCGTAATTTTTTATAAAAAAAACACAAAAGTAGTGTCAACTATAACTATACAAAGCAGTCAATATATTTGAAAGACATACATAATAATACCCTAAGGACAGTTTTACTCAACGTAGTATGATGTTGCGATATGTAGTAATAAGCATTACACACTTCAACATCTTCTAGAAAAGACAAAGTGAACTACATAGTAATAACTGATCCCGTATCTCTGAAGTTCTCGCTGCGATTTGTATACAGATAAAAACAAGAGCAAAAACACCCGTTCCACCACAAAACGAATAGTGGTTATTGAAATCGGAACTAGGCGAATTAATATCGAGCTCACGTGAAACTTTCATACATAATTGAAAATATAATGGAGTGAAGGACTTGGAGAACAACTGATATTGGTGCCGATTCTATTGTACACTCGACTAAACTAAAACCTGACTTAATTTCTTCATATGAAATAAACCTAGTGTTCTTCGTAATAAGGTCTATTTGTTACTAGCATCTATTTCGCAGCGCCGCTAAATTTCACTAACACCTGTCAACGTATACTCAACTTTATTTCCACGCAGCGCAGAGTCTCCATTTATTCAAACGCTGTATAATTGTCGTATAAAAACTTGTTCAAAACGAACAAGGATGTCGTGTTTTTAATCTACACCTACGAAGACCCTTACTAAAAACACAGAGCAAAAGAGATGGCATTCAACGGATAGCGGCTCTCGCTACGTGGTATTAAAGTTTATTTAAGCGTATCAGACACTAGTCGACAAATAAATTGCTTATTTCGATAGCGACATATGTCACCTACTTGTTTCAATTTGAAAAAAGACCTTGTTTTGAAGTGTACAAGGTTTACATCTTATATAAAGAAAATTTAGTGAATTTTAATTTAGCGAGTGAAGTAACAGAATTGGGACCATTATCTTACATGTGACACAATAAACTTTAACAAGTGTATCAATCGCATATAAATAGAACCCAAGCTCACCCGACTCTTCCGAACTATTGTAATAAAGCTATTTCCAACAATTGAGGGGCTTCATTACTTGAGAACTTAGTTTTAAGGATGAATTTAACTGTTATTACATTTCTATGAAGTTGTGAATATTATACGAGCTTCGCGTGAGTTAACTTTAAACGTGATTACGAATATGACTGACACGCAAGCTTAGTAGGAGATGACAAGCGTGACAAAAAAAGAGAGAATTTGTGAAATTAATCTCAACGCGATATGTGGCACGCGGTTCGCATCAGATACTTAATTAAAAACCATTGATGTTGAAATAATAAATGTAATATTTAGAACAATAGACAATAGATACAACCAACTAAATATTTCTATAGTCGGTTGTTGTTGTTGGTTGTTGATATGTTGTCGCTACAGGCCACGTGTTTTACTAAGTACGCGGGACACTCAGTAAATTTAGCTAAACCCAAAAAAATAATTCAATAGACCTAATTTTTGATTATACTTAAATCTTTTCAAAAAACTCCACCATTATATATGCAAAGTTTCATGCATCTAACCCAATTTTGAATACACTTTTTCCAATGAGCCTCAGACATTTCATTTACATCCTGCGCGAACGCAGCTAGCACATCTTCCGGTGATGCGCATAAGGGATATACCCTAATTGTCGATTTATTTAATTTTAACCAACTTTAAATAAAGAAGGTTATATTTTCGATAATTGTGTATTTTTTTATTTATCGACATTTCCTTCATCAGTGGTTTGAACCCCAGATGGTCCCATTGTCATTAAATCCGGATCTTTAGATCCGGAAACGAGGGAACCCCTCAAAAATTAAGGAATGCAGCAATGAGCGGTAATCAATTCTCAATTCTCAGCACCACATACAGCAAAAACATACTCCAACATCATCTAGCGAAGAAGAGCTGAACCACGAAGTAACTACTAATCCTGCATCGCGCTATGAGAGTTATCGTGCCGATTAGTATATATACAACTTCCCAACATCCACCGTAAGGCTGCGGTTCGCCAGGTATGATTACCTAGTCTGGTCGGAGGATCCTCCCTTTGTGTTAGATGGACATAACACCCGTTCCTTCACAGGTTCTACATTCAGTTGTTTGTATCTTTTTTTCATAACTTATTCAACCAAGTGCAGCATGTTGCTAGACAAACTAAAAATCTTACCACCCAAGTTAATATAATCTAATGCAGTTCAGTAATTTGTATTACAGTACGTAATGTTCTAAGTAAGTAAGTACTCTTTATTGTACACCAAATACATAATATTTGTACATGAAAAAAAAACAACTTAAACATAAAATGCACAATGGGCGGCCTTATCACAAGCAATATCTTCCAGGCAACCTTTGGTTGGACAGGACTGTAATGATTTAGTGTGGGCGGTTATGGTGTCAAATATATAATATGCACTATATGTACCTACTACTAGTATATGCTCACATACATATTTACACAAACATATAGACATACAACTACATACGTTTACATAAATACATATATATAAACACATATACCTAAATACATATATTATAATTATGCATAGTATTAGATTATATATAGATTATTTTAAACATAACTTTGCAGATAGTATTCTTTTAACATTTTTTTGAAAGATCCTAACGATTGTGATTGCCTGATAGAAGCTAGTAGGGCATTCCAGAGACGCGCTGCTTCAACTGTGAAAGATTTATCAGCAAACTTTGTTGTATGCACTGGTATTTGAAGTTGTAAGTTTTCTGATGATCTCAACAATCTTGAATGTGTGTCACGTAGGAACCTAAAACGTTTTTTGAGATAAGAGGGAGTAAGGGGATTGAACAATGCCACTAATATTATAAATCTGAAAGTTTGGATGGATGGATGGATGGATGGATGGATGTTTGTTACTCTTCCACGCCAAAACTACTAAACTGATTACGATGAAACTTGGTATGTAGATAACTGGAGACCTGGATTAACATATAGGCTACTTTTTATCCCGATATTATAAATGTGAAAGTTTGGATGGATGGATGGATGGATGTTTGTTACTCTTTCACGCCAAAACTACTGAACTGATTACGATGAAACTTGGTATGTAGATAAGTGGAGACCTTTTTTTTTTTTTTTTTATTTTGTGCGTGTGGAAACCCCCTCGGGCCGTCACCCTACCGGGGTTTTCGGTGGGGCGGTGTGTCGGAATCGAACCGACTAAAACCAGACGGTGTGCCGTACTGCGCCCTAAGTAGGAGGGATCCGGGAACAGCTTTTATTAAGACATCCGAACCCCCCCTAGCGCCTGCCCGAAAAAGCGCGTTCACCACCTTCGGGTAAAAACCTCTCAATTAGGCGACGTCCAGACACACGCGGACGCCGCCTCTTCGCCGGGGGGCCACTATAGCGGGTGAAGGGGAAAAACCCGTCCCGTCCACCCGCAGCCACACTCAGGGCGGCATGAGGCGCTGGTAAGCGCGCCTCCGCCGCCCGGTTCGCCGGCGGCGAATTAGGTCCGAGTGGAGATCGTCCTCCCGGACCCTTTCCGCCGCCTCCTTCTGCGAGATGACGTCCTCACAGAAGGTCGCGACCGCGGTAAAATTCCTGTCGCTACCGGCCATGGAGCGTATGACGGCCGGTAGCGAGAGATCCCCTCCGATGACTGCAGTGAGGGCCCGACGCAGGCGGAGCAAACCGCCTGCGTGTGCTGAGCCGAGTCCTCACTACAGTCGCAGTGGTGACAGGCGGGACTCAGTTCCCTCCTAGCGACCGAGTGCAGGTACTTCCCGAAGCAGCCGTGCCCGGAAAGAACCTGCGTCAGTCGGAAGGAAAGGGTCCCGTGCTGCCGCCCTGCCCACTCGACGATGACCGGCTGGAGCGCCTCCACGGCGGCAAAGCCAGCACGTGGAGCCTCCAGCCGGGACGACCAACGAGCCATGGTGGCTCGGCGAGCGGCCTCACGCCATTCGCGTACCTCTTCGGGCGGGGGCCGACTGCCGCTTCCCGCCCGGAACTCAGCCGTTCGCCGACATACTTCGGCGAGCACTTCCGCCTCCAAATCCCACGGGGGAGTCCCAGCCAACGCGCACGCCGCCTCCGTCGACACGGTGCGGTATCCGCGTATGGCTCTAACCGCCATAACCCTCTGAGGACGCCAGAGGCGCGCCCTATTCTGGGCGGTCAGAGCTCCCGCCCACACCGGTGCACCGTACAGTGCCATTGACCGGACAACCCCCGTGTACAACCGTCTTGTAGCGACGCTGGGTCCGCCCAAATTGGGCAAGAGTCGCCCAAGGACGGACGCAGCGCCGACCAGCTTCGGAGCAAGCTGTCGGAAGTGCTCGTCGAAGAGCCACCTACCGTCGAGGATCAGGCTCAGATACCTTATGTGGGCCCGAACCGGTACGAGAACCGAGTTGACTACGATGGAGGCGCGTGTGAACATGTGCACGCGAGATGCAGCTATACAGTTTGTAACACGTTACATAAGGATCACAAACTATTAGACTTGACATTTGTGTTGTGTAATTTTTTTTTGTTATTGCTTGTTGTTAGAAATTATTACATAATACATAACCATATTCTTCGTATTTTTGAAGTGAAAACTTCTTTAGCGGCGTTGTGCACTTTTTGGGATAGGTAAAAATGTTAAAGTCACGTCAGGACACGTATGACGGAGCCGAGTTTTTAAAAAAAAAAAATAACATTCGAAATTCAAATATTCAGTGTACCCTATGTATACATTTAGATATGTTATTACCTACTTTTTATTTTGAACCTAATAATATATATACAGATGTGTGTGTGTGTATGTATATGCAAATACATTGTGAAGTTATGTTTTCACTTCTGACGTGCAATCCTACGACTGACTGTTTTTTTCGCATAAATATTTTTCTTGCGTTTTGATTTATGATGGAATCAAGCAAGAAACGTGCGTCAAATTTTGAATGTTAGTTAGCAGTAGTGAATGATGTTTTATCAACCTGAAAACAGTTTTGTGTAGATAGTACCATACATGTCTGTTGGATTGGCAATCTTGTCCTTGATCAAGGATAGTAACCACTAGACAGTTTCTTTTGCTAATTAAAATCTACTATGAAATTGTTCATCGTCATACAAAGTATTGCCACATCTTTCTCTAACAATCCTTTTTTTTTCTCAGGACACAAAAAGTTTAGCATGAGATGGTCTTCTTCGATAGTTAAATCGTCAATCGAGTCAAAAACATTGATATTCACTTATGAGAACTTAAATTGAACTCACTACCGACAATGTAAAAATAAATACAAACAAACGTCAAAATCACTGTTCTACAGATAATATCACTAATCGAGGCAAAAAAAAAAACAGATAAAGTTATTCCTCCGACATAAGATTCATTCTTTAGAAAACAGCTATCTGAAAAATCCAAAATTGTGGAATAAATGCTATCTGACTGTTTATCTGAGAATTGAAAAACCGGCCCTAAATGTAATAAATAGGATTTCAAGGTAACCCGAATCCTTTGGCCGCAACAGTATTTTCACAACAGCTTCTTGATAAAAATTCCCTGTTGGGTTGTTGTGGTTATTTCTGGAATATATTTGTTAATAGATAAAGTATTATAGTGTGTAGGCATTAAGTTTAATAAATGCATAAGTATGCTAAGGACATCGTATTATTTACAAATATTATATTGTACAATGGGAGGTTGGTAGCTTAAGAAATATTTTCCTTGTGACCTCACAAGATAATAATAAGAAGCGAATATTGAAACACTCTATAGACAGCTGATAATTACAGTTTAATCAGATAAAAGTTCTAAGAAGTTGTAATAATTCAAGACTTTCTAAAAGTACACCACTTTATCAAAGACGAATATTGCAATTTAAAGCCCAAATATTTACTGTATTTAATCGTGTTTCAGCAAGAGCTGGTGCTGAGTTCAAAGATTTAATAGTCGATATAGGAATATTAGTAAAAAAGTTCTCAAAGGCAGTGTCCAAAGTTAGTGTTTTGCTATTCTTGCTATATCCTTAACGCTGTTTCACTGTTTCTAAGTTTCACTATTAATAATAATAATCTTTATTTCCTTTAAAAGTGACAAAAATACTACAACTAATCACATAGCACATTCTATACTTAGTGTTATATTAACGATATTCCAAGTGGTCCTAACCTAATCATCATTACTATTAATCTTTGAATTCATAATAAGAGATTTCGCTAATTTACAAAGTTTCCTAAACAATTTAAAATAATAGGTATTTTTAATATATGTGTGAAACTGTAAAATTCCTTGTTATCTTTCATTTTAAAATCACTAAACAATGGATACGCTTACTCAAAGAAAAACACTACTCAAAATAAAATAGCACTTTACTCGTAAAGCTTACGGTAAAAGAAACGTCCAAAGTCCCTCCTCTTCTCTATTATGATTGAAAAGGTTCACACAAATAATTAAATAGCGCTCATAAAATATGTAACTATTACATGGTCCGGATTTTATATTTATATTACATTTTAGGATCACTTTGTTGTTCGTGTCTGTCTGTCTGTTACGACCATTTTTTTCAGAAACCCGTGGAGGCATCAACTTGAAAGCAACATCAAATACATAGGTCTGTGTTTAACATAAAAATCCAGTGACCAGTGTATCTTACCGGTTCACATCTGGGGCTGACACCTGAGTCTTTACCCACGAAATCCTTCACAAACTTTATGTAGCACAAAGAGCAATTAAAAGAGAACTGGTGAGAGTTATACTGAGAGACTGTAAAAGAAATGAGTGGGTAAGAGATCAGAGTAACATGAGCGATGCTACTAAACGGTATGCGAAATTAAAGTGGGAGTGGGCTGGCCATGTTGCCCGTAAGCAAGGCTCGGGTGCAAAGCAGTGGTAGAGTGAAGACCATGAGGCGAGAAACGTTTTCGAGGAAAACCATAGATGCGTTGGTATGACGATATCAAAAGCCTGGTGGAAACCAAATGGTTCGAAACTGCTCAAGACCGAAAAAGACTGCATAAAAAATTTTGAACCGTTCGCAGGTAAATCAAAACCTCCTGGGCACTTCTCATTGAATGAATATGAATGAAATTTTCTAATAAGCACTTACAATGTTACAATGTAAAGGGAAAATCTGAAAGACAAAATGCACAATGGGTGGCCTTATTGCTAGAAGCAATATCTTCCAGGCAACCTTAGGATGGACAGGAGTGTTATGATATACGTGGGTGGTTTGAATATATAATGAATGGATTGCATAAATAATATTTATACATTCATATATTAATTGTATTGTATATTATATTAGTACAGCACACATACAGATACATATACAAATACATATACATATACCTACCTACTTAATTACATACATATTCATACATAAATACATACATTATAATTATCTATTATAACTAAGAAAAGTAAACATATTTATTTTCCCCGATAATATTCATTTACCATTTTTTTGAAAGATGATATTGTTTGAGCTCGTCTGATAGGGAGTGGTAGTGCATTCCAAAGGCGTACTGCTTCAACGGTAAAAGATATGTCTGCGAACCTTGTAGAATGCACTGGAATTTGCAGTTGCAAGTTTTCAGATGATCTCAAGAACCTGGAATGTGTGTCACTTAAGAAGCTAAAGCGTTCTTTGAGATAAGAAGGAGTGAGGGGGTTGAACAATATGTTATAAAGTAGGGAAATTATATCACACAAAAAAATATTTTTTGTGATTAATAATTTATATTTTGCGGTTGGAACGTTGACTTTCTCGTATATCTAATACTCTCTTATACATGAGAGTATTTTAAGAACTGCAAAGTTAAGTTTGTCTTTCGGAAAGTACGAGCAAAAATCTTCGAGTATCTGTTCCCGAGATGAACGCACTATCTACATACAAGTTTGTTTGCTTACGGAACCCCCACCGTAAACTAAACATTAACAATAACCTTCAGAAAATAAAGAAGTCATATAGTAAACCTTGTAAATTTCAAATATTAGACGCTTAAAATTTTCTGTCAATTAATCTGTTTCCAACATTGATGGTATTTTAGAATTGTCAAATTCAAGTCTTAGTAATATGAACGAATAGGTTTCAATATTAAATATGTCTAAGTCTCTTCTGTAAGTCTGAACTCATAATCGAATATTGAAAATCATATCATAAAAAAGTCTAAATTTTTTTTTTAAATGGCCGCACAAGTTTTTTTAATCATAAAAAACAAAATAGCTTATTGCTCAAATACCGGAAGATCGTTCAGTGTAAACATTGAGAAATCCATTACCATCAAAGCAGAAAACATTTCCGATCAAGCATTGTGCGGCCAATACATTTGTATCGATCAAAAAGGAATTTGACATTCAAACCAAACCACGTCCGTTTCACAAATAGTCATCTGAGAGGAAGTGACTTATGAATCCGACTTTGATTTACGAACTGTGGCCCTTTTGCTAAGGACAAAGCATTTATGTAGGTTGATGCTTCACACTATTATTCTCACACGTTGTTGATCATTATAGATATCAAAATTTCCAAAAGTTACTTAGTAATCGAGCTAGTGTTAGTGTCAAAAAGTGAGAATCGAAACTTTTTTACATAATTCTTTTTCAAATTGTTCATTTTCCTTTTTTAAAACTCTCAGATATCACCCTACTGAAAGCACAACCGAGCATCAGCTGCCATTTTACTGCAAGAAATGCATTGCGAGCTAGTGACATCTGGCTTTTTAGTAGTTAGTTCTAATATCTTTTCTATTACATAAATATAAAATTGAAAACGTGTGAAAAAGTGATTTTACTTATTGTGAGCTGTGTATGTTTACTTAAATAGAAAGGATAAACTTTGTTTACATGCAAGAGACATCTAAATAAATTATGACAATAATAAATTATAATCCCTCTTCGGTGAGCGTAAGTACACTAAAGCTTAGTTATTATTTAGTTTCAAACATCCATTTTAGTTAATGAATATATTATATACATATAACATAACAATGTAATTATAATTGATATAAGAAATCATTATAATCATAATTATGGTTGGTAGGTGATGTAAAGGAAATTTCTAGAAACTGGTAAGTCTGATTTAATATGACATAGTGAGATGACTAACCTTTTTGATAGTTAAATAGTAATTAAGTAGTTTTATGTATTTATTTCAGAAATCCTATTTATATATGCATAACGGATAAAATGAGTCAGTTTGGTGAAAACACTAACGCCGCAGGTTACTTTAGCCCTTTTTTTTTTTTTTATTTGTGTGGAAACCCCCTCGGGTCATCACTTCACCGGGGCTGCCAGTAAAGTGGTATACTGACTAAAATCACACGGTGTTCCGTCATAAATAAGTCTATTGCCAGGGACTCGGATATACCCTAGGAAGGAAGTCCTCGAGAACCCCGGCAGACCTTGGCCGCCTCTTCAACAAAAGGCAGCCACGCTCTTGCATGCGGAGGGACTTGCCCCCCTTCCGGTTTAAAGAGGTGCGCGCGGAAAACGGCGCGCCACCGTCTCAGGCCTGCTTCTGCAGGTTACTTTAGCCCTGAAACTAGTCAGATCTGAAATTCCAGGAATGACAACCGTATATATATTTATGACTATTTGCAGCATTCAGCCTTGTCTTTTTCCAAGCGTGCTAAGAGAAATTTAATATCCTCATACATGGAAGATGTATTTTAAGAATAGTTTCATGTTCTTTCTTTAATTCATAGAATGTATACCATCATTCTCGAATGTAAGGTCATAGGAAACACACTAGGGACCTCTAGCATGGATTCTACCAGCTCCAGCATAGAAAGGGTCTATGGTTACCGTTGAACTCTTACCAGGCTGCCAAGAGATAAAACATTACCATTATATTTCTCCAATAATCATTCATCTTTCTTAATTCCAGTTTCATAAAAGTTAAGTTTCAAGATTTTATTATTATTGTTTTAAGTGCCTAGTGCTACTTCGACCATTTCTGGTCTTTTGTAGGGCAGTTCTGCTTTACAGTTCGCTTGGTTGTGGTTGCATGATGTGCAACCCTAGGTTAATACTTCGGTGCCGCATTAGTTGGCCACAAGAGCATAAAATATACATTGCAGTCTTTTCTGTCTCTTCACAGAATCTGCATATTGTGTTCTCGCCCAATTTTAGGTCAAACATAATATGTTTGTTCAGTTTGCAGTGTCCGGCGAGGACTCTTGTTACTGCACAAGTTTTGTATCTTTTGAACTCCAGAAGTACATTGGATACTTTATTATCATAGCCCTTTGTTAAGGCTTTTTTTTCAAGGTTTTACCTACACGTACTATTTTTTTTACACCGGTTTTGTATAAAATCCTTTAAAAGTAAAACAACACTATAGGCAACGTAACCTAAATGAATAAAGCATTTATTTTCATTTGAATAATTTAAGTCACGATTGTTGGTGAAAAGAGGCAAGTAATTTTACCGTATTGTTCCTTTGTATAACTTATCTTACTCAATGTTGAAGGGGTGAGTAGAACTTAAAGCAAAGTAGATATTTATAGTGTAGTAAAACTGAAAAACAGCTTCAATGGCAAACCGATTTAGAAAGTAAAAAAGGGTTCCACTATCCACCTCTTGGGTTTACCATCAGACCATCGTACCAAGCCTTATCTATAGGATTTCTCAAAACAAATCATGAGCCTAAATTCGATTTCGATGACTAGTAGCCACTGAAGAGTTCCAATATCCACCTTCTCGCTCCATCATCAGATCAGCTTCAAGATGCCAAAATCATCCATTGTCATCCAAATTACATGTACCTACAGAATTTCATTTTGATTAGATAATTTTGACTTCCAAGATGTTTACATAGTTAGTTGAAACTGAAGCTAATAAAAACAGTGTTTTTATTTATCAAACTCCAAACATGTCAGTCTCTGTTGGTAAGCTTTTCAGAATGCACATCAAGAAGTAGATTAGTAATAAGTAAAAAATTATTATTGGACGGTACAAAAAATTTTGAAAAGTAAAATGGGTAAACAATTTCGGTATTATTTATTTAACTTAAATATAAATCACTCTTTATTGAGCATAAAAACTAAATTGACGAAAAAGTTTAAAAAAAAAGACTGAATGTTGAATTAATTAAAAAAAAAAGACTGAATGTTGAATTAATTAAAAAAAAAAAAAACTGTCAGTAGGCGTAGTCGGCGTAGGCCTGCACGACAGAAGTGAAAACACATACACACATAAATATACAGTACCTGGATGACCGAGCTTTGCTCGTTTTTTTTTATTTATCGCCCCCGAAACCCTCTGCATACAAAATTTAATGAAAATCGTTGGAGCCATTTCAGAGATTTAGATTATATATATATATATATATATTTACAAGAATTGCCTGTTTAAAGGTATTAGATAGATATACATAGACACATCTATATGTCATGACAATATATGCCATCTGAGCGTTACACACCAAAAATGCCCAAAGTTCCTAATGAAGTTTTCACTTAAAAAGTGATGCCATCTACTAGTGACATCATCTTAATTACGGACATACAGTTTCCGGTATAACTGGATATTTCGTGTCGTTAATTTTGTCACTACATATTTAGATCACAAGTTTATTGAAATAAAGATAACACTTCCACCGATGAATTAGGATATTGTTTTTACTTTTATTAAACTAATTATATTTTTAAAAATTAATTAATAAAGAGCTGACAAAACTCAATGTTTAGATTAGCGCCCTCTAGTGGATCTATATATGTATTATTAGCGTGACGGTTACGAGTTCAGCTTTTTCCCCATAGCAAAAGTGCACAAACGTGCCTAAAAATGTTTTCACTTCAAAAATCTGAGATGTAAGAAAAGTTCTTGTCACGTCTCAAGCGCTTAATGCATTTAAGAAACTTACTCGTAACAAACCCCGACTGTTTGAAGACATAGATTACAGAACTGTCAATAACGTCCTGACTTTAATTAAACCATTAACTTTAAACTTTTTTTTCTAGATGATTGATGGCAAAGGCATGACGTGTTTCGAGTTAGTGATATGATACAGTGGTAACAAACAGTAGCTTAAAATCGTGCAGACATTTCAGTATTAAAACGAAGGAGGTTACAAAATGGCGTTTTGAGCTGTCAGATTTGACGTTTTGAGAATTATGTAAGATAGTTTTTTTATATAATCATTGAACAGTGTAGTATAGGTAGTATATTATTTACAAACAAAATATCACTACCCTATATCAATACTAAGAAGTCATAATATTTGACATTATACGTGACTTCTCGAGCCCCACCTACGTTTCTTCTACGTACTTAGAAAGCGAGCGCGAGCAATACGGAGGGTAAAAGCTAGTACGTTAATAAAAATAAAACGGCAAAAGGAATGGTACTTTCATTCAAACTTTACTGTGGCTAAATGCCCTTCTTTGTGAAGTTTTCACGCCCTGAAAAATGTGAGCTCTTTCACGATATACGGGCTTTTTGTAGCCGTTTGACAATGACAATAAAATGCCACAGTGATGCGGAGGGATTTTCAAATACATTGAATATTTAAATGTAGACTTTATTCTGACATATAAAAACGTTTTAGATTTTTATGTTGAACAGTTTTGCTTCTGTTTTGTCGTTAATGATTAATGATCATCGTTTTTTGGATAAACTGTCATCCAGCATCTATATATATGTTACTGTAAAAGCCCGAATATCGGTAAACCCTAGGTGTTACCGGTAAATCCTAAGATTTACCGACCGTTATTGGTAAAAGTCCGAATTTTATAAAGAAGAGATAATTTTTCGGGCTTTTACCTTATTACATTGACGGTTGGTAAATATTGTTCATTTAAAAAAAAAAAAACAATAAATTAATCAACTTAATCATTTATTTCAATCACATGTTTGACTGATATGTAACCTTACATAACTGTTATTATAATTATATCATTTTTAAATAACCAACCTATCAGTTATATACTGACATAGTTTAAATTATTATCATTTGGAATATTTATTAATAACTAGTAAAACATTATTTACAGACACCTTCAAATAACTTTTTAAATAATAAAAAACAGATATCAAAAAAAAATATCTCACAAACATAACGCTTGCGCTTGCCTAAGCTAACTGAATCAGTATTTTCCTATTATTTAGTATTATTAATAAACAAATATTAATCAAAAATAAAATCATAAAATTTTTCCCAAAAAAAAATATTTTACTTATTAACAAATGGAGAGCTATTGTGGCATTTAGAATTACCAAAATAATTTCTCGGTCGTGCATTTTTTGCGGCAGTTACATTTTTTTAATCCTCCGGTCAAAGACAATTTTCTGACAACTTCTCGAAGACTTACCGTCTCGACATGTCTATTTTTCAACATTTACCAACCATTCTTGGTAGTTTTACTAAGATTTACCAAACGTTCTAGGTAAAACCCCGAAAAATTAACTCTTCTTTATAAAATTCGGACTTTTACCAATAACAGTTGGTAAATCTTAAGATTTACACGTAAAACCTAGGATTTACCAATATTCGGGCTTTTACAGAAACATATATATATATATATATGTTTAACAATGTTGTTCGTAAGTTAAAACTCAAATATAACAAAAATATAGATTCAAATCGGTCAGATTTGAATTTATTGTTGTATTCGCTTTAATACAAAATCAAACAATTCAGAGTTGGTTGTTTTGTAGGTATAGAAATGTGAGCGATTTCTTCAGATTACTTCTGACGTGCTGTAATATAATAAATAGACATTTCTTCCATCGCCACTTCGGATTACTTGATAGTGTTCGTGGCGGACCTATCGTGTAACGGGCGTGTTATACAGAGCTGTCATCTCTTCCCTGCAGGGGTGTAAAATGTAATTTTATTTCAAATCGTTTTTAATTTTTTCGTAAAAAATAACCTTGTGCATTTAATAAAAATACTTTGTTACAGTGAATTTGTGTACACTTTGCGTTTTTAATTTATTTAGTTCTGCCTTTATATTTATCTATATTGACTTTGTAGGTTAACGTGACTTCAATACTCAATCAAATCTATCGCAAACTAATACCTCGGGCTTAGTTTGAGATAGACTTGATGGATTTTGAAAACAAATAAATACGTTTTGTTTTATAGTGTTTATAATAATGTTGAACTGATGACCTGCGAGCGACAGCTAATGACAATAGTCTTATTAAATCTGGCAGAGGGAGGTAGCTATTACATAGATAGGAGACGTCAGCTAAGAACGGATTTTGCGAAAAGATCGGAATAAGGAGGTCTAAGGGTTCTCGCAAGTTTATATGAAATTCCATTCCATGGTTTTTCTATTAGAGACCTTAAATTTGGCAGGGAGGTAGTTTATAGGTAGGAAACGTCAGCTAAGATTTTGCGACAGGACCAGATTAAGGAGATATAAGGGCTCTTGGAAGTTTATATGAAAGTCCTTAAATAAATTGTAAGTGATACGAACCATTACGAACGAAAATTTACGATTTTTAAAATGTTTTTTTTTTTTTATTTCTCCAGATAATATTGACAAAATGAAAACATCACGCAGTTCAGTTCTGTTTGAATCTTTTGAATTATTTTCGTTTTAAAGATGAAATGCAGATAGTTCAGACCACCACCAATTTCAGAACTAATCAGAATTTCTAATGGGAATATCTGTTTAGTGGAATGCAAACACTCCGTCTAAACAAATCGATGACGGCAGCGAATGTAATAAAAAGTGGGGGTTGACTTCTCAAAACACACGTAGCACACGCGTACGCGTACACAGCTCATGGTAAATAAACATTTTTAACTGTACACTTCTCATTGGAGTGAAGAAACCGCCCAGTAATACATATTCACCGTATCATCGAGACTTCATACGATGAATCAAGACTAAGTTATCGAAATTCAGAAAAAGTGCAATGGTTTGTTTATATTTTTATTATGAAGCTACAATTTTGGGTAATTGTATAAAAAAAAAGGGGTAACTGTATAAAGAGTGAGTTTATTACTAGCTAAGGTAGCTAAAAATACATTGTAGATTTAAGATAATAATAAACTGACACATGTTACACACGGCCGTCTGATCTCAAACTAGGTAGAGCCTGTACTTCGGTAACCAGACTGCTGATAGTCGTACATCAATATTTCTAAATACATACATATTATACATAAATATAATCTATAAATACATATCATAAATAAATATGACGATTTGGAAAAGGTTATAATAAGGTGTACTTTAATTTTATATGATAACTAGCAACCTTCGCACGGGTAGCAAAGACATCTTCAACAATTATCAACATATTTCAACCAATTTACACAAACCCTTAAAAAATTATATATCTAAACCTTCCTCATGAATCGCTCTATCTACTGGGGAAAACCGTATGAAAATCCGTTCTGTAGTTTTTGAGTTTATCGCGAACAGACAGACGAGGCGGAAATACATACAGATTTTGAAGAGGTCATGTTTGGCGAAGAAGTTTGGTTTGTATATGGCACAAACATATGTGTATGCATAGTAATTATATAATAGCACATGTCTGAGGGTAATGCTACCGTTTATATTTTATTGAGAAGTCTATTATGTTTATATGGATATAACAAAGGTAGTCTTCGAAATGTATTATATTTTCATATATAAAAGACTATGTATACTTCGTGGCGTATTGGAATTCTTTAGTGGAAACATAAGTTTTAAATCAGTTTTTTTTATTCTGAATTTCGTAAAAAAATTTATATAAATATACTCTTATTAAAATTTATATTAATTATCAAACGCATTTAATCACAATTAAATGAAAACAATTATTTTCAAATTTTTTTTAAGAAAAATTCCCATTACGTGACGTGTAAATTTTCTGAAAAGCGCCCATTAATGATTGGCTTGGACAGGATAACAGCGGCTGGCATTGCATTGCACTGTCGTCCATATGCTGAGTCCAAGACCATTTTGTCTTTACAGCTTTAATGTTCTGTCTCTAATATTAATATTATTAAGTATGTGATGTAAAAGACAAGTAAAGTTTTTCTTATTCTTAAAACAAATACAGTTCTGAAGTAGTTGAGTTATTTACTCAACTACTTCAGAACTGTATGAATTTCATTTTAACAAGAAACATATTATTTCATTGTTCTCTGTTTGTTGAGGGTTTAATATGAAAGTCAAGACCAATATGAATTTATATAATATATAAAACAAGCGTTTTATATTTAGTATATTTTTGAGCACTTGGAACACATTTGTTATGAGGGTTTATTTAAATATCTTAGTAAAATATACGGGTCGATTTGAGAACCTCCTTCTTTTCTTCGGTTAAAAATAACCCACCTGTTATACGAATGCCGCGGAATTACAGTAGCTCAGATTAATGCTGTTATAAAGAAAAAAAAAATTTGGGATACTGCATAAACCTAGGGAACTCTTTAAATATAAGAGGCACACGTAGGGATTTGGGTACTTTTTTATGTTACTCGTACCACTGAAGACCACTTTTTGTGCTACGCGATATCTTAACCAATTGTAAAGCACTTTAATTTCTTTTATTGAATTGGTTATATTCAAGGTTGGTCCCATTTAAATTTAAAAGAGTATAAAATGAAGCGCTTGTTTTGGGGCTAACGCTCTTTCTTAATTATATTAATGACTTGTGCCACTTACTAATACCAAACTGTGACGTATTCACCTACGCAGACGATACAGCGCTAATTGTTTATGACGACAGCTGGAATAATGCCAGACGTAGAACCGAAGAGTCTCTTCGCCGAGTGATGGTATGGCTTTCAGCAAACTTGTCAACACTCAATATTGAAAAAACCAAAACCGTAAGAATCTCACTTCCCCACACAAGCTCACCCCCAACGGAAACTTTTTCTGTGAGAGCGCATACGTGCCTGAATAATGCAGATTCAGACATCAAAGTCTGCGATTGCCTCACCCTCACTTTGGTCAAGAACACCAAGTATCTTGGAGTGATCCACATCGATGCAGTTGGTGCGCTAATCAGGAAATTAATTTATATCTTTAGATAACTCAGACACTCGGCCAATGCAACATTATTTCTCCCAATGCCACTGTTACCTATAATTTCTGTTCAAGCCTATACTAGTCTGAAATAATGAAAAATGGGTAAAACTGTGATCGCCCTCATAGTTCCCCTGATGAATCAATGAATATGATTCAATGGCAGGCGCGTAATATCCAAGCACCCTAAAATGTGAGGCACACCTGCATTTCTTTAAAGAAAAAAGACATTTATGTATTATGTCACTACGTATAACGTATGTCATTTCGCGAGTCCTGGATCTTTGTATGTTTAAGAAGATTATGGCAAGAAGCTTACTTTGTTAAAGTTTTGGTTAAGTTTAATATTGGATGCCACATGGTTTTATTGTGTCTAACAAGAAACTAAACCTTTTCTAAAAAAATAATTTGTTATGTTAGTTAACAAGTTTGCAAACCCGTGGTTATCTCTAATATTAGTAGGAAAAATAATTCCCTAGCGCGGAAGTTGAATTCTAAAAAATAAAATAGGAGGCGACACCTTTAGATTTATTTAAGGTACATAATAAGTATATGCTATCCGAGATGTGAAGCGAAATTGAGATTTCTTGCTTGATTTAACCGCATGCCAATTTTACGGTGTGTTCACGTCCATCACTACCCAAAAGCCAACATTTTTCTCACATGTAAATGTACAATTACTGAGGGATTGATGTGGTCTCTAACCGCTTTTGAAGCAACTGAGGATTTTGTTACTATAGATAACTAGAGTGCAAGTTTTGTAACCATAGATTGGAGCTTTGTACTCACCCAAGTACATACATATAAAGGTGATAAAGATGGTAGCCCTTTTTTATTTGATCTTGAATTCGGTTGGATTTTTTATAAGAATACTGTAACAGCTAGGATAGGAAATTAAAACATTACGATAAACAGTTTTAAACGTTACTTCTTTTTAAGTCTCCCTTTTTTATGGATACATGATGGTGACGAAGAGCTTGCTAAGTAAACTACTGATGTTTACCCGTCAGAGATACAGACAATAAATTACAGTAAAAAAACTCCCTTTAATAGCAAATCGAACTGAAAAGTAGAATTAATTTATTGATTGTAAAAAACACTAAGTCCTTAAGTAACCAACGGGACCCTATTACTAAGGCTCCGCTGTCCGGCCGTCCGTCTGTCTGTCAGCGGTCAGCTCGCTTACAGCGGTCCGTGTCCGTGTTTAATTTTTTTACTGTAATTTATTTTCTGTACCTCTGACGGGTAAACGTCAGTAGGTTACTTATCAAGCTTTTGATCACCAACATGTATCCATAAAAAAAGGAGACTTTAATAGAAGCCGCATGCAAAAAGACTTCGCGTCGTGTCGCACATGAAGACGATTAAATTAGCTTTCACCTCGCGGGCGACGCGTGGTAAAACACACTGGCGGCTAGCGGTAGCCTCAATTGCAGGCGGCGCCGTGCTTCCCGGTGCTGCAGCTGTGCCTTTGCAGTGCCGTAGTAGTGTGTGATGACCTTTAGTAGTATTAAAAACTACATACCAAGTATCCGCGCACTTGGTTCAGTAGTTTTGCGTAAGAGAGTAACAAACTTTCACGTTTATAATACTAGTAGGATTATTATTTCAACAGTAATAATATGGCTGAAACAGCTTTAGTGGTTGCCTCGTTTGATTTGGCGTTTAGAAAAAGTAGATGTGAGTTTTTATTGTCCAGCTGGATCCTCGGGGGTTCAAAAAATTACGGTACAAAACAGACATTAAATATAGATTCTGATTTGAATGAGCGCCATATTGTTACTCATACATATAAATGTTTCCATTTAATGTCGAAGCTTTCCAACTGGCTTTAGGTACTCAAAGGAGGTGACGTAACCATGCCTTGTTTATACGAAGCATTACCAGGCTCACTTTAAATCTACTTAATATTCGCCGGTGAGCGAAAATATATGTGTTCGATATTTGCATACGTAAAAATAAATTGTTTTATGCTATCGCTACGCAAGTTATAAGAGCAGTTTATATACATGCAGATAAATAATTTAGGAAATCCAAAGGATAAATAAATGGGTTGATGAGGATAGCTAAACTGGTTTAAGCGAAGATAAACTGATTTGACCATTTATAATTAATTGCAAAGTAATTTATTAATTTTAGCAGAGCAACACTTCAACATCAAGATTTATTTAATGCTTTGCTACTAGTGTAACAAGTAGCCGAGAACTATTTAATTGGATTGAGAAGTTAATTATGAAAGTTTTTGTTTCGATACTGAATGCAATAAATGCAAAATTCTCTTTCTTTCTTTCTTTTGAATTAAATTGAAATGCATTACCATTTGAAATGTAAAATAAATTTAGTTCAATAATATTGTTAATGACTTGGTTCTTTTATCAGGATTGGTTTTCTTTTCTTTAAACCGTCCATTAGTCATTTTCTTATGAAAATATATAGACATTGATTAATTGCACTCTACAGCTTTATTCGCAACATATTTCAGCCTGAGAAAAATTGCACTCAAGAATTGAAACGTAAACTTAACCCAAGTTCACGCGCGACTACTTTAGTTAATTTCTCAGAATGTTAGATTGATGAGCGCGGTGGCTGAACTGAATCTGAACTCCAAAACCAAACATGGTGCGCCCCGATGAACAACGCCAAATAGTTATGTTCAATTACACTGTTCGTCGAAAAACAAACTTTGCGATCAAAGTAATTCAACATGTTTGTAAGTTAACTAAATTTAAAAATTAAATTTATAATGCAAGCAAATTAAATTCAGTGTGCGATTGAGTAAAGTACTAATCTACATCGATTCTTGTAAATCCTTCTAAAAGAACAATAAATAACGCAAGCCACAAGGCAATGTACTTGGACCTCTTTAATTCTTGTTATATATTAACGATTTTGCGTAACACTACCAATCACGAATGTATTTTATTTGCTGACGATATAGCAGTTGTAATTCCAGATGAAGATAAAACAAGAAAGTATAATAAAGTAACTTTTAAGTTAACTCAACGTTACATAATAGGACACTGGTTGAAAGACAAAAATCTTGAAATAATCTAAAACTAATATATAACTAATATATAATATATTTTAAAATGTAATTAATATGTGTGATTGAATAAATAAAGAGAATAATAATAATATTTTATTTCAGTATTTAAAAATATATTAATGATTTTTTTTTTACAAAGAAAAAAATACTAGTAACGTGGGTCACAATACTAGTAACGTCGTCTATTTAATTAGTTAATGATTATGTATTTGTAGAATAATAATTACTGGTCGTATATGATGTATGTAACCGGAAAAATGAAATGATCCCAGCTCTGACTGACCCTTTTTTTATTTCTTTTACAAAGCGACCCAAAGCAATTAAATTAAACTGTACAATTATTTTTGAAAATATTTGTACCAAATGATTTTATTTTGCGTAAATGAAAGAGAACTGAAATATTGGTCAAAAGTTTTCTACAAAAACATTTTAAAAGGTACAATACCTCTTAGTTACCCGACGTTTCGATCGAATTGCACCGATCGTGGTCACGAGTGGACTTATATATTATCGCGATTAAGTCCCGAATCTCACATCTAATATCTATCAAAGTCGCGAAAGTTTAAAAACAATTAACATTTTAAAAGTTATTAAAATCATAATTTTAAAACACCTATGACTCGACAATCCCTCCAAAGATTAGAAAAGAGCTGATGATCTTCGAACAGCTGAACAGATTTTCTTGAATTATATCTAAGAACACTCTCGATCCAGTCAGCCTTCAAACAAAAAAAAATGCATTTAAAACGGTTCATTCGTTTCGGAGTTACGATGCTACCATCGTAACTCCGAAACCGAGGCTGACAGACAGACATACAGATACACATACACACAGATGCACAGACAAGTCAAATTTATAACACCCCTCTTTTTGAGTCGAGGGTTAAAAAGGTCGACAATGTGCGCATAACAGACCTGGATTTGCATACTTTCGAAGTGACTGCTTGCTATCAGGTGTTCTTGACCAGGTTAGTGCTATAAGAGTAATCGAAGTTTACAGGTGTCGTACTTAATGACTAAACTAAATGGTAATAAGTTGAGCCACTCGTACACAGAGTATTTCCATTTAGTAGACAATACATATATAGTTTTATAATAATATAAACTGTTCCCGCGTATTGAAATGAATATTACTAGGAGTAAATGCTATTTGGGGAATTGAAGAAACAATCAAAATATTTTATGACATGGATATCAAAATGTTGCTTTGGCGTTAAGCCATACTTTGTAATTTGTTCGTACAGACGAGAATATGACGACAGGAGTCGGGCTCGTACTAACTTAGTTTTCAAATACTCCAGAACCCCAACTTTGATCTGTTGCAATGCCGGTATCATATTATGTACATACGTTGGTTAACTGAGTGAACATGATTTAATAAGAACAACTTGAGTGCCCAGTCTGGCGTTACCCGAACTGCCCATGTGTTTTTAGTGCGATTGGAAATATAAGTCTTATCCTTAGGAAGCTGTTTGTAAATCTTTTGGCAGGATCAACTCATTTTGACTCTGTTTAAACTTTTTTGTTAAGCTGCTGAGCATTATGTACATTTTTTTTATGGTATAGGGGGCAATCGATCAGACGGGTCACCTGATGGTAAATGACTACCGCCGCCCATGTACACCTGCAACTCAAGAGTCACAAGTGCGTTGCCGGCCTTTAAGGTGGGAGTAGGGAAAGAGAGGGAGAGGTAGGTTAGGGCGTCAGATAACCTCACTCACTCGGCGAAAAGCAATGCAAGCATTGCTTCACTGCCGGTTTTCTGTGATGCCGTGGTATCGGCCGGCCCATACGTGCCGAAGCATGGCTCTCCCACGATGCTTTAAATCGTTATTTTGTCAACGTATTTAAAAACATAAATACAAACATCGTCTTTCCATAACTAAGGGTTTCCTGTATTTCCTACTTTTTATATATTTTATACTATATTATTTAATATAGAAAAGTATTTTAATTAGGTAAGTTTAAAATACTTTTCTAGCCTACACCTACAACAAATTTTAATTATTTTTACAAGTGTCCACAAGTTTTACTAATTTTCGTTACCAATTTTTCAAATTACAGATGTTATTTTAAAAAATAACTAGTTTTTTAAGAAGAAGAAAGTGCGCTCCTCTTTAGCATACATTTTCTGTGCCCTACTTCCTAAAAGTATCGCTCAAAGAAAATATTGTTTACGTAACACAATTTTATCACAAAGACATCTCTCCCCTATGTCGTTCAATGCAAAATGTTTCCAGGCTAGAATAAGGTAAAAATCGTCCGTGGTTTAAAGTGACCAAAGCCGTGTCAACTCCACAACATTTGATGTTTCAGTTGGCAAGGTTTGAACTGAACTCAGTGACTACTTAAACTGCCAAAGTTAAAATTAGTGTTACCGGGAAGTTTGGCCTATGCGATATACATGATGTTGAAGTTTTAATTGCAATCTACATGCTCCGGATTAATACTTATTTAGGCACTTACTACTTTTTTTATGGCGTAAACGAGCAGACGGGTCAATCAATCAGCCTATCATAGTCCACTGCTGGACATAGGCCTCTCCCAATGTGCTCCACCGCATCCAGTCCATCCGTGCTACCTTCTTCAGGTCGTCGGTCCATCTGGCTGGGGGGCGTCCTACTTTCCGTTTGCCGATTCGCGGTCTCCACTCTAGGACCCGTCTGCTCCAACGGCCATCGGTCCATCGGCATACGTGGCCAGCCCATTGCCACTTCAGCATGCTTATCCTGCGAGCTATGTCGGTAACTTTGGTTCTTTGTCGGATGATCTCATTACGAAATTTATCCTTTAAAGAGACTCCAAACATAGATCGCTCTATAGCCCGCTGCGTGACTTTCAGTTTGTGGACTAGTCCACGTCTCGGCGCCGTATGTCATAACAGGTAGGACGCACTGATCGAACGCTTTCGTTTTAAGGCATTGCGGTAATGGCGAAGAGAAAACTCGACGTAGTTTGCCAAATGCTGCCCAACCTAATTGGATCCTTCTGGTGACTTCTTTCTCGAAGTTGTTTCTACCGAGCTGGATAATCTGCCCCAGATAGACATATTCTTGAACAACTTCGAGCATCGAACCTTCGATGCCAATCGGTCTGGGCATGACATGTTCATTGAACATAATCTTGGTTTTGTCCAAGTTCATACCAAGACCGACCCGTCGAGATGCTCCATTCAGGTTGTGCAGCATCCCATCCAGCTGCTTCAGCGACTCTGCGAATAGGACGATGTCATCGGCAAACCGAAGGTGTGAGATGTGCGCACCGTTTATATTGATTCCCCGACCAGTTCAATCCAATGTTTTGAAGACGTCCTTAAGCGCATTGGTGAAAAGTTTAGGTGATATAACATCATCCTGCCTAACTCCACGCTGCAGATTTATAGGCTTCGTCGTCTGGTCTTGGAGCTGGACGGTCATCGTGGCGGTATCATATAGGCATTTCAACACCTCGATATATCGCCAGTCGACCTGACATCGTTGCAGAGCATTCGGAACTGCCCAGACCTCGATGGAGTCGAAGGCTTTCTCGTAATCCACAAAAGCCATACACAGCGGCTGATTGTACTCCTCTGTCTTTTGTACTATTTGCCGAACAGTATGGATGTGATCCACGGTGCTATAGCCTTTTCGAAACCCGGCTTGTTCTGGTGGCTGGAATTCGTCGAGCTTTCTCGCGAGACGATTTGTGACGACTCTCGAGAACAATTTGTAGATATGGCTCAGGAGTGAGATGGGTCTGTAGTTTTTCAACAAGGTCTTGTCGCCTTTTTTTGAAGAACAGTACCACCGCACTCCCGCTCCATGCCCTAGGTGTTAAACCGTGTTGGATGACGGCGTTAAAGAGACTTGCCAGCTCTTTCAGGATTGGGGCTCCGCCTGCCTTTAGGAGCTCGGTTGTAACTCCGTCATCCCCAGGGATCTTGTCGTTCTTCAGCTGTTTGAGAGCCGCCTCTATCTCGGCTTGGTCAATTTCTGGTATCTCCTCGGAGTAATAGCGTATTAATGGGGCTCTGTGGTCATCGTCGCTGACTCTCCTTGGTTCTATCATCCGTGATGCGTATAGCTGTCCATAAAATTTCTCGATCTCTTCGAGAATCTCGAACCTTGAGGTAATTGCTCTGCCATTCTCTGTTTTGAGTTTCGTCAGATGGGGCAGACGGGTCACCTGATGGTAAATGACACCTAAAAAGGCACCTGCAACTCAAGAGTCACAAGTGCGAAGGGAGAGAGGGGAAGGAGGGGGGGGGGGGAGGATAAGGCCTCCGGTAACATTAGTCACTCGGCGAAAAGCAATTCAATCATTGCTTCACTGCCTGTTTTCTGTGAAGCCGTGGTATCACTCCGGTCGAGCCAGCCCATACATGCCGAAGCATGGCTCTCCCACGATATTTAAAGTTATCAATTCGACTGTTTTTTATTCGTGTGTGTGTTACGCGATATCTTCACCCTTTGTGAACCGATTTTAATCATTCCTTTTCAATTGAATTATTTGTATTCAAAGTTGGTCCCATTTAAATGTAAAGAACGTAATCCAACTCTAAGCGCGGAAAATGAAGGGATGAAGAACAAAAGCTTATTACAGTTTATCATGATTAGGTGCGTATTAAAAAAATGTGATTGTAGGTACTACGTAATAGTACACAAACAATACCTTAATTTTAGCGGCACGACAGAGTTCGCAATTATGCACCGATTGCTTTCAAACTTGGACGATAAATCAACAGGGCAAAAATGAAGGTTAATTTCGTGAATGGGGGATATTGCCCCAAAGGGTGGGACTGGCGGGCAGATTTTCAAAAAAAATAAAAAAAACATGAAATCCACTTCTGCGGGCCTGCTGCGGGCGTGGTTTTGTTCATATTGTTATTGAAAACGAAATCGAGATTCATAGTTTGGAAAATAAAGTAATTAAATAGTCAATATAACGGTTTTAATTGCACGATTGTATTGTTTATATTACTTTATTTCCATATAATAAAATGGCGTATGGCATACTATATAGGTACTTATTTTGCAAAAACATTTGTGATAGAGAATTCTCAATCACGCGTATTGGCTATATTGTAAACGCGAATAACGCCCTGAACTGTGAACGCAATGCGAACCGTTGCCGATATACGAGTACTACTTTATATTTCGAAATTGAAATTCTATCATCATTTTATTGAAGTTTGTTGAGGAATCCTTTCCAGTATTTGCAATTTAAAATATGTCATTTCATAAAAGTGGAAATCACGTAGTTATTTAGAATTTATGTATGAAAGATACTAGTTACATAACACATTAGTAATAGTTGCTATTCTTCCAAGCTAAATGCTTGTGTTAGAAAATTGGTTCACATCCATAGTATCATAAATTACTCGTTTGTAAGTCCAAAGCCTTAATCATTACGCTATCGCTATTATCAAGAAATAATCTAAGACTAGAGATGGCCTGGCGGTCGAATTTCGACCATTTTTAATATCTTGTTGTATATCATTGATTGATATATAACTTCAACTTTTGTAGCATGACAGGTCAACATATACATATTATATTGGACCCCCATAGCTTTATGTAAGCGTTTTTTCGTAATTTTTAACTTTATAGCACATATCATTTAAAACTTTTAGCTTCCTGCACTTCTACAAAATGTAAATATTTAACATTTTACATTCTTGTCAGTGCGCGTTTGTTTAAGAAATGCATAAAAAGAATTATATAGATTATCAAGAAATACATTGACCAATTTCCAATACTATTTTAATCCGATAAACTTATTAAAAGGGAACTATTAAAAACTTTCATTGAACAAAGTGTATTATTATCGTGTTTTGAATCTTTAGTATTACTAAAACTAAGATCAAGAGTAAATACACTACTTGATTTAAATTTAATGAAGATAACATTCTGATAACAGGCCCTGAGATTGTAATTGAACATTATAAACGATTTGTAACTATTCCGAATACATTTAACGAGAAACCCCAAAGTTTATCAAGAACACCAATATAACTATTTACAATTATATTAAGTTGTTCAATTTGTTGCGGAGCTTGGACTAACACCTTTAATAGAAATTGTTGTTCGTAACTTCCATCGCCCCGCTAGTTCCGAAACATAAAAAAAATCCGAAAATAACTTTTTATAAGAATTAACACAAAGTAAAAAACGCAAATAATTCAATGAGAAGTATTATTTCGTTTATTTATTTACAGTTAAATAGAAACCACTTGTGCCATATTATAGTTTTATCTGATTTTAGTTTTTTAAGGCGCAACCAGATTTTATATAATCTTTGACCCTTTTGTGTGACTAATTCTGTTACACTAAAGATTTCTAAAGAAGCTCTATACAAATTACTATCTAAATTACATTGTGTAATAACAAAAAACGATAAAAAAATTACACGAAATAAAAATCCTACTACTCAATGCTTTTTTGCTAAGGCTTTAAAATATGCACAACATGTACCATCTGAGGATAAGACTTTCTCTCTGAAGATAAGATCTTTTTTAGAGTACAGAATCCTTAAGATTGAGATAATTGATATTACTATAGGCCAAATATAATCTCAGTATAATCGTTCTAATAACTTTTAAATTTTCTATGATAATAATAATAATAATAATAATAATGTATTGCATAATGCTTTTGAACGGTACCTGACGTTCTGATAAGGTTACACTGGCCACTGGTACAGACTAATTGGTATAGCGATATCCAAATTCTATGTTCAAGTCAGTGAGGTGGAAGTTTCTTCCTATGTACGTCATTGGCACATTTTTGAAGTTATTGTTTCGTTTGAAAAAAATATTCTCGGTGACATGAACTGGTGCGAATAAAGTATAAAATACAGTAGTGACATTTACAAGTTACCAACCCGATGATGAGTGATGGATTACAATCATAGTGCTGATTTAGCAAGCGTCTTTAGCATGAACGAGGTACTTACTGCTGAAATACCTACGTAAACTCGACCGTCTCCAGCTTTAGCTTAATTTTTTTTCTAGTCTACCTTTGATTTGATTTGTTTCTTGATACATGGAGATGTAAGGTTTTGTTTTTAGCCACCCATTTTTACCAAACATACGATAGCAATCAACTGCGACTGCGTTAAACTTAGTAGTATTACTTAGTTTCACTAAGCTACTGAAATAATATATTAGCAATCAGAGTAATTCACAATGGACAAACCCACTGAGTTAAAACAATGCAATTTGACCTATGTCGTCGTGAACAGATTGCCGTATTTTACTAATGTCTCTCTTCGAATTGGACGCAATATTAACGAATTTAATTAAGCAATCACACAAATGTATTCAACTTAAGCATGTTATAAATAAGATAAAACACAATTTCCTTTGTCTTAGCTTAGGTAAATCGAAGATAATAATGTTAAAAGTCTTACCCGTACGGAGCTTCAAATATTCATATTTTTAAAACTCGTATGGCGTACATACCAAACCTTTATCTGGTCCCAGAAATCTTCGGGGAGATAATATGTAGTAGCTATCCAAAGTACGTGCAGCTCCTTTTTAATACATGAACAAGTATTTTGCATACATATACTCATACCTGCATCCCTGACGCGGTAGATAGAGCTGATTTAACACACACATTTTGCCAAACATAATTTGGTCCCGCACACGTAATAGTGCAAGTCTGATGCCGCCAACCGGCTACTTAGGAAATTCAAAATGTGAAAATTTAGAGTATATTGAATGGGAAAGGTAGGCAAGAATTGAGGGCAATGGAGGGAAAAGCATATTACTTATATGGGTGGATTGGGAAATGTAAGCAAATAGGTCGAAAAGGTCAGGATCGCATGCCTGTAATTCGCGCTGGCTATTACCGGGAAGTCATAGCCTGCAAGTATTTTAGTGGTCATTATTTAAAAATTATTTAAATATCAAACTTGTTGTCGCCACAACAAAAAACTCTTTTTTATTTTATTTAAAATAGGGGTAAACAATAACAGGTGATAAAAAAGTTCACTATGTAATAAACGTTAGTTAATAGACATTATTACAGCTAGTTATACCGGTAACGTAATGCTATTGGTTGGTTGATAAATATTGATGAAGTTGTTAACAATCATCATGGAAGGAGATTCGAACAACATAGCAGTTAGTGATTTTGATAGTTAATAGCAATATTTGTGAGCCTGGTTCTAACAAACTCTTATAGCATGTAATACTGCTCATTGTAAAAGGGAATTTATCGTTTATTTTTGAAGTTATTTTTTTTGCCTTTATTGTTATAGGTACCGAAAAGTTAGAATAAAGCAATTTAGAGTGCAAAACTACGGATTAGAAGTAGAGTTATATGTATTTCACAAAGAATTTGTTTTTATCCGTAGTACTTTCGTAAGCTAATATCTGACCATCTTTGCTCTTAACCACATTTTGGGAGTGGGATGTTCTAGGAACAGCCGATTTATATCTAGGGGACTTAGGGAAGGGAAAACTATCTCATCTAAATACTCTCGATAAAATGTATTAGAAAAATCTAATTCATTTAAACATAAATAATTGTGTGATTAAATATAATAATGTTCGGAACCAACAGCTTAGAGAACGCCTGCTTGGTGATAAGTTGATGTACATTGGAAGATGTAACAGCATCTTGGCCAGTCCTTTGACAGATACAGCTAAGGATATTTAGACTTTGTATTAAGAATATTTAAGATTATTTAAAAAAAAAAATGGCTATGATGGAGCGACATAGTCATATTGTGGCTAAGCTCCGTAAATAAAGATTAAAACAAAATATATGTAATAATAAGGTAGGCACTAACATTTTATAAAAAGTTATTTACTCTATAGACTAAATAATATGTCTATAGACTAAAATATTAACAGCGTGAAAACTGTTGGAAACAGGAAAAATAAATTAAAGTCGTTAAGAGTTACGAGGGTAAAATGGTGTGACTTTTCCCTAAGGAAGGAATATGGTTTTACCTTATCGAAAAAAGTTAAATGTAAAAGATGTAGATCGTAAAAAGGTCTATAACTTTTTTACCAAACATCTTTTTAAATACTTTAAATTTGTCGAAAAAAAACGAAAAAACAGTTTTTAAGTTTGTCTCCCACAAAAAAAAAACTCTCGTCACGAAATTCATTAGAATCTTACCTTTTTAGGTCCCAACCACACTGTAATTTTTTTTCAATCAAAATATTTACGTTTACCGTTCGTTTTGATGTTTCGCGTAAATATCGAAGTTCAGCCGTATCGTATAAAGTATCGCAAAATGAGACCTCATTTTTGAGATTTCGGCTTTGAAAACAGTAGTATTTTTTTCGTCGTAACGTATTTTACAGTGTAAAAAAAAAAGATGAAAACACTAAGTTTTAAAACTTTTATTTATTGTCTAAACATTTTAATTTTTCTGCGCTGGTCTACTAATAGGGAAAGCAAAATATACAGTGCTACAGTATATTTATTGTAACATACGCCACAACGGGCATAATACCTACTAGCACTACTGCATTAGACATCTTATAATTTTAATAACTGTATTTATACTTGCACTCAATCGTTCCAAATACGTATAACATAATGTTTTTTTTTTTTAAAGACAACTCCTGTATTAGGAATTACTCCTGTGTCGCGGGGGATTTTACAAACATACAAACAACGGACACAAAAACACCCAGACTAGGGTGGGAATCGAACCCACGACCTATGACATAGCAGTCAGGGTCACTAACCACTAGGCCAACAGGCCAATCAATGTAAGCATTGTTGTTTTATTTTACATTGTTGGCAGGGGCATAGAAAATCATTATATCAGCAATATTTTTCAATTTACTTTCTGAATAGTCGCCAAGTTTTCTTTTTCATGTGTAAAAATATTCTCTGCTAAAAGGCTTAGAAAATTTCCAATGAGCTGTATTCGTGTGCAATATTTATTTTAATATAATTATCAATTAACAGACCTAACAGACCGTGTACTGTCAATAATCATAGAGATGCGTTGCTGATCGTTATAATTTGATGGAAAAAAATCTGTATGGCTTGAAAGTGGATGTATAAAAAATAAATTAAAGGGTCTCTTCCCCCCTTAAAGGCCGGCAAAACACTTGTGGCTCTGAAGTTGCAGGTGCCCATGGGCGGCGGTAGTCATTTACCATCAGGTGACCCGTCTGCTCGTTTGCCGCCTATACCATAATACAAATCTCTGACAATGTGTTGAGTAGTAACGACGTGAAAGCGTAGCATACAGACAGAGTTACTTTCGCATTTATAATATTAGTATGGATAGATGACCGATTTATTACATTCTTTATTGTACATATAATTTAAGAGACATGGAACGTAAGCATGTAATTTAATATGTTGACTATTTCGCTGAAAACGATCTCTTCTAGGGCACCTTAGATGGCTGAAAAACTGAAACAAAGGATTGGTTAGTGTAATTTATATAACATTCTAGCTTTTGGCCGTAGCTTTGCTCGCGTAAATGTTTTTTTTTTTGGACGGACGGGACCGTACATGTCCTTTTCTGCATCTCTGACATGAACGGTACCGCAAGGTATGTAATATGAAAAACAATAATTGATTTTATAGATTAGATTTATATTAAATTTTTGTTAATATACACTTAAATATTTTCTTTTCTTTCTTTTTTTAGTCAAATATACAAAATTGTATGATCAATCTTTTACTGTTCAAGCTGAACGGTTGTAGAATGCGTTGCTAGTTAGTATAAGGCGAGCGCAATCAATAACTATTTTCAAGAAAATGGTTAACGAACATTATCACTTTAATTATTTATTATAGGTCGTATTACTTGTATAATTATATTAAGTGACTGAGTCAATTATATTGTATAATTATAATATCAATATGATATTATGGAATGGTTGTCTAATGTTATTATATATATAAGCGCACGGTGTTTAGAGTAACCGATTCATTCCAAATATGACGTCCAAAATCTTGAACGACCTCAAGAATTTCGTATGTGTTACAGAGCTACCTAAAATCTTCTCTCAGATAAGTTCGAGTAATATAAGCATTCCCGTGTAGGCAAATTGGAAACCCCTCGATTTTGTTACGGAATTCAGATGGATACATGATCAAATTGCGTAAACCAAGTATAAATCCGATGCTAAGATTTTGAGGACACTCATGGTTGTCAAAACGCTCCTCGTTGAGATCAAAATAGCTGACGTCATTAAAACGGTATAGAGTAATTATACGGACAACAATAATCCAGTTCTCGAAAAATATTTCCAACATGGGACAACTAAATTTGGCAAGCTACGCGTTAGCTCGTATTCGGGTGCATGAAAGACGTTACTCGAATTCGGGCACCCGATGCATTAATTACATTGTTATACTCGAATTCGATCACTGGAATACGGGCAAACGACGAAGTTATCTCTCTGTTTGAATAAATCTCGAACCCTAACTTTTCGTTTCTTTTTTAATCTGCGAGCCAATTCTATCAATAAAATATTACAAACAACGGAAGGAAAACGGCGTCGGGTATTCTGATTCGGGTAACCAAAACGAAAGCTAGACTAGATTGTTCATTTACACTTAGTCGTTTGTCCGAATTCCATAGGCAATCGAATACGAGCTAACGACAAAGTGTAATTGCGCCATAAATTATGACACCGTGTGTCGGTTTGCTTCAGAAGCATAAATCTGACGCGACGTGACACAACACGACACAGAAATGGGTTCTTACCTTTGTTTTTGATACCTGATATTGTATTAGTTGTAGTGTACTCAATACATTGAAATTTCTATTGTGCTAATACCTAGTTTTTGTGTGATTATTAATTAGAATGTTTAGTATTATTTATTGTCTTTAGTTGTAATTATATACAGTTAGATTAAATAGTTAAATATACCTTAATTACGAAATGTTATAAAAATTATTAACGATTGTATCTAAATAAACAAATAAAATAATAAAAAAGTCGTAGGACTGCACATCAGAAGTCAGCACATCACAGATATACACACCCATCTGTGTATATGTATCTGAGCTTGACAGTCACACGAGTTCAGTGCTTTTTCACCAAGAAGTGTTCACTTCAACAAAACACAGTAGACTACAAACGACTTAACCGATATGACATTCAAACCTTAAAGAAAAGAGCGTACTCCCACCTCAAAGGCCGGCAACGCACTTGTGACTCTTGAGTTGCAGGTGTCCATGGACGGCGTTAGTCACTTACCATCAGGAAAACTTCTAAAAAAGCCTAAAAATTAAACCTGTAAATAGTGCACATTTTACGCTGAAAGTTTTTTAAACATTTTTAAAAACAAAAAAGAGAAATAGCAAACAATAAAATTCAATTTTCAATTTTGAGTATGGTTATGCAAAAATATCAATATCCGCGGGGGATATGTATTCGAGGTTTCGAAGATATAGGTGAAGAGGAGCCCGTACATTTGCCCCGTTTGTTCTGCACTTAACAGTGTAGAACGCCCGACATTGCACATCGCTGCAATTCAGTTCTAGGTACCACAAAACATTCGTGGATGAAATCTTTAGTATCGTCAAACGAAATAAACAGGAAGTAGATCAATATTTACAACATTTCAACTCTATTCACCTCAAAATAAGGTTCACATATGAAGTGGAGGCGGATAGGTCGTTGTCATTTTTAGATGTCAAAGTAACCGCGAGATCAGATGGTTCCTTGTCGCACTGTGTGTACCGCAAGCCTACTCATACGGATAGTACCTACACGCCATGTCTCATCATCATCCCCGACACCTGCAATCTGTTATGACTTGACTCAAAAACAGAGCATATGATCTTTGTGACCCTGAACATTTGAAGCGAGAGCTGGATCATGTTCAGGAGGTACTCAACAGTAACGGAGATTAGGTGAATGGAAGATGGAAACAACCGACAATGAGACGCAAGTATCTGGAGGTGAACACACCACCAGCCTACATACCATATGTCAAAGAAGTAACGGATAAGATCAGCTCGGTGTTAAAGAAATACTCCATTCCAACAGTATACACACCATGCATAAAGGTTCAAAAGATCGTGGGTACACCAAAAGATATCTTGCCGTTACAAACTCCAAGTGTCTACAAAATAAACTGCAGCTGCGGTAGGTTCTACATAGGCCAAACAAAGCGGACTATTGCTGAAAGGGTCAAAGAACATATCGCTGCTGTGAAGAACCGACAGATTAGTTAATCAGCGATTGCAAAACATGCACTCGAAGCGGGCACCAGTCACTGGATAGAGTTTCACCGCACGCAAGTCCTCTCGGAACGTCATTTTTACTCAAGAGTTATATGTGAAGCGACTGAAATTAAAAAAACATCAAACTTTCAATCGGGAAGATGGTTTCAAATTATCTACAGCGTGGAATCCAGTTATAAAAAACATGCCACCTCGCTTTTATGCGCAGTTGGGTAAACACCAAATAGGGACACATCGGTTTGCATACAAAATGGGGACACTATTGGTATATATGTGACGATACATAGCGGTACAAAAATATCAAAAATATCGAAAAGGTGTGGGTGGATGAAGAACCTTCTACCTCACGATCTCGACGACGGAGGGCGAGCACCACTGAGTCAGTCAGCCTGTGACCAAGGCCTGTGCAACCTGGTCGAAACGTCAGGCAATTTAGAGTTATGTAATACCTTTTCGTGATCGCGTTAATTCCCGTGTAAATGCATAATTATAACTTATCCATTATCACCAAATATCATTTAGCCTAGATATTCTAAACACAATTTAGTAACAAATTTGTAAAATGTAAAGCATTGAATTAATTACTGGTTTAGTATTTCTCATTAATTCAAGCTGGAATATTGTAGCAATTTACACATTGTACCAGCCGCCTATCAAATTCTTAGCTTTTGTTTATTGTAAGAGAATGAAACGTTCATGTAAAATAATGATCTAATTAATTTGAAATATAGCGAAGAAAAACATGACTCTGTGTAGTACTATCACAATAGAGACTGTATGTGTGTATAAGGCACATAATATATATATATATATATATATATATATATATATATATATATATTATGAAGACTGTCTTGGTGAGGTCATAGTTTAAAAAACGCGTTTTTATGGTAACAATTTTTAATTTAACAATCAAAACAATTAACTACATATGTATAGCCTACAGCCGATTCGCTTCAGTAACGGTTTAATTGAAGTTGTGAGTAACAATTTATAATTATAATTACGATAAAACACCCACGTGCTTTCACGCTGAAACACGCTGCCAACACGCGTATCAATTTATTGTACAACTACCTTTTGGCATCGGCTTTGCTCACGTTAATGTAGGTTTAGTTAATCAATGTATCCTTCGCGAGCAGTATCTTTTTGGACGAAAGTTACCCTACGTCAACTTCTATACCCCTGACAACGTTCATGCAAAATTTCGTTATGACCAGTGAGTGGCTAATTAGTGAAAGCGTATGACATCGAGCTAAAACGGTTCAAACGACTGTAAATCGCTAAATGGGAGGTACTTTCCAAGTTTTTTGCTATATTATTTTATTTCTATCTAAGCATGGAAAGAGAAAAGTAGGTACAATTTTAATTAGACACATTACAACCGATGTCAACTATCGATTTGTTTACTCTTACAATTTCAATTAAATTTCCAGGTAACATTTACCTGTTACATTTTTAAACAAAATAACGCGAACATATTGAATTGAGTTTTTGTCGGGACTGCCTAACTATTGCATTATCCGTTTATAGTTTACATTGATACGACAGCATTATTAAAGATTACCTTATCTTTGTTTGAAAACGAATGTTCCATTGAATTTAAGTAAGCGTTTTCAGCATTTGAACCTTTGTTAGTACAATAAGGTCTTGCGGCGGTTTATAAAGTTCTCGTTCAAGTATTGAAGCAATTCAGGACTACATAGGGCCTGCCTAAAGTTTGTAAAACAGAGGTGAAAACCGGAAAAAAACAATTAACTTTAATTTTTTTTTAACTGCCTTACAAAACAAGCTCACCAGTTGCAGCAATAACCCCATTGCCCGCTACATCTCCGCACCCAACATCAGAAAAAAAAGTAGCACTCTTATTACAATATTTTAAAGGTACTGATATAGTTTGAAGGCGTAAATGAAATGAGCAAGCTTTTCTAAAAGATACACAATACAAAAACGCTTAATACGCTAATAATCTTGTTCTACGTCCTCCCCACGCAAACCAGCCAGAAAAGTTTAGTTTATGGTGGTGTCAAGATGTATAATTAATTACCAAATAACATTAACTATCTAATTATATTGTTTATGTTTATAGTTATCATTTACTAGTTTTAAGCCTAACACGTTTTGATTCCCACACCATAACTACCCATTAAATTATTTGAATACTGGTCATTATTTTTCCATCCCAAGGTTGCCTGGAAGAAATCGCTTTTAGCGATAAGGCCGCCCTTTGTACATATCAAAATTGTAAAGTAACCTTAAGCAATATGTACTGGTGTACAATAAAGATTATTCTATTCTATTCTATTAAGGACTCACAATCTATTACTACCTACTTAAAAAAAATTAAACACCACATTTTAAACAACCTAATGTAGTAACAATATATAAACTAAAATAATAAATAAATAATTAAATTATAAAATATCTCATAATTACGTGTTTATTTTATGAAGGAAAAAATAAAGACTGATCGCCCATCTATGCCACATCTGTCAACTGCGCTTGTGCCTAACGGCACAGAATACATAATAGTACTAGTACTAACGGCTATTATGTATTCTGTGCTAATGGCCCACACTTGCCTGCAGGCCCGGTGTACATTTTGTATTCTTACTCTCATGTGCATATTGTGCATTAGTATATTGGTTTGTAATAATTATCATACAAAAGTGTGTGGTTTTCTGTACCTAATTTATTTTTACTTTTACTTGTGAAGTGTTTTCTCCCGTAAGTGAATTATTTGTAATATTCTTAGTGAGAATATTGATTAAACCTTTAAATTCCAGCAGAATACTGTCCTACCTTCAAATATTTTTAATGATAAGAGACTTGTATGTACCACATACGACTCTGTTTCAACAGAGAGATGAAAACAGACCATAGAATTAATAAATCATACCAAATAGATATGCAGCGTTATTCTTAACAATATAAATAAATCCATAGGCACACAGTACATGTTCGTATTGAAACTGCGAAGATTGTACGACAACAGGAATAATTACTACTCATGTTATTTATATCCTTAAGAGACAAAACCCAGATATCATTCAACAGAAACTAGAAAAACTTCGACTAATTCATTTATGAATTCGAAACATCGATATTTTAGCCTGAATTCGATAAGAAAACAACAAAAGCTATATATACCTACAAATATCCGCGCCCCACCATTATCGTACAACAAACAATATGACGTTATTGCTAAATTATTTTTCTTTACTAAGTGTTTTATACAGCGCCTTTGGCAGTAAAGTATCGCTCATAATTAACTTTAACTGTGCATTGTTTCATAAACAAGTCTAAGGGATGATTTATGTTTTAATGGACCGGATCAGGAAATAGACGGGGCAATGCCAAACATGTTGTATTAATTATAAAATATTTTGTTTGAACTATTTCCATATTCGATTGGGTCGACACTATGCTACGCTACGGATATGAAATGCTGGTATGATTTTTTCGTATCTTCAGTCATGATTTGTCATAAAATATGATAATGCCACTCCATGCTGAAGCCGGAGGGTGTTTCGTCGGTGGCCCAAGGCACGGTGTAGTATAAACCAGAATTAAAAAATAGCTGTGTAGTTACTTTTTTTCGGTCATCAGCTGCCACACAGAAATGTGAAACAAAACTTTGTAAATTGAAAAGGAAGCTGGTAAATTTCACCAGGAATATGAATATGTTTCTAATACACGTCACTACCAGAGCAAAACGACAGCGAAACATAGTTTTGCTACTTTTTATCTTGGTAATAATTACAATGCAAAAATAAAGAGGGGATCAAGGGATAAAGGGGATCATCTAGGACCAAAACTTCTATTGATGTACTACTGTAGAAATAATATCACTCCCTCGTTTTTTTTAAGTTTTGTCTATTTATAAGATTACAATGATTTTGATTAAGATTTATGCACTAAAGGTCTATTTCTTAAATAATATAATAAAAAAGAGATCGTGATACTTGGATAATGTACTGCGCAAAAGATGCAAACTTAAGAGTTATATCGTTCGCGTTTTACCCATTATTTTAAATAAGGGGTTATAATTCCCGTTATAAATCTTTATAACTGTTACAAATCGGTGTTATGTTTAACTTATATATATATAATATAATGTGCTATACACCAAATTGAAATAGATGATATTTCGTAACAAAAAGGAATACTTATGATTTTTCGTTTGTTGCGTATCACAGCTTTTGTATATCTAGCTTTTGTATATCACAGCATGTGTATCACACATTTTATATCACACAGACATTTAGTAGGTAGCCATTCCTGTAATAATAAAAATTATGAAAGAGCTAGCCTAGTTTATGTTAAAATTCGCAACTTCTCAATTTCAAATCTGCAATCCAACTTTTATGCTAATGCTGCATTCAGTGCGTTCTGCTGCATTCACCTTTAGGAACTTCCTGAAGAAAAAACGAGGATAAAATTTTGTTTCAAGTGATAGAATAGGGAATATGCATGTTGTTTAAATTTACTTGATTTATTTTCCCTTGAATCTTTATTGTCCAGATATTATGCCTAAACAATTATTTTCTTATTTAGTTCGTGTTTAATTGCAAAAAAAAATTAATTAAAATATGCAAAATAAGGGCGCGAAATTCAACTTTGCAAAACGCTTCACCATTGGTCGAAACAAAACATGACGTGACATTCCACGCTCTGTCATTTATCGGCGCCTGTATTCGTAGTGTTACGGAGAAAGATAGGTGTTCCTGTGGTTTTTGCTCTTAGCTAGTGCAATTTAAGCATTCTAGTGATATTAGAAATCATCTAGGACAATGACTGAATGTAGTTTTGTCAAAGAACAATCGGACAATCTACCGAAAATAGATGCATTCATGATGACTATATATTTTGCATCAAATCCAGATTTTACGTCCGCTGAGGTCAAAGGAGTGAAAGCCGCAAGGTAATTATTATAATACTTGTTATATTATAATCTAAAGGATAGGTAAGACATGTATAGTTAGTTAAATTCATGAAGTTTTATTGGACTTTTGTTACCTAGTTTAAGTAGACAAGCAAGTTGCCTTCTGCTTGATATTTAAAACAAACATAAATTACTGCTGACTAATTCACATTATTCTAGCAATTAAATTGTAATATGCTTACATTAAAGTGATCTTCACAACAATATAAACACGATATTGAAGATACTTCATCTCTTCTCATTAAGGTACACCATTATTTTCGTATTTTACATTATTATTTTGTACAGGAAAAAATACTGTATTGGGTGTACTTCTTATAGTGTTTTTATACTTAGGGACAAGCAATACCTATAAAATGTTATTTTAACTTTATCCATCGTGTATAAATTACAATAAATAGTAATTACAACTGGAAATCGGTATAAAATTACTGTAACACTTCAAGTAAGTTTATGAAACAAACACTAAGCGTGGAACGTGACGTCATCCAAAGCCCGCGAAATATGGCGGCATTCAAACAGATCAAATTTCATCGATGTTTTCAATGTTATTTTAAAAATTAATTTGAACATTGCCAAGGTTATTTATATTTTTTATTAGGCTAGAATGATGGAACAAGTCAATAAAAGATAAAAAAATACATGCATATTCCCTATTAAGGTGTTTGGGTTAATTAATTATACTAGTTCTTGTCAAGTTGCGCGTAAATTAAACCTTCATAGTCATTAATATGTTAATGTAAGTTCCTAATTTATCATATTAAGCACATATAATTAACCCATACATTTTATTGGACCCCTTGGAAATTCGGACAAGATTACCACAAGCGGTTTAACTAAGTTAAGTATAAAATACAATCAGCTAAACAAACAACTGATGAAGTGGAAAATCATTTGGAAATTTCTGTCGCAAAAATTCATAATTTATTTTTTGCTCAACAGTGATATCAATGAGTGAACAAAACATTTCAATTAAACAACATTTATGCAATCAGCTGCTTTGACGGCACCGAGCGCTTAAGGTCATTCACCGTACCGCACAATACGCGTGTTGCGTTACATTGCGTAGCGCAAAACCAAACTGTTGACTGTAAATCCTTAATTTCGCATTTTTATGATGAATGCTGATGACTTTTGCACTGTGATAAGTAGCCAAGAAAGACATTTTTGTAAGTGATACTTACATGCTGTATGTCTAAATACATTCATATTATGGATAAATTACACCCAGACACAGAACAAATGATCATGCTCATCACACAATTATTTGTCCAGGTTGGGGATCGAACCCTTAACCCGAATTATTTCTTAACTTATATATATATAAAAGCGAAAGGATACTCACCACTCACTCACTCATTCACTGACTAATCCCGAAATCTGGAAAGCTACTATGAAGATGAAAATTTTCAGGGTGGTAGTTTATGAGCAGGAGACGTAAGCTAAGAACAGACTTAGGGGTCTAAGTGGCCTCGCAAGCTTGTATGAAAGTCCTTGATTTTTTGTACTAGATACCTGACATTTTGCAGGGAGGTAGTTTAGAGGTAGGACACGTCAGCTAAAGATGGATTTTACCACAGGGCCGGATTAGATAGGTCTAACGGTTCTCGCAAGTTTGTATGGCCCTAACTCCTTGGTTTTTTTGTACTAGACACTTAAATTTGGCAGGGAGATAGTTTATAGAAAAGACACGTGAGCTTAGAAGTAGGTCTAAGGGTTCTCGCAAGTTTGTATGAAAATCATTGGTTTGGATCTGAAACTTAGCAGGGAGATACTTTATAGGTAGGACACGTCAGGTTAGGTTACGGTTTTTGAGGCAGGACTGAATTAAGGAGGTCTAAAGGCTTTCGCAAGCTTATATGAAAATCTGTAATTTTTCAAATAAAGATATGAAATTAGGCACGTGCTTTATAGGTAGGATACGTCAGCTAAAACGAATTTTGCGACAGGGCCGAATTAAAAAGTGTAAAGGCTTTCAAAACTTTGTACGAATGTCCTTGGTTTTTTGTAGTAGAGAGTTGAAATTTTTAGGGAGGTATTTTATGGAAAGGACACCTGAGCTTAGAATGTATTCTGTGACAAAGCGGGATACAGAACGTCTAAGAGCTCTCACAAATTTATATAAAAGTCCTGGGTTTGGTGTACTAGAGGCCCAATACATGGCAGGAAGATCGTTTATACTATCTAAGGGCTTTCAAAAATTTTATTTGAAAGACAGTAGATCTTTGTACTAGAGAGAATGTAACCAGAAATTTGTACAAAACATTTTGAAAAAGAGTGTCCTTGGAGTTTCTTGCCTGTTCTTCTCCATAGGATCTACGCATTGGAACAGGCAACTAGCTTCACGACTGAATTAGTCTGACTGACTCCTACTCCTGACAATTCAAAAATACCTATTATTGGTTTAATTGAAATAAATGGTTTTGATTTTGATTTTGATTTTGGACTTGAAATTTAGTAGGGAGATAGCTTATAGCAAGAACACGTCAGAAAGAATTTATATGATTACTTTCCTTTAATTTTTTTATTAATATGTGTCCATTAAAATGCTACTTTTAATATTCTCAAAAAATATATAAATAACATAAATATTTTTAATCCTAATCGACACCTATTTGGTTCAATTCGCTAAACAAGTTTCTCTACCTAAACTATCTCTGTTTAGTCCTAACTGTTAAAACTAGTTTTAACTAATATTAAAATATGAATATTAGTAAATTTAAGTTATAACTAGGAAATTCTAGTAAGAAAGCAAAGGAATCCTGTACACACTAGTTTTATCTACTTAAACCATTCGTGAAGTTAATCTGTAAGTATAGGTATAGTTGTCTCTCCTGAAAAAAAATGCCGATGTTACAAAAAAAAAAAACGCTGAGAGAATCTTCTTCGCCCGGGTACTGTTATTGTATCAGCAAAATACCTAAGATCCTAAAACGGTATTAAAGTAGTAGGTAGCTACAGTAGCCGGGCAAAAGGGGCTTTTAGCCGGCAAAAACCGTACCTACTTATTTATGCAACAATTACCAATCTAATCAATCCTTGATACCTGCTTGAAACTACACGAATTATTTTTTGGCTAATGCTAATAACTTTCATTAACATTGGCTAAAAAAGAATTTATTATAAAATATTTATCCATTTAAATGTATTCAGGAATCTGAAACGCAAATATTTATTGCCTTCTTTAACATTTAATTCTGGTAAGGAAATTGAAACAGTACAGATGATTGCTTCATGTTTTCAATTATTCTTTTGCGTAAAAAGATACACAAGTAAAATTTACCTTGGAATAAAAACTTTTGTGAGTGGTATTCAGATTTATAAAGGATATAGGGACGTTAAAACGCATCACTTCTTGAGAAAGGGCCCCAGTCGGATCCGAAACCAGTCGAGCATCAACGAAATACACACGTGAGTAAAATAGTAGGTATATCCTTAATAAATATTTACCTTGTTTGTTATGTTAGCTTGAATAATAATATAAGAGTGAAATGTTAGTAGATGGAATTGGTAGTTTTAATCCTGATACGCCCAGGCATATCGGGATAGGCTCAATTCAACGATTGGCTGAGACATAATATATCAACTATTTTCATATTTGCACGTCGTTAACCGACAAAATGTATCTGACACTGTCTGTCAAAGATTTGTCCTACAATTTAAGCCAATAAACGTATTCTATTCTAGTCTTTTCTATTCTGTCGATTATTTTATCTGTTATATTGAATGTGTTAATTAAAATATACCTTACATTTAATTAATTTAGGGGCTGCATAATCTGCGTATGGTAGATTACAGACTGCTTAGAATATACACTCGTATTGTTTATTTATTTATTACTAGCAGCGCCCCGCGGTTACACCAGCGTAAGTCCCGATCCTGTAGAAATATCAGGATAAAAAGTAGCCTATATGCTAATCCAGGTCTCCAGCTATGTACATACCAAGTTTCAACGCAATCGGTTCAGTAGTTTTGGCGTGAAAGAGTAATAAACATCCATCCAGTGGCTGTTTATTTATTTATTTAAGTCTATCCAGAGCAAATGCATTACAAATTGAGTAATATGGCTATATTATATTATTATTATAGTTAAATAATATGGCTGATACATTTGCCAATTACGGAATAACCAGCATGCCTATTATGACAATGACACAAAGAAAAAAAAATGTTTTAACACAATGAACAAACTAAACTAAATAACATTTCTACGAATCTGAATTTAGTAGAAAATAGATAAAATGATTACTTATACTATGGTACCTACTGCTTTAAATTGTCGTTTTTATTATTAGAGGTTCGAAAGGAATTAAATATGCTGTTGTTAGCTTATCATCACGGTTATTGCATTGCCAGACAACACCGCTCATATTAAAGTCGCCTAATATCAACCATTTGTCATTCGGATGCGTTAAACATATATCATCTAATTTATGTAACCAAGAAAAATGCAGTCCTAAGTTCTGTTTACACTAACATATAACATGCAGAAACATGTTTGTAGCCGTTTTACTACTTAACTGATTTGTTGGTAACATAAGCGATAAGTCTTCTGCCGAGGAGGTGAATTAAGGGCATCAGACTAGCAACAATATCTTTTCACACCGCTATCAATACACCTCTGTCGTCGCCACATCAAAAACTCTTATTTATTTTATTAAAAATAGGGCCAAACTGTAATAGATGATAACACAGTTCACTATTTAATAAAAATAAGTTAATAGACATTACTTTGACTGGTTATACCGGTAACGCAATACTATTGGTTGATTGATAAATATTAACAAATAGTGGGGATATAAAAGGGTAGAAATAACTGAAGATCGATTGACTTGAGTGCGAATAGAGGTACGAACAACTTGGCAGTTACTGTTAGTTAGTGATTTTCATAGTTTATATCAGTGGTTTCGAGACTGTTTCCTACACCTCCGCTTCGGCTTTGCTCGGTTTGGACATAATTTCTATCTCGTCGCCACACTACATAACGGTTATAAAATAATTCACAATCATTAATACTATCCACTAGCTTTACCGAATTTCACCCACACTTAATTAAAACTATGTAGTTTACCAGCTTCCCTGGTTTTGTTGAGTAGTATCTTCGATTCGGCGTTTAAGTGGTCGTTTACGTATATTCGTTGCGAGGAATTCTGAATCCTGAAAAAATGATCTTTAGCTGACAGAGTCTTGAATGCTCGTGCGGGTGCAATAAAGTCTTTTTTAATATAACGATTTAGAAAACATAGGTACTATGATAGACTTCTTCTTTGAGTTAAATGTCGGAACTCTTGACATATAATTGGTATGAGCATTTGGCAATTGATTTCCAATGTGTAGACTCATTTTTGCAATAACTTGTAAAGATTCTCGTTATTTTTATATGGTATTCCTTTGATTTATGTATTATTTAGTCTCGACCTCTGTTCGCTAGGAGAAATGTGTAATTTAATTTGCGTTACATTGAATTACAGTACGGTATATTTATCTTCTAGGGCATCTATTCTCTTCTCTGGGCTAGACAATCTACTTGTAATTTGTTCCATATTTCCAGAGTAACATACTCGGCAGGCTTGATATTTTCACGCCAATGTCTTCTTCTCACCCAGTTTAATAAAGATAATATAGTTCATTTAAATTCCTTACTCACTCATCAGACTTTGAGATTTGCTTACAGCGTCATCTCAAAGTAAATTTATTAAAATACGTCTCAAATTATTCCACAAATATAAATGCATACCTCTCGTTTACGTAATTTAAAGGCTTGTGCCATATTTAATGAAAGAGAATTTTATAAGCATCTATTATTTTATGCAGCGCGTGTCTCACATTACTCCGTGGATGGCAGAGTGCTAAATATAAAAATAATCTTTAAAATTGAACGTCAAGAATATAAAGAAATTTATATAATTAAGATACCAAGAATCTATTATAAAACCGATATTATCAGTGGACTAAGTGAGACCTTATAGATATTTTAAAAGAATTTATTTTTCCACTTTGTCAACGTAAATAATATAGGTATACGGACGGACGGACACACAGACAGACATGGCTTAGGTTTCCTTATTAATACCACGGAATCCTAAAAAACAAAAAATTGGTTTGAATTTTTTTTAATTTGAAGTTATATTAGTTACAGAGATTTTGCAATTCAACCAAAAAAAAAAACTTATGCTTTAGCTTAGCTTCAGCCATAAATAAACAAATAGACAACAATTAAGTTGCTAAATATTGATATGTATATGACTACTTTTATTATTACTTCTGTATTTATGTACATGTATTGTGTATATATGTGTATGTTTATTTATATTTATGCATATATATATATATGGATATTTGCATATGTGTGTAAGTATAGGTATTGTTTATATAGTACACCGTCAGCTACCAATTACTCCTGACACTAAATCCATCCAAAGGTTGTCTGGTAGAGATCGCTTTTAGCGATAAGACCGCCCATTGTACCTAGCATTTAAATTAAATTTAAGATCTATTTTAAGTTTATATGGTGTACAATAAAAAATATTCTATTCTATTCTATTTTTAAGTTATTTTTTTTTGTGTCCAAAGCGAAGATTAGGTACAGGTATTTCTATTTAACAATGTTATTAACAATATGAAAGTTTCAAGAACATAATTCTTGATAAATGGTAAGTTTTCTTAATTTGGAACTTTGTAAACGAGATATGTATAAATAATTTGCTCGTAATAAAATAATCTTGTAAATTCAAGAGCATTTTGTTATAATAGTAGATTGCGTAAACGGCTCTAGTTACTGGCTTTATTTAATGAACATGCACTGACACCTCCTTGGATGAATTCAAATTGCTTGATTAGAACAAAATGACTTTAAAAGGTATACGCAGCTTTTGAATAGTTAAGTTCTAAAATAAAATGACAATGTAAATGACTAAATAGTAGATTGTACTTGCCTACTTTTAGTTTTTGTTGAATTATACTATTATTTTAAACAGCTGTAATAATACTGGCGGTTAATGTTGTCTCAGATAAAATTAATTGTACCACAGGTGTCTGACTTTAATAAGGTGTTTAAATAAATGGTAACTCTCGCGACAAATGAATAAGGTTCAATTAGTTAGCCGTTCAGCCTAAGTACATTTTTCTGTTATACTGCTGAGTCAGTGGGGCTAGGGTCGAAAACTAGGTGTAAAGAGACGGTCAATTGAGAAAGAATGAATCACTTCCATAAGAAAAATACTTAAATTTGGGCATACTACGCGACTGAATTATTTGAAATGTTTGGGCGCAGGATATTTTATTTCGAAATACAAAATGAAATATTCTTAACTTGCAGAATTTTTTATTATTATTTTGGTAAAGATTCACGCACAAAACACGAAAAAAAATATTGTAATTAAGAAATCGTTAAATTGTTGACAAGATAGATACTGGCTGGAATAATTAAAAAAAACAATAACTTCAATAAGTACATTTTAATCCGTGAATGAAACAGTTGCGCATAACATTCACTGTCGAATGTCATTGTATTTTTAGCTTTCACCTTTTAATCGAAAATAATTTCTAGTGGATCACAACACAATCGACTGCAATATAAAATATTTGGTTCTCCTACATTCAATTTCAAAATAGATTAGAAAATATTATCTAAACCTTTAATCTATAGAACCAAAATAAAATTGTATTGTAGCAGTACTTTGAACTCCTCACTAAGCCAATTGATTTTTTTTATACATCTGAGCACTCTCAGATGTATAAAAGTGTCACTTATGGATCAAGCAAACTCTTTTTTTTTACCTAAAATCTGTGGTTATAAAAAGTCTCATCAATAAGTTTGGTACAACACAGTTTTAACTTAGTACATAATTATTTATCAGAATTTGCTACTTTGTGTAGTTATTCCGTGCTAGATAGATACCACAACGAATCAGACAATGAAAACTATTGCACAGCACGTTTGTAAGTAGGCATTAAACCAATTGCCACAAACACTATGTTTGGCTTCAATATATCACACATTCGAATTTGCATGCTCACTAACACATGAATTTATTATGACTATTTTTTTATCAGGTACGCTTTGTGAATGGAAAACTAAATTTTATCCAGATATGCAAAACTTCTTATAGAGTGGCAACACAAGCAGTTGAATACATTGCAATGAAATTCTCTTTGGTATTTTTTTTTATTTATAGAGCCATAAACTTATTCTTGTTAAAACTATTCATGTTATAACTACGTAATATACATGCTTCACTGATTTTGCGATCTTTAAAAACCATTGGTAACCACTTACCGCCAAGGGAGCCTATCGCTAATTTGCCAAATTTGTTATAATTATAAAAGTAGTGACTTGTCTGGAATAAAAAATCTTTAAGTAACAATAAACGAGACTTTAAGAATCTTCAAGAAACAATAATAATTTTCGAAGCATCTAGTATAAATGATAACGTCATTGTTACAATATTCATCCTGATTTCCAGCCAGTAAAATCTATAAATTCAATTTTACCACAAACCCGTCGTCTCAATCTTTTTAGCATCTATTTACAAAAAGGAAATGAAAAAGAAAACATGTTCCTGTATCTTTTCATCCCGTTTCTCAACTGATTTCCTTTTCTTTTTGTTAAGCAACTATGAAGGAGCTTTAGTACTATCAGTATTTTTTTTAGCATTGACGGAGCTCGGTGTCATCGATAATGAATAGAATTACTAGTTGTTAGCAACAAACATTATAGTTGCTAAAACTAGTTCTAAAACTTACGCCTAGGAGTAAATACAGTAAAGCAAAATAAGCGAAATAGAAATTAGAGTTTCATGAACAAAACTATTTAGTTGTTTAATGTTTATATTCATTTAGGTAATTATTTACTTAATAGATACCTTTTACCTACCGTTAATTAAAGTTTCAGGTCGTCGTTAACTTTAAAAGAAGAGAAAATATTAGTTATTGTGTTGTTTCCTTTACGTTAATGTACTTTTCAGAAAGGTATTTGATTGATTAGCTATTTAGTTTCTTGTGTCAATTGAAATTGATGAATGGTGAACCTTTCATATTTAAGGCTAACTTAATTCAACATAGGCAGTTTCAATGTGTTAAAATTCAATGTTCATATTTTTAAGAGTCTCGCTTTAAACTATAAGTAGGATAAAAATTGGGTTAAAAAAATATTTATCACGTACTTCGAAGGACAAAATTGTAATAACATTATGCATGTCTAACGTTCTAAGAATTTTCAATAACTTTTTCGGAGTTTAATGAGGTGCACGTTCGCACTAGGATAGTGTGAGGTACTATAGCTCAAATCCCAGAGGAGGCCCGTACTAAGCAGTTTGACGAATTTCAGAAAAGGGCTAATACCGATAGCTACACATATTAATGAAAAGAGTGGTTGAAAATGAGAATCAGTCATAATTTATTGTTGGGATTCCCATAAAAATTTAATGAAAATGTCATATGAGACTATTTTCTCTTTCAAATATTACTAGATCGCTTAAGGGGTTAGCCACCTTAACGGTCTTTATTAATACGAACTGGTACGGTTACCGAATATGAAAGGGTATTATTTGCGAGACGGTCATAGAGGATGCGGGAACAGCGAGCGAGTGTGTTCGTCATGACGTTACAGAATCGAATGACGTTCTCCAGAATCTTCCTTGTTTATGGTTTTAGCGGAAGGAGGCGGGGCTTAGAAAATAATGTATAGTGTCAATAAAATGTATTACGGCACAATCAAAAACACAGATTGCTTGCTAGTTCGATTGGTTTGACTTATTGGCAACTTTTATTCAATTGAAAAAGGTTAAGAGATATGACGTTATTCTTAAGCAAAGGTTAGATAGAACAAATCGATTGTACAGTTTGTAGAGCTACCCACACCTAACAAACCAATCGTTTGTGGTTACCATTCAATAACTTTTTAACTACCTACAGAAATTTCTCTTATCTACTATTAATTGAATGTTTTCCGTGAATTTTTCAAAAGGTCTTTCAATTTATCACTTTCTCGAAGTATTATGAACGCTATGCAAAGAAGTTAAAACTTGGTTTTATCTTTTGCTGAGATTCTTTTGAGGTTCTTTTTGGGAGGAGGTTCTTGTAAATTAGAGAAGGTTTAATTTGATTTTTCCTAAAAGAAGAAGAAATATTTTAATTTTATATTTTCTAGTGACCTACATTTTTTTCAGGGATTCATTCTCCGGGTTAATAGTTGCGGTATTTGTTTAAAAAAATCATTTGATCCAATTTGTAATTTCGGGAATAAAGTTGTAATTTCGGGAATAAAGTTTTATTTATTAAAACTTTATGCACAAAAACGTACAGTGACTGACTTAATACCATAGACATTTTCTACCAGTCTACCGTAGGGTGGTGCAGAAATGGGTGAAGTAGGTGCACTAAATTTATATGACCAAAGAGTACACAGAGGTTGCCCTTACAGGTTACACAAGGACATGGTATTTAAATCTTAAAAAACCTAAATTAAAAAGCGAATCCTCGTTTTAGTAGTAGGTTAAAAAGGCAATATATTTTAATTCTGTTTGCACTATATTTTGTTTATGTATACATTCTACGCACTGAATAAATTAATAAGTACAGCTCGTGTCTAACGTGTCTAATCCTCCTCTCTCTCTCTGGTTATTAAATAAGTAGTGTTTATGTTTCATACTTTTAATAACTTTGTCGTAACTTTACACCCCGCAGTTATCAGCTAGTTTCTCAAAGTTGTGTAACTATTTCTAAGATAAAATACTCGTATTTAGATAATAATATTGATCTTTTGAGGTTGTCTGAAGCAAATCTCGGGATTTAAATATTTCTGAACATGAAATTTCAAATTTCCACAGCTGTGTTTGTACAAGATATACTGATATCTGAAGGAGATCTTATTTAGGTTAATCTAAGTAAGCCATAATTATAAATTGAAAGATAATTAAATTTCACTGATTTAACTTGAGATAACGATTATTTAATACTAGCAGCACCCCGTGGTTTCACCAGCGTAAGTCCCGATTCCGTGCAAATATCGGGATAAAAAACAGCCTTTGTGTTAATACAGGTCTCCAGCTATCTGCATACCAAGTTTCATTGCAATCGGTTCAGTGGTTTTTGGGTGAAAGAGTAACAAACATCGATCCATCCATCCATCCATCTAAACTTTCACATTTATAATGTTAGTAGGATTCATCTCATCGATAAGTAAGAGAGAAATAGGAATATCAGTGGACTGGTCCATGCTTATTTTATTTAGGGTATTCTAAGATGCTCTATATAACAGTTTTACTATCACCATGGAATCGTTATAGTAATGATATTAACTTATAGAAGGCATCAAAACATATTTCTCATTGAATTGGAGCATTCCGATTGGGGAATATCTTTCAATTTACAGGAGACCGAAGTATGATGGTAGTACTAACGCATTATGTACTGTTTAGCGTATTGTCACTAGAGTGCCACGGAAAAAGAGTATCATGAATGGCGTAGCACACCACCAGTAAGTACGATAACTTTCTGAAAAAAGGAAAATTTATCTCTTTTTTTAGTCTTCTGAATAGCACTTAGTATTAAGTGCACTGAAGTAATCACAAATAATATTCTTATTCTATTCTAATCTTTACATTGAAAAGCCACTCAAAGGAAGTAGATTTTGAAAGGGATTTGAACTGGAATTGAAATAAAATCCCGTCCAATCCCATGCTACTAATTAACAGATACAAAATAGATTCCTCAGAGCAACACATAATTTTCCTATTCTTATTTAGAAATAGTTTCTTATTCAACATTGAGGAACGTTGTATAAAACTGTAAAATTAAAAGGTAGTGGCCGCTAATAACGAAGATCGTTAGTTTATATTAAGTTTTAACTGGCAAAGTTAAGTTTATTACTTTGCTGTTCAATAAACTCACATACAGCCAACGTAGCTGCATTTTACAGAGAATATGTTATTCTTTTGATAAAAGCATTAACTATTGACGATGTTGGTGGAATACGAGTAGTAATCCTGTTGAAGGTATTAATATTATAAGATTAATACGTCATCAGATTTATAATAGAACAATACTTTATGTAACAATCAGTTAAATATTAATCATCAAGATCGTCGGAGGTCAGTGCTGGAAATAAACTTCCACAAAGAGCGGTTAGTCGTCGCCTTCATTCAACAACTCTCTGACCCTATAATTAGGTTCTCAGTCTGTACATATAGGTGAGGAATATTTCAAGTTTCGCTTTTAAGTCTAATACGAACGTTTTACTCATGTGTGTATTTCGGGGATGCCCCGATGGGTCAAGTCTCCCGGCCGGACGAGGAGGAGGCTCCACCCATTGATAAATTGCCCCCGTCTGGTACGAAGCCAGTCCAGTCTAGTTGGGCATCCCTGAATTACAACCGTGAGTAAAACCGTATATCTTATGAATACCACCCGCAAAAGATTTTATTCTAATGTGACGAAATTTATTGGTTCAAAACCATGACTCATCTCATGTCTTCCTCCTTCATTAGCAACCCTGTTTAAGACCTGGGAATGTCTGATTAAATTCTTTAGTCTATAAGCACTGGAGCAAATGAGGCAAACAGACGGTACGTACCTTTCTTAATAGTTGTTTTTTTTATGGTGTAGGGGGCAAACGAGTAGACGGGTCACCTGATGGTAAATGACTACCGCCGTCCATGAGCATCTGCAACCCAAGAGTCACAAGTGCGTTGCCGGCCTTTAAGGTGGGAGTAGGGGAAGAGGGGGAAAGGGGGGAAGAGTGGGAAGAGGGGAGAGGGGAAGGACGGGAATAGAGGAGAGGGGAAGGACGGGAATAGGGGAGAGAGGAAGGACGGGAATAGGGGAGAGGGAAGGGTTAAGGCCTCCGGTAACCTCAATCACGCGGCGAAAAGCAATGTAATCATTGCTTCACTGCCGGCCCATACGTGCCAAAGCATGGCTCTCCCACGTTAGCAGTAAATAATGTATTATAGAGTTAAGCCAACAAAATATTCACCAAACGGGGAGCTGATAAATGCCGAGAAACAGGGGATTAGCAATATGTCATTTAATTGCAATTAAAACTTGTTGCACAAATGACTTATTTTTTATAACAATTACTTTTTTGTTTTTGTCCATTCCTCTCTAGTTTTTATTAAGATAATGTTTAGTTAGGTCAAATGTTTAACGTTGTTGCTAAAGGATTTGCTGTGGTTAGAATTTTCCAGTGGGCAATAGGAAGTACAATTAAGAAACAACGAAGGATTAATTTGACTATTTCCGTATTCTATAACACAGAACTATGTTCGGTCTAAATGGTAACTCTGACTGAGGAGACTGGAGATTTTGCAGACTTCAATCTTCATAGGAAGCAGCCGTGGGTCTCTGTTCCTAAATTCGTCCGGCAGCAATAGAAAAATTTTGATAGACAACTAAGAGGACCGGTTCCATTCAATGCATACTCCGAAGAATAAATCTTTGTACAAATCACCTAGATGGATAGTGCAACGTCCGTCACCGTAATAAAAGGTCAAAGAAAAATCTGCGCTTGTATCTCCCAAGCTCATGGAATGGGGAAGAGGTTTCAGGTATCCAGGAACAGCTGGGAACTAGTCAGTGCTTCCTATCGCTTAAAACAATTGTTGTCGAACACCGTTTTAGTCATTTCAACTCCGACGTAAACACACGAAGTGTTTACGTCGGAGTTGAACCTGTCCTCGTCAATGTGGTCCTCGGAGGTTTTGCTATAACTGGCTACAAATATCCATTCTCTCTTCTTGAAACAAATTTCAATTTATAATTAATTTAATTTAATTTAACATATTCACAAGTTAGACCGGCAACAAAGGTAATCTAGCAAGACCTACTTAATTTTAACAAAGCTTTAATTTTATGGATAAGTAGCGTAAAGTGTAGATAAGCAACTATGCGCAAGTTATAACTTGAAAGTAGGGCCTCTGGTAACATGGACAAAATTACACAAATATCTTACTTATCTACTTTAGCGTACTTTATGATATCACATAGTCTAGAATCTAGAATTAATACTCAATTCAAATAAATAAAATTGAAGTGTCTGTTTATAATGTCAACATATCAGCTTTTTTTTAAGCTCATACAGTTATTTGCACTTTACCTATGTATATAATATATACCTACAAATCAGTTGTTAAATTTTTTGTCTGTCTGTCTGTCTGTTTGTTCAGGGTAATCTTAGGAATGGGTGGACCGATTTAGACGGGACTTTCACTGGCAGATAGCTGGTGTTATAAGGAGTAACTTAGGGTACTTTTATTTTGGGAAAAGAATTACACAAAATATATAAATATATGCAAGAGCGAACCGCGCGGGAACTGCTAGTAATAAACAAAGGCCAATATTAATTATATTTTTACAAACGAAACCCAGACATAAAAAAAATGCCATTCTGGGACTATATATACTTAACACGATCATTAAAAACAAACTATTGCGAACCACTACGATATGATATGTAAATCGTAATAAAGTCATTTCAAATGAGTTCGCTCTATTGAACATAAGATCACGATTATATAAATATCGGAGCGTGTGACGTCAGTGTACATTTGGTCTCACTCATATGTACACTCAAATGTAGAGATCTACGAGATAAAACGAGAATAAGTGTTTCAGAAAACATGCGCCCCGTGGTAATAGATTTTTACCATAATCTTTTTCCACGGGCTCAAGCTGTTTGATTTCGGGTCTAGCATTTATTCAATAACTTCTATATTAAGACGGTCAATTCAGTTATTTATGAGCACGCAAACAATAAGTAACACGCAAACTCATGGTAAGCTAAGTAATAAACTGTAAAATAGAATACATATTTTGCTATTGGTAAACCTATTAACAAATTAAAAGCAAGTTTTCAGATAGGATTGAAAAATGTTGGCCTTTTACAATCAGTTAGTGGTTATGAGTTTCCTATACACATACACGTAGCAAGTAATAACGTGTAATTAAGACCATCAAGGGTATAGGCGGGATAGGAAGCAATTTATTTTAAGCGTACTTTATTAACGTTGGTTACCGTATCATGACGATACATTGCTTGTTCTTGTTCTAAATTTAATTTATCAGTCTTTGTTGAACTCACTTACTCACTTGGAACTGTCAAGGTAAATCATCAGGGTTTGCAAGCAGTAGTAATTTTATTATAGTAGATTTTCATTCATCTTTTTAATTGGAATACATTTTGAAAATTGGTCATTGGATGGGCGGGATTGGATATTTGATACTCTTAATTGAATACAAAAGTAAAGTTGACAATGTATACTTAAATAAAATATCTAATACTTCTAGATATCGTTCTTTACAACCCATAGCCTAAAGAAGATGAATTTGTTTATAGAGAAGCGTTAAAGTGGTTTCGGACCAACGAGGCGATACGTGGATAGGATGGGCGTGAATTGAAGTCACCCTTTACCCCAATAGATGTACATCGCTATCCCACACCCTCTCGCATTTTCCAGCGCTAAATAAACAAACATATTTTTACTCTATCTGAATATTCGACAATTGAAAGGCAGCTATTTAAAAATCCTTTATTGAAAAATATATGAATTAAGCTTGTGCCACAGTAAATGTGCAAACATGTAATTCTCGAATACAATTTACGACCGTTTCAACTTACATTTAAATGCGACTGAAGTACCGCAGTGGTGTCGCATGTCGGTGGCCGCACTGTAAAAGCGACATGCAGTCCTGCCACTGACATACTTTTATATCTGTGTGTTTTCACGAAATCACCGTCGCGTCACAGTCGCCTTGGCACTTGGCCTTAGTACATGATTTAGTTTTCCCATTTTTCGTTAGCAAAATTACGTAATGTTTGATTCTTGGCAATGACAAAACTGTTATCACCTCTAAAAAGTGCCATTTATACTTACTACTCTGTCAAGAAAGTAAAGGAAACAGATCAGTAAAACACAAAATGTTAACTATTCTTCCAAATTTATTGTATCGCCTTCAAAGTAGGCCCCTTCAGAAATAATACACTTACGCCAAAGAATAATCCAGTTATCAAAACATTTTTTAAATACATTTTCCGGAATCGACTTCAGTTCTCGCCGCGAATTCTCTTTGATATCTTATATCGACTGAAAATGGATACCTCGAAGTGGAAATTTGAGTTTAGAACGAGAAAAAAGTCGGCCGGAGCCATATGCTGTGAATACGGTGGTTGTTCGATGGTATTTGTTCAAAAATTCTTTCACAATGATGGCCTTGTGCGATTGATTGACGATTTTACTCTCGCCGTATAACGCTCAAATAAAATTCTTTATTTACAGTCTGACCTTTTGGCAAAACAGTCAAACAGTCAACCTAATCTTGACATTTGATCGACTTTGCCGTGGTTTTTTATGATTTTTGTTTCAGGTGGAAGTCGCCATTCTGAAACTTGTTGACTAGTTTGCATGTCAAACTTGTAAACCCATCTCATCGCCAGTAACAAATCGATTCGTGAAACACAGAAACTTCAGCGGCTATCTCTCTCAAACTTGAAAGAGGATTTTCAGACACAATTTCCTTTACTTTAGCGATGTTAACTTTAGTTGAAGACGTTGATGGCCGACCAGAGCGAGGCATAACTTCCAACAAATCTCGACCGCTTTTGAATGCACTGTACCACTCATATGCACGAGTTTTTGATAAAGTTGATTAACCGTATGTTTTCTGTAACATTTTCAGCGACTCTGAACATGAAATTCCATTTCTAATGCAAAATTTGAGACAAACTCTTTGTTCGACGCTTTTATCAATTATAAAAATCGCAAAACACTCTTGAGATAAGCTTACAAAATCGACTGGAAACAAACTAAATGACAGATATTGCTTAAACTTCGCACCAGTAGAGAAAACAGTTGGGATTAAATTATCAGTTCCCGATACTTTTTGACAGAATGTATGTATATAATGTAGATGTGTGTTTTTAGAAACTGATCTTACTGCTGGGGATGCACGACTTGGCGTGGTTACGGTATTTGTTTTTTGTTAAAATGTAGTCTAGTTGATATCTACCAATATCCCCGGCCATTTTCCAAGTATAGAGCCACCTTTTCGGTAAATGAAACAAAACATAGTATTCGCAACCATAAGATCAGTTTTTTTACAAAACTGTACTAATCTATCTCCTTTACGATTTCTCCGACCAAGTCCAAATTTCCCAATTATGTTATCTACTCCATTATGATCAAGTTATCTTTATCTTTTACGGAATTTAAGATGAAGAAGAAGTGGAAGATATTTTTAATAACATAGAGTAACTATGTTTTTAAAAGTATCTTCCACTTCGTCGACATCGTGGCTACCAGTAGGCAAGTACAATTGAACAATAAATTTATCCGTAGGACTAGATTTAAATTTTATAGCTATAATTCTATCATTGTAATGAATTGTGTTTTCAACTGGTAACCCCTAAGAGTTGTTTAAGATTAATGCTACCATGTACCATTACCTCCTTAATTTTCACCTGTATATATAATTCTGTAGTCAACACTCCAGTAACCACCACTTCCCTCCCACCGTCCTTCACGCAAACCCAATACGTCGATGTTTAATCTATCAATTTTCATCTTAATTTTTTCCTGATATCAGCAAAGTCCTTACATTCCAAGTCCCTATTTCACAAGGTTTTCGCATGATGACGACAGTGTCAGCGTTGTTCCTGGCCCTGCCGGACTCGGACCGCCACGGGCTGTAACGTCGTGGAAGCCCTTTGTCAAGAACGTTTTCTCCATATTTTGCCTTTTTCATTGCTCCATATTAGAAAAACATTGTAGTGTGATGGTTTCTCCCACTTGCCTTCCACACCGCAGTACAGTAGCCACTTACCCGCCTACTTGTGTCCAGGCAAGAGACATTATGGAATCCATTTCCTCTGCCTCTTGCTGGTACTGATGCCCCTGCTGCTTATTAGCTTTTAGTAGTGGTGTGATGACCCTGGTACCAGTCATCACACCACTCTTCTCATCAATCTAAGGCATTGATCAGGCTAAAATTAATCTTGGGGCGTAGCATCACATATTTACTCAGGTTACGCTACGCTCCACGATTTTTAATTTTTTTTTTTTTTACTTGTGATGTTCAGTTCAATGAAAGTCCTCCTTTTATAAGTCGATTAATAACCGGCTTTTATATTATCCATTTACTTATTTGCTAAGTTCTTAACCCTTCAATTTGAATATTAGACAGGATTACACGCATTATACAGTCAAAGTACTTTACGTAATAAAGTAGGCGACCTGAATTGTTAGTATTATCCCTGTTTTAAATGCACGATGCATTTGCGTAGAACGACAGCTATTAGTACATATTATGCTAACAGTTTGTGGCTAACTGTTAACAGTTAAAGAATGTTTAACACACAGTATGTTCTTAATTGTGACTTTTTGGGTGTAGCCGAAAAATGCTAAATCTCTGCTTCAGAAATGCAAAGAAGGTTTTAAATGTCGTACCTTCGATAAGTATAATATTTCCATGATAGCTTTTTTTAAGGTATGATAATGACACTGTAACAAACGATTCTAATACGCTCCGTTGTGGTAAGTAATTATCTGCAAACGCTATACATTACAGCTTTTGTATCAAACTATTACAACATGTATTTGCAGGAACATTAATTGTATAATAATAAAATAATGTGGATTCGGCGATCATTGTTCCGATTGTCATATCTGCTCATGGATTGAAAGAAAGAAAGAAGAAAGAAATGGCCACGACCTCGACACCGTCCGTATACTAAGGAGGTTCCTGTCTTTGGAGCTTGGTTACAGGGACGATATCGGTGGTCCACTATTTTTTTTATTTTTGAATATATATTTTGTTATATAGGTTCATATTTAAAAATATAATTTATAAGTTAAATAAAGAGGAATAACAATAATAACTGGAAAATCTTACACAAAGTCGTCTGATCCAAACTGGGCAGAGCCTGCACTATGGTAACCAGACTGCTGATAAACATACTTATATATTTCTAAATACATACATATTATAGATAAATTACACCAAGACACAGAACAAATAATCATGCTCATCATACAATGATCATTATTAATTATTGTATGGTCTGGGTTATTATTTCGAATTTTAAATTAATGCATGTATTATGTGGAACTATCGAGAGCCGTTATTTGACGCAATCTTTGTAGATCATTTATCAATGGTATATGTAATCTAAGGGGCGTATAGGACACTTTATGTTACTAAAACCATACAAAAGTGCAAGCTTAGTAAAATAACCACTTATATTATTCCGACTTATATACAGCGAAATAGCGTTTATGATACTTAATCATGTTCCCTGATTTCGAGTAATAAAAAGTAAACATTTTTTTTTGTATAATATAAACAAATAAATGTATTATTGCAATATCTCTGCAAAAATATTTAATGGTTTCTCAAAATCATATCAAAATTCGTTAAGATTTTAATTTTCTATACTAAGCTTTCCTATACAAAGAATTAAAAAAGTAGCTTAATAAATAATATTTGATCTGTTATAATTAGTAAATGCGATGCCAAAGTATACCTTTGAAATAGATTTTAATATTAATAGACTATTTAGGTAGTCAAATCTAAAACTATAATTGCGTAATCATAAAACCGCCTTAAAAATGTAAAACCACAGACATGTCTATAAATTTACTATGCTATACAACGGCTGTAAGGAACCAAATATAATATTTAAGTAATAAATTCTTATTACGTAGCTTACTAACACTCTAGAAATGATGATCACAGGGACAAATTATTTGCTTGATCTGACTACGTCCTTAGTTACTCTGCGAGTTAACCACTTTTGCTATTCAAATGAAGTTAACTGTTCCATTCAATGCTAAAAGTTGCAGCATTCTTACATTTAACGTTACATCAAGACCACTTTGTCTTGTTGGAATATTTTATGTCACTGTTAACAGTAGTTACAATTAAGTTTGCATTCAAGAGACTTAGCTCGCCTTTAAGCCTTAAGGAATCCTTATTAGATTAAATTTAAAACTTAGGCATGTATCCATCTCTATTTTCAAATATTTACAGAATGGTATCTTCTTGTCCGTGGTAAGTTAAGTCATTAATGGAAACACTATAAGTAACTCATTATAACCTTTTTGCTAGACTCGCGCCATCAAATTTCATTCTTACGCCTTCTATTCCAGTAATTAAAATCAGGCTATGTTCCATAACTTATTAGGTATATATCAAAGGCTAATTAGATTCTTGTAATTAAATAAAGGGCCTTTTAATATCCTCGCCTATGCCTGAAAGTTAATATTCAAACTTTTTATTTAATTAAAATACTATTAGTCTAAATCACAATTTCTCTCCTTGAAATATATAAAAATAGCTTTATAGTCTAGCTAGAGTAAATCATTAGTAAGAGGCAGGTTTGATTGGCAGACAGGACTGACTTGAAGTTATTCGTGTCTATTTTGAGGTAAATTTTACTCAAGTTACAATTCGAATGTCTAGTCTTTTAAAAGTCAACCTAACTGTATTTGAAGATCAAAATGATGTACTTGTCTCTTAAAGTTACGGCTTTACCAGAACATCTTCAGTGAAAGTCAAAATTTTAATAAGTTGAAATGGGTTATTGAAGGAAAATTTATTCAGTTAAATATATACATTATGTATGTGTAAATTGTGTAATTTGAACTTTTTCATTCACAGTTTAATCAGAAAGTAAATATACTATGTAGGGGTTAATTTTATTTTCTTTATGTAATTTTTGTTATTTGTATTGTAACTCATTTGGCAAACAACCTCAATGGCAATATGTTACCATTATGTTAGTAAGAACCTCACTACTATCCGTTACCAACTCGAAAAAAAACAAGAGTCGAGTTAGCTCGACTTAGCTCGCTTCTTGAACTGAACTTGAGTTAGCAAGACAATGCTGGGTAAATTATTTGTGACAAATTACGTTTATATCCTATACTAGCCGTCCCCGCAGTTTTACCTGCGTTTATGGTCACTGCTCCGCTCCTATTACTCGTAACGTGATGTTATATATCCTATAGCCTTCCTCGATTCATTAATAATCGCTTATCGACCATATTAAAGTAATCGAATCGTAACCCGTAAAATACTTATTATTGTGAAATTCCGGTGGCCATCTGTGATATTTATCACCAGTGAAGTGGTTAGAAAGGAGAACCCTTCTAGTCCCACGAAGCGTGACTCAACCCTCTAAACTTGACTAAGCCCTCTCTGAATTACATAATAATTATAATATAGATCGGCGTTAATTTAAGTTTTTAATTTTATTACATTTCGCGTTTTTCATTAAATTAATTTTATTTTTATATTTAGTTATTTGAACGCACCAGCGTTTGTTTCTACTCTTGGGTAAGGATGCTTCTATCCTAACTCTTCCTGGGCCTATAGGCAATGAACAGTAGTGTTGCAAGTTGCATATTATTAGCATTCTCGATTGCATCTTTAACATACGAGTAGCTAAACGTTACGACACCCATATTTTTAGTGTAGGTACTTGCGACGAAAGAGTGTAACAGGAGGCCGCGAGAGTTGGGCCGCATAAAATCAATTTGAATTTGGAATTCGAAGTGAAATGAAAAATATTGATCTTTACACTAGTTTGCATTACTGAAAATTTCGGGAATCAAGGAAGTGACACAACATTACTATTTAAAAATGTATTTATTGCTTTTCGAAGTATTCTCCGCGAAATTTGACACATTTTTCCATACGATGGATATCAACAAACATAACAGTCCTTGAAGCAACCATTCCATTCGGAAGTTGGGTCTCCAAAATGGCCGTTTTGTAGGCGTCCACAGCTTCTTCAGGTGATGAAAATCTCTGACCACGCAATTTATTTTTTATTTTAGGGAAAGTATAGAAATCATTAGGGCTTAGGTTGGGGCTGTACGGCGGATGGTCTAATAATTCTATGTTTTCTTGCTTTAAAAACTCTTTTGTTCTGTGCGCGGTGTGAGAACTCACATTGTCGTGATGGAGGATGATGCGGCGATTGCAGTTCTCTTTACGGAGTTCAGAAACGACCTGTGGCAAACAAATGCTAGCATACCATTCTGTCTGTGTGTGTTCTGTATTTGTCCCTCAAGAGAAATAGTCGCAACATGGCCGGTTTTGGAGACAAACGTGGCCACCATTTTTTTTTGCAACACTCCGTGAACGAACAATTTTTGTTGGCTTTATCTCATTTTCGAACACCCAAACTCGTGACTGGTTTTTTGTTTCAGGTTCGTACGCGTATATCCAGGATTCGTCACCTGATACGATGTTGTATACAGCATTTGAGGATCCTGCGTGGAATCTTTCGAGAGTTCTAACGCACCAAGTAACGCGAGCCGATTTTTGCTCTTCACAGAGCGAATGCGGTATCCATCGGGAAAACAACTTTTTTACACCTAATTGTTCATGCAAGATTATTTGTATTTGACTCATGCCAATGTCTAAAGTTGCCTGAATTTCGCGGTATGTCACATGTCGATCTTCCTCAATCAGCTTACGCACAGCATCAACGTTTTCTTGGGTGACTGCACCTTGCTGACCTTGACGGAGATCAAAACTGAGCTTGACACGTCCACGTTGAAATTCTGCAAACCAGCGATAAATTGTGGTTTTGGATGGGGCTTCATCACCAAATGCAGAAAACATCCTGTCAACACACTGTTTTTGCGTTAAACCACTTCGAAAGTCATAATAAATCATCGCTCTTGAATTTTCTCGAGTCAATTCCATTTTCTCAACGACTAAACAAGTTTGACAAAACCTTGTGATAAGACCGAGAATATTTTTTTAAATAAATAAATGGTATTCGATTTTTAAAACCAAGGAGTTTTCAATTAAAAAGATTTTAATATGACAGAAACAGTGGAAATATTCCATTCCCGATACTTTTAGTGCAGCCTATGTATAATCATCATAACAAAAACCAGAAGTTCAGCATAATAATTTTTTCTTTCAATTTAATGTCATATAATTTCGATTTGTATCTATTATAAAATGATAAAGCTGGAGAATTTGTTAAAGTTCCGTTCTCAAAAAAAAAAAGAAACCTTTAATGGATCACTTTGTTGGAACCCGTGGAAGCATCAAGTTGAAATTAATACCAAATATGTCTGCGGTTCCTTAAATCTGGTAAAAAAAATAAGCTTCTAAGTCTACGAAACCAAAAATACGGCCTCTTAAGCCTTAGATTTGACCAAATTTGAATATTTGGTTATTAATTATAATTTTGGTAATCAAAACCTCTAGGATACTTCCCATTGACCTAGAATCATTAAATTTAGTAAGAAGCAAGGTCTGACAGTACAAATAAAGGAAAAAAATACCGAAAATCGTTAATTTGTTGTTATATCAAAAAAATTGTTTTTGTGATTAGAAACTTATATTTTGCGGTTGGAAAGTTGACTTCGTCGTAAATCGATATATGGCCGAGTATATTTAGAACTAAAAAGTTAAGTTTGTCTTTCAGAAAAGACGGTCAAATTGATTCCCGAGATGGACTTACTATCTACATACATGTTTGTTTGCTTACGGAACCCTCAATCGGGTCATCCGAGTGAATTTGTAATGTCAAAAAGTTCTCATGTATTTGTCTATAATTATATTTAATTTAATATACAATTAAAATTAGCAGGTGGCTAAAATAAGTTACTATTTAATTTATTATCCAATATTATTAATCTATTATCTACCTATTGTCTAATTTACAATAATGTTTCTCTTTACACAGTATTAGACGTATAGCCGTCGGGAATCAAAGCATACAGTTTACTAGGATTACTAACACGCTATAGAGCCACATACAGCTGAGCGTGCAAATACAACCAATACTTAGATACACACTTAAGACCAATCCTACAAGAGTGGCTGGAGAGAAGGCCCGGAGCCCTCACATTCCGGATGACGCAGGTGCTTTCCGGACATGGTTGTTTCGGAAAGTACCTGTGTCGGATCGGCCAGGAGCCGACGTCTCGGTGTCACCATTGTGGTGACTGCCCCCAGGAAACGGCGCTTCACACGCCTGCGGAATGCCCAGCCTGGGCTAATCAGCGCTGTGATCTCGTCGTGGCAGTTGGTGCTGCGGGTAGTCTCTCGCTCCCAACCGTGTTTATGGCCATGGTTCAGAGCGAGAGTGCATGGAACGCCGTCGCCTCTTTCGTCGCCGGAGGGCGTTTAATGATCTCCAGCCACCTTAGGAAGCGGACGGCGAACTTTTGGGGAAGTCGTCGTCCGAACAGATACAGGCCCGAGAGGCAGCGCGCAGTGTTCCGCGCGCGCTCTCAGAGCGGGTGACGGGATCCATCTAGGGTGAGACGGGTCAATGCCTATCTCGGGGGTTGTGGAAGAATGCAATGGCGATTCTCGCTCCCCCGATCATAGTCAAGTAGCGGAACACCGGGGTGGTTTTTAGTCGGTAAGAGTCCAACAGACCCCTTCACCCCCCCCCCCCCCCCCCAAGGGCGGAGGACATCCATGAGAATCTTCCACCTCGTCACCAAAAAAAAAAAAAGGGGTCACTAGGAACTAGACTCGTTTACAACTAAACGGAGAATTGTTTAGAATGAGAGGAATCCAAAGTATAAAAACACTATGACCTGCTCCGCACCCTGTTAAAATCTCTGCTTCGATCACGTTTCGTTGTAAATTGGTCACTTTTAATCTGGTGCCTAGCTTAGCTAGTTTTCGCATACAAATATATTATATTTGGCTAATCAACTTATCATCTTTATGTTCTATGCAAGTTACGGTTTTTACATTGTAAGGTCAACGTAAAATGTTACTATTCTAAAAGTTTGATTTGAGGGTAAAAACTAGCCAAGTCAAATCTTGAGCTTCAATTTATCGTAACTTATCTATTTTGTGTAATTAATTGGACTATTCTATAAAATTAAAATTTTCAATAGCAAACATTGTTGTTGGAAAAAAAAAATCATGAAATTGTATTTCAAATTTATTTTTAAATGTTGTACGTTTATATAAATAAATTTACAGATTTACAGAACTTGGCACCCACTTAGATCTCAATTATTCTGTCGGTGTAGTCGACAACCACGCATTTTATTAATATTGAACTTGGCTCCCATTTTCACATTCATCTTTTTGATGGGATATCATTACTTTCTCTTCTTAATCTAAATTATTATTCATTATTCAAAGCGATCTGTAAAATTAATCTTTTTCCTGCGTTTACGCTGTATAGTTGCCTCTTTTGAGCTATTTTTCTTAAATATTAGACCGCATTGTTCCTTAATTGATGAATCCTTAATTATGTAACCTAAATATTTTGTAGTAATTAGGTATATTTTCAGTGTCTATTAAACGTTTATAGACAACAAGAATCCAATCTTGGCTCAAGTAAATCACAGACTTTTACTATTTTCAAATTTAAGTAGCAAGATTGTGTAATAATGTATTTCTTTGGTAACACAATGTTTACAATTGTTTGTGATGATGCCAGCGCTTTACGTTTTATTAATAACTAGCAGTACCCGCGCTGCTTCACTCGCATGCACATATTTATTATTTAATTCTTTTTTCAAAATAAAACTAGCCTAAGTTATTCCTCATAATAGCAGCAATCTGCCAGTACAAATCCCTTGGAAGTCGGTCCACCCGTTCTGGAGATTAGCCGTAACAAACCGACAGACAGACAGACAGACAAAAAGTTTAAAAATGGTCATGCAAATAACTGTATGAGCTTAAAAAAACTATTATTTTGACATTACAAACAAACGCTTCAATTTTATTTATTTATATTGATTTGGTATACAAAACGATAATGCAACCTTTACCCATGGAACCTATTTTCCTGCAAAAGGATATACCTTTGCTATTATGATTTCGAAAAACGCTAGGGTTAATGTTGTGGTGTTGCACGAGAATATCGTTAAACTTCTTGTTTGTTACTAAACTAAACAAAATAAAGGAGCAAATTATAGTCAAAACTAACACAAAGCACTCCAATCTTAGACAACTTCTTGGTAATCGTGTTGTGTTCGGGGCGCAATAGATGTTATACGAACAGAGCATCGGCAAGGCAATATTACACGATGTGATTTTAATTTAAGAGTGCCGTACAAATAACTTTTTACACAGTGATCCGACTTTGTTGTTTAAAAAAAACTGGTTAAATCTAATTTATAAATAATATTTTTTTTTTGTTTTCTTTATCAGTTTCATTATTATATTGTGAAAAAAAAAAATGATGTGTTTTAACGCGATGAAATTTTCCTTTGTGAACTAATTTTCATAGTTGGTACAGCAGTTGACGTCAAGAGTGTTTGCAAAAGAAAGAGCCTTAGCTTTAATATTTAAAATCTATTCTAGTTTTATCTATATGGTGTACAATAAAGAATGATCTAATCTATTCTAAAGTTTGAAATATTTTAATTTAGGAGCATTAACATGTCGAGAATCAAACCTCGATCCTCGACATCTCGGTAGGCCGGTGCTTTCTACCGGCTGGACCACTAGCGAACGGCGCGGTGCAGGCAAGGAGAGGCGCAGGCGCGGGCGGAACCGCTCCCACTACCATCGCTATTACGTAGGACACTCGCCTTATAAACTTCATCGGGATCACTGCTCTGTACGACGTACCTACTTGTCGACATTACAAACCAGCGTAAAATACAGTCCGCTTTATATTTGTCCACCAACACCGAGACCTTTACAGTTTTGGTTCTTCGAGTCGAGAATCAAACTTCGATCCTCGACAAGCTTGCATTATTATTGTATAGTATATTGTATTGTAGGTATAGCTTAACGCTTTATTTTGCTAATACCAAAATAAGTTATACATAAGATTAAAAATATAACATGTACGAGTATGTAGGTGTAGGGTTCTGAACTATAAAAACAGCATGTAAATTTACAACTCTTTTTTTGTGAAAGTGAAGAGACTTGATTTACTAACCAACCACAAGCAGGATACATAAAGAACATTCAAATACCGCTATCGCTTCAATATTACAAAGTACGGTGTGAGGATCGCCTTAGAGGATCAGACTAATCGCTTGGAATAATCCGATACACTGGACACTCTGCTTCTGAGACGACATCAATAGTAGTCCGTTACTTAAGCCGGGAAAATGTTTAAGAAAATCTGCAAAAAGGTTTCTAAACGAGAACTTTTTGCTTAAAGGTGCAAAAGTAGCGATGCTAGTTAGTGTGGTTTAAGGTTTAGTGGTTTTTTGTTGAAAACCAGGTGTTATAAACTTGAACAAAGAAACTCGATAGTATTAAAAAGCTGAGAGTGAAGAAACTCGATCGATGTAGGTATGTTCTTAAACTCCAAAACCAATCAGATAAAAAGGATTTTCATATATTTGCCATACAAATTAATACGTTCAAAATGTGTAGCTATATTCCTGTAAGCAATGTAGATCACAACTATGTATTTATATGGGACTTATTCCGATCACAAAATAGGTATTAGGTAGTATGACTAAAATAAATCTACATAATATATGTTCCACTATATAAAACATGTATTTCACCTTTTTTCTCAGTGTTTCTATAAACTTGACACCTTTGGAAAAGTAAAGTGTTTTGAGAATATATGTATAGGAGAGATTCATTCATTTCATTCGGTTTAAAGATCTTTATTTCTCAATAAGACAAAATGTCACTTACATGAGAACAATAAATGCAATTTTAAAACCTATTAAAACACTTGACCGTCACTGGAAGCTTTAATATGAGAAGGCTCTTCCGTTTCCGTCATAGTTCTACCAGTTTACCCGACTTTTAGTACCTTGTACATCCGGTCCAGTGGCGATCTGGTGGTCGCGCTCTTTTTAGTTAACGTAAAAAGTTTAGGGCGCCATTTTTGTCATTGGCGTTTCGTTTTCCGTCGAAGCAACAAGTACGCAGCTGCTCTGTCGCTGCTACCGTTGTGTTAATTATAGTTCAGAAATATAAGTGATATTATAATATTGTAATAAATTAAGAAGTGATTTGTGTGAAAAAGGATAGTGCATTTGTTATAGTCTGGTGAGTACCTACTTAATATTTTTCTTTTTAACGGTTTTGCCGTTCGAATTTAATAAATGTTGTACTAAATAACTACCAGTATGATTGTTTCAAATTAATTCAAATATTCATTTTAGAAACACATGGTCCACGTGATTGTTAGAGGTTAGTAAATTGTTAAGCTCCGATTACAGCTGATTTATTATATTTTGAATTTGATATTAGTTAATCTTGTGCATGGAATTTGTATTTTGATAGTAAGTACCTTCCACGTGGTAATTAACGTGCATATTATATTGTGACAGGTGGTTAAAAATAATTATGGATAATATTAATGAAGAGGTAGTACAATCTGTGACTGATACTGGTCCAAGCAAGGCTCGTAAACGTCGTAGTAGGTCGAGTAGTAACAGCGGCCGCAGTAAATCAAAGCGGAATAAGCATATAGATATATAAGATGACCCCCGTTTCTACAAACTGATTCAGGATATGAGTGATTTAAGAAATCTCGTTTCCGACTTTATAAGATCTGGTAATAATAATCAGCCTTGCAATGAAAATGTTGAAATTTGCTCAGAAATTAGTGGTGATCTTTATGAACAATGTGATACTGAGAGACAATCGGTATATAACAATGAGGACCATAATTCTGATTGCGAGTTACGTTTCACATTCGATATTGAAACCAAGTTAAAGGAACCTTCAGTTCCCGAAACACCCGAAAAGTTTTTGAAAATATTACGCGAGGTGCCACGCTTGGGCAGTACTTCTTGGTCAGACGTAAGATACGCTGACACACAAAAGACTTATAACCACTCTCCAGGTTTCGTAGACCTTGATACAAACGAAGAGGTAAAAATATATGACACCTTACGTCACTTATCGAACACCGAAAAGTCTTATGCAGCTATTACGTTTTGCATATTAAAACAAAAAGAAGTATCACAGGAGAATATTCGTACCCTTCTTTCCTGGGCACTACATACGGAATTAAACTTTGAAAATTTCAGTAGTAAATTAGACGAATTATTCCAAAACGGTGAGTTGCATAAGGTTTCTTCGGATCTTCTTCAATTATCTTGTGGCCATCGTGCCGAAGCTATTGAAATGCGCCGGGAATCAATTACAAGTCAAGTAAGAGATCCTCTAGTAAAAGCTTCGCTAAACTGAATACCGCCATCCACTACTTAAATATTTGAGTCTGAACCTTTTACCGCCGTATTAGAAAAGGCTGGGGGCGTTGGCAAAGTTTTTTGGCCTTCTAAATCAGATAGAATCTCGCAAGCGAAATCTAATCAAACTAATAGCCGCCCCTCGCGGGGGCAAGGCATACGAAAAGCAGTTGCAGTTCCATCGCGTGGAACTTACCAAACCCCTCAAGAATCATACAATTCTTAGAATAATTACCCACCCTCGCGGGGTGGTCACCACCAAAATTACCAAAGCAGAGGGCAAAGCAATAATTTTCAATATGAGAAAGAGAAGAGAAATACAAACAATGACAAACTGCCATTTCAAGCGGGTCAGTTGAAGTGTTTTCATCCTCAATGGGGGCAGAGAATGGGGGCCCCGCAAATAATATTAAAGTTGATTCAGGGATATCGCATTCCGTTCACTCAAATTCCCCTGCTTGTATATCCAACATCAAGAAATCAGTTTCACACTCCTATATCACGAGAGATGTCTGCTGTTATACACAAAATGAAAGACCAAGGCGTTCTAAAAGTAGTTCAGCCCTCTCCAAGCTTTGTATCCCCAATATTTCTGGTTTCGAAGCCCGTCGGATCGGCTAGTCCAATATTCAATTTGAAAGCGTTAAACAATTACGTGATGAGCGAAACGTTTCACTTAGTAAACATGTATCGCATTCCGGATTTTTTGCAGGTTCAAGATTGGCTCTGGAAAATAGATCTTTCCCAAGCCTATTTTCATTTGAGCATAGCAAAGTTGCACAGACGCTTTCTACTCCTTGTATACAACCAGATATAGAACTCTTAGAAACGACATGTCTCCCATTCGGGTTAAGCACAGCACCCAAAACCTTCGCTATACTGACGAATTGGGTGGCTCAAATGCTACAACTAAAAAGGAATATAAGAATCCTAGTTTACTTTGACGATTTCCTGATTGTAAATCAAAATGCAGACATGCTTCGCAAACATGTCAAATTCACGATTCATACCCTAACAACTCTGGGATGGAAAATGAAATACGAAAAGTCCGTTCTAATTCCTCAAAAGTCCATAGTTTACTTGGGCATAGAATGGAAAACGTGGGAAAATCTAAAACTACTTCCAGAACAAAAATCAGTAACAGTATTACAAAAAGTTATTCAAATCCTCGAGCAAAAACATGTAACATTAAAAGACTTGCAGAAAATAGTAGGTTTACTGAATTTCGCCAGTTTTGTGATTCCTCGAGGGAGACTCAATCATCGACAGCTACTGGCGTTTATGCACTCGCTCCCACAAACATCAGTTGCTCATCAAGTACCAGACGGCATTCTCGAGGAACTAAAGAGGTGGTTAAGGAATTGCCGGTCGCCATCACGGATACATTTTCCACCTCCAACAAACTTTCTCGTGACAGATGCGTCAGATCAGGCGTGGGGAGCACTATTAAACAGCCAGACACTCTCCGGTGCCTGGTCTCAAAAAGCAAGCATTACACAGCAACCAAAAAGAAATGCTGGCTATATTTTACGCCCAAGCCAAGGCCAAGCACATTTGATGCACAAAAGTGCGCTTCTCATTCAATGCGACAACAAGACTGCAGTGGCTCATTTACGGAAAGAAGGAGGTACGAAGTCACTTCCTCTAATGAAAATAACTTGTCAAATTCTAGATTTAGATCAGCATCAAATACAAGCCAGCATGCACTATATCCCAGGCAAGTACAAAAATCATGCTGATCACCTATCACGACTCAAACAACTGCCGGAATGGCATCTACTACCAGCTTGTGTAGACATAGTGTTTGCCAAGTGGGGAACCCCAATGATCGATTTGTTTGCATCAAAAAACGCGCATGTAGTTTGCAATTACGTGTCCCGCGACCTGACAGACCGTCAAGCATTATTTCACGACGCATTCAGTGTTCCATGGAACTACCCACTGGCGTGGATATTTCCACCTCCGTTTCTCATTCCGAAAGTACTTGCACACCTGAACCAGTCATCGGGAATATTCCTAATAGTGGTACCACGTTGGGAAATGGTGTTTTGGCGAGCCGACCTAAGATCCAGAGCACTGACAGCTCCTTTTACTCTGAAAAATCTTCAGACACGTCTAATCGACACGTCAACGGGGCTTCTACCTGTGAAGGTCGAGGACATAACACTCGAAGTATGGAAATGTGGGGGTGGTCCTCCACGACAGAGTCGTGGAACACTGAACAATTAGGTTTGCTTAGAGACTCTTGGCGCAGGTCTACAATTAAAACTTATGAAGTGGCTTGGAAACGTTGGACTTCTTGGGCTAATTTTAATAAAGTCGATCCAAAAAACCCCACTGGGGCACAGTTGGCACAATTTCTATCAGATTTGTATTTGATTAATAAATTGTCATTTAATACAATACTTTTACACAAGTCTGTAGTTTTCACACTGTGTAATACTAAAACATCAAGTCGTCTTAGCTCTCATGTCTTGGTAAAACAAATTTTAAAATCTGTTGTCCTTGAAAAACCCAAAATTTCGAAACCACCGATATGGGACGTCAGTAAGTTAATAACATTTCTAACTAATTATACAGTAGACATCAATAATTGGTTTCAAATATCGCGTCATACCGCGATACTGTTATTACTTTGTTCAGGTAGACGTATACATGACCTAACGTTGCTCACAGTAGATTCAGAGCATTGTATTATTTCGGATGAAAGTATAATATTTTGGCCACAGTTTGTCTCTAAAACAGATAGCAGCGATTATAGACAATCTGGTTGGAAACTATTGCCGAATATTAATCATCCTAATTTAGATCCCCTTTTTTGGTTACAAAAAATGATAACATCATTAAATGAAAGACGAATTGCAGCAAAATCATTTAATCTTTTTCTTACTGTGAGAGGTGTGGCTAAACCTGCCAGTCGCACAGTTATAGCAGGTTGTGTAAAAAACTTGTTCAAAGAAGCCGGCATTGCAGCAACCCCTGGAAGTTGTCGGTCTGCTTTGGCTTCTAAAAGCTGGTTTCATAACCATTCCTGGGATGAAATACTGGCTCGAGGAAATTGGCAATCAGCCAATACATTAAAGCGGTACTACAGATGAGAAGTGATTACTAATAATCAATCTGAAAATTTAACACAATTATTTATTCCGATAAGGTAATTATTTAATTAGAAGAAGTAATTCATAAACGTATTTTGATTAAAAAGAAGAAATGTGATTTACTACATGTTAAATTTTAATAATTTCAGTAGTAATTATTATATATTAATTTTTGTTTAAAAATAAATGTATATAAAATGAATTCTTACCTTTAACTATTATCAACCCTATCCTCACATTGGCGTTACTTTAATTTCTCTATACCTAACATTTCATTTATAAACAGTAAGTGGCGACACCAGGCGATAACAAACAGCGTCTCATATTAAAGCTTCCAGTGACTGTCAAGTGTTTTAAAAGCAGCGTTTTTCCTGAAATAAAACGCATATTAAAATACTTACCTCACTGGAAGCTTACACTTTAAATCTGCCTGGTGAATATTTACTGAGCCAATGAAAAAAATGGCGCCCCAAACTTTTTACGTTAACTAAAAAGCGCGCGACCACCAGGTGTCGCCACTGGACCGGATGTACAAGGTACTAAAAGGGTAAATTGGTAGAACTATGACGGAAACGGAAGAGCCTTCTCATATTAAAGCTTCCAGTGAGGTAAGTATTTTAATATGCGTTTTATTTCAGAAAAAACGCTGCTATTACCCGATAAACGACGTACTGTAAGACGCGATTTCGCTGCGTTAAAAGTCGTGTGGCCCAAGTTATGGATTACAAGCGATTTATATTTTTTTATATTATACTTTACTTAAAATATGACTGTAAAGCTTTTTCTTAAATATATTCAACGAGGTCGCGAGTTTCTTTAACGTCTGCTGGAAGTACCTACATTGTATAGCTCCCACAAATGTCAAAGACTTTTAACCGTAGTTAATTCTTAATGATGGCAATACAAGATGATTTGCGCGACGAGATGAATATTTTTGTGTCTTTCCTTTTGTTGTGAAAGTGATGTGTAAATGTTTGTGTTTGTGAATAATTTCGTATACAAGTATGCATGTGTTGTATGTATAGAGATGCTGGATATTCATAAGCTTGGTTTTTTCAAATATATATTTTTGTTGGTGTTAAATAGTCATAGTGGTGCAGGATTTTTATTTTATTTTGTAGTATTTGGATCGGTTTTAAATTAGTTTTAGCTGCGCTACCCCATATTTCAATTAGATAAAGTAGATGAGGTTTTGCTAGTGCATTACATATGAGCGGTTGAGCTTGTTGTGGAATGCATTTCGTGTATGGTATCCATGTCGTGTAGTGGTCCCACTACACGACATGGCACACTTCATTCATTTATTTATTTAAACAATATAAGCTTACAGTTTATGTACCAAGACGTATATGTTATGTCAAAGAAATGATTTTGAATATTCATATACATGAAAAAAAACAATTAGGTACATAAATTAAAAAAAAACAATCAAATATTGACAATGAAATGTCAAATGAAAAAAATAGAATTATTCAAAACAATTTCAGTATGTCATTATATTATTACTAAACTAGTAACCTGCTCCGGCTTCGCACGGGTACAAATTATACACCTAAACCTTCCTCATGAATCACTCTGTATATTAGTGAAGAATCACTCTGTATATTAGTGAAAACCGCATGAAAATCCATTTAGTTGTTTTTCAGTTTATCGCGAACAGACAGACAGACAGACATACAGACGCGGCGGGGGACTTTATTTTATAATATATATAGTGATATAGTCTTATCAAAAAATATGTCTGCGTTTGGGTTTGTTTCCAAAAAATCTTTTATTAAATGGATCGCTTTAACGATGGGACTATTACTAGTTTTTGTAATGTACCAGGATGATGGATACGCAAGCAGGTGATGTTGTCTACGACCACAACCAAGCACGTAGTTGTCATACTCTCACATACCGCGATGGATTGTCCACTTTATTATTTATAACAGATAGTAGTGCATTATAAGCATATACTTCCGTCTGAGCTCTAAAGTATCCAAACCAACCATTCCAGGAGACAAATATTGCTGGATATAAAGAGGGATAATAATAATTACGTTTATATAAATACCTAGTAAATTTACGCTGGACCTTTTTAACTATCAGTATGTATAATTTTTCTTGAGGAGCCCAAATAACCGCACTATATTCTAATTTACTACGTACGGATGCATTATATAGTAGTTTTATAACGTGTACATTTTTAAAATTTGAGACGATTCTGATTATAAACACTAAACAATTTCTAGCGTTCTTGCTGATTCCTTTATTATATTTATGGACGTTCAGTTTGCTGTCAAGGGTTAGCCCAAGATCACGTACTGTTGTCCGGATGTCTTAATAAAAGCTGTCCCCGGATCCCTACTATTTAAGGCGCAGTACGGCACACAGTGTGGTTTTAGTTAGTTCGATTCCGACACACCGCCCCACCAAAAACCCCGGTGGGGTGACGGCCCGAGGGGGTTTCCACACGCACAAAAAAAAAGATCACGTACTGTTGTGACACGTTCGAGAGGAGCACCCGATACTTCATAAGTCGTTCTAATCATGGACCGAGACCGGGTGAATGTCATTACTTTACATTTTGATGCGTTAAATATACAATTTGTTTTCTTTGCTCCGGTCAACCACAGCATTTATGTCGTACTGTAGTGCGACACAATCATCGTTACTTTCGATGATTGTTAGAAACAATTTGAGGTCATCAGCGAAAAGGAGACATTGCGCCTTAGAGAGAACACTCGGCAAATCATTGATCATGATCAGAAATAGGGTGGCTCCTATGGTACTGCCCCTGGCTCACCCCCGATCGTAAATAATATTCGCGCGACTTATAATTTTCCACCTTAACAAATTGCTTACGATCTCTAAGATAGTCAGCCATAATTTTGAGAAGCCTAGAACAGAACCCCAGTGAGAAAAACTTCATTAGAAGTACATTACTATCTACGAGATCGAAAGCTTTCCGAAAATTGAAAAAGGCAGCGTCAACTTGACATCCTCTCTTCACCCGTGTACTAATGTAATCATTAAAATTGATTTGGTCTGGCCATACAGCCGCCACACTGATTTAGAAAAAAATGGCCAGTACCACTATGTAATTTCTAAATCTGTTTACGCATTTAGAAATTTTAATGGAACAAAAAAATTACATACACCTTGAAAACTATACTCTTTTTTTGGGCAGTCGTGTAACAAATATTCGTCATCAACGTTCCCTACAAATCATAAGGTTAATTTTTAATCCACATCAACATTGAATCTTAAATATAAAATTCCTTGTTTGATCCAAGTAAGGACGTAGACATCTCTTCGTTCGTTTATTTAATTACTAGAATCCCCAAAGCGGCTTAAAGGTGCTTCCGAAAATAAAGATTTAGGATAACACAATTTCGCAGGTCTTCAAAATTACCATTTTAATCAGAGCTGTCGATTTGCCTTCTATATAACATTGGCTATAAAAGAAGTTGTCAGAGGGTAAGTCTACTTAAAATGGACAACGTGTAACAGTCGGTACCTAACGCTTTATACTTAAATTGAGTACTTACCTTTGCCATTAGAACTACCTTTAAAATATTTTATCATAAGATACAAGTGCGTCTCTATACAATAGGTCCTTCGTTACAAATTGTCATACAATGGGGTATCATAAACATACAAAGTTAAGCCTACAAATAAATATTGAATCGGCTGGTGTCACACGTCGAATGTATTCAATAGGCATATTTATTGATTTCAGTATTTTTGCTAGTCATTAGTCCACCACTACTTCAGTCTGCTTACCGCTTCCCCGTACAGGAGAACTCATCACTGAGCGTATTCAAAATTAATGGAATTTCACGTTATACCACAGAACACATAATAGTACAGTAATGCGGTGGATAAAGGGAAATAGCAGCTAGTGTTAGTGAGAGAGGCAACGAAAAATATATCACAACTTGGAACATGTTTACAAAATCCTTTGACCACATTATTCAAAATGTAATTATTTTAAATGTTAATTAATTAGTGTTATTGGGAATTTACTTTAGTGGTACATAATAAGTGCTCAGTGATGAGTTTACGCTCTTTTAAACTTATTGGCGAGCGTTGCATAAAGTTGCGATGCAATAGGTCTTGAAATACAAATCTTTGTGAACGTTTAAAAATTCACGGACCTTTAGTTATAAGGACAAGAAGCTATCATTTTAGTAAGAGCGTAATTACTACAAGGTATAACATCTTTAGAAGAAATGTGTACCTATTATCTGTTCTTGGTTTAGTGTTACCACAAAATAAGCTAAACCTGTCATTTATAAACATGAACAATTACAAATATACTATAATTTAAGAGCCTCGCTACTTTAATTATTTTGTAGACCCAGTTAAAAGGCAATTTACAGCGGTGGTTTTACTATATAATTTTAATGGAAAATACGTAATGGAAGCTCTTTGTTCAATAATATTTACTAAAGTTCGCTTGTTGGTTGAATTTCGATCATAAAGGTACTTGTCATTAAGTTTTGAATGTTTTGTTATTTCTATGAGCTTGAACGTTCATTGGATAGACTTTTTGTACTGTGACAGGTCAACATATAATGGACCTTTGTAGCTTTTGTAGCCGGCTTCACATACATTTATAACACATATTGGTTATAAATGGTAGTTTTCTAATTTTCTTATACATTTAAACTTTAAGTATTTCAAATTTCACATTCTTTCGTGAGTGAAAATTGCTTCAAAAGCGGTACGTGCATAGAATTGTTTTCACGTATGACGGTATATATGTATATATTATTGTAATATATCACACGTCTATGATATACATTGGTACTGGTGTCTGAGTAGTCCGCATTCAATTCTTTTCGAACTATTCATATTCGATTTATATAATTTTGTAAGAATAAGAACAGAAGACGATGCGACGCACGGGCAGACAGGGCGAAAGTCTGTCAAGTAACCTTTGATTCAAGAGATTTAATTATAATGTTCTAATGTGAAAGTATCTAGTCTAGCTTCCAAATATAATTATTGTTCGCAGCCTCTATTAATTGATATCCTACTAAGTTATCACCCCTATCTAAGCGAGGTCTTAATATAGTATAACGGTAACTGGAACAACAAATTACACAGATTCATAATTTTCCTAATATGTTGTTCGGATAAATTGAAGATGATATTTTTTAACCGACAGCTTGTTACTGATACGAAAATTTGTGTCGAGCATCGCTATCTAAAATATATATTTTTTTCTCAGTAATACCTTTTAATTATGTTAAAATTTTCAACCATTAAGTTCAGTACCGAATTTATTGAAAATTACTTGAAAAAAGTTACGGAATAGTAATCTATACTTACTAATTTATAAAGCTGAAGAATTTTATCGTTTGTAACTGTTATACTAGTTCTAACAAAGAAACTGAAATGTAGTGTTACGTTTTAATGTTATTCAAAGTTCCTGATTTTGGCTAGATAACTGCTGCAGTTAGCCAAACAAACAATTACTTCATCATCAGAGGCAGACGCGTCTGTGTGGTTTTACAAATTTTAGTAAACTCTGTTATAGTTTTGCTATATGATTTATTCGGGGGACGATGGAGTTTGTTACATTATTTTATTTTTCAATAACTGGTTAGAATATTTAGCTCTATTCTAGGTATTAGAGTTGCATGGTTCATTAATGTTTGACAAAAAAACTAATGAAAAATGATAATTTTCATTCAAACATTTCATTTCGCAAACATATTACTTTATAAGTAATCATTTGCCAAAATACAGATTTGCCAAATGTTTTACTTTGCAAAATATTCCAAATGTTAAAATATCATTCCAAAAATATTCATTTGAACAAGTACTTCATTTGTCAAATTTGTGATTTTACAAAATGGGATAGATCATATATTGGCAACTACTAATTTCGTACAAATACTGATATCATTTGATTGATAATAAATTAAAAAAAATATGTATGTATTTTTTTTTTTTGGAAAATATGTAGAATTCGGTTCTGGCATCTGGTGTTGTGGTTGCAGTTCTAACCTAAACCTAGCCATTTCGGTTCAATTGACCTACCCTACTAATCTGATGATTTCGTTACGCATTTTGTCAAATGTTATTTTTGCTTTGCGTTGTTTTACCAATTAACATGGTCATAAAACGATTAGTTTGTCAAGTGAGTTATTTACAGAAAGAACAGTTTGTAAGTGATAACTTTATCAAGTATAAATTTACCAACATTTTTTGTCAAATGATAGGACACGGAGTTGCATTAACTATATTTGTTTGAGTTGCTACAGCTTGATTATTGAGTAGGCAACGCGTAAGAGACATCATTGAGGCTGCACCTTAACTACTTACAATCAGTCATGCTCTGTGTTTTTTTTACTATTTAGGGCAGTTTCTGAATAAGACGAAGAACTTATAAGTTTGGCGGCTTGCCTGATAATCGGGTTAAGTCAATTTCTTGGCGTTGAAGGAATTGATGTACCTAATGGAGTTAGGTAGTTATATCTAAAATAATTGAGTTGGTTTTCTTTGAAAATGGATTAAATCGCGTAGATGCACATTTCTAGAATGCCAATTTTAGTGAGTTCGCTTAATTATTCTCTTTGTAACCAACTTCAATAAAGGAGGAGGTTCTTTGTTCGTCGGAACACAGCGTCGCCACAGTGCTCAAATAAATTGTAGGTGATGCAACGTTCACCGGGTCATCTAGTCATAAATACAAATAAATAAATTAATTTGTAGTGTCTGTTTGTAATGTAAAAATAGTAGTTTTTTTAAGCTCATACAGTTATTTGCACGATACCTATGATTAAAAATCAGTTATATTTTTTTTTGTCTGTCTGTCTGTTTCTTCTTGCTAATCTGTGAAACGGTCGGACCGATTTCCACGGAACCTTCACTAGCAGACAGGTGTTATAAGGAGTAACTTAGGCTATTTTTATTTTGGAAAAAGAATTAGGGTTCCGCGCAAAATATGTACACGCGAGCGAAATGAGAAAAAAAGTAGGTAGGTTTCAACATTAGTGACCCGTGTAAACATACATACAACATGCAGTACATACTTCGGGAGTTCTAGGGAAATTTTGACTATTGAAAAACCCGCAACGAAATTTAATCAGATTTAAATTGGATAAATTAGACATGTCTCTCGCCCACACTCCATTCTGCCACTTAGATGTTTCAACATAAAACTCACCGAGACCGAGAAACTGACTTAGTTTCAAGTTTTTTAAGTATAATAATAATATAATGATTTTACATATATGCTTAATAAGGATATTCGAATTATCATTATTAAATTAATAAAAAAAATCACCCACACGCAATTGACAACAATACTTTAATTTAATTGTACGCTTAATTTGATTATCTGGCTCTGTTCAAATAGTCTCATTAATGAACAGATTTATGTTTACTACGCGCAATAATTGTAGTTATGTGTAGCCAATTAGCTATAACTGGACTATGAAAATTATTCATAAAATACATTAAACACCATTTATTACCCAAGAGAAGGATAACACAAATTTAAGACAAAAAATGTTTTAGCAATAAAAAAACCGGATGTTTTAATTAAAAATATACTAATAACAAATATTAACACGATAAGCACGTAAATAAGGTTGTCCTAACTGTCCTTATACACGCGTATCTACGTCTTTAGAGAGATTTCAGTATTGCCGGATTATCCCTTGTGATGAACGATAGATCACGTACGTGCATCAAATACGACTGGGTTAAGGCTCAAAACTTCAACCAAGTAGATTTCCACTCCAACGCCTTTTTTTTTTTTTTTGTGCGTGTGGAAACCCCCTCGGGCCGTCACCCCACCGGGGTTTTCGGTGGGGCGGTGTGTCGGAATCGAACCGACTAAAACCACACGGTGTGCCGTACTGCGCCTTAAGTAGGAGGGATCCGGGAACAGCTTTCATTAAGACATCCGGATCCCCCCTAGCGCCTGCCCGCAAAAGCGCGGGCACGGCTCTCAATTAGGCGACGTCCAGGCACACGCGGACGCCGCCTCCTCGCGGGGGGCCACTACAGCGGGTGAAGGGGAAAACCCCTCCCGTCCACCCGCGGCCACACTCAGGGCGGCATGAGGCGCTGGTAAGCGCGCCTCCGCCGCCCGGTTCGCCGGCGGCGAATTAGGTCCGAGTGGAGATCGTCCTCCCGGACCCGTTCCGCCGCCTTCTTCTGCGAGATGACGTCCTCGCAGAAGGTCGCGACCGCGGTAAAATTCCTGTCGCTACCGGCCATGGAGCGTATGACGGCCGGTAGCGAGAGATCCCCTCCGATGACTGCAGTAAGGGCCCGACGCTGCGTCGCCCAGGCAGAGCAGACCGCCAGCGTGTGCTGGGCCGAGTCCTCACTGCAGTCGCAGTGGTGACAGGCGGGACTCAATTCCCTCCTAGCGACCGAGTGCAGGTACTTCCCGAAGCAGCCGTGCCCGGAAAGTACCTGCGTCAGTCGGAAAGAAAGGGTCCCGTGCTGCCGCCCTGCCCACTCGATGATGACCGGCCGGAGCGCCTCCACGGCGGCAAAACCAGCACGTGGAGCCTCCAGTCGGGACGACCAACGAGCCATGGTGGCTCGGCGAGCGGCCTCACGCCACTCGCGTACCTCTTCGGGCGGGGGCCGACTGACACTTCCCGCCCGGAACTCAGCCGTTCGCCGATATACTTCGGCGAGCACTTCCGCCTCCAAATCCCACGGGGGTGACCCGGCCAACGCGCACGCCGCCTCCGTCGACACGGTGCGGTATCCGCGTATGGCTCTAACCGCCATAACCCTCTGAGGGCGCCAGAGGCGCGCCCTATTCTGGACGGTCAGAGCCTCCGCCCACACCGGTGCACCGTAAAGTGCCATTGACCGGACAACCCCCGTGTACAATCGTCTCGTTGCGATGCTGGGCCCACCCAAATTAGGCAAAAGTCGCCCAAGGGCGGACGCAGCGCCGACCAGCCTGGGAGCAAGCTGCCGGAAGTGCTCGTCGAAGCGCCACCTTCCGTCAAGGATCAGGCCCAGATATTTTATGTGGGCCTGAACCGGTACGAGGACCGAGTTAACCTCTATGGAGGCGCCAGGGGGTGGACCACGACGGGGCCCATGAAATAGAAGGGCCCCCGTCTTATCCAGGGCCACCCGTAAACCCAGCGCCTCGATGCGCCCGACCACCAGAGAGACTCCCCTGGTGGCCAGGCGCGCCGCCTCCTGAAAGTTCACCCCCCGGGCTGTGACCAAAGTGTCATCGGCGTAACAGATTACGCCGAGCCCGGGGGGGAAGTCACCTCGAAGGGCCCAGTCGTACCCTATGTGTTTAAACAGGAGTGGTCCAAGGACAGACCCATGCGGAACACCGCACCACATGGGCCGACGACTCAAAGCTCCATCTCGGTCCTCGTACATGACGGTATGCTCCTCTAAATAGTCTGCCACTAGCCGCCTCAGGTACCCTGGCACTCCGTGATAGTGGAGTGCTTCCCTGATGCAGCTGAATGGCAGACTATTGAACGCGTTGGCGATGTCCAACGACACCGCCAACAGCACGCCGCCACAGCTCACTACCTCTTCGGTCACGGCCCTCAGGCGCAAAATGGCACCGATCGTCGAACGCCCCGCTCGAAAACCGAATTGGGCGTCCGACAAATCGGGGCCGACCTCGCACAGGTGCCGGACGATGCGGGCAGAGAGGACCCTCTCAAACAATTTACCCGCCTCGTCCAGCAACACGATGGGCCTGTAGGCCGCGACCGATTCGGTAGGCCGTCCCGGCTTCCTTAAAAGGACCAGCTTCCCGCTCTTCCAGCAGTCAGGGAAGCGCCCGGACGCCAAGCTAGCGTCGAACACCTCCCTGAGGCGGTCGGACATGTGGTCGAGGGCAAGGGCCAACACTCGGGCAGGGATCCCGTCCGGCCCGGGGGCGGTGTTCTTCGAGCGGACCCGTAGAACAGCCGCCCCTACCTCCGCCTCCGCGACGGGCGGAACACCATCCTCCTCGTTCTCCACGTCATCTGCGGCCAAGGGGGCCATCGACGGGGGTACGTGCTCCACCCGTTGCGGGAAAAGGCCCTCAACAACGTCCTGCAGGAAGCTGGGCTGAAGAGTCTCAGTAAGCCGCGCCATATGAGCGACCCCAGGGGTCACGATCGAGACCCTCCAGCATCTCCTTTCTTTTCTCCTCTTTGGCGCGGCTAATGGCCAGCTTCAGAGTTTTCCGCGTCTCTCGGTACTCCTCATGAAGCTGGTCCTCTTCCCCATCTTCGCGGTGACGCCGCCGGCTGCGAGTGTAGGACCTCCGGGCACGAGTACAGGCCGCGCGGAGGTCCACCAACTCCTGGGACCACCAGTAGACCTCCTTTCTTGGAGGCCGACGACCTCGAACGCGGGGCATAGCCGCATCGCAAATCTGCGTAATCGCATCGCGAAAGCGGCCAGCCCCCATGTCTACCTCCTCGGTCGGAGGCTGCGGAGACAGCCAAGAGTAAACGATGGCTGCCTCCTCCAGCAGGTCCCTATCTAACTTTGATACAGCCCACCGCGGAAAGCGGGAAGAACGCCGCGCCATGTGACCCCTTCTGGGGTCCTGGGTCCGGGAGAGCTCAAATCGGATATAAAGATGATCCGAGAGCGTCTCAACCTCTTCCAGGACACGCCAGTTCCTTACTCGTGCGGCGAGAGCAGGGGTAGCGAACGAAAGGTCCACTATCGACCCCCCCTGCTGTCGCACGCACGTGTTGGTGGAGCCTCTGTATAGAAGAAAGAGGCCCACCGAAGCCGCCCACTTCTCTACGGCTTCGCCCCGTGCGTCCGTCCTAGGGGAACCCCACGCAACGGACTTGGCGTTAAAGTCCCCCAGCACTAGGACATGCCCAGACGCTAGTCGCCGCATCGAGGTCTCCAGGTTATTGAGGAAAACCTCGAAGTCGCTCAGACTCCGGTTGGGGGAGAAGTAAACACCATATATGGTGATCCCCCCCCATACAGCAGCAACATATCCATTACCCTTGTCTCTTAGCGACAAGGGCGGGGAATGAGCCGCCGTGGAGCCGACGACTGCCACGGAGCCGTCCCGGTCACCCACCCAGTTTGGACGGGTAGGAACATAATAGGGCTCCGAGGCTATGGCTACACCAATTGACCACTCCGCCATGGTTTGCAAGAAAAGATCTTGCGCACCGGCAGAGTGGTTTAGGTTCGTCTGGACAAGGAGGCTTGAGACTTGGTCCATTTATTGGACCGTCTCTACAGCCTCCTCCATGGGCGACGACGTCGACGCACGAGTGACATCGGAGGTAGCCTGGGTCGATAGGCTAGCCCCCGATGTTTGCTGAGAAGTGCGGGGAGTCTTGCAGCTCCCCTGCCCCATCTGGTGATTGGCCGGCAGATTGCCCGCCGCACACACTGGGCAATGAGGGGCGGCGGAACATTCCGACGCCTTGTGCCCCGGTTGACCGCAGCGGAAACATAGTCCGCTGCAGTCGAAACAGCTCGAGCACTTGATGCGGGTGTGTCCCGATCCTAGGCATTTGAAACACCTCATCGGTCTCGCTACCAGGACTGTGACTCTGGCGTTCACGAAACCGATGAGAACTTTGCCGGCGTCACCCAGAATTTTTGCCGACGCTACGGGACAGCTGACCCACACCGCACCAAGGCCCCCTGGACCGGGGCGGATGGTGCCGACTCTGATGCTGTCCGCGCCGCATCCCGTCTTCTCCTGAACGGCAACGCGGACATCCTCCACCGTCACAGAGTCGTCCAGGCCCGAAATGCGCAGTTCCGCGCACTTGGTGGGCCTGGCGATCTTGACACCATCCGTCATTGGGAATATGCCCCGCAACTTTTCAGCGAAGGTGTCGGCTGCCTTCGCAACTTCAACTCCGGGGAACTCCAGTATTCGAGCTCCCGTTTGGGCGAGGCGCATCCTCACGCCTGAAGCCCCGTCCACTCCAACGCCTAAATTGACTGTATGAAGATAAGATTGAAGACATGTGAGGTCGGTAATAAGTATGTGGTAATGTAAAATAGTAAGCTTGGATTCTGACGTGTAAGCGAAAAGTAAGAAAACAACAATAACTGGCCAAATTGTAACTGAAAATTGTACTAAACAGGTTTATATAAAGTTTTAAGTAGCTAAAGAAAGCGCGTATAAATTAATTTAATAAACCATTTAATAAGCCTGTACTGTGCTAACACAATGCACATATTACAGATTAATTACACCCAGACACAGAAAAAATATGCACATCGTGCTCACACAATTATTTATCCTGGGTTGGAATGGAATTAGTTTCTATATTTTGACTGGCCTGTTGGTTTAGTGGTTAGTGACCCTGACTGCTAAGCCAGAGGTCGTGGTTTCGATTCCCACCCAGGACAAATAATTGTGTGATGGGCACGATAATTTGTTCCGTGTCTGGATATAATTTATTTATGATATGTATGTATTTAGAAATATATAAGTATGTTTATCAGCAGTTTGGTTACCATAGTACAGGCTCTGCCTAGTTTGGGATCATACGGCCGTGTGTGAGATGTGTGAAGGTATTATTATTATTATTATACGAATTTCAGTTGATCTAATATCGCATTTGCAAGAATTAGGCTTCAAATTTGAAAATAATAAACGTCTACTTATCAAATAACAGAAGAAGAAAATTTCAATAAATTGAAATGAAACAACAATAATCGAAGTTGAACATAAATTACACTTTATTTAAAAACTTTGAAGACAACGACTAATGATTTACAAATCTTCTTTTTTCATAAAACCTTGTTTAGTTTCGAATAGGCACTTATTGTTGTTATCAAATATGATGACTGGATGAATTTTTTAAACCCATCCCATAAGCATAGATCTCCCTCCTTTAAAAATCTGAAAGATTTTGTACCTAAAACGATGACGTTTCGCTCGCTCTTTCAACAATAAATAAAATGAATAAAGAAACAGAGTATCAATAGCTTGTTTTAATAAGATTAAAGATATTTAAATTTGTAATACGATAAGCTATCTGTAATGTATTTTTTACACAACAGAGTTTTTTACCAAGCACAAGCTAAGCCTACTGGTAAACAGTTACTTGTTTATATAAACGCTATCAACATCAATCAAGTAACTCATTAATTGTTGATTTTTTGGTAAAAACCCAAATAAGATTTTTAATTAAATAAACATTGGAAAAGTTGCCCGGAAAATTGGAAACTTCAGGAGAAAATTAAAATTATTTTTTTATGAAGATGCTTATCACTCAGTCATGCTTTCTATAACCTTGAATAGATTTGTAATATTTGAAATGAAATGAGAAATGAAATTATATTGCATGTTCAATTAACACAAAAGTCTAGTCTAGCAAACTACTGGTGCCGGTTCTGTTGTAAAGTCCATTAAATTATGAACATTCTCGTAATTTCAAATGAATTTAGACTTAATTAATAGAGCTGCTACTACTAACTAAATTTGATTTGAAAACTACTAATAGATAGATAGATTACACTTTATTTGCACACCAGGGTTTTACAAAGAATATGTAACAGAAGATGTATCTTATAAATAGTGTACAAAGGGCGGCTTTATCGCTTAAAGCAACCTCTTCCAGGCAACCTTGGGATGGACTGGAGCTACTACTGTAATAAAAACACAGGTGGTAATCGTTGACGTTAATTAAAATGTGGTTAATGCTTATCATCTATTACATACATAAAATACTCAATAATTATACCTACTTATACCTACTGAAGTAGTTATATACATAAATAAAAATACATATATACCCACAAATAGACATACACATATACACAATAAATAATGTTTACTTTATATTTTAAATATAGTTTTATAGTGACAGATAATACTCTTGTAACATTGTTTTGAACTTAGCTATTGTGCTCGTCTGATGGCAACAGGCAGTCCATTCCATAAACGCACGGCTTCGACTGCAAATGATTTGTCTTAAAAATTGCTGGAATGTCCTGGCATTTCCAGTCTCAAGTTTTCAGTTGACCTCAGGCATTTTAAATGTGTGTCATGAAGGAATTTAATGCGTTCCTTGAGGTAACAGGGAGTCAATGGATTAAATAATATATTATATAGAAACGTAAGGATATGAGTATTCCGGCGAGAGCGGATTGGAAGCCATACTAATGTGAGATAGGTTGATTTTCTTCTTGCTTGATAACGGCTAACTTTAAATTAGATGATTTTAAATATTAATGACGAGCAATCGAATATGAATAAAGCAATAATCATGATCGAAGTTGAATGAAGCAATAATCATGATCGAGGTTGAATGAAGCAATAATCATGATCGAGGTTGAATAATTAAACCAATGTTAGTCGAACTAAAACCGTTTTATTCATACATTTCCAAAATACTAAACGTAACTTGGCCGAACCACACTAAATATTAATGCTTTTTATGTTAATTTTTTTTTATTTAAAAAATACAACTCCCGCATTAGGAATTACTCCTGTGTAGCGGGGGACTTTACAAACATACAAACAACGGACACAAAGAACACCCAGACTTAGGTAAGAATCGAACCACGACCTGTAGCATAGCAGTCAGGGTCACTAACCACTAGGCCAACAAAATCTTTACTTAACAATAAAATCTTTACTACCATCTAAATCTAACCTAATTCTAAAATGTAATAATCTAAATCTAGAATTCAGGTTTCAATGTGCTCTAATTCACTTATCCTAAAATGTAGTGAATTATAGACGTTAATTTATTGTGCACCAACTTGGCAGATATTGGTGCCAATTCTGTTGTTACAAAACTCACCAAACTAGACTAAAAATTAGTTTAGTCCTGCCAAATGACGTTCCGTATTCTGAAAACGTAGGATTAAACTAGTTTTAGTTTGACAGCACTAAAATTGGTTAAGATACTCAACTTGGTTGAAATTTACTCATTTGCTATTCTGTTGTACGTTTTATAAGTCTAAAATTGGGAACGTCACACTAAAATTAGACGACATATAAATACATGCCGACTAACTTTAGTGATATAAAGATCTTTGAATTTTTGGATAAAAAGATAATTAATAGTATATCTTTGTATATGATGAATATCGAATATGTGATTTTAGCTTTGTTCGCTTTGGCAGAAAGGTATGTATATTTTAAATACATTTTTTGATAAGAGTGCTTACTGTTTACATTAAAACTAAATAATCATCAATTCGTGACCTGATGAAATTATCAAGAGAGAATAAAAGAATAGAGAAAAACATACGAGACAAATAATTCCAATCCATTTGAAATGGCACAGGAAAACTAGCAGAAACTTTTTAGGCTCTACATCTAAAGCTTTTCATTTACTAAATTATCTCGATAAAGGCTTTATCCCCTAGACATCTAAAGGTTTGCTTGATTTTTAATCCTTTTTATGCAATGGCACTTTCCCCATAATACAAACGTGGTGTGCAATTATATAATCTACTTATGTAGGTTCTTATATAATATTTTTCTAGTTTTATTTGCACTCCCTTTTTTGCCTAAGGAAGTTATCAAGCTCCTGTAGGGCAAGACAATTTTATTGCACTCAGTCAAACTTCTGTGAGCAGGTGCATTGCAAAAACATCAGATGTGATAGTGGAAGAGTTAACACAAAACATTTTGTATTTTTTTTCTTATTATCCTGCTCATCAATTTTAACCATAGATATAGATTTATATGTAAATTGTAAATACATTGTAATATTGATTGATATTGATGAAATTTTCAGTTTTCAAGAATTGTTCAATATGCCCAACACCATAGGTGCAGTAGATGTTACACATTGCAATAGCAAAACCATCAATAACTGACTCTACTGCACCTGGAAATCTGTTTTATAATAGAAAAGGATTTTACAGTATTAACTGTCAGATTGTGAGTATAATCCACATTAATTATAATAATTACTTTAACAAACTGTAATAATAACAAGGTAGCTGAGATAGACTGGATGCTGGTGTGAGGCCTATATCCAAAAGTAGACTGCAATAGGCTAATTGATTGATTAACTGTAATTAACATTCTTCCACCGGCTTCAAAATAATAAACTACCTACCTATGTAAATCCTAAATTTAAATTTACTGCAACCTATGATCTATCTGTGCCTATATTGAGTGAGATTAATGTTAATTATTATACTAGCTGTTGCCTGTGGCTTCGCTTACTTAAATTTTGAAAATTACATCAGAAGGGCAGGCTAGCACAGTCTATCTTTGGGCATAGCTTTAGTACTGGCAGTATTTGGGTAATTACTTCAGAAGGGCACGCTATCTCAGTCCATCTTGGGCATAGCTTCTGTACTAGCAGTATCTGGGTAACCTTTTGTTGTTTGTTTTCTGAACTGCTAAGTAGTTTTATGGCGTTACATACAACCTTGCCTTCAATAATTGTTATGCTAGTCAGAAATAATTTGGAAATGTGCAATGGACGGATTTAGATCATTTTTTCAAAACAAAATTATAATGATCGTATTTCTACATTTTCAGATGATAATGAAAATGATGTGGATGAGGAGAATCGTGATTCTAATATTTTGCAAAGAGGACCCAGGTTTCTTGATACGGACATGGCATATTCAGGAAAAACTGATTCAAACACATTTAAATTAAACTACTAGTAAATGTTATTTTAATTAAAGCTTTGTTTTTTATTACTAATATAATCCACAATTAACATTAACAAATAATAACTAAAATTTTTAACATGATATAATCAACTCAACAAGAAATCCTGGAATGGAGGCAGTCCCTATGATATCTAGTATCTTTCACTCTATATCTGTAAGCTCAGATCCAGTTGGTCCTTCTTCTTTGGCCTTATTGAGTCACAGATGTTACGTCCCTTTGTCTTCACTTTTGCCCTCCATAAACTCCAAATCTAGACAAAAATAAATCACAAGGTATTAGTATAAGCATATTATGATATCAGGAGGTACTAGAGTCAATCTGGGCACTACCACTCTCATAATATTGGCTTTAAGTAGCAGTATGATACGAGTACATTAAAAAAAAAATTCAAGATTCCTCTGTCCATTTTTCCTTTTTCTATGGAATTATGCAAGCATACATAGTGATGGTAACTGTTTATCATCAGGTAGCCTGTGTATCTGTTTGTTATATCAATCTTATAAATACTTATGAGACCTTTCACATACTCTAATCATATCATATATTTTGTATAAATTTTGATTTTTTATATTTATTTATTCGTGAACGTACGGTATATCCTCAAACGCCTCTTCACGACATTTTCAAGACAGTATGATCAAATTATTATACTCAAGTTATTGAAAATTACTTATGCTTTCAAGAAACAACACTTACATGCTGCCATTGCTGTACAGTGGTTACAGAAGTTATTACATTACAGCTTAGTTTGTAGAACTAGTTCGATAAACATGCTTAAAATTCCTTTACGTTTTGATTTGCCTATTTACCTGAAAAAAATAAAATTGACATGGTGAAAAATGTCATTAAAAAATTTAAAGATCTTCCTCTGTTGTTTCCATACAAAGGTTGTCTGGAAGACATCCCTTTTAGCGATAAGACCGCCCATTGTACTTGCCGCTTAGTATGTTGCTACTAAACTGTGTTAATTGCTTTCTAACTGTGGTGTACAATAAAGAATGTTCTATCTATCTAAAGGGAGTACAAAACAATATTGTAACGAAATTGTCTTAATGTTATGTTATGTTATATTATGTTATGTTATGTAAATACAGTAAAGACGTAAAAGAGTAGAATAATAAAACAATTTAACAAACAAAATTACTTGGTAAATAAACAATTGAAAAATTTCTTACCTCTCGCCATTTCTAGGTTATTGTTGATGCGTTTCACAAGTTACAATTTTTTCTATTATTCTCCTTCATCGTGATTGATTCATTTATTTATAACTTTAGACTTATTTAAAAAAATAAGTTAATTATATTTATTTGGGATATATGTCAGCTTGACTTGCACAGATTCATTATTAGTTGTTAATTAGGCAGATAACAAAAAAGGATATACAGTGGGTTGCCAGCTATGTGAACTCAGTAGAACAGTATTTACTAAGCTATGAGCTGGAGATATGATACTTTGGTCGGTACATAATTATAATGTTCGTAAACAAACATTAACATGCATTTAAAAAACTTAAAAATGTTGTTTCAGAAGATTTTATTATTTCACTCTTTGTCATTCATTCTTTACTTTTAATTAGCAGCAACACTCTCGTACTTAACTTTTAGTTCTGTCAGATTCAAATACAGTGCTGTCCTAATAAGAATTAAATTTAATTCAACGAAACAACAGAATACCATGTTCGATATCTCTTGACTAAAATAAAAGATTTTTATTGAAATTTTAGTTTAGTGTGGTGAACAACAGAATTGGCACCATTGTTTATGATCCCTGTCTCTTTGATGTTCGTTTGAGTACACTACACTGCGAACACTTCGGTAATGTTACATTATAATTGTGGTCTTATCGGTAGAGATCTTTTGTATGAATGTATCATCATGCGAATATTTTATGGACTCTAATGGCGCCTGAAAGTTAAAGACTCTTGTATAGTATTTGCCTCTAAATGTTTGTTCCAATATTGTTGATCATATTTGTATTATTTTAATTTTGTATTTTAAGTTTATTCAAATGTTAGTAAACCAAATAAATGAATCCATGGAGTTCTGGCAAACCTACTGGCAAGTAGAAACAACACTCTCTTCTGGAGGATTACAAGTTCTATTGTGGGACAGATATCTAGACTTCATGACAACCTGCTGTGAAACTTTTCTCATGTACAGTCTCTTAATGTGTCGTAACAAGAAACTCTAAGGCTTTAGAAAGGAATAGGAGAGTAAATCTAGTAAATCAATCATAATATAAATCAATATAGCCAATTTAATGTGTGTATAATTGTTGCAGTAAAAGTAAGTCTTTTACATTTTCATATTCAATTCGGTAATTTAGGAAGATCAGCCCATAATAATGTGCACCCCGCAGCACAGGATCACAGTTTAATTAATCGTGTGGCTAGCACAGAGTTATTATTACTATCTCGATGGTGGCTAGCGATAAAGTGGTATATCGGATTCAAACCGACTAAAAGCACACGCTGTTCCATCACGTAAGTCTATTGCAAGGGACTCAAGTCAGTCAAGGGAAGTTCCCGGGAATCCCAGCAGACCTAGGCCGCCGCTTAAACAGTATGCAGCTACTCCATTGCGTACGGGGCCACCAGCTTAGAAAATACTTTTACCTCTGCTATGGTTTGTCTAATATGTATAAATTTATATTTAATCGAAGTCTCGTGTTCCACATAATATAAGATCGTTCTTATCCAGCTCAATTTTGTTAGTCCTCGATGCAGTTGCTCGTAACAAAGGCACCTTTTTGAATGAAATTGCTTATATTTATTATTATTTATTGATACCTTTGCTTTTATTATTATTGATAGTAATATAAAGTGTCAGTGTTGCAAATTTCGTACTATTGTAAGAAAGTGACCTTATGCTACTAGAACTAGTTTGTCACTATTTGTTAGATGTCCTAATGTCGCGATATACTTATTTAATATGATATCTATTATAGAATCACCCAGGTAGACAAGATTACAGACAATAATCTTATCATCATTATACTTACATTTTATCATCACACATCCAAACTTACGAGCCGTCTTACATAATTATATTATGTTCTCAATGTACCGTAAAGAGGTTTGCTTTTATGTTTTATACGAAGACGGGTAGACAATGGGATTTGCTGTCATCGTCTTTTGCGGATTTCTCAAGTTTGAAAAGGAGATATTACTGGTCAGGCGTGTAAATAGCCCGACCAGGGTGTGATTGCTCAACAGTTAGCGTACGAGGTGTAGGGAAGTAAACCACTTCTATCGATAAAACCAATCATGCCAGCACTAACCTGCAACACCGACCAAGTCCCGATCCTCCAGAAGGCAGCGAGCAGCGGCGAGGTTTCTACGGTCTCTTGCAAGGTATTGACCGGCCGGTCACGATCGAAGACTAGAGCACTCCACATACACCTTGTAAAGGTTACAAGCGAGTCCAAACACTACACGGCTATAGGACTAACGGAAAATCAGCTTCTTTTCGCGAGAAATATAACTGATGTCCGTGGCGGAACAAAATTTTTATATTAAAGGCGTCTTCTTAGCGAAAAGCGATGAGAGCAGGGTATGTCCGTTTTTTCTTGCACCAATCAGGTGCAGCGCGTTTACATTATTTGAAGACTGCTAACGCCATCTCTTGAGATCGTCGAGTACATTGGCAATATTACAGCAGTACCAGCACTAATTGCATTCGACAAACAGAATGTGGTTTACTATAAAGACTATGAAATTTATAATATAACGAAATATATTATGGTGCGATTATGTATGCATTTTATAAATATATTGGCGCTCCACCATGCACCCCGCCTTGGAACATCACAAGATGTTTCAAAACACGCGAATTTTCTAACTGACCGAGAGTAACACATGCATTATGCGATTAAATAATAAATATGATAAATATAGCGGCCTAAACTAAAAAATAAGGTTTAAACTAAGTTGAATTTATTGTGTAGGAATAGGATATAATTTAGTTACAGCGCGTTTGTAAATTCCAGTTTGCGTTTTAACTATCGCCACGCGTACAACGTTATCAGAGCCTCTGAACACGTCCGTAATTACTCCTAACGGCCAATGCAACGGTGGAGAATTCTCCTGCTCAAGAAGAACAACAGTTCCGATTTCTACCGGTTTGTCGGGAGTAGCCCATTTTTGCCTAACTTGCAACGTGTGCAAATACTCTAAGTGCCATTTCTTCCAAAAGGATTGGACCATACTATCTAACAACTTTTTACGTTCTAACAGACTCAATCGTTGATCTGACAAATCAGCAGCGGGTAAATATTGCAACGGAGTAGACATCAAAAAATGCGCGGGAGTTAACACCTCAGGATAAGGGTCTGACGATAATACGCTCAATGGACGAGAGTTAAGAATACACTTTATCTGAGTAAGAACAGTTTGCAGTTCTTCGTATGTAAGTAACTGACTTCCTATTACTCTATATAAATGCGTTTTCATGCTCTTTATATTCCGTTCCCACATCCCACCAAAATTTGGTGATCTTGGGGGAATCATCTTCCACTCTATGCGTCGAGAGAGCAACTCATTCGACAGCGCGTTTTTGAAGCTAGAGTTCAATAAAAAACTATACAGCTCATCTAAATGTGCCTTCGCACCGATGAAAGTAGATCCATTATCGGAATAGAGACATGAAACTGGTCCTCGACGGGAAATAAAGCGTTTAAAAGCGGCTAGAAAGTTTTCAGTAGTTAAATCACTGGTCACTTCAATATGAAGACTACGTGTGACCATGCAAACAAAAAGAACGATGTACGCCTTTTGCGCATGTTGACCTCTGCGGCGAGAAAGGATTGTCCTTATCGGACCAGCGTAATCTACACCAGTGTGACAAAATGCCTTGGCCTCTGAAACACGGTAATTAGGAAGATCAGCCATTATAGGCGTTGGATGCGTTGGGTTGCATTTAAAGCAAGTGTTGCACTTTCGCAACTTAGACCTGATAACAGTCCTGGCATCCAAGATCCAGTAGCGTTGTCGTATAATAGACATAAGAAGTCCAGGTCCGGTGTGACAATTAACAACATGAAAATGCTGTATTATTAAGTCAACGACATGATCGCGTTTAGGGAGAAGAACCGGATGTTTAGCTTCGAAAGGAAGCATTGATCCAGAAAGTCTTCCTCCAATGCGTAAAATCCCTTGTTTGTCTAAGAAGACGAAGAGGCTTTGCAGCTTTTTTGAAGGTAATTTATCAGCCTTGATCAATTTGATATCTTCACAGAAGTGCACAGATTGAACGGCGAGAATTAACGCATTCTCAGCACTTGTCAACCCTGCTATAGAACGAGGTTCGACCTTAACTTTAGGTCTTGCGAATTTTAATACATATGCGGTGATACGTAGCAACTTTTCCCAAGAAGAAACACGTTGTGCTAACGTACACAGCAACGGCGGCTCTGTGTGAGTAATGGCAGCCAACACATTTGCCTTGAGTTCAGGCAAGACAGAGCAATTATTAAGCGAGAATGGCTGAATCCACGGAGGACCTTTCCACCACAAATCGTGGGTCAAAAGTTGCGATGGAAGCATACCACGCGAAAAACAATCACTTGGATTACTAGCTCCGGCAATATGATAAAAATGTTTAGAGTCCAAGTTTTCTTGGCACTGAGCGACGCGATTACCGACGAAAACTGACCAACGATGTGGTGAAGAATGAACCCATGATAAAGCAATAGTGGAATCAGAAAATGCGTATATCCCGGCAATGGTCATACGTGTTGCATATGTGTCTCGCACAGTTTTTATTAATTTTGACATAAGTAAAATAGCGCATAATTCTAAGCGAGCGAGCGTAGTGATTTTTGTTGGCGAAACCTTTGATTTAGCGCAAAGAATGCGAGTTTGAATGCCAGACGGGTAGGTACAATGGGCATAAATGACACATCCCAGACCATTCATGCTAGCATCACAAAAAGCAACAAGACGTAATTCACAACCAACTTCGACGCCTACATGACGTGGAATCCTTAAAGTGTCAAGCATTTGAAGTTCTTGCGCAAGAGCGAAAAAACGGGTGCGTATGTGCTCCGGTGCAGGATCGTCCCAATCACACTTGCTGAGCCACAGTTCCTTAATTAACAACTTGGCATAGAGAATCACAGGCGCGACCAATCCGAGCACGTCAAATAGTCGTGCAACCATCGAGAGTATGTTTCTCTTGGTGCACCTTTCATTAATTGCGGCGCATGTGAAATGAAAATTATCTTCACATGGTTCCCATGAGAGACCTAAGACCTTAGAGACATTATTGTCAACATCAAAATCAAGCGACTTGCGGTGCGTGTCGGGAAGCGAGTCAAGTAGCACTGGTGAATTGCTAGACCACTTCACTAAGTCAAAGTCACCCGATTTGAAAAACTTAATCAAGTTGTGAGCTAATTGCGTGGCAGTATCCTCATTTGCAATAGAAAGAACCAAATCGTCCATATACAGACAGGTCTCTGCCACTTTCGCGGCATCAGGATAGAGCGGACTCATGTCAGTAGCCAGCTGTCGCACAGTGCGCATAGCTATGTAAGGGCTTGACTTGAGACCGAAAGGTTGCCTATTAAAGGCATAAGTTCGAATTTTTTCCGATTCGTTGAATCTAAATAAAATGCGTAGGTATTTATGTTGGTCTACTGGTACACCAATCCGTAAATAATATTGTTTTATATCAGCGTTCATTGCAATAGGAAATAATCTAAAACCTATCAATAATAAAAACAGATCGGCCTGTAAATTGGGTCCAATATGTAATATATCGTTAAGCGAAAGTCCTGTATGCGTTTTAGCACTCGCGTCCAATACGATGCGCGGCATCGGTTTATCAGGTCGGACTACTGCGTGATGCGGTATATAATAACCATCAGAGGACAGCTCAGATTCTTTAACAGGACTGAGGTAATTGTTATCAATATAATCCTGAATAACCTTGTTATAATTTTCGCGCACTATCGGTGCCTGACGGAGCTTACGCTCGAGTGAAACGAAACGGCGATAAGCGGTAGCGTGCGAATTACCTAATTCCGAAGGGTCCCTACAGAACGGTAATGCAACTGTATAACGACCTACGTCGTCACGGGTCACGGTAGCCGTGAAAATATTTTCGCAATCTGTCTCCTCTGGTGACAACAAGCGTTTCATGGGTACTTCTTCAAGTTCCCAGAACTTTTGCACTATATCATTAAGCGCTAACGCAGAAAAAGACGCGGCAGTAGGTAAAATATGTTTACGCGGGTAATCTCCTATAAGTACGTAACCAAATGTTGTAGATAAAGCACACGGTGCGCGCGGCCCACACTCGACCATATTTCCTAAGTATATAAATGGGAATAGCTGGGCACCTAACAATAAATCAATCTTGCCCGGAATATTCCAGCTTAAGTCAGCGAGCGGAAGGTTACGAAAATCTAGGTCGCGATCACAATCGATAAATTTCGAAGGCAATTGATCCGTAATGCATTCTACAACAAGCGCATGTATAGTGTATTTCTGATCCGGATAAATACGGGATTCAATGTCTAAATGAACATAACCGATTATCGGACTTGAAGCGGAACCAACACCTTTAACATAGGAATTATTCAACGGTATTATCGGTAAATTTTATAAACTAGAACAAGCAGATGTTATTAGATTATTCTGCGAGCCATTATCTATCAAACACCTAACTACAGATTTGATACCAGCGCTACCCTTAGAGCGCGCGTATACCTGAGCGGTTGACAAAAGTATATCACCCTTATGACAAGAAGTGTAAGACTGTGTATGTGTAACTGGTTCTGTAGCAAGCGGGGGCGCTCGAATGCATGACGAAGTCGTGTGAGCGCGATGAGAAGGCGCGGGCGAAGTAACGGTCGCTCGATGAGCGGGCGGCGGCGAGTACGCGACGGCGGTATTTACCATAGCCGCATGCGATTGCGAATTATTACTATCAAAATGCAATAACCTATGGTGTCTTTCATTACAGAAACAGACTGATGTACTCTTACAATCCGGAAGTTTATGTAAAGTGCTTAAACAATTAACGCAACCGTACTTCGATTTAATAAACTCATATCTAGCCCTTGCGTCTCGCATATTTTTAAACTGAGCGCAATCATATAAATGTCGATGGTTACCACTACACAAACAACAATTCGCGGTAACTGCTGCGTAAGATTTGGAGGTGTGATGAACGCGCCGGTCGCGTGAGGGCGACGTAACAACAGCAGCGGGTTTCGTATATGACCAATTTCGCGGGTTTGAGCGCTCCAAAATCTTAGCCTGATCTTGTATAAAAGCGATAAGCTGTTGTGTCGTAGGCACTTCCACATCCCGAATCGAAAGTTCAAAGGCTTGGATGGTTTGAGGATCCATCCTTCTCAAAGCGCATTGAAGAAAAATAAAATCAGTTAGATCTGTTATGCCTAATTCTTTTAGAGCTGAAATCGAAGCGGAGTATTTACTAACAAAGGTATCAAGAGCGTTCGCAGTGTGCGAGCAAGTTTTTAAGTCCAGTATATTATTGAGATAATATGTACCTAATGAGCGTTTGTCGTGGTATTTCTTAACCAAACTATCCCACAGTATTTTATATGTTTCACCTGACGGAATAATACCGGAAGTGAATTTTAGTGCGTCGTGGGTGAGTTTAGAAATTAGATACTGTACACGTTGCGAGTCAGAAAGCTGTTGATTCAAATGAATATTAGCTTTAAAAGACTGATAAAAGGTATTCCAGTTTTCAGGGCGTCCGTCAAAACTCGGAATTACTAAAGGTTCTAATTTCACTACGGACTTGATCGAGCTACTGGTCTCGAGTGAACGCACCTTAGAAGTGGTTAATATTTTATTTCTAACGCGTTTAACTCTCGAGTATAAATCATCAAATGAATCGAGGCAAGAATACTCGGGATTGACCGTAATCTTTGATAACAAATTTATATTATTTATTTTATCAACAATGGACTCAAATTTATCGCGTAGCTCATCTATCATCTCCGTTTCAGCCAGAAAATTCTCGTTAGCTCGCGTTGATGAATCGAAAGAAATTATACCTTTCGACGATGTGTACATTCGATTAATACGTTGAAATAATAATTCTTTCTTTTGATTCAACATAACCAACATGACTTCGCGGCTTGATTCGCTTTCCGTCATGTTTATAAAATAATATCACAATACAACTACAAAGTGATAGGTATATCTACCTAGTTAGTGTAAAAACACAAGTTAAATTTAAATCCTAAAATGACTTAGCGTAAAGTACAGTGGTGGAGCGGTTAATAAGTGGGTAGGTATAAATAAGTTCAACTAAATTGAGTATAATGGATATTATTACCAATTAATACGTAATTCACCAAATCTAACAATTAATTATATTTAAATACGAGTCTACCAATAATTACGTAGTTCTCGTGCGTTTTAAATACAGAATTTACCAATTTTACGTAAATCTGTGAGCGAGGAAAAATGGCGGCAAGAATTCACTAGAATTACGTGAATCTTTTTTATGATATGAATAGAAAAGTAAATTCACCAATATTTACGTGAATCACTGGCCTATCCGTACTCGTAAGGACCAAATTATGTGGTCAGGCGTGTAAATAGCCCAACCAGGGTGTGATTGCTCAACAGTTAGCGTACGAGGTGTAGGGAAGTAAACCACTTCTATCGATCAAAACAATCATGCCAGCACTAACCTGCAACACTGACCAAGTCCCGATCCTCCAGAAGGCAGCTAGCAGCGGCGAGGTTTCTACGGTCTCTTGCAAGGTATTGACCGGCCGGTCACGATCGAAGACTGGAGCACTCCACATACACCTTGTAAAGGTTACAAGCGAGTCCAAACACTACACGGCTATAGGACTAACGGAAAATCAGCTTCTTTTCACGAGAAATATAACTGATGTCCGTGGCGGAACAAAATTTTTATATTAAAGCGTCTTCTTAGCGAAAAGCGATGAGAGCAGGGTATGTCCGTTTTTTTCTTGCACCAATCAGGTGCAGCGCGTTTACATTATTTGAAGACTGCTAACGCCATCTCTTGAGATCGTCGAGTACATTGGCAATATTACAGCAGTACCAGCACTAATTGCATTCGACAAACAGAATGTGGTTTACTATAAAGACTATGAAATTAATAATATAACGAAATATATTATGGTGCGATTATGTATGCATTTTATAAATATATTGGCGCTCCACCAGACCGTAATCTTTGATAACAAATTTATATTATTTATTTTATCAACAATGGACTCAAATTTATCGCGTAACTCATCTATTATCTCCGTTTCAGCCAGAAAATTCTCGTTAGATCGCGTTGATGAATCGAAAGAAATTATACCTTTCGACGATGTGTACATACGATTAATACGTTGAAATAATAATTCTTTCCTTTGATTCAACATAACCAACATGACTTCGCGGCTTGATTCGCTTTCCGTCATGTTTATAAAATAATATCACAATACAACTACAAAGTGATAGGTATATCTACCTAGTTAGTGTAAAAACACAAGTTAAATTTAAATCCTAAAATGACTTAGCGTAAAGTACAGTGGTGGAGCGGTTAATAAGTGGGTAGGTATAAATAAGTTCAACTAAATTGAGTATAATGGATATTATTACCAATTAATACGTAATTCACCAAATCTAACAATTAATTATATTTAAATACGAGTCTACCAATAATTACGTAGTTCTCGTGCGTTTTAAACACAGAATTTACCAATTTTACGTAAATCTGTGAGCGAGGAAAAATGGCGGCAAGAATTCACTAGAATTACGTGAATCTTTTTTATGATATGAATAGAAAAGTAAATTCACCAATATTTACGTGAATCACTGGCCTATCCGTACTCGTAAGGACCAAATTATATGGTCAGGCGTGTAAATAGCCCGACCAGGGTGTGATTGCTCAACAGTTAGCGTACGAGGTGTAGGGAAGTAAACCACTTCTATCGATCAAACCAATCATGCCAGCACTAACCTGCAACACCGACCAAGTCCCGATCCTCCAGAAGGCAGCGAGCAGCGGCGAGGTTTCTACGGTCTCTTGCAAGGTATTGACCGGCCGGTCACGATCGAAGACTAGAGCACTCCACATACACCTTGTAAAGGTTACAAGCGAGTCCAAACACTACACGGCTATAGGACTAACGGAAAATCAGCTTCTTTTCACGAGAAATATAACTGATGTCCGTGGCGGAACAAAATTTTTATATTAAAGGCGTCTTCTTAGCGAAAAGCGATGAGAGCAGGGTATGTCCGTTTTTTCTTGCACCAATCAGGTGCAGCGCGTTTACATTATTTGAAGACTGCTAACGCCATCTCTTGAGATCGTCGAGTACATTGGCAATATTACAGCAGTACCAGCACTAATTGCATTCGACAAACAGAATGTGGTTTACTATAAAGACTATGAAATTTATAATATAACGAAATATATTATGGTGCGATTATGTATGCATTTTATAAATATATTGGCGCTCCACCAATTACATTACATATACTTTAGCAATAATATCATTATAGTTACAGAAAAGGATATGTTAATATCATATTCTATAATATATTACTAAACCAGTCAACAAGTTCAAAAACGTGTTAATTCTTAATAAAGCTCCTAAAAATATGTGTGCTAGCTCATACTAACTTTTAAACTTTCGCGTTCCATGATATAATATTATCTACGTATTAACGGGAATTAACGCGATCACGAAAAGGTATTACATACCTCTGAATTGCCTGACGTTTCGACCAGGTTGCACTGGCCGTGGTCACAGGCTGACTGTCAGCCTTAATATCAATGTCAGCGTTAATTCCCGGTAATACGTAGATAATATTTTATGTGCTAGCTCATTTTGCTAGCTCATTAGAATCGGAATGACGTATAGAAAAATGTATCTCGGAGATTTATTAGCACATAAAATATTGTAATTATTATTAACAAAATAAGATGCAAAAAAAAATGTTTTTAGTTTTTCATGAATAAATAAAAGTTTAAATATTTAAGGAATTTAAAAAAGGGATCTTTAAAGAGGAGGAAATGTCCATAAAAAAGTCCTAAATCCCGGAATTCTGTCTCCATCCCACTAATATTATAGATCTGACAGTTTGGATGGATGGATGTTTGTTACTCTTTCACGCCAAAACTAATGAACCGATTGCGATGAATCTTGGTATGTAGATAGTTGCAGACCGAGATTAACATATAGGTTACTTTTTATCCCGGTAAAACCGCGGGGCGCTGCTAGTTATTTATAATTTTTATTTAAATGCTGTAAGGCTAGTTCGCCAGTCTGGAAGTATGGGCTAGGATTATTTAGGGATTACACAGGGGCGATTTATTTTATACTGGCAATTTTTATATTTGAAACAGCAAATTACGTCGGATTTATAAAAGACATTTAAAAGGACGTGTTCAAGATATTGTCATCTTATTTAATGGATTTAAATATTGGATGGTTTCTGTTCAATGTAGTGAATGTGAGATCTTTAATTTATTTTTAGACAATCTTATTTGAGTTTTAATAATTATAATTAATCTCTTGCTATCATGCTTCAAATTAATTTTAGTTTATTAAGATTTTGTGTGTAATATAAAGAAGATAAATAGCTGAACTAACACTTTGGACAACAAAATAATTCTTCAAAGTAAGGGACTTGTATGGGACAAGTGCCAATGCAATAAATTCTTTCACTTTTTATAAAATTTTATCCAGCTGCAAGTTTTGTCATTAGCCATAAGAGGGAATTCGTGTGGATTCATCAATCACGTCATATAAGAAAAGAGAGACAACAATATGCATGCTAGTATTACACAATGGAGGATCGTGATTCAGCTGAAATGGGAGACTGAAATTGAATACCTACGAATTAATCATGTAAACATTCCTTATATTACGTTGATAACTTTATGCACTTTTGGCACTACGCAAATCTTATTCTAATTATGTTTATGGGTTTAAAATTCAAGCATCATAAATATGTACTAAGTAGCTTTATAACAAGAATCTAAAACATACACATCTCAAGACAACGTAGATATAACTATATCAGTCAAACATTTGATACTAGATTGAGTGCCCGTTCAATAGATGAATTGAGTTTCTCAGTCCTTGTAGGCAACAACGGAAGTTGTGCAAGTAATGGAGTAGTTTCGTTATCCAGTATTGATGGCTATTGTTTGTACAAAGATAATAAAGAATAAGATATACATAAAAGTTTACTACTACGACATCGAAGTAGTAAACTTCGATGTATTTCTTATTCTTTACACATTTGTACTATTGTTTTAAAAGTAGCGTTAATTTAGCTCAATGAATGACAGTATGAAATTATAAATAATCTTACTAATAGGTATTATAAAGGCGAAAGTTTGTGAGGATAGATGGATGGATAGATGGATAGATGTATGGATCTGGATGAAATTTGGTATAGAGATAGATTATAGTCTGGAATAGCACATAGGTTACTTTAATCCCGAAATATTGTACGGTTGGATAGATTTCACCAAAATCATGAAGTTTGGTAAGAAGCGTATTCTGATAGCACAAGTAATGGAAGAAATCCGAAAGTGGTTAATTTGTCGTTATATCACACAAAAAATTGTTTCTGTGATTACAAATTTACATTTTGCGGTTGGAAAGTTGATGTTGTCGTACATCGCAACCGCAAAGTTAAGTTTGTCTTTCGAAAAAGATGGGCAAAGATCGAGAATTGATTTCCAACATGGACGTACTATCTACATACAAGTTTGTTTGCTTACGGAACCCTCGGTGCGCGAGTCAGACTCGCGCTTGTCCATTTTTTTTTTGTTTTTAAGCTTCAACTTTAAGTTGTAAGAATATTTATATGTATACAAATATGTATGAATTTCCTCTTCGGTGGAGGAGTTTCTCTATACATTATATCTATTTATCTAATATATCTATATATCGTTGCATGAATACAATTTGTTTTGTAATTTGTATGCCATTAGTGGTAGGGTTAAGAGATTCACAGTTAATTAGAAAAAATAAATGGAAAACAGTGGTTAACAGCGTAATCTGCTGGTACAAACGTACAATTGAGTGCTGCGGTTACTGCAGTAATAGCTTAACACCAGCCACTCCCTTGGAAATTTAGTTGTCTATAGGCTGTTTCTGACATTTTAATTAAAATGGGAAGATCGAATTAATCTATTTTACCCCTCTGGCTACCCAAGCTGTATAATTACAATACTAGCACTAGTGTTAAGAAAATTTTCTACTAACAAAATGAACCCAAGTCTAAAAATAAAAAAAACTATAATCATTTTCTTAAATGAAATATGGTCTCCAGATATTAATATTGAAAAATATGTGTAATATGTGGCTGTAGTAAGCTTCTATATGTTTCCTAATTGGCTCCCCATATTGGCTTTATTAGTTTTACATACTATATGTAAAACACATTACACAATAATAATAAATTATAAACTTTTCCATGATGTCCGCTATATAGATACCTTCCAAACTGGCACGTATGCATACGTTCTTAACAACATAAATTTACTGTACATGTTCTCAAATTTTCAGCTTTCCAACAGTGATGTGGGTCTAACCCCTCTATGATTTTCAGCTTTTGACAGCAGATTATTTCCGCCTGAGTTACCAAGAAGTTAATGTACGAGAATTCTAATATTTTAAATAACTTAAAACAGCTGTAAAGTTTAATTTACTCGGGGCTTATTTTAGAGTTATCGCGATTTTTAACCATTTTCAACAATTTTCACTCTCAATTCGTCTTTTAAAGTGAAACTTTTATTGTATCGCTTCAAAATTTTTCGTCCATCTATCGTTTGTTCGCATTACAGTATTCGAAATTCAAACATTTTTAAGCGGCCAGGAGCGCAGAACTTTCAATGTATATCGCAGACGTCAAACCAGCATTCAAAAAATAGAACGTAAGACATTATTTACATATTTTACTTACCATAAATATTAATTACATTTATAAACTGTGAGACTCGAGACGAAGATGAAGTTATTGATAGAATAATTGAATTTGACAACGATTCAATGATTTAAATAAATATTGCTCTCAGTTTTTAATATGCGTCTATCATCTAAATGATTGTATTAATTATGTATTCCGTACTCTAATAGGCAAATTGAAATTGAATTTTATAATTGAATATTTTGTCTAAGCTATTGATTTGCCATTATCATTCCCATTTTTCAATAATTAAGTTATGATTGAAAACACAATTTTAATACCCTAAATCGAATAATTTTCCAAAATGTTTTAGTTAAATGTTTCATAGTGTTTTTTTTTAATTTGCTGTATGTGTCTTAGTAAATTTCTTCGCCGAATAGTAAATATATTATAACTTCACAGTTGTCCAAATAAAAATCAGAGCTCAGGTTGCAAGCTGATTTTTTTTTTTTAATTTATAATGCAATCTATCTGTCGATATTCAGCATTAGGTTGGTATTTGCAGGTCTTAGGCTTGTGCGAGACTGTTCACTAACAATATCGCTTCATCATTATGTGATCTACAACTTCATAGTAATAGATCTTGTGGGTTTTTGCGTTTGAGCCTTCGTGGCATTCGCACTTCGTTCATGTTGGTGGTGTGTTATTCTTGTTTTGTATTTAGTCATCTTTTCCTTTATTTCCTCCTTGACTGTTTTAATGTTAAGGTCGTGGTGTAGTCTATCATTTGTTATGTACCAAGGTGATTTAAACGCGTTGAAATCAGTGATATTTTTTATAACCAACATTTCTCGTAACAGTGTAACTACTACAAAGAAAATAATGCTAATTAATAATACCTCTTTTGCAGTTTTCTTAGGGCATTTTTGTACTTTACTAGTATAAGTACAAATCATATTGCAAGGGCCTCACTTGGCTGAGAGGTAACTTCGAGATAGGGGTGATTGCTTAACAAGATATCAATTAATAGAGGCTGCGAATATAATCTGTAGACTCGTATATATAAAAATGAACCCCTATTTCTCCTGGCCACGCTTTAACTTGAGAACGGCTTTACCGATTTCATTCATCTTTTTTTTAAATGTTTTCTAATACTTCGTGGAAGGTTAGGTAGAAGGACTACCTTTATTATAAACTTTTTTAATGTAACCTTAGCCCCAGCGTCATATACTCTTTGCTAAGCACGTTTGAAAACACTATCAGTTGTTTGACGGTAAGAGACACATCGCACACCGCCAATATCGTTTACAAAGATCGCATAATTCTAGCGTAGCGTTATATTCCCTTTGCGTTAATTACTTGTATCGGTCACAATCAAGGACTTCATACTGGCAATCCATGATCGGCGTTAAGAACGAATTATAACCCTTACCCAGCTCGCTAGTCGGAATGATATATTTGACGAGGTAAAATTAAACCATTTTGCTTTGATTTTACATATTTTTATTTTCGATTCGATCGGATCGGTCGATTGAATCGGAAAATTTATGGAGTTTTAAGTTTGTTCATTTATAATTATCAAAATATACAACAATAGAAATAATTATTATTAGTATAGTATTCCAGTTTGAATTAAATGACAGGACAACGTCTGTCGGGTCAGCTAGTATTAAATTTATTTGGAATCTTAGATACTTTTACATTAGACCTTTATAATTAAATTTCTTGAATCAAAGGTACGGCACCTTGACAGCAGTTCACCCTGTCTGCCCGACACTGTTTCTTCTCTTGTTATTTATTTTAACAATTATATAATTCAAATATATATTACAAACAGCGATTTAAATATTATGTTACCAGCCAGCTTCTACCAAGTTCAAAGGAGGTATGAGCATTGTTAGTAAAGTTAGTTATTTTCTACAAACAAATGAGATAAAGCACTTATCGCTTTGTCAACGATAACACGTATAAAACCTACATTTATACAGGCTGTAAACACACTAATTCAGTAAAAGTCAGTAAAACCTTTAGGTGTTTGTTAGTTCAGTAGTGTTAATATACATAGGTTGCCAAATTTGGGTATAGGGTAAATTGTGCCTTTAACTCAATATTGTTTAATTCTTGAAATATCTTACATTAACCCATTTGCCTTAATTAAATTTCTCACAAGTGAGACAAACCAAGTATGACTGGCCTGTTGGTCTAGTGGTGAGTGAACCTGACTGCTAACTCAGAGGTCGTGGGTTCGATTCCCACGCAGGACAAATAATTGTGTGATGAGCATGATCATTTGTTCTGTGTCTGAATGTTTATCTATAATATGTATGTATTTAGTAATATATAAGTATGTTTATCAGCAGTCTGGTTACCATAGTACAGGCTCTGCCTAGTTTGGGATCAGACGGCCGTGTGTGAGATGTGTCAAGTTATTATTATTATTATTGAGTAACAATTCGTACGAAAATAATATCCTTTTGTTTGAAACAATATTAGGTGAAAAAACTATGATAAACCAAAATGAAGTAAGTGTGAACTTGCTTAACGTCTACAATAGCATGTGCGCAATAAATGTTTAATATGTTATGGCTACCAGTGAACCGTTCCAGTTCCAGTCCCAATTAATGAACCGTTGTCTTAGGTTAGCGACAAACGCGACAACGCGACGCGACGTGAAAATATCAAATAGTCATTCTGTATCTATGTGTCCTACGTTATCGCCTTAATTAGTTGAGGACGCGACGCGACGAACTGCGGGTTGGTTTTTTGCGTGACGACTTGCGATTTACAAAACAGCGTTTTAAAGTATATCGATACTGAGGTGGGTACGGGATTGGAAGGAAACATGACGATTTATTTAAACTTTTTTACTCATCATATACAGTATTGGCGGCAAAACAACCTTTTTTTTTTGTATCGTGTGGAAACCCCCACGGGTCATCACCTCACCGAGGGTGAAGTGGTATGTCGGACTCGAACCGACTAAAACCACACGGTGTTCCGTCACAAGTGAGTCTATTGCAGGGGACCCAGGATACCCTAGGAAGGAAGGCTTCCGAGAACACCTGCAGACTATGGCCTCCTGATCAGCAGGCGACCACACTGTGCGATAGATGGGGTAACGGCCAGCGCTCATGGAGGACGGAGATCATTCAGCGCTCTCCGGCGCCTGGTGCGTCTTCTGCGCGATGGGAGAGTTCTTGTCCTCTCCCGTTACCGTTCCGCCGCCTCTTTGGTCAACATCTCCTCCTCGCAAAACGAGGCGGCGGAATTCCACGTAGCATGGACAGAACCATGGTCTCTAGCAAGAGGCTACCCACACCAAAAGCCGTCACGAGGTCGTACCGCTGTTGCGTCCACGCTGAGTACTCCACTAGAGTGTGGAGTGAGTGCAGTATCCTCGCGACAGCCTCCGCAGTGGTTGCACGCAGACGTTGGCTCTCGGCCTATGCGACACAGTTACTTACCGAAGCAGCGTGTCTAGTGAGCACTTGTGTCAACCGGTAGGAGAGGCTTCCATGTCGCCTCTCCAGCCAATTCTCCATGATGGGTCTTACCGCCACAATTGTGGCGTGCCCTGGCGGTAAAACAACCCGGACGACGTAATTTGGCCATGGGGAAAGTACCCATTTATTTTTGGTGTTAGCTGGCGTGAAAGCTCACCTCACCTTGCTATTGGTGAAACCGTATATCAGGCTTAATCCGACTAAAACCACACGGTGTGCCTTACAGCGCCGGTTATGAGTGGACCGTCGGTACGGTGATGTTATGCCTCACCAGCGCCAAACCGCGGGTCGCAACTGGGCTATGTCCAGACACCCCCTTCACGGGAGACTTTGCTTCGGGTGAAGAGCATAAAACTCGTCTTATATACCTGCGGCCACTCTTACGCATGAGAGCACGAGTAAAACGGTTCCGCCTTGAAGTTTTTCTACCGGATCAACTGCACGAGATGTTCTCCTCGCAAATGATCGTGAAAAAATAACTGTGAAGACCTACGTCTCGATTCTTCCGACCAATTGGGAGACTCTTGCTGTAGTCAGTCAGTGCCAATAAACCGTTGACTAAATTCACCGATTTATTGTCTGACCATCTTAAGGTCTTCACAACTTTTTCTTCACAGAATTGTAATGATACAACACTCCCTAGTGGAATATAACCCAATATTGCCTACAAAACGACGAACGTTTTCAGTATGTGAGCGCATATTTAAACCAAGGACTTATTTTATTCATAGATTTTTTTCGTTTCTGGGTCCATACATCTACAACAAAATAAATAAAATACATGAAATATAATACAAAAAAAATAAAATACAAGAAATAACATATTAAGTTAATTTGCAATGTTGCCTGGCAGTTCTGAGTATGCCGTGTCCGCTTAGACGCCCTGCCGATGGTAGCGTGCGTGTCGGGTCGTTCGACTCCCTTTGATATCAATTGATATCATATGGTTGAAGTGGACGATGGCTGGCGCGTGCGTCATGCTCGTGAACGAGTGCCGTTGGTTGGGACTGGTCATTTCTGAACTGCTATTACTTACATACAGTAGTAGTTTGCGCGACTGTTTATAGTTTAGAACAATACGTTACATTGTCCTCACATCTAACTTGCGCATATAAGCAATGTAACCAGTGATATGTAAAAAACATGTTGAAAAAGAGTGTCCTTGGAGTTTCTTGCCTGTTCTTCTCCACTGGATCTACGAATTGGAACAGGCAGCTAGCTGCACGACTGACTTAGTCTGACTGACTACTACTCCTGACAATTCAAAAATACCCATAATGGTTTAGTTGAAATAAATGATTTTGATTTTGCTACCCTCTCAATAAATATGATGTCAAAAAACCTTATCGCATTGGCTTAGTAAGCTGTCTTATCTTGAAACCTAAAATCTTATATTAATCCCTCAGTAGCTAATTGTATCTGTATATATGTATTATAGTATTATTTGATTACATCCTTTGGCATCCTAACCTTCACCACTATCCATAATATACACCCTTCTCTGTCACACAAACACGTACTCATATACACATACTACACGCTCATCCACGGACAAATGTACATCACACATAGAAGGGATACATATTTTTCATTAAACCCTTTATTACCTAAGTTTTTATTATTGTCAATGTTAAAATGTTAAAATTTAAAAGTACTTCGAAATTAATGTAAATAATTTCTGAATAATACCCATAAACTTACCGAAGAACCATGATGGGAGGCGCTGGGTGCTGAAATACAGGGTAAAAACCTAGCTCAGCAACAGATGCTAATATTAGGAAATATTGTACATAAAACATTGTAAAATTAGTTTGTGTAATTGTGTTGAAGTGTATTCTTATGAATCAATAAAGAAAAGATCCTTGGTTGTCCGGAAGAAATCGCAACTAGCAATTACACCACCGATTGTACCAGTACTCTATGCTTCTTTTTATGGTGTAACTTTTCTAAACTATAACATTATCAAAACATTCGTTTAAAATGTTCGCATTGGATAATGAAAATTTGAACTTTCATTGCTTTTCTTCGCCCACACACATTTCTGTTATCGTATCCTTTTCGTATGTGTCATAGACTACAGTCGTAGGCAGAAGTTTCAAACAGCTTAGATCTCAAAGATAATAATAAAAAATACTAATATAAGACGCGTCGACATTTTAAAACGTGATAGGTAGCTAAAGACGCCAATTTCAAGCTCGCTACTACAATAAAAATTTATAAGTGTTAGACACTTCGCCGTGCCAATCAAATAGTTCGTGCTCCATTAAAAAGTTAAAACATAATATATATATTACCCCTCTCACATAAATCATTCACTACACTTTAGCACATAAATCGTCACTACGGACGCAATACGAGCAACGCGGTAAGAGCCCAGGGATCTATGACGATAGGATAAGCGGATTTAAAGCTGAAAAGTTTGTGTTTGTTTGCTTGAACGCGCTAGTCTCAGGAACTACTGGTCGGATTTAAAAAATTCTCAGTGTTAGATAGCCCATTTATCGAGGAAGGCTATAGGCTATAGGATATAACATCACGCTACGGCCAACGCACTTATTGGAAATCAAACCTTCGACCTTTGACGTCCTTTTACTATTATTTATTCCATTTACTATGGCCACGCCATACAGGTCGTCAAATATAACCAGCATCCAAAAATTACCCAAAAGAAAACCAATAGGTACAGAATGTGCAGATTACTATACTTATTTTTTTTTTTATGTGAATACGTTAATGAGATAAAGAACGTAATATCGATAGTATAAATAGATACACTTTTACAAACTTATATAATAGAATTTATTTCCAAAACTCATAAAATTTACAAAAAAAAAACAAATCCCAGAGGATTAGTTTCATTCACATTTATGTTTTCACCAGCTGTCACTGCTCCGCTCCTATTGGTCGTAGGGCGATGTTATGTAGCCTATAGACTTCCTCGATAAATGGGCTATCCAACACTAAAAATTTCAATTTCATTATAAAACTCTTCAGCTTTATAATATTAAGTATAGTTACAGATAAATATATGTTAATAAAACATTCTATACCGTCCTCTTATTTAAAAAAGAAAGTTTATGGTATTACCTTACCTATACTCGTAAACTTTGCCAGGTACTGTTCATATTTGAAATAAAAGAAAGTTTGAGCGCTAAATACGAACCTTTTTATATGAAGGGTCTCTATAATGTTTAATGAGTGTACTGGGCTTATCCTTTTCCGAATATAAGACGTCTAATGAATAAATATGAATTTAGGATCAGAAACTACGCGTAGGTTACGTGAATAATATAATGAAACACGAAAATTATGACTGAACAACAAAGTTAAGCTCATTCAAAACATTAGGGACTCATTTTAGAGTAAACATTTGAAGATAATTTTAAGTTTTAAGTAAGGGTAAAGGACACACAGTGTCTCTTTTTCTTAATATATCTCTTCATACTATCTTTTAAGTATATCACAGTATTCAAGTACCTACGGTTCAAAAAGAAAATTAATGCTGCCAAAAATATAAAAAGCAATCGAGATAGTCCGTCATCTGGAATTCTACAAAGACAATGTTGATCTTGAAACTTACGTCATGAGAGCATTATGAGCTTGAAAATTGACAGAGTAAGTTCTTTATGTCCTACAGCGCCTATAAAGACAACTTCGCAACACACAACGCAACAGACGCAGGCGCCTGCATCCATTCCTACACACGAAACGAGAAAAAATCATTGGAACGCAACCAGTTCACAGCAATTCAGGTGTTGAATTGGTGTCAACTGACACCAATTCAGCCTTGGCCCTGTAGGGTTCTAAACTAGTCAAGCTACCCTGAAAAAATCATGTGAATACCGCCGTATATCTTTGATAACTGTCAGTTCATTCTTATAAGAAAATTGGGGACGATTTGAACCAATATCTACTGAACCACAAAAGCAACCAATCATAGTTTTATGCGTGTGTTTCTTTGGTAAATTAGTTGTATGAAAATAAATCACAGGCATTAAATCTTTTCATTTCGACGGCATTGGTTAAAATTGTGGGAGAGTCATGCTTCGACACGTATGGGCCGACTCGACCGGAGTGATACCACGGCCTCACAGAAAACCGGCAGTGAAGCAATACTTGCATTGTTTTTCCCCGAGTGAGTGAGGTTACCGGAGGCCCTAACCCTTCCCCTCCCCCCGCTCCTCCCCCTCTTCCACCTTTACCCTCCTACCTTAAAGGCCGGCAACACACTTGTGACTCTTTAGTTGCAGAGTTGCAGGTGCCTATTTCATTAGTGAATAAGCTAGTGAATATATATTTAATTTACTGTAACTGTATAACTTGACGTGTTATATGTATAGTTACATAGCTAATAGTATACACACAACCAAGTGGAAAAATTGTGACTACATATTGCAAAAAATTGCAAGTACTTGCCGAGTGGTAATGTTTTCTATTGAATATATCTAAATTTAGGGCAAAGGCAAAAACCACCGATTTATTCATTTCCCTACCGGCTCCGAGATCCGAAAGTCATTGTTAATTTTTGATGAAACTGCTACTGGTATAAATAGAAACTGAATATGTATATTTATATATAACCATATATACAGGGCATTTCTGACAATGGAATACTATCTTAAATTACTTGAAGGGACTGTTAGCATGCTAGAGCCCTTTTAGTGATAAAAAGATTTCTGAAAAAAAAATATCCGTTTAAAAGTTATGATGTATGTAAAGTTGAACATTTTAAATCATACAAGTATTTTTGGAACTATTCACTCTGCTATTGAGGAAATCCATCAAAACTAACTTAAAAAGTTATCGAAGTTAGTTTTTTTAGATTTTCTTAGTAACGTAATGAAAAATTAATGAAAAATTAAGGTCTGAAGGCTCTCGTGAGTTTGTATGAAAGTTCTTGTTTTTTTATACTAGAGACCTGAAATTTAACAGAGAGGTAGCTTATAGATTGGACACGTCAGTCGAATTTTGCCAAAGCGGAAAGCGTATAAAATCGTGGGTAACAGCTAGTTCTACTAATATTATAAACGTGAAAGTTTGTGAGGATGTATGGATGTATGGATGTTTATTACTCCTTTACGCCAAAACTACTGACCCGATTGCGATGAAACTTAGTATGTAGATAGCTGGAGACCTGGATTAACATATAGGCTAACTTTTATCCTGATATTCCAACGGGATCGGGACTTACGCGGGTGAAATCGCGGAGCGCTGCTACAATTTATAATTATGTCAAGGTCTAACTAACTTTTAGGGCTAGGACCTTCATTAAAAATTCGCCTCACTTTAAAAATATCCAGATAAATGTAAGTATGCAAAAGGTTCAATTACTTGGCCTCAGGTGGCCAGCTCTTAACTGGTACTCATAGATTTTGCTAAATAGGGTATTACACCAAAAGAGGGTTTGCCTCTGATTTAAAATTTAATAGACAACACAGCGGTTTGTAAAAAAGATGTGGCAAGCTAAAGAGATCTGTAGAATGTAAAGGTACACCTTTTACGGCTCAATGTTCTAATGAGACCCAAGTGAATACCTAGCTTGCTGCAAAATTTATCCCAGTTTCGCCAGCATTCATTTATTGCCTTATTACTTACTTTAAGCTTTTAGTAAAAATATTATCAAGTTTAAAGGTTTAACGTTCGCATTAGTAGTTCTGAAGAGATTTCAAAACTATGAACTGTGATTGGTTGATTTTGTGGTTCATTAGATATTGGCTCAAATTGTCCCCAAGTTCCTTATAAACATGAATTGACAGTTATTAAAGATATACAGCGGTATTTACGTGATTTTTTTAGGGTAGTTTGACTAGTTTAGAACCCTACAGGGCCAAGGGCTGAATTCAGGTGTTTAAATGGTGTCAGTTTTTTGTGTTTGCCCTACATTTAGATATAATTTATTCTATAGAAAACATTACCCCGGGGCAAGTACTCGCAATTTTTTGCAATGCGCAGTCACAATTTGATGACTGGCCTGTTGGTCTAGCGGTTAGTGACCCTGACTGCTGAGCCAGAGGTCGTGGGTTCGATTCCCACCTTAGTCTAGGTGTTCTTTGTGTCCGTTTTTTGTATGTCTGTAAAGTCACAGGAGTCAGAGGACAAAGGACACAAGAGTAATTCATAATGCGGGAGTTCTTTTTAAAAAAAAGTAAAAATTATCAGCTATGTCACTGTACCTATAACACGTCAAGTCATATGGTTACAGTAAATTTAATATTTATTCACTAGCTTGTTCACTAATGAATTCCCCCATGACTCTTTTAACCGATGCCGTCGAAATGAAAAGATTTAATGCGGGGGTTTTATTTTCATACAACTAATTTACCAAAGAAGCACGTGTGCTTAGGCAAGTGTAATTTGTAAGTGTAATTTAGGCAAGTCCGTGGACTTGCCTAAATTACACTGTTTGTATCATTTTGGGCATTACCAGCTATATTACGACCTTACTACCGCCGTCACAAATAGTCCTGTACTTTCCCAATCACATATCCAAGACGAAATGTCCGTTGTAGGCTTAGCTCTAAAAACTTATTTGAGGTATATACCCAAACGCTGCTCTAGAATTACGGTTATTTAATAATGAGTTTTGTTTATTTCGTATGTTCTTCGTGCGTTTTTGGCTGTTTACCAGTCTCTATCCTATTTGACTTTATAAACTTGATTGTGGTTTTATTTGTTACGCTTTTACACCTTTACTGCTCAACCAAAATTTTCTGTGCACGTTGTCGTTGGTCCAGAATAAGTGGTTAAGAAAAAAATGCTTTTAGATGGTCAGATGGACAAAATATCGTAAAAATTGCAAGTAAAAGCTGGTAACTTATAAAATACAGGATTAAAGAAGAAGGTTGATTCCATCACTAACATCTTTATTTTTTTATCGACTTATCCGGAGATTTGATCGAGAGACTTTTTATAAATATCGGTTTATTAACCAATCTTTATAAAAAGTCTCTTTGTAAGAACCTTAGAAAGACATCCGTCTGAATCAAATGATATTTCATCTATTTGAATAGGTTTACAAAACTGTCGATATACCCTGTGAAAAGACTTTCGTAACTTTCTGCTCCAAATCTCTATAATCGGATGAGAATCGAAGTCAACCATTTCCTTCCAATCATATTTTTATCAATAAATCCATTTCTTTAGACCTTACAATATAAGAATATGCTCAAAGTTGCGTGTTTACATTTATGTTTGTTATTGAAAGCATATATAAATATGTACATTTGAATATTGTAATACATATACTCGTATACACTATATGTAGGTACATTTGTTATTTGCTTCGTTTGGATTGAAACAAATTGGAATAATGGAATTCGAATTCAATAGTATAAAATTTGAATGCTGAACGAAATAATAGCAGATTTTTTTTTTTTTATTGAATAGTGACCAAACGAGCAGACGGGTCACCTGATTGTAAGTGACTACCGCCGCCCATGAGCACCTCAAGAGTCAAGAGTCACAAGTGCATTGCCGGCCTTTAAGGTGGGAGTATGAGAAGGGGGAAGAAGGGGAGAGGGAGTGAGGGAGGGAGAGGGGGAAGGGAGGAGAGGGATAGGTTAGGGCCTCCGGTAACCTCACTCACTCGGCGAAAACACATTGCTTCACTACCGATTTTCTGTGAGGCCGTGGTATCATTCCTGTCGAGCCGGCCCATATGGCTCTCCCACGATTCTGTTTAAACTAACGTCATTGTAAATTTAGTTCACAATCAGAGAAAGCAGTTTCTAGATGCGAGATAGGTATTGCTGTTGCTCCCGTTTCATGAAACCTGCTCTAAGAATTAAAGAACGAAGGAGAAGGGACCAGCATAAGTGTTATATAATTTAATGTATATAAGAAGAGACGAGCAGAGCAGTTATTTGTTGTACCAGACACGCTTCTTCGAAGGAGACGATGCGGTATCCTTTTCAGAACTTAACCTACTGTATGTGTGTGTCAAAATGGCGACACAGTAAGCCGTCAGAGTTCCGGCAAAAAATAAGGCTCTGTATAGTACGGTCATGGACCGCATGACATTGACATAGTCTGGTGCAAACCCAACCAATTCATTTATTTGTTTCTGTTATGTTGATCAGTTAATGACGGCTTATTTTATAAACTAAAACTGTTTGTTTAATCCTAACTTATATTATAAATGCGAATATGAGTTTTTTTTTGATGACGGACTCTTCAACGACTCAACTGATCATTATAAAATTGCAAACACGTTGCCTGGAGTACATAAAAGGTCATAATAGAGTATCTTTCATTAAGAGGTTTTATTCTGTTCCAGAGGGATACGTAATTGATTAATGCTCGGTTCCTATAATCAAGAAACGATTCGTTTTGTTTACGGACGGATTTCCGTAAGCAAAACGAATCGTTTTGGACCATAGGAACCGGGCATAACAAAATTAAGATACCAATGAAAGCCTATGTAGGCAATATAGCAAAGATTTTAAAGCTATTTAAACTCTTAAACATATTTAATTCATTAAGTACAGAAATTAATAATTAAGCTGTTAAGTTTGGGTTGAGATAGAACCTTTAGTTGACTGTGACAAATGCATTGAGTTCGTAACTAAAACTTTAGAAATCATAAGTAATGGAATAATTAATTTATGTAGATAACTTGTAATAAGAGTTTTTAGGTCGTCTGTAGTTTTTCAATGTTATTGTTTTTTTCAATTATTTCAATATGGATATATTTATTTATTTAAACTTAAAAAGAGCTGGTACATATCCGTATAGGTACCAGCTCTTATTAAGTTTAAATAAATAAATTTGTTTGTCGTGGGTGTAACGATCGTGCGTTACCACCCACGACATTCTCTAGCCTTTAATCTTTTGTACACGGCAAATACAAAATTTTTGTGGTAGATATTTGGTGCTCATTTTTCATGTCAATGATCTTTTATTGTGAAAAAAATTCGGCGTACACAAATGATTGGTCAAGTGTGAGTCTTCTTAAAAGTAATATTTCAATATCGATCACGATCGATGCAATTCGGGTAACCAAAAAAGGTAGTGTACCCATAAACATAGTTACATACTATATTTATCAGTGTACCTTATAAATATTATCGCGATTGAGTCCCGAGTTTCCCGAGGCATTCAGGCCGCCATTGTACTGACAGCGCATAAAAATAAATATGTTACGCTTGCCCTAAATATAGTGCATATACTACATATTAATGTTTTAGAGAATTTACTTCTAATGTTTTGTACAAAACTTGGTGTACTTACTAACGGTATGTTATGTTGCCACGCATTTAGAATCTTTTAAAGAAAAATGTTGTCCTATCTTTAATAATAGATTACTGATTACATTATATTGCCGCTATAATTTAAACAATATACATATTATAGTATGTTAAACCTATCCACCGTTATCATACAGGTATTTAGTGTATTGTTATTACATAGGCATAGACTCAAAATCCTTTCAAAGATTAAAAAATTGGACAATAGCGAGTCTGACTTGCGCACCAAGGGTTCCGTACAAACTTGTTTGTAGATATTTTATGTGGGAGAGCCATGATTCGGCACGTATGTGCCGGCTCGACCAGAGTGATACCACGACCTCACAGAAAACTGGCAAAAAACATTACAGCTATATTTAATATCAAATAGATATGTATCATTTGTTATCATAGTTCGCGAATGTTCTTTGTGACGTTTTAAATCATTATGAGCCATTGAGTCATTGGGGTCGAGCGTGTTATTGTGCGTCAGCGTGTCAATCAATTATGAATCGATTTTTTATTTACTTTTTATATAATATTTTACCTTTCATATATGTGTATGTTATGTCTTCCCAATATAAGTAGGAAAGACTTTATCGAGGTGAAAGTAGAAATTATTTCTATGTTCAACGGTAGATATGCTATGCCTGAAATGATGATGATGATACCACCATTATCATCATCATCTGTTATGTCTCGTAAATAGAGCCAGTCAGACAAATTGTATTATTGAATGACCTCACATTAACATTTTTTAATAATTTTAGGTATTTTAAATCAATCAAAAGAAAATAGTAAAATCAAAATTTGTGAAATATTAATATGTACTATAAAATATAAAACGCTTTATAAAACGAAAAAATCAAGTTTCAGTTAGTACTTAAATTATAAAAAAAAAAACCAAAGTAAGAATTCTACAAGTCACGATATACACGTCACTTAAGAATTTTATCAAGTACCATGCCTATGTATAGTGAATTGCAACACTATAATTCGCACTGCTTCGTCAAGTCAGGTTGGCCGAGTGGTCTAAGGCGCCAGATTTAAGCTCTGGTTCCCGAGAGGGAGCGTGGGTTCGAACCCCACACCTGACAAATAACGCAATGTTGTTTTTGAAATTGTTAAGATTATTTTAAGTAATTTTAACAAGTTATTTTTGTTAACAAATAATCCATCTTTAGTTTTGTTTTTATTATTTTAATCATTATATTAAAATTTTTATTACATTAACAACAATAAATTTTGTGTATACTTGAAATGGTATGTACAAATAAATTTTAAATACCTGAATAACTATTAAATACTTGTTTATTAAAATCGTTAATTTGTAGGTAAATCACATTTACCTATATATTATTACGAAGTAGGCATTTACACAGATGAACCCCAACGCATTTTTACCATTGCAAAGTTGAGTTTGCTTATAACGAACCTTTTATCAATTTCGGTAAATTAATTAGACTCACAATAACCGGTACACATCAATAGGTATATAAAAACGGTAAAAATGTAACAACTATGCATAATCCTACTAATATTATAAACGTGAAAGTTTGTGAGGATAGATAGATGATAGATAGATACCTAGGAGAGAGGATAGATGGAGACCTGGATTAACACATAGGCTACTTTTTATCCCGATATTCCCACGGGATCGGGACTTATGCGGGCGAAACCACGGGGCGCACCTAGTATTATAATAAACCTGAAGTTTTTGTTTGTTTGATCATTTGTTTAAACAAGCAAATTTTTGAAAGTACCGGTCGAATTTATAAAAATGTCCTCGTGTTGGATAGAGTATTCATTGTGAATCTATTATAGGCTTCGAAGCGGAGCAGTGACTATAAACGCAGGTGAAACTAGAAACGAACTAGAGATTTGAAAGGCTTGTTTTAAATAAAAACTTCTTTCTAAGTAAAATTTAAAATTGTAGTACTTAAAACACATCTGTATAGTTTGGGTAATAAGATATGTTGTGTTGCTTTTAAGTTGTAAAAGTTAGAATTGGATATCATTTTTGAAGTGAAAACTTCTTTAGGCACGTTGGGCACTTTTGGGATTGAGTACAATCATAAATTAAAAATTTTAAATACCCCTGACTCGAAAATCCCTGCAATGATTACAAAAGAGCTGATGATCTTGGAACAGCTGAATAGAGTTTCTTGAATAATAAGATATTTATACATGTCTAATTATTACTTTATCGTACACAGATACTCGTATTGTACATTCTATATTACGTACAAACATATATTTTGACATCGTACAGGAATTACTTGTAAATTATAATAAAATGGAGGCGCGAGGCAACTAAATTCTCGTATAAAGTTAACAGCTTGTAGAATTGTGTAACATGTTTTGATTAAAGCTTTAATTGCGTTTAATACTTAATTAACGTTTCCATTATGACAAGTTATTACCTCCCGGCGCAAAAAGGAGGAGCGTTATAACTTATAACCTTATAACTTATAAGGCATCATAGCTCTTAAACAGATAGACCGATTTTGATTTCTATTTGTTTGAAAGGTGACTTGGTCGATAGTGTACTTAGGTATAAGTTAAGAAAATCTGGTCAACCGTTTGAAGATTAACAGCTCTTTTTAAACCTTTGAAGGAATGTGAGTAACTTCAATTGATCAGATCGAAATGAAATTTAGTATCCTGACTTCAATGATATTACAATAACATGGTTACATTGACTTGATGCTGCAACATATACTGGCATCAACAGTATACCCTACTCCACACTTACTTGTTTTTGAGTTGGGGGTAATTTATATTTTGAATGTGTATTCTTTCATCTTAATAAAAAAGAAATATTTTTACTTTTTCGTACTCTTGACGATAATCGATTATTATCACTACATATTATAAAACAAAGTCTCCCACCGCGTCTGTATGTCTATCTGTCTGTTCGCAATAAACTGAAAAACTACTGAACGGAATTTCATGTGGTTTTCACCAATAGACAGAGTGATTAATGAGGAAGGTTTTGGTGTATAATTTGTACCCGTGCGAAGCCGGGGCGGGTTGCTAGTCTGTAATAAAATCACTGACAAAATCTGTTTTCATCAGTATAATGAACAATACTTTCACTTCAGTTTCGGCAGCCGATAAACAGTTCTGAAGTCGTATTGTTGGTTTGACTTGAGTCTTCTATGGTAGTCTTCATTGTGAAGATCCTTCCTGAATCTGCCGAAAACTGCTGTGGAATACCTACCTGATACGGTGTTGTTGCGGTAAGGTAGTATCTAGATTCCGCTTCATTCTACAATAACCAATTACCTTGAAGTAACAAAATTTTCACGCAGTATAAGCAAGTAAGAGAAACTTTGGAAATTTGTAAGAACTTGGATAGTTTCTTACAAATTAATCAATCTAAGTCTAACTAGGCTTCAAAAGTTAAACATGTATTAGTTTCTCGCCACATAGTATTGATATATCAACTACGGTTAACTTATATTTAGAGCCTTGGATTTAGTAGACTTAGCTGGCTTATATTAAAAACTTTCTAATTTTTTGTTTTCTTTCTGACCTATAACAACATTCTATCTCTATCGCGGGGACTTCACTAAAATACAATGTTTGAATACAAAGTAGACTCAACTGCGATACATTATCTGTAAATCACACAAATTATTATTATGTGTGGGGATCGAAACAACAATTCTCAAAGATGTGATATGTGTTTGTGTGCGGGTGTCTTTATGGGCACGGACAAGGTCACACACCTTGAAACCTGGGTGCTGTTAAAAAGTGATATGGTCAGCTCGATGTGTACAAAATCAAAATCATTTATTTCAATTAAACCATTATGGGTAATTTTGAATTGTCAGGAGTAGTAGTCAGTCAGACTGAGTCAGTCGTGAAGCTAGTTGCCTGTTCCAATTCGTAGATCTAGTGGAGAAGAACAGGCAAGAAACTCCGCACCGCAGTGCTTTTTGAAAATTAAACATGTAAGACACAATATAACGAAAAGGTAGGTGTCTTTATCTGCTCGCTGAAAGCATCAAAATGGAATGATACCGACGTGACGGTGAGCTTTGTTCCTTTATCAAGGAACCTGTCACGTCTCCTGTGGTAAATACCTGATTTAGATTTTTTACAATCGTCAAAATTTAAATAAATTAGTCAAGTGAATTAAGCTGAAATTCTGCTTCTCACGAAAAACAAGTTTACTTCAATAAGCATAATTATTATAGTCAACAACTTTGTGGCTGTTATATGTCCAACGACAGAAATAAATTGTAAAAAGTGGTATTTTATAAATATAGTATAGTATACCTTTCAAGAGTATTGAGTAAAATTGTATTTATTCACTTTTGTACAGATTGTTATAAGATTAGAGGAGAAGCGGTCTACCGCATCAATGTCAGGTACCCCGCCATGCCCGAAGTCAATCGGGCATCTTTGAAATACACAACTGTATAAAATCGAATATCTTTATATTAATATGACTCACTGATTTTTTGGTTGGTTTATTCAATCTGAACAACCTTAGGAAGTTTAATTTTTGTATTTATAATCATTACATATTTACAATCACTACATTTCGCCATCGTTCAACGCGACAAAACTTTCATCCCCCTCACCTGGATAATTGGCAATCCACCACTGTGCGGTTCTCCAGATTTTTTTCCCTCGCACAACCAATCTCTGGAACAATTTGTCGCCTGCGGTATTTCCAGACCGATACGACCTTCAAACCTTCAAGAAAAGAGCGTACTCCTATCTCAAAGGCCGGCGACGCACTTGTGACTCTTGAGTTGCAGGTGTCTATGGGCGAAGGTAGTCACTTACCATCAGGTAACCCGTCTGCTCGTTTACCCCCTATAATAAAAATAAAAGAAATATATATTTTCTTTTGGCTTATTCTATCTTTTTCTCCGTTGAATATATAGATATTGATGGACGCCGATTCCGGTCATTAGAAATACCGTCCTGCACCGAAAACCTTTCAACGTTTCGTTGATAAATAAAATCAATCTGTTCTCTTCACCAGCAATTGAATTTCTAATTAATCTTGTATTCAACGATTATTTATTTTCCTTTATAAGACACTAACCTTTCCCCGCAGTTTCACTTCTGTTTATGACCATAAATAAGCCTTTATTTTTATGATCGTGATCGGGATAAAGCTATAAAATGCAAGAACACATTTTCAAATCTGTAGTTCATGCGTTTAACAAAAAAAACAAAACAACACCAAAAACTCTTTTCATAACTCTTAATATTATAAATGCGAATATGAGTTTGTTTTTTGGTTGGTTTTGCTTTTAGGCCTTAATCTCTTAACCGATCATAATTAAATTTTGTTTACACGTAGCCAGGAGTACAGAAAAAGATATACAAAGGGTACCTCTTATACACAAAAATAGTAATTTTAACGAAACTTACTTGAGTTCAGATTCAGATTCAAGAAAACAAACCTAGTCATACCATAAAATACTTTAAAACATAAAAATCAGAAAAACTCACAGGGGTAAAGGAATTATTTTGCATGTACACCGTCCGCCAACGTCAGTGCAACATTTAATTTTGCTGCGAATTTTGTTTCTCGCCCCCATACCACCAGTTACTTGGACAAAGGGGTTCAAGCGACGAAAGACACAATAATTAATTTGCATTTAAAAACAAACTCGGTGTGATGCACTCAACTGAGCACACATCAAGGACTGATTAAAATAATGTATATATGTATATATGTATGTGTGGAAAATAACGTTACAGACATCGACGTTACTTTTTACAGTTTAGATCTTCTATTCTATCTATATGCATATAATAAAACTTACCTTAAATGTAAACTGGCCTGTTGGTCTAGTGGTTAGTGACCCTGACTGCTGAGCCAGAGGTCGTGGGTTCGATTCCCATCTGAGTCTGGGTGTTCTTTGTGTCCATTGTTTGTATATTTGTAAAGTCCCCTGCGACACAGGAGTCATTCCTAATTGCTGGGTTTAAAAAAAAAAAAAGTCTAAGATGATAAAACATTTTATGCTCGAGGTTTTCAATGAAAGTTTTAAACAACTAATTTGTAACTGTTGTTGAGGAGTAATTTCATTTTATATTAAAAGAACATTCATATTGACCTTTTAGTTTAATGCAAAATATTTTCGTAATCATGTTATTATCTTATAAAAGAGGGCGGCATAATAAATTGGCCTAGAGTATGTTATGATCAAAAAAAGGTTAAGTAAGAACTATCGTGAATACAAATACCTAATTTTGTTGATGTCGATCACCCACACGAAGAGAAGATAATTAGATAGAATTTCAATATTAGAACATCATTTCATTTTTCTTACAGTCTGCTTTATTTTAGATTAGCAGAATATTCAGTTTGTTTTCAATCCTGTCTATGTTCAAATGGATATGTTTAACTAGGCTCTCATAAATTGTACACAATTAATCAAATCACTGTTCTTAACCTTCAGTTTAGTGATTAGTTAACTACCTATATTAATTAACGGTTTTACCTCAATCAGATAGGTATGCTGTGAAAAACCTCAACAGGTTTTAGTTTCAAAATTCACACTCAACAAACAACGGTGTTAAACTTAGGACGTACTATTTATTATTGAAATACCCTGTACTGTCTCTAGTAATAAATACAAAGCAATTTTATTGTAAGCTAGCAGCGCCCCACGGTTTCGGGTTTCCAAATATCGGGATAAAAAGTAGCCTATATGTTAATCCAGGTCTCCAGCTATCTACATGCCAAGTTTCATCGCAATCAGTTTAGTAGTTTTGGCGTGAAAGAGTAACAAACATCCATTCATTCAACTTTCACATTTATGATATTAGTGGGATTGACGTCACCAAAAATATATAATTAGAATCACACACATCAATCAGTGTAGTGAAATATTCTCTACTAAGTCTCTATATCTATATTTCCCGCTACCCTGTACATGAGTGAGTCCAATTCAGATCTTATCATCACTTAACATCAGGTAGACACATATTTGTTTCCTTGATTGGTATTTATTAAATATCTACGATATTACTCACTCACCTATGTGTTTCGGTGATGACCGAGTTGATCCAGGCCCAACATCATTCATTTGTTAGAATTAAAGCGATCTGCAGTCGCACCAGTATCAGGGTCCAGTTGCTTTTATGACAATGAGAAGAGTGAGATCATTTTAAGATTTTTTTTAAGGTGACTGCTGTTTACAAATCAGCATGCAAGAAAGCCATAATCTGTGAAAAATAAATATGAGTTTGTTTTTTTGGTTGTAAGTAGTCGTGCCAATTCTTGCTAGCTAACCTTCCTTCATACCGTCTACATCTTGTTACTGCTGATCTGATAAATTTTGCTGAAATTTAAGACTTACATGGCTTAAAAATATATATTATCGTAGCACGTAGAATATTTTGTAAGAAAAACGGTGTCTCCCGAGAGATATAGTCATCGACTTGTCTATATAGGAGTCGGAGATAGCATCATATCCAATAGAAAAATTCTTTTTTATACCATAACATACCATACTTTGGTATGTAAGCAATAAAAACCGGTTAGTATAAAATATTTTTATTTATTTATTTATTGGTTTACCTACAATTGTTATATTTACATACATGTTCAATATGTTCATAATATAAAAATAAATAAATTCTACATACTATCTTAGTGCACAATATACAACGGCAAACACGACATTCACAGATTTACAGATTTAAAAAAAAATTGGTTGTCTGTAAAGTCGGTTTACGGACGATAATTTTACGTGATAACGTCATAAGAAAACAGTAGAAGAGAGATAGATGCGTCACAAGCCAAAAGCTTAGGCCGATCGTGCCTCTCTATCGCTTGTTCCGCGCTCTTGCTTGCACTTCAACGTGGAACGTGACAATGAGTCATGCTTTTTCGTGCGTGCAGCCGGCGTTCATCGATTTATAACACGCTATCACCTCAAAATATATGGTTCGATATCTGCTTAATTAAATATACGCATGCAACTATTTTAATAACAGCTATATAAAAGAGAAGGAAAATGTTAATTAGTTAATTTGATGGACTTGGTGCTTGAACACCTTAAGAGAAGTGTCAAAAATATCTATCTGATGGGCAAATAGATTGTAAACCTACAAGTCTGGGGATTGGAATATTAAAAGCTAGAACTGTTTTACGGAAAGGAGGATGTAGAATCCTAATAGGATTTCGGGGATTTCTGTGGGGAACATTATTCTTTTTATTTAACTATTACATTTAAAGCTTGAAGCACCAACCAGGATATGAAATTAGTTAAAAGTGCCAACATTGGTCTGTTAGTACTTTTGACTTATTTCATGTTCTGGTCTTTAAACGGTTCATAATATTAACTCTACCTTAAGAGAGTAAACCTTAGGAGAGTGCGTAGGGCGCTACATAAGTTTTGTCGTATGCAAACTAGTTATCATAATATTATGATTGAATGTCATATGCATGAATTCTAAGTAATATAAATAAAAAACAATTATGGAGGCAAGGAATAGTTTGTTCGAGAAAGTCATATGCATAAATTAGTTGTCTAAATAAAAACGGTGAGCTTCTCTCGTTGTCGAACATTCGAGTAATTATATTATATACTACTACATGTACACACTATTACACATACTCACGTATGTGTTTCGGCTATCATGACTTTGCCGGCCCTATAGAAGTCCTTTATTACGATGTAAAGCGATATGTCGTTTCGGTAACAGGCTCTTGTAGCTTTAGTCACAATAAGGGGACAGAGATCTTATAACGAAGGTACCTTTTTTAAGGAAATCATTGTTTAAAACTCAACATAGAAGAAAGCTATTAGAGAAGAATAAATAATATATATTTTATTTTCCAGTTTATTTAAAGCGTCTCATTTCTCACTAACATTCCTAAATACCGGTTATATCTTGTTATTGCTGATCAGATATTTTTTTGCTGAAATTGATGACTAACGTAGGGAATATGTTATTACCCGTAGCACGTAGAACATTTTGTAAGAAAAATTATGCCTCCCGGGAGATTCCCATCTCCCGGGAGGCATATCATCTTTTCAACTTGTCTACCTAAGAGGAAACAGCAACTTATCTATATATAAAGTTATTGTTTAAAATGTAAGTTATGTATCCTTTGGTATGTAAATTATAAGAACCCGATAGTAGAAAGCATGTTAATCATCTCTATACGTAGGGCGCTACATAAGTTTTCTCGTATGCAAACAAAATTTCATAATATTGTGATTTTGATTCAAATTCATAAATCCTAAGAAATATTTAAAAAAAAAATGTAGACAAGGTAAGGTTTGTTTGATTTGTAAACAGTTTTTTTACAAATGAAAATAACGAGCTTCTCTCATTATGACATCCATGTAATTATTTTGTATAACTTTAAGCGTGGCTTAACTAAACATAAATATTTTGAGGCAATGAGTAGAACACTGAGGTAAACTTGTCCATCTGAAAGGACCATAGAACGATGGTATATTCAATTTAATCGCGACAATCTTAACTTGGAGGATAATGAAAGGTCCGGCAGGCCAATAGAAGTGATTACCGATAAGAACATTGAGACTGTACGAAAATTATTGGAGATTGATGACATATCGACGAATCGAAGAAAATCTCAAGTTAAGTCAACTGTTCATCATTCACTTAAAGTTTATGTTCATTTCGAAGTACGGAAACTTTGTTTACTCTGGGTACCGCACCTGATGACTGATACGCTGATGGAGCAGCGTGTGAATTGGTCTCTTGACATGTTGAAAAAAATTTGAAGACGGCCGACCTAACTACGTGAACTGAACGATTATTATATGTCTTTTTTTTTGTGGAGGTGCTGAACCATTTGGTTCTAGTTGGGATTGTTTGCACTGTAAGAGGGTGACACCCCAGTCCACCACGTGATGTTCTGGATAAGAAAGAAAGGGTGGGATCAATCGGAAGAGCTCATCGGAACACTCGCCATGGTAGAGGCGGTAAAATACTGCCAAAGAGGCTACCTTTCTACGCGACTGCAAGGGTTCAAGTGTGTTGGTGACTTCAGGACTCCCAATGATGCGTATAACACGCCACTGCAAACTGTCGAGAGCCTCAAGAAGGTACTATGCAGAGCCATCCGAGAGATGAGAAAAGTATTCCACACAGGAACGGATCTGTTACTTATACAAAAGACATCGCTGCTCCGGCGTGAAAAATCGCCTCACTCGAGGCAGTTTTTATGACGCTCTCGATGTTAAATGTAATTAGGTCAAACTGATACAAAGCATGTAAAAATAAATTAAAGCAAAAAAGTTCATAACATTAAGGCCTCTCTTAAGTCATACTAAAGCTAAGCAGTCACGCTACCAGCCTTCCTCTGGAGTACACGAGGCTTGCCTGTTTCTATTTTGTAAGGCGCGCTTAAAACCACTTGTTACCCTCGAATAGTACTTTCAGTGGACGCCTACGATTCCAGAGGACTCGCATGCGCGTTGCCAACCCTTTAAAAACTTATACACTCCTTTCTTTGGTTCAGATCTTCCCGATACCAAAACCCTTCTAATTATAATAATAATAACTTAACATATGCTAGACATATTTATATATTTTGAAATACATATATATTGTAAATAAATTACACCCAGACACAAAACAAATGATCATGCTCACACACAATTATTTGTCTTGAGTGGGAATCGAACCCACGACCTGTATCATGCTCATCGCACAATTATTTGTCTTGAGTGGGAATCGAACCCACGACCTGTTGCTGAGCAGTCAGGATCACGAACCACTAGACAACAGGCCAGTCACATCACAGGGCGTTACTTACCTAACGTTTTTATATGAGCCCATAACCTACTTAACCTCAAGTTAGAAATTAATTATTATGCTAATTGAGTAAACTGATCGAATCAGCGATTGCTGATTTTGTCGTTTAGATTAACTTACTTTACTGAAATTGTTAAAGCAAAACAAATAATCTCCTCTAGTTCTAGAAATTTATTTCTATTTTCTAGTGTATAGACAGGAAATGGTACACAATTTGGTCCAAGAAAGCCATTAAGGCTTTTCGTGCCCAGATACACTTACGTGAAAGTGTTTTTGCTCAGTATATTATTAAGTTCTATTTACGCGAATGCTTAAAGAAGTATAATATAGAACAAACCAATAGCCCTCACCGTACACGTAAGAACTAAAATAAATATACATAGGTATATACAAACATATATATATATACATACACCCACATGTGTGTGTATGTGTACTCACATCTGAATTTATGTGTCTTAGCGTGACTGACGAGACGTGAGCGAGTTCAGTGCTTTTTAATCCCGACGCAAAAAGAGGGGTGTTATAAGTTTGATGTGACTCTGTGACTGTGTGTCTGTGTATCTGTGTACCTGTGTATCTAGTGTATCTGTGTGTCTGTTTGTGGCATCATAGCTCCCAAACGGATGAACCGATTTGAGTGCGGTTTGTTTAGTTTGAAAGGTGACTTGATCGTGTTCATAACCGCTGGAACGTTTTATTTGACAGTTCGCAAACAGTAGAACGCTCACGGCTTTACTTCATCGAAATCGCGCGAAACTGTGTGCGGAATTGGTAACAAAAACCTCTCCTATCAGCTATCTATAACAGCTACAGTCAAGATAAAAATACTGACAAATAGCTAGACGTTTATAGATGAAAGTTATCTATTTCTAAATTCAAATGTGATAATCTATAATACTTATAAGAAGGTTTATTGTGAGGTCTAGAGAAAAAAAATATCTATAAAATGGTTTCGTAAGCCTAAAATATCATATTTTTTACCAATGAAACATTTAAAAAAAAACTAGACTCATTTCCCTAAATTATTATACTAATATCTTGATATATAATTATTTCTCAGTTGTTTTAAAAAATACATCTTTATACGTCGACTATTCGCGGCCCTGAATAGCGCGGAAATGTGCCGGCAACTTGGTAACAAAAACCTTTGTAAAGCTAATATAATAATATCTAGAGAGTATATAAAAATACTGACAAATAGCTAGACGTTTATAGAAAGAAGTTAATCTATTTCAAAATTCGATAGTGATAATTTAAAATACTTCAAAGCAGGTTGATTATGAATTCCGACAAAAAAAAAAACTTTCTATAAATTTGTTTCTTAAGCATAAAATATTATATTTTTTTAAAACAAAACCCTTTAAAAACAAAACTAGATTCATTTCCCTTTAATATGATGCTAATATTTTGATATATAATTATAATCTAGTTGGAATTTATTCTAATTAGAAAATTTTGAATTTTGCGTTGTATTGATAAATTATTTACAGTAATGGGCAACCATTACTGTAAATAATTTATCTTAATATTCTTTAACCCTATTTTGCGTATCATGTAGGCTAGAAAATGTTACAAACTAATCATCCACATGCATACATATGTATGTAAATTTAACTATTGTAATATAGTGTATGATCCGTGATTACTTGCTAGAACGAAACATATTATATAAAAAGTTTAAAATGCCTGCGGTACTGTTTTGAAATCCCTGGACGTCATCATGTAACGCCTGATATTAATGAAAATAACATTATATAGATTGAATTAAAAAGGAAGCTGCATCTAGCTACTATGTGGTATAGTTAACAAATACACCCTACCTACTTGTATGAACAAATAGACTGGAGACATAACCAATTCTCATACGCTATCAGACTTTCAGCCAGACTATTGAGTATTTGTGTACAAGGGACACAGCACAGAAACAGCGCTAGGTGTAGCGCTGTTTTAAAATGGTCCAATTAAATCTCATGCTTTTTTGACTGTTTTTCACATTCCTTAGTAGTGACGCCATTCATTTGCTTATAATCTTGTGAAAATCGTAGATACGTCTTGTCGCAAATAATGCCGCCGAACTACAGTACCTAGGCATCTTAACAATATCCTGAAAGCGGTATTGTATTTGACGCACAAGACATCCAGCAATCTTTTGTTATAAAGGAGCTATAGGTTACTCGTATTCTGACTTTGAGAGTTAGCTTTCAAAAGGGTTATTTTTGCTTGGTTTGTGCATCTATTTATTATCATATAGACCTAGGAGCACCATCTTGCCTACGTAGCATTATTATTAATGCTAATCGTCCAATGCTGTATTCTATATGCTCGCTACCTACTCATTCCGCACTGAAACTCATACGACTCACAAAGGGTACTTAGCAATTTAACTTGATTGGTTGTTACGAATCTTTGCTTCTGTTTTAGATCTTGAAAGATTCACGTACTATATTTAACTTGAAAAAATAACGATTTTGAACATGTTACTAAATCTCTATTGTGTCAACCGTTACTGCTAATGAATACTAGTTTTCGAGGCAACACAAATACTATTTCTTACTTTTTATAATTCATAGTTTTTTCTCAGTAATTCTCACAAAGAAGACACTGAAGACTGTCCCTTAAAGTTTATATCTTCTGTGAACTACTGCCATCGGTTAAGTAACGAAAAGTTGACGTCTAAGATTGTTTTAATATCAAAAAAACTAGTAAAATGAACAGAGCGACGACAGTAAAGTTAGTCGGTATTATTATTCGTGAAAGTATTATAGTAGATATTCGTGACTTTAGTACAAATGCTTTTAAGTTTTGAACTGTAAACTTTCTGTGAAAGTTTGTATTCTTACAGCATTATTGAGTTTATGGTTACATTAAAGATTATATAATTCAAACTGGATTTCTGTATGTTTGTATGCGTATTGACGTGTAAGTCCATAAGTCCGTGTCCATAGATGGGTTTCCGTTAACTTACTTTTACATTCACGTATACGTTGAAAATTGGTGCTTGACAAAACATTTTGCCACCTTTTTTCTTCTGTGTTTGTGAATCGTTTTCCTTTTTGTTGTTTACGAACGACCTTTGGTGCAAATTTTTACTAATTTTTAATTATTCCAACCATTATTTTAAGGGTGGCCAGATAGAAATTGGCCGATAGTGCTACGACAATTTTCTATAAAACAATAGTTTTATTTCCACGCATTTAATTTAGAACGATATATTGAACGTTTTAATGTATTCGGGAACATTCCTAGATATTGCTGGATTAAGTTCAGTTAATATATAATATGAAAATATTTTAAGAAAAATATAAATATGATAAATAGTTTAACTATCCGATAAATATATAAAATAACGGTGGATTAACCTTAATATATTTTTACTTACTTTCGTTTCAATCACTTAAATATTCAACATAGCTAACTAAAAGTTAAGTAGATGTGTACCTCAACCTTTTATTTAGTTTAACGTTAACCTTTTACTAAGTAAAGTCTTGAGAGTTTTAGATAATTTATACAATATTATCTTTTACATTTTGAGAGACTATCATTATGAGGGCAATCACCTGAGCTGAGGTTAATGAAGAAGCAAGGAATTTGGTTTTAGGGCCAGCTTTGAATAAAACGGTAACTGTTTTGCATAATTCAATTTGCAGAGCTTTAAATTAGCTGTAAAAACTAGCCCATTTCAACGCCCTTAAAATTAGCGTTGATTTTTTCTGTAGCTATTTCTATATATTTGAAATAAGAATTTTTTTCCGATTTTTATGATGTTTGATAATCTCATTAAACTTACTAACAAAAAGGTAAGTGAAACGATTACCTCAAACAAATGAGATAGCCTACAAAGTACAGCTTAAGTCCTACGTTATAGGCTTGTTTAATGATCACTGGTGCGCTATCTTGGACACTCAGCATCAGTGAAAAAAGAAGCTACTAAAAGTTGACCGGAACCATTCTGCGGCATCACCAAACAGCGAACTTATTAAATCATAAACAAACACAAAAAAACAACAACAAAAACACTCAATACACATCAATGGCAATTAAGAGATGGAAGACCACGACTGGTCTACAAAATTGGAAAGCCTTAATAAAGGGCTATGATAACAACGTATCAAATGAACTTCTGGAGCTCAAAAGATACAAAACCTGTTCAGTAACACGAATCCTTGTCGGACACTGCAAACTGAACAAATATATATATAATATTCTGTCGAGAGGCAGAAGAAACTGCAATGCATATGCTTTCGTGGCCCACTAATGCAGTATCGAAGTATTAACCTAGGGTTGCACATCCTGCAACAATCACTGCTAATAGGATCTGCAAGTTTCTCGAAGCCTGAGCAGTGAACCATTAAGCAAGAGTGCGCTCCAAAAGACCAGAAATGGTCGAGGTAGCAATAGGCACTTAAAACAAAAATAATAGTAATCTCATAAAAAATTCTTCTCATTCCGGAAGTTAAGATGTGTGACATAAAAAATAATCATTCAAATTGAACATTATATTTAAAATTACCAATCAAAGTACATAAAAAAAATCCCCTTAGAAAAAATAATACATGAATATTTTTTATGAACTAAAACAAAAAAAATATTTTAGTTTGTAATTTCCATATTTTGAAGTCCATGAGTTGTGGACTGTTAGGCAAGCTATATCAAATTACGTCTTGCATTGAATAGCCTTGCTATCAGAAAATAAACGGGCGTGGCAAGGCTCACTCAATCGCGCCAGACAGGATCATTAAATGCCTGTACAAAATACGATGTTTGAACACTGAGTCGCTTAGCACTCTGCAATTTAATTAATGAACATAATGGACTTTATTAAAAACAGGTGAGAGAACAAGTAAGAAAAGGCATCGACGCGGATAAGTGAACATCGCGCATTTGCGCTCATGCTTTTATTTAATGATGTTTATCGAGTTGAACAAAAAGTAGTATTGTCAAACTAGTACTGTAGAAACTAGTATTATCAAAGGGGTATCATATTTATTAGTATATTCAGGTTCATCTTTATTCAATCTTCTAAGATTTGTATTTCTTATAATATATTATAACACTTTAAAATAATAATAAAAAGTACAGTGTCTTATGTATTGTATACTTATACTGTCTTATCTATAGTCTTATCATAGTTATCAATGATATTTTTAATACTTTTATTATTTATCTGTGCTTCTATAGTAGTTTTTATATTTCTGCTATATTTTATTTTTATATTTTAACTCTTATTATTTTGTTCATGGATTTATTAAAACATTTACGCTATATTTTTATAATTATTTAATAAACTTGTGTGTCTATAAAATGTTTAGGCTAGAATATTCCTTCCTCTCCTCTTCCGTAAATTGGAGGAGTCATCAGAACAGTAGAAATATAAAGGTAATTTTGTATTTATAATATTTATACTTATATTTAATTATCTTGTATGTATGCATCTAAGTATATATTAATTTATTTGCCTCTTTTTTTTCCTTTTTCACTCATTCTTATCTCACCTTTTAATGCACCTACTTCATTCATTTCTACATCATCCTAAGGTAGACTGGCAGAGAATGCCTTTGGCATTAAGTCCGCCTCTATACACATTGTGCATAAAGTTTTGTCAAGAAAATGAAATATTCTATATAATATTCTAGCCTAAACATTTAGAAATTTTCTTCATATTGTACTTTGTCATTAAAATATTTATTAAATGTGTAAAATAGGCTTTGTTTGTAGGGAACAATTTTAGTTGTGGAACGAAACCCTAAAAAGCTGAAAGTAATTTTTTGATAGATTATTATTTGCATTTAATAGCTCCAATCCTTGAAGATGGATGCACGCTACGACCTTTAAAAGCAAAGCAGTGAACATAAATGCAGGCGAAACTGCGGGGGATGGTCTTAACACAACTATTGTAGTACATATCTGTGTAAACATTGCAACAAAGAATTAGAATTCATTGGCAATCTTTAAGGTACCTTTGATACTACCATTCTGTCGTATAACCAAATCACGGTAATAAACTTTATTGTTGTTTAACATCTGTTGTACTGTAACTGATCCTTCGCAATCGTCGACGTCGTTACGACAGTTTAAGACTCGCTCTGTGAATGGGATTTAGGAATGGGATGGGGTACACGTATATTCTAGAACTCATGCATTAAAACGAGCTGTAATTTTACGACACAGGTTTGAGTAAAGTACTTAACAGCATTGTAGGTAAGAGGAGTACATTTGATGTTCTAATTTAAACGATCCATTTGGTCGCTATCCCTAGAAGGTATAAACGGCCCCTGAGTGTACCTAAATCTTAGACCAGAGCAGCTAAATACGGGGATTTGCTTAATATGACTTTAATTTTTGTACAGCTTCAACGGACCACAGACATACTCGTTTTTGATGTTATTTTAAATTTGATACTTCCATGCGTTACTGGAAAAAATAGGTAGAAGACATAGAAATTTTATAAAAAATTAACAACAGAATTAGACAAATAATTGGTAACTTGCTAAAACAATGTCTGCGAATAATCGATCCTTAAAATGTGTTAATTTGAGAATTGAGTTACTCAAAAGCATCATACTTTAAGAGTTCCACAAACAGTTACAAAGTTTATAAATTTTACACACAGGTTCACGTTAACATAATTAAGCAGGAACAATTGGTGTAGACTAATTACTTTAGAATTCGTCTTTCAAATTTACTGTCTCTGTCAACTGTCTAGTCTGTTCAATAAGTCAGTTTACTTGGGTAATTTTAGAAGAAATTAAAAATCGTATTCTGGCAGCACCATTACTTCCTGTCAAGTACTTGTGAAGTATTGGATTGTTTCTCATATTTAATTAATTTTTTTGTTTTCATTGTAATTTTTAAAATACCAAAACCACGTTTTAACGTGGGAGAGCCATGCCATGCACGTATGGGACGGCTCGACTCCACTCGATACAAAGGCCTCATAGAAAACCGGCAGTGAAACAATGATGGCATTGCTTTTCGCCGCGTGAGTGAGGTTACCAGAGGCCCTAACGGCAACGCAATTGTGACTCTTGAGTTACAGGTGCCCATGAGCGGCAAATATCACGGGACTAACCGTAAAGAACTTTAAAACGGTACGAAGTGTTCGTTACGGAGCGAACGTCGACACCTTGCAGCAAACGAAATAAAATGGCGATTTTAACAATTATCTGGTACTGATCATTGTTCAAATTTCTATAACTTGCACTCGTTGCAACTTTAGTAGGCTGTCTAAAACGAGGTGTTTATATTTACAATACATTTTAAATACTAGGCACATGTTACTATTTTTCCACCTTCTAAAAGTATTACGAAGCGTTCGTTAATTACGTAAGGTGAATTGGCGATTTTTCGACCTCCTTCCCTTTGATGGGATGCCGGATGTGTAGATTCGGCTAGACTTTTTTCCTCCCCCGCCCCTTCCCACTAATCTCAAGTGAGATTTTTAAACTACATACATTTAGTGCATATTTTAGTGTAAATAAGTAATCTGAGCTTGATTTTAAAAAGAAATCATAATTTGCTTAGTTATATTTATTTAAGTCTTGTGAACAATAGTATTTGAGATACAACGTAGTCTGGAATTACAGTAAAAAAAAATTAAACAATAAAAAACTTAAATTAGTTTACTAAAAGTCATAAAACCCTTACGCTAATAGTTTTTGTGTAATATAAATCAATTTATAATATAACCACCGAACTAATAAAACGCGTTTATAACATAGTACTGTATAAAAAACTCAGAACACATCCGCTCAAGCAGACTAAAATGACAAAATTGGCCAATTAGCGTCCACACGAACCAATTTCACCCGGTTTGATTTGACATGATCAAGTCAGGCGGTCCCGCAACCTAATGCCCTTGAATCGGGCAATTTGACTCCACACTGAAATCCTAGTCGAATTGCGCGTAAAAATGTGTCGTGTAGAATTGGCGGGGTTGGAGTGAATAAGATAGAATGATAAAAATAGACATTAAGATTGAGTTGCCCACTAAACCGCTCATTAAGTCTCGAAAAAAGCTACCAAAAAACATAAATAGAACCTCTATTGTGTTTTAAGGCTACCAACAAATTAGAAATAGAACCTCTTTCGTGTTTTAGTTGTAGCACACAAGTGCGAATTATATATGTGCTAATAAATTATATTCAGTAGTGATTTAAATTGAATATATTGAATAATATTATTTACTATTCATAAATATTTGTGAAAATAATTGTGCTTATATAGTTTTTAATGATGTCAAAGAAGTATAACTTCTGACGCGCGTACATAAGTACACGCACCCATTTCTTTTTTTACTTTATAGCACATATTGTTTAAAATTTTTATCTTTCTGCACTTCTTCTACATATGAATTTCATGTATTCCAAATTTCACATTCCTGTTTGTGCCTGTTTGCTTAAGAAGATGCTTTCAAATCTTATGAATAAATAAAAATAGATCTTTGTCCTCTATGCGTTCTGAAACCTAAAACCTTTGAACGTTGCCCTAGAACTGTCAATGTTGGTTAAAAACAAGGTCTTTCAACACAAGTAAAGGAAAATTTCGATAAGGACCTTGATTTTTATACACCTAATAGCGACTATAGACCTCAGTATCTAGTACAAATTTCAACTTGCTAGGTTCACCCGTTCCTGAGAAAATCGGTGGTGACACACGGACAGACAGCTCCCTCTCTCTCTCTCTTCACTACGTATTTTGTTTATACTGCCCCCACCTCACCAACGCATTCGTTATAAAAGTAGGATCAGTATACCTGCATCTCGTTCCCCAAACCAAGGTCCCGGGACGCAGGGACCTTTGTACGGCAGGTCTTACCTCCAACGCCATGGCGCCGGCACTAATTGAGGCTAGTTACCCGTGTGCCTATCGGTCACAGGAGATCGCCACTCGTGAAACCACACTCGCAACGATTCCCCATTCGCAACCGGCGTACTCCCTATTGTCCAGATAGGTACCGGAGCTGTAAGGCACGCTCACTTCCCGCATATTTGCATATGCTCGCGGTAACACCGCTAAGCTCGTCAGAGAGGCCGACTACCAGTATCCAGCTGGTACCGGAGCTGTAAGCACGCTCACTTCCCGATCTACAATCAAGTGTAGGTCTACCCTGGCCTACGGTCGGGTGGCTGGATCAGTGTCTAGTCACCTTTCTACTTGCTAAGCAGGCAAGTACCCGAGCTGCATCGGTATGACGGGACCTCTGCTAAAGGACGCTCCAAGCCCCGCAGCGGAAAACCAAGAAGCCCTTCGCCTTAGACCGGTTAATGCCGCTGCTCGCTGCGCGCGAGAACAGACGCTCCACCGACAATAGTGGAGCAGACGAACGTGACACGGACAGACAGACAGACGGGCAAGTGAGTGATCTTATAAATGTTCCTTTTTTACCTTTTGAGGTACGGAACCCTAAAAATGGCATTTCAACGCATGCCAGGTGCAGCTAGTATATATATAAATGGATGTTTGGAGTTTACTACAATTATAGATAATAACGTTTCATTAAATAATTTAATATCTACATACAATTGTCTGGTTCATGACATTAAGGTTGCTCATCACTTATCCAACTTAATACTTAGTACCTGAATGATCAAGCTTTGCTCCTTTTTTTTTAAGTTTTCTAAAAATGAAACCTAGCTAGATCGATTTATCGCCCCCGAAACCCCCTGCATACCAAATTTCATGAAAATCGTTGGAGCCGTTGCCGAGATTCAGATTTTATATACAGATATACAAGAATTGCTCTTTTAATGGTATTAGAATAAACTTTTTTTTCCTCTTGTTTTTGAAGTGACAACTTCTTTAGGCACCTTGGGCACCTTTGGGACAAGGAAAAAGCACTGAAATCACATGCCCGTCACGCTCTGATACATAATATATGAAGATGGTTGTGTGTGTATATGTATATATTATATACACATATATAGCTCTTTCAGGATGAGGAAAGTCCTACGACTGACAATTTCTTTTAATTACTTGTGTTATCTAGGGTTCAAGGGCATTTATTACACTTCCATCTCATGAAACTTGTTAAAGACTAAAGTCAAACATTTGCATGAAAACTGTAAGCAGAACCATTGGGTGAAAACACTTTAATTATCTGATGATATAATTATATCTCGCCCAATAAAACTAATTAACTTTAAGTTAATGAAACTTGTTTACCAGTTTATAAAATTGTATTACTAGCCGTGTCAGTAAATTAGGAATATACGTTTCAATTTTAATTAATAATGTCGCTTTGAAAACATTGGAGTCCGGTTACTCAGTACTTCTACGGAGTAATCAGTACAAACGTGGGTTCGTTTGTACAGGGTAACCGGATTCTAGAAAAGTCCAAAGTTTACCCAATAATTTAATTTGTACAGAAAAGGTATCTTCTATAACATAACGCTAAGTTCAGAATATTGTTCATAAATTGGATAGAGATAGTTGATAATACCCATTCAAACGCCCACTTTGAGACATACGACTTCAGATTGTGTAAGCTACAGTACAAGTAAACTGATCACAATGGATGATTTTGTATATATATAAAGAACTTAATGTATTTTCCAGCTAATTCGACAAACGTTAGGCTGTTCAAATTTAGTGGGAAAATATAAAAACCTTGACCTAAGTCACCACCACCCATGCGACTAATGAGAAGTACAAAAAAATTAACAAAAGATCACGCCATTTAGGAAGAGATGAAACACGAACCGTAAACTAGCATCCTATACATAATGTATTTAATATAATTGTCACATTTATTCAGTTACCAGAAGGATTAGCTGATAATGATGTTTCATGATAACAACTAGTCGATGATTTTGATCTCGAGATATAATTATAATATAATACTGTATGTTTACAGTCTAAAGCTCACACACTATACCGTCACGGCTCCACCCCAGCAATTAAGTTGTTATTCAAATCTGAGCTTTAAAACGTCGTCGTATAATATGACAACTTCTAGTGTGTCCTTTAGACCTAATTAGCATCACCAACGTCATCATTATTATAATATAGATTTAATTAAAATAGTCTTTTGGGGGTTAGGTCAGAAATGAGCACATTGTAATGTAAAATACATATTTCCCTTGTGCACGCAACCACAAACAGGGAACTTTACGAGTAACTATTTGTTTAAATTCACCTTTAGGCGACAAAACTGTATTGTACTGTAAAGAATAGCTAAATGCATTTTTTCCAAGCTTTTATTTAATCTGCAGTCTTCGTTAGTTTGGGTCAAACTTAGCAAGCTTAATTAAAACCACTCTTAGCCTATGGAGCTGAAATTTTATAACTTTTAACTCCAGATGAGAGAATTTTTCAACGCTAATGCTATATAATCTTGTTTTTAAATAAAATAATTTACAAATATTATTTTTTTCTAATCAAAAGTTACAGTCCATAGTTCAGTAAGTCCTTCTTATGGTAACCTGTACACACGTCACTAAATACAGTATTTACAGATGTTTCACATTTATATACAGTACACTAACTATACTCACTTGTGACGAAACACCGGCTTTTAGTCGGTTCGATTCCAGCATTATATATACATCTATAGTATATCCATATTCATTCTTTACCAATATGACCGGTGAGGTGACGATTCCCGGATGGATGATATGGGTATTTAATACCAAGCATGTTGATGAAATATCCAAAATTTTCTGAAAATACCTGAATAAAAAAATAAAAAAGAAAACCATTGAAATGGACATGAACATTTATAATAAAAATGTTCTCTTTTTTTTTCCTTTACGTTTTCACCTGTACTGTTGAGATATCATAGGATTGCCGACAAGTTTTTAACCAGAATTTTGGTATTTGGCGTGGCCCGGCCCGTATTTTAATTTTGTATTCATAAACATGCATAGAATATAATATTCTTCATTGTACACCATATAAAATAACAATGCATCTTAAGTTTATTACTGTTAGAAACAGTCTCAAAACCACTGATATAAACTATGAAAATCACTAACTAACAGCAACTGCCAAGTTGTTCGTACCTCTGTTTGCACTCAAGTCAATCGTTCTAAACATATTCCTACCCTTTTATAATCCCACAATTTGTTAATATTTATCCATCAACCAAAATAATATCTATTATTTATTTTTTTTAAATAGTGAACTGGGTTATCATCTATTATAGTTTGTCCCTATTTTTAATAAAATAAATAAGAGTTTTTAATGTGGCGACAACATTACTAAAGTTATAATAGGCGATGGCATTGGCATGGAATGGCATAGGATTGGATAAAATGGCAATGGGCTATAAGAGATCTCTAGCAGACAACCTTTGGATGGATTTAGTCGGTGATTATATATGTAAGTAAGTGTATGTATATCTGTTTTCTAGACCTCATAGCACGAGCTATATAAAATTAGGGCTAAAACCGGGTTTAAAAAAATAGTCTCCTGATATAATTATATTGCTGCGGATACTAGGTACAGAAGAGTGACAGTGGTAAAAATATGGGCGGTATAACTGACACAAAGCCAATTTTCTCTTTGTCGGCATAGTTTTCTAGGGCTCTATCTACTTATCAAACCAGGCTCTCCAATTAGCCTCACTGCAATTATTGTGTCCACCCTCACAGCGACACGGCGCGGCGGCGTCGCGACGCCTAGAAATACAGATAATAGAATTAGTTTAGAACCTTATTTTACCCTTTTTAAAGCTCGTGTATATAGTTTAAGATCACACCTACGCGATATTCTGAAAAGCCAAGGTTTATGAAATTAATGAAATTTTTCTTAAAGATAATATTTATCAACTCGCTGCTATCAAACTGTTAACAAAAATACTCAGTTAATAAGGACTGGCCTGTTGGTCTAGTGGTTAGTGATCCTGAATGCTATATCAGAGGTCAATTCCCACCCAGGACAAATAATTGTGTGATGAGCATGATCATTTTTTGTTCTGGGTCTGGCGAACCGAATAGGTGGAAACAGGAGATGGAAAGAAGAACTTTTTTTTACTTTTAAAGAAAAGACTTTCAGTATCCACCTCCTGGCTTCATTATCAGATCATCGATGACCTCGTCTCAATCTATTGGACTCGTCAAAACAAATCATATGAACCCAAACTTGAGGGGTTACCTATTAGTCACTGAAGAGTTCCAGTATCCACCTTCTGGCTCCATCACCACATTAACTTCAAGATGCCAAATTACAATATTATCACCCAAACTACATATACATACAGTTTCCTATCGAGACGAAAATCAGTTTTCATCATCATCAGTTTTCATTTCATCGGTCTTGAATAGATTTTTTTTTTTATGGTATAGGATGCAAACGAGCAGACGGGTCACCTGATGGTAAATGAATGAACGAAAAATAAATGAATAGGGGAAGAGGGGGAGAGGTGGAAGAGCGGGAAGACGGGTCAGGGGGATTAGAGGGGAGGAGAGGGGGAGAGGGGATGGACGGGAATAGGGGAGAGGGAAGGGTTAGGGCCTCCGGTAACCTCACTCATGCGGCGAAAAGCAATGCAAGCATTGTTTCACTGCCGGTTTTCTGTGAGGCCGTGGTATCGAGCGGAGTCTACGTGCCGAAGCATGGCTCTCCCACGTAATAATAACATAGATATTTATATATTTCTTAAAACCAATGTAAATTAACTTATTTTTGCACACAGATATTTACACTAATAGGGGAATTTAATCCACGACCTTTGAACTTGCAGTCGAAAGTACGTAGTACTACCACATAAAGGGCGTCACCATCATATTTGGGTACTTTTATATTTTCAGATGTCACTGCTTTTATTTCAAATCTTTGCATAGTTGTAAGCTGGTTTACCTCTTTCATGCAAATACTTCATAAAGTGTATGTCTAAAACAAACAAGGCATTTAGTACACGTTACCACGAACAAAAGTTAAGTACCCGGCAAATTACAAGACAAAAGTTTCTAAGCTTATTACGTCATCACGACGTGACTTCCAGATTTAATACATAAAGTTCTTATGGTGAACATTAAAGACGAACACATATTGAGACTTGCCAAGTTTGCAACATTTCCAACACTCTAAATGTTCGCTCGACACTTGACTGTTTTGATAGAGCTTCCAATAGTCTTCTACCACTTTTGTTAAATTAATAAAATTTATTTACCTATTAATTTTTCTTTGTCTATTTTCATAAAAGATAGCAGTGAATTACCTATTAATGACGTGTCTTGTAGAGAAACATTTATTAGTTTGACTATAATAATATGATGTATTTGTTCATTTTTATGTTTTAACTTATCATTAAATTGTAATATTTTAGAAATGTTAATCCCTTACTTTCATACTGTGGTACAAATAGACATAATTTATAATTTATTTGCATCCGCCTTTACACAGAGACTATCGTTTAGAGATGCGCAATTTTTGTGTGATTTTACCTATCTTCCAGAAAATTCTTCAAATATACAAGATATACAACTAGAATATTTAGTTTTAATTCCTCCAAACTAGTTCAAGCTTGGGTGCAAGCACCAGCCCTCCCGCTCCCAAATATATACACATTCAGAAGGTGCGATAGATATAATGTAACATGCAACCCAATTCGATCCTCGATACGTGTTTCGCCACTCTACGGTGCTTCCTCAGGAGATGTTGACTCGTCGATCGACGGAGCAGCCTGGAGTTGAATTTTATCCCCGCCTGCCTATAGCATATCTCAATGAATATTTTATCCAACACAGTAATAGTTTTTCAAATCTGACTGATAATAGCTTAGCGCGTTTAATGAAACAAACAAGAAATTCTCCAGCTTTAATATATTAGTATAAGTATAGATATAAATATGAGAGTAAATGAGGCCTAAAAACAAAATGGACCGATTTTAATTGCGTTATTTGTAAAGGCTTAAATTCTGGAAAATTCCAAAACGTCAAAAACATACATAATATATGCATACGCTCTTGGACTGGAACGACTCTAGTACAGCTACTGTACATGTATGTTTGGTTCAAAGGAGAATATGATGTTAATAACTTAAAATATTCTGGACGGGACTGACTAGATTATATTATCGAAGACGACAAATTTCACCCGAACGTCTGCTTCCTCCTCGGATCCAAAAGTTTACCAATTGCAAATTCATATAAACAGTCCGCCTTATCGAGGGACATTTTGAGATAAAACTCTGCCAATATTGGCGTTGAAATCTTCAGAAATTTTAGATATTGAATTGGCAAATTCTCTTTGATTTTGATTATTTTGAAATACCTAATTAGTAAATCTTGGCAAATTTTAACCCTTCAAAAAGTCTTTCTACCGACTTCAAGAAGGAGGAGATCTAGATTCTCTATTCGGGCTGAATTTCTTTTTTTTTTGTGTGTATGTTAATTGAATTGGTTGTATTCAATGTTTTCCCCATTTAAATTTGAAATCAATATTCAGCCTATCAGGATTTAGACGCATTGAAATCAGGGACATGTTTTTTTTAAAGTTGATTATTAATTTTGTTATAAATGAAGTCATCAAAATCATGTGCTTTTATTTTTCTAGGTATTATCGTGTCCAAAGTGGCCGATTTGGCCGAATATATACTTCCATATATACACTACTACCAATCAACATCAAGCTTTACCTAAGCGAACCGAAAAAGTTAAATTAAAAAGTAAAAAAGAGTTCCACCATCCACCTTCTCGCTTCAAAATCACACCAAGCCCAATCTGGTAGATTCGACAAAAGAGCATTACATGAGCATACATGAGCATTACATGAGCAACATTACATGAGCCTAATCTCGGGGAATTCACTAGAAGCCACTGAAGAGTCCCACTATCCACGTCCTGGCTCTATCATCAGACCTGCAGAGAGACTGACAGTATTGTCATTAAAAATACATATACAAAGTTTCATTTCGATCAACAATTAGGCTAAAATAGCTTCCAAGATTTGTTTACATAGTTAATAAACTAGTTAGTTAGTTACAAGTGAAGTTAATGAAAGCGTGTTAAAAAGCCCCATTTTCCTTGCAACCAGTAATATTATAAAGTTTACTTCTAAAGCGCTCCAACTCCAATACAAAGCTTTACATATTTCGAAGGAGTTGACGCCACAGTCGATTACAGGCGATCGCGGACGCCGGCCGACCGCTCTGCGCCGCTCTAAGTTGACGACGCGAACTGTGTTCGAAATTTAAACAGTTAGTTGCTGTATTTCAGAATGATATCCTGTGCTTTATTTTTGTTTTTAGTGTTTAAATAATATTTTTGACTTTATCGACATCGACTTTTATTCGAAAAAGTATTTGTGAAAATGTAATAAAATTATTTAAACGAAAACTGTGAGCTACAGTTTACGCATTACATGACATTTATAAATTACAAAGTTAAATATCTGATATAAAAAGTGTTTGTTTAAGTTTAATTGGTATTCTAATATATTGATAGATTTTCTTTTAAAACTTCAATGTGATCCAAAAATAAAACTGAAATCCAAAAATCTGTGTTTGTGTACCTAAGCCTGCGAAGTTTTACCAGCATTTTTTTATGTAAGTACCCACTTAAAAAGTAAACCCTAATTTAATTACATTAGTAACCTCACATACAACATCAGTAATTTATATAAAATTAATGTTGTTTATTTATATTTTAGTACCTGCTTATGTTTCGAAGCAAGAGATTTTATCTTCGCATTGATAAAAAAATTATGTATTTTTTTCTGATATATAAAAATATTATTTGCATTACAATTCAATATAATAATTTTACCTGAATATAATAAAGCACTTTTTCACTCTACCTAAGGAAATCCAAATGTTCTCATTAGGTTGGCGGAGTATAATTCCGAGTATAAAGGTGTAATACTTGGCTATTAAAAAGTTAGGAAGAAATTCATGACTCCTCGGTGTTTTTAAATTCATTTCAATAAATATATTATGAGCATGTACATGATTTTACTAATAGGAACTTATTGCTTACTTGATTTTACTGTTTAACTTAAAATAAGTTATGTAATGAACCAATTACTAATAATAATAGTAATAAAATGACTTATGAGATATGCACAGTAGTTTATAGTTAGTTATTTTTATTAATTATTATAATAATATATAGCTATTTAAGCAAAATTTGTGCTGTAGGTTTCTAGAACACGGATAAACAAACATATATACTTTTTTGAAAATAAATACTTATATATGTTAATATAATTGTTTCATGTATTTCATTGCAATCTGAATGTAGCTAACATGTCAATCATCATCCTCCGTGCCTTTTCCTAACTAAATTGGGGTCGGCTTTCAGTCTAACTACGACGGCCGAACTTTGATATTTTACGTGAAGCGACTGCCATCAGACCTCCACAACCCAAGTACTAGGCTATATCGAAGTTCTGTAACTAGACCGGGTAGTAGGATTTTTTAGGGCTCCAACTACCCGTAATGAATGCCACAGATGTTTGTATGGCACCCGGTAGGCTTGTTCTTGCTCGGTCACTTGAAAGAGCGATCCAATCTAGTACAGTCACTCACATCATGTACTAGTTCGGACTTCTAGTTCTATTAGTTCAGTAGTACATTGCTGCATTGAATGAATATTTGGATCTTCTTCATACTTTGCATGCCTAGGACTGTCATTCATATACCCGTAAAATCACCATACTAATTTACTTATTTACATTTATATTACAAAAAATTATAACTAGTAAGTCAATGCCTTTTCTTTCTATACTTTTATAAATACCAAAATAAAATATGTGCAGACAGCATACATCTCATTCTTATTCGTTCGTTCGCCGCCGTGTCGCGTGTCGCGTGTCGCGTGTCGCGCGGGGACGTAACGTACGACATTTCAGTTGACGATTCAGTCTTTCCATGTTTCTTGACAGTACTAATGTACTAAATGAACTAAGTCCTGTTAACTCACAGAATAGTTCGTTCTAGTTCCATGTCAGGAATGAATTCCTAATAGTACATAGTTCGTGAACTACTCAAGCCTAGCACCCGGGACTGACGGTTTAACGTGCTGTCCGAGACACGGAGGGGTCTCAATGTGTCAAGAATGGTCACCCATCCTAGACTGACCTGGCTATTATTACTTAACTTTGTAATGTGCTAACCTACCCATTACCACATAGCCACAAGTAGCTAACATGTCAATGATGTCAAAAAATAGCATGTTTTGTTTTAAGAGAAAAAAAAAATTACATGCAAACGCTTCGTCACTGACAGGATATTGGGAATGTTATCAACGTTATCAAAGAGTATATCCTCTCTATATCCATGTAATTAGTTTCCCTTTTGTAAAAAAAATTGGAACAAAAACATATCTTTATGATATCATTTTTAGGGCTCCATACTTCAAAAGGAAAAACGAAACCCTTTTAGAGTCACCTCGTTGGCCAGGCTATCTGTCTGTCTATCGGTCTGTCAAGACTCTTTTTCTGAGGAATACGTGAAGGTATCCTTGTCGGCTGGCCCTTGATGCTGTAAAAAATCAAACTTCTAAGTCAACGCAATCAAACGATACGGCCATTTAAGTCTTTTATTTTAACCCATTTTAACAATTCGCAGCTAAATCAAAACCTATAGTGTGCTTTCCACTTCCCATTGACCTAGAAAGATGAAATTTGCCGAAATAAGGTTTTACAGTACAAGTAAAAGATAAAATCCGAAAGCCATTAATTTATATTTCATTAAAAAAAACTTATTAGTTAAGGTATACGGTTTTACTCACGTGTATATTTCGGGGATGCCCGACTAGTTTCGGACCTGACGGGGGCCCTTTATCAAGGGGCGAGGCGTCCTGCCGCGCCGGTTCCAGGTGCCAGAGTCTGGCATGAATATCACTCACAAAAATTTTTATTCGAGTATAAAAAAAATCTTTTTTGATATTACGAAGTTAAGTTTGTATTTCAATCCGATTTAACGTTGTAGTATATGTTTCAAGAAATAAGTTTGTTTGGTGACATACTCAGATCAGGCAAAAATCTTCGAGATGTGATTCTCGAGATGGAAGAAATATCTACATACAAGTTTATACGGAACGTTGTTTGTTTTTATCCTAAATATAAATAGGTAAAAACGAAACAGTTCAGTAATTCCTATCCTATATTTTATATAATCTATCTCCTCTGTTAGACAACCGATTTTTTTTTCTATTTATTAGCTATTGATGGGCTTTAGTTTTATCTATAAAATAAAAACTGGAAACATTTTTTTCCCTACCTTTCACAGAAGTTTATCGTTATCGTTTTATGAATAGTATTAGATTTTCGACCTCTCGAATACGCACTAAATTTTATCTTATCAGTGCCTTTGGCGACCACTGATCACCACTAGTCAAATTAAATGACAAAATTTTACAGTGGTTTTCAATAACAAATGGACAAATCGCAGATGGGAAAGCGAGAAAAGGATGTCCCTTGATTGATACAATCCCTTTGAAGTCTTGACATAAGACTAAATATTGCAAAAACTTTCCAGTTTGTGACAGTCGAAAATTGAAATCTTTAATATTGTGAAATGAATAATAAAGGACGCTCTAGATCTTGTCCTGTCAGTGTATATTTATTACCAAGTTCATATGTAAAATGGAAGGTCTCTGATGATTCTTTTTTAACTCGCGAAAAAAAAACACTTTATACACTCTAGTGTATAAAGTGTTTTTCTTTATACATTCTAGTGAAAAAAATGCTTAGAATAGAAGCCTCATCCATGGAATAACAGTGTTGAATTAACTAGCCTCAGGTAAATTTGACGTTTTTTATATATAGGCTAGCCTTAGTGATTATATATATTCAGGTAGGCCTTAAGAAGACCAATATCAATTAAAATCTCAAAAAAAGACAGATACTTAATACGAACTGAAAATTATAATTCAAACTACATGAGTCATGAGTATGACCCAGTGAACTTCGTATCACCTACAATTTATTTGAGGACTTTCTCATAAACTTCCGAGAGTCCCTGTCTTCTTAATTCGGCTCTGTAGTAAAATTCAATCTTAGCTGACGTGACTTACCTGTCTTTAAGCTCCCTCCTTGCAAATTTAATACGACTATTAGCAATATCTGTCCTTCGCTGGTCATCAGTGCGGTTTGCTCGTGAGGTAACTCCTTGCATATTTAACTGACTTCAACGATCTATGACGGTTCGTCTTTTCTTGTATTTTTTTTAGTATGTAATGTATTTTTAGATTGGAAATTATTCCTCTTCTGTAGCTCGACTATTGTACGTTCATTTACAATACCACATTATTATTATATTACGAGTTAAAGCAATCCCTTCTATCATTCCTCACCTTATATCTAAAAATAGATACCCTAACTTAAATAACGCTATGCTTCGTTTGACAAATGCTTTCATTGCAACAATTGTATTGAAATAATAACTAGTTTCATTTCTTTATAAGATACCAAGATCTTGTGACTTCAGCTAGGTATACCGTATGGTTTTATTGAGTTGAATTTCAACATAATATACACCATTTCCCTCGACTCGTATATAAAGTTTTCGATGAGCCAGCGCTGAACGACTTGAGTCGAAACATATTGCGAACGTGGTAATAAAGTTCTATTATTATAACATTTTGAATGGACAGAGCTTTTACTGTAAAATTTCAGTTAAATTCTGACACAAATTACGTAACGCTGTCCTGACTGTGGTAGTTACTATGGATTCTAGAACACGGTTAATCTATACTTATTTACTTATATAATATTAGAAAGAAGAAAGATTTGTATGTAAGTATGTTTGTAACGAATTGGCTCAAAAAGTACTGGACCGATGAAACTTGGTATGTAGATAGCTGGAGACCTGTATTAACGCATAGGCTACTTTTTATCCTGACATTCCCACGGGATCGGGACTTATACGGGTGAAACCGCGAGGCGCTGCTAGGATTTGTATATTTTTTTTACAAATACATGCACATTATATATACACCCAGACTAATGCAAAAAGATATATTCATGCATGGTGGACATAGGCCTCTCCTGATGACTTCCAAGAAGACCGGTTTTAAGCGGTCTGCATCCACCAACGGCCTTTGATCTTTACTAATGCCCGGTACCTCGTTAATGAATGTAATACTCTGCGCTTTCCGGTCCGTGGTCTCCGTTCGAGAACTTTTCGGGTCCATCGACCATCCGTATTACGTGCTATTTGCCCTGCCCATTGCCACTTCAATTACACATTTTATTTTATTTACGATTTTTGGGTCTTTCAGTAATTGTTTTCAAGGTATCGGTATTGTATATTACTGTGATTAAGGCCGGTTTTTGCAAAGCTGATCAACGCAAAAATTGAGTGATCGTATATCAAATCACTTGCCAAGTATATATTGAGTTACCAAAAGTAATTAGACACTTTGATTTGTTCATCGGATCAGTTACCAGAGCTGTGAAATTTTACTGCCAAAGCTTATTTTCTTACACTCGTAGATTTTATAAATATTAATCCTACTTAGTATATTACGTAAAAACAATTAGCCTGAAGCTGTCACTCAAAATATATATTATACCAAAAGTTTAGAATAATGACTGTGACGTAGGTATAGTTCCATAATGGAACTACTGGGATCTGGCGTATAAAAGTAGGCATCAAGTCCGATAATATACCAAATGTACATAAAGTTTAAAATAAAAAAAATAAAAAATAAAAAAATATTTTGTCTTGAAAGTTTGTATTGGGCTAGTTTCTGGCTGTGTTGGGCTTACAGACTTCGGATTCATACTCCCTACAATAATAGGAGTGAGAAAGATTGTCGGATCCTTATATCCTCTTACCTAGAGTACTGGTGATCTTACGTACCATCAGGAACCTATCAGACAGTGCCCAAAAAGAAAGGTGAATTGTGATATAGATTTTACGAGTTTGAACCCTATTAAGTAAGTGTACTTTATGGAAGCAAGCAATTTATTTTGATTGGGGTTTAATGAGAATATTGGAAATTTGTAAGTCCCGTTATTCTTTAAAAAAAGTATATAAGTGCAGCGTAACTTGTTTCATCCCGGTTGTAAAATCTGCATTATTGCTGTAACCGGTGAAGATACATTTTAAAAAACCAATAGGAACGACGAGGAATATAAATTTCCGCGAATCAGATAACTTGTTAGCAGAGAGAGATATATAAGAATATTTAGAAAAGATTTATTTTTGGCACACAATAACACACACAAACACTTAAATTTTCACAAAAAAACAATTACATTTGAAGCCTGTATCAAGAAACAAGATTGATTAACCAAAGAAACATCAAACTTAACACGTTTTATGGTGGTGGTCGCTTGTACAATGACATTATGCATAACTAATAAGATTTTTTACAGTTAAAGAAAGGTCTGAAGGAAGGTTTTTGATTTTCCCCATACTTTATTTTAGTTTGCCGCCATATTCGGTGGTATTCGTAGAGTGATGTCTACAAATGTATCCTTAGTACTACTCATACTAAACAAAACAAATATGTTGTGTAAACATAACCTCAGACGTTCATATGGTACATGATTATTAACAGAGATACCAAAAATTATTTAATATTAAAAGTAGTTTAATCAATATTCTTAATGAACTTCCAACGATGACTTTCCATGGTATCAAACTGCAAAATGTTCACTTTTTAAAACCGTTGCCTCGTACCAACCTTATTCGGTTTTTTTTACTTATGTACGTTTTTAATGCAGATCATTACAAAAGTCTGTTCTTTTTGTTATCTACACTAAGAAGAAGAAAGTTGAAGTGAAGAGTTTTTATATTTAATTGTTTTTTTGTTAAAATGCGCTAATCTCTAAAGCTGTCAGTCGGATTTAAAAAATATTTTTGTATTGGATAGAGTATTGATTGAGGAAGGTTATACGCTATGTAACATCACGATTTGACGGCCATAAACGCAGGTGAAACCACGGGGAATATGTTGTTGTGTATACTTTTTAAACAACCATTTGTATTTATGTTCTAAAGTTTTGAATATTTGTCTACAAGAATACCTTAAACCTAAAAATATATTGTCAGGTAATGTTTACGTTAAATTTAGGAATACCATTGAGTATACGTAGTAACTAACGTGTTCTGAGTGTATCATTTAACACTTCACTCCACAATCACACACACATCAATACATATATATATCACTACATATTATAAAACAAAGTCCCCCGCCGCGTCTGTCTGTCTGTCCGCGATAATCTGAAAAACTACTGAATGGATTTTTATGCGGTGTAGGTGTATAATTTGTTAGAATGATTATACAATACTTAAATATAAATATAAAAATCAATTTTAATTTTTTTTGTCTCTCTGTCTGTTTGTTAAAGCTAATCTCCGTAATGGGTTGACCGATTTCAACGGGACTTTTACTAAAAGATAGATGGTGCTGGAAGAAGTAACTTAGACTACTTTTATTTTGTAAAAAAGGATTAGGGTTCGACGCAAAAACTATAAATATGAACAGGCAAGTGAAGCCTACTAATATTATAAAGAAAGTTTGTGAGGATGTATGGATGTATGGATGTTTATTACTCTTTCACGCAAAAACTACTGAATAGATTTTAATGAAACTTTACAATAATATAGCTTATATATCAGAATAACACATAGGCTATAATTTATGAAGATATTGTGTATATTGCCCAAAATATAACGATAAGTGTTAAGTAAGTCGGAAATAAATCTGTCATCTGCGAGCTATCTGGTGTGCGGTGGAAAAACTGTAAGAGTTACAAGAATATAATGTACGGTGGGATTGTTTCTCCTAAATAGTTCTACAAAAAAGTCTGCGACAGTATATATCTATCTTTTAAGTGTAAGCCATTATTACCAAAATAGTGAACCATAAATTCAATAAAATTTGATTTTTTATTTTCAATTCACATATAGCAGTAACAAATTGATTTTTATAAAAATAAATACTTTTATCGTTTCTGATATTGTAAGTAAATAAACTTTGTCTTTTAAAGTACGTAATTTGGTGAAATATTTTAAAAGTTACGACTATAATACAAAACTGCGGGCGAGGGGCGGGGGGAACGCGGGCAGGGGCAGACGCACAGATAACTATATAGGCAGACGCGTGAGGCCAGACGTTGTTGACGGTTGTGTCCGTAATGGGCATTTTCAAGACACTAGCGATTTGTTAAAAGGCTCTGTATACATACATTTCTATAATATACTAGCAACCCGTCGCTGCTTCGCACGGGTACAAATTATACACCTAAACCTTATTCATGAATCACTCTATATATTATATTAGTGAAAACCGCATGAAAATCCGTTCAGTACACACACAGCTTTTCAGTTTATCGCAAACAGACAGACAGACACGCCGGGGGACTTTGTTTTATAATATGTAGGGCAGATATTGAATGTGAAAAAAATTGAAAGTTTGTGAGGATACTTCGTATGTAGATAGCTGGAGACCTGGATTAACACATAGGCTACTTTTTATCCCGATATTTCCATGGCATCTGAGTTACACGGGTGAAACCGCGGAGCACAGCTAGTCTTTAATAAACATGAGTCCCACTTACGAAAGTCTTCTTCGTGTTTCTTATTATTCGTAACTAGCTTCAGCCTGCAGCTTGGCTCCCGTTGATATAAATTTTATAAAGCAGGACCATCCTCTTAAAGTTATTTCCCTATCCCATAGCAACAGTATTTAATTTTTGGATGAAACCCCTATGTTATTTTCTAACAACGTGTTTGCAAAGTTTCATGATAATCGGTTCACTAGTTAATGAGTAAAAGCTTAACAAACAAACTCACATTTAGTCAGAATTTAGCGGAAACAAGTAACTTGTCAGTATACTAGACACATTAATTAAAAACCAATATTGGTAAGTGCACACATAAATACTATGTCTCACAGTTACCTTATGGTCTTTTTAACTTTGAATTATATTGTAGGGGTCTCCCCCCACAAGTTCATTTTTAACTTGTCGGGGGAGACCCCGCCAATAACTCGGTTTGTAATAAAATCTCGTCTTATTAAAAAAAGTCGACATTTCATTACAAACAGAAAATAAGTATTTGGAAGCTCAGAAAATGGATTATTTTGTTAATGTTCGTATAATTAACTAATAACCATAATCATTAAAACGGATGTTAAATTACATACAATTATAATATGCTTCTACAACGAGGAAAAAGGTTTTTTTCTGGCTTTTCAGCTCAATTAACCTTTTTTAGATAGGCTTTTTGTAACAATCCTAAAATAGGATTTTGACTTTATGTAACAATTTGTGCTAAAATGGACGTATTTTGGTATTCGCGTATTGCTCATCCAATTGAGTTGAAACGTTGTACAGTGTTGTTGGACCTTCACGTAATTTTTTTTTTATATACATATATAACGTATATGTAATATATGTTTGTAGTACTATTCGAGAAACATTAGGGGCAGGACCACAGGAATTCAGAGGCAAACAAAAATTCAAATATGTTGCAAAAGTATTTATTTTATTTATTTATTTATCTCTTTATTGTACACCTTTAATGTAAAAAAAAAACAAAAACAAAAACAATACAAACATTCAGGCATATCAATTGGCGGTCTTATCGCTCACGGCGATCTCTTCCAGACAACCTTTGTACGGATATTAACAAATATATTTCAGGGTAGTCTGTGGTGTACTGAGATAGGTTTTCAAAAGAAGAAATTTAATGACATGCGTGACGTGCTGTCATGCATGCATGACCGTTTAATTGTATTGATTAATGCGAATGACATGCAAACTACGTGCTAGCAGTTGATTGACAGTTCCTTTTATTTTTATAAATTTATTTATTTATAAATCTGCCTTTGACAAAGACATTTCCATACCAGCGCAGAAGACCTCTTCACTGTACTATCTATATCGACTGAATCAAATGATTATACCAAGCGAATTAGTGAATTATCTTGCTGCATGATAGACTCTCAATAGATCCTTCATGCAGCATGTCATGTCGCATCGTCAAGGATCCGCTTAAAACTCTTGATCGTTTACCAAATATTCTTAATGTTCCCTCAAAAAAGACCGCTACTGTTGAAAACGTTAACACACTGTAGAGAGCTAATATGTTTAGTTTTATGCCGATCATAATCCTATTAGAAATATAAGCCGATGTAAATAATATAAATGTATGTTCATGTGTATAGAAATGTATTTTCCGAAGATGCGGAACCCTAAATAAATGGTATATTGTCGTAGGCACCATAAGGCGCCTACGCGGAGTGACGCGGATGTGATTAGACTCAGAAACGTGTTATACGCCTCCTTCAGTTCAAAAAGTTTCAGGCACCGGCTGGCTGTTATTGTTATCAACCTTTCTTTTAAAGTATGCTCTTAGCTATGATCTTTTGAAGCCGTTGCTGTTGTTACTTGTTGCTACGTGCTGGACAATGAATTAAAATAGCACACCTCTTTATACATATAAAGTAATTTACTTACTCACTCATTATCATTTATGCATACAATAGATAATAATTTTAAAACTCAATTCATAGATGATGAAAATATCGGCGAAAAAAAACATACAGCTGAACATAGAATCTCCTCCTTTTTTGACATCGGTTAATAAAGGAGAAAAAAGAATATTAAGCGACGCGTGTCCATTGCTTTCTGAAAATACAACTTCCGGACTTAGAAATCAGACTCATGTTAAAAGACTTCCAAACCGTGCTACTTACTAAAGACAATTAAGGGCCATTCAATTCAGCTTGATTCAGAATATCCCAGTATATATTCTTTTAACTACGCGTATAGTTCTTCTGTGTAGGAATCAATCAAGAACACTCACTGCTATTTAGCCAACATGAATACATAAACTTACGAACAACATTCTGGGATATTACACATCGCTATCTAAACCTAGACACAGATAAAAGTACTAAGATATTTTTTCCAGTATTTCGTTCAAGCAAGTTACAACATATAATACGTTTGTCTATAGCTAGCACATAGGATTGCAAAAAATTTCCGGTGAAAAGTTACAAATGCGTACAATTGCAATCCCCTTTATATTCCTATCATCCTTCAAGGGAAATCTTTAAAGAGATTTGACATTCTCTAGAGATGGTAAGCTATGTTAATAATTCTGTAGTAATGATGCTTGTGGTTATCTTAACATGTAGAAGTAACTTCAAAGAAATCTCAACGGTCCGTTAAATTGGACAACGGGTTGTACATATATACATAATATATGTACAATCCCATTGAAACCGCAATTAGTATTACGCTGACTAAAATGGACAATCCCTTAAGATTAAATACGCTTTAGGGGCCTGCAACCTCGTAGGGTCTTTAACTTTGTAACTGTTGAAATATTTACGTCAATAGTGGCTTTCTTATTTTATTGGTAAATTCTACACTTTTACTAATGCATTTATTTATTTTTCCTTGATATTCTGACGATTTCCATTTGCGATTTCGTTTTATATAATAATATTTGTATAAAATTGATGCCCGTCATTTCGAGTATAATAAACTCAAGCAGGCAAAATAATCAGTATATGTTCGTGCTTTGAGAGTGTTCTCTGAAAACAAAGCCTCCTGTGAGACTTCTTCCCTTATAGGGTTTGAGTTGATTATTATTATTGTTAGTTTTGTTTTTGTTTTAGTTGATTTGTTTTTCGTTTTTAGGGTTCCGTGCCTCGGAAGGAAAAAACGAAACCCTTATAAGAACACTTTATTGTCCGTCCGTCCGCCTTTCTGTCAAGACCCTTTTCCTCGGGAACGCGTCAAAGGTATCAAGCTGGAATTAATATCAAATACTTAGGTCTACTGTCCCTTAGAGCTGTGAAAAAATTAAACTTCTAAGCCAGCGCAATCAAAAGATACAGTCGTTTATGCCGCAAATTTTCGACACTCGCTAGGGAATCAAAACCTACAGGGTACTTCCCATGAACTCAGAATCTTGAAATTTGGTACGAAGCTACGTCTTATTTTTAGTTACATTTTATAATAAAAATAGTCCGACTCGCACTTGGCCGGTTTTTTCATTATTATTATTACCAAAACTGATGCCTATGCAAAGAGTGTAATTTAAAAAAAAAATTAAGGTATTTTCTAAAATAGCCTTGCATTTAGTATTAAGGCTGCCTCTTTACCATATTTGTCCGACACGCATGATTCAAATTCAATTGTGAGATAAGGTGTTTTTAAAATAACACTTTAAATTTAGATGTTCACAATATTTCCAATACTACAAGAATAAGCAAAAGATCCCTATTAAAACCTTGTCGTGTGGTTCAATTTAGGCGGTGTCTGAAAGCCTTATCAACGCAATAATTAACTAATCAGATTTCAAATCTCTTGTTAAATATATATTGAGTTTCTTAAAGCACAAACAGCACACAGATGAGGCACTTTGTTTTGATCTTGATCAGCGTCCGATCAGCCACAGATCGGCCGAAAATCCCCCAGACACATTTAAAATGTCACCGTATGAGCGCGGGCGCCCGGTCTGGTGGCTCTGGGATCTTATTCTATTACATTAGCGTAGTATACTGTACTGTACCGTAGCTGTACTGTACTGTATAGAATATTATCAAATAATCTTAATATATATAAATCTCGTGTCACAATGTTTGTCCTCAATGGACTCCTAAACCACTTAACCGATTATAATAAAATTCGCACACCATGTGCAGTTCGATCCAACTTGAGAGATAGGATAGTTTAAATCTCAAATTATAGTCGCAATTTTAATTTATTGCATTTAGTGAAATAAAATATGGCGGTACGAAGTTCGCCGGGTCAGCTAGTAAAACATAAATTTTTGCTCTTTGCTCTTATGCTGTTGTTTACACTTTGAATACCGCGACCGCGTCGACGATTCTGTTACAAGGACCCATCTACTGATTAATTACCAAAATCAAAATGTTAACAAGGTCTTATACAAAACCAAGAGACGGCTTCGTTTCGTTAATGGTCTTAATAATTAATTGCATGTTATCACTTAACTACTAATTTTAAGACCTTTACTGTACCAACACTTCAAATAAATGATTTCATTTCATTTCAATATGACAAAAAACAATTTCTCTGCCATTTTTTGTGCTTTATTCCCTTAAAATTACATAGTTTTTTATAACATATTACCAGTTTTTATCTGCATCGTAATATAAACGTTATTCCTTCCTGTTGAACAGATAATATCTCAAAGACTTCCCATCTTTCTGAATTTCATTTGTAGATAAAAATCTACAAAAAAAATTCGGTGCCAGTGAAAAAAATGATGATTTAACAAATCATCATCTTTTCTCGCCCTCTTCAGTTTTATCTAATTTTGCTTCACTTTTATTTATGTAATTTAGTCAGGAAGGTAAGGTAAGGTAAGGTAAAGGAAGCAAAATTATAATAAACATAAAATTACATTTTGTCACTGTCAGCAAAGAGAATAGACAAATATTAAAAATATTATAATTAGTTGCAAGCTAGATAAAGATATTTTAAGAAAATAGCAACTTTTACAACAACACAGCCACACACTGTAATGCGATGTAGCCTGCACTGTTCTGTGGTCAACGGTTCGAACGGACGACCTATTTTTTTTTTGTGTGTGATATATGGCTGTTGGCCGTAGATCGACAACCTTACGCGTACTTTCGGTAAAGGAAAAGCTTTATGCGCCGAGATACGGGAGCACCTTGGGATGTGCGTACTATATACCAACATATCCACCTAGAGTTGCCGACCATCAGGCAATTCAAAAAGCAGTGCTCCCTTAGCTAGTTTGACTCTACTCCAACACACCCCAACCTACTAGTCGTTGCGACAGTAAATAACACATCCAGTCAAATATCACGCATCCGCAGACCAAAAAATGCTCTCGGAGAGCTAGATGATCCAATTTCGATCACCGTAGAGCGTACACAGCTCGCGGAGCCATCACAAATCGTCCGCGATTCCGACCCTGGCGCCGTCGATATACGCGCCGCGATAACTTTTTAAATGTCCTGGCAAAGCAACGCCCCAAGCCGAGGTTGGTACCACACAGGGGTTGCCCTTACATACTAATATATACATTTTGAAAAAATAAGCATTAAGTATGTTTATCATTGTTCTATAACACACAGTACAATCTTTGTTTAGTTTGAGTCTAGACAGCGTAGTGTAAAATGTCTCAAAACTGTATTATTATGTTACCATTAATTTATAGGTTTGTGCTAAACAACAAGGTTTCCAAGATTCAATTAATGAGAACATCTGTTTGCTATTCAAAGAGCAGAGGGCGAACAGCTTCTGTCTCGCGTCAGATACTTTATACGGGTGATTTAGATTTAGCACAATTCAATTACAGAGAGATAATCACACTGCTTATTACTGTACAGTTCACTGAAGTAATGTACTGAATCAATTGGTGTACAGACTATTGAATATAATAAATTACTGATTATATATTAACTCTAAGAAAAGGGGGACAGGTCTTGCATATAACACAATAATTATAAAGATAATGTTTTGTGCATAAAACATAAAATAAAACTTATATCAGTCCTTTAATTTATTGAGACAACAATACTTCTAGTTTTATCAATATTACTTCAACTGTTATGATTAGATAAGGCATGTACAGTATAGAAGGGGACAATAAATATCTCAAAACAAGATAGAAAGGAGAGAAGTTATTAATTGTCAATACACTCAATTACTTACAACGTTTACTGTTTACAGAACCACTAGTTTGAAACAAAATGAAAGAAAAATAAGGTCGAACTAGCCGACATGACCTAATATTCATGTAATAAAACATTTAGTAATCGGCTTGACAAAGGACACGGTTGATCTACTGTAGAAAAAAAATTGTCGATCTAATAAAGTGACCTAAAGAAATATTAACATATTTTTCTATTTTCTTTCATATCAACGATTACTGACCGAGAATTTATGTTTTTTATTTGTCCGACTAAAGTCAAGGAGCGTTTCAATGTGTCGATGAGAAGATATTCAACTTAGGAGACTTAATTTCTTTTAAGAAGAGCCCACGAAAGAAATTAATGAAACAATAATACAATCCACTGAATATTATAGGTAAATTTAATCTCATTTTAGGTAGATTTAGTCCGCGTTTCTCAAATAAATTATATACAAATCACCGTTTTCAGTGACTATACAGTGAAAGCTAAGCTAAGTAAGATAATCAATTCAAAAGTTACTAGACTTCTAGTTAAGGCCAGCGACCACGGTTCTTACATAATATCTTCTTTCTATCCTACAATCCAGATGCGAATCAAGAGTTTCTGACATACCACTTCACGTTGCGCCACGATGTGTTGAGCCGCGAGGTTTTCTTAGACGTCCTTAGCTCAAAAAAGAAAATTGTGAATTATGAATAAATAAAATGTTTTTGTTTTTAACTAACTGTATGATATAAACAGTGTTGTAACGTTTCTTGGTCAACTATTTTATTTCTGAAACTGAGTTTGAGTATAAACATATAAAAACTCGGATTTCAATGATTTATGTTCTGTAATAAATGTAGGCAGAAAGAAATCAATCTTTCGTCATTCATTGTTTTTGTAGCAGTAAACCTTTCCGTTGTCTTTTTATGGCCGGCTCCTGATATTCTGTTCAGATGCCTTTAAAGATTAAAGAAAATAAACGTTATTCATCATTCCTGGAATTAGATCAAACGCTAATGATTGTAAAAAACGGCAGTGCATTGAATTTTATTACAGTATGATGTATTCGTTTACCATGGAAAGCAATTGGAAGGGCATATTTTTTCAGACAAATTCCGTTGTGGTATCTATTTCACTTTGCCATTGAATCACAAAAAACAACAAATATTATCATTAGGACAGAATACAATAAGATTTTACTTTGGGCAATTTTATAAGATCATTTGGTTCATCCCAAATGTTCTTTCTGTAAACGGTAGATATTACCTACATTCATATATATCTAGTTTTGTTCCCCAACTCACAGTAATCCACAAATTCTAAAATGTTTGTCTTTGACGGCAATAGCTTTTAGGGTCCAACAACAACTTTATCAAATTCTTGACAGTTTTTCAGAAATGTTATTGTACAAAATAAAAAAAATCACTATTAGTGATTATCAGTGAGTAGATTATTAGTGAATATCAATAACATTACTTTTAAAAGTAGATAAGTCAGAAATACACATACAACATATACCCGGACTACGTATCTATCTTTTTTTTTTTTAATGTAGGCAGAAAGAAATCAATTATCCATGAGAACCAATAGGAAAGATGGCAAAATTCGAAAAAAAAAAACAATGTAACACAATTAATAATGTAGAAATGTGTCTGCAACAAGAATGAAATAGACGAAATGATCATATTCTACCGCATAGACTAAAACTACACCGAGTCTCCCACAAAAGACCATTTGCTCGGAAAGGTGGTTTTGCCGAGGCATAGAGGTATTTCTGGGATCTGGTAAGCTAGAAATTTCGGTCGATCACAATCAATTTAAAAGGCGGTCTCGTTCGTAATGATTCGGCACACATTAGATAGCACAGTTGATCTCTAAATAAATTTATCTACCTATCTATCTATCTATCCTCGCAAGATCAATATTAGTTTTATAATTTGCTGCGAGAGTTACCATCTTTTTCATTCATTAATCTGTGTCTTGCTAAAAAGGAAGTTTTTCAAGCTTGTCTTATTTTTTGTTCCCTTTTCAATTTTATATACTCGTTATTGTCTCTACGTCATTAAAAAAAATAGTCTATTCGATAGATATAATGTAAATCAAGCAAGTTCATGTGTGGTTTCACAATGACTTATACAATTTTCCTTCACAATACTGAAATACTCGTACGGTTAGTAACGATGAAAATAACTCATTATCTGTACCGATAACAATGCATGACGTCAAACTAATCATTTATAAGGTCTCATCGTCTGGTAGGGACACACGCTTCAGGACCAAGAGACGAATGTTGCGTGTACTTGTACAAATCACTTATGTTATGTCTTTGTTTTGATGTTGTAGGTTTTATTTAATTACCACAAATTCTTAATGGAGGAGTTCTCAAATTGATATTTTTGATTTTGTATTCACTGGGTCGTGAAGTTTTTCTAGAAAACATAGTAGATACGAGGAAAAAGTAATAATAAAACAGGTTCAAATTAAGTCTCGCTTTTAAACCTGTGGAGGAACGGGTGTTATGTCCCTTAAACACAAAAGGAAGTATCAGAACTTCCATTGCGCGATGCAGAATTACTAATCACTACGTAGTTCAGGTCGTCTTTGCTATAGGATGTTGATGTTGATAAGTTTTTGCTGTATGTGAAAGTCACCTCAAACCCAAGAATGGTATGGTAGGATTTTTGTAGGATTTAGAGCCCAACTGGTTCCTCCAACACCTCCATCCTACAAACTACTTTAGCTGTTACGTATTAACGTTAAACGTTGGCATTATTAAAGTAGTCCTGTTTTTGTCGACGGGTGAGTAAGATCCGCCAAAAGGCGGGATAGGGTTAGCACTTCGAAGAGAAACTAGAATAAAATACAAAAGTTTATTTGTTTATGTAAAATTTTACGTATATGTATTACGTAGCTAAATTGTGAATACCCCACAGACTTACTTTAACGTTGAATATGCGTGTAAATATACAAATGTCATCATATATTTCTGTCAATAATGGAGATGACTACCGCCTCTGGGGAGGTTTATTTTTATGTATCATTATGCGCCGTCTACGAACTCTGGCATAAAATGTATATTATTATCGGCGTATTCCCTAAGGTCCCTGACAAAGATTGAGCGCAGTTATTATAACTTCAAACATTTTACATGTGGTTTATGTAGTATGCAAGACAATCAATATACCATGTAAATCATGGGAAAATAAATTTATACTAACGACACGGGTATTTTGTACTAGTAATCAATCTAATATGTATGTTTCTTAAATTAATAAAACTGAAAATAACTGTGAACTTGCCTGGCTGGGTAAACACACATTTTTTACTAGTCTAATTAATATACCTATACTATATATGACACTAAAAAATATAGATCGTGGTTTAAGTAGGTTTAAACTACAGTCTTTAATTTATTTTCAACCGTGATTTTTGAAAATATTAGGTATCTAAATCACTTTATTTATTTAAAAATGGATTCCATAGTAGGCATTCTTCATGCACCCTGAAAATACAAAACTCCATATATTGAACAGCATACCTCTAGTGATACTTTAGCTTCTAAAAACCTTACGGTTTTATTTTTATCTTCATCTCAAACAATCAATAGTGCGTGACCCATTTTTATAAATATTTTCCTGTTCAACTAATTTTGTTTATTTTACAATAAAATATAATAAAGATCGACACCTATAATTCTAAGTAAAATTTCAAGGCAATTGAAATGAGAAAAATGACATCACATAAATCAAAAAGCAACATGCCAATCACAACAACACAATTTATCCTAATCTTTTAATTCAAAAAAGTACATTTAGTTAAGTTTTGTGACGCAGATAATGTAAGGTCCATACCTACCCCACGACAGACGTTATTACTATCATCTTTTCAAATTTTATTTGGAACTAGCAACCCGCCCCGGCTTCGCACGGGTAGCAGAAACATCTTCAACAATCATCAACATATTTCAAACAATTTAGACAAATTCTTAACAAATTATACACTTAAACTTTCCTCTGTCTATTAATGAAAACCGTATGAAAATTCGTTCAGTAGTTTTTCAGTTTATCGCAAACAAACAGACAGACACGAGATAGACGCGGTGGGGGTCTTTGTTTTATAATATGTAGTGATAGTGATAGGCACATGTTTTGTGCTTCCATTCTTCAATTCCATTCTTCATTTCGTTATTTCACTGGTTACTCTAGTTCTAGATATGTAAATAGGTAGGGTTCAACACTTTTTTTTGTTACCCGACGTTTCAACGAATTGAACAGATCGTGGTACGGGGCGACTGGCTCCGATATACAAATTTAATATGTATAGTCCCGAAAGTTTAAAAACAATTACTCTCCTTTAGTCATATTATCTTTTTACAATGTTGAAATGACGGACAACTAAGATTTATTATTCGTCTGTAGTTATCCGTCAATTCAACATCGCAAATTGATGATGGGTAGAAGGAAAGTAAGCAGTATTTATACTTCACTTTTAACTTCAAAACCTTGACTGTGGATAAAATATTTCCTCGCCTCGTAAATCCTCGGTTTACAGTTGGATACACGTCGCAACACAAGGTGTTTGCCATTTATCGACTGGTCTATCATTTATATTTTATTTGTCACATTTATCAGTCAGTTTTAAAAGTAGCTGTAAGATTGTTACAGAAGTTTATAAAAGCACTATACAACTATCATTTTCTGTCTTCAAATTAAATGTGCCTGGCTTTAACCAAGGTAACTTATCACTTCGTAGACAGTACGTTATTATCACAATAGATGCGATTTTCTTGTTAATGATCTTATATAGTCTCTAACGCGTGAGAACTGAAGTGGTAAGAGAAACAAAGGTATATAACAAATTGAATTAAGGGCTACAGGTTGAAAATCTATTGTAATACAATAGTAGAGCAGTACCAACTACATAAGAACTATAATTAAGTGACGAGAAGAAATTGAAGGCTAGGCATTAGTGGAGTTTTTCTTGAATTGATTTTAGATATATCGAAAACTGGAACCAAGCAGTACTACTAAAAAAAGGTTTTTTTTTTGGGCCACTAGGGTTTCATGAAGCACACAAGACGTAGTGTTGTATGAATTTGTTATTTAAAAGGTTCTGTGAAAAGACGACAGGCAGACAGATTTTTTTCCTATAAACTTGAGTACGCAAAAATAAACGTCAAAAAGATTACAGATTCGTCAAAATATTTTCTTTTTTTGGTAAGATAAACGTAGTTTACTATGGTAATCGTGTACCATCGATCAAAAAGAGATGTTTGGTCAGACACTAATCTACACATTGAAATAACGAGTACCTATATAAAGACATCAATATGACCGATCATCACCGAATAAGAACACTTTTATAAATTGGGTTATTAAAGATATATGGTTTTACTCACGTTTGTTTCGGACCTCAGTGTCGTCGCATCAGGACGCTTCACTCCTTGAAAAAGGCCCCCGTCGGGAATCCCCGAAATACAAACGTGAGTAAAACCGAAAAATCTTTAATAAACATGAATACAACTCACGAAAGTTTTTATTGTACTACAAAATTTTACATAAATACATCTACCGAATATATGGCTGATAAAATTTGATATTTGTTTACAAAACTTGCACAAAATGTGAGACAAAAAACTGATATTCTATCTTATTTTCTTAAAAACAATTTATATATCAGCTTTCAGTCTAAAGATGTGATGACATAACATTGATCTTCCTAGTTCTTTTAAGTGATTACTATGATTTGACATCGGCAAGTATGTTTGCAGAAAAAAAGCTAATGCTACTAATGTTACAATTCAATCTCTTGTATTTTTTAAGGTTCCGTTCCTCAAAAGAAAAAAAGGAACCCTTTTATGATCACTTTGTTGTCCGTCTGTCTGTCTGTCTGTATGTTAAGACTTCTTAGGAGCTCGTGTACGCATCAAGTTGAAACTACTAGCAAATATTTATGTTTGCGGTCACTTGAAACTGTGAAAAAAGTCAACGCAATCAAAATATACAGCCTTAATTGTAGGTAAATCAAAACCTATGGGGTACCTTCTTTTCAGTGACTTAGAATCATGAAATTTAGTAAGAAACAAAGTCTGACAACACAAGTAAAGGAAAACACCCGAAAGTCGTTAATTTGTTGTTATATCACATAAAAAAAAAATAGTTTTTGTGATTACAAACTTATATTTCGCGGTCGAAAGTTGACTTTGTCGTACATCGATGTATGGGAGAATTTTTAGAACCGCTAAATTAAGTTTGTCTTTCAGAAAAGACGGGCAAAATTTGTTTGCTTACGGAACCCTCGATGCGCTAGTCAGAATCGCCACTTGTCTGGTTTTTATTTCTTATGTCCACATTTGAAGTGCAAATAAGCATACATCTGATCTGATATTAAGCAATAAATGCATTATATGAACTTTTTTAACAACCCGGCATCAACCGCGCATTCGATTGCTCGAATGCATGATTTTGAAAATCTTTGACAACCTGATACACATGATGAAAAGGTTTACATTGCATTTTATTTTTCAAAGAAGCTCAATTTGTTTTCACTAGATAGTCAGTGACCATTTAACGTTAGTAAACAGTTAGATACAGATAATACATAAATATAAAACAAGCTGTTTTTATTTTGTGTTCATTAATTAAGTCGAAAAGCATTATCGCCGAGAAATAAATGTTTACCTAAAAATGGGTACTTATTACCAATAGTATAATACTAAACATTTTGTCAGCTTTTACGATTTAGCAGAACATTAAACAGACAAGCATTACAATTCTGCTTTGTCCTTTATCCGTAATTCAAAGCAACATTTTACTGAAGAAAAGATTTTTCCAGGGAGAAACATTTTTGTTATTTTTTTCATTCCAAGTCAAAGATGGCATTTTATGTTTTTTATTGGATGGTCTCTAACAGTGGTTTTCAGTATTATTTATATCCGATATCACGTAATATCAGTGTTCATTCTGATATGTTATGGTTGTTTGATAATTTAATTAGTAACTTACTTTTCGATTTTCATAAGGTTTTTTTTTGTTATACTGTCGGCAATCGAGCAGATGGGTCACCTGGTTTATAAGTGACTACTGTCGCCCATGGACACCTGCAACTCAAGAGTCACATGAAACTATAACATACTAGTAATATGTTAAAGATATGAACATACTTGTAAAATTACGGTTTGTATCATTTGAAAAGAAATAAGCATTGCAAAATAAATTCGAAAATGATAAAATTTTATATTCATATTTCAGCAGAATTCGGCGTACCATAATCTAAATATAAATTATGTAATTATTAAACAATTCATTTATTATCAAAGCTGATCTCAAATCCCTACACGCAAAGTATTAACACATTTGAATTAATATGTAATATATGTATAAACTAAACTGTATAATTTGCAATATCTATGAAATGATATTCTGACGGATTTTGATCAAATTTAATATTTATCACGAATTCGTTTATAATTTATACATATTTTAAAATGTTAATGTTGAAGTTCAAGAAGTCAGTTATACTGAGGATAACTGCTACTTTTAAAGTATTGCTTTAAAACTTCATAAAACAATATTATTAATTATTCAGAGTAACTAATGCCATTACTATTACGATTGAAGACAACCAAAGGATGTACTCTAAAAAAAATATGTTTATCATCTTTCTAAGACCCTCTTATCAATACTGTAGGAAAAAACCAAGACAGACAGATCCGCGCCAAGAATATAGTACTTATAATTACCAAAAATTGTATACCTACACCTAATTAAAGTATTATATTTCTAGATACACATTATCCATAGAATCATGTCATAACTATGACAACGTAGACAGCATTGGGTTAGCTTAAAATATCTCGTAAATCCTTAAAATCCTTTGTCTTGTTAATTAAACATACAAACCACAATACGTAAACATAAACTCCTAAAATTAGCATGTTTCTAATACAGTGTTATTTAGGTTTAATAGCCTATAACAAAAGTTGAGTAACAAATGTACTCAATTCTCCGTTACTAAATTACAAACCTAGTGACATATTAATATGATATGCATGACGGTTTAGTAGCTCTGAGTTGCCATTAAAGCATATAAATCTTTCCCTTTACATTTAATTCACATTTCTGTCTTTGTTAGAGAGTTTATTGTTATTTGATCTGAGAAAGGAAGACTCTTTCGAAATATTTTGTTCATGACATTGGGTCATCTTCACTTCAACGAAATGGCTTGAGGGTTTAATTTCCGCTTGATGAAAATATTTTTATACATTCAGATTCTATTTACATTTGATTCTATTAGAGTATTACAGTATGTACTATGTACAGTGTATAGTATTAGTAAGTTTTACAAAGAATGTAAGTATGTACTTTACCCATATTATAGAACGCTCGACAGCTGATGGTAAATGAATACCGCCGCCCATGGGCACCTGTAACTCAAAGAGTCACAAGTGCGTTGCCGCCCTTTAAGGTGGGATTGGGAGAAGAGGGGGAGGGGGGAAGAGGGGAGAAGTGGTAAGAGGGAAGAAGGGAAGAACATGAAAAGGGGAGAGAGAAGGGTTAGGGTATCCGGTAACCTCACTCACGCGGCGAAATGCAATGCAAGCATTGCTTCACTACCGGTTTTCTTTGAGGCCGTGGTATCGAGCGGAGTCAAGCCGGCCCATACCTGCCGAAGGATGGTTCTCCCACGTTATTGCACGCGTTTTATATCTTTCAAGCTCCAGAAGTTCTTTTGATACTTTGTTATCATAGCCCTTTATTAAGGCTTTTGAGTGTCTTAGACCAGTCGTGGTCTCCCATTTCCTGATTGCCATGTGTATTTCCCAATACACATCAGGTTTATGATTGAAGAAGCTCGCTGTTTGGTGATGCTGCAGAATGGTTCCGGCTCCTGCTGTCGGTTGTCTGCACCAATCCTGGTAAGTTCACCGGGCTCAAAATTGTATAGCGCCAATAGCGCTGCTTGGCTGTCTGAGTTGATGTGAAGTGTTGATGTCTTACTTTTCTCTCAGGGTTGATCTCCACGCATCTATTTAATGCGAAGGATTTAGACCCATCGGTTTACCACTTGTGACTATTATATTTGTTGGATTGGGGGCCTACCAGCTATATATCCCTCTATGGTATGTCTACTATGTACCTTCTCCCGCAGTCAACCTTTGTCTTCATGCATGTTTAGAGATCTTATTTCCAAAGTGAGTTTAGTGTTCGTGGTTGCCACTTTGGTGTCGTTTATGTATATATCCTATATACACTTCTGGTAGCCTCTTTCCGGTCATAGATACTGAGCGGAGTCAGGCTTAGCAGTGCAATTAGAGCATCCCCTAATGTAGAAGATAGCACACCAGTGGCTATTAAACAAGCCGCACGTTGTAGGTTTGAGATAGTCCTTTGGCTTGCCTTACGGCACCAGATGGCAGCTCCGTACATTATGATTGGCCTTTTAATACCCGTGTACTGCCATAGGGCCATCTTGGGCTGAATTCCCCATCTAACGCCAGCCATGCGATAGCTCATCCAAAATGCAATTTTTTTGATTTCTGGACTATGTTCGTGATGTGAGGATTCCAGGTTAACTTCTTGTCAAGTGTAACCCCTAGGTACTTAACCGCACTAGAGAAAGAAAGGATATTGCCGTTTAGTTTTAGATTAGACATATAGGTAATTAAAATTAGATAGAATTTTGTATTTCGACCAGGTTTTGCTTTTTAATTTTGTCTTTTTTTCTTTCCTGACAAAACGTGATTTTAGAAAATCAATATCGTATCGGTAGCCAATTATGTATAATCATATTTGACTTCGCGGATGGTGCAATGGTTTAAGTAGTTGCCTTGCAGCTACTTCGCCCTGACTGTTGTGGCTTCAAATCTGTCTGTTGTTTGTGACCTTTAAATGTTTATGAGGACACCCGGAACACAGAAATATTCCTAATGCGAGAGTTGTTTTTTAAAGAAAGAAAAAAGAAACATAAAAAATATGATATGACTAAATCAATATATTGTGCCTCTTAAAATTTTTTTTTTCAATTTAAGAAAAAGTTAAACTCACTTCAAAAAGCACTAAGAAAAGTAAAAAATAGTCGATATCAAACTTAATTAAAAACACTTCATAAATGTGACACATTAAAATAATATTTAACATTATAAAGGCACCAGGTTCCTACTGGTCTGTTTGAAGTCATAAATTCTCCATCTCTTCCATTCTTTTGAAATTGATCAATAAGAAATCGCTACATATTATAAAACAAAGTCCCCCGCCGCAGACAGACAGACAGACTGTTTGCGATAAACTGAAAAACTATTGAACGGATTTTCAACCGTGCGAAGCCGGGGCGGGTTGCTAGTGAGCATATATATCTAAGTTTAATAGTAGTACTAGTTACTCGTACTTACAATTGAAAAACGCGCGTCTAAAATTTGATGAAGAGAATAGGGAGAAGACAGGTGATAAGAGTTTTTGAAGGCAAAAGTCAAAGTAAGTTGTAAACTTTAAATATTTTACAATCTATTGTAACCTTTCTTTACAAAATTAAAACTAAAAGCTACGTATAAAAACATGAACTTCAAAGTCTTAATTGTAATTAATGAAGCGTGTGCAGATTAATTATTAAAAATCTAAAATTGTTTAGGCGTGTCAAGAACAATTAATTTTATAGAATGAGTTAAATTATAAAACATCAAAAAACGTCAGAAATTCATAGGCTACTTTTGAATATCGTTATTGTAGATTAGTTGGTTCACAATATCACGTGCACATAAAGAGATGCATTTTTGCGAGTAAGTCGACTGGCTGGACAGGTGGTATTGCCACCTGTCCAGCCAGTCGACTTAGATCTTGTCGACGCAAGTGCATACAGCACCTAGCAGTGGCCTAAGGTGGATCAGACGGGTTTTATGTCCACCAGCGACAGTTCCGATCCACAAAAGGGAAATGGCAACGCTAGTGTGTTTGAAGGGCAAACACACTAGTGTATGTACCGTGTTTGAAGGTATTATTTTTGTTATATTTGATGAAAATTTATGAAACAAAGTGTTTGTTGAATATAGTTATGCGTTTTTTTAGGATTCCGTTCCACAAAAGGAAAAATGCGGCACCAGTATATATTAGGTCAAACAAACTGTGTGTACCGTGCTTGAAGGTCTTAATTTTGTTAAATTTGGTGAAAATTAATGAAACAAAGTGTTCCAGGGATTACGTTCATACAAAAAAATGAACCCTCTTTGTAAAGCCCCTTTTTCTTAGGAACCTTTGGAGGTATTAAGTTGAAATTAACATCAAATACTTGTCTGCGGTTTCTTGAAGCTGTAAAACATCAAGCCTTTAAGTCAACACAATCAAAAGATACGGCCGTTTAAGCCTTAGCTTATAACAAAATTGAACTTTTTGCAGGTAAATCAAAAACCTACCCGTGACTACTAATCATGAAATTTGGTTCACAAGGTCTCAGAACAGAAGTGAAGAAATAAAAACGAAAGTCATTAATTTGTTGTTACATCACATAATTTTTTTTTCATTACAAACTTCTATTTTGCGGTTATAAAGTTTTCTTTGTCGTATATAGATAAATGGGAGAGTATTCCGAGATGGACGTGATAGTACGTAAACAACTTTGTTAACTCACGGAACCCTCGGTGCGAGAGTCGGACTCGGACTTGTTGTTTTAAACTTCGAATATCCAACAATCATCATTCACATAAAAACCGTACTGGAATTAATTAAAAAAACAATGAATATTTGTAACTGCTAAATATTCAAATTCAAATTCAAAGTTCAAATTGAATATCTTTATTTCATAAAATTAATCATCAATTATTCGAAATCATTAGTTTTAAAAATAATTATTCTAATAAAAAATTGTAGATCAACACACAGAGACAACGCAACAATAGTTTGCTTTGTCAAATGTAAAATTGTTAAAGAAAAGAAAAATGGATAACATAATATCACATGTGCAACCACTGTATGAAGAAAATTATATCGTAGGTCATTTATATATATCTCATTTATCATAATTTATATACATCATTTTTTTTTCAGATATTCAGCTATTATTACACAAAAAAAAACGTGTTATTGTACTGCTTAGAAAATGAATTGTGTAAAATTATAGAATGAAGAAATGATAATGAAATTTATACATATTAAAATATATATATATTTTTGTAGGAGTCAAAAACAGTTTTTTGCTTTTCATAAAGGCTTACTATAAAATGGTGCTTGGATCAAAACATAATTTGACTAATTTAGGTCAAACGAGATATTTGAAGACTTTATACAAATTGCTTTCAATTATTCTGCGACTATGAATTAATTTCAATTACTACTGAAATGAATTTTTGCTTTATCCAATAACAAACGAGGCTAATCCAATTTATTCTAACAAATTCGTTAAGCGAACAACTTGAGGCGATGAAATGGAATCGATAAGGAAAAGTATTAAGAAAGTTGTTGAGTCTTAGGCCCTGAATAAGAACAGTAGAAACATTAGCGGTAGGTAAAAACTGCTCTGATTATTTACCTTTTAGCGTATCGAGTACTTGATACTTTCAGCTTAATTTGTGTAAGAGATAAGCCCAGGATTTCTTCCTAGAATTTTTGTCGCTCAGCTGCGGAGGCACCTCCGAGTTACATAAGACTGCGATGTATATCAGCTTGTTGCTTTTTTACGAAATATAGACGTATGTCGTGACGTATGGTGCTGAGACATGGACACTTACGGTGGGGCTTGTCTACAAATTAAAAGTCACGCAGCGGGCCATGGAGCGAGCTGTGTGTGGCAATGGGCTGGCTACGTATGCCGAAGGACCGATGGCTGTTGGAGCAGACGGGTCCTAGAGTCTGAAAACGGAAGGTAGGACGCCCATCAGCTAGATGGAGGACCGGGTGGCGCGCACTAGGAGAGGCCTATGTCCAGCAGTGGATTAAGATCGGTGTTTTAAATGAATTGCCGTGAGTTTGCCCGATTTCTACTCATAAGTCTCAGCGATCTGTGATACAAATCCTATAACTGTAGTTCTCATCCTTGGTGATAATTTTTGGAAAAGCTTAAATTAATTTTATTTTCTAAAGATCCTACAGGTCTACAGTTGTATCAATATTGTGAGTTTATTATGTCAGTTACTCAGACCGAGTGTCTGAGGGTTGATCCCGTCCTGATGGTTGATATTTTTAATATAAAAAAAAATTATGATACCATCTTAACCCTAGAAAGATAACCTTATTTTATAGAACGGGAAAGATAACCATACGTCGTTTCGACGTGTGTACCGACTGTTAGTAAATATTTAATTAAGATCATTATGTAAATTTAGGGTAGGTGTAGTGTAGTAGGTGTTAATTTTTTTAGGAAAGGTTCTTATCGTCCATAGTGTTTTATGTAAATAAAATAAAAAAAGGTTTGCATTTTAGAATATTAACCGAAAAAAATTGAATTCTAAAAATTGTAAACCTTTTAATCAAACAAAAACGAACTTGAGTAAGATCTCTTCTTTAGACTAATTATTATTCAAAGTTATTTCTTAAAAGTTCAACTTTTATATCTTTTTTACCTATTTTATAATAAAAAATTAAAAGAAATGGTGGGACATTATTTTAAAGTTACTTAGAACATACACTACTTTTACGTCCACATATACACTACACATAGGACTTCACAGAGACATTTATTTTGCCTTATAAAATAATTTACTTAAAAAATTATAAAAAAATACTTCTTCTTTTATAGCACAGGCAAAGTCGGTAAAAATGTTCAATGCAATAAAAGCTATGGTATTTTTACAAGCTTTTATTTAGTTTCACCCGATGTTTGTCATCAAATCTTACAAATTAAATTTTGATCCACTTCCCGGTTATTTATTATTTATTTATTTAAATCTTCTTGCACAATACAAAGGCGGACTTAATGCCAATGGCATTCTCTACCAGCCAACCATGGGGTGGTGGAAAAATCTTATAAGGTAGGCACACAAAAAATAACATCTATTCTATCTATTAAATCATACAAGTTACACACAGTACATAAACAGAAGTACACACTATTACTTACATAATAAATAAAATAAAATAATAATATATATTCAGATCATATATACACATATCCATATAAATGCATACATTATATTCATACACTATGAATACCGAAATACAGAGTCGAGTAACTAGCGTCCAACTCATTCAGTCATCTCATTGTGAAGGAGATCACGAACTTTCTTTTTAAATATAAGACGGTTTGTGGCCATCCTGATTTCCAGAGGGAGTGCATTCCAAAGGAGAACTGATTGAACGTAGAAAGACGAGTTTGCGAAGTCGGTGTTGTGGGAGGGACATAAGAGAAGCAGATTATTTTCTGAACGAAGATTTCTGTCATGATTAGAGGACAAGAAACGGAAATAGGGAGCTGGATAAGAAGGCGAAGATGGAGAGTTGAGAAAAGACAAAAAGCTTTTATGCATTACGCTACCGCCGCTTTGTTTACGGTTGTTTGCTTTGTTTTATTCTAGTTTATTTTATATTTGCATACTAGATGATGGCAAGCTGAGAACAAACAGAAACATTAAACGTGAAAGATTCTGCCGGACAGTTTCATGCTCGGTAAATGTAAACAATCCTGTCTCTCGAGATCACTAACTATACCAAGATTCCACTGATGCTACTTGTATTGCTCTAAATTCAAATTAATTCAATCTAAAACATAGTGTAGCTTGTAATACAAGTTCTAGAACAACAACAAACACTTACTTACCGATAACTAATTAGTTAATTATTATGTAAATACATACCTTCATTTTATATATAGCAACTCCTCAATCAATCTAAATAATCCATGCATAAATAGGTATCAAGTACGACAAGAACGTGATTTGGTTCTGACGGATAATAAAAATAAAGAAACATTTTTTATTACTTGTTAATAAAAAGAACTAAAAAGTTAAAAATAATAATAAAAGCGTGTTTATTATTTATGCTTCCTAGTTTTCTTATATCTTAAAATGTTCTCTTTCGATTTCTCTATTATATTTTTAAAACAATAGAGTTCAATCTATGATAACAAAATTGTATTTAATTTTTTGAGAACAATAAAACCTGTTTGGTGTTTTTCGTGTTTTGGGAAAAGAATTTAATTACTTTGCTGTAATATTAACATTTATTTTAAACGTTAGTTAAGTGATATAACTAAACCTTGGATAATTATTACTAAAAATGAGTTTTCCTAAGGCTGCCTCCACTTCTTTTCTTTGTTCTCGAAGAATAGGTAAATTAACTCCACTTTTTCCAATCACTGGTTATAATAATCTGCGTTTTCGGTTTTCATATAGCGAAACAAATGTCGTGAAATTCTGCAACACCAAAAAGTCAAACTAAACGCTTTGACAGCTCCTTTTTGGTTCGAGTCGCCCAGGTGTGCAATGAGTTGCCTGCGTCTGTTTTTCCAGTCATTTATAATCCTGGAATGTTCAGATGTAGAGTGAATAGGTTTCTCTTAGATAGGCGTGTACTATCATTGTCACTTTCCATCAGGTGAGTTGGAAGACAGACGCCTATGCCATTTAACAATAAAAAAAAAGAATATTTGTAATATAATATGAGTGACAATGAAACCCACGACGTATAGGGGGCAAACGAGCACACGTGTCACCTGATGGTAAATGACTACCGCCGCCAATGGGGCACCTGTAACTCAAGAGTCATAAGTCCGTTGGCGCCCTTTAAGGTGGGAGTAGGGAAAGAGGGGGAAGGGCGGGAAAAGGGGAGAGGAGGGGAGGGATGGGTTAGGGCCTTCGATAACCTCACTCACGCGGCGAAAACCAATGCAACATTGTTTTCTGTGAGGCCATGGTCTCTACTCCGGTCAGGCCGGCCCATACGTGCCGAAGCATGGCTCTCCCGCGAACAGTCCTCTAGATCACTCAAATTTACTACCCATATTTTTATTTACTATATATTATATAGTATGTAGTAGTAAAATAAAAATGATGGTGAATGAATACTATTTTCTCTACATAAAGGGGAAACAAAGGGTTTCGCTCTTCTTCTTAGGACAATGGACCGCTGAAGTCTTTTGCTGTATACACTCATCACCATCCTCCGCACCTTTTCCCAACTAAGTTGGGGTTGTCTTTCAGTTTAACAAGATACGGCTGAACTTCGATATTTTAGGTGAAGCGACTGCCGTCAGACCTTCACAACCCAAGTATTAGGCGATATCGATGTTCTGTAGTTAGGCCAGGTTGCCGGACTTTTTGTGGGCGGAGGCTTTGACCGCCCAGAATAGGGCGCGCCTCTGGCGCCCTCAGAGGGTTATGGCGGTTAGAGCCATACGCGGATACCGCACCGTGTCACGGAGGCGGCGTGCGCGTTGGCCGGGACTCCCCCGTGGGATTTGGAGGCGGAAGTGCTCGCCGAAGTATGTCGGCGAACGGCTGAGTTCCGGGCGGGAAGCGGCAGTCGGCCCTCGCCTGAAGAGGTACGCGAATGGCGTGAGGCCGCTCGCCGAGCCACCATGGCTCGTTGGTCGTCCCGGCTGGAGGCTCCACGTGCTGGCTTTGCCGCCATAGAGGCGCTCCAGCCGGTCATCGTCGAGTGGGCAGGGCGGCAGCACGGGACCCTTTCCTTCCGACTGACGCAGGTTCTTTCCGGGCACGGCTGCTTCGGGAAGTACCTGCACTCGGTCGCTAGGAGGGAATTGAGTCCCGCCTGTTACCACTGCGACTGCAGTGAAGACTCGGCTCAGCACACGCTGGCGGTTTGCTCCGCCTGGGCGACGCAGCGTCTGGCCCCTTACTGCAGTCATCGGAGGGGATCTCTCGCTACCGGTTGTCATACACTCCATGGCCGGTAGCGACAGGAATTTTACCGCGGTTGCGACCTTCTGTGAGGACGTCATCTCGCAGAAGGAGGCGGCGGAACGGGTCCGGAAGGACGATCTCCACTGGGACTTAATTCGCCGCCGGTGAACCAGGCGGCGGAGGCGCGCTTTCCAGCGCCTCATGCCGCCCTGAGTGTGGCCGCGAGTGGTCGGGACGGGTTTTCCCTTCCACCCGCTATAGTGGCCCCCCGCGGTTACCCGGTGGTGCCCGCTTTTTCATTTTATTATTTGGCGCCGACTCAAAATAAGTTTATATAAAATTTTATGGTTTATGTAAATAAACTCAATACTTAAGACTTAAGGTTTATTTATTTTTTGCTTTTTAGTTCTTTTCGTCAGTTTAATTTTTTGTTAAAAAGATTTTTATTTTATGATTTTTTATCATCATCAGCTCAGCTACATGATGTGATGATTTCTAAACGCAAATACCTGATAAAGTAATGAAAGTAAACAGAAACACTATTCGTTCCTATAATTTTCGACGGTTCCTCTCAATTTTATCAAGATCCCATCATCAGATCCTGACTTCCTTGACATGGGATCACCCTTGAGGTATATCCTATCTAACAAAAAAAAATCAAAATCGGTTCATAAATAACGGAGTGAGGGCTGAACAGACATAAAAAAAAAAAATAAAAAAAAAAATATACGGTTGAATGGAGAACCTCCTTTTTTTTCGTCGGTTAAAAAGTAATATAATGTTGTTGCCATACGAAAACTCTTTGTCATATTGAATTGGTTGTAAATAATGTATTCGCTAGGTAAATATTTTCTACAGTACAAGAACCTATTATTAAAAATATTTGTGTACTTCCACATTTAGATAAATTGGAAATGTGTAGAATAAATAGAATAAGAATATTTGTATTTGCATGAAATGTTGTTTTCAAAGGGCTTATAATATTTATAATCTTACATAGAAGTGCGCACCCTTTGTTAGTTATTGACTATGGATACAATAAAAGACACCCTCAGAATATTATATTACAATGTTAAATGTATAACTACCGAAGTGAGTTCGTCGCTACCTTCGGCCCATCTGTATTTTTTTTTTTATTTATACTTTGTGCACAACATGCATCAAAAGTGGACTTAATGCCGTAGGCATTTTCTCCCAGTCGACTGGGCGATGCAGAGACTAAACAAGGTAGATGCACAGAGATCTTTATTTTTAATCAGATAAAATACTATTTTAGTACCCACAGTACTTTATTATCTACATGCTAATATAATACATACACATGTACAATATAATGAGTGATAATGATACTATTACATATAATACATAAATAAATATATACATTTAATAAAATCTCGTGAAGGAGAGAGTCTAAGATTAAAAAGAATCTGATAAGGCATGTCTCCGCAACATGTATTTGAAGGTAAGCCGAGTTTTTACCATCCTGATCTCGAGAGGGAGCGCGTTCCATAACAGGACAGATTGAACAAAGGAGGTAGAATGTTCGAAGTCGGAGCGATGAGTGGGACTGTTGTCTGTTGTCTTAAATAGTCAATACATTAGTAATACATTTAAAGGAGTAAAACAGAAAAGCAATAGTTCAACTTATTGAGAATATAAGAATATACGAAAAATCTTTATTTGTCTTTTACATCACATACTTTAAATTACTATTTTATCGTGGGAGAGCCATGCTTCAGCACGTATGGGCCGGCTCGACCGGAGTAATAACACGGCCTCACAGAAAACCGGTGCATTGCTTTTCGCCGAGTGAGTGAGGTCACCGGAGGCCCTTACCCTATCACCGTAAAGGCCGGCAACGCACTTGTGACTCTTGAGTTACAAGCGCCCATCGGCTGCGGAAGTCATTTACCATCAGTAACAAGCTACTGCAGCTATGATATGATAGCTTGGACCATATGTGCAATTGCCGTGTGATGTGTAATGTTTTTGCCATTCGTTTTGCGAGTATAACTGTTAGGTTTGCTGTTCAATTTAATTCTGATGTGTGTATACATTTATGAGAAGTACTGAGCCCTTTTGGAATATTACTTGAAACTGCGGTTTTCCTGTATTTTATTGCACCACCAACAGTTTTTTATTCTTTAATTTGGCACAGATTCAAGATAAATATATTTCAAGAAACTTGCAGAAAAATCCAAATGAAAAATTAACTCCACGCGCATAAATTGTATAAAGAGAAACAGATTCACAAATATTTATACGAATGACTCGGATTCGTTATCAAAGATAGCTTTGAAAGTACGCGCAGTTATGTACATATGTATATAATGAATCAAACTTAAACGCTATGATTCTCGAAATAATCTTTATATTTACGTTTCCAAAATCTTTCAGAAAATGCTTTAGGTACAGCAGGCAAAACATATCAAAACAAGATGTGAGTTACACCCTTGCTATCATAACCGTCGATACAGACGGCAGAACGCGCATACTCAATATTAATTTTTGGCTTTTATGATCAAATTCGGAAATATTTTTTCACACTAGCATGTGTAGAATCTTCAACCTAAGTACACTAACTTATTTTCTTTTGGGGCTTCTCATCAAAATCGTTAAAGATCGGAATCAAGTTTACTTCGTGAAAAAGAAGGATAGAGTCAAAGGTATTATTAGCTAAAAAAACCAGACAAGTGCGAGTCTGACTCGCGCTCCGAGGGTTCCGTAAGCAAGCAAACTTGTATGTAGATAGCACGTCCATCTCGGGAATCGATTCTCGAAGAGTTTTGCCCGTCTTTTTCCGCAGAGTTAAGAAGACAAACTTAACTCTGCGGTTGCTATGCTCGACAAAGTCAACAATCCAAGCGCAAAATATAAGTTTGTAATCACAAATCACAACAATTTTTTTATGTGATATAACAAAAAATTAAACACTTTCAGATTTTTTCCTTTACTTGTTCTGCTAGACCTTGCTTCTTACCAAATTTGATTCTAGGTTCATGGGAAGTACCCCATAGGTTTTGACTTACCAGCAAAATGTGCAAAATTTGTGAAAATCTAAGGCTTAATGGCGGTATCTTTTGATTGCGTTGATTTAGAAGCTTGATTTTTTTACAGCTTGACATAAGTATTTGATCTTAATTTCAACTTGATGTCTTCACGGGTTCCTGAGGAAAAGGGTCTTGACAGATACACAGACAGACATAACAACAAATTAACGACTTTCGGATTTTCCTTGCTTCTTACCAAATTTCATGATTTTAGGTCAGTGGAAAGTACCCTATTGCAAAACCAATAGGGTACTTTCCACTGACCTTCCATTTACCTGCGAAATGTTCAAATTTGATCAAATTTAAGGCTTAAGTGGCCATATTTGACTGCGATGACATAGAAGATTGATTTTTTTTACATCTTCAAGGAACCGCAAACGTACGTATTTGGTATTAATTTTAACTTGACGCGTCTACAGGTTTCTGAGAAAAAGGTTCTTGACAGACAGACGGACAAGGGTTCCTTTATTTCCTTTTGAGGAACGGAACCCAAAAAATAAACGTTATCTAAGGATAGAAAGTTATAATACTAGTAAAGTAAACTATTTTACTTTTTCGGAATGTTTTTAGAAATATAATAGGGTTTGAAAGTCAATGCCTGATTTTGACAACAGATTTAATTTATCAACCTAAAATAACCTAAAACACACGCAGGGCCTGCGGCGCATCCTTTGACCCTAACGTCAGCTGTTTTTGATTTATTTTTTATGAAATTATCTTTTCAATTAGCTGTAATCACGTGATGAAGCGTGACTAATGGTAAAATAAAGTAAAAAAATGGTGTCTTTTTCATCAGCATTGATTTTTTTTCTGAACTATCATCAAAGGTATTATTAGTACTATCGTCGGTCTTCGTTTTCGGGAGCGTTTACCTATCACCCGGTATAATGAAACAGTTCTGCCAAACAACTATTGATATCTCTGCCATGAAATATACAACATACAGGCATTTCTTGTCACAATAGGGTTCTCAGCATTTTCTTTTAATATTTATTTTAAACTTTTTTTTTATTATTTTTTATTTTATAGTTAAATTCCCCTTTTAAATTTTATTGTTAAATGCTTTTATCTACTAATGCAAGCTTGTAATCCCTTTTCAGCAAAGAAAATTTGGAGAATATTTTGCATACCTATTTATTATAAAGCCCTGTACACAAACTGTGTAATTATGCTAATTAATTTAATTTATCAGAGTCATTATTTAATAACGATTGGGGTGAATAAATTTTGTCTTATATGGCCGAATGAACAGTTCTCATTTAGCTGTTGATAAAAGAAGAAGAAGCTTTTTCAAGGCCAGCTCATATTTTTAAATAAAGCTATATCGTTAGAGAACTACAAATTTTCAAATCATTTTCTATTTCAATGTTTACTTTTTAAATAAACCGACTTTACAGACAATCATTTTTTTCTTACTCAAAGGATTCATTCAAAACATTTAGGTAAGTATCTTTTTTCAGTTTCAAATATGGTTCGTGGAATAATACTTTGATTTCTCTTGAATTTAAAAATCTATGCTAGTTGTTGTATGTTAAAGTAAAAAATCTCCATTTTAAATTGAATTCCAGTAATTTTTTATCACATTCACATTCTTTTGACAACAATTCTTTTGTAATAGAACTGTAATAAAATGTAAAGAATTGCCGAAATGAGAAAATATATAAGATGTGAACTGTGGGTATCGCAAGAAGAATTCCATAATTAGATTTTAGGTAGATTTCGAAGAAAAGTCTACCTATTGGCTTTGTACCAGTTGTCGAATTTTCATAAAAAAATCTTCACAGGAGGTCTAGTTATGATCCCTAGACCCCAAAACAAACGCCAGTTAAAAAGTGTATATATAATAATAATAATATGTCTTTAATTCAGAACAGTTTCCATATTATTATATACTACTTACATCTTACTTATGCAGTTATCTTTAACCATTATTTATACATTGAACTGCTACGAGTACACAATCTGTCAGCCAGTTCCTGAATTATACTGTTATTACACGTACCAACTCGGGCCATGAACGCAGCGATTCGACATCTTTGGATGGCATTGAACGAGTTCAGTCTTGCCTCTGCGAACATTCCTGAGGCGCTGCAATATGGTGCCGAACCCATCAGATGTCTATATATGTTATTGTACTGTACCCGAATGCCGTCCAAAGACCTCTTCGTATAAACCGTCCAGAGCTGGCACGTGCACACTATTATATGTATGTATGTATATATATATATATGTATGTACCTTAATTTTACCGGCAAGTTAGAGGTCCCAATTATGCACCAATTGCTTTCAAACTTGGACGAAAAATGAACAGGGCAAAAATGAAGGTAAGTTCGTGAAGGGGGGAACTAGGGGGCAGATTTAAAAAAAAAATTAAAAAACCACGAAATTAATCTTCAATTTGATGTACTTTTATCAATATAGGTACTTTGAAGTTGCATAACTTGATTCCTCAATATATGCCATTGGATAACCACATATATATACTAATTAGTGGCACACCGTCAGATATTTCACACATAGTCGAATACCATTAGCATTTTCGCAACTTCAATTGAGATAGTAGATTTTTTTTATTTGTTAGATAAAAACGTCATGATTAACATATATTTTTATTTGAAGACATAATCACCTGTGGCACCACCGTCAAAAAAAATGTCAAAAATCGTTTTTTTTTTTATTTACGAGCAAACGGTTTCTGGAGCTTATGAGTCGGTAGTTTAGTCTGGGTGGTTTCAAGTCTTCGATTAAGAAGACTATCAAAAAGGCAGATATCTCAAAACAAAAGGAAAAATTTGTAAATTTCTATAATATATGCAAAAAGGTCTTAGTTTTTTTTTACTTTTTGTTAGCATTGACAGTAATTTAATAGTTCTTTTCATAATAAAATTGAAGTAATTGATGGTAGTATAATCAATTTGTGACTATTAACACAATTTTAATTAATCAATTAATTTCAAACCAAATATAAATGAAACGTAAATAATTCCGCAATAAAGTATATCATAAGATAAGATGATGCCATATTAGTTATGATAAAAACAAATATGATAAATCACTACAGAAGTAAATATGTGAAGGAGCCAGGTTTAAAAAAGATATTAATAATAATTTATTCAGAGATCAAACGGATACTTATAACATTACAGTCATTGTTCATATCCTTAAATATTTACGGGTCTCTAACGATGCACATTGTATAAAGTCTTATAAAGATAAGGAGTATTATAGATAGCTTTGTGTAATTATTTCTTATTATTTATCAAAGAAACCGGGAATAAAATACATATGTAAAAGAAGTGGCTTTTCGCATTACCTACCTACCTATCCTTAACCTACCTTTACGATACTAAAGAAATTATACCTGTAATTTATTTTATTATAACTGTTCAATTTGAACATGTATATTTTATATGTAGACTCTTACACTACACACAATGACAATGATAGTACCGACCGACCGTACCGCTCATCCCACCATGAAATTTTGCATAGGTACTAGAAGCACAAGACCAAATGATGGTAAAATTACTTTCGTGAGTTCGTAAGCCACGGGCAAAAGATAGTTCTGTTTAAAATAATAACTATCTGACATCAAGAGTTTGTTTATCGTTTAGTAGGCTGTAAATAAGAAAAAAAGCAGAGTTTCTACTATACTTAAACAAGTGTTGTTTGTGAATACGGGCGTATATCCCACTAATCCCACTAATATTATAAATGTGAAAGATGGATGTATGGATAGAGACCTGGATTAACATATAGGCTTCTCTTTTTATCCCGATATTCCTACGGGATCGGGACTTACGCGGGTAAAACCGCGGGGCACTACTAGTAAGCTATAAATAAGATAGTTAAGAAGAAGTTATTGCATAATTTTTGGTTAAATTTTATACTTATGTGAAGTAAGATACACAAAGATGATCGGCAAAAGACAACAATACACGTCAAATTTACTGTGCAATGGCCACTCTTTATTAATCTGTACTTCCGATATTCATGAGAATTTTCAACGAAGATTTTACTAACGTTTAAACTTTCGCCTTCCATGAGAATATAATATTATGTTGACAGGAATAAACGCGATCACGTATTTAAGAGGTATTATGATGTTATTATAACTTGAGACAGTCAGCCTGTGACTACGGCCAGTGCAACCTACTCGAAACGTCAGGCAAATCAAAGGTTACATACGTTTTATATACGTGATCGCGTGAATTCCCGTCAACATGACAAATATTTTATATCGCCATTGAGACAAATTTAATATATTTGCCCTATATTCCCTGTTAACAATCTAACAATGAAAATATGAATCACTAATAAAATTCAAGAAGATACATAAAAACAATTTTACGGTTCAATTAATTTGATCATTCGCCCAAAACGTATATATAATGGACGAAACACCGATAATAAACCATTTATAGGATCCAGATTGTCCCTGACTATTTGAAATTCAATGATTACAATTTATTTTTTTAGCTGATGATTTGATAAAATTTCGAAAAAGGAATTAGGAATATTTATTTATTTCGTTTGAGGAAAATGTTAAACAGACTTTTGTGTCCTGTTTTGTGATCATACTAGTCGTACATGAGCAACGGATGCGGAGATCTCAGTTAATTACTATTTTATTTTAACCATGGGCAAATCGCAATAACCTAAATTATATATATGATAATTAAAAGGTTTCATAATTATTTATTTTTCTGTTTTCAGGTACGTAGATGAAATCTTGGATGTGAGTCTTAGCGACAGTACTATTCTGACGTTGGTATACTTTTTCTAATTTGTGTTTTTGTAAGTCTTAAAGTATGAAATTTCGTGAAGAAGTGGTTTCTACAACGTGAATGAGAAATGAAATCCTGAAGGGGTGAAATTTCGAAATGTCCTTACTTAAAGCTAAACCTAAGTAGAACTTAAAGTTTTTAAGCAAGTACTTTGAATATAGGTTAATTATTAAGTTTTGTACTTTCAGCAGCAGTAGCGGTTTTCGGAAACGCACCCCTGAATGAAATTGTTTGTATTTTTAAATTAGAGCTTGAAAATTAAAAATTAATGTAATTACGTGGTAGAGCCATGCTTCGGCACGTATGGGCCAGCTCGACTCCGCTCGATACCACGGATTCATAGAAAACTGGCAGTGAATCAATGCTTTCATTGCTTTCGCCGCGTGAGTGAGATCCTCTACCCCTCTCCCGTCTTTCCGCTCTTCCCCCCTCTCCCCCTCTTCCCCTATTCCCACCTTAAAGAGCGGCAACGCACTTGTAACTTCGCTTGTTTCGCGCTCTCTCTCGCACGCTCAGCTCAGGCAGAACGTGACAATGAGTCATGCTTTTTTGCGCTTGCACCCGGGGTTCACCGATTTATAAGACGTTATCACGTCAAAAAAAATTATCATTAAGATAATCTTATTTAGATCAACTTTGTCATTTACAACAATTTATTTGTATGCATATTTTTTTTTTTTTATGCTATAGGGGGCAACCGAGCAGACGGATCACCTGATGGTAAATGACTACCGCCGCCCATGGGCACCTGTAACTCAAAGAGTCATAAGTGCTTTTTGACTCCTTCCCTACCCTGGATAAAATGTAACACCAAAGTACTCACCAAGACAAAACAAATGAGTCTAAACTGGATGGGGTTGTCTTGTTTAGTTTAGGAGTTCCTATGGCCGTCTTCCGGCTCCATCATCAGAATATCTCCATGGTACCATATTATTGTATTGTTATATATGTGCACCAAATTTGAGCCCAATTTGGCATCGGAAAGTGGTTCTAATTTAGCTTCCAAGATTCGTGCTGAACACACATATAGTTAAATAAAAGCTTATAAAAAGGATATGGTTTGATGGAGTACAGCTGTACAATTCCGGACGATGTAAAGGTTTCCAATGATAGCATGTCTATATTCAAGATTAAACTTAAGAAATACGTGGATAAAATTTATACACACAATTAAATAAAAAAATAAAAAATAAAACTAAGTAAATAAAATGTTCAAGTAAACATGTTAAAAATATTGATGTATAACCATTAAAATACTTTCTAACACGTTTAAGTAGTTAATTAAATAGTATGCATCTCATTGTAAGTAGACCGTAAGTTCCTATTAAAAGAAAATCTTTAAACCTAAAATGTTGGACATCAAACAAACAAACAATAATAATTCCTAAAGAAGTGAATGGACTCATTATCCATAAAAAAAACAAGATAGATTTTGAAAATTTCCATTGCTTTTTTCTACTTTTACAGAATAACTTCATACCGACAAACAATATAGAGTAGTCACTCAATAACATGAGCGACAGATGAGCGTAACCAAATTGCTTAGAAATCGCGAAATCTCCGACCATTTTTGTATCAAAGTGCTCCATCGGAGCTCTTCTCGAAGTCTGCCCATCTGTCCATCAAATAATTCCTAAAAAAATATCATTTTCCTAAAACTTAACTACCTATCTTACTATAATGACGAGGCTGTTGGCCTAGTGGTTAATGATTCTAACAGCTGAGCCAGAGGTCGCGGGTTGGACTTTCACACAGCACAAATAATTTATCTGATGAGCACGATCATTAGTTCTGTGTCTGTAGCTTACCATAATAAAATCTCTGCCTAGTTTGCGATCAGACGGCCCTATGCGAGGTGTATCAAGTTATTATTTTTATTATACTGCATTGACTTATTGCTAGAAAGCGCTGGTTTTCTGGAGGGACTTTTACGTTGACGTCACAAGTGTAAGAAGCTTTATGTTTGTTTTGAAATCTATATATCACCGCAATGCTGCACGCATTGCTATATATAGCTTGTTTTTCTGATGCCACCTTTACGGTAACTTATATGGAAATCCATGCTCTTGTGCATGGTACAGCTCTTTGTTAAAAGTGTAAATATAATTAATGAAAAATAATATTAAGAAACAATTTTGATAGCCTTTGTTATGGCGTGTAACATACCGAGATAGGTTACATTTTAACCTATGTCGATATCTCTGAAAGGTAATTTGTTTTAATCACTCTAACTGTTAGAGTGATTAAAACAAATCCTAAAAATTACGGCTTTCGTAACCTTCGCAAAAAAAAGTTAGATCAGTATAGACCTTCAGGATTATATCGTCAAGATCAAATTGTACCAAGAATATTAAATTTTGTCCTTTCTTCGCCCAAGAACTTCTAGTTGTCCGGGTCGAAAAGCACATCAATCATCTCTGCTTTGTCGCCGGTTGGCAGATTTATGCACTTGTAGTGGTATGTGATGTTGGCTATGAGAAAATATATATATATATATATATATATATATATATATATATAATATTCTTACATAATAGTTATTTCTTCATGTTATACGTATCCATTGAGCTTGTACTAACGAAAGTTTTCTTTAAGCAATTGTTATTTTATATAAAAAAAGGTAATAGTGAAACTATCGCGATCTTCTGCCGTGGTTGTGTATTTGTTCCATTTTACGAGTATTTGCCTGTGATTGTTTTTTACTGTGAAATATATTTACAGTGCTATAAATAGATGTCGAATGCACTACCGCCGTGCCACAGAAGTCGTCAAAATGAAAGTGAAAGTCAAAAAATCTTCCAAAATTATGGTAATCACTGTTGAGCTTTGAGATAATTTCATTTCTCATAGATTTCTAAGAATACTTAATAAAATTAATCACTTTCAAGAAAAAGAATTCCACAGTGAGAATACAAGTAAGTATTGAATAATTAGTATAAATTACAGAGAATTGAAAATAGAAACACGTATTCACCTAAAGTAAATAAACATGTTAGGACAAAGTAATTAGTGAGGTACCGATAATTCGAGACTAGACCAGAAGTAAACTAATTACAAAGATTAAGCTTAGCTGAAAGTGGCTTACACTTGGTAAATAAAATTGAAAAGAAAATAAATATTTTATATTAATTTACCTACCATGTGGTTAATATACTTAGTATAATGAATATAATAAGCTTATGAATGAATAAGTTTGACCGCTGATGCACCAGATACAGAAGTACCTCGTGTATCAGCGGTCGAAAATGAAATAAAATCTTTTAATTTCGATCTAAGAAAGACGTACTTCATTGCGATGAATTAGCTTTTAGATATAAATAGCTTATTACTTAATGTTTTGATTTGATTATTGATATTTGATACACTTTCATTACTTAATAAACTTTTTCATTAATGAATGATGCTGAACTGTCAAGTAGATCAAATAACAATGGACATGATTTTATTACACTGTTCTTGAATTACGCACAAGTTTATGAAACTAATTAATGTCTTTATTTATTACGTATTAAAAGTACTATACCATGCCGTCACAGAAAGAATATGATCATATTATTCATTCAACGATAGCCCAAAAAAAAACCTACTGCAGAAGCATTTACATGACTTGTTTGATTACTTCTAACATGCGTGTTGTTCTTAAATCCTAGCAACGTCCCTGGCGTCAATAATGGTAAATTTTACATAATAATATAAACCTAGGTCTCATCCGTGAACCAAAGCGATTAAAAATATAAGCCCAAGTAGTTTTATAGCTCTGAAATATATGTATGAGTGTATATTATAAAATATATTTAACATTATTTAAATTATAATAAATTCAATATGAGAATGTTGATCCTTAGACTTAGCAAAAATACAACCAAACAAACACATTTCGAGACTTGTTATTACAAAGTTGGGTCAAAAGCAAAATATAAGTGAAAACTATTGGATGTAACGTTAACGTAGCTATTTATTCTAGGGAGTAATTAATATGCAGACAGGACTGAGGAGTATTGTGTTTTTTCAGATTTATTACCTACGGCTGATTTCAATTAATTAAACTACTCTTTAATACTTTTAAACTAAACAAAATAGAATGCCTATGACAATATTTTTTTGTAGTTGTGTTAATAATGGTTTAGCAAGAGGCCGATCGAATTACAGAAAAAAATACATAATAGATATGTATCAAAAAGACGCCAATCTTTAGGCCAATCCCCATTTTTTATTTCTGTTCTTCCTCTATCCGTGTAGCATCTTTATCATAGAGAAGGCAATAAGATGTCCTCAAACTGTGACACAAGACTAAAGTTCGCAAACTTTACAGTAAATGAGATGAAATAACAACATAACCATTAAGAAATGACAGTTTTTGCTACTTCATTCTTATGAACCATCACTGTATTACCAAAATACAGAAATGAAATCAAGTCTTATTTCCTGCATTATAAATTGTAGAAAGTATAAAATAAAATAGTTACTAGTAAAACAAGCCCTGTCACCAAGGAAAAAGTGACTTCATTTATAAAAACTGATGTTGTCAAGGATCCTTTTTAATCCACAGCAATGACACGGTCTAAATAAATTTATAATCACATTGTTTTAGAGTCGAGCTTAGAAGGGGCTTATGGACTTCAATTGTTGGTAGCATTTTTTAGGAAATCGTTAGCCATTTACACTTAAGTTCAACGGCGACATTTACTTTGAAATTTGGATTTTGTTCTCACTTTTTTTCGGGAAAAACTGAATTAACCTTTAGAATGAGACTAGTAAGGAGTGTTAATTTATTGATACTGTAGCGTACGTTTTTAAGAGTGAAAATACACGAGTGATGATCGCCTGAAATTTCGTATGTTACTCAATACTCAATATATATTACCATTCCACAATGTTTATTTATAGATTGTAAACTTAAAAATATGTATCATCGTGAATCCTGTCGGGCACAGGAAGAGATAAAATTGGGAAAAAAAAAGAAATTTGTGGGCACGAATAGTGTTTTTGTTTACTATTCATAACTTAATTGTATTTGCGTTTAGCAATCATCACATTATGAAGCTGAGTTGATGATGGAAACCACACCTTTAAACTAAACAATTAGCAGTTAGATACTTTAGCGATAGAAACCACTTAATATGCTTTTAAGTTAGCCAATGTTGATAGGGTTTTAAAATATTTACTTTATTAAATGTATTAAAAGATGATACGTCCGCAAGGCAATATTTTAAAGAACTGGGCATACTCACGTTACCTTCAATAATTATATATCAGGTAGCAGTATATGTGAGATTGAATTCAGAGCAATACTCTAGACGCGGAGACGTGCATTGTTACTATACTAGAGATAGGGAAAAATTGTCGGCAGTGCAGAGAACTCTCACTAAGACATCTAAGACGACTCATGTCATGGGCCCGGCAGTGTATACTAAGCTACCTATGCATATCATCAATGCCAGTAGCACTAATATTTTCAAAAGTCGGCTAAAACGCTGACCTGTCGGGCAAACGTTTTATTACTTTGACGAATTATTGAATAATAATATTTTTAATTAACTGATAGATTTACGAAAATTATGAATTATTTTTGACATTAACCTAATATCATTTTATTCACATCCGACGGGACTGTTATCCAATTACATTTTTATAATGTTATGTTTATAATTTTATCTATTAATTTATAATTGATCTATTATCTATGGCTTTTTGTAATTTTCTATAATTTTCTATATTTTTGGAACATAGTTCCTCATTAATACAATATAATGTAATTTTCGTGTCAACCTACTTTACATAATTATTAATATTATGAGTAATTGTGAAATTGGTAGTACGTATTATACTAATATTTTCATTGTTATGTAATGGACTTATAATCATATGTTTTTTGACCTGTAAGTGACCCTTACCAATAAATTACTATTATGACTATTATTATTATGACGCAAACCACAAAAAAAATATAAAATAAAAACCTTTTTAAAAAACAAAAAATTAAAACGGTGTAAAAGAAATAAAAAAAAATAAACCTTTTAAGTCTTGAGTATCGAGCTTATTTATGTAAACTATCAAATTTCATATAAACTGATTTTAAGTCGGCGCCAAATAATAAAGTGATATATTATCTACGTAGAGCCTTCTCCATTTCTAAGTACATATAAAAATTACATAATTAATCAGTTCTGTGTTCTTTCTTCACAGCATCTATCTATTGATATCATTTAATGTTATGTTATGTTAACTTTATGGGACTAATAATGTAAATAACTTTATGTTGCAACAATTGCATTGTCACCGGAATGGGGAGTGACAATGTTCGTAGCAAGTACTGTTTTTAATATTAAGTATGTTATATAAAAGATAAAAACTTCTTCAAGAATAAGAAAATAACTGATGACGGAAAACAGCTAAACAGACTTCCTTGAATTATAGCTTAGAACATTAGCAAGTCAGGCACATTAGCGAGCAAGTCAGGTTTCAAACAAAAAATCTTTTTAACAAAAAATTTTCCGACGAAAAGAACTAAAAAGCAAAACGCTGTTTAATTATCAAAATTTTATATGTACCTACGTAGGCTCTACGTAGGTTATTAATCATTTTATTATTTAGCGCCGACTCAAAATAAGTTTATATAAAATTTGATAGTTTATGTAAATAAGCTCAATACTTAAGACTTTAAGTTTATTTATTTTTTGCTTTTTAGTTCTTTTCGTCGGTTTAATTTTTTGTTAAAAAGATTTTTATAACCAAAGCTTTTAGTATTCCTAGTTTTTCGAAAATAAAAAAAAGTGTTAAACAAAACAAGCAATCTCTATTTTTATCCAGCTCTACGTCAATTAAGTAAAATCTCCATGATTGATAGAATCGGCAAATACACTACAACGCGACGGCGAGTGTGTAATAGAAATCAAACCAGACTTCCTTAGTGTTCCGTATTGTTTATTTGCTCAATGTAAAAAAATATACCAAACTTTTTTTACACAGTTACCACGGCTCATGAAAATAAAGTCAGTGCCTTTAAAGGTAATAACAATAGTAAGGAAAACATATTATGTTCTGTTTTCCTTTCTACAGCTTATAAGTTAACTCTCATGCGGAGAATATAAGATAATATTCACACGGAGAAATATAAATCTAAACAAGCCCCGTTTTTGTAATTCTACGAACGATCAACAATTTCATCAATAACAATCAACAGTTGATTGTTATTGCTATTTGAGGTAAAAGAAAAACGTTTATGTTTTGATGGAAATTCATCAATCTTTGTGACGTAAGTTAAGTAAGGCCTAACGAGCAGATGGGTCACCTGATTATAAGTGACTACCGCCGCCAATGTGCACCTGCAACTCGAGAGTCACAAGTGGTTTAAGGTGGGAATAGGGGAAAGGAAGGAAGAAGGGAAGGGAGAGGGGAGAGCGGAGGGGTTGGGGGAGATGAGGAAAGGGAAGGGTTAGGGCCTCCGGTAACCTGACTAGCTCGGGCAAAATAGCATTGCTTCACTGCTGGTTTTCAGTGAGGCCGTGGTATCACTCCGGTCGAGTCAGCTTATACATGCCGAAGAAAGGCTCTCCCACGACAAAATTTTAATGATGAAATGGTGATAAACATGATCTTTCTCTGAGCCATCAATCTTTCCCAATACTAACCATTGCAACCCAGCCCATCGCACCTAGCCTGATCTACCACCTAACCTCAGTTTGAATTTTAGGGAAATTACAATACGTTCCTACAACTATACGTTTCACGTTCCCTTAAAATTGCCATTTGCTGACAAATAAACGTAGAAACTTGTTTTTAATAAAATTAGAATTGTGATTTTTTCATGAGTGAAACACTGATATATGTAGCATCAAAAACTGAGTAAAAGAGATTGTGAGAAGTAATGAGGACAAATAAAAAAAGATATTTTATATCGAATCCTACGAATTGAAGGCAATTTTACTTACTATACCTGTTTCTTTAGAAAAAACGTTGTGGCTTCCGCCTGATTTTCTACTGAGATAGGTCCGGAAGATGAACGTGTCGTCCGTTAAGTCGAACCTATAAGCCCGGCAAGACCCTTATTACTCTCCTCCAAGGAAATGAGATCGCCATAGTGTCCAGGGAAACAAATAGTGACAAAGACCGGTCGACGTTGGGAGGCAACATAAAACTACCTCGGATATAGTACTTACATTGTGTCGCTTTAGTATAACTCCGATGTCAACAACCTCGGTGGAATAATGGCAAGAATTTACAAGCTTCCAGTTTTTTAATTTTTATGGGATCACTAAAACCTATTTGCTTGTAACACTCCGTGTAATCTGTGGAGTGGCATTTTCATTATCTTATCTCATCAAGTTGAACAAGCTAGCAAATATTTACTATGAAACAATTCCATTAAAATTTTTGCTCTCTCTTTTATTATATGTAAACAGTAAAGTTATTTTGGAGTAAAAATATACTTTGTTTTGATTGAAATACATTGTTACTGATGGATAGTTGTTTAGCATTCAAAAGCTTTACGGATATTTAGAGAAGCCTATGGTGTTTTATGTCTATTATATGTCAGGATATTTTTAAGCAATTGGGTTATTTTATTTAGTTTTCCCTATAAATTTACAGAATGGAATGAATAAAAAGGTTTTATTCAATCCTATCTGATATTATAATGTAAAAGTGAATCTGTTTGTTTTTTGCTTTATTTTTACGGATAAACCGCTGATCCTATGTTAGTGCATTGTGCATTTGCGGGATCATAATTACAATCTTAGAGAAGTGCATGGGTTTTTTATTATGGTAACTCATATTTATTTGGTCGAAGAGAAGGCGTCAGCTAGTAAATGCAACATTAAATTTATAGAACTCTGAGTGTAGGGAGTTTGTCTATCCCGACAAATAAAACAGCTTTAAAGTTTAAATGTTTATGTCAAATTCCACAAAGGTTAATAATTACTGCTTGTGCTGCTACGGTTGAACTTGAATCCCAGAAAGGTTGAACGCGGACTGGTTAAAGCGCGATCGAAACCTACGATTTTGCTGATGCTACACATTATATATTTTATGTTACGGGTGGAAGGTACACCAAGTGATGTACTTGCATTAATACGGGACATTTCGGTTTTATTTCGTACATATATTACACTCACACCCCTGAAGGGTTAATTAGTCCACTGCTTGACATAGGCCTCTCCCAATCTGCGCCATAGCACCCGGTCCTCCGCCTTCCGCACCCAGTTCCTCCCAACTACCCTCCGTTTACCGATTCGCGGTCTCCACTCCACGAAGGGATAGATAGAGGCATCTTAAACACCATGTATTTTGTCAACTACAATTTGGTACCACTCGCGTAATAGGCGGCATAACTATTGCCGCTAACCGGGCACTTTGGGAATTAGAGATGGGAAAATTGAGAGCATATAGAAGCGGAAAGGTAGGAAAAAAATTCAGTATTGCTTATACAGATAAAAAGCTCCAGAAGGTCAGGATCGCATACCCGTAACTCGAACTAGCTATTGCCATGAAGTCTGAGTCCTCTTACCACGTTTTATTTTTTCGTGTAACAGCTAGTTTACATTCAAATAGTTTACACTTTTTTAAGTGCGACCTTCATTGTTCGTTTTGTACTACTTTAATAACTATAAATCATGAAAAGTCAGTACATAACAATCAATGTAAATGTTACTTGGCACTTGTAGATAACAATTGTTTTGAATCCTCTCACGGCGTCAAGGGTCTCATCTTCAGTTTATCAAATAATAGTATTGATGTTATCTAAAACTAGAATCACGAAGTCCTCCTAACTCTCAAGCTTAGTTGTACAAACTATAATGAACGTGTATATTGTTAACATGTTACTGTACCTAATGAAATAATCCATTAATGTATATGTGCGGTTGTAGTGTAACCTATTTTATTATATGACTACTTTTTGTTACAAATGCTTTTTTAGTAATTGATTTTCACAGACACAAATTAGTGTCAATTGGTCACATATTAACGTTACATTTATTTGACCCTTCTCCTCTACTGAAGGTAGACAATATTAACTTTTAAACTTTCGCGTTCCATGATACAATTATATTTACGGGAATTAACGATCACGATTTTCGTGATTACGTGATTTTATTATAAATTGATTTTTGTATAAAAAATATTAAAAAAATAAAGTAAAACCGGCCAATGCGAGTCGGACTCGCGCACCGAGGGTTCCCTAAAATATTTTTATTATATGATGTAACTAAAAATGTACGGTTTTCACAATTTTTCATTTTGAGTTTACGGGAAGTACCCTATAGGTTTTGTTCCCTTGCAAATCAAGCCGTTAATATCGCAAATTTGCGGCATAAATGGCTGTATCTTTTGATTGCGTAGGCTTAGACGTTTGATTTTTTCACAGCTTTAAGGGATTTGAAACTTGAGTATTTGATATAAGTTTTTAGTTCTTTTAATTAACAAGTAGTGAAAAAAAAACCTTTCTCTTTATTTTTTTTCATATTTTTATTCAAAAATCTATTTATAATAATAACAACAATAACTCCACACATCTCACACACGACCGTCTGATCTCAAACTAGGCAGAGCCTATACTATGGTAACCAGACTGCTGATAATCATACTTGTATATTTCTAAATACAAACATATGATAGATAAATTACACCCAGACAAATGATCATGCTCATCACACAATTACTGGTCCTATATACGTTTGTTCCTATTTTATGCGCTTCAGTACCGTTCATACAATTACATGAAAATTTTGCATACACGTGGCAAGGTATATTGAGAAGGACACAGGATACCTACCACCCAGAAAAACTACTATACGGCGGGATGGAAAATTTTCTTTTATGCGAGCGAATTCGCGAGCTAAAGTCGGTTGTGAACAAATATTTACTTTACTTTACTTAGTTACACCTAGTTTAAACTAATGAATTAGTTAAACAAGTGCCGTAATCCCGCAGCGTGTTGCAAAGGAACGTTATGTCAAAGGGAAATGTTGATTCTTCTTAAATATTTGTTTGTGTTAGTTGTTTGATTATTTGAACTACGATCAGATAGAATTTACTAAAATATAGAAATGATGTTTAAGAGACTTTATCATATTAAATGTTTAATAATTTTCCTGATTTAAGTAATAAAATAAGTTTATGTTTTAGGGTTCCTCTCCGACCAGGCGAGGTGATCATGCCTAGCGGACCGCGGCCCAATGGTTGATGTTGGGAAGTTGCATATATACTAATCAGAGCGAGAACTCTCATAGCGCGATGCAGGATTAGAAGTTACGCCATAGTTCAGCTCGCCTTCGCTAGATGATGTTGGAGTATTTTTTTGCTGTATATGGAAGTCACCACAGACAGACAGGCGGACAACAAAGTGATCCTATAAGCGTTCTGAGGAACGGAACCCTAAAAAAGATACAATCAGCCGAACGTAAAACCTACTCCTTTTTTAAAGTCTGTTAATAACATTCATAACTTTAAACGTCAATGTTACTTAATCAAGAAAAATCAACAAACACTACATCTGTCCCTTATTTCTGAGGGTTTCCCTCGATTTCCCTCAGATCCCTCAGATCGGGTTCTGACTCGGTAACAGTGGGACCACCTGGGGAACAAACCCTTTCAATCAAAAAAATAATTTTTGAAATCGGTCCATAGATGACGGAAATAAAGCTGACCATACATTAAAAAAATACATAGGTACAGCCGAACATAAAACATCTTCCTTTTTTTGAAGTCGGTTAAAAATATATTAAAATCAGATCAGTAGTTTCAGAGTTTATCGCCTGCACACAAATAAAACTTTCTCTTCATAATATTGGTATATATAGTACTTGTATTCTCTGTTCTTTAAGTACAGACTGCAGTTTAAAAAAAAACAAGACAACATACCATTTCATATTTATTGCGTAAGTACTGCAGCGCCAGGGCTGCACTCGGAATATTTCATGCTATGATTTTATTTATAGCTAGGAATAAGGAACTTCGCTACAGAGTTTCTCTTACTTTCCCAAGGGACACTATTGTTCGTACCTTAAAGGCCAGCTGTATGTAGCTATTTCATTCTAGGCACACCCTGTAGGAGCAAGTGTCCGAGAAAAAGCGAAACTAGTGAGTAATTACTTCGATTTTCTGTATTATCTTGAAAGTGTTACATACGACATTTTTACAAGAATTTATACGACAACAAATTAAAACACATGTAATTAAAAAAGAAAATTTAGTGTTTTGAATCTGAATGTTGAATTTTAAATCACAATTATATTATCTAAATAATAATAAGCGAAATTATTTCCAATAAATTGTTAACGCATTACAGATGGTTGCCTCAAACACTAAATCCGACCAAAGATACAATATATCATTAAGTAGGTCAGTATCAGCTATTTGTTGTGGCTTTCCAAGACTAAGCGCGCAGCCCGCAATATCTAACTAAAGAAAATTATATACTTAATTATGTATGAAATTAACGCGATCACAAAATAGATATTACATTCCTCTGAATTCAGCCTGTGACTACGGCTAGTGCAACTTGGTCAAAACATCAGGCAATTCAGAGGTATGTAATACCTATTTCGTGATCGCCTTAATTCCCGTATAAATACATAATTAACTATATCATGGAACGCGAAAGTTTAACATTTAGTAAAGAAAATTATACTTTTCTTTTTATACTAAGTAACTCAATTTAAATAAAATCTGTTTGGAACCATGTTTACATCATTTACATTAATAATATTTATGTAGTTGTTATGCTTTCACGACGTAACTACTTAACCGATCTTTATGAAATTTTGTAAAACATGTAAAACATATTGTCACGGCTATAGGCAAGGCTATTGGTACTGAATTAATTGATAGAAACTACATTCACGAGAGCTAAGCTGCAGGCAAAAGCCAGTTTATAATATTACTATTTTTTACCAGCGATTTGACTCGTTTTGACCTATGTTAACTACTCGTCAAACCTATGTATTTGTAATGGACTAAGATAATCTGTGCACCAAAATTCATGTTATAAACTACCATATTCATAATATTATTAGATATAAGATTTTAACATGCCTGTATTATATGTAAATGAGCTCTGTTTAGCCAGCAGTTAGTACTTAGTAGTCATTTTGACGAAAACACCTCGTCCAAGGACGTTGGACTAAAACGTGACCACTCATTGAAAAAGTATTTGAGTGAGACTATTGGCCATGTGAAATCAGCTTCTTCAACAGAAGCTGGTGCTGGGAAATACTGTTATCAAGGTTGAAAACAAAATTATATATTTATTCGAACAAAGTTATCACAGTCTACGTTTGGGTCAAACTAACAGATCACTTTATATATACTTTATTTACCAGTTGAAAATCAGCGCCCGATTCTTATCTGGCACCAAGCTGAACTGGACACCTATTTTGGTACTAACGCGAGACACGTTATTGTTCCTCCACTGTTTCTTTTAATGTACCTACTTACTGTATTTTAATTCCCGATTTCTGTTTTTTCTTTTTTTTTTTATAGATATACTTACAGATATAGATATAGGTATATTAATTGATATAACTTGTATCTCAGCACCAAAATAAACAGATTTTCTTTCTTTCTTTCTTTCTATCATATTCAACATGTTAAAAAAACTTACCACTCCCTCTACAATTACAAGTCTTGAAAATGTAAAATCTTGCACGTATGAACAGAAATAGTTCATTAACATTTCACCACAATCCAGACCACGTAGATCACTAAAATTTGTTATTGGATTACCACCAATTGGTTGTTGACGAGATTGGTTTAATTTAATATTTGGAGAAAGTTTCCCGAGTTTATTTTATTTTAGGTCATCTTTGGAAGAAGCGTCCTAAAAAGGTTTTTGTAGTAATTATGTCTTGATAATGATTGCTTTTATTTCTAATAGAACTCTTTTTTTTATGAGTCGTTGTGCTGTGTTTTGGATATGTTATTTGACTTTTGATGTGTTCTGTTTTTATGCCATTAAGGCTCAGACAAATACTTTATACCATCTTTCTTTCACAAAGTAAAGAAAAGAAGAGTGATCATTACCCACTCTCCGACCACCTACGCTTGTGTGCTCAATAACGAGCTAGATTGCACAAATGCGCCTTGTTATTTTCAATATCGTATATTTTTAAGAGCCACTTGGATAAAATCTGAATACGTATGGACTGGAATTCTTAAATATTGCTGAGCAAAACGGACTGCTGTAAATTCTTTCCTTTTGAAAGGTGTCTGTAAATAAAGTATAAATAAATAAATAAATAAATAATAAATAATCTCAATAAAGTATCGGGCTTATTCAAATAAAGTTAATATAATCTAACGAACTGTAGTCCGGTAATTAACATTACATACAGTAAGTAATGTTCTAAATACCTTATCTACTAAGTACGTACGTACCTTACACTAAAAATTAAAAAATATACACTTTTAAACAAAAGTTAAACCGACTTCAAAGTGTACTAAGAAAGGGCACTGAAAAGTGAAAAATAATCGATATTAAACTTAATTGAAAAGACTGCATTATACATGTGACTCTTAATGAACCGCATATGAGTCTAGATGCGGAAACAGAGCCAAGCCATAGGGCTTGGCATAGACCATTGGTATAGACCAATACATGTGACTCTTTTAGAACAATAGGTATCATCATAAAGTTGACAAACCGATACAAGACCCACTTCTTATTTTATCCTTACAATTGCTAATAATAATTCGAAACACCAGCTGTGTCTTATTAATCACGCATTTCTGCATCTAGCTACTTTAACATATTTTAAATGAAACAAAGAAACTGTTCATATAGCTGTAAAAGCTACCAAATAAGTTACAGCTTCCATTGTTACGAGTCATAAAACGTACTTGCACATAAAGTCGTCGTCACCGCTAGGGCCTTTTAATAAAAGTGCCCATTACGCTTATTCTCGCACGGTTTAGTTACACTATAAAAGACCATGAAAGGTTGAGGTTGTAATAAGAATGAAATTAAATTAGCAATTCTCACCATTACCACAGAATACATAAAAATATATGTACAGAAGTTTGACTCATCTAAAACATTTAAATAAATAGCGACTTACAGCGCTAATTACCTGTAGTTGTATTTACCTAGGTATTGCCTCTCTTTCTATTACGTAACTCTTATCTGTTCTGATGACGCCGCAAAGCTAGGGTTGTCGTTTTTTAAAGAATTAATAAATCTGTCTGCTAATCTAATTACCAATAATTTATGTGCCTATTACTTTTTTTTTGGTAAACAAATAAACCTAGGCTAGGTACTTAAACTCGATAGTCTACATACGAACTGATGACGTGACGCAACACGTAAATGAGCACGAGCGTGCTTACTGTACATGGTCGCCAGGAGGCCCGCGACAGCCCACTGAATGTTTGGCACGATTAGTCGAGCCCGCCGCTTTATATTGCAGAGTTGTCCTGGTTTGCCGTTACAGATGAGAAAATAAACTGATATGGTAGGTATGGTAGAATTACTTGATGTTTAGTATTAATCTTAACTTAGCACATTCCCGCGTCCAGTCCTTCATACTATCCCTATTCACCCTTTATTAGAAACGTGTACAGGCAGACATAAGGACTAACGCCAATGCGTAATTTTTTGTTGTTTGAGTCTTGGAATTAAGGTATTGCACGCCATGGGCGCTTTATTTAAAATTATAATTCTTTTATCATTTTCGGCAACACTCCATTTCAGAAACGATAAAGTCGTCTAACCTAATTAATTTTCAAAATAACTCAAGGCTTACGATAAAAGTTCTTAAACTTTTTAAGCGACGAAGTTAAGCCTACTTAGGAGCGTATTACTTACAAAAAATTATAACACATTGCATTGTAAATTTATTACCTGCAGGCATTTCTGAATTTGACCGTCTAATAAAAAAATAAAGAAAATATTGTTTTCTATATCCCCGAAGGGGTAGGCAGAAGTGTATTACTCATCGATATTATTTTATTGTTGAAGTGAAAACTTCTTTAGACACGTTTGTGCACTTTTGCTATGGGGAAAAAGCACTGAACTCGTTACCGTCACGCTAATAACACATGTATAGATTCACTAGAGGGCGCTAATCTAAACATTGAGTTTTGTCAGCTCCTTATTAATTAAACTTTAAAAATACAATTAGTTTAATAAAAGTGAAAACAATATACTAATTTGTCTGTGGAAGTGCTTTACTTTAATAAACTTGTGAACTAAATACGTAGTGACAAAATTACCGACACGAAATATCCAGGGATACTGGAATCTATATGTACTTAATGATAATGTCACTAGTAGATGGCTTCACTTTTTTAAGTGAAAACTTCTTTAGGCATGTTGGGCACTTTTGGTATGGAGAAAAAGCACTGAACTCGCGTGACCGTCACGCTCAGATGATATAGGTACATTGTCATGATAACATATAGATGTGTCTATGTATATGTATATTATATATGTGTGTAAGTGTTTTCACTTCTGACGTGTAGTCCTACGACTGACAGTTTTTTTTATTTTGAAATATACGTCACACATTACTAGTATCCTTGTTAACCCCTCAAGCTTTGCTAAATGCTTGTGCTAGTAGTGGGTTCACGTCAAATTCATTTTTAACTCTTTCATGGTGATCTAAAAAATCCATCCCTCTTTCCATCTCCACAGTAATTTTTGTTAAAAAAAAAATGCAAAGTTGTTGTTTCGCAAAGGATGATCGAATCGTTTTTTGTTTATTGTAAAGTAAGCGTTAAGCATTAGGCTTTTAGGTGATTTTTACTAGTACATATTATAGACAAAACAAATTATTGGCTACTCGAATATATTTGTTTACTGACCATTCAAATAAAATGTGATAATAATAAACAAGGAGTTAAACCAACATTTACGGATTCTTCATAATGCCACAACAACCCATTTAAGGATAGATATTTAAACCAAATCCCAAAAGCAAATTCAGGTAAACCACGTAATAACCTTTCAGTAACGCCTAAATATTTATATTTTGATTAAAGCTGACGTCTGAAATATATTGCAACCATTAATCATCACTTATTCATAGTTCTTAATGCATCGATATCAGAAAGAAATCCACTTCAAAATGCATAGGTACGTTATTGTATGCTGACGTCATGTGTGTATTAGAATGTATTAACCCACGTCATTGCTGGCAAAGGACATGCAAATATGTCTGGTTTGCTTAGAGTCTCTAACTGACTTAGTAATTAATGCACAGTCAGATTGAAGTCTTAGTATGCTTGTTTTGACATTAACGCATACGAAATACATAATCTATTCTGTTTTGTATATTACACATATAAATGATAATTATTTTTTTTGTTTACATCTTATGAGATTTAGGTATGCCTTTGTGTGTTTCCATTTTACTGGCTAGTGTTTTGATAAAATTACACTAATCTTAGGTAGGCAGAACACAGATTGTAATTAGAAAAGAATAAATGAATAAATATACATGCAGGCGTTACTCTCCGGCATTTCGTTCCAAACAAAACAATAAAACTTTAATTAAAATAAATAATTATATAATAAATTAAAATAAAATTAAAAACAATCATTCCATAATGACGTAAGTGTCAGGATATTATACTCTGTAAAATGATTTCTACAGCTTTCGACACCATCTACGTTTGTCAGGATTTTCTTTTGTGATTTATATAACTTATTCCCATGTATACCCTACTACTTTCCCAGTCTCTAATTGGACAAGAAATCTACCGTGCCTTACATTTATGAAAATGGTGAAACTGTAACTAGAAACAGATTTAATATTTATAGAGGGTCTCCAAATACTAAATTTGAGATGTTTGTCAATTGCAAAACTGTTTGTAATAATGAAAATAATAATATTTCTGTATCTGAGAGTTTGCAATCTGCTAATGTCCCAACAAGCACGAGAGTTAGTTCTAAGGTGCCCGAGGATACGAATGCTAACTACAGGATTAGATATGGTAAGATTGTTAAAAAGCCCAAACGCTTTAATTAATTTGTAATAAATAGTTATGTAAAAAAAAGGGGATGTCAGGTCACATCACTATTGAAGTGATCTATGATCGTCGATAACAAATGGACGCACTCTTTGGCGGACTGAACAACCTCCTGGAATACACGTGTTCGAGTATATGATGTTTTATTTAAAGGCCCAGGCCTCACAACATCCTATTCATTCTGTGGTAGAGTTTTCCATAATCCACTTATACATATTAAGAATTTTCGTACCCATATTTAATCAGCATAATGTCAACAAGAAACCCTAACTCATCTGGAAAATGAATCAAAGTTGATTTACAAACAGCCTATTTGTTTGCAAACAAGAAAAACTGGGGAGGCAAGCTGTGACGTAATGAAATAAAAAGGAGGATACCCATGTAATTGATACCCTTTGATAAATGCTATTAGTGGTCCCCCCTTTTCACCCTTTCATTCCTTTACTGACCAGTGATTAATTTCCGCTTTTTCTACTATTTTTAGGGTTCCGTTCCTCAAAAAGGAAAAAAAGGAACCCTTATAGGATCACTTTAATAATAACTCCACACATCTCACACAAGGCCGTCTGATCCCAAACTAGGCAGAGCCTGTACTATGGTAACCAGACTGCTGATAAACATACTTATATATTTCTAAATACACATATATTATAGATAAATTACACCCAGACACAGAACAAATTATCGTGCTCATCACACAATTATTTGTCCTGGGTGGGAAACGAACCCACGACCTCTGGCTCTGTAGTCAGGGTCACTAACCACTAGCCCACCAGGCCAGTCATTTGTTGACCGTCTGTCTGTCTGTCTGTCAAGATCCTTTTCTCAGAAACCCGTGGACGAATCAAGTTGAAATTAGTACCAAATATATAAGTCTGCGGTCCCTTCAAGCTGTAAAATGCTGAAGCTTCTAAGTCAACGAAATCAGATTTTAGCAAATTTGAACATTCCGCAGGTAAATCAAAACCTATCAGGTAGGTACTTCCCATTAACTTTGAAATTTGGTGAAAAGCAGGGTCTGACGGCACAAGTAAGGGAAAAATTTTAAAGTCGTTAATTTGTTATTATATCCTATTAATATTATAAACGTGAAAGTTTGTGAGGATGTCTGGATGTGTGGATGTATGGATGCATGGATGTTTGTTACTCTTTCACGCGAAAACTACTGAACCGATTGCGATAAGACTTGGTATGTAGATAGCTCTGGATTAACACATAGGCTTTTTATCCCGATATTTCCACGGCATGGGGACTTACGCGGGTGAAACCGCGGGGTACAGCTAGTGAATATATATATATTTCTTCTGTACGTGTGTATGTCACTGAACTCCTCCTAAACGGCTGGACCGATTTTAATGAAACTTTGGATTGAAAGGTGGATTCGAGAATGGTTTAGATTTATAATTGGACCCGGTAGATATCGTTGAGCAATCGCAACGACATCTACCGGGTTACAGGAATAATATATTTTACGTTCCGGCAGGACGTCTGTCGGGTCCGCTAGTATCATATAAAAAAATAGATTTTGTGATTACAAACTTATATTTTGCGGTTGGAAAGTTAACTTTGTCGTACATGGCAACCGCAAAGCTAAGTTTGTCTTTCGTAAAAGGCGGGCAAAAATCTTCAAGAATAGATTCCTGACACGAACGTACTATCTACATACAAGTTTGTTTTCTTACCGAACCATCTGGGCACGAGCCATACTCGCACTTGCACGGCTTTTTTTATATGGAACATCGGCTATTACCGTGATGGCAAACGGCATGATGTTCTTCTATGCCGTCGTGTTGTGTGTGCGTGCCGCGTCTGCTATATGTTTTTATTTTAAATAATTATTAGGTATGATTACAGAGTTTATTTATTAATTTGTAGCATGCTGCAGGTTATTTTCAGCTGTCAAAATGTTTATTTAAAAGTAGGTACATATCCAAACCACTGCGTTTGTCTCCATTAATGTAATCGCGTATTAATATTTATTTTGCCTTGAGGCTGATATCAATATATTTTATTAGTTTTATTTGTAAAACTTTAAATCCTATTGCGTATTTTTTACGTTTTTGTTACTTAACGTGTATAAAAATTATAAAACATTAGACATTGTCGGAATTCCTGCGCAGATTCTTCACGTAGAATAGAGTTCATGGTAAAATAATATATATATATGTCGAAACTCCTCCTCTTCTATCGGAAACATCGGGCGTGTTCATGTTTCATGTTACGGCTAGACGTGAGTTGGCCGGCGAGGAGAATAATTACATGAATGTCACACAGTAATTTTACTACACTTATTAAAACACAAAAATATACTCTGAATAATCATTAGATATCTTCAACCAAGCTTTAAATCACGACACTACACAGAACACGTAGTGCACCTGCGAGATGCAAATCGATTCTGCCTTTCCAGCGGCTTTCCGAACCGTAACTGTCATCTGTCGCGCGCCAGCGCTCGGTGTTGCGTCCATAAACTTAATATACATACTAAGTTTATGGTTGCGTCAGTGTCCTAACTTCTGACTCTTTATCAATAATGTTGTCAACTAAAATAATCGGTGCGCCGTCATATATATATATATGGAATTCTTTTTCGATTAGTTCTTGGCTATTTATCTCACTTGAATTTTGACCAGGATTTTATACCAAGAAATGGACATATCGATCGTCTTCTGGTTCAATAGCTTCAATTTTAATAGTCCTGTAGATTTAATAATAATAATATATCTCTTTATTGTACACCAAAATGATTTTGAAGAGTAGAAGCACAGCAATGTTTTGTGGTAGATACAATTGGCGGCCTTATCGCACTGAGGCAATCTCTTACAGGCAACCATGGGATGGAGCGAACATAGGATATCGATATATAGGGCAGTATGGTGTACGCTCAGTAGGTATATAAGTTAAATAAAGATGACGTATCGTACATGTAGTGTAAGAATATACATACAAGAGAGCAACAAACAAATAAACACATAAGCAAACATAGGTATAAAGATTCACATATAAATCGAATAAAACATACAAATATAGGACTATACTACATTAAGTCAAATAAGAAGATAACTAGGCAATTATAATATGTTTCTTAAAAGCAGGCAGTGACTGTGCACGTCTTACTGTCAAAGGTAGGTTATTTCAAAGATTTACCGTTTATTAAAAACAATTAAGTATTTTACTGATAGCTATACATCTTTGTACTAAAGCATTTATAATTTGTTAACTTATTCCTGTTGTAGAACTGAAAGATTCTTACTTTTTATGCAACTTTGGAGGAAATGTTGTTGAAAGAACGAAGAAGAACGAAAATTTGGTTTTTTTGCAAACCATAGCGTACGTACATATTTTTGTGGTAGGTTTTTGGTTTACACAATATTAATAACAAACAAAAATAAAATAACAAATATGGAAGCATCTCAGTAACATTAACAGTTAGTACATCACAAGCCAAAAAAAAGTAACAAACTTTACAAACTATAATTAACGTAATCCGTGAAGTTGACGTGTCACGTGTCATTGCGTTCTTGACGTGGCAACATGTGGCGGTCACTTTTTTGTTCCCTTACATATTTAATAGTGAATATGGTTTTGCATAGTACGCTGCTGCTTTGCAATTATGGATGGATACTCAGCATATACTGCGATGGATAAAAAATCATCCCAGTACTGATTTTCAGTTTCAAGCACAAGTGTCACCTGAGGCCGGCAGGCAATACCGCATTATTTTAACTCTAAATAGAATTTACAACTGCAATTTACACATTTTACAATTATAAAACGATTATATTGCATATATTACAAATCAGCAAGATAAGGGTTTCATCCATTTTTTAAAATATAAATCTAGGTATAATTTCAGGTTCTTAACCTTATTCCTATCATAATGCAAGTTGTTAGTAGAATCGTGGGAGCAGAAACATAAGTAACCAATGTCCTCGCATCGATGGTTTGCTACTGTGATGCTAAATAGCAAAAGGGCCAGTAACTCCAAGGTAAACTGTGTAACAATGTCTAAATTGTCATGTTTTTGTATCATCATTATCATTGAATTGAAGTTAGCTTGTAATATATTTAAAAAAAAAGTGATAAATCAATCAATTTCAACACAAAGGCAGTCCCCCAACCTGACTACATGATGGTCGGGCCAAAGCCTTACCGTTGATGTTGAGAAGTTGCATACTAATCAGTGCGAGAACATTCAAAACAACAGTAGTTACTATAAAGTTCGCTACATATACATACAATCATCGTAATTGATTCGAGGATTTTAATAGTTCGTTGAGGTCTGATACGGATAATAAGATGCTTAAGATGTTGTAAGGATGTTGGAAGGACCTTGACTGATTGTAAGGATTCCAAAAAGCTCTAATACAAATTCTGTATCGAAATTCAAAATTATATAACAGCATTTGCTTGATAGACTTTTTGTTGACTAACTACATATTCATTTCTATTGTTAGGGAAACAAAGAGATGATTTTCTAATTGAAAATGCTCTTCTAACTTTACTAATACTTCGGCTAGTTGCAGATTCTAAGTCTTTTGTCTATAAATAATAAGCTCGCCAAACTGTCTCACAAAGTTTTACTTAAACATGGTTTGCCAATTAGTGCGTTAAATACTTAAACAATCTTAACTAGAAACAATTAACATTAAACATTAGCGTTTAACGATTTTCTTTATTGTTTTTTGCGATTTTCCCTTCGGTCTGATTTTCCATATATAAATTCTATTTCCAATTTTTTACTTGTATTGTACCTTCACACTACAGAAGACCGTATTTAAATAGTATTTTTACATCTTGTGAATGTGTTCAAATGGCAAATTAAAATTTTGCGATAATACAGTATAACGAAGGCATTGCCGGACAGAAGTCACCTTCCCTAAGAGGGGTCTGACCATAGTCACTAGGCCAGCATGGGTGCACGATGGCTGGAATACGTCAAGGTCACGGTAAAAAAAAAAGTGATACATTGCCTTTTAAACAAACATTTTGGTCCCAAAACTGCTGCCACGGTGACACGCAAGCGAGAAAAACCATGACCTTTTTTCAATGGACTGTTAAGCAAGTTTCGCAGCAATAAAAGTCCAGTTTTTGCGTCGATTGGTAGACATGGCTAAAAAACATAGGACAACGACTTCAGACTTGAGTCGGCTGTAGTGTCGTATCACGTTAGCGTATCTTAATCTTCTAGAACAAAAGCGACAGCTGCCGGTTTAACCGCATCAGTGGTTAAATGAATATTAACTACAAAAAAAAATATGTATTCGAATAATAAATCTTTTGCATTTCGGGCATGAGAATGTTTTCTTTCATCAAGACATTTACCACTTCACAGATTTGTTGTTGGGATATTCAAAATGAATGCCAAGTTTACGTGCCTTCTTCACGGCCCCTGTTCGCCAGATGTATACCCTTTGGATCATTTTCCGTTTCCCTACTTGAGAAAATGGCTTGGCGCCAAAAGGACGTGCCAACAGTGACGAGGTGGAGTCTGCAGTTGAATGTTATTTCTGGGAAATATGTATTGAGTTAAATGGTATTCCGTTGTTAGATCGGGTACTTATGGGACCACCGTCTTATCGAGGTCACTGAAAGTTAATGAAATCGTATTAAGCTTAGCTGAAACTAATAACTAGAATACTAGTAATGACATTATACAATTTTTTTTTGAAAGGTTAACTTTTTAAGCGTTGCGCAGTATGTATTATTTATTTCACTTAAATCAATTGAAAATGATTCCAATTTTTCTCACAGTTTTTGACGTGACAACGTCTTATAGATGGAGCCGGCTGCACGCACGAAAAAACATGACTCATGCGGCGTTACCTCGCTCTGAGGCGTTCCACTTATGACGTTGTCACGTTCAACTATCAGTCAGTAAACCGACTTTAAAGACAACCGATTTTTTTTATTTGATTTTGTTCCTGAACTTATTTTTTCAGTTATCCATAGTACTGAAGAAGTATATCATGGTTTGAATAATGATATTAGTAATGTAGGACTGACAAAGAATGTGGTGTGTCTTTTAATACACAATCGATATTTGTTTTTAAATACTTTATTATTAACTAGCAACGCCCCACGGTTTTACCCGCGTAAGTCCCGATCCCGTGGGAATATCGAGATAAAAAGTAGCCTATGCGTTAATCCAGGTCTCTAGCTACCTACGAACCAAGTTTCATTGCAGTCGGTTCAGTGGTTTTTGCGTGAAAGAGTAACAAACATCCATCCATCCATCTATCTAAACTTTCACATTTATAATATTAGTGGAATGCACACCTTTCTATCCATACAACTTAGATACGATACTTAACACTTTGTTTGTACTACGTTTTCGAAGAAAAACCTGTAGTTGGTTGTGTATTTAATTAATGCATTACATATCTACGTCACTTGCATTTACAAGTACTTGTATCTACATAAACATATTTTAGTATCAATTAGTAAATTGATCCACATAGTTTATGTCGTATCATGTCAGTGTCAAAATTATGTACGCATTTGTCTCAGAAACTAATGTGCGTGTCGGAACAAATTTTAATTCAACACTACGGGAATAATTATCATAATGGATAACATTATTTTAAGTGAGTACGATTTCTTGTTTGTAAGTGAATTTTGATTTTGGATGTAAATATAGATTTAGGAATTGTTTTTCCTGATTTGTACATACGTTTATAACCACAACTGAAAACAACTATTCTTCACAGTCAGTCTCCTCGATCACAGTCGTTATAAGTTTAAAACATGTTTATTTATAAAATAAATATATGGAAGGGGGGGAAACTTTACATATTTTAGAACTAAGGTGGGAAACAGCAGTACTGACCAATAGATAGTGTACATAAATCGTGGCTTTTGGATGTCTGAGTGTCGGCAGCAAGTTGTTAAACTTTTTTCGATCATATTATAAGAAAAAATTGCCAAAAAAACACGACCCATCGTTAGCGTTTAACAATGCCTATAAACAGCTGGACGACCAATAATATTATTATCACTTTTTTATGGGATAGGGGGCAAACGAGCAGATTGGTCACATGATGGTAAATAACTACTTTCGCCCATGGACACCTGCAACTCAAGAGTCACAAGTGTGTTGCCGGCCTTTAAGGTGGGAGTAGGAGGAGGGGGATTAGGGTCTCCGGTAACCTCACTCACTCGGTGAAACACAAGCATTGCTTCTTGCTGGTTTTCTGTGAGGCCATGGTATCACTCAGTTCGAGCCGGTAACGCAATTAAAAGAAGAGTAAAATTCGTTTAAATTAAATACACACATAAATAAGTTTAAATTTCTTTGGCCTCTCACACTAACTTCGATTCAAAGGCTTACAACAAAACAAGCGAGTGCGTGCGTAATTAGTTTCGTCATTCCTGTAATATACACCCTTGTGATATATATAGGGTGGTTCTATTCTTATTTCAACCACTTAGAGATAATAGAACGACTCCGGTGTCAATTGGAATGATCGAGATCGGTACCTACTCCATCTCAATCAATTAGCGAATAACTATTGAAAAAATGGGTAGCATTGAAAGCACTTATTTTTGTTTGATTTTTTGAAGATGACAAATAACCATTTTTAACCAACAAAAAAACGGAGGAGGAAAACTAACAAAAAAAATATACTTTCTTTTGTTTTTTTTTAATGTATTACCATGCCCAACTTTTTACAGGGGAGTCCGATGTCGTAAATTCTTTAATGGATAGCATATTAAACTAAACTCGTAGGCGAATACTGGTAGCGTTCTCAGAAGGCTGGCAACATTGTCACGTTGAATGACAATGCTAATTCTCTGTGCAAGAAAAAAGCCCGCCTTCTGGTCACGAAAAGTGTTGCTCTGTCGCTTAGCTAAGCAGGGAAAAAAGTGTTCAAAATGCAATATGTTCATAGTAACTCTGTTATTTTTTAACAATTGTTTCCTACTTAATAACAGTAATGATTTTTTCATTAGCAGTTCTTATTGTGTCGAGATCATTACTCAAACATTTTCTGCTGAAGACAATGATCCGATTGAAACTATTATGATTTAACATTTTTGTTAAAAAATATTTTTCCTTTTGGAAATTGTTATGTGTTGCATAAAAAACAAACAAATTAACCAGCTGTCGCACTACCGCGGTTTCGCTATGGCCGATTGTCTTATAATCATACATTTATAAAAAAAAATATCGGTTCGCACATATGCATAGCCAATTAAAGAGATACTATATAAACTCATCATCCTACGTGCCTTTTCCCAACTAAGTTGTAGTGAGCTTTCAGTCTAACTACGATACGGACGAACTTTGATATTTTACGAGAAGCAACTGCCATCAGACCTCCACAACCCTACTTGGGTTAGTAGGTGATATCAAAGTTCTGTAGTTAGACCAGGTTGTCGGACTTTTTAGGGCTCCAACTACCCGTAACGAATGCCACAGATGTTTGTATGGCACCCGGGACCGACGGTTTATCGTGCCCTCCAAGGCACGGAGGGGTCTCATTGTGTCAAGAAAGAATGGTCACACAACTTTGTAATGTGTTAATCAGTTACCACTTAGCCACGAGCCCCTCGATACTGTATAAACTAACACTTGAACATCGTTTATTAGAACTTATTTAATTTTGTTTTAAAGTAAATATTTCACTGCCTCATAAATTAACCGTTTCTGTAAATATCTAGTGTTCATAATTGTCTCTCTCTCTCTCTCTCTTTTAGGTATTATACTGTTATATCATTAGATCACAATTGAATTATCAGTAGAGATCGGATAATCGGATGCATATTTACCTAAAGTTATTTTTTGGATAACAAATTATGGAAGCGGCTTCTAAGTATATTTTTATTTACGAATACAGTTGTATTGTCGCGTTGCTACTTGCGCACAAGCAAGTATAATTTGCCATCTCACTCGCACTCTTACAAAATGCTTACATTTCCTGGGGTTTAATAGGCCCGATTTGACACTTGGTACAACGTAATAAGGTTGTTTTTGCTTCGTCAAAAATCACTGACAATAAAAGTAGAGAAAAGCAACCATTATACGTTGTAACAGAGCAAGTGTCATTTGTGTCAAACTGGGGTTTATTACATCTCACTGGAATCGCGGGATTCTTTCGATAAAAAAGTGCTTTCCATAACAGCCAACATCTCAACTTTAGGTAAATATGCATCCGAATATCCGATCTCTAATTATCAGTCTGAAGAATCAGTAAGTAGTATCAAAAATATGCTGAATTTATCTTTTGATTTGGTCGATAAGGAAAAATTACTGTTTTTCTATCGCGATATAAAAATGTAAGTACCCCAACTCGTTTTTATATAATTAAGCTTTTATTTAATATAATAAATAAAAGCTTAATTATATAGAAAATCAAGTTAGCTTACTTTCTTATTTATAACGCATATATATGGGTTACTGTTTGTGGAACCTGGAAAAAGAAAAAAAAAATTATAGCTCTTGAAAAATCTCGGACAACAGCGAGTAGGATATAATTAATATATCGGACGGTAGAGCATTTGACTACAACGTTAGGGTCGCGAGTTTGATTCCCGCTGATCTCAAATATTTTTATACCTGACAATGTCTATGCATTGGTTTGGTTGTCTCTATGTATTGTTGTATGTATTTACATAAAATATATCTATCTAGACCCCACAGTACAAGCCATGCTTTGTTTGGGTCTTATTAGTAATGTATAACATGTCCCAGTCTATGACAATTATTTTCTTGTAAATATAAATTTACAAATTGACATTTTATTGACTGACTCTTCCATACATATATATAATACTAGCAGCACCCCGCGGTTTCACCCGCGTAAGTCCCGATCCCGTGGGAATATCGGGGTGAAAAGTAGCCTAAATGTTAATCCAGGTCTCCAGCTATCTACCTACCAAGTTTCATCACAATCGGTTCAGTAGTTTTAGCGTGAAAGAGTAACAAATACATACATCCATACATCCTCGCAAACTTTCCTATTTATAATATTCGTATAGTAATCTCTAATATTATACATATCCTATGTATAATATTAGATCTAAATATTTGCTTAATTCAATATTTTGTTTTACTAGTTTCTTCTTCTTTCTGTTATATCATATCTTCTAGCTGATATTTAATGTATACTGTATAGGTACTGTAATATTTACATAAGTCATAGTAAAGCTGCACACAATGACCTGCTTTATTAAACGCCTGGGGGTTGACACTGTTTCTCCCAAATACAGACTACTCCGTGGTCTAGCCAGGAGAGCAGCGGCGCAACCGCAACTATGGATGCTTGTATGTGTTATGTTCTACCTACTCAAATTGTAAAAGGTTGAAAGATAATGTAAATTATTGTTATTCTTATACAGCGCCTTAAAGAATTATAGCGAAACATATGTACATAAAAATCCAACGAATTTAAAACCTGATCTTGAAACGGAAAAAAAAACTTCGTTAAGCATTATAAAATTTGGTATCTAACAGTGACATCTCTGCTTATACGTCCACAGAAACCTAATAAACCCTTTGTAGATCGACCACCAGATAAAAAGTACATCAGAAGTCTAAGTTCCGCTACATCTCGCAGCTACCTATTGTTCTCACAACAATGGCACAAAGGAACTTCTTAACACAAATCATTGTGGCATCCTGCAATATCGATTAGTCTTTTATGTGCATCTAGACCATGTAGGTCAAGTTAATTTAAATTTATTGCTTTAAAATCGTTGTTGTAATGGTCATGTGAATATAGAACGTGGGTCTGTTCAAGGTTGGAGAAATAGCACCCAACATGTCTTTATCTATGACTAGAACAGCAACGCTGAAACGTCAATTTGTAAATTTATATTGACAAAAAAATAATTCTATTACTCTGAGACGTATTACAGAGCGCTATCTAGACGCAAAATAAGCATAGTTTGTACTATAATTATGGCGTTCTATATGGTTATAGGTTAACTTATTCGGAGTGTCCGAGGACAGTTCAATAAGAGACGTTGGAAAGCTCACTTGTAGTATTTATCAGAAGGTTGCAAAGGAGAAACCCAAAGTCCATAGAAACTTGGGCCTGGCGTTACAGGGCTGAAATTTGGTCATAATTTAGAGCACTTAGGAAAGTTTTCACGTCTCCCAGCAATGGCCAAATTGGTAAAATCAGACTATGTTTACATTTTAGGTTATTTTTATTAAATGAGTATTTTAATAAAAAAATATATATTTTTGTGTCTGTTTCCTACGTAAATCTGGCGATGACTATGCTGCAGCGCCGACAGACTATCACGATCAGGTTGTAATTAATTAAAAGTGCTTAGGTTTTGACTTCAGATTTATCTGATTAATATTACCGAAAATCTCAGCTGAAAACTATGTTTAATAATGAAGACCCAGTTACATCACTACTGGCTTGCATTTGTTAATGTTGTATCAACTAGGGGATCTGATTATAGTAATCTGAGATTACAATAATATATTAAAATAAAAAACTCATTATTGTGATAAATGGTTTATTAATCACCTTCTTGATTAGGATTATCATAATATAGTAATACAGTATTCAGAAATTGTGCAGGAGGCAACTGTGTACCCTGGTGCCGTGCCCAACCAAGATACCATATTATGCTCATGGTGTGGGCACAGCAGCCAACCGTTCTTTTGCCAACAATACAGGTGCAATAGTAATGGATTATAGCATCCCTTCCGCTTAAAGAGCTGTCAACTAATATGTAAACGAAATACGTCATACTACTAATATGCCTGGATTTTATTCTTTCTCTTAACATCCAGGTTGAGGCTGATGTTGACAGCTCTTGCTGTAGATCACTATCCACCTCTCTACACACTTCTATGACATATGAGCCATTTTCCCTCACGTGCTCCCCATAGTAAGAACGGGCCTGTTTCACTTGGTATGTGCCCAAGGAGACCAGAATAAGCTCGGTGTATAACTCAGGAAACTCGCTAACATTATCCATACCTACATCTATTGCTTGGAACTGCGCCCTACGTCGATTGATATTGTTGATAATCACATAGTTACTTAATATATTCCACATACATGTATTGATTAATTTTTTGCAGAATTTCCTGAGCATCAGTACGGTTTACGATAGGAGGGTGGAAACAACTATGCCATGACAGTTGAGAGACATAATTATACTAGAGCAATCCCTGGTGTAATCGATTTTATTGATTATTTAATTCTTTTAATAATGCTTAAGTTAAAAACCAGTTAGATTACAGATTTTCTATTTTACATTTGATTTTAATACCTATACAACAATTATAATAAAACAATAAAACATTGTTTATTTGTAAAAGTATCGAGTTCCACTAAATCGATATTCTTAGGTAAGAATATCGATTTAGTGGAACGCTCTATTGATATTATGTCAGCGTTTGTGAAGTTAGTGACGTATAATAAAATGCTGCAGAGCTTTTACAAAGGTTGTTTAAAACAATAAATAGAAATCTACTTATTTTCTATACTTGGCCATTATAATTGAGGCTAAGATTTAAATGGGTTAATTAAGCAAAATAGACGATTTTTTTGCTACATATCTGATTCGTGTAATGGTTTGGCCCAGAAACGGACTTCTCCTTTGGTTACACGGTTTAAAGACGAGGGAGTTAAGGCCAATACACATTTAAGATTCACAAAAATAGAAACAAAACCATATGACTGCACAAAAAGAAAAACGAAAAATCTATGGTTAGGTACTATTTGGTTCAGTATCTGTCATTATAAGACATTTCTTATTATACGCTTAACATTCAAATAAAAGCTTGCACGCTCAATGGCTAGTCACCACGCCGACTAAAAGGAAAAAAAGGCTGGCTTGTTGGCCTAGTGGTTAGCGACCCTGACTCCTATGCTACAGGTCGTGGGTTCCATTCCCACCTGAGTCTGGGTGTTCTTTGTGTCCGTCGTTTGTATGTTTGTAAAGTCCCAGGACGACACAGGAGTAATTCCTAATGCGGGAGTTGTCTATAATAAAAAAAAAAGAGGAAACGAATGAATCGAACGCGCGACCATGACGATGTAGTCAAATGCTCGACCGTCTACTTTTCATTGTATTCATAAGCTTTTATAAACCTAACTGCCACGGAACTTCTAATACTTACGTCAAATAGATATGTATTTGGCATTTGAATATACTCATATTGACAGAATTCAAATTGATTATGACAAAGTAGGGCACATATTGCGCTAATCAATCTCTTTTACCGTTTTAATGAACTGATACATTTTATATACACGCTCGTATCGTACAGAGATAATTTAGATTACCGAATTTTCATCACCCATATCCAACAGTCGTTAGTGCCTATTATAGCCGAGTGTGGTAGCAGTTGGTGGTCTTGTTTATAATGTTTTGTAATTAGAGGTAACTAAACTTTGAATTGAAGTGCCCTCAGCTACTAACGCAGGGTCATCCTAGTTTAGTTTAAAAATTTAGTTACTAGTACTCATAGTCTAAGGTGCTACTATTTTACACTAATAAGATCCTCTCGTACAGAAATACACTATACGTGTATTTCTGTCCGATGACCGCAGGAGCCTCGCATGTGTTACATTTAAGAACTCGAAATGTTCTTTAAGATAGATGGGAGCAGAAGTCGTATAGGGAGCCACTTGAGCCTAATTCGAAATTCAGAAATGTTTTCATATTTGCGTAAGCCAAATATAAACCTAATACGACGTTTTGTAGACGCTCAAGTTTATTAAGTTGGTCCTCAGTGAGATCAAGATAGCTGGCATCGGCGTTATCGAGGATCGGTAATAGGAGAGATTGAACCAGTGCAATTTTAGTGTCAATGGAAAGAAAGTTACGTAATCTTCTCAGGGATCCTATTGATGCAAACACTTAACGACTAACTTCCTGTAGCTGGGGACCCCAGGACAATGTTTTTTCAATGTGAAGCCCCAGGTTTTTTACCGTTTCACAAAAAGGTAATATCTTGCCATTAAAATTAACCTGTATCAGGCTCGACCATTAAATTTTTGAAATTAATCTAGAGCTTCCAACTATAATAACCTGGCTTTTTTCAGGATTCACGGTGAGTCCATGTTCAGAACTCCAATCAGATATGTGCGCTAAATCTTTATTTATACTATCAATGGCTGCGGATAGGTGTCCAAGAGGAGCGTGTATGTAAATTTGCAAATCATCAGCATATAGGTAGTACGATGAAATAAGCTTAGAGGAGATAGTACTAATAAATATTGTAAAGAGTAATGGGGATAACACGCCACCCTGCGGCACACCAACAGAGGTATTGCATCACGAAGAAAAGGTTTCTTCGATTCGAGTACGTTGACGGCGGCCAGACAGGTAACTATGAAACCAATCCAGCACCGTTGGAGATATGTTAAAAGAGCGGAGCATGGCTAATAGTATGTCAAAATCGACAGTGTTAAATAGATTGCTGAAGTCCAACAAGCAGAGTACTGTAAGATAGCTGTTTTCCATACCTGATCTAATGTCATCCGTAATATTGATAATGGTTGTGGTAGTACTATGTCCAGGATGGAAGCCAGACTGGAAAGGATTTAAAAGGTTGTTTATGTTAAGAAACGTACTAATTTGTTTATATACAAGGCGATTCATTACTTTTGAAAGGAATGGTAGTATGGAGACTAATATTAATTTAATCATAACCAAATAAAAATTACCCTTTATCTGTCAGTCAAAGAGTCTGTCAGTAAAATAACACTACGTTCGATAGCCGATACTTTGTGGCTAAGTGCTTGCATGTACAATAAAATATAATAAATCACCTAACCTATATTCATAAACTAATTGACATGGAAATAAAACCAAACAAAATAAACAGCTATGATTTGTGACATAATCATGATAATAGAAACTAGAAACATTACATAGTAGAGTGACTGGAATATCTCAATCAATCGAAGCACTTACTTAATTTTTTATGAGAGCATTAAAATCATTTTGATAATGAATGAGTGTGCTATTCATCTTCATTGTAATCTACGATTAAATATCTTTGCGTTACCATATCTATTTCCACTTAAAATGGAATTGACATTCAAATAATTATAATATAAATATATTACCATTAGTTGAATGTTAATTTGAGTTTAAGTGGCATTACCATTAAATGAAAATTTAGCAATGTCACTCATTCTGGTTTATTTTAATTAAATGTAAGGGTAAATTTTAAATCACATTATTTTTCGTAATTATATTTTTCGTTTCTGCAATTTTGAACTTACACGTCTTTTGTACCTGAAATAATGGGTAAAACGTAAAATTTGTACTGAGTTCCTGACTTTATAAACACATTGCAATGAAATGTCTATACGTTAGCAATCTTTTTTCAGTAGTTTATATAATTATGTTGGTTTATGATTGCATTTTAATTAATATCATATTAACTTTTAAAATTTGTTTATTTTAAGGGAGAAGACAGTGTTTAAACGCTTAACGATTTAAAATTACATGTAACAGTATCCTTCATGGGTAAGTTATTTCACCTGTGTTGCGTGTTTTTTCTGGCGTTCCTGATACGAAACCAAAAGTCTCTATAGAAGCGACTCTAGTCCCCAACAACTATACAATGAAGGTTCTTCATCAATAAAGGGACTCCAATTTTACCAATAATAAGCTATATGTATACAGTAGGAGGAGCGTTTGTTTCAGACGTTGTTTGTAATTGCTCCTATTTGGATAAGTATTACCTCTTGTTATTCACATCAATATATATTCACCTAAAGGTATAAGAACATTAATGTAAATGGAAAATGGTAAATCAATAAATCCGCTTAGCCAGATTGGTAAATATTACAAAGAAAAGACTTATTCTCCACATATAACACATTTCTTAAACGAAAAATGTTCATTGACATAAATTTTCAGTGTCAAACTTACTTTTTAACCCTAAAAGTTTGTTTTTTTTTTTTAAAGAATTTCGATAGCAAAAGTTTTCTCGGATTGCTGGTATAGTCAGCAAAGTTTCAAGGACAATTTTGGTGATAAAAGGCAGGTCTTAAGAAGAATATTTCTAGATTTAGTTTTTATATATATTTGTGTATTCAAATTGTAATTGAAACTAATCACTACCTTTCTAAAATGTTAGAGTTTTAAATGTATACAACTCACAAAAGTTTAGTAACTAGCTGACGTAATGCGAGTAGTTCCTTTGTTTGAATATAGACCAAATCATGATAATTTGTAACAAGCTGTACTTTTTAGCCCTTAATTTTCTACCCTTTGAGTAGCTCAACTGTGATGACATCTGCATTTAAGCACGGTTAAGTTGGTGCCATTTTCTGAGCGCCGATCTAAAATCTAAGGTATATAATGTAATCGAAGCTTGTTTAAAATCACACTTCTCTGACGAAATGAATATTTTATATTTAATTTGTTTGAGCTGACAATACAACATAAAGTTGTATTGTCAGCTCTTCATGTTTTTTTTTTTTTTTTATGGTATAGAGAGCAAACGAGCAGACGGGTCACCTGATGGTAAATGACTACCACCGCCCATGGGCACCCGCAACTCAAGAGTCACAAGTGCGTTGCCGCCCTTTGTGATTTGGTGGGAATAGTAGAAAAGGGGAGGGGGGGGGGCGAGAGCGAGATGATGGAAGAGGGGAAGGACCGGCGAAAAGCAATGTAAGCATTGTTTCATTACCGATTTTCTGTGAGGCTGTGGTATGCCATGGTTAATGTGATATGACTTTTTTAACTAATTAAAACTTTAATTTAATTAGCAATGTTAATACGTACTTAATACGTTGAAATATATATATATATGTTGAAGTATACGAAATTGCTATGGAAGGCGCTGTTGTCTGATGCACAGATGTTAACTTATGTAGGTCAGACACAGGTCTTTCACTGATAAGAGCAATGTAGTAAATGAAAAAAGTATTAATGTAATAATGTCATTAAAATGACCTGCAACTGGTTAAAATAATAACACTGAAATATTGTCATCAAAGAAAAAGTTGTACTGTCAATTTCCACGGGTGTAATTAAAAATAAATTGATCTAAAATCACTCTCTTATTACCAAACCTCCTTATAAGAATATTAATTATGGCAGCACCGTCATTAATCACGATTGGGGCTTTATTGACAGCTGGTTACTCTCGGCTGTCAATAACATTAGACTTATTTATTAAGCGATTATTCAAGTGTTAACTTCGCTTTCAAAAGATCGCTGGTTTGTGAGAATAGCGATGGAAGTAAAAATTATTGATTCTGGAATTATTGAATTATTGATTCAAATTCATTGCCGTTCGGCAATGAATTTGTGAATTCCGCTAGAGTGTTTTGTCTCAAATATATAATAAACTTACCTATTGCTTAGCACAAAATCGGCGTTGCATTTCTGTTCATTATAAAATATCAGAGATAATCTTTTGGCATACTTAGTTCAATTCCAATGAATTTTGAATTGCGTCGATATTCTCGCAAAACCAGCGAGATAATTTGGATTTAAAACACAATAAAAGCGACTAAAACATTATACAATAAAAAAAATTATATTCAAAATTTTAGTGTACATACATTGGTATATTGTCATTATTAATATTGTAGGACAGTCAGTTTTTTATTTTTTTTACGGACCGGCTGTATCATTTAGCTATCCCTGATTCGAAGTAGTTACAATAAACCAGGATAAAGTTTCTTTTTATACCACGTCCGTCAGGCATACACCCCGCCCGATGTTAAGCGGCTACCGTAGCCTATAGACGCTTGCAATTCCAGAGGACTCCCGTGCGCGTTGCCGACCCTTTAAAAACTTATACACTCCTTTCTTGAAGTACCCCATACTTAGTTTGTGACAGGATTATGATTATTAGATTTTAATTAGAGTTTTATAAACTAAAACATCTGCTGATAAAAGTTGGGGCCAAAAGCGGGCGGGGCGAGAACCAACGCGGTAAGAGCAGTTAAAATGTATCTTTCTACTAGTGCTGTTCGCGACGGCGCTGTGTGACATCTTCTATCTATATTAATAATTCGGTCAAGGGGTACGGTAGACTCGATTGAAACGTTACCTGAATAATAAAATATAGAAAAATAATGTTTTCGAGTCGACAACATATATCCGCAAAATTCAGATTGTCGAGTATGTTGTTAAATTCTAATGGTGCCAATGGCAGTCGCCATATAATTATTGGCCACACGGATGCCATCTTGAGTTTGTTAAGGTCGATTCACACGTATATCTACCTATTTTTTGTAAAAAATTGAGTATTATGTATGAGTCACATTTCACCCGAGCGAAGCCGGGTTTTCTTCTAGTATTATAAATAGTACATTACACCGTGCACACGCTGCGTCGCCGCCGCGCCGTTTCGCCCCACCTGCTATTTGACTCAACCTTAAATGTATCACTACATATTATATTATAAAACAAAGTCTGCCGCCGCGTCTGTCTGTCTATCTGATCACGATAAACTCAATAATTACCGAACGAATTTTCATTCGGTTTTCACCAATAGACAGAGTGATTCATGAGAAAGATTAAGGTGTATAATTAATTTTGGTTTTGTGTAAATTGGCTAAATTATGACGATGTTTGTTGAAGACGTCGAAAAAAATCAATATATGCAACCCCTGCGAAGACGGGGCGTGCCGGACGATGCCGTAGGAATATCGTTGTAAAAAGTAGCCTATGTGTTACGCTATGTTATTCAGGTGTCCAGCTATCTACTCGTACATACCAATCGTTCAGTAGTTTTTTCGTGAAAAACTAACATTCATACATCCATACATCCTCACAAACTTTCACGTTTATAATATTAGTAGGAAGTGTACCTCGGGACTTAATCGTGTACTAAAAAACGTGTGCGCTAGACAGAAGTGATAACTTAAACGCCAGACAGACTGGCGCCGTAACGCGTTACGCAACGAAGCGGTTTACCCTCCCATAAGAAGTTATCACTTCAAAAAGGTATTGTACCTTATAAATATAATGGCCATTGAATCCCGAGTTACACATCTAATATGGATGAGTATTACAAATATATGTTGTTACTAGCAACCCGCCCCGGCTTCGCAACGGTAGTAGAGACATCTTCAACAATCATCATCATATTTCAAACAATTTACACAAAGCGTTAACAAATTATACACTTAAACCTTCCTCATGAATCACTCTCTCTATTGGTGAAAACCATGTGAAAATCCGTTCAGTAGTCGCGAACAGACACAGATGCGGCGGGGACTTTTATAATATGTAGTGATTTTCTAAAGTTTACGGTTTGCTTTTTATAACCCTGAACATACTACTTTACTACACGGAACCATAACCGAAAAATACACTATGATACAGGTCATAACTATAATATTGCTTGATTATAGCGTTTGTTATTCTGAATACACAACATGTATATATACACAATATGTACGTTAAGAAACATGGTATTCTGCAATTTTTTTTTCTAATAGAACATTTAATTTAACACGTATTTCTATATCCTTTCTAATTTATTCTATGATATTGCAGGAGGAAGAGTTTTGAGTTTGTTCTTATTTAAACTCAATAAAGTTATGCCTTCATTTTCATGAAACGTAAACAATATTTTGTCAATAGCGTTAGTGATGAATCAAAATAACCGGTGTTGCTACTTTTGTTGTGTTAAAACGAAATTAACAAACTATATTTTTTATTAATTATTTTATAACTAACTGCCGCTTGTTTTTGTGATGATAGAATCTAAAAACAAAAACACACGTCTGAGGTTTGTTTGATATGTCGTCTAATTTAAGTGCCGTGTTTCTTCTGATAATAAAATATTCAAAATTAACATTTTATTATCATTGAGGTTATTAAATACATCAAAGTTGAGGCACCGCTTTGACTGCTTCATCTTCCGTCCACGGGCTTTTCCCATCTTACATCATTCGGGTGACGTCCATTTTAAAATAATTTAAAATATAAAAAAAACAGCGTTTTGCGTCAAACATTTATTGTTATGTTAAAGCACCATCGCATAAATCAACTAGCTAAACGTAACTATCATAAACTAAAGAAGAAAATGATTTGACAACGTCGCTCGTTATTCTCAGTAATAGAACCATTTGTTTTATGTTTGTAAAAAAATTATTAGTAGCTTGAAAAGTGCTTACGTAGATATATTTATTACAACCGGCTGAACAATAATTGGTGTCATAGATATCTATCTACGTCGCTTAAAAAAACAATATGATCGATATTCAGTGGGCTGTAGGTAGTTGTAATGTGTTGAGAAAACTCCGATATTCCCCCGAAAACAGTAGAAGCAAAGACAAAACTCGACTCACCTTTCTCTTCGGAACGTCCGACGACTGGTTTGGATTATTGTCTGATTATTGTTGTACAATTACTTTTCCTAGTAGATTTTTCATGTATTTTCTTTTAAAACACACACCACCTCCATCGGAAGCGGACGCCCATTCAATTTCTTTATTACATCACAAAAATATTCTAAGCTTGCATTCACAAGCTCAAGAATAAGGATATCTGATATAAATTGCATCAATTCAAGTGTGTTAGCATAATCAAAAAGGGAGATCGATTGATTACTCGCATTTACTTTTGATTTGATACCGAATGCTCTTCAAATCAGTATAATATATAATGCTATGTTACGGTTATACATACATACACTCACGCCATTGACTGGACAATCCCCGTGTACAGCCGTCTGACGCAGGGTCACCCAAATAGGGCGAGAGTCGCCCCAGAAAAGTCCGACAACCTGGTCTAACTACAGAACTTCGATATCGCCTAGTACTTACCTAGTACGTAGTCGCTTTACGTAAAATATCAAAGTTTGGCCGTACCGTAGTTAGACTGAAAACCGACCCCAACATAGTTGGGAAAAGGCGAGGAGGGTGATGATACAGTCTTATGTCCTGCATTTATTTATTCCATATACCTATTATCTTTTGTGTCCATCCAAAAGGTTGCCTGTAAGAAGTTGCTTTAGCGATAGATCGCCGTTTGTACAGATGTACTCTGTGTATTCCCTGTGAATAAAATTTTTAATTTTGTGTACAAACTAACACTAAATAAGAACGTTTTATAAGTCAGTGTCGAAACTTACACGTTTACCCTAAAATGTATAACTGTTAGGTTAAATACATAAGACATTTTTAAAACTCGATCTCGTGTCCAGGAGTAGGAGGGCAGTATCTTTACTTCCTACTACTACAAGAAGTAACTATTATCTTATCTGTCCTACAGGTAATACTTGTATTTTTTCGTATCATTTCATGGACAAGGTAATATTAGTAATGCATTCTACCTTTCTTGGTACTTTGTAACATGAATATTGTACAGAATCGCGTGGCATGCAAAACATCACCAAACTATTTCTTACTATCACGGACTTAATCGCTTACAAAAAAGAATGCAACCCAGTGAAAGAAACCTTGGTGAATGAATTTCGTTTTTTTTAATTTTTTTTCTTTTAACAGGTACACAAACAGCATTTGAGAAGGTTAAGCTGACGGTGAATAATTTATACGTGCTGTAATGTAAGTACCTTTGCATTGCTTTATAGATCTGAGAGTATGTTTTCAAAGGTCCCATAAGTAGTAACATTTGGAAATTTATTTTGTTTAACCATAAATTGTAATGGAATTTTTTGCCAATCGGATTTGTCATCCATAAAGATAGCATCCACTATTCGTTAGTTGGGAGAAAGGCACAGTTGAATCATAAAGCCTGCCTGTGTTCTTTGTAATATCTATTGCATCTACCCTACGATAACTAGGAGAGTTTTTATCCCACTTATCGAATAACGTGACCTTCTTAGTTTTATCTTCTTCTTTTATTTTCATAAAATTGTAGTCTAACTTAATTTCCCCTATTCCATTTCCCCATTGACTATCAGGTGACCCGTCTGCTCGTTTGCCCCCCTACCGCCGTTTATACCATAAAAAAAAACACGCCCTCAACATCCCCAATCAAAATTTTATGAAAACTATGAAAATAGTTATATTTTCTGTTTGTAGGACTTTAGTGTAGTCACGTTATATTTATGCAGTAGTAATAATTGTGTCTAAGGAGTCTTCGCTTGTGCTGCACTGCCACAACGCGTTATGCTCAGTTCGACTGCTTCGCAAAGAGGTGACCGAAGGTGATCTTTTTTGTCGCAAACTGATTCTTATTTCTCTTTAAATTTAGACCAAATTGAAACTATTTTCTCATAATACACTTTAAAACATTTTTGAGTAAACAGCACTATCTAATAGCATATACACCTAGTTTGAGATAACCTTAAAAATTAACACAAGTATAGAAAATTTAATCTGATACTTTTATTGCGTAAGTATTCTAGACAAAGACACAAACAACGGCTTTTAGTACATGGAAATTTAAATATATACAGTTGTAACTAAATATTTATTTAGAGAACTCGTGGGTTGTCATTAATTTGTGAAGTCTGCGAAAAGTGTCTCTCTTTTGTCGTCTAAGTAGTTTTAGAGAATGTTTTACTAATAGCTTACAAGATATTTTGGTATATAAAATAATATATTTATTTTATTACACAGGAATTCGTAGAATCTTAAAGCTCTTACTTACTTCTGAGTAAATCTATTGAAATTAAACCTAAAGATATATTATTTCTGGAAAATAATGACTATAAGACAAGACACGAACGAAATAATAAAATTAACACTGCTTCTTAGATATCAAGCTTACATGACAAGAAATCGAATTAAATAATTTTTTTATATTTTAATCCAGTCAGACCTAAAATGCAGACGTATGGCTCGCTCCGTCAAATACCCAAAAAGGTGACTATATGAACACTCCCAGCACATTTATATACGAGGTAACTTTACTTACCCGTGGGGAAATCTTCAGGTTGGTACCTGAAGATTTCCCCACCCGCTGAACACACAACAGAGTGATTGAAGAAACTACTAAATTTCATATTCGATCTATTGACGAGAAATGTGGTTTACTCGTGGTATGTTCACAAAGTTCTAAAATATTCTGACCATACCGATCGTCTTAGCGATCTCCTACGCTAAGAAACGCGCGTTAGTCTGTTAGTCGGTTAATAAGCACCTATTTCTGGCGCCAAATCACTTGAATATTACTTGCGGAGGAAATCCTCTGTTTCTGTCGATTGCCGCTCAGGATTACAGGTGACCTAGACAGAGATCCTGCCATGTTACTGATGCAACAGTTAACAATTAATAAAATCTTTTTAACAAAAAATTAAACCGACGAAAAGAACTAAAAAGCAAAAAATAAATAAACCTTAAGTCTTAAGTATTGAGCTTATTAACATAAACTATTTAATTTTATATTATTATTTTGAGTCGGCGGGAAACAACAAACTGATTAATTATCAAAATTTTATTTGGCGCCGACTCAAAATAAGTTTATATAAAATTAGATAGTTTATGTAAATAAGCTCAATACGACGAAATTTTTAAAATCCTTAAAAGAAATTGGTACCATAGCGACTGCATTTGTATTATTCTCTGTAAATGATTTTTAGCAAAAAATATCAAATCAAAATTTGCTCGAGGCGGTTTTTGGTTTATTTTTTTTTAACTTTTTCTGTCCGTTTCTTAAGTGATAATCAAAAACTATGTTTCGAATAAAATTATATCTCTAACGTTTTATCTATGGAAACGATTATTATCTATCTAAGACTGTATTCATTTAATATTTGTCTGATGATGTTCATAACACTGTACCATAATTAAACCTGATACGCTTATTAGATTAGCGCTTATTAACACCTACGTCTTAGGTACCGGATGAGTGGACAGACTGGTAGAAGAATTTCGCACCTCTGTCACGTTGACATTTTATTGGAACAGAAATCAGATGATGGCCTTTGACTATATTTACAATGTGAGTAACTCTTTTAAAAATACTATTAGGTTGTATTTTTAGAACTACGAACATTAAGGCTTATGGCGGTGAGAGTTTATCCTTAAAATGTTAGCTCATACTAGTTTATTGTATAGTGCATTTGTTTTATAGATTTATTAGCCACCCAGCCACGCGTTGCTGTGGCTAAATGATTTATAATAAAAAATACTGTGATGAAAACTATCCTATCTCTCAAGTTGGACTAAACTGCATACAGTGTATAAAATTTCATTTCAATCTTCAATAGTTTAGGCGTTTATCGAGGACAAACAACGTGACGCGAAAATTTTATGAATAATAGAAATTTAAATGAGAACACAAATCAAATCAAGTAATCACGCCAAAATTATATCATGGAGCTTAAGCGTCTTCTAAACAGGTCACGTGAAGATGTGGGTACAATGCGATTCAAATGAGAATAGGAATGTCTTTGCGCCATAATGTGCTGTCAATTCTAACCAATTAGGTAGGATGAGCAAAACAGATATTTCTGAAATAACCAATTTATTTATAAAAAAAAAGAAAAAGATTTTTTTCTAATCAAATTATGTGAAAACGACTGCAAAAAGCTAAAGATATCCAGTATATAATATGTTCACCCTATCATGTTCGGAAAGTCTGTCCAATGACTGTTCAAGTTATACTCAATGAAATAAACCTGTACAAACCAAAAGATTTAAAACTTAATAAATGATTGTCAAACATCAACCAACAGGCGACCTCTAGTTATTTATAATTATGAAATCAATAGATTCGGTAATGCTACAGCTAAAAAATTTATAAAAAAAAGATGTTTATCGTTACACTATTATATATTCTGTGTCGTTACTCAAATTAGTTTTGTGTTGCAAACCGTACTTTCCAAGTGACAATTGACAGATTAAGGTCATTGACGTTCCTATTCTTATTTAAAACGCAATGTAGTTCATTATTCTGCAGTTAGAGGTCGCGGGATTGATTCTCGCTCGGTACAAAAAGGATTTGATGTTAGATGTCTCTGACTTCCTGGCAACAACCAACTCGGGTGACAGATATGCGGCGCTGACCTTCTCGAGCTCTTGCTTACACTCTTCAATCCATCCGTTTAAGCAATATTGCTTCCCTTCCATTGTGTTACCTATTTTTTTTTTACGTGTGAAAACCCCCACGGGTACCACTTCACCGATTGCACGATGACGTGGTTATGTCGGACTCGAACCGACTAAAACCACATGGCTTACGAAATTTTAGCCTATCGTCGGGAGTTGAGGTATGCCCTAGAAGGATTACCACTCAACCGCGACAAACTTCGCTTGCCTGTCAGGACGTCAGACGTTTGTCTTACCTACCTATTAGGTACTCCCAATTTACCCAACTTTAATTTTGAGTGTTTCTACCACCTATTGTACAAACTGCGTAACATAGCGCTGTATGACAAATTAAAGTAATATTATTGATATTGATAAGGAAGGCCCATTACATGAATATAATATGGTATTTGTCTTTAAATTATGAAGTGAATATTAACGCCCCAGGGACATTTATTAAGAGGCTATAAGTAAAATTTACTAAAATGTCATTTCTTTTGTGATCTTTGGAGTACTTCCACTACTGAACAGCTTTATCAGGGTCGGATCAACTATAAGTATTTAATGACTTAGAACCGTTTTTAATAAAAAATATTAAAAATTCATAATAAAGCAGTTTGTTGTAGTACTTAATCTAGTGAGGTGCTCGCTATAATTATGTGTATCTTCCTTTTTAAGCCACGCGAGCTTTGAATGACATTATACATCATTATGTAAAACAAAAGGTACTTGGTAAATAAGAAAGTCGGAGGGTTTGTAACAAAATGGAGTAACGTTGGAAATAATGAGCCGTGTAGTGGTTCTAGGTATCATTGTATTTGGAAGATTCTCGGTCGGTATTTTAGATACTTTCCTCAGCTGGTACGTGAAGTCTCTGTTAAGGAAATCAGGTTTGATGTCCATCACAGTTTGTTGAGGTCACAAAGGACTTTAACCATTCAATTACTAAAGGACAATGAATCTACCGTGTAATATTTAATTAAATTAGTCATGTTCATCTGTCTTTTCTTGAGCATTTCTTGAATTTTATTTATTTTTTTGTTATTATTTCTTAAACCTTCGCATCATTGTAATATTTCATTTTATATCTTGACTTTTTTTTAATTTAACAGTTTTTGCTGCATTTTGAAAATTGTATAAAATGCTTAGTTTGGGCCTAAATAGCGCTGTGTAATATATCCTGAAATATGACATTATTATTCATATTTTAAAATATAAAAATTATAATTAGACAAACCCTGTACACATGTCTCAGGAATATACGTTAAACCCTTGTAAAATACGAAATCGACAAGCTTCAAGTTCACCCTTAGAGGGCCTTTCCGAAATTCTCATTTAAATTCAGGTTGAAATACCCTTTGATAATTTACTTTTATTCTCAAACCGTCCAAGTATTTCCTTTTCTTTTGTAATCTTTAAAGATGTAATTTCTATAAGATAGTATGTAGCGTATATATGTAAGAAACAGTCTCACAACCACTGATATAAACTATGAAAGACACTAACTGACAGTAACTGCCAAGTTGTTCGTTTTTTTTTTTATGGTATAGGGGGCAAACGAGCAGACGGGTCACCTGATGGTAAATGACTACCGCCGCCCATGAGCACCTGTAACTTAAAGAGTCACAAGTGCGTTGCCGCCCTTTAAGGTGGGAGTAGGAGAAGAGGGGGAGGGGGGAAGAGGGGAGAAGGGAAGGACGGGAATAGTACCTCTATTCGCACGCTAGTCAATCGTTCTTCACTTATTTCTACCCTTTTATAATCCCACTATTCGTTTATATTTATCAATCGACCAATAGTATTGCGTTACCGGTATAACCAGTCAAAATAATGTCTATTAACTTGTTTTTATTAAATAGTGAACTGTGTTATCATCTATTATAGTTTAGCCCTATTTTTAATAAAATAAATAAGAGTTTTTGATGTGGCGACACCATATACCTACGTAGAGCTAAATAAAATTTGGTTTTAAAGCATCTTTCAGAAACTTTTTAAGTATATATTAACGCTTAAACCCGCCAACTTTGACCGTAAATCATAGTAATGATAAAAGATGGATTAAAAATGAGTCTGAAGGTACTTCACGAACACTTTAAATCATTTTCAGACCTCATTACTTCGTCAATTCATTTCACAAAGGCGTCAGAAGTACGCTACGTTTTTTGTGAACGAAATATGGTATAACCAGCGTGATTTTAGTTTAGAAATGCTTACTGATTGTATTTTACAAAGACGTAAATATATATTCTGCTCGAAATAACAATATATTTTTTAGTGTAACTTAGCCATTAAAATTGTGTTTTATTCATTTATGAAAATTATGGGTCATAAAACAATTTATTTAAATGAAATGAGTTAATAAGTACCAAATGGCGGATTAACGTCTAAGAATTGTACAATAACAATTATGTATAAACAATTCCTTAATTGAGTTGCCGCAAGGAAATAATTTGTTTAAAGATAACAAATTCGTATTGTCTTAAATGTTATATAGGCTTGATTAAAATACCCAGAAGGCAAAGGTAAAAAAAAGGTTTTCTTTGACATTTATTAGGAGTGAATGCTTTTTAATAGGGAAAACTAACTTCCTCCAATTTAATATGAATGTGCCTCATATTAAATTGGAGGAAGTTAGTTTTACACAGCGTTATTTAAATTGAAAAGAATCATAGCTATGGCTTCTATACTTATATATATATATATGTATACATACGTTAAAACGTAATTTGAAACTTTGTTTTTCTTGTAAATTACCCCGACCAATACAAATAATAGCCATATTCATGCATACATCGATTTTCACAGAGCGTAAATGAAATCCGCGACCTCAATCGTTGCTTGCTGAACGTTTCTAAGAAATATATATATTATCATGGATTGTCATGAAATTTCAAATTTTTAATGTAACAGTTTTCGTTCTAAAATATTTAGTTATGAATCATGGACACAGCAATTTTACTAACTTTTAAACTTTGGCGTTCCATGATATAATATTATCTACGTATTATATTATAACGTCAGGCAATTTACAGGTATTTAATACCTTTTCGTGATCGCGTTATTTCCCGTAAATACGTAGATAATATTACAGCAATTTTAGTTTTTAAATTAAAGTTACCACTTCGTTTAAACCCTTATTAATCAGCAGCTATATATGTTTAATATAGACTCATACCACTAAGTTATACCGTGCAACAGCAAAAATATCTCCGTGTTTATATACACTGCGGTTACTGTTTATTTATTAACTTCTCCCTTCCAGGTGACAAGGCCATGTATATTGCCAAAGTCAAATATCTATCTAGCCCTAAATATCATTACCTATATTTGATTTCTAGAAAGTTGGAAACGTGATTAGGCGGATGACATATATGTATGCATATCCATCTAATAACGAATATTTGATCGACAACAATAAGCCAAGCTCAATATGTTTAGGTAAATTCCAATATGTACGGTACGAAGACCTTTATACCACAAGACAGACATGTCAGACTGTAGAGTTACTAATATTATATATAATTATGTTTACGTCGACACGTGGTATGAATCGTGTGATAGATATAAAAACTAAGTGTCACACTTCACGTCATCACATAATGTCATTTTACACGATTCTTTAGAACACAAATCAATGTGCAGGCGCTAGAACTGAACAATAGACAGATCAGCATCTCTCTTGAGTCTTGATAGAAACAGTTGAATAACACATTTTTTTATCCCTATATAATCTCTGTTCTATACGTATAAATAATGAATAGGAGTCCTTTTGGGATAAAACAATAAAGAAATCAACCTCTGTTTATGTCATTACCATTACTAGTTACGTGTTTAAATCTTTAATCTTTTTGTTTTTAGTAATTTTTTACAAACATTAAAGTCGTTGCCTTTACTTTAAATACACTTATGCTAATGTTTGTAAATCAAAATGATTTTTTTTTCATATAGGTCTCAATATTTTTGATACTCCGTGGACTCTGAAGTTAATAGTAAACCATTATATGGCATACTGGCTGTGCCCGCGACTTCGTCCGCGTGGAATAGTGTCTTAGGGTAGAATTTTTAATTATTTAGGCTACTTGACGATACTTCCATACAACTTTTCATCCCCACTTTTCAACCCCTTACATCCCTTTTTTCGCATGAAAAAGTAGCCTATGTCCTTCCTCAGGCTCTAGACTATCTGTGTATCAAATTTCATTTAAATCGGTTTAGTAGTTTTGGCGTGAAAGCGGGCAATAGGCAGACAGACAGAGTTACTTTCGCATTTATAATATTAGTAAGGATGGTGTGTAAACATTACGCACTACAAGCCATACATTGAATTTCATTCGGATACATATCTTTTATGAACCGTATCTTTCTTAACTACCTTAATCTTATTATATATTTTGTATTCTTAAAATATATATATATATATCCTGGTTACCATAAAAATCATACAACATAATAACCAAACTCATTAATCAGTGTTTTGTACAAGAGAGTGGTCATATCAGGACGTGTACACGTTCTCACCTTCTTCTCTCAGTGGGATCAATCCTCTCCCGATCCTCTCAGCATGTTTCTTCTTATCTATAACAGTCTTACGGGAGGAGACATCTGCCTTCAAGAACCTACCCTTTATCATGACAGCCACTATAGGTTAGTGGCTGTCATGCCAACCAAATTACGTCACTCCGGTACCCAGGACATAATATATTACTTAAGAGTCCTGGATTCTTTTACGTAAAAGCTTTGTGGTATTAAAGCTGTGTCGTATTCCGTATACACCAAAACAACCGTACTCAGTGAGTATCTAATGTAAAAATATAATGACGACACTATTTTTAGAACGCTAAAAATGTTTACAGCAGTATTAAAACTTATGTAATACGATTTTTATGCATACGACTGTAGAGTCGTATACATAAAAATTTGGGATTACAACTACTAAACTAATTATGAAGTTGCTTCACCTAGGAATATTTTAACGATTTTAATTTCGCTGAAACAAACTTTAATGTTTGTCGGCTTTGTGATATCGAAGAAGGAAGTAAAGCATTTGATAACTTACAAAGTAAAGTAATATGATTTTAACAGCAAATGAGCTATAGTAATAACTACGTAATTTGCCTTCTTCTTGACTTACGTAAGTTACCATTTTTCATTAAATTTTTAAAGGCATTCTACGACCAGCACATTATTTAAATATCAAAAGTTATAACGAGTCCTCGACTCCTTGACATTGATTCAGAGCTCTAAAATTAAAAAGGAAAAGTAAAGAATCCTTTGGATCACTGTAATTACTAGCACTAGTGAATTATTAATACACCTTAGCAAAACACCTCACAAATAGCTCAGGGTCATCTAGCAAAGATAGGCTGGACTACTTAGTAACTACTAATGCTGCATTGCGCACTTAAATGTTCGCGCTTATTAGAATAACAATGGCAGCCATTGCGTCGGGTCACAGTCCGCAGTTATAAACCGACCCTGGGGTAACTCCCTATGTATTGCAGGGATATTATACTAGCTCTTAGACCGATCCAATACAATAATGGCTATTTGTTCAATCTATAATTTTGATACAAATTTTGTTAACCCTTATAAAAGATAGGAAAAAGTATTAACTAACCTCTTTATCTGATGACGTACGAGTATAAGCAGAGAATACAAATCTGAATACGAATCTCCTTATGACTTCTGAATCCTGTCGTTAAATAATAAACAAAAACTAAAAGCAATTGAGCTATAAAATTGTACTATAAACTGAGACTATTTTTATTTATTGAATTGGTATAGTAAGCAGACCCTAATTCTATGAAACAGATAAAGCTTTATTGCCTTTTTTATAGCAATGACGTCATTTTGTACGATGTTCACGTAAAGGTGTAAACTTGTAAACACGTCATGTGGTATACAAATAATATAGAAGATAAACAAATGCTGTCAACTTTTTTTCCTTTTAGACTTTGAAAAGCCAAAATGAACTTACTTTATGTCTCAAGATATAAGCATCCGTTTTCGTAATTCTATCCCACACAGCTATAGTACGTCTCAATATAAAGGATCACCTGATCTCGGAGTACACACGTACACGGTAGCAAACACTCATTATGTTCTGTATGAAACAACTGTTAGCTCCTGCACACGGTGTTGTAAGAATGTCTTGAGACGATCCAGCCCATTGTCAAGAGGGAGATGCAAAGGATTACGTTCTTCTCATTTCCGAAGTTTATCCCACTATGGTGGAAAAAATTAGCAGCAGGTTCAGGGCAGTTCTGTTAATTATACAACATACATAGAATGTACATGACAAGAATTGAAAAGTTTATAATTACGACAGTATTAGTAATTGATACATGAAGTCTGTTGGGAAAGGACCAGGCAATTGACAAGAGAACACAATGGAATATAAAGATATTTTATAATCGATGTGATGTCACACAAAAACCGTATGTTCTTAATAAATAACACGCGTTTCAATAAGTACCGATACTAAATACTAAAACAAAGTATTTTTGATGAAATATTTTTTTATTGATCAGCGTACTTTTCTTCAACTGCAGATACAGTCCCCTCCCACGTTTCTCGAGCTCTTGATTCCATGTGTGTAGAGCGATTTATTATTGGCTTCAAAATAAGCTCCCGTTGCTGCGATTATCCACTCTACTGACTGCGGATTGGATACCGGAGTGACATGGTGAATCCATGTTTGAACAGTACCAAACAGCAATGTGAATCATTGATACGTTGTTGCTTTTCTATACCAGTTGAAATCTTCACCATCTCGGCTATCTCGCGCACTTTTACCTTCCGATCTTCCTTCACGATTTTCAGGACTTGGTTGACGTTTTGTTGATTCACTGCTTTATTTGGAGGACCAAAGCATTCAGCATTATTTATGTACCACCGACAAATGGTTGGTTTTGACGGAGTAGATTTCGGGTAACATTTTACAAGCCGTTGCTGTGATTGAATGGTGATTTTTTCCATTAATAAACAATTTTTGTCAACATACGAAACTCTTCTTTTTCCCCTTGGTTACGAAATTACAAAAATAGCGTCACATATATATATCTGTAACTGAATATATTATTGTTCGATTTAAAAAAAAAAAATTGTAGGCCTTTATAAAAATCAATTTTTTTTTTTAAATATGTGCCATCTCCAAGTTAGCCTCGGGACTTATAGAACGACCTAGTATGAATACCACTTATGTAAGTTTTAATTAATATAATTCAGTGTACGTCTCAATTGAAAAATTCTCAATTGAAATAACTAAACCTAAACAAAAATATTTCAATTCATTTTTTTTTTGTTTTAAAATTAATTAAATGAAAAACTTACTGAATCCGCAATTTTCCGAATAACTGTTTTGTTAGCACATAAATTTTTGTAACGTTCACAACGTGTCCGTTTAAAAGATTCCTAAATAGATCTCTTGTATCACTTTGATCTACAAACGTTTTAGTTTAACTATTCAAAACAACATACACTTAACACATAACAACACACACAACAACACATAACACACACAATAACACATGATACGCCATCAGATACTACTAGATTTGTGAGTCAATTTGTTTCTTTTTTTCAAAAGAATAGATTTTAGATTAAGCAGTGGAGATTTCATTATGCAAATTTGAGTCCCGTTCCTACATATAAAAAGGGATAAAAGAAAAAAATATCATAAACTATGCAAATTGAATAAAGGATCTGGAGGTTACGTTTGCCTCTAAGCTGCTTGATAACCCTATTGAAAATATTGTCAGTAAGGCATCAAAAGCATTAGGAATGGTCTCCAGAAATTTGTCAGATTTTGAAAATAGTACCTGGATGAGCGAACTTTTCTCGGTTTCTTTTTAAGTTTTCTAAAAATTAAACCTAGCTAGATCGATTTATCGCCCCAGAAACCCCCTGCATACTAAGTTTCATGAAAACCGAGACTCAGATTATATATATATATTCATATATACAATAGTTGCTCATTTAAAGGTGCGGGGAACAGTACATAATTTCTCAGTCATATTGAATATTACTCTCAAGTTTGGCATCCTCTCTACAACACCTACTCGTATATAGAAGCAATACAATACTCGTGTGGCGACTTCCACATTCAACAAAAAGAAACATACTCCAACATCATCTACAACCTACTAATCCTGCATCGCGCTATGAGAGTTCTCGTGCCGATTAGTATATATACAACTTCCCAACATCAACCGTTGGGCCGCGGCCCGCCAGGCGTGATCACCTCGCCTGGTCGGAGGATCCTCCCTTTGTGTTGGAGGAACATGACACCAGTCCCTCCACACTCGTATATAGAATAGAGAGCATACATAGAAAGTTCTTTAGATACATCCAATATAAATCTGAATGTTTGTTACAGCCGTAAATTTCATTTCCTTCCTCATTATGGAAGTCGAAATGTTGTTATTGTTTAAAATGAATCGACTTACGGGTTCCATCAGTGTTTACGTACATCAGATTTACTGTACACTCCTGTACGCTACATATTGTACTTGTACATTATTAGCGCGAGTTGCATAAACAACGAAGCTGCCAAAATATTGAAATCGACATTTTCAATAGGTAGTGTACCGACGCTGAAAAGCGCTTATGTAATTGGTTTAGTAGAGACTAAGAGTAAACTTGTACACATACTACTTTGAGCTATTAATCATCCTAAATATACCTAACTTTTTTGCTGTTTATTATTACTAGTTGTTATATTTTCTTTATTAACGAAAACTTGTAATTGGCCTCTTACTATTACCCACCTGCTATACTCTCATTACTAGCTGTAAGTTTTCCGTAAATGTAAAATAAAATAAAATCAGACGGAATGTATAGAAGCGGTTGTTTGTACTCTGAAAGATATTTAATAAAGGCATCATTTTGTGAATCCTAATATGAGAGCAAACACATTTACTTTGGGATAATGACATCTGAGCCCTAGAAAACGATCCCCAAGTACACCTTGTTTGTATAGAGGTGAGTGAAAACAAATATTGTTGTAAGGTACAAAAAAATACAATTATATTATTGTGGCTGACGTAGTAAGTACTGTAAAGAAGGATTAATATATGTATTTTGTAAGCAAAAGTAATGCTAGATGAGTGGCCTTACTACCGGCTTGTCACAATATCGGTTCGAGTTCAATCCTCGTTCGCGCACCACTTTTATGACTTTTTAAGTTAATGAGCTTTTTAGAAATAAATTATTACTCATCTTTCGAATGCGTTGAATTAGAAGCTTTTTTACAGCTTTAAGGGACCGTAGACATTAGTATTTATTATTAATTTCATCTTGATGCGTCCATGGGTTCCTAAGAAAAAGGGTCTTGACAGACAGACGGACAACAAAGTGATCCTATAAAGGTTCCTTTTTTTTTCTTTTGAGGAACGGAACCCTAAAAATGCGATAATTTTGCTTATGAGTAGCAGAGAAGGGTTCAATGTATATATGCAAGTATTTCTTCCAACACATGAAATTAACATTATGACAGTTTAAATTCCTAATGTTTGCAGAAAAAAAAATTAAAAGTTATTGAATTCTGGATTTTAAAACACCGCCCTATTGATGCACGAATGTTGTTGCGTACTTAATACTTATAGGTTGTTGAATCACACTCAAATCATGCGGCAGGTGATTAACGTTACAACGTAAGCGCTCGGATATGCATTTCACTGTTTAGAAAATATATAAATACATAAAGTATACCTTTATATATATATATATATAGGTGGGTAAGAAGGAACAAAAATTTTACAATATGAACCATACGGTAAATTTTCGATTTGATTTTCTATTTTTGTAGGTCAACCAAGAAAATAAGATATTTTTTGTAGGTCACCATTATATTTCGTGTCATACGGTTATTAATCAAACAAGGTTAACGTAACCTTTACAAGTTCCGAGTGTAGGTTTGAAAAAAATTACCATCAAAGTTGTAGGCCAATGCATTCACTACAAAATATCTATATATGTTTTACAAGCCACACTACAAAAATCCGCTTGTTATTTATAAATTTTTTCATACCGTTATTCTGACATGTTAGAGGTGGAGGTCTCTAGGATCGCACCACTCATTTTGTATGCCACACGTTTCTTCTCATTTTTCCTCGTGTTATCTCGAAGTTTTTATTGAGAAGAAACTGTTATTCATCAATTTTCGGTAGTCATCAAATCGACGTGTTTTAGGCCCACGCATTTTTTTACTCCCACTATCAGAAATTGGCCTAATGATCTCGTCGGAACGAAGCTGTTATACGAACTTTCAGTTCGTTATTAATCATCGAAATTATTCAGGTGTGGGCATGTGGACTAGGATACTTCTGCGTTCATGTAGACAGGACAAGAACCGAAAACTTCATAAATAGCCGTCGGGTGTTAGTAACATAAACGAAGTCTGTTGGGAACAAAGGTGGCAAGTTACACTCTTGTAACTTGCCACCTTTGTTCCCAACAGACTTCGTTTATGTTACTTTCTCACTACTTATATATAATGAGGTTTCACAAGCGAATGAATGCTCAAAAACTTAATATGTGAAAACAGATTGTGAATTCCTAGCATTTGTTCGCAGGGCTGCCTATTCTTTCTACTTATTGCTTTTTAGGAATTAATAAGATAAAAAGATACTTCAACATCATCTAGCGAAGACGAGCTGTACTACGTACTAACTACTGATCCTGCATCGCGCTACGGAAGTTCTCACGCCGATTAGTAGGTATGGGTATTTAGAACTTCCCAACATCAACCGTTGGTCCGCGGTCCGCCAGGCATGACCTTGGTCGTAGGATCCTCCCTTTGTGTTGGAGGTTCCTTCACAGCAACCAAACCGGATATGGTCTTATGCGTTGTCAACCCTCTCTCTCTCTCATTTGAACATTATAATTAAATCTTGGCCTTCTACAACCCACGGCCAATCTTGCCGTAGGTTGTATATCAATCAGCAACGTTACGATGTAGGAGATATAGATAAGCGTTTCTATTTACAGGCGTTTTCGTGGAAATAAACTTTATTAGATCGCCCGTATCATTGTCCACTATCACAATGATTTATATTCCGTCGACGATATAGTTATCGTAATTCAAACCTTGCGGATAGCGGTTTATGCCTGTGACACGTCCACACTGTCAAATAAAAATCTTTTTAACAAAAAATTAAACCGACGAAAAGAACTAAAAAGCAAAAAATAAATAAACCTTAAAAGTCTTAAGTATTGAGCTTATTTAAATAAACTATCAAATTTTATATAAACTAAGTGAAGTTACCGGAGGAACTAACCCTTCCCCTACTCCCATCTTAAAGGGCCGTCACGAAAGAACAACAACAAGTTAGTAGAATATATGAATAAATTTCAGTACAAGCTAATAATTAATAAGTAATAATTGATAATGACATGTAAAAATTTAAACACACACTATTTTATTATTGTTTTAAGTGTCTAGTGCTAATTTGACCATTTCTGGTCTTTTGTGGCGCACTTCTACTTTACAGTTCACTGCTCAGACTTATGTCTTCGAGAAACCTCCATCTCCTTCACTCTACCTTGTTTGTATTTCCTGCAGTTGCATGATGTGCAACCCTAGGTTAATACTTCGGTGCTGCACTAGTGGGCCACAAGAGCATAAAATGTGCATTGCAGTCTGTTCTGTCTCTTGACAGAATCTGCATATTGTGTTCTCGCCCAATTTTAGGCTGAACATATCTTTGATGAGCTTGCAGTGTCAGGTGAGGACTCTTGTGACTGCACAGGTTTGGTATCTTTTGAGCTCCAGAAGTTCTTTGTATACTTTATTATCATAGCCCTTTATTAAGGCTTTCGAGTGTCTTAGACCAGTCGTGCTCTTCCATCTCTTTATAGCCAATGATGTATATTGGACGTTTATGATAGAATAAGCTCACTGTTTGCTGATGCCGCAGAATGGTTCTGGGCCATGCTGTCATCAGTACACTTTATATGTAACTTTTTTTTTTAATTATAGAAATATTTTTCTGCGAGCCACAATGTAAGTTTTTTCTTTAATGAAGTCACTGGCAAGTCCTTAAATTTATTTGGTAATTTGTTGTGTACTCCTATAGCCTTGATATACACATTTTTCTTAAATACCTACATCCTAGTTATACAACATAGGGAATTTATTCAATAGCCTAGAAATGATTTGTAACAATTATGTTTTTATTCATATACTTCCCAGCGGAAATATGGGTCAACAATAAATCTTTGTGTAGGTTTTCTTACTATACAAAAACCTGTTTAGTGTTCAAGTAACTCTTTATTTTGTTCATTGTTACCATATTCTGGAAAACTGAACATAAGATTTTTTTCTATGTTTTTCGATACTAAGGTACCACGTCAGATAACTGTCAGATTATGAAAAATATACAATTAAAAATAATAAATCTACTTTTGTACCATTACTAGCAACTGAAAAAGTTCGTAGAAGACTAGTAGCATTGCACGCTTAATAGCAATGTAAATAACATACTTTATGTCAGAGAAGTAATGTGAATCGTTTATCAAACTGTATCATTACTGTCATCATCATCTTTTCCATGAGAAGTCTCTTTCAAAAGGAATACAGGAAACGTGTTACGAGTATGTGCCACTTTTTTAACGTACTACTACACCGCATTTCATTCTTATTATCACTACAATACTACATAATATATAAATATTCCTTGTCCTATGTGAATAAATAAATAGCCAGGTCAGTCTAGGATGAGTGACCATTCTTAACACATTGAGACTCCTGGTGGAGCGCCAATATATTTATAAAATGCATACATAATCGCACCATAATATATTTCGTTATATTATAAATTTCATAGTCTTTATAGTAAACCACATTCTGTTTGTCGAATGCAATTAGTGCTGGTACTGCTGTAATATTGCCAATGTACTCGACGATCTCAAGAGATGGCGTTAGCAGTCTTCAAATAATGTAAACGCGCTGCACCTGATTGGTGCAAGAAAAAACGGACATACCCTGCTCTCATCGCTTTTCGCTAAGAAGACGCTTTAATATAAAAATTTTGTTCCGCCACGGACATCAGTTATATTTCTCGTGAAAAGAAGCTGATTTTCCGTTAGTCCTATAGCCGTGTAGTGTTTGGACTCGCTTGTAACCTTTACAAGGTGTATGTGGAGTGCTCCAGTCTACGATCGTGACCGGCCGGTCAATACCTTGCAAGAGACCGTAGAAACCTCGCCGCTGCTCGCTGCCTTCTGGAGGATCGGGACTTGGTCGGTGTTGCAGGTTAGTGCTGGCATGATTGTTTTGATCGATAGAAGTGGTTTACTTCCCTACACCTCGTACGCTAACTGTTGAGCAATCACACCCTGGTTGGGCTATTTACACGCCTGACCATATAATTTGGTCCTTACGAGTACGGATAGGCCAGTGATTCACGTAAATATTGGTGAATTTACTTTTCTATTCATATCATAAAAAAGATTCACGTAATTCTAGTGAATTCTTGCCGCCATTTTTCCTCGCTCACAGATTTACGTAAAATTGGTAAATTCTGTGTTTAAAACGCACGAGAACTACGTAATTATTGGTAGACTCGTATTTAAATATAATTAATTGTTAGATTTGGTGAATTACGTATTAATTGGTAATAATATCCATTATACTCAATTTAGTTGAACTTATTTATACCTACCCACTTATTAACCGCTCCACCACTGTACTTTACGCTAAGTCATTTTAGGATTTAAATTTAACTTGTGTTTTTACACTAACTAGGTAGATATACCTATCACTTTGTAGTTGTATTGTGATATTATTTTATAAACATGACGGAAAGCGAATCAAGCCGCGAAGTCATGTTGGTTATGTTGAATCAAAAGAAAGAATTATTATTTCAACGTATTAATCGTATGTACACATCGTCGAAAGGTATAATTTCTTTCGATTCATCAACGCGAGCTAACGAGAATTTTCTGGCTGAAACGGAGATGATAGGTGAGTTACGCGATAAATTTGAGTCCATTGTTGATAAAATAAATAATATAAATTTGTTATCAAAGATTACGGTCAATCCCGAGTATTCTTGCCTCGATTCATTTGATGATTTATACTCGAAAGTTAAACGCGTTAGAAATAAAATATTAACCACTTCTAAGGTGCGTTCACTCGAGACCAGTAGCTCGATCAAGTCCGTAGTGAAATTAGAACCTTTAGTAATTCCGAGTTTTGACGGACGCCCTGAAAACTGGAATACCTTTTATCAGTCTTTTAAAGCTAATATTCATTTGAATCAACAGCTTTCTGACTCGCAACGTGTACAGTATCTAATTTCTAAACTCACCCACGACGCACTAAAATTCACTTCCGGTATTATTCCGTCAGGTGAAACATATAAAATACTGTGGGATAGTTTGGTTAAGAAATACCACGACAAACGCTCATTAGGTACATATTATCTCAATAATATACTGGACTTAAAAACTTGCTCGCACACTGCGAACGCTCTTGATACCTTTGTTAGTAAATACTCCGCTTCGATTTCAGCTCTAAAAGAATTAGGCATAACAGATCTAACTGATTTTATTTTTCTTCAATGCGCTTTGAGAAGGATGGATCCTCAAACCATCCAAGCCTTTGAACTTTCGATTCGGGATGTGGAAGTGCCTACGACACAACAGCTTATCGCTTTTATACAAGATCAGGCTAAGATTTTGGAGCGCTCAAACCCGCGAAATTCGTCATATACGAAACCCGCTGCTGTTGTTACGTCGCCCTCACGCGACCGGCGCGTTCATCACACCTCCAAATCTTTTGTCGCCAGTGAGTCCGCTAATAATGCAAATACTCTCACATATTCGGCGCCCGCAGCAGTTACCGCGAATTGTTGTTTGTGTAGTGGTAACCATCGACATTTATATGATTGCGCTCAGTTTAAAAATATGCGAGACGCAAGGGCTAGATATGAGTTTATTAAATCGAAGTACGGTTGCGTTAATTGTTTAAGCACTTTACATAAACTTCCGGATTGTAAGAGTACGTCAGTCTGTTTCTGTAATAAAAGACACCATAGGTTATTGCATTTTGATAGTAATAATTCGCAATCGCATGCGGCTATGGTAAATACCGCCGTCGCGTACTCGCCGCCGCCCGCTCATCGAGCGACCGTTACTTCGCCCGCGCCTTCTCATCGCGCTCACACGACTTCGTCATGCATTCGAGCGCCCCCGCTTGCTACAGAACCAGTTACACATACACAGTCTTACACTTCTTGTCATAAGGGTGATATACTTTTGTCAACCGCTCAGGTATACGCGCGCTCTAAGGGTAGCGCTGGTATCAAATCTGTAGTTAGGTGTTTGATAGATAATGGCTCGCAGAATAATCTAATAACATCTGCTTGTTCTAGTTTATTAAATTTACCGATAATACCGTTGAATAATTCCTATGTTAAAGGTGTTGGTTCCGCTTCAAGTCCGATAATCGGTTATGTTCATTTAGACATTGAATCCCGTATTTATCCGGATCAGAAATACACTATACATGCGCTTGTTGTAGAATGCATTACGGATCAATTGCCTTCGAAATTTATCGATTGTGATCGCGACCTAGATTTTCGTAACCTTCCGCTCGCTGACTTAAGCTGGAATATTCCGGGCAAGATTGATTTATTGTTAGGTGCCCAGCTATTCCCATTTATATACTTAGGAAATATGGTCGAGTGTGGGCCGCGCGCACCGTGTGCTTTATCTACAACATTTGGTTACGTACTTATGGGAGATTACCCGCGTAAACATATTTTACCTACTGCCGCGTCTTTTTCTGCGTTAGCGCTTAATGATATAGTGCAAAAGTTCTGGGAACTTGAAGAAGTACCCATGAAACGCTTGTTGTCACCAGAGGAGACAGATTGCGAAAATATTTTCACGGCTACCGTGACCCGTGACGACGTAGGTCGTTATACAGTTGCATTACCGTTCTGTAGGGACCCTTCGGAATTAGGTAATTCGCACGCTACCGCTTATCGCCGTTTCGTTTCACTCGAGCGTAAGCTCCGTCAGGCACCGATAGTGCGCGAAAATTATAACAAGGTTATTCAGGATTATATTGATAACAATTACCTCAGTCCTGTTAAAGAATCTGAGCTGTCCTCTGATGGTTATTATATACCGCATCACGCAGTAGTCCGACCTGATAAACCGATGCCGCGCATCGTATTGGACGCGAGTGCTAAAACGCATACAGGACTTTCGCTTAACGATATATTACATATTGGACCCAATTTACAGGCCGATCTGTTTTTATTATTGTTAGGTTTTAGATTATTTCCTATTGCAATGAACGCTGATATAAAACAATATTATTTACGGATTGGTGTACCAGTAGACCAACATAAATACCTACGCATTTTATTTAGATTCAACGAATCGGAAAAAATTCGAACTTATGCCTTTAATAGGCAACCTTTCGGTCTCAAGTCAAGCCCTTACATAGCTATGCGCACTGTGCGACAGCTGGCTACTGACATGAGTCCGCTCTATCCTGATGCCGCGAAAGTGGCAGAGACCTGTCTGTATATGGACGATTTGGTTCTTTCTATTGCAAATGAGGATACTGCCACGCAATTAGCTCACAACTTGATTAAGTTTTTCAAATCGGGTGACTTTGACTTAGTGAAGTGGTCTAGCAATTCACCAGTGCTACTTGACTCGCTTCCCGACACGCACCGCAAGTCGCTTGATTTTGATGTTGACAATAATGTCTCTAAGGTCTTAGGTCTCTCATGGGAACCATGTGAAGACTATTTGACGTGCTCGGATTGGTCGCGCCTGTGATTCTCTATGCCAAGTTGTTAATTAAGGAACTGTGGCTCAGCAAGTGTGATTGGGACGATCCTGCACCGGAGCACATACGCACCCGTTTTTTCGCTCTTGCGTAAGAACTTCAAATGCTTGACACTTTAAGGATTCCACGTCATGTAGGCGTCGAAGTTGGTTGTGAATTACGTCTTGTTGCTTTTTGTGATGCTAGCATGAATGGTCTGGGATGTGTCATTTATGCCCATTGTACCTACCCGTCTGGCATTCAAACTCGCATTCTTTGCGCTAAATCAAAGGTTTCGCCAACAAAAATCACTACGCTCGCTCGCTTAGAATTATGCGCTATTTTACTTATGTCAAAATTAATAAAAACTGTGCGAGACACATATGCAACACGTATGACCATTGCCGGGATATACGCATTTTCTGATTCCACTATTGCTTTATCATGGGTTCATTCTTCACCACATCGTTGGTCAGTTTTCGTCGGTAATCGCGTCGCTCAGTGCCAAGAAAACTTGGACTCTAAACATTTTTATCATATTGCCGGAGCTAGTAATCCAAGTGATTGTCTTTCGCGTGGTATGCTTCCATCGCAACTTTTGACCCACGATTTGTGGTGGAAAGGCCCTCCGTGGATTCGCAGCTCATCTGAGAAGTGGCCGATTAAGCCATTCTCGCTTAATAATTGCTCTGTCTTGCCTGAACTCAAGGCAAATGTGTTGGCTGCCATTACTCACACAGAGCCGCCGTTGCTGTGTACGTTAGCACAACGTGTTTCTTCTTGGGAAAAGTTGCTACGTATCACCGCATATGTATTAAAATTCGCAAGACCTAAAGTTAAGGTCGAACCTCGTTCTATAGCAGGGTTGACAAGTGCTGAGAATGCGTTAATTCTCGCCGTTCAATCTGTGCACTTCTGTGAAGATATCAAATTGATCAAGGCTGATAAATTACCTTCAAAAAAGCTGCAAAGCCTCTTCGTCTTCTTAGACAAACAAGGGATTTTACGCATTGGAGGAAGACTTTCTGGATCAATGCTTCCTTTCGAAGCTAAACATCCGGTTCTTCTCCCTAAACGCGATCATGTCGTTGACTTAATAATACAGCATTTTCATGTTGTTAATTGTCACACCGGACCTGGACTTCTTATGTCTATTATACGACAACGCTACTGGATCTTGGATGCCAGGACTGTTATCAGGTCCAAGTTGCGAAAGTGCAACACTTGCTTTAAATGCAACCCAACGCATCCAACGCCTATAATGGCTGATCTTCCTGATTACCGTGTTTCAGAGGCCAAGGCATTTTGTCACACTGGTGTAGATTACGCTGGTCCGATAAGGACAATCCTTTCTCGCCGCAGAGGTCAACATGCGCAAAAGGCGTACATCGTTCTTTTTGTTTGCATGGTCACACGTAGTCTACATATTGAAGTGACCAGTGATTTAACTACTGAAAACTTTCTAGCCGCTTTTAAACGCTTTATTTCCCGTCGAGGACCAGTTTCATGTCTCTATTCCGATAATGGATCTACTTTCATCGGTGCGAAGGCACATTTAGATGAGCTGTATAGTTTTTTATTGAACTCTAGCTTCAAAAACGCGCTGTCGAATGAGTTGCTCTCTCGACGCATAGAGTGGAAGATGATTCCCCCAAGATCACCAAATTTTGGTGGGATGTGGGAAGGGAATATAAAGAGCATGAAAACGCATTTATATAGAGTAATAGGAAGTCAGTTACTTACATACGAAGAACTGCAAACCGTTCTTACTCAGATAGAGTGTATTCTTAACTCTCGTCCATTGAGCGTATTATCGTCAGACCCTTATCCTGAGGTGTTAACTCCCGCGCATTTTTTGATGTCTACTCCGTTGCAATATTTACCCGCTGCTGATTTGTCAGATCAACGATTGAGTCTGTTAGAACGTAAAAAGTTGTTAGATAGTATGGTCCAATCCTTTTGGAAGAAATGGCACTTAGAGTATTTGCACACGTTGCAAGTTAGGCAAAAATGGGCTACTCCCGACAAACCGGTAGAAATCGGAACTGTTGTTCTTCTTGAGCAGGAGAATTCTCCACCGTTGCATTGGCCGTTAGGAGTAATTACGGACGTGTTCAGAGGCTCTGATAACGTTGTACGCGTGGCGATAGTTAAAACGCAAACTGGAATTTACAAACGCGCTGTAACTAAATTATATCCTATTCCTACACAATAAATTCAACTTAGTTTAAACCTTATTTTTTAGTTTAGGCCGCTATATTTATCATATTTATTATTTAATCGCATAATGCATGTGTTACTCTCGGTCAGTTAGAAAATTCGCGTGTTTTGAAACATCTTGTGATGTTCCAAGGCGGGGTGCATGGTGGAGCGCCAATATATTTATAAAATGCATACATAATCGCACCATAATATATTTCGTTATATTATAAATTTCATAGTCTTTATAGTAAACCACATTCTGTTTGTCGAATGCAATTAGTGCTGGTACTGCTGTAATATTGCCAATGTACTCGACGATCTCAAGAGATGGCGTTAGCAGTCTTCAAATAATGTAAACGCGCTGCACCTGATTGGTGCAAGAAAAAACGGACATACCCTGCTCTCATCGCTTTTCGCTAAGAAGACGCTTTAATATAAAAATTTTGTTCCGCCACGGACATCAGTTATATTTCTCGTGAAAAGAAGCTGATTTTCCGTTAGTCCTATAGCCGTGTAGTGTTTGGACTCGCTTGTAACCTTTACAAGGTGTATGTGGAGTGCTCCAGTCTACGATCGTGATCGGCCGGTCAATACCTTGCAAGAGACCGTAGAAACCTCGCCGCTGCTCGCTGCCTTCTGGAGGATCGGGACTTGGTCGGTGTTGCAGGTTAGTGCTGGCATGATTGTTTTGATCGATAGAAGTGGTTTACTTCCCTACACCTCGTACGCTAACTGTTGAGCAATCACACCCTGGTTGGGCTATTTACACGCCTGACCAACTCCTCCGTACCCCGGAGAGCACGTTAAGCCGTCGGTCCCGGATGCCATACAAACATCTGTGGCATTATTAGCCATACAGAACGAGAGTTTTTTAAGTACAAAACGCCCATAAAATGTTCTATTAATTAATAAACGTGAGATAATAAGTACAGGAATAGTTAATTTTACCTTTTTGTATTACCAGTATTTCCAAACATCGCCTTTCTATACATTTACGGGGTAATCTTGAATTACCTAAACTAACCATTCCGGACATTAAACAACATCTTAAGAACTTTTTTACGATTACTGTTCACAAACAATTACACGGCTCATTTGCTTCTACGGTGTCTGGAGGGCACCCCATACTACATAAATGAAATATTTATCAAAGGATCACCGCTTGTTACTACAATATTGTGTGAAAGCAAACATCTACTTAACGACTGAAGTTTATATCGATTTAGTTTAAAATAGTTCTCCTAACTTCCATTTACAGTGATGAAATGCTATAATACCTATTTACAGAAATGAATATTACTGACTGCTTGTCCAGAGCAAAGGAAGGTTTGTTTTTTTCACCGAAGTAGCCTTAGTCACCAGAAGTGGTGTCTAAGACCAACCAGAAATGTGCGCACTAGGTACTTGAATTGATATTGGAGTATCACTTTGGTCGTGTCGTGTTCGGTATACAAACAGAAATCACAGGAAACACAGATAAAACACAATAAAAAGTTCCTAAGGCACTTTCGGCTCGATAGTAACACTAATCCCCCAATAGGGTAGGGGTACATTGTTACCATGTAGAATAAGATAATATTATAAATAATATTCAGGAACAAACATCAGCAACTAAATAATGGTTGGTGTAGGAACTACAAGTTAAACAAAAGCTATTAAGTTCTTACCCGTCTCAGGATGTTAAAGTTCGACGAAGATTCCCTTTTGTCTTGTCTTAGTGTTGCTACTAAAACAGAAGTTAATATAAGTCTGATCAATCACATTATGTTAAGTACTACTAAGATTGAACGCGGTTTCCGTTATAACAACAGAACAAAATGGTTGATTGGCAGTTTTACTGGACTTGATAGATCCATTATTTTATACTTACTGCTTCAAAAATGTGCAGTTGTTACTTCATTGTACCGGTACAATTATAATTGTTGGTAGTTGTAGTTGTAAAAGTTTTCATTAACCAAACTAAGTTCTTTTATACAATGTAGAAAATAGTAAATAATATTCTTTTAAAATTGTTATAATCAAATCAAATTTAAAAAAAAACCATTTCAAAAAAGCCCCTTTTAATAGAATTCCTCGGTTTACAATGACTGTTTCAAATCGTTTCAACAAGAAAGCTGCTGGGTACTAATTACCCATTAGTAAAAAGCGCTTTCAGGAAGTGAGCTCATCTTAAATTTAACTGCACATTTATTTTAAGTTGTGGTCGCCCAGGGGGTCAAAATTCGACTCTAATTCATTTAATTCATTAACATAATTTTTTTTTTATAACACTAAAGCTCGTCATTAGCAGCTAAACAAAACAAAAAAGGAGCCATAGATACTATCCACGCTCTCAAAATGGTCATGGAGAAAAAATAACAAACAAAAACTATGGCTGGTATTTATTGCCATAGAAAAAGCATTCGATCGAGTTCCAAGAACAACGTACAGAAATGCGTATGTGCCTGGAGGAGTTACCTTCAAAGACAAGGTGCGAAATTAACACATTAGAGGGAGTTTTAAGGTTGCTAAAATAATTGACAAAGTACAAGAGTCCAAACAGAGATGTCATATACTTTGAAAGAAATCAGTAATCACATTTACAATTGTAGATACATACTCGTTAACTGCTAACTTTTCATATACTTCTACCTGTACTCTATAGTAATTAACTAGCTTTCGCAGCCTTGTACACATACATCCACATCAGAATTAGTTTTACATATAGAAAATGCTTGCTTGAAAAGATATTACGAAAAGCATTTTCCAAAGACAATAAACTACACTGAGTATTACTACAACGTGAGTAAAACTGTATTTCTTTCATAAACAATTTTATCTAGACTAATTTGAATGAAACGGTTGGAGAGGATCAATAATATAATATTAAAATATGAATTAAAAATTCTACAACGTGCAGTATTTTTAGTAGTGAAAAAATGAATAAAACTTTTTGCCAAAGCCGAAAAAATCTCTCATGATGACACACATCTTACGCAAACTTTTTGTATCAGTCTATGTTACCTGCCCAAAAAATCCAAAAAATTTAATGCAGCATTCAAATATACTAATTCAAGTAGCTACTCATATAATGAATTACAAAATACAATTTTTAAATCCAACGTAAATCGTACGGTGTAAAAACGTATTTTTTAAACAGCGTCGATGTAATCAAATTAATCAATTAACGTCAACAACAGATGGACTGAATATGAGAGAATCGATATTTCAATCATCTCGATGTATACATATCGTAAATTGATTTATATTACTGCAGTGTCTACTGCAGAAACAATGCTGATGCAATACATTGTAATTAAATTGTAGTACATACATACATACATACATAATATATGTATGTATGTACTAGAGTATTATTTTAAATTATTCATCCTCCGCGCCTTTTCCCAACCAAGTTGGGGTCGGCCTTCAGTCCAACTACGATTTGGCCGAACAGACCTCCACAATCCAAGTACTAGGCGATATCGAAATTCTGTAGTTAGACCAGGCCGTCAGACCCTTTAGGGCTCCAACCACCCGTAACGAATGCCACAGATGTTCATATGGCAACCGGGACCGACGCCTTAATGTGCTCTCCGAGGCACACCCATCCTAAGACTGACCTGGCTAGTATTACTTAACCTTGTAATGTGCTAACTTACTCGGTTACTACTTAGCCTTATTATATTATATTATTATACTATTATAATTCATTATTAAACTATCAGTTCTCCGCAGTGTTTCTCAGGTTTATGTTATAATCATAAGAGTTGCACCGTGATGTTAAATTTTGCTACTGTTATCAAAAGTTTGGATGGATGGATGTTTGTTACTTAATCACAGATCAAACGGATCTGGATTAAATAAAGCACAGTGATGTATTATAGTCTGGAATAGCACATAGGCTACTTTTTATTTTACGGGAAAATGTACGGTTCCTGTGGGTACAGCTTGTTACATGATTTGGGCTATCAAATTAAAAGAAGACCTTTTCAAATCCGCTTTTTAATTCTTGAGATTAGCTTAGATTAGATTATTGTTTTATTATAATTTTTAAATAAACATATCTTTAACCAAAAAGAAAAACGAGGAATATTTTTCTAAAGTAATTTACTTGGTGTTAAAAAAATCTCTATTTGTATTTAAATTAGATTGTTCACTTTTCCTTGTATAAGACCCCCTTAGAGACAGACACTAATAAATTTCATATAATGCTTAATGGGGGATATTGATAATCACTCTACATATTATAAAACAAAGTCCCCGGCCGCGTCTGTCTCTCTGTCTGTTCGCGATAAACTGAAAAACTACTGAACGGATTTCATGCGCTTTTCACTAATAGACAGAGTGATTCATGAGGAAGGTTTAGGTGTATAATTTGTACCTGTGCAAAGCCGGGGCTGGTTGCTAGTATGTATCTAATAAGTTAAAACATCTTGTCCATATATACTCCTTTCTAATAAACACTATTCAAAAATAAAAAAAATCCACCTACATTTGGTCAGACCTAACGCTACTTGACACAGATATAATTAAGATAAGAATTTGTTCAATAGCTGTTTTTAAGTTTTGAATAAAGCCTGTTCAAATCAAAGTTCTCCCTCAACCATTAAGGAGGCGGCTACATAATATATGTTAATATCAGTTCGTTTATTTTGTAATATTTTTAAAAAACCTTCCGCAGCGTGCCTAAATTGCGTCTAATGTTTTTGTCATCAACTCGTTTTATAAACATTAGGAACTTTTATGTTTAGCCACACATTTTAAATCTTCAGATATAAAAGTAAATTGCTTATTCATTTGGAAATATACTTATTTATTGTGAAATGATACCAGCTATTAGTTTTGTACGATACTTTTGATAGTTAGCAAATCTAGCATAAGTGCATTGCATCTTATAGTATGATGTCACCGGTGCCTGTAAACTGTTAACATCTAAGGTGGCAATCTCTCCGTAGCTAACCCCTTAACCCCCACCCCCTTAAAGAGCTGAGGCGACCCTAGTCACAAAAAAGAGAATTGAACTACGCCAGTTCGGCGAACTGTTGTGCATTACCTACTTATAATACATTACATTGGAGTAGTTTCTCACATTTTTTTTTTTTAAAAACCTTAGGATCGACGCTTCTGTCTTTGGGTATCACGATTATTAATAAAGATCAATAGTTATCATGTGCTCATGACTTTACTCATCGGGATTTGCATATGATTTCATCACTCAACAAACTATAGACCAGCCTCTAGTGGCGTTAATATCATGCCCTCAACAATACTGTTGCCTTACCTTTTTTTTACTTTATTTGGATAAACAAACAGTGATATTCTATATAGTTGTAAAACTGTCTCATAGGTAAGATTAAATCTACCACGAAATAAGTGTATAAACATCTACACTTCTATCACTCTCACCATTATTTGATTTAATTTTGATGCACTGCTTCTTGTTCCTTGTTCTTCAAGTAAATTTTCCCCGGAATATAAAACGTCATTTCGTCGTCAATTCCTTAATGAAAGAAAGAAAGAAAAATATATTTATTCACAACCCGCAACATTCATAACATAAATAACAAAGAAAGAAGATAATAAAAAAAATAAAACTATAAATTTATACATTTAAAAGGATTTACGCCAATTAGTGCGGGCCTGAAAAGGTCACCATCTCAGCATAATGCTGCACCTAACAACGGGTGCAGCGCTGGTTTTCAGATGGTGCCTCTTAAAAGGGACGTCACGGGCGTTTATACATAATTAAAAAAAATTAAAAAAAAAACATTACACATTTTGTCACATTTAAAATATATATGTAAATATATACATACATACATAGTCATATACATATGTATGTGTGTAACATACATATACATACATATATTGTCTTACTTATAATAGTGTCAACAAAGAGGGAAATAATTGCCTCGTTCTGTTAATGACGTAAATATGGTTGTAAACGAATGATATTTAGCGTCAATTAGTCGTATAACTCTAGCTTGTGTTACTCACTAAGTCAACCCAAAAGTCAATGCGTGTTTGAACAACACAACCACTAATTGGATAAGAATGTAGGAAATCACGTTAGCTTAATGGCAGATGGTTAGAGTGAGACATACATAGTTCTCTCGATCAAACCTAAAAATAAAGCCACCGAAAAAGAGCAAGGATTCTCCAAGTTCCATGTCCTGAAAAATATCTTAATAATTTCAAAACTGTTATTGCATTAGTCACCACTGTATAATTCGATAGAATTTTACTCCTTCGTCACCATGCGACTCAAGTCATTTCAACCAAGGCAGCTTAACGGACATTCTTATGACTGAAATGTTTCAAAATGAAATCGCAAAATATTACAGCGGCTGTGTGTAGCTTTTCGTTCTCTACAAACGATATCCATAAGTAAAAAAAAAGATCAGATTTCAATTAGGATTCTGTTACCTACTTTTTTACGTCGGTATGTGACAATGGATGAAACATGGATTCATCATTTCACTCCGGAATCCAATCGGCAATCAGCAGAGTGTATAATCGCAGCAATGGTACCATATTTTGAAGCCAAAAATAAATGGTTCTACACACATGGAGTAGAAGAGTTAGAAAAACGTTGAGGGGACTGTATCTCAGTTGAAGGAGGGTACGTTGATGAATATAAAAAATAATTTTATCAAAAAAACTTTGTTTTAGTAGTTAGTATCGGTACTTATTGAACCTCGAGTTAGTTGTGAAAGTAAACTTAATTTGGTTACGAATATAAAATACATATTCCCAAAAAATGAAAGGTGGGTTTATGAAAGAAACCTCCAGTTATCTACCAAAAGCTACTGTAGACATAGTGAGAGCTAAGTTTTTAAGTCTACTACTTACTGAAAACATTAACATGGTTTTCTACCAACACTGACCAAAGTTTTATTATTGTATCATAGACTTGATTGGTATATTTACATGTAAAAAATGTTATTTTTCTAGATATTAAAGCATCAGAGGCTTTTAAAAATTTTAAAGCATTTGTCGAAGTATATAGACTCATATACATGGCACAAAACATCGCTTTTTCTCGGAATATTATTGGTGCTCTGTCTAGTTGATGTTGATGGATGATCAGGACGGTCCATTTTAAATAGTTTACGATGCCTTATGTACCTACTTATACAAAAAAATATCTCGAAAGTCTGAACTAACAATGCAAAAGTAAAGTTTTCATGAACAGACGCGACTGACGTCAACGGAGCAAATGCAAAAGCAAATTAAAACTGTCAGTTTAAAACTATATTTTTAGGAAATAAATGAAATTGTCTTAATTTTTAGGGTGCCGTTCCTCAAAAGGAAAAAAAGGAACCCTTATAGGATCACTTTGTTGTCCGTCTATCTGTCTGTCTGTCTGTCAAGACTTTTTTCTCAGGAACCTGTGGACGCATCAAGTTGAAATTAATACCACATACATAAGTCTGCGGTCCCTTGAAGTTGTAAAAAAATCAAGCTTCTAAGTCATCACAGTCATAAGATATGGCCATTTATTTAACATAATTTTATGGCTTATATATTCTACATCGAATTCTTTCAAATTAAAAATATCGTATTTTCCCTATTTTCACATCTGAACGCGACCATTAGTACATTTAAAATTATGTGAAAGAAAGAAAGAAAGAAAAATATTTTATTTGTATCTTCTACATAATAATAAAGATACGTCTTAACACTAGGGTGGTACCGAAGATCAAATAGGGTACCTGCGTCAGCTATTGTCACAGATCGCTCTGCAACGCTGGTATTGCGCGTATGTGCGCCAATTACTTTTTAGAACACCGCAATTTATGTCATATTTGTGGTCATTATGTTTTTCATTTGAAAAAGAGAAAAGGTATTTTTACAATACGTAATCAAAAATCTCTTTGAACAATATTTTCTTTGTTTGCTTCTCGAATAACATTAAGAGAACATGATTAAAACCAGTCATGATCTCGGTCGCAATGAAAAATAAAAAACTGACTCGCGTACCGAGGGTTCCATATAAACTTGTATGTAGATAGTATTTGACTGCACGGATGACGCAATGGTTTACGTGGTCACCTCGCCACTATGCCGCGCCGAGTGTTGTGGGTTCAAATCCCAAACGGGACAAAAATTTGTGTGATCCACAAATAGTTGCCCCGAGTCTGGGTGTTCTTTGTGTCCGTTGTTTGAATGTTTGTGAGGCCCTCGCGACACAGTAATAGTCCTAATGCGGGAGTAGTCTTTAAAGAAAAAGTAGATCCTCGATATTTGAGAATGTCTCTCTACAACATTGGTATATTTTGAATCGAATTGAAAGACAAACTTAATTTTCTATGTTTTAAAAATACTTCCCATACACGATATACGTAACAATCAATTTACCAAGCGAAAAATATACTTCCGTATTTCCTACACCCTTTCCGTATATCCTTTACTTGTGCTGTGAGATCTTGCTTCTTACCAAATTTCAGGATACTTCCCATTGACCTATCAATAGAAAGTATCCTATAAGTTTTGATTTACCGCCGTATCTTTTGATTGCGTTGATTTAGAAACTTATTTTTACTGGGGACCGAGTCTTATGTATTCGATGTTAATTTGATACCTCCACGCTGGCCTGATAAAAAGGACTCTTGACAGACAGACGGACTACGAAGTGATTCTATAAGGGTTATTGTTGGTTATTGTTATATTGTTAGTTATTAAGCTCAGACATCGTCTAATAAACGTCTACATATTTGCCGTCAAGATCCCATCTTAAATTCCAATAGACAAATTCTTCAAACTAGAAATCAGACTTTGTTCGTCAAAGAATGTTAGTCATGATAATTTCTTTATCTAAACTACTTAGTATTCCAGAACTATTGGGCTGCGGTTCGTGAGCTTTTCAAAGTAAAATCGATGTGGAGAGTGAAACTTAATTAGAAATATTCCTCAGGCCGCCTATAGACGGGGTCTTAATCATATGCAATCCAGGTTTAAGTAATGAGATTCAGACTTTTTCCTAAACGGTAAAGATAATCGTGAACAAGGTGGCGATAAAACTTTTATTGTAATTGATAGCAAATGAAATAGGTATCTAAAATCGAGATCTCGGTGACGACAAACGTCTACACTTAATTTGAATAAGTTATTGTACCAAGTTACCTACTGTAGTTTTATTTTACAAACCAAAAATGAATATGTATTTTAGGCTCTTAAAATAATTTAAAACAGCTATGTTTGAATTTCTATTTATTATTTGTAATGTATAATTTAATACATCCATATAGATAAAACTTAATGTAAGTATATATGTCCTCTATACATTTCTAAACCGTTGACCAGATTATGAAACTTTGGCAGAGTTTTCTGAGAACGCCCGTGAGTGTTTCTGTCCCAAAAATCTATATAAAAAAGGCGTTGTTGTAAGTCATGATAGGTTCAGCTAGTTACATATAAAGCGAAATGAAAAGCCTAAAAAACATCTTACTTCAGAAATATGTTCTTAGCCTCAGTAACGATAATTTATTAAAGTAGAATTGAATATAATCACTAATATATTATTAGAACATAGCAGTGTATGACCGACAACTTTAGTTTCTTTAGTTACGTCGTTTGGATTTCTGGCCGAATGAAAAAATATCCTTCGAGTCCTTTGAGAAATAGGAAGTCTTAGATAGTCACCTATTCATTTTCTTAATATCTAGAGCACTTAGCAAAAGTATTAGGCAGATAAACGATTTAATAAAATATATATATATAGGTATAATGTTAAACTATTAAATAAATGATATAAACTGTTTTAGGTTGACATAATGTGTCTACACAAAACATTTTATTTTTAATTACTTGTTTAGATTAAACAGCTATTTTTGAAATTTATATAATATATGTATACCAATATAATAAAGCCAAAGAGATTTTTATTTGTTTGCTTAAACGTGCTAATCTTTATAACTGTCAGGCGGATTGGAATAATTATTTTTACATGAGAAAAATATAAAATATAAGGGGATGACGTCACCGGTATAATATGAGGAAAGATATGCAATATACATTCTAAAATATCAGAGAGTCGTGTTAGAAAGAAATGGTAATTAACATGATATAATTTTCAAGTCTGAAGCATCCAATCTTAATTTCAATGTAAATGAGATCAACGTAGAAAGCTATTTTTAATGTTCCCTGTTGATCAACAGTTTTAATAAAGTCTAGTCTAAAGTAAAGTCTGTGTTCATAAAAGGTTTGAATCTTCGATTATCATTTTAAATCTTTTCTTCTTTAAAATATTTTTGTTTTTTTTTATGGGTTCCGTAGATGTAAGAGCAATTTAAAATTAATAATACCAGTTATAAAGATATTTAGAAAATTTAAAATATATATCCTCCATAACTTCTAGGTCTATGTTTTGTGTGGTTAGAATATCTCTATAGGGTTCACCGCCAACGGAAGCAACATCTCTTTTCTTCTCTTGGATGAAATATTGCTGTTTTTGGCTAACGTTGTACGAGGAGGAAGGATAAAGACATGTTGGCCTCTGTATTCCTTGTTTGTTCTTCCGGTAATCAGAAAGTGCAGTGGAGAGATGAGGAAATAGATGGATGGATTTTTATTTGAGATGGACGTAGAGAATATGTCAAACCTAAACCTTAACCGACATCGAATCCCCCATAGGCCAGTGGAAAAGTAGATATTGTTTGTAAAAAATCAGATCAAAGTGTTTTCGTTGGATTTTGGTGATTACGCCAGTACTAAATATAATGTTTGTACATTTGTAGTAATTATATTGAACAGTTGCAAGAATACATGCTTTCATTAATATCCGATCACTTTGATAGGTATCGTCCTATTGTTGTCTGAAATACATTGCTTTATACACCCTTAAGCTATCTCAGACTATAAAGGCCTTACTAAGCTCCCTGCTTGATGTCTATAACAAGTTCGATTGATGTCATTATATAAATATAATTATTCTACCTTGAAAAGGAGTATCGATAATCCCCTACCGATTTTAGTAAAGCTCTTGAATTACACGCTTTATTACAAATACAGAAATTCTAAATGTATTGGGAACATATTGACGTAACAGAATTAGTCGTATTTGAAATTTATTTTTACTGGCTGCTCTGTTAGTCTGTTTTTTAACACGCTTATATTAGTTATACCTGCAACTGTGAAAACGAATTTTGGAAGTAAATATGGTCGTATTGAAATGAAACTTTGTATATAAAGGGTGACCCAATAAGAGTGCACGATTTAAATTAAAAATAAAACGCATGTTTTTTTGAGCGAGTGATGATATTTTTATTGGATTGTAAAGTAGACTTGTTCCGATTATGTATGGAATGAAATATCCGGCATATGGCCCCTTCGGCTCTAAACACAGGCTCTTGCTCTTTTCATGAAATTTTAGATGAGATTTTGACAAAGATGTGACTCTATCTCACCGATAACGCGTTGGATCTCGGCTTTGAGCTCAGGAATTGTATGTGGTTTATTCACGTAGACCTGGATTTCAAAAAACCCCAAAGAAAGAAATCGCACAGCGTTAAATCGCACGATTTTGGTGGCCAATTGACATCGGAATTTCGGGAGATGATTCGGTCTGGAAACCGTTGCTTCGATAAATCGATTGTTCCGTGTGCGGTGTGGCAGGTGGCGCCATCCTGCTGAAACCACGTGTCGTTCAGATCCATACCAGTTGAGGCCACAAGAACTCCGTTAGCATGTTCCTGTAACGAATGCCATTCACAGTCACTGCATTTTTGTAATGGGTTTTCACAATGATAACGCGTTGTTCAGCTGTGTCGAATTCGAAACAATCGTTGATGCCAGCTGTCGAATATCAGAGCTGCAACCTCCAAAGAAAAAAAATGGCGTCAAATTTAAATCGTGCACTCTTATTGAGACACCCTTTATATGTAGTTCAGATAACAATAATATAATTTGGCATCTTGGAGCTAATCTGAAGATGGAGCGAGGAGGTGGGTAGTGGAGCTCTTTAGTGGCTACTAGTAAACCCGTCATGTTTGGGCTCATTTGATTCGTTTTGACGAGTCCAACAGACCTACATCAGATAAGAGGCTTAGTAACGATGGTTTAATGATAGAGTCATAATTTTTTTTTTTTTAAAGTATCCCCGACTTCAATGTGCTTTTAAGTGGAAAGTAGATGTATTTTGTTTAAATATAATATGGCTAACTAAACGCAATGCTCTATATGAGACAGCGATGTTTCGGAACAAACGAAAACATCATCGATGTATAGAATTTTTAGATATTTGTTGATTTTTAAAAAGTCGCTCGACTGATTTCAATCAAATTTAAATGGGATTACCTGAAATGTATAACCCTTTGAAACAAAACAAGAATTTTCCAAATTGGTTCAGGCGTCTTCCAGTAATCGGTGAACATACATATAAAAAAAAGATTCCGACGAATTGAGAACCTCCTCCTTTTTTGAAGTCGGTTAAAAGATGAATAGTGGTACTCTAAGCTTGTTGCTGTAGTTTCTAAACTGTAATGTGTTGTAGAATTAGGTCGGCGAATAAGCACACAGTCCTGATAACGATAAGTATTTACCGGTGGCCTGTAAATAGGTACGGTACCTTATGCTTATCATCATAGGTATATACGTCTTTATTATACGTCCATTGATTTTATCGCCAGTCTTAGGAAAGTAAAAGAGAAGATAGAGCTGTCACCACCAGATAAAAAAATGTATACTTCCGTAGAAGAGCTGTCTTACCGCTCTTTACTATAGGATGAAGGGAAATCCAGTTAGGCCGTTGCAAGTCGAGTAGGATTCAGTTGCAGCTGTGTACCTTTTTGTACACTATTTATAAGATACATCGTTTGTTACATATTCTTTGTAAAACCCTGGTGTACAAATAAAGTGTAATCTATCTATGACTGGCCTGTTGGCCTAGTGGTTAGTGACCCTGACTGCTATGCCATAGGGCGTGGGTTCGATTCCCACCCGAGTCTGGGTGTTCTTTGTGTCCGTTGTTTGTATGTTTGTAAAGTCCCCCGCGACACAGGAGTAATTCTTAATGCGGGAGTTGTCTTTTAAAGATTTTTTTAAAGAATCTATCTCTCTATCATTTTGATATCTCTGTAGCAGAGATAGGCAGCGATTTTCGTTTGTAATCTTTATGATTACAAAAAATATATTCAACTTTAATTTATTTATGTAGATAATGACTTTATTAAGGTATAATATAAATTTATATTTGCCGACTAGTCTTTTCCCGCAGTTTCAGCTGCGTTTATGGTCACTGCTCCGCTCCTAATGGTCGTAGCGTGAAGTTACAGGGCCTATATCTTTCCTCAATGAATACTATATCCAATAGAAAAATCCAATACACACAAATACAAAACAGTTTCTATTTAATTATAATCCATTTCATGATTGAACGAAAAATACTACAACCCTAACCAAGAAACGTACCTATACACATACACATATAAAGAAAACAAACATAATGTAACTGACACCTAAGAGGTGGTCTGAGTGGAGTGGTGTCAAAGGCTACGTCCATATAATCTTTAACAAGTGGACGTCAAGAATATACAACCTGAATGAAATATTGAAAGAATAGCGGGTTTTTATGTAGATGACATTTTTTTGATAGAAAGACAATCTTTGTGAAAGAATAATAAATGGTAAATTAATTTATTTTGCAATTTTTATGTTATGTTGTATGGGGCAAACGAGCAGACGGGTCAACTGATGGTAAAAGACCACCGCCGCCCGTGGGCACCTGTAAATCAGGAGTCACAAGAGCTTTGCTGACCTTTAAGGTGGGAGTAGGGGAAGGGTGGAGGGGTGGAGGGGTGGAGGGGAGGGGTGGAGGGGAGGGTAGAAGATAGGGACGGGGGCAGGGAAGGGTTAGGGCCTCCAGTAACCTCACTCACTCGGCGAAAAGCAATGAAAATTTTGCTTCACTGCCGGTTTTCGGTGAGGCCGTGGTGTCACTCTGGTCGAGCCGGCACATACGTGCCGAAGCATGGCTCTCCCGCGATATCTAATAGATCTTTTCAGACATTTTTACGCGCCGATTAGTTCTTCAATGTTAGATGCTGCTGTCATTTCCCATGACTAACCTTTGAAGAAACGCCATTACAGACTCAAGGATCCAAGTCTACACAGACTGAAACTTTGCAAGTGGCATGTAGGCGTCCAGAGGTCTTTAAACGAAACGACTGACATCATTTTGTACAATTGTATTGTATTCTGTTAAGAATCTAAATAAATACTTACCATATCTTTCAATTACGTTCTAGTTAAGGTCATTACAATTGTAAGCCTCCATAACACTCTCTGGGGCTTACGGGGTTTTATACTTGTCGTGTTTCATTGACTTTAATTCTGGTTTCTGGAATTTTACCAAAGAATATGTTTTGTTTCGAAATAGAACTTATTAAAAATGCATTAAACTTATCGTATTGATTTATATAGTAGAAAAAACGACATCTTTGTATTACCAGATACAAAAATGTAACATAAAACCAAACGTGTTCACACTGTTCACCAAATGAACAAACAACGGTATTCGGCAATAATAAGATTTTTAAAGGCAATACCAATAATTAATAAAAAAATTAACCTCAGTGATGTTACCCCATCCCACTAATATATTTAAATGTGAAAATTTGGATGGATGGATGTATGGATGTTTGTTAATCTTTCACGCAAAACTGAACAGATTACTATGAAATTTCGTATGTAGATAGCTGGAGAGCTGGATTAACGTAAAGGCTTTTTATCCCGAAATTCCCATGGAACCAGGACTTACGCGGGTGAAACCGCTTGGCGCTGCTAGTTATTTCATTTAATAAAGAATTTGGTTTCAAGAAATTTTGCAAGGAAAACAAATAGATAGTATTTGACAAATAACTTTCCTGTTAGGAAAGAAGCAATTTAATACTCTCTTGTCTCAGTCAAGTTCAACTTAGGACTTGAGTCTAAGATCGTTTATTGGTATTAGACGCTTACTCCTATGACATAGTCCATGTACTCAATTCGAATTAATACTCATATGTGTGCTGATTACGGACGGAAATAGCCGCAGAGTCAAGTAGGTGTTCCTTTGTTTGATGTAAAGATGCGTAAAAACAAATCCTACTAATATTATAAACGTGAAAGTTTGTGAGGATGTATGGATGTATCGATGTATAGATGTTTGTTACTCTTTCACGCCAAAACGACTAAACCGATTGCGATAAAACTTAGTATGTAGATAGCTGGAAACCTGGATTAACATATAGGCTACTTTTTATCCCGATATTTCCACGGGATCAGGACTTACGCGGCTGAAACCGCGGGGCGCTGCTAGTATATAATATTCTAATAATATGTCTTTTTTTGGTGTCGCTTTTTCGTTTCATCAAATTTCAAATCACAACGATTCGAAAGAAGTTTCACTTCAAAAAGTATTTTTAAGAATAAAAAATATTCTCTAGTCTATGTGAAATTTCTGACTACATACACTTGTTTGACTTACTAACACTGATATTTACTTAGAGAAACTTGGCTTGTTTAAATAAAGTAGGTATATTAGCGTTGAACTTATACTGTCTCGCTAACAATTTCAGTGAAACTTTAAAGGTGATTTAAAGTAACACTTTTCCTCTTATTTTTGGGGTTTCGTACCTGAATGGAGGTATCAAATTACGTCATTTATAAGTATAAAATATCAAACTTCTAAAATTAAGGAATAAACAAGTACGGATGCTTATGCTTTCTATTTTAATACTACTTATTTGAATACGTATCCCAAAAAGAAGAAATGTGGATAGATTTTTTACATACATACCTACTTCAAAGGTATTACCTATACGGCATACATACCCACACACTCATAAAAACGAAGCCTTCTTTGCTGTTGCGCCTCAAAGATAATTTAAATACTTAAAAAATGTTTTAAAATAGTAGGTAGATAACTTTAGCCATTTTTTATTAAGTGGAAAAATCCATGTTCCAAATTTGAAAGTTTAAATTAAATCAACTCACTTAGTAGTAGTAACTCACTGAAACTGTTCTGAACTGGAAAGTGATACGCATTAGTTCTTAATTGATTGTATGCCCTTAATATAATTATCATATATGTAAAGAAAATGACCTGATACAAAGATACATAGATCGTGTGTTATTTATTAAAAAGCAACCCGCCAAGGCTTTGCACGGGTACAAATTATACACCTAAACCTTCCTCATGAATCAACCTCTATTAGTAAAAACCGCATGAGAATCCGTTCAGTGGTTTTTCAGTTTATTGCGAACAGACAGACAGACGCGGTGGGGGACTTTGTTTTATAATATGTAGTGATGTTTAATTACTTATATTTGAGTATACAAAATTGACATATAACTCATCAAAACGAATCATGTGACCCGAAAGTTGAAGGGCTCACTAGAAGACTCTACAGAGTTCGCGGTCATCTGAACTTTTTATCAAGGGGGGTTTTGGGGCTTTTGTCCAATGTTGTACCGTAGTGCTACGTTGGCGACAGGCACTGCACCACTTAACAAATATGCATTGCTGGTACATATATTTTGTGTTAACTCAACAACTTTATTTTTTATGGTATAGGGGCAAACGAGCAGACGGGTCACCTGATGGTAAATGACTATCGCCGCCCATAGGCACCAGCAACTTAAGAGTCACAAGTTCGTTGCTAGCCTTTAAGGTGGGAGTTTGGGAAGAGGGCACAGAGGGGGGAAGAGTGGGACGAGGGAAGAACGGGGAGAGGGAAGGGTTAGGGCCTCCGATGCTCCGAATGCTACACTGCCGGTTATCTCACCTTCTTAGTCTTCATAGTTAACAGACCGCTGAAAGAGATCTTCATTAAAAGTTGGTATTAACGCAGAAACGCGAAACTCAAATATCGTATTTGCAGGACGAAAATACGATTAAATAAATTTTGTACATTATTTTTTAACTCGTTAACTGAGTCCGTGATTGGAATTGGAAAGGCATAAAGATTCTGGGAATGATTACTTTGTATAAAAGTTAATACATATAAATGAACAATAAATTGCCTGAAAGTATTTGTTACAGAATTTTAAGAGTTCTTACTAGACTCGACAACGTAAGTGATGTCACGCCAGAACATATAGTTTGGGAAACCGGGTTTTTTAATTACTTTGTATATCGATGGATCACAACATTAGAATTTTGTTATTATTATATTTTTTGAAATTAATGCCTTGCAACACAATGTGAATTATATTGTGTTACACATAAGGACGCCTTTACATTAAATACAAAACATCGTTATTATTTTTATTGTTTTAAGTGCCTAGTGCTACCTCGACCATTTCTGGTCTTTTGTAGCGCACTTCTGGTTCACAGTTCACTGCTCAGACTTATGGCTTCGAGAAACCTCCAGATCCTATCAGCAGTGATTGTTTGTATTTCCTGCGGTTGCATGATGTGCAACCCTAGGTTAATACTTCGGTGCTGCATTAGTGGGCCAAAAGAGCATAAAATATACATTGCAGTCTCTTCTGTCTCTTGACAGAATCTGCATATTGTGTTCTCGCCCAATTTTAGGTTGAACCTATGTTTGTTCAATGGCTTGTTTTCACGTAGTTAAATAAAACTATAACTTAATAACAATAATTTAATTAAATACCTATAGTTTTCGTGTAAAAGTATATTATATGTAAGATTTTGGTAAAATTTCTTACCTAATTAATGAACTGGCTTGGTCTAGAAAAAATACTGCTGGTAGTCACGCAAATTTGTTGCCAACTAATATATCTGTTTTTTTTTGTAAATATATACATATATATAATGTTATATTTCATTTTATCAGTTAGCAACAAAGAGTAGCTTCTAAAATAGGTTTTAAAAGATATAATTGTGTTTATAGATTATAAACCAAGTGTTCGATAAGAACATGTGTTTTGCTGAATCGCGTTAGTAAGCTCCTCTGCCGGCCACTTAAATGTGTTTATAGTGGCCATTGGTATTGGTACCTATTGGTATATGGCTCTGTTTCCGCCCTTAGACTCGCCTAGCCCTTAGCTGAGGCAACATAGCTCCTTCTAGACGCACCGAAGCTTCCTTGGACGTTCACGGGCTTCTGGGAGCGACATTGCACCCACGAGGATACTTGCCCGATGTGTGGCAATTCCGAGGGTTGTCTGTAGCATTGATGGTAAAGGCCGGTTGCCGGTGCCGGTTAAAGGCCAAGTGGCCCGTAATGGTCCCTACAACTATCCCGATATCGAGTCGGTTAACACTGAGCAGTTTGCAAGTACCATGTTATGTCCGTCAGCAACAGTTTGTACTGCCTGCAGCCAGGAATGTTGGCCCAGAGAACGTTGTGCGTTTCGCGAGTCCGTTGCCTTACTCATGAGCAAAATTGGTTGAAGAAAAGTGGCAGCAGTGTAGTTGGACCTGCCACCGATATTGAGATCCTTTCCAAGTTAACCGCTATGCCCTTTGGCTCAATGAAGGAATTCCCCATTGGCTGAACGCTCCTGTGTTCGGTGGCATTCATAAATGAGACCGGAGTTCATGGTGCTGCCTTCCAGGGCTTTTAGGACGGCCACACTGCCTGACAGTATACGGATGCAGTACTTCTTTATACTACTACTTTATTTTGACATTAACGTAGTGGCGGCGTACATCATTACAACACACTCACATAAAAAATGGAACTGTGTTGGCCTAGCGCCAATGATATTTTTATAGTAGCCGGCGGAGAATTTACATATAGATATAGCTAACGGTATGTTCCTTTCTGGCTAGATCCACTAAAATATGGCATTATTGAATCAAATTTTGAAGAAATCTAATAGAAGAATTTACCCATTCACTACATAAAACTTTAATGTACCTACTATTGTTTAAAATATACTTCGACCCTGTTAAAAAATCTATACATGCTAATGGTATCACTACCACATACGATGTTACGGAAAAATCGAACAGAGAACATATTGATCTGTGCTCTCATAAACAAAACCCACGCTGAATATATCCGACAAGTACAGTAACACAACTTTATATTACCAAAGTAATTACTTTTTTACACCAACTCATCACTTAGGTAATAAAGAACGTCGTTATTTAGAATCTTGAAGCGGTTACAGCTAATAAAGGCCATGTATCTGCCTTGCAAGAGTATTTTGTACTACGTATAGAGTGAAAGTGAACGAGCCATACATTCATGACTCTTACTTTTTTTTTAACACGCTTTTATTAGCTTGGTATGTACGTATCTATGTAACGGAATCTTTGAACGTGAACGACCGTTTCCTCTGCGTTGAGACATCTTCTGCATAGAGGGCTGTCTGTGAATAAATTCCGATTCAGGACCAAATTTCCCGTCATGGTTTCTACAACTATTATGATGTCGAGTCGGTTAAGACTGAGCAGTCTGCAAGTCAAACGAGGTAAGACCTTCGTCAGTACCAGTTTAGACTGCCTGCAGCCAGGTATGTCGGCCTAGCGACCGTTATGCGCTTCACGAGTCCGTTGACTTACCCATGAGCGCAATTGGTTCAAGGGAAGTGGTAGCAGTATATCTGCCGCTGACGTTGTAGACCCCTCCCTTGCCACCTCATCGGCGGCGTCGTTTCTGAGTGAATCGCTATGCCGTTTGATCCATTGAAGAATTATCCTATTGGGAATAAACGCCCATTTCATCTCTGATATACGTCATGGTTAATTCTTTAAGTACAAACTATATCTGTAACTGAAAAAAGAAATAAAGTGACATGTTTATTTCTATAAATTTACTTGAGTTTGAATACATAACTTCCTGGCAAATTTCATGGCTGGGTATATATCTCTCGTTAGCTAGAGGTAACGAGAGATATATACAGCATCAAACTAAATGTTGATAATAATATAGGCACTATTATTTCTTCATTTCATCTTATTCAATTGGACATACATATAGTCGTTTAAAAAAAAGACTACAAACGAATAGACGGACGGCGAAGAAAATCTATAAAGTTTCCATTTTTCTATGTGACGTACGGATCCCTAAAAATAATGAAGCTAGCCTGCAAAATTTGCATTTGCGTTAAGGATGTTGGGATGCTTGCCAATATGAGTTAAAGTACTTTAATTTGTTTGCTTCGGTTACTACACTTACGCGGTAGATACAAATGCAAGACTGCACTTTTGTTTACTGCTACTGTGTAATTTTATTGTCCATTCTGGCAGCGAAATGGAGGTAACCTTGTTTGCTCTAAATAATCGTAATGTATATGTATACAGAGCAGAGATCATTTTGAACAAAATCAAAAGACATCTTTTGATTTTGTGTATTGTAGTGCTCTATGTACTAGCACTCTATGCCCACTTGGCTTCTAAGGGCGGCCTAGAGGTTTTATCCGGGAAAGTGATGTTGTATACAAGTGAAACTCTGGATGGCTGTAAAATAAATATACATTATATAGCGAAACTATGTCACACGCACACAACACGCGTGTTGGTAGAAATTCATTGTTATTCTGGTTTAGAAATAGAAATGAATTTATTAAAAGTGGTTTTGTATGAAGTTCCTTATAACAATATTGCTTCTAAGCGTATCTGACAGGTTTTGTGATTTTGGCCTCCGTCTATATACATAGCGAATGATCTCCATATTTTCATTCATATCAATAGCAATGTTATGCAGTACTGCCAAAGCCACAATTGTAGCTTTTTTAGGCATGCCTCTTAACAGGCGTCTAAACCTCAGCTTTCATAAACCGAAACTTCTTTCAACAGTATTCCTTGTTCGAATGTGTGCCCTGTTGTATGCTTCCTACCATGGCATTTTAATGCACAATAATTAATTGAAATAAAATGCATGGTATAGCAATAATGAACATTGTCTACAAGCCACATCTTTAAAAAAATTATAATTTTTTTACATCTACATGTACCTACCTTTCCGTAGGTACTTTTCCTTAAAAGTACCTACGGAAAGGTAGGTTGTGTTTATCGACTATAACACGTAAAAATTTTGTGCAATGTATTTGTTATATAGCTTGGTTATTATTTAACTCGATTACATCTAGTAATTTAATAATATATTTTAGTACATTATATAGTTAATTTTCGCATTTAGTAAAATTATTATCACATTCTATAATTACTGTGGTATCATCCGCAAACAAAACACAGTCATGATTTTATATGACCTGAGGGAAATCATTAATGTAAATTATAAATAGCAAGTAACTAATATAGAACATAATAACGTAATTCCTTAATATATTTGTGTTCGTGAGTAATAATTTATGAACGTTAATTTAATAATAATCATAATAATAATTTATTTCCAAAATGTTTACATTGTCTTTCAACCTTTTACAATTTAAGTAGGAAGAACATAACACATACAAGCGTCCAAAGTTGCGGTTGCGCCGCTGCTCTCCTGGGTAGACCACGGAGTATTATGTATTCAGGAGAAACAGTGTCAACCCCAAGTCGTTTTATGAAGCAGGTCATTGTGTGCAGCTTTACTATGACTTAGGTTAATATTACAGTATACGGTATACAAAATATTGAATTAAACAAATACTTAGATCTAATATTGAATTTTCATGGTCTGGATTTGAAAACTCTGTATTTTATTTATTGTATTGGAGGTAGGCTTTTTTTACACATGAGGAGTACGTGATATGATGACTTATGACTAGTAGCAATGCTCTATAGATTGTTATGGCGGTGCGCAAAGGAATGTAAAGAAAAGACTTCTTAAAGAATTTCTTAAAGAAGAGGTCTTACTGGGATGACTCATTATTTTAAAACACACAGATATAAACAGACACCCGAACTGAGTAACGTGTCGGTCTTGACGTGGCGTAGCTCTGACGTTAACACTTCTTTCCTCTTTCTCTTCCTTCTCCACCTTTCTTCTTTCCTCCTTCTCGTTTTTTCACTTCCAGAAACTTTTACCGACTGCCGGCTGTGCAGCTCGCGGCTCCTTATTTACCACTATCGAAACTACTAGGTTTGAAATTTCGATACCTAGTCTTTTCGATCTTATTTTCGTTCTTCATTTCGTTCGTCATTCTTTAGGTAACTTCCGAACCGCTTAGAATGTTTTCAATTTTATTTCAAATATTTTAATACAAATTCATAAATCTAGAACATTCCAAAAATACATAATTATGTCCTTTTCGACAGACACGTGTGATACACATTTTATTTTAATTTATTTGCACATTTGATACTAAACATAAGTTTTGATTGCTTGCCTGTAATGTTTATTAAATATCCTGTCTTATGATATATCTCAAATAGCATCGAATAAATCTTCTATTTCTTTCTTTTATTCAGATATAAAAAACGAAATGCTTAATAGCATACATTAGCATTGATGGCTACGACCTAACAATGACGTTTAAGACGTCAGAATATTACTATAATACCTTTTTGTAATACCTTTTCGTGATCGCGTTAATTCCCGTTAATACGTAGATAATATTATATCATGGAACGCGAAAGTTTAAAAGTTAGAATATTACATTTACAAAGGTTACAATTACATTTACAATACAGTATAAATATATTTTGTCTAACTGTAATACCGCACGACCCTTATAATGTTGACCCATAGGGAAACTATAAGGTTTACGTGTCAAAACTTTTAAAATCGTTCTTTGTGCTCTTTCGCGGTTTATAAATTATTTTTTGTATGACCCTCCCCAGACTACAATACGATACTAACTTTTAAACTTTCCCGTTTCATGATAAACTTATGTAATTTATACGGGATTTAACGCGATCACGAAACAGCCGTCAGGCAATTCAGAGTTATGTGATACCTTTCTTTTATTGTGTAATGGAATAGGCGTCTGTCTTCCAACTTGTGATGAAAAGTGATGATGAAGGCGAAGAAGGTACACGCCTATAGAAGAGAAACCTATTCACTCTATAATAATTCACGAATCTGTAATATTACAGGTTGTGTACTGTAATCCTCGGTATTCCTTCCTCACTGGTATAATGCTCGGATTCGCAATGTTACATTACCCCCGAATGCTCCCGGTTAGGGAGCATCTTAATAGGTTATAGATAGCTTGGTGGAGAGGCCTTGTTTATTGAAAACTGAATTATTTTAGTTTTTTTTCCACTATTAATGGTAAGGCGAACCAGTCCATCATCACATCTAAACCTCCTCTGTATATATACATTGTTGCTTTGTTCCAGCCTGTACCAATATTTGATTATTACTTACTACTTTTATACTCGTAATAATTTCACACTATTATGTAGACGTATAGAAATACGTGACGCAAGTATTAACTTGCGTCAGCTTAGCAGAAACTAGTCGTTATACTAGTTTCTGCTAAGCTGATTTCAAATAGACGTCAAAGATCGTGTTCTGAAAAATGTGTTAAAAAGGGCAAAGTTGTCAGTACATTTTATTACGAACCTTGTTTTGAGTGGGCGACGCATATTTTAGATATTATTATAATTTACATCTTCTGAAGAAATACATAGAACGCAAATTACTAACTCTTGTTATTCCGAATTAAAAGGATTTGAAAAGCATTGTATAATTTGAAATAATAAATAATTCGACCCTCAAAGGATTGAGAAAGAAACAACGGCGACCTTTTTAAAACAATTATCTGATTGTAAAGTTTCTTCATTAATTGGCAAGACTGTTTTTCTTTCAAGTTTTTTAACAAAAAAATAATAATAAAGAAAGATTCTTTTACGCGTTTGAAAATGATAACAAGGAAAGGGAATCTGTTTTCCAAATCCCCGTTTCCTTCTTTAATACTAATTGATCATTTCTTTAAGTGAATTGTCTTGACTTGTTAAGCAATGGGATTGCAAATTATAACTTTCCTGATTGTAATCAAGTCTATTATATTTATTGCTAAGAAGTAAAGAGCTACTCGTAAATTACTCCTCGATGAAACTAAATGACTTTAAATTGCGTACTGAGAGACAGTGCCCTAAAGAATTCCCTACAGAGACGAGTGTCTAGGCTGCTTTTATATCTTACTAATCTTGCTAATATTATAAGCTTGTGAGGGTGAATGGACGGATTCGGAGACGTTTGTTACTCTTTCAAACAAAAACGGCTGAACGGATTTAAATGAAATTTGGCACACAGATAGTTGCTCACCTGAATTAATACATAGGATACTCTTCACAGTTGTAAACGACGCCCACGGTGATTTAGGCTTCATGTGTTTCTAAAGACTTAGCTTTGTGTACATTCTAAAAACTTTTCACATAGGATTCTGTATCTGCTCTGAGTCTTCTTTGATGTGGTAGGTCTGTCATTTTTACGTCAACATAACCCCCGAGTAATTCAGTATGTAAGTTTACTTTAGTCTAGTATTTCTCCATCATGGTTAGAATTGAATTGTTCTTTGTGTCCGTTGTTTGTATGTTTGTAAAGTCCCCCGCGAAACACGAAGCAGAAGGCGGGAGTTGTCGTTTTAAAAAATTCTCTTCGTCGCTGTGATTCTGTTCTTTAGACATCTTACATTCTTATCTATTGAATAGTGAATCTAAGAAAACATTTTTGTCTGTAATGTGCCTACAGATAACCAGTACGTACTATTGTCAAAGATTTTAATAAAGTCGTCTGCATAACAATGAATACAGTTTTCTGAGGGGAAATGGTTTTTTTGGGTTCATATTTACATGTTCATATAACGTAAAAATATACAAATATTTTCAATATTCAGAAGATTGTATTCAATAGTTTATTGTATTTGCAAGGTCGACGGTCAGTTTGGTCCAACCTTTTGGCATTATCATAAAAACCATATTAAATTGCGACATGTCTTATACGGTTCCTTTTTATCCTTATTCTCATTATAGTATAGGTAAGGGACAGTAATTCAATTCAAAATATTTTACTGTGACGAAATTTAAATATTTGAATTTAGGTGACCACTTAAACCATTGCACCACCCGTGCAGTCACCTCATAATTTGACGGCAGTTAAAAACGCCATCGTTTGGATGGGCCCCGCACAATAGTTCAAAAGTATGACGGTGACTCGAATGCTGTAGATGACAGCTGGATATATTGTTGCGAACCCGAAACCAAAAGACAATCTGCGAAATGGATATTTTCATTCGAAGATTTGCCAACAAAACAAAAGAAGGGCAGAAGTCAATTCGAAAAGATGATTCCCTCATTCTTTGGATGGATGGGTCATTTCGCAATAATCATTTTAGAAGATAAAAAGACTGTTACTGCAGATTGGTAGGTCAGTGTCTTGTAAAAATGTTAGATAGCGTCGCCCAAGAAGCAGGATCCTCCACCACCACGACAACGCCAGACGGACTATTGAATATTTGTCTATCGAAGGTGTGGAGCTAATCGTCCTTACAGTCCCGTCCTCGCACATTGTGACTTTTATTTATTTTCAAAAATAAAAGATAAACTTAGAGGAATTCGTTTTATGAACCCTGAAGATGCCGTGGCTACGTTAGAAAAAGGTGTGGAAGAGATCCCTAAGGAAGAGTGGGCTCACTGCATCAAACAATGGTTCCATCGCATGCGACGGTACTTAGAAAGGAACAGAGACTACTTCAAAATGCAATAAAAATATTACCAGGCAATACCATTCCGTTTTTTATTTTCTAAGAACTTTCAGCGTGACCCCCGTATTAACCACATTAACTTGTTATCTTGATTTCTTATACATGCTTCTCCAGGTCAGGATTAGATTAGGGATACGTACGTACATACTGCTGATGTCTTAACAATAGTCGTGCCTGGGTCTACCTGCATGACCAGTTTTTTTTAATATTTGCATACTAAATTCCATGAAAATCGTTGGATCCGTGTCCGAGATTCAGGTTATGTGTATATATATACAAGAATTGCTCGTTTAAAGGTATAAGATACAAATAAATAAAATTGAAGTGTCTGTTTCTAATGTCAAAATAATAGTTTTTTTAAACTCGTACAATTATTTGCTATGCCAAAAATCAGTTTTTAAATTTTTTGACTGTCTGTTTCTTTCGGCTAATCTCTGGAACGGGTGGACCGATTTCCATGGGACTTTCACTGGCAGATATCTGATGTTATAAGGAGTAACTTCGCTACTTTTGTTTGCGAAAAAGGATTAGGGTTCCGCGCAAAATATTTAAATATACGCACGCGAGCGAAGCCGCGCGGGAACTGTTAGACATATATATATATATATATATGGACACATTTTAGGTTCATATAGTAGACCCTATGAGTAACGTAAAGCACTAACAAATTTATGATAATTCATGATTTTAAATACAGAAATCTTAACTTTTAAACTTTCGCGTTCCATGATATAATATTATCTACGTATGAACGGGAACGTCAGGCAATTCAGAGGTATGTAATACCTTTTCGTGATCGCGTTAATTCCCGTTCATACGTAGATAATATTATACAGAAATCTTCTTTTGAAACTGGAAAATTAAACTTGAAAATTTACCGATAAAGCTAATATTTCGTATGAGAGAAGGCCGACATGATCTTTTTCAAGCTAAATCAACTATTTGTCAGCTACATATAACACTCCTAAAATTTAACCACACCTTTCTGTAACATCCTGTCAATGTAACCTTTTTCTTTCCTTAATCAAATTCGTGCAGTTTTTCATTTCGAGGACGAATAAAAGCTTTACTTCTTCCTTTCATTTTCATTATACCTTTATGTCTCCTAATCGGAACTTATTTCGATTGCGTGACAACCCGGTTGGCGAAGTTAATTTACCAACGCTCAATGCATAATGTATGATGTGAAATGGAGATATATTTGTTATGTATATAGAAGGTAACTGTAGGAAATGTAAATTTACATATAGATTGTATGCCATACCCTATTTATTTCAAGAACAAACATTGACATCTGAGGCATATATATAGTTTATAGTTTATAACGCATTCCAGTAATTTAAGCAGCCTGACCAGATTTATTTTTGTCAATCTACTGTGGCATAATAAGAAATCCTATCCAATTCTACAGAATAGAATCGCCCGGACACTGGATGGTAAAATTACTTTCATTCAAACACAACAAAATATTATCGCTATATTTTGTATACTTTGTTACATAAACTATTTCTACTTATAGTTTACTACAGGCAAATGATGGAATATTAAAAAAAATATATAGTAAAATTTAATTGTCATATTATTGAAAAATTTATTCTGTTAAATCGTTCAATAAGTTTCAAATTAATATTGTTATAGTTATCTTATACTCCAGATTATAGTCTGGAGTAGCACATCCTATAAAATTTTATATTGATATTTCCACAAAGTCGCGGGCAACAACTACTAATTCCAATCATCCCTACCGGTAGGTATATATAGAACAGGCGTGGACATAAAATTTCCAACTATCCCTACCGGTAGGGATAGATGGAAAAAAAATCCAACTATCCCTACCAGTGGGGATAACTTGGTAGGGATATATGGAACAGGCGAAATATTCTACCTATGTAAATTTTTTTTTTTTATGGTATAGGGGGCAAACGAGCAGACAGACGGGTCACCAAATGATGGTAAATGACTACCGCCGCCCATGGGCACCTGTAACTCAAGAGTTACAGGTGCGTTGCCGCCCTTTAAGGTCCGAAGAGGGGAAGAGGGGGAGAAGGGGGATGAGCGGAATGACGGGGATAGGGGAGAGGGCACTGTTAGGGCCTCCGGTAACCTCACTCACGCGGCGAAAAGCAATGCAAGCATTGTTTGACTGCCGGTTTTCTGTTAGACCGTGGTATCGAGTGAAGTCGAGCCGGCCCATACGTGCCGAAGCATGGCTCTCCCACGTAAATATCGTAAAAAAAAAACTGTCAGTCGTAGGACTGCACGTCAGAAGTAACAACACATGTACACAAACATATACTGCTACTAATAATAATAAATAAATAAAAAATCTATATGTCATCATGACAAGAAAATATCGTCATGACAACATATGTCATCATGACAATATCTGTCAACTAAGCATGACGATCACATGCATGAGTTCAGTGCTTTTTCGCCATATCAAAAGTGCCCAACGTACCTAAAGAAGTTTGCATTTCAAAAATATACCGTTTTGAACATTTTGGGGAAATACAGTTAGGAATTAATACCACCATAAATAAAACCACGGGGAAAAGTCCTTCAGAGTTGTTGTTTGGGTGCAAATTAATAAATGCTTCAGAGAATATTTTGACTGATGTAATTGCCGAAACATCCGAACGCCTTGATGATGATGATTTAATGCGGTTATGGTCGAACGCTAGTGAAAATATTGAAAAATAACAACAATATAATAAAAGAAAATTTGACAAGCATAGGAAACCTCGGACTAACTATAACGAAAGTGATCTCATTAGGATCGAAAGAACCGTGATTGATAAAGATCATGTAGGGAAATCAAAAAAACTTATCCCCAAGTTTCAAGGCCCTTATAGAATCATTAAAATATTACCTAATGACAGATTTCTCGTTGAAGACACCCCTTTAACAAAAAAGTTTAATAAACGTCACGAAAACGTAGTAGCGTTGGATAAAATTCACCCTTGGACTAGTTTTAGTCTATACACTAGTGATAGCACTGAGGGGGATATGGATGTCTGTACTGATGCCATGGAGGAGTGATTCACCTTCAGTGGAGGAACAACTCTTCTAATGCTTGATTGTAGTTCTATTGCTTAATTGTACCTCTACTGAAGGCGACTACCCATGATCAATTGTTATTTTACAAGTCGAGATGATTTGATTTAATTTGGAGTGATTTCTGCAAATGGCTAGCTCACAGTCATTTCTGTGTGTGTCATTGTTGAAAATGTTTTAATTTGATATGAGCAATCAGTGCAGACTGAGAATAACGCCAAGACATGGGTGTAGCACAGTTGATTGCAGGATAGAGACTAACCTTTTTCTTTATGATGTGAGCACAGTTGCCTCCAGTGGTCAGTGCAGAAAGCGAATGACATTATTTTAAGGATGTCGCACAGATGACTTTGGAGACTAACTGGGCAGGATTTACAGGATGAGATGATGTGAAAATGACATGAGCACAGTCGCCCTCTGAGGTCAGTGCAGAAAGCGAATGGTATCACTTTAGTGAGGTCGCACTGATGACCAAAGAGAGGAACTGGGCAGGATTAGAAATAAGACCAGTGATTGTGATAAAGATTAAGACATAAAGATTAAGAGAATTACGATACAATGTAATGAGAATTGCGATTAAGATGTAACAATATTGCGATTAAGACATAATCGTAAATTGATTAGAAAACTAACGATCCAATATTAATTTTAAATAGAGTTATTGTTATTCATATTTATATTCTGATAATAATGATATATTTTTATTGTATTGTTTAATAAATTTTCTTTGTTACTATGAATTGTCATATACTCTACAAGTGAGAGGACTCACTTCTGTAAGGACGGCCGAACTGTAAGGTTTTTTATTAGAATACTGTAATTATTCATATCTGTATCTTAAAACATAATATTTTATCGACTAGTAATTAGTGATACGAATTACTATTTTTATATCGATAATATTGTCCTATCGATTCTGATTTATATTGTGGCAACACACTGTTTCGATGTCATGTTAAAAAGTGATGATTTTGATTCATTATACCCGCATAGCTCGAATCGAGAGGTTGTTTTATTTAAATCTATTTGCATCCTGATAATCTACGCTTTTTCTGGGATAAAAGAACTGCTCCTTTTATAATGTACTTATTAATTTCCACTTTGTAGAAAATCCTATAAACATATGTATCTACTGATCTGCCGAAAATATACTAGGTGTGCAAAATTATGCGTATATTACTTACGCATAGCATAGTGGCATCCCGCAGCATACTGAAGAGTTCTGCGGCACTCGTTCAGTTCAGTACTGTGGTAATGTAAACTTGGTTGAGTATTTTGTCAAAATTATTGATTGGGCAGTACGCGCTGCTATGTACAAGAAAAGACAGTTGTGGGTACATGAATTGTGGAGAAGAAGATGTACAGATGGATAATAGTGCCGGGCGACAACGTGACGTGCCACAGTAATTCGGGGAAAATAATGTCAGTGCTAAAGTCATTGAAATAAGGTTGAAAATCATTTGTCCACGAAAAAAATCCTTTGTCACGATGTGCCGTGTCAAGCTGTCAGTGGGCACCGGCCTTAAAGAGATCTTTTCATATATTATCACAAAGTATCTAAAAACGCCCCTTGTCGTTAGCACGACAAACCCATTCAAATCCCTTATCACTACACGTTAAATAGGTATACAGATTTAAATATAATATAATAATAAGCTTCTTTAAATTTAACTATAATTCATTAACGTGTTTCGAGCACATACCACCTTTTCGATTCGATCTTCGCCATAAACAATGTTGCTTAGGTACGTTTTATTACATCACATTTTAATTTTGCAAGTATTACTTCAACTGAGTGCAATCAAAAATAGACCTAAGGCCACAAACATTGTATACAACGATCGGATTGGATGTATTGTTTTCGATGCTTTTAAACTAGTTCAGAATGTATTTTTAAAACTATTGAAGTAAATGCAAAAATATTTTTTCTTGGAGAATTTCCAAACAAATCATCAATCAATCGTATAGACAGCATTAAAATCTCTAGAAAATTTCAATATAAATTCAACGAAGACAAACACTAGATACTACACCACATAATATGGTGGTACACTTTAGCCATGGTGTAATATGATGGTACCCTTCAGCCGTGGTCACAGATAAGATAATAGTTACTTCGCCATGGTGTAATATGATGGTACACTTCAGCCATGGTGTAATATGATGGTACACTTCAGCCATGGTGTAATATGATTACGTCATACGATTACGTATATTAATTAAGTTATACAGTTTTAAACTAATTCTAGTATTTAATTGGAACTAAGACGAGAAAAGACTACGTAGTAAAATATTTTTGCATTTACTTGAATAGTTTTGAAAATACATTCTGAAAATTCAGAGATGAGATTTTTTGGGAGAGCCATGCTGCTGGCTCGACCGGAGTAGCCTCACAGAAAACTGGCAGAGAAGTAATGCTTGCTTTGCTTTTCGCCAAGTGAGTGAAGTTAACGAAGGTCCTAACCCTTCTCTACCCCCTTCTCTCTCCCCCTCCCCCTCTCCCCCTCACCCTCTTCCACTCTCCCGTACTCCCTTCAAGGCTGGCCACGCACTTGTGACTCTTGGGTTGCAGGTTTTGAGGGGCGGCGGTAGCCATTTACCATCAGGTGACCCGTCTGCTCGTTTGCCTCCTATACCATAAAAAAAGGAAAAACGTTTGAAGTTATATTTATTTTCATAATACAATCTAACCAGTCGATTTCGTAGTTTAATTTACTTGTAAAACATACCAATGCCAATATCCTACTTCAAATTACCAGACATGTTTAAACATGGCTGTCGAGACGTGTTTGTTAATGGCTATCACTTCGATCATATAGAGGATATAACCTAAGGGCTATCATTAGTAACACTCATTTTACAATTCTTGATATGTCATTCCTGTTTATATATTACTAACTTTTGCCCGCAGCTCATCTAAAAAAGGGATATTTTCCATCCCTCGGGTAATTTTTTTTTTTTTATAAAAGGACCTATTCCTTTCCCTATGTCCTTTGTTTTATTGCCAACGGCAACGTGTTGTCAGGGATAACCCGGGCAGCGCATATAATACAAAAAAACAAACATAATCCTCTTCCTCCGCGCCTTTTAATAACTAAGTTGGGGTCGGCTTTCAGTCTAACTACGATACCGCCGAACTTTGATATTGCAACTGCCATCAGACCTCCACAACCCAAGTACTAGGAAGTTCTGACTGTAGACCGGGTTCAGATTTTTGCTCAAATATCAGCCGCAGGACGGAAGAAGCATTGTTGATGCTGGCAAAGTGTTGTTGATTGTCAATACGTGATTATAGATGTAGGACTGTTTTAAAGTCATAAAAAAGCCAGATACATACTAACAACTTAATAGAAGACGTAACCCTTCTTTGAAGTCGAGTAAAATAGGTTTACTATAAACAATGTCAGCGATAATGTCAGCCAGTTATTAACACTGTCCGAAGTCCAAAATCTTTTTTATCTTCTTTCAGATTCAGGCCAATAGAAATTTGATTTTACTTTACAATAAAAACATTTTTTTATATTCTAAATTTTATCCTGGGATAAGCTTTTGCCCGCGACTTCGCTTGCGTTAATGTAGATAAGAGAATACCCCTTTTTTTCTAGATTTTATGTATTATATAGAACATGAGGTACCTTTCATACACTATGTTCTGTTTTGTAACTTTGACAACGTTTATGCAAAATTTCAATATGATCAGTTAAGTAAACAAACAAACTCACGATCGCATTTATGGCACCAGGATTTCAACATATTATTGTCAGTACAACAGCCAAGACTACAAATACAAAAACAGCTTTCTCAAAAGTACTGCGACTGGCCTGTTGGTCTAGTGGTTAGTGACCCTGACTGCTGAGCCAGAGGTCGTGGGTTCGATTCCCACCCTAGTCTGGGGTGTTCTTTGTGTCCGTTGTTTATATGTTTGTAAAGTCCCCCGCCACACAGGAGTAATTCCTAATGCGAGAGTTGTCTTAAAAAAAAAAAAACCGCGAAAAGCTACTTTGAGACGTTTGACCCAAATGTCGTACAAAACCTTCTTACGTGTTACAAATACACATTTAAGACGAGTCTTGTTTCTACAAATATATTTACTATAAAGTTTCTAAAACCAGGCACGATCTAGTCATTTGGTACAATAGTTTGCTAGGTTTGCAATTTATATGTATATAGGTACTTTAAATATTTATAGTGCAGAATCAGCTTTTTATTTTATTCTTCGTAACGGATCATTTTACCTGTCACTGTAATTGTCGCTGTCAATTGCTGGGCAAAGTCAACTTAAGAGTTGATTTTTCTGAAAGAATTCGCAGTGTCAGCAAAAATTACTAATGAAGACTTCATTATTTACTTTCACTATTATTCTCATATCACGTTATCAAAGCGACCATCATAATAATAATTTGTCACACAATCACTAATAAAGTATCGAATAAAAGATGATTAATATCACTATAGCTCATTACATAGAAGAGGACGCCGACGCCGCAATCAAAAATTAATGTCAAGTAATAACTTGTGAAGTTGAATTTGTCTTCTCCAATAAAACTGATCCAATACAAATAATTGCACAGCACGCCTCGCCAATTGGAGTTACAAGATTTCTTTTATAATATTATTTTGTGATTCTGCAATTTTGTTCAACGAACGACACTATATTTTTAGGAGTCATCGTACTTTTCGTATATTATCTGTATCAATGAGTACATTAATTTTTTAAATCACGTCCCAGATGTATGTGATTATTTTAACCCAACTCCAAGAAAATAAAACACTTATAGTAATTTTTCAATTTTAATTTAGATGAATTTCTCTGAGATATCTAGACTGATTACTAGCTTAATGATAATGACAATATCCGGAGAGTAAAAATCCTTAACGGTGTTTAGTCAATCATGTAATAACATCGTATATTTAAACGGGAATTACCGCGATCACGAAAAGGTATTACATATAATTATATAATGCAACGCGAAAGTTTAAAAGTTAGTATGTAATAACATCATTCGTCAGCATAAGCTCTTATAACAAGTTATAAAGTCGATTAGTTGGAGTTATTAATAGGTATATTCTTGCTTTAGTTATCATCCATCAGCATCATGATATACAAGGTGTATCTGAACCTGGAGCACTTACTTAAACCACTGAAAGAGCATGACTCTACCATGCAGTCCATAAAACCGAACATGCATAATTTTTAACTTAATTTTTATGGATAATCTCAATACCAGATTGAATAATTCCAAAATATAAGAATATGCTTTTATGAGAAACGGAGACGATAATACCTGTAAATTCAAACGGGCATAACTTTTTTAACAGATATTTTTTTTATCTTTTTGTAACTGCTTTCTAGAGTAATGCTCTTGTGATTTAATTAATTGTTACATTGTCAGATACACTCTGTATAAACTATCGCTCGAACAGAGGTTAATGATAAGTTATGTAGATAAACACTGCTAGTTGCGTCATAGAAGTGATAAATTGAACGAGCGAATTGTTACAGTGATTTTTTAAGCTACAACTTTTTGTGCAGCAACTTTCCAACGGTACTACAAATAACTACTTTCATGAAAAGCTTTTGACGGAAAAATTGCGGATTGAGTTTTGCGAAGTTTGTATTATGAGTTCGGTTTGCTCGCTCAATTACTTACATAAAGCTGTATTATTTAAGCCTTAAGTTTATTGGCATATTTTGTGACGGGCAACACTGTTGTTGGACTACCCATTATGAATCTTATTTATATACTGTTATGAATGCGAAAGTTTGGACGCCAAAACGGCCTAATATTAACGGAATAATATTAGTACGACTTACTACACTTACACTAAAATGTACCATATACTCGTAATAAATACCATACTATTTGTAAAAAACATACATAAAAAAATAAAAAATAAAAACTATTACTTTCTGCATACACGAATTACATAACACGTAAAAAATCGTAAATTACATTTGGTTTCTTCATAAGAAAGTAAAAATCATCTTGAGTTAAAACTTTTTAAAAACTTGTTTTGTCCATAGACTACTGCTGTTCGTGCAATGGATGTTCGACATCTTGTAAATTCAAACTTACCCGCAAAATAGGAAGCAGTTTTCACGTAACTTTGGTCACTACACAATGTAAGTAAGAACCTACGTGCCGTGAAAGTTCCATTTCTAAGTTTGAAATTCGATTTGTGCCTTCTTTCTATAAACTCGTGTTCACTAATGGATAAATAAGAAAAAATAATACACCAGATTATGTACACTGGCACTTATTACTATTTATACTTTAACTATTTAGAAATAGAACATAAATGGTGGACACACACACAAACACGGCTATTTCTTAGGAAGCTAGGCTCGGAAGCAAGGACCTCCCATGATTTGAATTTTTTATTTGCGCAGTCTTTGAAGCGCAGTATGGGCCGCCCAACATTGCTTTGCATATATGCCACTTGACTCAACAAAGTCTGTCTGGGCAAACGAGCGCTGCTCATACGGTGCACATGCCCCAGCCACCGCAAGCGTTTCTGTTTGAGGAGAGCGGTGATGCTGGGCAGCTGTGTAATCTCAAGCACTCTCTTGTTTGTTACCCTGTCCTTCAATGTTATATTAAGAATGCTCCGAAGACAGCGCATATGAAAAATATGTTAAGGCGCCGTCCTTGTTTAGCATACGAGGCGCGATGTCAAAATTTAGGCTCCATACAATTTAAGAGTACCGGTAGTACTGTTCTAACATAATATATTAATGTACAAAATAATACTACAGCTTACAAAAAAAATATATATTTTACTCAGATCAGAAGTCATTAAAGGTCTTTTGTGTGCGTCTAAAGAAAAAACATTTGCAATAAAGATAAAAATGAATGTGTAACATAACTATTATGGTAATATCTACTTTCACTTAGAAATAATATTTATATAAATATACAATTACTTTTCAAAGTACTATTCTTAAATAACAATTTCATTGTTTTTGTATTTTATGTGAGTAATATTGGTGTCTAAGAAATTGTGACGGCGAGACCAGTTACTACTGCGTAATAAAAGGAATAGCATCTCTATATTGTCTTGTATTTTTTTTTGCGTTACAATATAAGACATGCATTTTAATTAATTGTGTCCGTAATTCTTTTTAAACTTTCGCGACTTTGATATATTGTAATTCGGAACTTATTCGCGATTATATTTAAAAGGACGTTTCGATCGAATTGCACCGAATTGTACCTTAATAAAAAAAAACAGAAATAGTGAACCTCCGGCCGTTTTATCGTTTTAGACATTGTCTCACTCGTGGGCTCTGTAAGATGTAATAGATAATAATTATGTGGGTTGTGAGCTACATAGACAATTAAAACTACTCAAATTTTAAGCCCTAGAATAAGAAAATTATGTGACTGTTTGGTTTCCCGAATAAAATAAATAAGTAAGAAGATAATCGTGGTGAACGCACTTAACTCCAGAAACTTTCGCACAACCAATCTGTGGAACAAATTGTTACCTGCGATATTTCCGGACCGATACGATCTTCGAATCTCCAAAAAAAGAGCGTACTCACACTTCAAAGGCCGGCAACGCACTTATGACTCTTTAGTTGCCATGGGCAGTGGCAGTCACTTATCATCAGGTGACCCGTCTGCTCAATTATCTCCTATACCATAAATCGAAAAAAAAAGAGATACTTACCAATGATTTTTTTAATAAATAAATCCAACCTTTTGAATAACAAACCAAATAAATCAGTTTGTAAGCTTTACTAAGCATTGCTTTTAATACCTAAAATGAAATATATTCCAATCGTTACGATAATGGTATAAAATACATATTTTTCAGTTCATGAATAACAAAAATTCTTTAGTGGAGAGCTTTTATTTTTGCATAACATAATACTTAACGTAGATCCGTGTTATCTCTGTAACCTTGGAAACTCTGTCTATATACATAAGTACATATAGAATGTCACATGTATCAGAATGTACACATTCTGACATAGGATTATCATTATTTTGTCTTAATTTTCCAACACCTTCACAAGTGAATAATTACATAATGCATTGGAGGATAAAAAATTGAAGTCTAGTATAATTATGATGAGATATATTCTAGAAAATTATATTTTGACGTAAGTTAAAATATTACATTAAACTACAATATAAATTAAAACTGCAAAATGAGAATATAATTACTACTTATAATTAATTATAAGTAATTTTTATTTATTTTAATTAAATTTTTTTAATTAATTTTTTTATTTGTTTTACAAATAAAAAAAATATATAGGAATTCCTCCGATAAAATAATTTTCAAGTAATTTTCTGGGATGCACATAAACGTACTTATATTAGTTAAGATATACGGTTTTACTCACGTGTATATTTCGGGGATGCCCGACTAGTTTCGGACCCGACGGGGGGCCTTTATCAAGGGGTAAGGCGTCCTGCCTCACCCCTTGATAAAGGGTACTTATATGTACTTATGTTTATTTTGCTTTATATAAAAGATTGCTTAAAAAGTGTTGCAGATACTTTCCGAAATCCGTAACCAGTATGTTTTATCCAAATCCAAAATGTTTTGTGTTTCAGTGAAATTCTTAGTCTAATCTTACGCTAATGCCATATCTAATAGTTCTGTTTGTTGTATTAAGTTTGGTTGGGAATAGCTTGTTCCACCTGTGTGCAAGAAACCTTGAGAAATCTCAAGATAAACATATAAGGAATCCTCTCTAGATTTTCCTGGCGAGCCTCCTGTAATAAACAAAATTTTCTCAGCGAGATCGAATTGGGTTTGTCTCATTACCTTGTCTGCTCAGTTTTAATTCTACATGTTCTGAACAAATAAAAAGGAAAAGGGAATTTTAAAGTTTGTTACTAATTTAATTCTAAAACCTAAATAGCTAATACATAATTATATTCTTCTAACTTTTTTCTTCCTTCACTACAACTGGAAGTTTAGTCATGACAAGGTTTTCTTGTTTGTTGATTCTATAGGTAGCAGTGTGTACTAACGGGTGTTTTTGCCACAGAAAGGTAATCCGGATAACATATTAGAAGCATTATCTGTTTAGTGAGCCACAGAAGCTGCTGATTTAGGTAATTAAAATTTCGGCACGTCTTATTTAAAGTTGTGGTCACTCACTTGTGCTAAGGTTCTGTATGCTTCAGAATCCGTATTATTTAAAAGTGAAATTAGAAAAAGGATATCTACCAACTCTCTGAAGGGGGTGTGATGTGCGATTATGTGCCCTATCTGTTAAAAAAACACGCATTTATCATCTACACTTGTAACTTAAATATAATTAAAAGCATTATTGTTGGACAAATGTCTTTATTGTATAGCTGATCTGGGAGACGAATTACGATAGATTTGAATTAATACAAGCTGAATTTGAATTTAATGGCATTTATCATTTAATTATTTCTAATACAATTATTCGTTTTACATTTAATTTATTTTATAACAATTGTATAACCAAGTGTATCTGACGACGACAGTACGAGTATGTGCATGCGTTCATTTATATGTATAATTTATCTCTAGTCTTGAATGTTAGTAATTTACATGTATAATTATAATTTATCTCTTGCCTTGAATGTTAGTAATGTTTGTACTCCTAATGTTACTATGATTCAAACACAATGTAAATTGTATATGAAAAATAAATCAAAATCAACTAATCTTGTAAGGCAATTTTATCTAATCACCGTGACGACGTGAAAAATATATGTAGTTTGTGGAATTCTTAAGTGGCACTAGTAAAGTCCTCGAGTTTGGGCTCATATTTGTTTAGACTAGTCCAACAGATTGGGATTTGAATTGGATAGCCTTTGTTACTATTATTTGATGTGTCGATGTGTTACTAAACCATGAAGAAGGCTTCTAAGTTGGCGAGGCATCCACTGTACGGCTCTCTCACAGAATGAATTTACTTATCCAGTTATGTTCATCAGTTTAGAAATATGATGGTAATACAACCACCATTGCGCTTTTACAAACGAAATAATTTTTAATACAAGGAGTCGTTCGTAAACCTAGATTTCACTTATCTGTTCTACAAAAAATCATATTATTAATACGTAAAATCTGATTAATCTGAGAAGTGCGGTGTAGTTTCATTACGAAGTGCAATCACAGTATAATCTGAGAAATGTAATTGGAAAGGAAATTGATCGGGGTGCGACGTAATTTAATTTGAAGATATCCCGTTAATCAGACTCACCAGAAGTGTCGGAATACATTTTTAGTTTAAGCCATTGTACTTCTTATTTATATATCTACCTATGTATAACAAAAATCTGTTGCAAGCTGCCATTGGTTGTGATTTTTTCAACGTGGAGAAAATGCTTGTCCTCAAGAAGAAATATAAAATATTATTCTATCTATTTGACAAAAAATAATCTATTGCATATCAGAAAAGGTAATACGTATAAGGTAAATTATATGCCTTCACATCCCTTTCTGGGATGTGAAGGCATATAAGTGGGTCCAATTAATTAATCTTTGTAAAAAATATTTTCGATGAAATAAATATTGACACATAAATCAAAATAAAATATATCGTAATTACGATTCGGTGACCTCTTCGGAGAAACTGAAGGTTTTGTCTGTCCAATTACAGATGAAGTTGTTATGACGAATAACTATCGGAGGTATATATTGAAGGACTGTACAATAGACATTTGTCGGGCGTGTCATCGTCCCGGAGAAATCCTCAGGCATATAACTTCTGGTAGTTCTCGTCTTGCCAATGGCGAGTACTCGCATAGACATAACCAAGTGGCCAGGATAGTCCATCAGCAACTTGCTCTTAAATATAACCTTGTGGCTGTCGAGTTACTGTACTATAGTTACAGCAACATTGTACTGGGATCGACCTGTCATCACTGACAGGACTATTGTTGCCAATAAGCCTGATATAGTGGTGATAGCGATTAAAACGCCGAGTAATGATTATTGACATCACCATTCCCCATGACGACAATGCCGAAAAAGAGAAAGAAATAAAATATTTGGACTTAGCCCACGAGATTGTCGACATATATCCCTAATAATTTTTAAATATACTACAATATCTTCATTTTCATCTGTAGGATCTTCTTTCTTCAATGCTCTAATAAATAAGATCCGTAACGTAATTATGTAATCAATCAAAGCCCTCGGACTGCTCGGATTATAATCTTAGGTTCCTAAAACGGTTAGCGATGTTATTCAAGAACGTATTTCTATTTAAGATTTACCATTATACTTTGCTTTGTTGTGATAGTATAATCATTAATACCAATAAGTGTCTAATAATAATAGTAATAACCGATAGTCGGCTCATGGGTTAATTGCTAAGAGCCTCGACCAACACTTTCAGAGGCTCACGTTAGGAAGCTGGATTAAGAGCCTGATACAGAAGGCAGTCCTTCTCGATACCGCACGCATAGTGAGGAGGTTTCTGTCTCTGGAACCCTAACCACCGGTAACTTGGTCCTTGTACCTGATACTGGTGGGACATATTTTTTATATTTTCTTATATAATCTATGAATGTATTTAAAAATATAATTTATATGTATATTTCAGTGAATAAAGAGAATAGTAATAATATGTTTTTATTTCAGACTAGTTTCCATATTTGTTTTTAAACTAAACTTATTTATAATTTACATTATACTTATATTACTTATAACCACTGTTATATACAATAAGAACCACCATTTCCAAAAGCCCTACTAAACTTTATTTTGCCTATATTCTCAATGGACCCTCCCAGTAATACAAGTCACATTATTATACATATAATAACATCTCGAAAACTAGAAAAACCAATCCCTTGACCTCCATAAAATTTTACATTACGTTGTATACCAGGCCACTCAAAAAGTTTTGCGAATAAGATTTTTTATGTATGGAACACGGGTAGATTATAGAGTTCAAAAGATTTTACTTGTGTACCTTCTCATGAGGATCATAGTGTCGCGTTAGGTACCGCATAACCTCACCGACGCTCATAAGTACGCGCAAGTGGAATGGTGGCATGACACGATAGTTAAGTTTGGTGCAGGCTTGCCTCAACGCCTTTACAATATTATATGGCAGGTGACGAATCTTTGAATTATCGATAAGAATTAGAAACTAAGCGCCAGTCTATAGTTTGACTGTTTCTAAAACGTTTCTAAAACGAGACTTGGCCTGCGAAATTAAAGCGATCGGTAAGCGCAAAAAAGAATTGGATCGCTAGTTTTTTTCTATGACAGGATTTCTTGTGTTTACCCCTCTACGGGATTAAAGTAGCATGAAAGAAGATCGCTATACTACCAAATGCTTGCCAGAAGTGTTTACTGCTGCCAACAGTAAGCGACTGAATACGGGACTCTGCGGGCTAGTGCATCGCTCCGCCAACGCACCCACGCACTCAGCGTTCATAACGAGGGACTTCCTGGACGGCACACCGGTCAAACTTCTGTGTCATGTTACAGTCCCGATTTGGCAGTGACTTCTTTTTATTCCCTAAAATAAGAAATCAACTCAGAGGGATACAGTTTTCATCGCCAGAAGATGCGCTAGCTTCCAGCCTTGCGCAACTCCCATACAAAAAACAAATGATTTTTATAAATCATTTGTTTTTTGTATGGATAGAATTATCCGCCAATTTCTTATGGTTCCGAAAACGGAACCATAAGAAATTGGCGGATAATTCTATCCTGCCTATAAATTACCTTTAGACAAAGAAATGTTAGTACAATCTGTTAACAGTTACTAAATGTGTATATAATCATTTCTTTAAAAAGGGATTTTATGAGGATTTATAAGTTAATGGTGTTGTCGCTAATCTCTAAATATGGCTATCGATATCCACATCTTTTCTTTTGTAACATTGTTTTTCCACTTTCCACCACCTGGCACCATCATCAGATCAGCTCCAAGATGCCAAATTATAACTTGTCATCTAAACTATATTTATATACAAAGTTTCATTTCATTACGACAATATTAGAAGTAGATTAAAATTTACTTCTCAGATTTGTTTACATAGGTTATAAGTGAAGCTTGTTAATAACACGCAAATTATGTAATTAAATTTAGAAATGTGTGCGGTTTTAGTAGTCATACATTCATATATTTCTTACTAGCAGCGCCTCGCGGTTTCACCTGCGTAAGCCCGATCCCGTGGGAATATCGGGATAAAAAGTACCCGATGTGTTAATCCAGGTCTCCAGCAATCTATATACCTAGCTTCATCGCAATCGGTTCAGTATTTTTGGCGTGAAAGAGTAACAAACATTCATACATCCTCACAAACTTTTTTTTTTTATGGTATAGGGGGTAAACGAGCAGACGGGTCACCTGATGGTAAATGACTACCGCCGCCCATTGGCACCTGTAACTCAAGAGTCACAAGTGCGTTGCCGCCCTTAAGGTAGGAGTAGGAGAAGACACCCCCGTCGATGGCCTCCTTGGCCGGAGACGACGAGGAGAACGAGGAGGATGGTGTTCCGCCCGTCACGGAGGCGGAGATAGGGGCGGTTGTTCTACGGATCCGTTCCAAGAACACCGCCCCCGGGCCAGACGGGATCCCTGACCGAGTGTTGGCCCTTGCCCTCGACCACATGTCCGACCGCCTCAGGGAAGTGTTCGACGCTTGCTTGGCGTCCGGGCGCTTCCCTGACTGCTGGAAGAGCGGGAAGCTGGTCCTTTTAAGAAAGCCGGGACGGCCTACTGACTCGGTCGCGGCCTACAGGCCCATCGTGCTGCTGGACTGAATTGTTTGAGAGGGTCCTCTCTGCCCGCATCGTCCGGCACCTGTGCGAGGTCGGCCCCGATTTGTTCGACTGTCGGTGCTGTGTTGCGCCTGAGGGCCGTGACCGAAGAGATAGTGAGCTGTGGCGGCGTGCTGTTGGCGGTGTCGTTGGACATCGCCAACGCGTTTAATAGGCTGCCATTCAGCTGCATCAGGGAAGCACTCCACTATCACGGAGTGCCAGGGTACCTGAGGCGGCTAGTGGCAGACTATTTAGAGGAGCGTACCGTCATGTACGAGGACCGAGATGGAGTTTTGAGTCGTCGGCCCATGTTGTGCGGTGTTCCGCAGGGGTCTGTCCTTGGACCACTCCTGTGGAACATGGGGTACGACTGGGCCCTTCGAGGCGACTTCGCCCCCGGGCTCGGCGTAATCTGTTACGCCGATAACACTTTGGTCACAGCCCGGGGGGTGAACTTTCAGGAGGCAGCATGCCTGGCCACCAGAGGAGTCTCTCTGGTGGTCGGGCGCATCGAGGCGCTGGGTTTGCGGGTGGCCCTGGATAAGACGGAGGCCCTTTTATTTCATGGGCCCCGTCGTGGTCCACCCCCTGGCGCCTCTATCGAGGTCAACTCGGTCCTCGTACCGGTTCAGGCCCACATAAATTATCTGGGCCTGATCCTCGACGGTAGGTGGCGCTTCGACGAGCATTTCCTGCAGCTTGCTCCCAGGCTGGTCGGCGCTGCGTCCGCCCTTGGGCGACTCTTGCCCAATTTTGGTGGACCCAGCGTCGCTACGAGACGGCTGTACACGGGGGTTGTCCGGTCAATGGCACTGTACGGTGCACCGGTGTGGGCGGAGGCTCTGACCGCCCAGAATAGGGCGCGCCTCTGGCGCCCTCAGAGGGTGATGGCGGTTAGAGCCATAATCGGATACCGCACCGTGTCAACAGAGGCGGCGTGCGCGTTGGCCGGGACTCCCCCGTGGGATTTGGAGGCGGAAGTGCTCACCTTCCGGGCGGGAAGCGGCAGTCGGCCCCCGCCCGAAGAGGTACGCGAATGGCGTGAGGCCGCTCGCCGAGCCACCATGGCTCGTTGGTCGTCCCGACATGAGGCTCCACGTGCTGGCTTTGCCGCCGTTGAGGCGCTCCAGCCGGTCATCGTCGAGTGGGCAGGGCGGCAGCACGGGACCTTTTCCTTCCGACTGACGCAGGTTCTTTCCGGGCAGGGCTGCTTCGGGAAGTACCTGCACTCGGTCGCTAGGAGGGAATTGAGTCCCGCCTGTCACCACTGCGACTGCAGTGAGGACTCGGCTCAGCACACGCTGGCGGTTTTCCCCAGTTGGGCGGCGCAGCGTCGGGCCCTCACTGCAGTCATCGGAGTGGATCTGTCGCTACCGGCTGTCATACGCTCCATGGCCGGTAGCGACAGGAATTTTACCGCGGTCACAACCTTCTGTGAGGAAGTCATCTCGCAGAAGGAGGCGGCGGAAAGGGTCCGGGAGGACGACCTCCACTCGGACCTAGTTCGCCGCCGGCGAGCCGGGCGGCGGAGGCGCGCTTACCAGCGCCTCATGCCGCCCTGAGTGTGGCCGCGGGTGGACGGGACGGGTTTTCCCCTTCACTCGCTATAGTGGCCCCCCGCGAGGAGGCGGCGTCCGCGTGTGCCTGGACGTCGCCTTATTGAAAGGTTTTTTACCCGAAGGTGGTGCCCGCACTTTTGCGGGCAGGCGCTAGGAGGGTTCCGGATGTCTTAATAAAAGCTGTTCCCGGATCCCTCCTATTTAAGGCGCAGTACGGCACACCGTGTGGTTTTAGTCGGTTCGATTCCGACACACCGCCCCATCGTAAACCCCGGTGGGGTGACGGCCCGAGGGGCTTTCCACACGCACAAAAAAAAAAAAATTGAAGTAGGAGAAGAGGGGGACAGGGGAAAGAGTGGGAAGATTGGAGAGGGGGAGAGTGGAAGGTCAGGAACAGGGAAGAGTGAAGGGTTAGGGCCTCCGGTAACCTCACTCACGCGGCGAAATGCAATGCAAGCTTCACTACCGGTTTTCTGTGAGGCCGTGGTATCTAACGGAGTCGAGGACTAGCTTTTGCCTGTGGCTTCAATCGCGTAAAAGTATTTTTTCCATCACAATATTATGTCCTTGGCAACATGAATGCAAAATTTTACGAACGGTACGGCAGTGCATAAAATACGAACAAAGAAACATTGATTTTTATATTTAGGGAGATAAAAGTACTATTTTTTTTTTTCAGTTATAGTTTATGTTAGGACTGTAATAATTTTATTTTATTTACTGACCACGTGTCGAGGGGTGCGGCCGTTATTTGACGAGTTTAACAGCTGCTGTTATTGTATTTGTTTTTTAAGCGACTTCAAAAAAGAAGACTTTGTATTCGATCCGTATATAAACCTTAGGAAAGCGTGGACATACAACGCTTTCCTAAAAGTAATGGTTGATCCATTTCATGATTGTTTTACTAACGTATACTACATATTATCAGGAAGGTTTCAGGGTGTTTTAGTAAAAAAATAATCACAACCAATTTCGCTGAAGACTGTTTGTTTTTGGTTAAAAATTTCTTAATATTTTAAAGTTTAATACATTTTTAATATAGTGAATGTACAATAAAAAAACTGAGCCTTATTAGCATGTTGCCTAAAGCCCAGGTATTTGCATATACCCAGCATTGTACAATAAACTCTCCAATTAGAATATCAATGATACTCGTAATAAAAGTAATCAGCTTACATAAACTGAATTATATATTGATGTACTGAAACATAGTGTATAAACTGAAACACACTGTCCAAGTAATTAATTTGGGATATTAATTACCGATCTATGCTGTAAATTGTCGCACATAATATGAAGGTAATAGCTTATGTTGTGCGGCTCTTTCGTCATTCCATCTATTCAGTGCCGGGGTATTACAATAGTAGAATAACTAAGTCTTTAGTTTCCATTATCAACATAATTATACTTTTTTTTTATAAATGTAGGTATATTTAAAAATAATGTCTATAAGGAGTCCCTCCGGCGCTTTTATCCTAAAGATTTATATTTTTTTTAGGTATTTTTTAAAGCACAGATTTGTAATCAACCATTGAATTCACCCTTGTCAAGTTATACACAAACGCGATTTCCTCCTGTACATTTCATAGGTTAAGTTACAATTACTCACCATATAAAAGCGTTATTTTTTAATTACAGTAGAGCAAGCACGGGTCCTCTCGTAATTATAATAAAAAATATCGTGTGTGTGAGGCATGTATGGGAGTGAGCGTGTGTGCTATGTTTTAATTACGGTATACGTTGTTGTTAAGCATACTAAAAAGCCTTAAATCTACAATATGTATAAGTAGTACAATTATTTTAACTGGGAGCTAATATACCTGTAAACTTTGCAACAATCCTTCGGATTCGCCAACTTTTATTTAATTAAGAAGTTAGTTAATTCTTTAAGGCTTTAGGTTTTGATTACAGATAAACATTGCTACAACATTCTAAACAAAAAACTATTACTACTTGCTGCAATAAATCTAGTGGACAGTCAATTTACTCGTAATACTTTAGGATAAACTCGCTTTGATGAGTCGAAATTGCGTTTTTCACGGCGATCGAATATCAGGTACTGAAAGTATGAGTTCGAAGATTGGATACATAAAGCTGATACAATGTTTAAACTGATTACAAAACAAAATAAAAATTTTTTGGTAACATTATTATCTAAATCTTTAAAACAATGACTGACCGATAAACTATGCGCAGCCCATAGCGATAGACTTACAGAAGATTCAAATGTTTAATAAATTATTTCTTAAGTACTTTAAGCCTTACCTTTTTACCTTATTTTAGGTAAAGTTTTCGAAAATTCAGCTTTAAATTGGGGAACATTGATAGTAGTTTTACAAAAACGCCGATACAGTACCAGTGTTTCAGCGTGAAAGACACGTATTTCAGCGTTTTTCTGTTTTCAATTATGGGCGGCATCGTTATGAAATCAAAATAATTTATTTATAAGTGTAAGGTTAATTTATTAGAATACTGTAATAATTCATATCTGTATCTTAAAACATATTATATCGACTAGTAATTAGTGATACGAATTACTATTTTTCCTATCGATATTATTATATTACGAATATTGTCCTATCGATTCTGATTTATATTGTGGCAACACACTGTTTCGATGTCATGTTGAAAAGTGATGATTTTGATTATTATACCCGCATAGCTCGAATCGAGAGGTTGTTTTATTTAAATCTATTTGCATCCTGATAACCTACGCTTTTTCTGGGATAGAAGAACTGCTCCTTTTATAAGGTAGTATTACTATTCAACATTTTAACTAAAACGTATGTGCTAAGAAACTTAATGCCAAAGTTATTATAAATGGTCAGTTTTTGTTATGGCTTGTTTTACACATTACTTCCAAACATATTCAACATATACATCCATACAACATATATATCCAAACATATACATATTGACATAATCTGTAGTTTGTTTTTTTATGTTCCCGAGCATTTGGACTTTTATGTATAGCACTTATACATAGCTGCTGTAATTACCTGAATTGTAATTAATGACACTCGTATGTAAGTGGGCTTGAGTAACATTACTTGGTCCTTATCTCACTGGCTCTAAAATGCAGTTCTTGCCAGACTTTAGCATTCCTAAGATTAGTTATGTAATTATAGCTTCCTTCCTATGGGCTTCCTGAGAAATTATGCAACTGGATCACCAGTTTTCTCGCAGACAGAAGCATCAAGGTCGTTGTCAACGGTGCATGCTCCGACTTCAAGTCTGTGAATGCTGGTGTCCCACAAGGCTGTGTGCTATCACCCACGCTGTTCCTTCTGTATATCAATGATATGCTGCATATCAGCAGCATTCATTGCTATACCGATGATAGCACGAGTGATACTTTGTATACCGAAAACGTCGCTGAGAGTCGATCCAAACTTGTGTCTGAAATCGAAGCCTCCTTACAAGGAGTTTCAGATTGGGGTCGACTTAATCTAGTCCAATTTAACCCAACAAAGACATAGGTTTGCGCGTTCACCGCTAAAAAGATACCGTTTGTCGTGTCACCTCGCTTTGAGAGCACTTCCCTGACTGCCACAGCCAGCATCGGAATCCTTGGCATCGATATATCGAGCGAAGTCCAGTTTCACGGTCACTTGGAGGGTAAGGCCAAACTAGCCTCGAAGAACCTTGATGTGCTCAACAGATCGAGACAGTATTTCATCCCGGCCCACCGCCTACAACTTTATAAGACGCAGGTTCGGCCGCACATGGAATACTGTTCTCATATCTATGCAGGAGCACCCCAGTACCAGCTTCTCTCTCTTGACCGCATTCAACGGAGAGCGACTCGAATCATCGATTGCCAGGATATTTCAGATCGGCTTGACTCCTTGGCGTTGCGTAGAGATGTAGCCTCACTCTGCATTCTCTATCGCATGTATCATGGGGAGTACTCCGAGGAATTGTTCGGACTTATACCGGCCGCAATGTTTCGCCATCGTTCAATGCGACAAAACTTTCATCCCCATCACCTGGATAATTGGCAATCCACCACTGTGTGGTTTTCTAGAATTTATTTGCCTCGCACTATCAATCTTTGACACAAATTGTCACCTGCGGTATTTCCGGACCGATACGACCTTCAAACCTTCAAAAAAAGAGCGTACTCCTATCTCAAAGGCCGGCAACGCACTTGTGACTCTTGAGTTGCAGGTGTCCATGGGTGAAGGTAGTCACTAACCTTCAGGTGACCCGTCTGCTCGTTTGCCCCTATAATATAAAAAAAAAACCTAGAAATGCCAGAAGCAAGCCACCAAGTTTTTGCCAACATCTGCGTCATAATAGAACAAGATCCCAGGGCCGCAAGACCTTACTTATTTCCCGAGTAACAAAATGTGTAGTTTGGAGTAACATTAGTATTTAGCCCAGGGTAAAAACAAATCTTGCCCCCCAAGATTTGTTTTTGTCATCTGGGGGGGAAACTTTGATTTTGTCATTCTAGGAGGGGGCGGGGGGCAGTAAAAAATTGGACTCCAAATTATCTTAGTACTACGTAAGCTTACAAAAGCCAGGGGGGGTAGCTACCCTCCCCTGAACCTCTCGGTCTCGGTCTCAAGTAAAAAAAAAGAGAACTGTAGGTCCTATGAATAACAAACTACTACGCCATCAAATCAAGAGAGAGTAGTTTATAAATATACTACAATACCTTCATTTTCATCTGTAGTATCTGCTTTCTTTAACGCTTTAATAATAAGATCCGTAACGTAATTATGTGATCACTCAAAGCCTTGGGACTGCTCGGATGATAATTTTTCGTGCCTAAAACGGTTTGCGATGTAATTCAAGAATGTATGATTTCCTTCAAAAGAAATAGTTATACCATTAAGATTTACCATTATATTTTGCTTTGTTGTGATAGTATAATAATGATTGCCAATAATTGCCTAAACGCAATTTAAAAGTATTTCATGGGGCTGTTTGTTAAACGAACAAAATACCTAAAACAGACTGAAGATAAATTAATTTTCAGTCTGTTGTAGGTAGTTTCTGGACGGATACATCCATTGAATCGTTGTTTTTTTAACACCACGTCGGTAGCAAACAAGCATACGGCCGCCTGATGGTAATCACATACTATGGACGCTTGAAATTCCAGAGCACTAGCATGCGCGCGCTATGGTTTTGTTTTAAAATGTACTTGACTTGTACATTGAAATTGCCATGAAGATTTATAATATATAAGTAATATTGTTTAAAAAATTGCCCCTTTAAATTTTGTAAAAACAATTTTTTTTTCAAGCTCATTCAACTATTTTTCAGCTACACGTAAAGCTCCTAAAATTTAACCACACCTTTCTGTAACTCTCAGTATAAATAGTGAACGATTTTTCAGAGTTTTTGAACTTTTTTGAGTCACGTCACCGCTTGTTTCATATCAAAACATATTTTGGGTTCTTGTACATAATTTTAACAAATTGAAATACATAGGTGTAAAACTTAATTAATCGTTTTATATAAATGCTTAAATTACCTGGCATTCAAACAATTTATTAATGTCTAAGGAACAATTTTACAAAGCGTTCGTATTACAATATTATTAATTGTGTCTTATTTATATTACTCGTGGCGGCACCAATACCATTTGACTATAAGTCTGCAACAAAACGTACGCAGTTAATCACTACATATTATAAAACTAAGTCCCCCACCGCGTCTGTCTGTCTGTTCGCGATAAACTGAAAAATTACTGAACGGATTTTCACTAATGAGACAGAGTGATTCATGAGGAAGGTTTAGGTGTATAATTTGTACCCGTGCGAAGCCGGGGCGGGTTGCTAGTAACTCATAAACGATAAGATAATAGAAAAAACAAGGTATTTCAATAATGAATATGATTGTGTATGTAATATTAATTGTTTATTTTAATAACTTTTAGTTTATTTGCTGATATTTCATTTGATACAGACACCAAAATAATAAAGGTATTACAACCCCGATTGTCTACTGTTAGTTAAGTAGACAATCGGGCCTGACTAAGGTGGGTGTTTAATACGCCTCTGCCTACCCCTTGGTGGTTTAAGTGTATGTATCAATCTGATCAAATAATTATATGGTTTGACAATTCCGAAGCTAACAATTAGTTACAAACTATAAGCCTGGTATCAACGTAACCCTTATCATTTTATTTTGAGTCTTTTACATATTCTGAACTTCTCTTTGACAAATTACGGAAGCATAAAACCAGTGAAGTAGCTTAAACTTCTTGTTTGGCAAAATAATAGTACCAGTCTCCTATCTAGGCCATTTATGGGTTACCGGTAGAAAGGTATAAACTCTTTCACTATCGTCATAGAGAACTATGATAGCTGATTTCAAAGACGGCAGGATAACATATACGCAAGTAATTAATTCCTAGGATTGCCTGGAATGCATTTATTCATGCATATATATTCCAGCTTCGTGGAAATACGTCTTGCTACGACCTCGAACAAATTTAGCACAACAGAGTTTTATCGAAGCAACTTAATACTTTTACTACATGTTGTAGGTTCCACGCTAAAAGTTTTGCGGTCGGTATTTTCGCGACCATAATGCTACAAATACTTAATAAAAATGTAATGTGAGCTAATATGTTTTTCATGTTCTGTCTTTTATGTCTTTCTTTTCTTATTTTAAATTTATCTTGTTTAGTTTTCAGTATCCATACTTTCAATACTTAATTTTAGTTTGCTCACTTTTAATCTTAACAATATATATAGCGCACGATAAAAAAAATATAATGGCGTATCTCTATGAACACAGTCTTAGAACAACCTAATAAAAAAACTTTTTGAAAGTAAATATGTTCTTGTGTGCCTTGCTCGTACTAATTCCGAAATCCCTGAATTACAAATAACCTTTACATTTCCCGAAGTTTCGTTAAACTACTATTTCTTTCAGTTTGCACTAGAAGTATAACGTCGTACCTTTCCTTATAATTTGTGGCTAGTGTCCTCTTTTTGTAAACTAAATCATCCTTATTTAGATCATAATCTTATATGGTTTTTAGAGATAATAGGAAATATGCATGTATTTTTTTTTATCTTTTATTGACTTGTTCCATCATTCTACCCTATTAAAAAATATAAATAACCTTGGCAATGTTCAAATTAATTTTTAAAATAACATTGAAAACATCGATTAAATTTGATCTGTTGAATCTGTTGATCTCTGAACGCTGCCATATTTCGCGGGCCTTGGATGACGTCACGTTCCACGCTTAGTGTTTGTTTCATAAACTTATTTGAAGTGTTCCAGTAATTTTATACCGATTTCCAGTTGTAATTACTATTTATTCAATCAATCAATCAATCAATCAATCAACCAATATTCTTTATTGTGAAACATAGGTATACAGAAGATGTTTACAAGAGTGGTAATGATCAACTATGTTCTGCCAATTAGGCTTACAATAATTTAAAATTAAACATGCAAAATAATAGAATTGAATAGTTAAATATTTCATAACATTAGAATTAAATACATGCAAAATTTATAATTACTCAAATTTACTCACTAATTACCAAATAACGTTAAAAATTGTCAAAGCAGCTAATTACCGAATAAAAGTTAAGAACTAAGATTGCCAATGCAGCGATTACAATGTCAAATAAAATTCAAAATAAAATTTCACAAATAAAACATCATTAAAAGTATTAACAAAATATATCGATTCATGTTCGTTTAATTAATTTATTATTTTACTCATTTACCATCTAAAAAGTCTCTTACATCATAATAACATTTTTCAATGAGAAATTCCTGTAGATGTTTTTTAAATAGGATTATGTCTAGATTCCTAATGTTATCGTTTATATTATGATAGATGACAGGTGCCATACAAAATATGCTTTTGTGCATTAGCGCTGTATTTGCTTTACGTATTCGTATTATTTTACTGGTGAGCGTCCTCCTATTGCGAATAACAGTATCAGCTAACGTTTCGAAAAGTTCCGGGTTCGACTTTACAAAACTGCTGTTTCAAAAATGTATAAGGCTGGTAATGTCATAATTTTATACTTTAAAAAAAATATGGTACACAACTATCTGTACATTTTAATTTGAACATTGCTCTAATGCATTGTTTTTGAGATTTAAAAACACTATCTTTATTTGTCGAGTTTGCCCAGAATATTATACTTAGAATATTACTTAATAAATATTGTAATTAATAGACGATGGATAGAGTTAAAAACCATTTTATAGGTATTGCCTTAAAGTAAAGCCTTGGTGAAGTACACCCAATACAGTATTTTGTCCTGTACAAAATAATAATGTAAAATACAAAAACACTGGTATACCTACATTAATGAGAAGAGATGAAGTATCTTCAATATCCTGTTTATATTGTTGTGAATATCACTTTAATGTAAGCATATTACAATTTAATTGCTAGTATAGTGTGAATTAGTCAGCAGTAAGAAAATAACTAACTATACATATCTTACCTATCCTTTAGATTATAATATAACAAGTATTATAATAATTACCTTGCGGCTTTCACTCCTTTGACCGCAGCGGACGTAAAATCTGGATTTGATGCAAAATATATAGTCATCATGAATGTTTTCGATAGATTGTCCGATTGTGCTTTGACAAAACTACATTCAGTCATTGTCCTAGATGATTTCTAATATCACTAGAATGCTTAAATTGCTGTAGCTAAGAGCAAAAACCACAGGAACACCCCTATCTTTCTCCGTAAGACTACGAATATAGGCGCCGATAAATGACAGAACGTGGAATGTCACGTCATGTTTTGTTTAGACCAAAGTTGAATTTCGCGCCCTTATTTTGCATATTTTAATTAATATCTTTTGCAATTAAACACGAACTAAATAAGAAAATAATTGTTTAGGCATAATATCTGGACAATAAAGATTCAAGGGAAAATTAATCAAGTAAATTTAAACAACATGCATATTCCCTATTGTATTTAATAGGCGATAATAGTCCACGTCAATGCGTTAAATAAAAACTTTTCTAATATAGGTTTGCTCGAATTTCTTAGATGTTAAAAAGCTATAAATCATTTCTTATGGCTGAACATAACGAAGCAGCTCCGTACAGAAGTGACAGATTGACTTCTGAGGGAACGAAGCTGCAAAATTTATCAGCTAAATTGTTATTTGCCAAGAATATATATTTTTTTATAAAAATATTTTATTTATCTCCAAAAACTATAACTTATGATAGTTAAATAGTGTATCTATATGTATATTCTTGAAACCAGAGGATTTCATATAATTTGTGGGACATCTGGTACCTGAACTAGCCGAACGAAGCCTGTATTTTAGAGCACCATATACATTTTCAGTTATTTAACACTGACAGAAAAATAAAATCATTAAGAAAATTAGTTCACTGGTAGCTACCACTTACTCCAATCACTAACTCCATCCTAAGGTTGTCTGGTAGAGATCGCTTTGACTGAAGACTGCCCATTGTACCTAACACCAACATTGATTCTAAGATTAATTGTAGTTATATGTATAAGGGTAGTTGTAGTTATATATATAATTATATGTATTATATGTATATGGGAGAGAGAAGTTAAAAGTTAAATTATTTTTATTTTCTTTTGCCACATGCGAACTTATAAAAGACGTAAATAGTTAAGAGAATTGCTATTTATGATAATTGTGAATTGTAAATGGTATCTTTAACATAAGATCGCCTGATCTGTAATCATAATGTTTAGAAGGATCTTAAGTAAGAAGGTTGAAAAATGGACATAACTATTTGATAACTTGTAAGAATGGATCACATTGTTAACACATACTACATACATGAAAATTATACCTCCGTTGCCGCAACCAATAGTTCACTTATTATAGGCTCGCAGTAGTCAGGTACCAACAAAACCGGCACCGATGGGCCAAGGACCGAAACAGGCTCGGGTGGCCTGGTGTCCTCGCATGGCCTGGGGACCGATTTACGGGCTGCGGCTCCCGTAAATTTGCGTACTCACTATATTAAAACAACATGGTGAGATGGCTGCTATTATCAAGTTTACGTTCTTAAAAAAAAAATCGAAAACGAAAAAAGAAAGAAAATAAAGAAAAATAAAGATGAAAAATCGAAAGCATCGAAAACCTACATAACCCGCCCAAGTTCGGATATATGTACAATAAAGAATATTGTACTCTACAATATTAAATTCCTTTTTATGGTGTAGAGTGTTTATGAAGGATTTTAGCAGTGCATGTATACAGTTAAGGACTACAATGTATATTCTATGCTTTTGTGGCCGACTAATGCGGCACCGAAGTATTAAACTAGGGTTGCACGTCATGCAGCCGCAGGAAATAGAAACAATCACTGCTGATAGGATCAGGAGGTTTCTCGAAGCCATAAGACTGAGCAGTGAACTTCAAAGCATGAGTGCGTTACAAAAGACCAGAAATAGTCGAGGTAGCATTAGGCACTTAATATAATAATAATACAGTTAACGCCTGAGCAGCTTTATAAAGTTTTATGTTAAAAACAATCGAGGTTTTGATAGGCTTCCTTTAAAGATCATAATCTCAGCTCTTTCAACCGTTATTATGGTTTTGCACGCACCAGCCCATGTAGTGATGCAGTAAGTTATGACAGATTAAGCTTAGGTTATACTAAAAGTTTCTTGATGCTGATAAATAAGACTAAGATTTACGTGGGAGAGCCATGCTTCGGCACGTACGGGCCGGCTCGACTCCGCTCGATACCACGGCCTCACAGAAAACCGGCAGTGAAACAATGCTTGCATTGCTTTTTGCCGCGTGAGTGAGGTTACCGGAGGCCCAAACCCTTCCCTCTCCCCTATTCCCGTCCTTTCTTCCCCTGTAATCCCCCTTTACCCCTCCCCCTTTTCCCCTACTCCCACCTTAAAGGGCGGCAACACACTTGTGACTCTTGAAATAAAACAGATATGATATATTTTTTATTTATATTATTATATATTTTTTGTTTTCCAAAGTATATTCGAGTACTTAAAAATATATAAAAGCTCATTAGAAATGTATTGTATTCGACGGTCATTGCTTATTAAATTAATAATTATCACATATAAAGGCGTATAAAAACAAATATAGTTTAATTACATTTGGGTTATTAGCACAATTGTTTGATATAGAATAGAGCTATGAAAGAATATCGTCAACGAACCATGACAAAGACGTAATGCATTAACCCTTCGTTAGTACCAGACATTACGTGACAGTCATATAAAGAATAGAATATATTCAAAGTAAATAATGCTAGGCATTTTTTCATAAAGAATTCTGAATGTTGTCATTGGACTTTGTAGGGCTGGAATTCATATTAAAATAATATTGAACTATCTCATAGTCTATGGATTTCAATAAATTCGTTTGGTGGTAGGGTCACCGTTAAGTGAATAATCCATTACCCAAAACCCTTCGTGAACATCTTATAATTAAATTGAGCCACATCACATTCTAGCCCTAGATAGTAAGCATACAACGAATTCATTGGAACCTTGTGACACTGTTATCTTTTAATTTATTAATAATACTAGCTAGCGCTTGCGGCTTTTCCCATGGATCTCCGTTCCCTTTACTTTATGTGAGTGTTAATCAAAGAACAATATAGCTCTGTGCCAAAGCGTTGAAAGGGTTTGGATACAATTGAGTAAACTCAATGCGAAGTAAGAATTTTTATTTATTTATTTATTGTAGAAGTTTCACCACACCAGGGGTGTAACGCAAAACGATTGCAAGAAGGTGCTATAATTTATGCGTTCATTAAGGAAAAAGCCTTTCGAGGATACGCAACCTCTGGTTTTAAATTCCAAGGTTTAATCCGGGGAAGTTTATGAAAACTTCGATGGTATAAATTAACCATAGGCATTAACTCTGAACAGAAATCGGTACAAGCGATATAACACATACAAGGAGACCAAATCTTCCGTAATGTTTAGAGGATTAATACAACTTCTGAGTTTTAGACCGGCGACCATCATTTGGGCTTGTCTTTGCTCTAGGCCATACTTCCAGGCACTCCTGGCCACCGATAACAGAAGTACATTAGGCTCAATTTGGCCAATTTTGCACTTTTAAAGTTATAGTTAGCTCCGTATAAAGTCTATTTTAAAAATATTTGAATTTAAGTTTTACAATTCCTAAACATTTTCGTTTGTGTTTTGGTTAATCGCAGTCTTCTTTAGGATTAAAGCACGTCCTCAGAGAGTCAATTAATTTGAAATTGCTGAACTCAGGTCAACTGAGATAATTTCACTGGCGTTTCTTATGTCAATTACATTTCATAATTAAAATACAACTCAAATTTGCGTTGCCCCCTCTCTATTACGGATACCACAATCCATCAAATTTTAGCTAAAACCGTGGCTTTTTGAGATAACAACTCCCCGCAAATTGACATGCTCGGCATAATTATCTTAAGCAACATCAACTATAGATTAATCAAGTGCCGTATGTCTATATTTCTTTTTTTTTTTTTTTTATCGTGTGGAAACTCCCTCGGGTCATCACCTCACCGGGGCTGCCAGTGGAATGTCGGAGTCGAACCGACTAAAACCACACGGTGTTCCGTAATAAATGAGTCAAGAAATATAGGAAGGAAGTCCCCAAGAACCTCGGCAGACCTTGGCAGCCTCTTAGGTACCCACGCCCTTGCGTGGTTAGGGCCTTGCCTCCCTTCCGGTTTAGAGAGGCGCGCGCGGAACACGGCGCGCCACCGTCTCAGGCCTGCTTCTGCTAGAGTAACATGCAGCCTCACCCGTTACCCCCAGGTCAGCGCTGATGGAGGCCGGAGATTAGTCTGCGCTCTCCGGCACCTGGTGCCTCTCCTTCCTATATTTCTTATATAAAATGAATAGTTTACTTAGTAAATAAAGGAATTAGCTAAACAACATATGACAAATATGTTGTGAAATCTAAAACATTATTTACCTGCACCTGCGTTTGTAATTAATTTTGCTACCGCTCTTGCCTAAATGACACGTGTAATTATCTAGCTTGCTGGCAATCAGGCTCGATTGAGTATAATTTACCTAATAGTACATGATCGTACAACTATTATATAAATGTGACAGTTTGGATAAATGGATATTTGTTACTCAGTCAGCTATAGTCAAATCATTTTATTTTAATGTTTGGGTTTACATTTAAAAATAATAACAAAGGTGAAAATAACAAAGAATCAAAATTTTCAAATTCTCAAACAAACAAAAATATTTATGTTATCACACTTGTCACACTGAAAGCGATATATGATAAGGTAACAAATGTGTAGATTAAGTCAATATGAACTAACTCGTATCTACAGTAATAAAAAGTGAAATAGTCTTATATCGAATGGTTTGTAAGCAATAATTTACTTAGTTGGTCTATAATAAATATTAATTCTTACGTATAAATACACTCGCGCCTGTGTCTAAGAAAGAGTAAGCAGAGACGTATTGAGTAATAGGTGGCAAACCTATTCCCGTCCACCGGGCACTTTGGGAATTACAAATATGAAAATTAGGAATATATTTGTGGCGACTTCCACATACAGCAACAAGAAACATCTACAACCTACTAATCCTGCATCGCGCTATGAGAGTTCTCGCGCCGATTAGTATATACAACTTCCCAACATCAACCGTTGGGCCGCGGCCCGCCAGGCATGATCACCTTGCCTGGTCGGAGGATCCTCCCTTTGTGTTGGAGGGACATAACACCCGTTCCTCCACAGTGGTGACCCCGACGTGATTGGAAGCAGCCTTCATGAAGCAGATCAGCAGCATCATCATCGCCACCATCGTATACACTCCTACAGCAATGAGCGGTAATCAAGTCTCAGCCAGCCAGCATCCTCGGCCTCAAAAGGGATACCACACGCCTGCAGCGTCCGCTCCAGGCTGGTTACCCCTACGGCCTCATCAGCGTCTAGGCACAGCACACTGCACCTACGGTCCACGTAAGAAGAGCATCTCTCTCCCGTCTACGCAGCAGCCAGCCACTACGCAGCAACCGCCCCGACTCACTGGGACTTCACCGCAGCACCGCACGCAGCACCGTACGCGGCCCCGACTCACTGGGACCAGCGGACTTCAGCCCCGACTCACTGGGACTAGCGGCATTCAGTTCCGACCCACTGGAACTAGCGGAATACAGTTCCGACTCACTGGAACTTGCGGCACTCAGTTCCGACTCACCGGAACAACTCACTACTGGCCCTGGCACGCTCCTAAATAGAGCATAGACAGCTGACTCATCAAGATATCGACCTCCGGTCTTGGAGGGGAGCGATGTGGCGACTTCCACATACAGCAACAAGAAACATCTACAACCTACTAATCCTGCATCGCGCTATGAGAGTTCTCGCGCCGATTAGTATATATACAACTTCCCAATATCAACCGTTGGGCCGCGGCCCGCCAGGCATGATCACCTTGCCTGGTCGGAGGATCCTCCCTTTGTGTTGGAGGGACATAACACCCGTTCCTCCACATATTCAAAGGGAAAAGTAGGTACATAGGGAAGGTAATTGAAGGAAAGTTTTATTGCTTGGGATTTTTTTTTTATGGTAGAGGGGGCAAACAAACAGACGGGTCACCTGATGGTAAAAAATCCTAACTAATATTACAGAACAGTCACGCCAAAACAGCTCAACGGATTTTTATGAATACTGGCACACGGAAATATTATAGTTTGGAATACTTTAAATTAAAGGTTCCTGTGGGATATTTCTGTCAGCTATTATGCCATAATTGAATACTAATTATTGAAATATTCCTGATATCACGTTTCTTTATGACGAAAAGATGTGAACCTGATATATCGGTTTGTGGATATGTAGTAATCATTGGTGTGTTAGCTTATAACCCTAATGAATAATGTTGTCGCCACATTAGAAACTCTTATTTATTTTATTAAAAATGGGGGCAAACTATAATAGGTAATAGACATTATTATGACTGGTTATGCCGGTAAAGCAATACTATTGGTCGGTTGATAAATATTGATGAATAGTGGGATTATAAAAGGGTAGTGATGTATTATAAGTTGATAGCAATCACTTGAGTGCGGATCAAGGTAGGAACAACATGGCAGTTACTGTTGGTGATTTTCATAGTTTATAGCAGCGGTTGTTAGACGGTTTCTAACAATAACGCAAGTTGTACTTCTAGATGCGACAATTTTAAAATTGTACTTTAATTAATCTATTGTAGTGCATGACGTATGTCGTGACGTATAATGTTATACACTGTATTACAACATACATCTGTATTATCCATATATTTTTTTTATTATAACTGAATACTGTACTTGTATAAAATAGGTAAGTCGGGTAATAAGTCCTACCTATTTAACTAACAATCTAGTTTTAACGCAGTAATGCCTATCAGTTATATTACCTGAATGCTATTACTTATAAGTTTCTTTACAAAACGGTTGTATTTTGAGTGGCGTTAAATATAGTACCTAACCACTCAATCGAAGGTTGGGTTAATAAATATATTTAGAAGTAAACGAAAAAGTTACTACTCAATTTCAAAAACTTATGTAAGATTCCCATACTGAGTACGGTTTTAGATAAGGAGCCAAAACCACCTTAGTCTGTACACCCGAGTCCATAATCCGTTCGTATTCTACGCAACTTACGTAAGAAAATTTCCTTAAGCTGGGATTGTATAAATTCAGCAGTCGTTCTGAACACTATTATTCGAAAGGGTTTTCGCATAAATATTATTCGAAGGTATCATGTAACGCCTTCTATAAGCTATAAAAATAGCTACACATTGAATTTAACAACTAAAAGTCATAAGCGACAAACGCATTCACTAGAAAAAGTCTTTATTCGCACAGAAGATCAGTAAATTTTACACATTCCTTATGCATTAGTTAAATAATTGTTGTGTAATACAATATTTGTTGATTCTATTGCTAAGTTTAGCAAAAAATGCTAATTTTGGACACAAGATACACACATTAAGTATACTGTGTATGTTTAGAAACCTAACTAGGTTTATTATAGTAGGTATGTATTACAGTACACATTTTACCGGTGGCCCTATCCCTTCCCTCTCCCCCTCTTTCCCCCTCTACCTCTCTTCCCTCCCTTCCCTACTCGGACCTTAAAGTCCAGCAATGCACTTGTGACTCTCGAGTTGCAGTTGCCTATAGGCGTACAAAAAAACACAGTTCCTCCCAGCACCACACTTCGGTAACTATACAGTATATAAATCTTAGAGTAAGCAATACGCTAAAACCGTTTCTACCATGATTTGTTTTATTTTTAATATCGTCAATTATTTTATAGTGTACGATAAAGAATATTGGATTATATTGTACGCTAATTGAGTGTCAAATCACATCTGTCAAGTCAAACTCATTATTAAACGTCAAAACCAAATAGTATACAAACACTACGTTAGTCAAACTGAACGCTATATAGAAATTTGTATTTCTCTACATCTCTGCAAATACTCTTTGGCTCAATCATGGCTCTAAATAAAATCCTTTGACAGCTTGTCTGACATTTATCAAAAGTTGGGGTTGACATTTGTATGTAATAAATTAATAACAATTTTGACGTCATACTCAGCTATAGTCAAATCATTTTATTTTAATGTTTGGGTTTACATTAAAAAATAATAACAAAGGTGAAAATAACCAAAGAATCAAAATATTCAAATTCTCATATAACATTTAAATTCATGAAGACTATTAAATATATTTACTAAACATTGACAACTACCAAATTGTTTAAAATAGTTCGGAAATCCTAATATACGGTTATAAAAGTAAATAAGTAACGAAAAACATCTGTCAATTATTACTGCCATTGTATGTATATATTCAAATTACAATATAATTAAATAAATAAAATATAAAATACATGTAGTATGTAAATGTACAATCAGAACGAGAATAAATGAGAAACGCTCGCTTGGACAAGCAGCTAACGCCCGTCCGTCGTCTGAACACGAACACAGTCATACTATTGATTTACAAGTATACAATTTTAAATAACAGTTACATACATAAGACACGAGAACATTATATTAGTTTTGTTCTAACGTGTTCTATTCATGTGATTACATTTTACCCATCGGTAACCGTAATGTGTATTTGATTACGGAAGCCATTACAGTTTTTAATATCCCATTTATTTTACACTGATTACTATTGCGTACTTGATGTAAATTTTATTGACGTAAGTTAAAAAATTTATTGTATTTTTTTAATACGTTCCGTAGGGATGAAAGAAAGAAAGAAAGAAAGAAAAATATATTTATTCACAACCCGCAACATTCATAACATAAATAACAAAGAAAGAAGATAAAAAAAACTATAAATTTATACATTTAAAAGGATTTACGCCAATTAGTGCGGGCCTGAAAAGGTCACCATCTCAGCATAATGCTGCACCTAACAACGGGTGCAGCGCTGGTTTTCAGATGGTGCCTCTTAAGAAGGGACGTCACGGGCGTTTATACATAATAAAAAATAAAAAAAACAAAAATTACACATTTTGTCACATTTAAAATATATATGCAAATATACACATACATACACACACACATACATACATATAAAGACATATATATACATATACATACACATATATACATACGCATACATACACACGCATACACACATGCATGTACACATATACACACACACACATATATATATATATACATGAACAGCCACTATCGCATATATACATCTTTACACACATACATATATAATAATTATATTCCTATTTATTTATACAATATCCCAGTTGGGTATAAAATAATGGCGACAATAAAAATTTGTGCGTATCGGGACGCCCGACAGAAGTGATAACTTAAACACTAGACAGACTGGCGCCATAAGATAACTTTAGTGTTTCGTTTTTAGCTGTTGAGCATCAGCAAACAAGATGATAACACATTTATTGTTGTGTTGTGTAAAGAGAGTTGGCAAAAGACAGTATGATGTTTAATGCCCTGCCTATATTCAAGAAACGATTCGTTTTGCTTACGGACGGTAAAATTTTCGTTGATAATAATTCAACGAAATTTTACCGTCCGTAGCAAAATGAATCGTTTCTTGAATATAGGAACCGGGCATTAATTTGTTGTTCAGTATTGTGTAATACCCAACTATAGACTAAACATCACACATTCTTTATTTCCAATCATTGTTTTTGTAACAGTGCGACATCACTGTTTTATAATTATGTATATATGTAGGTACGGAAATTAACCCAATCATATAATACCTTTGAATAGAATTTATATAAAACACAAGCTTATGATCAACTTTTGATAAACCCTTATCGGCAAGATCATACAAACAAGAATGCATATTATACAGTAATAATACCAAACAATCTAATTCCTGATCATGTTTGCATCTGTTAGTAATTACCTACAGGCGTTAATCGGCCGATCTACACGTCAATACACATTTTATATATCGCTTTTTCACCATTGGGGATGATTTGTCTGGAATATAGTCACAATAAGAAAGAGAGGGAGAAAGTTACATCACTACGTATAATAAAACAAAGTCCCCCACCGCGTCTGTCTGTCTATTCGTGATAAACTGCAAAATAATCAAATTGGTTTTCATACAGTTTTCACGCACGGATAGAGCGATTCATGACAAACGTTTAAGTGTACAATTTATTTGGGTTTTGTATAAACTTGCTGAAATATGACTACGATTGTTGAAGATGTCGAAAAAATCATGATGACTGGAAGCTTTACTGGCATGCGCCGCGAAAACCAATATGTTTTATGAAAACAACGTAATACGGATTTATTCCTCTTAATAATATCTATTACAATATAGCAAAGCTTTATGTCTATCTTCTAAGATTAACACACAATAACGAAAAAATGTTGGTATATTATATGCTCTGCTACATTGATATGAAATATACATTAATTATTAAACTGTGTAGACTACACACCTTACAAAAATATTTATGTTATCACACTGAAAGCGGGTAACAAATATGTAGATTAAGTCAATATGAACTAACTCGTATCTACAGTAATAAAAGATGAAATAGTCTTATAAATACACTCGCGCCTGTGTCTAAGAAAGAGTAAGCAGAGACGTATTGAGTAATAGGTGGTAAACCTATTCCCGTCCACCGGGCACTTTGGGAATTACAAATATGAAATTTGGGAATATATTCAAAGGGAAAGGTAGGTACATAGGTAATTGAAGGAAAGTTTTATTGCTTATGCTTACACGGGATGTTTTTTTTTATGGTATAGGTGGCAAACGAACAGACGGGTCACCTGATGGGCAAAAATCCTAACTAATAATACAGAAAGTGAGTTTGTTTTGTTTTTAATGCTTTCACGTATTAACTACTAAAACGATCGTCACGAAATTTCGCGTATACGATAGACTACAGAAAAGGACATAGGGTATATATATATATATATTGGCTTTAATCCAGAAAAAAGTACTGTTCCGGCAGGATAGACAAAAACACTTTTACACTGGTGGAAGCGCGGGCGAATTATGTAATGTGTAATTAGATCATGACTTATAAGTCAAATTATTTGTACAATATAGCTCAAAATACGATGGATTAACCGTTGATAAATCTATACTAATATAATAAAGCAGCAAGCTGCTTCTTTTTACGTAAAATCCCTAATCTGTGGAACTACCAGTTGGATTTCAGACATTATTTTTACACTTAGTGGACTTCGTTCGCGTGGAATTTTTGATGTCAATGTGGGAGTATATCTCACGCGAACCGTACACTTTTCCGGAATTAAAAGTAACTTATGTGCTATTCCAGACCGTCTATATACTATAGGGGGCAAACGAAAAAGAAAGAAAAAGAAAGAAAGAAAAATATATTTATTCACAACCCGCAACATTCATAACATAAATAACAAAGAAAGAAGATAATAATAAAAAAAAAAAAAACTATAAATTTATACATTTAAAAGGATTTACGCCAATTAGTGCGGGTCTGAAAAGGTCACCATCTCAGCATAATGCTGCACCTAACAACGGGTGCAGCGCTGGTTTTCAGATGGTGCCTCTTAAAAGGGACGTCACGGGCGTTTATACATAACGAGCAAACGGGTCACCTGATGGTAAATGACTACCGCCGCCCATGGGCACCTGTGACTCAAGAGTCACAGAGTTGCCGCCCTTTAAGGTGGGATTAGGAGAAGAGAGGGAGGGCGGGAAGAGTGGGAAGAGGGGAGAGGGGATAGAGGGGATGAATGGGAATAGGGGAGAGGGAAAGGTTAGGGCCTCCGGTAACCTCACTCACGCGGCGAAATGCAATGTAAGCATTGCTTCACTACCGGTTTTCTGTGAGGCCGTGGTATCGAGCGGAGTCGAGCCGGCCCATACGTGCCGAAGCATGGCTCTCCCACGTAAAAGAAACATACAACCTCCTCCTTTTTGAAGACGGTCAATTAAAACAATATTTGGTACAAATACAAACCTATCGTTTCATCCCCAAATTGCTGTAAGAAAAACAAACAATCCTGTACTTTAAACAAATCTTGTCCAATTTCTCACTTTCGAATGTCCCAACATTACCTTAATTATTTTGCAACCTAATCCTATTAAATCTTAGGAGCTTATTTGCTATGCTAGACAGTTCGCTAACAAGGTTGCACGTCTTGAGTGTTCTAAAAGGTTAAAGCTTCACACTATGGATAATGATACATGAGACATCATTAACGGGCTTAGTTCAATAAGTTTTGAACAATTAAAATGAATATTTTTTGTCACGCGATCACGAAAAGGTATTATATACATAATTATATCATGGAATGCGAATGTTTAAGAGTTAGTACAGTCGTTAATTTGTTATTATATGTGAGGAACAGTCTCACAACCACTGATATAAACTATGAAAATCACTAACAGTAACTGCCAAGTTGTTCGTACCTCTATTGGCACTCAAGTCAATCAATCTTCACTTATTTCTATCCTTTTATAATCCCACTATTCGTTAATATTTATCAATCGACAAAATAGTATTGCGTTACCGGTATAACCAGTAAAATAATGTCTATTAACTTATTTTTATTAAATAGTGAACTGTGTTATCATCTATTATAGTTTGGCCCTATTTTTAATAAAATAAATAAGAGTTTTTGATGTGGCAGGATGTTACAAACATATATTTTGCGGTTGGAAAATTGACTTTGTCGTACATGTATGGAAGATTATTTATATACCTGCAAAGTTAAGTTGTTTGTCTTTCGGAAAAGGTGGGCAAAAATCTTATGTACATGTTAAAAATACCTTTTAAAATATACCAACAGAAACATCGTACATCTATATAAAAAAAATATCAAGTTTAATAATTTTATTATTCAGGGCGTTACAAAAATTGTATGGGAACCATTAATCAAAAAATGTATGGCATTAAAACCGCTATATGCCAAACGAATGCGATGGGAATGAATTATTTAACAGGTTGCTACCGCATCCCCAAGTTCGCAATTAGCAGTCATATTGTCGATTGCAGTTACAGTCAAATTTAATTTAGATAACTGACTATTGTATTATTGATCTATTCTGTCCAATAATATTTATTTACTACTGTTATATGTGTTACTTACAGTCCTATACAGTTAAAATTGTGGTTATTACTATGTTCAATATGCAAATATTAATATTGAAATGTTTTGTAAAATGTTCTCGTAACGCTCGGCGGTGTTGTAACATCCTTCTGACTCGCAGAATGATATATTTATCACCAAACATTTATAATGTCAACTTGAAATTAAAATGATTGTCAATCGTAGATCAGAATATAGTTGTGGTTTTATTTATATTATAAGCCCTTCTCGTAATCACAACCAAGACAACCGTTCGATCAAAATATGTACCTACAAAAACTCTTAATAAAATGAGTATTAGTATTTTTTAAGTTACGAATACCACCGCATACGTAATTTATTTATTATTTATTTAATAGATATTTTAATAGGCACTTTAATAGTGTCAGTAGTATCCAAGTTAATTAGGTTCAATGACAAAGGTTCTTTATGTACGTACCATTTGTCTATAGAAGCTATTTTCCGTGTGGAAACCCTCCGTGTTGAAAACAATGAGATAAAGCCTTTATAAGGAAAACATTAAAGCTTTATGTAATGCTAAAGTGTTATAAAGTTGTTTTAATCTAAAGCTCGAGATAAAATCTTGAGTGTTGACTAATGCAAACAGAAGGTTAGTAGCGGTATAAATTGTCCTCATTAAACAATAATGGAAGGCTTCGACGTGTGGCTTTTGACACAATTTTGAGAAAGCGTGTCGCTAACGTCGTGCCATGAGCGTGACGGATTATAAGCTTACGAAGAATTTAAAGAGATATCACTTCTTTTTTTAAATAGTCGCTTGAAATAGAAGTAATTTTTGGGTAAAATAGGTTTTGATATTTTAAAGATGTTATGGATGTTTTTAAACACTCGCAACGATAGTGGAGTCACTAACGAAGTGGAATCGTAACGTTACCTACCCTATCTTAATCAAGCCAGATATTCCAATAAAAATATTCACAACATACATAAATATACTCATGCCTATATAGGCAGAGGTATATTAAACACCCACGTTTGTCCAACTATAATTTCGTCCCACTCACGTAATTGGCAAGCCTGTTGCCGTCAACTGTCGGCAGCCGTCACTTTGAAAACAAAAGATTGAAAGATTGGAAGTATTTTCAAAGGTAAAGATAGTTAAGAAGGAAAGGCCTGGAAGGAAAGGGATATTATACGGATGGATGGGGAGTGTAAACAATAACTCGAGCAGGCCAGGGTCATCATACCTGTAACTCAAAGTAGCTATTGCCGGAAAGTCTACCATAGGTTGGGAGTTTTTGTTTCATTTAATAGTTATCGTGTTATCGTATAGCTTTGTGTCGGCCCTAGTTTCTAATTGAGTTAGCAGCTCTTGTGCAAAAACATCTTATTCCTTTGCCTATTTCAGCCTCTTTCATGGTTTGGCTAATAAAAACCGCGACTTTTTCAATATCTTAAAATTATAGAATAAAATAGCTCAACTTACAGCGTAGAAAAATACTTCATTGATATTTCCTTAGAATGGTTATTTTCTCATCTATTTCAATCTTCTCTATGTTCCAGTTCAACTAAATTAGCTGTATAAAATGAATGATAAGAAATATTACTCACTAGCAGCGCCCCGAGGTTTCACCCGCGTAAATCTCGATCCTGTGGGAATATCGGGATAAAAAGTAGCCTATATGACAATCCAGGTGTCCATACCAAGCTATCTACATACCAAGTTTCATCGCAATCGGTTCAGTAGTTTTGGCGTGAAAGAGTAACAAACATCCATTCATTCATCCATCCAAACTTTCACATTTATAATATTAGTGGGATTTTGTAACATGAACTTTTAGTAGTTATAGAAAACACCTCCGATTTATTACTTCGTATTAATATAAACATTACGTTTAAAAAGTGCAAACAAAACATTAACGATCCAACTTAACGCCAACCTCATACATAAACCTACGAAAATATATTTCCCTTGATGAGAAATATTACTTTTTATTTACAATTCTCATTATTTCTAAGCTCGGAGACGACCATGACACAGGAGAGTAATATTCCTTCAACAATAGACTACCAATACCGAAACGAGGTTATAAAAGTTCGATTCTATCGGGAATCAAACGATTTGCAATCGATTGCTATTGAGTCGTGTTGAGCACTGATTGGCGGAAAACGTTTCCAATTTATATGTCAAACTAGCTTTTCCTACGGTTCGCGTGAACCTCCTTTACTACAGCCAAGAGTCAATCTGTGTACCAAATTTCATATAAATTCGTTTCTTTAAAAAGTAACAAACTAACATCCAGACATCCATTTATCTATCCTCAGAAACTTTCGCGTTTATAATATTAGTAATGTTTTAATTTTTTTCGAAATGTAAAACAAGGAATATATAAACACATGTAAAACGTTAAAACTATTCAATAAGAAATTTGACAATGCGACATTTGATTAATATAGGTTAATCCTTAACATTTTCAATTGAAACCAGATAATACTACTAAAAATTTCGATTGGGAATATTAATTAAATTTACACCTAATTATTGAATGGGTATGCATCGTTAACGCATTATTTGCAAATTTGCAATCTGCATTGTAAAAGGTATGTGCAATCTGCATTATTTACAAATTCTCTACGTTAAATAACATTTTTTTAAGATATAATTATGTATTTACGGGAATTAACGCGATCACGAAAAGGTATACTGACTGATGAGTAAGCCTAAGACCACTTAAATACATAATTATATCATGGAACGCCAAAGTTTAAAAGTTAGTAATTTTTTAAGACTTAATTTAAATAAATTTTAAATTTAATTAACTACATTTTTTAAGATAATACGTCTTGCAACATACGAGACATGATCCCTTACTATATGATAAAGTCCGTTTGAGTTAGAAACCAGTTGCAATATACACCTACCTACGTTATTATGTTTATTTTTTTTAATAAGAATATTAGCAACTTTGGTCACACATTACTAGATAATATTCTTGTTAACCCCACTAACTAACTAAATACTTGTGTTAGTTCTTTTACTACGCGACGGTGCACTACCGTGTGAGAACTACTTATTCCCAGTTCTGTGAGTTCGAGCTTTAGCCATTATCCTACCGGCCCGCTTAACAATATACAAGGGAATTTCAACCTTGTCGTTACCCTTTGACTAATTCATTAAGGCAGTAAATCATATAAATTGTCTTTTACGCTAAAGTTTGCATAACTAATCACAATCTTCGGTTTAATTTGACTGCTAACCGTTATTTTTAATGGCGCTCATATATTTAAAATTATTTTCTACAAGCAATTAGATTAAATTTCTAAGTGGGTCTTATAAATCTTTTAGTCGGATTTTGTTACAAGCACAATTATGTTTATACCAATTTAGCTCGGAATGAGAAGCGACAATTTTTTATTTCTATAACTTCATAGAAGTTAAAGTTAAGTGTTATTGAACCATCGCGACTGTATTTGACAGCGCAATCATTTCTTCCTATTCAGAAGTTTTTTTGAATACGAAGAGATGACTGCACTCTCAAAGGCTAGGCATGATACCATACCTTATAGCATATAGATTTCTTCAGCCTCTCGACTCACTAGTTTAATGCGTTAGGAACTTAGTATATATACATTTATAGTTAATCTCTAATAAACTCTATGACTCGAAACTGCGAGACACTCAACAATTACCCATGAGTAACAATGTTACTAAATATATCTATGGGCAATCAATCAATCAGCGCATTGCACCGGTCCTCCGTTTCCATATCATCCAGTCCTCCGCCTTCCGCATCTAATGTATTCCAGCTACTTTTCCACATGCTTATTATGCGAGCAACATTATGTCAGTAACTTTGGTTCTTTGTTGGATGACCTCATCTATCAGACGTCCCCTTTATTAAATCACGGTCAAAGTTATTATAATGATTTACTTATAGGTTCTTGCCTTCACTTTCTTGAAGTGACAGAAATAATCATACCGAATCTATTTCAGAGAAATGATATGACTCATTCATAAATGTGGGACTCAATATTTGCCAAGGGTAACAATGCGGTAACTCTTGGGCGGACGAAGGCACACAATAATGTACGTTATTAAATCGCGGATAAATAACTTTGTTAGTTGTTGTTTTGGATATAGATCTGGAGGTCAGGCTCTCTCTCAAGTCATTGACAGGTCTTAAAGAGTTATTCTAACATCAATCCTCTAAAATTTAGTATTTAGTTAATCTTATCTATGTATTAATACGTTTTTTCTTTAACACTACACTGTTACAAGCTAATGTTATGTACACCTTAGTTGAATTATTAAACTGTATAGTGGAAAATATTCTAAATTTTACAAAAGTTTTAATTAATAATTTGAGGGAAATATATATATTGGGTTAAAAGGTTCATTTTTTTTTTTAATTATATAAATAACGCTGCCGGGCTTTTTTCTCTTACTTTATGTACATTCTTATACTGCACATAAACAACCCTATCAATTTTCACTATGAATTTTACAGCATTTAAACAATATCTGTCTTACTACAAAACCGTGTTTAACACATGTTTAGTTAGTCGCTGCCTAACTCGATGCGTGTTCTATATTGAATATTCTTATTTAATGTAGATTTTTATTTATTTAAAACTTTTTCCTAATAAAATGTATTTGTTTTTCAAAATCAGTTCCTCACGTAACGAAACGTTTCCTAGGGTTACCATATTATATAGAACATGCACCGAGTTAGACAGCGTCTAACTAAACATGTGTCAAACATGGTTTTGTAGTAAGACAGTATATCAATACGATAACGAATTACGTTTTTTGTACTTAAATAATAAAAACGTGTGCGCGCGATGCAGCAGTCGGCAACCCACTCCGCGAGGCTGCGTATAAGGTCCGCCGGCGGACGAGCAGCCGGTAGGTATTTAGCGCGCGCAAGTACATCGAGTGACATATACCTGTTTATACTACAAAATAATATAGGTTGATTTATGTCACAATTAGTTTTTAAATTTAATAAATTATGTTCAAATATTGTAGTGGGGCTCGTGGCTAAGTGGTAACCGAGTAGATTAGTACATTACAAGGCATCAACGTGCAAGACAACACGGCTTTGCCGCACAAAGAAGCCGCCCGGGTATGCCAGCGGCACTGTGGGTAAGTCACGTCTTAACTACTCAGCCGATCATCATTAAATTTTGCATACACATTATCAGCTTTGCAGAATACTGTTCCAGAGGGATATAATAAAGACGCATGAGGGGTCTTTGGTCCCCGTTGGAACGAAGTTCATTTCGCTATATATAAATATAGTAAATATTGTAAAAACTCGAAATTAAAATTTCGCCATGAATATACAACCAGCATCAAATTACTGTAGTCGCACAGAATCAACAGATGGCGTAAATAAAAGAAATCAACTAGCGGTCAGCTTTTTTCTTTGCGTTTACACTTTTTTCCGTACAGCCCCCATCCGCCGAGCGTCGGAACTTTGTTTCACTTAAACTTTTAACACGAGCGAAACCGCCGACAAAAGCTAATCTCATATAAAAGATGAACCGGGCGTCCGAAAACGATCGATCAGCTTGAGTGCCAACATGCATCATTAGCGGCCTAGCGTAAACACACTCGATACAGTACCTTGACGTGTTCCACTTAGACCCTTCTAATATCGAGCGGAGCTTTAATAAACATACATCGTTACTGGATTATAATATACATCGAACCGCTCAAGAAATGGGTGTTGTTTGTCTGGTGGTTTGTGATCCGGATTGGGTCTTGGGTTCAATTCCCACCCAGGACAAATAATTGTGTGATGTGCATGATCATTTGTTTTGTGTCTGGGTGTAATTTACCTATAATATGTATGTCTTTAGAAATATATAAGTATGTTTGTCAGCAATCTAGTTACCATAGTACCTACAGGCTCTGCCTAGTTTGGTATCAGACGGCCGTGTGTGAGATGTGTATTATTATGCTGTAGTTGACTGAAACCTGTCAGTTTAGTTGCGAAATAATCAGGGTACATAACAATCGAATGACGCTATTTGAAGTTTATCCTGCATTAGTGCGACACAACGAGAAGCTAATTGACAGTCAGTGATAGATGCGGGTTTCTGCTTAATTATGACACACGAGCGACCACTATGCTGCACCCTTAGGGTTTATTCTTCCGTTTGTAATCACATCGGTTGACCCAGACGGTTTCTAACATGGAGTAATAAAAAAAAACGACAAATTCCCCTAAGCTTAGTTTGTAAGGTGACCGGTGTTGCCAAACTCCTCTCACACATTTGCAAATAAATTGGTATATTCCAATATTAAAAAGATGATACGTGATTTGATGTTTACTATTCGAAGTACAGCAGGAGGCCATTTGGGATAGAGTAAAAAGATGTAGATTTTCGCATAACTGTAACACCCGAGCGATCAACGTGTAGCACTTCCTCTGTTTTTGAATTGAAAACTTCTTTAGGCACGTTTGTGCCTAAAGAAGTGTGTTGTTTAGCACTGAACTCGTGACCGTCACGCTAATAATACATATATAGATCCACTAGAGGGCGCTAATCTAAACATTGAGTTCTAGCAGCTCCTTATTAATTAATTTCACCAACCTGCTAATGTGACGTTTTGAGTTCGTCGTTTCGTTTAAGTTTTCACTTCTGTCGGCAGTCCCATCACTGCCTATTTTTTTTTATCAAACAGTTTATATGCTTTTTTTATGTTAATACATAGATAAACTATTTTGTATTGTATATAGAGGTAATAAAAAGTTTAGTTTATGTCATATGTAAAGTAAAAGACCAGAAGAAGGTTGTGAGACGCGGTGCCGGTTTGCGTCATTGGTATTCTGAATTTAGCAGATAAGATTACTTTGAAAAGGGTTGAATTATAGCAAAAATATGATATCAGAGAAACAACATAACAATAGTGCTGTAATCTCTTCAAGAAGCTCCAACATTAATTTTAAAGATTTATCGTCTGAATAAGCGGATTAAGAAAGCGTTTAAGAAATATTTCATTAAAAGACAAGATATTATCTGGAAATCAAAACGGTAAAAGGCAAAGACTTTAGTAAACTAGTCCTAATTAAATTTATTGGTATGAGTTAGAAGTTTTTATTTTAAGACTCACTACAAATATTTTTTTAAATAACAGCGATACGTGGTATTCATAAGTACTAAAGATAACCATTAAGTTTTCCTAGTACCGTCGTGACAGGTCGCTTCACTCCTTGATAAAGTGTCCTTGTCGGGACAGAAATTAATCTGGCTTCCCCTAAACACAATCATGAGTAGGTATAACCGTACATCTTAAGTATTTAACTATTTTTGCGTGTATTAAAATTGGACCAGGTATTTCTCACTATAGGGTTATTATTAGGTCTGTTATAAAATCTAATCAAACGTAAATCCTAGCAATCAACGAGACCATAAGCTTGATTACAACCTATATGACAAAGGCCCATAGAAATTGCGGCTGGCTTGATCTAAAGCGGTCGACATAGTCTTAACGTGGCAACACTGGGAAAATACAACATTCTAGAATCAAAATGTTTACAGTGATACTTGGCTTTAGTGCTTATTATTTCTGGTACTTGGCCATTATTGACTTACTTATATTTTGCTTTTGACACTCTTCTTTCGTCAGCGGGTAATAGTGGTGTTAATTGACAAGTTTGATCACCATCAAACCTTAATTCGCCTGTGTGTGTTTTTTTGAGACCACTCGTGTTGCCAATTTAGTTTTTATTTTCAATTAAATGGAATATTAACAATATTAGCATTAAAAATAATTCGTAAAAATATGGCGTTAAATTGGGTGATTCTTAATACTTTTTACGGGTAGTTAGTAGCAACCTAATAATCTTCAATATTTTATTAATACCAGAAAAGAAACTATAAATATCCCTGTATTATTCTCACCTGTTTGATGTAACCTATATAAATTTGAGGACAATTACTAACGATGAATTCTAATTCATCAGTAAACTATTACTACAGGTATTTAATTACGTAGAACAATTAGGAAGTAAAAATGAGGTACATATCTTCACCCCATACATTTATCGTCCGAAATTACTTAGTAACAGTAAGTTAGAAATACATAAGATACTCTTATTACGATTAATTAAATTCAGTCAAAGCATAAAATTAAAAAGCAACCCTATGGAAATGCAACTTTAGTTTAAAACGCCTTGAAATAAAGTTGCAATTTCATAGTGTTGTTTTTTAATTTGCGGTTTTTAAAAAACAAAAATCGCAAGTGCCTAGTAGTACCACTAAACTAGTAATAAGATAATCAATTTTGAACTGATTTAATTTAAGATTCTGTATGTAGTATAAGGGTATTTATATCTTACAGGTATAAGATATAGATACCTACCTAATATGTATGGCGAACGCGAACTCTGCTCACACAAAAACCGTTACGGTTTAAGTGAGTAGCTTACATGTAGATAATGTTAGATATCTGGAATTATTTTGAACAATAAAAAAAAAAAAAGTACTTATAAAACGTATGTACAAATACACACACATATACACACGTACATTATTCTCCTAAATCCACTTACTCAACTCTCCAATTTCATCGCCTTTCAATTGTATACGTCACTGAAGCGGTAAATAACGTTTACAGTGAAGAGAATACTCGTAGCTAAGTGGCTACGCCGTAGATTGATCTACGTGCGCGACGAATGCTACGCGCGCATAGTTAGATGACTGATTATGACGTAATATTGACCTTTTAATTTCATGGGTAATAAACGATATTTGATTTTCTTGATATGAACAAGTTATTAAGCAAATGCACGATTTGCGTCGAATTAGTAGTACTCAGGTGGACAGTTGCCTCAGCAGCTACTAATAAACTCTTGCTTCCATCGATATATAAGATAGCAAAGATATCTTCAACAATAATCAACATATTTCAATCAATTTAAAAAAATTATACACTTAAACCTTCCTCATGAACCACTCTGTCTATTAGTGAAAACCGCATGAAAATCCGTTTTTCATTTCATCGCAAACAGACAGAGAGACAGATGCGGCGGGGGACTTTGTTTTATAATATGTAGTGATGATTTGCGTGATTCTTAGATGATTGCTTAAACTCAGCGTATACATTATATGATGATAACTTCATTCTAAGTATACTGTTTTTAGTTCAAGAACAACATAAACGGATGTACGAGACGGAAAATTAACAAAATGTTATTAAAACCGACATCGACTGAGCAACAAATTATGTAACAAGTTTTTTTAGTGAATACTTCTTTAGGCACGTTTGTGCACTTTTGCTATGGGGAAAAAGCCCTGAACTCGTGACCGTCACGCTAATAATACATATAAATCCACTAGAGGGCGCTAATCTAAACATTGAGTTCTACCAGCTCCTTGTTAATTAATGTCACCAACCTGCTAATGTGGCGTTTTAAGTTCGTCGTTTCGTTTAAGTTTTCACTTCTGTCGGCAGTCCCATGACTGCCTATTTTTTTTGACCCACTCTTATGAGTAAATTCTTTTTAAGTAATTCTCTTGTGGTATGCTTTTAAATTTGCTGTAGTCAAATCTTACAACTGTATTTCTCAATATTTTCCTCCTACAATTTTGTTTTCAATTTGAAACACACACGTGGCATTTTTAAACGTTTAAATCAGTTATAAACAAGAAACATAAGGCAAAGTGATATTTAAAAAAAAAAAAAAACCTCTTTTCCTTTTTTTTTCGTCGGTTAACAACACGTATGTGTAAAACGAAACGTCAATGAAAACAGTCGTTTATGACGTCATAAACCCGACAATTGCCACACCTTAATAGCAGTGACCTTTAAGGACGTAATTTTCGGGACCATAGACTAAGTAAAAATAGATAAGGTACGTCCTTATACATGTCACTTATATTTGGGCAATTTGGATATTGCTCTAAGGCTTCAGGATTTTTTTTTTAATGTTTTTTTTTTTGTGCAACAACTGTTAGGTAGATTAGTTCATAAATTTGCAACGATTTTGAGGCGACTCGAACTCAACTTAACTCAGATTCAAAATCCAACTTGACTCGGACTATACTCACAAAGCGGCGGTAGCGTAATGGCTAAGGCGTCGGACTTGCGATCACGTGGTTGCGAGTTCGAACCCCACCCAGAGCACTACCGGCGTGAACCCACTCCTAACACAAGCATTTATCATCATCGGGCGAATGCCAAAGTCACGATGTACGCCCTTAAGAAATAAAATGATTTCAATATATCTTTTTTAAACACGTATGCTTCCACTTTTAATGAATAAACAGTATTCAAACATGATATGCTAAACGTAGCCCAGGTAAGTTTCAGAAATAAAAATAATAATTAAAGGTTAATTATTTGTCAACATTTTGACGCACTAAAACAAATCCTTTAACACTTCAGTTCAAGGATATTTCCTAGAATAAAGATAATGAGTTCCATTCTCGGTCTAGGATATGAGAGACACATTTTTGTGTTAAAAAAATGATTAACCTTAACACCATATCCAGTGATTTTCATTACTTACTGTCTAACTATACTAAAAATCTTTACTTGCATCTAAAGACTTTATAAACAAATCAAAAAAAGAGCTAGAAATATTTGAAAATCCCAATACTTTACATACCCACATATCACGACATAACGTACAAGAAATATATTCAGAATCTAACAGAGCCCTAACAAAATCCCCAGGCACGTTTCGTAAACTAACACAGAAACCTCTTGGGACACCGAAGCTCGAACTCACGATCTTTATAGATAGCGGTGACGAAAAAATAACAGTATCGACTGCAATAAATCTGACATTTATGGCATATATTTTACTGCTATTTCCTTGAAAGCGAGTAAAGATAGCGCTAAAGGAACTTATTTAGTTTCTGCTTTCCTTGATATATATATTCGTTTATCCTTCTTTATATTTCCTGAGGTAACAGATTTTACCTGACTGCCGGAGGAGGATAATGTTTTTCGAGCGTATGTATGTATGTTTACAAATTTATGATACGTTGTAATAAAATTATTAATTGTGATGTTTTAAAACCTTAAACCTTTTTTTATTTATATAAAAAGGTATAATAAATACCTACATTACAATTAATGGAAAAAGGCAAAAATAATAATTATCTTCACGTAACTACAAACGCCAACCAGATTCAACACGTCATTAAGCGATGGAAAAGTTGACAGCTGTCAGCCGGTATCACGCTTTCAACTTCATTTTTACCTAGACTATTCTATGGAGAACTGTCAGTGAATGGGTTAGTGACGTTATTACTTCAATTAGGACATTCAAAAAGTAACTTTATTTTTGTTTTTTTTATGTAATATTATTTTTGGGTTAAATAAGGTTTTAGCTATAAAACAGAATCAGTTCTGAAGTGTTCCTACATTTGTCTCAATTATAGTAGGTACTATTTCACTTTTTCTTAAGTATTTTTAAAGTAATCATGCTTTTGTTATATTTAATAACTAGCTTTTGCCCGCGGCTGCGCTCGCATGTAGATTTGATGAAGCAATTCAGGTATCCATACTTTTTCTCCTTTACCCCTGACGAGATATGTCCGAAATTTGATAATGATCGGTAACAAACAAACAAATTCACGTTCGCATTTATAATATTAGTTAGGATTAATAATTATCTTTTTTTGTTCAGATGGGGGATAAACTGACACAGGAATTATATTTAGGATTCTAGGAACATTGACGTAGGTCACTGCACAGTCATAAAATGTCACCTGTAAACTATTTAAATATTTGGTGGGCAGTTTGTACTAGCAGTTCCCGTGCAGCTTCACTTGCGTGTAAATATCTATATATTTTGCGCGGAACCCTAAAGACAAAAATTTTGACAACTGATTTTTAGACTAAGGGATACCTAAAAATCAGTTGTCTAAATTTTTGTCTGTCTGTCTATTTGTTCTCCGGTAGACCGATTTGCACGAGACTTTCACTAGCAGATGGCTGGTGTTATAAGGAGTAACTTGGCCACTTTTATTTTGAAAAAAGGATTAGGGTTCCGCGCAAAATATATAGATATAATATATGTACACGCAAGTGAAATATCTATCGTGCAAATAATTGAATGAGCTTAAAAAAACACTATAATTTTGACATTACAAACAGACACTTCAATTTTAATTATTTGTATTTGATCATGTATAACTTAGAGAATGCTGATTATATAAACCTATATGAATTCAACTTACTACTGAAGTTAACATAACCACTAAGAAATTGAGCAGCACAGGGATCCGCCTCAAGCCAAGTAATCTTTATCCGCTAGCGGGCATTTAAACTTCAATTAAATCTCAACCTCGTAATCGACCTGTAATACTCCCGTCAATATCGGCAAAGCTTTGAAACTAACCACATGCCGTGTACAAAACTATCAACGAGCAAACTCGAGGAGGTAGCTGCTTTCAAAATATTAATTCTCAAACTCACTGATCAATTATAGTGTGTAGTTGAAGGAACATTGTTTTTAGGGCAACCCCAAGCTGTCAACAGCTGATTAGAATTTGTTTCGATAATTTTTATTTAAAAAATATATTTATTTGCATAGATATAACATTGAATAACCAATTTCACGCTAAACATTCTAGTAATTAAAAGAATAATTATAAATCTCATAGTTATTAAGAGTATAATAAGTATAATTGTAAGTTTACGGATACTACTGAAGTGACAGTTACGTTTCAACAGAATTTGTGAAAAATATATTTTAAGTGATCACTGCGAATTTATTGTCATCTCTTTCAAGGTATTTATCATCTTATCATTATTATAAACATACTTTATTCACAGTGCCAGTATAGTTTTACAGAAATATTAAGAGTTATTAAACCTCATACTGTTTAAAACTACCTCCCATTAGTTGATTGCAATTCTTCTAGTTTTAAAGTTATAAAATATTGCCAAATTCTTAAAACACCTATTTTAAAATTATTCAAACTCGCAAAGTATTGGCACGTCAGGTGGAGGCTAAACTCCAAATGACATTAAGAGAATTAAAAGCTACCAAGGAGAAGTGTGATCAGCTGGTCAAAGAGAGAAATGACAGTGAACAAACACTCTTGGATACTTTACATGAAAATGATAATTTTAGACTTAAACTGTCTTCATTGCATTCACAATACGTTGAAGTTACCAAAGCTCGGGACAGACTACAGCTCCTCGTTGACTCATTCGACACATGCAGGGATGAGTACGAGCAAGCTCTGAAACGCATCAGGGTTTTAGAACGCCAGCTACATGAAGCACACAACACCATAACATCATTTGAAGACTTCAAGGACAGGATAGTAGCAGCATCAAATCAGAGTCTGTATGAGGAGCTGGTCGCTCCCAGTTCACCATCGGTAGTTAACAACCATAACTCAGCTCTCATTATAGATCTTACAAATGACAATGAGTCCTTCAGAGTTAATAAATCTCAAAAAGTCATCAAATGTAGTAAGAACAAATTGAAAAAGTATATTCGTGTTAAAAAATTTATTACAAAAACAAAAACCTTATTTATAAACATAAGTTCTTTATAGATAGTGTAGCATTAAATAGGCAGAGAATGCAATTAATTGATCAGGTTAATATGTACTCCATAGAGGTAGATAGCATGTCTTCACAATATTTTGATGACACAGGAGCTCTTCAAACAGAAATTAAGAAACTTGAGGAGCAACTGAGAACTATTAGAATAAATGATTTTGAATTTGAATTTTGAATTTGAATTTGAATTTGAAACTATTGTTTAATATCATGTTACAGCAGCATTGTTTCTGATTTCGCTTGTAATGTTACAGCGTGTAAGTTTGAGCTACGCGAAAAACTTACAATAACCTCTTTCTGTTTATACTTAACACAATACAAAAGTCAGTTCATCATAAAAACGCAAGATTTAGGATTTATAGTTATTAGTTTCATCTGACGCTACGCAATGTACATGCAACATACTTAGGTATTCTTTTTGTGCGGTACGGTGAATGAACGTTTAAATGTTGTTTGATTGATTACATTGCAGTTTTTTGGCTGTATGCGGTTTTTATTACATTTTTTTCGGTAAAACGTTATGTCCTTACATTTATTTACATATATTAATCGAAGAATACATTTTGGTCGGTTATCTACTAAAAGTCGGCTGCAATTACGTTTATATAAAATGAAGAACTACAATAATTTCAAAAATACAAAATTACTAGCTTCGCGCCGCGGTTTAACCCGTAAGTTCCGATGCCGTGGGAATATCGGGATAAAAAGCCTATGTATTAATCCAGGTATTCAGCTATCTACATACCAAGTTTCATCGCAATCGATTCAGTCATTTTTGCGTAAAAGAGCAACAAACATCCATACATACCTACATCCTCACAAACTCACGATTTGCTGTTTCCCGCTGTTTCACTGCCGTTTATGATCACTGCTCTGTTCCTAAAGGTTGTAGCGTTATGTTACATAGCCCAAAACCTTTCTCAATGAATTCTCTATGCAAAAAAAAAAAAAATTGTAGTTTCAAAGTATTTTTTTACATGGGTCACACATGACTGTTATTCTTGTTAACCCCTCCATAGAGTCCATAAACAACTACTAACTAAGCTTACCACTTGTATTAGGGGAGGGTTCCCTTAAGTGCATTGGGTGGGGTTTGAACCCGCAACCACTTGATCGCAATTCCGACGCCTTAGCCATTACGCTACCGCCGCTTAAATTATCGCGTTTAAACTATCAAACTAAAAACTCTTCAGTTTTATTAAACGTATGCTTTAAAATCTTAATGTAAAAGCGCTTGCGGCTATATTTTAACTGACAGCACATCAGAAACATGTTTTTTAGTCTAGAATTTACTGGATAGATATCTTGAAATCGTATCTTGGTTTATATGTACCTTTTTTTTAGTATTAAAAGACAACTCTCGCATTAGGAATGACTCCTGTGTCGCGAGGGACTTTACAAACATATAAAAAACGGACACAAAGAACACCCAGACTCGGGTTGGGTCGAGAACTTTAAGTATTAGTGTTGAAAGTCTGTCACTCAATTAGCGAGTAATGTAGTAGTGAGCAATAAGTTTTTTGACCAAAGTGGTGGGTGGACAAAAGTCATCTAGACTTTCCGTGGAAAGCAATAGGCTCCAATCGCTGACCTTTCCCAAAAACTTTTAGGTCTCCTACTGCATGTATACTTTAGCAAAACCGGATATTTCTTGTCAAAATGTCTTTAAAACACTAGTATTTTGCTTTTTATTTTAATAAATAATATTTGGATATTACTGCAAGCAATTCATAAATAAGTAATTATGCCATGAAACCAGTTTCTCTATTCCTATCATTCTAAAAACAAATATTATTAGAACCTCACATCAATTTACAGTCTGTCAATTAATCAAGAACCTTATGAAGGACCATGACGGAGATATTTTCATATACAAAGCCCAATAATAATAAGACCTTAGAAATTTGATATTTGCGTAGACATAAACTATGTCAGAATCCGTGACAACTGTAGTATCTGTAGGTTCGTGTCAGACCGTCACGTACCTACTCGGTATGAAAGGATCATTCATTTCGTATTTCGATATATTCGATCGTATTAATTTTTGTTATGAAGACGTGTTTTGATATGTTATTTTACTTCTATGCAATTACATACTCGTTAGTACTGAAAACAAGTAAAGTTTTATTTACGCATTTCACGGACGTGTTATTTAATTTGATGTTAGATTATTTGTAAATTGATAACATGTGAGTTTGTTTGTTTGAATGATTGTCTGTAAGTTTGTTTGCTTGATTGTTTGTCTTACAGACTTTGGCTTTTATAAGTTTCCATCATCTAGAAAAAAATGTTGGTCGTAATTACCTTTTTTGTTATGTTGACTGTTACATCATTATAGTTTTACATTAACAATAGTGATGTAATAGTGTAAAAAGGTAATTTAGTACTGCTGCGACCTCAAATTATACGACGGTTCTCCTTTCAGACTCTATCGAGGTTTAATCTGAATTGATTAACACAATCAACATAACCGCCAGTGAATCCTCGGTCAAAACCTAGTGACACATTAGAGGTGCTCTATTTAAATTCAGGATAACTTTTATCTTTTTAATCGACGAAATGACTGCCTGGTAATTTGATGAGTCTATCCATTTTTTTTTATTACATTTTCGTACATGGTACTTACACTTTTTACACAGTAGCGAATTTTGATGATTATTTTATTAATGGAAGGGTACACGAAACCTTTTCTTTTCTTTGGCATGTGAAAACCCCTACCTATTAGGGTGTCCTATTACCTCACAGCGGCCAACGGCGAAACTTTTTACCAATTAATACCAGTCGGACCGTATTCTTGTTTGTGAACCTTGTTCTATTAAAGACAGCTGACTTTCTAAATTAAAAATAACTGTTGTAAAATAATACCTTTACATTTAATAAATTATGTAAATTTATAACCAAAACACATCGTTTGAATAATTATCACCGTTGAACATCAAACGTGTTTCGTTTGGCGTCAGTTTGTTTGAACAAAATGTGAGTTATACGTGTTACCACGTTCTCTTAATGATTGTTGGAAAAAAAATTGTTTTACCCGTTTTCGCAAATTTATTGTCCCGATAGCAATGCGATCAAATGGCGCCTATTTGAATATTGAGTTTTGTGAAAATGAATTATCGCTTAGTCTTAATAATGTGTGATTTGAAATCGTTTTGTAAAAGTTATAAAGTTATCTATTACCTGGATGAAACACAGCTAGCGATTTAGTTTTATGCTTTACTTTGTAAAAGTGTCAACGGCTTCCTTTCATCTCTGCCTACTCACTTAATAATGATAAATGTGTCTTTTTTTATGCGATACAAACGAAGCAAACGAGCAGACGGGTCATCTGATGGTAAGTGACTACCGCCGCCCATGGGCACTTGCAACTCGAGAGTCACAAATGCGATGCCGGCCTTTAAAGTGAGAGTAGTGGAAGGGAGGGAAGACGGGGAGGCGGCGGAAGATGGGGAGAGGGTAGGGTTAGAGCCTCCGGTAACCTAACTCACTCGGCGAAACACAACACAAGCATTGCTTCATTGCCAGTTTTCTGTGAGGCCGTGGTATCACAGATTAGCAGTAGGATGTGTTTAATATACGTCGATATGTTATAAATTAATTATATTATATAGCGCTCGAATTTAAAGCCGAACAGACTTTGCGGGTGTAGCGAACGCGGCTTAGCATGTAGCTACTCGTAAACTAAGAAGCAAGGTATTCCATTAAGCTGAAGAAGATGGACTGTGTAACTAGACCGCAACTGGCCACTGCCACCTAATGAATGTTTAAGTCAATATAATATATCCTCAGGCACACGACTAGGCACAATGTGGGTACTTAATCCCTTTTGATACTTAATCACCGATGTATTGCAAACACGCAAAGAAACACTGTACAGCTCCTGGACTAGTGTCGACTCAGCGATGACCAAACGTAAAGTGAACTCGTCATTCCGCACGCCAACACGCTCTGCCTAGACTCTGCGTAACGCCGATAGATGGCGCTTGTATTCCTTTCTGGTGAATTTATTATAGAGGGCGCTCTAAGCATCAGTACTAATGACCGAAGATGCGACATATATAATTTTACATTTTATAGCCTACTATTCTGCCAAATGTTATCCAACGGATTAAACCCTCCTCTCTTATAAAAAGGTAGGTACGAATAGTTTTTCCACAACACACAACTTTTTGGAATCTAACTTTTAAGAACATTTTAAAAGAATAATAAACCAAATACTTTAATCATTCCTAAATAATGAACTTGGTAACGGGCAACATTTAATTTTAATAGTGTACAAAATTACTGTTATATTTATAAAGACAATAAAAATAGGTTTTAAATTAATTAAAACAGTAAAAGAGATTCTTCACTGCAAAGCAGAGGCCGCTGCCCGATGTCAATTTCTTTAGTTAATAAAAGATAGACAACAAAATCATTTCACATTACATTTCTCTTAATTACTGGTCTTAATTTTAATTACACTCCATCTGTAGAGGACAAAATAGTTTAGAGTTATTAATTATAGAGTGAGTAAGTACTTATTTAATTAAGGTTTGTGCGTATTTTGTGTTCACTTACGATTGAAGCGATGTAATCGCTATTTACTAAAGATATACAGTTTTACTCACGTGTGTATTTCGAGAATGCTCGACTAATTCCGGATCCGAAAGGAGCCCTTTATGAAGGAGTTAAGCGTCCTGACGCGTCGATTGCAGGCGCCTGCAAAAACTAAAGTTTTTATTATGACATAAATTGCTTAATACTTGCGAATGGCGTACGTGGTTGGTTAATGTATCTTATTTTAGTGCGGGGCAAGAAGGGGCAGTGTCGTATTTACTCTAAGGAAAATGGGGCACGTGCCCGGGATGGCAGGCTTGCTCAGGGCTGCAGTCTAGTCGCTTTTAATTGTTAGTTACTTTTCGATTTAACTTTTTCAAAGAAATCTACAAGAAACTACCTAATCAACAACACATAGTACTCTATAACTCATTATTTACATCCTTACTCTTAACTAACCATAAATAAGTAGGTACCTTTATCACCGAAATGCTACTTTAAAATTTAAATGTTTGTCAAATGTCTTTTTTTTATAGGATAGGGGGCAAACGAGCAGAAGGGTCACCTGATGATAAGTGACTACCGCCACTCATGGGCTCGTGCAACTCAAGAGTCAAAAGTGCGTTGCTGGCCTTTAAGGTGGGAGTAGGGGAAGGGAGGCAAGAATGGGAGAGGAGTTACTTTTCATCAAAATTCCTCTCGTTATTGCGACGGTTGTGTAATGTAACTCACGCGTGTCTGTTCGTTTATTTCACTCAATTCATGCGGTAATTCATTTTTCCAATTTGATTTGAGTGAATTAAACTTGTTTTAAAAATGCAATGGATCCACTTCTACGATCCCTGCTAATTCTTCATTGTCAACTATGATATTAATATAGCTATATAGGGGTCTGTGGCCGACTACGAGGTTTACTCTCTAGGTAAAATTTTCCAAAATGAAAATTTTGAAATCAAAAACGTACCGCGTTTCTTTTACAGTAGCTTCCCCATACACTTAATTAATCCTTTGAACTGTTTCGGCAGCGCTTAGTGCCACGGCAAAACACGTGTTCGTCAAAACCGAAATATTTTAAGTTTTCCATAGAGTGAACAAAACGATGCGCGATGTCAAAGAAAAATCAAACGCCCCGACAACAAACGAATCACTAACATCGAAACCTAAATAAAACGCCAATTTCAAATGTAAAGACCTAATATTAGGTATAAGTTATACATAAAGAAATTGTGTTTATTCTTTTGTTAAGCGTTTTCATTAATAAAAGCGAATTTTTTTCTTTACTAAACGGCTCAAATGAGCTGTTTTAGTCGTTTTTTTAACTCCCGACGATAAAAATAAGAGAGTTACAAACTGTTTGTCCGTCATCATAACTCTTAAATGGATGGATCGTTTTTTTATTTTTTTTTTTTATTTTCTTGGAAAGGTGACTTCATCAAGTGTTTTTAGCTTATTATAGGTATTCAAGAAAATCAGACATCAGGTCTCTTCTAATAGTTAAAGAGATATTTGCGTGAGGAGTGTTTTAAATTTTATATTTATACTTGTTTCGTTATTTGCGTACGTACGTACGTACGTTACGCAACTACCATATGATTACTATATGCTAATATAGCCCTTAAATTATTAGATAATGTTCATAGTTTTGTCCACCAGAAGTATAGCTATAATCGGAGCATGTACCTACTTTCATAAAATGGAATAGCAGTACCTAACTATTACGTACAAATACGTAAAAGAAAAAGAAGAAAAGAAGGTCTTCTTATTGATTTTAACTGGAACTCTGAGTCTGTTTATGTCCCTTTACATACAAAGTGTCACGATGATAGTGAAGTATCACTACCGTGATCCAGCCAATCAAAAAGCTCTTTTTATATGGTATAGGGGGCAAACGAGCAGACGGGTCACCTGATGGTAAATGGCTACCGCCGCCCATAGGCATCTATAACTCAAGAGTCACAAGTGCGTTGCCGGCCTTTAAGGTAGGAGTAGGGTAAAGGTGGTAGAGGGGTAGAGAGGGGTATGGTGGTAGAGAGAAGGGGGGGAAGAGTTAAGGCCTCCGGTGACCTCACTCACTCGGCGAAAAGCAACACAAACATTGCTTCACTGCCGGTTTTCTATGAGGCCGTGGTATCACTCGGATCGAGCCGCCGAAGCATGGCAACTCAGCAACTATTTACATGTGCTCATTTTCATACACGCTGTATTGACTTCATTTTAATTAATTTAATGTCACTGTCATTAATTATTTCATAGTATCGGTGAAAATACTGTTTATTTGTTGTTGCAAGCGTCCTTGGATTAACGTGACTTACCATCAAGCCTACGCTTTTTTTCCAACTTAGTGCTATAAACAATCTGAAATGAAATTCTTAAGATTGGATTTATAATATCGCTGATTAAATTATTGTCCGTTAGGTATATGTAGTGAAGAATGTTCTCCCATTTCCGAAGTTGTATCGAATAAATAATATAGGCAATATCACAATATTGGCTCGTATCGGTAACACAGTACGTACGTAGTGTACGATGAGTACGCTGTAATATATATTTATGACTTAAGCCTTGAATGATACATGTAAAGAGATTAAATCCGTATACCTACACGGATCTAATTCGTTAAAAGAGTATTAACTGATATGACCTTTATCGTTTTCCAAAAAGAAAACGTAAAATAAATAAATAAAAAAAAAGTCATGAAGCATTTTGTACCATATTTTATTGATAGTATCATTTACAATTAGCAATTGCTTTAGCGTGTCATATTTCCGTCCTCCGTCATATTTTGTCCGATTCCCAAATAGTCCAAAATGTTACTGGGTTTATATTTTTTGTAAATTTTTCTATAAGCACAAAATCTTAAGACTTCGTGCTCATATATAGATGTAGAGGAAATGGGCAGAGGTCAATAGACCATTGCCTGTTCCTAGATTATATAGTTTAAACATTTAAAGAAAATGTTAAACACATTATTTTTTATTATGAGTATTATTGGTTAATGTTTTTTTACAATCTATGTAGAATAAAAAATATAAAGTACATATTGTTATTTTTTTGTACTAGCTATTTGTTTACAGGGGGCATCTACCAATACAACACTTATTTAAATCATTGAAAACGTATGACTCACATACAGACGCAAACTGAATGACTGACTGACGACTGATTGACACAAATACAAAAAGATTAAAAAAACTATCTGTTTAAAAGTTATATAGAATTTCCAGGTATATCACCTCTGTTTCCAGGTATATCACCTCTGTTTCCAGGTATGTCACCTGTGTTTCTCATGAAAGCAGGTGGAATCTGTAAAGTTAAAGTTTCTCAAGAGAACATATTTTTTTTTTATTGGAATTATTTAATCTGCTATTGAGAAAATCCATAAAAACTAACTTCAAACTTATTTAATTTTTATTCACCTACTTAACAAGTCCCCTTAAAACGTTCATGACCGCAGCGATTTGTTGTGGGTTTATTGTTGCTAAAAAGTTTTTCCCAAAGTATAAATAAAACAGTGGATTTAAAGCGTGAATGTCGTTAGTCTACTTTCAGTATTTTAGCTTGAAATCGTGCATACCACGACACTTACGGGGTGTCAATCTTCGTGAATGAATGAGCAGTTTGGCTCTCTGCCAGAATCAATTCGTCGAGTGCAAATCTCACCACGCTCCACAGTTTTTAACACTAACTACGTTACAAAATCACGTAACATTAAAATCTGTGATTAACGTATAATACTTATTTACGACTAGCTCGTAATCCTTTTAATGTATTATTTTTGGTTATACAATGCCTCTATGCAATAAAAATCGTACTATATAAATATACGGGCTGTTACAGAAAGGTGTGGTGATATGAGGATTTAGTTTAAAAAAAAAGGATTTTGTTTTATTTTCTTGTTAAAATACTTTTCGTGGTGTAGGTGCACATTCCTAAACAACATTATTATGAATTTTCATATCAATTTTAACAGTTTTGTTTTTTATTTTTTATGTGGGAAATCCGGACATTTTACCAACTGCCTTGGTTTTACCCCTAAGTTTTATTCATGTCGGCCGAGAGTATCAGTAAGTATCACTTTAAAGTTAAATATTTTATTTTTTCAGTTCAATATTTTAATTTCAAAATATGATTACTGTATCATATTTTTTTTTAATTATTTTAGTAAAAGAAATAACTAAAATTTTCTTTCTATAACACCCTGTATTTATCGAAGGACGACCGGGTACTATAGCGCCAGCAGTGGACTGCAAAACGTTGATTGATAGAAAATATGTCGCAGCATTCCTACAGTGTAACTAAAAAGAAACCTCAAGCGATCTATACTTGGGTAAGGACCCAAGTATAGATCGACAGGCATTGGCAACACTTGTTACTGATTAAATAACACTGATAAGTTATGAAATGACAGTTTGACGGGACTGCCGTCATTCCGTACGGAGCTATTATCACAAACGATTAATTTTTTATCGGTCACGCTGTACTGAACTGTCGCGTATCTATTATCAGAAGAAATCTAAGTAAGTAGTATGATTCTTGTGAGCTGATTTGTGATTGATTTGGAAAATAGACATCTGTGTTACACTAACTGACTATTATTTTGAGTTTGCCGTGGTATACGGTCCCACCTACAGCAGAGCCTTCACATAAGGCTCCTTCAAATTAAAATTTATGGTTCATTAATAAATTGTATATTACGCTAAATACTCTAAACCTACCTAAAACAATTATAAACAATTAGCTTTTGCTAGTAACTATAGTAACAATTAGACGTCGTTTAACGAAAGGGACCCAATTCACACAGAGTTACTTTTGAGATAATTAATTTTAAAGTTCAGGCAGTAAGTATTTCATCTTTGTTACCCTACTATTATTATACTATTGATAAAAAAAATTATGGCTTTTAAAACATGTCGGTTGGTACGGTATATCGAAATTATAATATTGCAAGTTAATTAACTTCGAACGTTTTCGTGGTACGGTAGTATCGACTACAAAAAGTAGTAGTTTGGCCTACATAACTTATTTACGACGATATTGTGGGTTAGATCCTTTTTGTTGTGTGTTCTAAGGCTTTGTTAATAAATAAAGCTTAATGGCATTATTTTGTTTGACCGCGGTTACATTACTTTCGGCATAAACTCCTAAACAAACCTAAAAGGACATCTGGCAAGCACCGAGAAATGGAAAAAAGAGAATGTTTTGGAACGGTCAGTATAAAATACACAAACATACATGTACTTAAGCAAACTTTCTTATTATAAAGGGAACAAAGGGCTCGAGCACGAAACCAATTGGGCTTCCTCAAAATAAACAGTAATTACAACTGCATCTCTTTTACAACTGTGTCCTTTTGTCTTAAACCATGAGCAATATTCTCTTTGAATGTCGCATATAAATCAATGGGTTCTTAATATAAAGCTGATTTAACTTGCTAATCTCTGGAACAATCACTCAGATTTGAATAATTTGACTTTATATTCTTATTTTATTTTATTTTATATTTTACCATTATACGGTTGCTTACGCTTCAACATATCTGATGACAAGGAATTAGACCGGATCCCTGTTAGTACCGGCCCACGTAGTAGCTACAGACCTCCCTCCGCATTCTTTTTGTATACGATAGAGTATTCACACGTTCCCCTGTGTCCCTGAAGAGGTAGGTAGGGATGCATTAAGCGCCCACATTGTGCCAGATTATTAATTGTAGGAGGTTATAGGCTATGTAACATCCGCTACGACATTTAGAAGCGGAATGGTGACTATAAGCGCTTGTTAAACTGTGGGGAATGATAAGTTGAATTTAATTATTTTTTTGTTTTGATGTTAGATGATTGTGCATACTATATTCAGAGAGTTTTGATAAACATAATGTCTGAATAATAATATAAACGCGTATTCAGATAATTATGTTTGTCATACTCTGTCTTAGCGATTACCATTGACTCAACCTACCTATTAAGGTAAAATGTAATCAGATTCGTGATTTATGATTATGATTACATTTTAAAATCATCAATCATTAGTGAAGATTAACACCAAAAAAGATTTTATTTATTATTAATCACTGTCGTGCCGATTTTCTGGTTACTTTGGGCATTGAAAAAAGTTTGAGACATGAATTCAAATCAATCATGTAGTATAGTGTAATAGGCATACTTTACCTATACATACAAATATAAATACAAAGACATGCATAGTGATTTATTAACTTAAATAAAAATGTATAAAGAGAAGAGTGTGAGATGAGCTTTACTGAGAAAAGCTGGTAGATACAGCACAGGATTTCCGCAATTATTCACGATCATTATCCGCTTGCCATCACCCATATCATAAATAATCCCTTTCATCAATCTTTCACTTTTCATTAATTTCCGACCAATATCCCTTCTCCCCTTTAATCTCTCGATCAATCTGAATACTTCTAGTACTTCAAGTATAATGGGGATACATACAATACATGGTACATGTTTTAAGGATGCTCTTACATAATTATATTGCATAATTTTATAACAAATATAAAACAATAAACTAATATTAAAATCTTTTTAACAAAAAATTAAACCGACGAAAAGAACTAAAAAGCAAAAAATAAATAAACCTTAAGTCTTAAGTATTGAGCTCATTTACATAAACTATCTAATTTTATATAAACTTATTTTGAGTCAGCGCCAAACAACAAACTGATTAATCGGTTTATAAATAACGGAGTGAGGGCTGAACAGACATAAAAAAAAATTAAAAAAAAAAATTATACGGTCGAATTGAGAACTTCCCTTGGTTTTTGAGCAAGTAAATATGTTCCTATGTACATATATACATCTGACACAGATGAACTAATTGTGAGATATAAACGCGACATCTAGCAAATGTAAGTCGAACTGCATAGTAAATACTGATCCTGCATTGCACAATGGAGGTTCTCGCACTGTTTGGCATATATGTATATCACTCCCCAACTTGAACCATCATGCGTGATCAACTAGCATGATCCGCGGATCCTCTCTTTTTTTTTTGCAGGATGTCACATTCTATTCCTCTTCACAAAATTTTGAACAAGAACTCTTATTCTTAATATACAAAATGTAAATCAGCAGAGATAGATGATAAGAAAGTTATTGCGGTCATTTTAAGCGACTTCTCAAACGACCAGCTCAGTAGATAACCCTACAATTGATTTCGTCACAAACCATTGCAATCCCTTGGGCTGCGGCGGTCTGATTTCGGTAACTACTAAGAAAATTCGATTTTCATAGATTACCCTGCCTTACTGAAATACAATACACATTTGTTATGAAAAGGGAGTGACTCTCGCTTTTAATAATTACGGTTACGCGTAACTTTGATTTATGTCGTTTCAAACCTCTCCTGTGCAATAATTATCTTTATAAAAAGCAAAACCTTCATTTTTTTTAATGGTACCTATGCCAAACAAACGATCAGACTGACCGACCTGATGGTAAATGACTATCGCCGCCCATGAGCACCTGCAACTCAAGAGTCACAAGTGCATTGCCGGCCTTTAAGGTGGGAGTAGGGGAGTAGGGGGTTTGCTTCACTGCCGGTTTTCTGTGAGGCCGTGGTATCACTCCAGTCGGCCCATACGTGCCGAAGCATGACTCTCCCACGATAAATGTTCAATGTGCCTAAATCATGGTAAATTGGAATAAGTTGTATTTTTTAATTTTCCATGATTGTCAGCAGAGTCAAGACTTGAGGTCTATCTAATTTAAAACCTTTCAAACTGTTCAATAAACACCCCCTAAAACTCATTTCTGACGCATTTGGACCACTACATACCTTAAACTTCCTATAGTATTTTTTTTATTTCTCGCTGATTAGTGGGTCGGTTTGTAATTTATCTAAGTTACAATAGCCTAATATCCACTGCTCATCACTTTTTACAAAATACTCCTGATGCAGGGACGTTATTTGTTGAGGAGTTCTCGTTGTAATGCACCATCAGCTCCACTTCACCATATGCATTGTTATAGCTTAAATTGCTTAACAATCATATTAAAGTAATCAAAACGCAACCCGTGGAATACCTATAATTAAGCCGGTGAATATCTGTGGTATTCATCTTCAGTTCCACTTCAACGAATGGTACTTTTGAGAGCAGATGCACGATTTAATATGAAAAAGTACCAAAATCGCTACAGGTATGCCTATACTATTTGAAGTATTCCATCGAATTCTCCAGGATAATCAGATCCATACCTAATGACAAATCGATCATTTAGGCAGTATACCATTTCAAACTAAAAAATAATCCTACGAACTGAGAACCTCCTCCTTTTTTTAAATCGGTTAAAATACATGCATCCAATGAATAAAACTCGTACTAGGACAATAATTTACAGTCTATACGTCATCTACGTGTAAGTAGTACAGATAGGTTAAAGAAGAATACATGAGAAACAAAAGAAATACTCAATCATCAATCGAATACTAAACATTGTATGAAATGAATTTAATATTTATCAAAACGCTGTTTGAAATACTCATTATTATGGATCTCACTTAAAAAAGCATAATTTTTATCAAAATAGTACTAAAGTCAAAAAAATAACTATAATAATAATTATATATTTATTTCAGAGATTGTGTTAGTAAAGATAAACTTAAAAACTTAAACTAATGTTAGTTAAAAGATAAACTTACTCTACAATTTGTAGTTGAACCTTACACCATCCACGCAGTATACATATAATATGTATTCGTGGATGTTTGAAGTCCAATCTAGTAACGCACCATTGGACAATCCCACTTACCATACAATGTGCTCAAGACGCGGTGGGAACTTGCAGATGATAGCACATAAACCCTCGATGTAACAGCCGATTTTAGTGTTTCTGAGTGCCACGATCAACTTGTTAACGTATAAATTGAAGAGGCAGGCAACCGGTATTCCTGAGACATTACCCTTGCCCATAAAAACCCCTGAGGCAAGCTGATCATTTTCAATCGGATGAACCGATTTTCTTGGACTATTCAGCCGTTTGTGAGCTAAGACCCACGGATACATTAAGCTTATACATATTTGCGTCAGGACGTCAGGAAAAATTGTTTGAATCTGCGATTTTAGTTATTGGATGATTATCCATCTTCTGGAAGGATAATCAAAATCCTAATCAAAGTACGTTGCATATTAAACTTAGAAACGTAGGCCCAGCGCTCTACCCGTAACTTTTCTGACGTGTTTCTGAAGTACTATTTCGTGGAACCACAGAGGCAAACTTCGGGGAAAAAAATTAAGCACCTGTTTGCCGAAAAGTTCCCAACTCAAACACAAAGTGACTTTATGGCTACAGCTACTATTATGTACGTGTTATTACGCAAACTATGAAGAAGCGAGGCATGCAGGTATATATACAGCGTGTAAGTTTGAGCTATGCAAAAAGCTTACAAAAACCTCTTTCTGTTTATAGTAAACACAATACAAGTCAGTCCATCATAAAATGCGAGATTATAGTTTTATAGTCATTAGTTTAATTTCGCGCTACGCAATGTACGCGGTATTCTTTTTGTGCGGTCCGGAATGACCTTGAACGTCGAAGCAGCTGATTGCATAAATATTGTTTAGTTAATTACATTGCAGTTTTTGGTCGTAGGGGTATTCATAATTTTTTTTTTATATAATATGTATAATTAGGTATAATGTTCTGTTTACTGTACAACGTCCACACCGCCATTAAAATGTCTTTGATGACTTTTCCACTCCACATAGATATATTTTTAAAGACGACTCTCTAAAATGATTTTACTTATTTACGTTTTAAAGCGTAATCATCAATAAAAATAAATAAAATTGAAGTGTCTGTTTGTAATGTCAAAATAATAGGTTTTTTAGGCTCATACAGTTATTTGCGCAATACTATATCAGTTTTACATTTCTTTGTGTATCTATATGTGCCCGCTATTCCGGCGGCTCTGGAACGGGTGGACCGATTTCCATGGGACTTTCACTGGCAGATAGCTGGTATTATAAGGAGTAACTTAGACAACTTTTATTTTGGAAAAGAATTAGGGTTCCGTATATAAATATGTACACGCAAGTGAAACCGCGCGGAAACTGCTAGCATTAAATATCTCTATAACTTAATCTAACTGATTTAACATCTGAAATATAATCTTTTATTCAGTGTTTCATAAGTACCTGTTATAAGACATAAGCAAACTGCTTGAGAGAAAGATACTTTGAACTGTAATTTAATTCTATAATGATTCTATTACAGCATAAGTTGACTGCCATATCTAGGCATCAAAAGGTTTGCCCGTAGGAGAATTGGTAATAGTAACTTATAAGATTTGACGTCATAGTTAAATTTATTTATCTCTTTATTGTACTCATTTTAAGGGATATACATACATGCCAAACACAATGTAAACATTAAGGTATATCAATTGTGTGTCTCATCGCTCACGGCGATCTCTTCCAGACAACCTTTGTACGGATTTATTATACATAATTATATTAATATATATATATATATATATAATATATGCCGTGAGCGATGAGACCACCAATTTATTGACAAACTCAAGAATTTATTTTATTAATCTAAAATATGCCTCGCGTTCTGAATTCACTTGACTTATTTGGTTAAGTGAATTAACAATACATTCTTTAGATAGATAGAACATTATTTATTGTACACTACAGTTGAATAGAAATTAAACATAGTTAGTTAATTTATACTAAGCGGGAAGTACAATGGGCGATCTTATCGCTAATAGCGATGTCTTCCAGACGACCTTTGTATGGAAACAACGGAGGAAAATAATCGGTAGCTGGTGGCGTACCAAAAATATTTAGTACGAGAACAATGAAGTAATAAATATAGTATCTAGGTAAAGCGAATGATATTATCTGAGAGGTAAAAATTTGGTGCAGTGAAGTATCTACACATAAGTACACATACATACACATGCATACATATACATACACATAGTGATATATAGTGAAATAACTATAATAATTAATAAGACATTTTAGTGGAGCTACTTATTATGGAGTCAATTGCACAACGTGAGAGAGTTGTACACTACTTATATTTAGTTTCACTGACGTAATATTGCCAGCCTATTGCCATCAACACGGTAATTTGAGAAAAAAGATAGAAAAATTGGGTATACCATCAAGCATCTCAGCGTAATATTGAGTGTTTTGCTGCCGAAGTCAGTAAAAACACAGTCACAGAGTGTGTATTGTAAAACAAAACGGCGAGATACAACGACTGTTTGACTGAAACCGTAATCCTGACCGTCAGTGGACAAGACAGTGGCTAAAGAGTTATATACTCGTAGCTGAAGCGAGCGGGTTCTCAATATCTGTATTCATTCAGTTGCAGAGGATGAAGTCTAATAGCCCTCTATTCAACTAAGCGGTGACCCTAACTAGCAACTATCCGTTCCTTCCAGAAAAAGTGACTCAACGGAGCTGCGAGTGAAAACGATATGCGTAAGACTGAAACGTGCTCCCTCTCTCTCTTTCTTTCTTTCCATGACACTAAATTCATATTAGAATAATATTCATATAAGAAGAGAAAACGTAGTTAAGAAGGGATGGCAGGGGATATTGTTGTGACGGGGAGTGTAAGCTCGATCAGGCATACCTGTCACTCGAACTGGCTATTGCAGGTGTAACGTAGGGGTTGCCTCGTAGTTTGCATGTGGACCCCCGAAGGTACATGGGAGGACCGATTTCCACGTGACTTTCACTGGCAGATAGCTAGTGTCATAAGGAGTAACTTTATATTTATTTTGGACTATAATGTTTTGGAAAAAGAATTAGGGTTCCCAGCAAAAAAATATAAATTATGTACACGCGAGCGAAGTTGCGTTTGTAGATTTTTTTTTTTTATGGTATAGGGAGCAAACGAGCAGACGGGTCACCTTATGGTAAATGACTACCACCGCCCATGGGCACCTCAGAGTCACAAGTGCGTTGCTCCCCTTTAAGGTGGAGAAGAGGGGGAGAAGAGGAAGAGTGGAAAGAGGGGAGAGGGGGATTAGAGGGTAGGATTGGAGGAGAGGGGGAGAGGAGAAGGACGGGAATAGGGCAGAAGGAAGGATTAAGGCCTCCGGTAACCTCACTCACGCGGCGAATTGTAATTGTTGTAATAAATCACCTAATAAAAATACTAAACATTGGATTTGCTTGATCCCCACGAGCATTGTTTCCCCAAAAACATTTAACGAAAGAGGCACTAAGACATGCACGTTTTTGAATGATGTTATTACCAACTATGTGTTAACAAGAGTTAATCTATTGTTTCAGATAATATGCACAATGGAAGATTACAACGTGACATACGACGACATGATGAACAGTTCGGAGTCCTACCAGCCGTACTACGAACGCCCGGAGACTTACATAGTGCCACTGCTATTCGCGCTCATATTTATCATCGGGGTGGTAGGCAACGGTACTCTGGTAGCAGTCTTTGTGAGGCACAAAGCTATGAGGAATGTGCCTAATACGTGAGTAAGATAAGATAAGATGATCTACGTCTTATCTTAAAATTATCAATTATTATTACGCCATTATTGACACGCTGACTGTATTTTTGTGGTATGATCAACGCGTGCCCTCATTTTCCCAATGACGATAATCAATTTGCATGTAAATGAGGCATTTGTAACGAGTTCATACTTAATATTTATATACGTACAAATGCGAAATCCTGATATTTCCTGATGAGGCAGCAGTTTAGAAAGAAAGGAAATACTTTTATTGAAAACCAACAACATACATAAATGATAATAAAAATAAGTATAAGTCTTAAAGGTTTTGGTACATTTTTGCGGGCCTGAATAGGTCACCATCTTATCAAATCAAATCAAATCAAAATCATTTATTTCAATTAAACCAATAATAGGTATTTTTGAATTGTCAGGAGTAGAAGTCAGTCAGACTAAGTCAGTCGTGAAGCTAGTTGCCTATTCCAATACGTAGATCCTATGTCACGTGCACATGCCAAAAAAAAATACTAAGTCCTTTGCACCCTTACCAAAAGCCTGACAATACTTCTTAATTGATATTTTTAAAAACACCTCCTTTAATTTTATTTTATTTAGATTTATTTTTATTTTGGCACCTTGGAATGTATCCCCTATAATTCCATACAAACTACTCCATTCCATATTCAAGGTTTCTGATTCGGCAAATTTACGAATTATCCCCCGCGAAAAAGGAACTTTTACTGCACAATGTGAGTGTACAAACTACATTATAATATTAAAAAGTAAATAAATTCTAAAAGTAAACCTTACCTGCAAACCAAACTGCTTTGTCATGTAGTCGTATGTACTCGTTATATGTGGGTACAAAAATACTTTTACATTTAGATTTGATTTGTTTACTAATTTATGAAGCACAAAATACTCGAATTAATTACAAAAATCGGTATGGGTATGTAGAAATCCGTTAGGCATCTCTTATATTTCCTAGCATTGTATATCCCTTTCCTTTCCACCTACGTAAAATATATAAAGGTAGGATACCTCTATATATTTACATTTACAGTATTATTAAAATCATTGTATTCTTGTTCTTTCTAAACGCTGTTTTTGTAGTATTTCGAATAATAACTAGAACACCAATAAACACATGCAATCGCAATTATGCAGAGAATGTCCTCAGAAACGATTAACAAGTAAGTTAACAAGAAACTAACATTCGTATATAATTTTCTTTAACATTTTCCGAGCTGATAATTACGACGAAGCCATAATGAGTCTAGTTATTACCTCAGAGGCAGTTAGTCTGCTTCGTGTAGCTAGTTCAGTATTACCGTCGCCGCTGCATGATTAAAACTTTATTTAGCTGGGAAAACTCTGCCACAGGCTTGTGCATTGGGAAACTGCAAGCAGTTTAAAAAAAAAACATCGTCGTATATAACTTTGTAGGTAAGAAGACCGAGCTCTCAAAAAGACTAAATTCTGGGTAAAAGGAAGTGGGTCACAGCAAATTTATACTCAATTTTAAATGCCTTTAGCCTACAGACGCCCGCGATTCACTTGCAATATAACGTATTATGGTATTTATGCTAGCGAGTATCACCAGAGCTTCAAGTGAAGGGGGAAAAGGTTAGCAATGCACAAGTGACAATTCACGCATGCACAAGTGATAAGTTATAGTAAAAGAACCTCTATCTGTAACTTGTAAAACCACATAACCAACAATAAAACAATAGGACCTATTTACTCAACTTTCGGCAATGAAAATATTTTTTTGGTTGAATAGATTTTATTTAGGTAATGGTTGGATGGTATTTATGTAAGTGCTAACATATTACGTAGTATATTTAGTGTGATTAGATAATATTTTGATTTATAAACTACTTTTAGTTAAAACGCACCTACTTCCTGTTTTCTCTGCCTCACCCAATGGTTGACTGGTAGATAATGTCTTAGGCATTAAGTACGTATATGTACCAAATGTGCATAAAGTGTAAATAAATAAATAAATATAAGTAAAAATAAATAACGATCTTAGAATAATGCATGTAATGAAAACTTTTACGGGTTTTGTTTTTCATTGTTTACACATGAACGTCATTTCATGTTTCTTAAATGTCAATGTTTATTCTTCTTACTTCTTACTGAGCTATTTAGTTTATCATTTCCAACATTAAACAAGAATAATAATAATAACTCCACACATCTCACACACCGTCTGATCCCAAACTAGGCAGAGCCTGTACTATGTTAACCAGACTGCTGATAAACGTACTTATATATTTATTAATACATACATATTATAGATAAATTACACCCAGACACAGAACAAATTATCGTGCTCATCACACAAGTGTTTGTCCTGGGTGGGAATCGACCCACGACCTCTGGCTTAGCAGTCAGGGTCACTAACCACTAGACCAACAGGCTAGTCAAAAACTACACAGGCAAAAATAACAAATTAATCTAAATTGAAAATGTTATATCAAGATTGATTCAAACAAATATAATACATAGATGTTTTTATTTAAAACTCAGTAAAGCAACATTAATCGAAAAGCTTGACATGAAACAAAATCTTATGTATCTAAGACGAATATAGTACTGTACAAAACTAATCACCTTTAGTGCAGACTTTTACCCAAGAGTGAGGGTAAAAGTATTACTGGCATGGCAAAAACATAAAAGAACGTGGATATACAAACAGAAATATACATACATATTCAGTTTCATCCATCTTGTGGCAGTTGCGATTCTATTTGCTAATGTAGCGGTGTCACGGGACGTGGTTTCGATACCACAATAAAAACACTTTGGAAGTAAAAAATATATTATTTGGACTGTTTTCACAGAATCTAAACACGGTTTCAAAATATTTTATCCTAATTACAATATTTGTGTAAATTTAAACCCGCTCTTGTGGGAATGCTACTCTCAATACATTTCTATATGTTATAATATACCAGGCGACTCAGCAGGTTTTGCAAACAAGAGTTTTTATGTTTGAAACACTGGCAGATTATACTGTATTTAAAAAATATGATCATTTGCGATAAAGAATTAAAAAGATGCAAACTCAAATTCCCCTCCACATTTTATTATGAATTAAATCGACCTCACCGAGGCTCAGAAGTAGGCTCACCTGGAAAGGTGCCATAATTAGTGATGGAGTTATTTTAAGATTCAATAAAAAAAATTGGCTCTACAGATCATTTTTTTTACATTTGGCAAAACTTTCTGAAGGTCTTACGTAGGTATTTACAAACGTAAAATATTACAGCATTTTGCTTTTCATTATTTCATTTTCGTAGAAATGTTTCATGGTTTAATGTAAATGTGTTTTTAACTTCATTAATGACACCGTTTTCATCCGAACTCATGCTTTATTATATATTACTCAGACCGATATGTGGCCGAAGACAGAGGTGTAAGTAGAGTTTATTTTACTTACATTACTCAGCGTATATTTTTGTTGAGTTTATCTGTGAGCCATTTCGATCTACCGGGTATGGTTTCAAACGCCGTGCTGCAGAAAATTTCGTTACAAAAAACAGACCCTGACCCAGAACTTCCCGACTGAATATAATAATTTATGCCACGGAACTAACAAAGCACTTACAAATGTTGACTGAAGATATTTACTTGAAGAATCAAAGATTGAACTATTTTTTATTTGCAGATACATCCTATCACTGGCTCTCGCTGACTTACTGGTCATCATCACTTGCGTGCCGTTCACCTCGATTGTGTACACCGTCGAGTCGTGGCCCTGGGGAGCTACCGTCTGTCGGATCTCGGAAGCTGCCAAGGATGTCAGCATTGGTGTGTCAGTGTTCACTCTGACAGCGTTGTCTGCTGATCGCTACTTTGCGATTGTGGATCCTCTTCGGAAGTTACATGCAACAGGTTAGTGGATTTTCTTTCTAAAGTATATGATGCTAAAGATATTTTGGACATTCAGAAATCATATTTAAATATATACGGTTTTACTCATTTGTGTATTTTAGGGATGCCCGACTAATGTTGGAGCCGATTGGGCCCCCTACTTAGCTGCATACTTAGGTATTTATTTTCTCCTTTTCTTCCGTTGCTGAATTTATTGGTTTTAAAATAATATATATTATTACACGTTATTCTTTTATCTCTTATCAATTTTGTCCATCCAAAGGTAAGAGATCGCTCTTAGAGCCGATAAGGCCGCCTATTGTATCTACATTTCCACTTTGTGTATTTTTTTCTAAGTAATATGTCGTTGGTGTACAAGACAGATTATTCTATTCTATATATTATAATATTTAATCGTTTCCCCACTGCTGAGGATCGTCTGCCTCTAACTGATCCGGTCCGACATCCGGTGGAGGGCAGCAGTGACAGATAACTCCAGCTGTTCTGAAATCTGGTCTAACCATCCCCTAAGGCTTCGACCTCTGGGGTGGTGTCATCTGCATAGCAAAGGTTTAATGTTAGTACTCTTTCCAGGGTGTTACGCAGTATGTACTGCCCATATATATTCGAAAAGTATGGGAGAGATGATGCATCCCTGTCGTACGCCTTTCCAGAAATTAAAGTTCTTGGATGTGACATCTCCTATCGTCACAGTCCCACATCCAGACTCGTAAAGACTTTGTAAAAATAATATAAGGTGGGTTGGAACTCCAACTTCAGATAATATCTTCCTCAAAAGCTAACAATAATCGACAAAGCACATATACACTGGGATGTTTATATATACTAGAGATCGCCTGGTGGTCGACTACACTTGCTATAATTATGCTGGTAGTTAATTATTAACTTTGGTCTGTTGGGAAATACATACGTAAAAAACTACACCAGATGCAAAATAAAATGAAAACCTATAAAAATCCAATCGAAATTCAGGTTAATGTTCTGCCGGGGGAACAATCTATATTTAAGGCCCTTCTGTGTCTCTGCGTATCTCTCTGATAAGTAGAGGGTACAGTGAAAAAACTGCGATTGAAGTCTCTGAATTCATGTGCAATTCTTATGTAAAACTTATTTCTGATATTTATGGTACAGCAGACGAACTGATCGCAAGTAAATACTATAATAAAATTCTGAAATACTTACCAGTCTTGGAAATCCTGGAAAATAAAACATGGTTTTCAAGGTAAAACTGACCAAGTATGTACTAGGAATTACGTACAAAGTTGTAGTTATTTTGAAAAAAACCATAACGTTAAAGGCTTTTAAGATGAGAAAAGTTTGTGAAAGAGGCTTTGAAGTCACTCACTTTAAATGAAACGATTTCTAAGAAAGTGAACAAACTTCATCGCGTAAAAGACTGACTTACTCTTAACTGAGTAAACCGGAACGGTGTCTACGCAGCTACGCCGTTCCGTTCCATTAACAATTTTTACTACGAACAGATCTTACGATCGTAGGTTTTATTCTTGCCCAGTGCAAATATTTGTACGCATGTAACGGGTGTCTCAGTAAGAGTGCACTTTTTCATTTCAAAACAAAAATAAGTATTTTATGACAGAGTTGTGATATTTTTATTGTATTGGAAATAAGACATGTTCCGATTAAGTATGGAATATAATATCCGGCAAATGACCTCCACGGCTCCGATGACAGGCCATTACTCTTTTCATGAAATTTTCCATGACTTTTGCATAGAGATGTGGCTGTATCTCACCGATGACGCGTTGGATTTCCGATTTGAGCTCAGGAATTGTTTCGGGTTTATTCGCGTAAACCTGAGATTTCACAAAACCCCAAAAAAAATAATCGCACGGTGTTAAATTGCACGATTTTGGCGGCCAATTGGCGTCGGAATTTCGAGAGATGATTCGGTCTGGAAATCGTTGGTTCGATAAATCGATTGTTCCGTGCGTGTTGTGGCAGGTGGCGCCATCCTGCTGAAACCACATGTCGTTCAGACCCATACCAACCAGTTGAGGCACAAGAACTCCGTTAGCATGTTCCTGTAACGAACGCCATTCACAGTCTCTGCATTTTTGTAATGGGTTTTCACAATAATAACGAGTTGATCAGTTGTGTTGCGCTCATTTTTTAATAATCGGAACAATCGTTGATGCCAGCTGTCGAACATCAGAGCAGCAACCTCCAAGGACAAATAATGGCGTCAATTTTAAAAAGTGCACTCTTCCTGAGACACTCTTTTTATGTCTGTTTGCGTTGGTCTGAATAACTTTATTTGCGTATTTGCGGACGAAAAAAATATGTGGTTTTCTGCATTCTAGAAATATAGTACAGTTATGCTTAATTTGGATCTAGACAATGCGGTGTGTGCCCAGAATATTATATTAATTAATTATTTGCAGGAGACATCTCAGTATTATTAAAGTATCATTTAATTTCGTAATAAATTATATTGTGTTTTATATTTTTATGTTTAGTTTTTCCACGAAACCAGATTTATTCTTGCAAATAAACGCCTAAGACATGAAGCTTTGCCGTTGTACGGTAAAAGTAATGTAATACAAATAACAGTTATTTTTCTTCGCTTCGCTCCGCTTTCGATTTATATCCCTGCGCCCTTAATAATATGATTGATGACTTTTGTTCAAGTGTATCGAAACTTGAAATTTATAAAGCTACTTTCTTCATCTGACGCGATAACAGTAATAAGTCTAAAACTTTACTGATTGAAAGATTTTTAGGGTTCCGTACCTCGAAAGGAAAAAACGGAACCCTTATAGGATCACTTTGTTGTCCGTCCGTCCGAAGGTCTGTCTGTGTGTCAAGACTCTTTTTCTCAGGAACGCGTGGAGGTATCAAACTGAAATTTATATCAAATACTCAGGTGTACTGTCCCTTAGAGCTGTGACTTGAGACGTGAACTTCTAAGCCAACGCAATCAAAAGATACAGCGGTTTATGAAACAAATTTTCGACACTCGCAAGGGAATCAAAACAGGGTACTTCCCGTGAACTCACAATTTTGAAATTTGGTACGAAGCTACGTCTTATAGCACAGATAAAGGAAAAATTGCGAAAACCGTAAATTTTTAGTTACATCATATTATAATAAAATATTTTACGGAACCCTCGGTGCGCGAGTCCGACTCGCACTTGGCCGGTTTTTTCAATTAAAAAGGGTTGACATGATGTGTGAAATTTATTTCTATTATACATATAATAATTAATGTACGCATTTATGTAATAATACAAGCTTACGCCCGCGGCTTTGCTCGCGTTAAGGTAATTTTTCCATCGGAATCGAGAACAGCACTTTTTTTTCTTGCTTTAACGTAACGTGTAAGTATACAAAATTTCATGATAATCAGATAACGGTACGGCAGGACATAAAATACAAAACAACATTTTTATAGATTAGATAATTCTAGATGTTTAATGTTTAATTTTAGATGTTTCTCGTTAGAGGTTTAGTTAAGTGAGGTCGCGTGGCGATAAATTTTTCGAAGAAGTGCGCATTTATTGTTAAGTGATTTGAATTGGTAAATTAGAGATTTGGTTATTCGAGATCGCATGGCTACGGCGTCAGTTTTTCGTGGTAGCGTACATTCGTTGTTAAGTATTTCGGTAGACGTGGTATATAGTGTTACACTTTTGTAAGGCAGGTAACACACCCGACAAAACCGTTGCTGACGTACACGAGGCTTCATGATACTCGTACAACTTTCTGAAACATTTTACTAGTTATCGCCCGGTCATGAAAATCTTTTGCTAATTTATTAGATAAGCTAGTTAAATATAAGCTAGCTAAACAATGGTTTTCGTTTTAAAGATAATAAACATTTATAAAATCTATATATTAAAATGGTTTCAAAAATTAATCTGTTAATAGGATTATACAGCATAATGAAGGTTTGAATTTTCTCCGAATAAATTAGATTAAAATTTTCATAAAATATTCTACGGATCTGTAAAAAATTGTAAAATATTTATTAAAAGAAATATTTTTTTCGAGTTATATTAGGTAATCCCCTTATCCTTAATTGAGCCAGATCTACTTCTCTTCTTCAGAATTTAATATTTATTTGTGATAATATCTTTTATTTGTTACTAACAGTTTAATGGTGAATTTCAAAACAAGATATAATATTTATTAAACACTAGCTTTTTTTTGGCGCCTTTGCTCGCGTAGAAGTATTTTTTACATCCCTCGGGAACAGTACCTAATATTTTTCACGATAAAGAGACCCTATATTCTTTTATGTATTTCTGGCAACGTGCATGCAAAATTTGATGATGAGATGTGGCAGTCCATAAAATACGAACAAACATTGATTTTATATCGGTTTTAGTCACGTGTGTATTTCGGGGATGGCCGACTACTGGGACCTCAGATCATAGAATCAATCTGGGACCTTTATCAACGGTTGACGTGTCCTTCCGTCCGTCCATATGTATATCTTAACAAATAAATAAAATTGAAGTATCTGTTTTTAATGTCATAATAACAGTATTTTGCTAAATTCATCTGAATGTTTACATGGTTCATAGAAAAATATTTTTTTTTATTTTTTTGTCTGTCTTTGTTTCGGCTAATCTCCGTAATGAGTTCACCGATTCCCACGGAACTTTCACTGGCAGATAGCCGGTGTTAAAAGGAGTAACTTAGGCTCCTTTTATTTTGGAAAAATAATAATTGTTCAGAGCAAAATATATAAATATGAATACCACTCACGAAAGTTTTTATTCTAAGATTGGTTGTTGTTTCTTTTTTGGTAACAAAGAGTTGAAATACGAAATCAAAATCCAGCCCTCATAGTTATTATTTTGTTGACTCCACATCTAACAACATTTTCAAATATGGTTTAAAAACTTAGCAATATTGGAGTTTATCTGTCTTTATAATAACATGATATTTATGACCTAGAGACTACAGTTGAATATATTGCTAAAGGTTTCTGGCTCAATAGGTACTACCTATATATTATAGGTTGTACGAAACAGAAATACACCACACTGACTGACAACGTTACATGAACCAGTACGTTTAATATAAAACTTTTCAAGGGTTCCTCATACATATAACTTACATAAGCCTTTAAAAGGATTTCTGAAAATCCTTCCTTTGAGCTTTTTTTCCGTGAAGTGAAATACATTTGTATATAATGTTGTAGACAAAACAGAAACTGTGTATTTCGTGCTATAGCATAACTTGACCGTTACTTTTGCGTACAATGGCTGGATCTTATGTTCTAATCTCGGGCAGAGGAATTTTTTTAAGCATTTCTGATATATTCAGTTGTTGTTTTTGAAATTCTTAGGAGCCAGTAAGTAACCAATAGATGGTAGAATCTCGTATCCTATTACATGTGATCAAAAACATATTTAGGAAAACTTAGTATTAATCTTTGGACTACCGCCTGCGGGGATGAACAGACGTAATACAGACACTGGCTGACCCGCGCAACTTCGTCTGCATTTGTAAATTTTCCCCGTTTTTGCAACGTTTTTCAATTCGAACGAATAGTTCCTGAGATTAGCGAGTTCAACCAAAGAAACAAACTCTTCAGCTTTATAATATTAATAGAGACAAAATAGGCAATAGATCAATGACTTACGTACACCTCACCATCTTTTTTCTATAAAACTTTTTATACACATCTCGTAAAATAAAGTTTCTAATATGTATATCAAATACAACTGGCCTGTTGGTCTGGTGGTTAGTGATCCTGACTGCTGAGCTGGGTTCGATTCCCACCCCGGACAAATAATTGTGTGATGAGCATGATCATTTGTTTTGTGTCTGGGTGTAATTTATCTGTAATATGTATGTATTTAGAAATATATAAGTACGTATACCAGCAGTCTGGTTACCATAGTACAGGCTTTGTGTACGCAGGACGTTTGTGAGATTATTATTATTATATTTTTTTATAACATTTCATTATTATTATTTATTTAAATTTTATCCCAGAGACAAAGGGAAGGGACCTTTATTTCTATTTACTCGTAGTATAAAACAACTGTCGTCGCCGTCTGTCTAACTGTACACCTCGACCTTTTAAACTACGCAACAGACTATAATGCGGGTTTCATCAAAAGATAGAGTGATTCAAGAGAAAGGTTTTTACGTATAGTTTAATGTTGTTTTGTGTTAATTTCTTGAAATATGACAGTAACTGTTTACAACATTAGTATCTACATTGCACCCGTGCGAAACCAGGGCCGGTCGCTGGTACTCGTACCTTAATATGGGTTACTTTTTAACATATTTAGGGTAATATAACTTCACCCACTAATATTAAGTAGTTTAAGAGTTGAAGTACATTGCTGGTTTTTGAAGTAAAAACTTCTTTAGCGGCGTTGTGCACTTCTTGGGATGGGTAAAAAATGTTAATCTCGCGTCAGGACACGTAACCCTGATCGAAAATTCGTAAGACGGAGCCGAGTTTCTTATATTTAAAAAAATATAACATTCGAAATTCAAACATTTATGAGCGGCCAAGAGCGCAGAACTTCCAGTGTACCTTATATATACTTTTAGATATGTTATTACCTATATATATACAGATGTGTGTGTGTATGATATGCAAGTACATTGTGAAGTTATGTTTTTCCTTCTGACGTGCAGTCCTACGACTGACTGTTTTTTTTTTTATAATTAACAGTTAACATAGTACCTTTATGAAAAAAAGTTACTGTACTTTTAAATTTCCTAAATAGTTTTAATTATTTTTCAATTAACGCGTACTAAATCAAGACATTGGTTTAAGATTAAGTTTGTTCATGGGAGAGCCATGCTTCGGCAAGTATGGGCCGGCTCGACAGGAGTGATACCATGGCCTCATAGAACACCGGCAGTGAAGCAATGCTTGCATTGATTTTCGCCGCGTGAGTGAAGTTACCGGAGGCCGTAACCCTTCCCTCTTCCCCCCTCTCGACCTCTTCCTCTACTCCCACATTAAAGGCCGGCAACGCACTTGTGGCTTTTGAGTTGCGAGTGCCCATGGGCGGCAGTGTCATTTACCATCAGGTGACCCGTCATGAAAAATAAATTATATGTGTACACGTGTCTGTTTCTAATAAATAGGCTCATTAAATAAAGTCAATCTTCATTTATTAATTAAAATATGTAAATTTTGTTACGAAAATATTATTACCAAATTATCTGAACATCTATAAAAAGTGCTGGTATTTTTATTTTCTCATCACGTAAACGATAGCGGCTTTACTTTATGGTAAAAAGTATTGAAAGTATATTTTTCCTGATCATCTTCTTAATTAAAAATTAATCAAAATGGAAATTTGAAAAGTAATATTCTGCCGTACTGATAACGAACGTCAGAGATCCATTTAAAAAAAATTAAAATTGTGTCGATTGCCCCTTGAAAATCATGCTTTAGGCAGAGACTCTTATCGTTTATTACTCTTGTAAGTCACGGATTAGATTCCCGTTGAATGAAAATACGTCTAACTAACATCTAAATGAATTGATATGTATATTTTGCATTGGTCTCGCGTTTCTATATTTAATATGTACGTACTTATTATATGTACCATAATATGTATGAATATCCAATTATGAAAATACAAGCAATCATTGCTCATTATATCTCGAGGTTCCTCAACGCCATTTGTGACTAGTGAACTATAAAGTAAGAGTGTGGTACAACATACCAGAAACGGTCGAAGTAGCATTAGGCACTCAAACAAAAATATCAAATTATACCTATTTATCCTTCTTCTTAGAACCCATGCGTACTATGAACACTGTGTAACAAGTTTCAATATAAAAAATGTTAAAAAAGGAGCTCTGAATTTTCTACTCACTGTTCAAAAACAAGACGTATTGAATTATGTACTAGTCCGAAACGAGAACCTGTTATAATATAATGTAAGAGCCCATTATAGTTAGTATAAGGTTGACTAAACAATTTGCAATCATGCGGTCTGATTGAACTTGATTAGATAAGGAGATACGGTAATTGGAGCGTGAGATACTACTATACCCCATAATTGAAGGTAGGCATAGGTAGTTCAATGCGAGGACGTCCGGGATTTGTCACAATATAAATAGCCGATCTCCAAGTTTTAGCCGTTTTTGTGGTCACTGCTCTGCCCTTGAGTGTTATATGTAACTTACTTGTTATACTTACTTGAAGTACTTGTGGTAGTATTAGTAATTAATGAATTAATGACTAATACTACATAACTACGAAAAGAAAGAAATTTAGTATAATTAATAATAATAATTTTATTTTTAAAAAGACATTGTAGTCCGTATTGTAGTCATAGTATGGATTTCTTTCCATAAAATTGGCTCTATTCAATGGAATAAAAACGTCGTCGAGCTAAAAGGAAGTACAGACATCGGCACGAGTCGTGAGCACCAATTTAAAAAAAATAACAAAAATAAACTAGCGTACAGTACAGTAGTAAAGTATGCGGTAGCCGGATGATACGTGCGAGCCCAATAGACGACAAGCATTGGCTGACGAACCAATCACGTGCAGCGTCAGCGTGGTCAACCTCATATCGACCAATAGAAAGTGTGCTCACAACTAGTACCGGTAACTGTTTATACCTGTAATATGTGCGCATTGGTATCTAGATATTTCTTAACAAAAATGAGTTTCTGAGGATTTTAAAGAATTGTGGCGAATTCCATATACAGCAAAAACATACTTCAACATCTTCTAGCGAAGGAGGGCTGAACTACGCAGTAATTACTCATCTTGCATCGCACTATGACAGTTACAGCTTCCCAACATTAACGGTTGGGCCGCGGTCCACCAGGCATAGTCACCTAGTCGGAGGATCCTCCCTTTGTGGTGGAGAGACATAACACTTGTTCCTAAACAGAAGTATCTACATATATGTTTAGCACCATCTAAGTAACATAAGCCGAACTGTTTAGTAACTACTGACTAAGCATTGTACAAATCAAAAAACTTCAAAATATTAGCCGTAAATTTTCAGTTATTATTCACTTTGTTTGTAACTGAAATATGAGAACGTTATTAAAATTATTGTTTATTTGTTTATTGTAGCCTATTTTTTAAATGATGAATGTTACGTTTATGATTTTTTATAGTTAGTTATTAATATGTGGAATCTCTCGGCTGTTTTAAGCAAGTACCTACCACAAAATGTCCTTTTAGCAACATATATATCTAATTATCTGATAAATCGAAAAAAGGTCAAGTGGCCTATACGCCTTCATCGGAACACACATATCCTTTCATTGTTATATTATATTCTATTCAACCCCTTATACAACGGTTTAATTTCTTGCAGGATACGCTTCCTAGATCATTGAGATCGTCAGCGAACCTGAGATTAATAAAAATGCCTGGGCACTCCACAAAGTTCATGGATAATTCCTACTCCGTTAAAGCGGTTCGGCTTTGGAATGCCCTAACAGTGGAAATAAGACGTGCACAATCACTACCTGGTTTTAAAAAACTAGTCAGGGACCACTATCTATCACTATGAGATGTCAACTTTTAATTTCCCTTTTGCCCTTTCGTAAAAGTCGATGTGGTACCGTATCCTATATTATATATTATTGTTTATATATCTATGTATACGTTTGTATTTATATTGTACTAGTAAGATATTTTATGTAAATAAATAATGTACTAAATGTGCACCATACTGCCCTAAATTTATTTCCATTTTTTTTTTCTCTTCATCTCATGGTTGCCTGTAAGAGATTGCCATAGAGCCATAAGGCCGCCAATTGTATAAACCGTAGTTTGTATTAATTTTACCCTCAATGTTTCTGGTGTACAATAAAGAGGTATATTATCATTATAATTAGTTAATTAAAGGAGTAACCGAAACACCAACGGCAGCAATTTGTGAACTTCCCATCCCATTTAGTTTTGCTTTCATCACGAAGACCTTTAAAAAGTTTTTCAGTATAATTACAAACTATGTCATAGCGTAGCATGCTCTCAATAGAAATTGCATGCGCCCGAAATTGAAAACATTAGTTGGATTAAACTACTTACATAAACTCTGAAAAACTCCTCAATCTTGTTTATTTGCAGAGAGATGAATTTTAGTCCTGTGTACGTTGTGTACACGTGTAATGTTGTTCGGGGCACTTTCGTTCCACGTGGTATAATTGGGACATTGACCTTGAGCTTGATGACGCGCACTGAAAACCCACCCGCGGTGAGATAATCAAGGAAGTCTAAAGGGTAATAATATCAAAGATATTATTTAAAGAGTGCATTACTTCGTTATCAATAATTTGCGAAATAATTATTTTGTTAGGAAGTATTTGAAAATGTACAAAAATGTCAAACTAATGGGTTTATTTGTCGAAACTCATGGACCGTTTCACGTTCATGCTAAGTACTCTCTTTGCAGTGTTCCTTTTATCCTTTCTCGTTGCTTTACTAACTTTGGCATTACTGAAGCCACTTTAAGACATTCTTTAATATACTCATAGCTTATGCATTTGCATATCATCCCATAAACATTGCAACATTAGCATTTCAGCGTCGTATGCTTCAATCTTCTGTCATACGTCACTTTTGTAGACCGCCTTTAATAGAAGTATAAATTAGAGGTCACAAATAATTTCTTGTCTACCTTCCCTCGACTCTGTGTTTCACTGCAGGATCTAATTTGGCGTCGCTTTGTATTAGAGAGGTACCGGATAATTGATGCAAATTCGTACAACCACGCCATCTAGCATGATGTATGTGTATAGTCAGAGAGAATTCTGAATTCACAAAACATGTACCGACCTATTTCCTGTTCAATCTAGTATTTTTACTTACTTACTTTTAAAATATCGATTTTGGGGACATGGTTACCGAAGTAAAATGGATACTGTTGGTCTACTGTGATACGGTAATCCTGAGTGCTGAGACAGAGGTTGTGGGTTCAACCGCTACCAGGACAAAGAATTGTGTGATGAGCACGACAATTTTTTCCGTGTCTAGGTGTAATTTATCTATAATATGTATCTATTTAGTAATATGTAAGTATGTTTATCCGCAGTCTGATTACAATAGTATAAGCTCTGCCTAGTTTGGGATCAGACGGCCGTGTGTGAGGTGTTCCAAGTTATTATTATTCACGAAGGAAAGAAACCATTTCTTTCTTTCTTTCTGAAGTGAAACTTCAGAAAAGTAGCCTACGAGAGAATGAGAGATTAAAAGTAAAATCAACGCAAATAATTTACTAATGTTAATAAATTAAATTTTAGATAATTTATATAAAAGTTATTGGTTAAATTACCACAGATATGTTAAATAACTAACAAATTTTAATTTTTAATTAACAATTAACGACTAATTAACCAACGAATTTTAATACGCAAATGCACAAAAATGACACCACGTTGACATTGACATCTTCTGAAGGCTTCGTAGTACGCAGGCACAAAGTCAAAGATTATAGGAAACACTGTGTACTTGAATTCTATCTCATTCTCTCGCAGGCTAAATCCTATTTATGAATATGTTTGTCTCTTTTCAAAGATTATAGGAAACACTGTATACTTGTATTCTATCTCATTCTCTTGCAGACTAAATCTTATTTATGAATGTTTGTCTTGTTTGTCTATTTTTAGTGTGAGTTTTTCGTTTCATTGCAATTCAAATCAATTCAATATTGGCTAATATTGTATTGGCTTCTCTCTCACAATGTTTTAATTAGTTTCTGACCAGAAAAATACATAGTATAAATATTTTACGGCTTCTAAAACATGTAACTTCACATGTACATACATGTGGCGTTACCTTAACGCATTAGCGGCTTAATCACTACATACTATAAAAGAAAGTCCCCTGCCGCGTCTATCTGTCTTTCTGTATGTCTGAACGCCATAAACTCAATAACCACCGAATGGATTTGCATACGGTTTTCACCAATTCATTAGGAATATTTAGTTGGATATCATTAAGGTTTTGTGTAAAATAGCAGCAGTATGACGATGATTGTTGAAGATGTGGGAAAACATCAATTTCAGCGAAGCTGGAGCAGTTTGCTAGTAAATTATACATTGAAGACTAATAGGTACATATATTGTTAACCGAAAATATCTGTTGGACATTATTCTGATCGTGAATATAACAGTGAATAGAAACGAACAACAATACAACTGTATAGTAAACTTATTTGTCTATATACAGACTATAGATATGTTAAAGAAAGGTGTAGTAAAATTTTAGCCGACAAATAGTCGATTTTGCTTGAAAAAGAATGGGTTTTTTTCCGTAAAATACTTTTCCTAGTACATCTGCACATATATTATATAAATAACATAGTTTAAATTTCATGTTAGTCAATTTCAATGATATTGTTTTTCACTTTTTATGCAGACATTTTCAAAAAAATCTGGACATTCCATTAATAGCAAAAATAACACCAATATTAAATACCCATCCCGTTTTACTCACGTCAGCCCTCTCTTCTACGAAATATTAGGTTTGTCGGTCAATATTCAAGTTCAATTTGTTTCAGTTCAGTTCAGTTCAGTTTCAAAATTAGATTTCAGTATTAAAATAACGTTTTTATTTCTAAAATTGTTAGCGTTGTTTATCGCGTCTATTATAAAACTATTCTGTAACCGCCTTCCGTTCCCAGCTGTTACGGTCACTGTTCCGCTCTTAAAGGTGATAGCGTGATATTTAATAGCCTACAACCTATCAAATAAAAAAAAAATGTTTTTTAACCCGAGTTTTAGTTCCAGAAATTTGCACGTTCAACCAAAAAAAAAAACTGCGCATTATTAGTACTACATTAGTAGTACATTAGTTGCTAAAAATTATTTACTTACGAAGGCCTTTAATATATTCAAACCTTGAAAAACAGTTCATTCAATTCTTTTCATATAAAATAACAAAACCAATAAAAGTTATTTTATGAATTACAACAAAAACAAATTAGAATATTAAAAAGGTTAGTAACTGAAAAAACAGAAAAAAATGAACTTAACTTTTAAGTGCAAATAATATAAAAAATTTGAAAGCCCTCCATGCCAGAGGCCCTACCACGGTCTTTGTTATATTATTTAATTTTGCTCACCTGGCCCCGACTATGAACCTGAGCCATTTATTGTAATATGTTTTAAGCTTTTTCAAACAACCTTCTTTTACGTGTTCCAAGCTCCGGGTACTACATCGCCGGTTAAGTAATTATGTCGGGGTGTAATCGCACGGTGTTACGGAAATCATACCTTTTTGGGGACCGGCGGTTTTCCACGAGTACTGCCCACCCTTCGGCAAATTCACATGTCTGCTATTCAGAGGGACACAAAGAAATACAAAAAACTAGTACACAATGTTAGCCACTCCCGGTAAACAGAGGGGTACTAAATTTCGCAAACTGTATTTTTGATCCGAAGTAATAGAAAAATAAGTAGCGGGTCTATTACTGTCTACCGGGCAAATTACAAACTCAGTGCCCTGTGTGTAAAAAAAATCCACAAATTCAATAAAAAAATAGTCTGATTGTTAGCGCAAAGCAATAAGTAAAATAAAGAAATAAGTTATCAGTTTTATTAACTATTTAATAATTCAATTGAGGGTGTTTGAACTACTGTTCAACGGTAAATTTACGGTTATAAGATAATTCTTATAACCGTAAATTTATAGTAATCGTCGCCAAATACCTTTTAAACAACTGTATTCTCCGAGGCAATTATTAAGCGTCTTGCCTTGAATAATTCAAAGGCCCTTCATTCTCTAAAAATAATTTAAAAACAAGAATTCTGAGAAGGGTTTTTTTATAAACTGATCCGTAGTGAACTCGCCGGAATATATTACATTACGTATACCTACCTACGTATGAAATAATATGTCACATTAAACAACAAAGGTACAAAATATAAAATACTCTAAGTAAATGTGATGTTAATGGAATCAGACGGCGCGCGGCGTCGAAATTCACAGCTTTGCTTTCACAAGTTATAATTATGAAGTAAACAGCGAAGCCTGATCAACAACTGTCAAAGAAATTAAGATCATCGCTCATTATAACACACTTCAGAACAAGCTACTTAGTTATGTATATTTATATGTGAAGAAAAATATTTGTAGCTCCATTTAAGATAATTTAGCGCACTGAGGTATGTGTACTTTGGATTACTAAAAGTTTATATGTAGAAGAAGTGCAGAAAGAAACTGTGGGGGAGCCATGCTTCGCACGTATGGGCCGGCTCGTCCAGAGTGATACCACGGCCAGTGAAGCAAGCTTCGCCGAGTGAGTGAGGTTACCACAGGCCCTAACTCTCCCCTCTCCCCCTCTTTCCTCTCCCCGCTTCCCTTCTTTCCCCTACTCCCACCTTAAAGGCCGCAACGCACTTGTGTCTCTTGAGTTGCAGGTGCCCATGGGCAGCGGTAGCCACTTACCAGGTATATCAGGGTTATCAGGTGACACGTCTGCTCGTTTGTTCCCTATCCCAAAAAAAAAACTAAAATGTTTAGTCAATATGTGTTATAAATTTAAAAATTATGCGAAAAAGGCTACAAAAAGCAACAGGGGTCCAGTATATACCAGTATGTTGGGTGACTTGTTATGGTACAGAAAGTGTAAACAATGACAGTTCAAGTATTACTGGTCAACCATATGAAACAAAACATTTAAAGTTATTAAATTATGATCAAAATTTCAACGGAGGCGATTTCTACTCGTAATAATGATTTTATCTCTTATTTTGTAGAATACAATTATTTAAAAAAAAAGGATATTAGTGACCTTTATCGTTTCAAGCGCTAACATCCTGACGGACTTTATTAGTTAGTGTTAGTTGCTATGCTGGAGACGTGCAGTTATAATTACTGATGGCTTTTAAGGTATTTTTCATACATGATTTTGCCTTTTTCCTGGTGTTTCAACACCTACGCAAAACACGGCTTACCTAAGTTAGCATGAACGCCAACTACTCTAGTAAAAGCGTACAAAGCGAGGTTTATGAATAAGAATTTAACAAACACACGCTGCTTACAATACATTAATAAGCTACTGAGCCTGTTTTCAATCTAATCATCTCTTATCTCATAACATCAATGTAAAATAAACGCCACATTTATTTATCCAACTTCCAAGAACTCACTATTTATAAAAAAAAGCTTTAAACAACTTCTCGTATAAACTCGTTCTCTGAAATCGTTCTTCATTTCACAGAAGTGAAGTACAGTTACTTTAATTTTTAAATCTATATATATATATATATATATATATATATATATAATAACAATAGATAACTTTTAGTATACTCTATTTAAATAATGCTATTGTATTCTAGTTTTATTAACGTAGTGATAAAGGTCACGTTGCTAACTTTCGAGAGTCCAAAAATAAATGAAACAAGGAAAAGGTTTGTGTTGCTTACATTTTAGGTAGATTTCGAAGAAAAGTCTACCTACTGGTTTTGTACCAGTTGTCGAGTTTTCCAAAAATTTCTTCACAGGAGGTCTAGTTATGATCCCTAGACCTCAAAACAACCGCCAGTTAAAAAGTTTATATATGTATGTACCTCAATTTACCGGCACGATAGAGGTCGCAATTAAGCACTGATTGCTTTCAAACTTGGACGACAAATCAACAGTGCAAAAATGAAGGTTAAGTTCGGGAATATCCCCCATATTCCCCCAAAGGCGGGGACTGGGGGGCAGATTTTCAAAAAAATAAAAAAAAAACACGAAATCTGCCTCTGCGGGCCTGCTGTGGGCCTGTTTTTTTTGACGCTATCGTCTATCTCTCTTGCAATCCTGTAGCACTGGACTCTTGTATTGCTAAAGCACACTTTGTTGCTAAGATGATATAATAAAATTTTCTATCCAAATGTAATCATCATCTCTTTCATAGAAAGGCTGGAGTGACGGCCCTGATTTCATAAGAATCCATAACGTTTACTACCATGCAAGCTATTTCTTGCAATTGAATTCTGATCCACCCTTGATTTGAGATGGATCATAATTCAATTTCTTACGAGTCATGGTTACTTTAACGGCAAAGCTGCCATTCTGTTAGTTCTCAGCACTCCATTATAAATATTGACGAAACTGCACATCATGTTCTTTTTTAGTGTAGTCTTTACAAAGATGCACGTATTTTTTAGTAAATAGTTTACAGACTACATTAGGAGTAATATACTACGCGGATCATGTGAAATAGGCTGTAATTTAGTGTGTTTAAGAATATGCCATGCATAGGTATTATTGACATTAAATAACACAATATTTCAATTAATGGTAATATTTCTCTGTTTATAGAGATTTCTTGTCTTCCACTTCACTATGTCTGTCTTCACATGTAGTTCTCCAATATACTTTTCAATAAATTATTTGCCAGGTACGAAGGCAATTTAACTTTCCCTGAGACTCGATGTGTGTAAATTTACATTCTTATGGTTTACCGTTGCTGAACTGAGGTACAGAAAGTCATAGCACTGTGAGTGTGTGTGAAATTAAGTCCTTTATATAGACTCCTAGACTTTTGAAGTTAAAACGTCTTTAGGCACGTTTGTGCACTGTTGCTATGGGGAAAAAATCACTAAACTCGTTACCGTCACGCTAATAATACATATATAGATCCACTAGAGGGCCCTAATCTAAACATTGAGTTTTGTCAGCTCCTTATTAATTAATTCTTAAAAACATAATTAGTTTAATAGAAGTGAAAACAATATAGTAATTTGTCTGTGGAAGTGTTATCTTTACTTTAATAAACTTTTGAACTAAATACAAAGTGACAAAATTAATGACACGAAATATCCAGGGATACCGGAATCTGTATGTACTTATGATGATGTCACTAGTAGATGGCATCACTTTCTGAAGTGAAAACTTTTTTAGGCACGTTGGGCACTTTTGGTATGGGGAAAAAGCACTACTCGCGTGATCATCACGCTCAGATGACATATATTGTCATGATGACATATAGATGTGTCTGTGGAAATGTATATATATATGTGTATGTGTTTTCACTTCTGACGTGCAGTCCTACGACGTTTTTCAATAAAACCTGTGGATATCTTTAACATAATTTAATGTTCTTCCAACATCCTTGCATAATCCAATAACCACGTGTCACAATCATGTTATGCTGATGTTTAATCTCGAAACCTGTTTAAAACCCGTCTTTGTTAACAAAGTATTAGGTTTGAAAAACATTTTCATATAAATAAAGTATCGGTACCTTTTTATGAAATTACTATTGCTCGGCAATAAGGAAGCATTCCGAAAAATAACTTTCTCCTTCAGTGGTATTTCATTATATTCAACATTAACGCACGTAGTGGTTTTTATCTCATTTTATATAATAAAATTTATCATTTCAATAATTAAATCATCTCAGGCATTATAAGCCAGCTTAAGACAACATACATACATACAGTGACAAATACATATACATACATACAGTACTGTACAGACATACATACAGTACTGTACATACATACAGTGACAAATACATATACATACAGTGACAAATACATATACATACAGTGACAAAGATCTTACTAACATGCACATGTGCATGTTAGTAAGATCTTTGTTACTAAAAAAAGCAAAGAAATCGGAATTTAGCGTAAAGTTCAACCGTGTTAGAATGTAAATCTTGTGAATGAACGAGTTTTTTGTTGCAAAACTTTTTTCTGTGGTGGTCATAACTCGACCAAATTCCGGGGGTTTAAAAAATATTCTTTAACCATTTGATAAAACCTAGCCCTGTATATACCAAATTTTATGTTTCTAGGTGTCCTAGAAGAAGAAAAAACAATTTTTGATACTCTGTCAGTCAGTTAGTCACCCCCAAAATGTATGACTCTCAGGTATTCTAGTTTCGGTAGCTATTAACGTTGGAGTTTAAAAATTTGGCATATGGTGCAGTAAATTTTCATGTCAGTGGGGTTATCCGATCCTGGGTCTTACATTGGTTTGAAATGATTCGTGTAAATATCTGACTGGAGTGCCTTGGGCCCGAGAACTTGCCTTCGCACTACCGTGCGCATAGATAAAAGTCGAAGTACTTGTTCCAAAATGAATGTCTACGTACCGATTCGTTCAGTAGTAATCATAGTTATAGTTCCTCTATTCGGCACAGTCGCATTAAGACTCAAATCTGAAATACACTGATAAATAAACACTTATATATAACTCTATAGAGCGCGGCCAGTATTGGTTTTTTGAACAAGCAAGGGATGTTTTTGTTGAGAAAGCATCATGCTCCAAGACAAGTTTGTTCGTACACCGTACTATTTAAACAGTTTCGATACGAAATAAACGGTGTGTAAATATTGATAAAGGCCCGGCTAATTTACTTTTACGAACCACGCCGAACGATTTTATGTGTTTGTGTTTTCATAAATTTCCCAGGATAGTATTAACGGACTATGCTGTATTTTATAGTAGACTAGCTTCTGCCTACTGCTTCGCTTGCGTGAATGATGATTTTGGAAATCAATTTATTGATATCCCCTGTAAACATTGACTGGCCTGTTGGTCTAGTGGTTAGTAATCCTGACTGCTAAACCAGAGGTCGTGGGTTCAATTCCCACCCAGGACAAATAATTGTGTGATAAGCATGATCATTTTATCTGTGTCTGGGTGCAATTTACCTATGTATATATGCCTATGTTTATCAGCAGTCTGGTTACCATAGTACAGGCTCTGCCTATTTTGGGATCAGACGGCAGAATGTGAAATGTGTGAAGTTATTATTATTACTTTTTTTCTGGATGTAAGGTACCGTATCTCTTTTTCTGTAGGTACTGATAACAAGTATGCAAAATTTCATCACCCTCGGTTGAGTAGTTAAGGAGTGAAAGCGTAACAAACAAAAAACTCACTTTTGCATATATAACACCAGCTGTTGCCTGCGACTTCGTTCGGGTCGAAATTTTGATGACATCCCACGGGCATTGTATTTTCCGGGATACAAAGTAGCCTATGTGCTATTCCCAACTTTAATCTATCTCTGGACTAAATTACATAAAGATCTGTTCAGCCGTAACAAACATCCATCTATCCATCCATCCATCCATCCTCACACACTTTCGCCTTTATAATATTAGTAAGATTAGGATTAGTAAATAAAAATGTACGTTTTTAAAAAATCTGTATTTTGGTATTAAAACAATCACAATTTGTGAATTGCTGAATGTAATGGAGTAAGTACAGCCACTACACACAAGGGGTGCCTAAGCGTTTGTCCCTCAGTTTCACGAGCCTTTGGCAGTGTTAATGAAACGCTTCACCTGTCCACTTTAGTCTGAAATTCTACAGCACACGCCACAACATTTATGTGTGTGTAAATTACATATTAATATATGTAATTTATCCAGAAAAAAAAAGCAAATCATATAAAAGCTTGTAAGCAGTTTCTTTCGGGCATATTTATGTTTATAGCTTTTATAAAGAGCCCCGGATCAATACTAATTCAACCTGGCAGTAGTCTTTTATAACAAAGGAGAAGAAAATTTCCAAAAAAATAAATAAAAAAAGCTATTCAAAAGGTTATATGGTATATAGGTTTATAGAAGGCACTCATTCGTGTGCTCAGATACACATAAACTTGCGCTTTCTTACAGCTGGCATTCGACATTATTCGTTACATTTCTCAGCATTAAACTCCCTGGCCGCCAACAGTTGGAACTAGGTTGCTCTTAGGGGCGGGGAAAAACTAAACCTGTGTACAAAAATATCTAAATTTACTGGTAGGCGTTAGAAGAGCAACTTGTAATCTCCTTCACTAAATAGTTTGTTCGCTGTCGTACTCGCTATGCGTGTCTCGAAAAATAAACATAATGAAAAGCCTTTTATAACGTCTTTTAACATAGTATATCATTATATTAATACGTAAAGAGATTTCTTTGTACCCCTTTTTAAGAATATCTCGTTAACGTAGTAACGTGAATTTTGGAATATTTACAGTTTATATATAGAAGAAGTGCAGAAAGCTAAAATTTTTAAACAATATGTCTTACAACTTGAAAAATTACTTGAAAACGGCTTAATGAAATTACACGCGTCCAGTATATGTGATTACCCGTCATGGTTAGTACGAGTAGGTCTGTTTAATGACAGCTCGAGTTATATTGACCAATGAAAAAACCATGGCCGAAATTCGACCACCACGCGTTTTCTAGTTCTATTAAAACACTTTGACGATCGCAGCCTTATTGACATAAACCTAAGCTGTAGACTTTTGACCTTTTATCAGAAATTAGAACACGACATGTCCTTATCCAGATGGCTGCTTTCATTTCGTACAACGTAAAGTGAAAACTTTACATCATGACTGAAATTTGTAACTTGATAACTTAATAGAAGGTTATTATGCTTGGTTATATTTCAGTGATTAGAGACGAGACCCGTGGAGCGATTGACAATAAATTGACTTTAATATGAGTATTTTAGAATATGATAGTTAAAATACAAGATGAGTATTTAATTAATGGAACGTTATACCTAAATTATTAACACGAAAAATATAATAAGCTGTATTTACTATCATATGAAATTAAGTAGGTAGTTCAAATTTAATAATATAATTATGATCCTCTGATTTACAAAATTAAACTTAAAACTTGTGCTCAAAAATGTGAAATTCGTGAATATGAGCACCATGAAACAAACTTTAATTACACGTAAAGCGACTACATTTCGAGTACTAAATGTAATTAAGAAATACGATTAAAATCGCCACCTCTTTCCAATCACCAGATAGTTTTACAATATTTGGTGAAATGTAAAACAGCACTGTTTTGTTGTGCACTATAATGTTATTAGGATTCAAAATAAGTATACCAAAATTAAAATATGAATAATAAAAAAATTAAACCGACGAAAAGAACTAAAAAGGAAAAAATAAATAAACCTTTTAAATCTTGAGTAACGGAGCTTATTTACATAAACTATCAAACTTTATATAAACTAATTTTGATTCGACGTTCAAACTACATAAGATCTTAAACTTCCACACCAGACAAAGTTAAAAGTCAATATTAATAGTGCGTGACGTGAATTATACACCACGTTGACTATGACGCATTTTCTGAAGGCTTCGTAGTACGCAGGCTCAAATACAAAGATTATAGGAACTACTGTATACTTGTACTCTATCTCATTCTCTCGCAGGCTAAATCCTATTTATGAATATGTTTGTCTCTTTTTGGTGTCGCTTTTTCGTTTCATAGAATTTTCAAATCATAACGATTCTAAAGAAGCTTCACTTAAAAAAATGGTTTCACATAGAATGTGATGAGATCCATTTCATTATAGATTGTATTAGTACAAATATGGAGGAGGTAAGATAAAAAATACACTTCTTGTTATGAATTAATGATGATTTTATTTCACAAAAAGAAAAATTCACAAATTCAGGCAGACACAGATCGTCGTTTAGGATTATCATCTTACTATGACTATAAAGGGGAAAGTTTGTAAGAATGGATGGATGAATGTTTGCTACTCTTTCAACAAAAAATTACTGAACGGATCTAGACCTAGATAAAATGTGGCACAGGGATAGATAACAGTCTGAAATAGCAAATAGACTAAAATAAAATAATCGGTTTCCGTGGGATCGATTTCGACAAAATTTCCACCTGAACGAAGTCGCGGACAACGGCCAGCACGGAATAGTAGCACAATATCGTTTTCTCAAAACACGATGTGCGCAAAAAAACATAATCTCAAAACACTATAATCGTAAATCATCACATTCTCAAAACATCATAAGCTTACGCAATACATTGAAAGCATTATATGAATTTAGATTCATGCTGTTTTTTTATGGGATAAATGGGAGCAAACGAGCAGACAGGTCACCTGATGGTAAGTGTCTACCGCCGCCCATGGGCACCTGCAACTCGAGTCACAAGTGCGTTGTCGGCCTTTAAGGTGGGAGTAGGGGAAGGGAGGGCCTCCGGTAACCTTACTCGCTCGGCGAGATGCAATGCAAACATTGCTTCACTGCCGGTTTTCTGCGAGGCCGTGGTATCACCCGGTTGAGCCAGCCCTTACGTGCCGAAGCATGGCTCTCCCTCTGTATTATTTGTATTTCGAACGACATTTTGAGAAAACAATAAGTTTTACGCAACATAACGCAAATTTTAATATCAACATTGAAATCTTTATATATAAGATTTATTTTAGTACAATTAGTGCATCTTGTTCAAAACAGTTGATAAATACGTATATGAGCAACCGAAAAAAAAAAAATCTGTCTTACCTACATTGGCGTGGCCTATCTTAACAAATATTTTGACATTCACGTGGTAGAATCGTTAAAACGAATTGACTTCAGACATACGTGCTAGTATTTTGTTCAAACAATTTTATTGCGAGTGAGAATTCACTCAAACATGAAAACTGACGTAAAGCGGAAATGTATGTCATTTTTTCATGTCCCGCTTTAGAATATTCAAATATTTTACTTGTTTTAAAGTACTTTTTAGAAGGACAAAGTTTTAAATCAGAGGTCACCCACGTTTCGTGTCACATTGTTTGTTCCCGATTTAAATGAAATTTTTGCACTAAACTAAACTACTAAAACTAAACTGTTGGACTAAAATGCAAATGTGTGCAGTTTAGTCCATCTTGAAATAGTAGTATATCTTGGATAGTTTTCTTTATTTATTTATTTTTACAGCAAGGCGTGGCCGGATAGCTAGTCTAAATATATAAAAAAATTGTGTCACGTTGTTTGTTCGCGATGAACTCCTAAACTAATGAACCGATTTTAATAAATTTGCACACTGCGTGCAGTTTCGTCCAATTTGAGAGATAGTTTTTTTTTTTTCGCTGGCCTAGCCACAGCCAAGCGTGGCCCTGTACCTAGTTAACTATTATAGCTAACAATAAGGCTCTGTTTCTAATTTTTTTTATTGAAAACCATAAAGCTCTTCAATTGCTACTAAATAAAACAAAAAAAAAGTAAATTGATTGGCAAATAGCGAAGATAAAGGAACTGAACTCTTTTGTATTGCGTCTTTATATACCTATATATAGTTTTAATTGTTTTCTACTCCACTTTGTAGATTTTTATCAAATTATGCCGACCGTGTAAAAGAACTGAGAATCCACTGATATTCGTTTTTAAATGACTAAAAAGGAGGAAGTATTCAATCCAGCTATATATTTCGTGTGCACGGTTAATATTTTAAATGCACTCGACTGCAACAAAAAAGGTCGCGGATTTTATTTCCGCTTAGTGCAAATATTTGTACACATGAATATACGATATTCTTGGTGTCCTAAGAGAAGTATATAATTATGTTTACCCGTGTCCGCAAAGTTACGCTTAGATTATGTCTAGATAGCGCCGTGTAATTATGACACAAAACATTCTATTTTATTCGATTCCCTCCTCGAATCAAATGCAAGAAACATTGTTTTAATACAACTTGCGTGTCAAAACTTATTTAACAGACATGTATTAAAACCAAAATAGTACCACATCCTATAATCACATTTTTACCAACTAATACTGCATATCTAATATTTCATAAATGGTACCATTTTTACGAGCAACGGAAGAAAATTCTTTAACGGTTTTTACACACGCAATATGAAGGTTAGCTTTACAATTTTCAACCTTAAAATCTGCGTCTTTTAGTCCATAAAAGGTAAAAAACTTAATTTCTAATATCAACAGTTTTCTTAATGTGAGGAGTATTAAATTGCAAACATTCTGTAAAAGGAACGGCCATGTCTAATTTTAATAATTACGTCCATAATAATTATTTTAATTAACTGTTAACTTGAAACATTTATAATTTGAAAGGTTGGAAATTACTCTTGAAAAAAATGTTAATTCGAAAATCTTCATGTCGAGTCCTAGTCTTATTTTGAAAAAGGAAAGAAATTCATCTAATATACTCCTAGTGATGTGAATCACACAATTCTAGTATTCTTTTCAACAAATCTAAATTCTTTTTAGGGTGCTGTTCAGTAAGCTGCTATGCTGTTCACGACGCACGAACCTAGCCGTGAAGGCCCGCATATAGGCTTCTACATTGCTGGTTCTTATGAAGCCAAGTAGACAATTTTTTCCCTTAAAACCGTGACTCCCAGCGTGGTCGCAGTGGAAAAGAGTAAAATTTAGTATTCCCCTGAGGAACGACATCAAATTCTGAAAAAAAAATTGGTTAAGTTACTAGTAGTCTACTAGTGTCCGTCTTCGTAGCTTCAACAAAGTCAGACACAGTCTCAATTAACCTTTGTACTCTTAGAATCAAATTCAGTGTTGAGAAAGTTTAAATTTAATTAGAAATAGTATATTTAATATTTGTAACTAAAATAGGCGATTTCTAGAGATATTTTAGTGAGATCTATAACAGAATCGGCACTATTACCCGCTTATTTTGGACCGTCAATTGAATAGTTGCAAACACAAAATTAGTAATACCTGAATATTTTGGATACCTGAATATTGAAATAAACTGCACTAATCGCATAACCATACGCAACCCGGAACTCTTATAACGAAGGTCACTAATAACTTCATGAAGACTCATAGACTTAATGAAGTCAGGTATTTCGATTCCAGAGACTATAGTACAGAGTTCTTCGTAAGGGGCATACAAATATTATCACTGTCCCTTAAAACGCGGTAGTATTGTCCTGGTGTTGAAACCATTTATACACTATGGTGAAGGCTTACCATCAGGCCAAACGTTTGCTCATTTGCCTCGTCAGACACAAACTTCTATCCATCTATCACATAACCACAACCAACAATCAGTATAAGATAAAATGGATTTTTAATTTAAAAATACCACACGACAAAAAAAGGTGACCTAGTAATAATAATGGAGAATAAATTGACAAGAATCTTATTCTATTGTCATCTCCACAGATTTCATATTTATGACTTACCGCGGCACTGGTGAGAGCTCGCTAAATAAAATGAGGAGAATGGAAATTTGTGTCTCGCAGTGTGAGTGACAGTCGTGGCACGACTGGTGCGGAATAAATGAATTTATTACAACTACTCGACGGTTTTTTATCAGAATAAAATACAGTAGAGACTTTCATGGTTTGTTTACATAGTACTCAACACAAATAACTCAGAGCCGGTTTCAGTACTTCATTAGAGGAAGGTAAACGCGTACGCCTTCAGGTTTGGATCAAGTACCAAGCTGAGCTGCGCGCTCGGCAGTCATGACGATTTAAATATTGTACTGTATTAACTTTAGCCTATCATAGATAATATTAATAATTTTACAATAACACTTTAAAATATAAGCGAGTAGTTCATTTTTCTAATTCATTTAATCTAAGTAGTTTGAATTGTAACATTAATATTATGATCCGCGATAATAATACCGTCTTCATCAAATTACATTTCACAAATTTATATAGACGAGTAATTAAAGTTAACCAAGTCAAATCTAAGGACGAAGTGAATTCACAAGTTATTTACTAATTAATGTTTCACTAGCTACAGTAGCGAAGCTATGCAAAACAATTCACTTCAGCAAAACAGACTTGCAAACTTCGTTTATTATTAGTTCAGCTTTTTCTATTGCGTTGCATAGTTGCCTTAAATATCAGGTGGATATTGTAGCACTGTTAGGACTACGGAGATTTGAAATACTTATAAAATCTTATTCCAAATTTAATACTCTTCGAAACTAGTGGCAAGTGAGTGCTCTTGAATATTATATAATCATAAATTTAAAATACTCCCACTTCAAAATCCTTTAAACGATTACAAAAGAACTGATCATCTTCGAACGAATGAACAGATTTTCTTGAATTATATCTAAAAACAGTCTCGATGAAGTCATCTTTCAATAAAAACAAACACTCAAATCGGTTCATTCGTTTGGGAGCTACGATGCCACAGACGGACACACAGATACGTCAAATTTATAACACCCCCTTTTTGTGTCGGAGGTTAATAAATTATCTTTATTGTACACCAAAAAGATAAACAAGAACAGAAATTATATTATATTGTATGAAATACACAATATGTAATGTAATGATTTACGTGGGTAGTTGACTTATAATCAAATCAATTACACTCTTCATTAAACCTTAAAACGGTACATTTTGTAGAAATTTGTACGACATGAAAGTCTTGTCATGTCATAATTTGCTATCGTTAAAACATTTACTTTTTTGTTTGGTTCACCTAATTTTAAGTAGGGTGTAGTAATTTTAAGTGTGGAAATAATAACGAATCAAATTTTAAAGACTTAGACAACTATGAATTTCAAGAGCACTGAACAGTATCATCATCAGGATCGAGATAGTATTAAGTTGAAAATATAATTAACTAGCAACGCAGAAAAAATAAACAATTCACTTTTCATTACTACATAATACAATAATTTAGGAATTCATAGAAGTGGTTTTACTAAATCAAAACCTTTCTCAGAACCATTACACAAGTATAATAAGATATGTTGTTTTCAAGATGCGTTTACATTTACATTTTTAAATTTCATAGCATTTTAAAACGAATTCATTGAAATATTTTTTTGGTAATATTTTTAACTTTACGCGTTCATATCAGTGAGATATTCAGTATCTATCTAACCTTGTAACCCAGCCTTTATTGTCAGTCAACTGTAAAACTATTGTTTTGCCATGAGAGTGTGATATATAGTTATTTATTCCTTCGTGTACACTTTATAACCTCCTATTATGATATGGACATTTCCTTTTTGGCTTCTCACGGGTAGCAGAGCAAAGCATATGCGTGCATTTTTTCCTGTCATAGTTAATAGACCTTTTTAAAAGAAATAATTTCGTGATACATCATTTTCAAATAAATCCATTAGTTCACACAGTGCACGTTATTAATGCTCCCAGTCGGCATCATGTTTGAAGTGAAACTTCTTTAGAATCCTTGTGATTTGAAATTCGATGAAACGAAAAACTCACATTAAAAGAAACAAACATTCATAAATAGGATTTAGCCTGCGAGAGAATGATATAACATACAAGTATACAATGTTTCCTATAATCTTTGAAAAGAGACAAACATATTTCCGACATCTTCAACCATGCATCGTCATGTTTCAGCAAATTTATATAAAATTTTAACTAATTATACACCTAAACCTTCCTCATGAATCACTATATCCATTACCTTATGAAAATCCGTTCGGTACTTTGGAGTTTATCGCGTTCACACAGGCAAACAGAAAGACAGCCAGACGCGGCGGGGTACTTCTTTTTTTTTAATGTTATTAGTAACAAGCAACCCGCCCCGGCTTCACACGGGTATCAGAGACATCTTCAACAATCATCATTATATTTCAACCAATTTAGACAAAACCTTAACAAATGATATACCTACCTAAACCTTCCTCATGAATCGCTCTATCTAGTGGTGAATACCGCATGAAAGTCCATCCAGTAGTTTTTGAGTTTTAGTTTATCCTAAAATAAAGTAATACTCGCTTTTAGTAACACAAAGTATATTCTTTAACGTTCAAAGTGCCTCTCAAGTAAGCTAACTAACCCCCCCCCCCCCCCTACCCCCACGCATAACAAAAATTTTGCCTATGTCATTGTATTTACCAAATTGCGTTATGATTTTCATACAAAATGGAGACAAAAAGATACAGGTATAGGTGGTTTCCAAATTAATAAACGTAGGCATGTTGTCAGTATACGACACAGTAAAAACAAAAGTTTTTTCTGCAATCCCATTAATATTTGCTATATGCTAGACAATGATGAAAAGAAATAGAATTCAATAATATTCTATTCTATTCTATTCTTGTTACGACCTGCACTCAGCTGTACTGATATTATCTTACTGTCAAGCACCTGACTGACTGCAGCCAGGTGTATTGGTCCAACGACTGTTGTGTGCTTTACGAGTCCTTTGCCTTACCCAAGATCGAAGTTGGTTGAAAGGTAGTGGTAGTAGTGTGGTTGGACCCGCCACCGATGTTGCAGATCCCTTCCATGCTAGCTCCTAATAGTATAATTTATTTCGTAAATGCTCTGCAAATTATTTTAAAGTACATAGTATTACTTAGATGGTTAGATGGTTTTTTTTTTTGCTGTAAATCTCTCCGCCCCTTAAGTCTTAAGTTACTGATTACGTCAACATTTCAGCCCCGAGTCTCCATTTTCTCTTCGAGCCATTTCCTCTTTCCTCCAATTATTTAAAAAAGAAAAGTCTAAATACTTTAAGAGAATGCGAATGGAGTCAAATTGCTGTTGCTTCAAATTTTCACAAAATTCACACAATTCTCAGTTAGAACATCTAAAATTTAAAAATGGATTACAATATTAATGCTCTAAAGTGTTTAATTCATGTATTTATAAACTGAACAAAGTCAAAGAAAACACATTTTTTTTTTACTTCTAGATTACTTAACTTTTCAACTTACATTTTTATGAAAAGAGTTTTAATACAATTCATTTCAAAAGTGTGTTTAAAAAGCTCTCTGCCTAAATACCTTAGCAGCAAACCTGAAAACTCTAAAGGCCGAGAAAACCTGAATTAAATATTCTATGGAATCATCAGAAACACATTCATTAAAATTTAAATTTGCGAATATTAAACTGCCTTATCAGATCTGGAAGCACGGCAGTACCCCCGCCAAGTCGAACAAAAAAAAACAAAGGCACAGCCATCCATATCATCCTTTTCTCGAAACCATCAAAGATATTTTCGACCCCCTGTAACTTTGTTCTCGATAAAGCTAGAAACCTGAATTTCAAGGGTCAAAGAGGTCATAATGTAACTAGTTATAAGCTGAAATAACATTGGATTTCGACTTGTACTTTAAGAACTATTGCAAGCCAACGTTCCTTAATTATATCACTGACTCACTCACCGATCATCAAAATCCTAATGAACTTCTAGTAGACACGCAAGCTTCAAATTTGAACAAAATTTTGTGTGTTTAGGCTATAAAGCAATGAAAACTTAAAACATACCGGAATTTGTGTCCCGTTTTCTGGATATACAAACTGCGTAAGTTACTTATGTAAGTCTGTTATACAGAATTCTAAATAACAGATATTATATAAAGTTAATTTTGCAGTTGATACAATTTCTCGTCTACCTAAAGGAACGACTGTCAGTTTTTTTTTATTGGATTGTTTGCATAGAGTGGTGTTATAAAAATTAAAACAAAACCCTTCAGGCATGGCATTCAACCCTTAAGGCTGAAAAAAATAGTTCATAAAAGTTTTTAGTGCATATTATTTAAATGTTAGAGAACTCAGTCTATAAGTACCATATTGTCTCCTAATGAGAAAACTGTATGGGACTGTGTTTCCTAAATAAAATAAAATAAAATAAAATAAAATAAAATAAAATAAAATAAAATAAAATAAAATAAAATAAAATAAAATAAAATAAAATAAAATAAAATAAAATAAAATAAAATAAAATAAAATAAAATAAAATAAAATAAAATAAAATAAAATAAAATAAAATAAAATAAAATAAAATAAAATAAAATAAAATAAAATAAAATAAAATAAAATAAAATAAAATAAAATAAAATAAAATAAAATAAAATAAAATAAAATAAAATAAAATAAAATAAAATAAAATAAAATAAAATAAAATAAAATAAAATAAAATAAAATAAAATAAAATAAAAATATTTCAAAAGGTAATTAGGTTCATTCAACACTCCGTTTATTTCGTTTCTACGATCGTTAAGCTAAAGTTTTCAGTTTATAGTACAGAAATATCGCACCTAAATTTAATAATTAGGTAGATTTGGAAGAAAAGTCTACCTATTGGTTTTGTACAACAACCGCCAGTTAAAAAGTTTATATATATATATGTGTGTGTTTGTATGTACCTCAATTTTACCGGCACGATAGAGGTCGCAATTATGCACCGATTGCTTTAAAACTTGGACGACAAATCAACAGGGCAAAAATGAAGGTGAAATTCGTGATATTTCCCCAACGGGGAGGATTGGGTCGCAGATTTTCAAAAAAATTAAAAGAACACGAAATCTACCTCTGCGGGCCCGGATTTTTCTAATTTGAAATGGGCTCTCAGAAAACCTACTCTTACCAAAATACTGCTTCTTACCAAAAGCAAAAAGCTGAAGCAATGCAAGACATTTAAACATAAAATACTCATTTAGGTACATATATAAATTTTTAAAGGATTTTCCTTCTACGTCTTCGACATTCAATAATGGAGATATATTCCCGAAATAGAATATTGAATCAAATACGACTGTTAACATTTCACACGTCTTGACTGTACTGTGCGAGAATATCATGACCCTTTAAAGGAATACATTACTATTCAAAGGCCATACATCAATAAGGGATCCGAGACCGCTTTACCCTCACAGCCGACCTGGTAGCATTGTCACGTAGGAATCTCACAAACTTTCACCCTTTTGTCGGCGGGCACGACTCAGAACGTCAATCCTAACGAATACTATAAATGTATGTTATATATATTTTTTTCTGGGGTAGGTGATAAACGAGCAGACGGATCAACTGATGATAGGTGCCCACCTGCAACTCTCTTAAGTTGCAGGAGCCGGCAACGCACTTATACAAGTGCGTTGCCAACCTTTAGGCGGGAGTAGGGGAAGGGAGGAAAGGGGGGGGAGAGAGAAGAGGGGGAGAAGGTGGGAGTGGAAAGGGTTAAGGCCTACGGTCACGTCACTCACTAAAATATCGAAGTTCGTATTCGGCCGTATCGTACTTAGACTGAAAGCCGACCCCAACTTAGTCTTGGCTTGGAAAAGGCGCGGAGGATTATGATTACGCTACGTTACGGCTCAAGCTAGCAGGTTGCATACTTATAGTCTCTACTAATACTACTGCATACAACAGATTTTGTTCGTCAGAAAATAAGTTAAGTCTAGCGACCCTGGGATCTTGGTCTATGATATTAAATAACCTATAACCATTCTCAAGAATCGGCCAATCTAATGCAAAAAGAAAAACATGGTTCTAGAGATTAACACGGTCAAACAAAAAAAAAGCTCTCCATATTTATTATATTAGTATAGTTAAAGAGAGTTGGCCATATATAAGATAGCTTCTGCAATCTACCCTCGAGAACAGTAAGTTTAAGTCGCTTTTCGTCCATCAGATCTCCACAACCCAAGTACTAGGCGATATCAAAGTTCTGTAGTTAGACCAGGACCAGGCAACCGGGACCGATGGCTTAACGTACTCTCCGAGGCACTGTCTCAACGTGTTAAGAATGGTCACCGATACTAAGACTGACCTGGCTAGCATTACTTAACCTTATATTGTACTAACCTACTCGGTTACCGCTTAGCCTCGAGCCCCTCTCCGTTATCGTATGTAACGTAAAATATTTTAATAATATTTATCTTTGTAAACCTCAGATATAAAAATTTTGAGACGAGTTTGAACGAGATGTAATAATATGTAATAATATTTATATAGATATAATATAATATTTATTTATACATTCAAAATAGTGTGTTTATAATAGATTCACATTGGGAGTTGCCACAGAAATATCAATAATTATTGGTGTTTCTGTGATAATTATATTATACGAACATGTTAATCGTACTTTTTTGCGCACTTACTCACACAACTACAAACGCTGGGGCAAGTATTGCTTGACCAATGTATAATGATGTAATATTTATTTGTAAGTACCCACAGTCTCGGTTTTGATTTTATTATATCTTATTAAGTGGCCACTGTTTGGATTAGATTAAGGTATTGTCTTGTGTGTCAATTTCTATGATTAGGTATTCTCTATAGCAGTTCCCGCTCGATTTCGCTCGCGTGTACATATTTATATATTTTGCGCGGAACCCTAATTCTTTTTCCAAAATAAAAGTATCCTAAGTTACTACGACCACACCAACTACCTGCTGGTAATGGTCCTTTGGTGGTCAGTCTGCGTGTTCTGGAGATTGACCGGAACAAACAGACAGAGAGACAAAATTTGAAAGAAAAAAAAAAAAGAACTGATTTTTAGGCATAGGTACCGTAAAAATGACTGTATGAGCTTAAAAAAAAACCCTTTATTTTGACATTACAATTGAGTTAACATATTACATTACAAAGAACTAACTATAAACAAAATGTGTATTGGGTAGGGTAGATACGTATTCTTATATTATTATATTCCCGGAGGCTTCCTTCTTAGGGTATCCCGGGTCCCTTGCAATAGACCCACTTGTGACGGAACACCGTGTGGTTTTAGTCGGTTCGATTCCGACATACCACTTCACCGTTAGCTCCGGTGAGGTGATGACCCGTTTGGGTTTCCACACGAAAAAAAAAAAAAAAGGGTAGATACGTATTCGTGTTTTTTATTTATTATTGTTTTTTTTTTTTGTTAATGCATGTTTATTTTTATTCTTTTGTTTTCTATTTATTTATTTTTTTGTCAAATTTCTCGGCATGGATTTTATGTTCATGCCATTCATAGGTATAATAAGGTAGGTACGGAAGAGCGGAGGCTCTTGGCACAGGCATTCTACATGCTTAAAAGGAGTCTCCAACAATAAATGTATGAATGTATACCTGTGCTTATGAAATAAAATTATTATTATTATTAAAAATCTAGACTATAAGTAAATTTAAGTTATTTTTTTTAACTTTAAAGCGTCAGGCTTAAATAACTCCCCACGGAACAATCTGGCAATATTGATGACTAGCAGCGCTCCGGGATTTCACCCGCGTAAGTCCCGATCCCGTGGGAATATCGAGATAAAAAAGTAGCTTATAAGTTAATCCAGGTCTACAGCTATCTACATACCAAGTTTTATCATAATCGGTTCAGTAGTTTTGGCGTGAAAGAGTAACAAACATCCATACATCCATCCATCCAAACTTTCACATTTATAGTATTAGTGGGATGGGATAACTTTTTAATGATATTGTATAATACAAATAAATGAGCACTCAGAATTTCCGCAAAGTGACCAATGGTTTTATGTAACTTTAGCAAAGCAAAGTATCTGAAAATTGGCCGCCAGGCCACTACTTCAATTCCATACGACACATTTTCTTCATCAAAAAATAAACAAGATGTGGTGGCACTGGAATCTTGCTTTGTCACGCTTGTTGTTTTTCTGTAATAGATAAAAAAACTATGAATCATTTATTTCGTGTAGATTTTCCCAGATCTGACGCACATGTAGTGTTCTATCCGGCTTCTTGCCAAATTTTGTTGAAACCAGTTCAACGATCGAAAGACAAGGAATAAACAAATTTCCCTCCAATCCCTCTTTTATTGTTGGGCATAAAACTCAAATGTATCTAAATACAAATTGAAGTTTTCACATAATTTCTACGCAGACATTGTTTCTGAAGTAACTAATGGTTTATTATCTGATTTTATGTGTCATTAAAACTGATTTAAACAAGATTGTAAAACGTGGAAATAAACTGACGATAGAAATTATTTGGTGTGCATATCTTAAATTTTTCGATTCGACTGCCACCTGCCACCCGGGGCGCAATGGTTAAAGTGGTAGCCTCACCACTACACCGTGCTGAGTGTTGTGGATTCCATTCCGTCATGGGACAAAAATTTGTATAATCCACAAATAGTTGTCCTGAGTCTGAGTGTTCATCGTGTCCGTTGTTTCAATGTTTGTAAAGTTCTCCGCGACACAGGAATTCAACATCCTTTATGCGGGCGACGATTTTTGACCAAAGGAAAAAAAAAAGTTTTTTTAATTATCCATCCCTCGGGCACAGTAATTTTTTTCTTGATGAGAGGTATCCTATGTATTTCCTTGTCTGTAGATCTGGCAACGTATATGCAAAATCAGTTCAGCAGTTAACGTGCGAAAGTGTTACAATCAAAGAAACAAACAAACACACTTTCGCCCAAATAATATTAGGAAGAAGTCCCTTCTATTATTATATTTCAGTTATGTTGTCGCCACATCAAAAACTCTTATTTATTTTATTAAAAATAGGGACAAACTATAATAGATGATAACACAGTTCACTATTTCATAAAATAAGTTAATAGACATTATTTTGACTGGTTATACTGGTAACGCAATGGTCAATTGATAAATAGTAACGAATAGTTAGATTATAAAAGGGTAGAAATAAGTGAAGAACGATTGACTTGAGTGCGAACAGAGGTACGAACAACTTGACAGTTATTGTTAGTTAGTGATTTCCAAAATTTATATCAGTGGTTTGGAGACTGTTTCTTACAGTTATACATCTAAAAAATAATAGTGATGTAATAAGGTTACGGGTTTTCTATCTCATTTATTTCTGCAATAAATTTATTTCACGGACATTCGGGTACGAAATATATGGGCAATTCTGAAATTTTAGAAACAACTTAAGATAACCGCTGACACTCTCTAAATCCTGGAACCCTGTAAACTTTATGGAGGGAATGCAACACAAAATTATTCTGTTTGCGACTCTATATAATGAGATTACATTCTGAGTGTCACTCTGTATATCATTCATCACCACAACACGCGTAATAGGCATAGTAAAAAAAAAGTGTACGCAAGTCAATGTCGCCGAACTTAAATTGTTGTCTGCGGTATTTCCGGACCGATACGACACTCAAACTTTCAACAAAAGAGCCTACTCCTATATCAAGGGCTGCCAATGCAGTGCATAGTGATATTGTACAAAAATGTGTAATTATTTATCTTTTGTTTTGTCTTAAAACTTTTTTTATCTCTTTCTCTCTTTTATTTATCTCTTTATTGTACACCAAATGAGATACAATCCAAACATAATCTAAACAACTAATTCAAAGCTTCAAAATTCGTAAAATGCAAACATTTCTCATTCTATAAGAAAATTCACCCCAAAAGAACATTATAACACAGACCCAATTCAATATTTATATACGAACTTTGTGTCAAATGCAAACCCCAGCTATTTTCTACAATTTAACGACAAGTAGCACCACTTTTCTATTATTTCTTTTCTGATCCATTCTTTGATTCCAACATCGCCTTGTGAACATAAAAAAGATAATTTTAAATCAGCTCGTTCAGCTGGCGCAACATAAAACTGCAGTTATTATAAATAGAGGTATAAAATGAGCGAGATAAAGCCCAATTGAGAATCGTTAAATATAATGGAAAGTACTACTAATGTTCTGATTTTATAAACAGTTGCTTTTGTAAACATTAGACTGCGACTTGCATAGTGAAGCATGAGCGGTTAGCGTCCAATAGGGCGAGTGGGCGGCCTGCAATTCATAAACACAATATGTAATGTTGTACTCACGTGTGTACACGGTGACGCCCGATTAGTTTTTTAGCCCAACATGTACATGTTATCAAGAGGTGAAGGTGCGACCTTCCCCGTCGGTGTCAGGTGCTGTTGATGCTCGGAAATTGTATTCTAGTATTATAATGTGTATTGCTCGAACTGTACCATAGAATTGAAAGTAGTTATTTAAAGGATTGTATACTTTTGTATAAAAGCACAATTTGCTACGGGTTTAATACATTTTGGCAGAGTATTAAGTACACAAAAGTAAACAAATAAGTGGTTTACCAATTAAGTTAGTGATCACCGGTGCTTATAAACACGAATGAGTGACACAATTGATGTTAACTATGTCACTCATTCGTTACCAACTCTCTTCCACCATAGCTTGAAGCTACAACAATACATACAGTATTGGAGTAATGAAAAGTAAAAGTGATAGAGATTAGACTACTAGACGTGGATCTTATATAGAAATAATGCATGTTATGCTGCTTTAAAGACTCGTGCAACCAAACGCCCCGCTATCAGCTCCGGAATTTTCAGTCATCAACCATAACCGAATTGCCCCCGCACTCATTCGTGAATGAAAGAGAAACAAACACAGCTGTTGTTATCATAAAGATTGTATTTGTGCGAAAAGAAAACCATCGCTTATATTATACCTGTCGGGATAATTCTAAAACGAAGTAAATAGACAGCAGCGTAATTATTCAGTGATGCCGACATTTCGTACGTTGTGTAAATAGTTCATAACTTCGAATGTGTTGAGGTACCTATAGATTTACTGTTGCGTATATTCTGTTTCAGTGTTTACCTTTTATGTGATTGTGAACTTTAAGTTAACAATGGTTAAGTCTCAATTAGATCGGCAAGCTCAACATCCTATAGCTGAGTGAGCATAGCTTTGACTTTTTTTTAATCCTTTTTGTTTTTTTTTTCGTGACTACCACCCGTACTCTTTCGTTCGTCGGCACTTAGAGACTTTATAAATACTTTCATATATATGTTCATAGTAATGTGTTCTTTACTTTACGTAGTGTAAGTCTTAACACAGATCATATAATTATGTAGACGTACGGAAATTAACGCGATCACTTAATAGATATTACATACCCTTAAATTGCCTGCCTGACGTTTCAACCAGGTTGCACTGGCCGTGGTCACAGGCTGACTCCGCAGTAGCCGACCTGTAGCGGTTTGCTATTCTAACTTTTAAACTTTCACGTTCCGTGGTGTATAATTATGTTTATGTATGGAAATTAAGGGAATTACGTAATAGGTATAAGATACTTTTGACTTGCTTGACGTTTCGGCCAGGTTGCTCTAACCGTGGTCACAGGCCTGTGACCACGGCATACGTTTACATAATCATATATCATTGAACGCGGAAGTTTCAAGTTAGTATTACACAGATCAGTTATACGCGTATAAGCGGTTAATTAAGTAAACTGTAAAAAGCTCTGTTTTGAAGTATTAATTATGAAACTGTACAGTTTTCACTGTCGTTGTGTAAATGACCTATTATTTGTATTGGTTTAGAACATTTTCTACCTAACACTACAGACATAATCTAGTAATTAGTTAGTAGGTTTTTTATACCGTTAAAGCAACACCTAGTACAGGATCCCCTAACACCTTAGCGATGCTGCCTGTTATTAATAAGTGGCCCAAGGCCCCCGGAAGGTAAAAGGTCTAATTTGCCTGGAAAGAAGGTTCAGAGCGATAGGACAACGTGTCGTTTTACATTAGAATTAAAACATGTAATCTTAATTAAACAAGCATGTAATCGAAATATGTAATCTTTTCTTTTAAAACATTTAAAAATAGAACGTAATAAAAAGTATATAATAGAACCAGCTATCTGACCCGCCTGAGTTTGTACTGACAAAACTTCTTATTTAATATTATATACTTTCATAAACTATATAACTATATTTGTGATTGTTTTATTTCCATAGAATAAAGACTTTTTATTTTGCCCGAATTCTTCGAAAAACTATTCTAAAATTTCTTCCGCTACAAACCGGTTTTTAGTAACAAAAACGTAAAAGATAATGACATTTTTAACAAAAAACAAACCGACTTAAGAAGTGGACCAATTAAATTCAAATAAAAAAAGAAACATCAAAATCGGGTGCACCCAGTCGAAAGTTCTGAGGTAACAAACATAAAAAAAAAAAACAGTCGAATTGGAAACCTCCTCCTTTTTTTAAGTCAGTAAAAAAAATATCTAGATTCGTTCATTGTTCGACAAATTTTAAAGTAACGCGCCTAAAAGCGAACAGCATATCATAAGGTAAAAAAAGATTTCTTCGAATTTAAAATTTTACGAAATGACTTAGACGGTCTAGGGGCTAAGAGACGACGGTCAGAGGGGCTCGTGGCTAAGTGGTAACCGAGTATGTTAACAAATTACAAAGTTAAGTAATACTAGCCAAGTCAGTCTAGGATGGGTGACCATTCTTAACACATTGAGACCCCTCCGTGCCTCGGAGAGCACGTTAAACCATCAGTCCAGGGTGCCATACAAACATGTGTACGGGTACGGGTAGTTGGAGCCCTAAAAAGTCCGACAACCTGGTCTAACTACAGAACTTCGATATCGCCTAGTACTTGGATTGTGTAGGTCTGATGGCAGTCGCTTCACGTAAAATATCAAAGTTCGGCCGTATCGTAGTTAGATTGAAAGCCGACCCCAAAAAGGCGCGGAGGATGATGACTCCGACGGTCTAGTGCTCGGGACTCCATAATTTAAAAAATTTAATATTAGACGCTAGTAGGTTAAAATTTAACCACCTTCTTTGTCCAGGTTTCCACTCATAAAAAATAAACAGGATAACTAACATAATAAATGTAAAAGTGAATTTGTTTTTTTATTTGATTGTTTGTTACGTTATCACGCCTCAACTACTCAACCGACCATCATGTAATGTTGCATACAATGTTGTCTGGTGTATAGAAAATGACATAGGGTAACTTTCATCCTGAATGTACTGTCCCCGAGAGACACCCCAATTGATTAACAAGCTCTACAGTAAACCGAGCTATGCCGCGTGCAGAAGCTAGCGTATAGTAAAAAAGAAACATATTAAAAAAAAGTGTGTGTATGCAATTCACACACGGCAGAAGTGAAACTTCTAAATTAATTAACCAACGAATTTTAATACGCAAATGCACAAAAATAAACGTGAATCACACAAGAAGGCTTCGTATTACGCAGGCGCAAAGACACGTGCTAGCATACGAACATTATAGGAAACACTGTATACTTGTATTCTATTTCATTCTCTCGCAGGCTAAATCCTATTAATGAATATGTTTGTCTCTTTTCAAAGATTGTAGGAAACACAGTACATTTGTATTCGATAGAATACAAGACTAAGCGTACAGAGTTTGTACAGAATGAGATATCATTCTTTCGCAGGCTAAATCCTATTTATGAATATGTTTATCTCTTTTCAAAGATTAGAGGATACACTGTATACTTGTATTCTATCTCATTCTCTCGCAGGCTAAATCCTATTTATGAATGTTTGTCTCTTTTAGTGTGAGTTTTTCGTTTCACCGAATTTCAAATCACAAATCGTTGTGACTATAAATTCGATGAAACGAAAATGAAGTTTCAGTTCAAAAATAGATAAGAAACAAAGAACTGAGAAAAGGACAAACATAGGAACTAAAAAATTCTTTCTCCGCTAAGGGAGACAAAATAAATAAACGCACCTCCCGCATTTCGTAAACATTTTACGTATTTACTTTATCTCTCTCAGCATGTATGCACTACGATAAACAGCGGTGACAATACTATTGGTACTTTCACTGAATCTCTTACAAAATGATGCCTTGAGCCTTCTGAGGACTGCGGATGGACTGGAATGCGTTATTATGTTGTACACCAAGAGTGTTATATGTACTCTTCGTGTACTTATACAAAGGTAGCTGGTGTAGAACGATAATTACTTGATCAGTAACAAAAATGTTTTGCTTACTTCCCGGATCTTGTTGATTTCCTTCACCAGATGCTCATACAGGTGGCCTGTATCAACTTATACAACAGTATACATCAATAAACCCGTTCTTTTTGATCGGAGATAATAAGAATTAAATGTCAATAAACACTGATCGGTTTGTTTTCTTTGGCATGAGATCAAATTTTCCGTACAAGCGTATCTTTGTTTGAAAGTTAGTCTATTTTTGTATGATTGTTTATATGATATCCCCTCTTAGATTTATGGTTACTGTTTAGTGTGTCAGTGTTCAATACTTCGTTCCGTATATGAGGAAACTACTGTAAACGTCGAAGTACTTCGTACATAAGTGCATTGTACAAACATCTTTGGGGACGTCAGGGTATAACATTGGTTACTTCTAGGCTCAAAAAAAAAAAAAAGCTTCAACAAATTTCATAGATGTAGTAGAAAGAGATAGTTAGATAACTTGACACATCTCACACACGGCGGTCGGATCCCAAACTAGGCAGAGCCTGTACTATGGTAACCAGACTGCTGATAAACATACTTATGTATTTCTAAATACATACATATTATAGATAAATTACCCACAGACACAGGACAAATGATCATGCTCATCACACAATTATTTGTCCTGGATGGAAATTCACCCACGATCTCCGGCTCAGCAGACAGAATCACTAACCACTAGACCAAAGATCCCCAAACCTAATTCTCCCGCAGACCACTCTCACTATGTCTTTCAGGTTCGGGTAGACCCCCGAGTACACAACTTTATGAGTTAAACTAATTTATTAATTGTTATTTATCAGGCGGCAGTTATAATATTCAACTGATAAGGCCTGTATCCTGCTTTCTTAATTTATTTTTCATTTTCCCTTAAAATTGTCGCCATTGTCAGTTGAAAGTAATGCGTGACGTTTATTATGGTAATTTGACTAGTAGTGATTTTTATCAGTGTCTCGACTATGGTTCGTCATGCTCACTAAAATGTCATTGCCTGCGGCGTCGCCATGGGGCGGGTCATTTCTTTCCCTCTGATATGGCGAAGGAGATGATGGCTGGTCCATGCGTCATACTCGTGAACGGGTGCTGCTTGGGGTGATTGGTCGGCCTAGTCAGCGATGCTTTAGCCTATACTATTATTTTGGTTTGATCAACTGCAACTCTAGCCTCTTAATCCAGTCACGAATTATTTTTAACAGTAGATTGAATGAAGGTAGATGTGCACCTTGAATGATTTCTATGTTTAATAAGTTCAAACCTTCAACGGTATCACTGAGTGATTTTTATTTTTTAGTACGTTAGCTTTTGGAGCATTTCAATGAAATGAAATTCAGGTGGCATCAGCTTGCATCCTGTTTACCTTTCGTGTAACACTAACACTATTGTACCTGAAGATCTGACTTTTAAAAAGAGTAACCATGAGTTTCTTTGCCAGTATTCTTCTCATAAGGCTCTACGCATTTTGGAAACTGGAAGTTATAGGTTATAGATCGACACAAGCAGGCAGTAGATTTTGGTGTTTTCACCTAATTTACTTCGACAATCCAGCACATGCTGTGGCGTCTGTTTGCGCCGATCTATGATTTTAACTGTAGCTTCAATTTAACGTTCATAAATGTCACTTAGTGTCTTAATTGAATAAATGATTTTGTCAACTTGACAAATATGTTTTAAGCGAGACGATTTATTATATCAGCTTATTTGCTACTCTCACTAATATTATAAACGTGAACGTTTGGATGGATGGATGTTTGTTCTTTTTCACGCCAAAACTCAGTGGCGGATTTACCAGCAGGCTGAGTAGGCTGAAGCCTAGGGCGGCAGATTTTAGGGGTGGCAAATGTGGGGCCTACATTATTTTTTATGTCTTGTCCGTATGTTGTATGGGTATCGAATTAGATAGACCTACCGGTAGGGGCGGCAAAATTTTAATAGCCTACTGGCGGCAAATGTGTAATTCCACCGCTGGCAAAACTACTGAACCGATTGCGATGATACTTGGTATGTAGATAGCTGGAGACCTCGATTAACATATAGCCTACTTTATATCCTGATATCCTAACAGGATCGGGACTTACGCGGGTGAAACCGCGGGGCGCTGCTATAATGTAAAATTGCGAAAATAAGTTTGTTTGAAAAACCTACGAGATACAAATAGTACTGTGTTGAAAACTAATAAAATTAAATAATCTGTAAATGTGCGTTATTTTATTAATATGTAAAGTCAAAATTAAAGTCACGACTTACTTAAAATTAGATCCACTATCGTGGACCCCCGTTTATATCTGACGGACACCCAATTCTTTTTTTCACCCGGATCCCTTGCAGGTTGCCGTCGACCCCTCGGGGTCAATATATACCATCTTGGGTATCAGTGCACTAGACTAACAGATCAGATATTAATGTAATCATGAATAAAAAAAAAAATTGCTAGTTTCGCTAAATACTCCAAAAAGTAATCAAAATATGTTAATTCAAATTATAATAACTTTATTATTATATATGAAAATATATCAAAGAGTCTCTTGATCAAAGTAATTTCCTGTGATCACAACTTATTAATCTTAAGATGTCTGAGGCAAAATCTACTACTAGATGATAATGAGGAGATGTTGCTTATACGGAAATCCTGGCGTGGAATATAGGCGTGAGTGTAAGTATGAATGAATGAATGAATATATTTATTTGCAAGATACATGGATAAAAAGATATTACAATTTTGATTTTGCAATTAGGCATACGAATATTGACTTATTAAATTATAACAAAGCAAAACACATTTTTTTCTAAGGTATGTATCGTTGGACGCTGATAAGCAATACAGTGTCAAGCCACACATACTTTATTTAAAGAAAATGGCGTTTTAAGATATCATACCCCTTCCTAATCAATTTGTTTGAAAAATATCTAAAAATCTACCTAAAAGGTGAATAGATATTTTTTCAAACAAATTGATTAGGAATTGGCTTTTGTTAATATTGTGGTATACTTTTTAACTGCAACAGATTTTGGTAATTGCTAGATTTAGCCAGCTATTGCTCGAGCATGTCAGTTGTGATATTCAAGCCGATATCGAGTATCGCTTTAAATCGATATCAATTCCGGCTGCATGCCGTCTATTTCTAAGTTATCTCGTAGTTGAATTTTATGAGCGCTCACATATTCACTCCGTGTTGTTTATTCTGGCTTAGCGAGGTCAGGTTTTAATGGATTTATTTATACCAGCAATACCGAGCAGATTCTATTAAATCGTAAATATTGCCATCAATAAAATTTATGTAATTCCTGTAAACTGTTTCTGATTTGATTCAAAAATAACCTTAGCGGATTAATCACAATCAAAGCAAACTTTTCCTATCAATTAATATTTTGTTATCTATAGGTTACAAGCTCGTGGCTAAGTGGTAAGTAAGGGGTTGGGGTCCAACTTAGTTGGGAACAGGCGCGGAGGATGATGACATCTATACAACACAAATAAATAAAATTGAAGTGTCTATTTGTTATATAACAGCTTTTTACTAAATGCATCTGAATGTGTACACGATAGGAATACATAAAATTATATTTTAAAATTTTTGATTGTCTGTTTGTTTCGGCTAATCTCCAGACCGATTTCCACGGGACTTTCACTGGCAGACAGCTGGTGTTATAAGGACTAACAGCTACTTTTATTTTGAAAAAACAATTAGGGTTCCGCGCAAAATGTATAAATATATATAGAAGCCGTGCGGAAACTGCTAGTGTAACATAATATTGTAACATAATATTGTAATAAAACATAAACAGTCATGAAAAATTACTACCTTATTTAAGGTTAATTATTATCTATGAATAATGCATATAGTAAATCTGTTCACGTCGTCAATAGAGCGGATTTATATAGAATACATCAAAACATTTCCATTTGTTGTGATACAGATTACATTCAATATATATGTGGTGCATCGAATGTGCATAAACATGTCATGTCATGTCGTAAATCTTATATCAAGATTGAAGAACACAAGTAGCTGCACTATCTTCAATTTCAGTATTAATGTTAACTTACACCTACAGAATGAATAGTTCACTTTTCATCAAAGTTCAATATTGATCACGCGGTAAAGCTCTAATATAAAGCCATGTTCAGATGACGGGCGTTAAACGCGCGTCAACAAGACCACGCATTTTCTTAAATTCGTACTCATGCTAACGCGCGTTTAGAATACAGTGTTGTCGCGCGCTTTGAGATCCTTGGAGTGCTGTACATTCGTTTATTAGATACTAGCAGGGCCCTGCGGTTTTACCCGTTCAAGTCCCGATCCCGTGGGAATATCGGCATAAAAAGTAGCCTATATTTTAATCCAGGTCAGTAGTTTTGGCGTGAAAGAGTAACAAACATCCATACATACAAACATCCATACATCCATACATCCTCACAAACTTTCACGTTTATAATATTAGTAGGATATATAGAGAAAACGTGATTTTAATAAAAGGATTTGGCCATTTCAATAAAAGTCTGTATACCATTTTTATACCAATTTAATAATTAATATAAACTTCAATTTCCATCACCATACTAAAAACGCGTTCCGATGCGCTAAGGCCCGGCCCGTTCGGTGTTTTTTTTTTATATAAAAAAAGATAAGAGAGTTGGATGAAAACAAAGGTAGATTTGAAGTTAGTGCGTCAACCCAGGAGGTTGATGGACAGCTCGTTTAAAGATATGAAATGTATAAATAAGTGTTTACCCCAGTATAATATTTATTTCCAGCTATCAGTTTCATTTATTTGTAATCTCCTGGGAACACACCAATTTCCTGAGAGAAATTCTCAAAGTAGATAGCTACACATAATAACTGAAAACCTTAATGTTTACATTCCTGCCTATCATCAATTACATTAAAATAGTGGCGCAACTCGTAACAATTTCCACGCCTTACCGCACATTAGAAATGTTAGTACCACTCTATTTCATACATACAGCTATCATCTTCCTTATGCGCAAATATTGACGGGATCGGTTCGTTATTACACACCTCTATCCTAATATTATGAAAAGGTAAATGCTTCCATGAATCCTGTTTATTTGGGTTTGGTTTCTAGAAATCCAATGATATTGCTTTAGCGTTGAATCTTATTTGTAGTACTTTGAAAGTGAATCTTTTTGTTTCATCATTATCATCAGCTTTATAGCCATGAGTCGTATATTATTTTAGGATCTGTTCCTCGTGTCATTTTGGAACACTGTTCGCTGCTTTGTATAGTATTATCTAAGTGGACGGTCATATCTTCTACATATTATACATGAAGAGATTTCTTTGATTTTTTAGTAAATTCCACTCACTTAGAAATTTGAAATACTTCAATTTTGTATGTAGGAGAAGTAAGTGTGTAGAAGATTACCATATTCAATACGCGTTATAAGTTTAAAAATCTATATAATAAAACGCGAAGAGATTTCTTTGTACGCAGTTTTAAGCAAATTGTGAAATTGCAGATACTCAAAGTTTGTATGTAGAAAAAGTGCAAAAAGCTAAAATTTTAATCAATACTACACTACAAGAAGCTACAGGGGTCCAGTTTATATATTGACCAGGCATGGTACGGCACGGTACGGCACGGTACGGCAAAGTTTAAGTTTACAATGACAATTCGAGTTATACTAAATGCATATAAAACAAAACAGTATGCAATATACATAAAACAAAACAGTTAAAACTAATGCCGAAACTCCCACCAGGCGATCTTTAATTTTTACTGTTGCGTATTTTTATAACGATGTAATTAGTTGCGAGCCTTCCTTATTAGATCGCATGTCATCTAATAAGGAAGGCTCGCAACTAATCAGCAGCGTTAAATAGAACGTGAGGAATTTCAATTCATAGAAGGCTCGGCTCTATCTCTCTGCGTATGAAGTACTTCACTAAACGGTTTTAAAACAAGGTTTGACTGTTATGATATTAAAGAGGATTAAAAATTCTCCTTCATTTTCTAAGCCAGTCTCATATCTCATAAAAAAACAAAACTTTATTCTGCGCTGTCTCGCTAATAAGAGCCTTTATCTGCTAAGTAACACTTTTGATGTCACAATGCTTTTGTTCTAGTCTAGATCATAGGGTTTGGGTACAGTCAATACGACAAAGGAATGAGTGAAGAATGACCTCTAACATGAATTTTATGTATATTTCACGTTCTTTGTCTGCGTTTAATGACAATAATATAATAAAACCAGATTGTAGGTCCCACTATGCTATAGTATTTTTGTTATATAAATAAATATGTGGCCATATGCACAAAATATATTGAATATACACCTAGCGATATCTAGCGGTGATAATAAATTTGAATGATAATGATAAATGTACGCTGAGGTTTTCGCAATAAACTATATTTTCTTTTCTTTCTTCTTTCTTTCTCTACAGACAAGAGAAAAGCTTTTTTTCAGTTGTAATTATTATTTTTGTTGTTTTTGTAAGATTCTGTTTCACGTTATCATGAGGCCTTGGTTTAGTAATGGACGTCTTACAGCTTTTTATTAGCTAGAAACCGGCAATTCTCAGCCCGTAATAGGCACAAGTAAAATAAATCCGCTTCGAACAGACTAAATCAAAAAACAGTTCTACAGAAGAATGTGATAGCTCAGTACCTTGCAGTGGTTTCTGCCATTAAGGTCGGTCGCTGGAAGAGAATTATCAATAAATAGATTTACGAGTACCTATAAGAATACTGAATAGATTTTTTTTTAAGTGAAAACTTCTTTAGGCACTTTGGTTATGTTATGTTTTCACTTCTGACGTGCACTCTACGACTGACAGTCTTTTTTTGTTATTGTACGCAATAACCATTCACATATAACAAAGTTCGTATTATACAGGATGTATTTCAAAAAGGAACTCTTACTTAAATCACTAAAAGGGCATGACATGCAGTAACAATAAAAAAAAAATGATAAAAATACTATCCGTTTACAAGTTATGACTGAATTTCCGGGTATTTTTGCCTCCGTTTTTTATAAAAGTAGGTGGAATGTGTAAAGTACATATTTTTTTTTTATTTTGTAATTTCAAACCGTTACGAAGCATCCCCTTCCAGTTATTTAAGTAAGTGTTCCTTTTCCAAATACCCCCTGTATAATTGTACTGCACGCTTGAATTTGAATATTTTAGTGAAAAATTAGGAACCAACTAAATCATAGGCACTTTTCAGACTCGCAGAACCGTTTAAAAAAGTTTGAACAAATGTTAAAAGTTTTCGTTAAATATTCTAAGAAGAACGTTTAGTACTCCATTGAAGGAGAAGTCCGTTTCTGGGCCAAACCGTTACACGAATCAGATTTGTACCAAAAAATTCGTCTATTTTGCTTAATTAACCCATTGAAATCTTAACCTCAATTACATTGGCCAAGTATAGAAAATAAGTAGATTTCTATTTATTGTTTTAAACAACCTTTGTAAACAGCAGCACTCATGCTGACGTAATATCAATAGAGCGTTCCACTAAATCGATATTCTTACCTAAGAATGTCGATTTAGTGTAACTCGATACTTTTACAAATAAATAATATTCTATTGTTTTATTATAATTGTTTTATAGGTATTAAAATCAAATGTAAAATAGAAAATCTGTAATCTAATTGATTTTTAACTTAAGCACTATAAAAAAAATAATTAAAAGAAATAAATAATCAATAAAATCGATTACACCAGGGATTGCTCTAGTATAATTATGTCTGTCAACTGTCATGGCACAGTTGTAATGTCATTATTGTCAATGCCATTAGCTTTTCGTATTTTTGCTGTCATATTTTGATTTTTGCATTCACTTGCAAATGTGTTCTGCCGTATTTCTTTTATCACACATTTCATTTATCACAATAATGAGTTTTTTTAATTTTAATATATTATTGTATTCTCATATTACTGTAATCAGATCCCCTAGTAGTTACAATATTAACAAATGCAAGTCAGTAGTGATGTAAGTGGGTCTTCATTATTAAACATAGTTTTCAGCTGAAGTTTTCGGTAATATTAATCAGATAAATCTGAAGTCACCACCTAAGCACTTTTCAATTGATTACTTACAACCTGATCGTGATAGTCTTCCGGCGCTGCAGCACAGCCATCGCCAGATTTACGTAAAATACTCAAATAATAAAAAAAAACCTAAAATGTAAACATTGTCTGATTTTACCAATTTGGCCAATGCTGGGAGACGTGAAAATTGGGCTCGTGAAACTTTCGTAAGTGCTCTTAATTATGACCAAATATCAGCCCTGTAACGCCTTTGGGTTTCTCCTTTGAATGTCAGACAATAGGTTTCGTGCGGGAACTTTAGGAACTTATTCATATTATGCAAATTTTAATCAGGTTTATTTTACTTTCTTTAATAATGTTATATAGCAAAAAAAATACTCAAGATGAGACAAGTATACTTAAATATATTGATTTTTAGAATTAAAAAAATAAATGCAATTCAAAATAAAAAACGCAGGTGCGTGACGACCGTAGTTTTACCGGTGTCCTTTTTATTTGGATTGAATTCAAATTTAGAACATCGCGTTTTTTTGGGATATTTTTTCTTTTTTTTATTGGCATTGTTTCCTATTAATTTAATCGTGGGAGAGCCATGCTTTGGCACGTATGGGCCGCGTCGACCGGAGTGATACCACGGCATCACAGAAAACCAGCAGTGAAGCAATTGAAAAATAAATACTTGAGGAGTTTTAGGAGAGAGAAAAAGTTCTAATTTCTGATATGTGTTTGTCTATAAAATATAAGTATTATTAACCCTAATTACCGCTTCTTAATTAATTTCCGTTTGCAATTTTGTAACGCTTGGAGTACCTAGTACCTAATACTTGTATGAAACACTAATCTGTTCTGTTAAATAGTGTATGTATTTTGTTGCTGGTTTGAAAATGATGAGACTAGACTACGAAGTCCTGAAAAGTGAAAAGAACTTAAGAGAGACTATATCATCGTCATCATACCCTAAAACTTTGTTTGAATACAAAGTTTTCAAAACCCCTAAACCTTGAAAGCCAGAGGTCATAAAATATCTAATAGGAACCTTAAGTAATCACTATTTAAGCGCGCATTCACCATAACTAGAAAGAAAGAAAGAAAGGAAGAAAATCCTTTTATTTTGCACAAACATTGGACGCACACAAGACATTTTAAACAAAGAACATATAACGTAAAAAAACGAAATGAGCCTAATCTATGGTCGGATAAAAAAAAAATCTGTAATCTGTTTGCGTAGACAGAGAATGCTTAGTCTGTCTACGTCTGTGGGCATAAATCATATAGAATATTATTATCTATTGTCAAAAATATGGGGAAAAGGGAAAAACAATACTATATTTTTGTTTGTCTTTCAATTTACATGTTGCTATGTGCGTCACGTTTATGATCAAAAACAGGTATATGCTCAGCATTGCTGCTACAATAACTGCTTACTTGTTTGAGAATACATATTTTTTTAAAATAAAATATAACACAAAACGTTATTTCTGTAGTTTGCTTGCTTCGTATGTGAACTCGTGTCTATAAAATACACAATATGGTTCACTAGCCAAGGCTGTTTCTACAAGTTAACAACCAGGTAATATCGTTAAACTCCGTAATAAGTACATGCTAACTTATTCATTGCACATTAACTTGCAAGGAATTACAGGTATCTTACCTGCTACCGTATAAAACATATATTCGTTTTATTGTTACCTCGTTTATACGTATAAAGTCCGGCTATTGCCGGATCCCAATATAAACGTTTACCTACTTATTATAGACGAAACACAGTGGTTAACAGCTAAAAAGGCTAATATCATCAGAATGAATATGTACCACCGAATCAGCTTTGAATATTATTTATACGCGTAATACATACTTTTCTTACCTGTTGGTCTAGTGGTTAGTGACCCTGACTGCTAAGCAGGAGGTCGTGGGTTTGATTCCCACCCAGGACAAATAATTGTGTAATGAGCATGATAATTTGTTCTGAGTCTGGGTGTAATTTATCTATAATATGAATGTATTTAGAAATATATAAGTATGTTTATCAGCAGTTTGGTTACCATAGTACAGGCTCTGCCTAGTTTGTGTCAAGTATTTATTATTTTTAAATTTTTCTTAAATCTTTATCTTACAAGTAAAACTAAACAAGTTTTTATCCATCTTTCACTAAAGAGTCGAAGCAAAATGAACAAGTTCGGGGTAACAAAACCCACGAAAGTTGACAGAAGACGTGAAAAATTAAAGCAATTAGGATCTTTACATATTTTAAACTATAAATTAGATCTTCAATATAGACAGAGATATCACGAAAATTGCATTTTTTCATATAAACTATAAACATCATATCTCTACAAAGTATAAAACAAAGTCGCTTCGTCTGTACGTTTAGATATGTTAACGGATTTTAATACGGTTTTCATGAATAGATAGAGTGATTCGAGAGGAAGGTTTATACGTATAGTTTTATATTTTTTTTTTGTTTAAATATGACGATAATTGTTTACCACATTACTAAGTATCTACATTGCACCCGTGTGAAACCTAGGCGGGTCGCTAGTTTACCTAAAAGGTTTTTCAATACCATTCATGTCACTTGCTTACTCCTTTCTGTTGATAAAACACCTAATATCAATAGTGCTATTTAACCGTGTTCTTCCAAGGAGTATAGATGTCTCTTCAGTTGAGCAGCAGCTCTAGTTCTCTCAGAAATGTTTTCTATAGTATCGTCTTGGAATGTATAAATTATGTTTACACAGGTACCAAATACATATACTTTATATAAAAACTTAAAACAGATTTTAGTACACAGTTTCAGCGCACCAGCAAACGTTTCTCCTTTGCATCTGTTGGTTTATAATGGTCATACATTTAAAATGTTTAGATTTTTGCTTCTATTTGTAAATAAATCTGAAGGAAAATCGATTTACATTCTATAAAAGCATTCAGAAAAGCGCCAAATATATTACTTTGTTTACTTTCGGCGAATTCTTTGGTGTGGAAACTATGCGTATGCTTATAGACTTAGCACAGCCAGTGGTGATTTATGTTTTTTTCTTTCCGAATGTCAAAATACTGTCCATGTGTATTCTTAGTATACGAAATTTACTGAATTTTTATACAAAGACTATCTGCGACCTGCGGTTTCACCCGCGTAAGTCCCTCGTTAAGGTTTCTTAAATTTTCTAATTTTCTGTTTAATTTTCTTAATTTTTTCTTTTTTAAGAACCTTCTCCTGACAAACAAAAAAAAAAGAATTAGCGAAATCGGTCCAGCTGTTAACGTGTGATGCCATGAGCAAGGGAAATAGGGATTCATTTTTCCTACTAATATTATAAACGTGTAAGTTTGTAAGGATGTATGAATGAATGTATGGATCTTTGTTACTCTTTCACGCCAAAACTACTGAACCGATTTTGAAACTTGGTATGTAGATAGCTGGAGACCTGGATTAACATATAGGCTACTTTTTATCCCAATATTCCTACGGGATCGGGAATTACGCGGGTGAAACCGCGGTGCGCTGCTAGTATATATACGATAACACATAAAGATAACGATAATGATGAAGAGGTGACATTTAAAGTAGCGGACTTTTAAAACGATTTTAGACCCTATCCCGGCTTATACCGTTTATTCAGGAGTTTTATAGACCAAGTTGGCTTTATTCAAAATTCTATGAATACTGCAAATGAGTATTTGTTAAAACGTCACTTTAGTTCGTTTTATGCTCGTTGTCGGTAAAATAATGTATACGCAAAGCCAATAAGACTTTAAGAGGTCTTTGTTTTCCTTGTCAAGAGTTTTCGAAACTCTTTAGATCTGCTGGAACGAATTACATTGCGTTAGACTCAATCTGCCATGCGATTCTAACTGTTCTGTCTTGCACAAAAAAAACTATGACATTTATCTTGTGGTATTTTCCCTCGTTGGTGGTTCTGTACCAGCAGTACCTGAATTTATCACTATTAAATTAAAGATAAGCTGGCTGGCTAAAGCTGCCTTTCAAATGAGTGTTTACAGTAAGATAAAATATAACTCAAACAGGAATAAATAATGAGAAGAACAATACTTTATATATGTTCGGCAAAATAATAACCTATTTTTCTTACGAAGACAGTAAAGAGCCTATAAGTCGTTCTGATTAATTTTCAGAAGGTGGGTAGAATAACAACGCGAACGAAATATAATAACATCCGTGGCTTATGACGTGATACCATAAAAGTGTTTATGTCTGAACGTATATGTCTGTGTCAGGATTTGTATGCCTAAATAAAGACGGCATACTATCCGGACTCCACCTTCCTGTTTTCATAATGTTAACATTGTAATATGGAATAAGTTCCTAAGATCCGACCACTATATAGCTTATATAGTGGTCGGATCTTAGGAACTTTATAAAATAAATGAATATTAGCTAGCTTTCACTTGCGGCTCTGCCCGCGCACATTTAAACAGTATCTCCGGGCCCATTATAGGTATATTTAGTTTCGTTCGTCTTTTTTGGTGTTAGATGAGATAGAGACCTTTTACTATTTATTTAAAAGATTACGCTAAGAGATTAATTAGTAAGATTCGCTTCTAGAAAACTAGTGTGCCCTATCTCCCTGAAGTAAATCTGTCTCATGTTATCGGCTATCCTTATAGTATACAATTTCTACATTTGAATAACACAACTTACAATTAAAATTACCGTTTATGTTGCAGTGTGTTTTGTCGTTAAAAGTAATCAGCATACTAGGAATTTCCTTGAATTTATTTTATTTATTTAATACTTCCTGCATTTTACATTGAACGGGCGGACTTAATGCCACATGGCATTATCTACCAGTCAACCTTTGGATGATTCAGTGAGGGACATGGCAGGTGCTTAGGAAGAAAAGAAAAAAAATCATAGTTGACAATAATCTGATAATACAGTCTGTTATATACACAAGACAATTTACAATGCCACATAATAATAGATAGCCGAATACAAAAATATACATATACATGCTTGCAGATAAATATAAACATATATAACTAAATCCATACATACATACATACATACATACAAAATAAACCATAAGGTTGTGAGGTCATGAGGATATTTCTGCTAATTGTTTTCTATAAAATACCCATGTCGTTATTACTACATGAACCTTCAAGCATTAATTTTCCATGAATGCTAAATACGTTCAAACAGTAAAATACATATTTTCAATAGTTAACAAGTCTAGTTATACAATTAAAATAGTAGCCAGTCGGTCAGAAGACTGATGATGGCTGGTAGACTTTACATTTTTTATCAAGTTAGCTATGTAAAAAAGAATCACTTTTGATTGGGTTCCCGCTGGGTCCAATCGCGGTCCTAATATTCAGTCATTTAATTAGATTACAACTGAATCTTCTGACTACTTCGAAACAAAGCATTTAAATTGTAAGTTGAATATAACATAATCCTGACGAAGGGAAAGCGTCTAAACCCCTGTCAAATGCAATGTAGTCGTTATTATATTATTTTAAGGCTGTGAGAAGGTGACGTATATTTCATTTACATGGCCTTTTGCTAATTGGCCGGAAAATACAGATAAGCAGGCGGTACAGATTCTATAAGTACTTCACGTATTTATAATCATGTTTTGATTCCCAGTAATTAAGTAACAAAATTACATGCACACACTGTGCATGTGTGAATGAGTCGGTAAGTTTGGTACTCCTTCACGCTGAAACTGATGGATGAATGCTACGAGGGCTAAGCTATATGCGAAAGCTGGTACGAAATAAAAAATGCTTAATGAAAAAAAAACCTTTGTGTAAAAAAAATATTATTAAATATAAAACTTTAGGAATAAGTACGTCTTATTTGGTTCTGTCTCATAAGTATGTGCTTGTTGGCGTGCAGTCGCGAAGTGCTACGTAGAAAACAGTGTTTCTGTTGAATTAATTTTTATTAGCAAGGAGTCTGAAACGTGTTTAGTAAACGACAGTTGACTACCACCAATCTCCGCATTGCTGTATTATGATCAGATGACTTTATTCACACTTAGAATTTCGGGAATATCCATTCACGAATTTAACCTTCATTTTTGCCCTGTTGATTTTTCGTCCAAGTTTGAAAGCAATCGGTGCATAATAGGGAATATGCATGTTGTTTAAATTTACTTGACTAATTTTCCCTTGAATCTTTATCGGCCACATATTATGCCTAAACAATTATTTTCTTATTTAGTTCGTCTTTAATTGCAAAAAATATTAATTAAAATATGCAAAATAAGGGAGCAAAATTCAAATTTTGCAAAACGCTTCACCATTAGTCGAAACAAAACATGACGTCAAATTCTACGTCCTGTCATTTATCGGCGCCTATATTCGTAGTGTTACGGAGAAAGATAGGTGTTCCTGTGGTTTTTGCAATTAGCTAGTGCAATTCAAGCATTCTAGTGATATTAAAAGTCATCCAGGACGATGACTGAATGTAGTTTTGTCAAAGCACAATCGGACAATCTACCGAAAATAGATGCATTCATGATGACTACATATTTTGCATCAAATCCAGATTTTACGTCCGCTGTGGTCAAAGGAGTGAAAGCCGCAAGGTAATTATTATAATACTTGTTATATTATAATCTAAAGGATAGGTAAGATATGTATAGTTAGTTATATTCATGAAGTTTTATTGGACTTTTGTTACCTAGTTTAAGTAGACAAGCAAGTTGCCTTCTGTTTGAAATTTAAAACAAACATAAATTACCTACTGCTGACAATTTTTTTTTTTTTTTTAAAAAGACTACTAGTAACGTACTAGATACACACAATACTAGCAATTAAATTGTAATATGCTTACATTAAAGTGATCTTCACAACAATATAAACACGATATTGAAGATACTTCATCTCTTCTCATTAATGTACACCGTGGTTTTCGTATTTTACATTATTATTGTGTACAGGAAAAAATACTGTATTGGGTGTACTTCTTATAGTGTTTTTACACTTAGGAGAAGACAATACCTATAAAATGGTTTTTTAACTTTATCCATCGTCTATTAATTACAATAAATAGTAAATAATAACTACAACTAAAAATCGGTATAAAATTACTGTAACACTTCGAGTAAGTATACTAAGTTTATGAAACAAACACTGAGCGTGGCATCTGACATCATCCAAGACCCGCGAAATATGGCGGCGTTCAAACAGATCAAATTTTATCGATGTTTTCAATGTTATTTTAAAAATCAATTTGAACATTGCCAAGGTTATTTATATTTTTTATTAGGGTAGAATGATGGAACAAGTCAATAAAAGATAAAAAAAAAATACATGCATAATCCCTATTGCGACCTCTATCGTGCCGGTAAAATTGAGGTACATACATACATATATACTTCCTTTGTGGCCCCGAGGTTATTTGTAAATTTAATGGTTTAGAAAGGTAATTACTATATATTGTAAAGCCTCCACCACGTGTAACGCGTGGAGTACTTCTTCTAAATCAACTGCGGCGTACTCCACCACGTATAAAGCTTGGGGCTTTAGGGTATCCGGTTTCGATAGGTACTAGCTATAGGAGGAAAAGTGAAAGAGCAGGCAAACGCACTATGCGATATAATCAGGATCAGATTGTTCATGTAACAATTATAACTTCACACAAATTAATTATAAATAATACTTCTTGAATTATTCTGTGCACATTGCCCGTAAGTCGTCAAGACCGTTCTCTGTCCGCTGGGCGACTCTCTTGTCTTCAACATTTATTCTTCATAAAATATTTCGAACTTGTTCTAAATTCGAGTTTGGTGCCACCAGTCTATGCCTCTCGCGTAGTAAAGAGTTATTCTTCCAATCAATATATATATATATATATAAACTTTTTAACTTTTTGATCTAGGGATCATAACTAGACCTCCTGGGAAGAAATTTTTGGAAAACTCGACCACTGGTACAAAACCAATGGCTAGACTTTTCTTCGAAATCTACCTAAAATCATTTATGGTGTAAAAGCACTTTTCAAGTAGCCAATTGTCAGTGCCAGCCGGTGATTTAAACCGTTGCAATGGTAATTCTTTTATTTAGTTTATTGGGATATCTTTTAATTAAACATTTTTTATTATTTATAATAGACATGCCAATTTCCATAATATATAAAGACACCAAGACACAATAAATATTAACAAGACCATTTTAGTTCATAACCAGAAGACTGAAGAAAATAACTTTTGTATTCCATCACAAAGTAATTACCTTTCTAAACCATTAAATTTACAAGTAACCTCGGGGCCACAAAGGAACCTTCAAGTGTGTTAGTTTTAATTTTCCCTCGGCCCAGGTGAGGTCAGTGATAAATCTCACTGAGTAACGACCTCGTTTATTTACCAAACGACTGTTTACCGCCTCTGTTTTATGGACACAAACAATAACACCGATGATGGTGTACATTTCTTTTGGTAATAACCTCCGATGTATTCTCTTCTCGATAACTCTTAACTCGATTCTCTACAAGGAAATCGATCACTATAAAAAAATGGTTTTATGTGCAATCATCACTGATTTCGTTATAGTGTCTTAACTGATTTTTTTATTGTGTAGTAACAGTTGTTGTGTGGTTCGCACGTAAAAGAAGGATATTTCGACCCGACGTTGAACAAAAGAGGGTATCTTGGTAGTAAGACCACAAACGTAAGTCCTCAACATATTTTGCATACAATATTGGGCACTCAGAACGTTTTACGTGTTGTGGTTGTGGATATACTTGCTTCACAAAGTCTGACAAACTCAAACGAAATTTTTGAGAAACATAGTCATCACAGGTATAAAAAAAACGTTAATGTAAACCCTCCTAGACGAAGACGTGATAGAAATTAAAAAGGTTTATGTAAAACGCGATCTTAATTATGATATTAGGTAATGTTAACAAACTCAATGTGAAGATAATAACTGTACCTATGTGAAGAACTCGAGCTGTTAGAATAAAACTAAGTATAATCAATAGTTTACTATTGAGAAACACAATTACTTGCAAGTAATGACAATTCAAAAAAAGAGTGGCCACGAGTTTTCTTAAGATTTTGATTTCTTATTTTTTGCAAATTTATTTATTGCAAAGCTAGCAAAAAAGGTAGTGGAGAAACTTTGTGACCCTAATAAATAAACATATCTATTGTTTTTGTTTATAGTTGTAGTGTAGTGGTAGGATCTACTTACAAAAATAAACTTTTACAACGTTATCAATTCTGGTCGTTCCAAAAAAATTGTTAACCATTTAATGAACCCCACTCGCAAGCACGACGTTTGCAATTTCTTGCTTAATATTTTTCAAGTGATCTCTATTAATACTTGTCTCTCTGAAACCAAAATCAAATCAAAAACATTAAGTTTTTTTATCTCTTTATTGTACACCTTTTAAGTGAATCAATCGGCGGTGGACATTTTTTTTCAACATGTTTTTACAATTTTCTGGTTACGTTACTTATACACAATAAATGAAATGTGAGGACAATGTGCAAATTACTACTATCTTTAAGTTAAAGTAATACCAATGTAACATAAAATATAATTATGTTTTGTTCTCAGGAGGCAGCAGGCGAGCTACTAGGCTGACGGTAGCGACAGCCATTGGTATTTGGATATTAGCAGCGCTTCTAGCGACTCCGGCCTACATGGGGTCGTATCTTCGGACGTTTGTCGTCAATCCTACTACACAGGTACGTTTTATTTAATAATAATAAACCAATAAACCTGACATAGTGGTGATAGATCGATCAGAGCGTCGCGCAACTCGTGAAAGTTGAAAAAGAAAAACAAATCAAATATTTGGATTTGTCTCTAGAGATTGCCGATATGTGGAATGTCGATTCGCTGATTATTGTTCCGATTGTCATATCTGCTCATGGATTGATAGCCAAAAGGCTCGCGTTAGACGGCTGGATCAAGAGACTGATGCAGAAGGCAGTTCTCCTCGACACGACCCGTATAGTAAGAAGGTTCCTGTCTTTGGAGCCCTAACCACCGATGTCTTGGTCTCTGTACCCGATGTCGGTGGTCTACAGTTTTTTATATTTTTACGTATATATTTTGTTTTGTACATATTTTAAAATGTAATTGATAAGTTTTAAGATGAATATAGAGAAATAATAACAATAATTTCTCTATATTATTATTAATCTTTACATAAACTTATCTCTCAGCCCATACAGGTCTAGCTTAGCTTAGTTGTCAAACTATATTCATAAAACACAACTTAACTTTATTTCTAACATATCTAGAACGTTTTAATTCTCACAATATTGAATAATTGGTTGCCAATAAATTAAGAAGTTAGTATAATAAACACGGACACTACTAGTTTCCGTGACGTGAAATTTCAACCGTTAAATTTAAATAGTTTTGTCAAGCCATCCAATCCAAATTGGGGTTAGTTGGAGTTTAGAATTGAGTAAATAACTCTGGGTTGATACATTAAAGTTGGAAAAGAGACTTGTTAGCATAACTTTGTTTAACTAGATTACTGAAATTATATGGAATAATATTTAACATGGAGTAGGTAGGTACAATGTGCTCACATATTGTTGCAAACACCTTACATCGAAACCGTGCGAAAAAAAAGGAAAACTAGAAAATAATATTTTTATGTACTTTTATGAGATAGGAGGCGAACTAGCAAACAGGTCACCTAAAACCTAGTAAGTGGCTACCGCTGCTCATGGACACCTGCAACCTAAGAGCCACAAGTGCGTCACCGGCCTTTAAGGTGGGACTAGGGGAAGCGGTAACCTCACTCACTCGGTGAAACATAACGCAAGCATTGCTTCACGACGGTTTTCTACTAAGCCTCCGACCGATTTGGCCCATACGTGTCGAAGCAATAAGCATGGCTCTCCTACTTAATTAGGAATAATATTTATTAGAATTGCTAACAAATAATACACATAACTAAAATGACAATAGAAAGTACAAATACATGCAATGTGATCATTCAATTATAGGCAACTAACACGAACAGATTGTACCGTTAAATTTAATTAGGATAAAAGAACAACAAATCTACATACTAAAAAAACATTTAAAAAATCTTTTTACCAAAAAATTAAACCGACGAAAAGAACTAAAAAACAAAAAATAAATAAACCTTAAGTCTTAAGTATTGAGCTTATTTACATAAACTATCTAATTTTATATAAACTTATTTTGAGTCGGCGCCAAACAACAAACTGATTAATTATTAAAATTTTATTTGGCGCCGACTCAAAATAAGTTTATATAAAATTAGATAGTTTATGTAAATAAGCTCAATACTTAAGACTTAAGGTTTTTTTTATTTTTTGCTTTTTAGTTCTTTTCGTCGGTTTAATTTTTTGCTAAAAAGATTTTATTTTATGGTTTTTTTCATCATCATGATGATGATGATGAAAAATGATGATGATTTCTAAACGCAATACCTGATAAAGTAATGAAAAGTAAACAGAAACACTATTCGTTCCTACAATTTTCGAGGGTTTTTCTCAATTTTTTCAGGATCCCATCATCAGATCCTGACTTCCTTGACATGGGACCACCCTTGAGGTATATCCTATCTAACAAAAAAGAATAATCAAAATCGGTTCATAAATAACACAGTGAGGACTGAAAAGACATAAAAAAAAGAAAATATTATACGGTCGAATTGAGAACCTTCTTTTTTTTTCGTCGGTTAAAAAAAATTAATAAAAAAGATGCTTATTCTAATAAGCATCTTTTTTATCTATTTAAAAAAAAAACATTTAATAAATAGATAAAGAAGATGCTTATTCTAATAAGCATCTTTTTTATCTAATTTTTAAATGTTTTTTTTAACATGTGGATGTGTTGTTCTTTGCAGGTAAATAAATGAATTCCGTCTAGGTAGAGGCAATTCATTTATTTACCTGCATTTAAAAAGTGAGAATTATGTACTAAGGCGAAGATTTCATTTGTTGTTTGCACTACCTACCTACGAGTGGTAACATGATATATATGTATATATATACCTCCTTACGAAGTGAGACAAATCTACACGCTCCAGTTAGAGAGCTTGCTTAGACGCTCGCTCTGACACTCAGTTGTGTTTGTTATACTAACCGCAATCAAACCCCAATCAATATTCATCGGCGACCCGTTCACCAATGAATATTAAACAGTCTCGAACACAGCGGTTTAAATACCATTTTGAGCCTTTGATATGTCTTCTAAAAAATTAAGAAATTCCAATAAAGCTGCTTGTTACTTTCCAAGCATTAAACCCAAGAATATTACTACAAGTACATTCATAGAAAAAAGGAGCTTCTTTGGGCCCACACACAACCACGCGAGGATATTGCACTCCACACTCTAGTGGAGTGCTCAGCGTGGACGCAACAGCGGTAAAACCTCGTGACGGCTATTGGTGTGGGTAGCCTCTCGCTAGAGACTATGGTTCAGTCCATGGGCCAAAGTGAGAGTGCGTGGGATTCCGCTGCCTCGTTTTGCGAGGAGGTGATGTTGACCAAAGAGGCGGCGGGACGGGAGAGGACAAGCACTCTCCCATCCCGCAGATGACGCACCAGGTGCCTTAAAGCGCTGAATGATCTCCGTCCTCCATGAGCGCTGGCCTGGGGGTAGCGGGATTGGCTGACCGTTACCCCAGCAGAAGCAGGCCTAAGACGGTGGCGCGGCGGGTTCCGCACGCGCCTCTCCCATCTGAAGGGGAGGTAGGCCCCCCCCTATCGCACGGTGTGGTTGCCTGCTGATCAGGAGGCCATAGTCTGCAGGGGTTCCCGGAAGCTTCCTTCCTAGGGTATCCCGGGTCCCCTGCAATGGACTCACTTGTGACGGAACACCGTGTGGTTTTAGTCGGTTCGAGTTCGACAGGGTGATGACCCGTGAGGGTTTCCACACGATAAAAAAATAAAAGGCCCACACACAACCACAAATACATAATATAATAGATAGAGAGAACGAAAGCGCTGTAAGAAAAATATATTGATTATCTAAGACATTATGATTATTTATGATAAGTGATAACACATACATGTAGATTTAAAGATTTTGATTTTACGCAATAAAAAGAATTACGTTAGTATACAGTGATGTGAACAAATGTTTCTCCTGCATATTTATAAATCGATGTAAACTTTTTCTAAATCAGTATAAAAAGTCTTTCGTTTATTGTTATGAATAGTTGTATTTAAAGCTATTTGCTTTTGCAAATTGTGACTTGTGACTCTTGAGTTGCAGTCCATGGGCAGAGGTAGCCACTTACTAGGTATTAGGTGACCTGTCTGCTCGTTTGCCCCCTATCTTGTAAAAAAAACTACATAAAAATATTATTTTCTAGATTTCCTTTTCTTTCGCACGGTTTCGAAGTAAGGCATTTTGGTGTTATTTATTAATAACACCAAAATGTTGAAATTCAAGATATTCATTGCTGATGTATCTTAGAGTAATGGACAAATGAAAGATGATACACGCTAATTTCGTCATTGGAGTCCTCATGAACATTAATAATCAATTTTATGTATAATATATTAAACGTGGGTAATGTAATTTAATAAACGAGTTCAGTATTTTTAGCTAAAATTATTTTTAAATCGATCAAAACATCCTCTTAAATAAAATTGTTTGTTATTTTTAGTCAAATCACTAACGTGTTGGGTAATCACTAATTGATTATTATCAAAATATCATAAAGAAAAAATATTGGACAGAATATACTTAGTAAACACCTACTCAAGCCGCGTTTCAGAACCTCGGAAAAGGTATATTACTACCGTATGTTTTCTTTGTTGCATTGTAAAAAATATGGTAAATACCATTGGGTAAAACAGCGCCAGTCAGCAACAATCACTCAATATCCATCTATTCGTAACATATGATAACAAAGAACATTCGGGCACGCACAGACATCAAACGTGGCTGTCAGTTTGACAGTTCTTAACTACAAAGCTATGTCTGAAGTACTGAAATGTCGGGAAATGATACAAAATAAAAAATTATGATACAAAAAGAAGTGTCAAAGACATTCCTTTATTTCTTCTATTCTCTCTAGAACGGAAAGGCTGATAGGACGTGTACAGAATACATATGCCCGGTTCTGTTTTCATGTGCCACCATTGATGCCACCACGTTCACATGTCACTTCCTTAATAATGGGAACATAATGAAGATGTCTTCACGCAGGGATCTCCATTTTGCTTCACTTCTCTTCGCTGTCATTCTCACTAAGCAGCCCTGAATACTTATATAAAAAGCTCACATGGGCCAGTGACTATAACAGACATTAAACCCTCGCATCTTCATATCTGTTGCTCACACCAAGACATCGAACTGCCGACTTCCGAGGGAGTTTTAAACTAGCTTGCTAGTTTAAAACTCCTGCTCGGTGCTGGAATTATCTTCCACCACCTCTTAGTACCTTAAACTCAGTTTCTAAGTTTAGGAAGAAACTCAAGCAACACTTACTAATTACACAAAAACAATAAGTTCAAACTTAGCTTCTTATACTTATTACCAGCTGTGGTTTGTTATATTCTGACTATCAATGTTATTGTGAAATTGTGTTTTTCTCACTTTATAGCTGACACACAATTTGGCTACGACAATCATTAATTAAGGAAAAAGTAGGAGCATCAATGAAAAATGTTGCAAAAACGGGGAAAATTTACAAACACAGACGAAGTTGCGTGGGTCGCAACTTCGTCTGTTACATATTTAATAAGGTAACTGTTTTTTAATAACTAATAAAAAACAGTTACCTTAAACCTTATAAACTATCAAATTCACCTTGTTCGCACCCCGATTCACACTCAAGTCCAACACTCAGTGTTTTTTATCACCCCACTATTGTCGCTATTTGTCAGACGGACCAATGGCGGCTAATAATGTATATTAGTTAATTTTTATTAAATTGAGAACTGTTTTATCATCTATAGTTCATTTAACCCCTGATTTATAAAAAAAAAAAATATGGCGTCACGAAACTCAGCCATTTTTCAACTTTACATAACGATCAAAATATGATCGTTTCCACCACACCTTTCTGAAACACCTTAAATATTTAGAAAAGCATTGCCACTGTCAGTAGTCATGTGAACGTTTTCTGAAATGTTTCATCTCATCGCTCAGTTCCCTACAGATACGCAACGACGTGTAAGATTGATAAATGGGGCGTGTCTTTTGGGACTAGGAACTAAAGTCAAATAGGTAATTTCGTACTGCTGACTGGGCAAATAGAACCGCAGACAAAGATGGTTTGCCTAATCTTATAAATCACGTCGCAAACACTCTTATCCACTATAGTAATTATCAGTGGTATGTAATTTAGAAAATCTTGTTGTTACTTCATGCATTTATTAAAATATTATTAATATCAAAGTAACTTCAGAAATTACATTTTTATCATCATTTAGTGAAGCTTTCTTGGAGCAGGTGCAAATTAGATTTCGACCTAGCGAACCGGTAGAATCAAGTCTTACCTACTAATAGGCTGTCTCTTTTCTTACCAATATACGTTCTACGTTTAAAGGAAATTAATTTTTCAACACAATAGAATAATTTTAATGAGATACAGCGTGGAGATACTTACCTAAAATAACTCCACGCTATGAATGACAATGGCTCACTTACAATGTACACAATTACATATTTTGAATATTTATTTATAATATAAATTTAGTTGCACGTCCATGCGCGTGCGTTTTGTGTGCGTGTGGTGTGTGTGTGTATGTGTATGTGCGTGTGGTGTGTGTGTGTGTGTGTGTGTATGTGTATGTGCGTGTGTCTGTTTGTGTGTGTGTACATGTACGAGTAAGTTATGTTTTCACTTTTGACGTGCAGTCCTAGGATTGAGTTTTTTTTTTAATTTTCCACTCCATATACTAACATGCCTAATTTTTTAACTTAGTTTTTATGGATTTTCTCAATAACAGATTGAACGATTCCAAAATAAAAAATGTGTTCGATTTAAAATCTTTACCTTTACATATTCCACCTGCTTTTATGAGAAACGGAGGTGATAATATCTGGATTTTTATTTCTGCTTGATGCTAGATAGAAGAGCTTCCATAGAGTCTTTCAGTTTGGGTTAAGGGTTCCATTGCCAGTATCAGACCACACTGATCTAGTAGCCTAGTGTTGTTTTCAGCTGAGTAGCCTCACCAGAGCTTACTTATAAAATCGGGAAAGCGTGATTGATACCACTGGTACATAAATTCTACCTACTGATCATTAGCAGCACATAACTAATAACCTGTGATTTAGGAGTGCAAAGAACTGTGAGTAACGAGCGGTACGCTATCTCTTTCACCAGCGGTGTTTCCCGTAATTATTCGACTCATTAAAGGGAGAAAGACTAATTATGAGATTTGTTGGCGCTCTCAAGAATTTCTGTCTCAGTTGCCAACAAAGGCCAATATCTTCAAATAGATACACACAGGCCAGAAAAAGATGAGCATGTGCTTTGTTTGCTTTTATCGTTCCTTCGCACAATTATACCGATGATCATTGAACCAAAACATAAACCGTGAAACAATAATATAATTGGTATGTTTCTTTGTACGGAATATAGCAAATACATTACTATCAAGAATTGTATTCATACCTACATATAGGTAATATATTGTTTCGACAAAATGGTTGCTTTAACGAATAGTTTGTGTCCGTTTGTCACAGGAAATTTACTCCAATAGATAGTACAATCTTAGTAGAATACAAAAAATATCGAATCTTGATATAAAGTATTGTTTTGTGGTGGCGGCAGAACATTTGACTTTGCGGCTTCGATTCAGTGCAAATATCAAAAAATGTAGGTGTTTCTATGTATAATATGTACACTATTGCAAAAAACAATATCTAGGTATGCTTTTCCGTATAGAACCCCATACAAGCTATGTTTAGTTTGGGGCTAAAAGGCGCTGTGTAATATATTCCAGCTGTTGCTGGTAAATCCGAGCCCTCAAACATACTATTGGACGGGCCTGTTCGTTTAGTGGTTTGTGATGCTGACTGCTGAGCCAGAGTTCGCGGGTTCGATTCCCACCAGGGAAAAATAATTGTGTGATGAGCACGATCATTTGTTCTGTGTCGGGGTGTAATTTATCAATACAAATAAATAAAATTGAAGTGTATGTTTGTAATATCAAAATAATAGTTTTTTTTAAGCTCATACAGGTTTTTTGCACGATAATTATGCCTCGAAATCAGTCTTTTAAATTTTTGTCTTTCTGTCTGTCCATTTCAGTTATAAGGAGTAACTTAGGCTACTTTTATTTTTAAAAAAGAATTAGAGTTCCGAGCAAAATATATAAATATGTAGGTACACGAGAGCGAAGCCGCGCGGGAACTGCTAGTCTATAATATGTATATATTTAGAAATTTATAAGTATTTTTATCAGCATTCTGGCTACCATAGTACGAGTATAGACTCTGCCTAGATTGGGATCAGACGGCCATGTGTGAGGTGTTTTAAGTTATTATTATAACTCTTAAAATGCTGTAATAACATGTTTTTATTCCAGTTCTTGGCGTGCTACCCGTACCCAACAGAATGGGGCGAGGGTTACCCTCGTGCGATTGTTCTGATGAGGTTCCTCGTGTACTACTCCTTACCCCTGGCCGTCATAGCTCTGTTCTACATACTCATGGCCCGCCATCTGGTGCTTAGTACACAAAACGTACCCGGGGAAATGCAAGGCACACAGAGGCAGGTAGGTGGATATTTGTAAATTAAGTTCAAGCAAAATGCAAAATGGTTTTTTGAAGGAATTTTCTAGTCACAATTAGGTCACACACAACTAATGTTCTTGTTAACCACATTCAGAAAATGAAAATGCTTGTAGTAGAAGAAGAGATAAAACCTTGGTGTTTCATATTTCTTGAGGGGTAGAATAATAACTTTAAAGCCAGCGAAGCTATGGCCAAAAGCTGGTATGGTAAAAAAGAGAAGAGGGAGGAACTTAAAAAGAAGTAGCTAAAACTAACACTCTGTCCTAACTGAAGCAACGTGCTTAGAGGTAGAAAATATTAAAGCATAGAATACCTATTCCAGAGAAGAAAATCCAAGAAGAGATATATTGCCAACCATGACTGGCTACAATGTCTTCAAAGTTTCAAAAGAATACCTTGACAAAACACACACAACTGTGTCAAAAATAATTAGTCGTGCTGCTTTTTGTAAAGGTAAACATAACAAAAAATCTATCATCTATGCCCTCTATGGGGTATATTAAATAAAAATTGCAAAAAACAATTACCTAAATAAAATCCCTATAAAACACACACCAACGCACTATTAAATTCAAATAAATTGAAATTCAGTTGCAATTAGATTTAAAAACGGTACCTATGCTAATTAATGAGCTTCTTTCCGTACAATTTTCTTTATTCAAATAATTCCGCGTCAATCAATTTCTAATCTCCGCGGCTGTTGATCAAATCAACACATAATTTAAAAAGGAAACCATTTTGTATACTGCCAAAACGTTAAATTTTTCATCAACTTTATCTAAATTAAGACGGATACGCTTTTATAATAGATAATCTTGTATATAGATAGATATCTTTGAAGTAAATAGAGATGAAAGCGATGTCCAATCATATCTACTTGCTTGTTTATTAAATCGTCATTCCATATTTTGTTGATATTTTGCCTTCTGAAAGTAAATTTAATAAAAGATATTTCATAAAAGTAATATTGTCACAGCATATAATTGAAAATTCGACTCTGAAAGGGCTTGCTACTAGAAATATAAATAATCATGACTATATTTAAACCGACTAGTATTTTTATATTTTTATGATTATAATTAACTTTTTTGAAGTGAAAAAAGCACTAAACTCGCGTGACCGTGACGCTCAGACATATATATAATATATGGTTATCGACTACGCCGACAAAAAAAATTAAATCTAAATGGTTGCCAAGTTCTGTAGATAATCCTGAAGTTCCCCACCTGGACGCCAAATTTCAACTTTCTAGGTCATCGGGAAGTGTATATACATCTATATTCTATATGTCAGTCACTCAGTGATAAAAATGCCGATTTTTAAACGATAATATCTCGACGACTGGTTTTATTAAATGAACAAAACATCAAGTATATTTATGTAAAATATATTATGAGTTGTTAAGCGGTCAAAAGTGGCTCCAAATGGTTCGTGTAATATAACACACGGCTGCTGCGTCGCCAGTTCCCTTTTCTTGAACTTGGCTTGACACGCGCGTGTCAAGATATGACTAATTGACCAAACAAACACGCTACTCGCGCGATGGAAAGCGTTTTCATACATTTTTATCTTTAATCTGATATTGTCCCTTTTTTATTATACACTTCTGTATTCTGTATTTACTTCTTCTTCTGGTTGCACTCTTATTGAAGATTGGACAGCATCATGGCTATGCTGACCTTTGTGACAACAGCTTTTAACAGGGAGGTAGTGCTGCATATAAACCATTCGCACAGGTTCTTAAGAATGGGTTCTTCTATCTATTTTAATGGCAAACAGATCTTTTGTCTGATTTTGAATGATGAGTTGCAGCAGTCCTGATTTAACGTTTGCCATGACAAAATTGAATACACAAACATTAATATTTTAATTTTGCACACATTCACAAAACACTGGCAGCATTCTATTCATTTCGTTTTCAGATGGAGCTTTATAATAAAGTTATTTTGAGGATCAATTTACTGAAAGACCCCTGGTACAAATAACACAAGTTCATTCTTACTATGGGTTCTGAGTTCAAAGAAAATTGTTTCTTTAAACTCAATCAAACAACACATTGGTATTGATCAATGTGTTATTTGATTTAATATTTCTTTTATTGTATAGTCTCTTTTATTTATTTATATTTTGTTAATTATTATTAACAAAATGTTTTATGATTAAACTCAATTTCAAGTTAAGCTCACCTATGTAGGTGTACATATACATTTTCATATTTGTACTATGGGCGTACATTTTTGTATACCTACCCGCCTATCGTATACAATTATTTTATTCCTACCTGGTCTGAGTGCTAACTTTAATAAGAGCGAGTAGTAAGAACAGAAATTACACATTATTGGTATTTTCGTTAATACCTCAATTTAATAGTGAAAAATGTCATCGTTAAATCAAATTACTGATACCATAGTCCAGGTAATGACCAAGTGTAAAGACCAGAGTTTAAGGATGCGGTCATACACGAATTTTTGCCTGTATACTTGTACCCTTTGAAGGAGTTTAACGGATTTGGTAATTCAGGGTAGTTTCTAGAATAATAGAATAAATATTCAAAGTCAGATTAACATTTCATGTGTAGTTCAGTAATATAATTATGTCGAATACCCGGCTAATTCGGGTAAAGAGGGAAAGATATTTCCCGAATGCCACGTAACTACTCAATTTTTGCATTTAGTGATTGTAAGATAAGTCAAAATAAAATCTTTTCTGACATCCTTTTAATGCTTTTCTTAGTGTTAAGATTCAATTAAATTCAATATTGCATTTCAAAATGTTTACATAAATGTTAAACTTAAGGAATACACGATTCTTAAGTCTTAATTGGCCCTTGCGTTCTCCAGTTACTCTAAAAACGGAATATAGGTATAGGCGCTCTTGACATAACATATGCCCGTTGGTCTAGTGGTTAGTGACCCTGACTGCTGAGCCAGAGGTCGTGGGTTCAATTCCCACCCAGGACAAATTATTGTGTGATGAGCATGATCATTTGTTCTGTGTCTGGGTGTAATTTATCTATAATATGTATGTATTTAGAAATATATAAGTATGTTTATCAGCAGTCTGGTTACCTAGTTTGGAATCAGACGGCCGTGTGTGAGATGTACAAAGTTATTATTATTATATTCATAACTTCAGATGCGAGCGAGAAGAAAGGTGGCCGTTACGGTGCTGGCATTCGTATTAGTCTTCGCTGCATGTTTCCTGCCCTCGCATGTCTTCATGATGTGGTTCTATTACTGGTAAGTGTTTTTACATACAAACACACAATCAGGTCTGTATCCCCATAGGGATAGACAGAGATGTTGTAGACACCCAGATTTTTTGCTAAATATAATTTGATCTTACGTAATAGGAAGCAAGCATATTGACGTCAATCGGGTACTTATGGAATTAAATATATAAACATTCCGAGTTCCTATATTGAAAGGGTAGGGTAGGCTTAAAGAGATATTGATTATACTAGGGTCTAAATAGCGTTGTGGACAGGCGCCGGAGAGCGCAGAATGATCGCCGGCCTCCATGAGGTTCACCCGTTACCCCCAGGCCAACGCCTGGGGGTAACGGGTGAAGCTGCCCGTTACCCTAGCAGCTCTAAATCGGAAGGAGGGCAAGGCCCTCCGCTACCAATGGTGTGGCTGCTTTCTGTTTCTTCTCGGGGACTTCCTAGGGTATACCCGAGTCCCTTGCGATAGACTCACTTGTGACGGAACACCGTGTGGTTTTAGTCAGTTCGATTCCGACATACCACTTCACCAATATCCATAGTGAGGTGATGACTAGTAGGGGTTTCCACACGAAAAAAAAAAGATAGCGTTGTGTAATATTTCTAAGATTATTATTATTTTTATCAATACGATATATTCAATAAAATTGCCATTCACTTCCAATGCAATAAATTTAACTCAGCAAAACAAAAAAGAATATACACAATGGAAAACTGATTACAGTCTGTACCATGCAAATGTTAAATATTTTTGTTGAGTAATTAACCCAGTGTAGGCTTATTTTCTATGCACCTATTAAATTGTGTGTTGAAATGTTTTATCCACAATTTGTTGATCACTACAAATATTCGTTTTAATAATTAATTGATTGTCTTAGATACGCCTTGGCTGGAAGTACAAACATATAATGAGGGCTCGGTTTATTTAATTTCAAAAATAATTAAAAAAAAGAATAATTAATTTAAAAAAGAACTAAAAATACTCTTTCATGAATTCAATCATAGAAAATAAGCGTTAAGATGTGACTAGGATGTTCTCTGCATTCCGTTAAAAAAATGGCCACGTTTTATAATTATCTTTTTTATATTCACAGCCCAACGGCCCAAGATGATTACAACGGCTTTTGGCATGCGCTCAGGATCATTGGGTTCTGTACATCCTTCATCAACAGCTGCGTGAACCCCATAGCCTTATACTGTACCAGCGGTATTTTCAGGAAACATTTTAACAGGTACGCTATTTATTTATTTATTACCTACTTGAAAGACGAAAAGTTACACATTTAACTAAAATATGTATAAACATATGCAAAACCACCGCGTTATTCACTATAATTTGGCAACTTGGAGCTGATCTGATGATGCAGCTAGGAGGTGAATACTGACACTCTTCAAGTGTCTACTAAAGTCCTCGATTTAAGGGCTGATATGATTCGTTTTGACAAGTGCAACAGATTGAGCTGAGTAGCAATGGCCTGATGATCGAGGTGGATACTTTTTTATGTGGTTCGGTAATTAAAATTTCAAATTTACCCTTAAATGCGCAATTCGGTCGAATCGTTGAGTAACCAGAAATATATGAGTGGGGCATGGTGGATTTTTTTATTGATGATAGGGATATTACCGACCGTTGACCGTTTCGGCGGTCTCAATGTAATGATTTGGGATTGCATTAGCTTGTATGGTAAAACTGAGCTCACCGTTTTAAATATGGGTAGCGTAATGGCTAAGGCGTCGGACTTGCGATCAAGTGGTTGCAGGTTCGAACCCCACCTAGTGCACTACCGGCGTGAACCCACTCCTAACACAAGCATTTAGCTTAGCTGGAGGGGTTAACAAGAATACTAGTAACGTGTGACCCACGTTACTAGTATTCTTTAAAAAAAAAAACTGCAGAACGTTACATCGAGGACGTCATCAGGCCTTAAGTGATCCCATTTGCACAGTAAGTGTGTCCTGGATTTGTTCTGATGCAAGACAATGCCTGTGCACACACAGCTCGAGCGGCCCAAGCTGTACTGTAATCTCATATTGAGGTTTTACTATGGCCAGCTAATAGTCCGGACTTAAATCCAATTGAGCATATGTAGGACCAATTAAAACGAAGGGTTATAGAGAATTAACAAAGAGTCCACAACTAGCAGCAGCTGATTAACGTTTTGAAACGTGCCTGGGAGGAGATTCCAGATGAAAACGTGAGGAATTTGATCCATAGTATGCAAGCGAGGCCTCAGGTCGGCATCGCTAAGAGAGAAGGACACACTCGTTACTAACAAAAAGAAAAAAGGTAAAAATTACAGTACTTTTCATTTTGCATTGATTTTCTTTTGTTCATGTTTTCCGTTTAAAATGGCTAATTTCATTATAAAGTTTTAAATAAAAAAAAAGGATCATTATTTTAAATAACTGTTAGCCTAAATTGTAAGCAATAACATTATTTTGTAGTTACCTAAGTTAAACAGTTTATTACCTTTACTGTTTTCGTGATACAGCATAAAAACTTAGTAAGCCTTAGTTTGTTTTGAGTAGTAACATTAGACAAAAATTCGTGTAACGTTGTTTGACCGCGATGAACTCCTAACCGAATGAACCAGTGCAGTTTGGTCCAACTTGAAAGATAGCATAGTTTTTTTCTGAATTTATAGTCACAATATTTTTTATTGCAAATTACTTACGAAATATAAAGCCTTTTTAAAGCTATTTAAACCTTACTCTATTTAGCACTCTGATATTTGATCTATGGATATCAATTATTATTATCATATAATATAACTACTGTATTTTCATTATAAAGTAAATTCAACATCCTTTTAGTTGTAAAATCATTTGTAAATTCTAACTGAGTTATGAGTCTGATTAAGTTAGAACGTTCTATTGGCCTGAAAACAATTAAACTGAACAAATAACAAAAGTAAATTATATTTGCATGACATTTGTTAAAGAAGAATGTTGAGAATAAAATAGTTTCTATTTATCCATTTCATGACTTATTCTATTCAGTAGTTAGGTATCTAATGAAATAAACAATTAATTAGATGAGAATTGAATTATTTTCTTTGCTTGTTTATCGCTTAGATGATTTTTCTACTGAGTTTTTTGTCTCTGAAACTTGTTCATCAGATTGATTTTTAAAGCGGAGGCTAAAGTTTATCTTTCCATAGTGCCTGAAGGTTATTCAAAAAGCTTGCAGACTGACAGATTCTCCCGAGAGTTTCGATTTTCTTTTTATTGAATCTTAATAAACATGAATTAGCTAAGAAGGTAATTCCGACAACTACCGTTTATTTTGAAATGGATAATACATAATTGGATGGCAAAATTATTCTAATTTTAATTGGGGAGATGGGGGAGAAATAGGAGAAGCTTGACTAGGAAGGGCTTAGCTAAAAAATCTCCTCGCATTGTATTTTGGACAAGAAAAGTATCAACTATACAACAACATCTTGTGGGTGAGACGTTACTGAAGCAAGAGAGTGGCCGTCGTTCTTCTTATTAGCAGAGAGTGCTATGAATGACAGAGGGGGACAGACTGTCTAGAAAGCTCAGGATTTATGGGAGCAGTGGACAAATACCTTCGTACAACCAGAACCGTAACCGTAGTATTTCTAACATAAGAAAACGTATGTAAGCCAACCGTTTCTAAATCAAGCCGCTTTCAAGTTTTCTGTTGTTGTTGTTTGGGATCAGAGAAACGCGGTTTTGTCTCGCTCGTGCTTCTCAAAAGAGGAAGTAAAGGTAAAAAGATCTTTTTTAACGTTCTCTTTTTGTCTGCAGGTATCTCCTATGTAGAAGTACTTCAACGCATGGTCCAAGAGGTTCACTTTCGCTCTCCACTTCAAGAAGATTGCACTCCAGCAGAAAAACAAACATCAGCATGGTACCCAGAACGTAAGTTGGACAAATCGATCACGGAAAATTAAAATTTTTCGTAAAAAATTAAATAGACTTATTAAAGACTAGACGCTTCTATAAAAAGAAGTGTACATATTTATAATTTTTCTTATTTTTAAATCATCACAGAGCCAGCATGGGCCGTGAAAGCAGCGTCAGACTCCTCAACAATGGTTCATCGAAACTCTGAGGCAGGACTCGTGGCCTTAGGTCCACGGCGAATAATAACCAAGAGAGGTCCAAAGAAAACTACAGCAAGTCGTTCGTCTATAAAACGGACAGCTTGGCCCCTTTCCCAAAGTGTTGTGAAAATGAGAATGGTGTAAAACATGTTGAACCAAATATTGAAACTAAAGATGTTAGCAGCACGGAGAGTTTCTTCCTGCCAATGGACAGCTTCCGTTCCTGTTAGTTTAATATTGTATACATACATAAAATGTGGTCTAACTTTAATCGTTTTTGAATCACCAGATTTCATATTTATTAAATATATTTAAATCGATCTATTTGTTAAATAATGTTGAACTTATTGATTCTACTACTGCTACGTAGTTCTGTAATTATTAATTATGTTCCACTACAGTCAACTTAAGTTTATTTATTGCAAGATCTATAGAAAGTATCGTAAAATAAATGTTATTATTAAGCATTTACTTTATAGTAAAGTATTGTAAAGCTTCTAAGTAATTACTTAAAAAAACACAAAAAATACCAACTCCAAAGTCGCCCAAAGGCCCCATGTAGCATTACAGTTATTTTTTATTTTATTTTTAATAAATGTTAATTTATTCAAGATTTACTTATGCATGTCGTTTGAATGTATGGTCTTATTTATTTTATGATGATTGATTGATTGAATAAGCTTAATTTTATACATATACTTATCAGTATTCTTTACGCTTTTTAAAAAGTATTTTAATTGTAATGTTTCATAAACTTACATGTATCTTATACTTACAAATAACAGTTCGTACAGAGAATAGGTTTTATTTCCAGACAATATTTCTGTGTACAACATAATTGGACAACAAAAGCGCCCAGAACAAACACTTCACATGAAATTGTCCTTTAGATGTTTAAAGGAACTGTTATTGCATTTTTCTTGATGGATAGATTCGACAAACTCCCTCAAAACTTAAATAAACTTATAAACCAAAGAGCGTGGTCTAGGATCATTAATATCTTTATCTTTGTAATGCGATGTCTCACCTTACTACATACAATATTATAGCTACGCCTAGCCTCGTAGTGCTTTTCACTCCAGGACCATAGCTTTGGAGAGCTCAGCTTACACGTAAAACGTTACTCTGTGTATGTTTCTACAAAATGCTGCCTATTTATTTCATTTCTTTTGTATAAACTATCTATACCACATGTCATTATCTTCCAAAACATCCATACATCTTTCTTTCATCCAAACATTCTACTTTTAGTAATTTCTTAGGTACCTACCTCCTACTTTGAGTATGAAGCTTTCACAACTTTATGCAACTTTAAATAATAAACACTTTGATCTACATACAATCTTTGTGGCGTGGATGACATTAACGAAGTATGGAAGTGTGACTTTGCCGTAAAGACAGGCTCCTCACTTTTAGGGTCTATTCAAGCATCACAATTTTTTTTAGGAATGTTAATTATCTTTCTATTTTTATTCCAATTGTTTCAAGCTTAGTGTATGCCTTCACTGTTGAAATAGAAAGTAAGAAAAGATGGGTAAATAACAGGAAAGTGGTTTTGCAATATGGCAGCTGCAGTTGCGATTTTAGTCACGGGCATAATAAATTTATTTGCAAGGTGCATATTACCTTTTATATAAAGTGTTCCAAAAAGATGTGGTACAATGTGAGGAGCGTTATGTATATTAATAACAATAGATAAGATATAGTTAGAAAAAAAAACTGAAAATACTTTGCTTAGTGTAGGTGCTCCTTTCTAAGCCATGTATTATCAATTTCCGGACGTTCCGTCAACATCCTTTGTATTAAATAGCTATGGTTTCATTCATGTCAGCCCGCTTACGAAATATCAGCTTTATTTGTCTATTTTCAAGTTCAGTTTCTCAGTTTAGAAAATAAGATTTTTCTATTAGATCACAAATTTTCCTAATATTGTTAGCGCTTTACGTTATTTCGTTATTTGCAGCCTACTAGGCGATTCTATAATAATTAGACGATACCTTTGTGTAACACTTCTATATGTTTAATCTGTTGGTAACTATTAAAAAAGTTTTAAAAACACAAATAACAAACCTATTTTTAAATTTCAGCCATATTAGTTGTGTTTGTTTAGTTATGTGCACACAAAATATTCTATAATATACCTATAACCATTAGTTGAATAATAACCTGTGTGAAATTGTGAATTACGCACATTGTGTAGGTATTATATACCTATATTATACCTATTTAAAAAAACACTGTTAAAAGCATTATCATACACATAATACTTCATGTAAGTATAGATAAATACGCAGATACTTTTTAAATTTGTTGTTCCTATTTTTTATACTCGATAATTTGTGCCTACCTCAAAAACTCTATGGCTATTTATACCATAAACATTCTTATACTACCTGAGTAAAATAGTTATTGTAAGTGTCAGTCCCTCTAACATATTTAAATGAAAGTTTTTTAATTGTCACAATTTTGTTTTACGTAGTACCTAAGTAGGTATACGTCCATTGCCTTACATTAGGTACCTTTTAAATATTAAGAATTTAAGGTTTTATTTCCATTTTACCTATATTCACCTAGTCATACTTTTGTACTAATGTACATATCTACCTAATTCAATAATGTAAATATAACTATTGTTTATAGTAGAATATAATAAATAATAAAATAGTTTTTAAAATTTGTTTTCTTTCAGTAAACCTAGAGAGTGAGTGTGAGAGTGAAATGTTGAATATTTATAGCGAAAACGAGCAGGCTAACCAATATTATAAGTGCAAATGGAAGTTTGTTTGTTTGTTACACTTTTACATACCTAGAAGTTGTCAAACGTAGATACATAAGGTTGCCTAATTTTCAGAAAATAACGTTTTCTTTGAGTAGAATAAAATATAGTAGGTAGATACTTACCTATTTATTTTTAAGAAAAATAAAGAATTTTTTTGCCTATATGTTTTTATTGTCCTAAAATTTTTTTTTTTTATTAAAGTAACTTTTAGCAAATGCACCTTATTCTGCTATACCTATTTGAAAGTTTGTGTGCAAAATTTTGAAGTATATTTATCTCAAATAAAGAAGGACACGTTATCACAAAATATGTTTGGCAACCCTATGGGTACGGAAAAGGACGATCCGGAGAGATAGAAAAATAAGTTTCACGCGAGCGAAGCAGCGGGCAGAAGCTAGTATAATATAAAGAGAAGAGAACAGAAAAGCTCCTCGTGATTTAATTTGGGCAGAGAGAATCGTCTCCTTTCTGGGGAGACGTTAGGGCTGACGGTAAATGTAATTGACTTAGTTATTCTGCGATTTTCTTCAAGGTGACGCTTTAAAAATGAAGAAAATATATTGTGGTACCTAGTGAAAGTTTTTTAAGCCGTTGCTCTTCTCTGCTATTGCCATTCCAAATAAAATTAACGTAAGTAAATCTGATGTTTATTAAATGACCTACATGGATACTATACTTTACCTATTTACTGAGAGCATTATAATACTATACTTCACCTTATATGTAAAGGTATATATCGGTATGTCAAAAGCCGTTTCTCATCCTGCTTAGAAAAACCAAGTCTGCGTTTGAGGCGAAGGCACCGTGAAATGAAAACTATCATCCAAGTAAATAAAAGGAGTTGTAAAACTGGGTACCAAATTTTTTTTTTATGGGGATAAATATAATGACCACCAAAAAAAATGTTCTGTTACCTAAAACATATACCAATCAGTAAAAAAATAAACCTAAAAGAAAACCTAAAATTACAATGGTTCTACTTCTTAAGTCATTAGTAAATACACCGATTGCCTTAAAAAGTTGCTATACTACTAAATATGGTGTCTATGAAGCTGGCGTAGCCAAGTCATAGGGCCGTAATAAAACTTACACTATATTTTTTTGCTAATTATTTGCTATTTTTTTGCCAAAGAATAGATTTTTTTGGTATAGCCATTTCCGAAAAACAATGGTCCTGCTGACTTGATACTTAAACTAGCGTAGCCAACCTTATATCTCCGGATCTCTTACACTTATCAAAACAAGCTTTACGGCATATTTTTTTGTACGGCTTAGTTGTTTGCTATTGTTTGCTAAAGAATTATTTTTTTATACGCACGTACGCTTATTTGAGAGCACACCTTACGTTATATATACATGTCGACTTATCACCAAAATATCGTAAAACTGATTCGTACGTATTACTTTTAGTTTATTTATGTTGCAAATATATTCAGAAGAGCCTCTGTAAGCCATTTAGTAAGCGTAATATCCAAATTATTTAATAATTACTTATTTCAGATAAAAATATAGGTTATGTAAACTTCTTTTCTCATACCGGTAAAATCAGAAGATATATAAAATTCCGCTTTTGTTTCCATTTTTATGGTAATTCTTACGTCTGAGAGCCATGCTTGGGCACGTACGGGCCGGCTCGACTACGCTCGATACCACGGCCTCATAGAAAACCGGCAGTGAAGCAATGCTTGTATTGCTTTTCGCCGCGTGATCGAGGTTACCGGAGGGCCTCTCCCCTATTCCCGTCCTTCCCCTCTCCCCCTCTCCCCCTCTCCTCCCCTCTAATTCCAATTTCCCCTCTTCCCACTCTTCCCCCCTGTCCCCCTCTTTCCCTACTCCCACCTTAAAGGGCGGCAACGCACTTGTGACTCTTGAGTTACAGGTGCCCATGGGCGGCGGTAGTCATTTACCCGCCTGCTCTTTTGCCTCCTTTACCATAAATAAATAAAAAAAATCACTGCTTGTTTAATAAATAATACATTGTAAAATATGATTTAACTAATCGAAACTTTTTAGGTTATTTTTTTTCATGTGGAGTTTTAAAATTTCTGCCAGAACAAAAAAAATAAGAAGAGAAGATTTTGAATTTAAAAACTATTGGAAACAAAATATGTAAATATGAAAATCATTTTCTTACATATACAATGTGGTAATGACATTTTGATTTTTACATCATAGTTAATTAATAATCTCTCATTTGAATATTATTAAACTATCTAATATTATTATTCATCTAATAAGATCACTTTCATTACACGTCAATGCTACACTAAAGGTAAAAATTAAATTTTAATAATTTCACTTAACTTAATTTCATTAAACTGCAGATTTTTTTTCAAAATAAAATAGTATAATAAGTTTTAAGTATTATTGTCATGGGGAGAGAGGTCTCAGTTCTTTTAATTGTATCACTATAAATTATAAAACAAAGTCCCCCAACGCGTCTATCTGTCTGTCTGTCTGTTCGTGATAAACTGAAAAACTACCAAACCGATTTTCATACGGTTCTCACCAATAGATAGAGTGATTCATGAAGAAAGGATGGTTAAAATAAGATGATGATTATTGAAGATGTCTCTACTACCCTTGCGAAGCCGGGGCGTGTTGATAGTAAGAAAATAGATTCTACGCGTTTAGCATTTAAGTTATTAGCGTTTAGTTAATGAGCTTTACCCTGTTGATTCACATAAGTTAGCCGTCTACTCAAGCTGACTGTGAGTTCGTATCGTACAAGTGGTTGTCCATCTAGCGGGCGTTTCGTGTTTTTTTCTGTTTAAAGTGGACTCATATAATTGTTTTTAGTAATTGAGTGTAGGCGCTATAAATAAAGTAGTTAGTTTGTATGTATGAAAGAGCCAAAATGGGTGGAGGCCGCCCTGCAAGTGTGTCTAGAGATCATTTTCACAGCATCATATTACCATTTAGAGACCTGATTGTCAAAAATTCAACAGTCGTATCGAAAAGCGATGAAATTTAGGAAGAAATTTCAAATCCACTTAATAACAAGTACAATAATCTGTGTCCAGCTTGGTTGTAAATAATTATTCTAAAGTTTTGGATAAAATAAAAGTAAAATTACAAATTCAAAATCTTCTCTTCTTAATTATTTTTTATAGTTGTGGAAGAAATTTTAAAACTCCACTTGAAAAAAAATAACCTAAAAAGTTTCGATTAGTTAAATCATATTTATTAAACAAGCAGTGATTTTTTTATTTTTTATTTATGGTAATTACCATAAAAATGGAAATGAAAGCGGAATTTTATATATCTTCTGACTTTACCGGTATGAGCAAAGAAGTTTACATAACCTATATTTTTATCGGAAATAAGTAATTATCAAATAATTTGGGTGTATTAAGCTTACTAAATGGCTTACAGAGGCTCTTCTGAATATATTTGCAACATAAATAAACTAAAAGTAATACGTACGAATCAGTTTTACGATATTTTGGTGATTAGTCGACATGTATATATAACGTAAGGTGTGCTCTCAAATAAGCGTACGTGCGTATAAAAAAATAATTCTTTAGCAAACAATAGCAAATAATTAGCAAAAAAATATGCCGTAAAGCCTGTTTTGATAAGTGTAAGAGATCCGGAGATATAGGGTTGGCTACGCTGGCTTAAGTATCAAGTCAGCAGGACCATTGTTTTTCGGAAATGGCTATAGCAAAAAAATCAATTCTTTGGCAAAAAAATAGCAAATAATTAGCAAAAAAATATAGTGTAAGTTTTATTACGGCCCTATGACTTGGCTACGCCAGCTTCATAGACACCTAAATATGGTGGAAGAAATCGCATTGTAACTTTTCTATGGTGTACAATAAAGAATACTGTATTGTATTGTATTGTATTGTATGGTACATAATGTTACTGTGAATGTCCGAAGCGCAGTGTATATTAAGATACACTGATGTCTGTTAACATCCACCAAGTTAGCTGGTGAATGTTCGTTAGTTATTCTTTTCGTTACGATTTCGGTCATTCACCAGTAAATATTATCATACACCACGACGACTTGGTGTATCTTCATTATGAGCGACGGTAATATGAAAATATGATTTAGAAAAAGTTAAAGTTAAGTCAATTGAATAGAAATGGCTAGGTTAAGTTAGGTTAGAATTGCGATTGAATAGGTCGCCCATATCGTGCGGCGCAACAAAAGCTCCGCGCGCTGGGCCCCCCCCTTACGAAGACTCTCCAGCCCAGCTTCCTGCTGGAAGTGGTCGAGGGTCTTTTCCCGCAACGGATGGAGCACACACCCCCCTCGATGGTCTTGGCCAGAGACAACAGGGGGGATGAGGAGGATGGTGTTCCACCCGTGACGGAGGCAGAGATAGGGGCGGCTGTTCTACGGATTAGTTCCAAGAACACCGCCCCTGGGCCAGACGGGATCCCTGCCCGAGTTTTGGCCCTGGCCCTTGACCACATGTCGGACCACCTCAGGGAAGTGTTCAACGCTAGTCTGGTGTCCGGACACTTCCCTGACTGTTGGAAGAGCGGGAAGCTGGTCCTTTTGGCAAAGCCAGGACGGCCTACCGATTCGGTCGCGGCCTACAGGCCCATCGTTTTGCTGGACGAGGCGGGTAAACTGTTTGAGAGGGTCCTCTCTGCCCGCATCGTCCGGCACCTTTGCGAGGTCGGCCCCGATATGTCGGACGCTCAATTTGGGTTTCGGGCGGGGCGTTCGACTATCGGTGCTGTATTACGCCTGAGGGCCGTAACCGAAGAAGCGGTAAGCCATGGCGACGTGCTGTTGGCGGTGTCGTTGGATATCGCCAACGCATTTAATAGTCTGCCATTCAGCTGCATCAGGGAGGCACTCCACTATCACGGGGTGCCACAGTACCTGAGGCGGCTAATGGCAGACTATTTAGAGGAGCGTACCGTCATGTACGAGGACCGAGATCAAAATCTGAGTCGTCGGCCCATGTCGTGCGGTGTTCCACAGGGGTCTGTTCTTGGACCACTCCTGTGGAATATAGGATACGACTGGGCCCTTCGAGGTGACCTCGACCCCGGGCTGGGCGTAATCTGTTACGTTGATGACACTCTGGTCACAACCCGGGGGGAGAACTTTCAAGAGGCTGCGCGCTTGGCCACCAGGGGAGTCTCTTTGGTGGCCGGGCGCATTGAGGCGCTGGGCTTACGGGTGGCCCTGGATAACACGGAGGCCCTTTTATTCCATGGGCCCCGTCGTGGTCCACCCCCTGGCGCCTACATCGAGGTCAACTCGGTCTTCGTACCGGTTCAGGCCCACATGAAGTATCTGGGCCTGATCCTTGACGGAAGGTGGCGCTTCGACGAGCACTTCCGGCAGCTTGCTCCAAAGCTGGTCGGCGCTGCGTCCGCCCTGGGGCGACTTTTGCCCAATGGCACTGTACGGTGCACCGGTGTGGGCGGAGGCTCTGACCGCACAGAATAGGGCACGCCTCTGGCGCCGTCAGAGGGTTATGGCGGTTAGAGCCATACGCGGTTACCGCACCGTATCGACGGAGGCGGCGTGCGCGTTGGCCGGGACATCAACGTGGGATTTGGAGGCGGAAGTGCTCGCCGAAGTTTATCGGCGGACGACTGAGTTCCGGGCGGGAAGCGGCAGTCGGCCCCCGCCCGAAGAGGTGCGCGAGTGGCGTGAGGCCGCTCGCCGAGCCACCATGGCTCGTTGGTCGTCCCGGCTGGAGGCTCCACGTGCTGGCTCCAGCCGGTCATCGTCGAGTGGGCAGGGTGGCAGCACGGGACCCTTTCCTTCCGACTGACGCAGGTTCTTTCAGGCACGGCTGCTTCGGGAAGTACCTGCACTCGGTCGCTAGGAGGGAATTGAGTCCCGCCTGTCACCACTGCGACTGCAGTGAGGACTCGGCTCAGCATACGCTGGCGGTTTGCTCCGCCTGGGCGACGCAGCGTCGGGAACTCACTGCAGTCATCGGAGAGGATCTCTCGCTACCGGCCGTCATACGCTCCATGGCCGGTAGCGAGAGTAGTTTTACCGCGGTCGCATCCTTTTGCGAGGATGTCATCTCGCAGAAGGAGGTGGCGGAGAGGGCCCGGGAGGAGGATCTCCACTCGGACCTAATTCGCCGCCGGCGAACCGGGCGGAGAATTACCGGAACCGGCTTTCCAGCGCCTCATGCCGCCCTGAGTGTGGACGCAGGTGGACTGGACGGGTTTTTCCTTTCCACCTGCTATCGTGGCCATCCGCGAGGAGGTGACGTCCGCGTGTGCCTGGACGTCACCTAATTAAGAGGTTTTAACCCGAAGGTGGTGCCCGCGTTTTGCGGGCAGGCGCTAGGAGGGCTCCGGATGTCTTAATAAAAGCTGTTCCCGGATCCCTCCTATATTAGGCGCAGTATGGTACACCGTGTGGTTTTAGTCGGTTCGATTCCGACACACCGCCCCACCGAAACCCCGGTGGGGTGACGGCCCGAGGGGGTTTCCACACGCAAAAAAAAAAAGCTTTGTCTTTGAAAAAGGTAAGGAAAAACTACACAGAAGTCGCATCCTATTACACAATGACAATGCTACACACCGCGAACAAGACAAAGTAATTTTTGGCTTCTGAAGAGGTACCTAGAGCTAGTGACCCATCCCGCACATAGTCCAGAAATGGCACCCTGCGATTACTTTATTTTCCACAAAATTAATGATTGCATGACATTTACGGGGCCGGAAGTGGCCGCGATAGCTATCAACCAGCACGTGAAATACATGCCCATAGTCCTCATGAATGGTCCTCATGTTTTCAAAAATGTTTTTCAAATGTAATGAAAAACACTTCGAAAGGCAGGAAATATATTACTTTACATGTAATTTATTTTATTAATGACTTAAGTATGCACAACTTTCAGTTTACCCCACGTATCATCAAGGATCTAGGAAGATAATAGAAAATGTATCAACACTAAAAAAACTCAACATAATTTACAGATTGTTATTTGTTAAATCCATTATTAAAACTTCTATTGATTTAAGGTTCCGATACCAAGCAAAAATAGTTAACCGGTAAAGTTTCAAATATAAATTATTTAAATTAGTTAATTTTGTTCTGGAATAAATTTGGCAAATAAAAAAAAATATTTAAAACAATTTTTTTTTTCTTTCGTTCTTATTTTATTCGATGTCAACATAATAAGTATACCTACAAGATCCCAGAGTCACAAAACAAAACGACAGGTCCTACGTATACTGGTACAAGCATCAGCATCAGCCTCTAAATACATACATATTATAGATAAATTACAACCAGACACAGAATAAATGATCATGCTCATCACACAATTATTTGCTCTGGGTGGGAATCGAACCCACGACCGTTTAGCAGTCAGGATCACTGACCACTAGATCAACGGGCTAGTCATAGTCATTCATTCATTTCTTTCTATACCTAAAATTAATCTATCCCCTCAAAGTGATTTTACTGTGCGTGTTTTATTCTATAAATGTTTTATTTTATTTTATGATATAATGTTGACCTTAATACATTGAGATCAGTACTTCAAAATTTAGTGGTGATAGTGCAGAACGTCAACATGTTTAAAATAATTGTTGTAGGCATTCACCAGGTGGTATATTTTTCTGTTGTTAAAATTGTATAAAATAGTAATAAAAAGTAATAAAAATATTATTATCTACTATAACTCACAACTTTTTAAAATAGATTAAACGAACCTTTCTTGAAAAGATTTACCCTCCTACAGGGTTTGAGTCATTAAGAAGGAAAACGAGTTCTACACTTGGCAACATTGGTTGAAATTTCAAGTTGTGTATTAGATAAACTAAAATAATAAAATAGTAATAATAGCGAAAGTGTATTGTGTATCACGTGGTATTTGTTTTCATTCGTTTATTTTTATTCACAGAAGTATTATAAACCTATCACTAAATATTTCATTTTCAAAGTTTATTTAGATAAAAGGCAGTAAAAAAATGAATGATGGTGAATGTTATGAAAGGTGTTCTCGTGGAATGGTTCGTTTAATAAAATTCTTTACACTATATTCAACTAGTGCACGCATTACACTTATCTTTATAACAATAAACGACTTAGTATATAATATTTGTAGGTTATGTTAAATCCCACTTCCATATTACTCCATGTAATCTAAATCAGCTGGTATATTGAAACTCTGGTCTATAGTGGCATTGTCCATATTAAACGTATTTTTTATGTAAGATTTTATTGTAAATATATTCTCAGTCCATCTATTAATAGCCATTTTTAAATCCTGAAATGAAAGTGGTAATTTATAAACACAAATAAGTATCTATTCCCTTTTTATGATACAATTATAAATATTTGAAGAATAACATATCTAAGAGTTGATATTATTGAGTGACTGAGCCTACCCCTGCTTTATGTTATGCTTAGGGTATAGATTCAAGTACATCCATTGAGGATCATACCTGACACTCTGTCTTCAACTGGGTTATGTACTCCGGGTCTGAATCTCTGTATTTCTGCAACTCTTTTTTGAGTTTTTCTTCCTGCATGTCAAGATCGTGTAACATTGACAACAATTCAGTTCTCTCTTCACATCCTACTCTGTTAGCCTGGCAAAGAATAAATTAAGGCTTTTTTGTTTTTAAAGTATTTGAGACCAGCAAAGAACAAATTGCTACATCATCAAGATAAGTACATACAGAAACATGGCCAACATTATGCAGTTAACAACTTTGTTCAAAACAATGAATATTTTTAGGGTTCCGTACCTCGAAAGGAAAAAACGGAACCCTTATAGGATCACTTTGTTGTCTGTTGGTCCGAAGGTCTGTCTGTTTGTCAAGACCCTTTTTCTCAGGAATTCGTGGAGGTATCTAACTGAAATTTATATCAAATACTCAAGTCTACTGTCACTCGCAAGGGAATCAAAACCTACAGGGTACTTCCCGTGAACTCAGAATCTTGAAATTTGGTACGAAGCAATGTCTTATAGCACAGATAAAGGAAAAATTGCCAAAACCGTAAATTTTTAGTTACCATCATATAATAGAAATATTTTACGGAACCCTCAGACTCGCGCTTGGCCGTTTTTTTTTTTTATTATATACTTTACTAGTAGTTAAAAACAGTCATACAGATTCTATTGCAATACTATCTTCTGTCTTTTTCAATTTCTTTGCACACTCCTCTAATTCATTTTGTAAATCATGTAATTTTCTTTTCTTGGCATTTTTTGCTTTGCTGTAACAAAACAGTATATATTATTTAACTTTGAAAACACTAAAATGTATAGGCCAGGCGTAACGAGGGTTACAAGGGGGCCTGGCGTTTGTATGCTAACATAGTATTAAGTTTAATAATGATTACCTTCAGTCCACGGGGAGCTAATCAAAAATTTTACTGTATATTAATTCAGAAAAATTTTTGATTAGCTCCCCGTGGACCAACAAAAACAATTTCTCGTCATCCGGGCCACACAATAAATGTTCAAGGGCCAAGGCTGGTTATGCCCCGATTTATAGGCTATATGTTTTTACCAAACACTATTTTGTATTTGATTTTTTGATAACTCAAAGGAAAAATGATACTTGATAGCAATATTTGTGGCTTTATAATATGAATATCATTTATAAAAAGTTACCTGGGAAAAGACCAAAAGTAGATGGAAGTGCCAATCTTCTCTGAGTCAACTAGATGATCATCCACTAAACTTTGCACTACCTCTTTCACAGACTGCATTGTAATACCTTTCTCTTTTGGAGCAATTTTTTCAAGTTCCTATAATTGTATAATTGTATATCACGACTGACTTAAGTCTGACTGACTCCTACTCCTGACAATTCAAAAATACCTATTATTGGTTTAATTAAAATAAATGGTTTTGATTTTATTTATAGTGATACTGTGTATAAGTATTATCTATGTTCGCAACACTAATGTTGCACTATAGGGATGTCTTAATGTCTGTAAAACTGTGGTGTAAACTTTCTGGTCCTAAAGATAAGATAAAGCTCTAGCTATTAATACGAAGGGGGGGATTATAAAAGAATAGCTTGTGTTCTTTTGTTCCTTACTATACACCGAATCAAATAATTTTCAAACAAAAGTTTCCCAACAAAGTTGGGTTAGGCCTTCACCTTTAACTGAAAAAAGTCTTTGCTCTGATGAAATATCTCCAACATCCTTATCTTCTTTTCCTCAGCGCTTAATCCACGTTTCTTTGACATTTTCCAGTGACCCGGCGATGAAACAGTTTCTGTTGCACTTGGACGAGACCTTAGCACTCGGCAGGAAGTTTATACTCCAAGACCTGGATGAAACACATTTATTCATTTCTGCAGATATTGTGGAAACACTACAAGCTCGTGTAGATGATTTGATGGATCAGTTAAGTATACCAGTACATGATAAAGGACTGTAAAACTAGAAATGACTTCAAGGGAATCTGGTAGAGTTAAAGATGTTGAGAGACGGAAAGTTTTGGATGATGCAGCAAGAAAACGGAGAGCTAGGAAGGCAGTGGAGGCTCTCGAGCAGGACAACTTCCATGAGGACCCACATGCTGACTTGGTTATGTCGAAGAAGGTGCCGAAGTTCGCAGATTCTAATGAAAAACCTACAAGGAAGAAAAAATCTAAGAGTGCTGAGTATTATAAAATGCGATTTCGGAAGACATTTGCACAGTTAGTTGAGGAAGATGCCAGTTTTCGACCAGATCCACCCAACTACTTGTCGGCTCAAGTGCCACCTTCTAAGTAAGTATGACTGTACATTATACATTTAAAAATGCAGAAAGTGGCAAGCACGCAAGCTGGATATATAGCACATGCCAATTAAATAATGTATTTATATGTGTAGTTGTAGTAGCAAGACTGTTAATGTTTGAATACTTGGGAGCTGCCTGTATTCCGCAGTGGATGCCATATGCTGAAAAAGAGACTTTCAGCATATTAAAAGGTTAAGGATTTGAATGTCATGCTGTATACTTTAGACAAATGTTATTATTTACATGTGTCCAGCAATAAATAAATGAAATTGAATTCCAATAGTAGATGGTATTCTCTTTGACACCTAACGTAATACCTTATGTGTTAAAGAGAATACCATCTACTATTACAACCTATGCAATTAGTATTGTCTTTGTAAATTCCGAATGACCTGTAAAATTCTGTAATAGTTCTGTAATTTAAAAAAAAATCAAAGAAAATTCTCTCTCAATCTCTTAACCATAATAAAAAACAAACAAACAAATTGTATATAAGCCAATGAGATACTGCAATTGAGATTCGTGAATTACAGGAATCTTCTTACACTGTATTATTGTACTAATAAATGTACATAGGTCATAAAATATAATATATACTATATAAATAGATATTGTTCTGTGCACACACATACATATAATATTATAAAGTAATATTGTGTAACCAATACATATACCTAGTTTTAAATGTTCAATATACAATTACTTTCAACAAACTGCTAATACCAAGCCTTTTTAATTGTGTTTACAGATTTCCCGATCGACATTTCTGTGCAGTGTGTGGTTTCCCATCGAATTACACTTGCATACCTTGTGGAGCACGATACTGCTGCGTCAGATGCTTAGGAACACACTTAGATACCAGATGCCTCAAGTGGACCGCTTAATTATTTTAGTAATTATAATAAGAATAAATAATAATAATTGTATCTATTTAAACTACTTATTTCAATAAGCGCGAAGCCAAATCAAAACTACACTTTCCCGCCTAATGTCATGGGTGCCATAGAGCTCTTATTATCTAAAAAAAAATATCGTCATAGTAGTCTACCAATTAGGTATAAGCTAATAAGTTGTAACGATAAGTTACATAACAATAAATAAATATAATCAGAAATATATATATAGCTGTTACATTTAAATTAATACAACAATATTTAAAACGTACGAATCCTTTCTTGATTCAAAAGTTACATACCGCCATCTATTGCCTAGTAGCGACGCTAATCCCACTGATACTGTCCTTGACATCTTGCAGTGCCATCTCTTAAAAAAAATATTACTAACAGTGTAACCTTTCATTTAGATGGCGTTACCGGTTAGTTTGAGTACTTTTTTAACAATACATTCTAAATAAATAAAATGATGACTAGCAAATGATACAAGTCTTATACTAATTAAACATATACACATGGACATATTCAGAGGAACGCAAAAAAAAAGGTTAGATTACCAAAAAAAAAGCATTGTTTATGTTTAATGCTTTTATTGAAGTCGACTTAGTCAAATTAATTTTTTTAAATAAAAAAACTTAAAATTCACTGAAAAAAAAAAAAACAAATTACTCACAGTTATCTCTTATTGACGTAATGTGAGAGAACGGAAAACTCTCAACTTATCATATTGAATACTTCTGTAATGTAATGTAACATAAACACAAGTAGGTAGGCACATAGGTACCTGGTGTTACTTCCTCTCGCTGTCCAAAACTTCCATGTCGACCTCTTGAAAGTATCTCAAAACTATGGCAGCAGTGTGGGGCCGAGCATTATCATGCATTAAATGAAAATTATCTCCTATGTATAGAACAAAACGCATCACAATTTGTGTCCGTTTTGTATCGTGCCGCTGTCAGAGACCTATTTGCCACGATATATGGCTCCGTACGTGCTCCTAAGCTAATGCCGCCCCATACCACCACTGACCCACCACCGTAAGGTTCTCTTCTGACTATGTTGCACTGAGCGTATCTTTCCCCTAGTCGTCTCCACACTTTGACCCTTCCATCATGGGGCTTGCGGCAAAACCTGAACTCGTCAGTGAACAATACTCTTTCCCAATACTGAAATAGGTAGCTAGTGCGTAAGGAGAACATGATAAACATAATCGAAACATTTCTTGCGTTTTCAAACACAAATTTTATTTTTGAAGTGAAAACTTCTTTAGACACGTTGGGCACTTTTGGTATAGGGAAAAAAGCACTGAACTTGCGTGACCGTCACGCTCTGATGACATATATTACAGATGTGTAAGTGTATATTAGGTATGTTTGTTTATGTGTTCACTTCTGAAGTGCGTCTTACGACTGACAGTATTTTTTTCACATATACAGTACTAGCAGTGCCACGCGGTTTCACTCGCGTAAGTCGCAATCCCGTTTATTAGTGAGAAAATAATGTATATGTGTGAGAAACTTAAGTAGGTACTTATTTCCTATCTTACTTATTGCAAAAAAAAAAATATAATCAGATTATGTTATACAGGTTAGCTGATACTTTTTTTCGCACCCGAGTTTTGTCGCACCGCGGGAGGCTATTCACGAGTTCTCAGCATTTCTACCTACCTATACATAATTATACAGTCAAAACCGTGTACGAAGATATAGTTAATAGTTTGGACTAGCTTGTTGGTCTAGTGGTTTTTGACCATGACTGCTAAGCCAGAGGTCGTGGGTTCGATTATCACCCAGGACAAATAATTGTGTGATGAGCACAATAATATTTTGTTCTGTGTCTGGGTGTAATTTATCTTGTATATTGGTATATATGTTTAGAAATATATAAGTATATTTATCAGCAGTCTGGTTACCATAGTACAGCTCTGCCTAGTTTGGGATCAGACGGCTGTGTGTGAGATGTGTGGAGTTATTATTATTAATTTTAGAACAACATATTGGTCATAACAACCAAACTCAAAGGTCCTGACTTATTGCTTATATGAACGCCTGCTTTTTATGACATTGCTTATTACAACATATCAGATTAGGTAAGAGACAAATTTTAGTACTTTGGTAGGTAACACTGTAATAGGGCTCAGTAGGTATAATGGTCAAAGGCTATTAAGATCTAAAAAGTACCTAAACAAAAAAAAATACCAATCGAATTGAAAACCTCCTCCTTTTTGAAGTCGGTTAAAAAGCGGCGGTAGCGTAATGGCTAAGGCGTCGGACTTGCGATCAAGTGGCTGCGGGTTCGAACCCCACCCAGTGCACTACCGTCGTGAACCCACACCTAAAACAAGCATTTAGCTTAGCTGGAGGGTTTAACAAGAATAAGAAATACTAGTAATGTGTGACCCACGTTACTAGTAGTCTTTTTTAAAAGAAAAAAAAAGCGCCGAGTTTATTATACGTCTATTATGTATGATTCTTAGAAACAATATATACGTGTAGCTTTTGCTACACGTATATTTTGGTTTTCCAAAGCTCGCTTTTTCGTACACGAGACGCTCCGAAACAGTGTTATATGTCACAAAGGAAAAGAAAAAATATTAACGTTGTAGAAAAAATCACAAATTAAGTATATTAAAATGGCAGTGTGGAAGTCCAAACCAAGAGTTCAAATATTTGGAGAGAGAGAGAGAGAAGCTCAAAAAGCTTTTTGACAAAAATCAATCAAAATCAAACCATTTACTTATTCAAGCTAAACCAATAATAGGTATTTTTGAATTGTCAGGAGTAGGAGTCAGTCAGTTAAGTCAGTCGTGAAGCTAGTTGCCTGTCCCAATACTTAAATACTATGGAGAAGAACAGGCAAGAAACTCCTCACTCTTTTCCAGTATGGTTTTTACAAATTTCTGGTTATATTGCTCATAAGCGTAAATGAAATGTGAGGACAATGTAACATCATTCTAAAATATAAACAGACGCGCTAATTACAACTATACAGTACATACAGTCCGGAGTCTTTTGAAAATGAAACGAGCAAGAACAACGGAGCATCCGAAGAATAAGGACTAATAACGGACCGAGTATCAAATGACAAGCAACGTTCCAAAATAAATGGACCAATCGTCCAATCTTCAACAAAAAACAAACGAATTTATTTGGTGGTTTGGTGAGGATTTCGTTTGCCCTTCTAGTTGGTTGTTTCAACGTTTTCGCGATCGGCACGGTATTGTTCGGACCAAAATAAGTGGGGAAGCGGTCAATGTTGACGATGGTATTGTAGAAGAATGGATATCGCAAGAGTGCACTACACACACATTATGTGAAAGTTACAGACCAGATGACGTATTTACCATAGATGAAACCGGACTTTTTCATAATGTGACACAAAACAGAACTGTAAAGTTCAATAGAGGAAATTGTTCTGATGGAAAAATGGCTGAGAAGAGACTAACAATCATGGTTGCAACAAATTTGACAAGATCAAGTAAAAGAAAGCTTTTAGTTGTTGGTAAATCTAAGAAGCGGGATTCAGATCAGGTTTTAGCACAGTGGACTACATACAGACTTTGGAACAGGTCATAGAAAAGTACAGAGAATACAATAGACCTCTGTATGTGGCCTTCATTGACTACAGCAAAACTTTTGACATCATCAGCCACTGTTCAATCTGGAACGCACTACAACAATCAAATATTAACTACAAATACATCAATATCTTGAAATATATATATACAAAAAGTACGAGCAGAGTTAAATTAGAAACTAGAGGAGACGAAATAAACATAGATTGAGGAGTTAGACAAGGAGATCCTCTATCCCCGAAGCTGTTTGCTGAAGCTGTGTACTTGAAAATATTTTTCAAAAACTAGACTGGAAAAACAGGGGAGTGTACATAAACGGACACTATTTAAACCATCTGAGGTTCGCTGATGATATTGTTATAATTTCTGAAACTGCCAAAGACCTACAGGAAATGATGAGATCATTGGGCTGCGAAAGCTCCAAAATCGGCCTAGAAATGAATGTAAATAAAATATTAACCAACAATCGTGAACGCCCGATAGTGATAAAAGGTAACAATATAGAATACGTCAGCGAATACATCTACTTGGAGAAGCAAATCTTATTCAAAACGTCAAGTAATGAAGATGTAACAAGAAGAATCAACGCAACTTGGTAGAAATTCTGGGCATTAAAAGAAATTCTAAAAGGGATTTACAGCTTGCACATGAAAAGGACAATATTTGATATTACCTTGCTTGTTGTATGGTTGCCAAACTTGGATATTTACAAATAAAATAAAACAAAAAATCAAATCCAGTCAAACAGCAATGGAAAGGAGCATGTTCAAACTTAGAAGAATACACAAAATTTAAGCAAGGACAGGGAGTCATGGAAAAGGATGGAGGAGGCCTTTACCCAAACAGGGGTCCAAATCTCATAAATTATACGATCATTAATTAAAAGCAACTTTTCTTAAATTTAAGCAACAACTTACTGACAAACATTGTAACATATATCGAAAGTGAGATTTGAAATAAATGGCTTTATTATTATTATTATTATATAAATCTAAGATAGGTACCAAGATTCTTTAAAAACATACGCTCACTACCGGTAACGTATAAAACCAATGAGAAGTCATGGATGACATCGAAATTTTTTTAAAGAAGATAGCTAACTTTAAACATGCAGGTTTCGCAAAACCTCTTAAAAATATCCGCAAATGATTACGATGTGCCGTTAGAGCAACTGTCTTCCATGACGAATGATGTTGAGGAGCATTCCATTTCTTAGGTTCGATTACCACGAAACTTAGACCTGCTTTATTTACTGCAAAAGCAGAAGAGTTTATTGATGAAGATATATCTGTTGCAACTTGTGCACGAGATACAAAAGATTATGAACAGGAAATTCATGAAGAAAATGAAAAAGACGACGAAGAGACTGAAGGACAATTTGCAGTGTCGACTCTAAATGATGATATTAGTGAGTTATGATTTTTATTTTTAATGAACTGTTTCACATACAGGGAAATTATGACAATATACTTTTTAAAATCCAACGCGAATTACAAAATTCGTTCGTTCGACAAAAGTGTACCAACAGACAGAAAAATACAATGTATGTCTTACATGTTCTTTAATTACTTATAAATTTTTAAGAGAAACAACTCATTGTTAGACTTAGATCGGACTTGTGAAATGTTCCTTCCGGTGTTCTCCAGGGATCTCTGTTAGGACCCCTTTTCTACTGCTTACTTTTATATGACATTGAGTCAAATTTCAAGTACGCAAAACACCTTCTATACGCAGATGATATGAAAATATACATGCGTGTAAGATCGAGACTTGATTACGAACTTATACAGCGTGACCTTTATACTTTATATCGGTACTAATAATAATACCGGAATTCGGGTAACCAAAAAAAGGTTTTGTACCTACTAATTATTATCGCGATTGAGTCCTGACTTACACATCTAATATGACACAGTAGGTTTTTTCTTCAAACCCGTCCGACTGCATATGTCTCTCCCCAGTCCTCCTACGAGAAGACTAGTAATAAGCCCTGAATGACTTTCAAATATTTCATTTTTCTACTTCAACCTCTCTCTACAAGAGCTCGTTCTAACGGCTGGGTTCGTTTCTGAAAACGTACGCTATAGCTCAGTTCGATACTTACTATAAAGCGAGGGGTTGCTTTAACACGAACCCCGTATTGACATAGAGGCACGTGTTCTGTTATCATATCATATAGCTGTTATCAGCCAGCACCTGGGATGATAAAAGGCCCCTTTTGTGCGACTTACAGATGGCGGATTGCAGCCGACTTCCTATTCAGAGGTTTCCGGTAATAATATTTAGTAGGGAAGTCGTCAACGTAATTCATTATTTGTATAGTTATGTAATCAAACTTTATGCACAAATATTGTACCAACTTGAACTAAATTCTGATTAACAAGTCTCAAATACTGAACCATCGAAACAATCAGAATCTTTCTGCTATTCGTTATTTCTAAAAGTTTAGAGTGTCAGAAAAGTACATGAAAAAGTGTCACGAGTCGAGCTGACCCAACAAATAGAGCCTCCTCCGGCATCAGCCACTTTCTAACGACCACGTTCACTTGGAGCAGAGTAAACCCTGTTCCCCTCGAAAGGGTCCTGACCCGTTAGTAAAGTGGTAGGCTGCCCTTCCCGCCAAGTTCTACAAAGACGTTTTCCATGCAACGGGCTTTGCAGTTGTTCCAAACAACTGTGGCAGGTTTTCATTGGCAGCTTTAGCGAGAGAATGCGTTCTGAAGCTCCTACGAGGATAGCTCGTATTATTTGTATAAACAACTAAGTTGCCTAAACTTCCCTAACAAGCACGGCTCGCCTCATGGTTGGCGGCTCCCGGCGTCTATAAACGTCTGTAACACCGGGAGCTTGGTGAAACACGTGCAGTTATCAACCCTTATACCCTCTCATGGAACCTTGTCAACCCTAGTCCTACTTATTTTATTGTACCTACTGCTGGCTAACCAACTATCTGGTAGAGGCAAGTGCAGAGGAAGTTATCTGTTGCAATTCGAACCGAAAGCTGCTCTGCCCTATTTCCTAAAAGTTGCCGATAGAACCCAATTTAGCCTCGGCGGGGCATTTAATTTGCACTTTCTCATCCTTCCTTCGCCTATTACACAGGGTCATTAGAATAAATGTCCTTTTATACTTTTAGGAGTGTAATATTCCATACCCACCAAGATTGCCTAAGCAACAGCCGCTACGTAGGAGTCCGGATCTTCTGTGCAGTATTATTTCATTTGGCTCCACTCCATACCTGAAGCTACAAGTCAGCCGTCTATCCCATAAGTACATCCCAGTTTTCTGACTTATAACGCATGGGGGAGGTATGTATATCTTAAGCTTTCTGATGAATGTTATGTTGAAAAATAAAACAAAAAGTTATTTCGTGTACTTCGCTTCTTTTATTCATCTTTTCTATTTCTAATTATATATTTGAAATATTTATGCACCATCAAAGAGACATCTCATCCCTGTATTTAACTTTCATTTCGTAGAAATTTAAGACGTGTTATGCTATTAATTATATTTATAATGTTAATATTTACTTATTATTCTTGCAAAATGGTAAAACGGCTGATCCCTAAGAATTTTTAGCCATAGCATAGCACAGAATACATAAACATAGATAGAGCACTTTAACCAAAGTCGCAGTTTTATCTGCCTTTTAGTAGCCTTCCCATCAGTAATAGTTTAATCATAATAAAACGGGGCAATTCACAAAAAAAGAGGGAAATAGCACTTGTTAATCATTTTTAATTCACTATCTCGAAACTTGTTTAACAGGTCGTTGAGCAAAGAGGCGGCCCATTGCGCCTGGATAATAGGTACAAATTGACCAACGTCTTTGTCACAAATATCACTTTCCTAGTAGGCATCTAGCGTGTTCAAATTCTTAGACTAACACACAAATTGAGCTGATAACTGCTAATTTACACAACAAAAAAGAATAAACAAATGCCATCCAGTAAGTAAGTAATATATATTTTGCTATACAGTGTTATGCGAGAAGTTCCAAGTTATTCTTCAATCAACGACATCTATGACAACGAAATTTATAACAAAATGCACAAGTGAGAATTGAAAAAAACTAAAACAAGTGCTCTTGTTCCATTTTTGAAATGAAAGGTAATCCAAGGTACAGATACGTTCTTTAATTTTAAAGACAGTGAGCTGTCTTTTTATTTTTCCATTTCAGACTCAACAATGTGACATACTTATTAACTTATTATTTTATTTACAATAATAATTGTATCACAATATGTGTTCAAGGCATCTTAACTACAAATATGTAGCACTTACATTTATTAGTATGTTATTTTCTTCAAAAATGTCTTGAGAATGCTGTCTATTATTTTCCTACAGGCATTTGTACTTAATAATAGCGCGACTTGCCAGGTTTGTATAGAAAAAAACGTAGATCAAGAAATGAAAACAATAAGTCTTAATAGATTAATGTATTAATGTATTCCTGTTTTGATTTTTATGACTTAGCTCCGCACTGCTTGTGCTTTTGCCATATTATTTTATATTTACTGCAATAAACATGAGTTAAACGATGTAAAAATCGAATGGAGAATGGAGTAGCTGATTGTCAAATCAAATCGATCGTCTTTTTCATAAACGTCAAACGGAATATTCGGTACTTTATTCTAGTATGAAATACTAAGACATCACGCCTTATTGTTGTCATATCATGCCCTTTTAATGTAGATTTGAAAAATAAGTAATCATAAAATAAATTAAAAACGTTAAATAAGGGGAGGACAATTTTCGCAGTATTTTAAGACGTTGCATTGCCTGTCTTAGACCAAATCATTTTATTTAACAGAGGAATCTTCCCCTTTTTTTAGTACGCAGGCAGAAAATTTAAAATTAGAGCTTAATATCTTTATAACGCCCCTGACATTGTATAATTTTAAATGTAATGCCTTGATATTCAATAATAGGAAACAAAACAGTCTCTTAATCTATTATTTTCAATATTACACATAACACAGTAAATATTTACAAAATGCAAAACACTTTTCTTACACTACATAAAAATTATACAGTATTCCCTTAATATTATTGACTCGATTGTAATAAATATACTTGTATTAAAGCCATATACATACATTTTACATTGTGTTAATTCTTTACGCCTTACTTAATACTGGACTGAGGAATGGTTAACATTAAGTAAACAATTTTCTCTAGAGAGCCAAAATAAATGTTTATTATCGCTGTTCTACAAAGTTATAAAAACTGCCAATGTGCTATCCATAGATTTAAGTAGATTGAAATAATTACAACCACAATTTTATTTAAGGCGATGTTCGGTACCTATTCTAAAGGAAAAATATAGATAGACGTGAATTACCTGAGAAATATTCAAAGACAAAGAGAGAGTTTAATCAGTTGTCTGTCTATATCTTTCCCGCGTTTTTTGACGTATATCCTCCTTTAGTTGTAAATAAATCTATGTTTTTATAACAATTACTGTTTAAACGAATGCCAGTCCTGTTTAAATTACTTTATAATAATAGGAATCGTCACAACCGGAGATCTGTATCAGATGAACGGAAATTAAATAGGAACATTATAATTTGTACTAGGCCAATTTTTTCAAGAGTGTGTAGGTAGGTATGTTACGTGTATGTAATGAATCAATCAGGTTTATAAGAAATTGGCGCATGATTATCTTCAACTACATGAGAATTCATATTCCGTTTTTTTTAATAGACAAACCTATGTAGTCCAGGCTCCGAAAATAAAAATCTTGATACTCTGTTTTAGAATTTAAAAGTATTCTCATTGTGCTGGTGGCTAATCTTCTAGTAAAATATTGCAGTATTATTTTCTAATCAGCTCTAAGAATTTTTAACATATGCAAAGGCAATTTTGTTTATAACACTTTAGTAGAAACGCTTTCATTTTTATTATCCTAACCTATGCCTATTAAGTGGCAGCGTAACTTTATTTTTTATTAAACTATTTTAGGCCAGTATTAATCTATGAGTTTGAGATTCATAAACATTTTAAATAATTAATCTTAATCTTCTTTAAGCAAAAGTATGCTAGAACTGAAGTAATTGATTAAAATCTGACTTCTTTCAAACCTACATTGACTGAAATCTTTGAGAACTTCAAATATACCTTAATTTCCATTACCAATTTTATTGTCATTTTTGTACTAAAATAGTAGAGCAGATAATAGGCTTCGTAGGACGGTTTTAATTCAAATAATATGCGATCTTAATCGGTTTCTGAAATGTGTCACCATAAATGATTCATGGGTAAGTATATATTATTATTTGCTACTGCATGTAAACATTTTCATACATATGTCTGACTTAACCTCTACATTCTCATAGTTCGGACAGCTTATATAACTCCCTCGAAGGAAATGTATCCATTACGGACAACGACAATCGGTATAACCAGAAACCGACTAAGATTGAGCAAACATTTCTGATCACTCAGTCTATAGTTCAAGGGTCATCCTTCTTCTTCCGTAACTTCCCTTCGGTGTGTATCGTATGCGTTACTTGGTCCACTGCTGTTGACAACTGTCCACTATCAGCTTCAGGGTCAATAGCTGCAGACAGCGCAGCAATGTATGCGCACGCTATCCGTAGAACAGATAACTTGGAGAGTTTCTGATTGTGACTGTACGCGGGTACTGATCGCCTCAGAGTATCAAAGGCAGCACTTATAGTATGAACTCTTGTCCTTTCCCTAGCGTTCGCCTCTATTCTCCTCTCTCTTGTCATGTTTTTATAATTTCTCTGTTCACGTGGTTTCGTCTTGTCTGTGTAAGGTTCAACGACTCCCGGATGGGGTGGCACTCTAGGAGGGCCAGGTGGTGTGTCAACTGGTGGAGGCGGGGGCGGTTCTAACGCTCTCCGCCGTTGTCTTAAAAGACTTCCTTCCTTCTTTACTAATGACAGGGGTTCTCTTTGAGGTTCGTCAGTAAAAGACCAGGGCCTGAAAGGACTGGCAGGGGTGTCGCTCTCAGGGCTGGCAATAACTTCTCTGGAGTTTAATCGGATGCGTTTCTTAGGTGGTTGACAACGTGGCGGCGTGCGTGGTCGCTTGACTCTCGAGTCGGACTCCACGAGTCTAACTCCAGAGTCATCTGAATGGGCTGGGCCGGAACATGAGTCATCGTCATCACCTCCAGATACGAATCCCGCATCTCGTTCTAAGATCCGATCTGGAACAATGATAAAACAGTGTTAAAACAGCTGATTGTACATTTCAGATACTAAATTTGGGGGTACCTATACCTGGATGTAACATAATGCATTTAGTATCAAATAACGCCAATTTTTGTTACATACGAACTAAAGTACCTACAATGTTTTATGATTTTTGTGTCAAGTTAATTTTTTTTTGTTCCAAACAAGTGACGAGCACTTTGAGGCCTTGATTAAATGTTTGCAATAATGACGAAATTCCATACAGTAGGTACTTGTAGGTTGAAACATTCTGAACTTTAATAGTTTGTAAGCCATAAAACGACCGAACATAGGCGAACTCTGCACAAGAAACAAAATAAAAGTACTCTGGTCACACAAGAATCTACTACTGAAACGCGCTTTTTAAATGTGTACGTTTTACAAAGTGTAAATAATCCCCATATTTTTGTTTACCGAAGTATTGATGCCAAGGAATACTAGTATATGGTTACCCATTAGGCGAAGCCATGGCGATGGAAGCTGCGTTTGCGCACGAAGCAAAAAGGCAATAGACTTACAAACGACGCCGACGATCGTTACACTGCACATGATGTGACTGGAGTCTTTAAGTGTATCGTGGAGCCATGAGGTTACAGGATCGTTCTTCATTCGTAGAAAAAATATTTGCAAAATTCATATTCTCTACAGATTACGATGAATTATTCTAGAGCCATTTGCTTACATATTTTCTCTTAAAAGGCACAAGCATTTTGGGCTGTCATGTCATTCCGAATTGAATTTTATTCAACATCAAATGGAGTAATAATTACTTAATGCTTAAATTCCAGAAGCAAGACAGGAATAAATATTTTTAAAACAATTTACACTATAATCATAGCTAATTTTAAAAATATAAGCGGTCATTTAAATATGACAAACTAACTGGTATTGATTCACAGTAAGACAATACCTTCTGTAACCGATTGTCGATTGAATTCATTTCAAATATTAATTTTATGTCTTACGCGATTTTCTGTTTTCATAGCCATACACTATATACGGGGGACGGAGACACGTCGTGCTTGCTCGTCACTAAAGGATCTAATGGCCGACTTTGAATATAAATAAATGATAATTAATACAGCCTTATTTATAGACTCGATATAGGTACATACACGCATCATACTGTGATTGTATTAACTAAGGACATAGTCATCCATGATTTATAGAGTGGGGAAAGGAGTTAGCTGTTTAATGCCGCGTTCCAATAAAAAAAAAAGGTTCACTTACGGACGGCAAAATTTTCATTGAAAATTTAACGAAATTTTACCGTCCCTAAGCAAAACGAATCGTTTCTTGTTTATTGGAACGCGGCATAAATTGATATTGTTTATTGACCTTACTGAATTATCGCTTCAGGAAGCTGTGAAATTTTAGCTTAGAGCTTGTATTCATGACGTAATGAACTTCTATAGAAATGAATTATTTTTGGGCTCTACTACAGAATAATGAATATTCCTTGTGGGTAGTTTATTTATATGCAACGGTGCGAAGTTAAGTTCACAAGATTTTGTAGTTAAGTGTAATCTTAAAACTAAGCACGTAGTCAAGCAATGTAAGATTCGACAACCCAATGTAATAAGAGATACTCAAAGTAGAGTCAATTAGGTTTAGATTTAATAATAATAATCTCAGATGTGATCTTTTTCTTAGCCCTGTTGAGGGAACATCTATTACGCCCAGTTACAGAGCGGAGCAGTTACCATACTAATTTCGGCATGATGAAGCCAGTCTATATCTAACATCTACAACATATAAAATTACATAGAACTATTTATGTCCGACAATAAAATATTTTATTCTTATTCGGTGGAATAATTTCCTCGGAAATTCCCAAAAAGACTTAAAATCACACTTTATTTAATATAATCGATAACGAAGAGATAAAAATGAGAATCGACTTTTTTCTAATAAAATCATATGGGTAGGACAAGGTTGAGCACGTCGACCAGTCGCTTGGCGCCGGCGCTTGCGCACCTGACGTCAGTTAACAGTACACATGAGATCAGAAGCTGAGGTCAAATTGCAAGATAAGTGAAATATTTTTTTTTAATAAATACGATCATTTTCTGGGTACTGTAAGCTAATATATATGTAGATCTGACAGTTTCTTTTTTTTGCGAACCGATGAGAATTACACACATATTAAATGAGTAATGTCTCACAAGCCATGTTAATGAACTTAGCTAATATTACATGTTTTACCAGTTGTTCATTCCAAGATGCACGTTCACACAGTGTTTCTAATAGTAAACTAAATAACGCCGTATGACGTTTGTCTGTTAATGAATCACGTTACAATTATACCTTCACACGCTGCATAATTTAAACAAGGTCGTCATCACACGGTTATATTTGTAATTTTCTCAATGGAAAGTATGAAGGATGTAGGATTATTAAAAGTGCTGATGTTTATTAATAAAACGAGTAAAAGCATTTAGTTATGTTTATTAGGTATATGTAAAAAGGCTTTTTAGGACTAGGACCATGATATTTGTACAAGGATCGGTGATAGAAAACCGCTCTTAATAAATTATCAGATTAAAATGAAGTTAACACGTCAAATGAATGACATTAGGTACTTACTATCTAAGCTGTACGGTGCTTATGTACTTTTTTCTGCATAAGTGCATGGAAAATAATTCTTGCACTCTCGTTAGCATAAAAATATCTGCGTATCTGATATCTCCTGTGCGTCTAACAATATTGTGTTGGTATGCATGTATTTATTAACAATATGAAACAGGTTTTAGTCCATATGGGCAGGCGCGGCGCCGATTGTTATTTTATCATATTATTTTACATGGTCCGCATTCCATACTAAAATATTCGTATATATATTATTATGTTACACGAATAAACGATTTACATTTTTGTATAGATTGTGGTTTTCCCAAATGTTTTATATCAAACGTGAAATTGGAACTAAAAATAAATTGTAGATAAATTTTTGCGCCATGTTTTTTTAATCGTCACCGCCATAGTTTAATCATAGACAATTAATTTGTTTATCCGTAGTAATAGAGTAGGCTTTGGCCTTTAAAACCGCTCAATCAATTTTTGTACTTAATCAGATTAAATTAAACCAGGTAACGTAAAGAATTAAGTATTTGAACGGACATTTCTGTGATCATTAAAATGTATTAGTACTTACGCCAGGTCCTGTAGGAAATGTAAGGTAAAAACATTACAGGATTAAGAACAGAAATAGAAATGTAACTACTTAAACTAACTGTAACGATAGTTTATTAGTCACTCAAAAAAAACCGTTTATTTTTGGCGCCAGCACCTGTCAAATGCATGTCACGTGACAAAGCTTTCCAAATTCAAATAGTAATGACATCCGTAGAGACCTTACACTCCGACTTGCCGACGCTAGTGAAGTGAATACTTACTAATACGTATAATCGTACATTCTTAATGGGCTTGCTACCGGAATTAGTTTATTGCTCATAATCGGGTGGCCGCGGCGCCGGAGAGGCGTTCCAACTTAACAAAATATTTTACCGTCTATTAGAAGAAATGTACGCGATTTTGAGCCTTATTCCTATGTTGGTATATGCGAATAGGATGTCGATTGTTTGTCTATATACATTGTAACTCGCCTAAGTCGAGCTCACGAAGCTTCTCACACTACAGGTGTTTTTATATCGATAAAAAAGATTGGATAGAACTTAGACAGCACCGCCTACGTTTGTTGGAGGTTTTAATCGTTATTGTGAATCTCTTTGTGTTTCTCAGATAAATATAGATGGGAGTTCATATTAAATGTTTGTTCCAAATTTTTATTCAAATTTGGAACAACTTGACGGGAAAGTTTATAATCTTGTATGTATGTAATATTATTCACCAAATTTAATTTACGTCAAAGTTTATACAGAAACAAATTTTACGATAATTTATTTGTTTTTATATTTGGTCGCCATGAACGATATATCACATGTATAAATAATGATATTCGTACATTTCGTACCTACAAGTAGACCATTAATTTCTCTACAAGGATATGTATGCTACAAATATATGTATATGCTACAAATGGTTTCTATCCCAAAAATCATTATTACCTGTGACAATTATCACATATTTGTATTAAGTACCCATCTGCAATAAAACAAAATGAAGTAAATTTGCTGTAAAATGGGACGAATATCATCATTGACAATATTTTTAGTAAATTCTACAGAATGGTATATATAACAGAAGCTTAGATTATAATATAGACCTCTATAACCAAGGACAGAGGGATCAAATTTCTTTGTATATCAGGGTGATCTATAGCGCATATATGTAAGTATCGAATGATCATCATTATATTTTAAACCTCGGAGATAAAATAAGATTTGGGTTGTAAGGGTTCCGAGACTGCTTATTACGGCCCGTCAGAAAGCGGTATTAAAACAAAGAGTTAAAAGGGCCGGTCTGTGGATCTCTCGCCTTTGAATGGGTGTCGATCTCATCAGATAAAGCACGGCCATGCATTTAGTTAAGGATCTGGCACCAAATTTCACAGAAACTAAACAAGCAAGTAGAAAAGTGTTGTTTTTATATATGTACCTATAGCTTAATTTTGATAGAATGCATTATGGGATTGGGTGGCTTATTTTGTCATATAATTTTAGATAATTTACTTAGGTGTTCAAAATTATATTAAAAGCAGAATAAAGTTCGCCTACAAAGTTTCGTAAAAATTTCCTCACTAATTTAAAGCAACTACGGCTGTAAATAACTAATAAAAGACTAATTATAGCAAATAAGTACGTATCTTTGTAGCCAAATTAGTCACTTTTGTTTTTACTTTCGCGACTAGTATGCATAGACTACACAGTAAATACCAGGACTTAATAACAGCCACGTATTAGGTACGGAAAGTCATGTAGCGCCGGTGATGGATGGTGCAGCGATAGATGGATGGTGATGGCCAACAGCTGCCTGGTATGTCAAAGTAGGTAACGATAGTTCTGAACAAAATTAAAAACTAGGTAAACCAACCACTTTATTTAGCCATACCGAAAAAAGAATTGTATTAGGTACAATATCCAATATTAGGTATTGAATATTACCGCTATGAACTCCCACGTATAATCCTTATTCTTAAAAGCCAAATAGATAAAGTAAACAATACAGAAAGCCACATGATAATGACATCAGTTATGTACTTTACATTCACTACTATAATAATCAAAGTCAAAAGAGGTTTTTGTTTACGTGACTATACCGGGTGAAATGAGAAATTGATGAGCGGACAGCCGTTGAAAAAATCAGATTAATACGTTGTGTCCGCGCTCGTACATTCGCACGGTCCTCTGAACTTAATGTATGAGAAGTCGTGATGTTACGACTTTCACCAAACAAGCATTAGTAATGGACTAATGGCGCCATATTGGGTCTGTGCAATATTATTCTACACTATTTATTATTGTAAATTTCTCAATACCTAAGCACTGATTACGTTGTCTTCTTTCTACAATAATCCAATAAGACTGATGATTTCATCAATACATAACTTTAAGTCATTTGAAAAAACTGATTGATATTTAAATTTTCTGATGGATATATACTATTGATTGTATAGTTCTGTGTTAAAACTAACCTAGGCATTTCAATGTTAAGTTTCATACATGAAATTTAAAAAGAAAACCTTTAGTGATGGGGATCGAATCCCGCGATGCCTGCAGGATCGTTATATTAGTCACGTATGCGACGCGCCTTGACGGCGCGGCTTGGCGCCGCTCTGTCGCCGTTACCTATGAAGTGCTACTAAATACCGCTTGTTTTGCAATCACTAGCTAATTACAACACGTAACAATTATATACATTATCAACTCAAACTTCTATATTTAAATTTTGAGTACTTTTAAAGATGTAATTTCAGGTAAGTACCTATTTGTCCGGAGGGAATAGTAAATACATATTGATTTTTGGATAGATCAGTCGAACAAAAATTAATAAATGTTGTATTCATACGAATAATAATAATAATATGAATGTTTAACAGTTTAGTGGATTTATTTTAATCCACTCCGGATCGGCTAATAAACCGTATAGATCTACATACCTATTTATTTATATTTTTTATATTATTTGTATATAACTTAGAATATATTATACATATTATTGTGCATTTAACTTTTGAAATCAGGACTAAGGATGTGAGTTTTTTAAAAACTATTTATAATAATGCACGGTTCGGTAAACCAATTTTTTTTTTCTCTTATTGCTCACGGTTCGCATCGCAACTAATACAGATACGCGATAGTACCAGGTTCCTATACTACCTCACTTTTAATAAGACAATTAAGTCTATGTTCACATGGCGCCACTTTGCTATTACATATTCAGAAGGGGGTTGCGTTTCTTAGAATTTTTGTGCTATCGATCAGGAGCATCTGAACAAGGACATTGATACTCCACTTTGCGCATTCATTTGTTTTGTTTTTGTTTTACATCAAGAGGAATTAAGTCTTATATAATTACTCTATGGACAAATTAGTTTCACTAGTATTAAACAATGCGTGAAATTTAAAAAAATTTAAATACTTTTCAGTAGGTGCATTATTAAAAAAAAATGCTAGAATGAGTATATTAGCATTTTCAGTTTCCGCATTATTGTATTCAACTGTAATGTAATAAATAGATAATAAAGACTAGATTTATTTCGATGACAATAGGGAATATGCATGTTGTTTAAATTTACTTGATTAATTTTCTCTTGAATCTTTATTGTCCAGATATTATGCCTAATTAATTATTTTCTTATTTAGTTCGTATTTAATTGCAAAAAATATTAATTAAAATATGCAAAATAAGGGCGCGAAATTCAACTTTGCAAAACGCTTCACCATTGGTCGAAACAAAACATGACGTGACATTCCACGTTCTGTCATTTATCGACGCCTATATTCGTAGTGTTACGGAGAAAGATCGGTGTTCCTGTGGTTTTTGCTCTTAGCTAGTGTAATTAAAGCATTCTAGTGATATTAGAAATCATCTAGGACAATGACTGAATGTAGTTTTGTCAAAGCACAATCGGACAATCTACCGAAAATAGGTGCATTCATGATGACTATATATTTTGCATCAAATCCAGATTTTACGTCCGCTGAGGTTAAAGGAGTGAAAGCCGCAAGGTAATACATACAATACTTGTTATATTATAATCTAAAGGATAGGTAAGATATGTATAGTTAGTTATACTCATGAAGTTTTATTGGACTTTTGTTACCTAGTTTAAGTAGACAAGCAAGTTGCCTTCTGCTTGATATTTAAAACAAACAAAGTACTACTGACTAATACTAGCAATTAAATTGTAATATGCTTACATTAAAGTGATCTTCACAACAATATAAACACGATATTGAAGATACTTCATCTCTTCTCATTAATGTACACCATTGTTTTCGTATTTTACATTATTATTTTGTACAGGAAAAAATACTGTATTGGATGTACTTCTGTTGTACTTGTGTTTTTATGCTTAGGGACAAGGAAATACCTATAAAATGGTTTTTTATCTTTATCCATCGTCTATTATTTACAATAAATAGTAATTACAACTGGAAATCGGTATAAAATTACTGTAACACTTCAAGTAATTTTATGAAACAAACACTGAGCGTGGAACGTGACGTCATCCAAGGCCCGCGAAATATGGCGGCGTTCAAACAGATCAAATTTTATCGATGTTTTCAAAGTTATTTTAAAAATTAATTTGAACATTGCCAAGGTTATTTATATTTTTTATTAGGGTAAAATGATGGAACAAGTCAATATAAGATAAAAAAATAAATACATGCATATTCCCTATTGTGTATTTGTGATAGGATAGTTTTTTTTTTTCATTTCCAAATATTACTATTAGTATTTGACTCTCGACTGGCCTTGGTCTAGTGGTTAGTGACCCTGACTGCTGAGCCAGAGGTTGTGGGTTCGATTCCCACCCAGGACAAATAATTGTGTGATGAGCATGATCATTTATTTGTTCTGTGTCTGGGTGTAATTTATCTATATGTATGTATTTAAAAAATATATAAGTATGTTTACCAGCAGTCTGGTTACCATAGTACAGGCCCTGCCTAGTTTGGAATCAGACGGCCGTGTGTGAGATGTGTGAAGTTATTATTAAAAATTGTTAGGTGCTGGTGGTACAATTTGTATGATGCAGTTTATATCATGATTCTTAAATAATCCCAGAGTTTATAGCCCAGATTTCCACAATAGTTGTATAAAAAGAAGCACGTAGGGCTAAGAGAATTAAGTATGGCTGTATCTTTATGACTGAATCAGAATTTTGAAGAGACCAACCCACAAATAAATTGCAGAGGGTTGCCTTAGACATAGAATATCAATCATTGAGTCGTATGAATCAATGATTGTTACTTTAAGTAGAATACCCAGGTAATCTTTTCTAAATATAGAGCCTAACATCTTCTAAAATTTTCCACTATCAACACATTACGCTTAAGGTACCCACGTATTACAACAGTATTATGTTATACAAGCGAACTCCCCTCGTATTGAAAAATATTGGGACCATTGTTACCAACTGTTCAAACATTGCAACTGTGCGCTGTGGTGTCCGCTGGAGTCAAAATACTCCATTGTTTTGCTCATGTAGACTCAACATTTGTGTCTATACGCCACCTGGTAGCCACGTGCCTGTAAAAGTTTGTATTCCTCTTTTTATCATTTGTTTGTACGCTTCCTTATTACTGCTAAGTTTAATTTGAATTTGGAATATCGTTATTTCAAAGAGACGTCCCGTTAAAAATTGCGGCCATCAAAATGAGGGGATTTTTTAAATTTGGAAATTTTCAAAATTAAAAAGAAGTTTGTTCATATTTTACACGCTTTAGAAAGGCTTTATATTTAGTTTACCTGTACTGTTTTTATTTTTCAAATTAAAATCACGCTGCAATTAAGTATAGAATAATAAAAAATGCTTCTCTTTATGTCATTTTGATTCTAAAAAAATTACAATACCTTATGCGTACATATATGCATTACTAAACTGGAATTGTTGCGACGTTGAAATACGAAGCATTGGCGACTGCAAAAAATAATATTCAATTTTAAAACAACTCGACGATTTATTAAGTTAGCTTCGATACGATGTTTAATGGATAAAACCACCTGGTGACGAGAGAAAAATTGCATCGCTGTGACATTTTGGCAGAAGTCATTTATATCGGAGCACCGATGGCCAGAATTTGAATATAGCCTAGACTTACGCATAGATTTTCACCTATAAAAACTACATTATACAACGGAGGGGAGCCAACGCGGTACAGTTACAGAGAAAAATATGTACCGAAGTCATTTTTCAAACTTTGAAAACAAAATGGAAATATACAAATTTCAAATTACAGATTATAAAAATTAAATCTTTTCTACTTCCTATGATATTATACTATGGCCATAACAGATGTAGGATGTATTTTGTAGGTACCATGTTTCTGAGTAACCTAGGTGTTTTGGGAGGTGATTGTACTAACCTATTTATACGGAGAGTCGGGTTAATACAATGGAAATGTTCTGAATGTGATGATTTTACAAAATTGACATTAATCAACTACATGTTTGGTTTTTGGTTAGAATTGCGTTAACGTTGAAATTGTAGCCAAGTGATTAATTTCTTCTCAATAATTTAAAATTTTTAAGTTGTTTTTAACTACTTTAGAAGTTTTGGATTCTGGTTTTCCAAGTGGTAATCTACTTTTTGGTGAGTCCGCGAATCGAAAAAACACCGGCAAGTCGAACCGAGTCGAACGCGCGCATTAAGGGTTCCGCACCATCGTACAAGATTTGATAATACCTACTATACCTAGGCCAAAAAAAATACGTCTCTAGTAAGGGAACCCCCTTTCATTTTCAATTTATTTTTATTATTCGTTGTTATAGCGGCAACAGATATACACATTCTGTGGAAATTTCAACTGTCTACCTATTACGGATCATAAGATACAGCCTGGCGACAGACAGACAGACAGACGGACAGTGGAGTCTTAGTAATAGGGTTCCGTTTTTACCCTTTGGGTACGAAACCCTAAAAGTTACGAAATCTGTTTCTAGATTCCTCTTTTATGAAATTCTGGATAAAGTTTTTTTTGGAAATCTAAAATTATTAAAAACCTGTATGATTTGATTGTTATATATAATATATATTGAATCTTACGTGTTGTTTCTTTTCTATTATTGCAGTCGTTAGATCCCACAAAGGTTTTTACTACCGTTACATCTTGTTTTTTTTTTTTATTTATATCAATTTCGTTCGATCCCAGAAACTGTTTACGTTGGGGTCACAAATATTTATAATTGAATTCCCTATGTAAATTTGAGAACTTACTTAAAAGACACTTTTAATAACGGTAGGTAATAATGTAGATGCTAGATATTAATACAATTTCATTGTTTTCCAACCAATTGCCGGGTACTTAAAAAATAAACGTTTCTAACACAGAAGCAACTGATTTATTGAAACTGATCTTTCTTCCTACAGATTCAATGGCAATAGCATAACGGGATCTAATCTAATAGGAATAGGGTCTAATGGGAAAATGGGATTCAAAAGCAGGATTCTATGGAAAAAACCCTCTTTATAAGTTCAATATGATTTAAATTAATGACCTACATGGACACGGATATATTTACATTATAAAACTCTTTTGTAAGCTTTAATTGCTCAACGGCTTCGTCTGCATTTAAATGAATTAAGAACAAAATTTGCATGGATTGCCAATTAAAATTCTTACTTACCTATTAATGGCATACCAATCGCAAAATCTTTTGGAGTCAACAAAAAAAAAACAAATCCCTACAATAATCACGTCGCGAAATAAGGGTAGAAACATATTTTTTGAGCACGAACAGAATTAGGAGAAAATTAAATTAAACACGTTGAATACGAAAAGTTATTCAAAGCAATACATCTACATAAGGATTGTTTTTTAATTTCATTTTATGAGATCGCGTTTTTATAATTTCATATAAAACATGAACCTACCAAATTTTAAAAACCTTCCTACAGAACTTTACAGATACATTAACATAACACATAATTTTGCTAGTTGTCAAAAAACAACACAACATTAATTATCATTGGTAACACTTTGTATTCGAATTTTTTTTTTTTTTAGCTCTCCTTCAAAGTTCTGCCTCGCGACATGACCTCACATTGGCGCCGCAGCGACGATAGTTTTACACATATAAAAAAGTCAATTTCAACAATAAAATTAATTAAAAAGCAATTAACCTTTACGGTTATTAAAATCTTAAACCAAATGAGGAGTTTGACGTTTAAACTATCATACCAATAGGTTTGGATTTGTTGAAACTTGAAAAGGAAAGGTTTAAAATTCAAAGAATATGTATTATAAACAGATAAATCTACTCATTCGTTGCGATTAATGTAACAAAACTGAAAGCCAAAAAATCTCTTTCAAAGAAGAAACGTATTTATCTCCTATGTAGTTCGTAACCTATTACGTCACAGTTCACATGTTTATATATTATAATCGATTTGCATAACGAAAGGCGCCGTCTCCCGGACTCACCGCTTAGAAACAAGTTGGAGGTAAGCGCCGTCTGAATTACCCAGCCATTTATCTTGAAGTAATCTCGAATTCAGGCGTTTCTCGTTAGCAAATTAATGCAAATGTCTCGTTTGGCGCGTGTGGAATGCGGTGACGCTCGCTAGTCTTGTAAACATCACGTATAAACAAAAACACAGGGATAGTTGAAGTTGTTCTTCTAAGAATAATGTCTATATTAACTCATACGTCTTGTTAGTATTGATGATTTATAATCTTTATAGGTATAAATAAGGATGACTGTTGCTAAATGAATGTTATGATATAATTGATTCTTGCCAGGTTTGCACATTTGCTCTTGTGGAATTCATTTGTTATGCCTGTTATATTTTTATTTGTTTTTAATAAGTTATACGGAAGCTGCCTATTTTCAAATCTAAAGTAGATTTGAAAATGGGCCGCTATGGTTTTGAACGTCTTTTATAGATTTAGTCACTCGAAAAATATATTCGTCATCGTCGGCGGCGATCTAGTCAAAACGATTGATTTAAACGTTTAGCCGAAGACGAAATAAAACTTGATTTTCTTGACGGTGTAGTTGACAAAAAAGACTTTTCTAGAAATATTTAACAACGAATAACGCTAACAAGACATAATGGTTGATTTGAAATATTAACAAAATATGTCATATGAGCAAAATATTTATGTGAAAAAGAAACCTATTTATTTTTATTACTTTAAATTCCAACTAATTATAAAACGTATAGGCGTGAAACTAAGTAAACGTAGCTTTTAGCGCCGTCTGAGAGCAATTATTAAACGTTACGAACAAACCGCAAATAAGAAGGATGTTCGGACGGTAGGTAGTCAATGGAACTCTCAGAATTGCTAACCCACTAGCAAAACCAAGTAGCACCTTTATTTTAATAGCTGATTTTTTCCAAGCCAAATTCATGTTCAGAAATTTAAATAAGTTTGTCTTTTTAAGGTTTTTACAAGACGTAAACTTACCAACTGTTACTCCCTTGTGGCGCTAAACTATATCATTAAAATCACTTTCAAGGAAAACTCTTTGATTTGAAAGAATAATTGTGGGACAAACTATTAACTATTAAGTATTTTGTTTTCGGTGTGATAAACGCAGATGAATAACTAGCAAAACAATTATGTTATCCGCGTAGAAAACCTTCGTGTAAGAAATGTAGGCCTATTATTTTAAAAGTAAAGAATGTTTCTGCATCGGTAATAGGTATAAAAGTATGAAATTCAAACGTTATCAAATCACACAATATCGTATAAGGTGTCATAAAAAAGTCGTATCCTGCGGAAACAACAATCTGAAAGCACTTGAACAGTAACAAATGTACAGTTCTTTACGATTTATAGATCTGCGGCCCCAGCCTGCGCCCACGCATGCTCCGTACATTTTTACGATCTTCATTTTCAGTTTGCACAAAGGAACTTAAATGTGTTTCTTGGCCCCTAAAAGGAGTCTAACTTAATTTAAGTATAAATGTATGACGGTTTTATTATATCTTTTTACATTGCTTGTTGAAAGTAATAGGGTTTCGTAAATAAATCTTAGACATATATTATGACCTGTAGTCTAGCTTTCCCTCTATATTTTCTTTTTGTGAGTTTCTTGTGAATGAATATACAATAGATTGAGCAAGATCAAAAACATGAAATACATTATGACTATAGATAGACCTGGGGATAATATAGGTTGTCTATGCTATCAAAACCTTAATTTAATCTCAGTAATTTTTCCTGGTATCATCCTAAGGGTAATAAGCATTAAAGAAATTGAAATATGTATAACGTTGAAAACATTTATAAGTCTTCCTTCTAAACACCATTTTTTTTTTTAATATCCGCAACGCAAGGGAAGTGTGGCCAAGCTTTGTTTTTGTCTCTGGCCACCCGTTCGCTTCCTCCCTTTGTCATTTTCGAAGAATATTTGGCTTCCTTACAGCCCTTTAATATTAATGTGTATGCAGAAATTATAGCCACAAAATGATAGCGGTCATACGTGAATGTAAAGATGTAGTAAGCGTACCTACTTTTTTTTCTTTTTTTTTATACCACTGACGCGACGGTAAGAGGTTACCGTAGTCTATCACCGATACCTAGTGCTCATGTACCTAATCATTTCAGATCCGTACCACCATACGAATCCAATCATCCATCCGTTCTAAAGTCCATTACCCCGACGCGGCGACGACGTAATCACAATAAAAATATGTTGATAAAAGGTATGATTATGATAGATAACAATCTATAGTAGTTTTCGTTTTCAAACAACTTGCTAAAATGTGGAATCATTATTCAGCAAGTTGTTTACATCAGAATCTTTTTAACTTTATAAGATTGTCAAAACAAGGTATAGGTACTTAGTTGAAAATGCGTACAACATTTTTTATTCTAAATTTGCTTACAAGTTAAGAATACCCATTAAAGGGATATCCAGGCACGTATGGGCCGGCTCGACCGAAGTGATACCACGGCCTCACAGAAAACCAGCAGTGAAGCAATGCTTCCTTTCTCCGAATGAGTGAAGATGATGTCGCCAATTTAGAAATTGGTAAATCCATACCTAGACCATTCCGTTACTAGAAAATATGAAAAAGATTTAAAAATACACTGAATTACAAATAAAACATCTAAGTTGTATCGTTAGAAAATATAAACATTTATTACTTTAAACAAAAGACAACAATGAAACCTCAACTGTTTCAGCTACAGCATAGGTCTCCCAATCAACAGCTGAAACATTTGGTGCAAAACAGATGTCAAAAACTATTCCACAGTTGAAAGAACATCATAAAACAATTGAGCGTATGCGTTCGGTTAACAGATGGAGTTGAATTTAACAATAAAACTTTGCAAGGCCGAGATCCAGTGCAGATGTTGTTTGTGGGAAAAATAATGTATTCTTTAATGTTATTATTACTACAATATGGATGCCAGATTTGCTTTAAAAATTGTAGCTTTAAGTAAAATTATACTCGTATGTATTTCTTTTATGCCCAACTAATATTATAAACCTGAAAGTTTGTGAGGATGTATGGATGTTTGTTGCTCTTGCACGCCAAAACTACTGGTCCGATTGCGTTGAAGCATAGTATACAAACGGCTGGAGACCTGGATTAACACATAGTCTACTTTTTATCCCGATATTCCCACGGCATCGGGACTTACGCGGGTGAAACCGCGGGACGTAACTAGTAATAATAATGTATTTAAAAATGCAATTTAGAATATGTTTTATAGATGTAAATAAAGTGAATAATAACTCTATAAACTGTATCTACTACAAATTTCTCTTAACCTAAAAGCGTTTTTTTTTTATGATAAAGGAGACAAACGAGCAGAGGGGTCACCTGATGGTAGGTGTCTACTGCCGCCCATAGACACCTGCAGCTCAAGTCACAAGTGCATTGCCGGTACGCTCTTTTCTTTGGATGTTAGCAAACATTTTAGGCAATGTACATATTGTTATGATAGGAAATAGCGATGATTGTGTTGAACTAACAATCAATAATTTGATTGACTACTACAGTGTCCCGTTTGTAGCAAAAATACGCATACGTAAGCTGTTTTATATCTGCTTTTAAAACAATAAATTCTAAAAAGTTTGAGAAATTAATAAAAAGAAATTGTAGCGTGAGACTTTCTTAATTCAACCATCTGTGTAACCAGTGTTACAGAACTGCTGGTTCTTTACAGTTTCATTATTATTAGGTAATATATTGTTTTATACTTACTCCTTCTTTTTACATAACAGACATATAATGTAGTTTATATACCTATAAAAGACTTTTACGTTTGCACGTCTATTTCTGTAAATTTTAAGAGATTCATAATGTAAGGTTCTAAGTACCAAAAAGTCGAATCCTAGAATTAAATCTTATACGCGCCTGTATCATTGTTTGCCGAAATTCTTAGTTCGAATTAACGAAACAAGGTACATCGTTGTTGTAGTCAAGTCGCATTGTTTCGTCTCGAGACGCTAGAATCTTGATTATGTGAACATAACTACTTTGGGAATTCCGGATGCCGTCATCATTAACATCTTAGGTGACAAAAAATAAAATTAAGATGGTAACCGCGATAAATGGAGGCATAGAGCAATTGGTAATTCTAAAACTGATTTAAAGAATTACTTTCAAGGCGATTTTTAAATATATGTATGTTTTGTAATTCAGTTTACTTTCTTTTATTTATTACTATCTGTCAAATTACATAGAGCTTTAATGACTCTATTTACTTACAGGAACACCAAATGATGGACTAGTAAAACTTGACTAATATTTTCTTTCAGACCTTGAAAACAATTTAAACACGATGCGTGTTTAAATTGTTCACAATTTTATTATCAATTATTATTAATCTATTGTTATAACAAGCAAACGAGTACTATAGGGATTTAACTTATATGAATAATTTATCGTTTTTCCCGCCTGTTTAACCGCTGAGCAGAATATTTTCGTAAACCTAATCAACACCTATTACACTAACTTAACTTGTATGCATGTTAAAATCAAAGACTTGTTTCTTAACGGAGGCAGTTTAGGTATATCTTTGTCACTATAAAACTATGGGTGGGGTTTTATGTCGGATGATTGAGGTTCGGATGGTTTTATATGAAATTACAATATTAGTACGAAGGAAGTTATTTATAATTCTTTGGTGCTAAATAGTATAGTGAATATGATCTAGGAGCAATGTTAACTGACATATAGTGCCCAAGACATCCACTTTAAAAGTTTAATAGAAGAAGTGTCTATGACAGTCACTAGGAAATGGATGCAGATTGATATCAAAATGGTTTATAATATCGAATAAAATGAAAAATTACAACGTTCCATCGATTTGTTTGTTTATTATAACTTTTTAATACAATTATGTCTTTGAATAGGCTAGTACATAATAGTAGGTTTATCTCAAAAACTAGCTGTTGCCCAAACAAACCATAAGGCATCCGGTACGAGCGAGCACGTGCACCGAAGCACGTGAATGCTGTTTCAAAATATTGCCAGTCGTAAAAAGTCTAACTGGGCTGCAACAAAACGGAACCTCACAAAAAATGTTATCACGACTACCATTTTTCCCCGAGTATTTTAGACGTTTTCAGAAACAAATATAATAGCCTATATTATATTGCGACATATAGATATAAAAAAGATTTATGCCCGACTAGGATCTAACAGAAACACTAATATTTTTTTCCTACTGATTATTAGGACCGTAATGGGTGGTGAGAAAAGGTTTTCAACCCATCACCGGACTGTGTTTTTGTTTATCAACCTAGTACATAAACAGATATAGAGTACCTACGTAGACAATTATACAATAGATATGAAGAGTTGGTTACAAGTGCAGCTATACTACTAGTTAAAGACATAGATAGAAACAGTCTTCAGTTGTATAGTGATATGATACGTACGTGTGATAGATAGAGACAAAGATATTTATCGGTTTTTAAAAGCATTTTCAAGTCACGTGAAGATATACATATATTACATATAACTTGGACTCAAAGGTTGTGACTCAGCGGCGTGAATTGCAAAAGTCACATCACTCCGTCTATCGGAGAATGTGATGGTTGAATATTGGTCTTTGCTCTCAGTAATCTGTGACTGCTGTACTGCCAATAAAAAAGCTGTTCTTAATTTAAAATCAATCAGAATAAAGATACCTCGCTTGTGTTTTTATTTGAAAAACGCACGAAGCTGTACCTATCAAATGTCAAATTTAAATCAGATCTTTCGAATTAAAATTCCTTTTTTAAATTTTCAGAGTCTATAATAATAATGATAGTCTAGAGTCTACTTTGTAAAGTAGATTATAAAAGTAAAAGGACATACATATTGTAAAAAGAACCCTCTTAGGTCTACTTAGCACCCATATCATTGAAGCATTTGTTAATGCTTTGTCTACTACCTCTGTAAAATAATGACAAATTTTTCTGTAGTGCAAAAACGCCACGAAACACCGCTAATAACATCTGGTAATATCGATGTTATTGCTTATCGATTTTATCAGTGCCGAATGATAATCTCTGTCTACTATCAAATATTTTGATAAAATTATAATCACATATTATGGACTTTGGACACTGGCCGGATATGAAGTTATCTGTGCAATATTTACCTGAGTATAAACATTAAGTCTGCCTTAAATGTAGTATTAGTATATATTAACTTACAATAATTCTTACTTCTAAAAAAAACAACGTTTAAATCTGATTGGTTACATTGTGTCAATAAACAGAAAAACATTACGTATGTACCCTACCTATTTATTTTGGACGATGCAAGGCCAGGCCAGATAAAGTTTTAACATCTGTACGCTAATCATTACACTTCTTACGTAAAAAATAAGACAATTTAAAATTAGAACATGAATAAACTTTTTAAGATTTGAATTTGAAAAAAGAAATAGATTTGTGGATAATAATGTACTTACTTAAGTACATTAAATTAGATATTAACATAAATACTTTTTTTATTGCTAGAATGATTTAGTTTTATTTTGTCCAGTAGTTAGTTGTTAAACACCCTTCACTAATTGTAATCAGTATAGATAGATACACATGTCAGTCGATTACTACATCTGGTGCTAGGGTCGTCCACATCTGGTCCCCAACAGTGACGTCATTGCACATGTGGCGACAAGTCCGTTTGTTGCTCAATTGTACATTGTATTTTTTTTGTATTAGGTAACAAATTGGGTGTTAAATTGTAACGAATTCGAGTGAATAGATGTCATTTGAATACTGATGGAGGGTTAAATTAACTGTATTAAGAATCTGTGTGGTAATAGATTGAATGTCTTATCACAGAGTTGTGGGATAAGAGATAAGAAATGTGTTATGATGTCAAGAGATAAGAAGAAAGTACATAAAAATTGTGTAAATTTGATGTTTTTTTCTTATTTTTGTATTAATTCAAAGGAATATACCTAAACTATTATGAGCCGATATGTGTATATGTATCTAGTCATGAAACTGATTGTCCATCTTTTTTTCCATAACGCTTTTGTGTAAATTTTCTATTTTTAAATTAATGACATCGTATTGGGTTATGCCATATTTGAGAATTATAATTTCGATTTTTGAATTTACTAACCAAGTAGGTACGTCTATTTTTTTAAATAGGTAAGCTAGAACGACCTATATATAATCTAAGGCTAGAACACACTTTCTTCGAATTAATAATGCCAAAGGTAGCTCTTTTTCAAGCATATTCGTATTTTAAAACTACAAATAAGACTGGCAGTTGAGCTAAAACTGATTCTTAAAAAAAAGTCTATTGAAAACAGCGGACCCCCGTCTAGTAACATGTGTACAAACATACCAACTAACATATGTCTTCGATATAACCTTTATTGCGGCGGTTTAAGATTTATTTTAGATTGAAATAACAGCTGATTATATTTTTGCGCCAAATACACTTGTTAAGGGTTTTCACCCTAACATGTGTGTGTTTTTTGTGTTCCTACCCTTTTGTTTTGAGTTGGAATATATTAATAATTAGTATTGATGGATTTTACGATGTGAATTTCTGTTTCTGACATATTTCATTACAAACCCTACTGTCATTAAAAAAACCTGTTTGACGTTCGACTGATTTTTTCTGTGGGCAATTTAATATAATAAAAAAAATAATTGTCAAAGTTGAATGTAAACAGTGCCAAGGATAGAAAGCCTTTATGCAAAAAATCTGTAGAAAGAACTGTAAGAGGACTAGGGATGAGCAATAGCAAGGTTTTATTGCATAGATTAAACATTGTATGATGTAAACGCGTTTACTGATTACGGTGAATTAAAATGAAATTGAGGCAGACCTTGATCTTGACAAGGTATTCAACCCACCTGAAGAGTCCGCTACTGTGATGGTCCGGATGGAGACTATTTGGAAAATCCCGAATATACATTTGAGTAATAGCTACAATTTAAATTCGGTCTTACATGTATCACGACAATTTTAACATACATACACGTATAATCCTTTGGTCTCTTCCTATTTGAATGTTTTTATATGTATATCAGTAGCTAAGTGATCATATAACACGATGTAAATTCACTTGCCTTTGTTATCCGATTTCGAAACAGGAGGTTCTGTAGTATGTGTGTGTCTGATGATCTTCAATAGTCTTGGACCATTTTTCATGATTGTTTCACCAACGAATTCTACGTATTTTCAAGAAGGTTTTAGTATATAATACATTGGGTATTTATTAGTTCATATTTTCACAATCAATTTTGTTGAAGTCTTTTTATTTATTGTTAAAAAGGTTTACGTCATTTCTGGTACTTTGTCAATTGCGTACTTAAGTGAGACTGTTCTAAAAGTTGATCTTGTACTTTGGAATTTTTATGTAATTTAACTTAGATAAGTGTATGTATTTAGCAACCAGATTTCATTTTAAATTATTACTGATACTACTAAATGTTCCATTCAGTTTCACCTGCGTTTATAGTAACTGATCTGCTCCTAAGGAACACAGCGAGATGTTAAATAGCTTATAAGCATCCTCAAAATTTGGGTAATCAAAAGCAAATAGATTTTTTTTAGTTTCAAAATTTTGGTGAAATCTATCCCACGGGAACAGTACATTATCCTATGTGCTATTCAAGACTATAATTTATCTCTGTGCCAAATTTTATCCTGAACCGTTCAGCCGTTTTTGCGTGAAAGCGTAACAAACATCTATACATCCCCATAAATAAATCATTTATTTTTATTATTATTATTATTGATACTGCTCAGCTCCTACATGGTACAGCCTATGATTCCGATGGCCGATGCATTGTTTCTTAATTTTTCCGTATGACCTCGCTTTACGCATTGTGTTCTGCAATGCAATTATATATGAGCCAAGCTGTGTCTTATGGCATGCTGTGCCATTAGCCATACCACAGATAAGATAATAGTTACTTCGGCCATACTGTCAACTGTAATAATTTTAGTAACTTATACTAATTTGACGACCAATGTAATAAGTATGACTATTTTTAACCGACTTCAAAAAGGAGGAGGTTCTCAGTTCGTCGGAATCTTTTTTTTTATGTATATTCAACGATTACTTACAGAACCAATTTTGAAAACATAATTATTGTATATGATAGCCAGATTCATGAGGAATAGTATAGTCTATGTAACATCACGCTACGACCGTTAGGAGTTGAGCTGTGACCATAAACGCGGGTGAAACAGCTGGTGTGTAATAAAGTTGGAAGAGTTTTTTGATTGTCTGTTTAAATGTGATAATCTCAGGAACTATCAGTCGGATTTGAAAAATTATTTTTGTATTGGATAGAGTATTTATTGAGGAAGGTGATAGGCTATGTAACATCACGATACGGCTTTTAGGAGCAGAGCAGTAACCATAAAACCAGGTGAAAATGCGGGGGACGGTTATTGTATAATATGTATATAATGTTGTACAAGTCATGTGTAGTTTGAGTCTAATTAGACTTGTGTGATATGTTTTTTTTTATGGTTTAGGGGCAAACGAGCAGACGAATCACCTGATGGTAAATGACTACCGCCGCCAGTGGGCACCTGCAACTAAAGAGTCACAAATGCGTCGGTTTAGGTGGGAGTAGGGGAAGAGGGAGGAAGAGCGAGAAGGTCGGAGAGGGGGGAGATGGCAGGGTTAGGGTTCCGGTAACCTCATTCATGCGGCGAAAAGCAATGCAAGCTGCTTCACTACTGGCTTTCTGTCAGGCCGTGGTATCACTCCGGTCGATACGTGCCGAAGCATGGCTCTCCCAAAAAAGTCCAAGAATATTATTATTTTTGGGAGTTTTTTTACTAAAACAACTATGTATGGCGTTTCGTGGGTAGAATTATAGACAAGGCTTGGACTATGTGGAACTATCGACTATATGACGCGTTTTTTGTAGGCAATCGTGTATCTATCGGATCTAAAAGAAAAGGTAACTTATCCGTGATGTAAACTAGTTTATAAATCTCAAATTTAAGGGTTCGAATACTCGTAAGGGGCTCGTGGCTAAGTGGTAACCAAGTAGGTTAGCACATTACTAGGTTAAGTAATACTAACCAGATCAGTCTTTGGATGGGTGACCATTTTTAACACATTTAGACCCCTCAGTGTCTCGGAGAGCACGTTAAGCCGTCGCTCGTTACGGGTAGTTACAACCCTAAAAAGGCCGCCAACCTAGTCTAACTACAGAATTTTTATATCGGCTAGTACCTGGGTTATGGAGGTCTGATGGCAGTCGCTTCACGTAAAATATCGAAATTCGGCCGTATCGCAGTTAGACTGACAGTTAGAATGTGATCACTATAACCACTGTACCATAGGTGTAATCGTATGATAAATAATTTTGTCTGAGATACAGAGTATAGCATTTTGATCGCTCTTATAAGAACATGTACATTCCAATTATATAATTCAAAGATTAGACTTATGTCACGCTTCACTAATAAAAGTTGGTAGTTACAGGATGTTAAATTTGCAGCGTAATTGTTGTCTTGTTATCAGAAGCGATCGTGATATAATTATATTCAGGGATTTGAATATATATATTAGTCACTTGTGGCTGAACAATGTTTTATATTAAATGTGTAAATCGATGTTATCGATGTACGATACTTATTTGTGAGTCCACCAATTTGGGTAAACAAGAAGGCATTGTCACTACATATCACTACATATTATAAAATAAAGTCCCCCGCCGCGTCTGTCTGTCTGTTAACGATAAACTGAAAAACTACTTAACGGATTTTCATGCGGTTTTCACTAATATACAGAGTGATTAATGAGGAAGGTTTAGGTGTATAATTTCTACCCGCTCGAAGCCAGGGCGGGTTGCTTGTATTTATAAAATAAATTTCCCCACCGCGTCTGTCTGTTCGCGATAAACTGAAAAACTACTGAACGGATTTTCATGCGGTTTTCACTAATAGACAGAGTGATTCATGAGGAAGATTTAGGTGTTTAATTTGTTAAGGTTTTGTGTAAATTGATTGAAATATGTTGATAATTGTTGAAGATGTTTCTGCTATCCGTGCGAAGCCGGGCGGGTTTAGCAACCTTATAAATATTTCCGTGACTTGATTAGACTATGATTTAGACATCTAATAAGCATATAAGTCGTCATCTAATAACATTTATTTTTACCTATTGCATTTTGCCTATGGATAGGTATTGATAATAACATCTTACGGGTGCTTTTATAGGATTGCAAACCCTAAAAGTGCCATTTGCATTCATCATTCATCCTCAAAACAATGTTGTATTGTTGAGGGAAATATAACCCTATGTAATAAATAAATACTACATCCATAACATTAGATTAAGTGTTAGCTGTAATGATGGCTAAATGTGTGGTGCTCATGTAATTAATTTTAAAAAATCTGCAGTTGAAGGTATTGTGGCAGTTCCAAATTTAAATAAATTTCCCCTCACCTAGGAAGTTATGAGAAGTTCTTAGACAGTAGAATAGTGATGTCTTTCTTGCAGTTTATTTTTTGTGAGTGAGTAAGGTCGCTGGAGGTTTAATAAGGTAACTTAGAGTTTGGCGAAGCACAAGTATCCACTCGCTGGTGCTGCAACTGTTTTTAGGCACCACTGGTAACCGTTTACATTAAGGGGTGCCTTTTCTTTTTGTCAACTTGTTATATAAAAGTTTGCTCTAACAGGGAAAATTAAAAGTGATGTAAAATTTTAAAATCTTAAGGTAGTTTAAAAAAAAAGAGATTTGAATTGAATTTTAAAAAGCCTTTTCGTTTAAGTTTTTCTACTTGTTTTCGGTAGGGATCGAATGAAATCTAAAACTGGTTTGAGACAGTATTCAAGACAGTAGTGTAATCTATTTAAAATCTTTTCTTATAATTGATTTAACAGATTATTTTAATAATAATTTTTTCAAAATTAAATAATCACGAGTAAAGATAACAGCTTGCTGTAGCTTAATATCACCTGTAATTGTACTTATGCCGTTAAAAAAGAGCACTAATTGTCATAAACATTAAATCTTTTGTTTATTTACAAGTACGTAATAGTTTAATGAAAATATTTTTTGGCTGAAAACAAGCTACAAACCTTTGACAACAGTCTGCGTTGCATCTCCTGCAGTCGTGAATTTCGACATCTTTAAATCCTTAAGTCAAATCCAGTTAAAAACTCCGTAAACAATCCTTTGGAAACTTCAACACTTGAAGGCAACTCGTATTGGCACTTTATAAGACACAATATTGTTAGAAAAAAAACTACACTGTAATCATTTTTATTACGAGCGCGCACGTTCGGAAGTGTTAGAATGCGGCGATGCACACATCCCTACTGTGTGAGTGACTGTGCTCGACTGACGAAATGAGCGTGGTATAAAGTTGGCCGGAGTCAGCCGGGGTAAAAAAGCACGGCGCCAGCCCGGTCTCGCCCTTAGAGATGCGCTCAATGATATGTGTGACACTTTATCGTGCAGTAAAACCATTTTCCTAATGTTTGTTGCTAATCTAACAGATTTTGGCAAAGTCATGATGATTTGAAGGTTCGATAAAGATAAAAAATTACCATAGATATCGTAGATTATCAATAAATCCCTATGATAATAGGGATTTATTGATAAACCGATTATACAACAAAAAGTAACTATCTTGTTGTAATTGTCTATTTTATAATCTTATTTAGACTAAAGCCTTATTAAAAGATATACCATATATCTGTTAAAAACCTATTAACCTATCTTTTAAAAACCTTTCTCTTTCTCTATATATGTCTATTTTTAGTGACATTTTACTTAAATATTAAGTCGCACTATTATCTAACATATATTACATAATCATCTTATTTCATAATCCATTGATCATTCCCATCATTTCCATTGCCTTTTAATACTATTGAGACTGCAAAGAATAAAAAAATCATGATTACCTGTCACCTAAAAAACCTTGTGTTGGGAATAGGCCTTTATGTTGCCATACTAAAATCTTATACGGTCCTGAACTAATCATATTTAGCGACGTTAATTTGTTTAAAATCATTTTCTCAATGGTCTCCTGGAAGCTCTTCGGTATGCTCTAGCTTTTTACGCAAAACATTAGAATTTTTTTTTTTGGTAAAATAATGAATAATATTTACTATCGACATGTGGTCACGCACTGGTGCGCCAGCCGGTCGCATTCTCTGGCCGGCGGCGCGCGGCGACTCGTCGTGAGGATCGCCAGTATCGCCACACAACACTGCGTCGCCGATCTCAACATTTGTACAAACTCAGACTATTTCTACATGCACATGTGAGCATCCGTGACTCACGCACGCATATGCATTATATCATCATTTACGTACACTTTGTTCGCACTGCACAACCAACGCATTTAGAAGTCGCCTATCAAAATTCGTATTGGATAATCGATAATACAATCGTGGTCTATTAATGGTTGTTTTATTCGATACCAGCTGTCGCATGCTAAATAATTGTATATATTGCATAAAACATGACGATGGCTAATGTTAGTCATTACATTAATGAAGTTTAGGTAAGAGCATCTAGAAGATAGTGCTCGATCAGTTTGACGTTTTTTGTATAGGTAATGTTAAACATAGAGTTGTTCGAGGATGGCTCACCGTCCAAGGCCTCGTCATGTATCAAAACGTTCACATGTAAGGAAGTATGCACTGGTTGTTTTATCTTGTTGTGATTATTTTTTGTCTTCAATGCAGTTTGCACTCGGGTGCGGTGGCGGCATCCTCTTTATCATTTCTTAACGCGTCCAGATTTGGCGATGTCGATACAAAATCCTGTTCTGTCGGCTTTTTGCTCGAACGTTTCCACGATTTCTGGGAACGAGTCACAAAACAACCAAGTTTGCTTCCAGCCGTTTATACAGGTTTTGTCGTGAATTTTTATGGCCTCAAACAGGGGTTACCGCATTAATTCGAGCCGTAAGGGATCGAAAATAATTGTCTACATTATTATAAGAATCCACTATCATAAAATCTGAGTTGCTTACTTTTTAGCCTCCATCACAGTGAAGTTTTCTTCTGTGAGTTTTTTGCGCCGTGTTGTTTTTGGTATAATCACGTTTCACGCAAACGTGGGCTAATTTACAATACGTGTCATTTCTAATAGTTGAACTGATGTTTGCATTACAATTTGAGTAGCGGTCTCAGTGTGGAGGTGTAAAGGGATAACTCCCGAACAAACATGATGGAGCCGAGATTGTAAATATCGGTTTAGTATGGCTGGTCTGTGTAGGTGTTAGCGGTCAGGTAAAGCTTTTGACACCTAGCCATGACCGTAAGGAAACGGCGTGAATCTCGTCGCGTTTTATTTAACGTCTAGTTTTTTGGGTCTCTGATGCTGCTTTGAAAAACATGAACTTGCCGAGTGAGACTTTCAATGAAATGTGGTTTGCTGCGAGTTCACGTCTTTTAAATCATATCAGAGCTCTACCAAAATAATTAATCCTTGCATCAATATCTAGTTATAAGGCTCGAGTATTCGGACAAAAAACATGTTGTTACGTTGTTCATAAACGTAAAAAACTAAGCGGTCCCACTCAATGACCTGTCAATCAACGAGACTGGGTTTAATTGACTTGCCCTCACAACTTCGGGTGTGGACCGATGACGAATAAGATTTACCGATGAAATAACGCAAGTGCGTAGCCACCTGGCGGTAGGCAAGTGGCGATGGTTATAATTGAACACTACGAAACAAGTATTTTAAAATAATTCTATGCGTTCATTTTTTATTATTGGTTCAGGATATACGGTTTTACTCATGTGTATATTATTATTTACTGACAACTATATTCTTTGTCAAAGAACATATCAATAATAATTAATAAGTTTTAGATTGCATAAGAATAATATTACTATTAATAATATTTGTACCGATATCACAAAACACTTCCTTAAAAAATTGCTTTCTTTTATTCGTGGCTTGGAATTCAAAATCAAGGAACAAATTCAATATCGAACGACGCTTAAAGTTTAAATCAACATTATTGTAATAGCAGTAGAGTCGATTTTTAAACAATAATAAAATCACAGCTGATGTAGAAGAGGTTGCAGGAAAATGTACCTTATTTCATAGAAGTTCGGGTTTGTTTTTACTTTGTTAATACAGTAACATAGCTGACAGGATAGTAGGCGCCGCGTTTGCCGCCGTGGCGCCGGCTGGCCGCCGACACCTCGTGTATTATGAACTAGCCTCGTGACCTGGCGTCGATCAAGTGGTATTTGACTCAACAAATAAAGTGATATTAGTAACTCATTTCTTGACAAATTGCTCATACAATAAAGTTCTTTAAATAACATTTCATATTCAGTTTTTAAAAAAATGTTTAAACCTGTTTATAAGGGCAAAAGTTAATTTTGATTCTACCTGATTAGTAATTTAAACAATCTAAACGATAAAAACATGATGATGTATTTTGAAAATTAATCAGCATCATGCACAGACATAAACATATATTAAGAGCCAGTAGAATGAACAGCCCGGCACTTGTCTCACGTCCTCACATTCTATATAGCGCCGACGAACAAAAACAAGCAACAGAAAGGGACAGACGTATCCTCAACGCTCACGCGGAGAGATACATCGATAATTTATGCGAACATCCCTACAAAACAGGAATGCAATATCTGTAACCGTGCATTCGAATATCAGCTGTACGGTTTTAGGCTAAACTGTATTTTTGTTTGATTCCACCAAAATACATGCTGCGGTTGAAACAGGTGTTCGAAGCGATGGGTGTCGGAACGTCGACACGCTATTATCAACTCTGAGGCTGCAGCATTACGGTTAGTTTCTAGTTCTAGTTAGTAATTTCCAGATTTCACAGTCCTTCATTGCTCCCAGATGTGCATTCTGCGTACGCAAAGGCGTATCAGTGTCGCGGAGACTGCGTAATGGGGACGAGACGACGCCAATTAACGGGGTTTTGAAAAAAACCTTTTGTATAGCCGAATCTTAAAGCAAATATTTTATGTTTCGATCTGTTTTGATACGTAGATATATTTGATAAAACTGGGTTACCCAGTATCGTTTTTACCATAAGGGCACGCGGGGCACGTGCCCAGGGCCCCCGAACTTAAGGGGGCCCCCAAAGTTTGACATAAAATCACAAAAAGCAATAACAGTTTCTCTGTTGCATCCTACGCTTTATTTTATTAATTTTATTAAACCCCGACGTAAAAACGAGCTGTGTTATAAGACTTGTAAGTTTAACATATGTATCTATGCATTTGTGTGTGTCTGTGGCATCAGCTCCTAAACGGACGGATTGATTTTGATTGAATTTTTGTTTTGTTTGAAAGGTGACTTAATGAAGAGTGTTTTTAGCTTATACATAATTCAAGAAAATCTATTCAGCCGTTCGAAGATCATCAGCTTATTTCTATTCGTTGATAGGATTTTTGAGTCAGGGGTGTTTAATTTTTTTTGAGCTTGAGTTGAATTAAGAAGCGGCTTGTTCCAAGTTATATTTGATTCCCGTGATATTTCTTGAAAGCTATGACACTTATCTCTATTAAGGATTTTCACGGACAGAGTTACGATAATTCATCAAATATAGCTGTAAAATATTCCAGCAAATCCATCCAATCCATTATTAATATTGAGGCAAAATTAAAATGAAAATGTGAATTTGCCACTTTTGTTCCGTGTGCAGCAATTTCACAAAATTTAGTAGATATTGAGGCTGTTGAGTGTGTTTGAGAAGCAGCGGCATACTATCGTCCATCTTGAGAATCGATTCTCCAAGTTTTTTGACCGTTTTCACACATTGATATAAGCCACAGTCAATTTTTGAAGCGCAAAATATAAGTTTTATAACCGCAAAACCAGTTTTTATGTGATGAAACTATAAATTAACGACTTATGGATTTTTTTGCTGAGCATACCAGGAAGATGACTACAGTTTTAGTTTTCTTTCTCAGTTAGGTAAGTACAATCGATTATAATGTAGATTAACCTATTCACATAGTTATTGAGAAAATCCATAAAAACTAACTTGAAAAAAAATCGAAGTTAGTTTTGATGGATTTTCTTAGTAACGGCATGAAAAATTCTAAATAATAATAATAAATTACGATTTAAAATCTTTAACTTTACACATTCCCCCTACTTTTATGAAAACCGGATGTAAAAAATACCTGGAAATTCAAACGTCATAACTTGTAAACGGATAGTTTTAATTTTTTATTTTTTCAGTGATTTAAGTAAGTGTTCGTTTTTCAAATACATTCTGTATAAAAGAAGTGCAGAAAGCTACAAAAAAATAATAAGTGTCACAAATATAAAAAATATGATGTTTCGTTTCAAAGGAATAAAACGTTATAATAAATTAATTGTGTTTAAAAAAAAACAAGCTTTTATAGAAACTAAGTTTTATTTTAGTGTAGATCAAAAAATACTTCGTAAGACGAATCAATCGACCCCAAACTCGATTGGTTTATCTTATTTAGTTCAGAAGTTCCCATGGCATCATACAAGAAACGTGTCATAACTTTCTATTATCTAATTTGAGATTTGAGCCGTGGTTTCATTGATTTTTTTTTTATAATAGAATGCCAGTAACGTGGGTCACACATTACTAGTATTCTTGTTAACCCCTCCAGCTAAGCTAAACGCTAGTGTTAGGAGTGGGTTCATGTCGGTAGTGCACTGGGTTGCAGGCAGGCGCCAGGGGGGGGGGTCCGGATGTCTTATTAAAAGCTGTACCCGGATCCCTGCTATTTAAGGCGTAGTACGGCACACTGTGTCGTTTTAGTCGGTTCGATTCCGACACACTGCCCCACCAAAAACCCCGGTGGGGTGACTGCCCGAGAGGATTTCCACAGGCACAAAAATAAAAGAAACAGTAGTGCACTTTGTAGGGTCACAGATTACAAAGTAGTTACTACGTAACAGATAGATCACTCCCAACAAAAACGTCCATACCTACCGTTTTAATCACCTACTCTCTCCGAACGCCGACCCCTACATGCGAAAATGATCTTTAATGTTCTTAAAACACGATTATTATTGCCTCGCAATAACGCATGATTGCGTTGCCGTAAGTAAGTTTAGGGTTACCTCTTTTTATGTAATATTAAATATCAATTTTTTTATAAAAAAAGGCTATGTTAATTAAGTAAAGTTTTATTAAGTACACAAAAAATCGGGTGTGTTACCTGACTTAGAAAAGTGTAACACTTAATACCACGTCCCCGTAAGTTTACTAATACGAAACACTTAACAACAAATCGCTTCTCCGAAAACTTATTGCGGAAGCCACGCCACCTTGCTTAATAAAAACTCTGACGAGAAACATCAATAAGCTATTCGAGAAAAGAAACCTAAAGAATTTGTCGTAGCGTGATGTTATATAGCCTATAGCCTTCCTCTATAAATGGATAGTCCATCCAACACAAAATTTTAAGAATTTTTCAATTCGAACCAGCAGTTCCTGAGATTAGCACTTCAATCAAACAAACGAACTCTTCAGCTTTGATAATATTAGTATAGATGTGATGTAGTGATAAATCTAAAGAACAATGTTGCATATGTATATTGTTGATGCTCCTTAATTAAAGTTGAGTACCTACATCCTTGTTTTGCCAATCAAACGCGTGGGATTCACTACACGAGTAGATGCGTCGTTGTCCTTGACGACAATAGTGCCGACAAAATCTGAGAACGCAAAGTTTTGGTCGGCTGGACGCACCGTTCGCTCGGTGGCGTTTTGCTTTTGGATAAAAAAATAAGGTACCTAGGTACTAAAGATTTTATTTCTTGGAGTTATGGCATTCTTATAAATATAAACTAATAAAGTATCATTTACTTAAAAATTATAAAGATAAGGTATTTAGTACTTACCTAAGCATATAGATTTTCCATAAACAGAATCTTAAAACCATTTCAAATTTACGTATTTTCTTTACTATTATAAATATTTATGGTAAACCATTATTAATTACTTTTATTACAAAACGAACTATTTGTATTCGAAACAAACACTTGATTAATTAAATAAATTGTAAAATTCGAATTGATAGAATTAAACTGATATTAAAGAAATTGCATAAAAATCCTTTTCTAAAAAACAACTCTATGTGACAGTAAAAACCGTATTAACTCTTATTTATTTGTAACAGAAACCAAAACATCAAAATAGAACAAAATATATTTGTAAATAAAAAAAATTACAAATTTTGTTAATTTTTTCTCTTACTAGATTTACGTCCATGTACAGCACTTAAACTACCAGAAACCATGTCAATTTGTCTGTATTTAAAGTATATAAAGGTATAAAAATATGATTTCGAATTACATAAAAATTTAAAATAAAAGCGTGAGTGCGCAGTACAGCTGTCGGCAACCCACTGCGCGAGACTGCGTATAAGGGCCGCCAGCGGCCATGCGGCCGGTAGTTGTTTAGCGCACGTAAGTACATCGAGTGGCATAGGCTGGTAGGGTTTGAAATTGCAACCACTGGATCGCAAGTCCGACGCCTTAGCCATTACGCTACCGCCGCTTTATGTACGCTATAGGTACATGCATACTTACATACATGTATATTCAATTGTAACAGATTTGTTACATAAAATAATCTTTCGTTGTATTTTTCATTTCCATTTTATAAAAAAGCTTGGCCTAATTTTAACAGGGCCGTAATCAGGTGTGTCTTTGTAACAAAAAATATCTGTCTGTGTAGTGTGATTGTGCATTGTTTGAGAACAAAGCGCTACCTGTCGCGGCGTCTACGTCGTCTGCATTTGTCTGGCGGGACGCGGGAACTACTTCGTATTTCGATATGCCCTTGTCAATGTAACGTCTGTTGTCGTATTTTTTGTTTATTTTTTTATAACATATTATTAGTGAAATTTGTATTATAGTTTACCAAATAAAATTGGGACAAGGGTAGGCAGATGATGGCTGGTAATATAGTTTACATGGAAGTACCAAGCTTTTGGCCCAAGGAGGAGGCCCAGGGATTTTTTTTGTTGGCCCAGGTGGGAGGGCACTTCTAAAATTTGACTTAAACTGTGCAACATATCGTATACGCAGGAGCTATGAATAATAAATTAGTATCGTTATGGCAAAATAAAATTCATTGCATAACAATTTAATATATACCTCTAGCTCATTTAGTAGTAAATTGCAAATATTTAGATAAAGTTTTACGTAGATACAAGTTACCGTGTATGTAAATAACTTTTATAAATATCTAAATTGGATCTGTGTGAAAACCATTTAAATAAATTATTTAATTCAATAACAAACCATCTTTCAACGACCTCAATGAATAACTTACTATTGAATAGTGTTTTTGTATAGTTAGGTATGATAAAAGTAACGCAATACTATGGATTTGTACTCGAAGAAATATCTATCTTGAGATATAATTCAAGTGACGTTTAATAAAATTGTAAACTAGATTATTATAGTTATTAATTTTATTACCGAATACTCTGCTATAATTTTTAAATATATGTGTCATTATTAAGTTATGTTTAAAAACTGCATACTTCTTTTAATGAGTCATTTATCTCTGATAATTTACAAGCTGTCGCCAAATTGAGGAGGCGCATTCAAGAACTAATTCTAACCTGTAACCTAAATCCCGGCACCTGATAATGCACCTGCGGATGCCGGCGAATCCTTTCGTTTTTTATGCACCCACCTGCAGCCGATGCGGCTCTGTGCTATTGTGCAACGTAGTACTAGCACTGTTGTAGAGCTGGCTTAATGAGTATTACGTATTCTCATTAAGCCAGCTCTACAACATTGGTAGTAATACGCTCTTTCTTGGTGGTATGAATAATACCTACATTGCATATTGTAGGTATTGTTTATACCACCAAGAAAGAGCCGACTTTATCAACTGATAGCAGGCTTCTGTTGCTTGAACCATAAGGGCCTACGGCCGATGCGTAGTGTAGTAGATTTTTGTTATAAAGATATGTTTAATTTTTTTTGTAAATAAATGGATAAACATCATTATAAAATTATGATAAGAAGACTATAGAGTCTGGTTGACATACACAGACATGGATCTATTAGAACCATGTTTCACAGCTCATTAGTGTTACAGCGATTACTTTGACAGTATTTATTTTTAAATACAATAAAAGTAAAGAATAAACATGTCACAAAGAAAAACGTCTTCTTTGTCTTCATCTTTTGTTTTTGTCCTCTCATATTTTACAACACATTATTTTTGGATTTGAGCGTATGTAGATTGGATACAGTTTAATGCATTGTATGTGTTCAAAATGAAAAGTATGATCTATATAAATTTGAAAAAATGGTCTCCTTTATTTTACCCAACTGCCAAGAAAGGGTAATGTTGTATACGTAAATGTATGTCTGTATTATTCATTATTACTTCGTATCATCTAAACAACTGTATGGCCTTTTAATTAAGGTATCGTTAGATTCGTCTTGGCAACTCAAGTACCCTATGATATGTGGCTCAAAACAAAAATCAAAATGCCGGATTTTGTGCCGTATAAAAAAATTAAATAAAATTATATGATATTGATATGATATTTATCTAGAGGGGTATCAAAATGAAGGTTTTAAAAGATGAATACAAAAATATACACAAGTTATATGTTTATTGGTTAGTATTTTTAATGCAGTCGGGTTTTTTGTTTCAGTCAATAATTTATTGTTTTCAATTAATCGCCGTGCCATGCCGCCTCTATTCCTTGTTCGGTCTTCAACCTCTCATCCTCCTAGTACGCACAGGACGATATTTTAAATTTTTTACATAAAAGGTGTGATTCCGAAGCCGATTAAGTGATGTTTTTTGTAACCCAAATTCCCGGTCCATTACAGGTGAACCATGCTTCATGGATCAATTAAATAAAATATACTTATATTATATGTATATGAGGTATAGGTACGCGGAAATATAAAATAAAAACATTGACTCACGATCCTATTTTGAACTTAAAAGATTTCGCCTAATTCTGTTATGTTCTGTCATGTTGATTTTGTGTTTAATTTGTAGGAAATCAGAATGGATAATCTGTTTTAGCAAATATATGTAAAGGTTTTTTTTTTAAGACAAATCCCGCATTTTTTTGGGATACAAGCAACGGACACAAAGGACACCCAGACTTAGGTGGGAATCGGACCCACGACCTCTGGCTTAGCAGTCAGGGTCACTAACCACTAGACCAACAGGCCAGCCTGGTAAAGGTACAGCGTCCGCCTTTTGAAAACCCCGTCCGGACGTTCCCCGGGCGCCCTCTAAACTAAGACAAATTCTGGGAAAACCGGAATATTGGCAGCCCTAGATAGGTTACATGTCTAGAATGATCCCATAAAAAATTGTCAAACAAACAATTCAAAACCCCAAGTGTGGCAAATGGAATAATGGCTATGATAGTTTTAAATGGCGTTTAGACGCATTACAATTAGGGCTGATTGCGGGTGAGGCTGCCCGTTACCCTAGCAGAAGAAGGCCTGAAACGGGGCGCGACGTGTTCCGCGTGTGCCTCTCTGAATCAGAAGGAGGGCAAGGCCCACCGCTACCAATGGTGTGGCTGCCTTCTGTTTGAGGGCGGCCAAAGTCTGCCAGGGTTCTCGGGGACTTCCTTCTTCCTAGGATATACCCGAGTCCCTTGCGATAGACTTACTTGTGACGGAACACCGTGTGGTTTTAGTCGGTTCGATTCCGACATACCACTTCACCGATAGCCATGGTGAGGTGATGATCCGTGGGGGTTTCCACACGAAAAAAATTTTTAACATTACATTTGTTTCTAACAAAACTTCAGCAAAGTTTGTATTTCTTTTACAGATGATGACATCTTAAATAGTGCAATCGGTACTCGGTAGAGCAAATGTGATGGTTGTGAACCTGTGACTCTGCACAATTACGTTTTTGGTGGGAACCGATCGGGAACAACCAATAGAACAATATGTAAGGGTTACGCAGCGATTCATGTGGTAGGAATTTTCGTGAAAATTCTGAAACTGCAAAATTTTATCATGAATTACTCTGGTGCTGTTGAAGATAATCAAGCTCCACAAGGCTCAAAATTTCCCTTTTGATGCTGCCTATCTAACCATCGAGTTATGCCATTTTGCAACTGTCATTTACAAAAATAAAATAAAAAGGCGTTTAAATTTTTTTTGAAATTGGTACCTATTGGAAACATTTTTGGAGTTGTTATCTGAAATATGGTCTTGCAGTATGTGTAAAAAAAATCAGGAATCTCGACAAGTCTATTTTGTACCATGCGTTAAACTAAATTTCTTTCATTGCATATTGAATTGTGCAAAAACGACTTTATCGATGCTGACCAAATTTCGAGAGTAGGTTGAGTATATATGGGTGGACCCCTAAATTTTCATTGCTTAAAACGTATTATTTTATTGTTTTTTTAAATAAATAATATTTTTTTAAATTTAATTAGTACTATCTTGTTGCAAAAAGTATGAGGAACAAAAAAGTTCCTTTCAACTTGCCTTTTGAAGGCTTACACCTCGAGTTATTTACGAAAAAAAAAAGCATTTTTAGTCAAATTTGCAGTTTTTGAATTTTCAGGAAAATTCCTACCATAAGAATCACTGCGCAACCCCTACATATTGTTCTATAGGTTGTTCCCGATCAATTCCTACCAAAAACGTAACTGTGCAGAGTCACAACCAAAATTGATAGGGTTTGAAGCTCCACCGACTGCACTAAAAGGACAATCAAGAATTAAAAATATTAATACTGGAAACGTCCAAAATAAGTCGGTTTCATTTTAACCACTGCGATAAGACTCTCAACATAAACAAGGACTCACGAACTTCATTAAAAAATTACAAATAAACCAACAAACTTCAAAGAGAAGGTCAAATCCAACAGATTAAAAAAAAACAAGCTCAAGTTTTCGATCTTCTAAATCATCGAAGGTGTTATTTGTAGTGACCACATCAAATAAATATTTGCGAGCATTCCTGTGAGGTCCCAACTTAAAAACTGGCCACTTGATATGACTAATGACGTCATCAATTTCTCGGCGGCTTCTCAACACATGCGCGAGCGCAGGCGACCGGCCGACACATGTCATCAGCGCATGGAATAACGACTCGCATTTCCGGTGTGAATACTCCGGTAGGATTTCATAGAATGGATATTACTCATATCGGCTAATAATCAAACAGCAGTTTGAATTTGATAAACTGTAACTATTTTTTTTAACAGTAGGTACCTAGTATTTTTTTCTGGTGCAAACTTGACAGTAGTGGTCGAATTTTAGGCATGATAAATAAAAAAAGACAACAAATAAAGTGAATTTTAGTCATGATAAATAAAAAAGACAACAAATAAAGTGAATTTTAGGCATGATAAATAGAAAGACAAAAAATGAATTGAATTTTAGGCATGATGAATAAAAAAGTTGATTACTCTATATATTATAAGTGTAACTCGGGTCTTAATCGCGATAATTTTTATAAGGTATAACACCTTTTTGGTTACCCGACGTTTCGATCGAATTGCACCCGGGTCCCGAGTTACACAACTAATATGTATCAAAATTGCGAAAGTTTAAAAACAATGATTACTGCAAACTTTATATAGGCTGCATGTGTCAGTAACAAAATCATATCCTTCTGAAGGAGGTGGTCCAGTTTGTCTGACTACTTGCCTGTTTACTAAGTTCTATAAATAAAAAATCATGGTAAAATGTCGTCCTCAAATAAGATAATTATTTGAGGACGACATTTTACCATGATTTTTTATACACTAATTATTCTGCACTAATTTTCTGCTGTACTGAAAAATACTCCATATGCTGTCCTACAGACAGTGACCTACACTAAAAAAATTTTGGCATGAACATAAATAAAAAAAAAACAAAATTGTGAAAAATAAAATGGCAGTGCTACTCTGGATGAATGGAAAGATTCTTACCATACCCTATACATCCAAATCTGTTTAGGCATTCGACGTATTTAGTAGTTAATAAAGAAACTCACATACATACATAAACTCTGAAAACATTACACTCCTTTTTTGGGCAGTAAAAGAATTTGTAAAAAATTTTACAAACTGCAAAATTGTAAAATATTGCAATTTGTAAAAAAATACAAATATGCGTTTCGAAGAATGAGGTAAAATAGGTAGGTACGTGAATAGAAAGCAGTTTCCTAAACAGAGTAGTTTACAACTTTAATGAAAATGTATTATTTTAAATAATATGACACTACAATATATAGAAGCGAAGCAGCAGCAATACACAATACATACACACTTGCACATACACATTAACATATACACATGTTTTTCCTAAAATCATAATAAAACTGTATTTTGTTACGTCGTCTTCTTTTAAGTAGGTAAATAACATCTCCACAAATTATGTCATTCTTGGCACAGTTTGTAAGCTGGAGTGGCAGTCTTCTTACTTTTAAATGCATGGATGGAACGGTAATTTCACGCTCACCCATATATACAGATGTGTGTGAATATATAATTAAGTTATGTTTTCACTTCAGACGTACAGTTCTACGACTAACAGTTTTTTGAAGTGAAAACTTCTTTGGACACAGTAGGCACTTTTGGTATAGGGAAAAGCACTTAAAACTCGCGTGACCGTCACGCTCAAATACATATATACAGATGTGTGTGTGTTTTCACTTCTGACGTGCAGTCCTACGACGACTGACAGTTTTTTTCCTTAAAAATATCAAAACCGAATTTGCGATAAGCTTGTCCTCTTTTCTTAAAATGAATTTATACTGAACATTCTTGAAAGAAAATGCAGTCTAGTATTATCCGTCAAAGTAAAATCACCGGACCCCTCGTTTAAAAATATACTCCCCATTAAGTTAATTGAGTCTTTAAGACTGAAAGTCATGTTCATCACCTTCAACCTAAAGGAGCCAGAGAATAGTTACAAATTGTAAAACATGTCTTATCCATGCAACATGAACAGTGTCAACAGTAAAACACAACACAGATCATTCTTTTGAAGTGAACCTTCTGCAAAAAAATATATCGGGGCAGGTTCCGACGATTTGACAGCCAATGAGCCGGATGCCATGTTTAATTAGTACCAAATTGGTAGCACGTTTAACGTAGTATATTAAATATTATTAAGACTGTCCTACACATGTGCGAAATATCCGTCTAAACTTTTCTGGTTAATGAGTTCTTATTATACGTTTGTAGATAAATAGTTATAAATATTTGTTCTTATTATAGAAACATAACTGTAGGATTTATTGAGAATGAGAACATAAAAAAATACTTAAGAATGCTAAGGCTTTATTGGTAGGAAGAAGTATTGATGTAGATAATAAAAGACAATATAGAATAATATACGTCATAAAAAGACACTTTGGATTCCTTGCAATGCATTCAATATGTTCTTCTTATTAAATCAAGGCTATAATCATTAATTTAAAATACCCACGACTCCAAAATCCCTCCAACGATTCGAAAAGAGGTGATTATCTTCGAACAGCTGAATAGATTTTCTTGAATTATTTCTAAGAACACTCGATTAAGACACATTTTAAACAAAACAAAAAAGTAGGCAGCAATAGGACTGCCGACAGACGTGAACTAAGCACTATAGGCGTTATAAATTTTCACCTTAATTACAAATATGTTTTTGTTCATTTTACCATGTGAATTACGCACACAATAAGTACTTTATTAAACTAATTACATTTTTAAAGATTAATTAATAAGGAGCTGATGAAACTCAATGTTTAGATTAGCCCTCTAGTGGATCTATATATGTACTATCAGAGTGGCGGTAACGAGTTCAGTGCTTTTACCCCATAGCAAAAGTGCACAAACGTGCCAAAGAAGTTTTCACTTCAAAAACGCACTTAAATCGGTTCATTCGCTTGGGACGTTGGTCTACGTTCTACGATGCCACAGACAGACACACAGATACGTCAAACTTATAACTAAAGAAAAGCTAAAATAAATGGAAAACGGCGGTAGCGGCGGTAGCGTAATGATAACGTGTCGGACTTGCGATCAAGAGGTTGCGAGTTTGAACCTCACCCAGTGCAATACCGACGTGAAGCCACTCCTAACACAAGCAGTTAGCTTAGCTGGAGGGCTTAACAAGAATATTAGTAATGTGTAACCCATGTTGCTAATATTCCTTTATAAAAATAAAACGGAAGAAAGATTGATTCAGACAAGCAGTACTAATGTACTAGTAGCAGCGAATGTATCGGTCTATTATTATACCTGTCTGGAATTAATTAAACTGTGTATTAGGGTCTTTACAAAATATTGCTTAAAATATTTTTTGTTGTACTCTTAATACATCCGCCTAAAAAACCTAAAGACTGTTCTATAATTATTTATAAGCAAGTTGCTAATAAACAGACTTCTACGACCAGATAAGTAAAAATTAAGAATTAGTTACTAACTGAAATAGTAATAAATAAATATTTATTTAAATAAAAAAACCATACCTATCCAGTTTTACAAACAGATTTAAAATGTTAAATAATAAGTTTAAACGAAACAAGTGCGAGTCTGTGTCGCGCACCGAGGGTTCCGTAAGCAAACAAACTTGTCTGTAGACAGTACATCCATCTTGGGAATCAATTCTCGAAGATTTTTGGCCGTCTTTTCCGAAAGAAAGACTTTGCGTTTCCTTTAAATAATGCTTTCCCATACATAGATGTACTACAAAGTTAACTTTCCAACCACAATAAATATGTTTGTAATCACAATAACTAGTTTTTTTTGATACTAGCAACCTGCCTTGGCTTTGCACGAGTAGGAAAGACTTCTTCAATAAGCATCATCATATTTCAACCAATTTACACAAAACATTTACAAATTATACACCTAAACCTTCCTCATGAATAATTCTGTCTATTGGTGAAAACCGAATGAAAATCCGTTCAGTAGTTTTTCAGTTTATCGCAAACAGACAGACAGACGTGGCGGAGGACTTTGTTTCATAATATATATTTGATATAAGAACAGGTTAGGTTTTGATTTACCCGCAAAATGTTCAAAATTGGTCAAATCTATGGCTTTAATAGCCATATCTTTTGATTGCGTTGACTTAGAAGCTTGATTTTTTTACAGCTTTAAGGAACCGCAAACATACATTTAGTATTAAAAAATTAATGCGTTTACGACTTTCTGAGGAAAAGTGTCTTGACAGACAGACAGACAGACGCACAACAAAGTGATCCTATAAGGGTTTCTTTTTTCTTTTGAGGAACGGAACCCTAAATAACATTTATATTCTGTTCTATGTAAAGAAAAAAAGTGATATATTAATAAATTGCCTTTGAAATAGTAACCCCTGTAGGAATTTAAGGTATGTGACTTGACAAGACTTAGATTAATTAGCAAGATAATATTTTATACGCAGTACTATGACCGCAAAATAATTCAGAGATAACAAAATGATACATTTAACACCTGTTACGTGACTAGTGCCTAATTTAGAGATAAAGGGATTCTTCTTTCGATAGCATTGCTAACGTTAGGGGTCGAGCGATGTGACCGATAAAGTCGATAATGTATTGTGACTGATTGTTTGAAAGTTAGGATACACTTCACTTTTAGAATAAGGACTTTGGTTAACTTGATTATTGAGAATTTAGATGCGGTAAGGACAATGCAGAGAAAATATTAAAATATACAATTCATGAACAACTTGCCAGGTTATTTCTTCTTGTAAAAAATGGAGGGTAGACCACGATTTTACGTCTATTTACATTAGTCTGGCTGTTTCTATGAATATTATGTATGTAGGTATGTATGTATGTTAGAAACAGTCTCACAACTATTGCTATAAACTATAAAAATCACTATAAATAACAGTAACTGCTATGTGGTTCGAAACTCCATCCGCACCCAAGTGATTCTTAACAACTTATAATGTTAGCATGGCCCTTTATATCTTTACTATTCATCAATATTTATCAACCGACTAATAGAATTGCGTTACAGGTATAACTAGTCGTAATAATGTCTATTAACTAACTTTTATTAAATAGTGAACTGTTTTATCCTCTATTACAATTTGCCCCTATTTTTAGTAAAATAATAAATAAGAGTTTTTGATGTAGCGACAACATGTATTTCCAAAAAATGTAAGCATGTTCCAGAAACTCATTATATAAGCTATGTATACTTAATTTAGCTCTCGCTTTAGATATCATCATCTACCGACCCTTGTCTCAGTTTTATTTGGGGTCGGTGCATATGTTTAATTTTTCCATTCTACTATCGTTCGCCATTTCCCTGCTTACTCCCTTTCTAGCCATATCTTCTTTCACAAAGTCCATCCATCTTTTATTTGGTCGTCCTCTTCTCTTATACTTCTTCTACTTTCTCCGTACTTTCTTCTTCTTCCATACTTAGAACTCTATTCACCACATTTTTCTCATCCCTCCGCATCACATGTCCATACCACCATACTAGTTCCTCTCAACTACTCTCACTGGTGCTAGTTTCAGACTCCCTCTCGCTCTAGATATCATTGTGTAATATGTTATAGAATATGCTATGCTAAAGAACTATATATTGCGAATGGTGACATTGATCTGAGTTTAGCAAATTTTATCAGAAAATAAAAAATGTTAAAGAACGATTTTTTTCTTGCCTACATAGTTTTAGACAAGAATAAAATCAATCCTTTCCCTAAAAAAAATATCAATTATAAATATGTCATATGTAAATCTCAACATTAGGTTTCACATATTTAATTCAAAATTTTTGAATAAGTGTGTAATGTATTTTTTTATCTAATTAAGACATTTAGCTGTTAAGCCAAATTATTAATTTCTTATACATCAATCAACTGTTTGTGTGTTTAGAAACTTGACTTACAATGACGTCAATAGTTTACATTACAAATAGATTATTTACAGTTAAAGTTATCTTCCCAAAACCCTCAGAGTTATTTTAAATAGCATTAGAAAGTTACATTCAGTAAACACAGGGCCGCACTCGTTTAGCTATTGAAATTTTAAATACCATTAGAAAGTTACATTCAGTAAACACAGGGCCGTACTCGTTTAGCCATTCAAATTAAACTTGACACACGCTAAGACCAATTTATTTACGCGTGTTAAGCCGTTTATTTTGAAATAAATAAATATAGATGCGCCATCACTCATTGTAGTGTAAACCCCGGCAGTTGTTTCGGAAGTCTGATATCCTGAAGAAAATCAGGGAAGACAAACCTTTTTTTAGGTTTTAACTAATATCGGTTCACGTAACAGTAATGCTTATCTCCATCTCCAGATTCTTTGATATCACTAGTAGAGTCAATGACTGTCAAATCTAGTCGAGTAAATATTTACTACACGTCAAAGGAGCACGTTTAGTACAAATTTTGATGAAACAAAGCATGACGTCACCTCTTATTGTTGTCAAATTATTCACATTTTATAGTCATTTGATTATTAAAAAATTAAATATTTCAAGAGAATTATGTTGGCCGATGTAGGTGAAATAATTTATTTTTAGCATGGGAAACTACCAAAATATTTTTTCTGAAGCCCTTCTATCCCCAACTTGTACCACGTGAAACTATGACAAAATGTGTGAAAGTAATTTTTTTTTTTTTTTTTTTATCTGCTTGTTCACGCTCTAATGAAATAACTATATAAGGAAATTATACAAATATCTTATTATTGAACTCATATCGTCATACATACATTTAGATTTAGAGCAAGTATGTGTACATCTTACAATTAAAAAAAAACAATTAAACTTCTCGTATCTTCTTTTATATCGAATCTTTATTGATATTATAAAAAAAATCGAGATTAAGCATTAGGATTTAGGATAAGACGTTCATGTTAAACTGTAATCGATTATTTAGACGGTTCAAAGTCTCATCATCAATAAACAAGCTTTATATATTCAACATTCAAATATTATCATAATATATATCATATAAATCGCTATATCCTGTTTTCTTACAAAGGCTTATTTTATTAATACAATGGGTGTGAATTGGTATGTATGGTTAAGACGTTTATAAATATAATATATTTATTTTTGATGTCATCTTAACAAGGTCAAAAGTCTAAGGTCGTCGTTAAATGGCACTGCTCAGTAATATAATAGTCTTATAAAGTCTATCAACAACCGAAATATCTATAAAATAATGTATACTTTATTTTAAATTTACGTCACATGGAAGGCAGGGTATGCTTTTAAGCATTTTGTCATATTAAAATGAAAATTTTCCTGAGTGGTATTCGTATTAATTATATACGAATACCACAAAATATATATAAACTAGCTGTGCCCGCGACTTCGTCCGCGTGAAATAGTGTGTTTGGGTAGAATTTTTAATTATTTAGGCTAATTGACGATACTTCTGTACAACTTTTCATCCCCACCTTTCAACCCCTTACACCCCTTTTTTCGCATTAAAAAGTAGCCTATGTCCTTTCTCAGGCTCTAGAATATCTGTGTACTAAATTTCATTTAAATCGGTTCAGTAGTTTTGGCGTGAAAGAACGACAGACAGACAAAGTGACAGACAGACAGAGTTACTTTCACATTTATAATATTAGTAAGGAAAGTAAGGAATAGTAAGGATAAATATTTTTTTTTAGGTAATTATTTATAAAAAATATATGATTTTACTCCTGTGTGCTTATTGCCTTCCTGATCGACAAGTGACAGGTCGCTCCTTCCCTTGATAAATTGCCGCCGTCGGATTCGAAACTAATCGGTTATCTCCAAAATACCGACATATTATTTGTGCGTAAAAAACCCTTTCAAACTCAAGAAGGTATGATATGACTTGGTATACTGGCACTCGATAAATACTACAAATTGTTGACGACCCCTAAGCGCCCAACGATGCGGAACGGAAGCGACACTGGAAAGCTGCAAGATCGTAGTTAGTACTTTGTAAACATAAAAATAAATAATGAAAATCACGTCTGGTGTCTTTGAGGAATTAGTCAGTGACAAGTGGTCAGACCCTCTAAGCTCTATCTGTACAAATAATCAATACATATAAATAAAATTGAAGTGTCTGTTTGTAATGTTAAAATAATAGTTTTTTTAAGCTCATACAGTTATTTGCACGATTTTTTTTTTATAGTATAGCGGGCAAACGAGCAGACGGGTCACCTGATGGTAAGTGACTACCGCCGCCCATTAGCACCTTTTTTTTTTTTTTTTTACGCGGGGAATGCTTTTCGCACCATACCCTCCGTCGGGGATACGAAGGGCGTGTGTGGGACTCCCGGCGAACCGGTCTACCCACTAAACCACCGCGGCGGCCTACCTCGGCAGTCGGGAGGAGCTCCAGGAACGCATCGGCGGCTTTTGGAGTCCCCCCTGCCGTACCTCACGACTGAGGTACATCCCGGGGTGACCAGGGTCACCCCCGTGGCAGGTCGGTGTCACGCCCCTCACCGCTTTACACAGTAAGACGCGGAAAACCGACCCACCTTGGACGACACCCCCCGGCCGCACCGGGGTGTCACCGTTCTCGGGTCGCCTACAGCGGTCACATCTTCCCCAGATGTGGCCACAAACGACCCTTAGGCGACGATTGGGGAGCTAGCGGCCTCTACCGCGTCCCCTTCGTCGCCTTCTTCGAGCGGGATCGGCCCTTTCCCGATCCCGCTCTGCGGACTCCTTCTGGAGCATAACGTCCTCACAGAAGGAGACCGCGTCTTCCCAACCCTCACTACTCGCCAGCATTGCCGCAATCAATGCTGGCGGTGAAAGGTTTCGTCCAATTTGTCCGACCAGAACTCGACGCTCGGACTCCCACGCAGGGCAGTCCTCCAGCGTGTGCTGGGCGGAGTCCCGGTCGGATCCGCAGTGGTGGCATTGTGCCGTAGCCTCTCGTCCAATCCTGTTCAGGTACTCACCGAAGCAACCGTGCCCGGTGAGCACCTGAGTTAATCGGTAGGTGACACAGTCGGTCCTCCCTACCCAAGCTTCGATGTTCGGCAGAACAGCTCCAACAGCGCGTTGGCTGGCACAGCCCTGGATTTCGAGCCGTGCTCGCCAAGCCTGCAGGGCTTGCGTGTGTGCGTTCCGCCCTAGCATTCCGGGCTCGTCACTCCGACCGACAGAACGAATTTTTTTCGTAGACCATCGTGTCCATGTCGGCCAGAATGTCGAAGGGCGGAGACCGCGCCAGGACCAACGCTGCCTCGTACGAGATCGTGCGGTAGCCCCGTGCGACCCGTATGGCCATCAGCCGCTGCAGACTCCTGAGTTGAGCCTTACAGCGGGAGGAGCCCGCCAGGTCCTTTGACCAGACGGGCGCCCCATAGAGGACCATGGATCGCACGACACCCATGTAGAGGCAGCGAACTTCTTCCCGTGGTCCCCCGAGATTGGGCAGCAGACGATGTAACGCCCCTGCTACCCCTCTTACTCGAGGGACTAGTTGCCCGAAATGCTCTTCGAAGCTCCACCGACTGTCCAGGATGAGGCCTAGGTACTTCATGTACTTGCCCACCTGGACTTCAGTGTCATCCACCCGGAGGCATGAGCTGGGTGGTTCTTGGCGCTTACGTAGGCCATGGAACCATATCGCCTCAGTTTTCTGAGGCGCTACCATCAGGCCCAGCTCATGAATCTTTTCCACGACACAAGCCACCCCTTGCTCGGCGAGCCCAAGCACCTCCTCGAAGCGTGACCCTCTAGCCAGTATTAGGGTATCGTCCGCATAGCAGACGACACTTAGGCCAGAGGGCAGACTAATGCGAAGGACAGCGTCGTATGCGAGGTTCCATAACAGTGGGTTCAATACGGAGCCCTGAGGAACCCCGCAACACACCTCCCTTCGATTCTCCACCCCGTTCCGATCGACAAACTTCACCGTCCTGTCGCGCAGATAGGCCTCTATGACGGCACGCAGGTAAGGCGGCACCTCGTGATATTCAAGGGCCGCCCTAATTGTCCGCCAGGGGAGGGTGCCGAAAGCGTTGACGATATCAAGGCTAACTGCCAACGCCACCCCCCCCCAATCGGACTGCCGACTCCGACAGGGAGCGAACACACCTAATAGCGTCTACTGTGGACCGTCCCCGTCGGAATCCAAACTGGCAGTCCGATAGATCAGGGTCCACTCGCGACAAGTGCCCGCTGATACGGTCCGAGATAACTCTCTCAAAGAGTTTCCCCGACTCGTTCAGCAGGCATATCGGTCGGAACGCAGAAGGAGAATCTGCGGCCCTTCCTTCCTTTTTTAGGAGCACCAGTCTCGCTTCTTTCCAGCCGAGGGGGAGCCCATTAGCACCTGTAACTTGAGAGTCACAAGTACGTTGCCGCCCTTTAAGGTGGGAGTAGGGGAAGAGGGGGAGAGGGGGAAGAGCGGGAAGAAGGGAGAGGGGGATTAGAGGGGAGGAGAGGGGATGCCTATGCCTAAAAATTATTTTTAATTTTTTCGTTTTCACGCGAGCGAAGCCGCGCGGGTCCTGCTATATATAGGTAATAAAACTGAAAAATTAGATTTTTGGTTCAACGCGATAATCTCACGAATTACCAGTCTATTATGAAAAATGCTTTTTGCATTTCAAAGCCCAATTTATGAGGTAAGTTATACGCTATTGAAAGCTAAATTAGACCCACTTCCCGATGTCCGATTTTGCTCAAATTAGGTGTACATTCGGTGACAATACAATAATATGGTACCATGCAGATGTCCTGATGATGGAGTCGGAAGACGGCCAAGGGAACTTCTTAACTAAACAAGGTAAACCAATCGAGTTTGGGCTCACGGTACGCCCTTTTGGAGAGGAGCAGTGATAAACGCGGACGAAATCACGAGGAACGGCATGTATCTATACCTTTTATTAGGTTATTATACACGTACTTACACGTCTTATCATAAGTCATAACTGAAAGAGGAACTGGTAACCGTGGCTAAAGTTAAATCTTACTACGGGTACCAGAGCCCGACTGCATTAGTTTCTAAGTAATATTGTTGTGATAATATGTATGTATGCACTGTACCACTATTATGTATTAATACATTATTATTATTTTATATTAATATATTGGAATACATAAAGTTTATGTACAAAAGAAGTACAGAAAGCAAAATTTTAACACAATGTGTATCAAATTTAGAAAATACGTAAAAACGGCTTCATCAATCTAAACGTCCAGTATAATGTTGACATGTCATATTACGTAAATCTATACAATAACAGTGCCAGTAATACTGGTCATGATAAAAGGAAAAGCATTTAAAATTTAATTAATTCTGAACTCTTTGTCAGTTCTTCTAGTGGTTAGTGATCCTGACTGATGAGGTGAGGTCGTGGTTCGATTCCCACCCAGGACAAATAATTGTATGATAAGTACGATCTTTGTTCTGTGTCTGAGTGTAAGTAATTTATAATATGTGTGTATTTTTAGTAATATAATTATAATAAATATAAGTATGTTTATCAGCAGTCTGGTTACCATAGTAAAGGCTCTACCTAATTTGGGATCAGACGGTGTAAGGTGTCTCAAGTAATTATTATTATTATCATCCGTGTTTTACAACTCATAGTACTAGTTTGGGCCTAGAAAGCGCCGTGTGTGTAATGTCACAAAAATTGTTTATCCTAAAATATTATAAATGTCAATGTGAGTTTGTTTGTTTTGTTTGTAACGCTTTCGCGAGTTAATACTCAACTAATCATCATCAAATTTTGCATAAGTTACATTTAGTTAGTTACATCCAGACAGTACATCCAGATGCACATAATCATAAATTTAAAATACCCCGACTCAAAAACAATTCAACGATTACAAAAAGCTAATGATCTTCGAACGGCTGAACAGATTTTCTTGAATTATATCTAAGAACATTCTAGATCAAGTCACCTTTCAAACAAAAAAAACTGCACTCAAATAAGTTTATCCCTTTGGGAGCTACGATGCCACAGACAGACACATAGATACACAGTCACGCCAAACTTATAACATCACTCTTTTTGCGTCGGGGGGTATTAAAAGGGTATAGGGTGCCTTACATCCAGACAAAAGTACTGTTCTCGAGCGATATATTAATGACCAAATTTCTATAATGAGCGAGCGAGGGAAGCAACAGGCAGAAACTTGTTATTTTTAAATAAATTTGGTGTAGAAGACATGCATTGTTCTACAAAAATAGTATAGTATAATATTTTACAAAGACGAATGTCACTACGAAGCATAAAAGCACGATTCTTCAAGTAAAGCTCGCGCGTCAAGTGTCGACTGTCGGCCACGCATCGCGCACGCGCCACTTACAAACTATAATTATCGCGGGCAATCTGTTCGGAGCAGGATATCCTCGGCCATCTGGACGATATGTCTATTTGGGGCTATCGATTCTCTGTTTATTTATACTCACGTATTGTCTTGGGAGGTACACGTACGTTTTTAGATGCAGTCTTACTCTTACATGTAGTTGATGAAGGGTGCTTCCTTCATTATAATAGCCATTGGTGTTGTGTTTAGTTGGTTTTTAATTGAATTTTTTTAATAAACTAATAAGCTTTTACGCGTTTCATAACTGTAAATATACCGGACCACCTTTGCCTTTACAGTGAAATGGAAATATGTACACAATCTTATATGTACAAGACACATATTAAGTAATTCCCAGTTCTGTGGTTGATACAATATCGTACACTTACCAGCCAGATATTTTTGCATGCAGTTATATTCACAAAAATCCATTAAAACAAACTTGTCTGGCTAGATTTTTTTAATTAACTGTAACTTACTATCCGAGTACACAATACAAGTAGTTATGTGATTGATGATGTATTAATTAAATACATAAAAAAATTAATCTACATAATAAATTATTAATCAAGTTCTATCGTTTTTTGGAACTAGATGTTTAGTAGAAAAACCTCAAACGATACCAAAAATACTATAAAACTATCGTGTTGCTATTCTTTCTAACCTTGTCCTCGTCCATTCATAGGAATAGGTACTTATATAGTTGGATCGAGGAAACATCAACAATCTCGAGCCGTGATCGTGGCATTCTCGAAATCACGAACACTTTTTTAAAAACTCTTTTGTTTTTTCCGTAAATTTAAACGCGATGAAAAGTGCTGAGCGTTTTATGTATGATTAAGTAAGACCATTTTTTTTAAGTGTGATTTACTGGAAACTTTTTTAGCAATTAACAAAAATATAATAATACCTAAGAACTAATCTTAAAATTACCCATTGAAAAACCTAGGACTAGCCTCTTAAAAAGCAAAGAAACCTGATGGTTCTGTCCGACAAACACCATCTTATTTCTGTTGGTATGTACTTACCCAGCAGCTGAAAATGTTCTCTCACATTCGATACTGGGTTTCACTGCACATTTTTAGCGTGAGTAAGCTGCCATGAGCATTTTTTTCTTTTCCACTATTATAAATTCTTACATTCACACACAATTGTAATAAATTGTTAAAGAATTAAATAAATAAATAAACTGTAAAAATTTACCCTGTTCCATGACACTCATAAATATCCATCTCAGTTGATGTAGAAACAAGCAAAAAATTACGTTTATATGTCCTCAGACTCCTCAGAGCCTCTTCTAATGCGATGGATAATTTGATGCGCATTGCCGATGACTGAGTATACGCGAAATGCATCGCCCCTGAATGTCGCCAATCTAGCGAGATGTCGCCCAATGTATGTTTTGGTATTGATATCGTAAAAATGGTCGCGATCTCATGGGATCGATATCCTGCGAGATCGGGATTGCATTCCTTAACCGTCATTCATCCTAAAGGGCGTTCTTGGGGTAATGCGATAATGTTTAAGCATTGCAGGGGTTTCAAATATATCGACCCACACTGAGTTCTTCTCATGTAGGGCCGTCGAGTATACCGTGAGACGGTGAAATCAATTCGGTTTCGGAGAATTATAAGATTACAGTTACAGTAAAGGGGTGGTGGCCAGGTGACCTGTTGGTAACGGGAAGGACAGACAGCATTGAGAGTGTACTTTTTTAGAGGAACGGAAAGTTTCACTGTCTTCCAAATTCCGGATAATTTGGTGTCAAGTCTACGGGGTGTCAGACATTTCGCGTCAAACACACTTCTAATAGATATTTAACAGAAGATTTATTATAATAGACTCCGTTTAGACTCATAGCATTCGCTTAAACTTGATAAGTTTGGTATTAAAAAAATAAGGACCCTACAAAATAATAAGTTTTCAAGACAAAAGATGTCGACACGTGCGCGGCGAACTGACGGCACGCGTCAGTCGCGCGCCGCCCTCCAACGAAACAACATCTATTATTCCGTACACGCTTACGTACTTCGGCATCGGAAGGGTGTAATTATTTATTTCGGTCCGCTGCTTTATTTACCCTTGAAAATTAATAAATGTATGATATTTCTCAGATCTTAAGTACTTTATAGATCATTACATTTAATAACCGGGTACATTTATTGCGATAAAATAAAAAAGTTAAAGTTAGTCGAGCTTACGTGCTGGACTGCCTAATAATAATAATTACTAGATATACATAATTCATATTATATTCTTTACTATTACAGATCATACAGAGATATATACTGAACGCGTGTAGCTTGAAATAAATTTGAAACGCATAGATCTTATTTAAAAATTTTAGGTTTCTTCTTAAAGTTGAAGTATTCCAAATTTCACGTTCTTCCATTGGCGCAATTTTTATTAAAAATGCGTACAAAGAATTTTCTTAGCGTATTATTGTATAGATGTTAGTGGGAGAGCCATGCTTCTGCACGTATGGGCCGGCTCGACTCCGCTCGATACCACGGCCTCACAGAAAACCGGTAGTGAAGCAATGCCTCACTCACACGGCGAAATGCAATGCAATTGCATTTCGCCGTGTGACTGAGGTTTCCGGAGGCCCTAACCCTTCCCTCTCCCCTATTCCCGTCCTTCCCTTCCCCCTCTTTCCCCCTCCCCCTCTTCTCCTACTCCCACCTTAAAGGGCGGCAACGCACTTGTGACTCTTTGAGTTACAGGTGCCCATGGGCGGCGGTAGTTATTTACCATCAGGTGACCCGTCTGCTCGTTTGCCCCCTATACCATAAAAAAAAATAGATTTATTTGCTATGGATACCTGGAAACACGAAATGAAGTCTAAATTTGGTAAATAACTCTGCTATTTAAGTATAAAGGTATATAAAATCTCTAATATAAAACTACTTACCTACTATCAAAAACTACTGAACCGATTGTGATTAAACTTGGTATGTAGATATCTGGAGACCTGGATTAACACAGGTTATTTTTTATCTCGATATTTCCAGGGCATCGGGACTTAGGCGGGTGTAACCGCGAGGCGCAACTAGTTTATAAATATAATAAAATTGTAAGTGGAGGATGTCTGTACATTGGAGAATAACTGACTTCATTAGTGTAGAATTAGACGGACTACGATTTGTCTTTTGATATTTTGCTTACCGATACGATAAGTTTAAACAGTTTATGATTTTCTTAATAGTGCCTTTCCGAAAACGGTTTTATCTGTAGCACAGATAAGATAATAGTTACTTCGTAATCTGTAGTGTGTTTCTGCTCAATCTGAACGAGCACGATTGAGATGTTTTTTTTTTTTATAAAAAGACAACTAGGACAAATTACTAGACAAATTAGGAATTACTCCTATGTCGCGGGGGACTTTACAAACATACAAACAACGGACACAAAGAACACCCAGACTCAGGTGGGAATCGAACCCACGACCTATGGCATAGCAGTCAGGTTCACTAACCACTAGACCAACAGGCCAGTTAACAGAAAGTAACCGGAGCATGGAGAGCGGTTGACATCGTGGCGTTCGTTTTCGTATTAACAGGTTCAGCTTCAATTTTTATATCCGATTTTCCAACTGAGAATAAGATTTTTCACGCTATAAAAATTAGCTTATAGGGATAACTATCCTTATGCGATTCGTTACATCGTTATGTTTCATCAGCGTTCCATAGCCAAAATGTGTCATTATACCTCCAGGGAACTCAGCAATTTTTATTTCAAACAAATCTCTAGATCAATTACAAGTAGTTTAGATTTCTGAGTGTATATTATGAATTAGACACGATATGTTTTATGGGTGTACAGCAGCCCTACCCGTTACTCCCAGGCCAGCGCTCATGAAATAGGATTTAGCCTGCGAGTACTGCTACTTTTCTGAAATTTCACTTCTGCCATGTGTGAATGGCACCACACACACTTTTTTTTGTGAAATTGTGTTTTTACAATTATTACAACTATGCAGTTGAACTTAAAATGCAAAACTGTATCTGTATACAAAACTTCATCAAAATCGTTAGAGCCGTTTCCAAGAAACCCGAAATATAAATACACACATAAATAAATACAAACATTGCTCGTTTAAACAAACAAGATATATTAAAATATTTCAAAACAAAAGAGGCTTCATAAATACATTCCCATTAAAGAATTACATATCATAAAACTGTCTCAGTAAGTATTCATATAAGGAGTATCTACCAGAAGAATGCGCGGCTGCAGCCACTGGACAAAAAGAAAGACATTTTGAATTATTACGTAGATTATATGATTAATTTGTTTATTGAAACATGCGAAGGCTGTATATTGATACAGCCTTCGCATGTCCTTTGAAATCCGCCTTAAATACTAAAGAGATTTAAAATATACCTATTCACTTACGACTAAGTTTTTATAATGTGATCAATGTACTTACTTACCTATGCACTATTTTCTCTAATGATTAATTGTTAGTACATATTGACAAGGAAGTTTACTATTGCCGCGGTCCAAAAAACAAATACGATTCGTTTTGCTTACGGACGGTAAAATTTTCGTTAAATTTCCAACGAAAATTTTACTGTCCGTAAGCAAAAAAGAATCGTTTCTTGTTTATTGGACCGCGGTATATATGTATTAATACACTGACAATATTAAAGCATTATATAAGTTTTGGTCTTGCAACTATGAAAATGACGCCGATTCTGTTGTTGATCTCTAAAGAGGGGGTCGTGGCTAAGTGGTAACCGAGTAAGTTAGCACATTACAAAGTTAAGTAGTACTGGCCAGGTCAGTCTTAGGATGGGTGACCTTTCTTAACACCTTGAGATCGCTCCGTGCCTCGGAGAGCTCGTTAAGCTGTCGATCCCGGTTGCCATACGAACATCTGTGGCATTCGTTACCGGTAGTTGGAGCCCTAAAAAGTCCGACAACCTGGTTTAACTACAGAACTTCGATATCGCCTAGTACTTGGGTTGTGGAGGTCTGATGGCACTCGCTTCACGTAAAATATCGAAGTTCGGCCGTATCGTAGTTAGACTGAAAGCCGACCCCAACTTAGTGGAAAAAATGAGCGGAAGATGATAATCTGTTGTAGCTCTCTCATAACTAGTATCTGAAATTATAGTATTTGTTACGAGATTCCAACAAATACATTCTGTTGTCGCCTTGAATACACTTTATTATCAATCAATCAATCAATCAGCCTATTGCAGTCTTCTGCTGGACATAGGCTTCTCCCAATGCGCATTTTTTTTAGTTAGGTGAATTGTTTTGCTGAGATAACGTCTGATCTTAGTTTGACTTTTCCTATTTTAGACGATTTTAGGCACTAAAGCACTAAACGAGCATATGTATGCAATATGTTAATTAATTTAATAAATGTTATTTGTGTCTAACTAAAATAACTTTAGTTTTTCAATTTCAGAATACAAAACGTTATTAGACGGAAACAAACTAAATCTCAATAATTTAGTCAGAGAATTTTGTAACATAAAATCAGCTAAAATATATCTATACTAAAATTATAAAGCTTAAGAGTTTGTTTGTTGGTTTGGTTAAACGCGCTAATCCCAGGAACTACTCGTTAGAATTGAAAAAATATTTAAGTTTTAGATAGCCCATTTATCGAGGTAAGTTGTAGGGTAAATAACATCACACTACAAACAATAAGAGCGGAGCATCAATGAAAAATGTTGGAAAAACGGGGAAAATTTGACGAAGATGACGAAGTTGCACGGGTCAGCTGGTTTCTAGTATCCATGTATTAGGTGAATCGCACTACCCATGTGCTAGCTTTAGTGGTAAACATAAAACCTTTATACACTTAAAGGAACAGATTTAGGGCACTGCCCGAGTAGGGAGGTGACGTGAAAAGCGTTTTCATGACTGGTATCCTACACGTAACAGATTTAACAACCGTGAATTCTTTTCGGTTCCTACACGATATCACATGTTTTGCAGATCAGTAACATAAAATAACGCAACATATCAACCACTGAACTTCGCCTTGTCCTCATTCATATACAAGCATTAATTAAAACGGCCCGTTCAACGATTAGACAAGAGCTGATGTTCTTTGAACGGCTGAACAGAGTTTCTTGAATTAGCTAAGAACAATCTCGATCAAGTCACATTACAAACAATTAAAAAAACTAAATTAAACCGGTCTATGCGTTTAGGACCTATGATGTCACATAGACACAGATACACACGTTAAACTTACAACACCCCTGTTGCGTCGGGGGTGAAAAATATTGCTCACTTATATTTCTATCGATTGATAACTTCATGCTTATCTCTTACTAGCTGCGTCCCGCGGTTTCACCCGTGTCCCTTGCGAATATCGGAATAAATAGTAGCTTATTTGTTAATCCAGGTCTCTAGCTATCTACATGCCAAGTTTCATCGATTCGCAATCGATTCTGTAGTTTTTGCGTGAAAGAGTAACAAACATCCATACATCCATACATCCATACATCCTCACAAACTTTCACGTTTATAATATTAGTAGGATATCCAGACTTTGAACGGAAACATACAGCCATATTTACAGCAGTTACGTTGCCTGCATCAAACACATCTGGCCATCATTCCAACCGTGCGTCACCTGACCGCTTGTATTTATCTTGGCCGGTGCCGATCGTCAAAACATTAGACTAAAATTTACCATTTAATTTCTCTTGCATACGGTCTCGTCATCGTAATTTTAGAAGTTTTTTCACACTGTCGAAGTTTGTCACTATTTTTAATACATGTTAAAGTAGAAGTAGTTTGTATTTTGGTTCGAGGATCTGATTATAGTGTGTCTACGATCTTTTAGAATAACGGCTATATTGTGAAACAACTTTTCAAAGTACCCAAACACAAAAAAACCATCAGTCGTAAGACTCGTTGGACTGCACGTCAGAAGGGAAACAGTGTGTGAATTTTTCGTATGTGGGTCAGAATCAGATAGGTGAGCATTTTAGGTTTTCAAATATCTGAGAAATTAAGTTTTCTTTTGAAGAAAACTAACAAGTGGAGTCTGTTGTGTCATTTGTCATTAACCTTTCCTGTGAAGAGGCACGCACAAAAATGTATATTTTAAAAATTCTACACGTTAATAAAAATAATACCAGGGCCTAAAGTCATTTTGGGAACACTTTTAAATATTTTTTAAATAATAATATAACCAACGCATTTAAGAATCACCTTTAAGAATTTGTAATTTACCTGTTCCTAATTCGGAAAATGTTGTTATTTTGTATATTTTTATAACAAAAACACTTATTTTTCAAATTACTCTCCATAAATTTTCAATTGGTGTAAATTTCGCTCCAAAATTTCAATTTATTGTAAACATTTTTGCACTACGTAAACATTAATAATATAAATACAAAAGTTTAAAGGTCATTTCATGTTGTATATGCAAGATTTCACTATAGCATTACTTATTAGTGATTTATTTGCCGTTGTTGTGATGTTCCCGAAAATGATGGAGTGTTCCCAAAATGATAATGACTATCCTAAATGAACGCAACGCCCGGTTTTTGGTATGATGGTTGTTTTTGATGTACCAACATGTTCTTTCCATGAAGTCGATCTGAAACCTTTTGGAGATTCTCATCATCTGAACTGTCTGAAAAAACTTTTTCTATTGATGTGAAGAGAATTCAGAAACTCTTCATTCTTTTCTATGTCTAAATCTATTATTTCTAATGGCCCTGGATTTTCTTTATCTCTATCTTCGACTAACAATTCGAAATTTTGAAAATTGAAACAGTAGAATGGAGACATCAGAAGCATTTTTCCAGATAATCTTAGTTATATTCATGATTCCGGGGATCCCATCTATCTTTTCGGGTATAACGTTTTTGATTGCAAATATTTCATCGTCAGTGACATTATTTAATGGAGGACAAAATCTGCAGCTGTGTTGACATCGTTTCCTCGTAATACTTGGTCATCAGCAGTTTTCTTTAGCTCTCCTCCTACAGCATCCATTGGTCCCTTACCATGACCTGGTTCACTGAATGTCCACGTTGAAGCAGTTATTTGCGGAAATACCAATTTCCGCAAGTAACTGCTTCAACGTGGACATTCAGACTTTTAAGGTTTTAATCCAAAAGTAAATATTAGTGCGGTTTCGATACTGGGATGTGGGTCCGTCTGAAAACACGCGAAGGGTATTTACGTAAGGCCTGACACTCAAATGTTTTCTGTAGCGCTGATTTCAGGTGACATGAGGCATGGGCCTGATGGTCCAAATTATCATTTTATCAAAATATTATCATCTTTTTTCTGTCTATACTTTTGAGAATTTATTGTTCTTAACTTTCTCTGTTGCCTCTTCTGTCTTTCAGTCATACTAACAGTCTTAACTTTATTTTCAGCTTTCTTTCTTTGGTATTATTCCCTATCTTTTAGTCTCTTCATCTCTTTTGTTCAGGTGTAATTTAATTTAAAAACTTGCGCTTCCTTGCATTAGCCTTTTCCCGATTTTTTTAATAAGCTCTACTGTTCTCTTTTAATCGTTTTTTCGAGTTCCTTTTCTCTTCATTTCTATCGTTTTCCATGTTACTCGTACTAAATGGATACCTAATACCAAGATTTTACATGGTTATACTTTTAAAAGCATTAGAGCATCTTTTTGTCCAAAAAATATCATTTCAGGAACGCCCTTCATATACGAGAACGTTCCCGAAATGGCCGTTCCCGAAATGACTATTCGATAAATATTTTCATGTCACGCTTGACGTCGCCATGTTAGATATTGGTTTTAGAGGTTATGAACAAGTGTACTGTAATATTTAAAATAATTCTGCAAAAAGTATGCAAATTTTCGAAAAACTTATCACGAAACAGCGTTCCCGTAGTGACGGGGAATTAAAGTTCACGCTTCACACATCTCAAATTAAAAGGTACTTACTACCAACTAAATCAGATATTTTTTTTCGTAAACACAACACACGCCTTTTGCTTTGACTAGTGAACTTCACAAGTTTGCTCGCTAACGCCACCTAACGTGTGTTGTTTTAACTATATCGACCGATATCCACTGCGTTCACGGAATGATTTGGTAAACGTCAGACAGCATTTGAATAGCCAACATATGAAGAAATTTAACTGGTATTAATTTAATTTATACGTATATTCTTAGCTTGATGATTTTCAAAGCTAATATTAAAGTATGACATTTTTAAGTTGTAATTGTAAACATTTTTGACTTGTCTAAAGTATGAAACATGGTATAAGGACGCATTCCCGGAATGACTATTTAAACCTTTTTTTGTTTAAAATCCAAATTAAACATTATAATTGAAAGATAAATATGCTAAGTGCCTTGTAAGTATGCACAGAACCTTTATTTTAAAATATATATTTTAGTAATATCATGTTATTTTATTAAGAAAAACTTTGTCAGAAGCCTAATGCTCACCACCACTCTCTGATTTTGACCCATATATGTCATCTCACCGTGACGGTCGAGCGATATCAGTGCTTTTTCCCCATACCAAAAGTGCCTAACGTGCCTAAAGAAGTTTTCACTTCAAAAATATAATAAAATAATGCAATAGCGGAGGTGGAGGCAGAAAATCAATTGCGTGAAGGTGAATTAGGAAGATGATAAATGATTCCATTGACTTTAAAAATTCTATTAAAAGCATAAACTTAATAGTATACTAAGTTTATGGTTTCAAGATGTTTGAATGTCAAGTCAGTATTATGCGACTTGATGCATGATGTCATTGTCTTCTCAAACGCATATTAACACCCCTCTATCAACGTCATCCCCGAACCAAAACATTATTTTTTTATGATATAGAGGGCAAACGAGTAGACGGGTCACGTGATGGTAAATGACTATCGCCGCCCATGGACGCCTATAACTCAAAAGTCACAAGTGCGTTGCCGCCCTTTAAGGTTTGAGTGGGAGAAGAGGGGAAGGGGGAGAAGAGTGGGAAGAGGGGTAAGGGGGGATTGGAAAGGATGTAATTATAGGGGAGAGGGAAGGGTTAGGGCCTCCGGTAACCTCACTCACGAAGCGAAAATATATGCAAGTATTGCTTTACTGCCGGTTTTCTGTGAGGCCGTGGTATCGAGCGGGCTCGAGCCGGCCCATTCGTGCCGAAACATGGCTCTCCCACGTCTGAACCAAAAGATCCTTTTCGCATTATAATGATAATTTGTAGTAAATGGATTTTAAATATTTATAACGAAAGACGTAATACATTTTTCTATTTTATAATGAAATGTGATTAGAAAATACATGTTTAATCGACTTGCGGCACATGGCACACAATTTTACAGCCAGAACTAAATTTCATTTTAGTTAAAGTGTAGTAGCTTATGTAGTCTTTCGTTTACAGGTAAAGTTTTGTGTTTGATACTTTAGATTTTTACATGTGACGTCACGAAGCTTATGACCCCCTACCCCTTGTCATATTATATCACACTTCGTTGACTCCTTCCCCACCTTAACGTGTAACGTAATTCATGGATGACCCCTTACTTTTCCTTTTCAATATATTCCCAATTTTCCCATCGTTAATTCCCAAAGTGCCTGTTTGGCGGCAATAGGCTTGCCCCCTATTATGTAAGTAAGACCAAATTATATTTAGCAAAATGAGAGAAAGAAAAGAAATATTTATTTAGTTTCCACACAAGATATTACATTCGTATAATCATAAATACTTATTACTAAGAAACAAACAAAAAAATAAAATAATTAAAAATATAGTCTATTTAATACAAAAACATACGTGCTTATGTAGGTACCCTGTGTGTGAAACAAAAATGGTCCCTAGCTCACCATAGTGCCAAATGTGGGTGTTTAATTACACCTCTGCCTAGTAGTCATTAGAATTGAAATACCTAACAGCATACGGATCCCTGAAGGCGATTATATGCTTAGCTAATACCCTTAGCAATTTGTACATATTTTATAGTAATTTATCAATAGTCCTATTTTATAGTAATTTACAAACAGCAGTGTTATTTATGTGATGACAAACAGCAATAACATCAACAATACAGGTGCATGGGGTGTGATAATGTTTACAAATGTACGGACAATCGCAGTCCACATATGGTAGCGTGAATGCGTGATGATCTCACACGGCTACTAGTCAACAAACGTGTTTGTTTCTTGTTTAGAACGAACGGCCGATGGACCTGTAAGGCAACATAAACTACCAGACAGTAGCCAGTTTTATATGACACACCATACACAGTATCGTAATTTATTTACAGTCGAGTTGCAGACTGCAGTTCCGATTTTTAATGTAATTAGTGACAAAACATTAAAAAAAAATGATTTGAGAATCGAACTTCCCGGCAAAAGCCAGTTCGACTTACCTTCTTGCGCTATAATGTTTTGACTCCTCAATATAATCATCTATATAAACAATTTAATTCTTCCCTTTTTGCCAACACTTTACGTGGGAGAGCCATTCTTCGGCACGTATGGCCCGGCTCGACTCCGCACGATACCACAGCCGTACAGAAAACCGGAAGTGAAACAATGCTTGCATTGCTTTTCGCCGCGTGAGTGAGGTTACCGGAGGCCCTGACCCTTCCCCTTCCCCTATTTCAACTCCCCCTTCCCCCTCTTCCCCTACTCCCACCTTAAAGGGCGGCAACGCTTTGTGACTCTTGAGTTACAGGTGCCCATGGGCGGCGGTAGTCATTTACCATCAGGGGACCTGTCTGCTCGTCGTCCCTATAACATAAAAAAAAGCTACCCTTTAAAAATACTCCCAATTTTCCCATCTTCAATTCCCAAAGGGCTCGGTTGGCGGCATTAGGCTTGCAGCCTATTACGTGAGTGGGACCAAATCGTCGCAGTCGTAGAAAAACGGCGGATTTGATTTTTTGACGGTTTTGTTTTTCGACATAAACCTTATACTTACTACATTATACTTTATCATAAAACAAAACATTTTTAAAGATCATGCACGCAGTAACATTTTCAGATAACACTAACAGAAACAGCCGTTTTTAAATATTACGTTATTATAGTTGCTAACAATTAAATCTGTAATTTATTTACGTCGCGCGACGACGACAAAATTATAGTTAGCAAAATGCGGGTGTTTAATCATCTGCCTAACCCTTCGGTGATGCAGGCGTGTGTCTATGTATGTAGATTAAAAAATATACTGATTATAGCATATAAACTATTATAAATAGAATTGAAATATATCATTGTTATAATTATGTATTTATACGGAAATTAACGCGGTCACGAAAAATCAGCCTGTGAAGACGGCCAGTGCAACCTGGGCGAAACGTCAGGCAATTCAAAGATATGTAATACCTTTTTGGTGATCGCGTTAATTCCCATGTAAATACATAATTATATCATGACACGCAAAAGTTTAAAAGTATATAATTTTTATAACTACATATTTTAAAACAAAGTCCCCGCCGCGTCTGTCTGTCTGTATGTTTGCGATAAACTCATAAAGTACTTAACGGATTTTCATGCGGTTGTCACCAATAGATAGAGGAATTCATGAGGAAGGATTAGGTATATAATTTGTTAAGGTTTTGTGTAAAGTGGTTGAAATATGATGAAGATTGTTGAAGATGTCTCTGCTACCCGTGCGAAGCCAGGGCGGGTTCCTAGTAGTATTATAAATAACAAAGCCTATTATATTAAATTAAATATATATTCGTATGTGTTTTTGTGAAATAATTCTCAATCCGATATTAAAAGTTTATCTGTAAATTTTTCGACTGATTAGGGCTTAACAGATACCGTAAGTATATACAAATAACAGTTAATGGAAGAGACACGATCTTGTAATATCTAAAGTGCTTTACAGGTATAATCCGCTTATACTAATTTTACTAATTTACTAAACGTTAATCAGGGCCATCGTCTATTTGCAGCTAATCCCCGGGATTCAAGAACAGGAATAAAATTTTTTCCCTAGATCTATACATAAGACTAATCACACCTAGGGCACAGAATAGGTATTACTGCCGTACAGAAACTAACACATTGATGCCACTCAGATACACTCGAGAGCAATGATTCCGGGTCACATAAAGATACGAATCTGGGTCATATAAAGATACCTGAAAATCTCGGAAACCAAGAATGCTAGCTCAGTAAAATAAATTGTTTTAATAGCCAATATTAAATAATCTGCTTAGAGCATACATTTTGATACGTCTGACAACATGACTCTTGAACCATTTTCAACATTCCAATTTAAACAGAAAGCGATTTCGAAGCATTGTGTTGACCAAATATCGATTTTCTACACAATTTATTTTACTAAGGTAATATAATTTGTTTTCGGGTTTTTCAGGTATCTTTATATGACCCGGATTCATTGCTCTCAAGTATCGGTATAATCACAAGTACGTAACTAGGTTTAAGTTTGTTCGAAAATAATAAAGTCAACGCTGAAAATAAAACATAATGTTGACGCTACAACCGACTTCCTTATTGATTCCTAGCTGTTTGTTGCACCCACCCGACTTAGTTCGCGTGGATATTTTCGTGAAATCGCACGGCAACCATACTTTTTTTCTAGATAAATCTATATCTGAGCCAAATTTCATCCAGATCTGTTCACCCGTTTTTGTGTGAAAGAGTAACAAACATCCATCCATCCATCTTCAAAAACTTTCGCCTTTATAATATTAGTAAGATAAGATATCGACGCATATATGAGTACATGCATTATAATTATGTACATCTAGCAGGGCTATAAAAGTACAGCGTGGCCATAAATACTGTTACAATAAAAAAACAATATTCAATTTAAATTAGGAACCTGTCATTTTCATATGAATATTCAGTGTTTTTTTATTTTCGCACAAATTTTTCTTAAATATTCTTGTGATAATAAAATGGAGTGGGGTGATATAGAGAACCGAATTGCTGTGAAAACATTACACAAAGTAGATATAGCGTAAAATTAAATTTTTGAAACTCCATCCGCTTGGTATCTATTAGTTGAATATTTGTGTACCGGGCTATTGATAGGTAAAGTAAAAAAAAAAGTGTATGTGACAGAATAAGATCAGGCTGTCCACGTAATATTCGTACTAAAAAGGCTATCAGAGCAGTAAAGAAAGGAATTCGAAGTAATCCTGTCGCGTATTTTAGAACATCATCCGGTTTCAATGATGGTTTGGTGTGGTGTTAGTTATCAAGGAGTGTTTGATTTATCAACTCAGGAGTCATAAGACTGGCGTTGGGAGTGTAAATAGGCATTGTTGACCGCTACATAATTATGTATATTCAGAGACTGACAGTGTTCTAGGTTAACACCTTCAATTCTATAAAAAAATATTTTTATGCTTTAAGTTTATATATAAAGGAATTATCTATTGCCTATTATTCACTTTTATTTTATTTTGACACACAATAGACGTCACAGCATGTGCTAATTTATAGAATAGGTGCATTGCAAAGACTAATAATATATCTACAGGTGTGACTGCCTCACATCTGAGGTTTTCGAGTGTTGTCAACTGAGCCATTGGTGAGTCAAGTGTATGAGTGTCAATTTAATTAATAAATGGATAAAATAAAAAATAATTAATATAGTTAGTAACTTATAGGCCATTTAATATTAGAAAGACTATGTATGCAGAAAGAATATATAATGAGAAGAGAGAAAAGTAAGATACTGAATATTCAAAATGTAAGTAAATTTTTATGTTTATTGCGTCTAGCTTCCGCAGGGTTTCAACTAGATACCTACCGCAGCAGATCTTTCTTATTATTATTTTAAGTCTTTAGTGCTACCTGAAACATTTTTTTTTCTGGTTTTTGTAGCGCACTCTTGCTTTAAAGTTCACTACTCAGACTTATCTTTCTTAAGGTGGCAATACTAATGAGCGACCTAAACCCGGTGGTATTTGATTCAACACCCTTGATCTTGCAAGCGATAGCTACTCCTAAAGGCAGTCAGGACTCATATCGTGGCCCTCAATGACAGCTGGGTGAGTATTGTCTTCTCGCAAAGTCAGGCTTTTCCGAAATACATCTAAATTTCCGCAGGATTTTTAGGGGTTACAACACGAATAATGGCAGCGGATGGATTCCAACTGCCCAAGGCCGTTATAGTTGCTCTTTGGGGAGGCCTTCGTCCACCAGTGGACGGCGATAGACTCATGATGATGATTAACACGAATAATAAAAGGATTCCAAATTTAAATACCACCCCGATTCCAATTTTAAAATGTATTTTATTTTTTAAGAAAAATGTCACTAGTGTTTTGGATGAATACAATGTTTAGAATATAACAAAAAATACAAATATGGCCGCTTCACCCATTTTGGCTTATTTGTAGGCAACTAGCCAAAACCTTAAATAAAATTTTATTGTAATTAAGGGTAGGAAATTCCGTAACAAAAAGACAAGGTGTAGTGTTGTATCGTTGACTTAACATCATCAGCTGCGAACAAAACGCATCAGGTGCTCAAATTCGTAAGGAAAGGTGTTCGTAAGAAGCAAATATGTTTTTTTAATATAACAAAGGAATTCAGTGATCGCTTTCGATCTAATTGCCGGAAACAGACGGCGATAATTTTAATTATAGCATTAAATAGGTCAGACCATTATTTTTGCATTAACTATACGTGGATCTAACTCACTAATGCACCTTCCCTTTTAGTCATTCGGTAATAATATATTTAAAAAAATCCTTGTATTCTCCACAAATTTTAAATACACTAGAACCCTCCATAATATTATTGAAAAAGATCAAGTAATTATTATAGAAAATATCTATTCATTGAGTTAATATGAATCTGTATTAAATTTCATGTTCAGTTGAAGGACAGACTAAAATTATCCTTTGCTAATAACAGAATATTACCTATATTTAAATTTGGAAGTGCGTGTATAATACAAGTATGTATTATATAATGCGGGGCTGTTGCTAACGTCAAGTATTAACACACTCGCCCAGCTGTCTCGCAATAAGGCCACGTGTGCAACAAAAAAATAAAAAGAATGAGGGGGGACAAGATGGCGGTGGGTCTCGTGCACTTGACATTTCCAATTAATTTGCGCGGGACATCTGTGTCGTTAGCAGCTGAACGGGATGGCTATTTGGATATAATGCGGATTACTTACTTCACGTAACGACGCGACTGCTTGTGACACTGGGGCTACTTGCTTTTATTTTAGGGCTGTGGCGCGAAAAAATTTAAAAAAGGAATAGCGATCAGATATTTATTTGCGTAATTCGAACGCTGCCGCTGTCTAAAAGGCCGTTTTGCAAAATGGCTTTCGTTGTTTAAATATACGATTTAGAAAGCCTGCAAGTGCTTGCAGCTGCAAATACAATATTTAATTTAAAATGTATTTATAATCTTTGATATATTTAACTATTTTGTAAGGTTTATATGCTACTGCATGATAATTATAGTATGTACAGAGTAGTTTTATGTTGTAAATATTTCAATGAGTAATTAATGTTTCTTCATTATAAAATAAATAATATTCGGCTGCAGTGCATTAAATTCAAATTACACATTGGTGAGAATGATAGAGTTGTAGATGTTATAGAACGCATGACCTAAACTTAAGTTGGGTTTAACGATGTTGGTGATAAATTTAATCTTGCCTATAAGACAATTTGCACCTATATGTAAATATCACTGTTTGTTTAAACAAATAAAGAAAAATAAAAGAAAAGTAAAGAAACAAATATTGGAGGGCGAACAATGAGAGGGGTGTGACTAGTGTGAGGGACGTTTTTGCGTGAAAGAGTAACAAACATCCATCCATCCATCCATCTATCCAAACTTTCACATTTATAACATTAGTGGGATATTGGGATTAGTGAGAAGAAGCCTAGCTTTTCCTCCATTAGTCGTGAGTTGTTGTTATTGTTTTAAGTCGACTATAATTTCAAATAAACTATTTATAACCAACATAATGTATGGACGAGAAGACGGTAGCATTGCTTAACTTCAATTTTTTAACAATCTATACTGTCACCACACCAAGAATGTCTGTAAGTAGGAGAAAATTTAATTCAGCACTTTAAATACCACCTTTATAGTACATTGTATTGTCACTGAGGTAATTACTGTTGTCAATAATGCTGTTATTCATTCCTACTTAGCGTTGCAGCCTTATACAGTTAAACTTAGCAAGCCTCTAGGAATTGTCCAGAAGTATGACGAATGCACAAGAATATGGCCTGTTTCACGATTAGTAATGTAATCAAAATCTTAAGTGGCAATTTTGAAATAAAAGTTTTAGTGGCTCGTGGGTAAGAAGTTAAAACTAATTGGATGCATCATCGTTCAAAAATACATGTTTTTATTAAAATACGTTCACGCTGTAAACAAATATCTACATGTTTAAACAAGTAAGAAAAATAACCTGCTTAGATGTTCTGTGGGTAATACAAAATCATGTGGGAGTAAACAAATGTTCAAAAGAGGTCAATCTAACCAAACCTCATTTGCAAGAATACTCATTTAATAACCTTGTTAATTGGCAACACTAACAATACGCAACTAAACTGTATAGCTCACGTAAGTGCGATGTACATTCTATTTTTAAATGTTTATGCTTCCTTATTTTTGGATATAACTACTAAAGACATACAAAGACAAAATAAATATGACTAGTGTATCGACTTGACTATTAAAACTATAACCAATATTGGATGACTCCTACGCGAAATGTTCAATAAGTGTAATAATGAATGTCATTAAACTTTGTTTTACTAATACTTTGCCCGTTATTGGTGGCTTCACCTTGCTCCTTGATCTCTCGATAAGAAATTATAATTTTGCGTAATCATTATAGATTTAATACTTTCTTGTGTTTTGAAGACTTAACATAGGTACTTACACAGTGTTACTGAAAGGAGTGGTTAATTTAGCTTAAAAAAAATGGGTATTGAAAAACAAAATTATTTTGAAAAAAGTTTTTTCTTCAGAAAATATTAATTTAGTTAAATATTAGTTTAGGACAAATAATTGTGTGATGAGCACGATAATTTGTTCTGTGTCGGGGTGTAATTTATCTATAATATGTATGTATTTAGAAATATATAAGTATGTTTATCAGCAGTCTGGTTACCATAGTACAGGCTCTGTCTAGTTTGGGATCAGACGGCCGTGTGTTAAATGTGTGGAGTTATTATTATTATTATTTATGTCAACCCTCTTACGAAATATTAGCTTCATCGGTCAATTTTCAAGTTCGATTCATCAGTTTCAAAATAAGATTTCTGCATAAAATTGTTAGTGCTTCACGGTAATTTCTAATAAAATTACGTGTCTACTACACGACCCTAAAATATGATTACACCATTCTGTAACATCCTGTATATTACTAAATACATACTTATCCTACTAATATTATAAATGCGAAAGTGTGTGAGGATGCATGGATGTTTGTTGCTCTTTATAGTAGCCTATATGTTAATCCAAGTCTAACTAAACTTGGTATGTTGATAGCTGGCTATCTACATACCAAGTTTAATCGCAATCGGTTCAGTAGTTTTGGCGTGAAAGAGTAACAAACATCAATCCATCCAAACTTTCACATTTATAATATTAGTGGGATGCTGATAACAGCCAGGGCTACCCAAAGTGAGTGACATCCCTGTTGCAAGCGCATCGATTACCTTCAACCGAAAAGATTGTTGTTCGAAAATCGAACAACAAACTTTTCTTCCAAACTTAAATAGCCATAGTTTTAGATTTTTTCTCATTTCATACCAGAGACTACTTATAAGTTTCGGAGCTTAGTCTTTTATTTTCATAAATTTGTTATTTAATACACTTTACTAAATCTTAACAACGAGTCCATAGAGCTTTAAAGCATACGTATATAAATAAAAACTTAGCGGCTTTAAAACATCGCGTTACTTGAACAGCTTTTAGTTGTTACGCCGGAATGAATGCGGCCATTGTTTCCAAAGGCTTGTTTGTTCTCTGCTTAGAACTATCGGTTTATAGCGGAAGCTGCTGGCTAATTAATTATTTCCTGGACTGTATTTGTGTATGCCATAGTTTCTGTATCTGGGTAATCGGACATATAGAAGTCCAATTCTTCTTGCTGTGCTGTGTATTATGTCTATGGTAATTTAGCTTGAAATGAAAGCCATGCTACTCTCTCTCTGGTATCTCTACCACATCATTTTAAAGTAAATTTTAGTTTTTTTTTTTTAAACCCTGACGTAAAAACGCGGTGTTATAAGTATAACATGTGAATATCTGTATTTGTGTCTCTGTCTGTCGCATCACAGTTCCCAAACGAACCGATTTGAGTGCGGTTTAAAAGGTGATTTGATTGAAAGTGTTTTTAGATCTACTTCAAGAAAATCTATTTAGCCGTTCGAAGATCATTAGCGCTTTTCTAATCGTTGAAAGGGTTTTTGATTCCGGGGCATTTTAATTTATCTATTTTAATTCAGAAAATGAAGTACTACAAACAACTTACTACTTTTGGATATGAAATTTAAGATTTAAAAGATTCGATATACTGCATTATGACGTCACAATGGTAATTTACGAAATATTACAGATTGTAACGTTTAGAAGTTAAATAGAAAGAAAGAAAAAAAAAGCAAAAGTGACTCAACACAAAGTAAATTGAGTTTTCCCAAGGAACTACATGGGGTATAGGGTTATTCAAGAAAGGAGTGTACCTATAGATTTGTAAAGGCTCAGCAATGCGCATGCGAGTCCTCTGGAATTGCAAGCGTCCACAGGCTAAGTGACCGCTTACCATCAGGCAGGCCCTATTCTTGTTTGCCACCGACTTAGTATAAAAAAAGACCCAATCGATGCCGAAAATAATTGTCCCAAGTGGCGATCAAACCACACTTGATGTGGTTTATGAGGTGAGAAAATAAACTACTCCGCAATCTGTGAAATATTAAAGTGCAGAACTATGTAATCCTTGTTTAATACCTATGATAAATATGAGTTTGTTTGTTCATTACGTTTTCAGACTAACTGCTCTACCCGTCATCATAAAGTTTTGCATATACGTTTTCAGGGGTACAAATGTAGTAGTATAGTCGGTAAATGGTTGGGATCCGTCTAGATTGTCCTGACATTTCATTTGATGTCCAGACTCCCGACGAAATACAAAAAGTCCCGACAAACAAATAGCTTCTGTTAAAGTATTTAAACAAACCAGATATTTGAAATGACCGCGGGGTTTGAATTTAAAAGTTTTCTGAGTACTTAAAAAGGATCAAAATTGGTGGATTCAGTAAAATCGAATGCAAAGGACATGTGACAACGTAAAAAAAGGATTTTAGTTATAATTAATCTTAAACATGCATCATTAAATAATCAATGTACCAAAAGTTTTTTTTACTTAAATTTAATAAAGAGTAATATTTTGATTTTTTTAAAATTAACATTATTAATAACTATGTATTTGTCGTAACTATAATCCTAAAATCCCGACATTTTGAAATTTTGCCCAGATATTTCAGTCTACCCACCCATCTGGCAATAGGTACAGAAAAAGACATGGGGTATTTTCCATCCAGAAGAAAGAGAGCAAGTCCATTAACGCGAGCGTAGCCAAAGCAAGCTGGCCAATGGCCACAAGTCTGGACACTGGGTCCAATGACGAGGAATTTGTCACTTACTGAAATTTCACGTACGGAAGCTACTCTTTACCTACCAGTAGGTAAGGAGGATCGTCTTATATGAGGATTAATCCGAAAAAGTGTTGAGCATATAACACTAGATAATAGTTCAATAACCGACCAGAATGACGCTATAGTATCTACAAGCAAAGAGTATGATATAAACTTAAAAAAAATTTTTGGGGACCAGATTAGTTTTTAACTAATTTTCTATTAAAAAAATTATACCTTGTCTTTTTAGTTTTATTAATCTATAATAATAACGTATTAGTTTGTTAAAGCTAGAAATGTATAAAACCTAATTTTAATTTTAATTTTAATTTTAATCTTAATTTAAAAAACCAAACGTGGGAGAGCCATGCTTCGGCACGTATGGGCCAGCTCGACTCCGCTCGATACCACGGCCTCACAGAAAACCGGAAGTGAAGCAATGCTTACATTGCATTTCGCCGCGTGAGTGAGGTTACTGGAGGCCCTAACCCTTCGGGGTGCCGTCTAGAAAACCTCCACGTGGTGCACCCTGGAAACGTTGGCGATGACGCTGCCTTTTGTTCCTCAGTTTTTGAGGACAGCGTCATCGCCAACGGCTAATATTCTAGTATGAAGAGGAGGCCATCTTTCTTCGGCCACTTGGTTGAGGCTTGGCCCAACAGAGCGGGCGTGTCTGTCGATACCTCTGTTGGCTCTTCGCTCTTCGGAGCTAAGAGGATGAAAACCTCGGTAAAAAATCACGAAGGAGGGACCCTTCCATGGGTCGTAGTTTCTTCGCTGTCGTCAGTGGAGAAAGAGGGCGGGCTCGGCGTGCACTCACACTGCCACCGAGCAGGCATGGGAAGATTTAGTTTCCTTGCCACCGTCGGCATATCGTAATCCCGAAAGGAGTCGTGGTCATGTTTTGCGACTCCGATCGGGGACGAGGGTCTTGGCTTAGCCGCCCGGACTGCGAGGAAGAAAACCTCTCTAAAAAATCACCCCGAATCCCGTGTTCTGGTGCGTGACCAGGGGATGCATGGCTGATGGGTAGTTCAGTCGTGAGCGCACTCCCAGCCGGGGCACCTGCGGACCCCTCGGTTGGGTATAAACCTTCGCTTGCCCGGGTATTGGGGATCTCTGCCCGGGTGGACCTTTAGTTCTCCCCATCTCGTGGGTTAAATTATGGATTCAATTAATAAAATTATAAACAAATCAACCGAAGAAAGAAAGGAGAAGGTAGATAATAAGATGCAGAAGGAGAAGAACGAAAAGAAGGTGGACACCTCATCTTATGAAGAAGAGGTTTTACTGGCGACGCCTATCTCGGAAGAGCTCCCAGAAGTCAATTTGACTTCTGGGAGCAGAAGGTACTCGGAACGCCTGCGTTCCAGATCTGTCGTGTCGTCGGACGCAAATTCCGGTACGACGACGGACAACCAAGAGGCGATGGAGGTTGAGGTCCGCGGCAATGACAGTCGTAAACGCGGACGCTCCTCACATCAGGACAGCGACACGTCCCAAGAGATGCTTCCTCCCAAAGTGGCTAGTAGCCATAGAGGGAGGTCGCGCACGCCGATCTCGGCTCCGTCGGGCTCCGCCTTCTCTGGGAGGGAAGCCTATGTCCGAGCTAGAGCGGAGGGCGAAGGTGTAGCGGAGGAGGAGATTGCGGATCTCCTGCTAAAAATACAAGAGCCGGTGGTAGGGGGTTCTGTCCCCCAAACACCATCGACCATGCAGGAGAGAGCGAACGCGGCGGTGGCCATTATCCACAAAGTGGCCACCAAGTCCACGAACCTTAAGGGTTCCTTTGTTAGGGCCCTTAAGGACTCCTCTTCCGCCATCTCCGGGGTCGTCGAGACCCTCATTGGGGACGTGGCGCGCCTCCAGGCCGCAAACGATTTATTGACGGGGCAGGTCACCGAGCTCAGCGCTCAGTTCGCCCAATTTCGGGCACAGGCGAATTGCCCTGAGCAGCCAAACCCGGTTGCCCGGCAACCTGCCCCCTCCCCATCCCCCGTTCCGGATTCCCACTTGCGTCAGGTTATTGACGCAGTGTGGCGCATGATGGACGGGCGCCTCGCGGGCCTGGAGGCAAGGCTTCCTCCGGCACCTATTGTGCGGCCGCCACTCGCCGCGGCCAGGGCTAATGCGACAACGGTCCCGACACCTCTTCCCGTCTCGGGTGGCCGCGTGACAGTGACGTATGCCGCGGCGACGTCGGCACCGGCGCCTGCAGCCGCACCGAAGGCTGGTCGACCGGCCAAGGCTGCGTCAAAAGCAGTTGCACCAAAGGCCGGCCAACCGCCGAAGGCCGTCGAAAAGGTGACAGCACAATTCCCTCCGCTTCCCACTCCAGCACCGAAGGGGATGAATGCGACAGCTGTTGTCGCCGGTGCTGAGCTTGTGCCTGGTCCGTCCGCATCTGCCCCCTCCACGTCTGCCGCTTCCAGTGACGGGTGGCAGAAGGTCGGGGGAGGGAATAAGCGGTCCCGCAACCGCAATAAGAAGGCTGCCAAGAGTGCACCGTCTCCGCCGCAGGCACCATCCGTGGCAGTGACTGCCTCAAAAAAGCCCCGGAAACTGGTGCCACCCAAAACGGCGGCTGTGGTCGTAACCCTGTCGCCGGCGGTGGGGGACGGCGGGCTATCCTACGCGGCTGTCTTTAAGAAGGCTCGGGATAGTCTGGCCGGTGAATTTGGGGCCGTGGGTGTGAGGATGCGCCTCGCCCAAACGGGAGCTCGAGTCCTCGAGTTCCCTGGGGCTGAAGGCGCAAAGACGGCGGACACCTTTGCCGAGAAGATGCGGGAGATATTCGCAGCCACGGATGGTGTAAAGATCGCCAGGCCCACCAAGTGCGCGGAACTGCGCATTTCGGGCCTGGACGATTCAGTGACGGTCGAGGATGTCCGCGTTGTAATTCGGGAGAAGACGGGTTGCAGCGCGGACAACATCAGGGTCGGCACCATCCGCCCCGGTCCGGGGGGCCTTGGCGCGGTGTGGGCCAGTTGTCCCATGGCGTCGGCCAAGATTTTGAGCGACGCCGGAAGAGTCCTCATCGGTTTCGTGAACGCCAGAGTCACGCTCCTGGCGGCGAGACCGATGAGGTGCTTTAAATGCCTCTTCACGGGACACACCCGCGTCAAGTGCGCCAGCTGCTTTGACTGCAGCGGACTATGTTTCCGCTGCGGTCGACCGGGGCACAAGGCGGCGGAATGCTCCGCCGCCCCTCACTGCCCTGTGTGCGCGGCGGGAAATCTTCCCGCCAACCATCAGATGGGGCAGGGTGGCTGCAAGCCGCCCCGCACTTCTCGACAAACTTCGGGGGCTAGCCAATCGACCCAGGCTGCCTCCGTTGTCAATCCTGCGTCGTCGTCGTCGCCCATGGAGGGGGTTGTAGAGACAGTCCAGTAATGGACCAAGTCTCCAACCTCCTTGTCCAGATGAACCTGAACCACTCTGCCGGTGCGCAGGATCTTTTCCTGCAAACCATGGCGGAGTGGTCGATAGGTGTCGCCGTAGCCGCGGAGCCCTATTACGTTCCTCCCCGTCCAAATTGGCTGGGTGACTGGGACGGCTCCGTGGCAGTCGTCAGCTCCACGGCGGCTCATTCCCCGCCCTTGTCGCTAAGAGACAAGGGTACTGGATATGTTGCTGCCGAATGGGGGGGGATCACCATATATGGTGTCTACTTCTCCCCCAACCGGAGTCTGAGCGACTTCGAGGTCTTCCTCAATAACCTGGAGACCTCGATCCGGCGACTAGCGTCTGGGCACGTCCTAGTGCTGGGGGACTTCAACGCCAAGTCTGTTGCGTGGGGTTCCCCCAGGACGGACGCACGGGGTGATGCCGTAGAGGAGTGGGCGGCATCGGTGGGCCTCTGTCTCCTAAACAGAGGCTCCACCAATACGTGTGTGCGACAGCAGGGGGGGTCGATAGTGGACCTTTCGTTCGCTACCCCTGCTCTCGCCGCACGAGTAAGGAACTGGCGTGTCTTGGTAGAGGTTGAGACGCTCTCGGATCACCTGTATATCCGATTTGAGCTCTCCCGGACCCAGGACCCCAGAAGGGGTCACACGGCGCGGCGTTCTTCTCGCTTCCCGCGGTGGGCTGTTACGAAGATGGATAGGGACCTACTAGAGGAGGCAGCTATTATTTACTCATGGCTGTCTCCGCAGCCTCTGACTGAGGAGGTAGACATGGGGGCAGGCCGCTTTCGCGATGCGATTACGCAGATTTGCGATGCGGCCATGCCCCGCGTCCGAGGTCGTCGGCCTCCAAGGAAGGAGGTCTACTGGTGGTCCCAGGAGTTGGCGGACCTCCGTGTGGCCTGTACTCGTGCCCGGAGGTCCTACACCCGCAGCCGGCGTCGTCACCGCGAGGAGGGCGAGGAGGACCAGCTTCATGAGGAGTACCGAGAGGCGCGGAAAACTCTGAAGCTGGCCATTAGCCGCGCCAAAGAGGAGAGGAGAAAGGAGATGCTGGAGGGTCTCGATTGTGACCCCTGGGGTCGCCCATATCGCGCGGCACAACAAAGGCTCCGCGCGTCGGGCCCCCCCCTTACGGAGACTCTCCAGCCCAGCTTCCTGCAGGATGTGGTTGAGGGCCTTTTCCCGCAACGGGTGGGACACACACCCCCGTCGATGGCCCTGTTGGCCGGACACGACGGGGAGGTCGAAAGTGAGGACGTTCCGCCCGTCACAGAGGCGGAGGTAGGGGCGGCTGTTCTACGGATCCGTTCCAAGAACACCGCCCCCGGGCCAGACGGGATCCCTGCCCGAGCTTTGGCCCTCGCCCTCGACCACATGTCGGACCGCCTCAGGGAAGTGTTCGACGCTGGCCTGGCGTCCGGATGCTTCCCTGACTGCTGGAAGAGCGTGAAGCTGGTGCTTTTAACGAAGCCGGGACGGCCTACCGACTCGGTCGCAGCCTACAGGCCCATCGTGTTGCTGGTCGAGGCGGGTAAATTGTTTGAGAGGGTCCTCTCTGCCCGCATCGTCCGGCACCTTGGCGAGGTCGGCCCCGATTTGTCGGACGCCCAATTCGGTTTTCGAGCGGGGCGTTCGACGGTCGGCGCTGTGTTGCGCCTGAGGGCCGTGACCGAAGAGGTAGTGAGCTGTGGCGGCGTGCTGTTGGCGGTGTCGTTGGACATCGCCAACGCGTTCAATAGTCTGCCATTCAGCTGCATCAGGGAAGCACTCCACTATCACGGAGTGCCAGGGTACCTGAGGCGGCTAGTGGCAGACTATCTAGAGGAGCGTACCGTCATGTACGAGGACCGAGATGGTGTTTTGAGTAGTCGGCCCATGTCGTGCGGTGTTCCGCAGGGGTCTGTCCTTGGACCACTCCTGTGGAACATGGGGTACGACTGGGCCCTTCGAGGCGACTTCCCCCCCGGGATGGGCGTAATCTGTTACGCCGACGACACACTGGTCACAGCCCGGGGGGCGAACTTCCAAGAGGCGGCGCGTTTGGCCACCAGAGGTGTCTCTCTGGTGGTCGGTCGCATCGAGGCGCTGGGTCTGCGGGTGGCCCTGGATAAGACGGAGGCCCTTTTATTTCATGGGCCTCGTCGTGGTCCACCCCCTGGCGCCTCCATCGTAGTCAACTCGGTTCTCGTACCGGTTCGGGCCCACATAAGGTATCTGGGCCTGATCCTCGACGGTAGGTGGCTCTTCGACGAGCACTTCCGACAGCTTGCTCCGAAGCTGGTCGGCGCTGCGTCCGCCCTTGGGCGACTCTTGCCCAATTTGGGCGGACCCAGCGTCGCTACAAGACGGTTGTACACGGGGGTTGTCCGGTCAATGGCACTGTACGGTGCACCGGTGTGGGCGGGAGCTCTGACCGCCCAGAATAGGGCGCGCCTCTGGCGCCCTCAGAGGGTTATGGCGGTTAGAGCCATACGCGGATACCGCACCGTGTCGACGGAGGCGGCGTGCGCGTTGGCCGGGACTCCCCCGTGGGATTTGGAGGCGGAAGTGCTCGCCGAAGTATATCGGCGAACGGCTGAGTTCCGGGCGGGAAGCGGCAGTCGGCCCCCGCCCGAAGAGGTACGCGAATGGCGTGAGGCCGCTCGCCGAGCCACCATGGCTCGTTGGTCGTCCCGGCTGGAGGCTCCACGTGCTGGCTTTGCCGCCGTGGAGGCGCTCCAGCCGGTCATCGTTGAGTGGGCAGGGCGGCAGCACGGGACCCTTTCCTTCCGACTGACGCAGGTTCTTTCCGGGCACGGCTGCTTCGGGAAGTACCTGCACTCGGTCGCTAGGAGGGAACTGAGTCCCGCCTGTCATCACTGCGACTGTAGTGAGGACTCGGCTCAGCACACGCTGGCGGTTTGCTCCGCCTGGGCGACGCAGCGTCGGGCCCTCACTGCAGTCATCGGAGGGGATCTCTCGCTACCGGCCGTCATACGCTCCATGGCCGGTAGCGACAGGAATTTTACCGCGGTCGCGACCTTCTGTGAGGACGTCATCTCGCAGAAGGAGGCGGCGGAAAGGGTCCGGGAGGACGATCTCCACTCGGACCTAATTCGCCGCCGGCGAACCGGGCGGCGGAGGCGCGCTTACCAGCGCCTCATGCCGCCCTGAGTGTGGCCGCGGGTGGACGGGACGGGTTTTTCCCCTTCACCCGCTATAGTGGCCCCCCGCGAGGAGGCGGCGTCCGCGTGTGCCTGGACGTCGCCTAATTGAGAGGTTTTTACCCGAAGGTGGTGCCCGCGCTTTTGCGGGCAGGCGCTAGGGGGGGTCCGGATGTCTTAATAAAAGCTGTTCCCGGATCCCTCCTACTTAGGGCGCAGTACGGCACACCGTGTGGTTTTAGTCGGTTCGATTCCGACACACCGCCCCACCGAAAACCCCGGTGGGGTGACGGCCCGAGGGGGTTTCCACACGCACAAAAAAAAAAAAAAAAAAAAAAAGGCCCTAACCCTTCCCTCTCCCCTATTCCCGTCCTTCCCCTCTCCCCTCTTCCCATTCTTTCTCCCTCCCCCTCTTCTCCTACTCCCATCTTAAAGGGCGGCAACGCACTTGTGACTGTTGAGTTACAGGTGCCCATGGGCGGCGGTAGTCATTTACTATCAGGTGACCCGTCTGCTCGTTTGCCCCCTATACCATAAAAAAAAAAAAAAGTTTTGAGTGTTGCGTGATTAGAAAGCATAATATTATGTTCCTAGTTTCTATAAGTTTGTAGACGGTTTTGGTAATCGCTTACCCTCAGGCCTTGTTGTACACAAAAAATCTTTCTACATGCGTTGTAGAAGAAAATAAAAGAGGAACATTTAGTAACGAAAAGTGAAGAATACTCGTATAATGAACTTATAAAAAAAAAATTAAAACTTAAACATGTTTTAACACCCATTGAATGAATCCAAACCTAGCAATTCCACTCTTACACCTCCATAAAAATCGTGGCATACATTCACATTCAGCAGAAAACAAAACTCACTAACATTATAACGCCAATTCTTCATAATTCTTAATAAAAAAAAGTTATAAAAAGAACGTATTATCGTATCAAGGGCAGGTAGCGGCGCGCGCGCCGATTTTGAAAACAATAGCGCGGCTGGATGCGCCAGCGTTGGCGCCTATCTGCAGGGTTGACACAAATCTATAGATATCCATTTTACATTCCATATTTACATTACAACAAAGGATGGTTTAATGAAGTTTATTTTATTTGCTAAAATAAATACTTTAAATTATTTCACTATTCCTCGTTTCCATCTAGGCACGAAAATTTAGATGATCTTTTTGTTATAGCCGAAGGTATATAGTTACAGTACATGGTTCTAACGTCAATAGACTACGCAGTAGTAGTTTACGACTGATAACTAGTCTATTGACGTCACTTCTGGCTTAATGTAGCGTTCAAGCACCCCCTTCTATGTAAAATGTGATATCAAGACACAAAGGCTATCTCCTGAAAGACATTCTGAAAGTTGGGATTCAGGCAGTATTCTTCCCTAATAAGATATGTAAAGGACCACAATTCGTTACCCATTGTATTTTTGCAAAAACATTATCTTATTAGTCTTATTACACATGGCATGTGTGACAACCCTAAGAGGTACATACTACCTGTCTCGAGCAAATACACTGAGTAGTAGTAGTTTTGATACTTTAATATTAAGTTTAGAACGAAAGAACAAATATCATTATTTGATGAACTTTAGTATTTTTATAAACGTTATTATGAAAACAATCTATGCTTATTGGTTAGTTCAGTTCTAGGTTAGAATACTGCTCAATAAAGACATAATATCTATGTATGTTAAATGATATTATAAATTAGAAAATATAGAAAAAATGGTTTCTCTAGTGGTACAAAATTGAATTTAACTCATATGGACTTGTGTCAAAATATTATAACGTTATGTAACATATATAAACATAACAAATCATAACTTATATAACAAATATACCTACAGAGGTATATTTGGCAAGTTAGGTATATTTTGGCAAGTCTTCGCGGCTCTTAAATTATAATATTATAATAATAAAAAATAGATAAACTACTAAACGGTATTTCCACTTCAATCATACAACTATCAAATAGGTTGAAGCGCTGTACACGTCTGCGGATCTCCTGCGCATGAGTGGTGCGAGCGGCGCTTTGTTGATTTACCATCGATTTGTGACTTCACACGAGGCCAACCATTGACGCGTATTGTACCCAACATTTAAAAACAATAACATTTTTTTAAGACTAATGAATAAGAACAACGAAGCACTTGTGAATTTGTTTTATAGACTTTTGTTCACTATTTTTAGTCTTGCGATTCCTTGAAATGATTTAAGCGTCAGTCAAATGTTTAAATGAAGACTTTAAAGTAAGCATTTTGTTTGGTTTAATGACCTACACCTCCTTTTTTTTTAATTTGTAGAGACCTCCGAGTATCAAATTGAAGAGTCCAAGACGATGCGATTATGTCGAACTCGAACCGACTAAAAGTACATAGTTTTTATTTTATTAATGATTGCATTATCATTTTCCGTGATTTCGTTCCCTATTTTATTAATGTATTGTAATAATAATATTATAATAATAACTTGACACATATCACACAAGGCCGTCTGATCCCAAAATAGGCAGGGCCTAGGTATACTATGGTAACCGGACTGCTGATAAACATATTAATATTTTATTGTTCAATATGAAAATACTATGGTGCACATCGATTTAAGATACCGGATAATGGAATCTAATCTAATTTTATCATTACAATACAGTAAAGTACAACAGGGTAAATGACTGTCAAGTCAAATCAGTATCAAACATGAAAACGGTAAGTTCTTTACATTTTCGTATGAAATACTTAGGCATGACGTGACGACTTACTAATCGTCAAATCATTCAATTTTAATGTTAATATGACGATTATAAAGTGAACTAAAACGTTAAAGCAAAACTGCACGATAATTTTGACACTATTTTAAGTTATTTTGAGCATGCTAATCAGATGAGACAGGCGCTGCATACAAGTCATTAGAAAATACTACCTCAGGACAAAGTTCAAGAGAGACAGCATAGAGTGTACCTGAAGATCTGACTTTTAAAAAGAGTGGCCACGAGTTTCTTTGCCAGTATTCTTCTCATAAGGCTCTACGCATTTTGGAAACTGGAAGTTACAGATCGACACAAGCAGGCAGTAGATTTTGGTGTTTTCACCTAATTTACCTCGACAATCCAGTACAAGCTGTAGCGTCTGTTTGCGCCGATCTATTATTTTAACTCTAGCTTCAATTTAACGTTCATAAATGTCACTTAGTGTCTTAATTGAAAAAATGATTTTGAATTTGAATATACAAACACTACGTTAGAGACAGTTTCCCAGACACATTTTAGATATGGTTGTAGGCAGTATGATAAACATGTTTACGGAAAATTAAAAAAAAAAAAACAAAACTATAACGTAATATAATAGGAACAGACACTGAAACAATTTTTTTGCTTCGCACAACCAATTTCTGGAACAAATTGTTGCCTGCGGTATTTTCGGACCGATACGACCTTCAAACCTTCAAGAAAAGAGCGTACCTACTCCCATCTCAAAGGCCGGCAACGCACTTGTGACTCTTGAGTTGCAGGTGTCCATGGGCGACGGTAGTCACTATATATATAAACCTGACTTGAGCTCACTCAGTTCACGAACGCATAGGTATTATGAAAAGAATAGAAAAAATAAAGAGTTATAAGAGTTGATTCATACCCAACACGAACATCTCAGCTATCCCATAACTGAAGGACCGAACTGGGAGTCTACGTTAAATAAAAAAAAAAAACAATGGTATGTAATCGTTAACGGTTTGTTGGTAACGCATATCAGGTTCGCGCCATTTAAATTGGGTTCGGCAAAAATTGACAGGTAGAAAAAATATGAATAGAGTTGCGGTAAATTTTTTCTGATGATATATTGTATATCAATTGATTTAATACAACTTTGTATTTAATTTTAGTCCAAAGCCGATTAAAATTTAGAGTAGAAAAATGTAATGCTTTTATTATAGTATAATCTATCGATTTAGTGATCTACCATTAAAATTATGAACGTGGATAGCGTCAATTTGTAAAAAAAAACCACAGACACATAGGTCATTTATATTTTTTAAGCCAAGTTCTTTTTTCAAAAGTTCCTCCGTTAACGCCGTCAGGTAAGCCCAAGCGCCGTCATAAAATCTTTTTTTTTTCGGACAAACACTCATTCTGCACCTGCAAAAAGAAAAAAAAAGTGGATGGTTGTAACTTGTGAATACTTATGTTTTGACAGCGGCCTCTTTCAAAGCTCTTTATAGTGTTATTAAACGTAATCGCATGAGGTACCGAGAAACGACACCCTGACTAATTGCTTTTATATTTACCTTTATTATTCGTGTATAACTTCAATTTATGTGTGACTTGCGTTTTCATGATTTTTTTTCTTAACTTCTTGGTGGGTCAGATAACCAATATCTGCTAGATCAGTCATAAATAAATTGGTATTAATAAATCTGTTATAATAACAGATCATATAATATACTAGCTGACTTGCGAAACTTCGACTGCGTTTGTAAATTTTCTCATTTTTATAATATTTGTCATTGATGCTCCTATTGGTCGTATCGTGATGTTATATAGCCTATAGCCTTCCTCAATGAATGGGCTATCCAACAATAAAATATTTTTTTAATTGGAACCAGTAGTTCCTGAGATTAGCGTGTTCAACCTAACTAACAAACTCTTTAGCTTTATAATATTAATATAGATTTGTACAGATTTGCACTAGTATAATATTTTTCAATCACTGTAGAAACAGATAAAAAATTCTCACCAAGAAACTCCGAAAACCATTCCCATAGATCAACGGTTACTTTTTCAAACCTATCAGTCAAGATTGTGAAGAATGGTACAAGAATCGTGTCTGTGCCATTTTCCCATAGCAAAACAATGAGACTGAGGTGTGCAATCAACAAAATTATACCATGTATATCACGACCACCGATATGAATATAGACCCATCACTTTCACACGATTGCCTTTTATAATCTTTGGACATAACAGGCATGATCTTCTACTGTTAATATAACATCTAAAATGAGAGTTTTCTTTCCGACAACCGTTGCTGAAGAAATATTCTACCGACCTCCGTTAGCGCACATTGGGAGAGCCTGGACATCAGTGGACTGCATTGCAATAGGCTGAATGATTATGATGATGATGACTTCCGTTCAGTGCGCTGCGTGGTACGTTAGATATAGGTACATACCTACTACATAATACGCTAGGTATATGATTTTCTCATTAGGACTTAGAATGAGAAGAAATTATTATGATTTTTTTTTTCAAGGTCGTCAACTTGTGCCTGATACCACTACTGGTGTTGCAAAGTTAAGGCAACCACTTACCATCAGGGGAGTCATCTTGTTTGCCACCTTAGTGTATACAAGAACCGGACAAGTGTGAGTCAGACTTGCGAATGGAGGGTTCCGTAAGCAAACAGATTTGTATGTGTATATAGTACGTCAGTTTTGGGATTTGATTCTCGTAGATTTAGGCCGTTTCTTTCAAAAAACAAACTTAACTTTATCAAAATAATCTCCTATACATCGATATACGACAAAGTCAATGTTCCAACCGCAAATCAGCAGCAATTTATCGCAAATAATATTTTTATGCGAGATAACAACAAATTAGCGACTTTCGGGTTTTTTCCTTTACTTGTGCTGCAAGACCTTGCTTCTTACCAAGTTTTGAATGATTCTAGGTCAACAGGAAGGAACCCTACAGATTTTGATTTACTTGCAAATTTTGTTTATTTTACGCCTAAATGATACATATAGGAACATATTTTTTTAAGATACTGTAAAACCACTAAGGGTTATAGTAAGTACCGTTAGTTCACGTCCAGATAAGTAGTCGATACATAAAGTGTGCTACATTTCGATAAAGCCTGAGACTTAAATGGGGTTATCTTTGATTGCTTTGACTTAGAAGCTTTTTTTACAGCTTCAAAGATTTTTGATGTTAATTACAACGTGATGCTTCCACGGGTTCTTCAGAAATAGGTTCTTGACAGACAAACGGACAACAAAGTGATCCTATATAAGTAAACCGAACCCTAAACACCAGTTCTTCATAAGTTTCCGGTGCAATGTATAGGAAATATTAACAAGGCCGGCTGACAACAGTCTCCTAAATTACAATGCTACCTTTGGAATTATGCAAACTTTTTTTCCTCGACGAAAATCCCACAATTTTGATCACCGCCCGGGGCTTTTCGTGTGCAACGAAATGCTCATCCTGGGAGCGAGTGACCAATTTTGAAATTCACTTCATTCGTGAGAATGGAATTCGAATGCGACACCAGACAGTCCCTCTGCAAAGGAGACGATTATCTTAAAAATTACAACTTAATAACCAATTAAGAGAGACCCCTTCGTAGAATTTAAATGTAGTGTTATTTTTAGAGCGATAAGGGTCTAGTTTATTTGGTAATATCTTGGAATCTGGTAATCGGTAGCATTTACGGCACGCGATGATCCACTGAATTGATGTATTCGTTTTCCAATATGATTGGAGGTCGGCTGCCGGTCGGTAGTCAAGGTGCTTACCGACCGTTGACCTTATAAATTTACGGTAATCTATAAAATTGGATTTTTTATATAAATCTTAGAATGAGTGGGACTTTAATTGCTTTCCAATCAACACGAAACGTTTGCTCTGATTCGTTTTTAATTTTGGAACGCCAAAATTGTCGTTCAATTAAAAAAAAACTGGAAAACTAATTTTTTTTATTGAAGAACTATGAAAATGATGTTACATGTTTCTAAAATGCGTTCAAAAAAACCTTAGATCATAGACAACAATTATAACCCCTCAATCATTGAGTGTTGGAACTTCTAAGTTCGACGATGCTTTATAAGGGTCATCGAGGTCACTCGCCGCTTCACTTTACTTTTTATAACTTTTACATGGGAGTGACTACTACATCGTAGCACCAAAAGCCTGTAGAGCGACACATATAAAAAAGTAGAATCCAGGCAGCCTGACTGAAATGGAGACCTGGCATCCTGTGCGACTCCCGTATGCCGATTAAAGTTAAATGCAACGTATACAAAAGGGCAGTAAGACCAGCCCTACTATATGGATCCGAGTGCTGGCCGATGAACAGAAGGTCCACACTACAGAGATGAAGATGTTGCGCTGGTCTGGTGGCGTTTCAAAAGTAGAAAAAATAAGAAACGAATATATCCGTTGTTCTTTCAAAGAGATACATGAAAAACTTAAGGAAAACCGCTTACGCTGGTACGGACATGTGATGAGGCGAGATGATGACCATATGACTAAAAGAGTAATAAATATAGAAGAAGGAAAAAGAAGCCGTGGACGACCACTAACAATCTGGCTACAAACAATAAAGAAAGATATGATAGCGAGCAACGCAACGAAAGATACAACCCACAACCGTGCGGAGTGCCGCAGGAGTACTATGAGGGCTGACCCCAAATAAAGTGGGATAATAGCCAGGAGAAAGAAGAGGGAGTGACTACTATCTTGCTAAGGGAAAATAGACTAAATAGGTAACTTTTTTTATAAAAAAAGGTTTTTTTTTTTAAACATTTTTAGTAAAAACTCAACCGCATCATTTCATTACTTCTTCGCAAGATAATACCAACATAGTCTTACAACACATCAGTGTTATGAGGAAACCTACACAAAGAATCTTAATATATGTAAACCAATTCAACATGAATTAATTTAATTAAAATTTGATCTTTAAGATGATTAAAATTCTCTTCGTCTCCGATTAAAGCTATTGAGCCATTCTTATTGTGTTGTAGTAAGTATAGTTATTGTGATTTTAATAATGTGAATCAGATATAAAAGAAACGAAAATGATACCACTACTGATCATTTATCAATGTTAGCTGTTATCACACGTCACTGTTTCATCACCTTTGACAGATTTTAAATTACGTTAAATAATTAATTAATACGAAATCACTGCAACGCATTTTAACTTAATATTATAAAAAGTTTTACGTTGGAGAGCCATGCTTTACGTGGGATGCCATGCTTTACGTAGGAGAGCAATGCTTCGGCACGTATGGGCCGGCTCGACTCCGTTCGATACGGCCTCACAGAAAACCGGTAGTGAAACAATGATTGCATTGCTTTTCGCCGCGTGAGTGAGGTTACCGGAGGCCCTAACACTTCCCTCTTCCCTATTCCCGTCCTTCCCCTCTCCTCCCCTCTAATCCCCATCTCCCATCCCCCCTCTCTCCCCCTCTTCCCCTAATTCCACCTTAAAGGGGGCAACGCACTAGTGACTCTTGAGAGCAGTCATTTACCATCAGGTGACCCGTCTGCTCGTTTGCCCCCTATACCATAAAAAAAAAAAAAGCAAATATGAGTTTGTTTGTTTGTTTTTTTGATATGGGGGCAAACAGGCAGACGGGTTACCTGATGGTAAGTGACTACTACAATGTAGCGACAACTGTTTATTTTTTAATCTTTTGGGTCTTGAGTATGTGTGTAGGTATATGGACAGACCCAGTTCGAATTTGTATATTATGATGCAATTTTTGACACAGTAGGCTTAAGTTTGACGTGTCTGTGAGTGTGTGTCTGTCTGTGGCATCGTAGCTCCCGAACGGATGAACCGATTTTGATTTTGTTTTTTTGTTTGAAAGGTAAATTAGTCGGGAGTGTTCTTAGGTATAATTCAAGAAAATCTGTTCAGCCGTTCGAAGACCATTTTCGAGTCGCGGGTATTTTAAATTGTAAATATATTTATATATATTATCGTGAGAGAGCCATGCTTCGGCACGTATGGGCCGGCTCGACCAGAGTGATACCACGGCCTCACGGAAAACCAGCAGTGAAGCAATACTTGCATTGCTTTTCGCCTAATAAGTGTGGTTACCGGAGGCCCAAAGCCTTCCCTCCCTCCCTTCTCTTCCACCATTCCCCTACGGGAGTAGGGGTAGGGTAGAAGAGACACAAATGAGTTGCCAGACTTTAAGGGATTAAAGGCTGGCCACTCACTTGTGTCTCTTGAGTTGCAGGTGCCCATTGGCAGCTGTAGTCATTTACTATCAGGTGAATCGTCTGCTCGTTTGCCCAATATACCATGAAAAAAAATGCCAGGCAATCTCTATTTATTATGATTACATACACAGCTTGAGAAAGAGAGTTCTAGTTCCAAAGTTAAAAAAAAAACACTTGATTCTCTTTACGTTCATCATCATGACATTCATTACCAATGATTCCGATTCTAAAACGATCACATTTAGTTAAAGCCAAGTTGTCCCCGGGTTGCAGCGCAGCCGAACGCGATGGGAACTCGCCCACGGCAACATTCCACATAGAAATGAACAATTTTCTCAGTTTTACGAGGTTATATCTTAATTGTGATGACGTCCATTACTTTTTCAGTTGTTCTTTATTTTATATTGTAATAATAATACTCTTAGGTATATAACACATCGCTATCTAGATCCAAACTAAGCATAGCTTGTACTATGGGCTCTATAACACTGATAAACATCTTACAATGACGTATGGATGTTTGTTTCTCTTTCATGCGACAACTACTGAACAGAAACGTTGTATGTAGATAGCTGGACACCTGGATTAACATACATATACTTTTTATCCCGATATTCCCACGGCATCGGGACTACCGCGGGTGAAACCGCGGGGCGCAGCTAGTATTTTATAGTTCTAACTCACACCTTTACTTTTTATCCCGAATGTACGGGTCCCGTTGGATAGATGTCGCCAACATTTCCTCGCAAACGAAGTCACAGGCAAAGGCTACGTTATACGTTTTTTAGGGTTCAGTTCCTCAAGAGGAAAAAAGGAACCCTTTTAGGATCTCTTTTCTGTCTGTTTTTTAGTTTGTCCGTCAAGACCCTTTTTCTTAAGAACCCGTCCTATCCGTCAGTCTAAACCTGTAAAAAAATCAAGCTTCTAAGTCTCGAAAGATATAAAGGGTATCCCATTGACCTATAATTATGAAATTTGGTCTCACAGTACAAATAAAGGAAAAAATCTGAAAGTCATTATCTAGTTGATATTTCACATAAAAAAAAAAATGATTTTTGTGACTACAAACATATATTTTGCGGTTAGAATGTTGACTTTGTCTTAAATCGGTGTATAGGATTACAGAAGAGTATTTTTAGAACTACAAAGCTAAGTTAGTCTTTCGGCGCAAACTAACAAACTCTTTGCATTGATGTACATTTACATACAAGTTTTTGTTTGCTTACGGAACCCTCGGTGCGCGAGTCTGACTCGCACTTGTTCGTTTTTTTTTAAATTATATATATATTCATATCTAAATCATTTTGATATAAATCATATCATTTAAATGGCTAGTAGGAACTTATTATAAATTATATAAAACAATTAATCATAAATTTTAAGTCACAAGTATATTTACTAGTTATTATTATAACATTAATACAAGTATGTAATAAGCACCTGAACACTAGTAGCGGATACACAAATCACTGGTTATCAATCGATAGTATCGAAACACTATCGATTTTAAATCATTCGATAATAATGTGCTACGTAACTCGGTACGTATGTAAGTAGCTTCGTGTTAGTAGACATTTACTTTTATATAAAGGGTGTAAAAAAAATTAGGAGCTTTATGTGTAGTCTACAGATAGTTGATTTAGCTTTGTTAATGTTGAGTGTTTTTTTGCATAAAATAAAAAGTACGAAAAAAGTGTCTTAATACCAACCTGGAGAAATAATTAAACTAATATATTAATTATGCCTTTCTCTTAATTTTATCAAAGTAGACACGCATCGTATACGTGACAATTTGGTACTAAAGTTAAAAAAAAAACTAACTACAGTGTTCATACCATGTTTGTCGCCAAAGGGGTTTTCTCACGAACGAGTAACGAACCGATACCACACACCAAGGTTCTAAACAAAAAGCTCTTTAAAATATCGCACACTGAGTTATACATTGCTAATCTAAATCGGTCTGTTCTCATGTGGTCTCTAATAAAACGTTCAATGGTCACAACATTGCTTGTAAAATAATACTGGTCGTTGATAGGTCACTAGCATACACGTGATTACAGGTTACGTTGGACAATATTTTAGCTATTATGATATTGATTTCTCCTAAAGTTAATTTACAGCGGGACTGTACCTCGAGGGTATGAAATTTAAAATGTTTGAAAGGTACTATTAAGCAAAAAGGTGTAAATGAAAAGCGTGACAGCGTGAGTTACAAATGATTTCGACACATTCGTTTTTTAATAAGCCCTGGAAATATTCACTAAATTTCATTATTATTTAAATAAAATAAAAATATTACAATTTGGTTTATTACCATTCTCTATCTTGCTTGGAAAAATCGCTAGAAATTCAAATTTATAATATGCCACCGAACGTAGTGTCCAGAAAAACAAAAAAAAAAACAAATCCAAAACTTACCCAAAAACACTCATAAATGGAAGTAATTCAAATTAAGAACTTTCGAACGAGTGCTTTGATTTAAAATTCATCAGAATGTCTCAATGCCGTTTGGCAGCACTTTATTTACCAGTGCTAAACAAACAAAGTCACGTGTGTTTTCTAGGTTACTTCTCCGGCAGTAACGCGACTAGTCTAATCCAGAGTTCTTCCAGATTTAAAACACAATATTACCAAACCAACTTTCCCATAGCTATTTTCTTTTTCTCTGAGTGACTGCCAGGTTTTTTAAAAGAGCGGAATTAGGGCGCTAACAAATGATGTGATTAAAAGATTATCTGTTTTAGTGTTTTGCTGTCGGTACAAATATATGTATTGCATCAAAAGGTATTTATTTTTTGATGGAATGGGATTAAAAGACTTCGTTTAAATAAAAATACACATAAGTTTAAATTTCTTTAACGAGACAATTAGCAACACTAAATTGTAACTATCAACATCCTACTACAATTACACTACAAAACAATCATTTGCACAAAAAAGAGCTATTATTCTGCTGTAGAAGCACTTGAAACGCGAACAGTAGATCACATACCGTTACAGGTCAAAATGTTGCACGCGATGACCGATAATTAGCAAATATAGAAGCGTGGTCGAGGAGAAAAGAAACGTTTCACAACATTGCCACCGCCGGGGGATGGTGTTTGGTACAAATTGTAAGATAACAGCGATTTATTGACCATGCAAGAAAATTTTGATCGATTCACGATGGATAAAGAATGTTATCTGACATTTAGAGATTTCAATTCTGACGTGTGAAATACATTGTTTCTTGTGTTTGACAAATGCTTTGATGATAATCGAAATACAAAACAAACCAAAACATGTATAACGAATGTAAGTTCATGAAAATAATTTAAATTTAAGATTAGAGAGTACGGTATTTTTTATATCAGAAAGAAAGAAGAAGGAAAAATCACAGGGCTTCTTCTAATGACCTGCAACTATACTGGCGGTAAATTTGAAACGTTTCTTTTCTGCACGGCCATATACATACGCGGGTCGAGTAGTGAGCGGGAGCCACGCACGCTTTCAGTATGTTATCTTCCATATAAATACAAGGAATTAGACCCGCCGCACTCCCGTCGAGACCCGCGCCCTCTTTATGTGTGAATTGCGCTTTACACGATTCTCGTCTTATTTTTTGAAAACATGAACAGAACTGCAATATATCTTTTATAGAAAGTTACAAGTGGCTAAAGAAATGTTTAGCCAGCACTGGACACCATATGAAACAAATATTAGCCTTGTAGTATCTTTTAAAGTTCTATTATACTTACATTTCTTAATTCTGAATGATATTTATTTATTATAGATTCAAAAAAGAATATAAGATACTCATAGTAACAATGTGAGTACATAGTGGGTTCATAACTAGAAGGTATCTTGTAAATAACTGCCGCTTATAACATACGTCTCAAATCTAAACGTTTCTGTTGGTATGGACAACAAAAAAATGCAAATTGTCATAAGCCACGGGCGATTCACGAGCAGACATTCCCACAGTGGGGCTGATACGCCTTTGTACGGCCAGCAGCAGCTTGCAGCGCACGAATAGTTATTCTGAATCGTTGTTTTTCAAAACAATATCTTCGAAATCGTGAGAGACTGTTTTGCAATCATTTGTATGTATTTTATTTATTCTCTTCTAGCAGCGCTCGCGGTTTCACCCGCGTAAGTCCCGATCCCGTGCAAACGTCGGGATAAAAAGTAGTCTATGCGTTAATCCAGGTCTTTAGCTATCTACATACCAAGTTTCATCGCAATCGGTCCAGTACTTTTTGAGCCAATTAGTTACAAACATACTTACATACAAATCTTTCCTCTTTATAATATTAGTATAGATAGTTAAATGAGTAGTATTAGAAGTAGGTAGATTTCTAGCTCATCGGAGAAACGCTACGTGAGAAGTCCCTCCATCGTAAAGAACACTGCTATAAACAACAAAGCTTGCATTGTGTTGCGTTTTGTTAATAATAATATATCTCTTTCCTAAAACGTCAGGCAATTCAGAGGTATGTAATACCTTTTCGTGATCGCGTTAATTCCCGTTCATACGTAGATAATATTATAATATATCTCTTTATTGTACACCAATATAATTTTAAAGAGTAGAAGCACAGCAATGTTTTGTGGTAGATACAATTGGCGGCCTTATCGCACTGAGGCAACCTCTTACAGGCATTTGTTAGTGAGTAAGTTCGCCACAGTTAAATGGACAAGAACAGAACGTAGTAGTAGATGGAGTAGTAGGGTCATCATCCGATCACCGATCTATAGAAAGCAGCAATACTCGCTTCCGATGTGACAGGATTAATTTAACAAAACAATGATATGAATTAATTACTTAATAAATTAATTGTATTAGTTTGTTTTTAATTAGGTAATTTTAGTTTATATGTTCATTTACCTGTAAAGAAAATAGAAAATTCTCATAAACATTCCCTCATTAAAAGAATGCGCACAAACAAACATGTATACGAAAAATGCATGGAACCTATTATCCGAGTTTCATCACGACTACTATGTGATACGACTGTATTTACTAGAAAGTAATCTAAATTTGAGTAATTTATAATTATAATACATTAAAAATATATGTTTAACAATTAATTCTTTGTTGAACAAGCGTTGCTGCTGACCGTACCCTCTCCGTGACCGAAACCATTGCTCTATATACTGTTTATCCGACAGTAACAAAGTGTATAGACATCTGTCGGCGCCTGTGAGAAACATTTGCGTACTGCGAGCTCCGAGAACACAATCGATTATTGTCGGATTTATCTCTTTTACGCGTTGAACGAGGAAACAATCTATTGAAACTACCAGTATGTGCTAACACTTCCAAATTAGGTATAAAGTTTTGTAACTTTTCTTCCTTAAGGGGCTGAGTGTGGCTTCGGTTATACAGTATACCTATTTCAGGTGTCATCAAATGGCGAACCGCGGTCCAGATTCGGACCGCGACCTTTCTATTTTGTGCAGACCTTATGTAAACAGTGCAATATAACAGAAACTTAATCTTCTTTGATTAAGTGTCTATTAAGTATAAATTAACTTGTATTACTTAAGTATCTACGTAAACACAAAAGTACGGAAGTTTATTGTCATGGGCTATCTTCGTTGGATATTGTGACTGATACAACCATAAACTTAGTATACTATGTTTATGGGTACAACTGTGTGCACTAAATATACTACAAACTTCAGACAGATCAAGGTAAGAAGTGTCACGTGACGATGTACTGACTTGGGGTAGTAGGGAGGCTTAAAAGTCAAAAGAAGAAGAAGCAAAAATACATTGAAAATGTAAAGTATACATTATAAGTATTTGGCAAAATGAGGTTGTTCAAGACGCCTCTGTCTACTCTTTCGGGGAAACAAGCATGAGTGTTTGTATGCATGTACATATTTTGCATGAATGACATCTTCAACCTTAATTTAGAGAAATTATGATAAAGATCGTTGTTTTTCGCCTGATAGACATCAACCGGATCGGATCGAATCAGCGTTGACCGGATCTAAGGAAGCTGTAGTGAACTACACCATGACGTGACTACCAATCTGTTACCATCACCTTTCTATTTGTAAGGTTCGTTTAAAAGCATAGGTGTGCTTTTGAACTGGGGTCAGCTATTAAGTTATTCGCTTGCGATTAACATAAAGAATCCACTTTTTGTCACATCGTATAAATTCTCTTTATTTCTGTACCGATTTAAATCTTGAGGCACCCATTTTTTTTTAAACTTCTTTAGCTGCGCTGATCGATTTTGGTATTGGCAAAACTTATGGGTTCGCGTCACCGTTTGCACTTCTGTCGCCAGTTTCGTGACTGCCTTTGTTTTCTAATTTTACCAAACTAGTCAATATTATGGGTATGCTTAAACCAAACCATGTCACTAATTTACTCTCCAAACACAGTATTGACATTACGAGCAGTTTCTGCTGCATTAGTCAAACGTCGGAAGTGGTACTTTCGTGTTAAAAGGTAATGGAAAAACAATTGAAAGTCGAACAACCAATTACCATTTTTTCACATTCATTGGTATGCTATAGTTTTCAAATGAAAAAAAGTGTCTCTTAAATCTGACAGTGGGAGAGCCATACTTCGCATCGTATGGGCCGGATCGACCGGAGTAATACCACGGCCTTACAGAAAACCGGCAGTGAAGCAATGTTTGTATTGCTTTTCGCCGAGTGGGTGAGGTTACCGGAGGCCCTAACCCTTCCCCCTTCCTCTCTCCCTTCCTTGCCCCTTATTCCCCCGTTCCCCTACTTTCACCTTAAAGGCCGGCAACGCACTTGTGACTTTTGAGTTGCAGGTGCTCATGGGCGGCGGTAGTCATTTACCATCAGGTGACCCGTCTGCTCGTTTGCTTTACTATAAAAAAAAATACTTTGCAGGTTTAATTTTAATTCAAAGTGACCAGTTCGATAATACGGCAATTTCATATTTAAATCCCCATTATAGCAAATCTACATAATATTTATAAATGTGATAGCGTATTCAAAGCATTCGGATATAACAAAACATCGTTATTTTTTTTTCTTTTTAAAAATTGAGATTGCAGAAATAGTTTAAAAGCTTTTTTATTCTCAAAAGGAAATAGCCGCAACATAGGTAATCTGTTCTAAATTTGAATTTCACGTGCTTTCACATCAACCGAGGTGTTTGAATGAATGTTCTTTGTGAACTTTGAACTAACATCCGGCCATTAGTACGGGAACCGCCATTACAATAATGTAGGAAAATCGTCGGTATTTATTGCAGCGGTAAGTCAAAATGTTATTCTTTGTGATTTTTGGAGTCTTGGGAAGTTACTTTCGTTTTACAATCATCATTATCATCAGTGCCATTCAGCAATACATATTTTTTTTATACTGTTAACTGATTTTTTTAACACAACCACACGGCGGGCCTAATGATGTTGCCTTGTATGTTACCTAACTAACCCCCTCCACTCCATGGTGCCCAGTCAGGGCTCCATGACGTGGACCACACTCACCATCATCCATGGACCACAGTCAGCTTAAAGTTGCTTTCCAGCCTGAAGTTGCAACTTCAGGGCGACTTCAGGGCGTCAGAAGATTGTTGCACAATTAGAACCTTACCTAAGTGACTCCATGCTAGAGAATTTTAGGATTTACAACAGGTATTTGTAACCGACGAAAAGAAAAGGTATTTAACTTTTTTAAAGAGGCATTAACTTTTAAAGGGGTTCTTACTCTGATTTTAACGATTCCTTTTTTCTAAGAAAGGGAAATAGATTTTAATAATATAAAAAAAAAACCTGCAAGGGTAGTTATACAATCTACGCTGATATTAAAATGCTGATTAGTTTTTAAACGTGCTAATCTCTCCAACTCACCAATCTCTAGCTAGCTAGTCGGATTCGAAAAAAATATTTTTATATTGTATACACAGTATGGAGTATTCATTGAGAAAGGTTATGTAACATCACGCTACAACCTTTAGGAGCGGAACAGTGAAACGCAGGTGTAACTACAGAAGAAGGCTAGTTATGAACATGAAATAATAAGTAAGTTTAAAATTATAACAAACCTAATTTTTTATAATCTTTTCAGACACTTAATGTCATGTTGACTGTTAAATAATTTATTTTAACCATATGCCTCTTAGGTTAAATGTACATTACCCTCCTCTATTACATATCATGAAACGTATAAAAAATTTTATCAGTTTATATAAAGTTATTTATTATAGGTAGTATTTTACCCTTACACTGCAGCTCGAGTATTGCTATAACAATGTCCGCGGACCAGTTACTGAAGTCTCGGTGTGGTGGGAATGGCTGTAAGTGAAATTACAATACGGTTCGAGAGGAATTCCTTCCATGAACATAACACCTATGGAACGAGCTCCCTGCCGAGGTTTTCCTGAAGGACTACAGGATGTGGTACTTCAAAAAAGGAGTGTACAGGTTTTGAAAGTGTCGATAACACGCATGCAAGTCCCCTAGAGTTACAAGCATCCATAACCTAAGGTAACCGAATACCATCAGGCGTCCCATACGCTTGTTTGTCACCAGTGTTCTATAAAAAGAAGTTCATAATTATCATTTCAGCCGGTTGACGCCCACTGCAGGGCATAGGCCCCCAAAGATTGCCACAACGTTTGGTCCTGCGCTGCCCGCATCCAGTGGTTTCCCCCGACCTTTACAAGGAATTTAAGGTGATCACTTATGTGGTTAGTGACTCATTGAGTTGAAATGTTTCATCGATGCCCAACCTATGTTAACATGTGTAAAATTTATGACAGAACCCTCATAACATTTATTTTGATGACAACGTATAGAGATGCGGTCGTGTCACTTGAGTCATTAATCTATTAGCATTAATTACAATGTTTGTCTATGACGCCGCCGCTTCCCGCTCCCTTGTCTTTGGATGTCAACAGCTTCCTGTTTATGTAACACAGAGCAATGCTGATTTTGTTATATTTTATTTTGTCGCCTCTTTAAATAAACTATAATGTTTTAGAGCGTATGTACGAGTATATAGTTTTTTAAGTTGTAAATAGAGATGTAATCGCTGTAATACTTGTAAAGTACGATACCTTATTTATTGGTTATCGGATTTCGATGGAATTGCACCAATAGTAGTCCAGGGTCAATTGTACCTTATAAATATTGTTGAATTTAAGTACCAATTTACACAAAGTAATAAACGAAAGTTTATAAACGAATATGTAATCAGAGTCAAATATTCATATTTCATAAAATTTCTTAGAAATTGCTTGAAATCGTCTTTTCTTTATCTAACATTTTTAGATCAACAATATCACCGCTGCGATAGGTTGCTTTATCGAAAGTAAAACAAATAATGAATTGTAATGGCGTCTTGGTGTCAAGACGCCATTACAAATGGTGTCTTGCTCAATGCTCACCTTAATGCCTTTTCTACTGACCTATGGTCTACCTATGGTCATCTTACTCACGTTTAGCAACAACATTATAGAAATAATGATGTTCAAACGTTAGGTACCAATTTATCTATAACATTATAATATACACACCTATTAAAAATTACTTAAGTTGTCGTTGAAGATCTACATGGAGTGGCTGTAGTACATTCGACTGCTACGCCGGGGGTCGCGGGTTCGTTTTCCGCTCTGTGCAAATATTCGTATGCATGAATATGTTTATTGTATTTACAAAAAAAAAAAAATATAACTGGACACATCTCAAACACGGCCGTCTGGTCCAAACTAGGCAGAGCCTGTACTATGGTAAAATGCGTAAAGTATGTGTATCCGTGTTCTAGAGCCCATAGTACAAGCTCTGCTAAGTTTGTGTCTAGATAGAACTGTGTTAATTTATATAGATAGATAGATATAATATTCTTTATTGTACACCATTAATAACTTCTCTTTTCTTAAAAATTAGAGTATAATGGGCGGTCTATCGAATATATAGCGAATCGAATAAATATCGCTTAACAGCGAACTATACCAGACATCCTTTAGATGGAGATAATAACAGGTATTTAGTTTAGTTTAGTATTTAATGTAGTTTAGATATAGTACAAGTAATGAACACTTATACATCATCAATTATACATCAAAAATTAGATGTAACTTTGAAAAACTGAGAAATTTGTTATTTTCTATTTGGAATAGGTGAGTTCCCACAGCGTACGGTGGCGCGGGCGCACTAGCGCGTTTCTGCATATAAAAAGAATCAATATGATTTTTGGTGCATTGTCGCATAATGCGGTTCGTGTCTTTCACTTGTTACTTCCTTATAAGTGAGCAGGATGTCAAAATTACTGGAGCAAGTCTTCGTTAAAGACTTAATCAGGAATGCTTGATGATATTTCACATTTAATATTGTCGGATGGCTCTATTAGAAATCTTTTAGTATATTAATTATAGTATTATATTAAATATAATATAATTTGACGCTTATTCGTGCTTTACACTAAAGTTGACGTCACAAGGCGTATGTCCTAACTTATTTAGGTACCTAATATGCGAATGAGAATAAGTTTGAACAATCCTAGAAGCTTATGACCTTTTTTACAACTCGGGTGGCAAATTACAGTACTCGTTTGAGTGTAATTCGTCATCGTTTATGAAGTGACAGAAGGATCACAGGAGCGTACTTGTCTGTCGTGACAGGAGTTTGACAGTCCTGAATAGACGTAACCACAGATTACTTTCCCGTGTATTTTCTCCTTCTCACAAATATTTCTAAATCCTAACTAATATTATAAATACGAATGTGAGTTTCCTTGTTACGCTTTGACATCTTAAATAATAAACCGATGATCATGGAATTGTCATTTTCAGGTTTTCAGGGGTATGAAAAGGACATACCACCTGTCATCATGAAAAATGTCCCGAGGGATGGATTGATTGACAAACTCTACAATAACGGAACGAAGCCGCGACCCAAAGCTAGTATATTCATTTTTTGACGTTCATTCGTGTTTTTAACTATAGTCGACTGACGTCACGAGACTCACGAGTGGTAAATTCAAATTTCAAATTCAAATTCAATATCTTTATTTCATAAAATTGATCATCAATTATTTAAAATCAATTTTTTTTTTTATATTTGAGCTGCCAAAATGACTCTGCCCCGCCTGATGGAAAGCACAAGCAGAATCCAAGAGTGGTGGTCACCATCCTCACTGTGAACAAGTGGGACGGAAACACGTGCGCTGGTAGTGAGTTCCAGGTTTTAACTGCTCGGCACAGGAAGGAAGACCCGAATCGATGAGTGCAAGACCGTATGTCTACATCTCTGAAGGGGTGACTTCCGAGGCCGGCACGTGCAGTCCTGTAGAGGAAGGGAGAAGGGGGGACCAGTTGGAAGAGGTCTTCAGAACACTCCCAAAAAAAATATTATAATTTAAAATTATAGATCAACACACACAGAGTGATCGCAACAATAGTTTGCTTTGTCAAATGTAAAATTATAAAAAAAAAATGGATAGCATAATATCATATCGCTTGTGTCGATCTATAACCGCCCGTTTCCAAACGGTTGAGCCTTGTGAGAAGACGTTTATTACTATTACTAAACAGCCCTCTACTAAAGACACAATGCGGTCTTTCGATGCCTCAATCCATCGGCTCCCTAACACTTACATTTTTTCACTATATGCATATTATTTCTTAAACTAATAATATTAAAGTCGGAATTCGACCATTATTCATACACAACAATGAAGCTCCTTAACGATTGAGAGAAAAAACTTTTTCCCATTCCGCCAGACGTGTCCTTGGAGTTTCTTGCCTGTTCTTCTCCATAGGATCTACGGAATAGAACAGGCAACTAGCTGCACGACTGACTTATTTTGTCGAAAATTACCTATAATTAGTTAAATTGAATTTAGGTATTGAATTGATTTGATTTTTATAACCACCTAGCCTGTATCGCAGTACCTACCTATAATTCAACATAGCCGCAAACGGTGTATGTGTCTACTTCCCCATATATATACATTTTTATACCCAATCACAAGGGTGGATGGAACAAGGATCCTCTTTGTCTTGAAGAAACATCATACGGAGTTCGTCCACAAACCAACGTCTTAAAACTGTAATCATTTTGGTAGCTTGCAAGCTCGTACGTGAGTATAAACATTTAAAAAACAGCACCTGGAACGACCACGTCTTTTAAAAAAACATTACTAAAATAGTAAAAGCTTATACTGCGTATACTCTTTGGTAATAAAGAAAATAATTACTTTCGCGATACGGGTATCTATGTTAAGAAATCATAAAGTAAACGAGACAGCTGCAAATTGACTATGGCTTACAAGTGTTAGGTTCACGAGCAGGTGTTAGACAGCTTTTACTTCTGTCTTAAATTTGACTAGTCTTTTACTGCAACTACACTCGCAGCCGCGTAGCCTAACCTACAATTATCTTTTATATCATAACCTATAATTAACATCTATACGTCTAAAGCGTAGGTGTCGGTTTTGTCAATAAATTCACAGAGAGGTACCCTGTGTCGTTTCTGTACCCTGATTAGTTAAAGCGTAACAAACAAACACATTCGCATTTATAATATTAGTTAGGATTTTTAAATTCTCATACACACATGGACATGTTCCAAAAGAAGGGCACCTATTTAGCATTATGTAACTAACTTGAAAAAAGAAGATTTTAATAGTCTTCTTCTTCTTTTATTTCCAAGTTTCATTTGTTTTTTTTTGCTACGTGATAATTAAGTAATTGTGTATTGTAAGAAAATTAAAAGATTTTTGTTGTATTTAACAATTTTCAGTTTTTACTTATATTTTCACAAAAATTCATTGTCGTGGTGTTACTTACAAACCATTTCAAAGATTAAAGCGATAATGCCGGATCTCAGCGTAACTCAAGTGTAGATACTTGAGCTACGCTGCAACTTTTATCGAACACAGTTACACTTAAAATCTAGTGGCTCAAAAGTTGCGAGTTTCTAAGTGTTATTTTTCGCAATGCCCTCTGCGTCTCGTATATTCAATTCAAATTCAATTTGAATTGAATATACGAGACGCAGAGGGCTAGGTAGAAAAAAAATAACCACAGCTAGGGACGACAGATTTATTGTAAGCAGCGTGTTAAGAAATCGTACTTCAACGTCTTCTTAGTTCAGAGCTAGGCTCCAGGAAGTTCGAGATGTGACGGTTGGCATTGAAACCATAAGAAGAAGACCTAAATCATCTGGAATAATGGCGTTCGTACCTGCTAGAGAGCCTCTTCTTACCACAGCCCATCGTGTAGCTCAGAATAACTTCGCTCGCTCTCACCGTTATTGGAATGACAATGACTGGGGAAGAGTAATGTTCACTGACGAGTCCAGGTTTTGCCTCAAGCCAGATGATGGAAGGGTTAAAGTGTGGAGACGACCAGGGGAAAGATACGCTCAGTGTAACATTGTCTAAAGAGAACCTTACGGTGGTGGGTCAGTGTTGGTAGGGCATTTGCTTAGGAGCACGTACAGCTACACATCGTGGAAAATGAGTCTCTGACAGCGGCACGATACAAAACGGGCATCTTAGAACAAATTGTGATGCCTTTTGTTCCATACATACTTAAGAGATAATTTTCTTTTTATGCATGATATTGTTCGGCCTCACACTACTGCCATGGTTTTGGGATACCTACCTTCAAGAGGTCGACATCGAAGTTTTGGAATGGCCAGCCCGCTCACCAGATTTAAACCCGATAGAGCATATCTGGGAAGACAAATTCAACAAAGAATGCCAGCAGTAACCAACTTACGACATCTTAAAAGAGCGTTGGTAGAAGAATGGGACCAAATGCCACAAAGTTTTATTGACGATATAATAAAAAGTATGTTTGGATGGAGGCAGTTGTGATAGCGAGAGTACGTAACACTAGGTACTGAATGCGCCTACTTGTGTTTATGTTACATTACATCATAGAAGATATCAGCCATTTGATAAAGTTTTGGTATGCAATATTTTGTTTAGTTGAGAGTTTTCCGTTTCCTCACATTACATCAAGAAGAGACACCTAACTGTCAGTAATTTGTTTTTTTTAAAATGAATTTTAAGTTTCTTTATTTAAAAAGGTAATTTAACTAAGTCTACTTTAATGAAAGCATAATAAACACAAACTGTTTTTTGGTAATCTAACCTTTTTTTTGCGTTCCCCTAAATATGTCCATGTGTGTATTTGTGAGAGGGAGAAAATACACGGGAAAATAATCTTTGGTTACCGCTATTCAGGACTGTCATCCTTCTTTCACTTCATAAACGGTTACCAACTACACTCAAACGAGTAATCTAATTTGCCATCCAAGTAGTAAAAAAAGTTCACAAGCTTCTAGGATTGTTATTATTGGGTTCAAAAACAAAGAACCGTTATGTCAAAAGACAACTTCCATCCGGCCTGCCGACAATGTTGACGTTCTCACACCCTCAAGAGCTGCTACACGACTTCCCACAAGCCACAGTAGACAAACCTGACCCCTGTACCTTTGCCCACACTATTGACTCTCCTCTCACTAAATTGGTCAAACATTATTAGGTAAATAACCCTATAGAACGTAAAGCATTTACATACGGACGGTTAACATTGACACCTATTATGTTTGACCGGGTAAACATTAAACATTGTGTGATACACTGACCTCACCAAATTTTCCCAGGATTCCAGTTCAATAATCTCATACAGTAATCTTGAACTCTAAGTCAATAATATTAAGTTAGTTTTTGAATTTCAGATTCTCAGACTAATAATCTATAGATTGAACTTTAAGTAGTATTAAGTTAAAATATTCTTTTGTTTATCACTTTAATTTAAAATACATTGGCTGTTCCAAAATAACCTGTTACCTACGATATCAACGTACGATATCAAGCACATAACATACATACACTCACGTAGGTAAGTAGTAGTAGGTACCTAGGCAGAGGCGTAATAAACACCCATATTTTGCCAAATGTCAACTATAATCTTTCATAGGGGTCAAGCCTATTGCCCTCAACCAGGCACTTTGGATATTAAAAACGGGAAAATTCTCACGATTTTTTTTAAAATGGAATATTAAAAGAGAAAGGTAGGTTTGCTTAATCACAAATTGAGATGAAAATGGCTACATTCTACCATCATGCGTTGAACACCAAAATGATCGTATCGTATATCGTACACGAGGATCCAAGGGAATTCCAGGCCTCTAAGGGGATCCTATGTCGCGTATTGGAGGAGATCTATGTCGAAAAGTTGACTGCAATAGGCCGAGTGATTGATGGACGTATACAATATATATAGAAGTACTATAATTATACTGAAATTGATTTTATAGGTGTAAGCACAGATAAGATAATAGTTACGGTGTAAGTAACTTACAAGTATTGTACCGCCCATCAATAAGCTGCAAGTGAAACGCCCGTACACACAATACACTCGTCACGCATTGCGTGCGGTTGATATGACGGCTCGTTGACGCAATAATACTATGATACCAGTACTTAAGCAGGCGCAGTCTGTGGGCCTGTCAAGTTTTGATACTTTGAGAATTTTAAAATTAAATCTTAACTCGCCAATAAAGAGAGCTTGAGCAACAGACAGTCGAAAGCCATAATAAAGGGCTATGATAATAAAGTATCTAAAGAAATTCTGGAGCTCAAAAGATACAAAACTGTGCAGTAACAAGAGTCCTCACCGGACACTGCAAACTGAACAAACATATGTTTAACCTAAAATTGGGTGAGAACACAATTTGCAGATTCTGTCAAGAGACAGAGGAGACTGCAATGCATATTTTATGCTCTTGTGGCCCACTAATGCGGCGACGAAATATTTACCTATGGTTGCACATCATGCAACCGCAGGAAATACAAACAATCACTGCCGATAGGATCTGGAGGTTTCTCGAAGCCATAAGTCTGAGCAGTGAACTGTAAACCAGAAGTGCGCTACAAAAGACCAGAAATGATCGAGGTAGCACTAGGCACTCAAAACAATAATAATAATAATAACAGACAGTCAAAGACACACGTATGTTAATATGCGTATATGCACACATATGTACATAAAATGGATTTTCCAGCACAACAACAACCTATGTGGCGCGGCTGTGGAGCATTCGACTATAAGCTCGGGGATCACGGGTTTGAAACCCGCTGAGTGCAAATTTGCAAGCTTGTATACGTGAATTTGCATTGGCCTGAGGTGCTTAAATGTATGTATTATAGAGACTCGATTGGAATAGAGTGATGTGTAAACGAGAGCGTGGTGTGCTAACGAATGGAAGCTGTCAATAAGTGTTATTAATTATTATATTGTACGTTCTAACTAATACATTCACTTTAATATATGACGATCACTTCTTGAAAGCAGAGGCACGTCTCATCCCTCTGACGTTCACCTCAAGACTCTGCTGCCGCCTCTTGTTTTGTCTCTATTCTTTATATAAAGTTAATTAGTCAAAGCTATTCGATTTAGACTTTATATTAGCAGCCAGTTCAAATAAGGTTTGAGCTCTACAGTATATACAAAAAAAAAATACTCCTGTATTTCGTATTAAAACTCAAAACATTTCAAATGAATTTTCAGGAATACTAAATATACTTACTCTTTGTATATCAATTCCTTTCTTCTATCAATGTTATATACATACATATACCATTCGATTATTTTCTATTGAATATTCCTAAGGTTAAAAAAAATTGTTTAACAGTCCCAATTAAATTCAGAATGCCAAAAGACTAAAAAAACTATATTTATTACTTTCGTTTAGTTATTAAAGTATTTTTAATTATTAAACCAAGTATTAAAAGTAAATTATTTGGCAATAGTAAGGTATGTATGGCGTCATAACTAGAGATCGGATAATCGGATGCATATTTACCTAAAGTTATTTTTTGGATAACAAATTATGGAAGCGGCTTCTAAGTATATTTTTATTTGGGAATTCAGTTGTATTGTCGCGTCGCTACTTGCGCACATGCAAGTATAATTTTCCGTCTCACTCGCACTCTTACAAAATGCTTACATTTCCTGGGGTTTAATAGGCCCGATTTGACACTTGTTACAACGTAATAAGGTTGTTTTTGCTTCGTCAAAAATCACTGACAATAAAAGTAGCAACCATTATACGTTGTAACAGAGCAAGTGTCATTTGTGTCAAACTGGGGTTTATTACATCTCACGGAGTATAGGTACACTTAAAGTTGAATTTCCTGGAATCGCGGGATTCTTTCGATAAAAAAGTGCTTTCCATAATAGCCAACATCTCAACTTTAGGTAAATATGCATCCAAATATCCGATCTCTAGTCATAACACTCATAACTAATTATTTCATAAACATTTTAACAGAAATTACTGTTTTGACGTTTATTAGAGAGGAACTGACTTGACAATCTTATCCCGTATTGTCAAATTTAGCGCCTGTGTTAATCCTGCAAGCTACAAGTATCAAGTGCATTACACCTATAAATAAACAGTGGAAGACGGATCCTATTAGTGAATGGGAAGCTTGCTACATTTTTAACTGATGACTCTTTTATACCTACAAGCTCGATGAACATATGACATAAGTACAGTTTTCGTATTTTTAAACATTGATTATTTTGCTGGTACCCAAGTACGTATCAAGCGAGTTAGGTCAGCAAAATAATCAATCCTTAAAAATTTGTTTTAAGTAAGCACTTAAAACTAAAACGCCGCAAAATACAACCTGAATTGACCCTGAACTTGTCTGCATGCTGTCTCCCACAGAACATAGTCATAAAAAGGAACGACTGTGATGATTACGATTTGTGTTTGTTTTTATTCATGATTTTTTGATCAACTCTGACATTAAAGTATTATTAGTTTGAGCCTCTGTCTTATAGCTGCTTATTTTGGAAAGTTACAACCGATTTCAATGCATCTAAATCATACCACAAGAAACTAACAATACCAAAAAAACAATCGGAAGACATGGTCTAGAATTACCGCTGTTCATGCAAAAAATACAGCTGAACGGAGTCCTTTTTCTTTGAGTCTTCTTTTTGAATTCGGTTAGAGATTAATTTCATAACATACGAAAAAGGAACGAACGAATTTGATTGATTAATAATTTCGACAATTAGTTACACATACTATAGTGTGTTATCAAAAATGTCAAATTTATGACATGTACCATTTTCTCTTCCGTATTTACACCGTCTAGTCTAACAGAGAAATGAGTGGGTGTTCCCCGTGAGAAATGTTGCGGTGGGAACTAGCACCGGCCACCAACCTGCCAACAGGAAGCGAGTTTTTGCTGCGATTTCCTACAAGTTGTAGAACAATTTCGGTTTGGTTTACATCTAAATTACTTCGTAGATATTTATTTAGGTATAAGAATGATTAATGATTCCATCGAATGGGCTACACTTGAATTGCGTGAAACGTTGCAATGCTCATGGGCTTTTATAAATCTAAAGGTACAAAGACCTAGTTGGTACCTAAAGGGGCCGGGGGAGGTAAGAGTTTTGCTGGGCAGCAGGGGACTGGAGGGGCAGCTGCCCTCCCCCTTGGTATGCCCTTGGATCCTTGTCAATCCTTCTTTTCGTGGGGTATTACTTATTAGTAAGCAGTGGCGTAGCTAGGTAACCAAAAGCCCTTTGCCCTGGGGCAAAAAAAAAGCTAAGGCCCCAATTAAACTATTTAAAATCGTTTGTTTCGTAGTCGTATGTTCCGAATTCGACGTACTCTAGATTTGTCGTACTCCAGATTCGTCGTACTCCATATTTAAGCAAGTACGCAATTTAATATAAATAGTGGTTTAGGTTCTGGTTCTAAAAAGTCTGGTTTATTTATATTCCGAATGTGGGAGAAAATTTCACTAGTTCAATTTATAGTTTGTAAGTCAGAGTCCGAGGGGCCCCTTAAGGTTAGGGGCCCCGGGGCACTGCCCCGTCTAGCCCTCCGGTAGCTACGCCACTGTTAGTAAGTCCAAATAGTACCCACTAGCCTTCTCTCATCTAACTAACTGTGGCATAACAAACGCGTAAACAAAACAACCTAATAGGTTAGTTATGCTTAACAAATCATTGTCAAACGGTTCAGCAGAAACTTTTCCACATCAGCTCAAACAAGGCCGCATACATCAGTCGTAAAAAGAGCATTAAATACATAATAACACGGCCGGGATCGAACCCGCTGCGGCTGCGTGCCCTCTAATTAGAACGCAGCGGGCAAGGCTGCGCAGACGCCGATTGATTTGACCGCTGTCATTTCATATTTATTGCTCAGTTGATGACTTTTTTTTAATATATTAATGTGGATAAGATTTTTATTTGTGGGTATTCAGTAAAAACTTCACTTGTTTGAATATTTCTCTTCTTAATCTTCTTTAGAATCTTATTACTATTATACATGCGAAAGTTTGTATGAATAGATGGATGTTTGTCACTCAATTACGCCAGAACGGATCTGGATGTAATTTAGCACAGAGATCCCGAATAAATGAAAGGTACCACCATCAAAATTTCTGCTTGAACTAAGTGGCGGGGACAGGAAGATTATAATCTATAATATTCCTTAAATATTTTGCTATTAAACGATTTGACAGCTCCTTTTTGGCAATTGGTCAGACTCGCCAAAGTCTGTAATGCGTCTTTTGGATGGAGGCCTTTTGGGTGTACCATCTTCGTTCTTTTCGTCACTTTCCGTCAGGTGAGTTGGAAGACAAACGCCTATTCAAATAGCCAAACCAAACATTTATATAGAGTATTACAAAAAGGCTTGGTCATATTTTAGTCCCCATAAATAGCGTAAAACGCAAGCTGACAAATTGAACTTGCAAATTGATGGATAATGCTAATATTTATGGGATAGGACTGACATGAATAAAACTATCTGTGTGTATTTAATAATAAGTATGTTGATAAAGTTATTTTTGATAATTTCTGCAAAAAAAAAAATAAAAAAAAAAACAAAATGTGTTAAGAATCGTCACCCATCCTGGCTAGTATTACATAGAGCGCCTCTGACATGTAAACGAGACAAAGTTTATAATTAATTGAACCAGCAAAGCCTACCTTGACTAGCCTGTTGGTTTAGTGGTTAGTGATCCTGACTGCTGAGCCAGAAGTCGTGGGTTCGATTCCCACCCAGGGTAAATAATTGTGTGATGAGCATGATTATTTGTTCTATGTCTTGATGTAATATATACGAGGAAGTATGTTTATCGGCAGTCCGGTTACCATAGTAAAGACTCTACCTTATTTGGGATCAGACGGCCGTGTGTAAGATGTGTCAAGTTATTGAGTTATTATTATCAGTTATTAAGATTTTAGTTCCCTATCTCTCATTTTCAACTTATTGATAAATCAACTAAATACTAATCTGCTTTCGTTTCGTAACTTCTAATATTACGACGTGTATTTAGGATTAACAAATTCATATCCTTGTTGTTTATATCCATGTTTTTCTTTCGCACGCTCGGCGCCCGCTATTTTGACGCCATGATTGAGTGTGACCCACTGATCTTAAGTTTCTCATTCCAGCATCACGCATCAACATATCACCTGTTTACGAGGTCATAAAATATTCATATTAAGCGTTATTATTAGTATTAATTAAACAAATATTTTATTTATTTATTTATGTGGACTTAATGCACATTTGGCGTAGACGGACTTATGTGATGCAGAGAAAACAGCAAGTAGCTGTAATGCTGTCCTTTAATTTTTTTTTAATATAAAATAACGAGAACAAGAATATTTATTGATCTAGATAATGGAAAGAGAAAGTGAATAGAGTAGATTAGGTAATAATAGATCAATGTAACAATATTTTTTTTTTGTACAGGCGGCAAACGCGCAGACGAGTCACCTGAGAGTCAGTCTCAGGTGAGTCTCTCTGAGTCAGTAACTACCGCCGCCCATGGGCACCTGCTCCTCAAAAGTCACAAGTGCTTTGCAGGCCTTTAAGATGGGGGTAGGGGAAGGCGAGGAAGAGGTGAGTGAGGAGAGAAGGGGGGATGGGGGGGAGAGGGAGAGAGGGAAGGGAAGGGGCCTCCAGTAACCTCACTCACTCATCGAAACCGTTCGTTTTCTGTGAAGTCGTGGTATCACTCCGGTCGAACCGGCCGCGGCCCTTGCGACGCCGTACGTGCCGAAGCATGGCTCACCCACAATACATTTGCTAGCTTTTGCCCGCGGGTTCATGGTGTGTAAATCATGTAAATCATTGGGTGGAAGATCCTCATGGATGTCATCCGCCCTTGGGGAGGCTTTTTATGGAATATGGGGCAAACGAGCAGTCGGGTCACCTGATGGTAAATGACTACCGCCGCCCATGGGCACCTGCAACTCAAGAGTCACAAGTGCGTTGCCGGCCTTTAAGGTGGCGGTAGGGGAAGGTTGGAAGAGGTGGAGAGGGGGGATAGGGGAGAGAGGGGGGAACGGTTAGGGCATTCGGTAACCTCACTCACTCGGCGAAAAGCAAATTGCTTAACTGCCGGTTTTCTGTGAGGCCGTGGTATCACACCGGTCGAGCGGGCCCATACGTGCCGAAGCATGGCTCACCCACGATATTCACAAAATTAATATACACTTATAATATTTTTTTCGTTTTTGTGTGTGTCTATGAATCATAATAATTGCCTAAGTTGTTATTTTAATAATAGTGATACCCAAAAAACATTGTGACTGTAGGAACTCGTATAGAGCTACAAAAGAAAGATACACGCCATCTGTTGAGACAACACGGAACTAAAAAATTAGTAACCCGTTAATGGAATATGCTACGATGTATTAGCGGATTCTATTGTTGTGTAGAATTTACCAGAGGTGTCGCGATTTTTCTGGAAGTACCGTTTTGCTACATAAAGCATGGCATTGCAGAATAGTTAGTTAGTTTTCAAGTGAGTGTCAGGTGAATTAACAGCGACTAAAGTGTAAGTGAATTAAGAAGTTTAGTGTAATAGTGATAACAAATTATTGTAATTGTGTTGTTGCTAGTTTCCCTGTGTATTTTGTGATCTATTAAAATAAATTGTGTCTATTTCGGTAACAATCTGGTATAATTCTCTAATCCCGAACCTCAGCTCGTAACACTACGTAAACGCGCGCCAACAACACACAATTTTGCTCAAGTCGTCCTCATGCTAATGCGCATTCAACACCCGTCATCTCATGTGTATATGTAGGTATATGTTGAAATAGTCTTATGCAATGATCGGTCATTTTACTCATTGGTGAAGCTCGAAAAATACCTACTTTTGGTAACCGTCCGTGACATCATAGACTTACAAATTTAATTGAAATATATCAACAATATTTTTATTGATTCAGAGTTTGCTCCAGTACTGTGTTGTGTGGCTACCAGTTTTCTACTTATTTTGGAGTAATAGAGACAAAAACAAAATAATTTTATTTAAAACAAGCGTTATCCTAGCAATATTTATAAATAAAAATTTGTTTCAATTTCATGGACAAAGCACTGTGAGTTTTTCCCTTATTACACAATTTTCCGGGCAACTTTTCCAAATTTTCTTATCTTAAGAATCTTATTTGGACTTATGCTAAAAATTAAAAAATATAAATTGACCAACACGACCAGCCGTTCCCAAACTATGCGTTTACCAGCGAACAGTATTAATTTTTATTTAAATAGAAGACGATAGATTAAATATAATTTCTATCTTCTTTCCTTTGATGAAAAGTGGCTCTGAGTTTTTAAAAATAGAATAGCTATTGCCCGCGCCTTCGTTCGAAATTTCGCGAATGTGGGAACCGTACACTTTTCCGGGACAAAAAGCCTATGGGCTATTCTAGACTATAATAATCTACCTCTGTGCCAAATTTCTTCCAGACCCATTGGCGATTGAGTACTCGTAACCAGCATCCATCCATACTTTCGCATTTATGCAGTAGTAAGAATTTGTAAATAGTTTTATTAATGTAGAAGACTAGAAGTTTTTTTTCTTTTTATTGTTATTGTTTACTGTTTCAGTGGGATTGGAACAAATCAGAAAATGAAGACTGCAGGGCACGGCCACAAATAACTATAGATTAATTTAAAATTTCGTACATTGCAAATAATTGTAACTTTTACTAACCACAACTCAACATGTAAACATCCTTTTAAATTATTTATAATTAAGAAAGGTGTACATTAGTGAATAATAATAATGAAAAAAAAATAGAGCACATGCCCCACAACCGTCTTTACCGAATGTTGATGTTGACGGGTACACGTGAGATTATGGGCCTGTGATATATAACCAAATTAAAAGCAACTATTTCATTTTACATCTTAATAACATTAAAATAGAAACTTGATAAATGAATGATAGATTGAATGAATAATTAACCAGTGTGGCAGTGTAGTTGGCTACCACTGTCTTGTGATCAGAGTGCTTAAAGACACCGGTAGCCTAGTCGGACAATACCGAATATTAATATTTTGTATAATAATATTATGGTGACGTCAAAAGATTTCTGCACAAATTAGGTCTGCATGGAAGCACCTCCACCGTATAGACGGCCGTGATTAATCAATATGCTGCGTAATGTTGACTGAGAGTCACCAGATGTATTGGAATAGCTGTTCCCCACACGGGTTTCCTGTCCTGTCGCTCGCGTAAACCTACATATTTATACATTATGCGCGGAACCCTAATTCTTTTTCTAAAATAAAAGTATCCTAAGGGCTTTTCACTGGCATATAGCTGGTGTTATATGCAGTATGGAGCTTCACTTTACAGATTACGCCAAGTGGGACATGGCTGCTTTTAGAATTGACCATCAAAAATGGGAAATGCTTGCTGAGAAGCGAACGGAACGGCGACTAATTGTTGTCACCAAAAAAGATGTCTCCCTCCATAAATCGTCTGCTATAGACGTAAAGGCTGATGATGATATATGGAGTACAATATAACACCAGCTATATGCGCGGGCAAGTCCCTTGAAAATCGGTCCACACGTTCTGATTAGCTGGAACAAACAGACAGGCAGACAAAATAAAAGTAAAGTTATTTGTATATGTACCGTGTAAACATTCGGATGCATTTAGTAAATTGCTGTTATTGTGACATTAATAACAGACATTTCAACTTTCTTTATTTGTCTAGGTATATTGGCCAAACGAAGGTGACGTCATATTGCGAGAGTTCATAGGCACCTGGTCAGGGTCCTAGTTTACCAAGTTAGTACAAAAATGAACATCAGTAATAAGTAATAGAAAATAAATTATGATATCTTCAGAATAATCGTTGCTCAATTATCCCCTTTACACCACAACTGGAACACATCACCTGTTTACACGATCAGGTGTTCGAACGCGCCCCCGAACAACGTTTACTACTATCGATTTCCTCACATTCCATCGATGCTAAACTCCCTCATGAACATTACATGTTTCAAACAAAACCAGAAATAGATACGTTGTAATTAAATATTACCTGCACATACGCTTGGCTGGTTTCTGTTCTTGTATTTTATTGATATTTTGACATGGCGATATTTAACTGTTCGTTATAAATTAGCTTACGATCAAACCTTTATTTCTACCTTTAGAATTGATTCTCAGCTATATCCATGGTAGGTGATTAATTTTTTGATAAATTATTATTTGAACATAATATTTTATCTCTAAGGATGGAAAATTAAGGAATGTAGAATAGTGTTTGTTTGAATTTAGGTGTATTGAAGTCGATTTGGTCGGATACACTGTTGTTAAAAGATAGTTATTAAAACACGAATACAAAATAGTAGTAAAAAGGATCCTCCTTATAGTATAGAACCTATTAATAAAGTTCAACTACAAAAATTAAACAAATCATACCAAAATCAAAAAAATAATCTGTTTAAAAATGTTCTAACTAAATTAGACATCAGACAACTTACAGGTATAGGTAAAAACTATAATAGTGATGAAGCGAAATAAAATTAAATGAATAATTTTGTAGTATGTGGTGTGTCTATGTCCAACGGTGGACTGCGATCTGCTACTTTATTGATTGTGAGTCATTGCTAAATGTTTTTTTATCCCCTGCACTCAATTAAAATTAAACTGATGTCAGGAATAGTCAGAAGTGACTATATATGCTGGTAGGTTCTCCGTTCTACCTGCAACCACTTGATTGCCAGACCAAGGCCGTCAACATATTTGAGTGTAGATTACATCGGTAATCTACCATAGTGCACTACAATACTATATTAATTACTATTAGATAGACTAGCACAGTTTGCTCAGTAGTAACACAGCTCCAAAGAACCGCTACCTATTGGCTCACTCAGTAGTGTTATACACGCGCGCCGGTGTGACGTGCACAGATTTTATTCGGATACGGTATAATGACCATAGCTACAGCTAGGAATAACGCGAGAACTTCGAAGCGAAAAGAGTGAAAAGTGTTCTCTCGCATAGTGATTCACATCTACACGCATGTGCATCTACACGAGGAAGTTTACGAGCGACTCCGAAAATATTACCACACCGTTCTATATGATGTTGTATTCACCTACTAGGTATCTAATAAGATGACTCAATAACCAACTACTCGAAACATGTTATTGATTTATTAGATCTTGGGACAAATTGCTAACTAGATCGTTTTCTAACCTATATAAGTAAACAGGTCTATTTTTAAGTGTGTCAGTTGGTGGCACCTGGCGCAAGGTGCGTGTGTGCGCATCGCGGCATCTGCGACCAACTGCCAAATCGATGAGCCGCCATACTTACGCTAGAACACGCGCTATAATATGTCGCAATAAATTAGCAATGTGACTAAGGAAAAATATAATCTATCTACTTTTTAACTTTAAAATGTTTTTATAATAAGTTTCTCCCAACCAACCCCCCCCCCTAAACCCCAATATACATTCCCCGCGACACAGGAATCATTCTGAGTACGGGAATTGCCTTTATCCAAAATGGGTCGAAGTGAGGACGCATGGGATTCCGCAGCCTTATTCTGCAAGGCGGTAATACACACCAAAGAGGCAGCGGAAATTGAACGGGGCAGAATCCCGCAAAAGACGCACCGATTAACGATCTCCGGGCCCCTAGACGCTGGCCTAAAAGTAGCCGGTTCGGCAGCAACGGCAGGCCTGGAGCGGTGACGTGACGCATCCCACACACGACTCTCTATGTCAGAGGGGTCAAGGCTCCACGCACATTTTTTGACGCTGCCTGACGTCCAGACAGGCAGGCGAAATCTGTCAGGGGCTGAGTGGTAATTCCTCTAGGGCATACCTTAAATCCCGACTATAGGCTATAGTGACGTAAACCGTTTGGTTTGAGTCGGTTCGAGTCCGACATACCATGCGGGGGTTTAAACACGTAAAAATAAAGGTGCGGTCTGTAGCAATTGGTCAAGCTTAAGTGTATCCTTTATATTTATGGCCAGTACCAGGTGAAGCCGGTTGCATTTGGCTACAACTAAGTCCAGCCTTCTTCTACTGGCTACACCTAGATATAGACAATGCCTAGTGGGTAAAACTTTACGTGGGATATAGATATTAGCAAAAAGTAAAAAAAGAAAAACCAATTGCGTTCATACGATTAATTAAATTGTCATTTATATTAATTAAGATATTAGGTGTCTTTGGTATTACAATACTTAAGTAGTATGTCACATGTGCATTTTTTTGTAATGCCTGAAAAATACAGACTAATAATATTTTTGTAGAAACCTACTGGGACCTGAGGGCTCGTCTTTATTGTTGTTAATTCGAAAGCTAGCTAAGGCGTCGGACTTGCAATCAAGTGGTTGCGGATTCGAACCCCACCCAGTGCACTACCGATGTGAACCCATTCCTAACACAAGCATTTAGCTCAGCTGGAAGGGTTAACAAGAATACTAGTAATGTGTGACCTTAGTCTTTAAAAAAAAAATTTGGTCCCCAGAACTCCATACGGTCGCTTAAGTTTTAACACCGCGGAATTAATATTTACTGCGTTTTTCCGTATTTCATTCGACAGGGAATCAAAAAACAAATTTTGCAATGTTTGACAAAACAAAAACAACAATTTAAAATAATATATTTTAATTTGTATATTGAATAAATCTCACTTTAAACAGCTGTTCGATACAAGACGAAGACGATGCTTTTTTGCCCTCTTAAACTGTTGCCGATTTCGACGCCCATGGTTTTAGAACTTAAACGATGAAATGCGCATTAATTTGACGGATGTTAGGAATGTTTATTAGCATCAGGAACTGTTTACCATCAGGTCATGTGCTTGTATGTTAAAAGACGAAAAACAATCGATGGAGCTACACTTACGTCCAGTCACACCGGTGAAGTGCATACCAGATTGTGTCCACTCCACTTCAATGGAACAGATAATAACAAGAAAGATGAGAGAAGAGAGAAGAAAGTTGTAACACGACACGTGCATTTTAGAGTCGTACAGACAAACACGTTATCTGTTTTTTCTTTGCTTCCTTAAATAAAATGTACATAACTAGGTGTGTAAATACGTACATATTTATGTTTTTGTGTGGAGATTAGCCGGAACGGACAGACGGACAGACAAAAGTAAAATAGATTTTTTGTTAGTACCTCCCGTGGACAATGTTCAGAGCTAACAGTTATATCTAAATGTCATATCTTATTATCCAGTTCAAGGTAACAATAACAGTGGGAGAGCCATGCTTCGGCACGTATGGGCCGGCTCGACCGGAGTGATACCACGGCCTCACCGAAAACCGGCAGTGAAGCAATGCTTGCATTGCTTTTCGACGAGTGAGTGAGGTTACCGGAGGTCCTAACCCTTCCCTCTTCCTCTCTCCCTGCATCGCCTCTTATTCCCCCCTTCCCCTACTCCCACCTTAAAAGCCGGCAACGCACTTGTGACTCTTGAGTTGCAGGGGCCCATGGGCGGCGGTGGTAGTCATTTACTATCAGGTGACCCGTCCGCTCGTTTGCCCCCTATACCATAAAAAAACAGCGTACCTGGTGGCCTTGAATTTACTGAATTTGTATCTCCTATTCCATAAACAGATGACACAGTCATCAAACGTCAGCGTATCATCAATAAAAGAAAAATAATAAACAATATACCAACGTCACACTTTACAACAAAATAGCTCAACAACTTGACCTATTAATACCCGTTTTTATGATAATAAGACCTTAGACAAATGTAATTGTATCAAGGTGGGACCCAACTGTCGTTGAAATACAGGTGGACTCGTCAGGTGTACCTAAAGCCACCCTCCCCTTAAAAATGCTGATGTTACTGTACTTTTTCTTCAGACAAACATGACTAAACCACTAAATATAAGTTTGTATTTATATTTTTGTTACAAAACACCTTTTATAGACATTTGCAACAAAATTTAAAGTCATGACGGGCCTGTTGGTCTAGTGTTAGTGACCCTGAGTCGTGGGTTCCCACCCAGGACAAATAATAGTGTAATTGGTTGGGAAATTTACTGTGACCTATGTCGATGTTTGGTAAAGTATTTTAGAACTGCAAAGTTCAGTTTGTCCTTTGGGAAAACGGACAAACAACTTTAAATCTTCGAGGATCGATTCCTGATATAGACTATCTACTTACCTACATTTTTTAAATGCATCTATTTTTACTAAATGCATCTGAATGTTACCCTAATTTTGCAATAACAAACAATAATTGCAAAATTACATGTAAATATTTTATTTAAACACTTGAAATTGAGTAATAAGTACTTTTCAATGGCCCCAAGTCTGTTACTTCACTCGCTAAATTAAAATTCACTAAATTTTTTTCATATAAGAAGTAAACCTTGTACACTTAGAAACAAGGTCTTATTTCAAATTGAAACAAGTAGGTAACATATGTCGCTATCGAAATAAGCAATTTATTTATCGACTAAAGTCTGATACGCTTAAATAAACTTTAATACCACGTAGCGAGAGCCGCTATCCGTTGAATGCCATCTCTTTTGCTCTGTGTTTTTAGTAAGCGTCTTCGTAGGTGTAGATTAAAAACACGTCATCCTTGTTCGTTTTGAAAAAGTTTTTATACGGCAATTATACAGCGTTTGAATAAATGAAGACTCTCGCTGCGTGGAAATAAAGTTGAGTATACGTTGACAGGTTTTATTGAAATTTAGAGGCGATGAGAAATAGATGCTAGTAACAAATAGACCTTATTACGAAGAACACTAGGTTGATTTCATATGAAGAAATTAAGTCAGGTTTTAGTTTAGTCGAGTGTACAATAGAATCGGCACCAATTGTCCAATTTGTTTCATATCATTTGCATTTGTCAATTTTCAGCTATCTATAACCATTTATGTGAAGCGCGCGCACTCGCGTGGCAGTGCTTTCTGCGTAAGCAGGCGGTCACAACTTGATGCCTTAGTTAGTTTATTAGTTAGTTATTCAGTCTTAATAGCTACAATTTTTTTTTCTATGTTACTGTTCTATTTACACTCTTTCGAATGGTGCTATCAGTTTTCCAATAAAACAGTGATAAAGTTACTCGCAAAAAAACTGTATTTTTACATTTATTTTAGTTAATAACTATTCCAGCCAGAATTTTCGTTTTTACCATATATTATTAATAATACCATAATAAGAGATTAAACCAATGATATTATATTTTTACTTATAATATCATTGGATTAAACATAGCCTTCCGTGTTTTCGTTATTTGTAGAGTTGAAATTTTGATTTACTCCACTAGATGTTAAATACATGTATATAATATAGTATTATATTATTACTCGGTACATGAGCTATCTAACAATAAAAGAGTTTTATAAAAAGCTCTTTCAAACAGCGAACTCTTAGGGCGCGTTTATACGTCCACGCTTACAACCCCCGTACACGCAACAAACGCCTTCTCACCACGTACGCGCAGCCACCGCGCAGTGCCCGCTCAGCTGCTAGAGCTTCCATAAATAACTCATACTACAGTCCACACATTCTATATAAGGGAATATAAATGTTATTATAATCATTATTATTGCCATGTGAAAATACAACATTTTTGAAAGTAGGGAAATCTAGATCTTCTAGACCTGAATTAAATTAATATATTATAATTTTATTAAAATAATACATAAATATCGTTCCAGACCTGCAAAGTTTTGTATTTGTCTTTGTATACATTTTGAGAGTTTTGTCCTACAAGATATTATCCTCTTCTATTAACGAAAATAAAGTTTTTGAGGATACCCTAAAAAGGCAATGTCGCTGCATAAAACGAAATGATAGACACACTAGCAACGTGGAGGTGACGCGTGCGCTGAGTGTAGAATGCGCGGTAGCTGCGCGGCGGCTGCGCGATGGCTGAGCGGTGGCTGCGCTAGGCTGCGCGGTGACTTGTCCGACCGCCTCAGGGAGGTGTTCGACGCTAGCTTGGCGTCCGGACGCTTCCCTGACTGCTGGAAGAGCGGGAAGCTGGTACTTTTAAGGAAGCCGGGACGGCCTACCGATTCGGTCGCGGCCTACAGACCCATCGTGTTGCTGGACGAGGCGGGTAAACTGTTCGAGAGGGTCCTCTCTGCCCGCATCGTCCGGCACCTTGGCGAGGTCGGCCCCGATTTGTCGGACGCCCAATTCGGTTTCCGAGCGGGACGTTCGACGGTCGGTGCTATTTTGCGCCTGAGGGCTGTAACCGAAGAGGTAGTGAGCTGTGGTGGCGTGCTGTTGGCGGTGTCGTTGGACATCGCCAACGCGTTCAATAGTCTGCCATTCAGCTGCATCAGGGAAGCACTCCATTATCAAGGGGTGCCAGGGTACCTGAGGCGGCTAGAGGCAGACTATTTAGAGGAGCGTACCGTCATGTACGAGGACCGAGACGGAAATTTGAGTCGCCGGCCCATGTCGTGCGGTGTTCCGCAGGGGTCTGTCCTTGGACCACTCCTGTGGAACATGGGGTACGACTGGGCCCTTCGAGGCGACTTCCCCCCCGGGCTTGGCGTAATCTGTTACGCCGATGACACGCTGGTCACAGCCCGGGGGGTGAACTTTAAGGAGGCGGCGCGCCTGGCCACCAGGGGAGTCTCTCTGGTGGTCGGGCGCATCGAGGCGCTGGGTTTGCGGGTGGCCCTGGATAAGACGGAGGCCTTTTTATTTCATGGGCCCCGTCGTGGTCCACCCCCTGGCGCCTCTATAGAGGTCAACTCGGTCCTCGTACCGGTTCAGGCCCACATAAAATATCTGGGCCTGATCCTCGACGGTGGGTGGCGCTTTGACGAGCACTTCCTGCAGCTTGCTCCAAAGCTGGTCGGCGCTGCGTCCGCCCTTGGGCGACTCTTACCCAATTTGGGCGGGCCCAGCGTCGCTACGAGACGGCTGTACACGGGGGTTGTCCGGTCAATGGCACTGTACGGTGCACCGGTGTGGACGGAGGCTCTGACCGCCCAGAATAGGGCGCGCCTCTGGCGCCCTCAGAGGGTTATGGCGGTTAGAGCCATACGCGGCTACCGCACCGTATCGACGGAGGCGGCATGCGCGTTGGCCGGGACTCCCCCGTGGGATTTGGAGGCGGAAGTGCTCGCTGAAGTATATCGGCGAACGGCTGAGTTCCGGGCGGGAAGCGGCAGTCGGCCCCCGCCCGAAGAGGTACGCGAGTGGCGTGAGGCCGCTCGCCGAGCCACCATGGCTCGTTGGTCGTCCCGGCTGGAGGCTCCACGTGCTGGCTTTGCCGCCGTGGAGGCTCTCCAGCCGGTCATCGTCGAGTGGGCAGGGCGGCAGCACGGGACCCTTTCCTTCCGACTGACGCAGGTTCTTTCCGGGCACGGCTGCTTCGGGAAGTAACTGCACTCGGTCACTAGGAGGGAACTGAGTCCCGCCTGTCACCACTGCGACTGTAGTGAGGACTCGGCTCAGCACACGCTGGCGGTTTGCTCCGCCTGGGCGACGCAGCGTCGGGCCCTCACTGCAGTCATCGGAATAGATTTCTCGCTACCGGCCGTCATACGCTCCATGGCCGGTGGCGACAGGAATTTTACCGCGGTCGCGACTTTCTGTGAGGACGTCATCTCGCAGAAGGAGGCGGCGGAACGGGTCCGGGAGGACGATCTCCACTCGGACCTAATTCGCCGCCGGCGAACCGGGCGGCGGAGACGCGCGTACCAGCGCCTCATGCCGCCCTGAGTGTGGCCGCGGGTGAACGGGACGGGTTTTCCCCTCCACCCGCTATAGTGGCCCCCCGCGAGGAGACGGCGTCCGCGTGTGCCTGGACGTCGCCTAATTGAGACGTTTTTACCAGAACGTGGTGCCCGCGCTTTTGCGGGCAGGCGGTAGGAGGGTTCCGGATGTCTTAATAAAAGCTGTTCCCGGATCCCTCCGACTTAAGGCGCAGTACGGCACACCGTGTGGTTTTAGTCGGTTCGATTCCGACACACCGCCCCATCGAAAACCCCGGTGGGGTGACGGCCCGAGGGGGTTTCCACACGCACAAAAAAAAAAAAAAAAGGCTGCGCTGTGACTACACGGCGGCTGCGCGTACGCGATTTTTGTAGAAAGATTTTAAAATGAGCATTGTGTAATAAACATAGAACCTTTGGCAGAAGAAAGAAGTTGCAATAACCTTTGGCAGAACACGCCAACGCGTCGAATCCGCGCGCGCAGAAAAGGCGTACGTCAAGTTTGGGCCCGTACGCCCAAACTTTGTAATGATAGTTAATATTTGGTATACTTGCATGGGTTTCTTTCTTTGACTTTAGAATATTTCCGTGAAAATATACACTAACCTAACCTAGTATAATGTGTCCTTGAACCTTTTGGCGAAGGTTTAGCTCAGTAAAGTACTAGAAATCCTACGCCAATAAGTGGTGTGAGCGACGAATAGGATAAATTAAGGGTTTCTAGTACATCTTAATACTTAATACCTTAGAGAAATCCTACTACGTATGTCACCGTCGAAGACGTGTCATCATGTCATCCCCTATCCATATCCTATGACGATTCTAAGTAATAGAAATTTAACCAACCAAAGAAAATAACTGCGGTCTGGTGAACGATGATGGTGCTGCTCCAGTCTGCCGTGTCCTACTTCCTGCCCTACATGTGTTTTATAAACCTCCAACGCAAAAAAAAACGAATTAACCAATTTTGGGTGAACCAAAGGTGACTTGATCGAATGTGTTCTTAGCTATAATTCAAGGAAATCTATTCAACCTTTCGAAGATCTCCCCAAAAATCATTCAGCAGTTTTCAAGTTAATACGACACGCTTGTTTTTATATTTATGTTATAACTTTGGCGTGTCTGTGTGTCTGTCTGTGTACTTAGCTCCCAAACGAATGAACCGATTTAAGTTCGTTTTTTTTTTTTGAAAGGTGACTTGATCGAGATTGTTCTTAGATATAATTCAAGAAAATCTTAGCCATTTGAAGATCATCAGCTCTCTCCTTTCTTATTGTTGAAGGGATTTTTTAGGTCGTGGGTACTTTAAATTTGTGATTATTATCTAGACCAAAACTAAACAGAGCTTGTACTATGCGGTTTAGAACGAGGATAAACATACTTAAATTCATTTCGTGGCGGTCGAATATCTACACTACTGCTGTGCCACATACGTCGTCAGTTTAACTTCAACGTTGATAGCCAGGTTCCCGATTCTTTCAACAGTAAGGGCAAAATTATTCCACGTTCGGCCAGCACTTCATCATCATCACATAATAAATGGACACAAAGTACACCCAGACTCAGAACAAAAACAATCGAACAAAAAACATAAATAACCACAACAATTGATTAAGAACCAACACGCAGGTGATAACGCTAAATATACTTAATTTATCACCTGCGAAAAATTCGAAGCACGTCATAAAAAGGTTATACAATAAATAGTTACTAATAATAGTATGTGTCTCGTTCACAAAGGATACTTCTGCAAAATTATTCCATTTCAAGTAAAATAATAATAAATAACTTCAAATTAAGTGACTTAAGGCACTTGGTAAACGGGTCTATAGATTTAATCTTATATAGATAAGAAACCCAAAACTATTTAACCTCGGGTGCGGACGTAAAAATGCATCTATCGAGGCCGTCAAACTGAGGACCACCATTTTAGTATCATCCGTATCTATAATAGTAGTCGTCAGTATTTGGACCTCAATATTTACCTTTCCATCAGGCAGTTTGTGGTAATTCTGACGTGCTATTTATTATAAAAAAAACTTTTTGCCATGACATGTGCATTATGTGCAACGATAGGCAACGACCATGTATATTAACTTTATGGCAACGACAGCAAACAGAAATCCATCCAAGTAGGTTTTTGAAATGAAGTTTGTGTAGAAAGAAGTTAAATAAAAAAAATTGTACTTTACCAAAATAACCAAAGATTCAAACACGTTTGTATTTTGAACTATTAAAGACTGTATTTATAGAAAGAATTCCTCCACCTGAGATCTGCCAGTGCAGTTTACTCGTACGCATTTGTCCAAAAGTAGCAATTATACAACTTGCCGCCTTCGCCGCTTCCGGGTATACGTATTATTTGTAAAAAATCGGGTAGACTTTCAGAGACAAAAAACTCATGGTCTTTTTCATCTTATTACATGATACTTTTATGCCACCAACATTTAAATAAAATGTATGGTTAACAGTTCGCATTTTTGGGACTTTGTTTTATTACTCAGTAATAATAACTTAAAAAAGGTTTAAAAAAAGTTGCTTTATTTGTCATAGAAAGGATAACCCACCTTTATGCCTTTAAAAGCTTTTTTTTATGGTATATAACTACCGCCGCCCATGGGCACCTGTAACGCAAGAGTCACAAGTCCGTTTCCGGAGAGGGGGAAAGAGCGGGAAGACGGGAGAGGGGGATTAGAGGGGAGGTGAGAGGGGAAGAACGGGAATAGGGTAGAGGGAAGGGTTAGGGCCTCCGGTAACCTCACTCACGCGGTTAATAGCAATGAAGCATTGTTTCACTGCCGGTTTTCTGTGAGGCCGTGGTATCGAGCGGAGTCGAGCCGGCCCATACGTGCCGAAGCATGGTTCTCCCACGTATAAACTTACTCTGCTCTGGAAGCTCTGGAAACTTACTTGAGGAGCTCAACAAAAGCTTAATATATAATTAATAGTAAATTTATTTAAAAATATTAAAATTGTGTGCAATTACCGCTAAATGGCTGAATTTATTTCTTTGCCTTTGGTTTGTCTTCTGAGTACAAAATAGAATTCCTCAGTCATTCGGTTCCTAGAAAGGTAAGAAACTTCGTTATTAAACATTGATTAGTAAATTCAATAGCCCCCCATTATATTAAATATGTAAGAAAGAAGGAAAAAAAGTCGCAGACATTAAATATACACAATAGTCATAGTAATAATAAACTACTCGTATACCGTACATATCGTACTCTTGTCATACATACTATGATTCCTGATCTTATATTTATTAAAGCTATGACACTACACAGTTCATACCATATAGAATTTTTTGCTGTTAATAAATAATATCCTTCATTCTTTTCTTACTGTACCTTTTTAAGAAGTTAGTTGTATTTTATTGTCGTTTTACTCATTGACCTTTTATCAGAATATCATTAAATTTTGGTTAGGGTGCAGTTTAACAGCTTTAGTAGTAGGTACAAAAAAACATCTGTTCCGTAAATTATATAAATTCAGAAAACACCTTCATGAGCGATTGTCCAAGAAGGAGGTTTATCAATATTCATTCGACATTTTTTTTAATTACCGCAAAGGCCGCATGCTCCTCTGCCGGGTGTCAGGCTCTCTTAATAATGGCACACTAGGCAGAATGGCCAGGTGGCGAGTGTTTCACGAAAAAAGTAAAAAAACATCTTATGATCATTCGGCTAAAAAATCTGTGCAGGTGTTTGTCCAAATGTGGTCAGGGGGAAGACAGCTGATTGAACCGAATTATGAGAAATATCAATTATATAATAATATCAATAGATATCAATGTTCTTTTTTCCTTAGATTTAAGAATACATACGATATCTATCTAATACCTTTAAACGAGCAATTCTTGAATTTATGTAGGTATATAATATAATCTGAATCTAGGAAACGGCTCAAACGATTTTGATGAAATTTTGTATACAGATACAGTTTTGCATTTTAAGTTCAACTGCATAGTTGTATTTCCTATTTTGAGGCGCATTAAAGTCCGTGATACTTTTTTATTTTTATTATAAATAGATATAGCTGTTCCCCATAGTTTCACCTGCGTTTATGGCCAGTGGTCTGCTCCTAAGAGTCGTAGCGTGATGTTACATAGCCTATAACCTTCCTCTATCCCAGGATCACCAGTTGTTTCATTTGAGGTCCGTTTTTTAAATAATATGCCGGTCACGTTCCGTTTATACTTTTTTTCACATTATCACACTTCTCCGTCCGTGAAATTTGAAAAGTGGCATAAAATTGATGACATTGGCATTTTTTTTTATCGTGTGTACCGAAGGTGAAGTTGTATGTCGGACTCGAACCGACTAAAACCACACGGTGTTCCGTCACAAGTGAGTCTATTGCAGGGGACCCGGACCGTGCGCCTTACCCCAACACTCCCGCCTCCAGATGAGAGAGGCGCGCGCGGAACCCGTTGCGCCACCGTCTCAGACCTGCTTCTGCTGGGGTAACGGTCAGTCCAACCCGCTACACCCAGGCCCTAAGCACACGAGGAACGAAGAGTAGGACCAAGGAAACACTCATAATAATAATAATAATATCTATCGGTGAATCTATCAGGCATATTATTTCTGGTTGTTCTTGCCTTGCCAATGGTGAATATTTGCACAGACACAACCAAGTGGCCAGGATTGTACATCAACAGCTAGCCCTTAAATACAACCTTGTGAATTCAGAGGTGCCATATTACAGGTATGTGCCCGACCCAGTTCTTGAAAATGGTCGAGCCACATTGTATTGGGATCGATCTGTCATCACTGACAGAACTATTGTTGCGAATAAACCTGATATAGTGGTGATAGATCGATTAGAGCGCCGTGCAATGATCATCGATATCGCTGTTCCTCATGACGAGAATCTCGTGAAAGTTGAAAAAGATAAACAAATCAAATATTTGGATTTGTCTCACGAGATTGTCGATATGTGGAATGTCGAATCGGCGATCATTGTTCCGATTGTCATATCTGCTCATGGATTAATAGCCAAGAGCCTCGATCAACACCTTCAGAGGCTCGCGTTAGACGGTTGGATCAAGGGACTGATGCAGAAGGCAGTTCTTCTCGACACGGCCCGTATAGTGAGGAGGTTCCTGTCTTTGGAGCCCTAACCACCGGTATCTTGGTCCCTGTACCCGATGTCGGTGGTCTACTATTTTATATATTTTTAAATATATATTTTTTTATGTACATATTTAAAAATGTAAATTATATGGTAAAAGGTGAATAAAGAGAATAATAATAATATATATCTTTATTGTACACCAAAATGATTTTGAAGAATAGAAGCACAGCAATGTTTTGTGGTAGATACAATTGGCGGCCTTATCGCACTGAGGCAATCTCTTACAGGCAACCATGGGATGGAGCGAACATAGGATATCGATTATAAGGCAGTATGGTGTACGCTCAGTAGGTATATAATATAAGTTAAATAAAGATGACGTATCTTACATATAGTGTAAGAATATACATACAAGAGAGCAACAAACAAATAAATACATAAGCAAACATAACATAACATAAGGATTCACATATAAATCGAATAAAACATACAAATATAGGACTATACTACATTAAGTCAAATAAGAAGATAACTAGGCAATTATAATATGTTGATATCACCCAGGTAATGTTCTTTTACCAGTTTCTTAAAAGCAGGCAGTGACTGTGCACGTCTTACTGTCAAAGGTAGGTTATTCCATAAACGAACGGCTTGGACAGAGAAGGAATTGTCGACGAATTTCGTAGAATGTCCAGGTAGTTTTAATATCAGGTTCTCCGACGATCTCAAAGATCGGGAATGAGTGTCGTGTAAGAAGCTAAACCGTTTTTTAAGGTAAATAGGAGTTAGGGGATTAAATAGAATGCTATATAAAAGCGAAAGAATATGTGCATTCCGGCGAAGGCGTATAGGTAACCACTTGAGCTTTTTTCGATAATCAGAAACATGATCATATTTGCGTAGTCCAAATATGAATCTTATACAGAGATTTTGGAGTCTCTCAAGCTTATTCAATTGGTCTTCGGTAAGATCTAGATAACTGGCATCGGCATAATCAAGAATAGGAAAAAGAAGGGATTGTGCAAGCGCAATCTTAGTGGTGGTAGGAAGAAAATTGTCGGCGCAGGGAACCTGCAGCGGCAAACATTTTGCGACTTAGTACTTGCAGCTGTGGACCCCAGGATAGGGTATGATCGATATAAATCCCCAAATTTTTTACCTTGTCACTGAATGGAATGTGTGTCCCGTTGCAAGTGACTTGTGGTACAATTGTCCAGTCAATTTTAGAGATCATCCTTGGACTTCCAACTACAATGACTTGAGTCTTGCTTGGATTTATCTTCAGACCGTACGAGTTGCTCCACTTACAAATATTTTCCTAGTCAGCATTTACAGTCTTCGCAGCTTCTGTAAGTTTGTCCGGTTTAGCCCGAGAGTAAATCTGGAGATCATCTGCATAAAGGTGGTAGGAAGAAGACAGGTCATTAGTGATAGAGATTATAAAAACAGAGAAGAGTAGGGGAGACAGCACGCCGCCCTGTGGTACACCGGCAGTAGTTTTGCACCAAGAAGAAACATTACTAATGTGTTTCCAATACTAATGCGCTGCTGGCGACCAAACAGGTAACTATGAAACCAGTCAATCACCTTTGGAGATATGTTAAGAGAGCGCAAGATACCCAGTAAAACCTCAAAGTCCACGGTATTGAAAGCATTACTGAAGTCCAACAGAGTTAGAACCGTAAGCTCACCGTCTTCCATAGCTGATCTGATATCCTCCGTAAGATGAACTAGGGTAGTGGTGGTACTGTGACCGGGACGAAAGCCAGATTGGAAGGGATTCAATAGCAAGTTTTTGAAAAGAAAATTCGTAAGTTGAATGTGAATAAGGCATTCAAGGACCTTGGAGAGAAAAGGCAGGACAGAGATAGGGCGGTAATCAGAAAAGGATGTGGGGTTTCTCTTTTTGGGAATGGGAATAATTTCCGCGTCTTTCCAAGTCGTAGGAAACACGCTAAAAGTAATAGAATAGTTTAAAATATGACAAATTACAGGAAGGATTTTATCGATGATAGGGAGGATCATATTACGGCTTAGACAGTCAGATCCAACAGCACTTGAAGTAATCGATACTATGCTCTTCCTAACATCACAATCAGAGAATTGACTAAAGAAGAAGGGAGAACAATCGGGAGCGGACGCAGATGAAAGATGTTTTAATGTAGTTTCTTTTGTCAATTTATCAAAATTTGACGACGCAGAGAAATGTTGATTTAGTAAGTTTAAGTTTAAATTTTTCGGAATCGACTCATTATCAGATTTGCCTACTCCCAATGATTTTAGAAATTTCCAGACTTTTGCTGGATCTCCGTTTTCGACAGAGCTATGGATAAATCGGCGTTGTGCATTCCTACAAACCTTGCTGCAATGATTCCTGATGGACACGTATTTATCCCGGATAGTCTCAGTTGGATATTTTTTGTATTTGGATTTGGCTACCGCTTTTTTCTGAGTTAAGGCTTTGATGTCATCGGTTAGCCAGGGTGACGGGAGACGTTTCACTTTGAGTTTTTGGATTGGAGCATGTATATTATACAAAGTGGTCAATTTGGTAACAAAACGTGTCACCTTCTCATCAATACACTCGGAACTGAAGAGTGGTTTCCAGTCGATGTTGTCTGCATCCCTGCCTAAGGCATCAAGATCCATACCCTTAAAGTTCCGCTGCAGGATCGTCTTAGGTTTAGGAGGACTCGTGATAGGAAAACTTGTACTCTATCTTGTATACTCATACTTGTATTCTATCCCATTTTCTCGCAGCTATAATCATATTTATGAATAATATATGTTTATCTCTTTATACTGTCGCTTTTTCGTTTCATCGAATTTCAAATCACAACGATTCTAAAGAAGTTTCACTTCAAAAATTGTTTTACATTTTTCTCGGGGCCTATACGACCCTAAAATATGATATTTACTTCTGTCGATATCTATTCGTGTTTCGTGTTGTAGAAGATAAAGCTAATTTTCTTGTTGTTCAAAGAACGTTTGATAGGCTAATTCCGTTGCACAGGCTCGGTCCTGTTTTGGCTTTGTGAGTCGCCTAACGACTCACAAACCGAAATACGTTGTTGTTGACCGAGTTGTTCCGGTCAAAAGATTAAAGAAAAACTTAAAAGAAATTTTAAAAAAGTATTTATTATGTTTCATATAAATAGTATATAATTACATTAATTTATTTACATATTGTTGGTATCGAAGAACACTCACGATTTTTGTATTTCATTAAGTTTATTTTTAACAATTTACATTGTGTTGAAATGGTTTACAAATAATTACCATAATGGTTATAATTATGCAAATAAAAAAAATAATACATGTTTTACAATTAAAGATAAAGCTAATAAACTTAATCAAACAAATAATTAATTTTACAAACAGTCACAAAATAAATTAAATGTTATTTAAGATACTATTACATAACTCGGTTCATACTTTTAAAGCAGATTTTGCAAATAATTATATATATATATATATATACATATATTCATAAAGCATATTTATCACATTATGAAGCACCAATCTGTCTTGTACATTTAACCATTCTATTTTATAAATATATAATTATAAAACAGAAAATTCTCCAAAGAAAGCTGCAACCAAACCGATCGGTGTTTTGGGTCGATATTTGGCGCTAGTATTAATAAAGTTCCTCTTCGTTTTGAAGAATACAGATACTTCAATATCCATTTTAGAAAATATTGATAGATCCTTCGGATATAATTGCAGTAATTTGTTAAATACGAAATCTTTTACTTCTATTTCAGGATCCCCATAAACTATTTCTAACACAGTTTTAAGTTTATTAAATTCATCTTTATTGTAAGCAAACATGCAGATAGGAGTGAAACCTAATTTACTGGGTGTAATACATATTTTTCTAAACTCTTCTTTGCCCAACAGTTCATAGACTTTCATAAAAAAAACATAATCATTCTCTAAAGCCGCATAATGAAGTGGTGTTTGGCCGTTTCCGTCTGTTAAACTAAAGATCTTCACAAGCCGCTCAATACTTTCATTTTGTAGGTAGTCGTAAACATACCTAAGTTGATGTCCGTTCGTACCCAACAAGTGAGCTGGCGATGGTCTATTCCTAATTTTATACTGCAAAGTCAATACTTCAAACAATAGGTCTGGATAGTAACTTCCTAATAGTGACACAGTAGTAATCGTATCCGTCAATGACAGAGAAAGAAATAATGGTTCACATTTTCCAGCAGATTGACAATAAACCAGCTCTTTTAGTCTGTGCTCGTCAATGTCTTTGACCAGGTCTATGAAACACGTTATTATTATCCGTTTATGTCTTTTAATTGCTGCACAGAACACACAATACCGGTCATTTTGGATTTTTTCTAAAAACTCAGATATATTATATTTATTTAAAAAAGGTTTTGCACATTTCAGTAGAAACGTTACGATTTCATCTAATTTTTCATCAAATGCAACACTCATAGCTGTATGAGAGTTTGTGTCATATTGAGATACCAATATATTGAATACTGTACTGTATCCTTCTGTAGACTGTAAATCTCTTAAAACATGTGGGTCTATCTGTAATTTACTGTTTATGAATCTTCGGATACCCATAAATTGTTCAATGATCAACAAATGTTCTATTAAATATTTCCACATAGAAGATGTAACGTGAACGGATCTTAATTTATCAAAAATGTGTTCAACGGCAAAGTATTCAGCAAAAGTGTAGTGAACGAACTTGGGATGATTACCGATAATGCATTCAATGATTTCTGACTTTTCGTCACTCACAATTATGCTGTCAATAAATTCCTTCACATCTATCATATCATTATCAGAAAGAACCATACTTTTATCCAGAAGTAAATATGCAGCTGTTAGTTTATGATTTCTTATAAACAATTTACGTTCTTTATCTATCATTTTTCTTAAATCAGGATCTTTATTATTCATCGTCAGTTTTTTCTCGCCAAATCTAATATTAAAAAATTTTATATTCGAAAACGTTTCATAAAGAGTAATTAAATTTGAGGTATCTCTAAATTCACGTAAACTTATATTCCTATTAAGATAGCACCTGAAGCAATTTTCAAACACCTCTGCGATCATGTACAAATGCAAAGGCAGACTTGCGAACTTATCTCCAACATCACCATGATAATTAACCATGACAGTTATACCATAAAAATAGTCTACAGACGAGTAATTTACTGTGTAACCTAACCTTTTAGACCATATATTTTGTAACATTATTTTTTGTTGAAGTGTTGTCAATGAATTTAGGCCGAAAGAAAGTGTTCCAAGAGCTAATTCCAACTTTTCAAGCATATTGCACGGCCTTGAGGTTATCCACAAATGCGCAACCCTTGAATTTTTGAGCGTACATAATAATTGTATTACTTCCTTTGAAAAATCAGGGCCAATTTCATCAAAACCATCTAAAAGAATAGCTAAACTATTATTATTGTAAAAATGGTTAAGTAACATTATCTCTGATAAATCTACACCAGGCAAATATTTTTCGTAACGATCAGAAAAATTAATTCCATTGCCATTCACTGATATCAATTCAGATAAATGCTTCTTAAACATTTCACTTATGTTGTCTTTGATATTAAGAGTCGATATATATAAAAAAATTATCGCTTCTATTAAATTTATATTTACTACGCCGTCTTTCCAATCGCTTAATTGACGAATATTGTCGAGCAAATTGATGTTTAATACCCAAATGTGCGGATGTAATCGTTTAGTATTAATGGCTAAGTGACTCAATAATGTGGACTTTCCCATGCCAGGCCCAGCGCTAACAATGACTACTTTCTCTGGTATGTCCTTTAATGTCTTAACCTCTAACGTAAAGTCTTTGTGTGAACCTTTTGCTACGTACTTAATTATCGTCTCAAGGCTACCATGTGATTGTTTCCAAATAATATTTGCATGATCAGTGTTTTTTAGAAACCAATGTACATTGGCTTCAGTATTACTTCTACATGTCTCTTCAAACACATTTGCCGATTCTGTTGTTATTACTATATCCTTTTTTTGTACAGGTGCCAAATTTGTATTTAATTCGTCTGCTAAATACAAAAAATTATCCTTGTATTTATCTATGTTTAGTGTTATGCAGCGACACAAACAACGGTGTGCATAGAAATCAATCGTTTTATTATACAGACTATCAGTTAAAGATTTTCCTATTTCTATGTTTCCATTGTTTATTAACTTACGAAGTAATTCTGGACTCAAAAGATCTAGAACGGTACCATTAAACACTTTATTAACAGTAATCTCTACTCCCTGAAATATAACTTTACGTTCGTCCAGAATTATTCTGCGATTGTCATTTGATAAATTGTTAAAGATGTTTTTATTATCTTTTCGGATTTTTTTATCAGAAAACACGATTCTTAAGTCGTTTTCTAAGCTACTGCGTGTTATTATTATAATTTTTCCTTTGAATAGTTCTATAAATTGCTTTAGTTTATCGCGAAGGCTATAAATGTCTGATTGCTCTTGACTAGCCACTACCAACACCGAACTTGTTGAAAATTTTATGTCATCTTTGAGAGTTTTTAAAGAAGTTTTAGCAATCATAGAATCTAAATCTATGAATATGCAATCCTTGGATTTTTGTATTTGATCAAAATACTGGATTAGTTTAATACTAGACAAATTAATTTCATCTGAAAAAAATAGCAAAACTTTTTCATCACTGTTTAAGAACTCATCTAATTGCAAAGTTTTGATGGCTTCAATATCGAATTGTATAAAAATATTTTCCATTTCTTTTCTATATATGTAATTCATGACATTTATTAGAGAGCTGCTTAATATCTCCTGTTCTGCTTGTTTATAAAATTGGCAAGTTTCAGTCAAGTAAGAAGCAAAGTGTGGCTGTTTCCACCATCTTTGTATTTCGTCATGAAACTTTAAATATATTAGATCATAATACTTAATATGTTGGAGAGAATCTGAAGATATCTGTTGAAAATGGTAAGATTTGATTTCATTTTTGATCACATTTTCCACCTCATCTTCTTTGGATTGATTAGTATAAAACTTAAGCTTGTCCAAGAAGTCACATATTAATTTTTTATCATGTTCTATAGAATACAATGCTAACTTCGGAAATCCGGAAATATTTATATCAAATCTAAATTTACTGAGATCATACTGTCCTTTCAGCTGACTTAAAATTTTGATATTATCATTGGATAAAGATTGTTCACTTAAATTAAACATAAGCGTTTTAGTTGAATGATCATTTATAAGTAAGTTACCTACTAATGCTGCTAACCAATAGGTTCCGAAGTGTTTTCGTTGAATAGTTTTATCAGGTCCAACTGAATTTTCATCAAGTTTCACAAATATATAATTTAAATCTTCATTAGAAACATTCTGTAAGAGTTTTGTAAAAATAGAGCACATGTGATTAAGTCGACTTTGCTGTTTTTTATCACTTCCATAAAAACAAAAAACGCGATTTCCGAAATCAACGGGTAATTTAAAGCAAAGGGTTTTCAATTTGCTATCTACTTCGTCATGTGTAGCATCTCGTGTAGTTTTTATCATATCTGCCAATTCCTCACATAAAACCCGTTTCATGAGCAATAAATTTTCATCACTACTTGTTAAAAAAGACTCTCTGAATTTGCCAGAGCAATAACAATTTTCTCTGTTTTTTACTTCTTCAATTGTTTCACTATCTTCTATCAATAGAACATTTTGCGCCAGAAAAACATGATATTGTTTAATGATATCGATTTTCATTATGTTTCTAAAATTACCTTTTAAAATGTATTTCGCTACGCTTTTCGCCAATAGGATGACACGCGATTTCCGGACACTAGCCAATAAACCTTCGACATCTTGATCGTCGTATGCAAATTGAAATATTTTTCCTTTATTGCTAGTTTTAATAAGAGGTTCAACATCACAATATTCTAAGACTTTCTTCTTTTTTAAGTTTTCTGCTACAGGGGTATATATTATGAATTCACATTCTACATCTTGTTGATCCTGAAACATTAGGTTGTTATTACCAGTACGGAGAATCTGTTCTATTTTTAAATAGCTTTCTAAATATTTATGAAAACTAAAATCTCCATCTGTTCTTAATATCTCTTCAAGAGTCAACTTGTCTTTATTTGGATCATCCCTATGTTTGGCTTGTATGAACACAATCTTTGATTTTTCTGAGCACTTCTTTTTGTATCTTAAAACTACATCATCCATTGCCCCCAAACCAACGATGTTAGTTCCGAGAACAAACTCTTTAATATTATCAGTGTTCAAAGCTCTCAGTAAAATAAGAGTCAACAATTTAGTTTCGTATAGTTGCCCACAAATTGCTGCTGATCCAGGTCTTTTTTTAAATACATATTTATTTTCTTGGTTGTTCTCCCTTTCCTTCTTTTGTGGGGTTTGGTTTTGAGATCTAGTGGTCTGTCTTTGGTTATTTATATCAAATTGAGTGTGACAGCTATTTGAATTAGCGGAGTCTACAGGTTCTGGTTGCTCTGGAAAATTGTTTTCTGTGACACCAGTGAGCTTGTTACTTAACATGTTATCTGTTCTGACTTGGCTTATGGTAGAACAGTTTTGTGCTTGCATTGTGAATAATTGTTGGAAATTTTCTAACAGTTGAAGATAGTAGAAGCAGTCCTTTATGGTGAACTACAACCATTATTTCACTTGTCCAATAACTCCTGAAACAAAATATAGATTACGGGTAACATATCTATAGAAATATCACATCGCCTGCTTCAAGCTATTAAACCCTTAAATCTTTCATGAGACCGACTTAACATGAGAAAGTAAGCCATATCATGCTGAATGTTTGAGAACATTTTTGGATGTTTACAATGAAGGAAGAGATGAGATGATGCATGGGAATGCAAGGGGTTCATAACTATCAACCTAAGTTCGAGCTAGACTCCATGCAGTGATAGACTAATAAAGAGAAATGCCAGCAAAAGTTATTTGTTTGTATTTTCTTTGGATTCAGAGGAAAACTTTAATAAGTTTACTAAGTACTAATGTTGACTATAAAGTTGTATATAAGTATTTGTTTCTTTCAATGGTAATACTAGGCTCAAATCCTGGAGCTTACCCATTCTTGTGATTTAGTTTATTCTAATGTAAAAATTAATTGTTTCATGGGGACCTTCAGTTAATTTATCATATTTTATTATAATTATAAGTTAATTAGTACAATAATTAGTTATAAGCTTGTAATATTAAAAATGTATCTAAATAAATTTTAATAAAAGTTTACTTACATTAAAACAAATGAAAAACCTTCCATTAAAAATCTTTTTATCTATTTTATGGTTTATATAATGAGTAAAGACAGATTACGACAAGTAGTTCAAGTGTTTTATTATTTCCTTAACAAGATTTAGGTCTTAGACAATTAGTATTACACAATACTAATAAGTATTGGCAACTTCATCTTTGTGACAATTGTGACAACTCTGACATAAAATAAATATTTAAGATTAGCAAGGTGTTGACCTTGCTAACCTTAATCAAAAAATCTCTGTAAACCATTATTATTTAATACATTAAGAATAAATGTTTATGAAACAAAAAACTAAAACATTCCATTAACAATATTATTATATTTAGCTGAAGAACTACAATAGCTAATGGCAATTAGCCATTAGCAAGCTAAAAAGACAATGGCAATATATTTCCTTAGAACCAACCACTAATAAGGAAGAAAGCTATTGATTATAGACATGGATCTGATAGGCTAGGTTATTCACACACATCATGGAACACAGACTATGTTTAGCACTGGACTTCCTATGGCTGCGATGAAAATCACTAAATAAGAAAGTATTAATACTAGCTCAGTACACAGCTCTACTTCTGTAGTAGTCTATTATCATATTTATCATCTATATACCGGCCGATGAAAGCCTCTGTTCAATTGGCTATGTTCTGGCCAACCTTTATAACTTTTGTTTCAGAAGTTTCATTGGGCGAAGACAATAAAAAAATAGAAGATACACAATATGAATGTCTACATTCCTGACATTTATTGTATTTTCATTCTTGTTCGGTAAGTAGTATGACTAATATTTTTTTAGACAATTCCCGTTCTGGGAATGATTCCTGTGGTTTAGTGGCAAGGTGACCAATGCATAAGCATTGTAACTTACTAAAGTGATACAACAATAAATTGTGAGGACAAATCAAAAGGTTGTTGACTTTAGATAAACACTAACATATTATTATCACCATCAGAAATACAGAATGGCCTTATTACGAGAAATTGAAAAATAGTTTTATTACTATTTGAAAAGATTTGAGGTCTCAAGTGTTTGGGAGGCTCAATAGGATTATTGTGAGAAACAGTTAAAAGGTTAGTTATTTTAAGTCGTAAACGCAACAAATTAAACAACATTTATATTCCAGGTAAAAATACTAGGTATTAATAGGTTAATAAAGGATGAATTTTATTATGAATTGCTTAGTTATGGTAATTCTCGATAGATATGGATCTGTTAAGAATGACGCAAGTATTTTTTAATGAAAACATCTCAATCCAATCTAATCGTCTAATCTCTGCATGTCAAAATGTTGCCCAATTTGCCCAACGTATTATTGAAAACTTCACTATCACCGATGTACAACACGGCTTCTTAATTTTATGCTATACTTATCACAATACGAATCTAAGTAATATATATATATATAGGTAATACCTTTAATTATGATACCCAAATTTAATGTCACTAAACTTAATCACTTTCACAACATCTTTCGCTAAATTATTCCATTGCTTTGAACTTGCAATTTTCCTTAACTGTCTAATAGTCTGTACTTCGCAGTTTCGGAACCTAAATCTGAGTTTCCAACCACTACCAATGTTGCTAATTACAAATTCTAAATTCCGCTAAACAGATTGATTATATATTCCAAAAAAATTAGTCAACATTGAATATTTTTGCCTTAAAACAATCCGTCAAATAAAAGATACAGTACTTGTAAGTGTATTATCTTTTATTTGACGAATTGTTTTTTAATTTTAGATTATTATTTTTATGAAATGATTATATTACAGCACGAAGTCCCAATCATCATCACTTTTGTAATCGATGTGATTGTAGTTGCCGTGGGACCTGTAGAATTCGAAGGCTGATTACAGGTGAGCATCGTTCCTACCATACCGATAACTTACGAGTAACATGTCTTGACATTTTTTTTTTGCTCAAAACGTTTATTTAAAATTGTAGTGACCATATTTTGTCATCTTATTTCTCAGTTTTGATTTTACTCCATTCCATACTAAAAACTCTCCACTACAGCGTTCGAATAAGGTAATAATAAAACTGAAAAAGCTAAATCACATAACTTGTTGCATCTTCCTATCTCTTCACCTCCTACCAAAATTCAATAGTACCCTTGGTAGTGGCGGATTTACCAGCAGGCTGAGTAGGCTGAAGTCTTATCTGCCTGATAACTTTTAATAATAATAATAACTCCACACATCTCACACACGGCTGTCTGAACCCAAACTAGGCGGAGCCTGTACTATGGTAACCAGACTGATGATAAACATACTTATATATTTCTAAATACATACATATTGTAGATAAATTACACAAAGACACAGCACAAATTATCAAGCTCATCACACAATAACTTGTCCTGGGTGGGAATCGAACCCACGACCTCTGGCAGTCAGGGTCACTAACCACTAGACCAACAGGCCAGTTTTTATAGTCTAAGCCGAACTCATTCAATGTATCTGCACCAACTAGGCCCTCTGCGAGGTATTCAATTAACGCAAGCTTCAAAAATGAGGTAACTACATTTTTATTTGACTTTATCCTGTAATATAATTTTACAATACCAAGATATTTGGGCACCCTAATATCAGTGGTTTCATCCAAAAGAAAACTGAATTTACCGTTTTTAATGTCTAGCTTTACATCATTTGTGAAAAGAGGACTTATTATATTTTTAATAATTGTGATTAGTAATTTGTGTGGTGCGGATTCCTTTCTTTAACTCATGATATTGTAACGCTGTTGTTGAAATGTGTGCAAATTTTCTAGTTCTGTGAATACAGATATCAATATCAATGCACACATATCAAGGACCTTAGGATATACCAAGATCATTAGAGACAAAATCACAGACTATACATACACCATCCGTGCAATAATGAAACATATTACTTATAGTAGGGGAGCCCACGATGCTAAATGTGTAAAACTCCAGCGTCGTTGGGACCTATTGGATTTTGAAGATTAGATGTAAGAAAGAAAAAGAGTTCATGCCATGTATCCGTTTTCATTGGTGGGGGGGGAGCTCTTACAGGTTTTCAAAGATGTAAAAAAAAAATAGTAAAACGGCTTACTCTAGCGTGTCAGATATTATGAGTGTAGACACTCCACATGTCTTTGATTTGCATGGTGGGGGTGGCCGTATGGAAGGGTAGAAAATGGGAAAAAAAATTTTTATTCGAGCACGTCAGATATATAGAGGGGATGTTAAGTACACCCGAAAGAAACCCCCATTCAATAATCTGACGATTCGGAAGTGACGCACGCTTGCAGCGGCTTTTTGAAAATGCAAAAAAAAAATCGCCGTTTTGACCTACTCGAGCGCGTCAGATTTTCATGCAGATGGTTCAGCTTAATGTCCTAGACAAGCTGCCCAATAATCTGTCGATTATTTGCAGGGATTCTCTTAATCTGACGATTTGAAAAAAAAATACATGTATTTTCATCATTAAATGTGTCAAATGGGCACGGAAAATAGCATGCAAATACAAACAGACTTAACTATTTATATACATATATAAAAGCTAAAAGATCACTCACTCACTCATCTACTGACTAATTACGAAATCTGGAAAACTACTTGACCTATGAAAATGAAACTTGGCAAGGAGGTAGTTTATGGGTAAGAGAAGTCAGCTAAGGAATGATTCTAAGCTAAAAACATTTTTTTTTTATCTTACAAATACCATTTAAATTCCAAATTTCTTGAAAAAGTGAATGGTTTAGATAAATCATTAGGCGTATAAATTCGCAAAAAAAAAAGTTGTCGTATAGTAGCAGGTACAAGTTGTTTTTATTACGTGTGTGAAAGAATATATACCGCTTTTTTTACAGAACTGATCTGTGTTTTTATGAAGGTAAAGCAGGTTTTCATAAATAAGTCAGGATGTTTATTTCTTTATATTTCTGCCCGAGTGAATCACAACTATCTGAGTTATATAAATATATAAATTGCTCGGATAGTCTTCTTCTGCAGCACGAATATAGTTTTATACGACATTATACTATGAAAATAACTAAAATAGACTAAACTGACTGTTTCAATGTCAGTCAGTTCACGAATTTTTCTACCTGCGGTGATGAGCTGAGTCTAATCAATAATATTTATTTATTTTAATTAGTAATAATGTCGTGGTATCAACTAGTTTAAATTCGTTTTATTTAACCATTATAGTGTTTTCCACCTGTTTAACGTTTGGAGTAGGGAATTGGATACATTTAGTCTTTTGTCCATTAAAAAGTAAGTTGTTAACGTTAAACCAACAAACCTCTATCGAAATAGCATCATTTACGTCTTCAAAGTATGTGCTCATACGTTTTAGTCTAAATAAGAGTAAATTATCATCCACAAACCACACTATCTCGTAGTTGCTCTTAACAAGATGAGGTAAGTAAATAATCGAAATCGGTTTGCATGCAAACGCCCTTACGTTCTCCAGTAACTTTCAAAAAGAACATACACAAATGGACAGAGTATAGTGTGGGGATGGTATGATAGAGTGAGAGGTAGAGAGAATGTAAAAAGGAAAGAGAGGCGTGGAGTGGGAAATACATGCTTCACTGCAGCTACATGCACTAAACTTTCTTTACGATTTTTGTAACTTCGGCTTGTGAAAATGGGCAGATTATATGTTTTCTGTTATCCTTGAATTATTTCCATCAAAATAAAAAAAAAATCGACGATTTTTTTTTTGCAAGTTTGTAACCCACCCACTGCCTTGCGTCACGCTCAAATCGTCAGATTATTAAAATGTATACTTATCATCATGTAATTAACCTACCGTATCTTAATCAGACGCGCTCGACAATGTCAAATGATCGAAATTTTTTTGCAAGTTTGTAACCCACCCACTGCCTTGCGTCATGCTCAAATCATCAGATTATCAAAATGTACACTTGTCAGCATGTAATTAACCCCCCTTATAATAATCCTTCTTCCCTTCCCTAATAATCCCTTAATGGCCTCCCCTACTATTATATTATAGGATTAAAAATCTTGACTAGGATTTCTTTTCATTCGCTTTTTATACTACAAACAAAAAATAGAAAACAAATAGTTAAACACAATTGCAATATGTTCAAAATAAGATTTTATAATGCGTGGCCGACCATGGTTGCCTTTTAAATGAGACTGGTGATGGAAACATTTCCAACAAACATTTTATAGTTAATAGTGTCATTATATAAACCGCATCAACATTTTTGCTTTGTATTCAAACCTACATTGTTTTCTTTCGCAAAAACATACTTATTAGATATGCACAGAAACATCCAAACCAATACAAAAATACATTTTCACACATACCAAAATTTACACCAAGCGGAAATCGAAAAGCCCCCTGACGTCATTCACTCATCAAGTAATAATTTAGTAATAAGAAAGCTAGGAACATCTATAATTTTGCCACCACCGCGCGTCATATGCCACGGTGACTATATATTTCGAGTTCGCTCATATATATGTCATCACGATATAACTTGATATTCATGATGGGGCATGTTTATCAGTTAATAGTTTACTGACTCTATTTCCGACTATTTAAGAGACTGTTGTTTATACCGGCAACATTTTCTACAATATTTTTTTCCGAATGGCAATTTTATTAGAAGTTTTGGAATTCCCCGTTTAACTTTATAAAACGTACTCCTTTTACTAAAACTCAAACCTTTTATACATACAATCTATATATAAATAGGCAAAGTCAAAACAGTTCAGTGCCTTTTTCCCAATTATTTTTTCTGTTTCCGATCTTTTCTCTGTTTATTTTTTTTTTAGATTTTAATTTTTTATTATTTTAAGAACCTTAAGCTCCTGCAAGTTCTTAAAGTAATTAAATAATAAAGGAAACTTCAAAAATTAAAAAGGTAATAGGTACCTATATAATTTTCCCGTATTTCCTTAATTTTGGTCATAGATCAGTAGAGGATCTCCTTGTTTTGACAAAATAACCGTTTTTTAATTAATTATTTAACTTAATTACCTAATTTTAAAATTAGCTCTATTAAATTCATCGGTGTACCTAAGTATCTTTGCAATACAATATATTAATAACGTTACATTACGACAAAGTTGACAAACGAACATAATTATATTTTACTATCTGTGTCTTTGGGTAGAATTTTTAATTATTTAGGCTTTTTAGCATTAAAAAGTGGCCTATGTCCTTGCTCTAGCCTATCTGTGTACCAAATTTCATTTAAATCGGTTCAGTAGTTTTAGCGTGAAGGGCGACAGACAGACAGAGTTACTTTCGCATTTATAATATTAGTAAGGATTATTATTTGTGTTAACAATAGGATATTTATAGGGATTAAACATGCGGTAGTAACTGCACACTTTTTTCCTGTAACCCTTAATAATAAATAATTTAGTGGAACATCTGTGTCAATTTGTGTTGACACGAATTTGTGTCTGCGAAAGAAGCTGACGATAAAAAAGTAACGACTTACAGCAGGTTGCGCATGTGGTATCCTTCAAATCTAACAATAAAAAAACTAAACATGGATTAAGAAATTTGACACCCACGGTCTTAGACATAAAGTCGATATTTAAAAACATACAAGGACTTGCTATTCATATTTCTAATACTCAATAGTTAACTGTAAGTTTTTACTTAAATATTTTGAGTCATTAGTTAAACTATACATTTCTTACAGTCAAAAATCTTATACGACATTTTAAGCCTTAGTTCCCTCGTGTTAACGACTATTTACGCTAAAATATAAAACATAATTTATTAAACTTGGTAAAATTATGCGCGACCTTACACTTATGACTATTTGTCAGTAATTTTCTATGGTGAAATGTCAACATTTCTATTTCTTTGAAAATTAGGAATTTAACTTGTTAACTAATAATAATTCTTACGTGAAATATGTATACCTAATTCAGGGATAGAAATTTTAACAGATGTTTTTTTTGTTTGACATATTGATTAATAGGCATACATTTATATCGATGTTAGTAGGTAACAATTTTTGGATGGGAATATATGGCGTCAAGTGGTCTTTGGGCAGCCGTGGAGCTTCAGTTTTTTAAAAGAATTTCGATACTAAGAGTCTCAACGCATCTTTCATTTACAATGTGAGTTATTTCGCAAATTGTATCTATGTTAAATATTACTACTTTAGATAAAATAGTCATGATGATACACACATACCTAAACTGAAGTGAAAAAACTCGCGGTCCGGTGATTTAATGCCTTGGAAAAAAACAACAAATCATGACCAGGTAGCTATCATTGTTCTTAAACTTTCGCGACTTTGATACATATTACACTAGCAACCCGCCCTCGCTTCACACGGGTAGCAGAGACATCTTCAACAATCATCAACATATTATTTCAATCAATTTTCACAAAATCTTAACAAATTATATACCTAAACCTTCCTCATGGATCACTCTGTCTATTAGTGAAAACCGCATGAAAATCTGTTCAGTAGTTTTTCAGTTTATCACGAACAGACAGACAGACAGACGCAGCGGGGGACTTTGTTTTCTACTATGTAGTGAGGTGTAACGCACGCGGGACTTAATCGCGATACGTCGGGTACCTAACCAAAAAGGTATTGTACCTTATAAATATTATCGCGACACATCTAACAGGTAGCTATCATCTACTTAATTATGTAATTTCAGAACATTGCTTAAAAATATATTATAGCTTCATGGTTACTCCAATGGTTTTATCTTGTAAGTACTAACTTACAAGATAAAGCCATTGAAGTAATAAATAGCATGTAGATAGAACCAGGTAGAACTATCTTTTTCAGTACCTAACACATTATAACAAAAAATAAGTTACAATAAAAAGCCTGGCATTTTAAACAACCTATTTACATTATAATATATTCTTTTTGTGCACTTCACAAATGTTGAATTAAATTTACTCTTTGTGAATCCAGTGTAAAAACTCACGCGCAATTCGCTGCACTCGTGCAGCTCGGGCACGCGCTCCAACATGTTCAGCTTCACATCCCTGCGGACAATATACTTACATCATTACAGATCTCCGACAATCACATCGACGGATTTCCCCGAGGAGCGCCCTATTTCTTTCCTAAGTCTTTGCTTACCCACAGCCAAGATCGAAAGAAGATATGCCGTCGACTTGATTTAATTTTAAAGAAAAGATCATTGTTTACCTTTGTTGTCAATAACGCCAAAATTATTTTATTTATTTAGCAGCAAAGAAATACCTGTTTAAGTTTAATCTTGTTTAACCGACTTCCAAATAGGATTTATGGATTGAATGTTATTTCAGTGTATTTGTTATTTTTATTTCTATGATTATTTTTCATATCAATTGATACTTTACCGACTCAATTAGACATTCAACACATTTTTTTCTGGCACGTTTATATTGGTACCAAAAAAAAAATGCTTTCTGTTAAATAAATATTCAGTATTTTCAACTTTTTTTCGGAATATCAATCTTGTCAGAAGTTTCTGGGAATTTACAACTCACTTTAATTTGAGTAGGTACCTACTCATATATAAAATGGTTTCTAAATAAATTCAACATCTATCGTTTATATTGATGTTGCTCAGAGTACTAGGCGCGTATTAACGGTAGAAGATCTAAGCCAACACCTGATACACCACAGGCACAGGTGCTATTGTAGAGGGCTTGCAAAAAGCCGGTGGCGCCGCGGCACGTGCCCACCTTGCTTGTGTCCGTGACAGGTGAGCGCGCCAAACGGAATTCGGAAAACGGAAATTACATTTGTCAAACAGTTGGCCATAGACATTTTGATGAGGCGTTAAAGTAACGTAACATACATATACATCGCTTCGTATCCTCGAAGGGGTAGGCAGAAGCGTATTTAACACCCAAATTTAGCCAACTATCATTTTGGACTTGGATTTTGGATTATTGCTAGTAGCGTTGACGGCGCAAAGTAATCACCACGCCAATTGTTACCGCGATAAGTTTTTTTTTTTATTTTTTTTATAAGTCAAAGCTTTTTTCGAAGTTTTGCCAACTGTTACTGTGGTAAGTGTTGTGGGCTCGATTCCTACATACCCTCCTTGCCTCCCCGCCCATAGGGGGCGTATGATTGCTCACCGGTCACCATAAATCTGTATAAAAAAAGTATTTAAGTAAAACTTTGGTTACTTTTCTAACTAGACTCCTTCTTACGGTACGTGTACGTCTACAGTGGTGGTCAAAGTGTATACAAAACACTAATGGTGGTCATAATAATTAAAAATGATTTATAAATAAATAAATATTTTAGGCAAATCATGTCATTTTTTGGGTTTCTCTCTGAAATTATTATATTATGTGTTATGAAATATGCATATGAGTAAAACGACAGGAGTTAGAAATGAGAAGTTTAAAATAATAACAGATTTTCACAAAACTGCATTTTTTCTGCTAAAGCTACAACTTTTATAATTAAAAACGAATATCGAATTGCTCGAGAATTGATTTTGATGAAGCTCAGACTAAATAAAAATACATTAATTATATAAAATTTGTTAAAACTATAATTAATAGTTCTTGGCATGTATACGGCTTTTAATAACTGCTTTGCAGCGCGGCCAGGCATCGATACTATTAATTTTTCAACCGAAATTGAGTTACAGTCTTCTAAAAAACATCATAAAGCTCTCTCAAATTACCGCATTGTCGATGTTCTATAGGATCTAGATCTGGGCCGTTAGGCTGGCCAGTCTATATAGAATTAGTGGTTGTAATTCGAGAAATTCCTTTATTGAGCGTGCCGTATGCGGTATGTTTAGATGATCCTAAACATACGGCACGGTCAATAAATTCGAATAAATTCGAACGAATGTCGTGCTGAAATATACAAATTAATGGAAGTAACTCTTCAGCATATAAGGTTTAACATTGTCACACATATTAAAACGGCACAAAAATTAAGCGTTTTTAATGATATGACCACCACTGTAGGTATATAAGCTAGGTCAGCTTAGTAATAAATTTTAAAAATATTGAGAACATACCAATCACTTACCTGTAGGTACTACCTACCGGCCGCAGCAATCGAAATGGAAAATATTCTTTAGTTCGACGTTCTATAGAAACACCGTCGACTCTTTGGCGCCAATAACGGTCGATAGTACCACAGAATACATAATAGTATGATAGTACTTAAACCTTCCTAAGATACACAAATTCGAGTTTTAGACCGCTAAGTCCACTACCCACACCATTACTTCGCATCGCATGACATTCTCTTCCAGTCGGGTTGCATTAGACAATATACGACTATTCTAAATAGTTTCCATATCATACAGAATATGTAGACGTGAAAGTATTTGCAATTTTGTTACATAGTAGTTTGCATTTTATGTCAGTGACGTTCCTTTGTTTATTTTCCTTTTAGTTTGCATCATTCTGCCGTGGCGTGGTTAGTGCGTAGACTACGCTTACACAGTTACTGAGATAATAGGTGTATGCATGAAAAATGGATGTATGTTTAATTAATATCAACTTTCTCAAACGATTTTCTTTTTTTACCTACTAGATATTGCCCCGGCATCGCGCCTATATGTAAATTTGGCCAATCAATTCAGGTATCCCTTTGGAAATAATATTTTTTTTACGGATGTAGGGTACCGTGCTCAATACAACCTGACACCATGCACCTATGTAACATTTCATGGTGATCGGTGAAGACATAAAAGCGTAACAAACAAACTCACATGTACAAAGTCTTCAAAGAAGCTTTGATGTTATTGTATAAGTAAATGTAATACAAATGTATTAAATTAATGAGTTATTTTTAAGAAATTAAAATAACTACTTTTAATTTAAATTTTTGTACATTTATTGAACCTAATTAATTTCAAGTACAATATTATTATACTGAATGTTACATGTGTGATCAAATTTTAGGAGTGTTATGTGTAGCCGACAAATAGCTGATGTAACTTGAAAAAAAAAAATACTCATCGTTTCATTTTTGTCAGCCTTCTCTGTTGCGAAATAATGGCTAATTTTCAAGTTTGTATTAAAAATCATGAATTTAACAAAAAATGTTAGAGGTTTACGTTACTTACGGGGTCTAGTATGCGACCCTAAAATATGACCACGACTTTCTGTAACACGCTGTATGTTCAAATTAACACAAAATTTATTGATTCTGAGGCGATGCGAAGTTCGCCGGGTCAGATGTTAATATGAAATCGATAAAAGACCTTTTTGGCAGCTAGTTCTATTCGTAGCTCCATCTATGAATTATCTATCGAAAAATCGTATCCATTCAAGTTTTGCTACAAGACGCTAGATGGCTATATGTTAGATGAATACCAACTTCATAATTAAAAAGTAATGTTTTAAGCATATAAAGGAATTATTATTAATGTAAAAAATGTCCATGAACGTTTATATAAATCACAATTACGTTAATTTACATCTTTAATAGTGTTTTTTGTCAAAACGTTAGTTTTTTATTGTACGATATAGGGAACGTGCACAACGATGGCTCTGCTGCCTGGTGGCGCAAATCCGAATATTTTACGTAAACATTTCTTGACATTGCAGCATTGGCACTTCACGTTATTATATAATCACATTATAGAAGTGAATATTATCTTTTAAAAAAAGCATCACCGACTTCAATGTCCTTTTTAGTGTCAAGATGTATTTTGTTTAAATATAACATGGGTAGGTCGACTAAACGCACTGCTGCAATGAGACATCGAGGTTTCGGAGTAAACGAAAATATTATCGACGTCTACAATTTTTAGATATTTGTTGATTTTTCAAACACCGCTCCACTAATTTCGATAAAATTGAAATGGGACCACCTGTGACAACCCTTTGAAACAAAAAAAGAATAAAATTTTCCAAATTGGTTCAGGCGTATTCGAGTAATCAGTGAACATACATTAAAAAAAGATTCCGACGAATTGAGAACCTCCTCCTTTTTTGAAGTAAGTTAAAAAAAAAGATTCCGACGAATTGAGAATCTCCTCTTTTGAATTCGGTTAGTGAATTAAGTTTACTTAACAGTGTACATAAATCACCTGTGGAAAAAAAATAGAAACATGTGAATTAAGACTACTAAATAGTATACTTAATTACCCTGGGTGAATTAGCCAAAGTGAATTAAGTCTACGGACCCTAAAAATAACATTTAACTAAGTGAAAATGTATTGTTGCATTTATGTCCTTAAATGCAACAATACATTTTCACTTGAACACTTCAAAGAAAAAAGTCAAATGGTATAAATTTCAATGGTCAAATAGTAGGTACTCACTTTCTATGGAGTTCAGAAAATACATTACAGTTAATTTGACATCATAAATGTATAATGATGAGAATGGATTGAGAAATTTACTGTTATACAGCAAATGGGGCTGTGATGGTTCATCTGGTCAAAGCCAGTACAAGCAAAAACTTCCAGAGAAGTCTGAATTTATTTCTGATGCAAATTTGTTTATTACTTCTTTGGTGCCTTCCATTCTCCATCATTCGTTTTTTCACTGATGACTCCCCTTCAAGCTATATCTGTTTTCACGAAGTCCATCCATCTTTTCTTTGGCTGTCCTCTGCTCTTTTATCCACCGATTTTCACTCTTTTGGTAATAATGGCTTACACATAGAAGATAGATATATACTTTCGCGGACTTTTTTGTAGAACTTTTTAGGAGAAACATTCCCACCGTACATTATATTCGTACCCACCGCACGCCAGAATAGCTCGCAGATAACAGATTTTTTTCCGACTTACTTAATATTTATCGTTATATTTTGGCCAATATACACAATATCTTCATAAATTATAGCCTATGTGTTATTCTGATATATGAGCTATATTATTGTAAAGTTTCATTAAAATCCATTCAGTAGTTTTTGCGTGAAAGAGTAACAAACATCCATACATCCATACATCCTCACAAACTTTCACGTTTATAATATTAGTAGGATTAGTAGGAAGTAGGATAAAAGAAATGCTTATTTTTCATTTCAGACGTTTTAGTATACAAAAATCAAAATAGGATATAAAGATGAGTAAATTTCTTCCCTTTTCTAAAGTCTCAAATATTAAACTCTACGGCGGAAAATATTCTAAACCTTACAAAAAGTTTTAATTAATAATTTGAGGGAAACAAGGGCAAACAGGGTTAAAAGAATCATATTTTTAAATTTCATAAATAGTGTTGCCGGGCTTATCCACATACTATGAAAACAAATAAAAATAAGTAAAGAAATGTAGCCCAAGATCGCAAACTGTTGCCGGTGTTGCCAGGGCTACATCACTCGCTCGAGGTCGCGTTTTATATACCTACCAATTTAGCTTACCGTCCACGGTAAAAGTGTCAGTAAGTGACAACGCGTAGCTGAGAGCACGCACGCACGGCAGAACTGTATTCTTCGTAAATAAAAACAAAATGTCAAATCGAACTTATTATGAAGTGGAGATGTTTTGTTATTGCTAAATGTATTTAATATGTTAAATTGCGTTATTGCTAGATGTTAGTAATCTGTAAAATCCTTTAAAAATAAGTTTCAACAATGATTTTAGCTATTACTTTTTTGTCAATATAATATAAAAATACTTTAGGTGTTTCTTTACTCGCCATTGCCGCGTGGCTATACTAATAAAAAATAATAGTTATTTTCTCAACAAAAAAATAAATGTTACTTATATATTCTATACAATGTTGTACTAAATCAGGTTTTGAGTGATTGGCCAGAGTGATGTTGTAATAAATGTAGTCTATTAATACAATAATAAACCCATAATTTCTACGAAAGGTGACGAACTTAGTCGGTGTGGATTGCCAGCGTATTCATTTTTTTGTAACTGACGGCTGCTTCTCTCACGCAATATGTAATATAGTTAGAAATATAGTGAAAATAATAATAAGAGCTACTGAAATGTAAAACATATTGAGAGCGCCACGGATTGAGGTTTTTATTTGAGTAGGTAGTTATTTGTTATTTAATACTTTTGTGTAACATAATATGTAATACAAAAGTATTAAATTATAAGAGGATCTTTCTCTAGTCTACGCAACAGCCATTACTAGCAACCTGCCCCAGCTTCGCACGGGTAGCAGAGACATCTTCAATCATAATCATATTTCAATTTCAACCAATTTACACAAAACCTTAACAAATTACATACCTAAACCTTCCTCCTAAATAGCTCTATCTATTGATGAAAACCGCGTGAAAATCCGTTAAGTAGTTTTTGAGATTATCGTGAACAGATAGACAGACAAACGCGGCAGTGTAAAATGTAGTGATGTAGTGATAGTGATGTATAATATATGTCTACAGCATCAACATTTTATGTTACTATGAAGGTTTAAGGATATTTTAATTACCTATAAAAATTTAAGATATAAAATTCATAGGGGAAATAATTTTATTTATTATTATATAAAACTCATTATCAAGTGTGTGTTCCGATATGTACTGTAAGCACTATAAGGACTGACGTCAATTTAGTATACTGCGAAGCCGTTCCTTTATAATTAGCTTTACTGGTACTGGTTACTGTTTTATACGGAACACAGTCCAGTATACTGCCATCTATGTTTTTTGGCGCTGTTTTGGCATGAGAATAGTTATCATATATATGTACAAGTTATCTGTTCAACAAGAATAAATTTCGTTTGAATGTAGTTATATTTAAAAAAATAATATTCATGTCAATTGTCAATTGACAATTACTCACATAATAAAAGTAAGTTTACTTTTTGTTAAAAGAAAATATTGTTTTTCAAGTAACCGAATGCATATTAACTTTATAACCGAATTATTTAAATGGGGCTATGTACGATAAAAGTAATGAACATATTTCGACAAATAATTGTTTATTATTTAACTGGAAAAAAAATGTAGTTGATCAAATGATCAAAGCACTGAGAGCACCTTTCCTCGAAAACGCCAGTACTCACAGTACAAAAATGGCGACGATTTATGACGTCATATACTTCCCTAGGATACTGCGGCAGTATACTGTCAGTCCATGACGGAACAAAATTATCCCCAGTAAAAGCACTGAACAGTGCTCGCAGTGTATATCGGGACATACCCCAAATAAATAATTTATTTCATTATTTGTGTACTTAGTACAACCCTAGAGTGTCCGGCAGTTCGGCTACACACACAGACGAAGGTCGCGCGGTGGGCAAGGCGTTCTCAACTTTCGAACAGCGTAAATAAGATATATTTCTGGTCGCAGCTAACGCCAGGTATTATTATTTAAATTTTGTAGGCTATTATAACGTAGGTATTTTGAGTTTTGTATGGGAGTGATGTATCTATTACGAAGTAACTATTATCTTATCTGTGGTGTTACCTATAAACTATACCAAGTCACCAAGGCAAGTGTTGCACACACTGACGTTTGGCCGTGTCATTCGAATAATGTAGTTGTATGAAATGTAGCAAATTTTCAAGTTAATCGAACTGCTTGGAGTTGGTGAAACTAGGTACGTAGAAAGATTCCGTTACATGCTCAAGCTAAAATAAAACGTATTTAAATGTCTTACGAGTGATCTTTCAGTAACAGTTAATCTTCAACACCGGCAAAAAATAGACGGAGTCGGATATATCTCGCGAAACTTACGACAAGCTCTGCCATTGATTTAATGACGTGGGAGAGTCATGCTTCGGCACGTATGGGCCGGCTCGACTCCGCTCGATACCACAGCCTCACAGAAAACCGGCAGTGAAGCAATGCTTGCATTGCATTTCGCCGCGTGAGTGAGGTGACCGGAGGCCCTAACCTTTCCTCTCCCCTATTCCCGTCCTTCCCCTCTCCCCACTCTCCCCCTCTTCTCCTACTCCCATCTTAAAGGGCGCCAACGCACTTGTGACTCTCGAGTTACAGGTGCCCATGGGCGGCTGTAGTCATTTACCATCAGGTGATCCGTCTGCTCGTTTGCCCCTTATACCATAAAAAAAAAAATGAGGTGTAAAACGGATATCCGTTTCATCTCTAGTCACATTAATAGTAAAATAAGTTGAGAAAATTTGAATTAATTGAACAATAACAAATTAAGTATGCAAGAATACGTAAGGTTATATAATAACAGCTTTAGTGACCGAATTGACCTACATATCGACTCCCTTTCCACACAGCTGTCAGAACTTATTAGCAGTATATCAGAAACTTAATATTACTTTGTTAACTTATTCTTAACTTATAAAACAAATTTAGTATTTCCTTTATTAACATAATATAAACAAGTGATACCTTTAAGTAATTGCTACACTGTATTCTTATTATTACATATAATATATTATTGTAAGTGTTTCTATGTGTAAGTAATTGTTGGTGAACCTTAAATAAATAAAAAATAAGTAATTAAATCTAAATAATTCGTTTAGGAACTTTGTTTTTACAGACAGACACACAAACACACGTTAAACTTATAACATCCTTCCTATTTGCGTTGGTGGTTAAAAAATAATCCGCAGTCTAGAACGCATAGTGCTAGTGGTCTTGATAGCGCTGTGTAATACCGCGTCCAGACGCTTGCCAAACTTCAACAAGCAGTTCCAAATTCAAACGTGTGGATAGTAGGTTTGCTTGATTTGCAAAACGTTTGGCTTGGCTTGCCGCCGATCCGAACTCTGTCGGTTTTTGACGCCCAAATCAAAGGAAGCTTGCGGCAAACGCTTGCGATGCATCCACATGTTTGTATGTTGTTAGTATGCCTTGCGCGCTGGCGACGAACAGACGTGTGCGTCCGTACCGAATACCGACTGTTTTTTATACGCAATAATAGAAAAAAATGTTATTGGTCCAGAAGAAATAAAACGGTACGGTTTTTATGAATTTTTAACATCCACCATCTTTTTTATTTATTTATTTATTTATTTAACTTCCTGCAAATACATATGCACAAGGCGGACTTAATGCCGTAGGCATTTTCTCCCAGTCAACCTTTGGGTGATGCAGAGATGTGTGTGGCAGGTGGGTATTTAAGAGTAATGAGATAAGAATCCTAAGAATTGGTTACGTAAATAAGCTTCTATAAAATTTACTACATATAATATACTACATATACATAAAGTTATAACTAATATAATTATATACATACATACAGAATAAAATAAAGACTTGTGAAGTATTATTCCAATGACTCCTCCAATAAACCACTGTGGAGGTTACGTACTTTAAACTTAAAAGAGAACCGGTTAGTGGACATCCTGATTTCTTGTGGTAGCGCATTCCAAAGGTTTACAGCCTGGACAGCAAAGGAAGAATGAACCATACTAGAATTGTGAGAAGGACAGAGAAGGAGAAGATTATCAGAAGAGCGGAGATTCTTGGCATGGTTAGAGCAGAGATATTGGAAGTAAGATGTTAGATAAGTAGGTGAGTTAGGTGAGTGGAGAAGGGAGAACAACATAGTCAGCGCCCTTAAACTGCGGCGTTGTCTTATAGGTAGCCATGACAATTGGGTACGATAATTAGATACATGGTCGTACTTACGCAAGTTGAATATGAATCGAATGCAATTGTTGAGAAGTCGATCTAGTTTGTTGAGAAGATCTGCATTCAAGTCGAGATAGCACGCATCACCATAGTCGATGACTGGGAAAACCAAAGTTTGCACAAGCATTGTCTTTGTCTTGACTGGAAGAAAATTTTTTAGTCGATAAAGGCATCGCAATATATAAGTTACTCTCTGGCTAACGTGTGATACCTGAGTTTGCCAATTGAGGGTTGAGTCAATGTGCAGACTGAGATCCTTAACCGAGGGACTAATGGGCAAAACTGAGTCATTAAAAATGATTTCAGTTATAGTATTATTATCGATTCTGCTTATCATCCTAAGGCTCCCTATAAAGATCGCTTGGCATTTAGATGGGTTTACTGTTAAACCGAATCAGATGGACCAGTTTTTTATAGTCTCCAAGTCGCGATTTATCCTACCTATAGCTTCATCTAAATTGTCTACTCTTGCATGTGAGTAGATTTGCAAATCGTCTGCATACAAGTGATACGCACACTGAAGTTCATGGGTTATGAAGTTTATAAATAACGAAAAGAGGAGAGGAGAAAGAATACCGCCTTGTGGAACGCCAGAGTCGAGATCACGCCACGTCGATGAAGACTCATCGGTTCGGACAGACTGCTGGCGACCTCGAAGATAGGACGAGAACCATTCCAGTGCATCATCGGAGATCATGAGGTGGGAAAGTATGGTTAATAAAATGTCGTGACTCACGGTATTAAAGGCGTTTGAAAAGTCAATTAGGACTAGTACAGTTATTTTACCTTCCTCGACAGCCGCCTTAATATCGAGAGTCACTTTTAGTAACGCAGATCCTGTACTATGTCCAGGTCGGAATCCTGACTGGTATATACTAAGCAAATTGTTCTGATGAACAAAATGAGAAAGTTGCTTGTGAACGCAGGCTTCTAGGACTTTGGAGAGGAAAGGAAGAATTGAAATAGGACGAAAGTGATTAGGGAGAGAAGGGTTAGGTACTTTAGCTAACGGACGTACGTAAGCTTTTCGCCATAAGGATGGAAAAACATTTGAGTCGAGAGAATAATTAATAATGTGAGTAATGGCGGGTAAAACCTGATCCAGAATAGTGGTTACCATGTGTCGACTAATGTCGTCACACCCAATAGCCTTAAATTTGATGGAAAGTACAAATTGTTTGACCTCCTCTGTTGCAGCTGGAGAAAATTGAAAAAAGTCTACATTGGGCCTAGACAGACTGGCTACATGATCGATAGTTCGAACTTTGCTTTGATGATCCATCATAGTGGGTGAGGAGAAATGGAGATTGATTATCATCTAAAGCAATGTTCGTTGGAAAATCAGGATGGCGCTCTTTACCGATGCCAAGGGTTCCTAGGAACTTCCAGATGTCGGCAGAGGAAGATGTAGAGATATTGTCAAGAATATAGCGGCGTTTAGCGTTACGTATCACCTGATTGCACTTATTTCTGGCAGTCTTGTAGGCGAACCATTTATCCTCACACCGATCCCTTTTAAAACGCCGGAAAGCACGGTCCCTGCTTCGCATTACGCTGCGGATCCCATCCGTCAGCCAAGGTGCGGGTGGATGTTTTATTTTAATTTTCTTTAATGGCGCATGATTATTATATAAGCTCAGAATGTTTTCGTTAAATATTTGAACCTTTTCGTCAACGGAGACTGCTGCTGTTAGGGGTTCCCAGTTGATGCTAGAAGCATCTTCCCGAAGTCTCTCCAAATTCATACGTCGAAAACAGCGCCTGAATATCACTTTAGGTTTAGGCTTTAGCAGTTTAACTTTATAAGAAATAAAAATAAGATCGTGATGAGAGAAGCCAGGCGCTGGGTATTGTCCATGCGTTGAAACAAGGGCAAGAGATGAAGTGATAATCAGGTCCAACAAGGTGTCTTCCCCATCGAAATTGTGGTGGGTGGCCTGTAGGGGTAGGATGTGTAAACTTGATGATTCTAAAATGTTTAAAAGTTTACGAGAGCGAAGAGTGTTGTGAGAAAGAAGATCTTTGCCGTATTTTTCTTTTTTTTTTGTTTCTATAATAAAAATACCTTTTATTAAGCCAAATGTTATGGCCGAAACAAGTTCGATGTTCGTCATGTTTGCCTCTTTAGAATACACTAACACACTCGCAAGCGTGTGGATGGCGATGTTTGATTCCCAAAATCAAGCCAAACGTTTGTAGAGGTTTGTAGTTTGTGGCAAGTGGCAAACGTGCGGATTCGGCTTATAATATGTGGTACAAATTATATTTTTTCAATTCCAAACAAATTTTATCTACAAAAGATTTTATGTGTCAAGTTATAGAAGTATTAGAGATATATCTATTACATCAACATATTGGAAACAACATGGGCTTGCCGTTCAGAGCCAATAAGACGTTCTGAGCCGCTATAGTCGCCATATCGTTGCGAGTTCTTATTGTAGCACTGCCCAGGTGAGGTACAATGTCTGAAAACATAAAAAAAAAAATAAGAAAATAAGCAGTCATCGGACTGCCGACAGAACTGAAAACTCAAACGAAACGACGAACTTTAAATGTCAGATTAGCAGGTTGGTGACATTAATTAATAAGGAGCTGAAAGACCTTAATGTTTAGATTAGCGCCCTCTAGTGGATCTATATATGTATTATTAGCGTGACGTTCACGAGTTCAGTGCTTTTTCCCATAGCAAAAGTGTACAAACGTGCCTAAAGTTTTGACTTCAAAAACTTTAAGTTATCTTGACAGTTAAAATGTTCACAAGTGTGTAATATCTATAACAACAAATAAAAAAATTAAAGCGGGTGGGATTTTTTTTATATTACACAAGAAACGTGATTTTTTTTTCAGCGGTTTTGTTAAGTCTTTTACGTTGGTACGGAACCCAGAGTTTGATTATTTTAATGTGTGATAATCATGTAATGGTACATTAGTTATATCACTATTATTATACTATTAACTGTGTAGGATGAGGGCTTGGCAACAAGCATTTGAACCCCTGCAAAATTACAAATTAGATCCAAAAAACACTTACAGCAGTTTGGCAAGGAAATCAAAGGATGGTCCTTTGGTAAGGGCTCCGGCGTGACCACGTCCAATCCGGCTGCGAAGATCTGCTTTTCTTTGAGAGCCACGTACAAAGCTTCTTGGTCCACAATTTCTTTAAGAAGAAGAAAATGAATAAAACAATTTAATCAAATAATAAAGTTGTTCATGCGCAAAATGCACCCATGTGAGGCCATTGATTAATTAGGAGAAGGAACTGAGAAGGAACCCCACTTGGGTTTAAAAATCTCTACATGTCCTGTCTCTTACTGGAGTAAAAACTTTCTTAAATAATATTTTGCAAGTCGGAATGTGCGCCTTCCAATAAAGAGTGTGCAATAAATGTATTGAGTATAAAGTGTATTAAATAGTACAGTTTTATGTACATATTGTTATTTTTAATACGTATTTCGAATCCTACTTTAATTATTTGTAAAAATATCGTATCTATAATCACGCAATAGTTTAAATAATTCTTTAAATAAATAAAAAATATATTTATTTCTCAAAACGGATTTTCTTGCAGCCATTAAAAGTATTTAATAACAATTATTATCAGTCTTTCGAAGATTATTAGCCCTTGTCTAATCGTTGAAGGAATTTAGTCAGGACAGTAGACTACCACCTACTTTGTAGTGTAGATGTAACAATAAAAAAGTAAGTATTCTACCTCCTCTAGCGATGTTAACTAAAACGGCGGTATTCTTCATAAGCTTCAGCGTATCAGCATTGATCAGGTGCCTGGTCTCTGGGCTGAGGGGGCAGCAGAGGCAAACGTAGTCACTCTCTTTGAGTAACTGCTCCAATTGCACTCGTTCAGCTCCCAGGGTCTTCGCTAAAAACGGTGGATATATTATATTTCGAAATGAAATTGGAAGTAAAAAATACTTGGACGGCCACATGAAGCTTGACATATTCATTTATAGAAAAGCTGTGCGTTCGTTTCTAGAAAAGATATAGGTCGTTTATATAAAAAATCTATCACTGAAATAAAATATTATTATACTCTATTCTGTAACTTAAAATAGACGATAATAGCGTGACAAAATAAATGAAGACTTGCATTGAGTCGAAGGGGTGACTCAAATATTTTATTTACCTACTTAGGCTAAATTTGAAAATGGGTGTAGTTTTTTAACCGACGAAAAAACGGAAGAGGATTTTCTCAAGTCAACTCGTATATTTTTTACGTTTGACCACGCATAACTTTTTACAGTGTAGTCCGAATTCGATAATTCTGTTTTTATTGAATGCATGCCTGGAAATAGGTCCAATTTTGAATTTTAAATAAAAATTTCAACCGAGGTTGATAAATTGAGGACGAATGATTGTTCCCCCATTGATTTTGCACCAGTGTACCAATTTTGTTGAAACTTAGCTTGTCCACCGATTTGGCTATATTTTCTCTTAAACAGGTCGTGTCGCAGTATGTCAGCCAGGATACAAGTGTTTACGATTGTTTCCTGGATTTAAGTCGCGCATTTGATACAATTAATAACGATTGACTGTGGAATAAACTAGATAACAGTGACGTACCGGCTGGCGTTGTGGGACTGATTAAATATTGGTTCTCTAATCAGTCTAACAACGTCAGGTGGGGAGCTGCTATGTCATACAGCTATAAGCTATCATGTGTTAGGCAGGGTGGGTTGACTTCGCCTGACCTGTTAAACCTTTATATAAATGACTTGACCGCGGAGTTGAGCAGAACGCCGGTAGGTCTTAAACTTGGTGACAGATACGTCAACAACCTGAGTTACGCTGATGACATGGTCCTTTTTAGTCCTTCGATCAAGGGTTTAAGAAAACTATTAGCTATCTGCGAGCGATATGCTAATGAGCATGATTTAGTTTATAATGCTAACAAGACAGAAATTATGGTATTTCGCTCAGGGAGAGGGCCACAAAATGTTTCACCGGTATGGACAGCAGGTCAGGTCGTGAAGGTAGTAGAGAGGTACAAGTACCTGGGTCACATATTAACATCAGACATGAAGGATGATGCAGATATCGATCGTCAGCGGAGAGCGCTTTCAGTCGTTGGTAATATGATAGCGAGGAGATTTCTTAAGGCCAATGTTCAGACTAAGGTGCAGTTGTTCAGAACGTACTGCCAGAGTTTTTATACGTGCCAGCTCTGGACGGTTCATACGAAGAGATCTTTGGAGGGCATTCGGGTTCAGTACAATAACATATATAGATACCTGATGGGTTTGGCACCATATTGCAGCGCCTCAGGAATGTTCGCAGAGGCAAGACTGAACTCGTTCAATGCCATCCAAAGATGTGGAATCGCTGCGTTCATGGCCCGAGTTGGTACGTGTAATAACAGTATAAATCAGGAACTGGCTGACAGATTGTGTACTCGTAGCAGTTCAATGTATAAATAATGGTTAAAGATAACTGCATAAGTAAGATGTAAGTAGTATAAGTATAATATAAATTAGGAATAACTTTAGTTTAGAAACAAATATGGAAACGATTCTGAATTAAAGACATATTATTATTATTACCACACATATAGTTTGAATGACACTACAACATGACGGACACCTGTATTTGATTTGATGATGGATGCGGAAGCCAGTCGAGGGAACTCTTCAAGAGTTTACAGCAGTTTGCGTGTTTGTTCTTATTAATAAAATCCCGACGCAAAAAGAGGGGTGTTATAAGTTTGACGTGTCTGTGTATCTGTGTGTCTATCTGTGGCATCTTAGCTCCCAAACGAATGGACGGATTTAAGTGCGTTTTTTTTATTTAAAAGGTGAATTGATCGAGAGTGTTCTTAAATATAATTCAAGAAAATCTGTTCAGCCTTTTTAAGACCATCAACTCTTTTCTAATCGTTGAAGAGCTTTTCGAGACGGGGGTGTTTTAAGTTTTAAATTTATTTATCTTAATGAGAACTTTAAACCTAATAAAAGAATGTTGAAGTCGTGTTGTTTAAAAAAATATACAATATTTAACGAACAATTAAAGTAGGTAATAAAAAATATAATTAAAAAAAGTTAATTAAGTAATTAAGGGAAGTAGAAGTAGAAGAATTTTAAATAAATAACCTAGGTATTAACTATAATTGTATTTCAGCCACAAAAAAAGTAAAAAAAGAAAAAGATTTTTAATAAAAAATTAAACCGACGAAATAAGAAAGAAACAAACAAAAACTGAAATTCAAAAACACTTCGGCGAATGTCGCCGCTGCTGCCATCACTTCATTTTACGTTATAATCAATTTGCTTATTTGTATGTCTGCCGCCGACTCAAGATTATTTAGGTACAAGCCGTTCCGGCAGTCCCACGTTTATGGTCATTGCTCCACTCCTAAGGGTCTTAGCGTGATGTTACATAGCTTATTAATATTACTAATGAATCTGACTATACCATAATACGATAATAGAGATAACCACGATTATAAAAACAAACAATCAAACAAAAACAGTTCAGCTTTATATTAGTTTATCACTACATGTTATAAAACAAAGTCCCCCGCCGCGTCTGTCTGTTTAACGTTGACAGCAATATGCTTGGCCTCTATTCCGTGAGTGGAACCGAACTTTAATGTGGACAGTGTAGGTGTTTAAAGCGCCTACCCCTTCGTGCATACAGGGGTGATTATACACTGTCTGATATGCATACCTTCAGGTTTGTCGGTCCGTCCGCTATAAATGAACCTCGCGACTTCAAATCCACGCAATCTTCGGAGTAACGCCTGCCCGATGCCGCCGAAACCAACGATCCCCACGGTGCTGCCGGCCACATCCCGACCCAGCATCCACTGGACACCATACTTCCATTGACCACTGGAATATTTTTGAACTTTGTAGAGCACTATTCAATTCAACCACTTATTAGCTATGCTTAAACTCCTATGTTAAGTTATTTTTCTATGTATCCTTTGGGAACACGACTTTTTTTCTGGTTGAAAGGTGCCATGTCCTTTTCTGTACAGTTAGCAACGTGTATGCAAAACTTCATGATGATCGGTTCAGTAGTTTACGTGTGAAAGCGATACAAACAAACTCACATTCGCATTCACATCGACTTCGTTCGCATAGCAATTTTGGTGACACCTATCCCACGGGAAACGTACATTTTTCGGGATATCATGTAACCTATGTGCTATTCCAGACTATAATCTATCTTTGTGTCAAATTTCATCCAGATCCACTCAGCCGTTTTTTAGTAAAAGAGTAACATATATAAGAAAGAAAATAGTTTATTGGCACACATATCACTACATATTATATAAAACAAAGTTTTGATGTGAAACTTCTTTAGAATCGTTGTAATTTGAAATTCGATGAAACGAAAAACTGACACTAAAAAGAGACAAACATTCATAAATAGGATTGAGGCTGCGATAGAATGAGATAAAATACAAGTATACAGTGTTTCCTACAATCTTTGAAAACAGACAAACATTCATAAATAGGATTTAGCCTGCGAGAGAATGACATAGAATACAAGTATACAGTGTTTCCTACAATCTTTGTCTTTGCGCCTGCGTACTACGAAGCCTTCAGAAAATATGTCAATGTCAACGTGGTGTCAAATTTAAAATTATTAACATAAATAAATTATTTGTGTTGATTATACTTTTTATTTCTCATTCTCTCGTAAAAAAAGAATATCCATCCATCCATCTTCACAAACTTTTTCGCCTATAATATTAGTAAGATACTCGTAGTTAGGATACCTTTCCAACTCATGCACGCCTTCCTTGAACCGTCTTGCAGCAGCAATCATCAACGCTACTGTGATGTCAGCCACGGCGTTATCAAGCACTTTGGGCGTGTTACCCAAGCGAATGCCCCGCTTCTTAAGCTCTTCCTTGTCTATCTGATCTGTGCCTGACGCCATTGTCGAGATGGCTTTTAGTTGAGGGCCTGGATACAACAAGTTAAGCTTAATCCCTCGCGTTTATTTTGCGATTTAGGGGAGAGACAGGCCCAGGGGGAAGGACATTTAAAAAGTTCTTAAGGGCAACAGAAAAAATTAATCATGATAATATATAACCAGCTAAAACTGACTAGAAAAAAATCTATATATAGAAAGAACCTATATATTGCTCTTTCAAGTTTTTTTAGACATTTCACTGCAATTTTTTTCCTATTTGCACATTATTATTGCTTTTAAAACAAAATAATTTTCCGCCGCCATGATGCATCACAAATACAAATCGATATCAGCGTCTCTAACTGTGGATAATGTTAATTACATTATATCAAGTGATCGTATCGTAAAATAGCCACATTAATGTTTGAGTTTAACCATAACATGAAGTAGACGTGCGTTTAGCTGGTCACATCAAACGCTCATTATTAATTGATCTGGTCAGACCATATCGACCATTTCGAACGATATACTAATATTACAGGAAATGTTCGGACACATCTGGCCACCTAATATACCTACATATAAAACGATTCCTAAATGTCTAAATTTTAGGTCAAAGTCAGCCTGGTCCTTAAACGTTCATAGCCAATTGGCCATTAAACTAGTTTGTGTATTGTCGTATTTGAGCTTGAATTGTCATTGTCATGTTGTTACATATCTCATCGAATGCTCAAACACCATTTAGTTTGAACTGAAAGCTCGTTCTGGAGATAATGATCATTTTATCTGTGATTTCGATAACATAATTACGGCTGTTGACAACAGTTGTTCGTTATAAACATACGCATCGGTAAACTTATCAATAGTATGTATCATCATTGGACGTGTATAGATATTGATAGTGTATTCATCGATAAGGATATAATGTTATAAAGCTGTATACGTTTATGTTAGCTAATCTCAGGGCATTTCTTAAGATATAAAACCTAAAAATCTCGCGCTGACCCTTGCAACGGAACAATAAGTCCTGCACAACAGTACTTATTTTACGTAGCTGTCCCTCAGAAATATACAAAACAAGTACCTAATTACTATTTAGTCAAGCTTTTGGAAAAAAAAAAGTAATTTTAAATTAAATTTACAAGGGTTTGACAGTTCATCCCAGCTTTTTACGCACTCGTTTCGATACTATAACATCGGTAATATTATTGTATCCAATGCACATGATAACCGAATTATACATAATTCTGTAGGTATCTAAAGTAAAATGATTTACTCGCTGCAGACTCGGTCATGAATACTCATGCATATTCATGCATCACTCTCTCTCCCACTTACGAGTAGGTTATGGCCCTTTTGTATTAGTGACGGAATAAGAATTACTATAATTATATATACATACCTACAAATATTCGATAAATGCTACCGATAGTTGATGCAAAAAAAATACTGAATCAAAGGATTTTTGGCCTCTATGTTGTAACCAGGTACTCACCCGCTAAATCCAATATTTCTCCAGTAAGTTTGTGCTTCGTGTTCCAGATGATTGCATCGTAACCAGAAATACTCTCCTTTATCGTCGGTAGACTCTCCGGCTCCCAATCCATGTAAGGTATTATTTTTGTTTCTACTCTGTATAAATTAGTTAACATATTTTTGTTACAACAAAAACTACGGAATCGAAAACGATGTTAAAAATAAACAAGTATTTTCGTTGAGTAAACCGGGAATGATTATAGAGTAAGCCATCGCCACATCTTTGTCATTTTATAAAAAAAAAATCCTGTTTATATACCCAACCGAGGTAGGAAGGAACGGTGGCCGAGTATGAATTTTGGATCATGTTGGGTTTGGCGGCTATGAGGCACCAAAGGTGTAACAAATTTACACCTACTTTACCTACCTACAGAGATTGCTTTAAGCGATAAGGCCGCCCTTTGTACACTATTTAGAAGATACATTTTCTGTTACATATTCTTTGTAAAACCCTGGTGTACAAATAAAGTGTAATCTATCTATCTAACTACTTTCGATATAGTTTAAAGCGTATTTTTTTTTTATATTATCTTCTGAAGAATATTAGAAGTCACGTCATTAATTGCCAGACACTATGTATGGTGGCAAACCCTCGCCAGACACCCTTAGGTAAAGGTTGATGAATTTGGAATTCTACTTTCGTCAGAGTATAAAAACAATTAATGACACACACATAGATCGTTTTTTTTTTTGTTGTAAATACCTATTATACTTAGCAAAACCCAGGGCAATGCAAATAGACATATTCGTGCATACAAATATTTACACTGTGCGGACATCGAACCCGTGATCTCTAACGTTACAGTCGAATGTTACCGCCGCTATTTTAAATGTTAATTATTTACACGCGGAAGGGTTACAATTCAAAAAATAATAAAAAAAGAAAAATTGTCCGGCGCGGTGGGACACAAATTAAATAAGGACCAAAGCATTGAACACGACCTAATAAATGTAGTTAGCCATCGTTATCGCCAGGGGCGCTGTCGGCACATGTTATGTAGTACAATACTGTACAAAGGCCTGCAACTAAAGAGTCACAAATGCGTTGCCGGCCTTTAAGATGAGAGTAGGAGAAGTGGGAAGTGGGGGAGAGGGTGTGAGGGAGGGGGAAGGGGAGGAGAGGGAAGGGTTAGAGCCTCCGGTAACCTCACCCACTCGACGAAAAGCAATGCAAACATTGCTTCACTGCCGGTTTTCTGTGAGACCGTGGTATCACTCCAGTCGAGCCGGCCCATACGTGCCGAAGCATGGCTCTCCCACGATCAATGCGAACGCGAACGCGATACATATATTTATTTATACATATATTGATAACTTTAACTTTTTGTGATTATCTATTACCATTACCACTGCTTTGACTTTGAGTCAATGATCAACGATAGTAGTACGAAGAATAAAACGCCTCAGGTTTTTTCAGTATTTGGAACTGTCAAGTGACTCGTCTATTTTTTGTTTCTTGTAAAAAAAAGAGGCCGGTTGGCTACTATAACGTCAAACATTACAGACCCATATTTGGTAATATTCTCTTGGTATTTTATTTAGTTTGTCAATGTTTCCGCTACGGGCGCTACATGTTATATTTAAAAATATTTTTCTAAAATACAAAAAATTATCCAATCAATAAAATGTGAAAAAAAGACTTACTTGTTTTTCATAAGCTCCAAACCGGCTGCACAATAACTTTTATTAACAATAAGAACTTGTTTTAACATCGTCGAGCCAAAATATAGTTTTAGGTACTCGTTTTAAAATTACTATAACAAAAAATTGTAGTGAAAAGTGCGGTGGAAATGACTAGATTATACTACCGACCAAAAACAAAACAAAATGTTATCTTTATTTCTCACGTTATCAGTAAAATAATGAAACGTCTCATTGTCAACACACAATATGAAATAAAGTTAGAAGTTACGTCATATCGTCACTGTCAAATATAGTACAATATTTATGTATCGTTATAATCGCAAACGGGAAACGTGCTGTAACATTCCTAATAATAATTGAAGAGTGACCGCTGAGGACGACAAATATTAACCTCACTTTTCCATTATTACGGTCGGCGGTCACGTGTCATCTCATTGCATTACATAATATAATACTTGATGGTGTTACCATCTAGCGTTCAGTAGCAAAAGTTTTAAAGTTTATTCTGAAAAGTTATATAGTAGGTACGTGTCTCAATTCATAGATAGAGCTTCGATCGCAGTTTATTAGAAAAAAAAAACAATATTATTAATAGGTAAATGTTGTCCCTACCGTACCATTAGTTTGTCTTACAAATAACCTCTCCAATAAAATTAATGTCATCGACTTTTTTACGGTTTATTACCCGTGGTCTACCTATTCCGGCCCTTGATGTTAACCTGGAAATAACTCATTACTACCTATCTATATTTTTCTATTACTATTCCTTAAAAATCTAACCTCTTTTGGCTGCCATTTTCAAAAGACAAACTTAAATTTCGGGTGCGATGTACGACAAAGTGAACAATCCAACCGCAAAATATGTTCAAAAACAAGTTTTTTATGTGATATGACGACAAATTAACGACTTTCGGTTTTTTTTTCGGAAAATAAACAAAAAAGAAAAGCTTTTTACTAAATTTCATGATTCTAGGTCAACGGGAAGTACCCTATAGGTTTTGATTTAGCTACGAAATGTTCAAATTTGCTAAAATCTAAGGCTTAATGGCCGTATATTTTGATTGCGTTGACTTAGAAGCTTGATTTTTACTGCTTCAAGGGACCGCTGTCATAAGTATTTGTTATTAATTTGAACTTGATGCGTCCACGAGTTCCTGAGAAGAAGAGTCTTGACAGACAGATAGACAGATAGACAGACAGACGGACAACAAAGAGATCCTACAAGGGTTCCCTTTTTCCTTTTGAGGAATGGAACCCTAAAAACGGTTTTAGAAAATATGACATCCAGTCACACACGAACATTGGCAACTATAGTGGGTGGAGGTGGACGGGGCTGGTTTTTTACAGTCAGGGCAGCAAGAGTTTGGGTTGAGATCGTCTCCAATGACTGTATTGAGTACCCGGGTTTACTATCAAAACGAGCAGTATGTAACCCCCAGATAATTTTACATATTAGATGGATGGTAACTTTATGACTAGCTAAGTACAATACAATACAATACTCTTTATTGTACATCATGAGGAACAGTTCAAAACATTTACAAAGACAAAAAATAAAGTAACTACGTTTATCAAACGTAACAAAATTAACAACAATATCAAACTCGTAACGAAAAAACATTCATAATCCCGCCGCAGGCGTCGTCGTCGGCCACCGCGCGTAACAAACGGTTATTCTTCTGGACCCGCGACATTTGACTCCGTAAATCCAGTGGAACCGGCCAGAACTATTCAAACCTGGTCGATAGCAGTACGTATTTACTACTTTATCTTTGATTATCTAGATATCATATCTAACAAGTAGTTACATAAAAAAATATTGCATTTTACGTAGCAACACTTGTTTTAGTTACCGTCAGTAAGCCGTCAGTTTATCAGCGAATAGCGTTGCGAACAACACAATGATGAAAAATCTTAAAGTTTTAGTGTCTTCAAATGATTTTCCTCAAGCTGCACAAAAAGTTCTTCAAGAACAGTAAGTTTTGTTATATTTATTATTTAATCATTAGTAATTAAATCAATATAACTTCAAATTCCTAATTTATATATAAATGATGAAAATAACATAACGCTTGTACAGTTGCCTAGTTGTACACCTAACTTACCAAAGACAACCTAAACCACAGAATACATAATAGTACTAAACTAACTTTTTCTTAATCGGGACTATGGGCTATTCTCCTTAGAGTAGCCGCAATGAATTTTTTATGAAAGAAAGAGTAGACGACTTAAAGCAATACAGCGGGTTCGCGTATAAAAAAATTACATTGGTTATTTGTTCATTGTTAACAAATTTTATATAAAATTACAATAATGAAATGAATACACAGGTATCAAATTATTTTTAATTATTGACTGTTTGTGGTCACTTTAAAGTTTTATCTATGCTATGACGACATTACACATATATACAGAATGTTACAGAAAGGTTATTCTCATGACTTACGTTATTGTCTTGATCGTGAGATTAATTACTTTTTTATTTGCTATCTTATTAAAGCAACTGCAGAACGTGCCACTAGCTTCGCGAAATACATCCTGCTCTGTCTCCTCATCTCTACTTTTTTAGCCGGTGTAACCGGTGTTAAAGATTAACTGCTAAGTACCTACGGAAGAAGTGTTGCCAATTGCAACAGAATCGCCTGTCAAACTTTTTTCAGCTTCACCTGGCCCGCGAGCCAGCAACAGATTTGCATGACTAATTCCCTCCCGGGTGAAAACTCGTAAAATGCTTCAGAGAGTTGTATCATGAAGCCTCGTGAACGTCAGCTGCGGTTCCGTCGGGGGGTTGAGGAGTAGCAGCCTCCCGCGCACGTAAAAAAAATATTATTTTTAGTCACTTCCTCCTGATTGATAATTGTATTATATTAAAGCTAATTCAATATCTTGAAAAAAAAGAAAAGTCAGCTGACTATAGAGTGGTGGATTATACGTCAGCTGGTCACATGAACGTGATATAAATATAAACTTATACGTACAGTGATTTCCTCTCAATTGAAAATTTATCAGATGACAGTTTCTATGCTATTGTAAATAAATAAAAATCAAGCTGGCTGTATCTCGGTGGAAAGATTGTCAGCTGGTCCCCAGGTGTAACGCAGGAGCCAGACGGAAGCATCTATCGCCTTTTTAAATGCACCAGCTGACGAGTTTTCCCTCGGTATATTGCCAGCTGTTTTTTTTTTTTAACTTAAAAGTTCATACTAACAAGCAGCTTACGAATTTTCATCCGAGAGGATATATTATGACGTATCTAAAGTTATGCGCTATTATGCTCCATACACTAACTGAAAGGTATAATTTTTTTATTGTAATGTTTCGATTTAAACAATATTCTTTATATTAAAGACACTTAAATATTGATAATAAAAATAGAAAGAAATAAATACTGTGATATGTAAGTCAATTAATTTATCGATTCTTCCCGTCGATATCTAGCCAGTCATGGTATGAAGGTTCATAAGTGGTTGAGACTTTAAGGTGTGCCTGAGACCAAATATTTACGTTGTGTAACAGGATCTTAAGATGTGCCGTAATATAAAGAATATTGTTTGAATCAAAACATTACAATAAAATTATATCTTTCAGTTAGTGTTTGGAGCATAATGGCCCCAATTCTGTTACTTCACTCGCTAAATTAAAATCCACTAAATTTTCTTCATATAAGAAGTAAACCTTGCATCCTTAGAAACAAGGTCTTATTTCAAATTGAAACAAGTAGGTAACATATGTCGCTATCGAAATAAGCAATTTATTTGTCGACTAAAGTCTGATACGCTTAAATAAACTTTAATACCACGTAGCGAGAGCCCTATCCGTTGAATGCCATCTCTTTTGCTCTGTGTTTTTAGTAAGCGTCTTCGTAGGTGTAGATTAAAAACACGTCATCCTTGTTCGTTTTGAACAAGTTTTTATACGGCAATTATACAGCGTTTGATTAAATGAAGACTCTCGCTGCGTGGAAATAAAGTTGAGTATACGTTGACAGGTTCTATTGAAATTTAGCGGCGCTGAGAAATAGATGCTAGTAACAAATAGACTTTATTACGAAGAACACTAGGTTGATTTCATATGAAGAAATTAAGTCAGGTTTTAGTTTAGTCGAGTGTACAATAGAATCGGCACCAATGTCGAATAAATTTAGATACGTCATATCCTCCCGGATAAAAATTCGGAAGCTACTATAAATATGATCTTGTAAGTTACAAAAAAATCAGCTGGCAGTATGCCGAGGGAAAACTCGTCAGCTGATGCGTCTAAATAGGCGATAGATACTCCCGTCTGGCTCCTGCGTTACACATTTCAGGGTATCAGCTGACAATTTTTCCACCGGGATACAGCTAGCTGACATTTTTATTTATTCGCACTATAAATATAAATCACTGAACGTATAAGTACATATTTCTTTCACTTATCTTTTTTTTTAAGATATTGGATTACCTCTAATTTGATACAATTCTGAATCGGGAGAAATGACTAATAATAATTTATTTTTACGTGCGCGGGAGGCTGCTGCTCCTCAACCCCCCGACGGTGCCGCAGCTGACGTTCGCGAGGCTTCATGAAACAATTTTCTTAAGCATTTTACGAAGTATCGCCCGAGAGAAAATGACTGACGAAATTTGTACCTGGCTCGTGGACCACACGTAGTTGGTCTAAATAATGTTGCGTCGATTAGTGACTTAATAAGTAACATTCGAGTTGAATAACTTTCTAATTCAGCTTACAACGAGGCCCTCATACGTGATAAATCAAAAGTCAGTTTTAACTTTTTGCACTTTTCAAGGCAGCAACGTGACATAATCCAGATTGTCAATTGACAATGTTTGGCTAGGTAACCGGCGGCTGATTATCCGGCTATGCAGCCACAAGCTTTGCCGGATATCCGGTCAAACAGATATCGGTTTCATCTCTAAAAATATATATTCGAGTTCATTCACCCTAAATCATTCTACCTACTCCGATCTATCATGTTAACCTAGAAATTAAGCCAAATCATTACCGTTTTGTATTTACCTATCACAATACCTTAAAAATCTAATATTACGTATATTAGATTTTTAAAGAATTGACTGAAACTAACAGCCAAGGAGCGTATCATGACTCGTAGCGCGGGATCGTCTCCAATGACTTTAGTGAGTGTCCGGGTTTGCGTCACCCAAGCACGGCAAAGCGCAAGACTATGCTGCGTCGAGTCTCCACTGCAGTAGCAGTGGCGGATTACTAATCCTTGACTAATGGCAGTATCTGTAATCTGTACAAAATTTCTTAATTGGCAAAACAAGCAATAAGCATATGTTTTGCCTGATAGTAAGCTGTTACCTCGCTGTGTCGCTCGCAAGCTGCTTACAATATTCCCTTGGGTGGGTGTGGTGTGTAGCGCTAGCATAGCTAGTTATAAGGACTAATATTGTGCATTTTTAAGTCGACAGACAGTAAGGCGGCCAACCGTCTCGCATTTTCCGGGACAGTCCCGTAGTGCCAGATGTACTCCTGCTTTGCAAAATTTAGTAAAATAGGGACTATTTTATTAAATTAGCAAAACATTGGATACGTCCCACATGTACTCTACTGCACTACACGCACAGTCGCACACCCATAGTGCATAGTTCGATGACGATGTCCTAAAGGATTGGGAGGAGATGAAGTACAGTACAAAACAACGACAAAAGCACGTGTTTGAAGATGTACAATAAACCGGAATATCATTAAAAAAACTGACCAATGTTCAGTTAGTACCTGGTTTGCTTACCAGGGCAGAATGAGCGCACCGAAAGAGCATTTTCATTCATGAATTCAATTTGGACGTCCGTAAAAATCTCATTGAAAGTCGAAACCCTACGTCGCTATCTGAAGAAGGTTAAGATTTTATAGGTGTTATTGTACTCTAACGATACATTTTACAAATAAATATGTTCAGTAAGTGCAATATGTCCCGCATTCAATGTTCAGAAAGTTGGCCGCTTTAACAGAGAGTGACACGTAGTCTTGGAAATAAGCGTGAACATGGTAAATGACTACCGCCGCCCATGGGCACCTGTAACTCAAGAGTCACAAGTGCGTTACCGCCCTTTAAGGTGGGTAGGGGAAGAGGGAGAGAGGGGGGAAGAGTGGGAAGATGGGAGAAAGGGATTAGAGGGGAAGAGAAGGGGAGAGAGGAAGGACAGGAATAGAGGAGAGGGAAGGGTTAGGGCCTCCAGTAACCTCACTCACGCGGCGAAAAGTAATGCAAGCATTGTTTCACTGCCGGTTTTCTGTGAGGCCGTGGTTTCGAGGGGAGTCGAGCCGGCCCATACGTGCCGAAACATGGCTCGCCCACGTTAACCTCCAGATAATTACATACCAGATAGATGATAACTAGACTAGCTACGCTTCTCAAACGTTAACAGAATTAACAAGAACATCAAACTAATATCGAAAAAACTATCATTTCATTATCCCTCCCATCGCCCCACTCTGGCCGCCGGCTGTCATAATCGCTTTTTTTTCTGGACCCGCGACCCGCGACCTTGACTCTGTAGAAATCCAGTGAAGCCGATCAAAACTATTCAAACCTGCTCGAGAGCAGTACGTATTTACTACTCTATCTTTGTTAATCTTTTTATTGTGTAACGGAATAGGCGTTAAGATATCATATCTGACAACAATGATCGCAATTTACATAGCAACAATTGCTTTAGTTACCGTCAGTTTACCGGCGAACACCGTTGCGAACGACACAATGACGAAAAATCTTAAAGTTTTAGTGTCTTCAAATGATTTACCTCAAGCCGCACTAAAAATTCTTCAACAGCAGTAAGTTTACCATTGTATTTAATTTTTAAAAATTCCTAGTCATTAAATGAGTATAACTTAAAATTCTTAATTTATAAATGATGAAAATTAATAACAGAACGCTTGTAACTTACCAAAGATAACCTACCTAAACCTTAGAATAATAACGCAAACCAAAACTTACTTTTTCTTAATCGGGTCTATGGACTATTCTCCTTAATATATTTTTTATTCGAAAGGAACAATTTACGTATTCGAACAATGTAAACAAATTCAGTGGGTTCTGCGTATTAAACATTTACTTTAGTTACATTAGTAAGTTATAATGTTCATGTTAACAAAGCGTGTAAAAAATAAAATCATGAAATGAACTCACGGGAATCAAATTATTGACTGTTTGTGGTCACTTTAATGTTTATTAATGCAGGACGCCATTAGTCAATATTACAATAAGCTAAGACAACTAAAACTAGTGGCCTGCGTTTATCTGGTGGTAACGACCTATTAATGTACATTTTAGACAAGGCCATAGCGAGTTCTTCGTTTGTCTATCTATGTTAATAATTAATTAGTTACTTACTTCGTTTCTATTTTATTGATATCTTTGTTAATTTTTATTTAATTATAAATATAATATTATTATTATTTTTGCAACCTTGGAACTTCGCCGACATGTAGGTACATATTCGACATTATAATTTAAATGTACACTACAATGTATTAAGGAAATTATAGTTGAGGAAAATCACTACGCTTTGTTCAAAATATACCTAAACCGTAAACAGTAAATAAATGACCTAACTACCTATATATATACCTATGCGTGTGTAAGAGATATAGGTACCCATTATATTTAGAGCTGGGTAAAATACATAGATAGTTTGCTTTAAAAAATACGAATTACAAAATACTTTCATGTCGTGTACCTCCATAATTATTTCAAATACAAAATACAGTATTTTAACCATTTGTGTTTAAAATCCAAATTATAAAATAGCTTACAGCCAGCCTGATGGTAAGTGGTTACCGTAGCCAAATGGCTAACTAGGTTCCAAGATATGAAGATGAATGATCTGCCGCATGCCAGCGGGAAGCGGTGCGATGGTATAATGCTGCCGTGGGCATCACGTCAAATAGTCGCTCGAAGCACGGCACGGAAGATCTCTCTCTTAGGATCAAGGTTTCAATATCGCTTGTGGGTTTAGGGTCGTCAACAATGCGTACAGCACGTCTTTGAAGTTTGAACCGAGTCAAAAGGCTCAGTTTCCTCTGACTATCGAGGTGTTGTGCACTCGGAATTCTTCCCAGAAGGTCAGACTGTAAATAAAGAATATTATTTAAGCGTTATTTGCATTTGCGGCATTTGAGAGAGCAAATTCGTCGAAAAAGGCCAAATTTGTGGAAAGAAAATTCTTGGATATTACACCACAACAACGCGCCATCGTACAAGGCCATCATTGTGAACGAATTTTTGACTAAAAACTCAACAAATACCATCGAACAACAACCGTATGCATTACTTTTTTCTCTTTCCAAAACTCAAATTACCACTTCGAGGTACCCGTTTTCAGTGGATAGAAGATATCAAAGAATTCGCGGCGAGAATTGAAGACGATTCTGGAAAATGCATTTAAAAAATGTTTTGATAACTGGATTATTCGTTGGCATAAGTGTATTATTTCTGAAGGGGCCTACTTTAAAGGCTTATACATTTTTGGAAGAATAGCCAACATTTTGTGTTTTATTGGACCTTTTCCCGGTACTTTCTTGACAGAGTAATATACACGAGAACTTGAACTTGGATGATGGATGGATGGATGAACTCAGTTTCCATGTCTTATCTAACAATCCCGTGGACCTGCTGAATTCAATTTATCATGCATTGTCCTACATAGTTCAGAAATTGTCTTAATATTCTGGCAGGGATGTGCTTTCTTTACAGAACTCCTGAAATCCTACTCAACACTACATAATTCCTTGAATTGTATATATATTCTATAGAGATATTGCTGTTGAGCAGGGTGTTTTAAAGAACAATCAAATACCGCTGCTATATACCTACCCACTTTTCTCTTATTACAGTATTATTTTAAATAATATGACGTTGTAATGTTAAACTAACAACGACAACAGTTTCACAGTTCTTCAAACAAAGTACCTGAACTTCGGTGAGGAAGGCAAGACCTTGGCTAAAGAAGATCTTCTGAAGCTCATTCCAGGATGTTCGGCACTAGTTTGGAGTTCAAACCTTCCTATCACCAAAGAATTGCTAGATAAAGCTGGTAAGCCATTTAATTTGTACCTGGTAACATTTTTTGTATTTAGTCTAATCATCTAATCAGTCGACTCAGAGGGCCAGTGCACACTCTGTAGCCTCTCGCTGAGTCAGCTCGGCTACTAAACGCAAGGATAGTAGGTACTTTTGATGGCCTACCTCGAGTTGCAGAATCGCACCGACAGGCTGGGCTGTCGCTGCGCCTAGACGCACGGTACAGATGCATATGCGGTACAGATACACGGCACGATAATCGCATGCAGCATGAGCGCTGAAGGAAAGAGAAAGTGTACGTTCGATGTCGATGTTTTCATATGGGATGTCGACTAGACAGGGTCACGAGACCCATAAATTGAGCGTCTTATTGCTGCATCTATACACTTCAAGTGTCTAGGGATCAAGTACATTTTTAACTATAAAAAATATGTAATTAATATTAACCAAACCTATATACCAAGTCTTTAAGAAAAATTGCAATTTTTGCATATTGTGGGAAATTAGGCTAAGTTAATGGTCCCAATTCTGTTACTTCACTCGCTAAATTAAAATTCACTAAATTTTCTTCGTATAAGATGGAAACCTTGTACACTTCAAAACAAGGTCTTATTTCAAATTGAAACAAGTAGGTAACATATGTCTCTATCGAAATAAGCAATTTATTTGTCGACTAAAGTCTGATACGCTTAAATAAACTTTAATACCACGTAGCGAGAGCCGCTATCCGTTGAATGCCATCTCTTTTGCTCTGTGTTTTTAGTAAGCGTCTTCGTAGGTGTAGATTAAAAACACGTCATCCTTGTTGGTTTTGAACAAGTTTTTATACGGCAATTATACAGCGTTTGAATAAATGGAGACTCTCGCTGCGTGGAAATAAAGTTGAGTATACGTTGACAGGTTTTAGTGAAATTTATAGGCGCTAAGAAATAGATGCCAGTAACAAATAGACCTTATTACGAAGAACACTAGGTTGATTTCATATGAAGAAATTAAGTCAGGTTTTAGTTTAGTCGAGTGTACAATAGAATCGGCACCAATGTCGTCAATTAAATGGCAAAAAAGGCAAAATGAGGATTTTTTTCATTTTTATCGTAGAGAAAAAAAATGAATAATCTGTTTTTCCACCATTTACACGAATCACACAATCACAGCGATTTGGCATGCTTAAAATCAGTTCATCAAAATAATTTTATGGAATGGCCGCCCACATTCTTTCTAACAAATCAAAAAGTTGTTGTCTTCTTTGGACCATATCCCATGCGTGCTCAATTGGGTTGAGGTCTGGCGATTGAGCAGGCCACGGCAAAACGTGCATCGGCAAGAGTACGTGTTACGACTCGTCCATTGAGAAGGACGTGCATTTTCGTACATTAGTCGAACAGAATCACCCAACCGGCTTCGCAAAGGGATGATCACGTCTGAAACAATCCTCTCCGCATAAATCTGAGCATTAAGGTAGCCCCTGATCCAAATGAGATCGGTTCTTGCACCGATCCAAAACCGGTCTAAACCATTTTTGTCGCCCTACGCCACCCGTGATACGATAGCGTGTCCAAGAGCGACACAGACACACAGCCACAGTACGTTCAGTATCTGTACCTCACGTACAGTACGTTGCCTGGAACCAGATTGCAATATACCGACGGCTCTCATCATCTCTTCTTGTGTCAAATGATGGCGTCGCTCCATATCGATGCAATTTTTTTCAATTCCGATTCAGAAATTGAGATGTACTTTTATAGGAATCCTGATTGACAGTTGATTTTCTATTTTTAATCAAAATTTAAAGAAAATTCTTTATTCAAATTGTGAAATTAAAAAAATTCAATAACGATCCCAAAAAGTTAAAATAATAATCCTCAATTGCGGCGATACTCTAAAACGTACTTAATCCCTAGACACTGTGTGATGTGTGTGTACTAATTGTTTTGTCGGCAGGTCCTCAACTGAAGGTGGTAGCCACAGTATCTGCGGGTTACAACCATTGCAACGTGGATGAACTTAGGGCTCGGGGTATAAAGCTGTCCAATACACCCAATGTATTAGCTTCAGCAGTAGGTGAAATTGCTGTAGCTCTTATGGTGGGAGCAGCAAGGCGATTCACTGAGAACCTGGCCCAAGTTTCCAGGTAATAATTATTTAAACATAAATTTGTGGAGGAACGGGTGTCATGTCCCTCCGACACAAAGGGAGGATCCTCCGGCCAGGCTAGGTGATCATGCCTGGCGGGCCGCGGGCCAACGGTTGATGTTGGGAAGTTGTATGTATACTAATCGGGGCGAGAACTTTCCTAGCGCGATGCAGGATTAGTAGTTACTTTGTAATTCAGCTCGTCTTCGCTAGATGATGTTGGAGTATGTTTTGCTGTATGTGGAAGTCGCCACAAATTATTAATCTAGAATCTAGTAGAACTGGTACTAATTAATGACAGACGATGAATGACGATGATCCTTACGTACTTCTATCATATATATGTAGGTAACACTTCTATACATTATTAACCACTTCCCAAGTGCATCTCCAGAGTTTTTTAACCTCCGCCAAAGATAACTCCAAACATACTCCTGCGCTTTTACGTTCTATTAAATAAAAATATTCTATCTAAAAAAGCCTAAATTAAAACAATTATTTTCAAATTTTTTTTGACGTGGAACTCCCATTACGTAACGTTCAAATTTTCTGAAAAATGCCCATTAATGATTGGCTTGGACAGAATAACAGCGACTGACATGCATTGCACTGTCATTCAGATGCTGAGTCTGAGACCATTTTGTCTTTACAGCTTTAAAGTTCTGTCTCTAATATTAATTTATGAAGTATGTGATGTAAAAGACAAATAAAGTTGTTATTATTCTTATTCTTCTTAAATAAAAATAAATATGACGACATTTATGTTTTTACTTTAAAACTTTTAGTGGTGAATGGGAGATTGGCTTCGATAAGGTGCTTGGACAAGATATACGGGGCAGCACTGTAGGTATCGTGGGACTGGGAGGCATTGGACAAGCTGTGGTAAAGCGCCTTGCAGGATTTGAAGTTAGCAAGTTCGTATACAGCGGCCATAAGGAAAAGCCTGAAGGTACGTGAAATCCTTTTCAAGGAAAGGTTTTTACTAGACTCGAAAAGGTTTTAGATTAATGGTTACATTGCATAGACACCATGTTATGCTGTAAAATTGCAAGTACTAACTAAAAATTGCTAGATCGCCGAGTATCAGTGCCAAATAGCATGTGACCCTTTCACCATTGTGGAGGAGTTAACAATTTAGCCATCTTTTCTAAATGTATTTTCGGAGTCAAAAACCTTCAGTTCTAAACAATTGCCTCTATACGATTTTGACTAATGAAAGGTTACGCTCACTGTTTTTTTTTTTTTTAATTACAGGTAAAGCTCTCGGTGCTGAATTCGTAACACAAAATGACCTCCTGACACAAAGCGATTTTATCGTGTTATCAGCACCTCTGACTAATGAGACTAAGCACATGATAAATAAGGACAACCTCGCGAAGATGAAGAACAACGCCATCCTTGTAAATGTAGGACGCGGAGGTAATCTTTTACGAAACTTAGTGTACCTACGCGGAATCCGTACCGTGCGAAAAAATTCCACGACAACCATAAATTATTTATTTTGTCCAGTATGTAGGCGGGTACGCGGTTACCGCGGTTATGACGCGTATCTTTTGTTTTTCACTGACGGATGTAGTCTAATCTGGTCTTTGTCTTTCCCTTAGTACAAAGAAGAATAAATTATCAAGGCAGTAATAAAAAAGTCTGAATTGGATATATTGGATTTGTACATTGCTTTATGGTTAGACAAACTCTAAGCACTATGTAGCAAATAGTTAGTTTCGAACTAGCCGTACTCGCACGGCTTCACTCGCGTGCACATATTTATATATTTTGCGTGGATTCCTAATTCTTTTCCCAAAATAAAAGTAGCCTAAGTTACTCCTTATAACACCAGCTATCTGCCAGTGAAAGTCCCGTGAAAATCGGTTAACCCGTTCCGAAGATTAGATTTTAGTTATTTTGCTTTGTTTGAAAGATTTAAATTTGAATTTAGTCATTAAGAACTGTACATCTTATGATAAAATAAAATAGCTTCAGAATTCCATGGTTTTACGGAAAAGGTTATTGAAATTGTGTGAGTTATGCCTATAAAAAAGTTAGGTAGACTATAGTTTGCGTAATAACTGCAGGGAAGTAAATACGTTACACGCCATTTCTTTATGAATGACATAAATGCGAAAAAATAAAATATAGTTAAATCGTTATGTGAATTATATTATTTTGTTTTTTTTGTAGCAAGATTTTATCATCGAAATTTCGTGATCGTATTTGAGAGACCTACTCATTGTACGAGATCACTCTGTTTATTAAAAACTGATACCAGATAAAGTATGTATACCTATAACAGAGGATAACTCTCGAATTAAAGCTTATCAAAAGATATTGATACTATACCTAAGTATTAATCATACCGCAGTGGTCATGGCTCTGTAAGATTTTAAAATAATATAAATAAAGACTATTTTATAATGTGTTAAGATTACAAAGCGGAAACCAGCGGAAACTATATTGTAGTCCCCGAAAGAACTGGACAATGAATAAATTAAGAATGTACACAAAATTCCAACGACGTGTGTTAGTAGCTATTTATGTTCGAAAGCCGGAGGCGAAACTTTTTGCACGAATGACCTCGAGATTAATTGGTCCCAGCTTTACGATTTAATTAATAATTTCAGACCTAGTGGACCAAGAAGCATTGTACGATGCGCTGAAAAACAAAGAGATCTACGCCGCAGGTCTCGACGTCACTACACCTGAACCTCTCCCGAAGGACCACAAACTCTTCAGTTTGCCTAATTTATGTGAGTAATTATTTCTTTACTGTCGATGAAGGAGATATTATTCTTACTAATTATTCTTCTAATTTTTATTTTCTTCTTTGATCGTACATTCAATTAAATATTAATAAGACAAATATGCACCACAAATTACCTGTTTCTTCATATACAGTATAGTCTATCCAAAGACTGCATGTAAGAGATCGCAGACTGCGATAAGGCCTCCCATTGTTCTACTGGTTTTTAATGTATTTTTCCGGACTGTATCTTATTCATGGTATGCAATAAAGAGTACTTATCTAATCTACATATCTTGACATTATTTTAATGTCAAGATAATAAAAAATGAGATGACTTAAGTTACCTTTAGATTGTTGCAGGCTTGCCCTGGTTGTTAATTAAACCAAGTTTTTTTGAGTAGTTTCAGAACTTCGCTTAGCTTTTGCAGGTTGCAAAGCGATTTTTTTATATGGCAACATTATCTTTTTGTGATATGTACCGCCAGCAATGGGCTTTTGGCCAAAATTTCTTAACCGAAACTCGTTGTTGGGTGGCCCAGGGCACATTGCTTTAATAAACTTAATAGATACCTAAGCAAATAAAAGCCAGGGGCCACCCTTCACTCCTCTGACCTCCCCCCCCCCCCCACCTTCTACGCCTTTGTAGTAAATAATAATATTACTTTTTAGCTTCTGCTTTGCTGTGACATACGAAACCTAAATATTACCTACTTTTTTTTCACAACAGTCGTGCTACCGCACATTGGCAGTGCTACAGTGCGTACCCGCAGTGACATGGGCGTGCTAGCAGCAAACAACGTTGTCAACGCGCTCACCGGCAAGCCACTCATCACACCAGTTCAACTATGATCAATACCATTATGTTGATTGAAAAACTCGAATGTTTAATAAGACAAATTAAATCCATGATATTTAAGTGATCTTTATATCGCCAGTTGTAGAGGGACACTAACAAACCTACATTTTTAACTACTTATTAGATGTATCGTGGAAGCGAAAAAATTGGGCGAGCGAATTTAATCTGTAGATTTTGTAAGTTTCAGGCACTCCAAGCGTACCTACCTACTACTAAAACTAAACTACCTACACCTATGAAACAAGTGCAAGACCAATTTAGCGTAGTTATGATTATGAATTTGCTTCGCTCGCTCCAAAGGAAGCTCCTTAATTAATTACTATTTGAATTACTTAAAGTACAGAAAACTTATTTTTTTTATGGTATAGGGGACAAACGAGCAGACGAGTCACCTGATGATAAATGACTACCGCGTTACTTACCGCGCAACTGCGTTGCCGTCCTTTAAGATGGGAGTAGGGGTAGACTGGAAGGACGCGAATAGGGGACAGGGAAGGGTTAGGGCCTCCGGTATCCTCACTCACGCGGCGAAAAGCAATGCAAACATTGTTTCACTGCAGGTTTTCTGTGAGGGCGTGGTACCGAGCGGAGTCGAGCCGGCCCATACGTGCCAAAGCATGGCTCTCCCACGGTTTTTGCAACAATACAGATTCATCAGTCCAGCATAGGCGACAGATCCTCGATATAGGTTATTCTTATTATCAATGCGATGGTACTAGTACAGGACATTAAAATAATATTAGCATAGCTGTATTTTCTATGGGTATTTCAGTTTTTTCTACTCTGATAGCCAGAATTGTATGTTATCTATTTTCCTGCGGTCGGGGACTTATTTTAGGACTGCAACCCTGTATTTCCCAGCCATAGTCAGCATAGCCAAGCCATTTTTTATCCAATACTCAAAGATTAGACCTTCGAGTATCTACTGGATAAAACAGGATAGAGTGAAATTGTTTTTCAGCAAGCTTCGACGCACTTCACATACTCCAACTCCTCTATAATTAAATAACTATTTGGTGTTGATTTCAATCGGTCACTAAATAATCAAATCTTTTACCTATGGAGATATTGTAATAACTAATAAAATACCAGCCGTGCAACTCCGCGTCTCTCAAAAAGCGCTATCCAAATCTATTTTCCGCTGGAAATTGTATTTCGCATTTGGCTTTTTGGCGCCCCTTGCCACCAGGCGCCTAGGGTGACCCCTCTACTTAATACGGGAGTATTGGAGGTTTGGAATAACAAGAGAGAACTATGATGTATCAACAATTAACATATTATTAAAGCGAGAAGTAATATACTAGCTTAAAAAGAAATAAAATACTAGGTGCAGAAGGAATAAAATACTAGGTAAAATTAAAATGACAGAATTTGCTTAGTAGCAGCTAAAATAAACTTATTGTATAATAATAGCAGGTTTGGTTTTCGATGGTTTGCCTCTCTTCCTTTTTTGTCCGAGTGGAATGTTTTTAGCTTCAACATTTACCTCTCTTTTCAATGAATTTGAGTTCGGGTGTCACCACTCGCTATGATCTGCCGAACTATTTATCGAACCGCTCATTCCATCATTTTACCGCTCATTTAGTTATTGGACTGCTCAATTATTTTTAGAATTGACATTGTATGATAAAATAACCGACTAATTGATTTTTTATTACTGTCCATGTTTTACTGTCGCAATAATTAATCAACCGCCATTAAATTAAATAACTGCTCAATATGTTTTCCAACTGATCACAATAACATCTGCAATATTTAAATAACAGCTCAAAAATTAGTTCCCTATAATAATGCATGTTGCATTGTCTTTAATTTGCCCAATGTAAATAAATTATAAAAATTAATTATAAATTTTATTTTTATTTATGCTTATATTAATAACTATAATATAAAAGTATCAATAGTATTTATATACAAGTACTTATATTTAAGTAAACATATTTCTCATGTCTCGCATAATGAAAAGAAATAGTGGACTTGTTATTTTCAACTAGATTTTTAATTTACACATTTTTAAGATAATCTTTTGTAGTATGATACAGTACAACAAACATATCTGAGCCTTTGGTATTTATAATTAAGGGTGCACTTTGATACTTAATAGACTCAAATGTAACTTTGCCGTTTGGTAGCAGAAAAGAAAAGTAATAGGTATATCATTTAAATGTTGTAACTGCACAAAGTTCCTTCAATAAAAATTATGAATATATATAGCAACTTTACACAAAAAAAGTGTGCCAAAAACCTTTAAATAGTTAAGTAAGTATAAATGCCCTTTTAAGTGAGCATTATTATAATAACCATTGTTTATTAATCCTTACAAACAAAAAGTACAAACAAAAGGTGCCTTTTATAGCATGTTATTTGGACGCATAAGTTGGGAGATAAACGAAATTTTTAATAATTGAACAATCTACTCAGAACAAGATAGTAGTGGCACGAATGAGTCATGTGACCTATAACCCTTTCTTTATGGTGTGGAAACTCCAATAGGTCATCACCTCACCGGAGAGTTATTAATGGCCTAATACAAGTTTGGTTTGAATAATTACAGGCACTAGTCTTGTCTTACGATTTTAAGCTCTAATTTTGCTGAATAGAATGTGTGATGAGATAGCATATATTTTAGCCACACTCACTTGTACAGTAATAAGTTCTGTACATCAACTAGCATATTCTTAACATAATTACCAAAGACATTATTATATATATAGATCAGGCAAAACATTTGCTTACATTGGACAAAGAAAAATTGTGTTCTGTCCATTTAAAACTCTAAAGATATTTTTTGAGAGTAAAGTTCTTGTTAATTTTTTGTTTCTTTCAATATTATTATCTATGTAGACATCTAGTGACATCACTACAAGTGTTTTTGAAAAAGGTCTGATCAAGTTCTACTGCAGCTTTTTTTGAGATGCATAATGTCACAAAATCAGATGAGTTTGTAGTACTATAACATTCAAAATGTATATAAGTATTTTACAGAATTTAAATAATACTAGGCATAATAAAAAAAATACTTCTAAGTTCTCAAGGTGCATCTGCTACCACAGCTTCTAAATCTTTCAAAAAAGGCTCTATTTGACTTTCCAAAGACAATATATGACCAGTATTGCAATTATCACTGCCAATAAAGGTGATAACTAATGGTAACTTGTTCATCTGTATTACCTGTAATAATAAATATAAATTGAAGATAAATATGTATACAAAAATAAAATATACTGCCTGAGTATAGTTGAATAAGTGTAATATAGCCTTACCTGATAACTAGAATACATTGATATGATTGTTTTGTTCCTGCCTAATCCCAATTTACTTGCTTGGTCAGTGGCCATCCCGAACGTTGATATGAAGTTTGGCCTCAGGGCTAGTTGAGGGGCTCTCTCAGTTACCGCTCGGACCAAAGGAACGCCTTCACGATCAGTTATAAGAATACAATGAAGTCCATTTACTCTAAAACCAATTCAAATCATTATTACCAATGCTTTCCAGGCTTCCCTAACTGATTAATATTTATCTTGTAATGAAACAGAATTACTTCTCTAGTAAATGGTTCAGATATTTCCGTAAATCATCAACCATGTTGAACTGAGTAACGTAATAGAGTACCTAATCAATCTGAATATTTAACTTAATGATTAATAATTAATATTGGATTCTACGATGAACGAGTTAGAAAATATATTTTAGTTGATGAGTTAGAATTGACATTACTAACAGATAAATGACATGATTGACATGTTTTGATAAGACTATTGAAATCCATAGACTAACGGAACTACTTTCTCTTTCATATTACCTTATGTTATCATTAACATTTTACAGGATTAAAAAATAAATGCAACTTACGTACCTATAATAATAAAAAAGTGACATGTATGTCGCAACTTTAGAATATTAATGTTTATTTCATAATTTTTTCAAGACCTGTCTTATTTGAAGTTAGGTTTACAGATTATTTTAGAAACACCTTTTTTGTCTATGGTAAAAATGGCAGATTCTGGTTGACAGTCTTGCAATTTTCATCATTTATTTTTGGGTGCAAAAATTGTTGCCTTTGTACTTTTTCATAGTTTTGGAATTAATCGGTAAACCGTAATGTAAATCTATTATACTGCTTGAAATATGGTTTACATTTTCATAACATTCGAATGTTGCAATTTCACGAAATATCAAGCTTTGGTATGATAACAAAAGATATAAAAATTCAGCCGAGTCTCGGTATGTGCTCATTTCGTCATGTGTGTGCCGTCGATATGAACATAGCATGAATGGTAATTACGACTTACCATCGGGTATGTATACGTAACTGTCCAGAACTGTGATTTTCGGGATTGTGACGTCACAAAATAGACAAGACGTTATTTACAGTGCAAATTAGCTAATAAAATGTTTTATTGTTTTCATCGGTGAGTGGCGAAAGTTTTGTGGCCTCCTCGTGAGGATAGAATTCGCAGCGAAGCGGTGGGCTTCCGCTAGGATGGGCGGCGATGTCTGCCCCCTTTGAGAGCGCTGCGAGCCCTGCACCGTGCGCATGCACTAATATATCGCTTATGCAATTGTTCCATGAACTAAAACAGAAATTTCCTGGAGTACCTGATCATGTTGTATCAAACACTATCGAATTGTACTGTCATGATAAGCAAGCCTGTGAGAAACACCTCCATAGCGAAGTCAAGGCCTCCCTAACGCACGCCTATCATGCGTCCTCATCGGCGGCCGCTCGTCAACTCAATGAACTCAGACTAAACGTACCGGTCAAGTGCCGAAACCAACCCATAGTGAAGCATGAAGCTGAACAATTAATAGCACTTCAAACTATTACATGCCAAGGACCACAGAAAGCAATTTTGAGCTGCAGCACACCAACACTTGACCTTGAAAACCAGCTAAACACTGAGCCAGAGACCAAGCTGAACACGGATGCCAATCAAAATATTGTTGAGACAAAAAATGAGGAAACATATAGAAATAACAACAACACTTCACCAGTAACTGTAATTAATATTGATAGTTGTTATGCTAAATATAATGCTGAGTCTCCCAGTGATTTGGAATTGACAAATGAAAATCTGAAAGAAAGCAAAGTTACATCACCAACATTACCACAAAAGGAAACATCAAATTCTCTTCAACAAGATCAGACAAATATAGAACAAGCAGAAAGTACAAATTATAAGATTTTGAAAAGTCATAAAATCAAAAGTAACTTACCAGAGAGATTAGAAAAAAGTAAAGAAAAGAAAACTATTAAAAAGGAAGAACCGGCACCTATAAAACTAACACAAGATAAACCAATACGACCAAACACACTTAATTTCATTAAACCAAATCCAGATAATGCATTTAAACAGTCATTAAAAGAGCCAGAGATTGAAACTTGCAGGACAATCTCACCAGCACCTTCTGCTTCAAGAAACGACAGTCAACCTACAAAAGAAACCAAATCAAACACTTTGTTTCGACCAGAACGAGGTTATCCCTTAAATTTGTCAGTTAATGTCAATTGTCATATGGACTTAAGTCGTGGTTATGGTGATCCTTGGTTAGAAGATTACGATAGTCCCAGGGCTATTACATCTGTAAACTTGACAGTTTGTACTCCAACGTCGAGCATGGCAAGTCCTGTACGAGATACACGGGAAGAGGATGGAGGGTTTGAAGGTCATGTGACAGTTACAGTGAGCCCGAGCACAGCCCGAGCGCCAAGGCGCCGGGCGCCTCCACCGCCACCGCAACCATCAAGGTTGGAGACCTCACCAAGACCTACCAGAGTAGCACCTGAACCTCCTGGATCAACTGTTGGTAAGATCTATTTCTTATTTCTTTACGATAATTTATATTTAAGTTGGATTTTAATGTAGTTATGTATATCCTACTATCCTACTAATGTTATAAATGTTAAAGTTTGTGAGTATGTATGGATGTTTGTTACTCTTTCATCCAAAAACTACTGAATCAATTGCGATAAACCTTTGTATGTAGATAGCTGGAGGCCTAGATTAACAAATAGGCTACTTTTTATCCCAATATTCCCATGGCACCGGGACTTTCTCTTCATGTAATTATTTAAGTTGGATTTTATTGTAAATTAAGATGGACTTTATTGTAATTCAAGTTGGATGTGTAAATGTGCAAATATTAGATGATTTATGAACAATGTTAATACTACCTACTAAATATAATGCAAAAGTGGAAACCTGCAATGTCTAACACCTAAAAGACAGATTGCGTAGTTAAAATACAAAGTTATATTATTGCATATATATTAAAAAAAAACCTTCTTGGAGAGTTCTTGATTCTCTAGTTCGGTTTGAAACACTATTTAAGCAAAAGTCTGTCTAAGAATTATGAGGAAACCTCCACCTGTTATCCATAACCGGAGATTTTATTGAATGTAAAGATGGTCATGTTGAATGTAAAGTTAAAACTTTATCGCAGGCATCAAAATGAGATGCTAATTTCTTAAGCAAAGTGAAAGTTCCACATGAACTAAGATTTAGATTTTTATATGTAAATTGTTAACACAAACACAAATCGTATAACGAATGTACTAAATATGTGTACGATACGGTATGACAGAGATCAAAGAAACATCCTTTAAACTGGTAAATGTAATGTGCTTATGTAGTAATAATAACTCAATCTTTCAGAAACACTCAGGAATGTACTGGCTCTTTACAGGTTCTTTTCTTAAAAAGGATAAGCCAAACATTCTCTTTGTTCAGTTCATAATTGGAAAATACTCTTTGTATGAAAATACTAGACTTGGGAGCAATTAAATGCCACATGTAATTTTTTTTATTATTAAGATATAATGTTATTACAAAACCTATGTAGTGATACCACTTAATTGAGCATAGAGTATGTACAAGGTACAAGGTGACTTTAGTGAGCTTTATTTTACTAGACAGCTTTTTGTTTGATGGACAAGTTAGTAATTTGGAATGAAATAAAACTATAACTATACTAGCTGACCCGACAGACGTTGTCTTGTCTTAACTATGAATATTGAATTCGAATTGGTATAATTAATAAAAAAAAATATTCCAAAACATAGTTCCTACCGATCCATTTGTTTTAAACGGTATTTGCAGTGCGCATTCTGTCAACCGCGCCAACTGTCAAACGACTGACACTTATGTATGTCAAAAGCGCTATGGTTAACGTTGTCCTGCCGGAACGTAAAAAATATTATCCAGTTATCCTGTAACCCTATCGCAGCGCCATCTACCAGTTCCAATTGTAAATCTAAATCATTCTCGAATCCACCTGAAGACACAGAAAAATTCATTAAAATCCCTCCAGCCGTTTAGAAGGAGTTCAGTAACACACACACGCACAGAAGAAATATATATATAAAGATAAACAAAAGAGAGTCAAAAAAGAGTTTATTATCTATAAAAACACCTACAAAAAATACGAAATGTTACCAGGTGCATATTCCTTTTTCGAAATTTGCAATTTATCTGCGTCATTAAGCTCCCGCAATAATATAATTTATAGTGAATTCGTGACTAGTCGGACTGGTAGGTTTTATTACACCAACTACGAACAGGGGTGACTCTTTTCTTATTATCTGCCACCAGTCATCAAAACGGTCACCAACGAAAGTGAGCTAGTCGTTTAATTATATGTATATTATCTTAACGCTAAACTTTCCATTGGATCTTTAATAGAATACAGACTATTTCGGCATCTAAAAGTTCGAAAAATTATTGAATTCAAATAAATTTAAGATTTGGTTCAGATCAAGTCTTGTCATCATGAATGTAGTCGTTGCTGACTGTACTTTAATTGTTCGTTTATGTTATGAGTAGAGATCGGATATTCGGATGCATATTTACCTAAAGTTGAGATGTTGGCTATTATGGAAAGCACTTTTTTATCGAAAGAATCCCGCGATTCCAGAAAATTCAAATTTAAGTGTACCTATACTCCGTGAGATGTAATAAACCCCCGTTTGACACAAATGACACTTGCTCTGTTACAACGTATAATGGTTGCTTTTCCCTACTTTTATTGTCAGTGATTTTTGACGAAGCAAAAACAACCTTATTACGTTGTAACAAGTGTCAAATCGGGCCTATTAAACCCCAGGAAATGTAAGCATTTTGTAAGAGTGCGAGTGAGACGGCAAATTATACTTGCTTGTGCGCAAGTAGCGACGCGACAATACAACTGAATTCCTAAATAAAAATATACTTAGAAGCCGCTTCCATAATTTTTTATCCAAAAAATAACTTTAGGTAAATATGCATTCGATTATCCGATCTCTAGTTATGAGTTAGGCCGTAAACCTTTTTATGCTTCTCGTTCCAGTTCCAATACAAACGAAAATGTTCCAACCATGTCCGTTCTTTTATGTTCATGTGACAATTTTGTTGTCTCCTATTGTAATATTTTGATTGAAGTGAATAATTAGAACAGGTGAGTTTTATAGTAATAAAAACTTTTATATAACTCTAAAATCGTCATTTCATTTTGTGTTTTCACATAAAAAAAGTTCTGAGAACAATAATTACAAACGACACCGTGTTTTAGTACGAATGTCGGTAAAAAGGCGTAGGTGAACATTGTGTAAACATTGAACACTGCACCTACGCTCTGCTATTATGCACGCGTCTAAAGAGCGACATCTAATATTATTTTTCTAATACCACCTGTATGGTAAGCAATCATTGGAGCATACGTGATTTCAAGCCCTATTTTTTTTAGTTTTTAGATCAAAGATCATAATTGGGATCAACTTTATGACTCCGAGCTCTTACTTACTGAGAATTTGTTCACAAAGAAACCCAATAACACTTTTTGCCCTACCCGAAACTTCATCATAAGCGTAAGTGACGACTTATGAAAGTAGACCAACGAAGCAGTCAAATGACTGCTTCGTACTTACGGCCACACATTTTGACTAAGGTTTTTTAAGGAGACTTTGTAGAGAACTTAAGACTAGATTCTCGCAGAATGCTATATGAGAACGCTATGATGAGAGTTAGAGAGTGTTAGGTTAGGGCGTGTAGAGTTAGGAGCTTGGCTCTCCATAAGATCTCATAACTTTTTTACAGAACAAGCAATATGTACTCGTCTTGGCGTTACTTTACATGAAAATGTTTTTGGTAGGATACCTTTGACCCTAAGTGGAGAAAATGAACCCCAATGCGAAAGTGTTCAAAACTAAGGAAAAAATAATTTTGAAGATACGTAGTGCTGGATTGTTGACATTTAAAATTATATATAATCCCTTTTAAGACAATTCCGTGAACTCAGCAATGATAATAATAATAACTCCACACATCTCACACACGGCCGTCTGATCCCAAACTAGGCAGAGCCTGTACTTTGGAATGTGGAATACTTAAAGTTTATATAAATCAGAAGTTCAGAAAGCTAACAAAAAACGGCTACATCAAACTACAGGCGTCCAATATAATATATATTTGAACCTGTCATGATAACCAAGTCTATACAATAACAGATCAAGTTATACTGGCCAATGAAATAAACCAAAAATGAATTATGATCGAAATTCGACCACCAGGTGATCTCTAGTACATTTAAATCCTTTAAGCACAGAATGTCTTATTCATTCACAACACGCAAAATGTCCAATTCACAGAATATCTAAATGGCAGAATGTTCAAACTGTAAAATATCCAGTTTCCATAAAAAGGCACACACACAAACAGAACGTTATCGGTTGTTTGTCATTTATATCTACAATTATTTGAGTTTATTTGAGGTTTTTTCGCAACTGTACAAACTGATCTTTAGTAAACCTACATAATTCTCAAACTTATACTGAATTTAGTATCTATTACTATAGAATAACTGAATATCAAGTTAAATCAGTATATTTTTTAAAAACGTCAAAATAAAAACAGTATTTAATGTCACATAGGCAAAATAAATTATTTTGAACACAGGCCAACCCATTTAGTTAATCATTATTTGTCCTTGTATCATATATTTACAAAATAAGTTATTAGATGAAACTATTTTATGTACCTAGAGGAGTTAAACAACTGTAGTCTCTGATAGTTAACACCATATTCCTCATTGGCGGTAAATATTTAAAGTCTTTTAATAAACAAAATTGTTACGCAGAAGTAATATCCGTCACCAAGAAACCCTGATTTACTCGCCCTTTCGATTAGATCCGCCGATTCGATCTTTCTAAGATTTTAAGGCTGACCCTTATAAGCACTCAATTTTACATTGGAGATGACATCCGATACGGGGTTTTATTAAAACACTTACGCATCAAATAACGAATGCTAGCACTTTCATATGGCGTATTTGTGCAAATATGATAATACGATACTAAGGCGCCTATTACACGGTAGATTTTGCCGTAAGCTAAGCTGTTTTGCCACAATCAAAACGAAGAATAACTTCGTGCAAATCCTCTAATGTAGACGTATCATGATAGACGGCTGAATGATGAAATTTTAATGTCGATATTATTTCATCAATCACCAACGAACATCCGTCAATCATGACTTTTGGTAATGATTGCAACCCCGTAACGTTTGCAATTGAGCGTCTAATGGACGCCACACATTAGATTAAACTCGAGCACGTTAAACCGTCGGTCCCGGGTGCCATACAAACATCTGTGGCATTCGTTACGGGTAGTTGGGAGTCCTAAAAAGTCCGAGAACCTGGTCTAACTACAGAACTTCGATATCGCCTAGTACTTGAGTTGTGGAGGTCTGATGGTAGTCGCTTCAGCTAAAATATGAAAGTTCGGCTGTATCGTAGTTTTACTGAAAGCCGACCCCAACTTAGTTGAAACCTCCTCGGGTCGTCACTCCACCGGGATAGGCGGTAAGGTGGTATGTCGGACGCGAACCGACTAAAACCACACGGTGTTCCTTCACAGCCCTTATTGCCAGGGCATAATTTAATTATGGTTTTGAGTTTCACTCTAGATCTAATTTACAAATGATAAAAATCTGTGATAAAAATGATATCTTACTATTATCTTCCATTGAACAATCTAATATGACATCTTAAGATTTCAACTGGTATATCTCTTATTTCTATCTTGGTTTGGCAACAAACGTACTTAACATTCAGGATCAACGTTATGTTGATACAGAATGTTGACCGTTAAAGAAAGTGCTAAAATGTATAATTTGTGATCTCAAAACCATAAAGAAGTAGTTAGTCGCAAGTTCTTATACCTATTATTTAATAATTTCTAGATCGTTCGCTAATAGAACGCCAAAAGGAAAGGCTGGAACGATTAGCGATGGCATTGGCCCAGGAGAAAGGGCGGCTGGCCCAGCTGACCAAAGAGACGCGAATCTTAGCGGGGCCGCCGCCAACACCGTCGGCCACTCAGCGGCTTCGAGATGACGTCGAGAGGCTGCGAAACCAGTGTGGTTCTCTCGCAAAAAGACTCGAGATGACTGGCAATGGTAATGTATTATTTTCTGTATTTGCCTATTATAAAAATGGTTAATTTCGTAGGGTAATTGTAGTAACCATGTATAGGAACGAATGTGACAACTACCCTCTTACCCTTTTTAGATCATCCAACCTTACCAAGGCTGGATATGAAAGCTTGATTAGAACACAAAATATAGAGCCCTGTCACAGAATTACTAAGGGTGTAACCTATGAATTAAATTCTAAAAGACTCCAGGCTTTGCCGTCTTTTTCAGAACTGCTTCTAGTGTAGAATCTAGCAGAGCGAGGTCGCAATTTGAGCATCCACAAGAAGAAAGTCTTTTGACATCGTGTAGCAACGATAAATTTGATCCTAAAGAGTGAAAGTGATACTTCACTTTCACTCTTTTTTACCATGGCGATTAAGACAAAGAATTACTAAGAGTAGAATACATATGTATATTTTCCTAATTCAAAATATAAGTTTGTAATCACAAAAACAATTTTTTTATGACGTATAACAACAAATAAACGTATTTCGGATTGTTCCCTTTACTTGTGTTGTCAGACCTTGCTTCTTACCAAATTTCATGATTCTAGGTCAATGGGAAGTACCCTATAGGTTTTGATTTACCTGCGAAATGTTCAAATTTGGTCAAATCGAAGGCTTAATGGCGGTATCTTTTCATTGTGTTGACTTAGAAGCTTAATTTTTTTACAGCTTCAAGGGACCGCATACTTATGTATTTTGTATTAATTTCAACTCGATGCGTGTACGGGTTTCTGAGGAAAAGCGTCTTGACAGTCAGACAGACGGACAACAAAGAGATCCTATATGGGTCAAACCCTAAAAAAAAGACATTCAAACACTTGACTGCTCAGCAACGCCTTTAGAACTTCTTCAATTTTAAGTATTTTGTCACGTAAGCATTATTAAAATAATAACTTGACGCAGAAGTAACACAAACATGTCTTAGCCTACTTTGTCGGTTTATTTTTATTACTAATGATTTCAAACTACAAAACCAGTTCTAAGACTAGCTCTTGAGATGTTCGAAAAACTAGGCTAAAGTTGAAGACTAAATTCTATCATCAAAGCTAGAGGAACACAGACAGCTGCTAATGTTCCAACAGAAATCAAACAGCAGTATTGCTTGTTAGTACTCGAAGTAGAAGCAATCGCCATGAATAATATATACGTAATATATCTAAAACATGATACCATTAGTTGGTACACTGTGACTTTGACGCCTACACACATATTATGTTTTATCAAAAAAGCCATGCCAAACATATAGCGATAACTCACTCTCCCAAACCAGCGCAGACTGCGTAATGATAAGCAGGACTGTCATACTAAAGAAGTAGTGTTGTTTGCTTGTTTGTTTATTATTTATTATAACTTAATTTTCAGAACCAGACGACTCAGGGAATTTCTACAGCAACATCTACACCGGCCAGCGGCCATCGTCGTCCTGGCAGTGCCATATGTGCACGTTCAGGAATCACCCGCTCCTCGATAAGTGCGAGGAGTGCGATATGCCACGGATATTAGTAGGTACGTCCACGTCACCCCTTAGGACACAGGACTCTGGCTTCGGCTCCTTCCGTGACCGCAGCCGAAGAGGCGCTAACCTACCGCCCACACTAACTCAGACTCAATCAGCCTAGTCGATTTTCAAACATTGTCCAACCCTGACAAAAGTTAAATAAAGTTCCTTTGCCTTATACAGTGCCTATAGTGTTTAAAAACAATAAACAATCAGTGCTTGTGTATCAGTGTTCAAAACTTTTTAAACTCGGTGTGTGTTTGAAGTGTTGTAAACTTGAGGCTAATCGGAAATTATATTGTGCTTTAAGACTTATCCAGCATGTTACGTTGGCATGAAAACGTCTATTAACAATGAAAATACCAACAATGTGAACTGTACCCCTGTTGGAATTTTCCGTTTATATTTTTCTTTAATAATATTTAAAGAATCATATTTGCATCTTTTTACAATAAAACCTCATTTGTGTCTAGACCAATAAAATTGCTATGGACTGAAAACGTTATGGGTATAGACGTAAATGAGCAAATATGATCCTCGCATGTGTGTTCGTCTATTTTTGTATGCGACTGGATTTTTCTACGACTTACTTCTTGTAAAAATGTAGGGATAAAATAATATTAATAATTATTTTGTCGGTTATTCAGCATCTACTTGCCATGAAACTTGCAAACAAGTGGAATCATCAAATACCTACAACTTTTTTTCTAAAACAGAAATAATCTATACTAAGGCTCAGAAGGATCACGATTAAACGTTTGAGTGCAGCAGTAAGACTTAAAAAAAGAAAAGCTAAAATCTGTGATTTAACAACATTAATCAACACATCAATACAAATAAATAAAATTAAGAGTCTTTTTTGTAATGTCAAAATAATAGCTCTTTTTTTAAGCTCATACAGTTATTTGCACGATACCTATGGCCTAAACATCAGTTTTAAAAAAAAAAAATCTGTCTGTCTTTCTCTCTTTTTGTTCCGGCTAATCTCCGGAACGGGTGGACCGATTTCCACGGAACTTTCACTGGCAGATAGCTGGTGTTATAAGGAATAACTTAGGCTACTTTTATTTTGGAAAAATAATTAGGATTCCACGGAAAATATATAAATATGTGCACGCGAGCGAAGCCGCGCGCTAACTGCTGGTATTATAATAAACGACACAGGTAGTCAGTAATAGCTTTTTTACCAACTTTATATTTTAATGCTAGTATTATTACTAGCTTGTGGTCTAGGTAGGCGGTCAGCACATGATAAAAATTTATCAAAACCTGCAAAAATATTAAGTATCAGTTTTGTGCTGGAATGCTACACTGCGTTAAATGTTTCTTTAGAACATCATTGAAGCGCAGGTACTGTCCTCCTGCCTTGCGCTTGCCAAGTTGAAGTTCAGCATAAACTACTGTTTTAGGTAATCGTCATCCCTCACCCGTACAAGATGTCCGCACCATCTCAATTGACCCCTTATTAATATAGACTCAATGCCTGACATGTTTGATCTATGTATAATTCAGCGTTTTGAATTTTATACGTAATTTACCCCTTAGGCATTTCATGTGAAATTTCCATTCATCTATCTCAAGCCAAGTGGCGCCACTAATTTAATACATTTTGCTGCTGTTGCCACATCTTGACCTCTTGAATATTTATCACTAGCTGTGCCCGCGACTTCGTCCGCGTGGAATAGTATCTTTGGGTAGAATTTTTAATTATTTAGGCTAATTGACAATATGTCCATACAACTTTTCATCCCCACCTTTCAACCCCTTACACCCCTTTTTTCGCATTAAAAAGTAGCATATGTCCTTACTCATACTCTAGACTATCTGTGTACCAAATTTCATTTAAATCGGTTCAGTAGTTTTGGGGTGAAAAGACAGACAGACAGATAGACAGAGTTATTTTCGCATTTATAATTAGTAAGGATTTTGGGAATTGGGAAACCGACACAAAAAGATTGTCTTCATTTTGTGAGTTGACATTATGAGAACTGGTTCTATCTTTTGCTTAAGACGAAGTAAACGATAGTTTAATTAGAACCTCTATACAATAATTTTGGAAATATGAGGAAAAAATCATAATCCTACAATACTTAGTTAACATTTTGTATTAGTTTTTGTCTACGACTCCGCCTACATGGTTTTTGGTTATTTCAAATCGCATCTTTCGCATGTCGTCGAGGCCTCAGGATACTTCTATACTAAATTTAATTACACACCCTTAAAAGTTTAACCGTAAAAAGATGACAAATCCATGCAGGCAATTCTCATATATATTTTTTGTTCAAGGTTTTCATCAAAATGCATCGAGTCGGTCATAAGCCAATATTAATTTCTTACTTTGTTCATTATAGTACTTTAATTTGTCAATACGGCCATAACAATTTTTTGTACAATAGGTATTCAAAATATTACTTACGTTAAACAGATTTATCCGCTTGTTTAGATAATAGTAAATCTTGAATCATTCGACGGAAGGTACGTGCTTGGATTTCAAATATCTGTATTTAGATCCAACTCCACGGGCACGTGACTTTCCTTCCACAGTGACTCACTACCGTTTGTATAATTAAATTCCTAAACACGTCGCTAGATAAAAAAAATAACAGTTTGCGATTAGGTATCTTGTTTTTATACAAAGTTGATGTTAACAAAATATATCCAAGAAAATAACTTATCCCGATGGCGTTCCACATTTAAATTTTTAAATAATGTTGGCAAGTTCTTATTCTTAGTTGGCGCGAAATGAACGAAAAAATACTAAAATAGAAAAGACATAGGTTGTATATGTATATTGTTGATGCTCATTAATAAACAAGTAAATAAGACAGAAATCGTATTCAAACTAATTTATATTTATCTTAAATAAACTTAATTCGATACCTAGTTGTATGTAATGCAATAGAATGAAGAATATGAATAAAGTATATGTGTTTAGACGGGTGTTATTAAATATTAATTCTGAACAATATGTAGTGCTGAATAACCGTTGAAACGTGAGATTTTGTAAACTATGCTTTTTAAATAGTTTTAAGCACAAAGAAATTATTAGATGAGGGGTATTTATTGTTTTACTTAATTAAATTTTATTAGCCCGACTTATACATCACTTGTTGACTGGTCAATTAATTTAGTGGGACATCACACGATCTCGTTTTTAAGACTATTATTGCGCCTTGCCAAAAATGTTATAAAATATTTTTATTGTCCTTTGAAAAAAATAAAAAAACTAAGTTTACCAGATATTTTGCTCAAATTTTCTTGCTCAGTCTTCATAATAATAACTTCTTATAATAAACGCAGTTCTGTATGCCATAATACCGTGAATAATTATGTTATGAACATGACTGTCGATCAAATAAATAAAAAAAGAACCTGTATCGGGTGTGACTTTTCAACAGCATACTGTGTTATATAAAATAACACGATTACAGCATTGCCATATCGACATGTGAAAGTAATTTTTATCGAATACACAATATTTATAAAAATATATATTTCAAATTATTAAGAAAAATAAATGTGAAAATCGGACTACCCTGTAAAAAGTTATGCGTGGTCATGCATAAAAACAAAACACATGGGTTGACTTGAGAACCTCCATTTTTTCGTCGGGTAAAAATTTAAAAAAATACAGCTTCCGAAACTATATTTTTGGAGATATCGGCGACCGAAACAAAATTCTTTGATAATTTCGATATCATTCGTAACTTTGAATTTTCAGAAACAACCAAATTCATTAAAATGTTTATCATTAATCCAGTATCTGGTTTAAACAACATTACGTAAAACAAACCGGCATACAAATCACTGTAGATGTTTTCATTCATTCAATTCCCTTCTCTTTAAACAATAATTATTGACTCTAAGGTTATAATGTTTTGGAAAGGCAGGTATATCGTAATGTATATTCGAATTTAACTGTGATAGGCGTAGGGATTTTTTCATTGTTGACATATCTATCCTTTACTTGTCTTTTACCTCTACTACATACTAGGTTTAGGAGACATTCAAGTCACTGAATGCTGATGAAATAATACATACACATTGTGCAATAATTTCATCATACTTCAAATCCAATAATGGTTTACCAAACTTAAGTTTTTTCACACTATTTCACAAAATTCAATTTGACATATTCTCATTTTAAACAATTAACTTCCAACATTAATTGATTATTTTTAGTTATCGATATGTATTTGGCCTTAAAATATTACAAAGTAAGGTATTTTAGATTGTTATTTGAAAAATGTTGAATGCACATTATTTATTATAATTAAATATTTGAAATATTGTGGCTTGAAGTATAGACGTTGTTATTTTGTAGGATAATTTGAATTGTGATCCATTTTTATTGTATATCAGAGAATAAATAAATATTATGTTTACTTTGATATTTCGATTTTTCCTTGTCATGCAAGTTCCCTCTTGATAGCTATATTATACCGCTTACGTGTTCTCTGCCTTTAAGTTAAATCTTTTACAACGAAGCAAATTTACTGGCCTTACTTTATGTTACTTGTTTACATAATTGGTGGCAATGCATGGACTGGATATTTTTTAATTGTACTCTAAAAAAATATTAAAAAACCACAATCATTAGGCAAACTTTTACATTTATGAGTAAACCTCTTTGCTAATTCTTCGAATATTCGTAATTTGTTAGAATATTTTAATTCGGTGGATAGAGCAGCCATTGCCGGTATGGTCATATTTATTCCGAGGCCAGGGTATTCACCAGGCCAAGAACAGTGGCCTTTTATTTGAACCAGAAGTACCCACCGCTGTCTTCTTTTGTTGTCTATGGTTCTGAGACAAAAAGTCTGTGTTCAATTAACTGCCTTAAGTTTCATGTTCTCTTTTAAATTTTTCATGACTATTGCGGGTGCGCTTAATATGTTTTCGTCTCAAAATACTTTTCAGAAATTATCTGTAATAAAAAAAAATAATCATCTCGAAACGGTAAGGTGACATAGATAGCCATAGTTCCGATTTTAGCCTCGTGCCAAAAGACCATGCCGCAGTATGACTCAGGTAATTCGTAAAAAATAGCGATATGATAGCTGTGTTGGTTTGCTCCGTTGAAAAAATAATAAACGAATATATAGCCATTTAATCAAGACAAATGTGATAATACTAATTTATATGTAGATATAATATAGTAATAAAGCTACAATGGCAAAGAACGTGTACCTAAATGTTAACCTAATTTCCTTTTTTTTCTTCAAGATAATAAAGTATAAGGTAAGTTGTGTTTTTGCTCTTATTAATACCTTAACAAGTATGTCGTGATGAAGTGGAATGCATTTTTTTAAACTAGTAACATTTTTATTAATAATTTTATTTTTGGTAACATTTATACTATTATTACACAGTTCGAGCACCGGACGGAATAACTGTTCGCCTGATGCCGGGTCGACGGAGTAAGTACCTATTTTATTTGTAACTTTTAACTGTAGGTGTTATTTTAACTTCTATTTTTAAAATAGTCAGTTTATATTTTTTTTATTATGTTGCATACACATGCACTTACATTAAGGCCCTTTGCTGTTTTCATTATCTATAAAATTCTCTATTCGATAAGAATATAAAATAAAAATACCCCCGACTCGCAAATCTCTTCACGAGCAGAAAATAGCTAATGATATTCAAACGACTGAACAAATTTACTTTAATTATCGAGAACACTCAATCCAATATAAAAAACAAAACTAAATCATAATCGGTGCGTCCCTTTAGGAGCTATGATGTCAGAGGCAGTCACAGATACACACGTAAAACCTATTACATCCTCCTTTATGTGCGGAGGTTAAAATGGATGTTAACATAGAACGTTATTGCACGAATTCCAAGCCAAACTGGTCCACTACCTCTATCCTACAGAAGGGACCAGTAATTCAGATACTGCGTTTCCTACTAACTTACTTATTAAATTACTATTATTACTAGTTTTTCTAAACACCGGTAACGGTATACTTAAAAGTGGGCCGTTTACCAACTTGTTTGCCTAGTTAGTTGTTTAAAGCACCTATTGTAGGAGTTTCTAATCAAATCATCCTTTGTTTGTACAGAATACTCGTATAAATAACTAGAAATAAGATATGTGAGAATTTTAAGGCCCTGGTACATTCTGCTATAAGGCATACCTGCTTAGAAAATGCTGTCAAAGAGAATGGGAGAAAGCTGTCGAATTCGCAATACATTCGTGGACAGCGTTATAGGCAAAAAACAATATCTCGAAGGTTGATTGCTTGCGTAGTCTGTAGAAACTCAGTAGAGTGGGACATAGATGTCGCTAGTATTACTAGTAAGTAAAAATTAAAATATTTGCAATCACTGACAAGTGTTAGTAGAGCGCGTCTCGCCATAATTAAATGTATTTTTTTCAACGACGTATTTATTTGATACGAAGAATCAAAATGAATTAACCTGAAGAATATAAACAGGCATATTTTAGCATTTAAAGTTATTTTTTTTTATTATTATTTCTTTCTTTAAAAAAAATACTACTTCAAAAGTGGGCTGGGAATTCTAATGATATTTTTATTGTTTCAGAAATCACGCGCTCGTGGGTATTATGAGAGATGCAGACAGTAGTTGATGAGAGTACGTTTGAGACTTGATCGCGTTAAAATCCTCAAAAATATCTTACGCCTGCTAACGATAGAGTAACAATCATCAAAAAAACGTTTGAAGGAGTATAACGCGATCGGCGCTTAAGTGCAGTAGTACAAACCAATCTGTGATATTCGCATTTGGTAATTAGAAAGTCTGATTTTTACTGTTATAGTTGTAAAAAGGTATTTTAATTTTTTTGATTTTACACATTCCAAAGACCCCGTTATTCGATCACAATGTTATGTTCTTGCCTGTTCTCATTGAGTGCTCTGTTGTACCAAATGCGGATAACGAGATAGTTATTTACATTTAAAACACTGCTGCACTTAAGGTCGATGGGAAAGTATTATATCTATATACGCTGCTAAAGGAATAACTGTTTTTTACAATTCTAGTTTAGGTGGCGTTGTTGGTATAAAACTATATACTGGATAAAAACACTAAAGCTTTCTCTTTTCATATACATATATTAAACTCGGAAAACCAAGTATATATGTTGCTTTAGTTTTTAGTTACACTAAAGTAACAATAAAACGCTAGAGGCAAAAAATTATATACCACTTATGGTAATAGGAAGAGCAATAAATTGAATAGTCCTTTTAATTGATGAATGCGCGTGAAACTTACTTGTACCCATGATTTAAAATGGGGCTGGCATCGCAAAATTACTTAATTTAATAACAAACAAAAAAACAAAATAAAGCATCTATATAATTATATACTTTTTGAGCTATCAAAGCCATTCGTGGTCATATATTGAACTTTTATTTTTATAATTTTTAATGACACCTATTAGGAAACCCATACGAGTCAGTCCTCCTTTTGATATGCATAAGTTTTACAGTTTTGCGGTACGAGCTCCCATTTAATTGCTTACAATACCTACCCCTGACCAAAACTGTGTCAATAAAAAATAATGTATAGAGAGAATTAAAAAGAGTTCAGTTGTAACTGTCAAAGCTTATACCAGCAGTCTAGTAGATAATGTAGAGTTTAGTAATAATCTCAATCTTCGATCCTTCCTATACACTGCCAAATTCAAAATATTTATTTAGCTTTTCTTCATAATTTTGAATGAAAATATCTTGGGTCTGCAAAATAATTTTTCATCACTTATGAGACTCTAAACTTATATGTATATTCAGCAATATATTGTTGCTTACAAATGTCAGTACCGAGAACTTTAAACGTTTAAGTACATCACGCGCATTCATGTTTCACAAGTAGGTAAAAAGGTAGTACTTTTAAAAAAGTACTTATAGCAACATGCACAAGCACTTGCAGTATTTCGCAACGCATATTGGGAACAGACAAGCGAACTTACCATAGCCTACAGTTCCACATGCTAAATAAAAATACGTACGTTCTCTCATAATTTCTATATCTGTAATAAAGTTAGGTAAATTTGAACCAAATCCGATGTCAATAAATAAAGGCATGTCTTGAAAATAGTTCAGAACCGAATACCAATTGAAGCGATATTATCGAAACGAATTAATTATTGTCATTACGATCAAAACTAAAATGAAAGCTAAACACTTTGTAACCTTTATTCAAGGTCACGCTAGACTTAACTTGATTGCGTTTATTCTCTGATATTCTACATAGGATTTGGCTCAAGTGTAAGTAATTTCCCAATACATTTTGTCCAAGGTATCAATCAAATATCTACCTATATTTTAAAATTAAAATCTCAAAGATATTAAAAAAGAACATTTAAATTGAAAATTTCTTGGACCAAATCGACTCGAAGGATTTCTATGTCATTAGTAAAATGAATTTTTGTCTTTATTGATTTGAGTCGAGGTTATCTAAATGTGAGTGACAGTGACATCAACAAATTTCTTAACAACAAGATGGCGTTCTTTGTAAAAGTAGAAGTGCCATCTATTGCAAGTTTGCTTAATTAATTTCATTGCCCTTTTGTCAGTAGTTTGTATAATTGTATAAAAATTGCAATTTGATTAGTTGTTTTCCAGTCTTTAGCTTGAATGTATGTAAGAGTAAAATGACGCAGGACCGCTCGCATTTATACGTATTTTCGCTTGCATCACGAGAGCAATCGAAATTGGTCATAAATTTTATGTCGATGTGGTAATAAAAGATATGATAGTTTTCGTTGGGTTAACTAAGTTCTGGATAACGATATATAGTCGACGGGCATTTAGGCGCAGACTCAGCTATAGTAAATTTTATTGATTCTTTTATGTTGAGTATTTTTAAGTGCCTATCGAAACTTCCCGCTAATGTATTTTTTTTCATCTATCCTTATACCTTTGCAAGAAATATCTTTTTTCAAGCTTGAGAATAATAATTTAACATGATATAATTTTACAAAAGGACAACAAACAACCTTAAAAATTAGGTATAACAGGGAAAGGGGAATATGGAGGGTGGACAGGTATAGTAGAGATCACGAGTAGCAGCTGTTTCTCGCTTCGAAATGCGACATCTGCCTGTGTCCACGTACAACATTATTTTGAGTGTTTTCATACGCTTCAATAATTTGTTTATTAATATGTTTCTACCTAAATATTTTTTTTATATAATTACCTACCATATATATACCATTTTCACTGTAGAGACACTATGCATACATCTCGTATCGGCGAATTTGTTCGAAAATGTCGACAAATTCTGCCAAAATATTTAAAAGACTTTCTATGTGGACACAAATACTACCTACATCAAACTAGTTTCGAAGTGCGAAGAATGCATCTTTGCGGCACCCCCATCTTGTTAAGTCTAAGTATAGCTTTTGTGGTCTCCCAGGCTTAACTGAACAACTTGAACTCAATATATATATTTGATCTCCTGCCACTTACTCTCAGATTAGTGGCAAAAGTATAATTGATTAAAAAAATGATATGTTAATAGTCACTGTAATCGATAGACAACGACTCTTCTCAATAAATCAATGCATAAGACTGTCTAAAACGTAGGATAGGTAAGCTTAAAGTTGTGTAACTCCTCTAAACCATCGCCTATCGAAGAACGCTACTTTAACTCATTCCTACTTACATAATATGTATGAGAGCATATTAATAATATACGCAATGTTTTTGATTTCTGTAATGTTGAATAACTTTTTTGGTAAGTACAGGCATGTCATGGAAAAAATTAATTGAAAAGACCAATTGAGAAATTCATCATTTCAAAAGATAGTCGTAAGAATTCATTTGTATTCTCTAAAATGTCGAGCGTAAGTATTTATATGTATCAAAAAAAGAGTTTATTAAAGAAACAATCACTGTGATTTGTAGTTGAAGCTCCAACTTGTCATTATGTGTGTAAGTATGTATAAGCAATAAGCATTTCTTTCTGTAAGTATCTGTAAAACATGTGCTCATGTTGTTGTATTTTTATTTGTATTTTGTCATTTGTTGCAAGTATAATGACGATAGTAAAATTCGTCATCTAAATCTGTTTTTGCTTGAAACTTCTGACCTGAAAAATAAAACCGAAGACGAGAATGCTAACGCAGGACATTAAAATAGAAACTTTTTTAAATGACTTTAGAAAAATAAACCGCAGCTTGAAAAGTTATATACCGTAACTTACATGCTGTAGACATAATTACAGTTCATGATAATTACACGAGTCAATCGTTCTTGTGCAAGTTGTGTTACAAATTGTATAACATTCTTACATGAACTATGCACGCTGTATTTTAATATTTTATTAAAAGGGGGTGCAGAGAGTATTGAAGAGAAACAGCCTGCCTGTCCTTACTCCACCGTGTTACTTAATGTACTACAGAGACGAGTTCGATATCTTCGTCTGGCCCTTTCCGACTGTTGTTGAATGCACAGGAAAACCCATTCCATGAGAATCCAGTCACTATTACTGTTTTTATTACATGGGTATCCATATTTAAAGAAATACAGCTTGTGGTTGAATAATGTCAATTTGTAAAAAAATTAAGAAAGATATGTTACCGCCACTAATTGGACCGAAAGCGCCAAAAGGGCTTTGTTGTAGGTACTATATAGAGTTCCTGAATCAATCAAAGAAGTCGATTAAATAGCCGACTATTTCGTACCCACTATATTTAAGAATTGAATGCTACATTTGAGCTAGCGACGAAGAAAGCTTGTCAGAGATGGTTGAAACTGCTCTGCAAGGTTACTGTGATGGATGTGTTTTTGGTTGATTCGACTTTAACATTAATATTGTCGTGCTCTTAACGATGTGGCATTGATGAGTTAATACACTTGCAGACGTCCAGGTGGGAACTGCTTGTTGAGCAGTCAACAGAGAACTGGTGTTATCATTGGGCATTTTATATTCCATATGAATTTTCGTAACTTCACTTGCAAAGATCTATGTTTCTTTTCACGTATTTTGTAGAGTAGAGTTCATACTTTATTGTGACCTAGAACTTGTTACGGTACAAAGTACGATATTTACTCTGTTATACCAGGACATCTAGAAAGCTATTTGACCACTTTCCACACCTCTACATGAAATAAATGTGCAATATTACGTCACATACATGTCCAGCCACGTACATGTCCAGCCTTTTAATATGAAAGCATATTTGGATAGCTTAAAAACCTGACTAGTGAACGTAAAAAAGAAAAGATGTTCTTTTCTTACACCAGGTGGCAGAATACGCATATAAACGGACATGGGTGTTCGTGACTGGATCTGGAACACCAAGTACTGACCACCATATCAAAACATTTTGATATGGTGGGGATTTGGGAGCATACAGAATTTTCTAGCCACCAGAGCGCCACATTTAAACCTTGTTGTCACCAACCGGATAGAATTTTTATTTGTTATGATTACTGATGATTCTAACAGAGTACCTAAAGCGACAGATAATCTCAGCCCAATAAAGGCACATCTGGCGGGCTGTGTACACCGCAATGTGTGTGACAAGGATCTTTTGGCGTGTGGACATGGGTAGAGGCGCGCGTGCGACATCATAAAATAATTATTATGGTTATCGGTTATCCAGGGATAACTTTCAATGGCGCGAAAGGAAATATTTTGCTGATGGTTCCAATTGTTTAACGTTTACGCAATCTATTTGGTCTCCACCATCTTCCTCCTCTAAACCTTAAAATAGCTAAAAAATTGTTCCAAACAAAATTAGATGGGCTGGCTACTAATTTCAGTCACCAAACAAATAATTTGTATCTTAAATCTGCGTTTGTGTTTATTTGCAATTTTGGTGTACAAAGAGAGATGAAGCTTAATAGGTTGCGTTTTCGTCATTGTTTATGATTTACTAGTGCATGTTGCAGTATCTTCGGTTATTAGTTGTTTCGACACCGCCGAGGCAAATCTTTTCCAAAGGTAGATAAGCTAGTAAAGTTGAAGAGACTTCAAGATGCCCATAGATAGTTCCGAGTTTAGACGCAAAAAAAGATTCTGGTCGCACTATATTGTAACATAACAATACATGTACCTACACTATGTTGCTATAGGTATACAGGAAGTCAATTATTGGAACTTATGTCAGGTGAAATCCTAGACCTCATTTCTTATACATTATGTACTGGTTAAATGAAATCTATAAAACTACTTGCACACTATGTTGTGCTAATAAAATAAAAAGTATTTAGCGCTTTTTATTGTGTATTTACAATGTGAATATCTATTTGATATATAATTAATATTTTTATTTTATCGGGTCTTATCAAAATAAACTTGTTAGGTATAGAAATTTGTTTAATTTATTTGTTTTACTTTAACATTCCAAACATTCAATGCAATACAATTTTTGTTTATTAAAAAAAACATTGTAAAACAAATAACATGCACAATCAAAAACAGTTTTTCATTTCCTAGTTTTTTTGTTTACATTGGGTGCCTCTAATATATCTAGAATAGACATAACAATTAACATAATAATTTATTTATTATAACAGTTTTTTTGGCCCCAGCGAAAAATTTACATGAGTGTCATGATCTGAAAGAACGGGATGCAAAGAATTTTGAAAAAGGCGTACCTAAGTACTATGAATTTGGAAGGATATAGAAGAAAAAATATACATAGTCTGACATAAAATAATGACAACCAGAGGAAGAGAGTTCAAAGACACAAAAGTTTTTAAAGCAAAAGGTAATTATATTGTGCCGTCTCTAAATTATTGAAATAATAACAAGAAAATGATATCATTGCAAATCTGATACAATTTATTCCAAACAACATGAGTGCTTTTTCCATTTTATTTAATTAAATCACTGCGTCTGACAGTGATTTAATTAAATAAAATGGAAAAAGCTTTAAACAAAACCATATTACTTACTTTTCCTTTCAATTGTTGCCGTCTGTTAGTTTTTATTCTGATACAATAATAGCTAGCCTTAAAATAGTTCAAAAGCCACAGTTATTTAAAATATCACATTAATGAGTTTTATTCTACCAATATTTAAAAAACCGGACAAGTGCGAGTCTAACTAAAGGTTCGGTTTAAGCAAACAAACTTGTATATCTCTTTTTTTTTTTTTTTAAGACTACTCCCCGCATTAGGAATTACTCCTGTGTCGCGGGGGACTTTACAAACATAGAAACAACGGACACAAAGAACACCCAGACTCAGGTGGGAATCGAACCCACGACCTCTGGCTCAGCAGTCAGGGTCACTAACCACTAGACCAACAGGCCAGTCCAAACAGTCCTACAGTTTAAGTAGATAGTACATCCATCACGGGAATCAATTCTCGAAGATTTTTGCCCGTCTAAAGCCAAACTTAACTTTGCGGTTGCGATGTACGACAAAGCATAAGTTTGTAATCACAAAAACTATTTTTTATATACATATACAACATGTTGTTATATCACAAACAAATTGCTTCTTACCAAATTTCATGATTCCAGGTTAATGGGAATATATAGGTTTTGATTTACCTGATAAATGTTCAAATTTGTTAAAATCTAAGGCTAAAGTGCCGTATCTTTTGATTGCGTTAACTTAGAAGCTTGATTTTTTTACAGTTTCAAGGGACCGCTGACATAAGTAGGTATTTGGTGTTAATTTCAACTTGATGCCTCTACAGGTTCCTGAGGACAAGGGTCTTGACAGACACCCAGACAGTTATAACAACAAATTGCCGACTTTCGGATTTTTCGTTTACATGTGCTGTGAAACCTTTCTTCTTACCAAATTTCATGATTCTAGGTTAATGGGAGGTACTACATAGGTTCAGATCAGTGTTGGGTAAATTTTAATTGTAACGACAATAAAATTAAAGATTAACAATTGAATAATTGTTGTCACCATGATTGATAAACTGTAATTGTGGAAAATTACAACTAACAATTTATTAATTGTTAATTGTGGGTATAGACTTGCTATTTGGTAGAGACTCGCTTGTGACGGAACACCGTGTGGCTTTAGTCGGTTCGATTCTGACATGCCACTTCACCAATAGCCATGGTGAGGTGACCCGTGGGAGATACGAAAAAAAATTGTCGTGCCGTGATTTGGTAAAGAAAACAATTAATTTTTTTATTGTTTTAGTAATTAAAATAAAAACTAGCAATTAAAATATAAGGGACTGCATGTCGGAAGTGAAAACATAACTGACACATCTGTCATCTGAGCGTGACGGTCACGCGAGTTGTGCTTTTTTCCCCATACCAAAAGTGCACAACGTGCCTAAAGGACTTTTCATTTCAAAATTTGTTAATAAGTAATTGTGAGTTCCGAATCAGAAGTGTTCATTTTTGAAGAAAGTCCTGTCATCTACTAGCGACATCCATCAAACTGATGTACGACGAAATTTTGAATAAAGGTTTACGCTATTCCGAACTATAATAGGCGTTATAGATTTTCACTTTAATTACAATGATGTTTTTGTTTATTTTACCATATGAATTGTGCACACAATAAGTACTTTATTGAACTAATTATATTTTTAAAGATTAATTAATAAGGAGCTGACAGAACTCAATGTTTAGATTAGCGCCCTCTAGTGGATCTATATATGTATTATTAGCGTGACGGTGCGTGTTTAGTGCTTTTTCCCCATAGCAAAAGTGCACAACGGGCCTAAAGAAGTTTTCGCTTCAAAAACATTAAAAATAAATTTAATTGACTCAGAAATCTTCTCTCGGGGGTGTCAGAGGGTCGCTGATTACGAATCTGAGGTCCAATTACAACTATTTTACTTATATTATACCTATTACTTATAATTTTAATGAAGTTAAAAAATTGTGAAAATAAGTTGAGTATAAAAAAAATAATCACTTTTACTATTGGCATTTTTACCAAGGCTGAGGTGATGTGGTGTTGTAGTGATGAATGTTCTTAAAGGTGTAAGAAACATGTAAAAACTAGAATTTTTAAATCGGTGCTGTTCCACCACTTTACCAGATTTTACAGTATTTTCCGCCTTATTCACTGTATTATTAATGTAGGTAAAAAATTTTAAATTTTGTAATAGTTTTAATTAATTTCGATAAAGCTAAGTAAGTTCATTGTTACTTTTAATTGTTTCAAACAACAATTAAAAAAGTTAATTGCAATTATTTTGATTGTGAGTTACGATTAACATACATTAATCCAAATAATTTAATTGCAATGTGCAATTAAAAGTTTGGTTGCGATTAATTCTATTGCAATTAATTTTTTAGTCAATTAACAAGTTGATTGAGATATTAATTGATTAATGCTCAACACTGATACATATACATAACAGAAAAATAATCATGCTCATCACACATTGGCAGTCAGGATCACTAACAACTAGACCAACAGTCCAGTATACACATATTATATGACAATGGCATTCAAAAGGCTAAAATAAGTTTGTTTATATTTTATCTTATAATATAATTGAAGTCCATAATTGTTAAAAACTGAAATGACACTTTATAGGCAACTAATATGCGGCACCAAAACTTTGTAACATATCATATGGCTGTACCACGTTCCAAGTTCTGTTTGATCTCAGCAGTATGCTCTCCATAGAACCGCTCAAGTTTCTTGTTAAACTTGGCATTCCGCTCATTAATATAGTCAATATCTGCATCATCATTGTGTATCCGTCTTCTGGAGTATTTAGCTCTCTTAGCAATCTGTCCTTCCAAATCATCTACCATTTTGTCTATTGCCTGTTTACGATCTTCGTGCATGCCGTGAATAATCACATTTGGTCCTCCATAGAATGCATCTCCATACTTTTGTTTTTGTTTCTCATACTGCTCCATGTCGGCTACAGGCATATTTTTTACAAGTCTATTATACTGCCTTATAGTCGCTTGTTCATATGTGGAAAAGCCCTGATCTGGGTTCTTTTTCTTTCTTTTACGCTCCAAACGTTCTGCTTCCGTCGCTGAGATATTCAAAAGTTTCACTCTGTCGTAATCTTTGCCTGATTTTTCAGCTTCTTCACGCTTAGCTTGATCATCGAGTAACCATTCGGCTTGACGACGTTTAGCTTCATAGTTCGGTGGCAATTTACTTCTCGCCTCTTCAGCCACTACCTCCTGATGATTGTGTGTCCTCGCTTCGTTCCTAGCAGAATTTAGAGAGCGTAATCTTTTCATACGTTCAGCTTGTTTTTCTGCAAACGTCATTTCTTTTGGTCCTGATATTGACTCTTCTGTAGTAGCACTCATTTTGACCAATGATCGTTTTCGTCAAATATCAAATTGAAAATCACAATTACACACAAGTAACGTTTTAATATAAAGTGGTAAATAAAATTTATTGACACCACACCAGACCGATCACTCGTCGAACGAAATTGACAAATGACACATGACACTTTGCCAGACAATGAGACAATATCACTTTTTTTTTTTTCATTAGGGCCAGAGCAGAGTTGCCAACTTTATTTTTTAGGGGATCGTACCAAACACTAGGAAAAATCGTATTTTGCCATAAAATAAAAAAATAAAAAATAGTAACCTTGAAATTTCTATAATTCAATAAAGATAAAGATGAAGATAATTTATTTGTCAAACATGCGTTTACACACAATTTAAGCATGCAATATGTTTATAAATATAGAAGCACCTGCATGTTTTGCCTACGAAGGCGTACAAATTAAAAATGTCAACAATATATAACAGTGAGTTTGTAAATTCATTTAAAGGTAGAAATATATTACAATAACAGAACAAAGTTTAACAATAATACATAATCTTAATTTTACAGACATAATCGATACTCAATACAAATAAATAAAATCGAAGTGTCCGTTTGCAATGTCAAAACAATAGTCCTTTACCAGGCTCATACTGCACGACACCTATACCCAAAGTTCAGTCTATCTGTTTGCTCCGTCCAATCTCCGAAACGGGTGACCAATTTCTACACAACAATAACATAACATAGAAAATAATAATTAATAAGTCCAATAACATACATAATCAAGATACAACATCAGTCAAGAAGTCATTTACATTATAGTAACACTTGTCCGCCAATAAATTCTGGACCTTCTTTTTAAATACATATAAATTTGATTTTTTATAAGTCTGTAGTAATTTAATATAGATGACGGGGGCCATGCAGAACACGCTTTTTCTCATAAGGGTTGTTTTTGCACCGTGTGTGCAAAGTTTGCTATTATAACGTCTATTACGAATCACAGTGTCAGCTAGTGTTCGGAATAAGTCAGGATTTGTTTTTACAAATATCGCTGTTTCTAAGATGTACAAAGAGGGTAAGGTAAGTATCCTATATTTTTTTAAAAATGGCGCGCAGCTGTCCGTTTGTTTTAAATTAAACATAGCCCGAATACACCTTTTTGTGCCCTAAAAGCCATATCCTTGTCCGTAGAATTACCCCAGAACATTATGCCATAGCGCAGGACTGATGCTACTAATCCATGATAGGCTGTTAGCAAAGCGTCTATGTTAAGTTCCGGAGCAAGTTTGTATAGAGCGTAAGCGGAAGAGCTCAGCCTTTTAGTCAGGCATTCAATGTGTGTCTTCCAGTTCAGTTTTCCGTCTATCATAATACCCAGGAATTTAGTCGATTCAACTTTATTAATTATCGCGTTATTTAATGAAATGTTAATGTCAAAATCTTTGGCCCGCTGATTAAAATGCATTACAGTAGTCTTACTCAAATTAATTTTTAAATTATTTTCGTCCAGCCATAATATTATTGATGTTAAAGATTGATTTAAGTCATGTTCATATAATCCTTTATTTTTGCAAGATATTTTCACTGTGCTATCGTCTGCAAAGAGTGTCATAGGATGGTCAATAGCTCGAGGCAGGTCATTAATATATAAAATAAATAATAGAGGCCCAAGTACGCTACCTTGAGGGACGCCATATAGGGGAGAACGTTCTTCTGACATGAACGTTTCCTCTCTTGTTGTTGTAATATTAATTTTTGTGATTTGTGTCTATTGTTTTCTATTACTCAGGTATGATTTTAAAAGTTTTAGTATATTACCTCTCATGCCGTAAGCCTCTAACTATTGCAATAAAACGCTGTGATTGACATAATCAAAAGCCTGCGTCATATCACAGTAAATAGCGCACACCGGAATTCTCCTGTCCATAATAGTCATGACTGTATGCAATGTAATAGTAAATTAGGTACTTACTCAAGTACGTAATATTACTTTATTTAAAAATCAATATGTAACATATTATAATATATGGTAATAATTTAAGGTAAGACGTTTTTTTTTTGGAAAGATCGTATATTTTGCGTTCGATTTCGAATGCATGATCTAGTACAAGATCCGACTCAAGTTGACCTTCCCTCATCGAGTTTCCTAACAAAATAATATATAAAATAATTAAAAAAAAATGGTTTTCTTTTTTATAATTACCCTGATGGAGTTCCCAAAAATTTTCATCACAAATCCATAGTAAAATATGTAAATAAAACGCCAAAGTAAGATTGTTTATCTTTTACCCATTAACATATACCTCATCAATGCATTTTCCAAGCAAAGATTAGGATTGCCAGGTATAAACAGGTAAGCGTGCATTAGTAATTTACCCTCATCGAGTTTCTTTATACAAATTAATAACTTAATTAAAATTTGTTTAATGAAACTCGATGAAGGTAAATTGTATACATTAAAATGTAGATAATAATATCACGAACACGGTGGTATAGGGTTGTCATGGCAGAAGTACGCAAGTCTGAGGGTTGTTTTCAAAAATTAAGTAAGAGAGTGTGGTATATGTCACAGAGAAATACTGACCATATAAGCCTATACGATAGAAATAGATACACCATGGCAGTTGCGACTAAGACAGTCATCTAGTGAAACGGAGTGCGCATGCTTATTTCTCCGTGTAATAGCGAAAGACATAGAAAAGAAAGACATTTACGCATCCGTATTGGGTAAATAATATTATTGATAATAGTTACTTTTATAATGTTATTAAAAAAATAGTATGAAATAACTTCTGTTGTGTTTAAAATGTTTACTCAATGTTACGCATTTTGAAGCATGCAATAACTTTTATTATGCAAGTGTACAATATTTTAATAGTATATGAGTAATTTTTCATTTCAATTATAAGTAATATAAACCAAGTGATAATTACACAGTTTTAACAAACACAATAAAACTAAAACTTCCTATGAACTATTTATTGCTATGCTATAAGACTGAAGTATGATAATTTTCTATATAATTAAACCTACAATTAATTTTAAAACTATTATTTTGGCATTTCCCTTCAAGCATCAACAAATTAATATGTACATTCAATTCACATAAATTTTTAAAGGACAAGGGCTTTCCAAAGATAAAGATGTTCCTGTATACCGAGTAGTCATATTGACTACTAAATCAGTAATGTTATTTATAGAAATATAGTCCAATCCCTCAGGCTTTCTTTCCGACAAATACTTTTACACACTGATAACCACTTTTCTCTCACAACTTTGAATAGTTTTTTGGCATTTTAAAACAAAAATCCCACAAAATTTGTTTGTATACTGTTTGTCCGCAACATGACGAGGTTTTTTTATTTTCTTAGTCAGACTATAAAGTTAGCTCATCTGTCTACTGTCTTACATTCTTTCTAGTTGACCGAAGAAACAAAGTCTGAGAGGGGTTACTTTAGCCACAGGAAGTATTCCGGTAAGGAATATTATCTAATCATGTTATGTATCCATTACATTTTTTAAATAATATGTGTACTTAATAAGAGCAATTTATCACTGTGAAATTGCAAGTTGCAGTAAGACATTAATAAAATTTTAACGTAGTGTTTCTATGTTTTTTGACATTAATCATTTGAAATTGAAAGTAATTTATGAATGAAGTTAGCGACACTTCAACATGAATTTAGTTTACTGCAAACCATACTGAAGTGAGTCAGGCAGTCTGTCGGTGTTTTGTAACAGTGACGGTTGTGTGAAATAGTGTTGTAGCGTATACTTTCTGGTATTTTTAAAGTGCTTTCTGGAGTTCACGATGTCGGATGAAATAGCAGAGAATGGAACAGCGAACGGAGACGTCCCAGAGATCGAGCTGATCATAAAGGTAGATATATAGTTTTTACACGTGTTGTGCACTAGTACAAGATTAGCTGCTTACATCGGTGACCAAGGCACGCGTACCGTAGTTGGCCTTCGGAGATATAAGAAGATTGTGAAGAGGTGGCAAACTTGATAAACACTGTTTTATGCGGCAAGAGCTCAAAACTTTTAGCAACGAACTAACCCAAAACTGTCGGTATTATACTCCATGTTCGTCATGCATTTGTAAATCACATGATATTGTCGTGCTCGACTCTGCATGAAAGTACATTATTATTGCACTCATAATGCGCGATATTTAGGTCACTGGCAGCTCTGTTTTGTTGTGTTTTTATATTTGGACACTTTTTTAATGTTAAACTGTGCGTACAATGTGTTATTATTTATGATTGTTTCATTAAACTAAACAATATATAGTTAGGTACTTGGTGCTCTAAGTATTTGAGTGCAGCTAGTAGGTAATTTTTATGTAATTTAGTTTTACTTATCAACCAGTCTACATGTATCAATACTTAAATACTTTTAAGACATAATAATATCTAGACATAATTAACTAACAGTTACTAAATACTTTAAAGCTCAATTCACATATACCTAATAAACCCTATTAATCTACTAACTTTTAAAATTTCGTGTTTGATGATATGCTTAATTGTGTTTACACGGGAATTAACACATAGGTCAGCCTGTGACCACAGCCAGTGCAACCTGGTCAAATTCAGGCAATGCAGAGGTATGTAATACCTATTTCTTGATTGTGCTAATTCCTGGGTAAATACATACTCCTATTAATCCATCTTACTCATACTATTACTAACTACACATGACACATTTTAGGCCTACTATAACATAAAGAACTAAGGAGGTTCCTTCTTATTGTCATTATACTTAGGTTGTTGATGATCTTACTAACAATTTTTTTTAGTTGAGACATCCCTAATCCCCCCCAATCCCTAATCTGCATGTAGCATTGTTGTACATAACTACTACAAAAACAATGACAAGAATAAATATATTTTTTTTTAAACAAATATTAATTAAAACAGTATGGATGAATGTTATGATTATATTTTAAATATATAAATTATTTTCCCCCTTTGGGGATACAGGCATGGGTGTATGTATGTATAAATAAATTATTTAGGTTTATATTTCAACTATATTACCATATTATTAGCCTTCCTTATAGATATTGATATCAGTTTCCAATAACTTGATAAAACTGTCTCTATATCAAAGATTGGATAACATTTCAAATAGATTATTATCAACCAAGATAATAATGTCATTTCTAATTAGATTCTGACTAGAGGCGGCTCGGTACAATATAACAATATAGCAATATTTTTTTTTACTGGAATAGTGAAGTACTTTTTTGCTGTGTAGAAATGCCCATTAATTGTGACCTCAGGGTAAGGTTCTTATAGCCAAGGTCTTGAAATATCTCTGCCGCATCCTTCGCCTACATAATTTCCTTTCATGACAACCCTGCAGAATCCCATGAACATAATCATGGTCACAAGCAAGGAAATAGTACAACCCTAACAGCATTTAGAAAAACATGTTCAAACCACAGTTTGAAAATGTAACAAAGAAACAAATGAACAAACTAACTTTCACATTCGAATATGATTGAATTATTACCAATCAGCACAAAAACTGTGAATATTATTTTCTTTATATGTGTATTTATAACTATTAGGTCATAATATCAACGCCGATGTTGAGTCATTCATACTATAATAAGTGTTAATCAACTGATATTTCGGATATTCTTATTCAACTAACAAGCAAAGGGAAGGTAAACTGATAAAAATGTGTCGTATTTATAATCCTACCATGAATGATTACACTTGTATAGTTATTAGCAATTCGTTAATAAGTAGTTTTGCCTCTAAACTTGTAACTGAAAGAAATAACACCCAGCCAATATACCCACATATTCTTACTTACAAATTAAACTTGACTGGATCTACTCCTGGCATAAGTTTGTAATTATATTTCCGCCTATGTAAGATACACTGCTATGATATTGGCTGTATCAGAACTTAGTAATGTAACTTTTCATTAGACGGTCATATTATATAAGTCCTTTTACGTGGGATAAAAAAAAATATCGGGCCAAATGTTTGTGTAATACGTTTCTGCCTACTCTTGTAGAATGAAGAGGTGAATCTATAAAACCGGCCAAGTACGAGTCAGAGACTCGCACACGAAGGGTTCCGTACCATCGTCGAACAAAATATTAAGATCGAGCAAAAGAAACACGTTTCTAGTAGGGGGAGCCCCTTTCATTTAAATTTATTTTTATTATTTGTTGTTATAGTGGCAACAGAAATACACATTCTGTGAAAATTTCAACTGTCTACCTATTACGGATCATGAAATACAGCCCGCTAACAGACAGACGGACAGACAGCGGACGCTTAGTAATTGGGTCCTGTTTTTTACCCTCCGGGTACAAAATCCTAAAATATGATGAAATTACAATATATTTTTTTATATTTTATCCAAGTACTTACATATTATAATTATAATGCAAATAAGCTTTTACTTTGTCACATATTCAGGTACAAAAAACTGATTGGTATCTAAAAAGATATAACCATATTAGGTGGTTCATAAATTCCTTCGCGTAATGCGAGTCTCGTTGACGGATAAGAAGTGGCCAATTAACGGTTCTCAGTACTCGCTACGACTATTATTTTGACCCACTCCGGCTGCAATGTGCACCTGCACAAATTTAAAAAAAGTAACACAAAGACTAAAAAAGAAATGATGAAACATTTTAATAAGTAAAAGCGACAAGTTGACAAGTAGTGAAGTGCAGAACACCTTCCTGGTGTTCAGCCACAGATAACACGCAATGTGTGGACGGCTCTCGTTCGCAGCTCATAAATCATTGTTTTGGTCAAACATGGTGATGCTTGAAATAAATATTTTTAATTGACAACACTTGCTTAAACACTAGCACACCAGGGAGTCGATGACCCAGATAAACTTCTAGTGTCTTTTAATGTTTACTTCCATATGTGCGGTTTGTGATCGTCGTGATTCACTAAAAAACATCAAATTTAAATGCTTCATGAAACGAAAATGTAAAGTCTGGTGTCACGACCTTCAGCCGTATAAAAAAAAACCGTAAACAGTATTTAGAATAACCCTATTTCAAGAAGTTACATAGTACTTGTATTGAATAGAATAAATACTAGCGGGCATTCCACACGAGAGAGCGCATGTGCGCCTTAGAAACAGAAACTTGCCGGGCGCGCCATCCAGGGGAAAGTGACACTGCGCACGCGAGAGCTCGTGTGTCCGGGACGAAGTAACTATTATCTTATCTGTGGTTCGGGGACCACTGACATCAACTATTAGCATGCCTGGTGCTCATTTACTCACTAGATGCATCATGATTATAGATAATAATCAATTTCGCCTGTGATGTTCGCCAGATTAATACGAGGGGTGTAAAGTAAACTGTCTATCTCTTAAAACTACCACGTCCTTGCACTAAGGCTAATAATTAAAAAATATACATAGGGGAATACACAGTACTACTCAGATTTTGTGAGGTTATAACTAAGATATGTAATAAGGGAAATTGCCTAAAATAATATCCTTTATGACAAGTAACTGATTCAAGAAAAATCTTTTCTTAATATCACGATTAATTCAAAAATGTTTAGAAATATTAAAACTGGTTTTAATATTATAATACTTAAAACTTGTTTTGTATTGCCAAATATTTTTTAAGACTAGGTCAATCCACTAAAACATTGAAAAATATATTCTAGAATTAACAAATTGATTACATAATCAATTCATTAGGTATGTCGCAATATTTTTTTGGCAAATTGCCTATTTTAGTTAAATGAATATTCATTGGGTCAATATGCAGAGTGACAGTTACAACACAAATAAAATTATTCAAGCTTTTTAATACAATTTTCGGTGGATAAACTAAAACTAAAACTATATAGCTAACAAAATTACATAGCTATAACTATGCAATTTACAGGCGTATATATGGATATTATGTGAACCTATATCCCACATTTTAGTACATCTAATTTTTATTATTACTCACGTTTCAAGAGATAGAATCGAAACAGCAGACCTGTAGTACAGTGTGTCCATTTTATATAACCATAATAATAAAAACCATGCTAGAAGCTCAAAAGCAAAGAGCATTAAATAAAGATATATATAATGTTTGAGATGTACTTAGCAACAGAAAAAGAAAGAACTCAAGACTCTTTGTCACGACTCATCCATACACGGCCGGTTTTTTCAATAACGCGAATTTGCGCAAAAATATGCTCTGTCGTTATGGATGAATGGTTCAATGTTACTTTTTCAATATTTGATAAAGCGTATCCTTGACATTGGAATCGAAACTTGCTATATGGATGACTGACCGCGGTTCACGCAACGGTCCTTGTACAAAACGCGTTCTTCAATTAAACATGCGATAATAAGACTATTTATACGTAATTTTGTTCAACAATGACGCGATAATGCCCTGTTTTAAACGACACTGTTTCACACGCAACGCGCAATTGACTGTCAAGTCAAATCAATAAAATGAGAAACTATGCATGAAAATAACAAGACAACTGACTTCACGGATGGCGCAATGGTTTAAGTGGTCACCTCGCCACTACGCCGCGCCGAGTGTTGTGGGTTCGAATCCTACACGGGACAAAAATTTGTGTGATCCACAAATAGTTGTCCCGAGTCTGGATGTTCTTTGTGTCCGTTGTTTGAATGTTTGTGAAGCCCCCCGCGACACAGGATTATTCCTAATGCGGGAGTTGTCTTTAAAAAAAAAAAAAACTTGAAGTGTTGCTGATTCCTGATTCATTCACGAATGCTTATCAATCATGGAATCGATAAAAACGTTAAACAACCCTGACGGAATTTAACTCAGGGGAAATAATTAATTATTTTTACCACATGAAAACAGTTCGACTCAATGGTATTAAAATGAGTAAAAAGAGATCCTGGTATATAGGTTTATATACTCTTTTAAATGTTCACGTTAAAGCTGAGCCAAACCTAGTTCATTTTAGTGTGCTACTTTAAGAGTATAATATAAACATTATAATTTAAATAGTAGTGAGCATAACACCACTGTCGTGATATCATACTCGTTATTAAGTTAATATTCATTGAGTTCCTTAAATGGCATTCATGGTGCTGCCTTAACTAAAAATTTATCGGGTAAGTGCGAGTCGGACTCGATCGAATACGATTGTACAAGATATAACATTGTTTACTTTCTAAATACTTTCGTGAAAGAACCAAGAAAGGCCCTATGACAATATATAAATACATACGGGGGTCACACTGAAAGTTTTTAGAAAATAAAAAACGGGATAAAACATAATTTTCGAGATAGTCTCCGTTTCGTCTTCTTTAGGGATCTCTTCCAAACTTTGTTCAAACGTAGCGACGGCATCTTCAATCTCTAGGGTTCATAAAACGAATTCCTCTAAGTTTATCTTTTATTTTATGAAATAAATAAGTCACAAGGTGCCGGGTTGGGACTATAAGGAAGATGACTCACTAGCTCCACACCTTCGATAGACAAATATTCGATAGTTCGTCTGGCGGAATGAGCTAGAGCGTTGTTGTGGTGGAGGAGGATCCTGCTTCGTGGGCGCTGCTGTCTAACATTTTCCAAGACAACTGGTAGACAATGACTGACATACCAATCTGCAGTAACAGTTCTTTTCTTCTAGAATGATTGTTGCTAAAAGATCCGTCCGTCCCAAGGATGAGGCAATCATCTTTTTCCCTTGACTTCTGCCCTTATTTACTTTGGTCGGAAAATCTTCGAATGGAATCATCCATTGCGCAGATTATCTCTTGGTTTCGGGTTCGTAACAATATATCCAGTTTTCATCACCTGTGACGATCTCATGTACAGCATTCGAGACACCTCCGTCATACTTTTCAAGCATTGAGCCCCCTCAATGCTTGAAAAGTATGACGGAGGTGTCTCGTGATCGGAAAATCTACAATGGCGTCGTTTGGATTGGTCCCCACCAATCCAAACGACGCCATTTTAGATCTTCCGTCAAATTATGAGGCCTGCGTCTAGGACAAAGCTTTCTGATGCCTAAATGTTCATGTAAGACTTTTTGTACTTAACTCATATCAATGCCTAAAGCTGCCAGAATCTGTTGATATGTCACCCTTCTATCAACTGCTATCATTAGATGCACAGCACTCACATTATCTTCAGTAGTCGCCGTAGAAGGACGTCCTTCTCGAGAATAATCAGTGAGTTTGCTTCGACCACGTTTAAACTCATTAAACCATTTGTAAATAGTGGCACGAGATGGGGCTTGGTAATTAAATGCCAATCGAAGTCTATCGTAACATTGTTGTTGTGGAAGACGGCAAGGAAAGTCGTAATCAATCATTGGGCGAAAATTTTCTCTAGTCAAATCCATTTCTCTAGTAATTTTTTTTAGATAATTATGAAATCATTAAACATCTACAAATTTCCAAAGAGTTTCTCATTCGAAATTTAAATATATTTCATAAGCTGCTTTTCTTACTGGCCTATTCTAAAAACTTTCAGTGTGACCCACGTATTTATAGTAATACACACTGAACATTTCAAGCGTCACCTATTGCCAATATTAAGATTGAGCAAAAATCGCCAAAAAACACGTTTCATATAGGGAGAGGCCGCTTTCTTTTTTAGTTTTATTTCGTTATTGTTATTGTAGTTATAGAGACTATATTAAAAAGTATCAAGTATGTATTACAGATCAAAAGACAGAGCCACTATTAAAATTGATCAAAAGCTATGTTACCTACTATTTGAAAATGTCTTAGTCAAATTAGCAAAATTTATTAACTTAGCATCGTTTCAGACAAGGCCGAAGCCCCAAAACTCGAGTACTCGATACCCGATTGTCTAACTTCACAGACATGTTAAAGAGACGTTACTTGATTTTCATTTAAACACTGTCCCGACGGGATTCGGGTTACGTAAAGCGCACTTAACTTGAAGAGGATATTATATATGAGTAGTATAAACTTTCTTTACTTTGTCGCCTTAAGTCAATATTATCTTTAAACGCTATACTAGCGGTTGGGTTTGCCACGTCCTGGCGTTGAAGGACACTCACTACACGCCTTCGTAGACTTGCTCTTGCGCAACTTCTACAAGCCAAGGGTTACGTTACACTGTTCACATTGCTCAATCACAAACCAACTAATCACCTATTTCTGGCTGTTAAGATTACATCCAAAAATAATTCAAGTGCTTTCTGCGTGTAAATTACAGTCTTTCTTTGCTTTGCTATTATTTTTTCATGCATCTCATTTTCATCCTTATCCGTCTGACTTAAATCATATATCTCAGTATGAAATTAACTGCTTTAATGGAAATATATAAAGAATAAAAGTCTAACAACATATACTTAACAACAACATCTCCTCGGTGAATTAGGAAATATTTGAAGTTTTACATAATTTATGCAAACTGTGTTGAGTCGAACATGTGAGATGTGTTCTAATGAGAGCGAATTATGTGTTTTATGCGACATCATAGTAATTATGTCCAGTTACGATATTGCAGTGGTTGAGTAATTAGTCGCTTTCGCCAACTATCTTATCTGTAAAAATGATTCGAATTTGTTATCACTTTTTGTATTGTTTTTATTTTTTCATTTGGTTTTCTATACCACTAAGTTATAAAAGGTTCTCGGGCTACTCGATGGAAAGTGGCTAAAAGTGCCTCTAAATACTCGCAACAGATAAGCCAGACAGAATTCGCGCTGTTTTACTTACGACGTTTTAGTCACAGCAGGCTCGGGGAACGTCGAGTAAGTGGTGTTTCGCGTGTTGTTTTACATTATTACAGTAGGTTATTCCACCTGCACCCAGACTTCAAATGACATCATTATATCTTAAGTACAAGTCGCGGTCAGAACAAAAGAAAGTCTTACTTGTAGACATTCGAAACATAATAGCTTATGAAAGCTAACAACAGGCAAATGGTTTTAAATATAGATTGTTCATTTTATTATTTTCGAACTAATTTGGACTTAACTGCGTAGATTCGAAAGTTGCTATTCATCTGAGTATCTTCAATGAGTGTGACTTCTGTACGTATCCATTCAAGCCAATCCATGCCATAGAGATAAATGAATAACTTTGGAAATTGATATTTTCAGACACTTTTACACGTCGATTAGTTCTCTAAAGCTAGTTGGTGGTGATGGTTGATCGGGCGAGCCCTTCCTGGCAAATGAATACAACCCTGTATTGGTGAAGTTTTGGACTCTAACAAGCGGCTCCAGTTCTAACAACTACTGTTGTAGTCTACTCTACCTCCTTCTATTAATAAACTGCACAACTTTTAGTCCTTATTTTGTACATAAACATTTAGAGGCCTATTGTGATTTAATAACTTATCTCGCTTTCTATAAAAAATATTCCCGCTAAACGTTTCTCTTATCAGAGTTGTTTCAACGATAGGCTGTAAATCCTAAGAAGGAAATAATTTATAATTTGCAATTAATGATCTAAGTGCCAGGAATTATGACCTAAGACCTATGACTTGTTAATATTAACATGTTGCATATAAGCAATTAAAGACGTCTTAACAAATATGATAAACATGTACATATTACAGTGCGTTACATTAACAATTTATTGCGTAGCACGGTAATACATTTCTGTGTAACTAAGTTTGTAAACATACACCTTTCTAACGTAAGACGCATTATTGATATCGGAAAATAAGGTGGTGTCACTTCTTATGGTTTAAAGCCCGCGTTCAATAGCAAAAGCATCATCACATCCCTTCGGTAACCAACTCTGACGATTCTTTGTACTTAGGAGTATGTATATCCAACACTGCAAATAGCTGGTAATAATAATTCTGTAGAGAAATAAAAGATACCTTTTTATGGTATAGAGGGCAAACGAGCAGACTGATCACCTGATGGTAAATGACTACCGGTGCCCGTGGGCGGCGGTAGTCATTTACCATCAGGTATCACTCCGGTCCATGCTGGCCCATACGTGCCGAAGCGTGGCTCTCCCACGAACAATCTCTACTCAAATAAGGGAGTAGCATTATGCCCTAACCATCTGTTTCACACCATTAAAGTATTTCTCGACCTTTCCTTGACATCTTAAGTCTATTGTATAAAATCTTATAACTAAAGAGGTTTTACAATCTAACTTTAGCTAGGCAAAACAATGAGTATGCATTGTTTTCTTTATGGAAATGACTAAATTGCTGCAATCATTACTGTACTTATGAGTAAAGTACTATAATATTGCAGTGACGTCACAGGCCTTTGATATATAATTACAACGACAGAAGTTACAGCGTTTTATAATATATAGAAAAAAAATCTATATAAATATCTAGGCTTTTCCTGCGGCTTCGCTAACGTTAGGGTAGATTTTGTCCAGCCGGACGACCGTCTACTAGTTATTTTTCTATCTAGGCACTAGCCTAGTAGGCTAGGCACTAGTCGTGAACACTTTTATATTTTTTGCGCTATTTCCAAACTGAACAGTGGAAGTTCTACCCGTTCCGCAAACAAAAAGACAGTTAGAAATTTTGTATGAAAATATTTTTTTTATGATAGGTAGTTGAAAAGCTGTTATTATTATATTACAAACAGACCCTTTAATTTTGTTTATTTGTATTGACAACATTATGACAATTCCAATGGTGAAAGTAAATGACTTGTATGAGAAATTGACGAGGAACCTTAAACGATTTGTAGTAACTAAAGCTTTGCAAGTTTATTTCGCTACAACTTTTAAATGTAAGCGGAGCGACATTACATTTAATGTCACTCCCGTTGATATACATGTTGTCAATCAATCTTTCCCTCAGGAACAGTACTATTTCTGGATATAAGGTACCCGTGTTTGTACCCGGACGACGTGTCATGCAAAATTTCACGATGATCAATTGAGTAGTTAAAGCGTGAATGCGTAAATACAAAAAAAGTAACATTTGCGTTTATAATATCAGGTAGGATATACGCTTGTACTCATGTATTTCGGGTGTCCCCGACCTGGACTCCTTATCAAGAGGTTTCAATGAATTTGACAAAAAAATATTGTTTACAACCACTGAGTTATTATTACTAGAGAGTAGACACTGCGAAGAAAAAGTTTGTAACGCGAACTGCGGCAGTGCAAACAAATCTTTGTAGCAGTTCGTTGGGCAACACGCGTAAACGCCATGAAAATCACCGCGCTTAGGACCATAAGCGAGCATAAGGTCACTAGAAAACTCCAACGCAAAAACGATCGAGCGCTGCTTGTTAATATTGTAGGATTTGACTACAAATTATTGTTTTAGCGCTGCAGCGCCTTTTAGTTTTAATTCAAATAAAAACGGAACAACTATTTTGTTCTGAGTGGCTTCTCTAGTACATAATATCTCGATGTTTACATACAGATACTTTTTTAATTTTGCGAAGCAAAATCTCGCTTACGATAAGTCGGCGGTCAAATATTGTAAAATAACCTTCAGTCCTTTGAACTGACATGTTGGATTCTGTTTAAATAGCAGTAGTAGTGTTTCAAAATTTGTCAGGCTCATAATTAAACATAATATATGTACAAATTCAGATGTCACGTTCCTTGTTAGTTTCGTAACGAGTATATGTATGCCAGCGCAACATTTGATCCGTTACTAAACAGCTAGCGGTATTACTAAATATAAGTAGTAATAAATTATGTATTAATATTAAGACAGATGTTACGTGCGTTTTGTAACGTCTCCACAGAACTGAAAGTCTATCTGACTAACTGTGTATTTGATTAATATTAATCATTTGCTTCATCCATTCAACCATCCATCACTTGTTTTCTAGGCACTTATACCGATAATTGCGTGTAGTAATTTAGCGTTATTTACCATAGCAATTGGAAAAAATAATTATTTCCTTTTGGCTCATAGACGGTGTCATTGGCAGACCCGTTATTCGTTTTGGTGACTTCATTACTGTTATTCTTAAACAACTGTAAAATATGTTCTAGTTATAAATTACAAAATAAACGTTAACAAGAAAAGTGAGAGGGGTGCGCATTCGATTATAATGTATGTACGTGAATGTCGAATCGATGTTCACGGTCATCGTTGAATCGAATTATTTGAGATTGAGGGCAGTTGCGTTGCTAGCTTCGATGTTTCGAAATTTGACTTTTAACATAGAATATAATAAAGAACATATAATTCATCATCATCATCCGCGCCTTTTCCCAACTAATTTTGGGGTCGGCTTTCAATCTAACTACGAATACTACGATACGGCCGAACTTTGATACTTTACGTGAAGCGACTGCCATCAGACCTCCACAACCCAAGTGCTAGGCGATATCGGAGTTCTGTAGTTAGACCAGGTTGTAGAACTTTTTAGGGCTAGAACTACCCGTAACGAATGCCACAGAAATTCGTATGACAAACGGGACTGACGGCTTAACGTGCTCTCCGAGGCACGGAGGGGTCTCAGTGTGTTAAGAATGGTCACCCATCCTAGACTGACCTGGCTAGTATTATTTAACTTTGTAATTTGTTAACCTACTCGGTTACCACTTAGCCACGTGTCCCTCTAAAGAACATAATTATAATTATTTTATACAAAAATATATACAATGAATAAGATAAGTAAGAGTACGATACTTTATTGTATGATATATTTTTTGTTAGGAGTTTAATTAAAAAATAATTTCAATTTATAATAGTTGCAAGTGCATTGCTGCACTTCTGTTCTCTAAGCACCAAATGCCTTAAACATGTTATTAAAAAATAAAGGTCAACCTATTTAATATAATTATCTGGCAGTTGAAGAGTGGTACTATTTTATCTTAGATCGCTGTACTGTAGAAACATTAATTGAATACAATTGCTTTTCGTTTGTGCCCAGCTGTTACTCGACCGCTTAATTGCATATTTGTGTGGGCATCGTTTTTTTTTAATCATACCTAACGTCATAACTTAATACGTGTGTAACATTTTAATACACTCATTCTGTGAGTGACAAGGCCAAAACTGTAGGGATTATCAGGGGTTCCCTAGACCAATATTTAAATAGAAGTACGTATTATGCTTTGAAGACGCCAGGGCACAAAAAATCTAGTAATATGATAAGCCTTCCTCAAACAACACAATTATTATACTGATAATATTTGATATTATTGTATTTTTTTATGAGGCTTTCCGAGCCTGTTCGGTGAAGTTAACTATCTCTGAGAGCTTATGTCATATAACTTGTCGTATGATATCTACTCATAGGAATAAGCTGACACGATTGCCACTTTGAAAAGTAGTGTTGAGTAAAAATATTATCTGAATTAGCAACCGATTTTAATTAGTCTACAAAATCGATTATACATTAGAACAGAGCCCACTTAGTATTGTCTACAGTTTTTCTATTAAGTTTTGTCGTTGGTGGAGCGCCAATATATTTATAAAATGCATACATAATACATAATCGCACCATAATATATTTCGTTATATTATTAATTTCATAGTCTTTATGTAAACCACATTCTGTTTGTCGAATGCAATTAGTGCTGGTACTGCTGTAATATTGCCAATGTACTCGACGATCTCAAGAGATGGCGTTAGCAGTCTTCAAATAATGTAAACGCGCTGCACCTGATTGGTGCAAGAAAAAACGGACATACCCTGCTCTCATCGCTTTTCGCTAAGAAGACGCTTTAATATAAAAATTTTGTTCCGCCACGGACTTCAGTTATATTTCTCGTGAAAAGAAGCTGATTTTCCGTTAGTCCTATAGCCGTGTAGTGTTTGGACGCGCTTGTAACCTTTACAAGGTGTATGTGGAGTGCTCCAGTCTACGATCGTGACCGGCCGGTCAATACCTTGCAAGAGACCGTAGAAACCTCGCCGCTGCTCGCTGCCTTCTGGAGGATCGGGACGTGGTCGGTGTTGCAGGTTAGTGCTGGCATGATTGTTTTGATCGATAGAAGTGGTTTACTTCCCTACACCTCGTACGCTAACTGTTGAGCAATCACACCCTGGTCGGGCTATTTACACGCCTGACCATATAATTTGGTCCTTACGAGTACGGATAGGCCAGTGATTCACGTAAATATTGGTGAATTTACTTTTCTATTCATATCATAAAAAAGATTCACGTAATTCTAGTGAATTCTTGCCGCCATTTTTCCTCGCTCACAGATTTACGTAAAATTGGTAAATTCTGTGTTTAAAACGCACGAGAACTACGTAATTATTGGTAGACTCGTACTTAAATATAATTAATTGTTAGATTTGGTGAATTACGTATTAATTGGTAATAATATCCATTATACTCAATTTAGTTGAACTTATTTATACCTACCCACTTATTAACCGCTCCACCACTGTACTTTACGCTAAGTCATTTTAGGATTTAAATTTAACTTGTGTTTTTACACTAACTAGGTAGATATACCTATCACTTTGTAGTTGTATTGTGATATTATTTTATAAACATGACGGAAAGCGAATCAAGCCGCGAAGTCATGTTGGTTATGTTGAATCAAAAGAAAGAATTATTATTTCAACGTATTAATCGTATGTACACATCGTCGAAAGGTATAATTTCTTTCGATTCATCAACGCGAGCTAACGAGAATTTTCTGGCTGAAACGGAGATAATAGATGAGTTACGCGATAAATTTGAGTCCATTGTTGATAAAATAAATAATATAAATTTGTTATCAAAGATTACGGTCAATCCCGAGTATTCTTGCCTCGATTCATTTGATGATTTATACTCGAGAGTTAAACGCGTTAGAAATAAAATATTAACCACTTCTAAGGTGCGTTCACTCGAGACCAGTAGCTCGATCAAGTCCGTAGTGAAATTAGAACCTTTAGTAATTCCGAGTTTTGACGGACGCCCTGAAAACTGGAATACCTTTTATCAGTCTTTTAAAGCTAATATTCATTTGAATCAACAGCTTTCTGACTCGCAACGTGTACAGTATCTAATTTCTAAACTCACCCACGACGCACTAAAATTCACTTCCGGTATTATTCCGTCAGGTGAAACATATAAAATACTGTGGGATAGTTTGGTTAAGAAATACCACGACAAACGCTCATTAGGTACATATTATCTCAATAATATACTGGACTTAAAAACTTGCTCGCACACTGCGAACGATCTTGATACCTTTGTTAGTAAATACTCCGCTTCGATTTCAGCTCTAAAAGAATTAGGCATAACAGATCTAACTGATTTTATTTTTCTTCAATGCGCTTTGAGAAGGATGGATCCTCAAACCATCCAAGCCTTTGAACTTTCGATTCGGGATGTGGAAGTGCCTACGACACAACAGCTTATCGCTTTTATACAAGATCAGGCTAAGATTTTGGAGCGCTCAAACCCGCGAAATTCGTCATATACGAAACCCGCTGCTGTTGTTACGTCGCCCTCACGCGACCGGCGCGTTCATCACACCTCCAAATCTTTTGTCGCCAGTGAGTCCGCTAATAATGCAAATACTCTCACATATTCGGCGCCCGCAGCAGTTACCGCGAATTGTTGTTTGTGTAGTGGTAACCATCGACATTTATATGATTGCGCTCAGTTTAAAAATATGCGAGACGCAAGGGCTAGATATGAGTTTATTAAATCGAAGTACGGTTGCGTTAATTGTTTAAGCACTTTACATAAACTTCCGGATTGTAAGAGTACGTCAGTCTGTTTCTGTAATAAAAGACACCATAGGTTATTGCATTTTGATATGCGCATGCGGCTATGGTAAATACCGCCGTCGCGTACTCGCCGCCGCCCGCTCATCGAGCGACCGTTACTTCGCCCGCGCCTTCTCATCGCGCTCACACGACTTCGTCATGCATTCGAGCGCCCCCGCTTGCTACAGAACCAGTTACACATACACAGTCTTACACTTCTTGTCATAAGGGTCATATACTTTTGTCAACCGCTCAGGTATACGCGCGCTCTAAGGGTAGCGCTGGTATCAAATCTGTAGTTAGGTGTTTGATAGATAATGGCTCGCAGAATAATCTAATAACATCTGCTTGTTCTAGTTTATTAAATTTACCGATAATACCGTTGAATAATTCCTATGTTAAAGGTGTTGGTTCCGCTTCAAGTCCGATAATCGGTTATGTTCATTTAGACATTGAATCCCGTATTTATCCGGATCAGAAATACACTATACATGCGCTTGTTGTAGAATGCATTACGGATCAATTGCCTTCGAAATTTATCGATTGTGATCGCGACCTAGATTTTCGGAACCTTCCGCTCGCTGACTTAAGTTGGAATATTCCGGGCAAGATTGATTTATTGTTAGGTGCCCAGCTATTCCCATTTATATACTTAGGAAATATGGTCGAGTGTGGGCCGCGCGCACCGTGTGCTTTATCTACAACATTTGGTTACGTACTTATGGGAGATTACCCGCGTAAACATATTTTACCTACTGCCGCGTCTTTTTCTGCGTTAGCGCTTAATGATATAGTGCAAAAGTTCTGGGAACTTGAAGAAGTACCCATGAAACGCTTGTTGTCACCAGAGGAGACAGATTGCGAAAATATTTTCACGGCTACCGTGACCCGTGACGACGTAGGTCGTTATACAGTTGCATTACCGTTCTGTAGGGACCCTTCGGAATTAGGTAATTCGCACGCTACCGCTTATCGCCGTTTCGTTTCACTCGAGCGTAAGCTCCGTCAGGCACCGATAGTGCGCGAAAATTATAACAAGGTTATTCAGGATTATATTGATAACAATTACCTCAGTCCTGTTAAAGAATCTGAGCTGTCCTCTGATGGTTATTATATACCGCATCACGCAGTAGTCCGACCTGATAAACCGATGCCACGCATCGTATTGGACGCGAGTGCTAAAACGCATACAGGACTTTCGCTTAACGATATATTACATATTGGACCCAATTTACAGGCCGATCTGTTTTTATTATTGTTAGGTTTTAGATTATTTCCTATTGCAATGAACGCTGATATAAAACAATATTATTTACGGATTGGTGTACCAGTAGGCCAACATAAATACCTACGCATTTTATTTAGATTCAACGAATCGGAAAAAATTCGAACTTATGCCTTTAATAGGCAACCTTTCGGTCTCAAGTCAAGCCCTTACATAGCTATGCGCACTGTGCGACAGCTGGCTACTGACATGAGTCCGCTCTATCCTGATGCCGCGAAAGTGGCAGAGACCTGTCTGTATATGGACGATTTGGTTCTTTCTATTGCAAATGAGGATACTGCCACGCAATTAGCTCACAACTTGATTAAGTTTTTCAAATCGGGTGACTTTGACTTAGTGAAGTGGTCTAGCAATTCACCAGTGCTACTTGACTCGCTTCCCGACACGCACCGCAAGTCGCTTGATTTTGATGTTGACAATAATGTCTCTAAGGTCTTAGGTCTCTCATGGGAACCATGTGAAGATAATTTTCATTTCACATGCGCCGCAATTAATGAAAGGTGCACCAAGAGAAACATACTCTCGATGGTTGCACGACTATTTGACGTGCTCGGATTGGTCGCGCCTGTGATTCTCTATGCCAAGTTGTTAATTAAGGAACTGTGGCTCAGCAAGTGTGATTGGGACGATCCTGCACCGGAGCACATACGCACCCGTTTTTTCGCTCTTGCGCAAGAACTTCAAATGCTTGACACTTTAAGGATTCCACGTCATGTAGGCGTCGAAGTTGGTTGTGAATTACGTCTTGTTGCTTTTTGTGATGCTAGCATGAATGGTCTGGGATGTGTCATTTATGCCCATTGTACCTACCCGTCTGGCATTCAAACTCGCATTCTTTGCGCTAAATCAAAGGTTTCGCCGACAAAAATCACTACGCTCGCTCGCTTAGAATTATGCGCTATTTTACTTATGTCAAAATTAATAAAAACTGTGCGAGACACATATGCAACACGTATGACCATTGCCGGGATATACGCATTTTCTGATTCCACTATTGCTTTATCATGGGTTCATTCTTCACCACATCGTTGGTCAGTTTTCGTCGGTAATCGCGTCGCTCAGTGCCAAGAAAACTTGGACTCTAAACATTTTTATCATATTGCCGGAGCTAGTAATCCAAGTGATTGTCTTTCGCGTGGTATGCTTCCATCGCAACTTTTGACCCACGATTTGTGGTGGAAAGGTCCTCCGTGGATTCGCAGCTCATCTGAGAAGTGGCCGATTAAGCCATTCTCGCTTAATAATTGCTCTGTCTTGCCTGAACTCAAGGCAAATGTGTTGGCTGCCATTACTCACACAGAGCCGCCGTTGCTGTGTACGTTAGCACAACGTGTTTCTTCTTGGGAAAAGTTGCTACGTATCACCGCATATGTATTAAAATTCGCAAGACCTAAAGTTAAGGTCGAACCTCGTTCTATAGCAGGGTTGACAAGTGCTGAGAATGCGTTAATTCTCGCCGTTCAATCTGTGCACTTCTGTGAAGATATCAAATTGATCAAGGCTGATAAATTACCTTCAAAAAAGCTGCAAAGCCTCTTCGTCTTCTTAGACAAACAAGGGATTTTACGCATTGGAGGAAGACTTTCTGGATCAATGCTTCCTTTCGAAGCTAAACATCCGGTTCTTCTCCCTAAACGCGATCATGTCGTTGACTTAATAATACAGCATTTTCATGTTGTTAATTGTCACACCGGACCTGGACTTCTTATGTCTATTATACGACAACGCTACTGGATCTTGGATGCCAGGACTGTTATCAGGTCCAAGTTGCGAAAGTGCAACACTTGCTTTAAATGCAACCCAACGCATCCAACGCCTATAATGGCTGATCTTCCTGATTAGTGTTTCAGAGGCCAAGGCATTTTGTCACACTGGTGTAGATTACGCTGGTCCGATAAGGACAATCCTTTCTCGCCGCAGAGGTCAACATGCGCAAAAGGCGTACATCGTTCTTTTTGTTTGCATGGTCACACGTAGTCTACATATTGAAGTGACCAGTGATTTAACTACTGAAAACTTTCTAGCCGCTTTTAAACGCTTTATTTCCCGTCGAGGACCAGTTTCATGTCTCTATTCCGATAATGGATCTACTTTCATCGGTGCGAAGGCACATTTAGATGAGCTGTATAGTTTTTTATTGAACTCTAGCTTCAAAAACGCGCTGTCGAATGAGTTGCTCTCTCGACGCATAGAGTGGAAGATGATTCCCCCAAGATCACCAAATTTTGGTGGGATGTGGGAAGGGAATATAAAGAGCATGAAAACGCATTTATATAGAGTAATAGGAAGTCAGTTACTTACATACGAAGAACTGCAAACTGTTCTTACTCAGATAGAGTGTATTCTTAACTCTCGTCCATTGAGCGTATTATCGTCAGACCCTTATCCTGAGGTGTTAACTCCCGCGCATTTTTTGATGTCTACTCCGTTGCAATATTTACCCGCTGCTGATTTGTCAGATCAACGATTGAGTCTGTTAGAACGTAAAAAGTTGTTAGATAGTATGGTCCAATCCTTTTGGAAGAAATGGCACTTAGAGTATTTGCACACGTTGCAAGTTAGGCAAAAATGGGCTACTCCCGACAAACCGGTAGAAATCGGAACTGTTGTTCTTCTTGAGCAGGAGAATTCTCCACCGTTGCATTGGCCGTTAGGAGTAATTACGGACGTGTTCAGAGGCTCTGATAACGTTGTACGCGTGGCGATAGTTAAAACGCAAACTGGAATTTACAAACGCGCTGTAACTAAATTATATCCTATTCCTACACAATAAATTCAACTTAGTTTCAACCTTATTTTTTAGTTTAGGCCGCTATATTTATCATATTTATTATTTAATCGCATAATGCATGTGTTACTCTCAGTCAGTTAGAAAATTCGCGTGTTTTGAAACATCTTGTGATGTTCCAAGGCGGGGTGCATGGTGGAGCGCCAATATATTTATAAAATGCATACATAATCGCACCATAATATATTTCGTTATATTATTAATTTCATAGTCTTTATGTAAACCACATTCTGTTTGTCGAATGCAATTAGTGCTGGTACTGCTGTAATATTGCCAATGTACTCGACGATCTCAAGAGATGGCGTTAGCAGTCTTCAAATAATGTAAACGCGCTGCACCTGATTGGTGCAAGAAAAAACGGACATACCCTGCTCTCATCGCTTTTCGCTAAGAAGACGCTTTAATATAAAAATTTTGTTCCGCCACGGACTTCAGTTATATTTCTCGTGAAAAGAAGCTGATTTTCCGTTAGTCCTATAGCCGTGTAGTGTTTGGACTCGCTTGTAACCTTTACAAGGTGTATGTGGAGTGCTCCAGTCTACGATCGTGACCGGCCGGTCAATACCTTGCAAGAGACCGTAGAAACCTCGCCGCTGCTCGCTGCCTTCTGGAGGATCGGGACTTGGTCGGTGTTGCAGGTTAGTGCTGGCATGATTGTTTTGATCGATAGAAGTGGTTTACTTCCCTACACCTCGTACGCTAACTGTTGAGCAATCACACCCTGGTCGGGCTATTTACACGCCTGACCAGTCGTTTATCTTAAAGGCAGGTGCGGCCAGCAAAGGGGAGCGGCTGGTGCGCAACGAGGGTGGGGTCTACACACCTTTTTAATGTCCTTTTTTATTATAATATACAGTTTCTAAGTATGTCAACTTTGTCCGAGTCTTGTTTTAATTTAAACATTTTGAAATAAGATATGATTACTATCATATCTTATTTCAAAATGTCCGTACATGTGTGTGTATGCGTGTAAGTACACCATGTGTACCGTGTATGTGTGTAAGTACACCATGTACTTACACACATACTTATTAGTCTTTTTTATTAGAGTTTAAACTACGTAGTCAGAAAAACAAAGAGTTTGGTTAACAATAACAAACAACCGCGTTTAGTGACTCATCAGCATCATTTGGAGTTCCTAAATGAACAAAGAACCTTTCGAACAAAGATAGTTTTGAGTGTTAGAAGTACTTATAATAAAATACTTATAACATGCACAATATGTAGCTTTTAATAAATACATCGAGACTAATCGAGAGGACTGCCACATATGGCATGTCTGTTTGCACCGACAGCAGCAGCTGTCAGCCGTTATACCCAACAGCTATACTACAAATTCAAATTTGATATAACGATTACGTTCTATTTTAAAAAATAGTGATTCTTTATTGTTTTTTTTTTACTTTGACTCTTGATGAGTTCTATAGAGCTATTAATTGTTCGATTTTATTATTACTAGTGGTACTAGAAGTCGAAATTCGAACGTTATTCCATAAATTATATCGATTAAATTAAAGCTTGTCTTAGAAAAAAAAAGTTTACAATTATTTTCAGTGTTTTCACTCTAAATGTCTTTAATAACTACTAAACAAAACAAAAAAAAAAAGAATATTGGATGAGAAGCAGTCTAGGATAAATATTTTTTAACCTTTTTTAATTCGTATATTTAAATATACGTTATAGGTACGATTGCGTATAAACGATAAGAAATCGACTATGTACTTAAAATGTTATGTTGTGTCTAACAGTTACAGGATAAAACCGTTCGTATTATTAATAACTCATCAGTCATAGTCACCTCTAACAACCTGATATATTATTATAGGTATACAATACAATACACAACATATTAATAAACATCTTGGCAGTCGGAGGTCAGGTGGCAATTGTTCTTTACAAAGGTGATACATATTATGCTGCTAGTGAGAGATGCATAGCTGTATGTATATTATTATACCACTATAAGGCTGTACATATTTATTTTTAACGCTAAACAGACTCGAAGAAATTAATTGGTGCCGCCTGGTGTCGTATTTCCACCCTACAGAAAACCTTTATACTGAATTAATAAGTTTCTTAATTTTGGAATTATAGTATATTTATTTATGATATTATGTAATGACAAGGACGCTAGTATATCGATTCTAAAATATGTACATTCATTATCAGAATAGCCATGACATTGACCCACTACTTAAAGATTGTTCTCGACTAAAATGGTACGACGAAATAAACAATTGGTTTTATTTTAAAGCTATGAAATATAAATACATTATCATCTGCATTCAACATCTGTAAATTCAATATGCAAACAAAGTAATGTTTTACCATCTAGAAACAAACACTTCGCGTTTCAGACGCAGCCGTTTCGCAGTCTTAATATAATTAAATCATTATCTTTATCAGTTCATAATGGAATATCTAGCGATATTAATTGCCGTTTAGGTCTTGGCAACACTTGTCGGTGGTAATTTTTTACTTGGTGTTGCAATTTAATTTAACACAGTTTAATAATGGCGAATTGTTGAAGGGAATGTGGATGTTGAGCTTTTTACTTCATTATAAAAACATACATACGTAGGTTATGGTTGCGTGCAACAAAAAATAATAAAAAACACTAGGATGGCAACGTTGTCGAACACTTAAAATTTCAAGTCGAGATCATTTAGTATATACGTCATATTGTGTTCTCTCGTTTCTAATACCACATAGTCCACAAGGATTTTGCGTCATAATGAGACTGATAGGAAGCCCCATGTGTGAATAATGGTAAAATACCTATCCTCAATTATAAAATATCCTCAATTTAATCCTAAATGATAAAATATCCTCAATTTAATCCTTAACGATAAAATATCCTCAATTTAATCCTTAATGATAAAATATCCTCAATTTAGGGATTTTAGGGATTCCTTTACGCATTCTAGTCGTATAACTTTAACTTCACGTTTAAAACGTTACTATTCTTTTAGGCATTTTGCATTGGATAAAGTCAACTGCACATCTGGCTCCAGCGAATAAAAATCATTGTAGATCCTTAAAAATATCCATAAAAATTTAATCTTTTTAATTTTGACCTGTTTTTTTTTGTAGAAACTCAAAGTCCGAAAGCTTCGTGTGTTAGCGACCCGAACTGTTACTTTTAAAGGATATTGGTAGTTTGGTGCTTTATAAACCAGCATAAGTGGTATACAAAAATTCAATTGTTCGGTTACAATGCCATTAACAACCAAACTAAAGGCAAAAAAGTAAGATAACTATAATATCATTAAAATTATTGTTAACGTCAAACGGCGTTCGAAATACCTGCGTCTATAGTTGATTATACCGGCTGTTATAAATTGTAATGTTTTAGATTGAAATTGCTCCTTATGTTGTTATTCTTCTGACAACAAATTTAATCATTAATTTAGTTTATCTATGATTATCATATGAAGATATATTTGATAAAACAAAGGCTCCTTCCTGTCCTTTAATGATATTCGCCTTTAAATAAAACATCCATCAATTTAAAATGTTATCAATTTAAAACATGATAATATATTTAATTTAATTTAACGTTTTAGGCAAAATTTTATTTCGGATGTGTATACTTCTATGGAAAATTTGTCAATTAAGAAACTAAAAATGACAGTATTTGATGATTATTGACAGCAACAAAATTAAAGTTTAAGTACAATTTATTGTTTACCTTTTTATAGCTTTATATTCATCTATTCCAGGCGTATACAGAACAACACGTAAAACTAAATACTATTCAAATTTAACCAGCTTCAATAAAAAAGGCAATATTTTCGTAGTTAATTACTTAGTACTCGATTTGTAAATGTTGTCTTTATCAGTAATAAGTATGATTAACCAAATGAGCAATTACTTGCCTCAACAGATTGTTGATAGAACGATACAGGTATTTCCATTTAGAACTGATGCGCTTAGGTCATCGGCATTCATCGGCTGCACGGTGAGTAAATATAAGCCTTCACCAAGTCTGTTTTGCATACTAATATTAACTACGAATATTACATTGACTACATTTGGAGTACATCCAACAAAAACGTGTTACAAACACTACACTTGCTTGTAACGATAATTGGCAATATATATGTCCATAGTTTTCTAAACTATAAGAAATTCAATATTTGTCTACCTTTGTCATAAACTCATAAGTCTTGTCATCTGCCTACCCTTGTCTCAATTTTATTTGAGGTCGGGGCAATATGTTTTATTCTTCCATTCTATTTTCCATTCCACTTCCATTGTTCGTCATTTCACTGCTTACTTCCTTTCTAGTGATATTTTCTTTCATGCAATCCATCCATTTTTTCTTTGGTCGTCCTCTTCTCTTGTACCCTTCAACTTTCATACTTAGAACTCTTTTCACCACATTCTGCTCATCCCTCCGCATCACATGTCCATACCACAATAACCTATTGCTCCTCAGCTTTTCATCCACTAGTGCTACTTTCCGGCATAAGTTTTTTCTTGTTTCAATGGAATAAAAAGCATCCTACAAAATACGCTTGATGATATTACCAGTTCCGGTTTATCATCACACAGCTCGCGATACTAGAAATGCTACTCGGCTTGGCAGGAATATGTCCTTACATATCAGAAGGATCACACAGTCTTGCAAGTGTGTTCAAGCTTCGGTTTTATGTAAATACTTCATCAGTGTATCACTATAATTATAAGTAATAAACGAGTAATTGAACTCTGCACATCGCTTCGAACCTAATTTAATTATATAATTTTCCTCATAAGCATCAAATGTTATGTTTTATTTCCTCATTACTAAACCAATACATAGCAGTCAGTCGACTTTCTAAGTTCAATATATAGGTGGCTTTAAACTTCCACTTCATTACCTTGCATTCTTGTACTGTACAATTTATAATCTGTTCAAGCCAGCATCAGTATTGTAAAACAAATTCAACAAACACAACCGATCATCATGAAGTTTTGCGTACACGTTCTCAAGGGTATGGAAAAAACATTGACTACCGTTCACCTAAAAAAAAATAGTTCCCTAGAGATACCTGAATAGACAAGGTTCGACAAAATCGGCAAAAGTTAGTTTTTCAATAACACACCTTTAAAATAATCTAATGTTATCAAACCGTGAGAAATATTAAACTTAAAACAAACCAGAGCTGCAGCTTACGTAGAGGACGTTCGGATGGCTCGGAGAGGTCGTAGTGAGGTCGCTCTGACTCATCGCTAAACCGGATCTGTGCGCAAACTCGAACGATTCACGCCAGGCCAAAGTATTATCTACAAGCCTAGTATGTTTTAAGGTAGAAACGCAGTACTGTGTCATGTTGCGTCGTGTCCGTAGCAATTGTAAATAATATACATATTGTTATAGCTTGGTTTTCCGACTACCTTAACACTTATCTGTATATTTTGGCCAATATACACAATATCTTCATAAATTATAGCCTATGTGTTATTCTGATATATAAGCTATATTATTGTAAAGTTTCATTAAAGTCCATTCAGTAGTTTTTGCGTGAAAGAGTAACAAACATCCATACATCCATACATCCTCACAAACTTTCGCGTTTATAATATTAGTAGGAAGTAGGATTTATAAATATTACCTTCGGGTCACCCTATCAAAACAATTATATACCTTCACTGTTTTCTTTTTTTTTATAATTAAACTAGCAGTTCCCGCGCGGTTTCGCTCGCGTGTACATATTTTATATTTTGCTTGGAACCCTAATTATTTTTCCAAAATAAAAGTAGTCTAAGTTACTCCTTATAACACCAGCTTCCGGAGATAAGCCGAAACAAACAGAACGTGCTCTCCGAGGCACGGAGGGGTCTCTGTGTTAAGAATGATCACCCACCCTAAGATTGACATGGCTAGTATTACTTAACCTTGTAATGTGCTTAGCTAACTCGGTTACCATTTAGGCACGAGCCCCTTTCTCGATATATTTTCGGATGGTGCGTGGTCATATTTACCTTTTAGCTGATGACAAAACAGACTCTGTAAAACTTTTTCTATCATTTGGGAACATTACTACTTTTCTGTACCCCTGACAAGGTTTCACCAGCGTTTATTGCTGGCTGCTCCGCTCCTAACGGTCGTATATTGCCTATAACCTTCCTCAATGAATACTCTATACGAGGGGTGATCAAAAAGTAATGATAAACGGATATTTCTAGTAATAATAAAATTCTAAAAAAATATTTTTTCAACTCCCTAATCCTTCACAACTTCCCTGACAAAAAATGGTATAAATAGGACGTCATTTTTAAAATATACATTCATTTGAATACTAGCAGTCGGAGTGATAACATCAAAATGGAGAAACATGAAGTGCGAAGCGTCATCAAATACCTGTGCTTGAAAAAAATGTCCACCAAAGACATTCATACTGACTTGGTGGAAACATTGGGAGACTCTGCTCCTCCATATTCTACAACTGCACGCTGGTGCAAGGAGTTTAAGATGGGAAGAACATCCACGGAAGACGAACACCGCGAAGGCCGTCCGTCCTCCTCCCTCACTGAAGAAAACGTCAAAAAAGTTCAAGATCTGGTTTTGGCAGACCGAAGAGTGACCATTCGTCATTTAGCTGAGAACACAGGCATTTCATTTGGTAGCATTCAAAGGATCTTAACTACCGAGATGAACATGAGAAAGGTCTCTGCACGTTGGGTCCCGAGAATGTTAACCGACGAACAAAAGAAGAAACGATTCGACATTTCAAGGACCAATCTTGAAATGTTCCAGGCGGATCAAGATATTTTTTTGGCTCGATTTGTGACTATGGACGAAACGTGGATTCATCATTTTGATCCCGAAACCAAACAACAGTCAATGACATGGAAAAGGCCATCTTCACCGACTCCCAAGAAATTCAAAGTTTCAAGCTCTGCCGGCAAGGTTATGGCGTCTGTTTTCTGGGATGCTGAGGGAATAATTATGGTTGAATACCTTGATAAGGGCGCTACCATAACAGGCTCCTACTATGCTGACCAAATCAAAAGATTGCGAGAGGCCATCAAGGAAAAAAGACGGGGTAAACTGCGCGCAAAAGTTCTGTTCCATCAAGACAATGCACCTGCACACAAAGCTGAAGTTGCGATGGCTGCCATTCAAGAAGCTGGCTTCCAGCTGCTTGAACACCCACCCTATTCTCCAGATCTAGCCCCCAGCGACTTTTATTTGTTTCCTCGGCTCAAGGAACACCTCCGGGGCCAGAAATTTGAGGATAACGGCGAAGTGATGGCCGCTGTAGAGGCATTTTGGGAGAGTCAAGATAAAGATTTTTTTTTGAAGGGTATCGTTGGTTTAGAAAAGAGATGGACTAAATGTATTGACCTATTAGGAGACTATGTAGAAAAATAAATTTTATTTTTAAGTATATAGTTATTTTAATGTACCCATTCTCATTACTTTTGGATCACCCCTCGTACAATACAAAAATATTTTTTCTAATCCGACTGGTAGTTCCAGAGATTAGAGCGTTTAGCACAAAACAAGTTTTTGTGCTTACGGAACCCTCGGTGCATGAGTCAGACTCGCACTTGTCTTTTTTTTTTTTGCTTTTTAGTTCTTTTCGTCGGTTTAAGTTTTTGTTAAAAAGATTTTTATTTTATCATCAGCTCAGCTACACGATGTGATGATTTCTAAACGCAAATGCCTGATAAAGTAATGAAAAGTAAACAGAAACATTATGCGTTCCTACAATTTTGAGGGTTTCTCTCAATTTTATGAGGATTCCATCATCAGATTCTGAGTTCCTTGACGTGGGACCACCCTTGAAGTATACCCTGCCTAACAAAAAAGAATAATCAAAATCGGTTTATAAATAACGGAAAGAGGGCTGAACATACATTAAAAAAAATATATATAGATACGGTCGAATTGAGAACCTTCTCTTTTTTTTTGTTGGTTAAATAAAAACGGAATTAAAAAAAAAGAAATGAAGCATGCAATATCATTTACTAAAAGTATCAAAGTTTAAAGTTGAAGCGTTGCAGTTAATTTGTCGGCAATTCGTGTGATCTTACCATTTGGCATCGTAGTAATTTCTTTTATTATTTGGGAAGGCGGCGGGTTAGCGATAGCGCTGATAACGGTACGATTAGATTGCATCTACCTATACATTTTGTATACACAAAATATTTAACGAAATTCCAACGTTACCACAATGTTATTATACTTATTATAAACAGACGTCTATTGTATGTACAGCTCGTACTAATAAATGTTAAGTTTTAAGGAGGTAATATATTAACGACCTCTGTGGCGCCGTGGGCCGTAGCTTGGTCGTTGTACCCGATAGTCGATACCGGTGGTACACAATTTTTTATATTTCTAAATATAATCGGAATGTATTTAAAAATGTAATTTATATGTATGTTGTATCCGGAAATCACGGTTGTTAAACGAAACCAGAGGCGTCACTATCGCGCGGCAAGGCGCCGCAACTTCATTTCGGTCGGTGCGCTTCCGGCAGAGCCATAGTCGTCATTCACGAAACGTCGACCGTCGAGTGAACACATCTAGGAACTGTCTTAACGTTTCGTACCTAACCATGTTTTGTTATTATTTTGTAACCTACCTAGAAAACTCAAGTTTCCACATTTCGCAAGATTACCCACTACACGCCCACGTGATGGCTGGCGGAAGATAAGGGCGCCCGACAATCTGTCTCTGCGACATGTATATTTAAATGAATAAAGAGAAAACATAATAATAACTTTGGACACCTCACACACGGCCTTCTGTTCTCAAACTAGGCAGAGCCTGTACTATGGTAACCAGACTGCTGATAAACATACCTATACACTAAATAATTACATACATATGCAAATCACATTATCATTTTTATCTTTAAAGTTTTGATCAAAAATAATGGAATATTTGGAAAGCTAATTTGAACAACATGGCGTTATCTATTGAATGAAAAAATATTCTAGAATCAACATACTATCTAATTGGTTTGTACCATGCCTTTATTAGCTATAAATATGTAAAAAGTACAATGTTTAAAGATTGTCATGAAGTACTAATTTATACCTGTTATCAACTGCTTGTAAAAAACGTACGAGGCACTTCAATGAATTACTTTTATCTATGTTTATTTATGAGTTGTAATAAGGCTTAGTCACTCGCTAACTTTTTTTTTTAATAATAATTTCACACATCTCACACACGACCGTCTGATCCCAAACTAGGCAGAGCCTGTACTATAGTAACCAGACTGCTGATAAACATACTTATATATTTCTAAATACATACATATTATAGATTAATTACACCCAGACACAGAACAAATGATTATTTGTCCTGGGTGGGAATCGAACCCATGACCTCTCTAAGCAGTCGGGGCAAGTAACTATTATCTTATCTGTGGTCAGGGTCACTAACCACTAGACCAACAGGCCAGTCTGTAGTGTGGCGGTAAGTGTTTCGAATGTGCGATTGCTTATACTTTGAATGTATGAACAAGCCATGTTCTACAGTTATATATTCTCTATATTTGAATGACTAGTGCTCCACCCCTGTCGATCATACTATGATCCTACTAATATTATAAACGTGAAAGTTTGTGAGAATGTATGGCTTTTGTTGCTCTTTCACGCAAAAACTACTGAACCGATTGCGATGAAACTTGGTATGTAGATAGCTGGACACATAGGCTTAAAAGTAGCCTCGAAATGCCTACGGCAGTAAAGACATCTTCAACATTCATCATCATAATTCAACCAATTTACACAAAACCTTAACAAATGATACCTTCCTCGTGAATCACTCTGTCTATTGTTGAAAACAGCATGAAAATCCGTTTAGTAGTTTTTCAGTTTATCGCGAATAGACAGACAGACGCAGCGGGGATTTTGTTTTATTATATGTATACTACTATGGTAACCAACCATAGTACATGCTCTACCTATTTTGGGATTTGGGAGATGTGTTAAGTTATTATTATTATTTATATTTTTCCGTTGATGTCTAAAATACATAAAATATAGAATACTACAAGTGAATGAATCGTTTACACGAAGTTTGCGTGTCAAGTGAAAAATAATAACTTTTTTTTAATTTACTGGATAACGCAAACAACTTGTCTCGTGACAAAGTGTTTGCAGTTAACATTTTTTTCCTTATAGGGGTTTATATGGCAATTATCGTATACTGTTGCCAGTAACAAATATCATAGTTGGGTAAGTTTTAGTGTCAACAGCTGCAGTGTAGACGGGTCCGAGGACTTAATGTGTCTTTTTAACATAACCATTAAATTGTAATCGTTGTAAATATCTATATATAAGTACAGTGCGACACTTTGAGGCCGTGTTTGGAATCTTAGGTTCTACTATTACAGATGAGAAAGGATGGATGGATGTTTGTTAGTCCGTGCCCCGGAGAGCACGTTAAGCTGTCGGTCCCGGACGCCAAACGAACATCTGTGGCATTCGTTACGAGTAGTTGGAGCCCTAAAAAAGTATTTCATGTAACGTATCCTCCTATAATTCCTTACAAATTGATCTAAATGACTAACACGATTGAATATGTAGGCGAAAAGAACTCAAAGTAGACTCTGCCACCACGCCGCCTGTATTGTTTGCCCAAACTAAAGTTATATCTGTCGATATTTAAAGTATTCTTAAGCGATATTTAATTAATTTCAAAATGAATTCTTACGAAATATGTATGGTAAGTAATTTTGATAGCTAATTACTGCGGTTATTGCGGAAGGGCTTCATTCGCTAGCTAAGTTTCTGTACTGTTAGTGTGCTGGATAAAAATAATACTATCTCTCGGTACATTAAAACAAAGAGAAACTTTATAATGTGGTTAAGAGTGAATAGAGGAATGCCACTGTGGGTTATTCTAACAGCTAACTTCAGTCCAGTCATAATGCTGATGGCCATAAAATGAAATGTAAGCTTATAAATTGTCTTGGCTGCTCCGATGGCGTAACGAAAGTAGGCACTACCGCGTCGAATGTTGGGGGTTCGTTTTCCTACTCCACAAATAGGTAGTTGTTCCGAGTCTGGTTGTTTATTGTTTGAATGATTTTAAGGTCCCCCGCGACAAAAGGAATTATTCTTAGCGCGGGAGTTCTCTAAATGAAAAAAACATCACATGTTTGCACATACATGTTGCATCACAAAGCAACATGTATAAAAGCCAGGATTAACATTTTGTATTTAAGGCCAGTCTCGCGATAACATGAATAAAAACTTTGTGATAAATTATTAATTTGTAACACTTGAATTAATAAATAAGTACCTAGGTAGATATAACAAACGCAAACATACACTTGCTTCCGCAGTCGAGTGGTTTAAATTCGAGAAGCAATCTGCTATTCCCTATCCCTAGCATCTTGTTAGAGATAAGGGATAGCAGATTGCTTGCCTTCGGAAAATTATAAAAATACTAGCTTCTAGCTGCGGCTTCGCCTAAAGCGTAACGAACAGACTCACATTACCATTTTTATTATTAGTTAGATAGCATAACTACTTTTCTGCTTAAATTAATTTTAGGAGAATCGAATGATTGATAAATAAAGGACCACCGAAATCGCCTATTCTGATAATACCTTTTACATCATCAATTATGTTTTAATACTAAGTGATAAATGTTCCTAAAATAAACAGTTAATGTAAGCCAATCGAAGAAACAACTATTGATTTCTATAATCGGCGATTAGTTTTGGAATTAATTACTTCAATAGTCAATATCTCTAAATTATAAAAGATTGAGATAAAAATCTCTCAGGTTTTATTAAATTTGTTGGAACTGCTTTATGTATAACTATTATATACAAAGCCCATTAGGAGATTCGAGGTTTCTATTTAAACGGTCTGACTAAACCGCTGTGGTGCTCTATTGCAACAAGTATAATAATCAATAAAAATCTACAAAGAAATATAAGTGAAAGAAAGAAAGAAAGAAAAAATATTTATTTCTAAGTGACGTTTAAAGAAAGTGCTTACAGTACGACGTGATAAAACATAAAAAAAAAAATATATATATATAAAGAAGAAATACAAAATAAAAAATAACGGCAAAAAAACAAAATAGAGCTACATGTTACCTTACACGCACTTGCACGTCACTTATTGAAATTGGTCACCGCTCAGCATTGATGCTGATGACGCCGGCAAGGGAGTTGCTGTGCGCCAAACAGCGCTGATTTTCAGCGGTGACCGTGTGGGGTAGGTGCGCACATATTAAATAAAATAAATATACATATATTTTTATATAATATTATGATCTTATGATCTGATATGAAGTGGACAATAGTATAATAAGAACTAGAAATAAATAGGTACCCACTTTAGACTTAGTACGTACTGCTGTAAGAGAAAAGGACTACCAAAGAAAATATGGATGGACTGAGTGAAAGAGGACATGGCTTGAAAGGAAGTTTTTTTTTTGCTTTCACGCCCTGTTTAAAAGACCCGGGGTTATAGGTCGAAGGGAATGCGCGTGTTGGTAACGACTTTCAAATTTTAATGCTGCGGCAAAGAAAGGACGTGCTGAACCTTTATGTCCTTGTTGGGATTATTTGTACTGTATGGAGGTGACACCTCAGCCCGCCAATGTTGTTCTTGATAGGAAAGGAGATGGTGGAATCAATTGGAAGAGCTCATCAGAACACTCGCCATGATAGTAGGCAGTGAAATGACGAATGAAAGAGTGGAATGGAAGAAGATGATTAGTAGGAACACGATGATGATTAAACATAGTACGTACATAAAGTATATTCTCCGCGTTAATCTCGGCTTGTCTTAGAAGGTAAATCCTATCTATATGCGAAATAGAAACCAAGGACTTGCAACGGTAAGAGCGTGATTGAGTAGTAAACATCTTCTCCCCCATTGATTCTTCCCCAAGTATCAATATAATGGTTAATTTTCCGAAATGTTATTTCCCTAAAAACCTAACAGTGAAATTTCTACTTACAAAAATTAAGCGTTGCTAAAATTCACGTCGATGCCATTGTTTTAAATAGAAGTTTCTTTCGATTGTAAGATATTTTGACTGCCGTGTACATAAAGGAATTTTCAGACAAGACACTCAGCTAAATTGGATCATTGAATTGGGTCCATGAGATAATTTTTATTTTTGTTAATATATACATTTTACTGATAGACACACCCAAACCGATGCAAATAGACATGCATGCATTGCAAATCAATACTTACACTGAGCGAGAAATGAATCCGCGTCTGGAACGTTGCAGTCAAATAACGAATGTTTTAACGCCCGCCGCACCACTGTATCATAGAAGCCAAGAAGTTAAGCGCCCAAATGCGTCTTTATCTTACTCACTTATTCTCCAATTACGTTCGTACAACGCCCCGGAGCCTAATTGCTTGGAATAAGCTAAATTGGTTTGTGTCTTGTGACCATCCTCAGACTGTTTTACACGGAAATCGCTCGTTATATAATATGAATGCTAAGGAATTATAGCAAATGACACCTTCCGAATAAAGGGTTAAATTTCAATTAGTCATTTGTGGTTTGGGACATATCGTTCTAACTTTTTTTTTGAGTAAAGAATATTAATAAAGTGGGTCACACATTACTAGTGTTCTTAATAACCTCTCCAGCTAAATGCTTGTGTTAGCAGTGGGTTCACGTAAAAAGCGGGCCAACCCATCTATTGGTATACGTTCGAATTATTTACATTTCAAATGAATTTTTTTTTTTAACAACTACACAAACTCACAAATCTTTTTAATTTTTTTTTCATAGTTCACCCTATGTCTTTATATTAGTAAAGATTCGTATCATTTTTGGTAGATAAAAGATTTGTTAAGAGATTGGGTATTAGTTAGTGTATAATTATATTGATGTACCTACCTAAGTATTATCATCTTTATTGTTAAACATGAATAGCAATCGACTTAGCCTGCTTCCGGATACTCATGCAATTTTTTTAATAATAAGTATCATTAAAAAAATGGCAACACTAATCACTTTAATGACAAAACCAATTTTCTCCATTTTAGGATATATCGTGTCAGCGTTATGTCTATACTCTTACCAAACAGAAAGCACCTACTGTGTTATTTATTATATATTATAATTATTATAAAGCAATATTAAATTATCTTTGTATCAAGTTACTTTTCCGTAAACTGAATACAAAGGTTCCACAAGTAACGGAACTAATTGTCTAAGATAGTGATTATGTCACCAAGTCATACCGTTAGATTTAGAAACTCTTTGTTTATATCTTATGTCATACTGCGTTGTAATATGTAATGTATTTTCACCCAGCTACATAAAGGATAAGTTGAGCTATCACCACTATAGAAATAAAAGAAACATTAGACAAGACCAAACAAACCTTGTCCCCATTTGAGTAAACCACCACACACCAGTATGATGTATCACGTACTAGCGGTACTGAGAAATTCTGTCTCATAAAATCACACATCCCCTGTGTATAACTTTAAATGGTCGGTTACATCTTGGTATGGTCTGGCCAATAGTCTGGTCAGCTCAATTAATAGACAGGTAAACGCAGGACTATTTTTTATGATATGGTTAAAGATTATATCATGAAATAGTTACATTATCTACAGTTAGAGGCGCTGTTATCGTTTTGTGTTCTTGATGCATCATGGCGGCGGGCAATTATTTTGTTTTAAAAGCTAATAATATTCTCTAAATAGTCGCTTCCCGCCTTCTACGCTTAGATCTTTTAACTACTCACTACTAAGGTTTATACGTATAGTTTAATACTGTCTTGTGGTCATTTGTTGAAATATGACGATAATTGTTGACCACATAAATATCTACGTTGCACCCTTGCGAAGCCGGGGTGAATCGCTAGTGAGAAATATATAATAAAAAAAATAATTAAATGTCAGTTTCAAAAACTTAAAAGAGCAATATATAAGTTCCTTCTTTATATGGAGACCCTACATTAATGATATGGACAAACGTGGATTGACATATCGACGTTTAAAGATAAGGCCAATATAACCGCCTATATGAAATGCGACCATTTCATAAAATAGTCGAACTACATCATTAAGTGTTGAATTGTAAGATCTGGCCACGACATATACACAGGGTTTCTCTGGCTGCTGTAAAACAACCAAAAAATAAAGTCACTCCTTCCTAAAAGACACAAGGCACACATCTTGTTAACTACTTGTACATAATATTATTTTACATCTTACATCACATCGACACTGGGTATATTGCTGAAGTTAAGTAGGTACATTGTGACCTACCGTGCTTGTGTAACGACTTTATGTAATCATGGTAAATGTTCACATAATACTGTCAACTGCACCGTCTGTTCCACTTAAGCAGTCACTTTATACACGAGGTATCTAATCGCTCAACCAAGTTAAGGCATCGACCAACATTGTGGTATGTGTTTTCGTGAATAACACTGAAAAAAGCCGAAAGTACCTACATATCTCCCAATTGATGTTCATTTTACAACGTAATTGTAAAAATCAATTAGCAAAATTCTTTTATTATGTCAGAATAACCCGTTTTGATTATTATTGAATATTAACTTTATTTTGCATTTCTTACCATCGTAAGTAGTTTTCCGTGTCACCTAATGTTGCTAAAGAGCACTTGTTTACTATCAACGTCGCGAAGGCCATCACAATTATCATAGCGTCTTCAAGTGGTGGACTTACTTCTTGTGACTAATATACATTGCACGTCTAATATCACACTGTATACTTATCAATACAACATTTTTCTCCGATAGCCAATCACTTGTTAAATTGTAAATGATCTTGGTTGCTACTCAAATGACTACAACGTCAGAGATGTTGCGGTCGAGTGTACAAAAGTGTTCCTAAGCATGTTTATCCGCGTTCTACAAGCCATAGTACAAGCTATTATATATATAACTAGCTGCGTCTCGCGGTTTCACCCGCGTAAGTCCCGATCCCTTGGGAATATCGGGATAAAAATCCTATGTGTTAATCCAGGTCTCCAGCTATCTACATACCAAGTTTCATCGCAATCGGTTCAGTAGTTTTGGCGTGAAAGAGTAACAAACATCCATACATCCATACTCACAAACTTTCACGTTTATAATATTAGTAGGATTAGTAGAATTTGGGTATAGCTGTGCTGTTCTATGTACAAAATTATTATTGTTAACACAATATGGGTATTTTAATTTAAATGAAGAAAATCCGTGTTGTCTGTGTTTTCACATAAAAGTGGTGCAGGTTTTACAAACAAAGCAATAAACTTACGGACGATCTTTTAGTCAGAAAAGTCATTTATCCGAAGCTACTCTGATGTTTATTACGTGATGCTTCGCCGTTTAATAGACATTGACACAACGCTGACAACGCACAGAAGTTTTGTGATGTCTTTATTTTAAATTGAAATTATATTTAACTACTGCTAAATTATTTAGCTCTAAATCCTGGTCGTGCTCAGACAATACGTAAATCAGCCGCATGCACCAGCACGGATCTATTTCAGATAAATTCAGAGTTTTCACGCACATGTCTACAAATCGCAATCTTTTATTGTTTCGTCACTACACATCAAAATAACAGTAAATAAAAAAAATTAAGTATATCTTGTTTGAACTCTAAGCCCTGAACTGAATTTAAAACATATTATTTAAGCTAAATAAATTCTAAGACAACGCCTTCAAATGTCAAAAAAAAATGCATCAGGGCTATGTTCTGGCTTCAGACAACTGACAGTTGTAAACCATATTTTCTGAGACACCAAATTCTAACACTTCTATCTCTATATATATTCGAAGTAGCATTTGTTAAGATGCATCCTCATTTGTTTCCTACCTTATCGGACGTTGTTGTACGCAATAGGCGCAAAATAATGTATATACGTAGGTCTAACACATCTTTCATTTGGGTAAAGTGTTTTTTTGTTTAGCCCAAATATATACAATAATCTTCCTGATGTATATAAACAATTAAATATAAACGATTTTAAGAAGAAACTAATACAATGTAATGATTATTTAAATGACAGTCTCTGACTATAGTTATTGTCCTGCTCATTATACTACTTGTATCTTTAAAAGCTGTTTTTAATTTTAGATTTGTACGCCACTCGTGGCAGAATATGCTGTGATTTCTGATGTTTATTTTTTAAGAACTTTGTACCACATTTATGCAAATAAATGTATTGATTTGATTGCCACTACTAAATTCTAAATACATTTACTAGCCACACCATCAAAGTCTCATTTCACGCGTCGGCTTTCTGATCTCGCGATTATAATGAAAATTATTTTCGTCTCGATTATTTAGAAGACAAGCACAATGGGGGAAAGTGTTGTCAAATTGGGCAATTGTACGGTTCATCACAATTTGCTGTAGTCTGAGGGAAAGTTGGTTTGTTAGACACGCCTGAATTGCTGGGCGACCGGACAGACGCTGAGGCAGTGAGAGCTTTGTTGCATTTTTTAAACCACTACTAACTTGTTCCAATAGATTGATGCTTATTCTGTTTTTTTTTATTACAGGTAAAATGAATACTAGCATCAGAATGAGAAAGGTATGAGGAAGAATTTATAAGTTTGCCTATAGCGTGAAAGGCGAGTATTGGGGGCAGCTATAATATGGAACCTTGTCTATAAATCTCAATGCAGTCAACATTTAGGATCAGTCTGATCAAAATATAAAGTTCTCTCATACTAGTCGCGTGATAGAATAAAGATACCGAATTGGTTACGCGTTTGTATGAAATTTTATAATAATTTAGCGTATCAATAACATTGTGCTACTTTCTTTTTGTGCTACAACGGTGTATTCGCAAAAAGGTACCGAGTTAAGCCATGTCCAGGTGACGGGCGTTGAACGCGCGTTTTGCATGCATGGAGTGCGTTCGGCTTTTGGGATATCAATGAAGTTCCTTTAATATTATACATACATATTATATAGTAATACGATTAAATATATTTCCCGTTGTTATTTTATAAAATGGACAAAAAAATGGTAGATACATTTAAAAAAAAATTGCCAATCTCATGATCTTAGATTAAACTATAAACTTATTCTTTTTAATTAAGTTAACATTTAGAAAATTAAGTAGCAAATGTAACTTATTCAATACTAGCATTCAAAAGCTTAAGAAAATATATACTAAATATATATAATATATACTAAGAAATAAGTTCATCTATACTAATATAATAAAGCTGAAGAGTTTTTTTGTTTGTTTGTTTGTTTAAACGCGCTAATCTCTGAAACTACCACTTGTATTCGAAAAAATATTTTTGTATCGGATAGAATATTCACTGAGGAAAGTTATAGGTCATGTAACATCAGGCTACTCTCATTAGGAGCGGAACAGTGACAATAAACGCAGGCGGCACTGCGGGGAGCGGCTAATGTGAAATATAAGTATAAGTTTACTATAACGCTAGTGTGGATATCATTAGATGAGCCAACCGATATTTAGGTCGATATATTGTGCATTTTCTCGTAAAACCTTTAAATAAGGTAACAGATAAATCATGTTTAATAGAGTGTAAAAAGTTGTGAATGGGAATACAATAGCTCAATTTGTGATTGAATGTTTAGAAAATATGTGGGAAGAGTCCTTTGCAGCCAAAGTAGATGTTTTAGTCCTATGTTTTTTAAAGAATTATTTGCTAAATACCATGTTACTATGAAAATCAGTCACATCATACTCCAAATAAATACCTATAGCTTCAGTTCACCCGAGTCCACCCGTGACCACGATCGGTGCAATTCGATCGAAACGTCGGGTAAAAAAAAGGTATTGAGCCTTATAATAAAACTGTTATCGCGACGTCCCGATTTACACATCTAATTTTCAACCATTTTGAAAGTTCCTTGTCCACATATAAAAATGGAATTTAGGTACAAAAAGAATTCGTTTTGCAGATATAAAATATAATTTATTTAATTCCTCGGACGAAAATTTAACACGTGATGAAATTGATCTGTATGATCAACTGATCAATCGAAAAAGTATTAATGAGTGTCTTCATTATTAAGCTTGATATCCTTTTACATGTTGTACTAAGTTGGGGTCGCCTTTCAGTCTTAACTACGATACGGCCGAACTTCGATATTTTACGTGAAGCGACTGCCATCAGACCTCCACAACCCAAGTACTAGGCGATATCGAAGTTCGGTAGTTATGCCAGGTTGTAGGACTTTTTAGGGCTCTAACTAGGGTACCCGTTACGAATGCCACAGATGTGTGCCTCCGAGGCACGGTCCCTCCGTGTCGATGTGTTAAGAATGTTCACCCATCCTAAAACTGACCTGGCTAGTATTACTTAACCTTGTAATATGTTAACCTACTCAGTTACCACTTAGCCACGAGCCCCTTTTGCTTCAATATTAATGCAAAATGAATAAACCGCGTAAAATTATTATCTTTTACCTTTACCTTGTTAATTATTAAAACTTATATGTAAATTATGCTTCCGACTTTTCTTATATTTTAAAATATTGAAAATAATAGAGTGCAATCTTTTGAAAACAATAAAAACATGTTTACTGTGTTTTGTGGTTTGAAATGTATTTTAATCGGTTTACTGTATTATTAGCATTCATTTTAAAGATACGTAAGTGATATTATCAAAACCTGGGACAATCCTATCCTACTATCCTATCCTACTAATATTGTAAACGTGAAAGTTTGTGAGGATGTATGGATGTATGGCTGTGTGGATGTATGGATGTATGGGATGTATGGATGTTTGTTACTCTTTCACCCCAAAACTTCTGAACCCATTGCCATGAAACTTGGTATGTAGATAGCTGGAGACCTGGATTAACATATAGGCTACTTTTTATCCCGATATTCCCACGGGATCGGGACTTACGCGGGTGAAACCGCGGGGCGCTGCTAGTTATCATATAAAGATAAGTTATCCTAAGGCAGTCTCTACTTTTTGCCTCTGTTCTTGAAAAGTACCTACTCTTTACCTAAATTAGCTCCACTTTTTCCGATCACTGATCATCAGCGATGTTGAGTTCTGTGGCCCTAATTTGATTTGCAAATCAGAAGTTTAAAAAGTTTTTTACATACAATCAATAAAATTCTATTATAAAAATCGCCATTGGCAGAAAACGCATAAACAAAAAAGAGCCAACAAACAGATCTTGACAGAAATTCTATTATAAAATAAACCAAAAAGGAAAATGGAGGTAGATTTAATACCGTTTACTAGCTAAGACGTGTATTAGACGCAGATAAAGACTTTACTACAACATTATTTTTAATGAAAAACCATTTTACGTGACAATCTGATGGTAGATGTGACGTCTGCTAATGTCACCAACGCAGCGCGGGCGCATAAAATAGCAGTTGTAATTGTTGTAATTAACTGTTGTGGCACATTCGACCGATGCGAATGCAGTTTTATTCTCGGAATATGTAGTTTCTAAAGGCTTGAAGAGCTGCTTTATTATAAGGATCTCTCATTCATTGTTAGCTTGTTTTACGGTCAACGTTTATGATCTTTTAATATAAAATCTTTAGTGAGCACTAAATATGTACACTGCAAACCGAGTTACCGCATAGAAAAACCTTCTACCCTTTGGTAGATTCTGCGTGACAGCGTTTGTGAAACGGTGAGGCCATTTATGTAGTTTTCGCCATTTATTTGTGTAATATGAATACATAGCAGTCATTTGTAATTTATTACTATACGGATATTAATTCTCAGTCATCTTAAATAACAATACAACACTTTATTTAACCGTTATTTTCTGATGAACTAGATGCCTGACAATAATCTACATGTTTTGGATTGCAACTATGTGATGTGTGTGGATGTATATTTTCGAAAAGGCCCAATGCTCTCGACCGTTTTGTCTTAAAGTCTTAGATTATTCGTGTTTAATAGAACAACTTTAAGAGTTTGCAACACTGGCTGCGTCATAAAAAGTAATGATAGGTATTAAGTTGCAATTAATAATGTAATATGACATAAATAATAATTTTTAAGATCTCTGGTTTTTTTGCCGTTGCTGGAGCGGTGGAAATGATCCTGCACAAAGGTGCAGTTCGGACCAAACAGCCACCAAATCACCGGCATCTGTTCAAGCATGGGCGTTCTTCAGTGCTAGAAAAGCTCTCTCTGGAGTTGTTAATAGGCAGTAGACACCATCTGACTCAGTCCTCCGCCGGGCCAAACCGCAACTTTAACCGGTAACTAAGAGGAATAGGTGATTTTCGGCACTACGAGGAAGATAATTTAATCGCCGTAATAAGTGCTCACGGTAAGTGATGCACTAGCAGGGTTCGCTCTCTTCATAGAGAATGGTGTCTACGGCAACTATTGCCATGATCTGTCAGAGCTTGGTGCACGACTCCAAGCGGATGGGGTGCCATAAATGTAAGCTAATTAACGACCTATCCCAAAAAAATTTTAAAATGCTGTTAGATACGTCGTCTGGTTTTATCAGTTTCGATGGACATATGAAAGTAAGTATATACCGTTTACTTGCCAAGAAGTTTCTTTTATGCAATAACCAGCAAATTGACGGATTCAGCTGTGATAATACATAATATTCACAGCATATGTCAAAGCCCATTAACTTCTAAGTGCCCGGTTACTGCCAAGTGTCAGTTTTGCTAGTTAAAGCATAGGATTTAAAGATGGTCAAAATTATTTAAAGTGATTTCGTGTGGAGTTTGTGACGTTTTAGTCCTAATTCACTTGACGTCAGCTGTTTGAAGCCAATTAGTGTTGAGCTAAAGTGTATGACAGGATACCTGTTATGACGGAGTGTTAGCGTCGGCGGCTTGCACCTGCCTTTAAAACATGTTATTTGTTGTTGTATTGAAAAGCGTTGGTCTGGCTCTAGTATGTACAAACATATTTTGCTTTATTTTGCCAACGTACTGTATTCATAACACTCAGTTAACGAGTGAAGTGTACTAGACCAGACCTCTATCCTGTCTAGTAAACAAGCCTGTGTTTCGTGGAATCAACAACGTAACTAGCAAAAAGTGGATATGTATAATAAGACCTTTAGTTGTATATGTGATACCTATGTTCATATAACAATAAAACACTAATTTAAAAAGATGTCGGGTACTACTTGCTGTCTGGCCGTCCTTGGTGTCGTCATTGCCTTACGAATAGCATGCGTTCCTTTACACATTTTAAACAATAACATCCTTTTACGAAATTACCTAAAACTAATCATGTATGTATTCTAAACATACGTCTGCTTACTTGTACTATTCGTGCATACTAAACAAGGTTCACGCGGTGTAGTATTGTCCTTTGTGAGTGTTTCACAATTGCCTCTTACTAAGAACAGCTGATGAAGCCATGTTGCCGGGGTCGTGGTCACATATACGCCCTTTCTAAATTTTATTAAGCAATATTAACGGCCTAAAGGCCTTATTAGCCTACTGTTATTATAGTATTTATTATCCTACTAATATTATAAACGTGAAAGTTTGTAAGAATGTCTGGATACACGGATGTGTGGATGTATGGATGTTTGATGTTTGTTACTCTTTCACTACTGAACCGATTGCAATGAAACTTGGTATGTAGATAGGTGGAGATCTGGATTAACACATAGCTGCTCCCCGCGGCTTCACCCGTGTAAGTCCCGATGTCGCGGAAATATCGGGATTTAAAGTAGCCTATGTGTTAATCCAAGTCTCCAGCTATCTACATACTAAGTTTCATCGCAATCGGTTCAGTGGTTTTTGCGTAAAAGAATAACAAACATCCTTACATCATCACAAACTTTCACGTTTATAATATTAGTAGTATTTAGTAACTAAATGTCTTTTAGCCAAACGGAATTTATAATATATTAGTGTGACGGAGACAAGATGAAAATAGCTCCGAAACTATCAGGCTAATTTTTAATACTCGCCATTTGGTAAACAACATATTTTAGTATTTTTAGATCTTTAGTATATATATAGGTATATTTAAATTAAAACATATTAATGTACAAAATAATCTGGGAATTGTTTAACTAGTACATTTTTGTACTAAAATTAATTGTAAAAGCTTTCTGTGACTTGAAGATGATGCAAATTACGTACGATTTATTTATGAAACACGACTAATACTACTCGACCTATTTCTAGTACTTTTTGGGACATTTTGATCTTGCGTACAATGACATGAAATCTAAAAGGTTTTTAATCCTCAATTCAAGCGGCTCCTAACATAATACAGTTTAAAAGTTCAACCGTTTTGCAATGGAATCACGACGCAAGTTGCTCTTTAAATGTAAGTTAAGGATTAAAGTTAATTAATATCGTAATAGGTGCCATGAAATCAGTGAAATGATAGGTAGTGTTGTAAGTGTTGTAACGACGATTTTGTACACGATTTTGTTTGCATATTTAATCTGAAGGCTGCACCGGCATTATATTGGCCGTAACAACTGATCTTCATAGTTTGGTTTTAGAATTGTGTGACTAAAGATATTGGTTGTACAATATCTTAAAAAACCGTGATATATACAATTTGTTACAGGTGTGGTCATATTTTAGGAGCGTTACGTATAGTAAGTTTATTTCCAAACCATTAACAATGAGTCAAAATAATATTTAGCAAAAGTGACTTCCGAAAAATCCGAACATAAACTCTGTGACCGAAGAACCCTTTTACTGTATTTGGTCTTACATATAACACAATAGCAGCGCCTCGCGGCTTCACCCGCGTAAGTCCCGATCCCGTGTGAATATCGGGATAAAAAGGAGCCTATATGTTAATCCAGGTCTCCAGCTATCTACATACCAAATTTCATTGCAATCGGTTCAGTAGTTTTGGCGTGAAAGAGTAACAAACATCCACCCATCCATCCATCCTAACTTTCAAATTTATTTATAGTGGGATTTAAGTTTGGAAATGAATGAATTCGAAGATGAGCACTTCTTTAAAAAATGGACAAAAAATTCAGTAAAGCAACTTTAAAGAAGAGACAAAATCGAAGTATAGTCTTGAGTTGTCGGAATTTTTTTTCTTCTAGTTTTGCGTTTGTCATCTATGTAGTTTGTTGTAAAGTGTTGTAAAGCCCCATAGCGGGAAGCATTACGCTTCCCGCTATGGGGCGTACTGACGTATAATTAAACATATTAAGCCACAAGTTTATAAAATATAAGGGCCTTAGTGTATTATGAAATTATGAGTAATAAAGTAATAATATTTTAGCAGTGAGACAGATTATGATGTCATTGTAACAGCTAACATATCAATTCTAACAAACTATGACATCACCACAATTTAATACGTAAGCGGAAAACAAATACATATATACATAGTAAGGTCACTTGCTAAGAATTTGACTTAGCCCTGAACTAGATGAATCTTCTCACAACAACACATAAACCGCCAGATGTCGCAGCGCGCGGATAAATCAGTGCTTCATATAGCTGTAGTTGCGTCTACTTGCTAAGTACACTTTTTCAGCACCTGTCAAGGTTGGCGAAAGGAAATATTATTGAGAATACAATAATAGAACGCTCAAGTTTAGAATGAATAGGGGTTTCTTGGATAGGCATTAGGCGTGTACCTTCTTCATCGCCACTTTGAATCAGGTGAGTTGGAAGACATGTTCCATTCCCCAATAAAAAAAACAAATAGTTGAAATTATCCACTACAATTATAAGTAACAGAAAATCGTAATTAGGCTACCAAGACAAAGTAACAAGACAAGTAAATAGTAAACACACAATCAAAAATCAACAACAGTAAAATAAACATGTCTCACGACTACACTGAAAGAGGAGCTCGATCAGCATTGCCTAGTTCAAATAGGTACCAGTGCGCTGTTTATCAATTAATGTTGGTAGTACAGTACGTGTATGTCGAATTGTGATTTACAGCCACCAGTATCTTCTACCTTTAGTAATATAAAAAATGGAAGATCGCTCAAACTACACAACAAAACTACAACTAATCTAGATTAATTAATTTTACGTTAAGGTCACGTAGTATTGGTATGTTACCCATACTACGTGACCCATTTTTTACAATTTTTTATACCCCTCCCTCCTTCGGTGATCACCCGTAGTATATGCCACCCCCCCCCTCCACCTCTAATTTTCGCGTAGTCATTTATAAATATGGTTTTAAATAATTTTTTGCCGACAGAAAGTTAAAAGGCGCTAAACGCTTGCTTGTTGCTACCTGTCAGTTTAAAAAGCGCTAAACGCTGCGGGCCATATTTGAATATAACTCGAAAAAGCACGAGATTTCCCTAGAGGATATTGACAACGTGACGAAAACCTAAGCCCCCCCCCCCCTTAGCCCCTGTGACCAAGCGTGGTATTTTAAAGATCCCCCCTCCCCCCTGGGGGTCAACGGGTCACGTAGAATGGGTACGTTCCCTTAGTTGTTATTTGATTGTCCCACTAATATACAAAAGTCTATCTTACTTCAAATACTTATTTCGATGCTGTGATATTACTAAGAAATCATGACTATAGGTCAGGTCGTCTATATCTCTGGCAGTTTGTAGCTGTTTCTATTTGCTATCCATTTATCTGGATGCAAGCACACGTACATCATTAATCCATTCAGCGTCGTTATACCTGATCTTTTCGATACCTCTGCATGAACCAAAAATGGTCGTTAGCTCAGCATTGTGCTACTTAGTAAGAAGTAGCGTTGGTTTTATGCTGACATCGAGAGTGACCCTGACTCACTCCCTTAATAACTAAGTAAATATGACCAGGTGTATCGCTAATAATTATTAGCGATACACCTGGTTATATATTTACTTTCGTTATTAATCTGCTACATTTTTCATTTAATGCAAGGATGCAAGTAAAGTTAAGCAGAGAAAATTAACAATATTAAAATTTAAATATTTATTAAAAACGTCTGTAATATTTATATTCTTTACGTATAAAGAATGCAAACTGATTAGCACTCTTTACAACTTCATAGTATTCAATACACTACGGCAAGATCCGGGATAAAGCCATTAAGAATTCTTTTGAGAAGCAGATCGCCTTCAGAAATTCCTTGCTCTTTAGAAGTAAATCGCTTTTCGCCAGTAATGCAATCTAAGCGTTGTAGCTTTATTTACCTTAGTTTTCACTTATTATTTACAGTTTTTTGCCTATTATTATACAATCTAAAATCATGACTATTTACTTTAAAAAATGGTATATTTATATAACATGCGTCATAAAAAACGTTCCTAGAAGGCTGACTTGAAGATTAGCATTGCCATGTTGAATAGCAACGCTAATTCGCTGTGCAAGAACTAGCATAGCCCTCTGGTCACGTGAAGCGTCCCTCACTTGCTTAACCAGTTCCTTGTAGACAAAATTAGTACTCGGACTCCATGGCCCTACTGTCTCGACTCCAATACACTCAAAAAAGTTCATCACCAACTAGATTATTGTATTTACCGTGTGAGAGTTAGTTTCTATACCTCGTGAACAGGGTTCTTTTTTCTGAATTCAATTTCCTATGTCCTTTTCTGCACCCCTGACTCCTCATACACATCGTATACAAAATTTATGATCGGTCGGATGAGTAGATAGTGGAGATTAAGTAAGTAAAGAGTTTATAATTATAAGTTGCCCTGTACAATGAAAATGATGATATGTAAGCTTTACAATCAGATGTACCTAGTAATAATTTAATGTAATAACATTTTATAAAAGATTTATCTGACTCATTTAGTTTGTGCATGTACGTGTAAGTGCGTGCGCGAGCGCGTGTAAACAATTAAGCTCCTGATTAGTCTATTGAGTCAGTAAAATTTCTTAATAATCGATAATTTTCTCTTCTGTTAAAATAATGGGAAGGAAAGGGCTTGTGGTGTGTTGCTATTCAGGCGTCAATAAATTTTAAAAACTAAATTCTATAAGGTTGTCACCCAATTCTCCAATGAACAATAAACTTGGCTTTCAGCATCTTTATTACATACCGTTAGACAAACGAGCGGTACACTACTCGCGCGCACGATCAGAATCTATAACGACCATTTTATTCCATATTCAACTTGAGTCATTCTTAATTAAATTGTTGTCCGTTGCAAGGGAACTACTGTTACCGTACGTGTTCTAAATCGAATGAGTTGCCGAGTTGTCAACATGGTTTTTATCGCGGAACGTGCTGATATGAGCCTTGACGAGAATCGGTTAGATTGTCGTGCGGTGTGCATATGCATTGTGTCTATGTAAGCTATACCGGATGGTGGCGTATTGTGCAAGTGCCCGCGCCCTCGCGTTTCCGGAGACAATGTTTTTGTTATTCACGTTTAGCAAAAGTGTTTGTCCCTTGATAGATTTTAGTAAAAAAGACTTGTCCATTTCCACTTCATTGTTTTATTCTCTGTGGCAACCCTTCAAATACATATATTTATTACTTAAAGTACATCAAGACAGATCATCTTAACATCTTGAAGATTGAACTGTAATCACAAATATGTCCACAGTTGACGGGAATAATTCTATATTGTGGAGGAGAAGCGACCTTCTGTAAATTATATATAGCCAATATAGATGCAATAATAATTTGAATGGCCTGTTGGTCTAGTGGTTAGTGACCCTGACTACTGAGCCAGAAGTCGTCGGTTCGATTCCCACCCAGGACACATAATTGTATGATGAGCATGATCATTTGTTCTGTGTCTGGGTGTAATTTATCTATAATATGTATGTATTTAGAAATATATAAGTATGTTTATAAGCAATCTGGTTACCATGTGAGATGTTCGAAGTTATTATTATTATTAATATTTTCCTTATTCAATAGTTACACTGGCTTATAAAACTGTCAATATTCTGTTCTCATCAAATAAAGATTTTCTAAAAGAATCTACTTCCTCGTAAGGTAAGACGGGAGTAATTAGAGAGGTGGATACACTTTCTCGGCGTTGACCAAGGCCAGTCCGATATCAGGTACTAATAGATTTTCACTATCGCGGGTCACTGCACTTCCCGACATGTTCTTTAATTATAGTAAACAGCTTCAGAAAACTAACTAGTTTTCCCAGCTTGACTGCACGCCTTTGGCGCAGGATTTAGTATTTATTAATGATTCCGCTTGAGGAAAACAGTCCTCTTTACAAAATGGTCTATTCTCTAAATTGCCTTGTTTACTTATATGTTCTCTAAGAACTAAATTTAATGATAATCATATATAATATGGTATATGACCACAAATGCAGTAACTAAGTGCTGCAATTGACAAATTGATGGCGATTGGGTGTGCCTGCGCATATTGCCGTGACGAATTATCATGTTTATAATTTTCGCCGCCATCTTGGCAAAAATGGCGCGTCTTGCAGTATGTGGGAGATGTGTGTGCCGCTTTCCATTTCACGAAACTGAAAGTGCCTTATATGTTCGGGTGAAGTCGTTGACTCTGATGTTTGTTTGTCATGGTTGGTTGGTTCCATACGCCACTGCAAGATTTATCCTATCGTGTTTACCTAGAATGCTGTAATTTGGCTTGTAATTTATTTTGTTTTCAGCCTGTCTTCATTATGAAGCGTTGAGCATCGCTGACTACTGTTACTACTTGTCGTTCTAATAAGTTTCTTTTGACGTTCGAGTAGCTTCGTCAGCAAGTTTTATTGAGTGGTAGGCAGCCTGCTTTTTGACGTATCTATTTAAAATGTAATGTATGCAAAATGTGGTGTATGTTAGCATATTTTGAACTGCTCGCACATAGTTTATTAAAATATTATATGTTAAAATATTTCCAGTAATTTTATTTAGCTGACAAGGATATAAATATCATATACATACACTTGCAAAGTCTTTGATTATATGTATAGGCTCTTTGTGGCAAGTTGTATTCTTCTCTAGCCAAACATATTAAATTAACTTGGCTCCTATTTTTCTATTCTAATATTTATCGTCGCCTTCAGTTCACAGTATATCCTTTAGTCCTCCTCCATATCCAATTTCGGCCTTGCACATGTATTATAATCATAGGTTCTTCTCAAGGACTTACATCTTTTCCATTTTCAAAAACAGTTGTCAGCACTTTCTTTTGAGTTCTTTTTGCGTGTTAACAAATGACAACATCACATAAACGACAAGTAAGCAATTCGTTCAACGTCCATGAAACTTTCTTTTGTCGAATCATACATTTGAATATTGTACGCCAAATTATTGTAGGTATTATTCATATACACATTTGATTGCAGTCGAGAGCATCTGCCTTCCGCTATTGCTTATTATCTCGCATGTAATGCTGTGGCATGGAAAGTTGTTCTTAATTTATATATTTTATTGTTCAAATAATGTGTGTTAGACGCAGTCCGTTGAACATTAAGAGACTATTTAATGCTTTTAACTTACAATTTTTTCTTAATGGCATTTTGTTTATTTGCGTCTTCCTAATGTGTTTATAAAAGAAACTGATGTTTATTAACTGTGCATTTATTTACCTATGGCAAAGTAGGGACATCAAAATTAATGTCTTAAATTTTTTACATTTTTCTTTCATGACTTCCGTTTATGTATAGTCTCAGAGTCGGTGTCGTTAATATAGTATGATATTGAATTGAAGACTGTCCACAACCATTCATCTAAATCAGGAAAACATAAAGTTTGTATGTATTGGTATTACTCAAAATAAAATCTCCAATCACAGCTCGAGCTACTGCAGTCTCAGTCCCGTTTCCCCATCCGGGACTTGGGGTATCCCTTACAATAGCTCCCTCGCCCTATCCGGTTTACCTTACTCCAAGTTACCGTCTTCCTTTGTCACGTCTGAAAACGAATATATTCCCAAGGAGGTTTGGTGTCAGGCGGACGGCCTAAAATTGGGAAAAGAGCAGGAAGATGATTATGACTAAACTTCTGTATTATGAATTGTCCTTAGTGTGCAGGTCTTATTAACAGCGTACCTGCCCTAAATAATTGAGCCTCTGTTTTAGCATAGTTCATTTTGATCTGTTAGTAATAATGCGGTGATGATACGGTGTATCGATGAGGCGAATTATCCAGATAATTATAAAGTACGCTTAAATTATATTACAGGTGCATCATAATAACAAGTTAATATCGTTGCTTCAAATGCCCAGGAAATCGTTATTACCCTAAAAAGTTATTGATTCGGTCATCAGTTATAGCTATAGACCGATATTATGTTTTTCACTCGTTAGTTATAGAAATGAAGATGGCAGGGAGATAGGCTAGCAAACCGACCAAAATTTATAGGCTCTAAAATTCAAAATTTCGAGTCGGTGACCAATGGCTTAGAATTGTTGTCATAAAGATTCGCACTAGATACTGGTGTAGGCTTAACAACTGTGAGTGAGTCTTGACGTCCAAATACGCTTAGTTAAAAAAGATGCTTGTAGCACACCACACTGCTGCCTGTCGGGGCAGCTGTGTTAGGCAAGCGCCCACCACCACTCACACACATTCCACGTAGTTTAGGCACGGAGTTATCTTGTAATAACTATTATGTCGTGAAGGCAAAGGCGTTCAACTGCTCCTGGGTTAAGACTCGTTCAATAAAGTACGACTGGTACTTAGATGAGACAATAAAAACGGCATTACCGGTTCACAGATTCTTGGCAGTAATTCTAAAGAGGTATGAAAGGCGAAAGCGCATCGCCAGTAATACCCATACCTTAAGTTCATAAGTAAAAACCTACCGCAATAAACATCCTATTATAATTGAAATAAATTTACGTGCGTCTATAATACTTGCTGTACAATGGAGTGTAGTGTTCTGCACTAGTGCGTTAGGTTGTGACGGTGCCCACGTCACACACCATTGCTTGACCAAGTTTCTATTCCATTATTGACACCATTATCGCGGTATCCATAGCCCATTGTAAAAAAGTACAAAATAGGATTATAATTGGCTAGTAACTGTTTTATGGAAATCTATTGACTATGGTTATATTGAAAAATAGTTGTGTTTATATGAATTCGACAATTTTTATAGGTTAATTATCGAGATTTTAGAAAACAAAGTTTATTAATCTTTACATAAAAATAAAACACATGTAGTATTTTTGTATACTAAGAAATTTCAAATAAAAAATTAGCCGTAAGCACTTAATTTACATAACAATTGTAATTTACTAACTTTAAACTTTCGCGTTCCATGATTTATAATTATGTATTAACGGGAATTAACGCGATCACGAAAAGGTATTACATACCTCTGAATTGCCTGACGTTTCGACCAGGTTGCACTGGCCGTGGTTACAGGCTGATCAGCATAAATAACACAATCAATACATAATTATAAATTGTAATTTATTTATAAAAAAATTATTGAAGAGGTAACCATCCCTAAACACATTTTAAAACCCGGAAAGAGTAGGCAATTAAAACGGTAGGTATCCATATTTTTGTAGAAAGTGATTTTTATGTCACGTTCTAACTACTTATGCCGCGTTCCAATAAACAAAAAACGATTCGGATTGCTTACGGACGGTAAAATTTTCGTTGAAAATTCAACGAAATTTTAGCGTCCGTAAGCAAAATAAATCGTTTCTTGTTATTGGAACGCGGCGTTAGTAATATGTAGTCAAACTAACGGACCTCTGATGTGTTAACTAAAATTGCTCCACAACGGAACCTTTATCGAAAGCGAGTGTTTGACACTTCATGCTGTTTCCTCTACTCCAAGTTCTTTCCTTGCTTGCACACTTTGCCACTCAGTTCGTACCAATTAGTAGGTAGTAATTTTTTCTGATCTGTGTGGTCAAGGCAAGGTTTTTAATAAAACTATATTTGAATGTATTTCCTTTAACATAACTAAATGTTGGTCACTCTATGCTGCTCAATAAAACGGCATGTAAACAGTGTGTGTTTCTAAACGAAGTTGTCGACTTTTTTGTACGTAGTCGCTCTATTTCCACACACAGTTTATCTTTATAGATTTAAATCACAGATAGTCTGTTATTTACACGGCACCGTCGTAAAACTGTTGTATTAGCTTTCGTCGTTTGACCATGACGGTACTGGCTTACATGATGTTAGCCGTTACACACCATAGACGACAGAGGTTCCTTCCTATTATGTTCTTAATTTAAATAGAATAATATGTGAAATATTCAGTATTTGTGTATTACGCGTCAGAAGACCTCTGACGGATTATGCATAGATTAAATGCACTGTCACCTGTCCTTATGCCTAATTTTTTTTTGAAGCCTGTTTGTTATAGCCGTGCATAAAGGATTGTGTAACCTACGGTAGGTCTTGAATACCGGTTTTGCCATGAAAATGTTTAAGATGAACGTCAAATGTCGGAACTGCAGGCCGTGTAGACCCTGTCCCTTACAGAGTACGGCCTTTAGAACCATGAATTCTTGTGAATGGAACACAGTGCTCTATCTACCGAAAAATACTTGTCTTATCATACTGTAAGATTAATTTTAAGATCATATGGAGTTTTTATCAGACTTTGGCAGCAATAACAATAAAAGATCTCAAGTGATTGATGATCCACGTGCATGCAAATATCTAGTAAGATTAATGCAGTCATAAAATAATTTCTGTAAACTCAAACTGTAAACGCCTTTAATGCAATGGTGAAAAGTCACTACCTAATCTTATAGCTCCATCAAGAGGTATACTGAAATCATGTGACACTTTTATCGTTATAATGTTTATTTGCAGAATATTGGTATGTATTCTCTCAGTATTTAATTATTCATGTTATTGCTTCGGTATATGTGAAGATATATGTATATATAGAAATATATTTGTATATTTATATATGTATATTGTATGCTTATGTATAAGACTAGGTATATATACATATACCTAGTCTTATACATAAGCATATATGTGTATATATGTAGTACACCGACAACTACCACTTAGTTCTGCCACTAAATCCATCCTAAGGTTGTCTGGTAGAGATCGCTCTTAGCGATAAGACCGCCCAGTGTACATAACATTAATATTAAGATTAATCATTGTAGTTTAAGGTGTTATGGTGTACAATAAAGAATATTCTATTATATTCTATTCTATTCTGATACATCTGTATCAGAATAGAATAGAATCTTGAGCATGTTGTGAATTGCATGTGAAATCTGTAGCAGCACATAATAGCTAAGTAGGATCTTAGAAGAAAACTAAAGGAAAATACATTCTTATTTTAAATACTTTAGTTAGGACAAGTCGTTCTAAATTAAGCAAAGAAATAAAAATAGGCCATTTTTTTTGTTATACTATGAATGTGCCACTGTGGTTATGCTTACGTCCAACCTGATTGGAATTACACATGCAAATTGTCCTTATTATGTCATATTAACTTATTGTTGTAAAGTTAAACACTCTGTAGTTTTTCTTTTTATATAGCTAAGTTGGGGAGCAAGCTCGCATAATCGCAACCAATTAAGAATGTCTGTAAAGATATGCAACTTCGTTGATAGTAATCACGCGCTGCCCACAGGATGGTTGGCTAAGCTAGCTTCACTAACTATCAGAAGAAACAGGTACAAGTCTGCGCTAGTAGTTGTGGTTAACCGTCTTATGTATAAAGGAGAGTATTTATCATCCATCTAGGAACGTCCGATTCGACCAGAATCCCCCAATAAATTGTCCTCTTGTATTGTTTTACGAACCTTATACTCGCAAATCACTGTTTTATTAACCTTATACTTTATTAAGTATAAGGTTAATAAAAAAAGTTCTATTGAACTTTTAATATTAAACGAAGGTTAATATTAAAAGTTAAAAATACCCGGACATATGGGTGAAATCGAGATTCTTTCCCGGACACCTTAAAAAAAAGCCGATTCCGTTTAAACATTTTTTTATTAATTCTAACAGCTTGTTAACGATTCATCTTACAATTATAATTTTCCCCTTGGCACAGAGTGTCCAGGTTTTACCCCGACACTTTTTGAAAATCCCGTCCGGACGCTTCCCGGACGCCCTCTAAATTAGGAAAAATCCGGGGTAACCCAGACGGATGGCAGCCCTATTTATGAGTCATAGTTACACACACAAATTTATCAACTCACTCCTTTCTTATTTCAGGTAGGTAGATTCGACCGTTCAATTTCTTCTATCTATATCTACATATCTTTTGCGATGCGCCGGTTTCAGATGCTTAGATGTCCTTAATCAAAGATATTCGCTGTTAACCTCGTTATGAAAGTGTGTTCATTCAATGTATAGATTCATTCCAGACCTGAAAACAAATTTTAGATACTGAAATGTATAAATACGAGACCTCTTAAGGTACAGTAGACTAAAATTCTAGTTTACAAATAAAAACTTTCATTAGGAAACGCTCTCAACAAATTATCACGCATGCTTATACAGTAAAAATACATTTACATTCACTTGTGCAACAAAATACCGTTTATCATAGAAAGTAGGTACCCGACAGAAGTGTTGTTCAGCCCTTCGACCTCAAATCGTCACGATGAGTCATGTAACGAACAATAAGCTTTCGTACGCAGTACGAGGTCAACATGTACACAAAATGCATATATGGTACAGTAACTTGCAAACATGCTAAACGTGCTTTGAAAGTTCTATATAATATAGAACTTAATATAAAAGCAACACCGTACCGAATATTGAAATAGTGTATAAGTCCGTAAGTCGCAACCTTAGGCAGTTAAATTAAAAAAATATTTTACAAAATGGATTAGTAGAACCTCAGATTAACCAACATTAATATTAGTTGATTAGCAAAAAATTAACAAATATACACACACCGGAAAAATTTAGGCCGGAACAATAAAAGTTCCCCTAATTGTGCCAGTGTGTGTATTTTTTTAACCCATCGACAGCCAGAGTTTAAATGCAACGGCGTGTCCCCCACTTAAATTCACCTCAAATACCTACAAAAATCATAGTGATTCCAAGATCATATCGATAACCAACTAATGATTGCTTTTTATATGGTTCGTCATGCTCACTAAAATGTCATTGCTTGCGGCGTCGTCATGGGGCGGGTCATTTCTTTCCCTCTGATATGGCGAAAGAGATGATGGCTGGTCCATGCGTCATACTCGTGAACGGGTGCTGCTTGGGGTGACTGGTCGGCCTAGTCAGCGATGCTTTAGCCTATACTATTATTTTGGTTCGATCAACTGCAACTCTAGCCTCTTAATCCAGTCACGAATTATTTTTAACAGTAGATTTTGCAGCTGAATGAAGGTAGATGTGCACCTTGAATGATTTCTATGTTTAATAGGTTTAAACCTTCAACGGTATCACTGAGTGATTTTTATTTTTTAGTACGTTAGCTTTTGGAGCATTTCAATAAAATGAAATTCACGTGGCATCAGCTTGCATCCTGTTTACCTTTCGTGTAACACTAACACTATTGTACCTGAAGATCTGACTTTTAAAAAGAGTGGCCATGAGTTTCTTTGCCAGTATTCTTCTCATAAGGCCCTACGCATTTTGGAAACTGGAAGTTATAGATCGACACAAACGGGCAGTAGATTTTGGTGTTTTTCACCTAATTTACCTTGACAATCCAGTATATGCTGTGGCGTCTGTTTGTGCCGATCTATGATTTTAACTCTAGCTTCAATTTAACGTTCATAAATGTCACTTAGTGTCTTAATTGAATAAATGATTTTGAATTTGAATGAATTTGAATTTGAATATACTATTTTTTACAATAAAATATCATTGACAGCATGAAGGTTCATTCAATATTATCTTATTTCATCAGATTACTTACTTAGTCACAACACTAGTAACGTTCGTAACGTCATCCGCTGTCAGTGAATGCCATACGATTATTATTCTAGGAAGTGGGTCAAATTTAACTAGTAAGATTTGATTAAATACAGACACAGGGACAGGTCAAACGAAATAAAAGATTAAAAAACATAGAATGTAAAATAATATAAATAAAACTAAATCTTTCGATAACATTTAGATATAGATTACCATTCCCATACCCATCATTAGCTGTCGGTTATTGACGACTTTGGCGTGGTGAGCACGTCAAATATTGCATTTTGAAATGATGTTTTTAGTTATCGATTTTATACCATTTAATGAGATTGTTTTCCTTTGAACACCATATAAATAAAATGTTATTTTAGTTCTAAGTAATAGCCAAAAGAAACACAGATAAGTTATTTTTATGTTTATTTTGTATTGCAAAAATGTCGTATTTTTGTCGGTAGTTGCCGTCTTTGGCGTCGTAGGTACGTTTTTATTTGTCGGATATAGCCGACCATGGCGTTCAAACGGTTAAGGTTGCATCTTTGTATAGTCGGCCTGACTTTGAGATAGCGTTTTAAAAATCTTATTAGGCTCTTTAAGAAGAACTCATCGTATGAATGTTCCTTTCAGTTCAATTTACATATTATTACAAAAAATTCGACTGAAGAGAATATTTTTGGGGATAGTATGTGTGTTTCGACAGATTTTATGCCAATGGACCTGAAAAGATTATGACAGTTTTGTTTTCTAGTTCGCAGTGCAACTACTTAGGTATATTTAAAGTCGTTAAGATAAGTGAACTCATTTGTGACGCTTACTGCAATTTACAACTGTAAATACATATTTACGTGAAATGGAATATCGAGGAATCTTTTATTAGCACTAGAAATGGGTGCTTGCCAACCTTCGTTCTCATATTCTGTAGCTTCGTCATTTGCATATACGTTACATCGACCCTCGGAAGTACGAAATGTACTTTAACGCCACCTAGCGAAGACAAATCGAACTGGAAAGTAACTACTGATTCTGTATCGCTCAATGACAGTTCTCACGCTATCCTAACGTCAACCTTTGAGTTGCTTTCTTATTTTAAAACAAAAGCATCCTGGCACGGTTGATTGTAAAATTAAACAAGTATAAAAGTTCTATAATTAAAAAAAAGTGTAAAACTGTTTGTTTTGCTAAATAAATAAATTAACTAATAAATATTAAGTAAGGCAGCAACTGACATTACTTCCGGCACAAAGGACAGGCGATTGTGAATTTGGCATCAAGGGTGGCCGGATATCTGGGATCCAGAATCCGGCCAAACAGCTATCCGTTGCATCTCTAGCTAGACATTATACGCCTCCCTCCATATACAGTATACATAATAGTAGCAAGTGGTTTTATTCTCTTCGATCTTATGAAAAGCAATTACAATTAAGAGTTCAAGATCAATAGCGATTGAATTTTAATTGCTTGATATTAGATTGTGTCCTTTATTAGCGGGTACATAATTGTCCCAATACGTCCTCGTTGAAACCGAGAGTAGAACCAACAAACAATAAGATACGATTTTAACATTAGCTCTTATGAATATTCACCACTAAAGATTCTATCGTAGAAACTGTATTGAGAAACTATGCGCATGTGTAGATTGTCATGCATATAAAAAATTAATTCATTGTACTATAATGTATGGGCCATCACGCGAGCGTGAATGGTCCCGGTCGAGCCATTCAAATTAATATTTTTTTTAAATTAGACCTCTCTAGCTTATATCAAATTGACATTTTGATCCAAAATAATAAAGACCAATGGTCATATTGGTGAAATATACAAGTGGGTAAGACATGTTTTTTTTTGTTGGTCATTGAAAAGTAAGGTTTGAAAACCGTAACATGTATGTCACATGGTAGTCTTATTTACAGATGGCGTATAGTGTCATAAAAATGAATCATGCATTATACAAATAAAGTTTTAATTAAATTATTATATTATATTCTTGTAATCTTAAACTGAAAAAGGAAAATAGGCAAGTAAAATTTTCCTTATTGTACGGCCTTAAGACTTACAGAACTTTTAACAAATCAGACCGAATTTCAAGACTTTTAAGTAGTGTTCACTTAAAAATATCAACACAATAATAAATTTACATTTTTATATTAATCGTGAGACATAAATTGATATTTTCAAGCAGTTAGTTACAAGGTGTGTTAAAAATCCTGCCGTAAAACAGGCGCTGACTTTAGATAACTGTTTCTTTTGCTGCATCAAATCGAAAGGGTGCTGAAATAACAGAAATGATTATCGGTCAGCACCTTCCACATTGTCATGATTTATGCTATATGATAGTATGCCTGCATTATACGAATTTTATAGAATTTCTTGCATATCCCACGTCTCTAAAGAAGTCCTTGGCTATCAGCTTGTCACGTGTCAAATTAACTCTTCAGTCATTATAAGATCAGTCAATCTGTTTAAATACGCATTCATGGCATTCTTTTCTTAGTGAATGTTATCAATTTAATTATCTTCAAAAACTATTTACTTTTCTACACGGTTTATAACGGCAACTACTTAGTCTAGGCGACATAAATGCATAAATATTTCTAGAATTCTTGGCTTTAAAATACCGTGACAAAAAGCTTAAGAGCGTAACATTCGCGCCAATAATAACAAATGTCTAGATTATTTATGGATAAAGTCAGAGTAATGAAGGTTTTCTATTTTATATAGCTCGGGGATAGTTTGTGATCGTAAATGTTCGGTAACGTAATAAATTAAAGACATAGTATATTTGCACCGGAGCTCAACTTTATTATAGTTGCGTTTATTGTAGATTTTGTTTATAGTAAGCAACACTTATGCAGATATGTTCTTTTACAATAACCAGTTTTTGAAGTGAAAACTTCATTATGCACGTTGGGCACTTTTTGTATAGACTTTCATATATAATGTGTGTGTCTGTATATATATATATCAGTTTTTTAATTGACTTACGCCGATATCTGGAAAATTTATCAATGCAAAAATAACTAATCGTATGTCAAATGTGTTGTAAAGAAGATAGGATGAATGTAGATACCTACGAGTATATTGAGTTGCTGAAAGAAGCATGATTAGGCACTTTGATCTGATCATCGGACCAGTTAACAGAGCTCATGTTCAATGTCAAATTTTACTGCAAAATCTTATGTCAAATGCCAATCGAAAGTTCAATGAAATTGATCGTATAGATTAGTATTTTTTTCTTTGATCAACGTTTCAGGAACTCAAACTCATATATTGCATGGGTAGTCCATAACCTGTCAAATAAGCCAAAAACCAATAGATTACAGTTCATTCCAATCTCTAGACTTACTAATCGTAAGTAAATTTGGTAATGTTTGTCACCTATGTTTATACATAATCTGTTTTACACAAATAGTCAAACATTTGAGTCATGAAGATAAAGAAGTATTAAGAAATTACCCAAAAAAATTACAATGTTTCGACAAGTTAACAAACTAGTAAATTATAGCATCTGATCGCTGGTGTGACGGAATCGTTTCTAGAAATATCACAGTCACGAAGTCGGTACCGTTAATGTTAGAAAAGTGATGCTAAAAAGCCAATTTGTTATTTATTTTGCAATACTACTGTTCAGATTGCAGAATTGGAAAGGATAATTAACTAAATAGTTTTGAAAATTCCACAGTTTTGACTAATTGTTCATTAGCTCTATGCCACAGATTTAGTAATAGTGGACTATTTATTCTACTCGATTTAATTAGCAATATTGACCAATATTTTGATATTTTATCTATACACAATATTATTAGATTGAAAGGGGCTATAGCCTGATTCAAAAGTCTAGGCCAGCAGGAACCGCAATAGTTATGTGAACTTCAAATAGCGATATCATGACGATTGTACTACATTGATCAGATAGTAGTATTTAGTCATGGACATTTCATATCTGCCGACTTTGACCAATTTTTAAATCGTTTGTAAAGCCAAACTAGAAAGGTTAACAAGAATACTAGTAGTGGCCCTCGCGAATAGTAGTCAAAATTTTAAGCTCCTGACCCTATAAATACGTATGTCAACTTTTAATGGCAGTTCTGGTTTCCTCAAAACTCGCTAATCCCTAACTTGAACCTCGTTATGCAATTGCTGATTGCTATGACAAGTGGGGATGTATCGTCTCCAAAACCATCCCCAAGCCATATTCTAAAGCCGTTAAGTTAGAAATAAAACTTCCACAACTGGCATTAGGTATAAATTGGCGTGCATTTTCTTGATTATTTGTGTCTGCTCCTTAGTAGTGAATCTTCTATACTTCCACTATTATATCTTCTCTGGTATAACGGACTGGAGAGATACTTAACACAGATATATTGTAAACACTGCACGCTTCGTGGCCGAGTTAGTCATCGCGATCTGTTAATGCATTGTCGACTCATATTACGTAATTCTTACATTAGTTCTCATTTCTTATTTCTCAACGTACACATTGCTAATTACAAAGTCTAATTAAACAGGTCTAAATAACTCGCCCGCTCATAACGGTGGAATTAATAGCATTCTTGTATAGTTATTATGTAAAATTAAGATGTTAAGTTAAGTATATAAAAAACGTAATGTCTGCTGAGCCAAGGCAATATTGTTAAAATTTCATAACATGAGATAGTACACTGTCTGCGGTTTCGTATTTTCGTACGTTTGAGTGAAAACTTTGTAATATGGGATAGCGTACCTTCACCCTACGAAGGTGTAGCCAACAACAGAAGGGTGCGGTAAACCACTTCGAAGACACCACAAACTGTTTATGTGGGACCTAACTAAAACACTTAGTTACGTGTGTCTTGATCCACAAAGCAATTAAATACATTTAGAGCAGATTAAAAATTATAACATACATTTTTAACTATGGTATCCGGCCTCACATCATGATGTTTAATGACATTTTGTTTACTGTATTACAGGCATCGACGATCGATGGACGACGGAAGGGAGCGTGCCTCTTCTGCCAGGAGTACTTCATGGACCTCTACTTGTTAGCCGAGCTCAAAACCATCAGCTTAAAGGTATACCGTTTTTTTCATGAAATTACTACTCGGTAATGGCAAATTCAGATTAAAGCAGAGTCTGTTGTATTTTTTGCCTTGCGTCTATACACTTAAACGTATATTCTACAGTACACTGCTATAATATATTGTAGATTGTTTTCATGTATTGTTAAACATTTTATACTAGTTGTGTTTCTGCATGCAAATAAATACTGCTGTATTTGTAGAAGAACTAGTAGAACAATAGATTGACATATAACAAAACACGTTTGAAACAAGAATAAATGTATGTTCCTACTTTGTGGCATGTTTTTGACTAATACTTGTCTTGTATCACAATTTACTTGTATGTGTAAGGTGTTTGTGTGAATCATGCTCTATGTATGTTACAAAATATTGTAAATATCTGTGCCCGTCACGGGTTTACTCGCATTTACTTATTTATTTATGTTTTTGCATGGCACCTTATTTGTTTTCTTCAAAATAAAAGTAATAAAATAAGTGTTTCTCCCTATAATGTTAGCTATCTGCCAGTGAAAGTCCCGTGGAAATCAGTCCACACGTTCCTAATTGTTTTTTTAATTTTATTTTTTAAAAGACAACTCCCACATTAGAAATATTCCTGTCTCGCGAGGGGCTTCACAAACATTTAAACACCGGATCTAAATAACACCAACCCAATTTTCCTGTGTGGGATTTGAACACAACATTCGGCGTAGTGGCGAGGCTTAAACCTGCGTTTTTTAAAACACCTGTACCCTGATTATGAGTTTCTAATCAAATCAACCTTTCTTTGTTCAGATTATGTTACAAACAGACACTCCCTCACTTTTTTCTCTATTCTTTAATGCCTATTTTCTCTATTTTATGTATCATTCTCATTGACTACGTGTAACGTTTATTTTCAAAAACAAATTCGTTATCATTCCTATTACATCCTTTGTATTTTTGTTAATTTAAAAAAATGTAAAGAAAATTTAAATTGGGTAGGTATGTACTATAGTAAATATATGGGGTTTTTTGTTGTTAGCAAATAAACGTGGTGTGGCCACGATGCGGCCAGGATGAGATGAGGATCTTTCGGCATTGGTTGTGGGTTCATGGTGGCAATTTATTATCAATATAAATGTACATCTATACATTCCAATTAAGTTTAATTGTATCAGGTTTTTAGATTTGGAGGTTTTATAACCATTTCATGACTCCTCCCACCTAGGAGGGGAATTCCCTTCCGTTTATGAGTACAGTATGGCACACCATGTGTTTTAGTCTGATTCCGACATACTGTCAAACCATTAACCGCGCTAATTGTGAAAGCCCGTTAGAGCTTCCCTACGCACATAAAAAGGAACTTTTTCAAGATCAACATCGCACTGTCATGTAATTATTAACATGCCTAATAATTTTCTGTGCTGTAATTCCAGGTGACAACAGTAGATATGCAGAAGCCACCACCAGACTTCCGCACCAACTTCGAGGCGACGCATCCGCCAATACTGATTGATAATGGACTTGCCATATTGGAGAATGAGAAGATTGAACGGCACATCATGAAGTCTGTGCCGGGTGGACACAACCTATTTGTACAGGTAAATATTCTCTTTTTACATGTAAGTGAGAAGTAAAAATGAATATTGTCAGAAGGTAAGTCAACTCGGGTCGTCATACGCGTCCTCATCGTTTGACCCAGGGGAACAAATCATCCATGAGGGTAAGGACACTCGACGGTTTGATCTGAGGTTGTCGAAGACTTTCTTTTCAGGGTATACTAAATCCCATGTAATAGACTCACTTGTGGAACACCGTGTGGTTTAAGTCGGTTTGTTTCAGACATATCACTTCACAGTTTTAATTATTAAACAGTTACGTAAGAAAACAAAAAGCAATGGGAGGCACACGGAGGTGGCTCACGGCTTCACCTTCCCTCCCGGGTACGCCCATGACTTCCACCGAAGTCCAAAATCACAGCCATTCAAAACGAAGATGATTTTTTGAATTAATCATTATAAATTGTTATCATGTAAGTCAATAATACTTCATAAGTATATATTGACTTACATGATAACAATAGAAGCAAATTAGTAACCCTTTAAAAAAAAGTTACTACAAAGATGCACCTACATAATATCTTCATACTCGTAAATATTATTATGTTGTATAAATTTTGTATTAATTAGTTGTTTAGTTATTAAGCGTAATTAAATATAATATAGTAAGTAATACGAGGGTAATTCTTCTTTTTTATATAATTTTCTTCCTAAAAGAATTTTTTAACTAATAGTCATTCTGAAAACCGCACTTTGAAGAAACAGTTTTTCAGAAAACTGTTAGCATCAATACGGTATAAAATACCGTTTATCTGTCTGCACCAAAACCGGTTTTTATTGCTCTAAGACCTGACCCCGATCGTGATTCTTTTAATAATCAGCTGTGAATTGTTAGAACGAATGTTCTAGCATTTTGTACAATTCTTTTATTCTGTCATTCTGAAAAAGCATACCAATGACAAGTGAGGTGAGTGTTGGTGCTATAAGCCTCGCCCTGTAACTGTACCTATTGAAGTTATAGATAAGATTGTAACGGTTATCACTTTCGAAGTGTTAAAGACGTGAGTCATAAAATTAATAAAACTGAAGCAAAACTCATGAAGAATTGCATATAGGTTCGAATTACATTAAGGAATCCAGGGCATAGGGAAGCGGTTATTTCGGACTTGAAGCGATATAAACCACACAGTATTTGTAGAGTATGTATATATGTATGAATAAGAATGCCAACTAAAGTCTTGACAAATCCTGTTAATACAACTTACGACAAACAATCTCACCGTGGTTTTTCAAACCGTGTGTTAATCCCGCCATGAACAGTTACCCCCTAGTCTCGAGTGATGAGCTGACCTTGGCGACGCCGAAATACGTTTTACACCGTTCAGTGCCTGTTATGTCTAGTTCGTGACTTGGTAATGGTGTCTACTAGACAACCATCATCTCTTTTCGCCTGAAACTTGTCACTTGTCACTACCTACTCAAAAATCTTGGTTTTCGCTCCCAGGGACCAAATATTTGATGGGAGGCGTATACATGGAATTAATCTTACTGTTATGTTTCAGGACAAGGAAGTTGCATCTCTGATCGAGAATCTGTACTCTAAGTTGAAGCTGGTGCTCGTGCGCAAAGATGAGCAGAAGTCCGCAGCGCTACGCTCGCACCTCGCACGCATCGATGGGCTTCTGGAGCGCCGGGGGACTAGGTCATTACACCTTTATTTCTTTTCTTTATTCTAGCTTTTGCGATTTAAGTGCCGTTCAGTGGACCGTAGGAATCACATTATCGTATTCTTGAACAGCACTTGAGTGGACCCCCCATCGAGTATCCCATCTGGATACCGCCGATCTGCTCAATCGAATGCTCACGTCAAATAGCCAAGGGTCAATTTGAAGGGAACTAATTTTGAACTTAGCTCTAACTTGGCTAACTTAAATCGTTTTCCATATACCATGACTGTATACTTCTAATCCATCCTAATTGTTTTCTTTTTCGAAATGTGCTCAACCTTCCCTTTAATTTACCTGTGACTTGTAGTAGAGGTGTACACTGTCGCTAAACTTACTCTTAGCGCACTTGTAGTAGATTCCAGGGTTCTATAGGGAACCAGTAACTGCGGGGCTCTATTGGGTACCTGCACAGTGGGGCTCTTTATAACCACTTTGGGCTTATAAAAAAAATATGTATGTTCCGTTCCAGGTTCTTAACGGGTGACACAATGTGCTGTTTCGACTGCGAGCTGATGCCGCGGCTGCAGCATATCCGCGTCGCCGGGAAATATTTTGTCGACTTTGAAATACCGGTCAGTATTTATATCCTACCAATATTATAACGGCGAAAGTTTGTGACTTGTATTCTTATAAAGAATAAAGTTATCTCAAACTCCATATATTAGGTATAATAGAAAAATAAATTGTGTTTATAATCTACGAAAATAAATACATTGAAAGTCCTGTGTGTAGTATTTACCTGTGAAATGTTTCTTAATTTTGCTATATGTTATAACACAATCTAACACAGAACACGACACCATTATGATTTTTTATATTTATCCATTAAAATATAGAAAGATTACGACGAAAACATCAAAATTAAAACGGTCATTTTTCTGACAGGAGATTATTGTAGACAACATTTTTTCAAACCTGTTTCATGGTCCGATTTATTCCGTCTCATTCTCACATCTAAGTTTTTATTTAAGGCCAGGCCAGGTCCACTCCGCAGTGTAGGTATAAAGCTACAAGTACACAGCGCTGTCGACTAATCGTGCCAAAATTCAGTGGGCCGCCGCGCGCCGACCTGGAGATAAACTAAAATATATAATACTGAAAGGCCGGGCTGGACGTTAGTTCGATGCTCACTCCCGCGCTGCATCGCTCCATCCGTTCGTATCTAGACTATCGAGTTATTATTACCTAGCCTACGTTTATTTGTTCACAAAAATAGGCACAAAGTTGCTAGTAATTAAATGTTAGTGAGGCAACTTCTAGGTGAATATAGCTGTAAGTAATTGTCCCTTTGCGACCTGAATTGCGACTTTATTTGTATCCGAGCAAGAGTCGCTATTTATTTAAATGATTTGCCGGAATGGGATTTCTGTACCTATACTATTATGTATTCTGTGATAAGGCTAGGTATCTCACTCACAGAGATTATTCGTCGATTACGCTAGTATACTAAGTTTATGTATAATACAGCAATTAATTAAAAACCCTTCTTCATAAAAAGCGAACTAAAAAGATCAAACAATGTGACATGGGCACATAAAGATTGCTGTCGGAGCAATCACATGCAAGTTTTACTGCTGCAATTGCTGATAAATACGAGCTGCGAGTATTTATCATATTTGATTGTATGTTGTTTTTATGTTATCATCATGATTCGATCTTTTAGTTCACTAATAATACGCCTTTGTTCATCCCTTCGGGGTTACAGGCGTTAGTGAATGTATGTATGGTTATTATTTATTTTAACGATTTTTAACTAGCTGCGCTCCGCGGTTTCACCCAGGTAAGTCCCGATGCCATGGGAACATCGGGATAAAAAGTAGCCTATGTGTTAATCCAGGTCTCCAGCTATCTACATACCCAGTTTCATCGCTATTATTAGTAGGATTTGATCCCTTCTTAAGTGGTCATCAAGAAATTTTAAGTGGGTTTGTTTGACGAATACATAGCTAGTTAATTAATTTTCTTTCATGGTTCTTGTTGTATTGCAGACGAGTTTCCGCGCCCTGTGGCGTTACATGTACCACATGTATCAGCTGGACGCCTTCACGCAGAGCTGCCCCGCCGACCAGGACATCATCAACCACTACAAACTGCAGCAGGTACCGTATTACCTCTTCCACTAAACTCATTCCTTAGATGAGTGATTCTGTGATACTTATCGTTGTTCGTCCAAAGACATTTAGTAAGCTTGTCGAATTTTAAATTTATGGATTTCTATTGAACACAAAGCAATATATGTTGCAAAGATTCACTAGTCCAACCTTAAGTTGTCTCCTATAATAGTCAAGTGAGGGTTTTGCATAGCTTCGCTTCTATCTTTAGGTACATGGAAGAGAGAACTATAATATGGACCAGTGTAATAGGTTGTACAGATTTTTTTTGACGGACAACGACGCTTATGACAGTATTACTCACCTCTGGATCATGTCTTCTCAATAGTGCGGGACCAGTCTCTTAGTACTTTTAGTCGATTTATGGGGTTCTTACTATTTGGTTATCGCAATTTATTAGCCAAACCCTACAAATTTAGGGTGTACTATTGATTGCTTATCAATGGTTTTATTTCTAAATTATATACATGTACCTGTATTTCCTTCTTCTTATATAATTGTGTGTAAGTAGATTTATGTACGTATTTTGGGTTCTTTCTATATTCTGTATCTAATACTATCGCCTTCAGTTATCGGCGAAAGGTTTGGTGCTGTCGTCCACGCCCACACTACAACGGAAAGAGATATCCACGCAAACGGTATGTCTCGGGAGTCATATCGTGACGTCACTGTCATGGCCGCCATAACATTGCATCACTTGAACACAAAATCATTCGATAGAACATTCTGATCGCATTTCGATGTCTCATAATCATATTTTTCAATCGCTATCGTATTATTTTCTTGTTGGGTTTTTTTGTCGAACACAAACATCGGATCAACAAAAGTTGACTAAGTATGTTTGGACAACCTTAGTCGATTTTTGAGTATCGAATATTATTTAATCATAAATTAAAAAAAAAACATTTTATTAACGCTTACACAAATCTGCATTATTTTATATAGAATGGAAAATAACTTGACAAATTAAAAATCGCGATGTATACACGATTTTGCACTTATTTATTTAAATCTTACCAATTTAAATAATATCAGTCATCTATAATTTAACAATATTAAAAAAAAATAGATGATCGTATTAATTCCCGTAATTACAATTAGGCTTACGTAATGAAACCTGAATTTTAAATTATCTTTCGTATCTTATGTAACTTGATTTTACTAAATCATTTAAAAAGTTTAAAAAAGAACACCATTCTTATTCTCCAATCAATAAAAAATACTTCGCCCGGTCGTTTCACATAACTTCACGCGCACTTAAATCATGTGTTTTAAATTGATCAACCTTTTGAAGTTATACTTCTTTAGGCGCGTTATAAAAAAATATGACTGAAATTTTAAGATTCGCGCGCATCACCGTCACACAAAAATAACAGGTTAACAGTTAAACCGCTCATTAATGAGAGTGAAGTTGCCTCGGTAAATGAGCGGTGAAAGAGCGGTTTAGTACCGCTCATTAAATCTCGAAAAAAAGCTACCAACAAAACAGAAATAGAACCTCTATTGTGTTTTAAGGCTACCAACAAAATAGAAATAGAACCTCTATCGTGTTTTAGTTTCACACAAGTGCGAATTATATATGTGTTAATAAATTATATTCAGTAGTGATTTAAATTGAATATTTTGAATACTATTATTTACTATTCAAAAATATTAGTGACAAAAATTGTGCTTATATAGTTTTTTAATAATGTCAAAGAAGTATAACTTCTGACGCGCCGTACATAAGTACACGCACCCATTTTTTTTTTAAATAACTGAGCATCTATCATATTCAACAAATCTCTGCTTTGGGCCTCTTAACATGATTTTGTCAATATTTACATTATACATTAATTTTATGGGTCAGAATAAAACTCCATGGGCAAGAAAAATATTCTGGCTGTGTTGGTGTGTGAAGGTTGTGGTCTTAATGTTGTTTTTTTTAATATATTAACAAATTTTAATATTTTTCAGTATATTCAACACAATTAATATGAAAATATTTAATTTTTTATGGGGAACATGCTAATATATGTCGAGGGCTGTCACTCGGTATTTGTATTGTTTTAGGTATTAACTTATAGCGAGATGTACCTCTTTAAAACTGCTTTGGTTATATGTTTGAAGTTTAATTAACGTCAAAGCGCTGAAAAGCCTAAACGAACAACAGTTTTCTTTTCTAAATTACACTGTGCCAAAAAGAAACAGGCAACATTCTTAAAGTGAAAAGTGCTAAAAACAGCAAGCTATGAGAATTATTGCATTCGATTTTTTTTTCCGTATGGCGTTTAAATAGGAACTAACGTTAAGCTAGCTTCTTGTTAAATACTTTCTTCTCTATCTACACTTGGTGATGATTTGTATAGTAAAAAAGACTTGCCTCTAGAAATTTGAAAAAATATGTAAAGAAAATCTCATATTTATTGAATAGTTTTCATAGTATATCAACTCCAATGTATATGAAAATACTGAGATTATTACATACAATCATGTGTAAGCTTTTTTTCCACAGAGCTGCTAATTTTATAACTTAGAGTTGAATAAAATACACAACAGAACAAAGTAAATTATTTGGAGAACCCTTGTCACTTTTGTATTTCATCTACCTTGTAGTCGTAAATTATTTTTACATAACATACTTATTTTCGTCTATATCACCTACAAAGAGTCTGATTAGATTGATTTTAATTTACAAACTTGTGATTATAGGCGCTGAAAATGAAGAAACATGAAGAACTCGAGACGCCGACGTTCACAACGTCGATCCCTATCGACGTGAGCGAGCTCAGTAACGCCGAGTAACCTCCAATGGCGTAACGAGAGCCTTGGTACAATAGATGTAGGCGGTAAAAATTCTAAATTATACCACCATTACCTGATAGGGACGATATATTTGCATAGGATTGCCAAAATTGAAAACTGTTTTGTAACTGACTACACAACGAAGGAATTTCTGTAAATTAGTTTTTACTATTTTTAAGAACTAGATCATCAGTGGCCATGATTATTTTTCGCTCTTGAGTTTACGATGTAAGTTCGTAATTGATAAAATACTAAATCAATAATTAACTAATTCCAGGGTAATAAAAAATATCGATTTTGTCTATTGATTTGTCCTGGACAGCCAGCCTTTAATCCAATTATTTAATAAAATAAAGATTTGAAATAAGAACATATAGTGTCACAACCTTCTTGTGTGGGCTGATATAAAATATGTATAAGTCTATAATTTGCGACGCGGCGGCGCTATGACTAGATTTTTATAACTCCGTGTGATACTGTTATATCCTTACACCGGAACCCATAGTTTTGTACCCATGATACATCAAAATTATTCTGTGGTAATGTGACATTGGAATTATTACATTAGTTTTTTGTACATGGCAATTATTCTAATCTCATATTACGGCGAAGACCTCATCCACGTTACGAGAAATTACGTCTACTATTTTTATCTACGTTATAGAATTTTGTATATATAATAAAACAGCATTACTATATTCATACATACGGGAGTTCTAGTTTATCAAAGTTTGTGAACCTTTGAAAATTATATTGTCAATAAAAGTTTACTTATTTACGCTACGGAGTAATTTTGACGAATGTGTCCAGACCTTAAACAAGTATGGAAATCATATTTTTGTACTAATAGATTCGGTTTTTTTAGCATTGCTATAAGGATAGATTGGAAATCTATGAGATTGTATGTATGATTTGGTGCAATCAGCGTTAAGGTTTTATGAATACGTGTTGAGGAAGCTTAGGATGTCATGGATTATTTATTAGGTATTTGGACATAATTTTACAAGAAATATCGTGTTTACTATGTGACATCGTCAACGCTTATCAGTATATAACTGTTTTTTGCAAATTTTAATAAGTATTTGTGGCCATCATAAGTGAAGTGGTTCTGAAATTTAAACAGCTTTGATTCGCTGATACCTATTTATAATTTAATATTTATAAGTATTTGGCAGAGGAGTTGAACAAATAAAATGTTTAAAACCATATTGCATCAGTCGTAACAAATTTCAGTGTACCTCTCTGTATATGAAAACAAAAAATACAAGTTTAACATAGTTTTAGTATAGATTCAGTGTTCAAACAACGAACAAGTGCCCAAGATATGTTGTTGTATTCACAATAGATTATAAGTTCGGTTCACAGTATTCAATTTCGTTCATTTATTTTGAACCTGTAAGTATAATTTTAGGTTAAATGAGATCAGTTTTGCCGCCATTATATTTTAAAATGCCTCTGCCTTATTGTTATTGTCATTTTTAACATTGTTTACAACTGATCATTTTGTAAACACTCTTGCCTACCTAAATGTTACCAGTCCAAAATGGTAGTTTTTTTATAATAGGTACTTATTTTTAATTTACTTACTTTATTTTTGGCATATTATCATAAATTGAAAGAGTATTTATTAATATACAATAGAATAAAAAAATTAAACCATGTTTCAAAGTCTCTGTTTTTCTCATCAAGAAAAACAGATAGCACGAGGTCTAATTTTAGGCTGTATCAATGCAAGTATCAAACAAGACTTCCCATGCGCTTTATTTTAAGACACACAACAGAAACCTTTCCGTAAAAATATACGCAGGAAGCCTATTTAAGTACCTGCAATAATAAAGTAGCAAGACTATAGTCATTTGATGTCGCCAGGTCTCAAAAAATACACAAATTGTAATACTATACAAATTAATGATCATCATTGTATCATATTAAGTGGACGTACAATTTGTCAGCTATATAATTCATTGACCAGATTAGGGATACCCAGAATATTGAGATCAACTCAATGATATGAATATCTTGCATGTAAAAGATACAATTTTTAAAATATTTTTGTGATTATAATCAATGTAACAAGTATAATACTGAGATATTGCAGGTAATTAAACTACCTCCTTCCTAAAATCGCATCACTTTTATTCGTTACAACAATCCATGTCGTTTAGAACTTTTTTTTGCATCCAACAGTGCAAACAGCTTGAAAACTTGTTGTCATAAAACAAATTTTAATTAATTCTAGCTGATGTAAACACAATGGAAACAAGGGCGAGAGACAGCCATCATGTTGATTGGACAATGTATAAAATAATAATTACTAGATTATAATGTAAATGTTAAGGAATAAACCTGGATAATATTATTTTTTGTTTTGTGTTTTAATTTATTTATTTTTATTTCCATTTCGGTTTTTATTATGTTCTTATGCAGAATTGAAGATGTGTATATTGACAGAGCGGATTGAAGTTAAGCTGAAATAAGCTTAATATGTCGGTTTTAAAGTAAATGAAATTAAGTGATTCACTTGTAATTTCGGAGTTCAGTGACAGCAAGGTTTTTTGCACAGATGTTGTAAGGGTTTAACTGTCACTGCTTGGATTTAAGGGTTCAATTCCTAGAAGAAGGACGATGCAATATAGCATCAAAATGTCGATTGATTTGATTGCATCATATTAACAGTATAACGGCCTATGAGTATGACCCTTATACGATAGACGATACCGTATCTTTGGCGTTTTGACTTGTTTTCACAAATTTGAAATCTCATATACAATTACAGAACATTATACACCGAAAATGTACTTAAATCAAAACAATAAATTTAACAGGCCGCCGAGATTCCGCATGTATCTTCACTTTTGTACATTTTTTCTTTTTTTTTACACGCTTTTCTTAGCTTAACTTGTAACAGACTACCGTATTGTATCTTCATACAAACGGTCGGATCGCCACGCCTTGAGTTCGGTATACACTCGGTACCAGGGCTGCCAGTTTGTATAATTGGATACAAAATTCGTATTACTCAAGCAGGTAGATGAAATTATGGGCAGCCCTATCACGTGTTTGCGTACCGACCGGCTGTAGGTAATTATTTCAAGGAGGCCGAGTCACAATAAATTAACAATATATTTATGTTTTAAACGCTGTAAACAATTACGGTAATGAAAATAACAACCGATTATTGTGGCATTTTCAAATACACATTTTATGGCTTTTATAGTGGCTATTTCATAATCAACATGTATCTCTTTAGGATCCCACTCCGGAATTTGTGACTTACATAATTCAAAAACAATTCTATATGCCTTTTCGCTCTTATAAGACATAAAGGCAAATGCCAGCGGTACCACAATATTGGTCTCATTGGTGCTACCTAAGTCTCTATGATTGCTAAATAACTGAGCAAATGGACTGGGGTTGGCCTTAAAGTTACCATCCATGAAGTATACGTTACAAAATATAAGTATTCTGACGTCGTCATCACAATAATCCGCCAGTAAATAATCTAAAAATAACTTTGGAACTTGTACTTCGGAATGGGATGATGAACGTAATTTATACACTCCAGCATATTTACGAATCTTGCGATAAATAGTATCTTTTTTTTGTGAGAATGTAGGGATTGGATTAGAAGATTTATTTTATTTATTATTTCGTAATTCCACTAGAAATTTTCGATAGATTCTGTGTGCAGGTTCTCTGCCCTTTTCAGCCTCCGTTATGCATTTACTGATACTTTCATCAATCGTATTTTGCGATTCATCAGAACTACAATTATGATCGCCAGTTTTGACAATTGTGTCTTCTTCCTAAAATAATAAATATGAATTAGAATTACGAACTTTCCCATAACAAAGTACAGAACAGGACAAAATTATATTACTACCTACTGGTAAGTAAGTATACATAGTAGGTCTTACCTTTGTTATTGTAACATAGCCTTTACAACGTATATGTTTATTCTTGTAGTTTTTACAACGCCAGTAGCTGTTTTGCCCACTAATGACAGAATTTCTACCCATGAAACAATAAAACCCTCCCTCGTCCACGTTCAATGTTTTTAAAATCATTTATATCATTAATTTTTGATGTTACGGTAACACTTTAAATTAATTATGAATTACTAAAGCAATAAATACATTAAATACCAATTCGCATTGAGAAGGAAAAATTGTTTAGTAAACAATTTGAAATTAGACATTGTCATTATGATAAATACCTATCTTGCAACTGAAGAGTCTGTATACCTATATCTTAAAGAGTTTGCTTAGCTAATTTGTGGCGACATTTCTACCCAGTTATTTTTTATATAGAGTGTCTCTCTTTACTTCTTCATTTTAAAATAATTATATTGTTATTGTATTTTCTTTGCCTATGTTACTTCGCGAACTATTGCTATTAAAAATGTAGCAATAGTACGGTGCGTTGTGCTTACCGGACTACTGCGACTAAAAAGTAGCATCAGTTCCGTATACCGGACAAATCACCTAACTACTGCTCAATTTTAACCTACCTCTAATAATTGTTGTATCAAAATTAAACGTATGTTTAAGTAGTTCAGATGACGATATTAAATATATATAGGCATCTTGAAGCTGATCTCATAGATTATTGGCTGATCTGATAATGGGGCCCAGAAGGTAGTTAGCAGAACTCTTCAATGGCTACTAGTTAACCCAACGAGTTTGGGCTCATATTATTAGTTTTGTCGAATCCAACAGATTAGTAACGATGGTCTGATGATTAAGCCAGCAAGATAATGGAATTCTTTTTTAGTTTTTAATTCAGTTCGTTAATAAAGTTTTTTAGTTTTTTTTATCATTATTTAGTTTTTTATATTCTGCTCAATTATGGCCAATTAGAATAATGTATTTTCTGGATGCTTCTTGTGCCTTGCTTATTAGTAAGTAGTATTGGACCGTCTGTGACGACTGCCAAAAGTAAATGTGATTGTATAGCTTTTATACAATAAAACGGCTGAATAATACAAGGATAATTGTTTTAATTTTTATAATGAGTGACTACACCGATATCAATCAATGTTTTAAATACAAGTTAACCCCGTACTTCTTTTAAAGACTACATACTGCGGTAATTTAAGTAAAGTAAAATGCTTGTACCTACCTACGTAAAAGAAATAGTTTCATGGCGGTAGTGTACTTGGTGGGTTCAAACCCTAAACCACTTGATGGCAAGTCACACTAGTTGCTTATGTACAGTCAAGTGCATTGATATGTAAACAAATATATCAACTTTGCAAATATATATGTCAACGTTTACATATCAATGCACGTGACTATACCACCAAACCATGTTCCAAACATAAAGGAGTCAAAAGAATTACTCGAGAGTTGTGGAACTGTGCCCGAATTTTTAAGTGAATAGTCTACATGATCACTGTCTTGAGACTTATCAACTGCTTAGACTGCTCTCTTCCACTCCTTCTTCACATACCTACTTACCGCACAACAGATTGATTTGAAACTTCACCTTCCTGTCGTCACCATGCCTTGCTCCAACCGACCTAATTTTTCCAAAATTTTGGTTATTTTGTACAGTAGAAAATATGAAAAGCGACGATACCGGTACAAAACGCCGATAAGAAGGTTCATCGATTTCCGACCCTAGGATTTATCTTCTTTAAATCTTGGGGCCGGGATTCGATGAACTGTTTTCGGCAATCGATGAACGGCATCAACGAACACCTATTAAAATAATAATAATAACTTGAGACACCTTACACACGTCTGATTCCAAACTAGGCAGAGCCGATAACCATATAGCGAGCGACATGGTCAAGATGTCAATATTGACACGGTCACTATAAAATGTTATTATTAACAAGTACCTATAGATCTCAAAGGTTTTGCGGTACAAGAACACATCGTTACAAGTTTGCAAGGCTTGGGTTTTTTTATGTTTTGTTATAGTATATCCATTCAGCTGTTGGACCACTAAAATGAATAATCCCACTTATGAATGATTTAAACTTTATTTAAAATAATCAATAAATTGACAACAGACTTTTTTTGTTATAAACATGTGCTATTTTTTTGAGGAAGAAATATTTTATGTTGTACTTTTTAAAGGATCAAGGTATATTTTCTTTTTCATCCCATCATTTCTGTAGTGATCTTTGGTCAATATGCTGCTCAAGAAAACATGTGTGATGTAGGCAGTGATGCCCCAAATTTTATAGTTTTCCACAACATAGACTGGCAAGACTTGACCATTACTAAACTGGGTATAAAATTGATTTTTTGCGTCGCAGAGCATCTCAATTGGAATCGTAAATACCTCTGATACTTCATTTGTGTCTATTTTTAAATCTGAGTGCTGTAGACTTTCAATAGAACCAATAACTGGAGTAACCAATACTTTGTTGTTGCGCCCTGGAACAGATGTGCCTTTACCCCAGACCTCCACTTTGTTTTGAGGCAGTCCAATTGCTTTAAAAGTCTCTCTCAGAACAGTCTGTACAGGATCCTCGCCACCATCCGTTTTTCCACCCGGGAATGCTACTTCACCGCTATTTGATTTAAGATGACTAGAACGAACCGTATATAGTAAAGATGGAACGTCAGCAATTTTGCAGATTGGTACTAATACAGCTGTACTTTCTGTAGGCTCCTTTCCATATCTTGGTACTGTCATTTTTTTTATATTTGTCATACATCGCTCCCGGGCTGCGAGAGAAAATATGGTTTTTAAACAAATTATTGGGACTTTAGCGTCCGCCATGTATATGCATTACATAAAATTTAATTAAAAATTGTCCTAATATCAGTTATACAGTTTCTATTGTAAGGAAACTTAATTTTTTTTCTGTAACATTTCAGATATGCTGTCAATTTTGATAATTATATCACATGACATCTAGATGGGCATTTGTCTTCATGTAGGTACCAACAATTGAAACAACATCGAAATCGTTTCCAAAGAGGATGTAGGCGTTTTGGAAAAAAAAGAACAAAACCTACCTATAAATAAGTATATAATAAGTCATGAATGATCTATGGTTAATTTCAAAATGAAAGAGATGATCAGTTCTGTCTACGTCTAGGTACCGATGTGACGCGCCGCTGGCAGTCATACGTTTTTAATGGTCGTAACCATTAATGCCGCGTTCCTATAATCAAGAAAAGATGCGTTTTGCTTACAGACGGTAAAACTTTCAACTTATTTCAATTTTCTATTTACCGTCCGTAAGGAAAACGAATCGTTTCTTGATTATAGGAACGCAGCATAAGACGTATAACTGTATATAACAATCTCGCGATATTTGAAACTGACGGAAAGTTATGAACTGCACCCATCATTTACAATTTAACGTATTAGGTATTTCTCGATAGTTAATTATATATTTCTCGTTAGTTAATCTACAAACTGCACCCATCATTTACAATTTAACGTATTAGGTATTTCTCGATAGTTAATTATATATTTCTCGTTAGTTAATCTACAAACTGCACCCATCATTTACAATTTAACGTATTAGGTATTTCTCGATAGTTAATTATATATTTCTCGTTAGTTAATCTACATTATTAAATCGTCAAATTGTGAACTGAACTCTAACTGGCATGTGACTGAGCCTATTGTCTTATCTGTGACTGAGCTCACTTTGCGCGCTGACTGGTTGAACGTGAAGTGTCCCACCGATCGCCATGTTAGGTTAGGTTATTAAACTTTGATTTTCTCCGTCGTAGTCGCGGCTCCATCAAGGTCAACTCGGTCCTCGTACCGGTTCAAGCCCACATCATGTATCTGGGCCTGATCCTAGATAGCTGACTCAGTTGCTCAGTTTTCGTCGATCATAAGTTATTACCACACCAATCGACCTGAAAAAGCCACTGATTGATTAGATGGCGTCAATATTTTGTATAACTCTACCGCAACCCCATGATCGGGCCGTCCGTCTTCCCTTTTGGTTGGACTTAAAGGGTTTTTTATCTGAAAATATAGCTGTGTCCCAATTGAAGACCGAATAATTTGGTGCGTAACATAAACATTCTTGTTTATGCCCTTCTAAAAAAAGGTTAAACTTCGATGATGCACAATGAACACTCAAAAATATACCTGTGCCTATAATAGTGATGAATAGTTCAACGAGATGTCTCCTTGGTATGAAACCATCATTTTTTTCAAATTCGTTCACAATTAGATGTCGTCGCTGCTACTTTGCGGTTTCCCTAATACCGTTACATTCAATATTTTCCATTACTAATTTATAATTTAGATGTTAATCAAATATGTAAATTTATGAATTCCCACCATACGTTTCTCCACTAATAGTCAGCGCCTCAATAGGGAACAGTGTTTACAACATAAAGCCAGGCAGCTATCGTACCAGAGTAGGCCTGCCCTGCCATAACTTAAATTACCGACGCCGGACAATAACTTAAAAAACCCCGGTCACGTGTGTGAAATCGCAATTTTTTCCCGGACACCCTAATTTTTTATTACAACGCAGTTTCCATTCCAGTAATTTTTTATATTAATATAAATACCTTGTTAACGATTCATCTAACAATTATAATTTTCACATGACACAGAGTTCGTTTCAAAAGGTGTACAATATAATATAATACATGCAATCATAAGAACACAGTGTAGCAATTACTTAAAGGTAAACACCACTTGTTTATATTAAGTCAACAAAGGAGAGCCTAAATTTACTTTATTTTAAGAGAATATTATTAATAAGTTAAGAATAAGTATTTTTTTTAATTTACGAAGTATTATTAAGTTTCTGATATATCTACTGCTAATAAGTTTTGACAGCTGTGTGGAAAGGGAGTCGAAATGTAGTAATCCGGGCGCCAGAGCCAAAAATAACGCGAAAAGTGGTGGTCTTTTATAACAATACGATACTAGATTTAAAATTTGAAGAAAAATACGTAGAATAACATCCTAAAGTGTCTACTTCGACGGAGATACGCGTCATGGTTTATTATTGCAAAATAACTTGAAAATTGAAAACTTTGAATTGTGTATAAAATGTGTCAAGGGCTTGGTATTGATATGAGTTTTTGGAATCGATGGGGAATAACAATATCTTTGATACCTCAAAAATTTGATTTTTTTATTGAACAAATAAAAAAGTTACTATCGAAAAACCGTAAATGAAAAATCGCATTTTTTCTAATTTTAAAGTTCGCTGTACACAACTTATTACAAGTGATTGCGCTTATTTTGACATGAATTTAAAAAAAAAGTAGTACTAGTAATTTAACTCCAAGTACGAGGAAGAAGTGGGCACGTAGATTGTTAAAAACTTCTGTTAAACACATCTTGGCTATACTAACTTTTAAACTTTCGCATTCCATGATATAATATTATTTATTTATTTACGGGAATTAACGCGATCACGAAAAGGTATTACATACCTCTGAATTGCCTGACGTTTCAACCAGGTTGCACTGGCCGTCGTCGACATCGTGAGGTAGAAGGTTCTTTATCCACCTCCACTTTTTCGATATTTTTGATATTTTTGTTTCGCCATGTACCGTCCCATACTATACTAACAGTGTCCCTATTCTGTAAGCAAACCGATGTTGCCCTATTCTGGTGTTCACCCGACTGCGCATAAAAGCGAGGTGGCATGTTTTTTATCACTGGATTCCACGCTGTAGATAACTTGAATCCATCTTCCCGATTGAAAGTTTTGTGTTTTTTAATTTCAATCGCAATTATTTCAATTCAACTCTTGAATAAAAGTGACGTTCCGTGGAGAGAACTTGCGTACAGTGAAATTCAATCCAGTGATTGGTGCCCGCTTCGAGTGCATGTTCTGCAATCGCTGAATTGCTAATCTGTCGGTTCTTCACTGCAGCGATGTGTTCTTTGACCCTTTCACCAATAGTCCGCTTTGTTTGGCCTATGTAGGAACTACCACAGCTGCAGTTTATTTTGTAGACACCTGGAGTTTGTAACGGCAAGACATCCTTCGGTGTACCCACGATGTTTTGAACCTTTATGCCTGGTGTGTATACTATCGGAATGGAGTATTTCTTTATTACGGAGCCGATCTTATCCGTTACTCCTTTGACATATGGCATGTAGGCTGGTTGACTTGGCGTACAATGAAAAACATACTAATGTCTGTAACATATACGATTTTCATTAAATTTTTAATAAAAACCGAAAAAAAGCCGATTTTTAAGTTATTTTGCAATAATAAACAATGACGCGTATCTTCGTCGAAGTAGACACTTTAGTATGTTAATCTACATATTTTTCTTTAAATTTTAAGCAAAGTATCGTATTGTTATAAAAGACCACCACCCTCAAACGCTCTGGTGGCCGGACTATAGGTCAATTTTGTCACTAAAGCTATTTATAACCATATATATTATTATAATTATGTATTTGCACGGGAATTATCGCGAACACGAGAAGGTATTACATACTTCTGAGTTGTCTGACGTTTCGACCAGGTTGTACTGGCCGTGGGCACAGGCTGACTGGCTCAGTGGTGCACGCCCTCCCTCGTCGAGATTGTGAGGTAAAACGTTCTTCATCCACCGCCACATTTTCGATGTTTTGGTTTCGCCATGTACCGTCACACTCACATACTATACTAATAGTGTCAATATTTTGATGTGTCCTTATTTTGGTGTTCACCCGATTGCGCATAAAAGCGAGGTGGTATGTTTTTTAACACTGGATTCCACGCTGTAGATAACTTGAATCCATCTTCCCGATTGAAAGTTTTGTGAATTTCAATCGCTTCACGTATAACTCTTGAGTAAAAGTGACGTTCCAAACTAAAACAATGAAGAACAGCTAACCGCTACCACAGAATACATAATAGTACCAGTATACCTGAAGTAGCAAAAAAAAATCAAAAATCTATAGAGCTGGTGCTAACTTCAAGCTCAATTTTTTTTTTTAAATAAGTACTAAGAACGGACTAAACAAAAAAGTTCATAGAATAATGAAGAACAGTCAACGAACAATTGAAATATCATAAAAAAAATTAAGAAAATGACTTCCAGGCCTTCCAGCCCTTCGCCAACATAAGACAGCTTGTTGCCAGTCTATTTCAAAGTTATAAATGGGTACGTTCCGCTATACACTGCGAGCAGTGTCCACTACTCGTACTGGCACAGATAGGATAATAATTACCCAGTACGAGCACTGCACAGTGCTCTCAGTGTATAACGGAACATACCTACCTTTAGTTTTATGATGGATGTGACAGGTTTGTGACAGAATGACATGTCTTGATTTGTATTCTCTATTCCATTCTCTGTGCTCTGTACTTTGCCCTGAAGTCAAGGTTTTTGCCTATTCATATTATTCCTAGTAAAAAAATATTGAAATCAATGAAAAATAATATTTCCAAGTTCTACAAAGCTGTCATGTCTCTAACACCTCAAGTTCTTTTGTCTAATACTTCTAGAGAACAGTGTATAGCAAAGTTAAATGAGTTACCATGGTTTGTAAGGGATCAGAAACGCAAGATTAATGCAGCTGTTTTGGTACCATTATGTGTTGTTGATAATGAAGTGTGTCTCTTGTATACTTTAAGATCTGCTAACTTATCTAGCCACAAAGGACAAGTATCGTTTCCTGGTGGCAAAATGGACACAGATGAAAGTGTTTACGATACAGCTATTCGTGAAACGCAAGAAGAGATAGGGTTTTCGCCAAAGGAAATTGACATATGGACTAAAATGAGTCCAGTACAAGGACGGGATAACAACGTCGTGGTTGTACCTGTTGTCGGGGTACTGAAGAATTTAGATATGAAGAAATTAGAGCCAAATGTAAATGAAGTTGCTGATGTATTTACAGTTCCCATGAAAGTGTTATGTGATAAAGAAAATCATGCTAGCTTTAGGTATAATAATATCAGTATACCAGTATTTAGTGGTGGTAAGTATAGAATTTGGGGTATCACCGGCCTGATAACACATTTCTTTTTACAATGCTTTTTGCCGCAAGATGTTTATCAAGTAGATTTTTCAAGAAAAGTGTATTTGCTAGAAGATTTAATGCCTTCCAAATTGTAGACTTAAAACTTTTTTGATTATGAATCATTCATTTTAAAATTTTAATTTTGTTATTCTATGAGTACATGTGAAATCTGTACTCTAAGCTTGAATTTAGTTAAGTAAGTACCTAGTAATACTTACTTGAAATTGAAAAACTTTAGTAAAATATTATTTGCAATAGCTTTTGTAACTTTAAACATATTGATTCCACCAGAGTCAATTAATTAATAAAGAAGAAGAAAAAGTACTTGGTTTAACAGTTTTAATAATTTGTGAAAACTAAAAACAATATTGACATTTAAATGAGGGGTATAGCTTAAACAACCGCAAAGTCAAAAGCGGGAATTTTAAAATTTGTTTCTATTAATTGTAGTATTTTTGTAATAATTATACTTGTATGTATTGTTAAAAAAATGATTGCTTATACTACATTTTATAACTTATTTATAAAGTAATAATGCTTTACAAGCGAGAAATAGTGATGCCTGGACAAAAAGACGGTTGTTACATGTAAAAAATGGACTTTGCGGTTTTTTAAACTATACCCCTTAAATCGGGTGTTGATGGAAATGATGAAGATTAAATTATTTAAAACAAAAAAAAAATTAATTATGAAATTAAAAATTAATTATTTATGTACTTTATTTTTCTTTATTGTATACAAAAGATGTATCGTATATATATAGTATAGTAAGTATGTACAAAGGTGACTTTAACCCATATTTGAGTGATCTACCAGCAAATCTGTGTGTGAAGAGACGGTTTTAAAGAGAAATAAGAGGCATAATGTTTTATTTTGTGTATGTTTTTGCGATCTGTTCTGTCTGTGAGAACATTCTGCAAATGATTATGTATTTAGCTATTGTTCTGGAGGGCAGTCAGTCCAGTGACATTTACCCTTTATTAGTAAATTAATTATTATATTATTATGGTTCTTACGCAATACAATATTCTTTATTGTAGACCATAGAAAAAGTTACAACATAAAAGAGAAACATTGAATACTGGTACAATCAGTGGTCTTATCGCTTATTTACTTTTGTATTGTATTTGGCCTTATGGTCAAACATTTTTCCTAAAAATCTCTGGGGACCTTGCTTTTCAGCCTTTTCAATGTCGTATTACTATTTATTAGGTGCTTGGCCAGCATCTTAGGATGATTGTCTAGACGATTTCGATATGATGACATTGAGTGTTTTATTTCATCCTGGACTGTGCTGATGTTAAGGTTGTGGTGTACCTGTTGATTTGTTATGAACCTCTGCAGTATTTCTATATTTGAATTGGAGGCAGTACCCCGCAACTTAACTCTATTTAGCAATTTATTATTAATTTATAATTTACAACACTGTATGTCATAGGCAAGTCTGAGCTAAAAATAAGATAGAGAGTCGGGCCAAGGACGCTTCCTTGTGGCACTCCTGCATAGGCTCTGTGTAGTTCAGTTGTCTTCTCATTGTTTTACAAAGAAAATCTGTCGGCAAGATATGATTTTAAAAATAAGTTTTAATAGTAATTGTTTTTTTTTCTATAGCCTTCGTGCCGGACTGTCAAATCCCTGTGAAATGTTCAAAAATGCCGCAAAACAGTATTTCTTATTCTCGAAGGCTTTATGGATTTCTTTTACCAGTCTAAGCATCTGTCTTATAGTGCAATGTTTTTCCTATCTAAATTGGTGGTTAGGTGTGATTTTATCTTTTGCTATTACTGTATTATTGAATACAGTAATAGTTCTAGTAAAAGTCGCTTTAAAAAGAGAGTTTCTACAACTTTTGACAAAATCGGTAGTAAGCTGATCGGCCTGTATGAGGACACATCATCAGGAGCTTTTTCTGGTTCAAGGATAATTTTAATTAGGGCTACCTTCCATTGGGACGGGAAAATACCTTTTTCCAGTATGCATTACAAGTGTGTCAAAAACAGCAGTGGAGTGTCAGGTATCTCGCGTAGAATTTTAGCAGTAATTAAACCTTATTCAGGAACTTTCTTTAGATTTAGGTTTCTGATTGTTTCTGCGACCTCCCACGTTTTAATCCTCTTCATTGGAAGGTTTAGTTGAAGAGGTACATCAAAAAAACTTATCTAGTTCCACATCATTGCTTGTCGATTGAATTGCGTTCGGCAAAGGGTTTGGTGCGAAAACTTTAGTTAGATGGGAAGTAAAAACCCCAGCTTTCTGCTGGTCACTTTTAGCCCAGGAAACGTCCGTTCTGCGTATCGGCGAACTTGAGGTGGTGGGCCTTCTTAGCTTTTTGGTTGCTTTCCAAAGGGAATTGTCACTCGCAGCCGTGGCACCTAGGTTACGAAGGTGGTTCTGTACATTGGCGTTACTTTCAGGATTGGAATTACATCAATGTAATCATACGATGACTTCAAAAAACATTTGTTAGAAAAAATATTAAAATAGGTACATCAATAATTATCTGCTGTGATAATATATTTTATAGGTTTCCTAGTAGGTACATTTTTATTTAGGATATAATGTTAATAAAAGATGGATGTTCAAATTATGGTTTATTTCATTACCTTTAGATGATTAAATTACCATTTAACGGACAGGGTGGTTTGATTATAAAAACAGTAAGAACAATATTATATGCAACATAAAACGCTTGAAATATGCATCAAAAACGCGTAAAATATGCTCTGAACTCGTGACCGTATAATACATATATAGATCCACTAGAGGGTGCTAATCTAAACATTGAGTTTTGTAAGCTCCTTATTAATTAATCTTTGAAAATATAATTAGTTCAATAAAAGTGAAAACAATAAACTAATTTGTCTGTGGAAGTGTTATCTTTACTTTAAATAAACTTGTGAACTAAATACGTATGTAGTGACAAAGATGATAGTTTTTTTTTTTCTTTTCTACTTAAATCTAGTGCACCTATGCACTCGTTTCTGCACCACCAAAGAAGGTACTGGACAATGGCCAAGCAGTTTTTTTAATGATATTCCAGTTTATTGAATTTTTTCATACACCTCCATCCATTGTTGCTCTGTACTTCATGTCCTTCCAACCCAAGAAGTATAGTGCAGTAGAGTTGAAAAATAAGCATGCGGGACGCATCAAAAGTTTTGCGGAACTACATCTGGCAGTACGCCACGGTTGACTGCTTTATTTACTATTGTAGGTAATCTTAAAGGCAATAGACTCTTATATTTAACTTACCTGCAACATTATTATTCCCTGGAGTTAAGTAATGTGATAAATTTCAAGCATTTGCGTCCTTATCGCCTCACTCGATAATCATAAGTGTTTATATTTGATATAAAACTACTCACATCATAATATCTAAGGTATACTTACAACTAACATTATTTTTCAATCAATCTTATACCTACGCATGAGAAGCCCGCTCCTGCATTTTATTAAATATCCCACGATGCATGCCTTAAATACGAGTTTTCACATTCGGAATGGTAAACAGTTTTCCTAAAAAATGTTTTTCTTATGCGTCAACTCCTTATTGTTCTGAAGCAAATTAGAAGGTAACAAGAGCAAATTTAATGTGGCGGAGTGGTAGGTCTTTTATACCGTATTAAGTTATGTAATGGTTCAAGGGGGTGGGGCAAATCAAAAATTTTTATTACGTTTAAATACCTGGGTTGGGTGCTGTTTATGTAGACTGTAAAATGATGAGAACATGGACCATGAATCTTCACTATCACTACATATTATTATAATACAAATTCTCCGCGCGGCGCGTTGCGTGAGAGTTTGTTATACATTATGCATATTGTTTATTAAACTTTGGTTAAATACCTGCTCCAGCTGACGTAGAAGGAAGAGTTGGTTATACCCCTACTAGGTAAATCGATGACAGGTTAAAATGGTGTAGGGGGAGGAGATGGAACATACCATTCATCGTGGGAGTGACTTTTATTGACCAGTAGACATCCCATAGTTGAGTTCATGTTGACTTAAGAGTCAATAGTCATCACTACATATTATAAAACAAAGTCGCGTTGTCTGTTCGCGATAAACTCAAAAACTACTGAACAGATTTTCATGCAGTTTTCACCACTAGATAGAGCGATTCATGACGAAGGTTTAGGTATACAATTTGTTGAGGTTTTGTGTAAATGGTTGAAATATGATGATGATTGTCCGGATTGGATGGAAATGAAAATAAAATAGTGTAGTGTGCCACTCTCACTCTTTGATATGAATGAGGCCACATCACAATGCAATTATACAATTTTTACATAACATATATATTATAGTATAATCTAAAGGAGTTATAAACCTACTGTCTAATATATACATTTTCTACTTTTTGTGTGGTGCCTCCGATGCCTCCCGAGCCTTTAGCTATTTAAGTATGACATTAAAAACATATTATTTTTTGGTCAAACAAAACAAAAAAAACAAACTTATGATTATGTAAAAAAATATTTAATAAAAAGAACACTAGGTACTCCTCCAAAATACCATAGACATAACTGTAATGTATTTTTTACCTAAGGGCATTCCCATCCTTTGTACAGTATGGTGGCAGATCCTCCTTGTTGAATGACATAATCGTGTTCGCAGTCATATTCGCAGATATTTTTGAAACTTTTCTTTTCATTTTGAATCATCGCGCACAAGGGTGAGTATATTTTTGGGCAGGCGCATAAAGGGCTTCGATAGCACATAGCTGTTGTCAACATCATGGCGAGGACGAGAACTGCGGAAGAGAAAGAATTGTATGAGTTTTAAATGTAGGTACTGACTACTTAATGGATAGGTAATTCCATCGCTGCACTATTTCTAAGAATTATTTAGTTGATGGTGTTAGCTTTAGAATTGTTTTTCTTATCAGATATTGTCATTACTAATGTATTCAGGCTGTTATTGTAATGATATATACTTTTAAGTGGGTCTTTGTTGCATTATCACCTGTTTAAGTTCGGAACTTCGGACTTATAGCACACGTTAACCTATTTTAAGTACCAGCAGAACATTAAAATACTTTATTCTCCTGAACTTGTAATTTTTTAAATGTTTTTCTTTGATATGTGTACTATTTTGTGGCAATAAAGAATTATTATTATTATAAAGAATGCCTAATCTATGGTGATCATTTGCAATGGTTTTATTTTAACACAATGGACGTTCAACGCTTTTGTAAGAAGCACATAAGAATATTTGTGTCTGGAAGCTATATTCCTACCGTTTGTTTTAGCAGAGAGCAGATGTTATTGGAAGCCTTCTGTATTTATAGCACTAATTAAAACCACTTGTAGGGACTAATGCTTGTTGCTGGCACCAAAGGTTAAAAATACATTTATTCTTTTCAACGTTTTACGTATTAACTATTACTACTACAAAGTATGAGCAGGGGCGGCCCTAGGGCGGTCATTCTTTTTACGGTCAACAACAGTTTGATTCACATTTTTTTAATTTGTCTATGAGGACTACAAAAAAAGAAAAAAGGTCATCAAATTCTTTTTACGGCGAACCATATCATATAGTCTTTAAGGCTGCAGCAATATGCTGAGATAGGTGCCTTTTCAGGCGTTGCACAGGGCAATAGTTGTCTACAGTTTTATTTATTTTTATTTTTATTGTAATAATTGTGTGCGGTCTTGGAATGTCAGAATAAATGTTTCTTTTTCTCTTTCTTTCTCTCTAACATTGAAAAATTGAGGTTTTAAATTTATAGGGGCGCCACTTTGGAGTCACTGAAACTAAGATACAAGTATAGGTACCTAATGGAATAAGTATCTATTACGAGCCATAGTGTCAATTTACAGCTAAGACTGCGTTTATCGATTTTCGTTACGATTTGTATGTAATGTAGTTATTAGGTACTACTGTAGTTGTTTTATAATATAGAAAACTATCAGAAATATGCTAGGAGACCATGTTCACTTAATTTTTTTTTTTTTTAAATCAGCTAACATTAGAACAGCAACTGTGAGAGGACTGGTGTCTGTATTAGGCGTGAGCCTGTGGCTCAGATCACCAGGGCACTCTCCCCGCTAGACCACGACTCCGCTGTAATTTAAGATGACACTTTACAATTTGTTGGAGAAGATACAGAAATGTTGATATAATTACTACAAACAATTTACATAATAAAAATATAAGAAAAAAATACATAACAAATTTATAGCAACTGGCCGAATAACTCAAGAAAATATATGATTTGCGCATGTGTGAATATTTGGTTGAGTGAATGTTTCAATGGGTAAGTGTATATGCATGTCTGTTTTGCGCAATTGTGTGAGACTATGAATATGTGTAATTTAGTTTATTAGCGAATTGGTTTGATTTATTATATTAAGTACTTGACATAATGAAAATAAATAAATAATGATATTAAATAAATAATGATATTAGCTATGCAGTAAACTCTCCGTACTACGATGGTCCAGTTCTTTTAACCATTTTATTATTAGAGGTTTGCTTGCAGACTTAGTATGATCGTATATTGAGAGAATGCGATTTACTTTGTTATAGAGGGATAACATAAACTCATGTGATTTGATTAAAAAAAAACACTAGGTACATCTACTTTTACTATTATATGAATATACTACTGTTTAAATAACTTTAAAATAAATAATAATTAAAAAAAAACAAATATAAGTATATTACATGAAATCTAAAGACCATCGACACCAAATTAAAAAAAAAGTCCATGAAATCTATGTGTCATAATGTTAAGGGTAATTTAACGACATCCTTACCGATTTTAGAATCCATTATTATTTTATTAGCGGAACCGTTAATTGCAACACTTATTGCCGCAGACGACGCACTATGAACAATCGCGTTTACCCTTTTATTTTATATAGGCACTCATTACATACTAATCGAACCAGAATTATCGCTTCGTTTCCTTTCGATAATCCCTCAAGTAATAAAATTTAACGATCGATGTATGTGCGCTTCGACTCGGAATAACAGACGTTGATGTGTTGGGAACAATGGCAAGGCGGTCGGCGATCGGTAGCTTTGTTGCTTACAACTCTTCGTAATCGTTATTCTACACAGCTCTTCGATTAAAATAACATGTGATATATATTGCGCATATAAGAGTCATTGTATTGTGTAATCACTTGCCGGTTGACTTTTATAATCAAACAGATAATTCTGTTGGTTTAAGGCGAAATATGAAATTCATAGACGCAAAAATATTAACTTACTAAACCTTCAACATTGGAAGCATAATAATATGTAATTTGCGTTGTCCATAGGTTTTAAACCTAGCTTTTGCGCCGGGCTTCGCTTTCCAATTAATCTGTTTACATCAAAATACTTCGATTACATATTTTAGTAAAAAGTGAAATAACTACGAACTTTTTAAACTCTTCTCTAAGGTGTATTATTGATTGAATAGTATAATTTTTTTTATCTTAATCTAATACTTCATTAATTATAGTATAATAAATAGATGGTTGAGGATAGAAAATTATACTATTTCAATCTCAATCAATAATTTTGATGTAAACGGAGTACTTGGAAATATTGCAGTTTTATATCAAAATTATCTTGTAAAATCGTGAAATATTCGTAATTAATACTTTCTTAATTTTATTTCTATCTTTCTTAATAATTACCTGATACTAAAATAACAAATTATTTAGGTTTATTTCACTTTTTTTAATATGTAGAGGTCTTGAATGGCTCATTACTGATATTCGCTCACTTTATCGGTTTCGATATGTACGCCAATATACATACGCGCGAGTTAATCAAAAAGAGGACGACAATAAATTGATACTAGGATACCAAATTATTTAAGTTTATTTCACTTTTTTTATTATGTATTGAATGGCTCATTACTGTATTGGCTCACTTTATCATTTTTTAATAAAAATATAATATTTTAAATCAGATTTACCCTATCGTTAAATAGCTGAGCCGTATTCGTCTTCTGAATAAAACAAAATAAGAAAACAAACAGAAACAAAAAGAAAAAAAAACAGAAATCAAAATCAAAAAAGTTTTATTCATTAGAAAAATATGGCGTTTCAAACAATAAGTCTGTGGAGTGAGTGTTACAAATTGCAACTTACAATACGAGAATAATTATTTATAAGAATTACTTATTCATGATATTTCTGTGAAGATTTAACTCCTTTAAAGTTTCCTTTTTATCTTTAATAAAGATGAAGAACTCTTCACAGGATAGCTGTAGATTAAACTGGAAGAGTAATTCTGCTTTCATTAAATTTACGGAGCATTTATTTCTGGCATTCCGACCATTTTAAATTCATCTGGGAAAAAACGTGTTTAGGAAAGCAGTTTGATGTTGGGATACTTAATATGAAAGACACCGCCCACTCTTCCTCAGCACGCTGCACTCCTCAGCACGGTCGAGTGATCCCCGAAAAGCGGGACTGAGCCTGTCCCGCGGACAATTAATTTTGGTTTAAAAATCGGGACGTCCCGCCAAAATCGGGACGTCTGACAACGCTGACGCCAATGTACGCGTGAGTTAATCAAAAAGAGAACGACAATCTTTTATCTCTGTCATTTTCATTATATCGAGTCGACTGTTGGATTGTACGTATTCTACTGACGAAGTTAATTCAGTTTTTGTTAAAAACTCGAAAAATGTAAATTTTGAATTTATTAAGTTTATGATTAAGGAATAAGGCCACGTGCAGATGACGGACGGACGGGCGGACGCTCGCTTTCATTCAGATCATTGGTTTTCTGCACATTCGTTCACATTCACATGAGCGCGCGTTTTCAACGCGTCCAAAAATGATTGTAACAAAAGGATTCGGCCATTTAAATAAAAGCCTGTATACCATTTTCACTTGATGTGTTAAAGGACAAACAAACTCACTCTAATAGGATTAATAGGATAGGATTAATGTAATGAAGCGAATGAAGCGTTACCGGAGGCGGCAGAATCCCCCGCCTTCTTGTTCAAGATCGTGGACAGAACAATGCCACAGTCTAAACAACTCTTTGTTGATTAATGTTCTGAACTGTTTTAACCTAATGTGATGCTGAAGAGTTTGTTTGTTTCGTTAAACGCGCCACTCTAAGGAACTACTGGTTCGAATTGAAAACATATTTTTCTATTGGATAGCCCATTTATCAAGGAAGGCTATAGGCTATATAATATCACGCTACGACCAATAGGAACGGAGCATCAATAGAAAATGTTGCAAAAACGGGGAAAATTTACAAATGCAGACAAAGTTCCGCGGGTTAGCTAGTATATATAGCACACATAGGTCTAAACAACACTTTTTTCAGAAAAGGCGAAATGCTAATTACTGTTCTGTATAGATTTATGATTTTTATGTGCAACTAGAAGAAAGATATTGTAGGAATATTGTGTTTTAATCATGCTTTGGGGCTAAAAATTGGATTTTTGTAGTCATTTCCCTATTGCTTAACAATGTATGTATATTTGTTTTATTATTTTGTGTTGTTGTGTCTAACACTTTGTCTGCAATTTATGTAATAATGCTAGGACAAATAAAAGAAAATATCTTCAGTTGTTCTAGAGGTTATTATTATTTTTTTTAATTAAACTTTATGCACAAAATGTGTCAAAGGTGGACTTAATGCCGTAGGCATTTTCTCCCAGTCACAAATTCAAACGTGTGGATAGTGTGTTTGCTTGATTTGCAAAACGTTTGGCTTGGCTTGCCGTCGATCCGAACTCTGTCGGTTTTTGACGCTCAAATCAAAGGAAGCTTGTGGCAAGCGCTTGCGATGCATCCACATGTTTGTGTGCTGTTAGTATTAGTATGCCCTGCAAAGACTACAATAGTATATAGGATATAGACAGGCAGCTCTGCTTCTTTTTATTGACAACACAAAACTTCGCCTAGTGGTCAGATACCGAAAACTAATATAATAAACATATCTATAGGTATATATATACAATTGAACAATGTATAGGTACCTACCTATACGGTGTATGTATGTGTTTTGTTGTTCCCTGTTTCTTGTTTTTTATTGGTTCTAACATGAGAATTTTATACTTTAGCTAATTAATGTATGTTTATGACTAATCTCCGATTTTGATATTCAAGTAACGGATAGTTTTACACATAAAACAACCAAAACTTATATTGCATACGCAGCCATTTGCAATATAAGTGAAGTGCTGCCAACCTAATATTATTAATTTACAAATATTTAAAAAAAATTGTTTATTCTTACGATTGTATTTTAAATTAATACTATTGTGTGTTGGTGAACAAATTGTATTGTATTGGGTGTTTGTATAGAATTTTAAGTGGGTTTAGATATTTAATATGCAATATTTTGTTATTTACAAATGCGAATTTTAAATCGTAATACATTTGAGAGTAATAAATTTCCCCTCATAAAAATCATAAATTTAAATATTGTAACACAGTAATTTTAGTTCCGGTATCTGTCCTTGTGATGGCACTGTACTCAATAAAAAAGTGTAATTCTTTTATGTTCCAAGTTGCTATAGCATGATGCGCGCTGGCGACGACGAGACGTGTGCGTCCGTAATGAATACCGTTTGTTTTGATACGCAATAATTAAAAAAACGAGTAATTGGTCCACCCAAGAATCGGTACGGTTTTTATGAATTTTTAACATCCACCATCTTCTTTGCCGTATTTTTCTTTTACTTATTTTTTGTTTTTATAATATAAATAACTTAAGCCAAATGTTATGGTCGACACAAGTTCGATGTCCGCCATGCTTGCCTCTTCAGAATACACTAACGCCAAAAATTTGATTTGAAGCCAAACGTTTTTAGAGGTTTGTGGCAAGTGGCAAAATTCGTACACTTCAATTGTCTATACGTAGTAAAACTCGGGAAATACTCAGACTTTAAAAAACATGTTTTTTTTTCAGTCTCGAAGTATCGCGATTAATATAATTGGATGTGTTTTGTGAGCGTCGTAGAGGAATATTAAAACAAAGCAATCCTTGATACTTGAAAAAAACCAGGGGATCTCCCTGCAATAGCCAAATGTCTTCCTGGACTTAAAATTATAATCACGATACTTTATGGCACTCTTGCGCATAAATTGGTGTATGTTTCCTTATGGCCCTGTGGATTACGTCACTGACTACCTATGTGGTTCAATGGTATGTGGATGAAAAAGAAACATTTGATATATTTTGTACTGTCATTGTAACCAGTATCCCAGTATGGTATTGGATGGATGGATATTTCTTACTCTTTCACGCTAAAACTACTGAACCGATTGCGATGAAACTTGGTATGTAGATAGCTGGAGACCTGGATTAACATATACTTTTTATCCCGATATTCGGACGGGATCGGGACTTACGCGGGTGAAACCGCGGGGTACTGCTAGTTATTCATATTTCATATCAGATCCTTATCACGATATGTATATTAAGCCAACACATCCACTTGCGAACCCCGTGACAAATCATAATTATGGGGAATTTGTAGTAAATTTGTAGTGAGCTTAATAATTTTGTAGAGCCCATACATCGGCCGTTACGCGTAGAAGTGCTTAATATTAAGTAAGCACATCTTTCTGCAATACCATGCACACAGAAAGATAGAAAGATGAGGGATATTTAGTAGCTTTCAGAGCATATGGCCAAGATACCCAAAACACACCCCTGTCGAAACTGGCTACTGCTGGCTTTATATACGTGGTTCTGATAGAGATTTATTTCCTTGCGAGTTGTCTTAATTGTTGAAAATATGGTAGCTATGACGTTCTTATCGTCTACAGAAGGTACTGTGTTGACGTTTAGAAAAAGAATTTGACTTCAGAGTGGCGTATTTACACATTTGTCGCCTGTAGGCTAATTCAATTTTGCCGCCCCTACCTCCTCTTCAATTCGGTATCCAATTCTCATGTAGGTATATTAATTACAACTTTTTTTTTGTTAATGATTTGTTCACTAATTACACCACCTTTTTTTCCATAATTAGTATGATTGTCAATTAGGGGATCGATGCCTCAGTTTCTAAATTTGGTTTGGTTTTTTGTCTGAAGGACCTCATTAAGAATTTTATCCTTCAAGGAAACTCCAAGCATAGCTCGCTTCACAGCCCGCTGCGCGACTTTAAAAAGCTTGTGGACTAGGCCGAATGACATACGGTGCCGAAACGTGGGCATTCACGACCCAACCACCAGTCTCAGCACCGTATGTCAAGAGAAGTAAGACGCACTGGTTTTACAAAGACCTTCATTTTGAGGAATTGTTGCAAGGGTGATGAGAAAACTCAACGTAGCTTTGCAATTGCTGCCCGCTCTAACAGGATCCTTCTGGTGATTTCTTTCCGAAGTTTTTTCTACCGAGCTGGATAACGTGCTCAATGTAGACATACTCCTGAACAACTTCGAGTGTCAACCCTTCGAAGTCAATCGGTCTAGGTGAGACTTGTTCATTGACAAAACCTTAGTTTTGTCCAAGTTTATACTAAGATCGTCGCGTCGAAATGCTCCATTTAGGCTTTTCTATTGTGACTGAGTATATACATGTGTACATGTGTGAGTGCCTGTGTTTTATTTTTTCACCCAGCTGCCCCAGCGACTCTGATATTAGAACGATGTCACCGGCAAACCGAATTTGTAAGATATACTCGACATTTATATTGATTCCCCGTCTAGTGCAATCTAGTGTTTTTAAGACGTCCTCAAGGGCGTTGGTGAATAGTTTGGAGATGACATTCCCTTGTCTAATTCCATGCTGCAAGTTTATCTGATTTGTCCTTTGGTTTTCGAGCTGTACGGTCATCATGTTAGTGTCATATAAGCTTTTCAGCACCTCAATATACCGCTAGTCGACACGCCGTCATTGTAAAGTATCCAGAACTGCCTAGGTCTGAATGGAGTCAAAGGCTTTCTCGTAGCCCACAAAAGCCGTACACAGCGGCTGAAAATACTTCTCAGTCTTTTGCACAATCTATCGAACAGTATGGATACGGTCCACGGTGCCGCTACCGTAGCCTTTTCGAAACCCGACTTGTTGCGGCGGTTGATATTCATCGAGTTATCTCACGAGATGGTTTTTTCAGATTCTCGAAAACAACTTGTAGATATGGTTCAGGAGTGAGATGGGTCTATAGCTCTTCAACAAGATGTTGTCTCTTCTTTTGAAGAAAAGTACCCAAGGTTCAACACCGAGGTGTTAAACCTTGTTGGAGGACGAAATTCAAATTATTTATTTGCTTTAAATGGGGTAACAAAGTGTGGTATTACAAAATTCAAATAAATCGAACGGGCCCATTTAGCCATGAAAATAGCATGCAAAAATTTAACAAATTATTAAAATAACTTATCTGATAAATATATTATTGATAATATTATTATTATTGTCATTTTTCATTAGGTCAAATATAAATCAGTTAGTTAATTACGTTGGCTCTAGTTACATTTATTATTCTTACAACTCCTTGTTTGTAAGAAATTCTTTAGTGGAATAAAAATTGTTTAGCATAAGCCAGCTACGTACTTTTGTTATAAACTTATCTAGAGGTAATGTCTTTATACAATTTGGGATTTTATTACATATTTTAATGCACATAGCGAAAGAGTTATTCTGCAACCGACTACTTCTTGGTATCATATCCAGAGCGAGCCTGTCTGGGTTCGTTAAATTATCACGCCGAGTAACATCGTTTGCCCGTTTAAATACCTAGAAAAGAAACTAAACAACTACCTATTATATTATTATTGTTGTTTTAAATGGTCATTATTTTTGGTCTTTTGTAACGTACTTTACTTCATAATTCACTGTTCAGACTTAGGAACCTCCAGATCTTATCAGCTGTCTTTGTTTGTATTTCCGTACAGCATTAGTGGGCCACAAAAGCATAGAATATGCATTGCAGTTTCTTCTGCCTCTCGACAGAATCTGCATACTGTGTTCTCACCGAACTTTAGGTTGAACATATGTTGGTTCAGTTTGCAGGGTCTGGTGACGATTAAGAAGGAGCTCAGGATTTATATCTTTTGAGCTCTAGAAGTTCTTCTGATAATTTATTATCATGGCCCATTATTTAGGCTTTGTAGTGTCTAAGACCAGTCGTGGCCTCTTAATTGCCATTGACAGCTATTGGGCGTTTATCTATACTTCCTATCCAATTTGAAAAAATCTTTCAGTGTTAGATAGCCCATTTATCGAGGACGGCTATAGGCTATATATCATCACGCTAAGACCAATAGGAGCGGAGTAACGATGAAAAACGTTGTAAAAATGGGGAAAATTTACAAACGCAGACGAAATTGCGCGGGTCAGCTAGTGATTGAATAAGATCGCCGTAAAATGGTTCCGATCCATGCTGGTGGTTGTCTGCACCAGCTCTGGCGAGTTCATTGCTACCTAATTTGGACTCGCTAGCTCTTTCAGGAATTGCATCCTACCTTTAGGAGCTCGGTAGTAATTCCGTCATCCCCAAGAGATCCGTTATTCTTTAGATGCTAGAGAGCCGCCTCTATCTCGCTGTGGACAATTCCAGGCATATCCTCTCTGTAATGGCGCGTTAATGGGGCTCTGTGGTCATCATCACTGAGTCTCGTAGGTTCTATCATCCGTGATGCGTACAGCTGTCCATAAAACTTCTCGGTCTCGTCGAGAATCTGGCAATTTGGGTTGACTGCCATTCTCAGTTTTGAGATTGGTTAGATGGGGCCTCCCCAAGTGCTGAACGAACACTTTTAACCCCCTGTTCCACTCAATTGCATTCTCTATTGTGTGAATGTTGTAGCTTCGGAGGTCGCGTCATAACAGTTTTTTAGGCTCTATCTGACGAAGACACCTGAGTGGCTGACAGCTCGCGCATTTTACTCATAAGTTCGAGAGTCTTGGGAGAGAGTTTAGACTGTTGCTGTTTGCATTTCCCGGGGAACAGCTTTCGGGACTTAAACATAATAAAACATTTTTTATTCCGTTTGAAAAATTTATATTTACCTATGTGGTAATAATCCGCCTGATGATCACGATGAAATTAAATTATGAAAGTTTTTGGGTTAAGGTACATCTTAGATAACTTCTTAATCGTTTTAAGTTAGAAAATCTTCTCCAACCAGAATTGTGTTGGCCCGACACACTAGCGAACGGTCGTGTCCCTCGTTCCCACCCGCAACCAAATAGCACTTCGAAAATTTGTAGAAACATTTATATAGGTGGTGAAACATATTACATGTTGATTGTTTGTGTACCTATTAACATTTGAGTAGGTATATATGTAAATATGAATCTTTTTAATTTTGTAAGAAAAAAAAATATTCCCCAAATGTGCCGCTCCTAAAATCTGCCGCCATAGGCTCCAGCCTACTCAGCCTATTGGTAAATCCGCCACTGCTTTAGGGTCAAGTCAACTATTGCATTAGACCGTCAGTTAAATTAGCTTTATGAATTATGACATCACCTGACAATTGTTATTGTAAAATGTACATTGTAATTAAAATATTGATCTATTACAGTCATGATCAGTAATTGTATTACACTGAGGTGATTGGATTTATCTCGAGGAAGATCTTTTGAAACGATGATTATGTCATCACTATTATATTGCACAATTAAACTTTTTGCAACATTTGTGCAAGTAAGCAACTATTGGCAATCCCGTTTCTTTTTCTTTCGGGCACACGCTAAAGTCACCTTACCAAACTTAATAATGCACACCTAGTTCTAAACAGGTTAAAACGAAAACTATTTACTGTCTTACTGAAAATTGGATTTTTGTAGTTATTTCCCCATTGCTTAACAATGTATGTATATTTGTTTTATTATTTTGAGTTCAGCCCGTGTTGGTGAATTTAGCGTCTAGCGTCGAGTGTTGGTGATGGTTTTAAATCTGGTTTATTGGTCGCTAGGTATTGAGATAAGGAATTCGATGGTGTTTGAGTAAGCTCGCTTTAGACCTAGGTGTGCGATAAGTGTAAACAATATACTTATTACTTTTTAATAAAAATATGTTATCATCTTCTAACGACCTCTGTGGCGCGGCGGTAGTGTATTCGACTGCTATGCCGGGGTTCGATTTCAGTTAGTGTAAATATTTGTTTGCATGAATATGTCTATTTGTGTTGGTCTGTGTGTTTCTATGTATAATATTATCCGTGTTCTGCCACCCATAGTACAAGCCCTGCTAAGTTTGGGTCTAGATAGCGATGTGATATGTCCCCAGTTATTATTATTATTTTGACCCTTTTCCCAAATTTATTTGGGGTCGGCGCAATGGGGGCGGACCCGTGCTTCACCTAGTCACCTAGTAAACTAGGTGAAGCCCGGGTCCGCCCCCATTGCGTCCATTATATACCGTACATTTTACCGTAACATTTATCTTGCTTCTCTGCACATAAGAAAATCCCTTAGAACAATTTATGTAACAAAATAAAGCCATACCATAGAACTTTACTTATTTAATCATCTAAAGAAACTATTTATAAACCTATAAATACTACGTCCTCTTAAAAACCAAAATTTCTAATGAAGATAGGCACGAGATGTGTTAGTGCCGTGTTACATAAGCTTACTAGAGAACACTTCAGTTAAGTATTTTCGACTAGAGTTTCAATTTCCGAAGAATCACGCGTTTATGTTAATGTATGTTATGTATTTACAATCATATCGATATGTAAGTATTGGTGTACAGGTGTATTTGAAAAAAGAACACTTAGGTACTTACATCAGTGAAAGAGCATGACTCTAGTTATATTAATTAGTAATTATAGTTTTCAATTTACAATAAACCTTTAAGTACCACTGTCTCTCCGAAATTCCGAATATGAAGATCCGATAAATGAAGTAACTGTGTGTTTTTTTACTTATTATATGTTAACTTTATGCTATAAATTGGTGTTATTATTATTCTCTTCTCTACAAATCTAATAATAATCTAAATCTACAATCTCTTCTATACAAATACAACATTTTACAGCTTTGAGGTATAAATAGGAAATACGAATAATTACAGTAATACAGTACGATCATTGACTTAAATATTAACTCTACTTAATACTACGTAGGTATACAAAAAGCAGGAACGGGAAATGTTATATTTCTATGTCACTCATACATATGAGTTAAAGTACACATATGTATGACGTATGTGTACTTTATTATCAAAATATAAATAGAATATACACAGTATACAAACGTTTTAAGTTAAACACAATAAAATATCAAATGTAGGTACACATTATCTATACTAATATTATAAACCTGAAGACAATTCAGAGGTATGTAATAATACCTTTTCGTGATCGCGCTAATTCTCGTAAATACGTAGATAATAATAAACCTGAAGAGTTTATTTGTCGCTAATCTCAGGAACTCCTGGTTCGAATTGAAATTTATTTTAGTGTTGGATAGACCATTTATCGAGGAAGGTTATAGGCTATATGTATAACACCACGCTACGACCAATAGAAGCGGAGCATCAATGAAAAATGTTGCAAAAACGGGGAAAATTTACAAACGCAGGCGAACTTGCGCGGGTCAGCTAGTTATTGAATATTATGTGCAAGCTTAAGAGGAATCTAGCGCAAATAAATATTGCGAGTTGCAGTAAACACAACTACAGCTTAACATGTTTACTGTACGTGTTTTTACACAAGTATTTTCCTTATCAATGTTTGGTAACAAATACAACTAACAGATACCTACCTTCTTAGGTTATTTAATTAATCAATATCTAAGTACAATGCCTCATTGGTAACGTTGAATAAGTTGGCCATTATGTTTAAGGCAAGGTGTGTATAAAAAATTCCATGTCGGGCAAATATTGTTATTGGGTTTTCTGTTATTAAGCCGACAGAAGCAGCGAATAGTGTGAAAGCGTGCACGGTAGGGCAATAGGTAAATGAAAAATCGCTGAGTAATATAACAGACGTAAGAGGCTTAAATCTGGCTTCATTTGATACCACATTTTATATGGTGTTTTGTTTATCAAGTTTGCTGTAACAGACCTATTTTTTGGTACACTGCAGTATTTGCCGCTTCTGCAAGAAATTTCTTGTGTAGTTTGCATCAAACAGATAGCAAACAGCCTTTTCCATTATAGTTCTATTGGCTCGCTCACAGACACCAGTCCAATCTGAGAGTATATTGTCTTTTGATTAATTATACCTTATTTGGTTAAATAGTTTTCCATCACACTATTACTACTAGTACTATTATGTATTCTGTGCTATTACAAAAAAATTAAAATTTTTGACCCTTGTTAAATCATTGTGGTCCCTATTAACTGGTGTGCAGAATCCAACTTACAGCCAAAATTACCAAATGTTTTCTACCAAATTCTTATTATTTATCTATAGGCGTCCATTAGACGCTCATGCAAACGTCAATCATAACCAAAAGTCATGATTGACGGATGTTCGTTGGTGATTGATGAAATAATATCGTCATTAAAATCTCATCAGTCGTCATACAACCGTTAATCACAACATTAGACGATAGGTTATTCGTCAATCAACGTTTTGATTGTGGCAAAACTGACGGCAAAACCAACCGTGTAATGGGCGCCTTAGATTTCAGATTGATACACTTTTGGCACTTATAAAGAGCATGTGTCACAGTGGTAGAGATTCGTGAAGATCACTCAGTATAGAAGTTTTTTTGATAGTCCTTTTTTTTTGGGCATGTGGAAACCCCCACGAGTCATGACCTCACCGGGGCTCGTGGTGATATGGTATTTCGGAATCGAACCGATAATAGCCCCGCGGTTTGCCGTCACTGTGCCGTCTGTAAGAAGGAACTCCCAGACAACCCCATCAGGCGGCCACTCACAAAATAAGGCGGCGAAATTCCACGCACTCTTGCTTCGGAACAGGAACAGAACCAATTTTTTATTTTGGTCTCTGCGTATACTTTGTTGTTGTTTCAGGGCCTAATATAGTTAGAAGGTGCCATATATAATAGTGGACCAATTCATAAAACCATTAACTCCTAAAAACTCAGCAAGTTGGCTGTCAATTAACATTAGTTCAGTATATAATATATGTATAACATAACATTAATACTTTTAAAATTGCATCCATTACCTATATTTTATTTCACTTAAATGTATCACTCTGTATAACGCTTTATTTATCTCTGCATGAAACCTGTTGCCATCGGGCCGGCCGCCGCCGGTCGGCAATGTTCGGTGCCGGTGACGTAGTACTCAACTTTCGTTAGGAACTGGATGCACATACATATCAATGACTACCCACCCAATTAAATAATTAATTATGCCTTTTGTCTTTGTACTTTTTTCCTATTAACAACTGTACAGGAGATATGTTAATGTGTTTGTACAGCATTTAGTAGATTGTATAGCATTAGTTATGATTTAACTATGTAAGAATATAATAATAAAAATATGTAATGGTGATGACACTGATGCACGGAAAAACTCGAACGAGTTTATGCGGTATCTTACAGATTGTTTTACTTTTGTACCTTACTTTGTAACAATAAATAAAAAAAAAAAAAAAAATAATTAACGAATGGCATTAAAATTCTAAAAAAAAATTCTTTAAAAACATTTTCCAAAATAAAGGGTTTTATTAGTAAGTATTTTAAGCGTATACAGTCACCGGTAGTAACTAAACTTTACTTAATACCGCTGATGTTTTTAGTTAAGGGCTTGATATTTAAAACATGTACTTATGTTTTATATTTAATAAAAATATTAATTGTAGGTATCTACTAAAAAGCTGGATTCGTGAATTCATTACATTAAGGAACAATTATAATTCAAAGAAAATATGAGATGCCTCTGCCTCTCTCTCTATGATGCCTCTCTATCGCTTGTTCCGCGCTCTCACTTGCACGCTCAGCTCAGGCGGAACGTGACAATGAGCCATGCTTTTTTTGCGTGCAGCCGACGTTCATCGATTTATAAGACGTTATCACGTATAAGTTAGAAAAGTTACCATTAAAACAAATGAAGCATCAAAACCTCTATGCCCCTCATGGCCAAGACCCAAAAGGCAAACTTTGGACAATTTGTACGGATTTGGAAATAGTCCTGTGAGTTTCCATCTTTAAATGAATTATAAAACTATTGCTTTTGAACACTGAATACTTAAGAATATGTAAATAGTCGTAGTTCGTATGTATACAAATATAAACTTAATGAAATATTTAAACGCTTTTACCTACTTACCTTGCAATCGTAGCAACGACGCCGCGACGGCTGTATGACATTATGTGTTTTATATTATAGGTACTAATATCTAAATATTTTAATTCCAATCATCCTTTACCTAACAATGGATTCATCCATTAAACAAAATAATATATTGACCCATAGGAGAAATGGGCTTGTTATATTTTAACAAGCAATCGAACGACGAGCACTAGACCCAGAGCATTTGATTACAACATAATTGCAAAATGGAGACCTATATGCCCACATCAGAGGGTGTCTTGTCGTTCGAGGCTTGCAAATAAGTTCTCTGTTTACTTTATAAGTAGCCTTTTTAGGGTTCCGTTCCTCGAAAGGAAAAAAAGGAACCCTTATAGGATCACTATGTTGTCCGTCTGTCTGCCTGTCAAGACCCTTTTTCTTAAGAACCCGTAAACGCATCAAGTTGAAATTAATACCAAATACTTGTGTCTGCGGTCCCTTGAAGCTCTAAAAATCGAGCTTCTAAGTCAACGCAATCAAAGGATACGGCCATGAGAACCGATTCCCGAGATGGACGTACTATCTACATATATGATTTGTTTGCTTACGGAACCCTCGGTCCGCGAGTCAGACTCGCACTAGTTCGTTTTTTTTTAAATAATACACCACTACTATTATACCACTATATATATTACTAACTATTAGTTAGTCTATGTAGTTTAGATAGGATCTAGAATATCGTCGCAACCTGGTCTAGGTGCGCCTCAATTGCATTTTTATTGCAACACTAAGGAGTCATACTTATTATATATTAGCTATGCCCGCGACTTCGTCCGCGTGGAATAGTGTCTTTGGGTAGAATTTTGAATTATTTAGGCAAATTGACGATACTTCCATACAACTTTCCATCCTCACCTTTCAACCCCTTACACGCCTTTTTTCGCATTAAAAAGTAGCCTATGTCTTTTCTCAGACTCTAGACTATCTGTGTACAAAATTTTATTTAAATCGGTTCAGTAGTTTTGGCGTGACCTTTCACGCACGACACACGATAGACAGAGAGACAGAGTTTTTTTTTCGCATTTATAATATTAGTAAGGATAAGGATAATAGTTATATATGATGCCACAGACAGACACAGACGTTTTAAAGTTACTCTTGCGATTAAAGGAAATCAGTTCCATTTGTTGTCCGAAATATGGTGAGGTTTTTTTTTTCCTTGTCAGGCTATACTATTGATAAGAGTTGTGTGTATAAAGTAACTACAAATTGTCGACTATAAATTACTATAATCATTACAGGTTATTACTTGGTGTAAGCAGGGGCGCAACAACCCTCAAAAAGTAGGAGGTGTCCAAAATATTTGATGAGGTCTAAAAAAAAATAATTTGATATAAAGATAAACATTCTTTTTTTACGGCGAGCAACATTTTAATTACAATTTATTTTGATTAATATTTTTATTAAAATTTTCCCCAGACTCCTCTAGGTTATGTGGGGATATTTAGACACCCTCAAAGGGGGTGTCCAATGCTTTTTAGAGGGTGTCCAGAGACCCTGGACACCCCTCGTTATTGTGCCCCTGGGCGTAAGAGTATTTACTGTGTACGGTTCCAAACTCGACTAATGACAGTTGTCGTGATTTGAAATTGAAATACCTTATATTTCAATTTCAAATCACAAGAACCTGAAATAGTCATTTTACATTAGATTAGAGCTGTAAAACGAATTATTAGTTGGCAACTTCAGTATACGAGTCAGACTCGCACGTCACATGGAGGATATTTCCATAAATAAAGATATTAAGAAAATAAATATCCTTAGTCAAGTGAAACGATGTTTATAGTTTCCAATATTTTAATATTTAAAAGTAACAAAAACATGAATTAAATTTGAAAATACTTAATTCATAAAACACAAAGTATATTATGATAATTTGTACTTCTAATCCAATTTTTATCAAATTATAAAAAATCATGAGCAACGTGACAACGTCTTATAATTCGATGGAGCCGGCTGCACGCACGAAAAAACATGACTCATGCGGCGTTACCTCGCTATGAGGCGTTCCTATGACGTTGTCACGTTCAACTATCGTCAGTAAACCGACTTTACAGACAACCGATTTTTTTTTTATATTTAGTGTTTAAATATTTTAGGTTTATTCTTATAGGTGGCCTTAAACTGTTTACATTATGTGATAACTTATTCACAAAGTAAGTTTTTAAACATACCTACATCATGAATAAGTTAAACACTAAAAAAAATAGGCAGTCATGGGACTGCCGACAGAAGTGAAAACTTAAACGAAACGACGAACTTAAAACGTCACATTAGCAGGTTGGTGACATTAATTAATAAGGAGCTGACAGAACTCAATGTTAAGATTAGCGCCCTCTATCTATCTATATATGTAGTATTTGAGTGAGACGGTCACGAGCTTAGTGCTTTTTCCCCATAGCATTCTATTATGTATTCTGTGCCCATAGCAAAAGCGCACAAACATGCCTAAAGAAGTTTTTACTTCAAAAATTTGTTAGCATATGCATCTTATGTGTTCTAGGGGGCTGTCTGATAGTTACATAAGTTGTACTGTACTTATTTAGAAATCCATTATTTCACTTCAGAGGTATAAAAAAAATGAAATGTACTGATTATGTTTTGCAAATGTGTGCACTCTTTTAAAAAGGTCGTTTTAAGTTACTTTAAAATTTGGTTTAAAATATTGATCTTCGTAGGCTGAACTGTAAAGCCGTTTTACTTTTCTATTCAATATAAGTAAAACCTATTTATTACAACTAGAAAAATGGATGTTATGATAAACTTAAGACAATACACGTCAAACAAGTCATCCTGTAAAATTTGTATAGAAAAAAATATTCACCGCACTACACCTTAAATTAAAGTAGTTGAATAACTAATGTAAAGGAATCTGAGAACCCAATCTAAATATCTTTGACCTTTACTCGGTCATCACAGCGTCCGTCATGCGCTCTTCTTAATCCTGGGATGGAGCTCGCAGCGCCGTTCAGCATGCAATCATTTCCATATGTATTACCGTCACTCCCACAAACTGGACTGTCAATCGCTGGGCACACACTCACAGGTCCTGAAGAAATCCCGCAAGGACCCGAATGCTCTACTTTTAGTAATTGATTGAATCTTGCTTTGTGGCAATTTAGTCCACACTCATTAGAGTAGGTTTGACCATCATTGCCGCATACGGGTAAGTAGTTTAAAGTGCAAACGCAGGTGTCGGGAACTAGTAACTCACATGGAGCATGTTTGGAAATTGTGATTTTTATTTCTGAGTTGGCGGCAGCACATTCGAAGAGACACTCATTGCTGTACGTCTTTCCATCGGAGCCACACACTGGTTGAAAGTTTCTGGTGCACGTACAGGATGGAAAAGCGAACGTTGTGCTGATGTGTGCAACGACGATTAACAATGTTCCTGTAACAATCATGTCAGGTTAAGTGCCTGCGTCAAATGATGTGTGTGTCTTCGGTAATGCCTTGTTGTTTTTGTTGAAACCTCATTGTTTAGAATTTTTAATATTATAGTGGCTAATGGTAATGAATCCTTTTGGATCAATGGATGGAATTTTTAAAGGTATATATTTATGCATTTTGTTTTCTTTTTACAACACACAATGACCAATTTTGATAAACCTTTCTGTGAACGAAAAAAAAACGGTAAAATTTGGCCTTCAATTAAGATCGAATATAACATTGATTAGGTGATTACAATGAAATTATTTATAATAATAATTGAAATTTTAAATTTACTGCATCATGGTGTGGTACTTTATTTCCTGTTTTTCTAAATAAATAGAACATTTTTAACTGGCCGGGATTTGTCTAAACGAATTAAGTTATAATCAAATTAATATTTTTTTAAGTAAACGATAAGAATTATGTAATATCTTTAAAAATATCTAATATGTACAAAAAATTTAATATAAGCATCACACCTTTTTCCCTCAAGGGGTAGACTGAGGCGTATGATAAAAGGCAGGTGCTTATGTTAGGTACTATCTAATTAAATATAGGTACTATATATCAAATTTATAATCATGTAGATAAGAAGATCCGTAGTCACAATTTTGACGGATTGGTTTGCCAAAGATGTAAACAGCAAACGTTAAAAACACAATTAAATTCTTTAGTACTTACTTATAAATTATATAAAAATTCTTACCATATTTAAAAGCCATGTTCTTCAGTTCGGGTCTACTTTGTTATGAATTAATATGAATCACACGTTATCAAAGTTTTGTAAGAAGTTCGTTCGTCCGAAGTCCTAGATGGAGTGATGGCTTTTGTCCTAAACAACAGGTTTTATATATCATTTGGATATTTGCCAAATCCGTAAAAGTTGTATTTGTACGGTAAATCCCCATCTGTGTAAGATGTGTCAAACATGCGCCAGTGCCCCGCTTCGCGGAGTTCATCTAACGTCTTTGTTTATTTTGAGTATATTGTTTTGAGCGTCACTGGGGCATACCACCTACATTTGAGATTCAAGGAAGTGTCACTTTATTTACTCAGTGATGAAATAGATTTCTGAGGTTTTGTATTATTTTCGGTAATCACTAAGTAAATAAACAGTGTGTTTTAAACAAGGAAAATGAACTCCTATTTACATTTTGTTATTAGTCATATGTCATTATACTCGTTTACGTACAAATATTTCTACAAATAAAAGGCTATCTATTCTGCTGAGCTGTCTTTCGATCCATGGTCCCGCACTATAACATTTCATGTTTAATTGGTAAAAGAAGATATTGTGACACAATTTGCATAGCGGATTGATTTATAATGTTTTCGAATATCCTATTTGCCCTGGACCAGGTTGTGGGTTCTGGCCTAGCCCCTCTCATAATAGGAGGAGGCCGGTGATAGCAGTGGGATTTTTTTTTTTACATAAAGAATACTAGTAACGTCGTTTACACATTACTAGTATACTTCTTAACCCCTTCTGCTAAGCTAAATGCTTGTGTTAGAAGTGGGTTCACGTCGGTAGTGCACTGGGTGGGGTTCGAACCCGCTAAGCCTACCTAAGCTAAGATTTAGGCTAAGATAAGGTTTACCTAAGCTAAGATTTTTTTTTTTGGTGTAGGTGGCAAAGGAGCCGACGGGTCACCTGATATTAAATGACTACCACCGCCCATGGGCACCTGCTACTCAAGAGTCACAAGTGCGTTGCCGGCCTTTAAGGTAGGAGTAGGGGAAAGGTGGTAGAGGGGGAGAGGGGGAATGAGATGGGTGGAGGCAATCGTAAAGGCCTAAGGTATCTTCACTCACGCGGCGAAAAGCAATGCAAGCATTGCTTCACTACCGGTTCTCTGTGAGGCCGCGGTATCACTCCGGTCGAGCCGGCCGTGCCGAAGCATGGCTTTCCCATTCTCGAATAAGGCATCATTTAAACAAAAAAAAAAAAACTAAATCAAAATCGGTAAATCCGTTTAGGAGCTATGTTGCCACAGAGAGACACAAATGCACAGATACACACGTTAAACCTATAACACCCCTCCTTGTTAACGGACGGTTGACGACGACGACGACGCGTTGACGGTTAAAAAGAACTGAAATGTGGCATCTGGTCCTTAGAGTTTTCTTACGGTTTGACCAATTACCAATTACATCATCCTTCCCGTTGGTCTATATATGATTGACGGATGTTCGTTGGTTATTGATGAAATAATATCGACATTAAAATCTCATAATGCAACCGTCAATCACTGCTGTTAGACGATAGGTTATTCGTCAATCACGGTCTTGATTGTGGCCAAACTGACAGCAAAACTTACCGATAGGCGCCTTAAGGACTGAACGGTAATTGTTAGGACTGAGTTCGTTGACACTTATGTTGACAATAAATTGAATAAATTGAAATTCAGGTGGCATCAGCTTGCATCCTGTTTACCTTTCGTGTAACACTAACACTATTGTACCTGAAGATCTGACTTTTAAAAAGAGTGGCCATGAGTTTCTTTGCCAGTATTCTTCTCATAAGGCTACGAATTTTGGAAACTGGAAGTTATAGATCGACACAAGCAGGCTGTAGATTTTGGTGTTTTCACCTAATTAACCTCGACAATCCAGCACATGCTGTGGCGTCTGTTTGCGCCGATCTATGATTTTAACTCTAGCTTCAATTTAACGTTCATAAATGTCACTTAGTGTCTTAAATGAATAAATGATTTTGAATTTGAATTTGAATTTGACATATGATTACTATATTACAGAGCTGTGTTTATTTCAGCTCTGGACGCGGTTATCTGCATTCGAAATTCACTCCTTCAAAAATACTTGGGTCCATTCAGTGAGGTGTCGCACATCTTCGAGACAGCGCGTACCTACTCACCCATATAAGATAATGGTACTACACATAATATACTACGGGTGTTAAATATTACATACAGATTATCATGCGAGTTACATTGCACTTTATTACATAGTTGCCAGAGTCGCGTTTTTAAGTGTCTTTAGCGAGGTACTTACACATTTTTGTTATAAGTTCTGCTATTGAGTACTTTGAAAAGTATGTACGTCACATCTGCGTATGATGCAGCTAATTCGAATTTTGCAAATTCCTTTTACAACTAAACTATTAAATTTCGTCAGTTAAATACATATTAACATGTATTTTAAAAGAAGACTTGGTCCTTGCTCTGTTTTTTACTTAGAGCAGTGATTTAACTATATAAGTAGGTGAGCATGTAAAAAATACGATAGTAACATCACTACATATTATAAAACAAAGTCCCCCGCCCGCCGCGTCTGTCTGTCTGTCTGTTCGCGATAAACTGAAAAAGTATGGAACGGATTTTCATGCGGTTTTCACTAATAGACAGAGTGATTCGTGAGGAAGGTTTAGGTGTATAATTTGTACCCGTGCGAAGCCGGGGCGGGTTGCTAGTAGACTTATAATTTTATTCATTTGTCGCCATCGATTTCACATCGTAGAGTTACAAACTCTACGATGTTGGAAATAGAGTATGATATGTGTACAAACCCAATCCTAAGTACCAAAAATATAAGAACCTCTCCACTTACTTATTGCACAGTTTTCAATAAAGTAATTTATTTTTTACATTACATTATTCTCCTTGTCACCAGCTTCTTTACAAAATTCAGTCCTAATAAATTTCGATCTACAACAATTTACTCTTTATTTACACCATTTAATATATACTTTAGTAAAACATTCATAAAAACACCAGATATTTTCCTTTTCTTAAAGTCAGTTTAGATGAATCCCAATCCTTTGGAATTGACAACGGTTTACGGTTTTCAGTTCCAGAGGAGAATATCGCTTTCCATCAGGGGGGCCGTATGCTTGCTATAATATGTATGTATTTAGAAATATATAAGTATGTTTATCAGCAGTCTGGTTACCATAGAACAGGCTCTGCCTAGTTTGAGATCAGATGGCCGTTTGTAAGATGTGTGAAGATATTATTATAAACTGTACAAAGGTGTAAGAAAAGATAAGATAAGATAAGATAACTTTATTTATCTCAACATGTGTACAGATGGTGTTACAGTAGGTATAAAATTTGTTTCAACATGCTTGGTCCATTAATTTTAGACATACAAATATAATTGTTTTACATCGATTTGAATAAAATTATAGTAAATTACAATAAAATATTGATAATTGCAGCAACAAAATTACAACTTTATTTCAAGATATCTAATTATGAAATTTAATGGAATTAATTTAATAATCATAATAATAGTAATAATGTAGGTAGATACTAGGTACATGTATCACAAGAAACTTACAGTAAAGTTAACATATTAAAGTTTGTCATTGAGGTATGCATTTATAGTGTAGTAGCATTTGCTTAACAATCAATTTGATAAATTATTTTTAAACATATTTGTATTCAAGTCTTTGTATGAGGTCGGAACCTTCTTATAAATTTTTAGAGCCATACATAGAATACTTTTCGTCAGTAGAGCAGTACTTGCAGGATATATACATAGCCTTTTATTATCACGTCTATTTCGTACTGTAACATCAGATAGACGAGGAAACAGCTGGATTGGTTTTAACAAAAAGGGCTGTTTCAAGTATGTATAGTGAAGGAAGAGTTAATATTTTATATTTTTTGAAATATGGCATACAACTATCAGTTCCCTGTAGTCCAAACATTGCCCTTATGCAATGTTTTTGCTGTTTGAATGCAAGGTCCTTATCCACAGAGTTACCCCAAAAAATGATGCCATATCTTAACACAGAAGCGACTAATCCATAATAGGCTGTAAGGAGTGTAGGAGTGTTTACTGTAGGTGCTAATTTGTAAAGAGCGTATGAACTGCTACTTATTCTCTTACATAACTGTTCAATATGAGCTTTCCAATTAAGTTTCTCATCTATTATTAATCCAAGAAACTTAGTCTTATTTACATTATTTATTTCTAGATTTCCATATTTTATATCAGGTTTTTCTATAGTAGTTCGTTGAGAAAAGTGCATTATTAGTGTTTTACTTGTATTAATTTTGAGATTATTATTATTTAACCATTTTATAATTAAAGATACAGATTCATTAATTTGATTCTCGTAAAATTCTGGTTGCGTGCGTGGTATCACTATTGTACTATCATCTGCGAAAAGTGTTATGGGGTGTTTAATCGCTTTAGGTAGATCATTGATATATATAATAAACAGCAATGGACCAAGCACGCTACCTTGTGGAACCCCGTATGTGACAATACGTTCATTTGACGAGTAGGTGATTTCTCTTTTGGCTTTTACATTTACTCTTGACATCGTTGTAATTTGTTTCCTGTTTTGTAAATAAGACGATTTCAGAGAAAGGACATTTCCTCTAATACCGTAGCACTCTACTTTCTTTTCCAATATACCATGATGTACATGATCAAAAGCTTGCGTCATATAGCAATACACTGCGCAAACCGGGTTTCTTTTGTCTATGTTGGTCATTATTTTATTTAAAAAGTTATAGATAACCATATTTATGGTAGTGTGCCTAAAACCTTTTTGTTCATGACATATTATTTTATTTATTTCTAAGTATCAGTACATTGACAAGTACATTTGACAGTAGATATATTTCTCAAATATTTTTGAAAAAATGGGAATCAGTGCGATTGGTCTATAGTTTGACATTAGGTCTTTATTGCCTTTCTTATATAGAGGTTTTATGATAGTAGTCTTCAAACTATCTGGGAATATCCCTGAACTAATACTTAAAACGTAAAATACAAATATCGAATAGACCGTGTCAACAAAATGCCACTGACTTCACTCTGTCACGACAAGCGCCATTGTAAGCAATCCTTAACCCTGAATTTTCTTTTGTAGCACAGTTGAGCATGCAATCATTGTCATATGTATTCCCGTCACTTCCACACACTGGCTTTGCAAAAGCTGGACATACACACGGAGGTTCTAGAGCAGTCTTACAAAAACCTGAATGTTCAACCCTCAGGAGTTCATTGAATCTTGCTTTATGGCAATTTAATCCACACTCATTCCGGTAAGTTTGACCGTCACTGCCACAAACTGGCGATTGCTCCATAGAGCATAAACAGATTCTGGGTGAAGACACCTTTGGTAAAGATTGCTCGCATGGACCGAGTTTAGAAATAGTAATTTTTATTTTGGAGGTGACAGCAGCGCACTCGAGAAGGCAGTCGTTGTTGTATATCTTCCCATCTGAGCCACAAACTGGTAAGAAGCTCCTGGCACAAACACACGTAGGAGCCGCCAATGTGGTGCAGATCTGTGCACCGACGACCAGTAGTGCTTCTTCAAAATAATATAAAAAGGTGATAAGTATAAACAGAAAGAGGATTCGTAAGTTTTTCGCGTAGCTCAAACTTACACGCTGTATAATTAAAGTATTAAAAAACATTTATTCTCTTTTCAAAAATAGTTGTTTAACATAAAATAATACTTTCAATTTGTGCCTTAACTAAAGTTCGCCTTAGTGAAAGACTGGTGCCTGATGTATGTTTTTGTGTTTATTTATAACTAGCTGTCCCCGCAGTGGCACCTGCGTTTATGGTCACTGCTCCGCCTCCTGTTGGTCGTAGCGTGATGTTATAGGGCCTATAGCCTTCCTCGATAAATAGGCTATATAATGGGATATTTTCCGGAATAAAAAGTAACATAATATATGTGCTATTTCAGACTACACTCGATCTCTGTGCCAAATTTCAACTAGATCCGTTCAGCCGTCCATACATCCTCGCAAACTTTCGCCTTTTTAACATTAAATAATAAGATTTAAACTTTATTCTTCTATATAGATATAAATAAGCTAATACAAAACTGCTAAGAACTATTTTTACTTATACATGTCCATCGCTTTTCTTTTTTTTAGCAATTATTGGGCAAACAGTAGACTATAATGAGTAACCGGAAAACTTTTACTAAACTTCCAGAACACTACAAGAGTTATTTTTTTGTTTATGAAAGAATAGCACCTATACTTTTTAAACGAATATACTAAAACAAAAAAAAAGCACTCACTAATATTTAAATCCATGTTTCTCACTCAAGGTTCGCAAATGCTTTGAAGGCTGTCATATAATAAGAACGTTTATATCCAGTATTTTTTCTTTAGGGTTATCGCATACTGCAATTTTAACATAAAAATACTTAGTAATATTTAAGGGGGTTATAAAACTCTGTACCAGTTCCATAGTCTGTAAAATTAAAGAAAAGAGAGGAGCAGCTGCTTTGTTTTACCAAATCCCAAATTCATATATTGTTAGTAGGTGATGGTTGTCAATACATCATCATCATCATCATCAATACAAATAATTACAATTGAAGTGTCTGTTTGTAATGTCAAAATAATATTTTTTTTAAGCTCATACAGTTATTGGCACGATACCTATGCCTAAAAATCTATTTTAAATTTTTGTCTGTATGTCTGTCTGTCTGTCAGTTTGTTTCGGCTAATCTCCGGAACGGGTGGACCGATTTCCACGGGACTTTCACTGGCAGATAGCTGGTGTTACAAGGAGTAACTTAGGCTACTTTTATTTTGGAAAAAGAATTAGGGTTCCACGCAAAATATATAATATATAATACGCGAGCGAAGCCACGCGGGAACTGCTAGTTGCTAATAATAATGAGATTAATAAAAAATACATTTGTATTTTTTTTATCTAACCCATAAGTAGATACAAATTAATATACCGTCTCTTTTTTTTGTCTGCATTCATACAAAGTCTGCCTAAAAGAACAAAGGCCGGACGCATTAATTTATGGCCGAAAACATATTTACAAAAATATTTTTTTTTATTTGTATCTGGTGAGCTCCAGCTTTCAAATTCAATACCTTTCGCTTCAGTGAAGTTTAAAGTTATCCACATTTTACATAATTATTCTAAACTGTTCTGCTTTTGAAATTATTTACGAGTAGAAGGCAACCCTAGCCGTTAAATCTATATTCTTTTTAGGGTTCCGTTTCTCAAAAGGAAAAAAATATTCCTTATAGGATCAATTTGTTTTCCCTCTGTCTGTCTGTCTGTCTGTCAATACCCTTCTTCTTAGGAACCCATGGAAGCATCAAATTGAAATTAACATAAAACACTTATGTCAGCGGACCCTTGAAGCTGTAAGAAAATCAAGCTTCCAAGTCAACGCAATCAAAAGATACGGCCATTAAGCTTTAGATTTTAACAAATTTGAACATTTCGCAGGTAAGTCATAACCTATAGGGTACTTCCCATTGACATAGAATCATGAAATTGGTAAAAAGCAAAGTCTGAGAGCAAAATCCGAAAATCGTTAATTAGTTGCTATATCACAAAAAAAAAATAGTTTTGGTGATCACAAACTTATACTTTGCGGTTGTAAAGTTGACTTTGTCGTACATCGCAACCGCAAAGTTAAGTTTGTCTTCCGGAAAAGACGGGCAAAAATCATCGAGAATTGATTTCTGAGATGGACATACTATATGCATACAAGTTTGTTTGCTTACGGAACCCTCGGTGCGCGAGTCAGACTCGCACTTGTCGGGGTTTTTTTAACTGTTTTAACCTTGATTTTAAACGGAACCTTACTACTAATTTCGACGCTGCCGGCTAAAATAATGACAGCAAATACAATATATATATAGTTATATTTATATCTAGCTGTCTTTAGGTACAGCTTGTGTCTGATGGCGGCTGTAGGAATATAATAATTTAAGATGTAATATTAGTTTATTTTCAGTTTCAAAATAAAAACTCTGTTTAAAGCATTTCAGAAAATATGGTATATTCTAAAATACAGGTATTGTGGCACCCACTTATATATCATTTTTATGAAATATACTCTGTGCTCTAGTCGTGGGCAGGAATATTATTAAATATTCAGACTGACGGGACGCTACTTTGGATAATTATATTTATTAAGCGTGTCATTAATACAGAACTTTGTGGGTTTCGCAGTGACCTGTTTCACGAAATACGGTAGAGTACTTTTTTAAAACTATGTGTGCTTAACTTGGTACGCAAGCAGGCCTAATGCCTAAGGCTTTTTCTACGACCAACCAGCTCTGGGTAAGGTACATATGAAAAAGAAAAAGAGACGAGGGTCGAGAGGGTTCCGTAAGCAAAAACCAAAATGTGTATGCAGATATTTGGTAGTTACTTTCAAACATGTTGATTGAACCTTTTTTTAAAATGCAACAAGCAAAGACAATAATAATAAACCCTACCTACTAATTTTAAAGTGAAGCGAAAGTTTGTGTGGATGCATGAATGTTTGCTGCCTTTCACGCAAAATCTACTGAACCGATTGCGATGAAACTTGGTATGTAGATAGCTGGGGACCTGGATTAACATATAGGCTATTTATATTCCCACGACATCGGGGGTTACATGGGTGAAACCGCGGGGCGCAGCTAGTGGCATATTAACTAAATATTCAAAAAGCAATACTCAAAATATAACACGCAGAATATAATATTTACAAGAGATCCCCTGGCGGTCGAATTTCGCCCGTAATTCACGTCTGGTTTATTTGTGGCCAGTACAATTTGAACTGTTATTGTATAGCTTTCCATCCCATTACAGTTCAACATATATACTGGAAGCGTATAGCTTGATGTAGTTCCACGTAATTTTTTTATTTGTAACACATATTGTTTAGCTTTCTGAACTTCTTGTATGCACAAAAAAAATCTCTTCACTTATGTACCTATATATATAAAAAACGATTTTAATGAAATTTTGCACACTGTGGGAAGTTCAGCCTAACTTGAGAGATAGAATGAGGGGCTTGTGGCTAAGTGGTAACCGAGTATGTTAACACATTACAAACTTAAGTAATACTCGCCAGGTCAGTCTAGGATGTGTAACCATTCCGGATGTCTTAATAAAAGCTGTCCCCGGACCCCTCCTATTTGAGGCGCAGTACGGACACCGTGTGGTTTTAGTCGGTTCGATTCCGACACACCGCCCCACCGAAAACCCCGGTGGGGTGACGGCCAAAGGGGGTTTCCACACGCACAAAAAAAAAAAGGATGTGTAACCATTCTTAACATATTGAGACCCCTCCGTGCCACGGAGAGTACCATACCGTCGGTCCCGGGTGCCATACAAACATCTGTGGCATTCGTTACGGGTAGCTGGAGCCCTAAAAAAAAAGAAAGTCCGACAACCTGGTCTAACTACAGAACTTCGATATCGCCTAGTACTTGGGTTGTGAAGGTGTGATGACAGTCGCTTCACGTAAAATATCGAAGTACGGCCGTATCTTAGTTAGACTGAAAGCCGACCCCAACTTAGTTGGGAAAAGGCGCGGAGGATGATTATTTAATTCAATGTTATATATATAACGTTCTTTATTTTAATAAAAAAGAAGACAAGTCACGCACTCTTGAAATATTCTTCAGATGTCTTTATAAACATATTATTAAAACAACAAAGTGCACTCAATTTCAAAATAACTATAAGTAAATATGTCCCACTCCCAATCGACTCTTCGCAGACCGTTGCAGAGGTTGAGGATTAACCGCACAAGACCTGTAAAACTGCTGATTTTAACTCGTCTCGATTGTCAGATTTTATACTACTTTAGTTTTTACTATTTCAAAAGGTGTAGCGAGTTTCAGGGTTACGCTGTAAAATCATACAGTAATCAAGGTCGTCGACGTCGCGTTACGTCGCTTTGCTGCTACGTCGCCTTTTTACTTAACAATAGTGTTTATTTTGACGCATTTAAGTAAGACAATTGTGAGAAATAGTTCTATGAGTCACTGGTGCGTACAACATTCTGAAGTTAGAAATATTCTTTATTTTATATTATACATTTACTTTTCCACAATCATAAAACCACAACCACAACCATTGTGCGTCAAAGCCTCCCGCTTTGAGCATGAAGTAAAGGGATAGGGATGTCGTTATTTTGAGGAGTACAATTGAAACGGCTGTAAAGAAATACTGCTTATATTGTTAACTGATCAATATCATACTTTACAAATATTATCACTTTTATATTTTCTTCATTGAAGCCTCGCCTCTTGATAGACGGACTGCTCTCACTGCCGTCTACCACGCGAGTCCTCTTTATTCTCATATTTATAAAATTCAAAAATAGTTCCAACATAATTCAGTGCGGACTTCTCACACGCCAGTATTAACGTATGTCACAGTAGGCTTGATCTGGCTTGACCTGGTTTGATGTGGCTTGATCTGACTAAGCAGTAAGCAGTCTTTATTTTTAATTTTTTTTTAATTTTTTATTTTTTTAAAAATAAAGACTGCTTACTAAGCAGTAAGCAGTCTTTATTTTTAATTTTTCTGCATACAGCTCTCTGCAACTTTATTTTTCTGCAAAACTTACAAAACGAATCGTTTCTTGTTTATTGGAACGCGGTTCTTGACGAATATTAAACTTGAACCATTCAAAGGATCTTTTATTCACCATCTGCGCTATGTACTGCCCCATAAACAATAATATTTAATTAATCATAACCTATAAAAAAAAATATCAAGTTGTTGGTTTGTCTGTTACTCATCATCTCATAAACGACTTTTCAACATTATTCTTAACCATCTCTTTTATTTTTCTGAGTAGCTAAACTGTGAACAACTTTCATTGAGACAACATACCTACTGAAAAAAAATTATACCTGAAAACAACACGGACACAAAGAAAATATAATATCAAATCTATATTAGTAATTCGGCCAAGGGGTACGGTAGACTCGATTGAAACCTTACCTGAATAATAAAACAAAAAATAATGATTTCGAGTCAACAACATAATATCCGCAAAATTCTTGAGTTAAGGCCGATTCACACGTATATCTTGAGTCTGTTAAGGCCGGTTCACACGTATATCTACCTACATTTTGTAAATGATTGTGTATTATGAGTCACATTTCACCCGAGCGATGACGGGTTTTCATCTAGTACATTAATAAATAATACAACTTTACCACTAGGATTTATTTTTATTATTAACTACGTTTCTCGAGTTAAATTTTCTCCTGAACTTTTTAAATATACAGGCTCTACAAACATTCTTCATGAAAAGAAAACCATCTTCTTTCTTGCGCCAGTTACAAAAACTAATGTTCTTCTTTTCTTCATTTGAAGCAACAGACAATCTGGTATTATACCGAGAATACCTCATACTATTTCTTGAGATCATCATTTTAACTAAGCTATTATTGAACAAGTTTTGTACATTACCTTTTATATGACTTTCTTTTTGCTAATATACTTTTGCACCTCTATCCTTTGAGAACTTCCTCTCCATACCTCTAGGTACTGCGACTGCTGTCAATGCTGCAATTGATTGTATTTTCTGGCAGGGCTCATCAAATACAATCAACCTTGTGAGAGGAAAAACAACCTTGTGAGACGTATGCTCTTTATATTTATGGGTATATTGCCCTTTTTCAATGAAGTATCCCAACTCCTTCAATAGAATTATTGTAAGTTTTAACTCCTTTATGTTATTGTATTTATGAGAGGCTAAAGTCATTTTATATTCCCTCTTGATTGTCTTTAGGAATTTTTTTCTCAGCAACACACAACATTCTATATAAATAATCTAATAATTCTTCTTTCTTGTGTACAAGTGAATAAAACTTTACTAAATAATCGATATTAGAAGGGAATTAAACTTTCAACAAATCAATCAATTCATCAAAATAAATGTTATATTATCATTATATACCATCTTATAATAAAATAATGGAGCACCATTTAAAAACATTTGTATCAACAGTGGATAGTCTTCCTTGTGCCACATATTTACTGCACATATTGGTAATATGTGTTTATTACTAAAGTACTTGACTGCGCGGACTGACTGGTTCTGGCTGTATAATAATACTAGCGGTCCCCGCAGTTTCAGCTGCGTTTATGGTCACTGCTCCGGTCCTATTGGTCGTAGCGTGGTTATATAGCCTTCCTCGATAAATGGTCTATGTAACACTGAAAGAATTTTTCAAATCGGACCAGTAGTTCCTGAGATTAGCGCGTTCAAGCAAACAAACAAACACATGCGTTTTATTGTGACGCCCGAACCTCTTTCGGGTTCAAAGCTGGCTGGTAATATACTATTTAAATCAGTTCTACTATAATCTTTGAAATGTATAATTTTTTTAGAAAAGGAACAGAAGGGAGAGTCGCCGCAGCCAGCAATCTGAGTGGACGGCTGCCAAGTTGCTGGGCCACTTAAATGAGGCCATTATAAAGTGATCTTGTTAAAAGTAGTTAGCTCAGTTATTAATATATAAAGTCTTTCTGTCTACTATCTATTACTCTCCTTGTACATCAACACGGGATCCTTTCAAATCCTTTCCGCAAATATGTGAATATGTGAATATTGTTGATATGTACACCCACATGCGGAACTGATCCTAACATATTTGCACGTATATTATAATAATTACAATTTAGTCTAACTACGATTGACTGTCTTATCATCATCCTCCGCGCCTTTTCCCAACTGGGGTCGGCTTTCAGTCTAACTACGATACGGCCGAACTTTTGATATTTTACGTGAAGCGACTGCCATCAGACCTCCACAACCCGAGTTTTAGGTGATATCGATGTTCTGTAGTTAAACAGGTTGTCGGACTTTTTAGGGTTCCAACTACCTCTAACGTATGCCACAGATGTTTGTATGGCACCCGGGACCGATGGTTTAACGTGCTTTCCGAGGCACGGAGGGGTCTCAATCTGTTATGAATGGTCACCTATCCTAGACTGACGATTAACTCTCTTAGTAGTGGACGTTCAATACTTGAGTTGATGAAGATGAAATGATGGCGGAAAATGTTACCCTTTTTTTTAAAGGTACGGTGAGTTGTTGCAGTAGTAGTATAATAATAAATACTTTTTCCTTGTTTATTCATTACCTTAGCGTGTATAATACTTCCACCAGCGGCAGCTTTTCTTGTCTATTCAGGAGGCTTCGGTTCGAGTCCGACATACCACCTTACCGATAGGCCTGGTGAGGTGACAACCCGTGGGGGAAACCACACAAAAGGAAATTGTCATTCATAGTTTTAAATATTTAGAATATTCCTGAGCATGAGAATTCCGCAAAATTCAAAATATTTAATAAATGCTAAAATATTGAGAACTTTGACGAATATATTTATTTGTCAAGAGTAATGTCATCTGGAGTGGTGAGGTTATTGTCCCCAACCACTTACTATTTACTAATCGCGGAACAGATCAGAGAATGATAAGCTCGAGCAACAAAACAATATTATTCCTTATTTGCACCTTGGCGATAACAAAAAGCGGAATGGCCTTATTCACTGTAGGACATATCCCAGGTTTACTTTTTATTTCAAGTGTACTTTTGCTTTGGCTGGAACTTGATTAGGTTTTTATCTGTAGAATTGATTCAAACAGTCATGAAATTTTAAATAACATATTTTAATAAACTCAAACAATTCTATAAAGAGTTGATTTAAAACAATAAACGTTTTACAAAGGTTCATTAAAGATTTTGCGTTTTTTTGTTGTTGTAAATTACATTCTTGAACATAAACTAATATCACAATTTAACATCTCCCATTCTTCCCCTCTAAGGTTTCGTACACTCGATTTTGGAAAAAAGCAGTCCAGTCTGGCTAAGGTTTCGAAAATGCATTTGTGATTTCAACCTTATGTCCTCAATTATAAGACGACTTTACTTTACATCTTTGTCCTTCACGCTGTCAGCACAGGCACCCTCATGCGCGAACCTCAACCTTGGGTTAGTCTTCGAAGCACAATTCAAAAGGCAGTTATTACTGTACGTTTTGCCGTCACTTCCACACACTGGTTTATACAAAAATGTACAGACACAGTTAGGCTCTTGACGAGCTTGGCAAGGACCAAAGTGCTTAACTCTCAAGGATTGGTCGAACCTTAATCTACGACAGTTCAAGCTACATTCATTTGGATAAGTTTGTCCATCACTGCCGCACACTGGGGAGTAATCGTACGTACATATACAGTTGTCTATTTCTGGGACTGGCTCATCGCAAGGAACGGGCTTGACTATTTTGATTTCTTTTCCTGACGTGGAGGCAGCGCAGCGTAGAAGACATGGGTTGTTGTACGTGATTCCGTCGGAGCCGCACAGTGGGCGGTATTCTCTCGTGCATGGGCATGCTGAGTTGGTCAATGTGACGCAGATCTGTGCGCTGATAACCAATAATGCTGCTGAAAGAAAAACGTTCAGGTCAAATCATAATAGTTATTGTTATTAAACTGTGTATAATCTAATTTACAGAACGCTAAGCGACTTAGAGTGGTGCCAATTTTGTACGTATATATACTAAAATTTATAGGTAGTTAGCGTTCGTCTCATGCGTTGGTTTGCTCCCTAGCTAGTGTACTATCTAGTGCACGAAAATTGATAGTATGAAACGATCTTTAGCGTTATATGAGACTTATATAACTTTTGGAGTAGGAGTAATAGATGATCCTAGGAATTAAAAACTTGGATTATTTTTTCTATAAACTTTAAATTCTTTTAAATCATCGGTTACAAGACTTGGTAGGTGACTCTAGACTTCTAGAGGTGTTCTAACCTGTGCCTAAAAAGAAATATCGTGTTCTGTTTACACCCACTGAGTTGGGAAACTTCTCGTAGGAGTTGCTTATTTGGCGGACCCGATTTCTTTGGTAAGTAGGGAGCTAATAAATAATATTTGAATAAAAAAAGATCAGGTTTTCCAATTTAGCTTTCAAATACTTAAAACATATTTATGGCAACGTGTCCTACGTCCCTATAATCCTACGAGTTGATCGTAGGCAACATCGCCAAAACCGTCCAAAAGTGCAACGGACATTCTGATAATCATGATAACCAGGTGATGATTGATATGAGGAGTTAGATAGTTTAATTTTTGACCTTGGCAGGCGAAGGTTTCTTTGTTCAACGATCATTGTCAGTAATTCTACACTAGTCGCTTGTATTACTGTTTTAGGAAGTGTACCAAACCACTTTGAGAGTGTAATAGTATAATGAGCGAATCTGGCACAGTGCCATCGACCTATCCGCTTTCTTACGTAATATGGGGGTAATTCTTAGTTAAGAGTATGTTACCGTCATAATATTGTTTTTAACTTTTTACCTGTTGTTTTATTTTAGACTGTTATAATTATAATGTTATTAAAATTGTTTGATTCTATATCACTAGTTTTAAAGTAATTTTACTTTATTTTATATCAATTTATAATGAGAATGGCAAGTAAAAATACACAATTTATTGTTTATTATTATTATTAAGATGTGTTACTTTTTAGAAGAAACATATTTTCATATTATTAAAGTGGCAACCAAGGATACATGGTAAAATATTACCGTAGTATATAAAAGTTTGCAACACCAGACAGAGTAAAGCACGACTTTAGGGATTGATAACAATAAAGGAAGGGCAAAAATGCTGCCAAAATCTTTTTATAGAGCTACTAAAAAAAAAAGAAACTCAATAAACAGAAGAGAAAAACTTACTGAGCTGTTTTTTTTTTGCTTATTTATATATAGATTTTTAACACAATAAATAAAGCATGTAAGTATTTTGACGCTTTTGTACATTTAACCAATATAATTATTATTTTAAGTAAGCCGATTAAAACCTCATGAAGCAATTTATATAAAGTAGGTATACAATACATATTTCTTTGAAAAAAATATTAGCTTTAAAATGCAATCCTTACCGAGTTTGAAAGCCATGTTTCACTGAGACTGCAGAATTCTGTCAAAGTAATTTATATTTTTATATGCCACACAGGTTTTCACAACAAGGAGATGGTTCGTCTAAAGCTTTATATGGAATGATGGCTTGTGCCTCAGCCGACAGGTTTTATACATTACTTTAGTAAAATCCCATCGTGGCTCGTGTGCGTCAGCGCCAGGGCACCTCGTTACGTTCATGTCATAATTGTGTTTGTTTTCACGCGTTTGCGTACGGTGAAGCAGATAGTGTGAAAATTTTTATCAGTCACCAGTTTATACCTACATTTGTTACAGGTAGCAAGTGTAGCAACACAAACATAGTTTTACGTGTTGTTATTTATATTTTGAACGAAAACAGTTTAACGTTTTAAACGTACTTATCGTCTCTGTATTTTAATGCGATGTTCTAAATGTCCAAAATTCGTAGGTACTTAATTGTTTATTTCTTCTGCCTTTCTCCAAATATTGACGCATGAATTGATGGACAAAATTTTCATTAATGCGAGTGAAACCCCAATACAGTTTTTGAAGTTATACTTCTTTTGGCGCATTATGGAAAAATGATGAGAGTCAATTTTTTACGACGCGCGCACACTTAAATTTGTAGAATTTGAGGTTAGTTGATTGTATCCTAATAATATTATAAACGTTAACGTAAACGTAAAAGTTTGTGAGGATGTATGGATGTATGAAGGTATGGATGTTTGTTACTATTTCACGCCAAAAGTACTGAAACTTGTTATGTAGATAGCTGGAGACCTGGATTAACATAGAGGGAACTTTTTATCCCGATATTCCGACGGGATCGGGAGTTACGCGGTTGAAACCGTGGGGCGCTGCTAGTTATTTATGATAATTTACTGTGATTATAAATGATAAAAATGGTTGTTGGGGTATGTTTGTGCCTACAAAGATTTTATGTATAAATACGCTACACTGATCCTTGTAAGTGAGTTGCGTTCTCAAATTTATAAAGATGTATCTTTCTGAAAATAAATAAATAAATAAACATCTCAAGGGCTCTATAAATAAACCATATGTGTGACTTCATAGTGTTTCCCTTGAATAACTCCAGAGATTAAACCTACGTAACCGACAGGTACAAAAAGGTAAAACAAGTTTCAGTACATGCAAGAATTATGTATTTGTAGACCATCGATGAGCCTATGGTCCAGCCCACAACAGGTCGTTGACAAGAAGGATGGAGGGATCCGTCGGTGACTACAGGCGATTGAACGCAGTTACAAAGCCTGATAGATACCTTGTGCCGCGTTTACAAGATTTTACACATGGATTAGCAGGTAAGAAAGCAGAAAGATTATCAGACTTTAGTAAAATTGACATTAATAGAGCCTACAATCTAATACCTATTTTTCCTCACGATATACCTGAGACAGCTGTAATTTGCCCTTTTGGTTTATTTGAATTCCCTAAGATGAATTTTGGTTTACGGAAAGCAGCTCAAACGTTCCAGAGATTTATGAATTGTAGTGTATTAAAGGATTTAGAATATTTAAATGAAAATGGAGAGGAATCATTTCTTTCATGTTATGCCGATGACATAATCGTAGCATCAGATTCTAAAGAATTAGGTAAGAGTCATTTAGAGAACATTTTTAATCGTTTTAATGAGTTTGGCGTAACTTTTAACTTAGGTGTTTATTCGGTCAGTTTGAAATAGACTTTTTAGGATATAGAGTTACGTTTGAAGGAATCCACCCTTTGGAGGACAAGGTGAAAGCTATCAGCGAATAACCTAAACCGGAAACCGTTGAGCAGCTAAGGCGATTCCTGGGTATGGTTAATTTTTATAGATCTCACGTAGCAAACGCAGCTCATTCTCAATCGGAGCTTAATAAGTTCTTACACAACTCAAAGAAAAGGGATAAGATGAAAATCAATTGGAACCCGTCAGGGAATTTAAGGTAAGTCTTAAAAACGCAATTACATTAATATACCAGGGTAGAAGAGCCTTTAAAAATAATAAAAAGTTAAAAAAAATAATAGTAGGATGAAACCCATTGAAAAAGGAGGAGAATATTATAAAAATGAAAGAAAAAAAAATTTACGGGCGATTTGAGGTCGGGAAGGGGAAGGGGGTGAGTTTTTAGGAGAAAAAACGGTTTATCTCGATTTCCGGCAAAACTACAAGTCCTATGGAAAAATGTCAAATGGCAAAGTTGTAGGTAATAAAAAGATCTACAACTTTTGTATTTACACTTTTTTCACATAACCTCAAAATTTATGTAAAAAATTAAAAAAACCATGTTTATGGTTTTTTATTTTTGTCTTTTACAAAACATTTTTTTTTCACGAAATTTTTGGTGAAAACTTACCTTTTTATATCCCAAATACACTAATTTATTTGATTTGAAATATTAATTTTTTCACCTTATTTTGACTTAATATCGAAAAAGCACCCTAATTTTCAATCGAAAAATCACCCGTCAAAATATCAGCTTTTTTCAAAAAGTTGGTGTGCTTTCTGTTCATTGAAATCTCTACTTTCCGATGGTGTAAAAAATATATATATTACCATAATAAATCTTCTCAGAAAATGCAAAAACTCGAAAAAGAATTAAAATTCAATTTTTCATTATTATATACAATTTTGAGCTATTTATTAAAATTTACACTTTAATTACTCGAAAAACGTAAGACTATATGTTACATTGATAAACAAAAAAAATGCAAATCGAAATATACTACTATAATTAACAAACAAATAAGTTAATATTTAATAAGACATCTACAATATTTTGAGATAATTTAGTAGTAGTAGGCAAGGATAATTTAGTGGCCGATGCCACCGATGCATTATCGCGCGTAGAAACGATTGAGTGCCCTACTCATGTAGATTTTGAAGAGATAGCGTGCGCACTTGAAACAGACGAGGAATTAAAAAAAAATTAAGTTGTTGAGAGACGAAATGTATCATTGGATTTCCTTTTTGAATCCTTAGTACTTATCTTGTTTCGATGAATAACCTTTTAAAATTGGGAAAAGGGCAAAAAGATGATGACGATGACATGCTTGCCTAGTGTGAGGCCACCGTAGGGCTGCCATCGAGATGCACCGTTGGGGAGCGTCCGGAGGGGTTTGCAAAAATTGTCACTCTGTGCCAGGCAGGGGACAATTATAGTTGTTAGATGAATCGTTAACAAGCTAAAAACGTAAATGGAATCAGCCTTTTTTTTAAGGTGACCGGGAAAGAATCTCGATTTCACCTTTGTGTCCGGAATTTTTTAAGTTTTAAGTGATGGGAGGCCTATTCCACCGGCTATGTATTATATCTTCTGTGTTTTTTGGAAATAAAATATTTATTATTTCCCATGATGATTAATAACCTTTTTTATCGTCACTTATGCAAAAAAAAAAATTGTACAACACAAGAAATGTAGGTCTACATAAATTGTATTTTAAAAAGGTTTACCGTGGTTTTGTAGTGTACGCATCGTGCAGTCTTTTATCACGTATTTTTATTTTTAAAATGCTTAATAAGTATTCATATTATTTGAAAAAAAAAGGTTTGCACTTATATATGTTGTTATAATATTTAAAAAAGGAGACAAATCAGTTCACACAATAAGTATTTAATTTTACTACCTTTTCTATTTTGTTGTCAACTGACGAATTTTAGTTTTATACATTTTTTTACAAAAAATAAACCTATAAAAACCCGTTAGTGAAACAAACAGTCATGAAAATTGGTCCATTACGTTGTGGGGAATTCGCGGGCATACAAACATACATACATACGGATCGAACACAGAACCTCTGTTTTTGAAATTGGTTAAAATATTTTTTTTGGGAAACAGTTCCTCTCTCTACACGAGACGACGCCGACTCGGCGACGGAGTCTTATCGTTATCAAAAATTTAATAAATTATCTGTCCTCCTGACCTTTAGTACTTTTAAACATGGCTGTTTAGGAAGTAGGTAAATTATATTATTTATTATCCTGTTGGCTCATTGGCTGGATTACAAAGATGCAATTGCTTATTGCTAAGTTTACGTAAAAAACTTCCTTACACAGATTTAATTGCTTTTGTAATAGTTCTTTATTCTAACAGAAGCAGTCCTGGGATAGAGGCGCACGCGCATCTGATGGAAGGAGGCGAGGCCTCCCGCTCGCATTTGTGGGTGCCTATTATTTAAGAGGTGACCAAGGTATGCCGGGGTTCTCAGGTGCTACCATGCTAAGGTAGGTATACCAGCGTTCCTTGCAATATATCCATTTGTGTCGGTACATCGTGTGGTTTTAGTTGATTCGATTCCGATATACCACTTCACTGCTTGCCCCGGTGATGTGACGACGCGGGGTTTCCACACGAAAAAAAGGGTCTTTGCTGTAAATATTTAATCTGTGCCTTTTATCTATGAACATTATGTATGGCAACTAGCGCCACTTGTCCACTTAATATATGGCAATACGCCTGATAAAAAATAGAATATTCTTTGAAGCATAACAAACAAACTCACAATTGCAATTATAATGTTCTATTTATGTACGAGTAATTTTCCATATCATTCATATTTTGTATTGAAAAGTGACCCATTGTTACTCATGGTTTATGAATTACAAATTAGAAAATCCAAAGTGTCCGCGCTGACTTATACTTCGGTAGGTACAGGTTGCAGAAATAAAGTAGGTATCTAGGTATAATCAAATTCTTGAAACTAGCTTGACGTAAAAATCCCTCATAGCAAGTCTACTAAGTTCTGAAACGTAATAAGTTTAATTTTAAACATTGAATAATACCACAAGTACGGCACACATCAATTGCTTTTTTTAATATTGCGAACATTTACACTGCCTTGGAGAGACTGTCACGTCTGAAAACAATGAGTGGTGCCATATTTTTGGTGATTCACACAAGTCGAACCCTTTTTACGCAGTGACTATCCTATATACTATTGAAGTCTTTGGCAGTGACTGTAAGCGTACCCTCAGACGGCTGTATTTTACTTTTATTGATCACTGTTTTGATAATAATAGGAGGCAGTGATTACGTAAGTGGTCAGGTGGTAGTGGGTTAGAAACCTTACACAGTAAATTACCGACGAGACGTGAACCTACTCCTATCACAATAATGTAGTAAAACTCCTGCAATGTACTTCCTTTCCATAAAAAAAGAATATTAAAATCTGACTACGGGTTAAGGAATTACAACTAAGTACACATTTTCACTTACCTCCCTCCTCTCAAGGAAATAGTCCCGAATTTCGGGATAAAAAGTATCCTATGTCCTACCACGTAGTATGAACTCAAATCATGCCGAGTTTCATTTGAATCCGTAGAGTAGCTTCAGTGTGATGCGCGGCCATGATACATACAGATACAAAGACAGACAGACAGACAAAAATTTAAAAAAAAATTGTTTTGGGCTTCAGTATCGATTATAGAATGCCCCCCAAAAAAAATATTCTAAATATCTTCAATGTACAGAATTGGACCTGTTACAGTTTTATTATAAGTAGGGATCAGTAGAGTATCATATAGATTGAGTTGGGTTTTATATCCTAATAATATCAATTATATAGGTATACATATTTACACAAAAATATATAAAACTACTAACATAGGTATGTAAGCACAAGCTCAGCTTAGTTTGGGTTCAGAAAACCTTGAGTAATTTGTCCCGGAATTATATTATTAAGTATATTAAATGGTCTCCTACATTACTATAACTAAACTAAATTTAAATAACTTACAGAACGAGGAAGAAAGATCCTAAAACTTCGTTTGTTGTTTAATTAATTACTGTTGTTTTTTGTTTTGTTACTCATGTTTGTTTACTTACTCGCAAATGAATAGATCTTTAGAATCTATCCCAGAGATCAACAATTACTTTCATTTGGAATCCGTTTTTTAAATAATATGACCGTCGCGGTTCGTTTTTACATTTTTTACAGATGACTTTTAACCCACCTCCCTAACCCCCAGCCTTTTCCATCACGTGTACCTATTTACGTTTTTTAATTTAAATAATACACTTAAATAATAGTACCTATATTATAAATAAGGCCTAGGACTAGGCTTTACTAATATTAATATGTAAAAAATAACATTTCTTGCCACGATCTGTTTGTTTGTTTGGAGTATAGTTGGTACACACAGTTGTACCACACACAGTATCCAAAGCTCATGACAAGAAACTTCCCTACTTTTGTGTTAACGTACATAAATAATAATGCATGTGAATTTTTAATAGAATCTTAATCAAAGAAGATTTAGTTTCTGGCATATATTGTACCTTCTGTTTACCTAAGGTCCGCAAAATATAGGTCGGCGGTCCGGATCCAAACTGCGGTCCGCCATTTTGACGACCCCTGCTCCTTAAATAAATTGTAAAAACGCGAATGATAATGATAACAAAAATATAATCGTCAAGCTCATTCTGAGAAGAAATCTATCGCAAACAAATATTATGAGTTTTCAGTAAACATAAACTTCTCAAAGTATTTACGAAATAAATGTTTACTAAATGGGTTTTACACAAATATTTACCTTATCACTACATAGTATTGACGAAAATAAATCATGCGTTTATAAACGATCGACAATATAATAAATAATTGATAGTTTCACAAGACCATAATGAGCTATAAATTATTAATTGTAATTTCCATAACTCAGATTGAAATTATTTACTATTTACGTATCTATATCCTGTATTACTTACCTACTTATAAAACTGGTGAGTTAGACCACAGATAAGATAATTGTTACTTCTTTACACTAAGTTAAGGCTTCATTAGGCTTCCGTTCCTCAAAAGGACTAAGGAATCCTTATAGGATCACTTTGTAGTCCGTCTGTTTGTATGTTTGTCTGTCTGTCTGTCTGTCAAGACCCTTTTTTAGGAACCGTGGACGCATCAAGTTGAAATTAATACCAAACACTTATGTCTGCGGTCCCTTGAAGGTGTAAAAAAATCAAGCTTCAAGTTCACGCAATCAAAAGATACGGCCATTTAAGCATTAGATTTGAACAAATTTGAACAATTCGCAGGTAAATCAAAACCTATAGGGTACTTCCTATTGACCTAGAATCATAGAGTTTGGTAAGAAGCAAGGTCTCACAACACAAGTTTTGAGGAACGAAACCCTAAAAAAATAAATAAAATCTTTAAAATTTGACACGTTGTCTAAAAATGTGCGCCGAGGTCCACGAAAAAAAGTATTACATGAAAAAAAATTGTATATAAGCGATCCTAAACTACAACCATTCCTTTCTGTAACACGTTATAAATCTACACATCAGAAGTGTCTGGGGATCAAGTACATTTAAACTATAAAAAAATATGCAATTAATATTTACGATATCTACTACTATAATTCCAAATATTTAAGTTAACAACTTATCCCTATATTTTGTAAAAATGAAGAAAAATTGTTTGTAATGATAAAAAAATAATAATCTGTGTTTCCACCATTGACACAATGACATCGATTTGGCATCAGTTCATCAAAATCACTATAAGGAATGGCCGCCCACGTTCTTTCTAACAAGTCAAAACTACTTGTGATGTGTGTACAAAAAGGTAGAGACTAGAATGTTTATAACAATTTTTTGTACCGACTTTAAATAGGAGGAATTTGACAATTTCAATGTATTTTAAGCGTTTTATAAGCCATTATTTAGACGGCTGAAAGTCAGTGAATAATTCTCAAGAAATCTTGTTAAATATGCCATAGTACTTAAGTATCTACGCCCTCTTGCAAGAAGGTTATAAAAATTATTTTATATGGGACCGAATTGCCCTGTATAAAAAATCAATATAATTAATAAATATGTCTTTTGTTATGTTAAGTGACTTCGATACTAGACATACTCCAGAGATTCTAATTCGCTTGGGGAGTTCTTTTTTAACGTTTTGAAATCTACGGGTAATACCACACCGGGACCGAGGGGTGGGGGCTATCGGTACGGCCTTATTTTGGATTTAATAAGGTAGTGTATAACGAGTGGATCGTTGGTGCTACGACTGTATGTCCTCACGGGCTACCCAGCGCCAGCCCGGGAGGTGGCAAGCGGGCTCCGTCGCTTAACCGGGCGATTTTCAGACACACACGGACATAACTCCGTCGTGGGAAGCTCTACTGCGGGTAGTGGACATAAAACCCGTCTCATCCAACCGCAGCTACTGCTAGGGCAGCACGAGGCGCTCGTGAGCGGATTGGATCCGGTTGGAGATCTTCCTCCCGTATCCGCTCCATCTGCTTCTACAGAGTAATAATGTAATGTAAGAAGGTCGCTATTAAAAACTATAGACACATAAAAAAAAACAAAGACTCAAACTGTGTTTATTTACTAAAAGTCATCTTGTAGTCACGAGGAATCATCAATCAGTGGATCATACCTATATTTGTATTACGAAATACAAATATAGGTATGATCCACTGATTGATGATTTTGTTTCTCACGATGTTTTTTTACTAAGAAAAAAGGCGTTAAAGCAAACACAATTATAACATGCATTAAATGTAAAGACGCAGTGGGGCTGACGCACGCGACGTCACAATGGGGAATTACAGTAGAACCTCAACCTTGCAGCTCACTGCTTACTGCATCTTGGGAAATACTATACTATAGTATAAAACCTGTTCATCAGGACACAATGCATCATTTTATTCACAATCTTCGGAAGGACTGTGTTCTTTTAAAATCTTACATTGATAACTTGTAACTTCTTGTGTAATTCAACAATTATTTCTTTTTAAACTTCGATCTAATCGACGTTTGGAAAACATGACTTTCAAATTTGGTAAGGATTTCCATTGAATACATATAATTATCATTGCTTCTATTTTTTTTCAAACATGGCGTATATTTTGCAGGTATCATAGGTTAAAACAAAGATATTTAATGTTTTCTCCTGTTTTTCAATTGATTTTAGTTTTAGTGACAATTTTTCTTGTTAATTAACTTTATTGAATGATTGCTTAACTAGGAAAGTTTCATTTTCAACTTCAAAGGAGAATGCATTCCGAATGTTGTTTTCGATTTGATTATAAAGATTATAAAAATAATAAATATGATTTGAATATAATTATACTAATAAAACAATTGTATACTGAGTGCATGCTTGCAAGTTTAAGGAGGGATGGTTCACCTAAAGGATTATGACAAAATGTAATAAAATTATTATTAGCTTGAGATACATTTTATGTACAAGTGGTTTCAGTGGAAAAAAATACACTAATTGTTTTCGTAAACAGGACAAAATAAATCCCGATACAAATGAATTCTACATAAAATCCAAGATATCGTATCGAACGCTTTTGAAATACTTAGTAAAATATGTCTGATGTTTATTCTTTCGGTCAATATTAAGATCATACGACATTCTGATAAGTTAACCTTCACCTGACGTCGATAATGTAAATACTTTGTTGTATTTATAATGTATGTATTATTTTGTATTTATACTAGAAGTGATATGATGTATCAATGCAAGCAAGATTAATCATTTTAAGGAAGATAATTGATGAATGTAAAATGTGTGTCATGTTTAAATAATTCAATCGTTTGATTTCACTGTATTTATTTTGATTGTGCCGAGTTAGGACCAGGTGCAATACACTAGATTTCTATAAAAAACTAAAACTGCTTCTAGCCTAGTGTAGTGGCAGAACAAGATTATTAACGGGGAATTCGCTTCATCTTTTTCAACGCCATACCTAGAATAAGTTAAATTACTCATTTTAATTAATTTGCTAAAACATATGTTCAGACATATTACAACTCCAATGGCTGATTCGTGAGATCATTGGTCATTAAATCCTGATTACACCCCAAAGATCCGGTCAACACGTCACCAAAAAAGCGGTATTCATTTTAATTTTAGAAGATCTCTACTTCTGTGATTCTTCAGAGCTAGTGTCTTACAATGCGAACGGGAGAACAGATTATGCCCTTATATTTTTCTAACCTGACCTTGAACTTGACGGTTTGAATTTACATTGTTACAGTAGCATTATTGGTCATCAGTGCACAGATCTGTTCCTCACTGACAGACGCAGCATGCCCATGCACGAAGGAATACCACCCACTGTGCGGCTCCGACGGAATTACGTATAACAACCCATGTCTACTACGCTGCGCTGCTTCCACGTCAGGAAAAGAAATCAAAATAGTCAAGCACGCCCGGTGTGATGAGTCTCCAAACAGCTGTTTATGCACAGATAATTTATCACCAGTGTGTGGTACTGACGGTCAGACTTATGACAACGAATGCATTATGAACTGTGAGGGAAACAGAAACAACAAAGCTCTGAAGGTCAAACATCGTGGCTCTTGTCAAAGTCGTCAAAAGCGTGACTGTGTATGTACGTATATATACAGCCCAGTATGTGGAAGTGACGGTAAAACGTACGGCAACAAATGCGCTCTGGGCTGTGCTATGAAAAAAAACCCAGGGTTGAGGTTCGTTCATGAAGGTGGTTGTACAGACAGTGTAAGGGTTAAAAATGTGTAGAAACATCCTCATAATAAACTTTTTAGAACATGACAACTTGTTTAGAATAAGTTCTAAATGCCCTACTTCTTATATTTAACAAAGCACGACCTTCGGAATATATTCCGAAGGTCGTGTGATTTATATAAATCAAAATATGAAATCTATATATAACGATCATGGTATTCTTAAAACTTAGATTATTATATTAAACTGATTTTATTCATGACATTTAGTCTGTTTTACCAAAGAAACTATTTAAATAGGTAAAGAAAATGTAAAATTGTGATAAAAAATTAAAGATACCTTTGCGAATTATAATACTGTTATTAAGATATTGAAAGTTATTAAAATATTCTAAAGCTAAGTCTATGTTTATTGTTCTTTTTATTAAATCTCAGAGATATTTCAGCATTAACTTGCTGCCTCACTCCTGCTGCATTGCACAGTTCTCTGTGCAAGTACGAAGTAAGCGTTGTGGGATTGGTGTAATTGGTTGTTGGGTAAATATACCTGAGACCTGTTCTAGGGCTCGCCATTGTGGTTGTCCAACATGAAATTCAGAGTGGCAACATTTAATTGACCGGGTGGGAACATTAATTGGCGTTGTCGAAATCGAATTCATGTTTGGTATTTTTTTCTGTACGGGAAAGGGGCAAACGAGCAGACGGATCATCTGATGGTCGGGGGGGGGGGGGGAGAAGGGAGTGGTGGGCGAGGGAAGAGTTACGGCCTCCAGTAACCTCACTCACTCGGCGATACACAGAACAATCATTGCTTAACTGCCGGTTTTCTGTGAGGCCTTAGTATCACTCCGGTCGAACGGGCCCATACGTGCCGAAGCATGGCACTCTCACTTACAAGATTACAAGATACTTGTAACTTACAAAAGCAAAGTTATAGACCAAGAATTTTCACTTTTCATTCCAGTTCTTTTGTTATCCGTAAGATTTAAAAGGTCTATCATTTCCGTTGGGAACCGAAACCCGATCGGAGTTAAGGCGACTATATTAAGGATTTTAAGTAAGAGATGAGCTAAATTGGTTATCATCTTTTTTTTCCAAAGACGCGTGTATATCACACGACGACTGCCTGGTTTCTGTCTTATTCAAAAAGATGACCATAAACAACAGGCCTGTTCTTTTTATACATACTAAGTTAACGGCTACTGATGATGTACCTACTGAATCACTGGGAAAAAAAAACGCATTGGATTTGTATTCATCAACATCATCCCCGGTACAAAGTCTTTACATACAGTATGAACAGAAAAAATGCCATGAGGTAAGGTACGAATATTTCCTAATCGACTTCAAAAATGGTGAAGGCCCTGTGTGCGAACTAATAACCTTTATTACTAGCAAATAAGTTGCGAGTAAGGTTATTAGGTAGTTACCAGAGCTTCAGTGTGTCAAATTACGTGTTGACATCCGTCTTACTTCCTTTACCTTTGCACATGACCATTTGGGCCATCTATGGCTATCCATATCTAATTACGAAAAAAGAAACGATTTTCGCCATTTCTAACCCCCGACGCAAAAAGAGGGGTAAGTATTATAAGTTTGACGTGTCTGTGTGTCTGTGTGTCCGTCTGTGGTATCGCAGTTCCTAAACAAATGGACCGATTTAGATGCGTTTTTTTTGTTTGAAAGTCGACTTGATCGAGAGAAATCTGTTCAGGCGTTCGGATCAGGAGATCGGAAGATCATCAGCTCTATCCTAATCTTTGAAGGGATTTACGAGTCGGGGGTGTGGGGGTGTTTTAAATTTATGATTATTGACCTATCATGTGAGGACAGTTAAATAATTTTCTATGTTGTCTAGCAGCTCTGTGATTTTCTTGTTCATTTTAGATCAATATTATGTTACATTGTCCTCACATTAAATTGCGCTTATAACCAATGTAACAAGTAACTTTCTAAAAAAAAACCATGTTGAAAAAGAGTGTCCTTGCCGGTTCTTCTCCATAGGATCTACGTTTTGGAACAGGCAACTAGCTTCACGACTGACTTATACAGACAGATGAATAAGATTTATCGGGTGCTCCCTTCCCCTACTTACGTTAGATTTAGATTTTAGACAAAAATAAAGTCCACCAGCGCACACACCGGAAATAGTAAACTAAATTATCTTCAATAATGCAGGTTGGGCATTCCAAAACATGTATGTTCTTTCTGAGAACGTTGTGTTATTTCGATAACCTAAAAGAGATAAAGATTTGATATAAAAGATTTTATTTTGATTCATACCGATCAGTGTGTCTTTGGACGTTGACTGAGAATCATGGATTTCAAATTTGGTAAGTGTTTCATACCCTAATCAAATTCAAAATTATTTATTTCAATAAACCCATTGCAGGTATTTTTGAATTGTATTCCTGGCAAAATTATTTATTTATATTGTAGTACCCCTTGTAGGTATTTTTGAATTGTCTGGAGTAGGAGTCAGTCAGCATAAGTCGGTCGTGAAGCCTGTTATAATACGTAGAAGCTATGGAGAAGAACATGCAAGAAACTCCAAGGACACTCTTTTTCAACATTTTTAAAGTAAAAACTTCTTTAGCGGCGTTGTGCACTTTTTGGTGGGTACAAAAGGTTAAACTCGCGTCAAGACACGTGACCCTAATGCCCTCTGTCCTCTCAATAAACTAAGTAAAGACAGAGCTGCTATGCAACATAGAAAATTTACTTAATACTTAAGTGACTACACAATACAATTCAAATTTTTCTAATTAACAAAAAAATAAAAAACCTATCATAACTAGAATGTCAACAGTGTATAAAATAATATCAATATTCTATAATAATAATCAAATGTCAATAAATAGATTTATATACGTCAGATAAAAACAAGACGAGTAGGTACCTACTAATTTACAGTGTGACTGTGGAGCAGGACCGGCATTCTGCCAAGCAATTTATCACCTAAATAATGATCTAGTTCATAATATGCCCGTTTACATAGCGTGCGTTTTATACAAGTTTTAAATTTCCACTCATTTAGTTCAACAATATTATCAAAAAGATGTTTGCTATTTTGCTAGCCGAGATTTTCGTAGAACTAATTTATGTCCATCTCTAGTAAGATAATTATGTCTTTAACGCCGTTTCGTAAAGAGATGCAGATTTTTTTTCTAACATACATGATGTTTTCATAAATATATTGACAAGGCATTAGGATATTAATTTCCTTAAATAGAGGATTTCCTTAAATAAGGGTTTCGCGACTACGTAGATTATAAATGGCACTGATAGCTCTTTTGCAGAATGAATATCGATTCTATATCTGCATCACGCCCCCATAATAAAATACCGTAAGACATGACACTGGAAATAAATAAAGTATAATGACATAATATTATTACAGGAGCACTGCTGATCATCAGCGCACAGATCTGCACAACTTTGGCGCTTCCGCCGTGTGTATGCACAAGAAACTTAAATCCGGTATGTGGCTCTAATGGGGTAGATTACAGCAATCCGTGCCTTTTAGAGTGCGCTGCTTACACCTCAAGAACAAATATCACGATAGCAAAGTTCGGTCCATGTGTAGGGTCCTTACCCCAAGTGGTCCTACGTGAAGAATGTGTGTGCATCGAGCAGTATGCGCCAGTTTGCGGCACCGATGGTCAAACTTACTCCAACGAGTGTAAATTAAACTGTCACAAATTAAGCTTTAACCCATCACTGAAAGTAAAGCATCTCGGTCCCTGCAAGACTCCTTCGGAACCATCAAGTGTATGTCCGTTGGTAGAAAGTCCTGTTTGTGGAAGTGACGGAATTACGTACGTCAACACCTGTGTGTTGAACGCTGCTACACAGAAAAATCCACAGTTATCTGTCGCACACGATGGGCCTTGTGATCCCAGAACTTGAAGATGAAGATAAAAAAGCATTTTAAAATAATCAACTAATCAACTAATCAACAAAAAACAACCACAGTTTGTTGTCTGTGTAATAAATTGGCATTTTTTTAGTTTATTTTACAAAGCATAAAGTAAATGGAAGTAGGTACTTATGTTATTTTTAGGTTAATTGTCACTTTTGTAATTTTTTTTATCTAGTATTTATAAATTTAAAACCTAAAGCGTTTATTTTTTTGTTAACGATTCACTAAAAGATTGGAACCCCCTTCTATCATGAAGACAACCGGACTTCGATTCCCACAGGTAAAATATAGGCACCCATAATCACAGATAAGATAATAGTTACTTCGCCATAATCGTTTAGGAAGAGAGCCTACCTACTACATACGTGTAAATGTAAAGTGTGTATGTTATGTTATTAAGCAATTATGGCTGATTTACGATTTATTTATGGTGTTTAGTTACACGTATATTTCACTAATTTAATTAAAAAGTTTATTCAAAAACATTACAACGTCAACATTAACGTGTGAACATTATCTAACCAACGCGCAACGCCGCCGACCGTTAAGATTACTGCCTTAATAAATTCCTCCAGAGGACACCTTGGAGCGGGTCCTGTTGCACCTGTTCCGGATGACTTAATAAAAGCTGTTCCCGGATCCCTCCTATTTAAGGCGCAGTACGGCACACCATGTGGTTTTAGTCGGTTCGATTCCGACACACCGACCCACCGAAAACCCCGGTGGGGTGACGGACCGAGGGAGTTTCCACACGCACAAAAAAAGGGTCCTGTTACACCTAGAATGAAGGCGGGCAAATTTTTCTATAAAATTAAATTTCAAAGTTGTGTTGATGAAAAGTTGCTAAGCTTCTAACAATGTCTATAAACAATTGCCAACACAACAATGTTGAGTAGCGTAAACCGTGAACGCGTAACAAACAAACAAACAAACTCAAATTCGAATTTATAATATTAGCTAGGATATTAGTTTCAGGGCAGGAATGTGTTCTCCTCTAAGTGGAAAGGGTCGTTATAACTGATAGTCAGAACTGGAGGCGGGCTCTATTGATAGTGTTCTATTTTCGCCGATCTACAATCCGATCTCTCAATATCGTTAATTATTCTAAGATAAATATCAATATAGGGTAAAGGAGGAAGGAAGATAGGTATATTGGGGTATAAGTAATTTAAGTATATAAGCAATTTGGTAATTTTCTTTTTTTAATTATTTTAATTATTTATTTAAATAGGATCTCTAACGAGAAATACATGACAGAATATTACATATCTTGAAAAAATGTAGTTGGCCTCATGTTCTCTCAATTACTAGAGACCACAGCATGCACAGTAACAAACATTTAAACAAATACAGACAGTAAAAAATAATTATCATAAAAGGAAAAAATAACGGTCAACTTAAAGTAAATTATATAAACTTAAAAAATGTAAGGTAAAAATAACTAAAGTCTAGACACATGAAAAAAAAAAAAAGAAAAGACACTGGAACTTTAAAATTTAAATTATAACAATAAAAATTACAATTATAAATCAATAGAAACACATGTAGGTAAGTATGAGCATCTACGAAGAGTCCCGCAGATGTATAACAATTTTTTTTTTTGTACGTAGCTAGTGAGTTCCCAAAGACATCTATATCCTCCGAAGTACCTGATACTTTATTATAAAAATATGATAACCTAACAATGGGTGAGTGTTTGCCGAGGTTAGTACGATGTCTAGGTGGTAAATAGAGAGCAAGGCTGTCGGGGAAGTCTGTAAGGTACATTTATAGATATCTTGTTAAGGAGAGCCGGACAATCTATATAATAATTCATTAACTTAAACAAGAACATCATATCTGAGACAGTACGACGTGATTCTAGTGAGGTCATTTTAAAGTATGTAAGTCTGTCATCATACGATCTAATAGATCTTGCCACTCCTTCTCGGAAAGCTAAGTGGCGCACCAGTTTGTGTTGAGTCCTCTCAATTCTGTCAATGTGCACTTGATAGCCCGGGTTCCAAACAGTGCTGCAATACTCTAATTTTCTCCTGACAAGGCTGTTGTATAATAGTATGGTGGTCGATGTTTTTTTGAAGGCTTTCGAGTTTCGGATTACGAATCCAAGTGTCCGATGGGCACCAGAAACAGTTATATCGATGTGCTTAATGAAACGCAACTCACTGTCAACATATATTCCCAGATCTCGTATTACACTTAATTCATTAAGTGTATTTCCTTGAATATTATAGGTTGAAGTTAAATACATTGCATTATCCTTACACCATTGACTTAGTCTATCTACATCAGACTGGAGTAGGTCTACGTCAGATGTACATCGAACTATACGGATTAATTTTAGGTCATCAGCAAAAAGGTATGGAGTTAAATGTAGAAAGATATCAGCATTGTCGTTAATAAATATATTAAAGAACAAGGGCCCTAAATTAGAACCCTGTGGCACTCCAGAAGTTGCGAAAAAAGGCCTAGATTCCTCTCCGTCTAAAACGACTGATGAACGCCGCGCTTCCAAATATGACCTGCACCAGTTTAAGATAACATTTAAAATATCTAACGACTGTAATTTATCTAGCAGTATGCTGTGGTTAACTTTATCGAACGCTTTAGTAAAATCAGTGTATATGGCATCAACTTGCAGACCTTCATCTACTGCAGCTGTTAAGTCATTTATGTAACTAACTAGATTAGTATTAGTAGACCTTTTGACCATAAACCGATGTTGATTGTCAGAGAAATATTTTTGCACATGTTTATAAAACACCGTGTAAACTAGAGATTCAAATACCTTCGACAAAGTAGACAGAATTAATATTGGGCGGTAGTTAGATATTATCTCGCGTTTTCCGTTCTTGTGTATCGGTACAATTCTTGCTTGTTTCCATTGAGTAGGGAAAACACCTGTACTGAGAGATTTATTATTTATTTCTGTTAGTGGCGCAGATATAGACCTAGCACAGTGTGTCCAGAAGGCAGGTGGTATATTATCGGGTCCTGATCCCTTCGATATATCGAGTCCCCTAGGTCTCCTTTCAAAAACTTCTTGACAAACAGACACGTCACTGAGATCGCATGTTGTATTAGTGGTGGACCTCCTGTTTGATGACGTAACCCGGGTGGATAGGTCATATACCGATGCGAATTGTTCAGCAAACAAATTTGCTATATCTTTAGTATTGTCAGCAGTTTTGTCCTCTAGAGTCATTTGTGAGGGGTATAAGGAAGTAGATTTTCGCAGAGTTTTTATATGTATCCAGAAGAGTTACGGGTTTTTTGTTATTGCGTTTTCGATATTTAATATATAATTTTTGTAACATAACTTTATAAGTAATCCACATTCCTTTCTTAAGTAATTAAATTCAATAATATCTAATGGGTTATGATACTTTTTAATCTTGTTGTGAACTTTTGATTTCAATTTTAGTGACTTCTTGAGTTGTGGTGAATACCACGATGGATATTTGCCCGCAAATACAACAGTTTCGGGGACATGTTTTTTTATTACATCTCTAATAATATAATAGAATTTGTCTACCATACTGTTAACGCCGGTGTTGGTGCACGAGTGAAATTCTTTGGTCCAGTTTACACTATCAAGCGATTTAGTTATCATTTCGTAGTCGGCCTTGAAGTAGTTGAATTTTTTTATTAATTTTGGTTTGTATTTAACTTTTACCTTTAATATGGGAGTAAATTCAATTGGAGGGTGGAACTTGTCTATTTCCCTGACAGGGTTTTGACATTCACTAACTGATATTTCGTCAATATCAGAGAGAATCAAGTCTAGAGTTTTGTTTTGAAAGTTTTTAATACTGTTATACTGATTTAAATTATTAAGGGACATGACGTCAACCATTATTTCTTTGAGGTGACCCGAAGATACATTAGGTGACATTAAACAAGGTTCTTTTGTATTTTGAGGTGTCCAGTTTATAGAGCTCAAGTTAAAGTCACCCACCAAAACTGTCGCACTATCTGAATTGGTAAGTATTACCCTATTGCAGTTTTCAATAGAGTAGTCGAACGTTTCGTTTCGTATTGGTGGAGATAAATAAACAGCACATAATTTAATAAAATTTCCTGATTTTATTTCAATTGTAATCCAAAGATCTTCACAGTCACATTCCCACTCAGGCATGCGACACGAGTTGAGCATTTTTGATACGGCTATTAAAACACCACCTCCTGTCTTTTTATGTTTACTAAAATTGGATGATGTAGTTATCATTGAACAATTCCGAATCATACACATCACTAGCTAACCAGGTCTCGGTAAAGATATAGACATCATACTCACAATTATAAATCTGTTGTCGTACCTTCGCAAGAACGGTTCGAAGACCTCTGGTATTTTGATAGTAACACTTAATAAGATTGAATGTTAACATATTAGTGACGTTTTATCATTCTTAATTGAAAAGAAGAAGCTATTACGAGCTAGGTTAATTATTTTAGTTTTTCCATATTGTTAATAAATATAGTTTCACTTATTTCGTCCTTCTTTATGAAGATTTTGCCGTTACGCACCCATGTAAATTTATATCCTAGTTCTTTAGCACGTATACGTGTTGCCATCTTTCATCATCATCACCATCTTTCGGCGCCGGGTTAACCTTCCCAGCGCCTTAAGGCCAGCGCTCATGGAGGCCGTAGGTCATTAAGTGCCCTACGGCGCCTGGTGCGTCCTCTGCGTGACGGGACAGTGCTAGTCCTCTCCCATTCCCTTTCCGCCGCCTCTTTGGCGTACATCACTTCCTCGCAAAATAAGGCGGCAGAGACCCACGCACTCTCGCTTTGTACCATAGCTAGCACCATGGTCTCTAGCGAGAGGCTTCCCACACCTAGAGCTGTCTCAAGGTCATCGCGCTGTTGGACCCACGCTGGACACTCCACTAGGGTGTGGAGTGCAGTATCTTCGGGACAGCCCCCGCAGTGATGACACTCAGGCGTTGGCTCCCGGCCTATGCGACACAGGTACTTCCCGAAGCAGCCGTGCCCAGTAAGTACCTGCGTCATCCGGTAAGAGAGGCTGCCATAACGCCTCTCTAGCCATTCCTCCATGACGGGCAAGTGGCTCGTGCTAAGTTTGTCTTTTTTGTAAGATTTGTTGTAATTAATAGTCGCGGCAAGGAATGCATCTCGAAGTCGGGGGCTGCGGAATTTGATAAGAATTGATCTCGGTCGATTGCTCTGGGTATCCCGTTTAGCAATTCTAGTGCAATATTGAATGTCATTATCTTTTAAGTCACACTTGATCACTTTGCTGAGTTGGGTTACTGTAGATATTAAGTTCTCAGATCTGTGTTCAGGAACGCACTGTAATTCAACGTTATTACACCGTGCATGCTGTTCTAGCAGATTCATTCGTTGTGAAACATCGTTAATTGAATTACGTAATGCACTGTTTACCTTTTCCAATCTTTGTACAGTTGTAGTCTTTTCTTCAATGGTTTTCTTCATCTCATCAAATTTCTCATTAAAGAAAGATAGCGATCGTTGGAAGCCGCTTATCAACTCGTTGATTTTGTTCCTCCCTAATAAGTTGCCGGAGCGAGTCGCTGGTAATATCCACCAATGGAGTGTTAGAATTTTCTTCAGATTGTGTGTTAGGTTGCACATTATGATTAGGAGAGGGGGATTGGCGTGAAACGTTCATTTTCGTGTTCCTGTCTAGCTGTGAAAAGAGCGTCTTTGGACCTTGACAGAGAAACATGGATTTCAAATTCGGTAAGTGTTTTATGTTTTACCTTCTTTCTATTGTTTATAATTTGTAAGCTTAAGAAATTCATTTATAACAAATCTGTAAAATTTATCAAAAAAAACTTTTATGAAAAAAGGAAAACTATTGGTTATTATAAAAAAAAAAACCCGGATAATTGTATCTGAGTCTGACCGAGGGTTCCGTCAGCAAACACACTTGTATGTAGATAGTACGTCCATCTCGGGAATCAATTCACGAATTTTTTCTGAAAGGTAACCTAAAAATACTCTCCCATACATAACAAAATACGTATGTTAACAAGATTTTTTATGCGACAAAACACAAATTAATGACTTTCGCATTTTTTTATTTCGATTTATTTAGAGATAATTTAATAAGCCGTTAAATCGATACCAATGATAATAATAGGTACAGTTATTAGGACATTTAGACACAACAATTTTAAAGTTTAAATTAAAAAGTTATCAAATTCAAACTCCGTCTAAAAGCGTTCTTGAGTAAGCTTTGTCCCTATTTAACAATGTAGTAACTGTAATTGATGTACCTACTTTTCGACAGCGGCAATAAAATACATTTTCATTAATAACTTTGTTAATCTTTATAATATTATCACAAAATTTGCCAATGGTATTTAAATTCGTATTGTTTTAATTGTAGTAATAAAGAAACAAGTAAAAATTAAAATACCCTAGAAATAAGTCACATCAACACGTGCGACATTATTAACTGTCATTTTAAGATTCGGTATGCAGTTAGTGCCACATGCTACATTTTTATTTTGGAAGACGACACAAAAATGTTGTGCCATTTACGATAATATACGATACGATAATAATGTTGGGGGATATACTTCATTATAGGCACATAAAATGCTGCTAATAATGTTGTTTGTGGTATATACTACACTTATAAACATCTTAACGGTACCGTTAACATTGTAGTATCTATCACTATCTACTTTGTTACTTGGCGAGTTGGATTACAAACTAATCCCACTAATATTATAAACGTGAAAGTTTGGATGGATGGATGTTTGTTACTCTTTCACGCAAAAACTACTAAACCGATTGCGATGAAACTTGGTATGCAGATAGCTGGAGACCTGGATTAACATATAGGCTACTTTTTATCCCGATATTCCCACGGGATCGGGACTTACGCGGGTGAAAGCGCGGGGCGCTGCTAGTATATTATATAAGTATTACTATGGTCCCTCCTACATGTGCTTTAAGAAATTCATTACTTTCTGACCGATTTTCATTTGTTGCTGACTGACACTGACCTATAAAGTTGTTGTTACAGTGTTTAACCGACGAAAGAAAAGGAGGTTCTCAGTTCGACCAATTTTTAGGCCTTTATTTATGAACCAATTTTGATTAATCTTTTTTTGTTAGATAGTTTATACCTCAAGGGTGGTCCCATGTTAAGGAAGTCAGGATCTGATGATGGAATGCTGATTGAATTCAGAAAAACCCTCGAAAATTGTAGGAACGAATACTGTTTCTGTTTACTTTTCATTACTTTATCAGGTATTTGCGTTTAGAAATCATCACATCATGCAGCTGAGCTAATGATGAAAAAAAGTCAAAAAATAAAAACCTTTTTAACAAAAAAATTAAACCGACGAAAAGAACTGAAAGAGAAAAATAAATAAACCTTTTAAGTCATAAGTATTGAGCTTATTTACATAAACTATCAAATTTTATATAAACTTAAAATATCAGTTTGTTGTTTGGCGTCGACTCGAAATTTGTTTTTCTTATGTGCTTATACCTAATGATACTATAAATATTTACAATATTTTATATAATCATTTATGTAAACCTTGAACTAGCGACGACACCTCATTTTAAATAGTTGTTTAGTTACTAAGCAATAACAGAGTAACAATCGTGAGGTGTTTGATGGATTTTATCACTTTGTCATATGATCCCTATGAAGATAAAGTATGATGAGTTAAAATGCTTGATAGGTATTAATAATCTGTATATGTTTATTAATCTTGTCTAACATCACTTACTCAAATTATAATTATATTCTTTACATAGATATTTGTTATATATTCTAGCATTTAGTGATTTTTACCGAATGTTGTAATTCAATTAATGCGGGTGATATTACAGTTTAACAAAGTCGCTATTTAAATACTTTCAATATTTGGCTTTGAACCGAAAAGCTGTTTAACTTGATACTGACATATTGTTACAGGAGCACTGCTGATCATCAGCGTACAGATCTGTGCAACGTTGGCACTCCCGCCCTGTACATGCACAAGAAATTTAAATCCAGTGTGTGGCTCTGATGGGGCTGACTACGGCAATCCGTGTATGCTCGAGTGCGCTGCCTACAACTCAGGCACAACTATCACAGTGGCAAAACAAGGAATCCCTGTCAGGAATCCTTACCCCAAGTTGTCGTACCCGAGGCCTGTACATGTCCCACTTCGTACATCCCAGTATGCGGCAGTGATGGAAAAACGTACTCCAACGACTGTGACTTGGGTTGCCAGAACTCAAATTTCAACCCATCGCTGAAAGTACAGTACTCTGGTCCGTGCAGAACAGAACCTGTGCTTATATGCCCAGCGAATTACCTCCCAGTGTGTGGGAGTGACGGGAATACGTACAGTAATAGCTGCATACTGAGCGCTTCATCGCAGCATAATTCAGGATTGAAATTCGTGCACGATGGTCCTTGTGAAGACAGCGTGAAAGTGAAGGATTAGGAAACGCAGTGAATTGAGAAACCCCCTTCTTGGCTGAGTAGTGATGCTCATGATATACCTACCTATGTTTTAAGAGAATTAAACGGATTCTGTTAAATTGTAAATGTAACTGTCATACACGGAGTAATCACACGAGCCATTGTTAAGTTTATTGCCACTTTTGTGAACGTTTAATCAAATAACTATTGTTATAATTTTAACGCACATTAAAACATTTGTAACGTTACATCGTGAATATTTATTTATGAAAGATTAGCGAAAATGATTATTTTTCTAAACTTCTACGCCCGACCAGTTCTGCCCTGCATTTCAGACTCCATAATAAAAGGATATTTTTCATGTCAGCTGTTTGAAGTTGTTACCAAAGTCCGTTCTGTCTATTCCTATTTTATAAACAACGAATGTTATTTTCAAAAATTTTCTTATATTAAGTATGTGAATATTTACAAACGCCTGTAGTTATGCTAGAGAGAGTATTTTAGTAGGGTTTTGATTTTGGGCAGTTTTGAATAAAATGCAGTAACAATGAATTATTGAACTTGTGGAAAAATGAAAAACAAATGCCTCTAAAACTCTACTACAATCAGTTACTTCCAGTGAACTTTGACTCTAGTGAGCTTGCCGTGATTCTACACTAACTACACTAACCCGGAGTATCGGATTCAAAAATATCATTACTACTAATTATATAACATGTTCGTATTCTAAAGTAACATTTGAGGCTTTAATTTACAATACAATACAATACAATACAATACAATACAATACTCTTTATTGTACACCATGAGGAACATTTCAAAATATTTACAAAGACAAAAAAAATGGTACAAACGGCGGTCTTATCGCTAGTTGCGATTTCTTACAGACAACCTTTAGATGGACAGATGCAATGGAGTTATGTATAGGGCAGTTAACAGGTGTACGACTAGCTAAGTAGCAACTTAAATGAATTTAAGAGAGATGAATTTAATTTAATTAGATTTATTTATTTATTCAAAAGTAACAGTTAGCTAATGGAATATATTAAAAGTATCATTAATCTCTTTTGAACTTAATTTTCATCAAACAGTTCGAACAGGCAAATTACAAGTCGAGTTTCGCTAACTTCATTTAAAATGCAGTCATTTGTCGGAGTTGAAGATTTCATTGTTTTTATTGATGGTTATTATGTTTTTTATGGAATAAGTGTAATATAGGATTAAAAGACACACCATCTTGGTTTGACAGGGTCTACTAGAGACTGATATATAATAAAACAAATACTGACTATATAAATAATACTATACTAATTAGTTTATTAACCAACTTCTTCCATAACTAGAAAACAGCAATGATAAACCTTAAACGAAGCGTACCTATGGGTCCTGCTATTTACGAATATATTACTAATACCTCAAAACCGATCATCTTTTTTCCAGATACTGTCGTATAAAGTTACACTTACAGCGACACTTACCTGGCTGTCCCTCTCCTACTTCGTAAACTAGAAATTATAGGTATTCGTGGAATTGCACTCGATATGTTTCGTTCATACCTCTCAAACCGATCCCAGTGTGTTAAAATTGGTGATTCCACGAGTGAACATATATCTCTATCATTTGGAGTTCCGCAGGGTAGTGTTTTGGGGCCTTCTCTATTTCTTATATATGTCAACAGTTCGCTGACAAACGGTGATTTTATCACCTATGCTGATGACACAGCTTTGATAGTACACGGAAAAATTGGGAAGAAACGAAAAGGTACACTGAGATTGCTCTTCGAGAGGTGGTAAGGTGGCTGAAAGATAATGTGTTAACTTTAAACGTGAATAAAACTATGTACATGACTTTTACTCTCCGTGCAAACACACAGCCACCACCTAGTTTCCAAATCAAAGCTCATATGTGTGACCTGAATGATGACAGTTGCAGCTGCACTAATTTGACGCGAGCTTCTTCTACAAAGTATTTAGGCCTTATAATAGACAACTCTTTGAATTGGTCGCCGTACATCTGTCATTCAACTGGTCGCCTTAGAAAGCTCATACCAATATTTAAGAAGCTCCGAAATTCAGCTGATATAGATACTTTAGTGCGTGTCTGCTACGCCCTTGTCCAGAGTCTACTCCAATACTGTATTGTAGTATGGGGTGGAATTGGTTCTACACTTCTACTTCCACTTGAACGAGCTCAACGTGCGATATTAAAAGTTATGCTTAGAAAGCCACGTGGATATAGCACTGAGTTCCTGTATAGAGAGAGTTCCGTGCTAACGGTTCGTCAGCTATTTGTCATGAGTGTCATCTTACGTAAGCATAAAAGTATTTACTTTGAACCAGTACTCAGGAGGAACAAAACTAGACTTTTTCCGATAAATCGACATAGGACTGCTCTTGCCAGGCGTCAATACTTTACCCTTGACAACTACTTATATAGTTTAATAAATAGACGACACCATATTTTTCCCTTGCCCCTAACAAAATGCAAGTCTACGGTTTGTGCTTAGCTTAAAACATTAAATTATACGAGAACAGAAGAACTTGTAATACATACACCAACACTGTGTAACTTTAGTGAAGAAACCTTAAAAATATAATATATATATATAAGTATTGTATATGTGTGTATGTATGTACGTAAATACATATATGTATACAATATAAATTTTCTCTAAATTTAAATTGAAAGTATAACATGTTTGAAGTGCTTTAACAAACAACAAGTGTCAAAATTAAATGTACTATCTCCGATGGCGGCCGCTGACGACTGTAACACAGTTCATTACTACTACGGTCGTCAACGCTAATCTCTTTGTTATTTTAAAACAAATAATATATGTAATCATCACTAAGAAAAGAGCAATTTGTAAAAACTTGTCTGCATAAATAAACTATTATTATTATTCCTCTTTATTCAACTTAACACTTATAAATTATATTTTTAAATATGTACAAAACAATATATATATATAAATATAAAAAATAGTGTCCCACCGGTTTCGGGTACAGGGACCAAGCTACCGGTGGTTAGGGTTCCAGAGATAGAAACCTCCTCACTATGCGTGCCGTATCTAGGAGGACTGCCTTCTGCATCAGGTTCTTAATCCAGCTGCCTAACGTGAGCCTCTGAAGGTGTTGGTCGAGGCTCTTAGCAATTAACCCATGGGCCGAAATGACTATCAGCACAATGATTGCTGAATCCACATCCCACATGTCGACAATCTCGTGGGCTAGGTCCAAATATTTTATTTCTTTATCTTTTTCGGCTTTTAAGAGATTGTCGTCACGGGGAATGGTGATGTCAATAATCATTGCTCGGCGCTCTAATCGGTCTATCACCACTATATCAGGCTTATTGGCAACAATAGTCCTGTCAGTGATGATAGATCGATCCCAGTACAATGTTGCACGACCATTTTCGAGAACTGGGTCGGGCACATACCTGTAGTACGGTAACTCGACAGCCACAAGATTATATTTAACAGCAAGTTGCTGATGGACTATCCTGGCCACTTGGTTATATCTATGCAAGTACTCGCCGTTGGCAAGACGAGAACAACCAGAAATTATATGCCTGAGGGTTTCTCCGGGACGATGACACGCCCGACAAATGTCAATTGTGCCGTCCTTCAGGATATATCTCCGATAGTTATTCGTCATAACAACTTCATCTGTAATTGCACAGACAAAACCTTCAGTTTCTCCGAAGAGGTCACCGAACCGTAGCCAGGATACTGATGCTAATAAATCTATATCGGGCCCATTTAAGGCCCGATATAGATTTTCCTAGAGCAAGCGGAGTGAGTCCGTTGTCAACTGCCACCACATCCCGATACACATCCAGGTCAACGGAGAGAAAGTATCTCTAAGGTTGCATACCTCGCGGTTATGTAGGGTCTTGGCATTTAAAAAACCACGACCCCCACATTTCCGCGGGATATACAATCTCATGACCGATGAACGTGGATGGTGCATTCGGTACGCGGTAAGCAGTGTACGAACTCTTCTATCCAGGGCATCTAGTTCAGTCTGAGTCCATCTAAGTATGCCATTATAGGCCCGCACCTTATTACCACCTGACAAAAGACTTTTCAATACTTTTTCAGGCGGCCAAAGAAACGTTTCATTTACACCTAACGCCTGTGTCATACCTAGATACTTGTAAGTTTCGTTGGCGGAAAGACATCTAAGGTGTGTGGAATCTGAGAGTTCCATCCCCTCAGATTCCACAATCCTGCCTTTTTTTACATGCATAACTGCACATTTATCCACACCAAATTCCATCCTGATACATTTACTAAAGGTTTCAGTTACCTCAAGTAATTGTATCAATTGGAAATTGTTGCAGGCAAACAGTTTCAAATCATCCATGAAAAGGAGATGGGATATAACCTGACCTTCTTTCCGTAAACGATAGCCTAGCCCTGAACGCTCCAGTAAAGTGCTGAGAGGATTCAAAGCTAAGCAAAACCACAAGGGACTCAAACTGTCACCCTGAAATATACCCCGCCTGATCTTAATATACTCGCCGTCCCTGAGACCCTGAGACCTCCGACATCCTGGATAGTAGAGCACCGATCTCCATTGCCGCATACATGCCTTCAAGAAAGTGCATAGAGTTGTATCTACCTTGTACAACTCCATCACTCTCAAGAGCCACGTATGCGGTACAGTGTCATAGGCTTTTTTGTAATCTATCCAACATGTCGTCAAATCTTTTCGATTATGACGAACTTGTTGGTTAATGGTCGTGTCAATAATAAGGAGCTCTTTAGTGCCACGGGCCCCACTTTTACATCCATTCTGAGAGTAAGCCATAATAGTATTGTTAGTTATATGAGATGTTATCTTCACTCTCAGAATAGACGTAAGTAATTTATAAAGTGTGGGTAAACACGTTACAGGTCTATAATTTTTGGGATCCGTGGCACTACCAGACTTAAAGAGCAGGTGAGTTACGCCTGTGGTCATAAAAGTCGGAAGCGAACCTGATTCTAAGCATGATTGCAATTGAGATGCCAATCGTACGTGTGAGCTACGGAGCCACTTTAACCAAAAGTTATGCAGTCCGTCCGGTCCCGCTGATTTCCAATTCGGCAGCGAACGAACTGCATAAGCTATATCAGTATTCGATATTGTTATTGGCTCCATGGTATCAATCGACTCACACGAACGTTCGACATCTCGCAACCAATCACCGTCTGTGTGAGTGACAGGCATCGCCCAGATGTCACGCCAAAAGGTATTCGTAATTTCAGCATCTGGGAAATGTGTGTCACTCACTAAATCAGGCTGCTCCCACCTTCTATAAACCCACCTCTCATCCCTTTGGAATGAACGATTCTGAGTATATCGGTCCACTCGTTTTTTGTACCTTCGTATACGGTTTGCCCATGCATAAAATTTCTGTTTCAGAAAGTCAATGCGCTCTGTGACTCGCGCTGCATAATTACAGGAACTGATATCAGTTCCCGAAAAAGCCCGGTTCACAAAACGCATTACTCTCGGGCGCGTGTTACCCGATCTGAAACAGATAAGCTTGCCAATGAGTGCCCTCGCCTCAGCGATACGACGTTCAATCCTGCACTGCCACGCCGGAGCAGCAAGCTTTGATCGAGTAGCGGTATCATTTTCTGGAAATTTAACACCAGCTACTCGACATGCTGCAACAGCCGCACAGTACAGAATTGAGTGTGTATCACTGAGATCTGTGCTTTCTGCTAAATAAATACCTAATATAGAATCAAGGGCACACACTAGCGCTTTATTTCGTTTATGCATTGGCAAACGTGGTAAACGAGGTCTGTTGTCATAACTCATGGTCCGATATTCTCGAATAGCACCTTCCAAAATGTTCCTTATTTGTTCATTGTACTGAGTACTTACAGATGAAGTACCACTGTCCTCTCCACCCTCAGCTGGGTAAGGTCGTAGCAACCCAGAAATTGATTGTGACACTGTTTGTAAAGGGGGAGAAGTAACAATGCTAGTCTGCATGTCCAAGCGTAGCCTATCAAGCACGGAGTTATCCAACAAATGACATCGTTGAATAGCCCGTACTTGATTCGATAGCCTTTGTGCCGTAACGTTAACAGCTGGTTCAAGTTCCTGAAACAGAGACAACATACGATTACGATACGCAGTGAGGTTAGTTCCTCCCTCTATAACCACAAAATATGCTCGCATGACGTTCTCGTTTATCGAGGATGCACATTACCACCGGTAGCGGAGGCCCTATTCGAAGCCGGTGGGCCTCGGGGTCCCAAGCAGGTCGGTGGCCGGTCTCTCCCTTGCCGACGTACAGGTGTTGGCGACGTCGGCGGAGAGAAAACTCGTCACTCGATGTTGAGCTCGACGCATCCACAGCGGCCGGTATGCTTGATGCCGTTTCCGGGTTTCCGGGGGCCGGGCGGCGGAGCTTATTATTATTATCTTATTATTATTATTATTATTATTATTATTATACACATATAGGTACACGAAGATTACTTATTTTTGTACAACAGACTTTTAAGCTCAAAATCCTAAAGCTGAATTGATAGGACTTCTCCAAAGTCACCATAAAAGGTGGCCAGTACCAGCTGAGCTGCGTCTCCTAGTAATAGCTCTGCCTGGCTTTAGTCAGTCTGACATAACGTTCAGCGTCTAAGAGAAATATCTATATCAGAATAGAGTAAGAACTCCTTCCAAGCTTTTACATGTAGTAGTTTTTATTTAGGCTGTTTATAAACGTTCGTGATATTTTGTCTACCAACATTATGTTGTTTGGATAACTTTAGATAAGGATTTGATATAAATACTCTTATTTTAAGACTCAATGACCAGAGCGTCTTTGGAGCTTCGTTGAGAACCATGGATTGCAAATTTGGTAAGTGATTTTTATCATAAATATGTAAAGATTCCATTTACACTTTTGCAGCGCTATAATATTTACATCATCCGGTATGGAATGTTGGGAACTTTGTATATTACTTATTTAATTAGTATATTTTAAATAAAATGATAATTTATACTTATTATTTTTATTAACCTTGAACTAGCGATAACATCTCGTTAAGATTTAAATTGTGAATTTCTTAGTAACGAATCTGTTTCTAAGAAATAAAACAATAACAATTACGGTTCCATTTCTCCTGACGTCCTGGTTTGTTATTCGTTTTAAATATGTAGTATGTAAATGTAACGACATATTGTTACAGCAGTACTTCTGATCATCAGCGTACAGATCTGCACAACATTGGCACTCCCGCCGTGTACATGCACGAGAAATTTAAATCCAGTATGTGGCTCTGATGGGGCAGAGTACAGCAATCAGTGTCTCCTCAAGTGTGCTGCTCTCAACTCAGGCACAAATATCACGGTAGCAAAATTAGGTCCATGTGGAGGATCCTTGCCCGAAGTTGCCTTACCCGAAGTTTGTATATGTCACAACATGTATGTGCCAGTTTGCGGCAGCGATGGCAAAACGTACTCCAACGAGTGTACCTTAGATTGCCAGACGTCAAGGTTCAACCCTTCGCTGAAAGTAGAATATTTTGGTCCATGCCAAACTGCTGCAGCCCCTGTGTATATGTGCCCAGCGATTTTACTTCCAGTGTGTGGTAGTGACGGCTACACGTACAGCAATAGCTGCGCACTGAGACTTGCCACGCCACATACTTCAGGGTTAAGCGTTGCTCACGACGGACCTTGTAAAGACAGCGTGAAAGTGAAGGACTTGCAAATGCAGTGGGATGAGCAATCATCACACTATTCTTGGCTAAAGAAGTATTAGTAGTAGTAGTAGAGCATCTGATACTAATATGTTTTACCAGAAATATAGCAGTTAATTGCATTAAATTGTGAATGGTAGCCGTACACGGAATAAGCATACGAGCCATTGTTAAATTTATTGCTACTTATGTGAACGTTTTACAATACAATAACATATTTAAATTATTGAAAAGCTAAACTATGAATATATTTTTATTAAAGACCTAGAGGTATCCTTTGACCTCGTCATGGACGTACCAAGGGGGGGGGGGCAGGGGATCTGCACATTCCCCCCCCCCCCCCAGGACTGAAAGCGGGGTACCCCCATGGACCTGCACTTCAGGTTCCATAATTAAAAATATCCTGTCAGTAAGCTCCAAAATTGCTGTATGGATTTTCATGCGGTTTTCACCAATAGATAAAGCAATTCATAATGAAGCTGCTTGGGGTGACTGGTCGGCCTAGTCAGCGATGCTTTAGCCTATACTATTATTTTGGTTCGATCAACTGCAACTCTAGCCTCTTAATCCAGTCACGAATTATTTTTAACAGTAGATTTTGCAACTGAATGAAGGTAGATGTGCACCTTGAATGATTTCTATGTTTAATAGGTTCAAACCTTCAACGGTATCACTGAGTGATTTTTATTTTTTAGTACGTTAGCTTTTGGAGCATTTCAATAAAATGAAATTCAGGTGGCATCAGCTTGCATCCTGTTTACCTCTCGTGTAACACTAACACTATTGTACCTGAAGATCTGACTTTTAAAAAGAGTGGCCATGAGTTTCTTTGCCAGTATTCTTCTCATAAGGCCCTACGCATTTTGGAAACTGGAAGTTATAGATCGACACAAACGGGCAGTAGATTTTGGTGTTTTTCACCTAATTTACCTTGACAATCCAGTATATGCTGTGGCGTCTGTTTGTGCCGATCTATGATTTTAACTCTAGCTTCAATTTAACGTTCATAAATGTCACTTAGTGTCTTAATTGAATAAATGATTTTGAATTTGAATTTGAATTTGAATTTGAAGGTTTAGGTATATAATTTGTTAAGGTTTTGTGTAAATTGGTTGAAATATGATGATGATTGTTGAAGATGTCTGTGTAAGTATTTAAACAAGTTGAGACGGTTCAGGAATAAAACCTAAATTTCAACAATTATCCAATTATGGTAAACGCTAGTCTTTATACTAAAAGAGTGTAAATCTAATGGAGGTGTCTCTACACTGCACTTGTCAACCAATCAATAAATTACCAAATGAATAAGTGAAAAGTCGCTTCTTTATACAAAATGTTACAGAAAGATGTAAGCAAATTTTAGAAGCGTTATGTGCAGCCGCCAAATAGTGGATTTAGCTCGAAAAAATTTAGCTCATAATCGATCAATTTTCAAGTTTCATTTATCAGTTTCAAAATAAGATTTCTGTTTTAAAAATTGCAATTTTTCTTTAAACTCTTAGCGCTTTATGTTACTCACGGGGTCTACTTACGACCCCAAAATATGACCACACCTTTCTGTAGCACCCTGTATTAAACATCTGCTATCATCAGATTTATTAAGAAATTTTGGTGAACTTTGGCTTTAGTGAGCCTGCCATGATCATGCACAAACCCGGAGTATTGGACTCAAAGATATCATGCTACCTGCATGATGACATTTTTAGCAATTATTTTACTTTCGTAGGGTACTCTTAACATTAATTTGAATCTTACAAATTTATTTTTTTATTTACATTTGAAAGTAATATTCGTGTACCTAGCTTACTAATGGGTCTAGTATTTTTAAAGTATCATTTACTTATTTTTTAACTAAATTTTTATTGGTTAGGTTAGGTTATTATTAATCGAGGTATGGGTATGGGCATAGCTTACTAAGTAGTTACTACGTAACAGATAAATCACTCGCTACAAAAATATTAGTCCTTACTGTTTTAATTGCCTGCTCTCTCCGGGCTTTAAAATGTGTAGGGTTACCTCTTCAATATATTTTTTTATTAAAAAAAAATTGGTATGTAAATTAAATTTACTTTTCATTTCCAAAGTTTTAGTATACAAAAACCTAACATGTGTTTATGTAAAGATTTTTAAATAAACTTCTTCCCTTTTCTAATGTCTTGATTATTAAACTGTATGGTGGAAAATATTTGAAATCTTACAAAAAAATTTGATAAATAATTTAAGGGTTAAAAGGATCATTCTTTATTATTTCATAAATAGTGCTGCCGGGCCTTTTCTCTCTTACTTTATCTAACTGCACATAAGCAACCATGTCAATTTTCAGCGGCCTGTAGGTAATTAGCGCACTCAAGTACATCGAGTGACATAGGCTTTGTGGGCTTGACAAGTGACTTTTCATTTTCTATAACGACAGTAGAATAGAAAAGAAAATGAATTGGATTGACATAAGCCAAAGAAATATCACGTAACTAAGCCTAAAGAACTTTGAAACGGTGGACAAGTGACACTTTTTACAAACGCTTACGGTACGAAGCTTTTATTACTTCAACGCTCAAGCCACTGCTCGAGCGTTTTAGACCCAACTTGAGTTCCGACTCAAGCGTTTAAAAAGTGCTCCAGCGCCGACTCGAGCGTTTTTACAACACTAGCTGTATCTCATGATCCGTAATAGGTAGGCAGTTGAAATTTTCACAGAATGTGTATTTCATAATAATAAAAAAGTACGTACATAGTACTAAATCTTGTAAGATGGTGCGAAACCCTTCATGCGCGAGTCCGCCACGCACTTGGATGTTTTTTTTTCCTTCTCAGGAACGGAACCCTAAAAATATCAACAAACGACTTGTGGGTTTTTTTTAATTAATGGTATAGGGGACAAACGAGCAGACGGGTCACCTGATGGTAAATGCCTACCGCCGCCCATGGGCACCTGTAACTCAAGAGTCACAAGAGCGTTGTCGCCCTTTAAGGTGGGAATAGGGGAAAAGGGGGAGAGGGGAAAGAGCGGGCAGACGGGAGAGGGAGATTAGAGGGGAGAAGAGGGGGAGGGAGGAAGGACGGGAATAGGGGAAAGGGAAGGGCCTCCGGTAACCTCACTCACGCGGCGAAAAGCAATGCAAGCATTGTTTCACTGCCGGTTTTCTGCGAGGCCGTGGATCAATAAAAGAAAAAGAGGAGTCCGAATCAAAATTAGTTTACTTATATAAAACTTGATATTTTTTGTAAATAAGCTCAATACTCAAGACTTAAAAGGTTTATTATTGTTTGCTTTTAGTTTTTTTTTTTTCTGGTATGGCTCACGGTTCGTATCGCCACAAACATGTAAAGCTTTTTAGTTCTTTATCGTCGGTAAAATTTTTAGGAATTTAGATTTTACCTGAAAAAAAATCATAATATTCACATTTCAAAACGCAAAACATCTGTATGCATACAATATTGTTTCAGATAAGAACGTTGTTGTTTTGATAACCTTTGATAGATAAAGATTTGATATAAATGATGTCATTTTGTCTGGCTACGAACAGAGCGTCTCTGGACCTTGTCAGAGAAACATGGATTTCAAATTCGGTAAGTGTTTTATGTTGTTCCTTTTTCTATTGTTTATATTTTTTTTAAATAAGAATTTAATTTATAACAGATCAGTAAAATTTAATCAAAGAAAACCTTTTATGAAAAAAGGAAAACGATTGATTATTATAAAATAACCGGACAAGTGCAAGTCTGACTCGCGCACCGAGGGTTCCGTCAGCAAACACACTTGTAAGTAGATAGTACGTCCATCTCGGGAATCAATTCTCGACATTTTTCTGAAAGGCAAACTTAACTTTGCACTGCCAAAATGTCCCTTCCATACATCACAAAATATGTTTGTTTGTTATCACAAAGAATATATTTTTATGCCACAAAACCACAACAAATTAATAACTTTCGGTTTTTTTTATTTAAGTTTATTTTGAGATAATTTAATAGATGCCGTTAAATCGATACCAATGATAATAATAGGTGCAGTTATTAGGACATTTGGACACAACCATTTTAAAGTTTCAATAAAAAAATTATCAAATTCAAACTCCGTCTGAACTTAACTTAAGCGGTCTGGAGTAAGATTATGTAACACGGCACTTACACAACTGCTCGTACCTAAAATAAATCCATGCCTAAGAATAGGGAGTATACTTATTTATGTATTTTAGTATGAGATAATAACCAACAGTATTAATTTATTAAATTACTATAGAAACTATTTTCTACCGATAACACCTCATTTTAAATAGGTGTTTAGTTACTAAGCAATAACAGAGTAACAATCGTGAGGTGCTTGTGTGGACCTGTTCTTTATGACTTTGTCATATCATCCCTATGCAGATAAAGTATGATGAGTTACAATACCTGATAGGTATTAATAATCTGTATATCTTTATTAACCTTGTCTAACATCACTTACTAAAATTATAATTAACTTCTTTACATAGATATTTGTTATATATTCTCGCATTTAGTGATTTTTACCGAATGTGTTCGAATAATTTAATTCATGCGGGTGATATTACAACAAAGAGGCTATTTACATACTTTCAATATTTGGCTTTGAGCCGAAAAGCTGTTTAACTTGATACTGACATATTGTTACAGGAGCACTGCTGATCATCAGCGTACAGATCTGTGCAACGTTGGCACTCCCGCCCTGTACATGCACAAGAAATTTAAATCCAGTGTGTGGCTCTGATGGGGCTGACTACGGCAATCCGTGTATGCTCGAGTGCGCTGCCTACAACTCAGGCACACCTATTACAGTAGCAAAACAAGGTCCCTGTGAAGGATTCTTACCCCAAGTTGTCGTGAGAGAACCCCAAGAACCTGTGCTTGTATGCCCAGCGATTTTACTCCCAGTGTGTGGGAGTGACGGTAAAACGTACAGTAACAACTGCATACTGCACGTGGCAATGCAGCATAATTCAGGGTTGACATTCGCGCACGATGGTCCTTGTGAAGACAGCGTAAAAGTAAAGGATTTGGAAAAGCAGTGAAATGGGAAACCCCCTTCTTGGCTGAGTAGTGATGCTCCTGATATACCTACCTATGTTTTAAGAGAAATAAACGGATTGTGTTAAATTGTGAATGTAACTGTCGTACCCGGAGTAAGCATACGAGGCATTGTTAAGTTTATTGCCACTTTGTGAACGTTTTATACAACTTTTGTTATAATTTTAAGAAGATTTTGAACTACGCACATTAAAACATTTGAAACGTTGCACCGTGAATATTTATTTATAAAAGATTTGGTAAAATGTTTCTTTTCCTAAACTTCTATGCTCTTTTACACCAGTTCTGCCCTGCACTTCAGATTCCATAATAAAAGGATATTTTTCATGTCAGCTGTTTGAAGTTCTTACCAAAGTCCGTTCTGTCAGTTTATTCCTATTTTATAAACAACGAATATTATTTTCAACAATTTTCTAATGAAGTATGAATATTTACAAACGCCTGTTGTTATGCTAAAAGAGAATAATATATGTTTAATAGGGATTTCGTATTCTAAACTAACATTTAAGGTTTTACTTTAACTAGATTTATTTATTTGAAAGTAGTTAGCGGTTAGCTAATCTCTACTAATATTATAAATGCGAAAGTAACTCTGTCTGTCTGTCTGTCTATCTGTCACCTTATCACGGCAAAACTACTGAACCTATTTAAATTAAATTTGCTACACAGATAGTCTATAGCCTGAGAAAGGACAAAGGCTACTTTTTAATGTGAAAAAAAAGTGTTGTAAGGGGTTGAAAGGTAGGTATATAATTTGTTAAGGTTTTGTGTAAATGGGTTGAAATATGATGATGATTGTTGAAGATGTCTCTGCTACCCATGCGAAACCGGGGCGGATTGCTAGTAGTATATAAACAAGAAATAACCTCTCGAAATTGAGACGGTTCAGGAATAAAACCCAAATTTCAAGAATTATCGTATTATGGTAAACGTTGTCTTGTAGGTAGTCTTTATACTAAAAGAGTGTAAATCTAATGGAGTTGTCTCTACACTGCACTTGTCAATAAAATTGACAACCAACCAACAAATTACCAAATAAATGAAAAGTCGCTTCTTTATACAGAATGTTACAGAAGGATGTAAGCAAATTTTAGAAGCGTTATGTGCAGCCGCCAAATAGTAGATAGTATTTTTTTTTTCTTCGGAAAATGCTTTTCTTGGTGTAGGTGCACATTTCTTACCACATATTATGAATTTTCACAATTTTGTTTTACTATTTTTTTATGCAGACATTTTCAGAAAAATCTGGACATTCCATCAACATCCTTGGTACTAAATACCCAGTTTCATTCATGTCAGGCCTCTCATAATCGATCAATTTTCAAGTTTCATTTATCAGTTTCAAAATAAGATTTCTGTTTTAAAAATCGCATATGACCACACCTTTCTGTAACACTCTGTATCAAACATCTGCTATCATCAGATTTATTAAGAAATTTTGGTGAACTTTGGCTTTAGTGAGCCTGCCATGATCATGCACAAACCCGGAGTATTGGACTCAAAGATATCATGCTACCTGCATGATGACATTTTTAGCAATTATTTTACTTTCGTAGGGTACTCTTAACATTAATTTGAATCCTACAATTTTTTTTTTTTTATTTACTTACTTAAAAGTAATATTCGTTTTGTTCAATTCAACTAAGTATAGTTTAAATTATTGTTGATAGACGGCGTTGTACTCAGTAATATTAAATCGCGCTATGGTTTCGTTAAACGGCCCACCATATAAAGTCCTCGTTAGTTTTCTTTGTTGGTTGCGATTTTTGACTACGGCGGCAGTGGTAGGTAAATACATAGTTATAGTGTGTGTAGTGTTTTATTGTAGCGCCCTCTAGAAAAAAAAGGAAGTATTTGTGATTATACAAATTGGTGCCGAAACCCGGGAAGAAATCAAGTGGATGGTAAAACCGTAAGCAAAAAGACTAATATCAACTAATGAAGTGTATCTTGGACTTGTAAAAATTGCAAAAAAGAATCATTGACTTAGTAGATTCAAAAGAATTTTGGACTTGTAAAACATAAAAGTAAATTCATAAACTTTTTTATTATTATATATTTATAAACTTATAAACTTTATAATTGATATATTGATATATATTTATAAACTTTATAATTGAGAAAAAAGTGAACTGACGTCGAATCTATGCCCGAAAATTTACAAGCGTTTCATATTTTAAAGACTTAGTTTCTGGCCTCTTACTTAGAAAATTTTGCACTTGTGGACTTGTAATATTATTTACATCGTGAGAATTTCAACTTATTCTACGAACTTGGCTAAAAGAAACAGTTATATAGAAAGTTATATCTATTGACTTGTAATATTTACTAAGAAATAACTATGGAAGAATTACAGGATTTACAAGAAGATAGATTTCAAAGATTAGCCAAAGCTCAAATCAACCATAAAAAATGTGCAAAGGAAAGAATTACACGAGGCTATTTAGAGACGAGAATAGAAACAGTAGAAAGACTCTGGAATGAATTTAGTGAAACGCATCAGAAAAAAGTTACAAAGACTAATTTGGAGCAGAGCGGTACATGTGGATATTTTTCAAATGGTGTATACGACAAGGCTGAGGAAATTTACATAAATTTCAAGGGTTCCTTACGTAATAGTCTCCGCAGAATAGGGGCAACAGTCGCAACACCTATCTCAGAAACATCTACCAGTTGTGAAGTTAAGTTACCTCGAATTCAAATGCCTACATTTAGCGGAAAATACAATGAATGGCAAACATTCTTCGATCTGTGAGATGTGTCATTCGGTACTTAATCGCGATAATATTTAAAACGTACAATACCTGTTAGTTACCCGACGTTTCGATCGAATTGCACCGATCGTGTGAACTTTATACTTTATTTTTATAATTGAAATGACCACCGTATATGAAATATAAATTGCTTTTGCACAGCACAACGATAATTAATGATATCTTTGTGAATGTCAGGCGGACGCGGACGGTAACTCTAAATAAACGCTATTTCTTACATGCTAATGTGTTTATTCGATTGTCAAGATTGACTTGTTGATATCGTATACACCAAGTGCGTGTGAGTCTACGCATATATTGGTTTTGTTGAACTGTATATTGTGGTGATGAGACCTTTCGCCACCGCTTGCATTCTCCTTCGATTGGAATGATAACTCTTTGAAACGCAAAACGATCACGAAAACATACCTCTGAATTGCCTGACGTTTCGACCAGGTTGCACTGGCCGTGGTCACAGGCTGACTGTCTCAGCGGTGCACGCCCTATGTCGTCGACATCGTGAGGTAGAAGGTTCTTCATCCACCTCCACTTTTTTAATATTTTTGATATTTTCGTTTCGCGATGTACCGTCACATACTATACTAACAGTGTCCTTATTCTGTAAGCAAACCGATGTGGCCCTATTCTGGTGTTCACCCGACTGCGCATAAAAGCGAGGTGGCATGTTTTTTATCACTGGATTCCACGCTGTAGATAATTTGAAACCATCTTCCCGATTGAAAGTTTTGTGTTTTTTAATTTCATTCGCTTCACGTACAACTCTTGAGTAAAAGTGACGTTCCGTGGAGAGGACTTGCGTACGGTGAAATTCAATCCAGTGATTGGTGCCCGCTTCGAGTGCATGTTCTGCAATCGCTGATTTGCTAATCTGTCGGTCCTTCACAGCAGCGATGTGTTCTTTGACCCTTTCAGCAATAGTCCGCTTTGTTTGGCCTATGTAGGAACTACCACAGCTGCAGTTTATTTTGTAGACACCTGGAGTTTGTAACGGCAAGACATCCTTCGGTGTACCCACGATGTTTTGAAGCTTTATGCCTGGTGTGTATACTGTCGGAATGGAGTATTTCTTTAATACGGAGCCGATCTTATCCGTTACTCCTTTGACATATGGCATGTAGGCTGGTTGTCTGTTCACCTCCGGATGCTTGCGTCTCATTGTCGGTTGCTTCCGTGTTCCATTTACCTGATATCCGTAACTTTTAAGTACCTCCTGAACATGATCCAGCTCTTGCTCCAAATGTTCAGGGTCATAAAGATCGTATGCTCTGTTCTTGAGTGAAGTCATAACAGATTGCAGGTGTCGGGGATGATAATGAGACGTGGCGTGTAGGTACCTATCCGTATGAGTAGGCTTGCGGTACACACAGTGCGACAAGGACCCATCTGATCTCGCGGTTACTTTGACATCTAAAAATGACCTATCCACCTCCACCTCATATGTGAACCTTATCTTGGGGTGAATAGAGTTGAGGTATTGTAAATATTGATCTACTTCCTGTTTATTTCCTTTGGTACTGAAGATGTCATCCACGAATCGCTTCCAAAGTCTAACAGTCTTCGGGCCGAGACTCAGCGCCTTCTCTGCAAAATGCTCCATCCAGATGTTGGCTAGTACAGGGGCTACAGGACTACCCATTGCGACACCATCAATCTGAAGGTAATGTTGTCCTTGGAAAAGGAAATAGTTGCCGTCTAGACAATGTTCAAGTAGATCAATCTAATTAAACGGCAACTCGTGGTCTCTCAGCAGGTCTTTTACGACGTCCAAACATTCTTTTATTGGAACATTGGTGTAAAGTGATTCCACGTCAAAGCTCACCATGACGTCATCAGGTTCCAACTTGAGATCTTTTATAATTTGTATGAAGTGCCGCGAGTCTTTCACAAAAGACGGTGTTAGCAACAAGTGGTTGCAATACTGACGCAACAAGCTTTCGCGAGATCGTAAGTAGGAGAGGCAATTTGACTTACAATAGGCTGCAGCGGCACGTTGGGCTTGTGTATTTTGGGCAGACCATATAATTTCGGTGGCTGATGTGACTTTGGTGCATAAAGTCTGTTGTACTCGTCTTCTGAAAATAGGTCCGCGTTATCCTGGATAAGAGATCGTATTCTACGCGTTACTCTGGCCGTGGGGTTATATGATATCGGTTTATAAACCTTATCGTCATCCAAAAGTTCAAGTATTTTACGTTGGTAATCAGTTGTACTCATCACTACAGTGGCGTTTCCCTTGTCGGCCTTAAGCACTAAAATATCCCGGTTATCCCTAATGTTTTTCATAGATAGATTATACATAGATTATATCGCATAGTGCGTTTGCCTGATCTTTTAATTTTCCTCCTCTAGATAGAACCTGTCGTGACTGGTTACCGTAAAGCCCCAAGCTTTACACGTGGTGGAGAACGCCGCAGTTGTTTTAGAAGAAGTTCTCCACACGTTACAATATGTAGTTGTAAGCTAATGGAAGGGAAAATTTGGAGACAGCGGTTTTCATACATTTCGATCTAAAAGGCAAATCTATTTGATTCTATGATCTGAGGGTATGGGCATAGATTACTAAGTAGTTACTACGTAACAGATAAATCACTCCCTACAAAAATATAAATACCTAATGTTTTGATTGCCTACTCTTTCCGGGCTTTAAAACGTGTAGGGTTACCTCTTCAATATATTTTTTTATTAAAAAAAATTTGGTATGTAAATTAAGTACTTAATAATACTTACTTTTAATTTCCAAAGTTTTTGTATACAAAAATCCTACATGTGCTTAATGTTCATGTTAAGATTTATAACTAAACTTCTTCACTTTTAAGGTCTTGATTATTATACTGTATTTTTTTTTATGTTATAGCGGGCAAACGAGCAGACAGGTCACCTGATGGTAAGTGACTACCGCCGCCCATTCGCACTTGCAACTCAAAAGTCACAAGTGCCGGCCTTTAGGTGGGAGTAGGGAAAGGGGGACGAGTGGGAAGATAGTAGGGTAAGACGGAGAGGAGGGGAGAGGGGGAAAGGGAAGGGTTAGGGAATCCGGTAACCTCACTCACTTGGCGGAAAGCAATGTAAGCATTGCTTCACTTGGTGTATGGTGGTAAATATTTGAAATCTTACAAAAAGTTTCAATAAATAATCTGAGGGAAATAAAGGCAAATAGGGTTCAAAGGATCATTCTTTATAATTTCATAAATAGTGCTGCCGGGCCTTTTCTCTCTTACTTTATCTAACTGCACATAAACATCCTTGTCAATTTTCAGCGCCCTGTAGGTAATTAGCGCACTCAAGTACATCGAGTGACATAGGCCTGCTGTGCTTGACAAGTGGGTTTTCATTTTCTATAACGACAGTAGAATAGAAAAGAAAATGCATGGGATTGGCATGAGCCAAAGAAATACTACGTGACTAAGCGTAAAGAACTTTGAAACGGTAGACAAGTGACACTTTTTACAAACGCTTACGGTACGAAGCTTTTTTTACTAAAACGCTCGAGTCGGCGCTGGAGCACTTTTTAAACGCATGAGTCGGAAATCGAGTTGGGTCTAAAACACTCGAGTAGTTCGAGTGTTTTAGACCCAACTCGATTTCCGACTCAAGCGTTTAAAAAGTGCTCCAGCGCCGACTCGGGCGTTTTTACAACACTAGCTGTATCTCATGATCCGTAATAGGTAGGCAGTTGAAATTTTCACAGAATGTGTATTTCTACTATGTAAGTTCATAGTATTAAATCTTGTAAGATGGTGCGAGACCCTTCATGCGCGAGTCCGACACGAACTTGGCCAGTTTTTTTTCCTTTTGAGGAACAGAACCCTAAAAATATCAACAAACTACTTGTGTTCCTTTCTTTTAAAAGAAAATCGACAGAAAATTTCAATATTTAATTTGTCTCTCTAACAGTTGCTTGGCAAAAATTCGTACATAGTACTCGATGAACACGTAGGAACCATTTGTAACTGACGAAAAGAAAAATAGGAGTCCGAATTAAAATTAGTTTATATAAAATTTGATAATTTATGTAAATAAGCTCAATAGGTACTCAAGGTGCTTTTAGGTTCTTTATCATCGGTTAAATTTTTAAGAATTTAGATTTAACCTACAAAAAAATCATAATATTTACATTTCAAAACGCAAAACATCTGTATACATACAATATTGTTTAAGATAAGAACGTTGTGGTTTTGATAACCTTTGATAGATAAAGATTTGATATAAATGATGTTATTTTGTCTGGCTACGAACAGAGCGTCTTTGGACCTTGTCAGAGAAACATGGATTTCAAATTCGGTAAGTGTTTTATGTTGTTCCTTTTTCTATTGTTTATATTTTTTTTTTAAATAAGAATTTATTATTATAAAATAACCGGACAAGTGCAAGTCTGACTCGCGCACCGAGGGTTCCGTCAGCAAACACACTTGTAAGTAGATAGTACGTCCATCTCGGGAATCAATTCTCGACATTTTTCTGGAAGGCAAACTTAACTTTGCACTTCCAAATTTCCCTCCCATACATCACAAAATATGTTTGTAATCACAAAAAACATATTTTTATGCCACAAAACAACAACAAATTAATGACTTTCGGTTTTTTTCCTTCAGATTTATTTTGAGATAATTTAATACATGCCGTTAAATCGATACCAATGATAATAATAGGTACAGTTATTAAACTTCAACAAACTTCGGCCAGAAGGTGCTTAAGCGGTTTTTTTTTTCTCTTGTAAATAGTATTAAAACCTAGAATGCACATCATATAACCCAAGCGGCTCGATGAGATCATGTGTCAGTCAATTTAGTCTTTAAATTTGTATACCGCTTCTTTTTTTTTTTTCTTAGATTGCGTATCAAATTGTTTGTATAACTCTACACGTGAAGACTTGTAATTGGCTTTCAGGTGACTATTGAAATTTGTATCGTATTTAATATTTGTACAAATGTTACAAATATTATATTCCATGTTCTAAATAAATAAATAAATTAAAACAAAAAAATTAAGACATTTGGACACAACCATTTTAAAGTTTAAATAAAAAAAATATCAAATTGAAACCTTGTCTGAACTTAGGCGTTCTTATAAGCGTTCAAATAAGTCCATACCTAAGAATAGGGAGCATTCTTATCTATGTATTTTAGTATGACTAGTATGAGGAAATAATTAACAGTATTAATTTATTAAATCACCATAGAAGCTATTTTCTACCGATGTAAGTCATATATAAGTATTGCTATGTGTGCTGCTTAAAATGCATTAACTTCTGACCGATTTTCATTTACTGCTGACTGACACTGACATAATATCAAGTTGTTGTTACGGTTTTTCTTATGTGCTTATACCTAATGAATCTATAAATATTTACAATAATTTATATCATTTATATAAATAAACCTTGAACTAGCGATAACACCTCATTATGAATAGTTGTTTAGTTACTAAGCAATAACAGAGTAACAATCGTGAGGTGTTTGATGGATTTTATCACTTTGTCATATGATCCCTATGAAGATAAAGTATGATGAGTTAAAATGCCTGATAGATATTAATAATCTGTATATTTTTATTAACCTTGTGTAACATCACTTACTCAAATTATAAATAACTTCTTTACATAGATATTTGTTATATATTCTTGCATTTAGTGATTTTTACCGAATGTGTTCGAATAATTCAATAAATGCGGGTGATATTAAAGTTTAACAAAGTGACTATTTACATACTTCTATAATTTGGTTTTGAAACGAAAAGCTGCTTAACTTGATAATGACATTGTTACAGGAGCACTGCTGATCGTCGGCGCTCAGATCTGCACAACATTGGCACTCCCGCCCTGTACATGCACAAGAAATTTAAATCCAGTGTGTGGCTCTGATGGGGTTGAGTACAGCAATCCGTGTATTCTCGAGTGCACTGCCTACAACTCAGGCACAGCTATCACAGTAGCAAAACAAGGTCCCTGTGAAGGATCCTTATTCCAAGTTGTCGTACCCGAGCCCTGTACATGTCCCGATTCGTACATCCCAGTATGCGGCAGTGATGGCAGAACGTACTCCAACGACTGTGACTTGGGTTGTCAGAAGTCAAGATTCAACCCATCGCTGAAAGTAGAGCACTCTGGTCCGTGCAAGACAGAACCTGTGCTTGTATGCCCAGCGATTTTACTCCCAGTGTGTGGGAGTGACGGTAATACGTACAGTAACAGCTGCATACTGAACGCTGCAACGCAGCACAATTCAGGGTTGAAATTCGCGCACGATGGTCCTTGTGAAGACAGCGTAAAAGTGAAGGACTTGGAAAAGCAGTGAAATGAGACACCCCCTTCTTGGCTGAGTAGTGGTACTCTTGATAGACCTACCTATGTTTTAAGAGAAATAAACGGATTCTGTTAAATTGTGAACGTAACTGCCATTTGCCATTGTTAAGTTTATTGCCACTTTTGTGAACGTTTTATACAACTTTGGTTATAACTTTAAAAAGCTGTTGGACTACGCATATTAAAACATTTGAAACGTTGCACCGTGAATATTTATTTATGAACGATTTGCGAAAATGTTTCTTTTTCACAACGAATGTTATTTTCAACAATTTTCTAATTAAGTATGTGAATATTTACAAATGTTTAATAGGGGTTTGATTTTGGGCAGTTGTGAATAAACTAACTTCTAAAACTCTACTACTACTATTTGTTCTGTGTCTGGATGTAATTTATCTATAATATGTATGTATTTAGAAATATATAAGTTGGTTTATCAGCAGTCTGGTTACCATAGTACAGGCTCTGCCAAGTTTGAGATCAGACGGCCGTGTGTGAGATGTGTTGAGTTATTATTATTATTATTTTTATTCACTTAAATATACATATAAATTACATTTTTAAATACATTCACTATAAGAAAAAAAAACAAAAATATTTAAAAATATAAAAAATAGTGTCCCACCGGTATCGGGTACAGTGACCAAGCTGACGGTGGTTAAGGTTCCAGAGACAGTAAACTCCTCACTATGCGTACCGTATCAAGGAGGACTGCCTTCTGCATCAGGCTCTTAATCCAGTTGCCTAACGCGAGCCTCTGAAGGTGTTGGTCGAGGCTCTTAGCAATTAACCCATGGGCCGAAATGACTATCGGCACAATGATTGCTCAATCCATATCCCACATATCGACAATCTCGTGGGCTAAGTCCAAATATTTTATTTCTTTGTCTTTTTCGGCTTTTAAGAGATTGTCGTCACGGGGAATGGTGATGTCAATAATTATTGCTCGGCGCTCTAATCGGTCTATCACCACTATATCAGGCTTATTAGCAACAATAGTCCTGTCAGTGATGATAGATCGATCCCAGTACAATGTTGCACGACCATTTTAGTTTAAATAAAAAATATGTAATACTGTAGTATGGTAACTCGACAGCCACAAGGTTATATTTAAGAGCAAGTTGCTGATGGACTATCCTGGCCACTTGGTTATGTCTATGCAAGTACTCGCCGTTGGCAAGACCAACCAGAAATTATATGCCTGAGGGTTTCTCCAGGACGATGACACGCCCGACAAATTGTGTCGTCCTTCAGGATATATCTCCGATAGTTATTCGTCATAACAACTTCTTCTGTAATTGCACAGACAAAACCTTCAGTTTCTCGGAAGAGGTCACCGAACCGTAGCCAGGATACTGATGCTAATAAATTTACATCGGGCCCATTTAAGGCCCGATAAAAACTATATAAAGATTATTATTATTTTTGTTATTTTGTTTATCTCCTTTGATAAAAAGGCCAATGATAGTCTTATTACACGGGCCATAGCTTGATGATGTGGTGAGGAATTTGCGAGTAAGTCGGCAGGTATTTAGTAAAACTGCTTTCTGAATTATGTGAAGTGTGTGTTGCAGTATTTCCAAGGTGTCCAGGCTGCGTTGAAGACTTTTGGGTATGATCCCGATTGAAGAAATAACTATTGGAACTATATGAATGGTTTCTGCCCCCCACTGCCGTTTTAACTCTATTGCTAGATCTTGATACTTAGTAAGTTTCTCAGATATAGTGGATTGGACGTTATGGGAGTTCGGTACTGCTACATCGATGAGATATAGTTTTGTTTAATTTGTCGTGAAGTGTAATGTCTGGTGTATTAAAGTGAATGGTCTTATCAGTTATTATAGTTATGTCCCAATATATTTTGTGGTTATGGTTTTCTAGTACTGTTTCCGGATTGTATTTGTAATAGGGTCTCTTTTTGTCTATAAAATTATATTTTTCAGCAAGATGTTGGTGTACTATAGCAGCTACTTGGTCATGTCGATGTTTGTAATCAGTTTGTAACAGAGATTTACAAGCAGAAGTTATATGTTGGCTAGTTTCGGGGCAGGTATGGCAGCGTCTGCATGCATCTGAGGGGAAATTCGGTGCGTGTCTTATATATTTCTGATAATTTCGGGTATCGATAACTTGATCTTGGATTGCAATCATGAAGGCTTCTGTCTCAGGAAATAAGTCTCCACGCCGCAGCCATTCTTTCGACGCTGCTTATTATTAGTTAATTTTAGTGAACTTTTACTCTAGTGAGCTTGCCATAATTCTACATTAACCCAGAGTATCGGATTCAAAAATGGCATTAGTAATAATTATATGACATTTTTGTATTCTAAAGTAACATTTAAGGCTTTACTTTAATTAGATTTATTTATTTAAAAGTAGTTACCGTTTAGCGCTACTGGAATATATTTAATTTAAAGTATCATTAATCTCTTTTGAACTTAATTTTCATCAAACAGTTCGAACAGGTAAATTACAAGTCGAGTTTCACTTCATTTAAAATGCAGTCATTTGTCGGAGTTGACTATTGATTAATTTGAATCTTAGAAATTTATTTTTTTATTTACTTACTTGAAAGTAATATTCGTGTACCTAGCCAATTAATGGATAGTTTTAAAGTATCATTTACTTCTTTTTTAACTAAATTTTTATTGGTTAGTTTTAACCGATATCAAAAACGGTTTGAGAGGAAAATTGCAAGACATAATATATATCTATTAATCGAGGTATGGGTATGGGCACAGATCAAGGGAGATTTGTTACGTATTCGTTGCACGTGCGGCCGTATCTGGCGTAAATGGCGCTTGTTATTCATTATTTCTTGAAATTAAGTTGAAATTTTCACAGAATGTGTATTTCATAATTTAATAAAAAAATACGTACAGAGTATTAAATCTTGTACGATGGTGCGAAACCCTTCATGCGCGAGTCTGACACGCACTTGGCCGGTTTTTTTTTCCTTTTGAGGAACGGAACCCTAAAAATATCAACAAACTACTGTGTTCCTTTCTTTTAAAAAAAAATCAACACAAAATTTCAATATTGAATGTTTTGTAACCGACGAAAAGAAAAAGAGAAGTCCCAATCAAAATTTATATAAAATTTGATAGTTTATGTAAATAACCTCAATAGGTACTTACTCAAGACTTAAAAGGTTTAATTTTGTTAGCTTTTTAGTTCTTTATCGTCGGTAAAATTTTTAGGAATTGAGATTTTACCTAAAAATATTCATAATATTCACATTTCAAAACACAAAACATCTATACATACAATATTGTTTCAGATAAGAACGTTGTGGTTTTGATAACCTTTGATAGATAAAGATTTGATATAAATTATGTTATTTTGTCTGGCTACGAACAGAGCGTCTTTGGACCTTGTCAGAGAAACATGGATTTCAAATTCGGTAAGTGTTTTATGTTGTTCCTTTTTCTATTGTTTATATTTTTTTTTTAAATAAGAATTTATTATTATAAAATAACCGGACAAGTGCAAGTCTGACTCGCGCACCGAGGGTTCCGTCAGCAAACACACTTGTAAGTAGATAGTACGTCCATCTCGGGAATCAATTCTCGACATTTTTCTGGAAGGCAAACTTAACTTTGCACTGCCAAAATGTACCATCCCATACATCACAAAATATGTTTGTTTGTTATCACAAAGAATATATTTTTATGCCACAAAACCACAACAAATTAATAACTTTCGGTTTTTTCCTTTAGATTTATTTTGAGATAATTTAATAGATGCCGTTAAATCGATACCAATGATAATAATAGGTACAGTTATTAGGACATTTGGACACAACCATTTTAAAGTTTAAATAAAAAAATTATCAAATTCAAACTTCGTCTGAACTTAACTTAAGCGGTCTTGAGTAAGCTTATGTAACATGGCACTTACCCAACTGCTCGTACGTAAAATAAGTCCATACATAAGAATAGGGAGCATTCTTATTTATGTATTTCAGTATGAGAATATTTTCTCATACTGAAATCATACTAACAGTATTAATGTATCAAATCACTATAGAAGCAATTTTCTACCGATGTAAGCCATACATATATAAGTATTACCATGTATGCTGCTTGAAATGCATCAACTTCTGACCGATTTTCATTTGCTGCTGACTGACACTGACATAATATAAAGTTGTTGTTACGGTTTTTCTTATGTGCTTATTCCTAATGAATCTATAAATATTTACAATGATTTATATCATTTATATAAATAAACCTTGAACTAGCGATAACAACTCGTTTTCAATAGTTGTTTAGTTACTACGCAATAACAGAGTAACAATCGTGAAGTGCTTGTGTGGACCTGTTTTTTATGACTTTGTCATATCATCCCTATGAAGATAAAGTATGATGAGTTACAATACCTGATAGGTATTAATAATCTGTATATCTTTATTAACCTTGTCTAACATCACTTACTAAAATTATAATTAACTTCTTTACATAGATATTTGTTATATATTCTCGCATTTAGTGATTTTTACCGAATGTGTTCGAATAATTTAATTCATGCGGGTGATATTACAACAAAGAGGCTATTTACATACTTTCAATATTTGGCTTTGAGCCGAAAAGCTGTTTAACTTGATACTGACATATTGTTACAGGAGCACTGCTGATCATCAGCGTACAGATCTGTGCAACGTTGGCACTCCCGCCCTGTACATGCACAAGAAATTTAAATCCAGTGTGTGGCTCTGATGGGGCTGACTACGGCAATCCGTGTATGCTCGAGTGCGCTGCCTACAACTCAGGCACACCTATTACAGTAGCAAAACAAGGTCCCTGTGAAGGATCCTTACCCCAAGTTGTCGTGAGAGAACCCCAAGAACCTGTGCTTATATGCCCAGCGATTTTACTCCCAGTGTGTGGGAGTGACGGTAAAACGTACAGTAACAGCTGCATACTGCACGCGGCAACGCAGCATAATTCAGGGTTGACATTTGCGCACGATGGTCCTTGTGAAGACAGCGTGAAAGTGAAGGATTTGGAAAAGCAGTGAAATGAGAAACCCCCTTCTTGGCTGAGTAGTGATGCTCCTGATATACCTACCTATGTTTTAAGATAAATAAACGGATTGTGTTAAATTGTGAATGTAACTGTCGTACACGGAATAATCATACGAGCCATTGTTAAGTTTATTGCCACTTTGTGAATGTTTTATACAACTATTGTTATAATTTTAAGAAAATGTTGAACAACGCATATTAAAACATTTAAAACGTTGCACCGTGAATATTTATTTATAAAAGAGTTGGTAAAATGTTTCTTTTTCTAAACTTCTAGTCTCTTTTTACACCAGTTCTGCCCTGCACTTCAGATTGCATAATAAAAGGATATTTTTCATGTCAGCTGTTTGAAGTTCTTACCAAAGTCCGTTCTATCAGTTTATTCCTAATATATAAACAACAAATATTATTATCAACAATTTTCTAATGAAGTATGAATATTTACAAACGCCTGTTGTTATGCTAAAAGAGAATATGTTTAATAGGATTTTCGTATTCGAAACTAACATTTAAGGCTTTACGTTAATTAGATTTATTTTATTTTTTTTAAAGTAGTTATCGTTTAGGTAATGGAATATATTTAAAGTATCATTCATCTCTTTTCAACTTAACTTTCGTCAAACAGTTCGAACCGGCAAATCACAAGTCGAGTTTCGCCAGTTTCCTCTACTAGAGACTGATATACAATAAAAAAAATACTAACTATCCAATTAATACTATAATACTATACTAATTAGTTTAGTAACCAGCTTCTCCCATAGCTAGAAAATAGCACCGATAAAACTTAAACGAAATATAGCTATGGATCCTACTATTTACGAATATATTACTAATACCTCAAAACCGATCATCTTATTTCCAGATACTGTCGTATAAAGTTACACTTACAGCGACACTTACCTGGCTATACACATACAGGTTACTTATTATTGTACAACAGAAATTTTAGCTGAAAATCCTGAAGCAGAATTGATAGGACCTCTCCAAAGTCGGTATAAAAAGTATAAAGTACCAGCTGAGCTGCGTCTCCTGGTAATAGCTCTGCCTGATGTCAGAGAAACCATGTGACTTTAGTCAGTCTAACATAACGTTCAGCGTCTAAGAGGAATATCTATATCAGAATAGAATAAGGACGCCTTCCCAGCTTTTACATTTAGTAGTGTTTATGTAGGCTGTTTCCAAACGTTCGTGATAATTTTTCTAGCCATATTGTATTGTTTGGATAACCTTAGATAAGGATTTGATATAAATATTTTTATTTTAAGACTCAATGACCAGAGCGTCTTTGGACCTTGGTTGAGAACCATGGATTGCAAATTTGGTAAGTGATTTATATCATAAATATGTAAAGATTCCATTTACACTTTTGCAGCGCTATAATATTTACAGCATCCGGTGTGGAATGTTGTGAACTTTGTATATCTAATACCTCTAATACCTTTAAACGAGCAATTCTTGTAAATATGAATATAAAAATATAATCTAAAACGGCTCCAACGATTTTCATGAAATTCAGTATGGAGAGGGTTTCGGGGGCGATATATCGATCTAGCTAGGTTTCATTTTAAGAAAACGTAAAAACAAGTTCCGAGCTAAGCTTGGTCGCCCAAGTACCTACTTACTTATTATATTTACATATTTTTATAGTAGTATATTTTAATTTACATAATAATTTATATTATTTTTATTAACCTTGAACTAGCGATAACATCTCATTAAGATTTAAATTGTGAATTTCTTAGAACCTAATCTGTTTCTAAGAAATAAAACAATAACAATTACGATTCGGTTTCTCCTGACGTCCTGGTTTGTTATTCGTTTTTAATATGTAGTATGTAAATGTAACGACATATTGTTACAGCAGTACTTCTGATCATCAGCGTACAGATCTGCACAACATTGGCACTCCCGCCGTGTACATGCACGAGAAATTTAATTCCAGTATGTGGCTCTGATGGGGCAGAGTACAGCAATCAGTGTCTCCTCGAGTGTGCTGCCCTCAACTCAGGCACAAATATCACGGTAGCAAAATTAGGTCCATGTGAAGGATCCTTGCCAAAAGGCGCCTTACCCGAAGTTTGTATATGTCACAACATGTATGTGCCAGTTTGCGGCAGCGATGGTAAAACGTACTCCAACGAGTGTACCTTAGATTGCCAGACGTCAAGATTCAACCCTTCGCTGAAAGTAGAGCATTTTGGTCCATGCCAAACTGCTGCAGCACCTGTGCTTATATGCCCAGCGATTTTACTTCCAGTGTGTGGTAGTGACGGCTACACGTACAGCAATAGCTGCGAACTGAAACTTGCCACGCCACATACTTCAGGGTTAAGTGTTGCTCACGACGGACCTTGTAAAGACAGCGTGAAAGTGAAGGGCTTGCAAATGCAGTGAGATGACCAATCATCACACTATTCTTGGCTGAAGTAGTAGTAGTAGTAGTAAAGCATCTGATACTTATATGTTTTAACAGAAATATAGTTATTAATTGCATTAAATTGTGAATGGTAACCGTACGGAATAAGCATACGAGCCATTGTTAAGTTTATCGGTACGTATCTGAACGATGTATAGAACTTTTTAACTTATTAAAATATTTGAAAAGCTAAACTGTGAATATGTTTTTATTAAAGATTTCCATTAATATTTTTGTTCTGGTTCCATTAATACCTTTGACCTCGACCGTCGTCCTGTCCTGCACTTCAGGTTCCATAATTAAAAATATCCTGTCAGTTTATTCTTAGTATAAAAACGGGAAATCAATCTCGAAATTGAGACGGTTTATATATAGAATCTTAATTTCGAGAATTATGCAATTATGGCAAACGCCAGTCTTTGTACTACAAGAGTGTAAATCTAAAGGAGTTGTCTCTACACTGCACTTGTAAATGAAATTGGCAACCAACCACTAAATTATCTACCTAATGAAAAAGTGAAAAGTCTCGTCCATATACATAATGTTAAAGAAAGATGTGGGCAAATTTTAGGAGCGTTATGTGCAGCCACCAAATAGTGAAATTAGCTTGAAATAAATGGATTATATTTTTATGTTTCTTTGGAAAATGCTAACCACATTTCTAACCACATATTATGAATTTTTATGTCAATTTCAATGATTTTGTTTTACTGTTTTTTATGCAGACATTTTCAGAAAAATCGTGTGATTCCATCAACATCCTTGGTACTAAATACCCATAGTTTCATTCATGTCAGCCCTCTCTTACGAAATATCAGCTTTATCGGTCAATTTTCTAGTTTCTTTTATCAGTTTCAAAATAAGATTTCCGTATTAAAAATCACAATTTTAAACTCTTAGCGCATTATGTTATTCACGGGGTCTACTTATGACCCCAAAATATGACCACATCTTTCTGTAACACCCTGTATAAACATCTGCTATCATCAGATTTATTAAGAAATATTGATGAACTTTGGCTTTAGTGAGCCTGCCATGATCATGCACAAACCCGGAGTATCAGACTCAAAAATCTCATGCTTTAGCAACTATTTTACTTTCGTAGGTACTCTTAACTTTTTTAATTTACCTACTCCTAAGATACCTAATTTAGCTAACTAATGGGTCTAGTATTTTCAAAGTGTCATTTACTTTTTTTTAACAATTTTCTTATTGGTTAACCGATATATCAAAAACGGTTTGACAGGAAAATTGCAAGATATATCTATTAATCGAGATATGGGTATGGGCATAGATTACTAAGTAGTTACTACGTAAATCAACATCAACACAAAAACAGATAAATCACTTCCTACAAAAATATCAATACCTACCGTTTTAACTGCCTACTCTTTCCGGGCTTTAAAATGTGTAGGGTTACCTCTTCAATATATATTTTCATAAAAATAAATGGATATGTAAATTAAATATTTAATGTTTACTTTTAATTTCCAAATTTTTAGTATCCAAAAATCCTACATGTGCTTTATGTTTATGTTGAGATTTATAAATAAACTTCTTCCCTTTTCTAAAATCTTGATTATTAAACTGTATGGTGGAAAACATTTTAAATCTTACAAAAAGTTTTTATAAATAATAATCAGTTCCCTCAGGAAACAAGGCCAAATAGGGTTAAAAGGATCATTCTTTTTAATTTCATAAATAGTGCTGCCGGGCTTTTCTCTCTTACTTTATTTAACTGCAAGTGTCAGTTTTCAGCGACTTGTAGGTATGTAGCGCACGCAAGTACATCGAGTGACATAGGCCTGGTATGGGTAGAAGTGTTAATTTATTTATTGATAAAGCCTATTATGCTATATTTACACTTAAAAAAAAAGGTAATAAATAAAGAATACTAAAATGCTATTCTGATCAATTTATTAAACGAATTCTTTTATAAACAGAAGAAAATACTCGTATAAAACGTACCTATTATAATATTATGTTGTTTCGATAACCTTCCATAGATAAGGATTTGATATAAATTATCTTACTTTGACAAAGTTAGACCAGAGATTCTTAGGACCTTGGCTGAGAATCATGGATTTCAAACTTGGTAAGTGTTTTAAGTCCAATCAAACTTTTGTAGCTGTGTAATATTCTTCCCTAAACTAAACAAAACTACAATGTAACTATGACTAAAGTTTTTCGGTGACTTTTAGGGAGGGATGACTAGCACTAGCCATACTATTTCTAACTAAATTATTTTTAAATAAAGGATTTCGACTAACTAGCGACCCGACCCGGCCTCGCACGGGTGCAATGTAGATACTAATATGGTAAACAATTATCGTCATATCATCATACAAATAACACAAAACAATATGAAACTATACGTATAAACCTTCCTCTTGAATCTATTGGTGAAAACTGAATTAAAATCCTTTGCGTAGTTAAAAAGGTCTAAGCGTACAGATAACGGAAGCGACTTTGTTTTATACTACCTAGAGATGTAGGTACCTAGTAGAAGTACCTAGTAGAACTATACTCAAACTGCTATCAAATGTAACGATTCTTTAGTACAGAATAACAATACAATACCTATTACGCCAGACAAATGCACACATTAATAAGTAACAAACAATTGTAACACGTGACAACACTCGCGTGATTCTTCGAAAATTGAAACTCCGCTCGAAGCTAAATTAAAGCGTTCTTGAGTAAGCTTATGTAACATGGCACTTACACAACCGCCTCGTGCCTATTTTGTCTAGGAATTTTCATTTTCAAGTGTACGGAGGATTTTTAGGTTTTTAATTAATATAATTTCTTTAAATGATTAAATAAGTAACAGTAAAAATCTATGGTATAAATTTATTTTGTTCCATAAGTTATTCCAAGGGATTTTTTTAGGATTGCTTATAATCAAGGTAAGAGTATTACATTACGATATATTATGGCATTATCAACTTTGATGATAGTTTTAGAAAACGTAGAGAGTTGACAGGAATGAAAAATGCTTTATTTCTTATACTATCCTTATAAAAATCCTTTTAAAAATGACACCGGCGTCTTACGCTGATCGACAAGAGAACTGTACGGAACTGCAGGGTGGTTGCAGTTGAAGCGTTTGAAAGCTTAACAGGGCTTTTAGAACTTTTTGTGTATTGGAAAATGATGCTATTTTTATTATATTTAAACTTAAGTTGATGAGGAATTGTATAAAATCAAGATTTTACATTTTTTCAGGTTTTCTTATTTTACGACACAAATCAGAATGTAACGACATAATGTACTAGACCGGCATAATGTACATTTGCCTTAATTAATATATATTTACATATATTTCAACAGCATCAAGTAAAGATAATGATTTTTTGTAAACCTTGAACTAGTGATATCATCTCATTAAATTTTAAATTTTTGTGTAGTTTCTAAGCAATAAAATAATAACAATCTTGGGGTCTTAGATTCGATTTTCCGTTAGGACCAGTAGACAGCTGCGTTTGATACAAAAAGCTGATTAATGAAAGTCATATTGTTACAGGAGTATTGCTGATAATCAGCGCTCAGATATGCACAACATTGGCGCACTCGCCGTGTCTATGCACTACAGACCAAAATCCTGTTTGCGGCTCTGATGGGATAGAGTACATAAATCAATGCCACCTCGGTTGCTCTGCATTCACCTCAGGAACAATCATCACGGTTGCGAACTTAGGTCCGTGTATAGGACCCTCACCACCGGTGACCGCATGCGAAGCTATCTTACTCCCAGTGTGTGGGAATGACGGTACCACGTACAGCAACAGCTGCGTACTGGAAGCTGCCACGCGGACCAAGCCAGGTTTGAGTCTTGCGCACAAAGGGCCTTGTAAAAACACAAACGTTTAATAAACGCAATGCTATAAAAATATGAACAACCATCACACTCTTCATAGCCATTCTTCTGATATATATACCTAGACATATTTTACAAAAAAGAAAGTGATTGTTTGAATTGTAAATGGTACCTAACTGTTTATACCCGAAGTACTTAAGCATTACTTATCTATTTTAAATTTATTACCAATTTATTTTATACTTTTTATACAGCTTTTGTTAACTTTGACCACGGCTATTAAAATGTTTATGAAACTACAATGTGAATATTTTATTATTAAGTTTATTAGGTGTATAACCCGGGACGTAATCGCGATAATATTATTTTATGAGGTACATTACTTTTTGGGTTACCCGACGTTACGATCGAATTGCAAAGATCGTGTGTGAGAACTCAGCGACGCGGCGACACCTCCGTGAGCTGCGAGTTGCACAACTACCCGCACTTGGTCTTTTTTTTTCGTATTGTTGGTACTTCGACCAGCTACACTTTCGACGTCCGCGCTCCTTGAATGCTGTCGAGTGTGTCGATAACATTTGGTGATGACTGAATTCCAGTTGATAAGCGGTACCTGTACCAACCCATATTCTCGGTTGAAATTTTTATTTTATTTATTAAACAGCTTCACATACTATTCTGGAGAATTAGTGACGGTCGCTTGAAAACACCTGTAGTTGGTGAAATTCAGTCCAGGAGTTTACACCTGACTCCAGCAAATGCTCCGCGATCGCCGACTTGAAATGCAATATATTTATTTGCATAGAATACAGGTAGTATCGAGTATTACATGGGTGGTTTTGGATCAATGCCATTGATTGCCTTGTTAATTTGGCAGGTTTTTTACTTTTTTTTTTCTTATTCCATTGATTAAAAGTTCCAATTCGCAAAATCAAGGTTAAACATCACCCCTCCCCATGTCAATCAAGGGGAGGGGTGTACTGAAATTAAAACGCTCCTTACGAAGAAAGCTACAGCTAAGTCTAAATATAAAAGACGTCCAACTGACTCGAACTGGGACAAATACGTATAGTCATTCGAAATCACTGCAGTAAGGTGGTAAAAAGAGAATGCTAATGAATGTATGAAATCCTGTACCTACTGACTTGCATCAAACTCAAATTTATTTTATCATTTACAATATTAATATACTAACTCGCACAAACGTTTTATTTAATAATGAAACCTGGTATAAAATCGAACATAACCTAAAAACTAACATCTTCATTACTTTTAGCGGGTCATTATTTTAGTTTGATCAACTTAGTACTTTATTAGGATTCAGTATCTCCCAATCCTAACTTACTTATTATTCTTTATTGGACAATCACATATTATACTTAAGGGAAATGGGTTAACTCAATGTTGAGTTCTCTTCCACCAAAACTTCGGAGTGAAAAGAGGATATTAAAAATACCTAAGTAAGAGGAAAAGTAAGAGAATACTAGCAACCCGCCTCGGCTTCGCATGGATAACTGAGACATCTTTTTCTTTTTTTTTTATGATATATTGGACAAACGAGCAGACAGGTCACCTGATGGTAAATGTCAACCTGTAACTCAAGAGTTACAAGTGCGTTGCCTCACGCGGCGAAAAGCAATGCAAGCATTGTTTCACTACCGGTTTTCTGTGAGGCCGTGGTATCGAGCGGAGTCGAGCCGGCCCATACGTGCCGAAGCATGGCTCTCCCACGTAAAGGTCATTGTCATTTTGGTTTGGCTTGGTGAAAAAAAACATCAACAATTTGGTAGGTACTTTATTAGGATTAAATTTTTTACATAGGTACATATTTACTTAATAATTTGCTTAAAATAGGACTAAATTAGAATTATAAAAAAATAATACAAATGTTTCCATTAATCTTATTTAAATTTACTCTTAGGTAGTAACCCTACTATTGAAATAAATCATTTATTATTATTATTACTCTGTAACATTGCAAACAATTTTGTATATAATTGGCAATGAATGTACATAGAATATAGGTACTTAGAATTTATAATCAAGTAATTCAAAAAGTTTAGGTTTAAAACAATTAACAAATATACAAGGATAAGAAGTGTTAGCAGCACATCTACACACAAGAGATTTCATTTTTGTGTGGTTGTGGTTGGCATATGCTGATATAGCTGTCACAGTTTTTTGAGGTTGACGTCCAGCAAGCAGCACATACTCGTTCCATTCGTGAGATCTGAAAAAGAATGAGTGGTTTATTTAATATGTAATTCAAGTGAACGCAGAGTTTCTAATTTGTTACCATCTCAATAGAAGTAGGCTACATGAGTAACAATACATACAAGTTTCAATGTTGTAGAATACACATTTAAACTTGCTACAGTAATGTTAAGATCGTCTTTTATTAGCGTTAACTAATTAACGCTAGTAGTGGAACATGTGGGAGACATTGAATAAATAGTTCTACTTGTTACTATTACTGATAGAAAACTGGAGTGGAAGGAGATAAACTAGAAGATGTAGTTAGTTTTCATGATATAATAAAATAAAAATATTTACAAGGTGCAGCGGCCAATGTTTCTTGACAACCTTGTGTGACCAGATATGTTTTTGTTGCACATAAAATAGAGAATCCACATGTAAAGCATACTTTTCTATGACCAAACACAGGTAAAGGTACATAATTTGCTTCATTGAATGTATTTGTAGTCTTGAAGTCGTGCTCAGCATTTAGTAATTATTTAATATATGTAATAGGCTTTCAGAAAACACCTGCAATAAATACCTACTCAATGTTTTTATTCTATTCAATAGATACTTGAATAGTTTGATACTATAAATAAACTGAAAACATTTCACACATCAGATTTTTTTGGAGATAATGTGAGGATGAGTTTTATATTTTGTTGTCAATAATAAAGATCACTCTTATAGCATTATATATATATATATATAGGCACTTTATGTGCGTATTCTATTGTAATCACTTTGTAAATCTAATGAAATCAACAATTCCGAACTGCCATAATTTTGAAATCAAGCCTTTGCCAAGTTCTAAATTAATTAATTCATACTATTAAAATCCAAAAGATTTGCTTACCAAAGTAGGCGTTATCCACAACTGCAATAAATTAATAATTTGCGCAGAAGCACTTTCAATAGAGTGCGCATTTTATTAGAAAACAAGAATAATTGATACATCGCCGGCTTTCTATCAACGGCTTCCTTCGGTCGACATTTTCACAGTAAACAAACAAAACAACACACCACGTGATCCTTTCCGATACTTTTCCACAATTGTTCTTAGGTATTTAGTTATATCAAAAAGAAAGAAACTTGACGAAATCTTTTTATCTTTATCAAATATAATATACTATAACTTGTACCTACTTAAAAATTCGGTGTGCGTTGGCGCAGCGGAATGTTGTTGAATTTAAAGATTTTAATTATGCAGATATTTAGTGTATGACGTCGTGTAATTGTGTATGGTAAAAAAAAAATTTGTGCATGCAGCCATTGTGGAGAAATTTGCTAAAAACTGATTCCGCTGGGCGAACGTTGTCCTGGCGGAACTTTTTTTAATCCATGGACTTAGAAGAAAAAAAATGTGTCCAAAAATTAGTGTGTAATTGTGTATGTATGAATAAAATTAGTGCATGCATAAACTTCGGAGAAATTCAAGTTTCCGCTACGCGAACGTTTGACCATTAGCTAGTTTTCATATAAAGCGCTTATATAGAGAGCTGTAGATTTTTACATATGTTGTTTTGAATTTGTTTATATTTGTTTAAAAAACAGATTTAGAAAAAATCGTAGGGTTTCAAAGAAAAAAATATAAACGTAAAATACGCTTATTAGGTCTTAGTTCGTAAAGTATGCACTTTGGGGTCTAGATATTCACGTTTATACAAGCCTTGTAAGTGTCTGCAACATGTTGCCAAGTATCAATGATGTTCCGTTAGTAATTAAAGAGTTATAGGACAATTTACCATGAATAGACCACTGTTTACAAAGCAGTCAAATATCACGACGTTCTAAAGGAATTGCATAGTAAAATGTATTCCAATAATTAGTGTATTAATTCAACTACTCACCTGCAAAACTTCATCTCATTAAATTTAGTCATTAAAGAGAAACAATTAAAATACTGACAAAGCATCGAAAACCTACATAACCCGACCAAGTTCGGATGGCTACAAAAAAGCGGCCGTGCAATATATTTAGGTAACATTCTAAAACTTAGAGTATAATGCCGGTATTGAATTGGTACAGGTGACAACACAATTGTTGTTTCGATATAATTTATAGGTAATTTATTTTTCTACACCTGCTTTTTTTAAATGTATTTGACTATGACAGTAAGTACTATTTACGTAAGTACTTTATTTAAGTATGCGCTTGAGACTTGAGTCAGTATATGATATTTTAACTTTGTACTGGTAGTGACTTATGTATGTATGTATTTTAAGTCTATTGCCGTCTCTAACCAATGACAGAGTATCTTTAGCAAGCGTTTGTTAACGTTAAATTTTTATGAACAAGAGACTAGTCAGGACAACCGCCTCAGCTGCGCTCCCGATACGCTCAAAATACACGCGCCTGTGCGCGCACATGAGTTGTATGCCAAGTTCTGCCGTTACTGGGGCACGCGCCCTAGGGATTGTCATGACTAGTCCCTAAGAGTGTTAGAAATTTTGAGGTTAGTTTCTGAATTTTCATTCATTCATTCATATGCTCACGGCTGTTGTCCCAGAAGGGGTAGGCAGAGGTGTGACATTTCTGTGACACCCACATTTCGCCAATTTTTGGGTTTCTACGTGGCGTGAAATAAATAATAAATACATAATTATTACATATAATTAAAAATATTTTTGTACACGGATGTTTAATTAGAGAAGTACTTGTTAATTGAAGATTTATTTTTATCGTAGATAGTGGCGTAATTATTAAAAAAATATTGGCGTTATTATTAAACGTGGGAGAGCCATGCTTCGGCATGTATGGGCCGGCTCGACTCCGCTCGATACCACGGCCTCACAGATAACCGGTAGTGAAGCAATGCTTGCATTGCATTTCGCCGCGTGAGTGAGGTAACCGGAGGGGTTAGGGAACCCTTCCCTCTCCCTTATTCCCGTCCTTCCCCTCTCAACCCCCCCCCCCCCCTGCCCCTCTTCTCCTACTCCCACCTTAAAGGGCGGCAACGCACTTGTGACTCTTCAGTTACAGGTGCCCATGGGCGGCGGCAGTCATTTACCATCAGGTGTCCCGTCTGCTCGTTTGCCCCCTATACCATAAAAAAAAAAAAATGAATTCAAGAAATACGATTGTTTTGTTTCTTCCTAACGCTTGTGTACGCAACTGACATTACTTAGATATATGGCACGGCCGCTCTTTTGTAGCCATCCGAACTTGGTCGGGTTATGTAGGTTTTCCATGCTTTGTCAGTATTTTAATTGTTTCTCTTTAATTACTGAATTTAATGAGATGAAATTTTGCAGGTGAGTAGTTGAATTAATACACTAATTATTGGAATACATTTTACTATGCAATTCCTTTAGAACGTCGTGATATTTGACTGCTTTGTAAACAGTGGTCTATTCATTATAAATTGTCCTATAAGTCTTTAATTACTAACGGAACATCATTGATACTTGGCAACATGTTGCAGACACTTACAAGGTTTGTATAAACGTGAAAATCTAGACCCCAAAGTGCATACTTTACGAACTAAGATCTAATAAGCGTATTTTACGTTTATATTTTTATCTTTTAAACCCTACGATTTTTTCTAAATCTGTTTTTTAAACAAATATAAACAAATTCAAAACAACATATGTAAAAATCTACAGCTCTCTATATAAGCGCTTTATATGAAAACTAGCTAATGGCCAAACGTTCGCGTAGCGGAAACTTGAATTTCTCCGAAGTTTATGCATGCACTAATTTTATTCATACATACACAATTACACACTAATTTTTGGACACATTTTTTTTCTTCTAAGTCCATGGATTAAAAAAAGTTCCGCCAGGACAACGTTCGCCCAGCGGAATCAGTTTTTAGCAAATTTCTCCACAATGGCTGCATGCACAAATTTTTTTTTACCATACACAATTACACGACGTCATACACTAAATATCTGCATAATTAAAATCTTTAAATTCAACAACATTCCGCTGCGCCAACGCACACCGAATTTTTAAGTAGGTACAAGTTATAGTATATTATATTTGATAAAGATAAAAAGATTTCGTCAAGTTTCTTTCTTTTTGATATAACTAAATACCTAAGAACAATTGTGGAAAAGTATCGGAAAGGATCACGTGGTGTGTTGTTTTGTTTGTTTACTGTGAAAATGTCGACCGAAGGAAGCCGTTGATAGAAAGCCGGCGATGTATCAATTATTCTTGTTTTCTAATAAAATGCGCACTCTATTGAAAGTGCTTCTGCGCAAATTATTAATTTATTGCAGTTGTGGATAACGCCTACTTTGGTAAGCAAATCTTTTGGATTTTAATAGTATGAATTAATTAATTTAGAACTTGGCAAAGGCTTGATTTCAAAATTATGGCAGTTCGGAATTGTTGATTTCATTAGATTTACAAAGTGATTACAATAGAATACGCACATAAAGTGCCTATATATATATATATATAATGCTATAAGAGTGATCTTTATTATTGACAACAAAATATAAAACTCATCCTCACATTATCTCCAAAATAATCTGATGCGTGAAATTTTTTCAGTTTATTTATAGTATCAAACTATTCAAGTATCTATTGAATAGAATAAAAACATTGAGTATTTATTGCAGGTGTCTTCTGAAAGCCTATTACATATATTAAGTAATTACTAAATGCTGAGCACTACTTCAAGACTACAAATACATTCAATGAAGCAAATTATGTACCTTTACCTGTGTTTGGTCATAGAAAAGTATGCTTTACATGTGGATACTCTATTTTATGTGCAACAAAAACATATCTTGTCACACAAGGTTGTCAAGAAACATTGGCCGCTGCACCTTGTAAATATTTTTATTTTATTATTTTTATATATTATATATGTTAATTAGTTAACGCTAATAAAAGACATCTAACATTACTGTAGCAAGTTTAAATGTGTATTCTACAACATTGAAACTTGTATGTATTGTTACTCATGTAGCCTACTTCTATTGAGATGGTAACAAATTAGAAACTCTGCGTTCACTTGAATTACATATTAAATAAACCACTCATTCTTTTTCAGATCTCACGAATGGAACGAGTATGTGCTGCTTGCTGGACGTCAACCTCAAAAAACTGACAGCTATATCAGCATATGCCAACCACAACCACACAAAAATTACATATCTTGTGTGTAGATGTGCTGCTAACACTTCTTATTATTGTATATTTGTTAATTGTTTTAAACCTAAACTTTTTGAATTACTTGATTATAAATTCTAAGTACCTATATTCTATGTACATTCATTGCCAATTATATACAAAATTGTTTGCAATGTTACAGAGTAATAATAATAATAAATGATTTATTTCAATAGTAGGGTTACTACTTAAGAGTAAATTTAAATAAGATTAATGGAAACATTTGTATTATTTTTTTATAATTCTCATTTAGCCCTATTTTAAGCAAATTATTAAGTAAATATGTACCTATGTAAAAAATTAAATCCTAATAAAGTACCTACCAAATTGTTGATGTTTTTTTTCACCTAGCCAAACCAAAATGACAATGACCTTTACGTGGGAGAGCCATGCTTCGGCACGTATGGGCCGGCTCGACTCCGCTCGATACCACGGCCTCACAGAAAACCGGTAGTGAAACAATGCTTGCATTGCTTTTCGCCGCGTGAGGCAACGCACTTGTAACTCTTGAGTTACAGGTTGAAATTTACCATCAGGTGACCTGTCTGCTCGTTTGTCCAATATATCATAAAAAAAAAGAAAAAGATGTCTCAGTTATCAATGCGAAGCCGAGGCGGGTTGCTAGTATGTACATAAAAATATGTTTTATTTATATTGTATGTTTAAGTATATAAGTATGTACCTATTAATATTGCGTAATGAATATGTACTTATTGTAGTAATATACATGTATATGTATACCTATATTTATTTACTTATGTATGTTCTATATTTTTATCTCAATTATCTTTGCGTACACACGACTTTTCCTCTTACTTAGGTATCTTTAATATCCTCTTTTCACTCCGAAGTTTTGGTGGAAGAGAACTCAACATTGAGTTAACCCATTTCCCTTAAGTATAATATGTGATTGTCCAATAAAGAATAATAAGTAAGTTAGGATTGGGAGATACTAAATCCTAATAAAGTACCAAGTTGATCAAACTAAAATAATGACCCGGTAAAAGTAATGAAGATGTTAGTTTTTAGGTTATGTTCGGTTTTATACTAGGTTTCATTATTAAATAAAACGTTTGTGCGAGTTAGTATATTAATATTGTAAATGATAAAATAAATTTGAGTTTGATGCAAGTCAGTAGGTACAGGATTTCATACATTCATTAGAATTCTCTTTTTACACTGATTTTTCAAATAGTTCCACTCAGACTTGCTTATCACTTACTAAACTAGGTAGATGTTTTCAGATATATTGTTAACAAATATTAAGGAAACTCGTATAAAACCGACCGATTTCGGGCAGTAACTATATCACAAGCGCCTCGTACCTAAACAACTGATGGAACTGTCAAAATAGTTTATTGGAACGCTAGAAACTGACATCCCCATACATTTGACTCACTGTTCGTTATTAGTTTCCCTCCCATCCGTAAGCAGCAACCCAACGGTAACTTACTTGTCAAAGCGATTTTATTGGAACGCTTTTTGCTTACGCCTCGTTGAAAATTTCACTGGCCGTAAGCAAAACGACCCGTTTCTTGGTTATTGGAACAGGGCATTGTCAGCCGTAGGTATTATGAATATGATCCTACCCATCATGGACGAAATCCTTAAAAAAAATAATAAGTATTTATTCTGGTATGTAATTAAAAACGTTTTGTAATGCGCATTGGTTTAATTGTAATAATTATGAATTATAATTTTTTTACTAATTAGGTACCTACTTAATTTACGAAGTTACAAATATGTTGTTTCTATGAACACGGTAGGTACTGCCTCGATAACCCTAAGGAGATAAAATATTGATATATGTGTAGATGTTATTATAACACACGATTATAATATATAATAATTACCTATCAGAGATCTTCAGACCTTGAGTGAGAAACATTAAGACTTGTACTTGACAAGTTTCGTAACTATTTTGATTCCTTAATTAGGTAATTATTTAGTTGTATTTACTACAATTTAAATTTTAATGTCCAAATTTAAGGCCGGTTTTTATATTATATCCTTATTATGTATGCAACCAGTGGCGGATTTACACATTTGCCGCCTATAGGCTAGTTAAATTTTGCCGCCTCTTCGATTACAACTTTTTTTTGTCAATGATTTGTGCACTAACTACTGGTGTAATTAGTACACAAAGCATTGTTTCTATAATTAGTATGATTATTAATTAGGAGATCGATGTCTCAGTTTCTAGATTTTTTTACAACCTAAAGATTTAGCTAATATTGATTGTGTTTTTTATGGTACCTTTATTTCTGAACTAATAAAAAAGCTCGAATCATGTACTACTGTTAAGATGAGGTAAGGTGTGCCTTAATACTACTTACACATGTACATTCAATAAACGTTCAATCGATCAGCCTATAGCAGTCCACTGCTCTCCTAACGTGCGCCAAAGCACTCGGTTTTCCGTCTTTCGCATACAATCAATCCCAGCTACCTTTCTCAGTTGGTCGGTCCATCTTGCTGGGGGGGCGTCCTACCTTCCTTTTACCAGTTCACGGTCTCAACTCTAGGACCCGTTTGCCTAACGACCATGCCAGGCCACGTCATTACTTTAACAACATTTTTTTACACCAATCGACACGAGTCCGTTTTTGTTCTGAGGTGAGTTCATGAGAAATCCAGCGGCAACAAAGTTTTCTAACTTTTAAATGTTGACGTAATTTTTTGAATTTGAATATAGCTCATACCAATGCCCTCGAATCTCCTCATAGGTGAATACGCCCGTTTTCTTCAATTAGTTGCCTGACAGTAGCCACATTTTCCTCAATGACCGCAGTTGAGGGCCGACCTTCAAGAATTTCATCATGGAGAGAAACACGGCCACGATTAAATTCTGTGTAGAAACGCTTTCCGGTGCTCAAATGAGATGCTTTCCTCCCAAAAGTATTTGGAAGACGAACAGTGCAGTCTTGTGAAGAGGAGAGAACTAAACTCTTCAGCCGGTCATAATCGTCATCGGAGGCGATCTCTAGCTACCGACCGTCATACGCTCCATGGCCGGTAGCGATAAGAATTTTACCGCCGTCGCGACCTTCTGTGAGGACGTCATCTCGCAGAAGGAGGCGGTAAAACGGGTCCGGGAGGACGAACTCATTTCGGACCTAATTCGCCGCCGGTGAACCGGGCGGCGGAGGCGCGCGTACCAGCGCTTCATGTCACCCTGAGGGTGGCAGCGGGTAGACGGGACTGGTTTTCCCCTCCAGACGCTGCAGTAGCTCCCCGCGAGGAGGTAGCGTCCGTGTCGCCTAATTGAGAGGTTTCAAGGTTTTTACCCAGAGGTGGTGCCCACGCTTTTGCGGGCAGGCGCTAGGGGGGGGTCCGGATATCTTAATAAAAGCTGTACCGAAAACCCCGGTGGGGTAACGGCCCGAGGGGGTTTCCACACGAACATAAAAAAAAAGATGGAACTAAACTACTACCTATTACTATTATTGTTTTTAGTCTCTAGTGCTACCTCAACTATTTTTGTTCTTTTGTAACGCACTTTTGCTTTATAGCTCACTGCTCAGACTTATGGCTTTGAGAAACCTCGACGATGATGAACGATCATATCACGGATGCATAATGTGTAACCCTAGGTTACTACTTCAGTACCGCATTAGTGGGCCACAAAAGCATAAAATATGCATTGCAGTTTCTTCTGAATCTGCATATTGTGTTCTCGCCACATTTAGATTGTAACATATGTTTGTTCAGTTTGCAGGGTCCGGTGACGATTGAGAAGGAGCTCAGGTTTCGTATCTCTTGAGCTCTAGAAGTTCTTTTGATACTTTGTTATCATACATATTTGTTAAGGCTTTCGAGTGTTTTAGACCAGTCGTGGTCTTCCATCTCTTAATTGCCATTGATATGTATTGGGCGTTTATGATTGAATAAGCTCGCCGCAGAATGGTTCCGATCGATGGTGTTGGTTGTCTACACAAGCTCTGGCGAGTTCATCGGCTTTTTCATTGCTACCTAACTTAGACTCTCTAGGTCTTGCAGGAGTTGCATCGGGCCTACCTATAGAGCTCGGTAGTAATTCCGTCATCCCAGGAGATCCGTTTTTTTAATCCTCCCTCTAATGGCGCTCTGTGATCATCATCACTGGGTCTCGTTGGTTCTATCATCCGTGATGCGTACAGCTATAAAACTTGTCGATCTCATCCACTTTGAATTGACTGCCGTTCTCAGTTTTAAGTTTCGTCAGATGGGGAGGCCAAGTGCTGAACGAACACTTAACCCCATGTTCCATTCAATTGCATTCTATATTGTGTGAATGTTGAAGCTTGGGAGATCGCGTCATAACAGTTTTTAGGCTCTCCTATCTGACCAGACAGTCAGATCACTTTGAGTTGACTGCCAATCTGAGTTTTGAGTTTCGTCAGATGGGGCCTCCCCAAGTGCTGAGCGAACACTTTTAACCCCCTGTTCCACCCATTGGTATTCTCTATTGTGTGAATGTTGAAGCTTCGGTGGTCCTGTTATAACAGTTTTTTAGGCTCTCATGTCCTACGAAGACGGCTGACAGCTCGCGCATTTTACTCATAAGTTCGAGAATCTTGGGAGAGACTTTGGACTGGTCCTGTTTGCGTTTCCTGGGGAACAGCTTTCGAGACTTAAACATAATAAAATATTTTTTATTGCTTTTAAAAATTTATATTTAATTATCTGGTTGATATATAATCCTGATGATGACGATGAAATTAAATTAGATTAAATTATGAAAGTTCTTGGCTTAAGGGAGATTTTTAGATAACTTTTCAATTGTGTTTTAAGTTAGAAAATCTTCTCTCGCCCGAACTGTGTTGGCCCGACACACTAGTTCGTGAGTTCGAAGGTTCGTGTCACTCGTTCCCGCCCACACAATTTTCGTAGTCGCGTTTAACCAAACGCGACTACGATAATTGTAGAAACATTTATATAGGCGCTGAAACATTTTACATGTTGAATTGTTTGTGTACCTATTGACATTTAGGTAGTTAGGTATATTTGTAAACATGAATCTTTTAATTTTTGAAAGACAAAAAAAATATTTTCCCAAATTCGCGGCCCCTAAAATCTGCCGCCCTAGGCTTCAGCCTACTCAGCCTATTGGTAAATCCGCCACTGATCAGAATAAAAACTTCCGTCAGTGCCAGTGGCGTAACTATACCATCTTAGGCTCGTGTCTAATTCATAAATACATTCCGTAATTAGTGCCTCCGGTGTTAAGGACTTTTGGTGCCCAGGGCCCCCTGGAGCCGGACGACCGTTCCATTTTGCCCGCTCTGCCACCCTATTGTTACGCCACTGGTCAGTGACGGTATTTCTATTTATTAATGGTACATGCCCCTCACGTGTTTATTTCGGGAATGTCCGACTAGCTTCGGGCCCAACTTTATCGAGAGGTAAGCGACCAGACACGTGGGAATCAGTGTAGCGACACACATATTTACAACCCTAATACACACATAGCAGTCGGTTGGTTCAAGTCTCATACTAAAGTCAACAATACGAGTAGGTTGGTGTAACATTAACAAACGTTGGCCAACATGTCGTTGTTAGAAATATTTATTTATTTTATTTAAAAAGACAACTGCCGCACTAACAATGATTTCTGTGATACGTGAAACATTACTAACATTCAAACAACGGACACAGAACACCCAGACTCGGGACAGCTATTTGTGGATAACACATTTTTTTGTTCCATGTGGGACTCGAACCCCCAACACTCAGCGCGGCGTAATGGAGAGATGACCACTTTAACCATTAAGCGCCTGCGGAAACATTTACAATTACATGGAAAGAATGACTCCTAAACATTGTGTCAGGCGCTTGAACGTCTTGACAAAATCATTTCCACATGAAGTTACCGAAATTGTAGAAAAAATGTTTGACTTGCATATCTTTAACCCCGTAGCGTTATTATTCAAAGTTATTTCCAGGGTTTACCTTCCTACTTAATCTTCTGCAAATGGCAATGTTCTTGTGTGCGGCGTGTACACAAGATCATTGCAAACGACATTTTCTAGTGAATCGCTTCCTGAACCTATTCATCACACTACCACGTCTTTTATACCCGATGTCAAGCCAAGATTAAGCTTAATAAAATTGCGTTTGCTGCTAGGACCTTGTGCCCACATATCTTCTAGGTTTGATTGCGACACAGTGTGCTTGTACTTGAATGCAGTATATACATTCTGAGCAGCCTAGAATGTGCTCAGAATCAGGGCGATGCCGCAGGATAGAAGTCGGAAGCACTACAGACCTCGTAGGATGGGCAAAGTATGTGTATTATCCATAGATATATATTTTTTAATTCGAATGTTCTTTCTGCCTCATCTGAGATTTCTTTCGAGTATTGGTCAAAGCTGGCTATTAATATAATATTTGAATCATTTATGTAGATACTTTTAAAAGTATAACTTCTTTAGAAAAGAACAAGAGAAGCGGTTCAGCGAGCAGTCAGAGTGGATGGCTGTCAAATTGCCGTACCAAATCGATGAAGCCTTTATAAAGTTGTAATTATATACGTAGTTAGTCCAGTTTCCAATATACGCAAATTATTCCACAGCCTTTTTCAATTGATCTCCTCTTCCATCAACACTCCATCTCAAAACCTCTCAAGCCAAGTGAGACCTTACAATACCTAAAGGGGATCTTTTTTTATTAATTAAAAAATATACAAAAATCCATAAATAACACTTTAATGGTCTCTGATCTAAAATTGTTAACATACTAATTAATCGTTATGCTCATGTTGAGCCTCTGATTCTCTCCAATTATTTTGAATCATTTCCACAATCATCCTCCACCATTTTGACTGCATAAAATAATAAATGGAACAAACTATAATAAATAGCCATGACAATACAAGAAAGTAATCAGTCTCTTTCTCAACAACACTAGACACAGGGCCTTGAAAATCTTTTGATGTGACCAGCAGTCTTACGGGGTACTGACCAGTTATAGCATGAACAAACTTACTAAAAGACTGGATATTATATTCTGTTCCATTAAATTTCCCAACAGGTCGTCCATTATGGAACATTTTTAGTGTTGGCACACCAACAATACCATACTGTGTATTAATTCCACCATATTTCAGTGCATCCAATGCTACCAATTTTACACTGGGGTATGACCGTGCTAGTGCATTAAAGTGAGGTGCAGCGTGTGCACTAAATGGGCATGCTCTGGCGTAGAAGAGCACTAGTACACAATCAGCTTCTGTGTCTCGACTTGTTATGTCAGGTTTGACTTGTAATAGCTTAGCAAGATGGGTTCCATTAATAATTTCTACCGATGGTTCTATCTCCTCAGTTGGGTCATACACAATCTCTTTACATTTGACTAATTTTCTTGTTTCATTTGCTACTTGTGTTTTGTTTTCTGCAGTGACATTAGCCAGTGTCACTGTGTTGTATAGACTAGTGAGTGTTTTGTTAACATCGGAGACCACATTTGAAAGTAATGATTCGGATTCATCCACATTGGGAATATCAATATCTATGTTATCTTTTATTTCTGTTTCAGCCTCTTCTTGAATATCAAACTGTGTTGTCACTGATGCTAAACCTGCAAACCAATAAAATTTTGAATGACAATTGTTCAATATGTACTTGAATTTCACTTTGTATAGAACATAAATAACAATAGTAAGCTTAGAGAAATGGCAATTAATGTTTATAAAGTAAGTACTTAACAGTATGACAATTAAAATTTACAAGTCATAATTGTTCAGGATCATTGGACTTGTAAATATTCAAATATGTGGCTGTCTAATTAGAATGGTTAACACACACACAATCTATGGTATTATTCTTTTGTGTAGAGTGCCAAAAATATTCCTGTATTATATATAAAACTTTGTAACCTAAGCTTGTACTTATTAAAAAAAAAATAGGTAACAAACATAAACAACAAATATTGTGGAGGTAGACGATTTATCACATATTAAATAGATAACCATCAACAGGAACCATCAATGGAGCTGTCAACAGAAGTCAAACATTTGTGGAATCTAATACCCTTGGATATAATAATAATAATATATAATATCGAACACACAAATAGCCAATTTAATTTGAGCAATCTATGAGCATATAATTGTAATTTTTTTTATTTAAAAATATAGTGCGGTGTTTACCTTTTACATTATTGTGTTAAAAACTTAGTTTGTACCTTTAAATATCTGTATTAACTAATAGAAATGTAAGTAAATAACTAAAAAAAACACTTACCAATCACAAAAAATGTAACAAAATAAAAAGTACAACTTATTTGTAAATACATTTTATTATTTATTACAAATACAACCACGAATATGGATAATAAATTAGAGACAATATTTCAAATTAAAATTAGTTTCTTGTGAACCTTCTTTTGTATACAATGTTCGATACAATCAGGTTTAATTGACAAAATAGAAGAAACGAGATAGAGTTATCTTCGTTAAAAATAAAAAAAAGAGAGAGTAAGAATGTTATGCTTCAAATAGTACATATACTAACACTGCTGCTTGTTTCTATCATAAGCATTCTATGTGACAGATGCGGTCTTTGGTAATATGTCATGGTGGGTTTACACGCTGGCGTTCAAACCGACATTCAACGAGCACATTCAACGACGCAAGCATGTGAACAGGCTGTTCGTGCATGCCTGCGTGAATGTGATCGCGCTTGCCGCCGATCGGGACGACTAACGGCTGCGTTCACACGCTCGCGTTCAAACCGACATTCAACGACGCAAGCATGTGAACAGGCTGTTTGTGCATGCTTGCGTGAATGTGCACGCGCTTGGCGCCGATCGGGACGACTGTCGGTTTTTTGATGGTACGTTTACACGCACGCCGTGCAGCCTGGCAAGCAGCATGGCACGCAGCTCGGCGGGCAGCCTGCCACGCAGCGTGCCACGCAAGCTTTTCACACCAGGGCTGCCAGTAAAGACAACTTATTTTATACCGCTAAGACTCGGAAATTATACAAAATCATGTACTATTATACAAAATCAGTGTTGTACAACTATAGAACGTCACTCTTTGGGGATTTTAGTAAAAGGTGTTTTTACTTTAACGTATAAGGATTTAACAGTTTATCACAGACATGATTTGTTTTAAGTATCTCTATGTGTATGTACGTACTTTTTACGCTATGCAATGCATCAGCAATGACATTGTATCAAATTATGCAATGCAATCTACTATACAAACAGGATACAAAAGATAACCGATATTATACCAATTTTGTACCCAATTTACACTCTGGCAGCCCTGTTTCGCACACTTGTAGGCATGGTCCGTATAGGGTATTAGTGTTCTGTGGACATGGTAGTCAGTGCAAACATGGGAGACGATGTAGACGTAGATCTCGTGGGAGCTACTGCTTTGGGCTTGATCTATTTTTATTAAAAAAAAAAACAGCCCGACATAATTATGCATGCGAAATTTTACTTAAAACTATTAGGTTTTACAATTAAAAAATCATTTATGGTGTAAAAACACTTTTCAAGTAGCCAAAACTTTAAATTAGATTTTTTTATTTGATATGCGTTATAACTATTTTTACATCGAAGAGTGTAACTACTTGCATAAAATCTCTGTCTTGTCTACGCATAAAATGTTCAACAGTGTTAACGGTTGTAGACAGAGCATGGGCTGTCTATGGATTAGATTAAGGACAGAAGCAAATGGAATGGAGGACTTTTGTCTGTGCTGACACTCAGGGGGGGGGGACACTTAGAGGAAAGGGCCCAATTACATTTTTGACAGTTTGCACGTCGCCATCTCTTTATTTGAACCATGGAGGAGTTAATAGATGTCGCTACAAACCATCTTAATAAATATGGAACTATTATATTTTGTTTTTTTCATAATGCTAAATATTTTAATTTTTTTATGTATCAATTCATGAAGGATAGTAAATTAATATTGGTTACAAAGATATGCCACCAACTGCCTCCAACTAGGCTTTACGTAGGTACATAGATATCCTAGACGATACAATTTGACAGTTACATATGAAATGGCCGCCAAAACCTGCGCTAGCGCTTGATTTGTGTTTTTCCATTTTATGTGTAATTGTTGAAATTCTTAGTATTTTCTCTATATCAGACGTCGACCTGTAAAAAGCACGACGGTCCACTAAATAAGTATTTCATAGACGTCTCTCTTAACGATATAATTTACAGTTGGTGCAGGTCAGTCAATCGTATTTTGACTGGGAAACTAACATATAACGGTGAGGATGAAATTAAGATTGCAGCCCAAAATTATTGTAATACTTAGACTTCGTAGTTTACACTAACCCAACCAACTCGTGTAAATTTCTTAATATTGCTATAAATTTGTAATCATTGGTAAATCTATAGAAAAAATGCAGTACAATATGTACGTAAGTAGATATAGTTATGTTGAAATACACTATCATATATAAATATATGATAGTGTATATCAACAAACTATAACTACTTACGTACATATTGTACTGCATTCTACGTACAGATATATATATATATATATATATATATATATATATATATATATATATATATATATGTGTTATATAGGTAGCTATGGCAATGACACACAATTAGTTAAAGTTCAGAAATATAGATGGCGCTTCATATTAGAATGAATTCATATTTTGCTAAGAGTGGGCTCTCTTTTCCCCTAGTATTACTTTTGATTACTTTACTCTTGGTGACACTGCTGACACCAGAGCGACTACAGCGTGATTATATATAATTAATCGACATAAAACCTGATAATGAACGTTGGAAAATATAAAACAAATACTATCATACCATAATACTATTAAAATTCAAAAAAATATTATTCTGTTGCTCATTTAAAAAATATATAACATTGCAACACATGAAAAATACTACTAATCATAGTGATATATTATTGCCGTTTTTTTTAAATCGACATTGCGGTGACTTCAATGACCCTACACTAAAAATCAGTCAAACCGTCACACGACTCTTTCCTTGGTCACACGTCTGTAAAACTCGCACACGTCTGTTTCGGTGTCACTGACGACGCGATAAAGAGGATAATGTTCTTTACGCTGAATCTCTTACGCTGGTACCTATACGTAGGTAGGTACTAATAGTGTGATTAACTTAGCTCGAAAAACGGCAACGGCACAGCTACAGCTCGGCGCCGCCTGAAATTGAGGCTACCGCTAGCCGCCAGTGTGCTTTACCACGCGTCGTCGGCCGCGAGGTGCAAGCTCGCAGAACGCACGCCGCCCGCGAAGTGCAAGCTAATTTCATAGTCTTCATGTGCGACACCACGCAGAGTTTTTTCGTCTGTGCGCTGTAAGCACTCGGAACGCGCGCTATGAGCGAGCTGACCGCGACCTTACAGTGTGCCGACTGCGAGTCGCCAGCGAAAAAACTTTGCGTCGTGTCGATGTCGAGTTGCAGCAAGCGCGCTTAATGCCCACGGTTGGCTTTTCATATTGACATTATGAAATATATTATACGACCACGTTTTAATGCTCAGATTTGAATAACAACTTAATTGCTGGGTTGGAGCCGTGCCGTTACCGTGACGGTATAGTGTGTGATGACTTTAAGCTTTCAGAAATTCGCATGCAGCTGAAAATTGGTGCGAATGTTGGGAACATCATTATAAATGAAATGTGAAAAGTCCCCATCGATCCCACGTATGCAAAGTTTATTTAAGATCAAAGTTGGCAAACATGTTTTTTTTTTTTGCATTTTTTCAGCCAAACGGTAAGTTTTAACATGAAATAGGTCAGATAAAAATTGTAGATCATGCAAATATCTATAATAAAACCAGCGAAGTGCGAGTCGGACTCGCGCACGAAGGGTTCCGTCCCATTATCTATACAACATTAGACACTATACGTTTTTTTCAAGCGTCTACCTGTTGCCGTTATTAATATCAAGCAAAAAACGGCAAAAAAAACACGTTTGTTGTATGGGAGCCCCACTTAAATAGTATTTATTTTATTCTGTTTTTAGTATTTGTTGTTATAGCGGCAACATAAATACACCATCTGTGAAAATTTCAACTGTCTAGCTACCACGGTTCATGAGATACAGCCTGGTGACAGACAGACAGACACACGGACAGTGGAGTCTTAGTAATAGGGTCCCGTTTTTACCCTTTGGGTACGGAACCCTAAAAATTGTCGTACATTTTTTTCTTAAGAATTGATATTTCTGATATTATATATTCTAACACTATTCAAAAAGTTGAAAAAGTCGTGTTCTCCTTAATATTCTTTTCTTTTTTTAAAAGACAACTCCCGCATCAGGAATATTCCTGTGTCGCGGGAGACTTTACAAACAGTCAAACAACGGACACAAAGAACACCCAGACCCGGGACAACTATTTGTGGATCACACAAATTTTTGTCCCGTGTGGGATTTGAACCCACAACACTCGGCGCGGCGTAGTGGCGAGGTGACCACTTAAACCATTGCGCCATCCGTGCAGTCAATATGCACGACTATCCTGTATAGTGCTCGTGCATATTACAGGAAATAAGATACATTACTTTTAATGGGTTACAATAGAGTACATTTTTACCTAATTTAATCCTGGGCTAATTCATATCCTAAACCTGATTATTTCTCAGTTATTCAAAATTTAAGAATTTTGTTAAAGAGGTTTTGAAGTCAAAACGAAATTATACGGGTGGTGTGGTGAATTATACGGGATTTTACTAAGATGTTTTTTAGTTAATTTGTCATTGGGATTTTGTTTATTATTTAGCACTTTTCTAGTACGCAAATGATCAGAAACTCATTCAGAAGCAAAACACAGCTACTTTTTTGTTGAAAAATCACGTTTAAAGAAAATAAACAGTATATCCAAAATAAATTGTAGAGTGTTGCGTAGAAATTACTGAATTAACTTCCTTAATTCATTAATCATTAGCTATTAAAAAAGGTACGGGTGTTAAATAAACTTTCGCTTTCTCCTAAGATCACGAGGCTCAAGACCTGTAAGTTTTTGGCACTTATCTTTTATTTAGATTTTTTTAAAATTTTTACCATGTTATATAACATAACTACTAGTTTATTTTTTACTTATTTTTTATTTAGATATATTATAGCATAGGCGTTTGTCTTCCAGCTCACCTGATGGGAAGTGAAGATAAAGATGAAGATGGTACACGCCTATCCAAGAGAAACCTATTCACTCTACACCTGAACGCTCCAGGATTATAATTGATTGGAAAAATAGACGCAGGCAGTTCCTTCCACACCTAGATAACTATTATCTTATCTGTGACCTAGGCGACTCGAACCTAAAAGGAGCTGTCAAAGCGTTTAGGTCGACTTTTTGGTGTTTCAACAACGAAAGGATGGAACCTCTGTCTGCGCCTAGTAGTCCGATAAAGGAATGGTGAGGGTTTAATTAATTCGAAGAGAGCTATCGCACACTCACCAAAGAGAATCCTATAAAAACCGATAAGCAGGCGACTTTACGACGATGCTCAAGGCTATGTTGTTCTCTATTCGTGAGCACATCGTCATTTATAAGCCTACGGGCTCTTCTATCGACAGAGTCTAGACCTTCTAGTTGGTACTTAGCTGAGCCATTCCAAAGGTGACCACACTCCATTCAAGATGAGCCCATCTTATATATAAAGATGGCGCAGCTGTTCAGAGCTGAAGTACCGCCGGACCTTCGAAATGACTCCCAATATCTTGGAAGCTGTTTGTGCCGTGGACTCGATTTATTGACCGATGTTAAGTTTGGACGTGACGGTGATGCCCAGAAGCCCTAGATATAGGCATTTTTAATTCTAGGTTTTCTGATCATCTTAAGAATTTCGTATATGTGTCATGGAGGAATTTAAAACATCCCTTAAATAAGATGCAGAAGGGTTAAACAATATAGTGTAATCAGAATTTCGTCGAAATTCTGTGACGTGATCATACTCGCGTAAACAAAATATAAATTTTAACCAAAAAAAAAAATAAGTCACTCGAGTTTATTTATTTGGGTCTCGGTGAGATCTGGATAGCTGACATCTGCGTAAACAACGATTGGAAGTAGGTAGTTATTTGCAAGTGTAATTTTGGTGACAGTAGGAAGAAAGATGCGTAGACGTCATAATGTTCCCGCACATGCAAACATTGTGCGGCTTACCAACCAATTGGGCTCCAAGATAATTCAGGGTCAATAAAAACTTACAGGGGAGAGACCAGAGCTGTTGCACATGCTGCAAAAAAAAACGGTGATATACCATCAGGGCTAGATTCAGTATCCAATTCCAGTATTCAAGGATTGCAACTGTTTAAGCAATGATTCAGTGTTGAATAAGTTGGGGATTGGCTGTAAACCTTTACATTTATTAAATAATTTAGATTCATAAATATTCGAATTAATTAGGTACATTGTGAATATAAACTGATGAGAAAAGGTTCGCAATTTCACTGAGCCATTTATTTGTTATCACTGCATGATACGGATACGGCAGCGTTGTTCATGGTGGTTGGTTCAAAACTATTTCAGGCATTCCATTCTTAGGATCGGTAATGAACATGGCGGACATTAGACCATCTTACAATATTCGTGTTATAAAAAATAGGTTATTTTGAACCGCTTGTAGTCACATAAAAAGTTATAAGTAATGCTTTCAGAAGTTGGTTTAAATAATAAGTATGTTATTTAAACCAACTTTTGAATAACTAAGCATTACTCAAAGGGAGAAGGACAGTAGTCCTGCTCCCTTTGACCTTATGTTGATGAGGCCACGTCTTGTAGTGGGTAAGCTATGCCTTGAAGTAGCCTTGCTAAATTTTGACCTACTTGACCACGGCGTTGCATAGAGATATTTAGGGTGTTGTCTGGTGACGTGGTCGTCTTGTAATATTGTTTTATTTCGTCGGTTTATTCAGAACGGAGCAGCGCGGGCGGCGGCCGACAGTTGCTGCGTGACCGCCGCCGCGCTACTTACCCGACTACAGAGTAATATTCACCAGTCTATACAACTCTCTACTAACTAAACAAATCATCAAATAAAATGGCGTATTCCTGGGATAATAGAGTTGCATTCGTCGTGAGATACCTTTATGGTAAGTGTTGTAGTATTTTTTTAACTATGTATTAGTATTTCGGAGCATGTGTTGAGAAAATGTCTTATGGGACTGCTTGCAATGTTGTGTTATTTGTAGACAGCTGATGAGTCGAAACAGAGTAGCCATCTATTTTGTTTTGTATAAGGATACCGAATTGTCTCAGATTCATTCTATTAATCCATGCCAATTATATGGACGTCTAAAATGTTTCTATTCGAATATCATAAGTGATTTCTAATTAATCGCTTTCTATTGTTTTAATCTAATAATATTCTTTGTTGTTTACGCTTGAATGAAGCTGAATTCTTAAATCAGTAGTGAGTTCTGAGTAGTTGATTAATTTGTCTCATCGTACCATTCATACGTTAATCACTTAATTTGGGTTCCATGCCTTAGGAGTGGATGCAGTTTAACAGTTACCTACCTGATGATGAACGCTAGACCGTAAACCTTAATTTAGCTATCATAGGTTAAACAATTATACTTAGGTACGGGAAATGTACTGCCAGAATTTAAATATTCTTGGAGCTGTCGCGAAATTTGCGCCAAATGTAATTTTATTTTACTGATAATTAAAAGGTACATCAGACTAATATTATAAATGTGAAAGTTTGGATGGATCGATAGATGTATGTTACTCTTTCACGCAAAAACTACTGAACCGATTGCTATGAAGCTTGGTATATAGATAGCTGGAGACCTGAATAAACAAATAGGCTTTTTTATCCCGATATTCAAACGGGATCGGGACTTACGCGGGTGGAACCGCGAGGCACTGCTAGTTTATTATAATCTTTGTGTGCCTATAATATTTCAATTACTTTTCCCGTAATAAAACATACATACCCTCACGCCTGTATCCCTGTATTAAACATTTTGCCACCTACAATGTGGCCCCACTCACGTAATACGCGCAAGTCTATTGCCGTCAACCGGGAACTTTGGGAATTAAAAATGGGAAAATTGAGTGTATATTGAAAGGGAAAGGTAAGAATGGAAGGCAATGGAAGGAAAGCCATATTGCTTAGGTATACGGATGGATTGGGGAGTGTAATCAATAGCTTGAGCTCTCCCCTTCCCGCTCTTTCCCCCTCTCTCCCCTTTTCCCCAACAGATGCCTCTGGGTGGCGGTAGTCATATACCATCAGGTGACCCGTCTGCTCGTTTGCCTCCTATACCATAAAAAAAATAAGGGTCGTATATACTTGTAACTGGAAATGACTGGTTGGGAAGTTCGAGACTTAAACATAATAATTAAATTACCTGATATATAGACATAATAAGTGGCTCAAGATTAGTGTGGGCTACTGTAGGTAGGTACTGCACTACCAAACTTTTTTCAACATAAATCTCAATGACTAGAAGACAGAACATTAAGAGTGTTTTGAATTCTACAAAATTGAATTGTGTTGTCTGTAATTATCGTTGGACTTGTCCCAGCTCCAGATATTTATTTTAAAAATTCATTTATCTTCGGTTGACGTGATAAAATGACACAATACTAGTAGGTATATAGGTAAATAAAAGTGTCTAGACATTTCGCCATTTATTCGCTTTGAGATTACTTTATTATTTGACTGACAAGGTATTATCAATCTTCCTGTTTTGTAAATACCTTCGTCTGTTTATGTCCAATAAATACATTTTCTATGAATGATGATAAATTTTAATATCATTCTGATCAAAGTATCTGTTAAATGAAATACCTATTATTTCGGAATCGAACCGACGTAAATCACACGGTGTCGGTCGTCACATGAAGGAAGCCTCCGGGAACCGCTGCAGACCTTCGCCGCCTCTTGTTCAGCAGGCCACGGCCACGGGTACGGGGGCCTTGCCCCTCTTCGGTTTGGAGAGGGGCGCGCGGAACACGTCGCGCCACCGTCTCGGATCTGCTTTTGCTAGAGTAAGCCACAGACGTCACCTGCAGGCCTATCACCCGTCACGTCCAGGCCAGTGTTCATAGAGGCCAGAGATCGTTCTACGCTCTCCGGCGCCTGGTGCGTCTTCTGCGGGACGGGAGAGTACTTGTCCTCTCCCGTACCCTTTGCGCGGCTTCGGACTTTGGACAGAATGGTATCCACTGAAAAGCTTCCCGCACAGATAGAATCCTGAGAACCCTAGGCAGCTAATATGGAAATTAGGACCAGATCATTTACAAAATGAAAGTCGCAAAAAAGCATATGGCGAGCCTGATGGCAAATAAACGCGACCAATTACTAAGCGATCAACGTCTCCGGATCTTAACTACGACAAGGATATGTAAGATCTGCTAGGTGAAGTTAAATACTTCACCTATCGGGGGCCCGATTTTGATTTTAATATTATAAATGCGAAAATAAGTTTGTTTGTTTGTTTCGGTTTCACGTCTTATTAGTTACTCTTACTCTTACTCAACCGTTCATCATGAAATTTTGCACACACGTCATCAGGGATATAGAAATTTACAAAGGATACCTTTCATCCAGTTAGGACTGTACTGTTCCCGAGGGACATCTAAATTGACAAAATCCACATTCACGAAAGCGAAGCCGCGGGCAAAGTTCGTTGATTGATCGTCGACTTGCGTTTATGGTCACTGCTCCGCTCATATTAGAAGCGTCCTGCCGCGACGGTGTCAGGCGCCACACCGTCGCGGCAGGACGCTTCTTGAGAAAGGGTCCCCGTCGGGTCCGAAACTAGTCGGGCATCCCCGAACTACAAACGTGAGTAAAACCGTATAGTTTTTAATCAGTATATTGAAAGGTTCAATATACTCCTAATTTTCCCATCTATAATGCCCAAATTTTTCGATTAACGGCAATAGGCTTGCCGTCAATCGAGCACCTTGGGAACACCTATCACATGAATGGGAAGTATAGTTGGCAAAATGTAGGTGTTTAATATGCCTCTGCCTACCCCTTAGGGGATGAGTATTTGTATTTGTAGATACTATTACTAACTGTCGAAACTATAGAACCGGTCGTAATTCAAGAGATATAAAAAGACTGTAAGAATTACAATAGGCTGAACACGACATTGAACTGAGCAAAATTTGTGAGGGTCCAATCGGTGCTCATTAATCACCAACTAATGGAACGTGTACGCTCTCCTGCCAAGATTTCACCATTACAACTTTACTATACCCCAGAAACGATAAATGTCTTTGTAGGACAGCTGCAGCTCTAAACAAAACATTGCTTTACTGACTACTTATATCTAATTAACGACTGTATCCAATTAACAACTGTTAGCAAAATATTTTTGGCCCAGCTCGTCTAATTAAAGAGCTATTAATTATAGGAAGTGTTTTATAACGAGTGATTGGTTTGGACAATTTTATTGCTCGAGTGTTCGTTGAAAATAGAATAAAAAAATGTCGATGGTTGACATTGATGTTGTACGTGTAACTGTCAACCGGTAGTATCTATAGAATACTTTTTACGTGTGCTTCTTTCTATAAGTATTCAAACACAGACGATATTCTCGACTTGGTGGTTCCGTATTGGATCACATTCTGAGTGCAAATTGCTTTTGCTTGGCTTGCTTTTTAAATTTACAATATCTACTTACTTGTAGTATAATATTGTTGGCTTCATTAGCTAATTTATTTATTGATGGACACGAATGTCTCATGTCTATGGAACATTCATAGTCGTTAAAAATTGCTGACGATTGCGAAATTAAGGATCCCCGGGTTTTGGCATGAGCAACTCTATTAAATGAATAGTTGTCTATTGTTTACATGTAACCGCCAGCCAAATGGGCAGCCGCGACTAATTTGCTAACACATTGCGACACTTGGAGATCGATAACCCTTAAAATTAGCCCTTACGCATGCCCTTAGCATTCTCATGTGTCCATAGCAGAATAATTTAACATGCACGAATTTGTAGTGGCAAACTGTTGATAGAACTGTTGCTTCAATTAACAATAGAAGATACGCAAGTAAAAATATCATTTGGCTTGGAGAATACTTCTCGCTTTATTCACGAGGTGTACTTGTACTGATAATAATAGGTTTTGAAATAATTTCAGTTAAATCAAGTGGGTAATCGTAATGTTTTCAATTGTTTCAACTAAACGCCCTGAGAAGTGCATCATGACAACTGTTTACTATTTTCTAAACATGTGAACAGGAAAAGAACAAATACCTACACCAGATGGCAAAAATTACTAATCGATTTAACATTAGGCAAAAAAAAATCGCCAATCGAACTTCTCACTATTTTTTTATTACAGATATCGACAACAACGGCTACTTGGATGCCCACGATTTCGTATGCCTGGCACTGCGTACATGCGTGTTGGAGGGCAAAGGCGACTGCAGCGCGGCCCGACTTCAGAAATACCAGCATGTGATGCTGAGTCTGTGGGAGGAGATCGCGCAACTCGCAGACTTCGACAAGGTGCCAGACTATGTCGGTTACCCACACACATTACACTTACGCGGTGTCAGCGAAGCTTCGGTGGATGCAGTCTAACGCTGATCTTTAACTGTAGTTCTTAAAACCTTCTGAATCCCTTGCACAAATTGCAAACGATGCAAACGGCCGTAGGTTTTCAAACTCAGCTTACACAAAAAGCCGTAGGTTTTCAACCTCATCTTACACAAAAAGCGTGTTACTAGAAAACAATAACAATATATTCAGTTAGGAACTTACATTTATAGGATATAATATATTCAAAATGAAATACGTGTCTATATCAGAATAAACTTGTACCAAAGACCGTAGTAGGTTATAATGTTATGAATAATATGATCACAGAGATAAAAAAATTGCATTAAGTATAGCAAATTAACCTAGAACTAAAACAGTTATAAGTTTGTTAGTACCGTCTATATTGAGGACTGCTAAAGAACATTGTTTTTATGAGTTGTTCTCTTAGTAGTAAGTATCGTGTCGTCGTTTTGCACTGTGCAATTTGTTCTAGGGCTTCTGCTCCTAAGTGATTCGCTTCTGTGTAGTCGTGCACGTTACTCAGTATAAATGACTTAAAGTCCAAAATGGATTGAAAAGAACGATTAAGGTGTGCTGCATCATTAATGAGCTTTCGAAAAGAAAAGACAACGTATCAAAGTATTACCCACTTTAAACTTTTCAGATGACCGATGCTATACCAACATGAGAAAAAGAAAATTTTTGTTAAGAATATATAACTGACGATAACCGCACTACATTTTACACATGCACTTAGTTCACGCGAACATCGAGATCTGGGAATATTAATATAGACTACATAGACTACAGGTTCTAGAATATTGTCTATTAGCCTGCTATATGTCCTATTCAGTAGACTAGTTTAATTTACTAAACGCAATTTAAAAATATACCTAATTTGACACTAACGACCGTATGATATAAATATTTTACTCATTTTGCAGGATATATTTAGTCTAAGCTAGAATAATACAAATATTAATTATCTAATTTTCTATTTATATACACGCAAAGCCACGCACACGCTTCATGCTTTTATATGTAGTTGTTCTCTTAATAACCAACGGCATATTCTGAACGACAAGTTTTTTCAGGATGGTACGATAACCGTTGACGAGTTCAAACAAGCCGTGAAAAATAGCTGTGTGGGTCGTAGATATGAGGACTTCCCTCAGGCTATGAAAGCGTTTATTGAGACCAACTTTAGGATGATAGACATTAACGCGGACGGTGTGATCGGCATTGAGGAATACAGATACGACTGTGTACAGCGAATGGTTTTAGAAGATATCAAAGAAATAGATGCAGCCTTTAATTCTCTACTCAATGTAAGTATATCGCTTATCCAATATAATAAAGCTGAAGTTTTTTTTGTTTAATGCGCTAATATTGGGGACTACCAGTCGTATTAAAAAAATGCATTTACCCTAACTATTGTACTGACTGTATCCGACCAGCGCGGCGTACTTTGTGCTACTAATATTTACGTGACTAAATCTAGAATTGATGTTTCCTTTTAGAATGTCCAATTTAAGAAAACAATGATGATGATCTTCGAACGGATGAACAAATTTTCTTGAATTATAGCTAAGAACACTCTAGATCAAATCACCTTTCAAACAATAAAAACTATCTAAATCTGTCCATCTACTTAGGAGTTAGGATGCCACAGACACACAGATTCACACGTTGAACCTATAACATCCCACCTTTTTGCGTCGGGGGTTAAAAATAGAAATCACTTTAAACTATTATTGAAGCTATCACAATTGAATTCAGCCGTACAATTGAACAGACGGCCTGTGATAGGTTCATTTTAATGACAGTCTAAATCTGTCTCTAGCTATTTATTACTCAGCAGATTGATAACAATTAGCGGACACGTCTAGGCATTTTAATTTTTAAACCCTAAATATAAATATAAGCTGTCAGACACGATCTTGAACGTAATTGTCATTATGCTGGTCTTTTTATTGACTGAGTCATATGTGAGATAATAGTTTACGAGACTGAGTCAATATTTATAGTTAAATATTGTGTTAGTCAATTAAAGCCAGCGGTTTGGTCGTAGCGTAAAAGTCACGGCATCATTTGGTTCTAACCGACAGAATACTATGCACGCACGCCTGTATCCTCGAAAGGGTAAACACCCACAATGTACCAATTATAATTGATTTTCGCTTACGTAGTAGAGGGCAAGCCTATTGCCACCAACCAGGCACTTTGGGAATTAAAGATGGGAAAATTTAGAGCTTTTTTTAAAGGGAAAGGTAGGTAAGAAGGGAAGGTAATGAAAGGAAAATAATTTTGCTTATATGGATGGATTGGGGAGTGTGAAGGAGTCGAGTAGGTCAGGGTCGCATATATGTAACTCTTACTGGCTAATGCCGGGCAGCTCGAGCCCTTTAACTTAATAAAAAAACCGGACAAGTGCGAGTCTGACTCGAGCACCGAGAGTTCCGTAATCAAACAAACTTGTATGTAGAGTAAATAGCATGTCCGTCTCGGGGTCAATTCTCGATAATTTTTACCCGTCTTTTCCGAAAGACAAACTTAACTTTGCAGTTCTAAAAATAGACTCCCATACATCGATTTACGACCAAGTCAACTTTCTAACCGCAAAACATAAGTTTGTAATCACAAAAACTATATTTTGTGTGTCCTATAATAACAAATTAACGACTTTCGGATTTTTTCTTTACTTGTGCTGTCCTACCTACCTTGCTTTTAACATGATTTTTGATTCTAGATCAATGGGAAGAACCATTTAGGTTCTGATTTACTTACGATATGTTCATTTTCAAATTTGTTAAAATCTAAGGCTTAAATGGCTGTATCTTTTGATTGCGATAACTTAGAAGCTTTATTTTTGTATAGCTTCAAGGGACTGCCGACAATAAGTATTTGGTATTAATTTCAACTTGATGAGTCCACGGGTACCTGAAAAAAGGGCCTTGACAGACGGACGGACAACAAAGTGGTCCTATAAGGGCTAATTTTTCCTTTTGAGAAACGGAACCCTAAAAACTTACTGAGTTAGTACTAGACTTAGTTATTCTGTCACTGCCGACTGTTACTTTTGTGACTGAATGATTTTAATAAATGTCTAAAAATCTAAAAACCCAACCTAGTAGCCTCAGATCATGTTTATTACACATCCATACTTTACCATTCTTGAACCATTGCCTAAGTGGATGAGAAGTTCTTAACGAAAAAATAGGAAAAACAGTTTTCCTGAACAAAGAGTTGAATCTGAACGTTCGTACCTATGTAAACATAAGTGCAACTTATGCCAGCTAGGCCAACGACCCACGAGGCACTTAAAATCTAAGTTGTTGTTAGTAAGATAGGGGTATTATTGTGACACATTTCAAATGGATCCATAAATTGAACTATTGTCTGCTAATTTATGCTACATAATTATAACGAATCATCTAAAAATAGAACCTAAAATGTATACCTTCATAAACACAAACATTTAAATTTTGAAGTTCGGTATGAAATCGTCAAATGTTTAAATTTTGTACGCAATAAAATCAAAAGATGAAATATCTATATTAAACATGATATCCTGTTATTAATTAGATTACGAACAATATTGTAACCATTTAATCATAAAAATGACAAAAATAAAAATGTTTGCCAGAAAGTATCTACTTCATACACACAAAATAGAAAATTTAATAACAAAATAACCTACATACACTTATGTTTAAATATCGATTCGTTGCAAGACGTCTTGTAGTCTGATATTCACACATCTATTGAACTTTTAGGTTATAAATACTTTATATTAGTTTACAAGATTATTATTTTAGTATAATATGAAATTTGAAGTAGTTTAGAGAAGAAGCAGTAATAAAATTTATAATAATAGTCGTCATGAAACTTGAGTAGTAGGTACTTGTATATAAATACATACCTAGGTACTATTTGCCTCCTAGTTTTATACTTATTGCAGTTTGTATTTCTTTTAATATATTGATTGGTAAAAAAAAACCTTAAAATATGCAGTAGGTAGGTAGCCTTTTCAATATTTTATTTTTTTATTGCGAATTGGATATAAATACTATTGAGCATGGAACCTTGACATTTTGATTCAAATTTCGAATGACACAAATATAAATATAATATATATAATAAGAAACGCATTTCAAATGTCACTACGTGTCACTCTTACTCCACACCTAGTTGAAGTTTCAAATGTCAGATTAGGTTGCTTGAAATTTTTTACCATTAGTCACGTAATATTCGCAGTATTTTTTTTTTGGCAAGATAAATTTGCGAGATGTAGTCATACGCACGAGATCTACGCCAATCACGAATAGAATATAGATCACTAATACACGGTGTTCTAGAAATACCTATTACCTAGTAGCCATGCGGTCTTGGCAAACGATACGAAAGCAGATTGAAGCTATTGACAAAACGTAGGTATATCACTGGTAACAGCGGATACTTACTGATAAGTAATTATTGTAATTACCTACCAACAGATCTCAGATGAAACAAACCATTATGAAAATGACAATTATTAATTCACTGACGTTAACATTAATTTTTCAGTACCTACTTGGACGACTAATCGATCTTCGCTCGATGTTTTCTTTTGGAAAAAAAAGCTTTTTTTCCTGGAAAGGCACTCATGTAGATAACCTTAAAAGCAAAACCTTATCTAACTACAAAATTTAATCCAAATCGTTAGGGCCAATTCTGAGATAAGTAGATGAAATTGGTTCAAATCGAGGGAAGTCGACTAGGTAGTTAGACCACGCAATATCATTTTATTTTTATTTTAAAATTAGTTTCTCATTACGAATAACATAGGTACTTGTTGTAGTGAATGGATTTTTAATCCCGAACCTTAGCAATTACTTACATTGATGAATTTGTTGATATTACGAACAAAAGTTAAAAAATAAATGTCATTAGACTAATATTTTGATAATTGAAAATCGGTTTTATCAACCGGTACCTCTAAATACCTACTATTTACATGATATGTAGATGAATAATTAACTGCACCATTCCTTGATATATACAAACTAAATACACAAGCTACAAGTCCATTAATATAAAATGATACACACGTCAATTTAAGGTGTTCTTGACGAATGCGCGTCAAGTCAGTAGCTTCCACGCGCAAGTGATTAATTCCCACAGCCATCAAATTAATGGAGCATTCGTATGAATATAAATGACACGTATAACCTATAACCACTAACAATATTATTCTGTCTGTTAGTCTATTATATTGAGCGCTATCTTATGTCAAATATGAATTTAATTGACTTAGAATACATTTTTTAATCAACTGATAATTATTTTTAAATGCGTAAAAGTAGGTGCATGGACTACATAGTGATCATTTTCTTATGAACTTCGAAATAAAATCAGAGTTGTGAGACCGCATTCGAAATTCGAACCGCTTGAGGAATGAATGACATGAATGTCCATAGACCATCCAGCTACCAATCCTCTCATAATATCTAAGAATATAAAAAGTAAGCTTTACGTACATCCGGGTTTTCCAATAATGATAAAATTAAAGTAGCAGCGATAAATGTCAACTCGTGAGGAAACATGGAAATGTATTTATAGAAACGTAACTAAAATAAATTGGTCACGGATTAAAGCGTTCTATAAAGCAGAAACCAAAAATAAAAGATTGCACTAGAACAACAAAGACAGCTTTCTTCCTGGCGCCGTTCCAGTCGTGTACGATAGCGGGCGTAAGCTCATTTTCTCAGTTATCACTTACACGGCACAATCTAATTATTCTGTCGTAACACATAAGTGGAATTGGCATTCGACATTTGTTTATATTCTTGCTCCTCTTAGTGTCACGTTAGTCTGGTAGTCGTGACGCAATGGATGTCGAGAAAATTATGTTGTTTTATGTAATAATGTAACATAGGTAGTAATAAAGATAGGATTAGTAACTTTGAATTTTGCAAAGACCCTTAGAAAGATTTCAATTCGAGATTAGATCATTCAAAATACATCATTGAATGTGTTTGATGGACGTTGATCGATTTATATTAAATATGTACTAACGTAATATCTCGCTGTATTTCACGATGTCTTTACAAGCTTACCGATTTTCATCAGATTATTCAGCATCAGCAACACAAAAACCTTAAAAAAACTTTTATTCATATTTATCTATACTAACTATTACTAATATATATCTCGTATCTATACTAATACGTCTTGTACGGTTCTGTAAGTTGGCCCACAAAGAGAACGGATGAGAGACGCCTGCACGTACCCGAAATGCGAATGTTGAGATGAATGTGTGGTGTGACTAGGATGGACAAGGTGAGAAATAAATATATTTGAGGGAGCCTGAAAGTAGCACCAGTGGAGGGAAAGCTGAGGAGCAATAAGTTATCGTGGGATGTATATGTGATGCGGAGGGTTGAGCAAAATGTGGTGAAAAGAGTTTTATGTTTGATATTGTTTGTATGTAATACAATATCAAACGTAATAAGTATGATATGATTTTATGTTCTAGAAATGGAGTAAGCAGTGAAATGACGAACGATAGAGCAGAATGGAAGAATAAAACATATTGCACCGACCCCAAATAAAATTGGGACAAGGGTAGGCAGATGATGATGATCTATACTAATATAATAAAGCTAAAGAGTTTTTTGTTTGTTTAAAGGCGCCAATCTCTGGAACTACTAGTGGGATTCGATTTTTTTTTGTTTATTGTAACCAAACTTATGAGGACTAGTATAGGCGATTGCACATCACGCTACGACCCTTAGGAGTGGAGCAATGATCATAAACGCGGCTGAAACTGCGGGGCACGGCAAACGTTATTTTGTTACGTGCTTAACATAACTAATGTAACATGAATAGTGGGTAACAGACCTACGATCAATTTAATTGGAACGAAGTTCCTTATGGCACGGTACACTACAGACGTTCAGCGGATGGGGCCCTAGACGAAAAAAAGTTGATTTTAGCTCAGAAATGACTTGAATCCTATCCTTAAGTGGCAGAAAAAAAAATTAGAATCACTAAATTTAATGAAAGTACAAATAGACAAATAGCTTAGAGACCTTTGACTCCGAGCCTAGATATAATTTCCACGGAGTGCCGCTATCCTTCATTTACATAAATGATTTATCTTAAACAATTAATGATCATGATTGCGTTTTGTTTGCAGATGACACCACAATTATTGTTGAATGTGATAGCATGAACGTCGTGTGAAAGTAAAATAAATAAGGCTCTAGGTACAAGATGTAGGGAAGTGGTTGCAAAGTAATAAATTAAGAATAAACATCACGAAAACTAAGGGAAAAGGTTTCTTCGTATTTTATATACAAATTCAAGACATTTTTTTTTCAAAGGTTAATTATATTTTATTCGATACCTTGTTGCCATCTTGTAGGTAGAGACATAATCCCGTTGCTTTAGAAATCTTAGGATTGTTTATCAAAAAACGGCGACAAGTAGTTTTGACAGCCCTCTTTTGATGTTAACCTAACACTACGCAAAGTATTCTGAAGAGAACGAAACAGGTGAAAATCTGAGGTGCAAGGTCAGGACAATATATTTTTGCTGAGTAGCCAAAGATGTGTGTGGTCTGGCGTTATCATGATGAAAGACCAATCCTTTTCTGTTGATCAATTCTTGCTTGAGTCTCATCAGTCTCTACTGATGGCAAAATCGATGGTTTTGCCCGGCGGTATAAGCTCATAATGAATGATGACCTCCCAATCCCACCATACACACAGCATTACCTTATTGCGTGTTAATCCAGGTTTCGCTACTGTCTGTGGAGCTTGACTACTCTTTGACCACGATCTTTATCGCACGTTTTTTGTCGTAGGTGATCCACTTTCATCACCAGTGATCAATCTTTAAAAATGGTTCGATTCCATTACGTTTCAATTGAAAATCGCAAATGAGTACACGATTCATTAGGTTTCTTTCGGTGAGCTCGTGTGGCACCTAAAATATCGAGCTTTTTTGTATAGGTAGCCAGTCTTTTTCAAATGGGTCCAAACTATTTTGTGGTCAATCCTCAGTTCCTCGGCTATGTCGTAACTACTAATATGTCGATCTTGCTCCACTTTTTCAAAAATGGCATCGCCTTTATCCGTATGAGAGCGTCCAGAGCGAGCTGCATGTTTGACATCAAAATTCTCGGACTGAAAACGCTTGAACCAACTTTGTGCTACTCTTACTAAAACTGCATTAGGTCCATAAACGTCACAATTTTTTTTTGCGGCTTGAGTTGCATTTTCCCCCTTTTGTAATAAAACTTCAGAATGTATCGAATTTCTTCGATTGACTCATTTTGGCGGACAGAAAAACAATTGAACAATGGCGGGAAAGTGTTTTTTATATTTATTAGATGTGTAACTCGGGACTTAATCGCGATAATATTTAAAAGGTCGTTGATGTCACGAGTTATACATAATATGTATCAAAGTCGCGAAAGTTTAAAAACAATTGTCCTATATTTATTGATATTAAAACCAGCCAGATACATACAGTACAGCCAAACAGATTTTTCTTTAATTTTATATACAAAACATTCAAAATAATAAAAGACTTTTTGCCCGACCTATTATTTATCTTAATGACTGGCCTGTAGGTCTAGTGGTTAGTGACCCTGACTGCTGAGCCAGAGGTCGTGGGTTCGATTCCCACCCAGTACAAATAATTATGTGATGAGCACGATAATTTGTTCTGTGTCTGGGTGTAATTTATCTATAATATGTATGTATTTAGAAATATATAAGTTGGTTTATCAGCAGTCTGGTTACCATAGTACAGGCTCTGCCTAGTTTGGGATCAGACGGCCGTGTGTAAGATGTGTGAAGTTATTATTATTATCTACAAAGTAGCCAAATTTGTAAAGTATAACAAGGAACTGTTTGAAATACCTACACATAATATAAAAAAGCGTTAAGTCACTCAGACGCATCTAAAAAGGTCAGTACCTCGACTCGAGATGTTAAGAGTGAGCTGTGTGTATATGGCACCGTTTATCAAGAATGCGAATCATAAATTCTGTCCAGCTTTACGGAAATGGTTGATAGAAGAGAGCTTTTATTCAGTCAATGAACCTAAAAAAAATTCGCCTCTCGCTCCTATAATTTTAGAAATGCATTATAATATGAACGTTTGTGTATATTAGGCAAATACCATTAACAATTTAAATTTCATAGTATAATTTTGCATGTTTTAATTTAATTCGTAATTTTCTTCGCGGTTTTTAGCCGTGCGGCGAAAAACTCGTAGTGCGCGGCTGGCCTAATGTGACTTACTTAGAGTACCTATACATATAGCTTGCCTATGTATAATCTAATATGACTTACGAATAAACCAAATCCCATTGAATACATGTAGGTATAACAGCCTATACACAGTTATACATTGTGCAAGAAGAAAATAGTTTGTAATATCAAATATTTTTGTACATCAATTTACTTTAAAACTGTAATTATATTTCCTACAGCCATTTATAAATAATTAAAATAACAGTACTGACTATTGACGACAACGCGACGTGTGTGACCAATGGCAATGCAGAAATATATAAAATATTTATATGACTGATACATAACGTATGCATTCGAAGAGAATTTTACAAATATCTGCATATATTATTAATATTATGTAATTGGGTAAAAATAGTTTCCATATTTTTTTTTTAGAAACTATTTCATCGATTTTAAAATTATAATAGGTAATAGGTATAACTATATTATATTGAGCAGATACCCACTTATTCGTTTTGTGTTGATGTCTAGACTAGTCTAAAGTAAAAAACAAAAATAACAAGTTAAAAACGTTTTTGTATAGTTAGGACCGTTTCAACATAAAAATTTGATATGAAGTGTCCTAAGGTATAAGAACACCTCGTAACACGGCCAAGTTGTAATAAGAAAGTTTCCTGTGTTATTTCTTCTAGCCCCAGCCAAAAAGTCTTGTAACATTTTCCCCTTTTTTATTTTTCAGGACGATGACAGGAGGAAAGGTGGCTTGACGTTGTCGAGATATCAAGAACTGTTTGCCCAATTCCTGGGCGACGAAAGTGAAAACGTCCAAGCAAAACATTTATTTGGACCTTTAGAAGCATAATCATAGCCACACTTAAGACTAGTTAGTTTCTGCACATGACTTACATAGGTACAATACTACTCACTATAAAATATACAACCAAAACGAAGAAAGCAAAGAAATCATAAAGAATAAAATACTGTTTAGCTAAATAGATACACAGTTTTGTACACGCACTTACTTCAAAGCATAAGCTAAAGTATTTTTCTTTTCATTGTGTTGCTTACACATTTACTTTGACTATAAAAAAAATATATATTATAAGGTGTTATAATCGATAATTTTGTTTAACAAACAATATCACACTTATTCCGTCCTACCAGAGAAAAGGCGCCAAAAATACACAAACGGCTTCGATAGTTTAAAAATAAACCATAATGCTAGTCCAGTGTCTGTGATGCGTTCTAAAATTACGTAAATTGTTTTCCAAAAATGATTTCCGAGTTATTCAAAATGTTTGTTCATAATTATTAAATAATATTATAATGTTTATGTACTTAATTATATTAGTTTTAATATGCTAGAGCTTGTAAAATGTTTTTAAGTCCTCTACGTTTAATATTCCTAATCCCAATTGCTTTAAGTTATTTACTTATGGTACCCACTGGTACCCATTTGTTGTGTTGTTTAAATTATTATATAAATAAGGAATGTTTATTGTAGGACACATATTTTTAAATTTTTGGAATGTTTATTTTCCCTAATTGTTTTTTCTATACTGTAGGTATGGTATCATTATAATTATAAGTGAAACGAACGAGAAACCAGCGGGTTTTTCAAACAAATATTATTTTCTATTAATATGCAACGGCAGTTAAGAGTTATTATTATTATTTTATGAGCTTTGTGGGGAATGTGTGGGAAATGTGCATTGTGCTCAAACATACAAAATGAATCTAGTCATCATCATCGGCCTTATAAATGTCATCCATAATTTAATTGTAAATACGTTCTGTTAAAATTAAAATATACCAATTCTTACGAACGAAATTTTGTTTCTTTATTTTCCTAAGATTACATAAACATAAGTAGGTTATAATTCGCTTTTGCACACGCTTCGCTTACACAGAGCTGAATAACACCAACGCTTTACCAGATTATGTTCATGATATCGGCCGAATAAAGTCTTCTACAATGTTGGTCTAATTGTCTAATAATGGTCTTAATTTAGCGGCTCACTGCTAGTTGAAGCTCCAAAAGTTTAATTCTACTTAGTTTTTTTGAAGAATCTACTTGGTTATGTGTACTGTGATTATGGTATGAGACGAACTCTCAAAGCCGTTTTCGGTTACCGCTAAGGTGATAAATGAAATCAAAATTTGTAATTTATACTTTATTAAAATCTCTATTACACAGATAATGTTTTTTCAGGAATATAAGTAGGTACCTACATAAAATTTAGACTAATATAGGTATAAACTAAGCTATTAAATCTTCTATAGACGTCAAATATGCATTTATATACAATTTATAATCATTGTTTCATACAACACATAACCCATTTTTCCGAGAAGATTGACACAACTCAAAATCATAATTTTTACCATGATATTTTTTTTGCATTTATTTTTTACGTATTTCAAAATTAATCAGGTAATTTTATATGATATCTCTGTGTGAACTTTAACAGAAATATATTCACATCTGAGTTATTCACAAAAAATGTAACTTATTACTGTGATTTAAGTTGTGCCACTTCTCGCACTAAATATCTAGCAATGAGTACTTGAAAAGTTTATATATTTAAGATATAATTTTAAACCCAGCAATAAAAGCACCATACTTTCAAAGGAGGGATGGTGATGAGACAAGAATGTTATTTCATAAGTCTAACAAAAATCAAAGAGAAATCAACAAATGCAAGTAAGTATAAAGTATGTACAAAAATGTTCGAAAAATAGACTTCATAGTATAGATTACATAAGTTTGTTATTTCTATAGATTCAATCAATATTGAGTTTGTACACATTTTCTGTCTTATTCTGTAATAAGGTATCTTCGTCTCCTACCACATTCCATACAAGATCGAAAGCGATAAAATGGCTATAGCTAAAACAAGTTTATTTTTTTATTAATTAAGGATTTTAATCTACTAAGGAAGATTCGTAAGAGCTATTCTTAAAGTATAGTATAAACAGTAAAAAGTGTATTTGACATCGCAATCATTTGCTATACCACGAATCGCGAACAAGCAACATATTGCTTACTAATGAATACTAGGCGTTTTACTTTGCAAAGAAATGATAGGGAACATCCGTCCTTCTCTTAGTATTTACTTTGATGAGACTTCAAACTCCGATACAGGAGGAGTCATGGCTGTCAATCACGTCTTTAATAACTTAAAGTTCCCTTGAGTATTAAGGGATTCCGATACAGGAGGGTTTATGGCTGTCAGTTACCTCTTTAATAACTTGTTCCCTTGAGTGTTATTGGAGTCAAGAAGCTTGCAGAATTATGAAAGATGTCACCGAAGTGTGAACGTATAGAGTATATTTTTTAGTCATACCTAGGTTTGATAAACCCATCACCCTAGGACAGGGGTCGGCAACCTTTTTAGTCGCAAGAGTCAAAATTACTATTTACAAAATTTCTAATTTTTGAAAGAGCCGGTTGTTCGTCGTAGAAAGAATTTGATGACCTTTTTTTTAGATAAAAGTGTGAATCAAAATTGTAATATAAAATTTTTGTTACATAATAAAGAGCCACAACTTCACATCCAAACAGCCGCATGTGGCTCGCGAGCCGCAGGTTGCCGACCCCTGCCCTAGGAGGAAGCATGCCCCATATTTTAACCATTTAGTCCATTGTAGCGTGTTATTATAAGACAGTTTCAACTGTCAAGTATTCAGGCGTATTCGTTACAAAGACCTAGGTACCTAGTTAACCATTGAGACAATTTTGGTCGGTTCCACTATAAAAGTAATAATTGAACGAGCATTCTAATGAGTGTTTAACGTAATCTCCCTTCTGAAAAGTGACTTTTGGTAACAACGATTGCAGTATAGTTAAAAAAAAAGGATTACTTGAAAGCCGTTATATTATAATTTTTAAACGCTGTACAAAAGCATTTCTAAGATACTAAAAGTAATTATTATACTATGGAATATAAATAGCCTATGATTTACAGTCGAATTGACTCTTCAAAGGCACAAGCAAATGAAAGCTTTGCTAACCTTAGGCTACCTGTCAACGTGTGATTGGGTTGACTACCATTAACATTCTACGAAAGCTTACAAAAGCCGTTTACGTAATAAATTGACCTTACCTTTTATAATTACTCAATCTAATTAACACTTAAAGCGTGGTGTATCAAACCTTTTAAGATTAATTCTAATTTTCTATTAAAAACATGGTCATAACTGACATCGTCAATGCTACTGTCATCGTCATGAGTCATGACAGTAGCATTTATTTGCGAGAAGAGAGACACGACTCAAAATAATTGATGAAGTAGGTACGTTTAAAAAGAAATCCTAATAAGAGTTTAATTTTAGTTAATGTACCACGTCTGATACCACGGCCTCACAGGAAACCGGCAGTGAAGCATGCTTGCATTGCTTTTCGCCGATTGAGTAAGGTTACCGGAGGCCCTCTCCCATCCTCTTCCCCCCTTCCCCTACTCGAGTTGCAAGTGCCCATGGGCGGCGGTAGTCATTTACCATCAGATGACCCGTCTGTTCGTTTGCCCCCTACACCATAACAAAAAAAAATGAAAATATAAACAATTAGTTAATCTAAAACTGAATTGAAAAGTTAATTTCGTTACGAAGAATATCAGGGACTTCGGTTTGATAGTTTCTAATTCTTAATTATGGCACTATTCTATTTAATGACCGATATGTCGCACCTTTTGCAATTTTATAATTAACTTTTTTATTGAAAATTTCTAATATACCTGGTGCCATTTAAGCTGAAATAAATGCTTATATGAGTTCTTAAAAGGTGAGTGAGTGAGTCATGGCCTGTTGACAATAACAGGTTGATCGACTCTTAACCACGATTACTTGTAGCAAAAAGCATTGCCTCATCCGTTATCTCACCACTACCTTTATAGGTAAAATTAATACATCATACAGAATTGATGGGGGCACGAAGAATGTCTAAGTATAACTAACTCTCTCGGAGGTGAGCCATTTCTGTTTCTTTATACCGTTTTAATACAGATCAAAAAGTCGTTTTCGAGTTTGCTAATAAGCTGTAGTAAATAGGCGGGCAGTAAAACTTATTATTATATAAAAAGTAAATACATATATTTCGGTACATAAACAATCGAGACAGTGGTCACTATGGTGCAAAATAATTACAACTAGAAAAAACGTGTTCCCTTACTGCTGGAGATATATACGCAGAAGACAGGTAAGAACTTATAACCTATGTAAACACCTAGTAGACGTCACGGGGCACGAAGAAAAATTTCATTTTATTAAATATTTTTGAAAACATACCTCTTTTTAATAAATGGTTGCAATGAAGCCTTGCAATTAAGTCATTAGTCAATTCAAATGTACACAAAAAAAAAACTATCGTAAAAAAATATGTCACTAACTAACAGAAATTAATAATTATTTTCGTGGACGCCTACAATAAGAACTTACTTTTAGTATTTCATGTACTACTTCACCTTCTAGAGTTACTAGACATTAGTTACTTTATTCCTACACATTCAAAGCCTTTAGAAGTCTTTAATATCATTTTTTTTCTAACTTTAGATAGGCAATTTTAAATACAGGATATATAAAAACACCTAAAACCTACAATATACTACATATTGAACTATTAACATCTGACTTTGTCATATGTAATTTTAGAGTTATGTCGTTATATCTCTACACAAGCGTAACAGCTTTTCTATGAGACAAATCCATAAATCAGAAACTATTTGATATTTCAAGATATTCTTATAAATACATATATTTATCACGAAATATGAAATGCACGATACCACTAAAGTTAGCCGCTTTTACTCAGTATTAAACAGATCTCAAAAGATGGTAAATTGATGCGAGTGTGGGTCTGTTACAGCGGCCGTCTTAAAAGAGAAGAGTTGATGATATCAAATATTTAGCGTCAGTGTTTGAAATGTCAAAACTTATATTAGTACCTTCGAAGTTTAGGTATATAATCATTTTATTTATTTAGTTTATAAAAAAAAACAATGAGAGAATGACTAATTCTAAGATAATACAAATAAAAAAAAACGATTACTTCTACTACAGATAAATAATCAAACCTCAAATAAAAACCTACTAGCCTAATATACTCGCCAAAATTTATATTTTTAGTAACCCTAGGCTTTGGTGCAATAATTTCACTCTAAACCACGTGAAAACAAACACGCTTATAATTACAATATCGAAAAACTCCTTTAATATCATACTTTAAACGAATAATCCCTATGCCTTTTATATTTTCTTTTCATTACATACACGTTTTCATAGAATTTATATCATAAAAACAATTATCATTGAATTACAATACGATAAAAAATTACAACCTTATTTAATTTTGCTTTTTGTGTTCGGCACGTACAAATGTACAAACGGTAAATTGCCATCATGGCCCTCCTTTTTTAGTAATTTTAAAAATAAAAATTATTCTATTAATTTTGAATTGTGAAAGTAATTAAAACTGTATATTTTGTACATTGTGTTGTTATATTGTGTGATTGACGTACAAGACTTTGTTTTTGAGATTTGTGTACAAGCTAACATTAGTAGCTATCTATAAAGATATATATTATGTCATATTAAAACCAAAGAAAAATACAGATTCCAATGGTGCAAATGAGTTAAGTCTTTTAGTCAATTAAATGTTATATAAAACTTTGGGAAGCTAGATTTATTTGTTTGTTTAGTTTAGCTCTACTCTACATACACAAAATAGTTAATAGAACTGACAGTCAAATACCGTACTGATGTCAAGTGCTATTTTTATATGAGTTCTTAAATTATGATTTTCGACGCAAGGCGGGCCATGATTGCATATTGTTAAGTGTACATCATTTATTAAACTTAAAACTAACATTTATGTAATATTTTAATGTACATATATCACAAGCGAATAGCCATATTAACGCGTACAATATTCTTCAATGCGTAGGTAAGTAATATCATAAAACTATTTCACAGTTCAAAAAATGAATTAAGTATAAAATTATTTTCTTACCATTGCCGTCGTCATTATTATTACACTAAGCTTACATTAAAATTTTGCTAAGTTACGGCTAGTCATTCACTAAAAATAGAAAAGAATTTACGCAATAGACATAAGTTTAGATCGGAGAATCAATTTAGTACGATATTGCCAAAAACGCCATCTAGGAAAATATGATGGAACTACATCCACTAAAAGTCAAGTCCTGTTACAGCTTATATGCATAAATCTGTATAAGTTGAACAGTTCACATTTCATCTGTGAGGCCGTTGACGGTGCCGCTGTGGTGGGCGCGCGGCTCGGGCTCGCGCGGCGTCGTGCCTAGACTGCCGTAGGTGGCACCGCGCCGCGACTGCACTCGCCAGCGCCCCCGATAGCGGGTTATGCCTGACAACATCAACACTTCATCATCACATCCACGTGTACCAACGCGCGCTACTTCACCTACGTTTATTTAACAAATACTCGTATAATACATCCTACAGGATCGTTCACCTCGATAATCCTGAAATATTCATGCCAAAGATTACAGCTATCGTACATCGAATTATTGATATAAAACACAGATGTTCATGCAGTAATTCGAATCTTATTAAATGTGTAAACAAGCATGGATGAGTGATTGTATACGTACTTACAAATGTATAGAATTTATACATTTTGAACTATATTATGGATATACTAAACCTGTGTCTGTGATGAACCATAAGATTTATTACGGCAGTTTTCTTTAACTAAAATATAGCATTAAAATATAATAAATAGCCAGCTGACTGACAATTAGTAACCAATGCTTTTAGATTTGATAGATCCCTATTATTGCTTTATTCTATATACAAAAAATATGATACATTATGATCGAAATAGGTATTTAAAAATGAGGTATGTAGGTACTAATAGATAAATATCATGCTTGTCGCCTTTCCATAATGTTGTACCGGTGAACAAAAGTAGATAGTTATATTAAATTTGTATGTCGTATGAAAAGTGAATTCATATTATCTTAATAAAACGTTATTTACTTTGATTGGAGACTCGTTGAAAGTACGATTCTCAGCAATAAGTATGTTTATATGCATATAGATGAATGTTGCCTTATCAATCGTTCTATAAACTTCTATAGGACAATACCAATTATTCGCCGCCTTCGCGTTCTCTATAATTATAGATGTGCACATATTTTTTTAATTCTTAAAAAATATTTTTACTTTTTAAAGGCGATTCTGTATAGCAAATATTTTTTAAGAATAACAATATTTGTACTTTTGTGCACGTCAACAATTTTATTGGAAAAAACTATGTGATCAGTGCTTTTTTGGATAAAAAAGGGTTGATTCTTACGTTCTGAGTCGGGCTGAGAAGCTCCTTAGGCATAAGAAAAAAATATACATAATTTATTAATTTTAACATAATGTTGTATGTTGGACCTTTCTCCTACTGCCTAGATATAAACTAAGTTTACGTTATAGCTCTAATATGCTTTGGTGTGATGATAAACTTTACTGATGATACTAATTAAAAACCATGCTTGCAGTGCATTTGAATCATTAATGAGTAATTAAAATATGTTGATAAAAACACCTATACATCTTGTAAACTGCTAAACTTGTTCAGCATATTTATTACCTTTACATGCATAAACTAAATGCGTACCTGGCAACACTGAGCAGTGCACTCATGCCATGCACAGGTGCTCTACAACTAAAAAATAAAACAAGAAGAGTAAATTAAAAAAACATAATTTATTTCCATCATCACATAAGCCGTCTAACAAACAAGCCTGTGATTACAGAACTATATCCCTCCAAATTAAGTACTAAAAATAAGTAGGAGATTCCTATGTTGTTAAACAATTTAATCCAGATGCGATTAAAACAAAATGATACAAGCTATCTTTAATAGGAACTTAGAGGGGTCTTAGAATAATCGAAATCTCTGAACAATCGCATTCATTATACAGATTATATAAAATTAAAACAAAGAAAACAAAAATAGAACTAAAATAAATATAGTTTGTTCTTAAATTCCATGTTGTTTTAAAGACGTACCTGTAAAAACAGATGTCCCCTTACATTTAAAAGCTTTCTAATAATGAAGGAACTAGACCAACACCAAAAGACAGCTTTATACCAGAATTAGTACTTATTTAAATCGCTGTTAGTTTAAGTTTTAAAAAATAATGAATACAAAACGAATACAAAGTGCTCTACGAAAGCCTAAAATGTGGTGTGGAGAAATTGACCATAATTTATTGAAAGATTACAAATTTCTCCAGCCTAAAATATACTTTTGATTGTGTATATAGTTTTAATCTTATCACTTATGTATAAAGATTAAAACTTTTTTTAAACTAACACTCACACGAATTCTTAAAAAGTAAATAAAAATTGATTATTAAATTATAATTAACTGGAACTAATAAATTGGTAAACTATGTAACATAGGATAAAACATAGTTTTATTTATCTTTTATTTTCTTGTTAATTAAATAAGATTATTTTATATTTATATATAAAAGACCACACACTTTAGACATACTAACCAAAAGGTAAAATATAGTTAATACTGAACATGTATTACAGCCATAGAAAAGTTATTTGAAATTAACATTAACTACTCCAATTTAGTTTATTTAAAAAAAATTAATTTATAAATTCTTGCCATAAATACTTAGCTCGTCTACTTTTTAATTGTATCTATTGAAATATGTCAATTTCTCGCACAAAATGAACTAATAAATTGAAACTTCCTAGTCTAGTATATAAAGCGTGCAGAAAGAATATATCTAAAGACAACTCTCATTATCTGGAATTAATCGATCACTAACTAATTTGGGCATTATATTCCAAATTAAATAAAATTAGCTTAGCCGTAAATAGGCTTTGATTAAATCCGTCAACGTATGTGTTCAAATAATATATTTGCTTTTAATTCTTGTCATACATTTATTTAAGAAAATAAAACTTGAGGTTTAAAAACCTTATCTACATTAAAATATTCTTCGATTATACTAATATTCTTATTAAGCGTGAACTCGATGTTGACATAATATATACACTCGTTATTTGCTCGACTGCCTTCAACTTTAAGTACTGGGTTATAAGTACGAAAATGTAATAATGACCTTTTCTTACTAGTAATTAACCACAAAAAGTCGGAAATATATCCGTTATTATGACGTTTTAAATAAAAAGTTAAATATAAATAACTCATGTTCATGTTCCGTATATTTTAGAGTTTTAGAAATACAGCGATGACGTCTAAAGACAGTCTAGTGTACGCTAAGCACTAGCAATGTGCGACACACAAAGGCAGTGACACAAAAATACATCGAATAAATAAAAATCGATAAAAAAATTCGAAATCATTAGGAATGATCGTTACCGAAACACATCTACGAATACAACGATCGATACATGCATATTACAATATATAATATATTCGTTATAATTTAAACATAGAAGGGTGTCCCGTCAACCATTTTGGTTAGAAGCCCACCCATTGAATCGATATTTGCGATTTGACAATGTTGTAAGGTGTAAAGGTCACTCACAAATAATGTTTAGTCACAAATGATTAATATTAGTGTTAAATAAAACCTCAAGTAAATAAATTAAGCAAACATGTTTACAAATCACAGATACCGATGTATACAATAAATGCTTTCAACAATATTAATGGAAAGAAACCGTATACCTGCGCCGACATTCTTGTGACTTGCGTATGTTGCGTATGAACCTTTATATATTCATAAAAATAGCTGCAAGCAATTATAGTGTTAATCTCAATTTATACATTATTTTCATATAAAATCACAAGAATGTTTTTGTGTCAAGGCATTTAGCAATCAAATATTACGTGGACCGTAGTCCTGTGCTACTCGGTCTCGGACTACGGATCGCTAGCGAGTTGTCTTCCAGTACCTTCCCACTCACACATTACACCGATGCGTTAGTACAGGAACTTACAGCGAGAATGAACATAACTATCGACGATCTTGATGACTGACTAAAAATACGATCATAGAATAAACGACCAAGCATTAAAAAGTCGATTACTTAATTGATTGAATAATAAGCAATTTCCATTCTATTTTCACTGTTCGATATATTATTTTATTTCGATGTTTTAGGCCTAAAACAACTTTTTATGACACTATGGCGTCAAGTACTTAAAAAACTTACCTAAAACAACTTACTACAAAACTCTTATAGGTAAATGTGGTATATTCATTCTCGCTAGCAACAAGTTCAGGCGGGAAGCGTGTTAAAGTTATACTGGGTGTAAGTTGTTCCGTTGGCGGCTCTTACTCGAGTCAAGGACGTCTCCGCGACCGCCATGTCTTTGCCGCGCAGCATCTGATTGGCGAGCTTCTGTTTGTTCACTGGGGAACCTGAAACGATGGATTCGGTCACCTGCCTGAGGGCTCAACTCTTGTCTTGTACATGCATTTTAACACCTTGTTATACATACACTTTTGCACAATGTATTAAGCAATTGTGGTTTGTGTGATTAATGATGTCAGTGACGTGATAATTATATACATAATAGTTGTTTGTATGGTAAAAAATAACGTAAATAATAATAAAGCCATGAACTACGAAAACAGCATGCTATGTGTTCACAGTCATTGAGACATTATATAATATGTGTGAAGATTAATTACTTTGATTTGATATATATCGTCATTTTGATCGAACATCAAATCAGCAATTAATTTTTAATTTAAAAAAATTTATAAGTACACATTGTATATACAATGTGTACTACTAAAAATGAAAGATAATAATAAAATGAATGAAGTAACAGTTACTAAGACATTAATTTCGCAGTCGAAAAGGTGTATATGAATGCGAATCAACTCTACCAAAACTGCTCGGCTATGGGTGCTAGTAGCTATGCTAGCATAAGTTTTTAATACTTTAGTAACAATTCTAAACCAATAATAAAACTGGAAATAAATCATATTACTTTCATTTAAGGAGTATTTATTAATTAAACACAATTTATTTCACCAAACTAGCATTCTTAGCTTCCGAGATTTTCAGATACATTATATATATAATATTAAAGGCAAAATAAAATTTTTCAAATCCAACTTGTAATGAATATTTTTTTTTTATTCTATTGTTTTACAACAAAAAACTTTATTTATTATTTAATTTATTCTTAAGGGCGTTTAAAGGCTATTTAAAATCACGTTACGCCCTTTAGGAAAAGAACATCGGCAATTAACTAAAAAGTTCTAGACAAAGTTTCGTGTTCAGATCATAACTACGAAATGCCTTAAGTAAAGATTGTGTGTACACAGAACATAACTAACAAAGTTATGACTAATCAAACAATCTTAAGACTTTATTTTATGCTAATTAAAAAAATTACATTTTACAATGTTGTGATGTCGTTCCGAAATGTCATGCTAATCATTATGAATATTATAATGGAATTTGATTAATATTTTGCATGATCACGATATACGAGCAGAATGATTAGAAATATTTTTTATAATACCTTCGATGGATTTTCCTTAGTAAAAGAGGAAATAAAATCACTGAAGAAATACATAAATAATACCGCTGTATACTAGTATAATAAAAATTGTGGGTTAATATAAATCCTTACCCTTGCACAAGCTCAAATGATTAGCTAACCTCTCGATACATTGGGTTAGTATCAACAGTATTAATGAGTTAGAAGGATGTGAAAATAATACAAATAAAGTCATATAAATTGAAAAATATACGGCGAAAAGGTCCAATATACAAGCGAATTGAACAAAACATGTGCAATTATAACGAAAACAACTGCATGCATATCCGGAACAAAAAAATCAACTAAAGGTATGTGGTGTATTTATACGAATATAATGACGAGACTTGAGACCCGAGCATAATTGGTTGATCTCTTTTTGCTGATATTTCGCTTTTCAATCGCCTTTCTCAAATGTGTATAATTAAAAGCCTGAAAGCTCTAGCCTCATATTGCGTAATGATATGTACATATCATTATTGCTCTCGAGTGTACCTCGGGAGCAATGAATCCGGGTATAAAGATACGAATCCGGGTCAAATAAATAAATGTATCTGAAAATCTCGGAAGCTAAGAATGCTAGTTTAATTAATAAATACTCCTTAAATGAAAGTAATATGATTTATTTGTCACTTTGTATTGTATTTTGTATTCTAGGTATTCATAAAAAATACAGAAAGAAAAAAATACAAATGTCTCATCTTACAATTTTTTCAAACTTTAGTACTTTGTGTTATATCCACGTGCTTAATGCGGTTATACGGTTTGGCATGATGTACACCAAGTTTCTTATACGATAATAATAATAATACTAACTTCACACATCTCACACACGGCCGTCTGATCCCAATGTTTAGTCCCATTCTTTTATTTTAAAATTTTTGATGGTATAACTTCACTACAACCAAAAAGATTTAATATATTAATTAAAGAAGTATTTAGTTATCTAATACACACAATTTATTTCACTAAGCCAGTATTATGGGCTGCCGACATTTTCAGGTACCTTTATGTGACCCGGATTCGTTGCTGCCGAGCGTTTACAGAACAAATGGAGAAGATTGTCACACTTTAAATCCTTATGTAATTCTGTTGTGTTTGTTCTCACTTCTTAAAGCGCGAAGTGCAAAGCTATCGCAACTGTCACCGTGCATATTTAAAGCTACATTTTAGCTAGCATAATATACGTGTAGCACTAGGCATTGAAAATAATAATAAATACGTGTTCAGATTTTGTGGGCTACTAGAGCAGGCATTTTTAATTCCGTGTTAAGTTATCAAATGATCTAATTCAATATAGTTTGACGGTTAGAAATTCTATTAAATCATTGAATGCAACTTCTCAGGTGTAAGGTCTCGTCTTGTATAAAGTATACTGTGTTGTGTACTCACCGATATAGCTGAGCATGACGGGCAGGAAGATAAGCCCGTGCGCCGCGCCCAACACCACGATGCCCAAGTACATGCGGAAGTAGAACACCTGCGGAGTGACACGAACAATGGACAATATGTTGGATAAGTTCGGGCGGTGCGAGGCGGAGGGCGGGAGTGAGGGTTACCTGGAATATCTGGCTCTTGGCGGTGCCGAGCACGATGATGCCGCCGAACTTGGTGAGCGTGATGCCGGAGAGCACGGAGGAGCCCATGCGCGTGAGCGCCTCGGTGGCGCGCGCCACGCGCGAGCCGCCGCCCGCGACGCTGAAGCTGTGCACGATGTGCGAACAGAACTCCACCGCGATGCCCACCGCCATCACCTACACGTAATAAATGTCAAATGTCATTGTTAAAGCACGACCCTTGTCTAAGTACTTCCAAATTTAGATATTTTATTTATTATTTACTTTAGGTCTACCGACAGTTTTAACGTTTACCTACGTTTGTAACGTTTACATTGATCTCGCATTTTTATGATGATCCGATTTTTGCATTGTGATAAGTATCCACAGAAAGACATTTTTGTAAATTTATCGAGATGCCGAAACTTATACGGTGTATACTTAGTAAATGGTAAGTAGCGCTGATATTATGGTAACACTTTGATATTCACGGACAGTGAGTCATCGTTTAGTTACAATAAGAGAGAAAAAGAGTAAATACCCAACAAAATTCTTATAAAAAGTACATTCTACTGCCACGCCCCCTGACGTTCATGGGTTCGATTACCACTCAGTACAAATATTGTCTGTTTCCATTGGGCTGGGTGTTTCTATTATACATTATATGTTATTTACAAATTTTTTAGATACATTTAGTATCTATGTATTTTTACCCATATTCGAGCACCCACAGTACAAGCTCTGCTTAGTTTGACCCTAGATATACACATTGCCCCAGGACATCATAGTTATTATTTAATATACTACCTAAATAAAAAAATAATGCCTTCTTGTCCTGATCTGCAGAAACTAAACGCTACGATTGCGCCAGTTCTATTTAATCTGTGCTTCTCTTTGGTGGTTTTTCTAAGTTTTACAAAATAAGTGCCGAAATAAATAATCATTTTACAAACGACGTACGAGAATCCTCTACCATTTTAAAGGGATTGGAATTGTCCCTTATATGTTTCAAATGCATTCTTTATTTATATTTTCTATAATATATATAGTCTTTTTTTATTTTAGATAACACTGTCATGATTATATGTAACGTATGCAGTAGATAATACACGATGAAATTAAAATATACACAACATATATTTGTTATTAATCATATAAAAAATAAGACAAGATCCAAGACTTAAAGAAATTTATATCACTAAAAGTAAGTCGACATCTATTTATATGACGTGTAACATTTCTAATTTTAGTAAATTTTTGACGTTTAGAACGTATAACAGAATAACAAATAAGTAAATATGGAATAAATGAAAATGAAAATGAAATGCGCGAACTGTAATTTGACAGGACTAAACTAAACTTCGGTGATTTTTAGTCTAGTTTAGAGACAACAGAACTGGCACCATTAACACACGGCCCCAAAACGGAACCCTGTGGAATTCTCATTATATTCACTAAATCGATTTAATAATCAATCTTATTTATTGTATAATAAAAAAGAACATTAAATACTTATTGCATTAGAATAGCATATAAACGCCACAATTAAAACCCTAATGGCTACACACAAACCGACTCTAAGGCATTCTATAAATTTTAAACGCATATTTTTATCTTTTTACCATGCTAAGTTAAAAAATTTATATCATTCAAAATCATTATTAATGTAAATTAAACTTACCAAGTTAACTAATGAGACGGCATTGAGACTGATACCCCACCAGTACATGACACCACCGAGATTTACCACGATCATTGTTATGGTGATCACCACCACCTTAAACAAATTTAGTTTAAAACTTTTATATTCAGAAATTAATAATCTTGTTTCTACACGATAAAAAGAAGATTCAAGGAGACATTTAATTTATTGTAAGAATAAAATGTACTTGTCAGTTAATACTTGGGTAATAATGATTTGTTTCTTACTCACCAAAGCCGAAAACAAATCGAAGCCCATTAAAAAGAAGGTCACGATGAATATAGACAGCACGGATATTCCCATCGACTTGAGCGTGTCCGGCCACATGGTCAAGTACTGTTCGTAGAATACGTAAAACACTGAATATGGGAACACGTTCACTGTAGTATTCTTTCCTTGTTCTCGAAGATTCTTATTCAAAGTTTCTGTTAGGTTGGCAGCCACGCCTCTGGCACCACGTAACGCGGAATAATAGTCGTGACTAGATTTAAGTACGGTATGGTATCCTTGAAAATAGGTGGCCCCAATTTTACTGCTTGTTTTGTCGACTACTTTGTAGTTAACGGCCTGACCGTAAGCCGCGTGGCCTCCCTTGATACATCCACCGTCTGGTGAAGGGTTGTCTTGCAAGAAGAAAGGCACATAATGCCTGAAGTCACTGGTATTGGGACGTTTTTCTTCGCCTTGTAGTGTTATGTTGCAGAACTTGCAATCGCCTGAGTCTGTAAAATATTTTTATTTATATTTGTAGGTATCTCTATCCAGAAAGTTTTTTTGTCAGAGACGAGAAGAGCTCATAATGAACGAAAGTCACTTCTTAAAAAAAGCACTTGCTGCTGCTGAGCAAAAAGTTCACTACAACCATGAAATGACATACTGCCCCACAATGCACTGAAAATATGCTACCAAAATTTGCAAACGGGTTGTTGAAAAAAAAAGATATTGATTTTTTTTTATACATTTTAAAACTTTATCATAAAATTCGGCGTGTTTTCGGTACATTTATTTTTGAATTTATATAACTTTTTAGTTACTTATAGCAAAAAAAAAAAAATTAAAAATAGTTTTTCTATAAAACTTACAGGTATGATCTTTCCATTAATCACAATTTCTTTTTTTTTAAACCCAATTACACCTTGAATGAAACAACTTTCGATATTTACGGCATAATGCTGGATTTTGTTCAAATTGCTTTACACAAGAAGATCGCAGAGTATTCAGATATTACAATATACGCAAGAATATTACGAAGTGTTTAGATAGATACTAGTAGACTTATAAATATATATAGTACTAGCAGCGCCCCGCGGTTTCACCTGTATAAGTCCCGATCCCATGGGAATATCGGGATAAAAAGTAACGTATATGTTAATCCAGGTCTCCAGCTACATACCAAGTTTCATCACATCGGTTCAGTAGTTTTAGCGTGAAAGAGTAACACACATCCATCCATCCATTCATCCAAACTTTCACATTTATAATATTAGTGGGATACTCACTTTCGCTCGGGCAGAAACTGGAGTTCGATGGGAAGTACTTGCAGCACGAACTAGATAGAGAACTCCAGTCAAAGAAGTCGTCCAGCCAAGAGTTGGGCGGCTGCGCTAAGTACGTCTCGTCCTGGTTACGATATGCTACACAAAACACACAGAAATCATTTTCAGTAAAATAAAAACGCGAGAGGTTTCTTTAGGACACCCGGTTGAAACGAAGTTCCTTTTGTCAAATCATTCATTCATTAAAATACAGTAAATATTGTAAAAACTCGAAATTAAAATTACGCCATCTGTAAAAAGTTGCCGGAACTAATATGGATTATTAGTATACAACAGTAGTAACGAGCAGATTTCCCAAATGGCGTTAATAAAATAAATCAATTCGCAGTCAGCATTTTTAACACTTTTTTTTCTGTCTCCTACCTGCTAATTATTTGTACTTTAATAGAAATAGTCGATTCAAAGCCGTATTGTTATCATTTGAAACTCACTATACAGACTTACAGAAACTGTTAAGGCAAAATAATACGAAGTTTTCGTATATGCTTGTCATAAACTCAATAGTTATGCTAAAAAATGTGGCGAAGATACACAGGTTCACAGTAGAAATAACTCATAATTTATAAGAAAATCTCTAAAGTTTAACTCACACACATGGTTATTAATGAATTCGTCCTTATATACAGCTCATAAACTTGTAACGGGTACACTCGTCCTCAAACTTCTTTTAAAAGAGACATTATATAAGTTAAGCACGAGATTAAATGAGTGCTTACCGGCATACAGCTGCATAGACACACTATCAGGTCGACAGTATCTCGTACCACATATCATGTTCTGAGTTTCCCTGTCCGAGTAGTCGAGACCTTCTGTGACGACGAAGTAGACAGGCGGGCCGATGTTTAGGTAACGGTTTAAGTATTGGAAGTATTTCAATTGGAAACTGTCTTGGGGCATCGACAGTTCTTGGTCGAGACCTATTTCGATATGTGGTGCGACCTAGGGACAGAAAATGTTTCATTAGATGTATTATAGATATAAATTACTTCAACATCATCATATGTGTCTTGTATTTAAATATTGCAAAAGGGACTTTAGTATTATAGACGACTTACGGCTACGGACGAACAAAGCCACGCGAAGAATATGATCATAACAGCGGCTCGGACCTCACGCTTCATCACGAAGGGGGCGTACACGTGTTTGAACACGTTGTACAGCGCCCCCTCCCCGATGTCAGCGCCCGTTTCTGCTTTAGTGCCTTGTACACAGCAGAACACGTCGAACCTGACAACAAAGGTAACAGCTAAGTCTAAAAGTATAGTAAGATGTTGTTAAAACGACCACGTGTAGTGTCTATGACGTGACCTGCAGCAGGAAGTGCTGTGCTGTGCTGTACTGCAGGTACTGCACTGTACTGACCTGTTCGCGTTCTGCCGATGCGTGTCGATGGCGAGCAGCGCCACGAAGCACGTGACCTGCAGCAGGAAGTGCTGTGCTGTGCTGTACTGCAGGTACTGCACTGTACTGACCTGTTCGCGTTCTGCCGATGCGTGTCGATGGCGAGCAGCGCCACGAAGCACGTGACCTGCAGCAGGAAGTGCTGTGCTGTGCTGTGCTGTACTGCAGGTACTGCACTGTACTGACCTGTTCGCGTTCTGCCGATGCGTGTCGATGGCGAGCAGCGCCACGAAGCACGTGACCTGCAGCAGGAAGTCCACGAGCAGCGCGGCGCCCGCGTAGAGCGCGAAGGCGCGCACGGCCGGCATGTCACTCAGCGCACCCAGGAAGAAGCACACCGACTCCGACGCCGAGGTCAGGAACATTGATGGACCCACTTGTCCGAGGCTGTAAATACATGGGTCTTGTTAATAAACTGTGTGTGCAACTTTCAGTAAAATAATTATAACTCAATATTTAATAATAACTTTGTCGACAAAACGAATTGTTTGAGCATGTCTGTGTACAAATTCATTATTGTTGTGTGATTCGTAGAAAAGTTTATATTATTTTCGATTGACTGGGTAATTCCGTTCGAATTTACTTTTTTATATAAGATTAAACTATCAACATTGTCTTTCCCACATTCCATTTTTTTATGGTAACTGATAATCAATAAATCAACTGTAATGTCACAAGTGATGGAAGCAAAACATTCACAATTTAAATCACATTGTGTCCAAATTTTTTAAAACATATAAAAGGCCTGAAGAGCAAATACACAATTTAGAACTTTTGATGAAGTGGCCAGTTGATGTCCCTCTCCTAGTGGCCTCTCAGATCACAGGACAGACTAGCTACTGCAGTCTCAGTTCCATTGAATCATCCGAGACTTACGGGTGTCCCTTACCCTAGCTCCCTTGCTCTACCCATTTTCCTTACCCTAATTTACCTTTTTCCCCTGTCCCATCTGAAAACGTTTAAATTCCCAAAGACGATTGGCGTCAGTCAGACGGCCCAGTTATAAAAGAAACCAGCGAAAACTTTTTTAAACTTTATTTGACCTGCAGTAGCAGGTAGACAGAATACAGCTATACCATCCACTTCTAATCCATACAATTGATGGTAATGGCCAACATTTTGGTTAGTAAAAGACGTAGTGCTTTGATGCTTTGAGGAACATGATCGATTCAATAACGTATAATAGACAACAAAACTTCATTGTTTAGTAAATTCTCGATTTGATATCGTGAAAGAAATGAAGCTTACCTTCATATTCCAAGAGTAGTTGGCACAAATTTAATTAAACATTTATTTAGAATATAAGTTGTGTGTCAACTAGTAGATTACTGCCGCTGATAGCTTAGCTTAACAGAATTCAAGATAGAGTCCATAAATAAATAAAAAAAACAGAATTCAATACTCTATGTAAAGCGTAGAGGAGGTCATTATTAAAATATGTTTAAATATAGGTTTTGCTTTGGAAATTTTATGCAGCTTCTATTAATTAGTTATTAGTTCTTGTATGTTATCATAATTCATTTAAATAAATAGTGTTGAAATAGGGATTTTTGTGCCTAAAAATAATATATTTTTTTAACAGTCAAAAACTGGTTTGCTATTCTCTTATATACCTACTCAACATAGGTATATTAGTAACGATCACAAATTGATATCTCAACTTAATTATGGTAAGTAAACGGTCAAGCAGTGAAGTATGTACAGTACTCTTCAAACTTATTGGCCGACCTGAAGTTGGCGCAACTGCCATCTCGCGCATGGTACAATGGAGTGGAAAATTACTAACAAAATATGACTTCGATGTTAATATAGTATTAGATCAAAGATACCTTAATTTTGCATTTTGAGCACCGTCTCGCGGCTATCTTCAGCCCGGCCAATAAGTTTGGAGAGTACTGTACATACTTCACTGTTTGACCTTTTACAATAGGTAATAGGCCAATAGGTATCTATCAAAGTTTGTATTAAAATTGATTGACATTAAGTAAAGGTATTACGTAATACCTTAAGATAACAAAGTATTTTCAGAACCCGCTCCATTTTTAAGCCATAATGGTTCAGCTTATTACATGATTGTTCCTCTTAGGCGAAGGAAATTATTTGTCTTGTTTAAGCAATAAAAATATTAGTACTTTATTACAGAGAGCAGTGCGCACTTCGTAATAAAACACATCTTGTTAATTACCTCCTTATTTATGCAAGAGATTTTTTTAATTCTTTTACTCTAATTACTCTAATTATATGCAGCAAGGTATCTGTTCCAAGGAAAGAGTTTTTTTTAATTTTTTCTTGACAATGATAATTATTATGTATATTGTTTAGGTTTTATTAATGAATTATTAGTCATTATAATTCAGAAGACGAGTATAAATACAACAATGATGAGTATGAAATGTAAAATAAACATTAATTATAACTGACAAAAAACGGAACATGATAAAATATAAGCTTACGACTGCCTTTTTTAAGAATCCTTTTTTGTTGAATGTACATTAAACGAATACTTACGTTCTACCAATATGTTCAGCAACAGTCTCATTAGGTCTCCTGCCTTCTCTTTGGTTAGTCTGAACTAGAATGAATATGTTGTCGACTCCAACCGCAAGTACCAGGAACGGTATCACTTCGATGATGATCAACGTGGCAGATACTCCCGCAAAACCGAATATACCCACGGAACATACCACTGACGCCAACACGATGAACACACCTGGAAATAAAAGTTACAGTCACAATTTTATAGAAGATTAGTACTGTTACAACAAGACTGTGCCAGAATATTCCAGAAGATTGTACTTACACAAGATTTGACGATCAGAGTAACGTAATTATCGTCTTCCTTCCTCATGAGTGGTTTAGGACATTTTAAATAGGTATGAAATTATAATTTAACGTTAATCTGAAGATTCACTTTGAATGCGATAAAGTGCGAAACGATGTTAACAACGTCATTACTTAACAATAAAAATATGAACAGTACCAACTCACCTCCAAGTCCTAAAGTAACTTTACTGTCAATGAGCAGCCGGGAGAAGCTGGTGAACCTGCCCAAGGATATCGCGATGTACGCGAACATGATGAAGTAGGAGACGAGGATGGTGGACACGTCCGACTGCGACTCCCTGTCCAGCTCGTCTTCGATGGACCGCTCCGAGGTGTACGCTATATCCATGTACGAAGGCATTTGGTTCTCTGTGTAGTTTTTCATGAAGTTTATAAACTCCTTCTCCCATTTCAACACCGGTTCCAGCTAGAAATTGAAATTAAATATTACCAATTCTACGTGGCAGGCTGCTGGTATGAAAAGTCTAGACCGATGACCTGTCCGATTAGAAGTTTTTAAAACTAGTGGTCATCCAATGGTTTTTTTTTTATTTATTTTATTACATCAGCTACGAACGTGAATAAAACCCTATATAATTATGTATATGTACGGAAATTAACGCGATTACGTAATACCTTTGAATAGTACGACGTTTTGACCAGGTTGCAACAAGGTTTTGACCAAAACGTCAGGCAATTCAAAGGCGATCACGTTAATTCCCGTACGTTTACATAATTATATTTTGGAACGCGAATGTTTAAAAGTAGGTAAAACTACTAACTTTTAAATTTTAATAATTATGAAACTACCCACAAAATTTTTTAATCTAATAGTTTAATAATTTTTTGTTTTTCACTTTAATTTGAAGAATCTATTTGACTTGAGATTTTCAATATCACTGAAATATAATTAAATAATCAAGATCAGTTTGAGTACTCGCCATTTATGTGTATTTTATTAATTATAGTAGTGTATTACGGTTGTATTTAATAGAAGTGCAGTAGGTAAGCGAACCTGTTGCTTGTCGTTTTTGTTGTTGACGAGGAAGGTGAGTATCAGCGCGTTGGCCTCGTGGAAGCGCGAGCGCTTGGTGAGCGGCTCGCCCGGCTTCAGGAACCCGCCCAGAGCCACCGCCGGCAGGACTGGACCTTTGTAATTGGACAGGCAATCCTCTAGGAATGGGTTCCTAAAGCACATTAATATACTTAGCACTGTCAACTTGAATATTAATTATTGTCAGATAAACATATAATTTTTTGTTAACTCGCATATATAAGATTATTTGTTAGTGACAAGTGCTTGTGAGTTTGTGAGAACATTGCATGTTGATTACGCCAACGCAGTGTTTATTAATATGGTAATACTCTAAGGGTTTGGAAATAAACCATTTTAAAAGGGTTTAAAAAGAGTTTTCGGATTATTTTGAAACCAAAATTAAATGTGTAAATCGGATCTTAATCGCAGAAATATTTATAAGATATAATAGCTTTTTGTTTACCCGACGATTCGATCATATTGCACTGATCTTGGTTAAGGGTGGACTGACGGGTGACTCCATCTGTGACCGTGGTCAGTGCAAAGCGATCGAATGAATGTATGAACGAATGATATAAGAATGTAAGGAATGAGGGTAGAATGAATAAGGTAATGGCTGAATAAATTAATTTATTTGTAATGACCTCTTTTTACACGCTTTTACTTGTTAAAATTCTTTCATGATTCAGTAAATACTCAATACTCACTTGGAACAAGCAAGAATTTGGTCGAGGTAGCTGTTGCCCTGCGTATCGAAGTTGTCGACGTCGTTCTTGAACCAGCCCCACACGGTCATGACGGCGCACTGCTCCGGCGTCACGGCGCCGCTGAACGGCGACGACAGCGGAGCGAAGCAGATGTCTTCGATGCCCGTCTCGTTACCCAGACCTGAATTCATTATGGAATATCTTTATTGACTTTTGTTTGTGACGCTGCATACACGATCGTTGTGACGTATAAACATCCTGACCAAATATTGTAAAGACCGTAATTGTAAAAGAAAAAAGGAGACAAAAATGACCCAAAAATCACCCTTGACTCAGCATTGTAGTACTTCGTAAAACTTCGTAAGAAGCAACACAAGTATTATGTCAACACTAAGAGATATACACGAACAGTAGGTAATTATCAAGCTCTCACAACGATAGAGAAAAGTAGAATGTAATAATTTACATTGTTTATTCCTGCACGATGGCATGGAAGGAGAACCGTCAGTCCTGCGTTTGCGGACAAGAGATGTAGAACTCGGGGTCACAGATCGGATCCGAGATGTACGAACGGTAGATGTTATTTTTCAAACCTTTTATTGCTTCGTTTGTCATTTTGACACCATTATAAAATACTGGATGCAATCTACCACATCGCCGAATATTTAAATTAAATATATTTATTTCATAAAATTGATCATCAATTATTATTAGAAATTGTCTATTAAACAATAAAATTAAAAATCAACACACAAAGAGTCACCCCGCAACAATGAGTTGCTTGATCAAATGTAAAATTATTATAGACTCTTTTTTAGATTACATTACCTACTATATTATATATCTAAATCATATAATTTGATAACTTACCTAATATTTTATTCTGCAGATCGAGAACATCTAACAAAAAGTTAGAATTAAACACGGGCCCGAATGTAATGTTCCCGGATAGTGTTTTATGTTCGATCGGTGGTAGATCTTTAGAGGTGATGATCAACATCTCAGTCCTGAGGACAAACACAAATATTAGCACATACAGAACTTCACCTTTCTCTCCAGTCGATGAACGCTAAGAGTCAGTAAATCATCTTACACTCACAAACACATAAACAATCTCTGTATGACCGCTAGACGAATTTCATTTATATATTTATTTATATTAAAATCACCTAGAGCTACATATCAGTTATTGCATGATTCAGTAACATCTTCACCAACTTGCACATTTATCATGTTAATACCAATATAATCATTAATTTAAACACCCCCTACTCGAAAATCCCTTCAACGACTAGAAAACAGTTGTTAATCTTCGAACGGCTGAACAGATATTCTTGGATTATATCTTAGAGCACACGATCAAGTTAACTTTCAAACAAAAAGAAACGCACTTCAATCGTTCATTTCGTTTGGGAGCTACGATGCCACAGATAGGCACAGAGACACGTCAAACTTATAACAACTCTCTTTTTGCGTCAGAGGTTAAAAATAGTTGTAGTTTGTACTACTACTTTACCTGTAGAATGGTTCGAAGTGAGTGTCAAAATAAGCCCTTTCTACTCTTGACCGTGAGTTGGGGGCTGCCCACAGCTCCACAGGGTTCGTTGTCACTTGCATGTATTTTATACCGTGCCCCAGTCCCACTACCACGCAGAGACCTGTAAACCAAAATGATGGTAGTAGTTAAAGTTATTTATCCTACTAATATTATAAGCGTCAAAGTTTGTGAGGATGTATTGATAGTGGATGTATGGATGTGTGGATGTATGGATATTGGGATGTGTGGATGTATAGACGTTTGTTGCTTTTTCACGCAAAAACAACTCAACCGATTGCGATGAAACTTGGTATGTAGATAGCTGGACACCTGGATTAACACATAGGGTACTTTTTATTCCATAAAAATAACCTCTCATATATTTACCAATGAACAACACGAGCCACGGTCTAGAAGCCATGATGTACCCCCACCACTGGAAGAAATCTTCCATCCTCGTTTCAGTTTCAGCTCCTAACTTCTCTAAGAACGTCGCTTCACCAACGCCGTCCGCTTGATCTATCGTCCAGCCAGCGGAGGTCGGGTTCGTTGCCATTTCTTGATTATTTTCCGATGCAACACCTATTTGTTTATAAATAATGTTAATAATACCTGCATTTTAAAAGAGAATAAAGTCCATGCAGTAGAAATTTTTTTACCCCAAGATGTCACTTTTACCCCAGGTTATGACCACTTACTCCCGTTTTACCCCTCAATCATAAATGTTTGTGAACCGATGATAAATGGTGGCCAATATCGAAATTCTCTCACCAATGTATGTATGAATAATATCAATAATTGAGCTGAATTTTGTTGTGGTTTTCTTCATAGTATATTATTAAAATTAAATTAAACCGAGCTACTATGAAACTTAAACAATTCAGGGGCTATTTAATTAACTTATGTTCTACCAGAGGACGAAATAGTACTGTAATCCATTATATATGATAACAATAAAGCTAGGCGTCAAAGGAAGAAAAAACTACATTTTTTTATTAATAACAAAGCTCAATAGCTTTTAAAGAAAAAAATAAAGAGATTCGGTTGACAAATATGGGAAAAAAGGTACTGAACTATTTTGTCTATGCCTATCTAAATAAAAAAACTGCTTTGAAAAATTCTTTACATCCTAGTTAAAAAATTAAATACATACTTACGTAAACTAAATGTTAAAAAACTCCCACATGCATGAACTTAAAACGTTTAATCACAGGACAATACAGGATACCTATTCACACAATGATTACATACCTATTCATTTGGACAAGGACTAACACACTGACGATGATTTTAACAAATACATGAGAATTTGCGATTAGTACAAACACAAGGACAATATACAACCTAGGATACCCAAAAAAATATTGTCTACATGTTATACGAATAAAAACAAGACATAAACATAGACCAGTTAAAAATTCTAAAATAATTTCTAGAAAAAACTCTTATGGTCATTCTCTCATAACTGTTATCTTTGTTGAGAAAAAAATATAACTATAAGACTAATTTCCACAAGTGCGTTCGTGCAATAGAACGTAGATAATAATAACTTGACACACCTCACACGCGGATGGAAGATGTAAGTATATTGAATAAAAATTTAAAATAATAAATTTAAAGTCGTTTCAAAAGTGTAAAAAGAATTTAATATAATTAGCAATAGAGATGTATGTGTATGTACCTAGGTTTTTTTTTTTTGGTGAATTAAATTAACAGTGTTTACAATAGAGTTTTAAAATATACGTTTCTAGGTTTGCTCGAATTCGAAGTTGATGACGTGTTAGCTCACGAAGTGTTAAACTTAATTATCGTCCATATCTGGTTATATAGCTACTGCTATAAAATTGAAAGCAAGGTTTTTTTTTTACTAGACCTGAATAAAAAAATTACATATTTTAAATTATGCTTCAATTGCAATCCACATATAAACGTTGTTGAATTAAAAAGAAAATAATTTAAAAAATCTGTTTGTAAACTAATCATAATTATTTATATTGATTAATTGTGTTTTATATCGAAAACGTTGTGCGATCGAAAATGCTATATAGTAGCGTAAAATATTGAAAAAATTAATAAAGTGATCATACATGAAATCGCAAAATGCTTTCTGTTTTAACTTTTTTTTTAACATTGTTTAAAGCTAAACATGCAGCAAATGAAATCACATGACGCAAACAAAAGACGTACAGCACGAACACATGGACGATGTCGCTTGATCTCGTGCAAGTTACCTGGCAAGTGCTTATATGTACTTATAAACAAATAGTGCACGGTATAGTTGTACGTACTAGCGCGGTGCGAGTGCAGCGGGCTGGTCTCGGGGCCTCCGCCCCGCCTCGCCGTCGCTCCGCGCGCCCAGCCCTCTGTCCCAACACCATTGTTAGCACCCGTCTCACTAACTACCTTACTCACTACTCGCGGACCCTAGACGATAATGCGGCATGACATGCTGAATTCGCATCAATCCATAAAATTAAACGGTCATGCATGGATGACTGCACGTAACGCATGTCATGCCACATGATCGTCTAGGGTTCGCTTAATACTCTCACTATCCGAGTAAAAGACGATGCACGGAATTAATAAACGCATATCCTGAGACGTATAAATTAGAATAACTATTATATTAAAACAACAATACATAAACTTGATTATATATATATATATATATATATATATATATATATATATATATACCTATAGTACCTATAGTTAGGTACTCAAATATGGTTTAATTTTAAATAATAATTAATACATAGTAATACATACAATGGGTAATTATTATAGATAGATAGTAGACTCACTTGTACTCCGCGAACCAAACTCAATACTTTTGTTTTGACTTGAATGTTTAAACTCAGCGGTGATGATAATATGCTTAGCCTAAATTAGTTTTAAAATAATACATCCTACTAATATCATAAACTTGAAAGTTTGTGATGTATGGATGTTTGTTAACAGTATAGCTGGAGACCTATATTAACACGTAGGCTACTTTTTAACCCGATATTCCCACGGCCTCGGGACTTACGCAGGTGAAACCGCGGGGCGCAGTTAGTTATTACACATACACAACGCTATCTAGATCCAAAACTAAGCATAGCTTGCACCATGGGTTCTAAACACAGATAAACATACTAAGGTACATTTTTGTTAACTTAATTACATACAAGCTGTTGCCCGCGACTTAGCGTGGAAAGTTTTGTGAAATCTATCCCACGGGTACAGTATATTTTTCCAGATAAAAAAAAATAGGTTTAATTTTTTTTTATGGTATTATACTTTCAGGATATGCGTTTATTTTCTTACATATTGTATTAACATTCCTACATAATTAATATTATTAAAGAACATATTTACAAAGGATGTTTAAGGTGTTATTGTCACTCGATATTGCGGCGAGCAATTTAGTCGAAAATAAACAAATGTATATATAATATTAGTTATACATATATCCACATTCTTTTTATACAATATGAAACAGAAGAGGTAAAGTAATAAAAAAAATTACAAGCATGTCGGTATCAATAATGACATAGTCCCTACATATTATAAAACAAAGTCCCCCGCCGCGTCTGTCTGTCTGTTCGCGATAAAATGAAAAACTACTGAACGGATTTTCATGCGGATTTCACCAATAGACAGAGTGATTCATGAGGAAGGTTTAGGTGTATAATTTGTTAACGTTTTGTGTAAATTCGTTGAAATATGATGATTGTTGAAGATGTCTCTACTACCCGTGCGAAGCCGGAGCGGTTTGCTAGTTTAGATTAATTGCATCGCCTGACGAAGTATTCAAAAAATATTTACGATCGACTATTACTTAGAAATCGTTACATTCTACCCACTTCTATCACAAGCACCTAATAAGAAATATGAAAGTTTTTATTATTATTACATTGTGTTTATGAGAAATTCTTAAGTTGCTCAAAGCGCTATGGAGCGTAGAAATCTAATTACAAAATATAATTCATTCATACATTTTAAAGGCAATATGAATGAGGTCGAAGGTTTGTTGGTATTTTGTTCCTTCCTGTATGATGTGTCACGTGATAAACACGAATCAAAAAAATATCTAAACATTACTTTGGGATGGGGAGTACCACAATGACCATCACCTACATTTTTTAGAATTTCACCCTTTAATATCAACCCTTAGATCCCTTGCTGCACTTATGCCTAGTTCATCAATCATTTAGTTCGTGCTTAACTATCGTTTTACGATAGTGGCATAAGTGAGATAATGGTCAAACAAAGCAAAAATTATTTGCAAATAAAAAAAGTTTGAAAATACTTGGCCGGGCACCGCTCAATTTTACAATGATTCTACTTATCTTTCATACTTTCAATACTCTGAGAGGCATGAGAGGCGAGATAATCGGTGTTGAACTTCTGTAGCTGGCTGCCGGTCTATTAGTAATCATGTTCAAAACTAAAGTAGGTACAGCCTTGTAAAGGAGACTGGCATTCACATCATCAATACAAGTAAATAAAATTGAAGTGTATGTTTATAATGTCAAAATAATAGGTTTTTTTAAGCTCATACAGTTATTTGCACGAAATCTATGCCTAAAAATCGGTTTTTAAATATTTTTTTCTGTCTGTCTGTTTGTTTCGGCTAATCTCCGGAGCGGGTGGACCGATTTCCACGGGACTTTCACTGGCACATAGTTGGTGTTATAAAGAATAACTTACGCTACTTTTATTTTGGAAAAAAGAATTAGGGTTCCGTCCAAAATATATAAATATGTGCACGCGAGCGAAACCGCGCGGGATCTGCTAGTTAACAATAAGTATACACTTAGTATCATAACATCAATCAAAAACTTTTATCAAAGACCTTGATCACTACGTTTTATGGTCGACATTATTTTGGCCAAGGCGTTGCCGCCATAGGCCTTTTTTCCCCTATGTCTATATAGTATATATATCTATAGGCGTTTTAGATATTAAGATTGCTAGATTTCCGTATTGTAATGGCGATCAGAATAAAAACAAATTAACTTTACAATGCCTATGGTAGTGCTTGTGATTCTAGCGAGTCTTGGTCTGTCACCACTTTGAACTGTAACATGCTCTTTGTACTATTTTAAAATTCATATCTTACTCAAGACTAAATTGTCATAGGGTTATTAAATATGTTAGTCAAATCATCCCACAACAATAAACTAACATATCGCACGTCCTCTAAGTGACTGACAAAAAACAACAGACACATTATAAGGTTTTTTTTTTTGTATTTGCTGATGATTACAAAATCATTAAACATTGTAACTTTACTTCTTTTTCGTTGTTCTTATAAATGTAATAAAAAGAGAAAGTAAAGCAAAGTTGTAATAAAGAAAATAAACTGACTTTTCCGTGTTACAACACTTTTCAGAGGTCTTGCAATATGTATCATAAAAACACTTACGAACAGTTATTGATTTCAATAGAAAAATTACGAAACATTACATAAAAATTGGCGAAGATTAAGTTCACCAACCGTTCGTACATGTTATGTTTAGGCAGACACTGATTGGGAATACATATTTAATTTTAGGAACATTACTGAAGGCGCTCGCGCTACATTTTCCTTTACACTTAAAAAAATATATTATGTCTAATCTTTCAAAAAAAATGTCTGGTATAAGACCTTGATATTTGCTAGTTATAAGACTCAGATAACATGTAATAAAATTACAATATTGAGCGTTATTAATGACGTTTTCCCTTTTCGTATCTGAGGTTAGAACTCATATTTTGTAAAAAGAATTCCGACTACCGGAAAAAAAAATATTGTAAAGATTAGTTTATGCAATTCAGCTCTTATACAGGGTGTATTTGAAAAATGAACACTTACTTAAATCACTGAAAGGTCATGACTCTAGCATGCAATTACAAAAAGATTTTTTGGATTAGATTTCTTAGTTACAGAGAAAACCCATAAAAACTAACTTGAAAAGTTTTCAAAGTTAGTTTTTATGGATTTTCGTAGTAACGGAATGAAAAATCCCAAAATAAAAAAATACGTACGCTTTAAAATCTTTAACTTAACACATTCCACCTACTTTTTAAAAAACACGGAGGCAAAAATACCTGGAAATTCAAAGGGTCATAATTTGAAAACAGATAGTTTTTTTTTTGAAATTCTTATTGTAACTGAATGCTAAAGTAATCCACTTTCAGTGATTTAAGTGTTCCTTATTCAAATACATATAATATATGTATATAAGGTTACATTTAAAAGGTTCCCAGCCAGTCCTGCCTTTAGATAACAAAACCTTGATACCTAGATAAATAAACAATAGCAGGTAATATTCGTGTTATTTTGAATAGATAATTACTATATATTGTGAGATTTATAAAGCATTGTCTATGAGTTTCCGTGTGCTGTATAGGTAATTGTAATGTATTTGATGAATGGGCAGTGATTGTTTATATTTCACAATCTATATATATTTGTTTATATTAAATGGTTAATTTTTTTACTTAGTTATCATGAAACCGTTTTGAAATCATTTCTGCTTCTTATGTTTGTTTACTGTTTTCACTATAAGAGACAATTTATTTATTTTATCAACAATCTCTATCATGCCTGTTTAAATATACAATAGCTTCACAGATTTTATGAATAATGTATTAGTATTAAGAGAGGTTTTAACTAGCTCTGCCTATTTATATCCCACCTATAATAAAAACCTAAGTTTACTTATTAGAGAGAGAGAGAAGAGTAAAGGGTAAAGGTGACGTACCGACAGTGTTGTCTTGCTGGTTACAACAGAAGACTCCGCTGAGGAAGAGAGTGGTGAAAATGACGAAGACAATGGCCATGATGACGGCGTACCCGTCAGCGCCGCCGATGCTGAAGGGCTTCGGCGGCGCCGGGCGCGGCGGCGGCGTGGGGCACGACGCGCTGCAGTCCAGGCACGAGCAGCCCGGCTGGCCCTGCAGTCAATACTGAGCTTTACAAACGTACTCTTACAAAAAGAAATGTTTTTTTAGAGTATTCAGTATAATAAATTAGCTCTAGATTCAAAAACTTCATTCTTGTGGCAAAATCACGTTCAGCTATCACGACTTGCGCATTTGTTTAAATGGTAACATCGACATATCCCTTTAATATCATGAAACATCCATTAATTTCGTGTTGTTAATTTGGATATTTTCAATTGTGCACAATTTAAGTGAGATTTGGTGAGTTTTACTAGATCCCACACCCCCCTCTTGAGCTCACGGAATTAATGGATGTCCCCCCTTATAGTTGATCCGTAAGCAAATCGCTCGCAATAACATTTTTTGTTTTTTATGGGATAGGGGGCAAACGAGCAGACGGGTCACCTGATGGTAAATGACTACCGCCGCCCATGGGCACCTCCTCAATCATTTCAAAAATTGTGATTAGTCAATAGCCTTATGACTTGTGCTAGTACATCTTTGACACTGTTAATGTGAGAATAGAACCCAAGTAAAATGATGCGTTCAGTAAATTGAAGCAATATTCTGATATAATAACACCATACAGAGCATTTAACCATAGCATCTATGTTGAAGTTGGCTGAAGTCAATCATTCCAGACGAACTTAACTTTTTAAATTTGCACTACTAAGGCTCTTACTACGTGACCACTGAGACCCCAATGAAATATACTAATGACATTCAGGTAATAAAATTACACACTTCAAAATAATCAAATGTAAAAACAAACCGGAGGTCCAATATTGCAAGGCCTTGTTACTGGGTTTAACGGCGTCAAACCCTTAGCGGGGTCCGGCGTTGTAGTGTAGTTGACCTGGAAGGGCACTTGGGGGACGTTCGCGTCACCCATGAACTCGAACCAGCGCATTGGAGTACAGTATTCTGAACCATAATTGCCACACATCAAATCCATGGCCACTTGATTGGTTGAAGGGAATTGCACCTGAAAACATAAATTAGAAGCTTTAGATGGTAATAACAATAATCTAACCCAGTATTTCAAATGATGAGCCCGGTGAACTTAGCAAATGCAAGAGAAAAAGTTTCTACAAGTTAAATGTATGGGTGTTTCTATCTTACTAATATTATAAAGGCGAAAGTTTGTGAGGATGTATGGATGTTACCGGAGACCCTAACCCTTCCCTCTCCCCCTCTTCCCCGTCTCCCCTTTTTCTCCTACTCGCACCTTAAAGGTCGGCAACGCACTTATGAATCTTGAGTTGCAGGTGCCCATGGGCGGCGGTAGTCACTTACCACTCGTCTGCTCGTTTGCCCCCTTATACCATAAAAAAAAATAGCCCATTTTTTTATCCTGGAAAAATATGCTGTACCCGTGGGATAGATTTCACCAAAATTTCCACGCTAAGTCGTGGGCAACAGCTTGTATGTAATTAAGTTAACAAAAATGTACCTTAGTATGTTTATCTGTGTTTAGAACCCATGGTGCAAGCTATGCTTAATTTTGGATCTAGATAGCGTTGTGTATGTGTAATAACCAGTGGTCGGCGTAGGTAGTGCCATTTGGTGGGATTCGTCCATCGTGGCATAACGTGGACATACCCTCTCATCTCAAAATCCCGGGATTCTAAAGATTCAACGTCGGTCAAATATAACCAATATATAATTCAGAAATCCGCACCCTAAAAGTGTCTACTTTTTAAATTATATATACCTAGTTTTTATTAATAGAATACCAGTTTCATAAAAACTACCTGTATAGCGTTACACCTCATTAGTATTCGTTTACAAACACTGTTTTTAATGTTTCGCTATTTTAACATTTATACTAAATATTGTTTACAACGGATCATATCGTGTAAATCTAAACTAATATTACCTTATTCCTGCGGGTCCGCTGGCGTTGTATTTTGCATAAAAAAAACATCCCTGACGGGGATAAAAAGTTATCTCTCTAGTTGGGGTACCTAACCAATAGACATTTACAAAATTTCATTAAATCTGTTGAGTAGTTTCAGAGATTAGCGTGAACGAACATCACACATTACATGGGATTTTCAAATATTCAGATTAAAAAGCTAAAAATCTTACGTTAGATAGCACCAGTGTTGAGCAATTCTAAAGACAATTAAAGATTAACAATTGAATAATTGTTAATTGTCACCATAACAACTAAAAATTGATCAATTGTAATTGTGGAAAATTACACACATAAAATACATTTAAATAAAACATGCCGACGCGGTTTGTTTTCGTTCATAAACATCGTAAGAAAGGGATTAAAAACCTTAATAAGGTATATATCAAACATGCCGAGGCCCTTTATTGTCATTTTAAAATACATAGTCGGCAGGGATTTAACAATCTATAGGAACACAAAATTTAACGTACCGATTCCTTTTGTTCTATTATCTAAAAAAAGCGGGGTTTTTAGCAAGATTGTGCTATTGTTTATTTATACATTGTACTAATTAAGTAACCCGTCTGCTCGTTTGCCCCCTATAATATAAAAAAAAAAATTACTATTATATTATTATTTATTCGTTTTCAAACACACCTAATAATATGTTAATAATATAGAATCATTATATAACTAAAAAAACTAATAAATATAGCAAAGCGAGAGTTCTACTCTTGCATTTAAAATAATAAAATCTTTAGATTTTTTAAATAAAAACTGTATGCAACAAAAATGGGTTTCTTACAATACTGTGACCCGATACGCTGACTTCAGTAGACGTCGAAACTCGTTTTCTATTTATAAGTGGATTCTGAATGTAAAAAGCAATTCGTCGAAGGTAGAAAATATTGAAGAAAATATAGTTATTTATTTTAATTAAAAAAAATGAGGAGATAATATGTGATTCTGAAAAAGAGATAGATTAAATTTACCTACTAAAATAGTAATTATGTTCTCATAAAATAAACGTAGTACAGCCATTATATTTTATTGCTTTTATATAATACTAGCAACCCACACTGGCTTCGCAAGGGTACAAATTATACACCTTAACCTTCCTCATGAATCACTCTATCAATTAGTGAAAACCGCATGAAAATCCGTTCAGTAGTTTTCAGTTTATCGCAAACAGACAGACAGAGAAACGCGGCGGGGGACTTTGTTTTATAATATGTAGTGATTTTGTATATTTTAATTATTTTTATTTAATTTTTGTTCAATTTAAGATAATTTATATGTTGACAAATTGTACTTTTTGTTAAATTAATGTTGATTAATATATTTATTTATTGGTATATCGCTAACTTCTGAAATCCTCAACACTCTTTTTATTATATTAATTTATGTACACGGTGTACAGTTTAAAACAGTTCACAAAGATGAGCATTAAAACCGCTTCAGTATAAGGGTAGGTATTGTAGATGTAATTAAAAAAACAATTTTCCTAGAGTTAAGTTCAGAGGGAAGTCTAAGTAAACTTGTACTCGAATCGACTTAAATTTTAAAATGCAGGAATCTCGGGGTATATCCATGTTAATATAACATTTGAGGTCATTCATCCTAAATGGCACGCCGACCACTGGTAATAACAAAATGCGCCCCGCGGTTTCACCCGCGTAAGTTTCCGTGCCGTGGGAATTTCGGGATAAAAAGTAGCCTATGTGTTAGTCTAGGTCTTCAGCTATCCACATACCAAGTTTCATAGCATTCGGTTCAGTAGTTTTTGCGTGAAAGAGTAACAAACATTCATACATCCACACATCCATAGGATAACTTGACACATCTCACACGACCTCTCATCTCATTATTCATTCATCATTAGACATTAGGTAGAACCTGTACTATGGTAACCAGACTGCTGAGAATAAATAAGAATTGCAGTGTAGTTACACTAAGCGTAAGTGTTTACCGTTATTATTATTATTATCGTATTTATATAGTCATCTAGCTATCGCCGACTTAATTGGAGGTTAATACATGAATTAACTGTCAATAATATTTTTAAATTGAAAACATTGCAATCATGTTGTTATCTACACCTGTAAACTGGACCGTCTGTGACAGACATGATACCGCCAATACCGGAGAACTGTATGACCTATACTAACACAATAAAGATAATAATAATAATGAATTTATTTATGAAGGTTTACATTACATTATTCTGGTCGAACGCGCTAATCTTTGGAATTCCTAGTCAGATTAAAAAAAAACTTTTAGGATTTGATAGCCCAATTTTTAAGGAAGACCTCGGACCTCGACCTATATAAAAGGAGAACCTCACAGAACTTGGCGGCCTCTTAAACAGACGGCAGTTCGCAATCTTGAGGGATAAGACTGTTGGGAACAGCTTGTTTGATATATCGAGGAAATGTTCTTTTAATGTTTTTTTTTATGAATTAGTCTTAAAAGAAATCCCTCCTCCGCCTCCTCCGCCTCCTCCGCGCCTTTACCCAACTAAGTTGAAGTCGGCTTTCAGTCTAATTACGATACGACCGAACTTTAATATTTTACGCGAAGCGACTGCCCTCAGACTTCCACAACGCAAGTAATAGGCGATGTCGAAGTTCTGTAGTTGGACCAGGTTGTCGGACTTTTTAGGGCTCCATCTACCCGTAACGAATGCCAAAGGTGTTGTTATAGACCGTCGGTTTAACGTGAATGGAGGCAAGGAGGGGTCTCAATATGTTAAGAATGGTCACCCATCCTAGACTGACCTGGCAGTTACCACTTAAAAGAATTCAAAATAACAAAAAGTTTAGAAAGTAAATTTATAAGACAATTCGTCGTAGAATTTCTCCACATCACTATTAACAGGATGCAGGTATCAGACGCACTATCTTTATGTTCTCACAGGTTATAATATATGTTCATGTTATCTGTACTATTTACAAAGTTGCGAAGTGTTATTTTGTCACATTTGGTTACAAGTGATTAAATAATTTGGATTGTACGTCCTATGTTGTCAGCACTGATAACAACCTGATGTGAAAGTTGGCATACAAAGTCACATGTCTACATCACATGGCAAGAAAGAAAGAATCAGAACTGCATAAACTCACTCACTTCAGATAAATTGCTATTTGACTAGAAAAACACGTTATTGATTTTAGTGCAGCTACTGACAGAATAATTATATAATTGTTAATCATAAGATGAAAAAATTCCTTATCCATATACAACAATAACATGTACATATGTGCTAATCAAGCTTCAATACCAGAATGTACCAGAATATGTAATAGGTTTCAGCACATTTTCACGCACATCCGGTGAATTACACTACAAAATATATAAAAAGCGGTACAAATAACATCTAAAGCGGTCCCTAGACAATCATGCGGCATGAAATGCTGAATAATCATGCTGCGTGAAGGACCTATTGAGAAACTGCAACATGATAATTCGCTCGGTATAATCATTTTATTCAGTCGATATAGATAGTACAGTGAAGACGTCTTCTGCGCTTGTATGGAAATGAATTTGTCAAAGGCAGATTTATAAATAAATAAATATAAAAATAAAAGGAATTGCCAATCAACTGTACGTACGTACGTAGTTTGCATGTCATTCGCATCAATCAATACAATTAAACGGTCCTGCATGCATGGCAGTACGTAACTCATGTCGTGCCGCATGATCGTCTAGAGACCGCTTAAGAAATATAAAAATTACCGACCGTATTTTTTATTGCATTAAAGCATGATTTTTTACATGTATAAAATACCATATAGACCTATATATATTTCCTGTTAACGAACTCCTAAAAAAACAAGACCATCCAAAAACACGGTATAAATATTTAAAATTTAAGTATGTCGTTGCCTCGTGCCCATTTGTAAGGTTTTACAAAAATAAACTTCAGATTGTGGATCACTAAAAGTACAACTTATCACAATAAGTGCTATATAATGTACTTGATAATGCAAGGATACTTTCAAGGTATTTTCCAACGATTTGTTCTAGTTTAGAGGGCGTCCGGGGAGCGTCCGGAAGGGGTTTTCAAAAAGTGTCCCGGTGAATATTTGTGTCAGAAGACCATTACAATTTTTAATTATATTTATTAATTTGTTTTTAATGGGATGCCAAAAAAAGAGTTCTTAACTATTAAGTCTCCTAATAATTTTGTTAATTATTACCGCAGAAAGGAAGAGTTTTGTAATTTTTTTTCAATAATTGTTAGATGAATCGTAATTTGTTTATTATTTTATTTTATTATTTTCATTATTATTCTTTAGGATGTCCAGGAAAAAATCTCGATTTTACCCATGTCCGGGGTGTTTGTAGTTTTTGTCCAGCGTCGGCAATTTAAAGTGATGGCAGGCTTACTCCATCTATACGTAGACGGACTAATCCAATTTTTAAAATGAGCGTAAACAGAATTTCAGTTTATCTTGACAATGTTAACAAACTGAGTCACGTGTATGATTCAAATGCTCTCTCGTGTCGAAACACATGATTCATGATTATCATTTTATTTCTTGTTTGTTTTATCATTTATTGTTACGAATAATGTTTTGAAAACATATACTTTATACAACATAGAGAACGCCCTGTCGTCGTGTATAAAGAGAACGGTCGGTCTCAAGCGGTCGAAGATAACTAATAAATAAATATTCGTACCTGAAGTTTATTGGAACGAAATTCCTTGCGCCGCACGTTACACTTCAGACGTTCGGTAAATAAGGGCTAGGCGGAAAAAAATGTTAGCGCAACGAAAAATGCTGACCGCGAGTTGAAATTTTTATTTCCGCCATTTTTGGATTCTGCGCGATACGTCGTATACTAATTATCTATATATTAATTCGAGCTACTTTCACAGAAAGCCGAATTTTAATTTCGAGTTTTTACAATATTTACTATATTTTGTTACAGTTTATTCAATCCATTAGTATATTTATATATAGCTAAAGGAACTTCGTTCCAACCGGGTACGCAGGTGTCCCAAAGACATCTCACGCGTATTTATTTATGTTTCAGTGTAAGCAGACAGGATAAAACTAAGATTGCGTGTGTTTCACGTGGTTGGATTTGGGCGAAATATTCTGTTATTTACAGGTACTAGTTATATGTCCACTTAACATAAACTTTACAATAACATAAATATCTAACCTGTGCACAAGAGTCGTAGGTAGCCTGCATGTATTCTTCACTGAGGAAATATGTGATACCAGTAACCTGCTCCTTTGTACCTGGAAAAAAAGAGTATTAAAAAAATATGGAAGAATAAATGTTCGAACTAAGCTTAGATATCACTTTACCATTTTTTTTTTGTTTGTTTTTAAATAAAATATATTGTTTTGAAGTTAAGTAAAAGTCAACGGCAACAAAGTCGAAAATTAAAAAATGTACGTAAAACAATTATTTTAAGGCGTGAAGGCTATAATTACGATCAATTCCTGTTTTTTTATCCCTTTCAAATAGCAGTCTTGATTATCTCCTTTTAAACTATTTACACCGTTAATCGATCGTTTTTAACAATCGTTCTGCACTGTGCAATAGGGTATCTCGTCCATGTAAGGAAAAAATCTTTTTCGATCTACTTTACCACAAGAGGTGTTAAAAATTGCGTATTTTACACAGATTACGAAAAAGGTAAAATAACTAGAATTACGTGTCAGCTTGAGGGTTCTACCATACTTTGAAGTTTTGTAAGTCTTAAAATTTTACATACTTAAACCGTATGCCTAAAAAAATACAAAAATCAAGTTTAAAAATGTATTTTTTTAAATTGGCTAAATAAATCTCACGAAAACAAAGGGAACATTACAAAGCTTATAAAAATGACAAAAACTTAAAATAATATGTAAACCTGTTTTTGTAAATTCAAACCTGGTTCTATTAAAACCATTTTTGAAGTAGCGTCAGTTACACTTTGTGAAGGCTCTGTTACTAGTTTAACACATCTTTCAACACAGTCTGTGTATCAAGGACAGTCCAACCACACAGACCAATGTCCAAGTCCAATATCAAAATTCTTATCTTTTGAAATAATTTGAAGGCCTCATTCAAAATATGTCGAAGAACCGGCGGTGTTGTAACCCAACACTCGTGGCACTTAATAATTTAGGTGTAATCTATAGCAGAAATAGGTAATTTTTCGTGGTTTAAATATCCTGCGTTTAGTGCTACTTTCAGCCTGTTTTGTTTTTATTATATTTGACAATGCCAGCTCTCGAATGTGGTCCGTATCGTCAAACATACATAGGTTTTCTAGGTGAGTAAAAAAAGTATTTCTATCGAAAACAAAGTCTGCAAAGATCTCATATTTTCATTTAACAATCGAAAGTGTTAACAGTTGTAAAATATGTTTGATTAGGGAAATTTCTGATGAATTAACAACAACAGCAGCGACGAATAGCTTTTCAGATGACTCTAAAAACACTTTGTTTTCAAAACTATAATTTCGTTTGCTTTTGGGGTATCTTTTCATGTTAAGTATTTTTTGAAATAGGATTTCAGTAATTGCATAACTCGTTCCTTAGTTACGATTGGAATCTAATCTTTAATCGAAATATTTTTGATCTCTTCAAAAACAATCTCATATAATATTTAAATCGGATAGATCCTTGAAATTATATTTAAATTTCAGGTAATTTTAAAATTTTTAAGTGATAACTTCTTATGGGAGTGTAAACCGCTTCATTACGTAACGCGTTACGGCGCCAGTCTGTCTGGCTTCCCTTTCTCTCACGCAATAAAGTTATCACTTCCGTCGGGCGTCCCGAGACGCACACGTTTTTTTAAATTTCAAGACGTCTCTCTATAGTCCCAATATCTAACTTATTATTTGAAAATCACAAAATCCGCTTTTAACACAATCGCAACTTTACTTATTGGCATAAAAATTACTTTGGTTACAAAGAAAACACATCAAGTTGGAAAGTTCTCGAAACAAGTAAAAAATTTGAGTAATTCGCAGGTTATCAACCTAATAAATTAGACGCCACCGGTAACGCGTTGATGCAAGTTTTGTGTATGTATTACACCTAAAGAGAACAAAAAGTATATATATTATTTTATATTTTGTTCAGGAATCTAAATTAAGGATAGCGAAATATCACAATGAAAATAAACATTTTTCAAAAATTTTAAGATCGGTAGAGATCGTTTTATTTTATTAACCGACGAAAAAAAAGGAGGTTCTCAATTCGACCGTATAATATTTTTTTTTTTTATGTCTGTTCAGTTCATTTATTTTTTGCTTTTTAGTTCTTTTTGTCGGTTAAATTTTTTGTTAAAAAGATTTTATTTTTAAAATTATTTTGCTAATCTACGATCAATCGCGTAAATTTCGAGAGGTCTCGCTTTAAGAAAAACCAAAAAAAAAATTTTTTCGGGACACTACTGTGCAATCATGGTTAAAAAAAAACCATTCAATATCTCTTCATATTGTAGTACAAATACAAAGACATTTTACTAGATTAATACACGTAGGCAGCCACGAAAAAACTATTATTTTTATATAAATAGATTTCCAATCCTACCAAATATTCGTATGAGTTTGATATTTGTTAAGATTGTGTCAAACTTCATGCATGTCACACGCCTACCAGGCTTGAAGAATTCGTTACCCTATGGTGTCAATTGGTGTTATTTAACATGAGATAACTCACCACTGAAAGGTTCGATTACTGGATCAATATACTCGCTCTGGTTCACTCCGCAGGTCATGCCGCAGATGTGTTGTAAAAAGTTGTCCATACAAGAAGGACATCGTCCAAGTATGTTTTCGGCGAACTTTATCTTCTCGCTCATGCTCTTTAGTTGCTCGCCGTTGCAACATGATACACCACCTTTCGCTATTGCCGGGCAGTACTTTTCTATGATTGACTGTAACAAAAGAAATTGACGACTTATTAAGCTGTTCTGGAGTGATACTATGAATGTACGTAAAGGGTTTTAAACTGTAAGCTTTTACATCTGCTCGTATTGCAGTCAACTCTGACTCCTCAGTCACTTCAACTTTTTCAACCAAAGAGCACTCTGCTCATCTTAAAATTTGACTGGCCCGTTGGCCTAGTGGTTAGTGACCCTGACTGCTATGCCATAGGTCTTGGGTTCGATTCCCACCCCAGTCTGGTTGTTCTTTGTGTCCGTTGTTTGTATGTTTGTAAAGTCCCCCGAGACCCAGGAGTAATTCCTAATGCGGGAGTTGTCTTTAAAAAAATACTGGATGTTTATTGGGATTAGGGATCACCAAAAGGGCATAGAATTAACAGCAAGTTTATAGTTAACAGTAATCGCTTGACATCAGAAGGGTTGTATGTTCATCGTCAATTTAAGTACCTATACCATGGATCGCATGGCGGTCGAATTTCGACCGTTTTTAATGTCTAGTTTTATTTCATTGACCGGTATGACTTAAACTGTCATTGTAAAGACTTTTTGTACCATGACAGTTCAAAATATATTCTGGAGCTCTATAGCTTTATGTAGTCATTTTTACATAGTTTTTAACTTTATAGCACGTTCGATCGTCTTCGATTTGACATTACTGTCTGTGCGCGTTTGCTTAAAAAATGCGGACAAAAAATTCTCCACACGTATTAATATACATTTAGATAAACGAAAGCAAAAAAATATTTATCAAGTTATATCTTCAGATAATCGGCCAAACAGGAAAATCAATGTACGAGTCGGTAGAAAAATAAACTCATAAATACCCATAATAAACTAAATAACCTCACAAAGATCAGAGGAGATCCTCAAAGAGAATATTATCTAAACTCTCGGTTCTCAGTAAGCTATATTTTTAATGTCTGACATTGTGACTGGGAATTCAACCTACCAGACAGAAATAACAACTTAGAAAAGGTATTTGAGTTAAAATTAGAAATACTCCATTGAGGTAGACAACTATAAATTTCATTTAAGTAATTCTTGAAGATAAGTTTATTCAGAATTTGAATTTGAGGACGCAGTTATGAAAAAGATAAAATTTGGTGTAAACAACGATAAGTACACGACACGATACCATAGTAGTATATGGGATCGAGCTGGCGAAAGAAATGCGGGACCAAGGATGGAAGGAATGAATTTATTACAATGAATAGCTAAAGATCAATGTTGTTACGAAATATTTACGGTTAAAGCATAAAAAAGTTAAAAAGACCATATCAAATTAAAACAAAGATTAGACTTTTGATTTAATATCAACTAAAAGAACAGGCGTAAACAAAATATTTGAAGTAATCAGTCAATCCCTGGCTTACATGTACTTAATATACGAAACACTAAGATTATCTTGATCATCTATCATCAATATCATCATCTTAGTCTGTATATTGCGAAAGATTACAGGCTACACCGTAACATGACGTTGAAACTCTAGGAATTACAGATTGTATTGTATACATCTTAGATCAAATTAACCATAGATATTTGCGACGCGATTTTTGTAGAGTAAAAAAAAATATAAAAAAATAAAGTTTGGCAGAAATATATATTAAAGCTATTGTTAATTTAAACAAAAGTGTTATATAAATTCAAACACCCATGTTATTGTCACATAACGGGTGTAAGCATGCGTGATTCTTATCAAAGCAAGTCGATGGTTGTCAAGCAACGAACACACCACTATAATAGTTGTGGTTCAAAGGTCATACTACTCAAGTTACGTCGCCACTGGACATTTTATTACTTGAATAAGAAGACATATTATGTTTTACGTCAAAACAAAACAATCATCGATAGCTATACATAATAATAATAAAATATTAATAAAAAAATATACTGTTTATTGGTAAGCGCATCACTTGAAAACGGATGAACGGATTTGGCTATTCTTTCTATTTTATCTTAATAGTAGTCCGAATAAGGTTATTAGGTCAAGAAAAATTTGAAAAGTTGCCAGAAAAATTGTAAAATTCAGAAAGAACTATGAGTTTCTCACGAAATTAAAAAGAATTATTGAAATTTTAAAAGGACATCTGTCGGTTCAGCTTGTATCGAAGAAAATTTCGATTTTGTTTTGTGTGTTATGTGAGGAGTCTATATCAAGTCTTGGTTAGAAGGATTATATTATTATTCCTCAAAATTTTTACTTATTTGTGTATTAAGATTAAACAGGACTGCCATAGAGTTAGGGTTTTCCATCTCTGAATTGTTACCAGTTGCAGTTCCAAGAGGAAGTTCTCCAAAAAGGTTAAAAAAGTTAGCCAGTTTGTAGTTCTTTATGAACTCTATTTTGCGTGTTGACTCTACACGTAGAGATTCCCAAGTGTTTCGAGAGACACGTTAAGAAATTGATTGGCCGGTGGTGACTTTCTCTTAATTTGTATTAATATTAAACGAAATAAATATAAACCAAACAAAAGTGGACATGACACAATATCAGGAAATACATTTTATTTTCTAAATATAATTTAATATTATTAAATAGTTATAAGTTTATTTGCATAAATAATTTATATATTTAGAAAAGGAGAGTGATAATAAATATTGGAAATTAATAGGACGTGGGATTTTAACGGGAAGAATCTATACTAATATTATAAAACTGAAGAGTTTGTTTGTTTGGTTGAACGCGATAAACTCAGCAACTACTGGTTCGAATTGAAAAATTATTTACTGATAATTGTAGGAGGATATTTAGGGGTCTATTATTTGTACGAAGGTTGGGATATCATTTCAGATAACTTTTGAAAACAGGGCAGAAATGGATAACAAATATGATTTGTTTTAAATCTATCTGATAGGTATTGACAACGGAGATCTATTGGGGGATCAACAGCTTCCGCCTGTATCTTTGGGTAATGATTTCATAGTGAAAAGGTTTATATTGCAAAAGCGTAAATGATAGTTCACAGTTAATCAAAACTAGCAGCGCCCCGCGGTTTCACCCGCGTAAGTCCCGATCCCGTGGAAATATTGGGATAAAAAGTAGTGTTAATCCAGGTCTCCAGCTATCTACATACCAAGTTTCATCGCAATTCGGTTTAGTAGTTTTGGCGTGAAAGAGTAACAAACATCCATACATACATCCATACATCCTCACAAACTTTCACGTTTATAATATTAGTAGGATAGGAAATATATAGTAAGAAGTAGGATTGCTCCTTTGCGAGACTAAATACATTAATAACATTGAAATTGTCGAACCGGTTTGATCGCAAATAGACAGTGAAAGGAGTATTTCGGTTTCACTCGTATTATTTTTAGATCCCATAAAAACCAGTAATAACCGGAAACAATTTGCTTTTAAATGAGAATCAGCTTATATCAAGTTATAAAACTTTTAATTAAATACTTAAACCAATACACTATCTGAACCACTGATATTTAGATGAGCATTAGATACGAAGAGTCACATACAAATTGGTATTATTAAGCGCTCGTAAGAACAATAGAGATAGATGAAATTATTAATCTTACTTAATTAAATTAATTTTAGTATACACTAGCAGCGCCCCGTGGTTTCACCCGCGTAAGTCCCAAACCCGTGGGAAAATCAGGATAAAAAGTAGCCTATGCGTTAATCCAGGTCTCCAGCTATCTACATACCAAGTTTCATCGCAATCGGTTTAGTGTTTTTTGCGTGAAAGAGTAACAAACAAACATCCATCCATCCATCCATCCAAACTTTCACATTTATAATAGTGGGATAGTGGGATTAAAATCTACATAAGTCAACTACTATCAGCTACGGCGTACTTCCGACCTTCGGTTAACACGAAAAGGAAAAAGATTTCCTATTGTGTTAACAGTAGAGTTCACTGCTAATAAAAAGATTTTCAGTGAGCGATATAAAAAGAAAGAAAACTGAGGTTCTTTGTCTCTCTCTTACTATGTTCTGTTCTTCATTGCCTTCCTATTCTAGTAACTTGTATCTATCTGTGACTCAAGCACAGCGTACTAATTAACCGAGAGGTTATCAATGCCTATACTTCAGATGAATCATTCCACTTTGTAGTAAAATAACATCCTACAGTCAGTGCTGAAATGATAAACATTTAGATAATGAAGTTAAATTATTTTGTGGTTTATTCAATCACGGTTCCCAAAACTTAATATTTATCCTAAAGGATTGTACACAGACTTCTATAAATATAATTACAACGGAAGGGCACAGAGGACTCCTGTTAAGATTGGATGGTGGATGGACTCATGTAGTGTATTATTTTTAACCGACTTCAAAAAAGGAGGAGGTTCTCAATTCGACTGTATGTTTTTTTGTATGTTCACCGATTATACAAAGACGCCTGGACCGATTTGGAAAATTCTTCTTTTGTTTGAAAGGGTATACTTCTCAGGTGGTCCCATGGTCATCGGGTCAGGATCTGATGATAGGATCCTGAAGAAATCGACCGAACTCTTGAAATTTTATAGGCACACTTAAAGCGATTATTTTGAGGCGCATTGAAGTCGGTGATACTTTTTTAAAAGATAATCATGCTAGTAGGTTGGCAACCGCGATGTTCGCGATGTGGCAACAATGTGTGTGAAATGCCCTTCATTCCGAAGAAAATAAAAAAAATAAAAAATTAAGACCGATTTCCATATTTCCTATGAACATAGCTAAGACAATATTTAAATTTGAATAACCGTGACAAGCCAAAAACCACAAACAAATAAGAACATCTAATATCACATTACGTCTCAAATTCCCACCACTTCCATTGCTGCCAAGATGTCTTTTCGACTTGTGTAAGGACGATGAACTGTATTGAAGGTTTTGCACCTGTTTTCCTATTCCCTAAGTTAACACAAATTCAAACAACATGTTTTTGTTTTGTTTTCTTGAATTACCATTGTACGCTGCCAAGATACGCCGACATTTCTCGTGGAAAGTCGATGACCTGGCAGATATAATATAGAACGCCGTGATTGTACACCTGTGGTCCTATTCCATGACTATATTCCGTAATGTGCTGAAACTGGAGCAGTCAATAACTTACAAAGCCCTCTGAGTATTAATGCGAGAATATCTTGTCGTTTCGTGTCATAGAATAATATTAGGCACTTAGCGTGACAATATTCGATATACGGTCGGTAACTTGTAAATTTGGCAATACCATTTTTACATGTACAATGTATGTATACGCGTTCTAGTTCTTAGCGAATCGAGCTAAGTTAAAATGCCTTACATTTAGCTAAAAAAAATCAACTGAATTAGAAAGCTATCATGATATTTGTACATGTGAGACACATAATCGATATCAATATAAATGTGATGTGTCCATTACTTGTTTTTACATGGAAAATACCGCTAGTAGCACTATTAACTAATATTGAAAAGACACAATACGCGACACTGTTAAGCCTCAATTGGCCCAAATGGATAATGTCTCCATTTAAAAGATCGAAGATACTGTAAGCTATAGTGAGACGCAATTATTTTCTGTATGATACTAATTCTTTTCCACGTGCATTCAATATATACTAATAATAACATAAGTGGTGAATTTATTTAAATATAATTCTGAGAAACCACGGAAAATTGTCGAACAGGTTTATTAATTACAGCAATGTTTGTTCAGAACAATTTTTTTTTATATCCTTCTTTATATTTCCTCGTTTCGTATGACGACCTCTGGCAGTTAAGAGTTGAATCACCTACTACTTTCCAAGGATATCGCAAAGCTGATAAAGAAACCTACCAGGTGATAGCATGCAGCAGTGTAGTGACATAAATTCCTATGGCTATCATTAAATGTTCTTTTATAACATTTAATGATAGCCATGGGAATTTATAATCCATAACTCTCTATTAAAGCGGAGAGGATGACCGACCACATTAAATTAAATCAATAGGTTATAGTCGAGTAGGTAATAGTTTAGGATTGTTTTATAATTGTAAATCGAATACAGTATTACAGATCATTTTATTTCGTCCCAGTACCAAGTAACCAATTAATCCGGTTTCTTTTTTCGGGTCAAAATACATGTTACCCGAACGTCGTTAAAGGAGTGACATAATTACAGAACTTTTGTCTATTGATTCCCGGCTACTATTACTGTCCCTTGCTACGTCTTGTGTGATAAATACATTTTTTGTCAGATAGGTACTGTAAAGATCGAACTAAACGTTTTGGCAGCTCCTTTTTGGATCGAGTCGCCAAGGTGGGGAATGAACTGCCTGCGTCTGTTTTTCCAATCAATTATAATCTTGGAGCGTTCAAGTGTAGGGTGAATAGGTTTCTCTTGGATAGGCGTCTTCATCGTCACTTTCCATCAGGTGAGTTTGAAGAAAAAAAAACTGTCAGTCGTGGGACTGCACGTTAGAAGTGAAAATTTAACACACAAATCTATATATGTACCTGAGCGTGTCGGTCACGCCAGTTCAGTGCTTTTTCCTCATACCAAAAGTGCCCAACGTTCCTAAAGAAGTTTTCACTTCGGACATCAATGTCTGACATCAGGGTCACGTGTCCTGACGCGAGTTTAAAAGTGCACAACGCCGCTAAAGAAGTTTTCACTTAAAAAAATACTAAAAGAGTATATTTCTATACAAAGCGATATTGTAGTTGAGAGACTAAAAGCGTAAATGTAGCCCAATCTAAGCGAAGCGTAGTTTAGACGATAAGAATGGTATTTAGTACGCATTTCTGTAAGTATACCTACATAACAATGGCGTTGGTCTAATGTGTTTGATAATATGAATTACTTTTAAAATTAGGTTTCGGAAACGCCCGTTTTCTACGCTAATTTGTGAATACCTGAATGACAAGAACATAATTATGGCACGTTTGTTTTTAGATGTTTTTTTTTAATTTGTATCTTAACAGCGAGCAACAGAATGATTACTTAAAGTAATACATCTTTAAACTCTAAAGCTATTGTCAAGATAAATAAATTGTTGACACTGCTGTAAATTACTGTGCTGGAAATTTGCTAAGCTAATGTTAAGTATCTAATTTGCAATAAAAATTTTGCGACTATAAATTGAGATATATCATACGTCTCAAGTTGGACCAGACTGCAGAGTGCAAAATTTCATTAAAATCTGTTCATTAGGTTAGGAGTACATCGGGACAAATAACGTGACACGAAAGTTCATATATAAAGAAGATAAAAAAGACGAACGACGCAAGAAAGAAAAGACGGAAATATTCTTTTCAGTAACATTCATAATCTATACCCGCATAAACAAAACCCAAGGTACTGCCATATCTTGTTTTTCAATGAATAAACGGAATAGAGTATGTATTGGCTTCATTAACACCATTTGTACTAAGTGCCTGTAAGTTTCAACACGCCTATGAAAAATTTATTAACGTAAGTAATCTTGTTTTCTATCGCGTAGGTAACAGGTGCGTTCGCAGTAAAATCAATATTATACACGTTTCGCTTTGATATTGCAGTATTTAACATTTTTTAAGAAAAATAAATAAAAAGACTAGTAATCCTTTTTTTCCTGCTGCTGAACAGGATCACCAACTTTCTATGAGAATAACATAAAATTGGCAACGCACTACGGGGTTATATATATTATGCCTTCGTTGACGATACCCCGACACGACTAATTAAAACATATATTTTTCCCTTTTTATACGCTCATACCTACTACGTCGTTCAACTAAATCCACTCGGGTGTAATAAAAACCATTAGCGTCTGCAATCTTTATATATTATGACGTATGTCATATCTTAATATGTCTGCGTTAATGTTACGCCAACACGCTGTTACATAATGATCGAATAAAGTAGCTACTGCTCGACCACAACCAAGAGTTTCGTCATACCAATACACAAAGCTAGTTGCTTGCAAACCGAACTGTGTGCTTGCGAAAAAAAAATTCAAAAATATGCCGACTCAAATTTAAAACAAACATTTATTTTCCTGTTGTCGTTTTTTTCTGTGAGTACAAAAAAGAATTGTGCAGTTTTTTTCTTTGATTACAAAAAAAAAAAATAAAAATCGTTGATATTAATATCAACTATATTGGTAAAGTTTACTGTTTTTTGAGTCTCGCATCTTCAGTTTGTTCAGCTTAAGGGAAACAGGTGGTAACTCAGTCAGTTTCTAAACTAGATTTTGCTAAAGACAATTGTTAACAATACTGACAGAGTAAATATTCCTAGTCTCACTTAAAATATGTTTTAATATAATAGTCCAAGATCCCAGAGCGATCAGACATAACTTATTTTCACATAGATGAAACCTTAGGTTCTCAGTAGCGTCTCATGTGCTTTGAATACCTGCGTGCTTGTGGGGCTCGCCTTGTGACACCTGGGCAGGTACCAGGTGAGAAAGGTAGCTAAAAATAAAAGCTAAATAAGAGCTACTTAACTTAAATTTGTATGGCTGATTTTTATATATGTTTTGAAGAATATTATTCTAAAGTAGTATCATAAGTATCAGACACTTTCCATGGACCAGAACTTTTGTCAGACGCTTTAAGGCTCAACAAAATTAATGAAACTTTACTTATTTTTACATGTCTGATTTTTAAATATGTTATTAAGGTAACTATTAAAAAGTTATATTTCATTAGTCAGACGAATTGTAGTGACCAAACATCCCCTAAATACAAAAATTATTGAGCCGAGAGTATGAGCGCGAGAGCACTATGCGCATGCGTCTCAAAGTAAAATATTTTTAAAGCATCTCTACTTAAATAAGACGAACTTCAACATTAAAGTAATCATTAATTAATATTTAAGTAAATTAATTTATTGCATATATTTGGGAAAATAAATTTATTCGGTGCAATTTTGTTTAATGAAGAATTCTTTTTATTTTATTATAAAAAAGGTACCAGTTGGAACAATTAAAACAAAAATCATTTTATAAAAAAATATTTAACTATGATTAAACTTAATCATAATAAATGATTTAGAAAGTATTTGTTTATCTTTTGATCATTGTAATCGTCGTCACAATCATTAGATTTTTCATCACTAACCCAATCATGATATTGTCCATTCGAGTCATCGTCCTCATCATCATCAGCTATGTTGTCGTTGTTAGCAGCTTCTTCTTTAAAAAATTGATCATAAAATAAAAAAAACATAAAACTGCAAATACATGTTTTTTTTAACTTGAAATCAAAGTACAGTACCTGATTCTTGAAGGGATTCACTAACGTCCTGGTAATTGGTCACAATCAAGCCAATGAAAATGATACTGGTTTTCTTCTAAAGTCCACCCATTGTTTTCAGGAGTTAAAATGGTAGGTTGCTTTTGATTTGCATTGTTTCATATGCTAGCAATGTAATTAGCTCGGATTTTTTTTTCGAAATAACTAAGATTTGCATGCTGGTAAACTGCTAGCAACAAAATTTTTTAATTTTTTTGGATTGAATTCTTCGTGATATTAGATAGACTGTAATCATTATTTAAAAACAGCTGAAGTCGGGCAGCACCAACGTCGAATTTGCCAGGAACACTATAAATTTCGCAGATATTTTATGTATTTTATTGAAAATATCTTCTTATCACTATCGGCTCATCGGTAAACGTCTCTGGATCTCCAATTTGCATAAAAGCTTGCTGATATTCATGTTTTTTCATTAATATATTAAATGGTCTTAGTTTAACTTTTTTAGAAAAGCGGGATTAAAGTCACATCCAGTCAGTGCATGAAATCCTGGCAAACTTCTACACAAAGATGGGTCCCAAGTGCTCGTAAACTTTTTTTAAATTAATGTATCTTTGGTTATTTCCGGTGCCTGTGTATAATCATACATTCAAATCATCATTTTTCAAATTAAGCATATGTCACATACTCATACTTATAAACTCTCAGCTAAAAATTTTTTGTGTTTAGGGGATGTTTGGTCACTACAATTTGTCTGACTAATGAAATATAACTTTGTAATAGTTACCTTAATAACATAGTTAAAAATCAGACATGTAAAAATAAGTAAAGTTCCATTACAAAAGTTCTGGTCCATGGAAAGGGTCTGATACTTAAACATATATAAAAACCAGCTCTTATTTAGCTACCTTTCCTACCTGGTACCTGCCCAGGTGTCACAAGGCGAGCCCCACAAGCACGCATGTATTCAAAGCACATGAAACACTACTGAGAACCTAAGGTTTCATCTATGTGAAAATAAGTTATGTCTGATTGCTCTGGGATCTTACTCTATAATGAAAATACTCAAGTATAATATTACAGCCTTTGATATATCTACTCTTAATTGCACAATTAACATAACTAGCCGGTGGAATAATGTGTGTCATGTCTTAAAACGTTACCTTCTAGCACTGAGTTATTATTACTAGCGTATATCTCGATGCCATCTAGCAAATTCTTCCCACTGTGCCCTAATGAACCATGTTTCAGCACCTTTCATATCAAAAAAGTTATCAATGTTAAAATAAAGTGTACAAAAGCTTAATGTACCAACAAGTAATAAATTCAAAAACGACATCTTTGCCCCTGAACTACTTTTAAAACCACTTTAACCTTTTATTGAAAAACTTCTTCATGATAATCACAATTGTACTTATCAAAACTAGTATTCTCAAAATTTTACTAGTACCACACTTTATCTATTTCTGTTAAACACTTTTTTTTAAGGAATTACGATCACAAACTAGGCTCATAGTGTCTTTTAATTTCACCAGTCATAATGACAAAAGAAATATAAATTTCACTGATTCTCTCACTACCTCAAAGGCATTTTTTAAGATGATTGAATTGGGCAGTCTTATACAGAGTATTTGTAATATCTATCTTTACGGAATAAGCGCCTTCAGAGCGTTGGTCGATAACTAAAGGACTTTTCGGTCACTGTCAGGTTTACTATCTCTTGCAGAACATTTGTGAAGGTCATGACCTGTTTACTGGTCGTTTTTGTAAAATGTTATCTATAGTAGATATAGAATGAGTTCAAGCAGTAAAAAAGGCAGTCATAGGACTACCGACAGAAGTAAAAACTGAAACGAAACGACGAACTTAAAACGTCACATTAGCAGGTTGGTGACATTAGTTAATAGGGAGCTGACTGAACTCAATGTTTAGATTAGCGCCCTCTAATGGATCTATATATATATATTATTAGCGTGACGGTCACGAGTTCAGTGCTTTTTCCAAATAGCAAAAGTACACAAACGTGCCTAAAGAACTTTTCACTTCAAAAAAGTTGTAAATAAGAAATTCCGTCAAAAAGAGGTCGAGACTATAGACGGAACGGATATAATATTGTTTATTATACAAAGAGTATGACTCATTGGAATCATTAGATAAAGAAACGACCTCTGTGTTGTATATTTTTGTTTTACAAGACTCGTATAATTTGAATCTACTCAATCTGAATGGATCTTGTTTTGGACACTTTTGTATCGCTATAAGGATGACTCGAGACATAATCATCGATATTTTGAATCAACGATGCCTATGCAGTTTTAAAATTCATTATTTACATTATACCCAATACGTTTATTGCACACCATAATGTTACAGAGTTGTTACAAGTTACAGTAGGTATTTCAGTTTATTATGGACCCTGTTGGGCACGACAGCGTAGGAGAGAGGACGAAGAAAAGTTTTTTTTACAAATTTTTTTATTTAATAATTGTGTGATGAGCACGATAGTTTGTTCTGTGTCTGGGTGTAATTTATCTATAATATGTATGTATGTGGAGTTATTATTATTATATTACTATTTATGATATAATCGATACAATAACTGTTTATTGGTGTAATACTACAAAATGTAATTTGATTGCTAAAGAGTATTTGTTATTTCTTTTGGATATTTATACATGAATCATACAATATTAAACCACAAATATGCAAAACTTCTAAAAGATAAACATAGCACATAGTTTTTTTGTCACTTTTGATAAGGAAAAACTATGTCCTAAAAATCGACTAATTCCCTCGATAAAAAGTTTTATCTGTGTCTATTGTATACTCACTATTTCTCTTCTATGAGTTATGAGCACAACGTTAGCTAAAAGTGTCTTTGAAACTTGTAATTCTTACAGAAAAAAACAAAAGAAGCCCTCTCTTTATGACAAGCAAATCTTTTCTCATGTTCAGCCGTGGACGTCTCGACGTCTGGCCGAGATTATGAAAAATAATGATGAAATAACATTATAGAAAAATACTATAATAGTGATATTTGTTATTAAAAGGTGTGAATGTGTTACCTTGGCTAGGGACGTTCGAAAAAATTGAAATACGAGTTGAGTAATTACCGGAAAAGTAATCGGATGATGTAATTCAAAATTACGGATAATTTGTTATGTGATTATTCTCGCAAATGATATGGTCACAACTATAAATTCCTTATCAGTTATTATTTACACATAGCAAATAAATTCCATTATACACCTGTGCCTATCTTATCAATATTACGTATGCAATGTTATTGACATACAATAAACATTAATTTTAAGGTAACTGCAAATTCACGTTTACATGGAACTATTAGATCATCACGGTAAAAAGTTAAAAATATTTTATTGAAATCCAGACCACCAAATAAATACCAATAAAGGGAAATGGGAAATTCATTGGATCTAGACAATTACATAAAAAGATACGGTCAGGTTAACACATGACGCTGACGTATTTTCTTATTTAAATTCCTCGTCATAACTGTTCAATGTTGGTCTGCATTCCTTATACATATAAGAATGTGAATCATATAGTCCATGCACGTCAGCGCACTGCGGTTAACTCAACTATGTTTTATATGCTACTAGCAGCGCCCCGCGGTTTCACCCGCGTAAGTAACGATCCCGTGGAAATATCGGGATAAAAAGTAGCCTATATGTTAATCCAGGTCTCCAGCTATCTACATACCAAGTTTCATCGCAATCGGTTCGGTAGTTTTGGCGTGAAAGAGTAATAAACATCCATACATCACGTTTATAATATTAGTAGGATAAAACTATTGGACCAAAGACAGCTTTATTTTATCTTGCTTTTGAGCGTTTAAAAAAGAAACCATCACTTTTTCTTTTGTTGCCTACAAGTGCTTTAATCTCAAGGACGTACATATAGGCCATGGCCCGTCGATGTCCGTGAGCTAACCTAGACCGCTTCAAGGCATTGGCCTTGAGGCTCGCAAGTCTGCCAAATTATTACTACTTTTAAACTGCTAGAAATAGCTACAACCTACAAATATATAATTGTAGCTATTTTATTACAACAACTAGCAACATTCCTACCGGAAGGGCTGAGGCAAATGTTAGTATGTGTATAAAGGATGTATAATCCCAGGCCTAAGGACAAACAGCTAATACAAGGTTTCAAAAGTAGGACAGACATATAATTTAGACCTTTGTTTTGGGCATTACGTCATCTAGTTGCGTAAAGAGGTTAATGCGGATAGTTCGGGTTCTCCCTGAGGAATCCATAGCCCAGTTCTGTAGAATTACTGCGTCAGTTTCTTATGAAGTAAGTAGGAGTTACGCATACATATATGTATATTACAACAATATTGCTCCACGATTGGTCCAATTTTATCAATTGTATGTGATGAAGATATACTTGGTCTTTAAAATTAAATTGTTTATTTTTATTTTAAAAAATATTACTATAAATATTAGTGAAGTGAATCAAAACCTGGTGTAATAACTAGAGATCGGATAATCGGATGCATATTTACCTAAAGTTATTTTTTGGATAACAAATTATGGAAGCGGCTTCTAAGTATATTTTTATTTACGAATGCAGTTGTATTGTCGCGTCGCTACTTGCGCACAAGCAAGTATAATTTGCCGTCTCACTCGCACTCTTACAAAATGCTTACATTTCCTGGGGTTTAATAGGCCCGATTTGACACTTGTTACAACGCAATAAGGTTGTTTTTGCTTCGTCAAAAATCACTGACAATAAAAGTAGGGAAAAGCAACCATTATACGTTGTAACAGAGCAAGTGTCATTTGTGTCAAACTGGGGTTTATTACATCTCACGGAGTATAGGTACACTTAAATTTGAATTTCCTGGAATCGCGGGATTCTTTCGATAAAAAAGTGCTTTCCATAATAGCCAACATCTCAACTTTGGGTAAATATGCATCCGAATATCCGATCTCTAGTTATAACCCTTAAATGATTCAAAAGCATCATGGAAAAAGTTCCACAATAATTAAACATTTTCCTTTGTGATGAAATTTTATGGCACGAAAAGTAATGACGCGGTAAAGGTATTAAATTTTCTTATCTATAGATGTCAAGAACACCGTTTCATTTTGGATTAAACGAGGGCACATTAACCAAGTGTTTCGACTTGGGAATTAAAAAAACTTATCACGCGATTGGACTATAGTAGAAAGTTCGTGGCATTCACTCTAAAACTACAGACGTAAACGAAATTAAAAGTTTTGCTCGCTACGGGAACAATTGAAACACAGTATTAGTATAATTATTTACAAATAATACCTAACAGTGATCACACTCGGGCCCCGAGATAAACCAATCATGAAGAAGCAGAGAAAAGAGATGCGTGTAGCACCTAGAGTAGTAGAAATCGAATCTCTACTCAAAACCGCACTCTGCCGCAGTTGTCTTATCCTATTATTCACAACGAATCTAAAACTAGGGATGAGCTATATTAGAAAAATATCGTTATCGATTTTTATATCGACTTCCGAATGTGGCTATATTGTATCAACTATATCCTTTATAAATATTCGAATAATATAATATGTATTTATACATTTACGAATAATGTAATAATAATGCAGAAACGAAGTGCGGCCACCGATCGGACCGGATCGGTGGCCGCACTGCATTTCGTTTACGGTACGTATACTGGTATAAGTGCAAAATTTTAACTTCACAGGAGACCGGTTCAAAGATTCTAAAAAAGTCTATCAACCCGCATAACAGTTCAACATTCAACAATAGAACAGCAAACTTTAGACTTTGTATGTGGGCGATTGATAGAAATAATTTTTCTAAATTAAAAAGACATACTTTTTAATTTAGAAAAATTATTTCTATCAATCGTAACCGAACCGATTTTTTTAAACATTTTTCAAATACTAAACTTAATTTAATTTTATTTGGAGCAAATCCGGGGTCTCTTGACCTTTGACAACGACTCCGGCCTTATTTACTGTCCGCGTTGCTTCTAATTAATGTTCATCGATATTTTACATCTTGGAAGGTCTATCCTTTTTTACACTAATTGAGTAAATTTACTTGGTTCAATTCATGGCTCAGTTTTCCTTTAACGTCCGTCGAGTTGGGGGTTGATATTTTTTTTTATAGAAAGGTTATATTATTATAAGCACACACGCCAAGTTTCTATATGCGGAAACACGTAGTTTCCGAGAAAAAAAATATTGAAAATCAATTATTTTGCAATATTTATGTCAGTCCCTACCACAGATTATATAGAATTCTCGCCATTTATCGTTTCGTTTTACTTACGGTTTACGGTTAGGTTGTCATACGTCAGGAACAATTTATTTTTTATAAATTTATTATTATTTTATATATATTATTATTATTATTTTATATATATTATTATTATTATTATTTTATATATATTATTATTATTATTTTATATATATTATTATTATTTTATATTAATTTTGTACTCATTTCAATAGTTTTCACGCACACATATATTTAACAGTTTATATATATTAAATTACAGCATTATTTTCATTACGAGCTATTAAAATGTGTTACCGTCTTGCCGGCTTGTGGAAAAAACGTAAAACTGACGAGATAACAAATGAAATAGGTTAGGTTCAACTTAGGTCAAATAACCGAATTGGTTGACCCCGACTCCACCTGGTACGAGTCTGTCCTACCCCTAGAGTGTTTTTATAGAACCGAAGGCGCGTAGGGAGAGCAGCCTCCGCCCGCTGTAACAAATCAAAGGAGAGGAAAGAAGGCGACCAACAAGCCGAAGCTGCGGAGGCGAGAATGGATGCCTGCGATTTGTTACGCAAGGGCGTAGAGGTTGCTCATCCCGAAGCGCCGGAGACGTTGCAGTCCGAAAATAGATACAGAAATCAGTCTGAATCAGTCCCGCTATTTTTTCCTGATGAAGGGGGTTCACCCCCCTTCCCTTTAAGGAGTCTCCTCTTGTTTTTTATACTTATTATTAATCCCTAAAATGAGGAAAATTCCCTCAGAATTAAAAATTAAAAATCTCGAAAAAGGGGGGGCTACGCAATTTTTCCTTTCAAGGGGGAGTTACTAAACCCTTCCCGCCCCTCAAATCGACGGACGTTAATGGAAAATCGTACCCAATTCGTTATTCATATGATGTAGTAAACCAATAAAATAAAAATGGATAGGGAATAAAATTCCACGACGGGCCCGAAAAGCGCATCCCTAATTACTTGTGACCACTTTCATCGGGTCGTGTCCTTGTGTGCCAAGTTAGTGGTATATAATAGTTAGTAAGTGAATCGTTTTGTTATTCCGGAAGCGTCATAATTTAAATGTTTTGAAAAGGGAAAAGAACGTTTATAAAACAATCAATCTACATAAATTATTTATTGTACACCGAACATTATGGAAATGAATAATTTTGTATAATACCATATACTTTTGTAATTTTTTTGGGAATAACATTTTTAATGTCCTAAACATAGATAATAATTAAACTTATCTGTCAATATAGGTAATCGTGTAAGCATTAAATTACTTCCTGAAAGCCTATCATTGCAAAATATACATACGTGTATATATATTTATCTAACTAATGTTTGTTCGTCTACCTAAAGCATCGTATAATTAATAACAGAGATGTTTTGCAAGTAACATAAACCTTGACAGACGGAGGAGCACAAAAGATACTAAAAAAAGCAAGCACGGAAATTTTAAACAAGTGAAAAAATTGTAGGTAATCAAGACCATTACTGACGCAAATTAAACAATTTACAAGTTATCTAATGGTAAGGGAAAAACGAAGTTTATAATAAAATACGAAAAGAACAGATTGTGTGAAGTGGAAATGTAGAAGAAGGAAAGTTATTTGCGATAGTTGGACTTGCGCTTACCTTATCTTAGTACTTTAGGATTAACTTTAGGTCTATCTTCTCAAAGACCGTGGAGGAAATTTGGTTAGACTTGGAAAAATGCAATTACAAAAGTGACCAATGAAAACAATTACGACGATTGAGACATTGTGAAGTTGACTGCATGAGGGGGATACAGCGTATCCGTATATATGTGTATTCCGATAAGGGATAATACAGTACCGGGTAAATACTCAAACAATACTGAAATATCTTGTACTTGAAAGTGAATTGTAGCGACAGAACGAATCTTGATGACATCATAAGCTGTCATTGAGGTCAAGAAGGAACAGCCGTGTTGCTGTGCCACAATGAGTTTAAAAACTATTAGGCTTATAAAACAGAGAAATATAGTACAGAATACAAATTGCGAAGCTCGATCGATACAACTATACGAGATAAGGTCGTCTGAAGGTTGATATTTAGTTTTAGAATCCGCTACCAGACAGTACGGTAAAAGATTTCAGTCAAAATGTTCTAAAACATTTGAACTGGAAGTAAACATTATACTACCGATACGACCTTATTAAATCGGTGGGTAAATCTTTCCTATTGCGATATTTAAGGCTTTAAGATTATATTTATGAAAAATACATAAACATATGCAGAATTTTAAATGAAAATTGGGTGAATACCAAAAATTTTCGGATGTCCGCAACTACTGAAGTTAATTTAATGACGTTGGATAAATGCACAAACAGGGATCGCAAGTGCAGTTCAAAGTGGGTTACAATTAGTTTCAAGTCTGTTGCCTGACTAAAATAGTATTTGAAGGGGAAAATGTACTAACTGCTTCGTAGAACACAATAAAATAGCTGAAGACGACACCAAACGAGCTAAGAGAATATTTGTATATTCAGGCAAAAAAAAAAACAATATTCTCTAACATCGGTAGCGTAGTTGATTTAGTACAATTGTATGATTTGAAATATTGTTGAGTGCTTTGGTTATACGCCTAAATACATAATATACCTGAAAAATGTGTTAGTACACAAGTGTTATTATTGGTGAACTATTTCGAAGCGTCATATAAATTGACATTGCAAAGCGAAGTTTATAGCCAGCAAACTAACAGTTATGTATGGTTATGAACATAATATTTCGACGCCGGATATCTGGCTTAGATAAGATCGCCGATGCTTACGAATATTTGTTCTGAATATATAATCAAACTACAAACAATATGGTTGAGGTCAAACTCATTATTTTCAAATCATCATTATTTTTTAGGTAGGGATTTGAATCCGACACTTAAAGGATTAGAGAATCGACTGTTTCCAGAGAATCTTTTCTTCCAAAGAACTGCATGGATTTGAAATGTAGAAGTAATGGTGTTTTCAGTGGTTATTTTTATTAGCCATTGGGTTTTGCTTCTGAATTTAGCCTTTGAAGACTAATGGGGCGAGGTGCTTAGGTTATTTGAAAAGCTGTATCTATAATTAATCTATATGTTGTATTTTACACGAATATTGCAGATATGTATGCATTAGGTATGTATGCATTTTATAATGTATGGTCATAACTAAATGACCAAAAAGACTTTGCATTTGGAACTATGCTGGAATGGAACCAATAGCGAGACTTAGTCTGTGTTTATTCATATGTAATTAGTAATTATATATAGACGTAATTAAAACTATATTCAATGTTGACTATTTCACACATGTGCATCGGTGATGTTATTCAATAAATGGTACAAGTACTATTGATCGTTACTCAGTTACAATGTAATATCGAAAGGTGTTAACTATGTATGACATTTCGAATCTATTGCTTATAATATTTGTTAGGCGCTGTAAGAAATTTAGAAAATTAAACTTGATATTTACATACGCATACGATATCTACCATAAATAAACGTGGAAGCTTGTAATTGGCATCTGCTACAACGTTTAAGCCGTAAGCATCTCAAATAAAATAAAATAAAATCTTAAGATTTTTATTAGATAGCTACTGTAACAGGGCTTTGTAAGATGGAAATAAAAATCTAAAGATTTGGAATAGATTTCTTCTTAAGCAGGGGTTATGTTCTGGCCCAATTATTTTCATTGGGACATCCACTTTTTAAATGCTTACGTTGCCGTAAGTAAAACTATAGAAGTATAATAATATACCATTCCAATAGATAAAAAGATGTTGGAATATTCTAATGAGAACTGAGTTTCGAAAAATTTAAATCTGTTTCAACCAGATGTTTGTATGACGTATTAAAATTTCTATTAAATATATTAGAAATCTGTTAGTGGTATCAAGCGACACAAGGCCTTACCGAAATTTAAATTCAGAAATATTAGGGTATTTGGTGTAAAATAAGTCATATCATAATACAAGCAAGCCGAATTAAAACCAAATGAAAGCTTTGACATAATTATCAAGTAGCTAAAGCAACAATGTATGTACCTATATTATAAGCAATATTTATCGTCGCGATGGTCAATAAAATGTCGTCACTGCATTGAAAAGTGTACGGCGTAAACAAGATTGAATGTTAATATATCATTTATGTGCCAAATTAATGTCTAAAAGTCTAGCCAAATATATATAAACTAACACTGACATACGGCGCCGAGACATGGACACTAACGGTGGGGCTAGTCCACAAATTGAAAGTCACGCAGCGGGCTATGGAGCGAGCTATGGTTGGAGTCACTTTGAAGGATAAATTTCGTAATTATATCATCCGACAAAGAACCAAAGTTAAAGACATAGCTCGCAGGATAAGCATGCTGAAGTGGCAATGGGTTGGCCACGTACGCCGAAGGACCGATGGCCGTTGGAGCAGACGGGTCCTAGAGTGAAGACCGCGATGCGGCAAACGGAAGGTAGGACGCCCCCCAGCCAGATGGACCGACGACCTGAAGAAGGTAGCAGGGATGGATTAGATGCGGAAGGCGGAGGACCGGGTGCTGTGGCGCACATTGGGAGAGGCCTATGTCCAGCAGTGGACTATGATAAGCTGATTGATTGAACACTGACCACACTTGACAAAGTTTTGTCAAGTAAGTAGGTACTTGTTGATCTTGCTTGAAGCTTGCTTAGATAGAATAATGTAAACGATGTCTTGGGTTTTCTTTGAATTTTTAACCGACGAAAAAACCGAGGATGTTCTTATTTATTTTATTTATTTATTTTCTTTTATATATAACCACACATAACTTTTTACAAGGGCGACCGATTTCGATAATTCTTTTTTTATTGGAAAGGGCAGGACATACTTTAAAGTTGGTACCAATTAAATTTTAAATAAAAAGTTAATCCATTGACTTTACACCTGTGAACCGATTTTTTTTAAACTTAGCACACAATGTTGTTCTAAGGCGTCCATTAGACGGATGTTCGTTGGTGATTGATGAAATAATATCGAGATTAAAATGGCATCATGCAACCGTCAATCACTGCATTAGACGATAGGTTATTCGTCAATCACGTTTTGATTGTGGCAAAACGCGTGTAATGGGCGCCTAACGACATTACAACATGACGGAGATGGACGGGAGAGGGAGGTGCGGAAGCCATCTCGTGTTTGTTCTTATCTCTATCTCAATGCAAATTTTAAACCTAATAAAAAATTTATAAATATTTGTTGTTTAAATATTTATGCAAAATAACAATGAATAGTTAAAGTAATTAATTATACCTATATAAGTTAATTAAGTAAGTTAGGTAAAAAAAATATAAATTTTAAATAAGTGACTATTAATTATAATTTAAGTCATAAAAAATATTTTGTATTAACAAAATTTACATTATATATAAAAATTAACAAAAATAACTGAAAGTGAAGAATAAACTTGTTTGCCTTACTAAACCCCTCTACCCGGGGTCGGCAACCTTTTGAGTCGCAAGAGTCAAAATTACAATTTACAAAATTTCAAAGTTTTTAAAGAGTTGTTCATCGTAAAAAGAATTTGATGGCCTTTTTTAGGCCTCATATACAAAATATTTGTTCGCCGTAAAAAGAATTCGATGACCCTTTTGTTTTTAATAAAAATGTGAATCAAAATGTAATTAATATATTAAAATTTTGTTAATAAATAATCTTTGCGTATGGAACTAAAGAGCCACAACTTCACATCCAAAGAGCATGTGGCTCGCGAGCCGCAGGTTGCCGACTCCTGTCCTATACTAATGTAAATACCTAAATAATTTTGAGTCGACGCCAAACAACAAACGGCCACATGCAAACAAATATGAAATTCCAAAACACTACGGCAAATTAATGAGTCGCGTCGGCGCGTCGTGCGCCGCTGCCATTGCTTTTACGTGATAATTAACTAATTTGATTGTTTCTATGTTTAGCACAGACTTCTAATTATTTATGTACTTATTTACTTTAGTGTAGGAGTTCAGTTAGGCTATTTTATGACAGGCCTGTTGGTCTAGTGGTTAGTGACTGCTGAGCCAGAGGTCGTGGGTTCAATTCCCATCCAGGACAAATAACTGTGTGATGAACATGATCATTTGTTCTCTGTCTGGGTGTAATTTATGTATAACATGTATGTATTTAGAAATATATAAGTATGTTTATAAGCAGTCGGGTTACCATAGTACAGGCTCTGCTTAGTTTGGGGTCAGACAGATTTGATTATTATTATATTATTATTTATTTTTCTCTTTTCAGTACTGATGATTTCATCTGCATTATTTTCATCTATTGTCTATTGTTATATTTTTGAACGTTTATGTTTTTCCTTTGCAAATTATATTTATTAATATAATTTCATTATTTTTCAAAAAACTAAGTTACTTCATTAGGTTATGCAAGCTATTATATAAAATAAATTATGTGTACATACTTAGGTATAACTTTTGAATGTTATTAGACATACCAGGGAAATTGTGGATATCCGCATTTTGACATCTGCATCCGCAATAATCAATGCAACAAGAAAGAAAGAGGGTGGAAATGGCGTCTGCCGTAAACACGTGCTGATTGCCCAATCAATAGGAGCGAAGATTTCGGTGACAAGATCCTACGCGTTTGTTATTTTATTTGCGTATAATTTTTTTTCTCGTAAATGTTTATTCCAAAAATCATATAAACCGCTGCACCCAAAAGAGGTTAATTTGATCTATCCTGATCTCACCGAGAACCAACTAGACAAACTTGAGCGACTTCAAAATTTTTGCATCAGATTCATATTTGGTTTGCGTAAATACGATCATATCTCTGAATTTCGGAAACAACTCAAGTGGTTACTTATATGCCTTCGCCGGAATACTCACACTCTTTCACTTCTATACAATATACTCTTCAACCCTTCGCTACCTTCCTATCTCAAGGAACGATTCGAGTTCCTACATTGTACACATCCGCGATCTCTAGGTCATCAGAAAATTTGCAACTAAAAATGACTGCATACTCCACGGCATTTTATGATAAAACCCTTACAGTAACTGCAATCCGTTTATGGAATGCATTACCTGTAAAGATAAGACGAGCTCAAACCTTAACCTCTTTTAAGGCTCTTGTAAAGGAATACTATCTAACACTATAAGTGGTGTACAATCCTCTTACGTTGTGCAACAGACTTCATAATAAGTAACTCCACTAAAATGTCTTACTAATTATTATAGTTATTTCACTATATATGTGTATGTGTGTATATGTATGTATATGTATGTGTTTATATGTACGTATGTGTAGAAGATACTTCACGTATTCCTTTCCTTTATTATTATTATTTCATTGTTCCAGTTCTAAATATTTTTAGTACGCCACCAGCTACCGATTATTTTCCTCTGTTGTTTCCATACAAAGGTTGTCTGGAAGACATCGCTTTTAGCGATAAGACCACCCATTGTACTTGCCGCTTAGTATGTTGCTACTAAACTGTTACAAACTGTGTTAATTTCTGTCTCACTGTGGTGTACAATAAAGAATGTTCTATCTATCTATCTATCTAAATGTGACGTATTTGTCTGCGGTGGGAAAATATAGTTTTTTCTAGTCTAAACTATCCCATTACTGTGCAAAGACCTCCCCCAGATCTAAAAAATGGGAAAATCATAAACATAATAAATCTTAATAGATTTCAATCACTTACATTTACAGATATGAAAAGGGTCATGCTTCTCATATTTGATTTATGCATTGATTATATTCGGAATATAAATCATATTTCTAGCGAAATATTAAATATGTCAAATGTTTATTAGTTTGGGTCAAATCTTGAAAACTGAATAAAAACCACGGACCTTTTTCCGTAAGTTTAAATTTTATATATGTTGGTTCAGTTGCCGATGATATCATAAGCATGACTTGATTCTGTACCCAAGATTGACCTCAGAGGGTACTCGTCAACAGTACTGACACGAAACTATACACGCATTAAATGACGATAGTCTGTTTTAAAGTTCACCATGACCTATAAAAGCTTGTTGAAAAAAAAAGGAAAAATGTAATACGCATAACAGAATTCATCCTTGGTTTCCAAACCCCAACAGCTGAATAGAAAGGATCGCATAATGAACTTTATCAATTAACGCAACAAGTTTATTTGCATTGCATAACGTTCTTTAGCATATCTTTGTTTCCATCATATATTCATATAATTTATTAATTGAGCAGTATAAGATGTTTATTTATAGGGTGGCATTAACACACGAGTATGACGCCAGCGAAAATAAATGATGAGGTCAGCTTCCTTATATGTTTATATAGCGCCTCCCTGCAAAAAAAATGTCATAATACAAAAACAGCTATTTTGAGAAGACACGACTTTTATGCCTGTGAATTGAACAAAACAGCTCAGTGAAAACAGAGAATAATAATGATGTTTTTACAGCTGACCAAATGCAACATTTGCTATTCAATGCTATAAAAATTTTAAACCTACCTAACATGTGATATGACACTTTTTGTGATATGAAACTTTTTTGGCCGGGTGGCGATATATCAAATAATAAGAGCCGCAACTGTAAAAATATATTAATTATGTAAACTATTCGGTGTCTAATTTCCTTCGTGGTCTATCGCAATAAATGCCTCCAGGCTCTCTAGAAACGTTAAACTTGTTGGCTACTATTTTACTATGCGGTTCCTCTCATTAAACCTCGTTCCTCATTAAGGTGAGAGTTGAGACGCACAAAACTCCCTTATTAAATCATTTTACAAAATGGCTTATATTTTTATATTCACTTTCAAAAGTTCCATCGAATAAGCAGTACAAAGTATATAGATTGACAAAAAAAAACATATGGACAAAAATAAATTGGTTCTGCGTCTGCCTCACCTAAAGGTAGTCCCATTAAATTTTCAGAACTGGGTCACGAAACAGACAACTCGACTAAACTAAAACTTCACTTAATTTCTTCATATGAAATCAACCTAGTATTCTTCGTTATAAGGTATATTTGTTACTGGCATCTATTGCTCAGCTCCACTAAATTTCACTAAAACCTGTCAACGTATACTCAACTTTATTTCCACGCAGCGAGAGTCTCCATTTATTCAAACGCTGTATAATTGCCGTATAAAAACTTGTTCAAAACCAACAAAGATGACATGTTTTTAATCGACACCTACGAAGACGCTTACTTAACGGATAGCGGCTCTTGCGCTACGTGGTATTAAAGTTTATTTAAGCGTATCAGACTTTAGTCGACAAATAAATTGCTTATTTCGATAGTGACATATGTTACCTACTCGTTTCAATTTGAAATAAGACCTTGTTTTGAAGTGTACAAGGTTTACATCTTATATGAAGAAAATTTTGTGAATTTTAATTTAGCTAGTGAAGTAACAGAATTGAGACCAATGTTAAACATATTTAATGTTATTTTGTATGAGAACGAATTATTAAAATAATTCAAAACACCGGTAGCAGATTAAATAGCATTGAGAACGCTTTCCTTTGCATGTTTGGATTGAACACATTTTATTCAGTCAGCAAATCATAACAAAGTCGAAAGTAGTTTTAGCATTGTGCGCAGTTTGATCTCTACAGAATTAACCTATTATCTCTTCTACTGTAATGTTCCGGTATTTTTTCTCATTACATTCTTTAAAATTTATAAACATTGCTTATGATATAATATGATATGATGATTAAGCCATGTATTCATTGAGAAACAATTGTTTATAAACACTGTTTCAGAAACAAAATATACGTGTTTCGGAATCAAATAAATGTGTTTCTGAAATAAATCATTATGTTTCAGAAACACATCATTTTGTTTCGGTTAACATTACGCGTTTATCCGCATCGCAGCGGGGAGCACAGAATATATATCGATTTTAGAATTGACTTAAATCAATATATATATATATATATATATATATATATATATATATATATATATATATATATATATATATATATATATATATATATATATATATATATATATATATATATATATATATATATATATATATATATATATATATATATATCGATATCGATATGTTTATAATTATAAACCTTGCATTCTTAAAAACACATCTCTACCTGTGACATAAATAAATAAAAGTTCACCAATAGAAATTCCGAATCCGTCAATTATCAGCAAGAAGACACTGCTGGACCTGGCAAAGTCCTAATTAATTCTACAACGGATAGCAAACATTATTAATGTTCACATTTGTTTAAGTCAGGTGTCGTGCGATAAGTTAACGATAAGAACACATCTTTGCACGTGTAACTAAACGGTATCAGTAACGTCGATAACGTTCGTTGTTATTAGTGGCCTTGGTCAAAGAATTAATTGTCCATTGGAATTAATGTACTACGTCTATTATGAATTTTAATAGACAAAACACATTAATTCAAAACAGAGTATATAAGAATGCGAATCTAATCTTAAAGTTAGAGTTTTACATTTACATTGATTTATAATAGAGAAAGATGGCAAACAATAATAATAAAATCTTCACACATCTTACATACGGCCGTCTGATACCAAACTAGGCAGAGCCTGTACTATGTTATCCAGACTGATGATAAACATACTTATATATTTCTAAATACATACATATTATATATAAATTACACCTATATACAGAACCAATGATCATGCTCATCACACAGTTATTTGTCCTGGGTGGGAATCGAAACCATGACCTCTGGCTCAGCAGTCAGGGTCACTAACCACTAGACCAACAGGCCAGTCAATATAGTCAATAATAGGTAGGCAGGGTGGATGTTCACTGCTCGAAAAGGAGAAATTGAGGAACCAATGAAATAAAAATAACGGGCTTTTGCCCGCGACTTCGCTCGAGTGAACGTAGTTTTTTTAAATTGATTGACATATCCCTCGGGAACTGTCAAAACCAACCAGCGCTTCTAGTATTGAAAAAAAAAACGCTAAAATCGACAGGGAATGTGTGAAATTAGTGTTATTATACAAATTTCGTAGGAATTCTATACATTTCCTAAACAGCAATCGGAAATGTGCAAAATTTGAGATGTCGGTAAGTAAACGCAGCGTGGGCGCGGATAGGGCGTTGCTACTGCGTCATTAAACTCATTAATAATTACAACAACTTGACACATCTCACGCAAGGCCGTCTGATCCCAGACTTTGGCAGAGCCTGTAATATGGTAACCAGATTGCTGATAAACATACTTAACTTTTAAATACTTATATTTCTTAATAGATACAAATTATTAATAAATTAGACCAAGACACAAAACAAATGATCAGCACCTTGCAGGATTGTTGGACAAGGCTGTCTTTGCAAGATAGGTTCTATCTTCTTGGTAGGTACACCAAAATGAGTGGCAGCTTACCCTGTAAAGTGGAGTGTATAAGTAAGGTAAGTACCTACATAAAATTAATGAATAATCGGAGGCAGATCTTTTTATGATGTGAATGTGTTGAGTGTGTGTGATTATTGTATTTAATTATGTTTTGTTTATAAAAATTAAATGTAAAATGTGGACAATTTATACTCGTTGTTAAAATATATAATATGTATTTCCTAGATATTAGTGTAGATTATACGTATATACGTTCACTCAATTGATATCTATTGAGTTAGTTTAAAGTTTTATATTCGCAAGGTACCTAAAGGTGATATCAGACATTTCACTGGAGTGAATGCTTAATTTTTCCCTTACTCCATGTGCACACAACCTATCTGGAATGATTTAGAAAAGAACATTTACCTGCTCCTTTCTTTCAAGATGTCGTCTCCTGAGGACGTGTCGTTCTTCTGCTACAGGATTCGGGACAAAATGGCCGAATCCGAGTAAACGTTCTCTCTGTGCTCAGACTGTTCATTTTTTATTCATTCGGAGTGGAGTAAAAGATGCCGAATACCAACCTCCAACATAGTTGGATCAGTTCATTGATGAATTCATTCCGAACACTTGTTTAATTTTCTGTTCAAACGTTTTATTTCGAGTAAAAAATGACGAATTAAAGACGAATATGAACCAAAAATAATGAACTGAATATCTGATTCCACCTATAGATCGGTTCATTAATTAATTTAATTGTCACTTCTTTTATTTTTTGAAAGTGCAAAATTAAAGAAAAAAAAATAGTGCGTGGAGTCCCTCCGCGCGGAAGAAGTGAAACTTCATATTCCAGTTAACAGTTTTCATACCCCCTCCATGGTAGCGTTAAACGTTTAACGCAACCTTTTTGGAAGGCGCATTAGAAGTTTCACTTCAAAAAGTATTTTCATGTACAGTCGCTCAATCGCGGAGAATTGATCATTGCCTAACTTGGCCTAATTGCCACCTCTCGTAAAAACACATGTTCGTTTCAAACGTGAAGATGTCTTTAACCGGTTATTATTTAACGACCTTTGTACTTATTTTGCCCTAATGACTCCAAAACATAGCATTTACGTACACAATGATGTTACAAAAACGGCTTAGATAAAAGATATCAAAAACAGACTGCAAAAAAGAGGAGATTCTCAATTCGGTTGTGTATTTTTTTATCATTGTTACTCCTCCGCTGAACTCCGTCACGTCATTTATTTCATTTGTAGACAGACAGATCGACTATCTATAAAACGTGAGAATCATTGTATTGAAAGATTTATTCATCACATCTTTGAACCTTAAACTCACTTCCAAGTTTACTACAAAACTGAAACAGCATTTACTTGTTAAACAAAAAAAAAGACACTTAGACACTTTTAGATTACTTTTTTAGACACAAAACAATTTAAATTTCTAAATAAAAAACTCATGCAGAGGTATTTTTTTGATAATTATTGTAGATTTATATTTTTACTTTCATTCTACCTCTGTTGTTAATCTCATACCAGTTGTATGAGGTCACAATAAATTTATTTCTTTCTATCTTTCTCTTTCTTTGTTTCAATGGTTTTATCAAAAAAAAAAACATTGCAAAGTGTAACAGGTACAAATCTTAATACATGTGACTGAGCATAGCTTTAATATCTGTCTCAAAAATGTTTCTCTTTTCTATAACTACACTGATTATACCTTCTTCGTAAACAGAGGTGGAGTATTATTAACGAAGTTGGAGGTTTAATGTACCGTTTACGATTACACGAATTTTATGAATCACCAGTAGAAAATACTTAACCAATATTAAATTTTGAGCTAAGTGATGAAATACTTAAGGGGATGGAATCTCACTAATCTCAGTGACTGTTTTTCAATTGTCAGGTTACTATTTTTATGTTTGTAGAAATCAGCACTTTGTACACGATCTATTTTAACTCATACACATGTTTCAAGACATCATATTAGTTAGAGACTTAAGATATTATTCATATTCCGAATGTCGAACATGTAGGGCAATAACAAGAAGCACTGCGTTATAAACGAAACCGTTGAAATCTTGAGAGGTTGGACCAACGAAGTGCAAGACGGCAGGTATACAATGTTTACGAACGAATCTAGAAAAAGCAAATCCCCTCCCCCCCTTACTCAGTAATGTTTAAAGAGGTTCTGACACACTGCTTGCAAAGAGCGAGCAGTTAATGCTCCGATTCCTTGAAGTTCAGGATTGCAGTTTAATCCGAACGAAGGTCTGTATCGGACCTGTTCACCCCTGAAAAATACAAAGATGACGAACCGGCACCTCTCTACTGTACCCCCTGCTCCTCAAAGAGCCTAGAAACAGCTTGATTTCCTTGGGAAGGCCAAAGAAACATGGCGTAACCACTTCCGCTGCCAGCAGTGCATCTGATACTGCCTATGATAATAATAAAAAAAAGGGTAATTAAAGGGCAGTCTTTGTCTGTGTCTTTGTGCAGAAAATGAAATTGAATATGATATAGCTAATATTTGTTATCAGAATACGTGTGTAACTTTGATTATCAAAACAAATAGGCTTTAAATGCAAAATAAATGGCATTTATTTCATGAAACGCCATTTACAATAACGAATAGACTAAGTTCATGAACACAACATCAACCAAAATGAATGTTGTTGAACAATCTGGCCGATTTGCAGGGTTATTAAGTAAGGTTAACTCAAAATATTGACAACTGTTTTACATTTCCTATCCTATACGAATAATTAATGTGTTATTTAACAGTCGAGTTTCGTAGTTTCCTAAATCTATTTTAAGAGAAGGCCGGTTCGTCAGAAAATATTTATTCTTCAATAAATTTTATACGTCATTGACTTTCGTCAGCCTTCGTGTATGTTAAGGTTAGGCGGAGAAGCAATATTAATACATATATGTATTAATATTTAAAATAACTACAAAACGGCCACAGTAACTAAAAGTTTGACTTCAAAAGACTGCTCCAGTGTATGATCCATAAACTTATACCTTAATCATAAATTTAAAATTAAAAATACCCAGGACTCGAAAATCCCTTCAACGATTACAAAATAGCTGATGATTTTCGAACGGCTGAACAAATTTTCTTGAATCATATCTAAGAACATTCTCGATCAAGTTACTTTTCAGATAAAAAAAAACCGCACTCAAATCAGTTCATCCGTTTGAGAGCTATGGTGCCACAGACAGACACACAGACACGTCAAACTTATAACACCCCTCTTTTCGCGTCTGGGGTTAAAAAATATAAAGGAATAAAATTTCAAAGAAATTTGTAAATGAACAAAGTAACACGATTTTGATTTTGTATGAGGTTGAGACTAATTGTAGTTAGTGTGTAGGCTAAATACAATTAGTCTCAATCTCTTTGAATTCTCATAATTCCTTCAATTTATGATCCGCAGTTGATATTAATAAATTAGGCCGAAGACGTCTGCGAGAGCTACTTTAGGGCGACGCACACGTCTAAGACGTCTTACATGAAGGTTAGTGTGCATATAAAATCGACGCAACGACTTTTTCGACGTTTTCGACTCTGTTATCATCAGTTACTTAAAAATTAATTAATCAGACAGTGAATTTGACGAACCTTACACGTGTAAGACGTCTCAGACGTGTGAGTCGGCCTAATGTAGCTCTAGCTTAACTGTCTTTTTAATATATATATTTTTTAATAATAGTGAGTTACACGCGAGCAGCTAATACCTTCCTTTCAATTCCAACAATTAACAAGCTTTTATGAGCTTCACTTGTAATGTCACTAACTTACTATGTAAATAAATCTTGGAAGTAAATTTTAACTTACTTCTAATTGTCGCGTCGTCGTATAAAAATAGAACGATGTATATATACCTATGTAGTTTGGATGACAATACTATAATTTGACATGGAGCTGATCTGATGAAGAAACGAGGAGTTGGATAGTGGAACTCTTCAGTGGCTACTAGTAAGTTAGTAAACTTCTCGAGTTTGGGCTGATAGGATTCGTTTTGGGCAGATTCAACAGATTGGGACTGAGATTAAAAGTCTCTCACATATCGCTCGTTTGCGACAATAGCGACATAACTAAAATTTATTGATTTGAGAGAATGGCATTGTTTTATGATTTCCGCTAGAGTATTTTGTTCTAAATATATAATGAACTTGTCGCTTTCTAACGAACGTTAGCACTGAATCGGCGTTGCATCTTTGTTCACCACAAAATATCAAAGATTTATGATCGTTTGGCATACTTAGTTCAATTTGACTGAATTTTGAATTATGTGTATTTATGATATTCTCGCAAACAAGCGATTACATATCCTATCACACTCCTACTGCAGTGTGAAAAATTTAAGCTAAATTAAAATCCATGATGATTTTTTCAGGATCTCTCACACCAAAAAAATGTGTTTGTCTAAAAAACCTGCTGTAATCTTGTGCACTTATGTAGACCACATACGCGGCCGTGGCTGACAGCCTTAAAATGCAAACGAGACTACGTTACGTTTTATATAAAACCTTGATGTATAGCATAGGTAATTATATATATATACGTCCAGCAATGGCGTCTGCGACTGAGGAATGAATAATATGTGTATAAGAGTAGAGGTCGTCTATTTTAAGATTGTTCTGACTAACTTCATTGTACACATTTCCGGTAAATATTCAGTAACTGCATCTGCGAATGCAGAGAGCAAAATGTTCAGTTTATACCTAGTGAACTCGCTCTAGTACCATTAAACTCAAATGGGTTAAAAAATCATAAACTCTTCAAGTTACTAAACTGTTGTTCGAATGACACCGAATATTTTAATTAAATTCAGGTGTCAGAACTATTTTTCTATAGCGAATATTTCGTATTGGCAATTAATTTTTAAAATATTTTATTCGCCTTAGCAATTACTGAAATCATGTATTCGGACATAGGATAAACTCTCAGATTAATGATTTAAAACAAAAGACTGTCGTAGCAAAAACAAGAGAGCCCTATAATTAAAATTTATTGTGTAATGGAATAGGCGTTTGTCTTCCAACTGACCTAATGAAAAGCGATGATGAAGACGAAGATGGTACACGCCTATCCAAGAGAAACCTATTCACTGAACTCTTTACGTTCCAAGATTATAATCGTTCGTTTCGTTCGACTTTTTGGTGTTTGACAATGTAAGGGTGGAACCTCTGTCTGCGTCTAGTCGTCTGAGGAAGGAATAAAGAGGGTCCAATTAGTTCGAAGATAGCCTTCGCACACTCACCAAAGTGAACCCTATAGAAAACCGATAAGGTGACTTTATATAGGTATTCAAAAACGAATAAGATAAGATTTAGTCTGCCATTTAACGCGCTCCAAATTTTGTGCTAGAGCGAGTAGCCAATAACGATAATGTAAATATTGTAGATTTCCGCGTAATTCTGACACACAAAGCTAGCAATCCAGTTACAGAAGTGGCAGTTCCTCTTGTTTTTATTCTGCCAACAACGATACAAAGACAACTATTTTGTAACCATATATATCGTCACAGATATCATCGGATATCCTGTCCAGCAAAAATGTTTGTTGTTAGTTTTACTAGTTTTTTTTTTAAACAACTCCCTCCCGCATTACAAACATTTAAACAACGGACACAAAGAACACCCAGACTGGGGACAATTATTTGTGCATCACTCAAATTCTGTCAAGTTTCAACCCACCCCATCCGTACAGTCATTGTTATGAAATTGCTAGAAGTTCTAGTATCATGTTAAACTAAACTATAACCATCCACTATGATTCAAACAATTGAACCAATAGCCAACAAACGCACTATCGACATTGTAATGAGACCACGCGTCATCATTTTTTTAGGTATTGATAGCAACAATGCTAATTGATAGCAACCACAGAAATCTATTAGATTTCTGTGATAGCAACAATGTAAGAAACGTAATTGTTTAATGCTATCCAAGAAAGGTCAGAAAGTATAATAATTTTATATAAACTCAACTCATCACAGCAACGGATAATTTTCAATGACACTATTTTACATATTATTTATCAACGATATTTGATACACTCGACAGTTTTATTATTATTGGTACGATAGTATCTAAACCAATCAAAAGAACTTACAAAACATTGGCTTGAGATTTCCTAGCATTTACCCTAGAAATTTATGGTCATTCTGCAGTGTGCAAACACTTGCAATAATGCACTGACGTAGATTTGCGTCTACAGAAAAGCAAATACAGCTTTTATTTCTCATAAGGCTATTAATGAACTCGCCGGTCAAGTTCTGGATGAAAACTAGAACTTTTGTGACGTCAACATTGCATGAGTCTGCTAAATATAGAATTCTGAACTGGTGACCCAGTTAACAGTCGCTTGCACGTCCCTGTGAGGGCCAATTCAAATCCTTGATAACCCACAAATAATTGCAGCATTGTACATTCTTTTTTGGGAAAATAAATGGGAAATGCATTCTCGTAATTACGAACAAGTACGTGATGATTTCCAGCATGATTTCCAGAAATGAGGATTGATGCAGAAATAAGTGACGATCAGAAGTGAACCACTTAAGTTATCAATCAATAGTGATATTTTGTTTTTTTTTCTGAAACAAATGAGTTCTACATGTCAGAGTTCGATTTGTTTGACTTCTTACAAAGTCAGTAAATGACCCATGTTGTTGGACGATAAAGAAATAATAATACCTAATTCCAAACACCAAATGGAGTGAGCAAATGAAATCACATTTTTAATTCAAATACTGTACAGAATAAAGCTTTAGGTACTTCTTCTGGCCATAGTATCTTCAGCGTGCATAATATTAAATATAAAGCTAGGTACTCACCTTTCCAGATTCTTCTATTGGCAACGCTGTTCCATTGTATGAGCAGTATGTGTTTTTACCATAGATCTTGTCTACTTTACACATGCCATACCACACACAATGACCTTCCGCGGCAGCTGATGGTATCTGCAACAAAAATACAGTTTTTTTTAGTTCAAATAATACTTAGTATAGTAGATTTTTATTATAATCCTACTAATATTATAAACGTGAAAGTTTGTGAGGATGTATGGATGTGTGAATGTATAGATGTATGGATTTTTGTTACTCTTTCACGCCATAACTACTGAACCGATTGCGATGAAACTTGGTATGTAGATGGCTGGAGACCTGGATTAACATATAGGCTACTTTTTATCTCGATATTCTTACGGGATCGGGACTTATGCGAGTGAAACCACGGGGCGCTGCTAGTTTTAGATAAATGAACACTGCATGTGAAAGAATTTTTTAACGAGAAAGGTAAGTTAACGTTAAAGTTAGAACTAAGTATTTATGTATACAAGAGGCAGGTTACCAGCATGGTCTCTTGAATTTAATTCAAGATTTCTTGTTGTTAACAACAAAACAATTATTCTATTCTCAGTTCCATAAAAGTACCAGTTTCTTAATACATGTAAATAAAACATTGCTTTCGAGAAGTTAACTCATGATGTGATCGAGATACTTTGATGCCTTTAGAAATTAATAAATTTTCATAGAGATAGGTAACAACAGCTGTTTTGTAAATGAACATTGTCATGAAATTTTAGCATAGGTTACACTTTCTAAGCAATTAAGGTTTTGGCAAAGTACATTCTACAAAGAGGTCATACTTTGATGAGGCAGGGCACATTATAATGTGCCTACCCTTGTACATTCTACTCTATCGTTCGTCATTTCCCATTTTACTCCCATATCTTCTTTCACACAGTCCATCCCTCTTCCCTATCTACTAGTCACCCGGAGTAGATAGGTTCGCAGCCGGCTGTTAGATCAGGGTACCACGGGAACCGGATCCTGAGCCCTCTGATGGCGAAAGCTGTCAGATACCGGTTTTGGAGTTGGACTCGTGGCGAGCACGTTCGTCTGCTCCACTATTGTCGGTGGAGCGTCGGTTCTCGCGCGCAGCGAGCAGCGGAATTAACCGGTCTAAGGCGAAGGGCTCCTTGGTTTTCCGCTGCGAGGCTTGGAGCGTCCTTTAGCAGAGGTCCCGTCGGACCGATGCAGCTCGGGTACTTGCCTGCTTAGCAAGTAGAAAGGTGACTAGACACTGATCCGGACACCCGACCGTAGGCCAGGGTAGACCTACACTTGATTGTAGATCGGGATGTGAGCGTGCTGACAGCTCCGGTACCAGCTGGATACTGGCAGTCGGCTTCTCTGACGAACCTAGCGGTGTTACCGCGAGCATATGCAAATATGCGGGAAGTGAGCGTGCCTTACAGCTCCGGTACCTATCTGGACAATAGGGAGTGTGCTGGTTGCGAATGGGGGGTCGCTGCGAGTGTGGTTACACGAGTAGCGATCTTCTGTGACCGATAGGCATACGGGTAACTAGCCTTAATTAGTACCGGCGCCATGGCGTTGGAGATAAGACCTGCCGTATAAAGGTCCCTGCGTCTCGGGACCTTGGTTTGGGGAACTTGATGCAGGTATACTGACCCTGCTCATATAACGTAAAGTTGGGTGGGGTGGGGGCAGTATAAACAAATACGTAGTCGTGAGGAGGAGTCCATCCCTCTTTTCTTTGGTCGTCCTCTTCTCTTGTACAAGTCAACTTCCACATATAAAAATCTTTTCACCACATTCTGCTCCACCTATTGCTCCTCAGTTTTTCATCCACTGGTGCTACTTACTGCTGAGGTAGGGCACATACAATACCAATTAGCCGTCCCGAACGGTAAGGGTCTATTCTTGATTAGGGGAGAATTCAAAAATAGACATTCATTTTAAATAAATAAAAATCAATGTTTGTACGTTTGTCCTCTATGCGTTCCGAAAAAATTGTACAGATTGTAAGGAAACTTTTGCAGGGTGCTCTGGGGACGAACGCGAGGGTTCCTAGCCCAAAAAATCTTTAAAAAAAAATGCCATGGCTAGTTATAAATAAATCGAATATATTTCTTACTTTACCTTATAAATGCAATTAATTTGTAAACCTGAAACCACATGGTCCTAGACTAGAATATTCTAAATATGACATGAACATTATAACAAAATTACTCCTTGGATATTTATGTTATTTTGTTTTTAACCATTACGGAAATAAGCGATTTTTAAATTGATTTCTGCTGAAAAAGGGTAATTTTCGTAGACATGCGTGTCTGTACCGCCACTAAATCGTTAAAAAAGCATCGTTTATTTAAATGTAATTTGATACAACAGCTCATCAGAAATGTGTGGAAATAGTTACGGTTACAAAACACCTATAAATGGACAACAGAATATTTTGTTTTACATTAAACAGAGATATGATGATGCAACAAAATATTATCAATTTATGAAATAAACATTAACAGAATATATCGACTTCCTGCCGTTTTATTAAGATACCCGGGGAAAATGAATTCAAGAATTTTTAATACTGATTCCGATTTATAGCTTTAACTATAACGACATTGATGGGAGACGAAAAGAGAGGTCAAAAGTATTTTGAATCGAAATCTAAAACGTGCATGGTGATTATGGAATAAGACTCCTTGATTGTGAGTGTAATATTACGTAGTGTGCCTAGCTTTTTATAACCTCAATATTCATCAATATTGTAGTAAGTATAATTATCACACCTCTGTGATATACGCTAGTACTGGTGTGTGCGAAGTCTGCACTGAATTCGACTAGAACAGTTAGTTAAAATGTATAATTGATAGAACAAAAGAAAGAAGCCACATCTATGAAGCCTTTGTAAAGTGATTATATTGAATGTAATTAGTTCATTCGCCAATATATTAATACCAATTCCCAAGCTTCTATCAATTCCTAACCTCCTCCGAGAAACACCCGATCCCCAAAATCCTCTCAGCCAAGCGAGGCCTTACAATACTCATCAACCGACCAATAGCTTTGCGTTACCGGTGCAACTAGTCTTAATAATGTCTATTAACATTTTTAAGAAAATAGTGATCTGTTTTATCATCTATTATAGTTTGCCCCTATTTTTAATAAAATAACTAAGAGTTTAATAGTGACAAATATACATATAGATAGTGACGATGACATGGCCACGTAACGGGTCCACATTTCTCACGTTTCTCTGTCCTATTTGCCTTTCTATGTAAATGGTATTCTACCGTCACCCGCATCCGTTTTGTTCCATTGAATTACAAAGTTATATTCACTCCTATTTTTCTCATTGACGTTAGCCGTTTGAATATTTTTGTTTGTTTTGTTATAGTTGCATCTATTACTGTTTACTTTGGTCAGAAGCACGTTCCATTAGTCTCAGTTAGTTCAAAAATAGATTTAGCTTTAGATAATCTAATTTCTTTTAGTTGGTAGGTACATATAGTGATATAGTTTCCGCTTATGTTAGCGTGTTGCAAATTATTGTTTTTTAAGAGTTCCGTACCTCAAAAGGTAAAAAAAGGAACCCTTATAAGATCACTCTCTTGTCCGTCTGTCTGTCCGTGTGTCACCACCGATTTTCTTCATGAACGGCTGGACCTAGCAAATTGAAATTTATACCAGATATTGAGGTCTATAGTCCCTATTAGGTGTATAAAACCAAGGTCCTGAGTCAACACGATAAAAAGGTATGGACAAATTTAGATTTTCGCGAAAACTTGTAAGTACCAAAATTTACCTTAATTTTCAGCTTTTTTTTATTTTTCGGAATTTTCCCTTTACTTGTGCTGTAAGACCTCGCTTTTAACCAAAACTGACAATTCTAGGTCAACCGGAAGTACCCTATAGGTTTTGGGTGGAAGAACTACCTACCTATAGGTTCCCATTTACCTAGAATCATGAAATTTGGTAAGAAGCAAGGTCTGACAGCACAAGTGAAGGAAAAAATCAGAAAGTCGTAATTTGTTGTTATATCACAAAAAAAAGTTTTTGTGATTAGCAGACCGGCAGAGAAGCAATGCTGGCATTCCATACCATCAGGTGACCTGTCTGCTCGTTTGCCCCCTATACCATAAAAAAAACTTAGCATCTAGAAACGCTACATGCCAAATATAGAAATAATACCTGCACCTTTCCCTACTTATAGTCATTTGGTACCTTAGCTGCACGAAATATGCATTTTTGGGATTAAGAATGCAAACCTATGATGAACGATTGTGTCAGTCAGCCGTCGGCTAAGATCAGAAAAGAACACACGCGTTATTAATATGATATACGCAAGTCACTGACCTGTGTAAGGTTATAAACATATCAGTAGATAATTGCTGGACATATGCATGTGAGCACTTCCGATAGTAATCTCAGATAGTAGGAAGCTGTTAACTGAGAACCGACAAATAACGTTTGGCTGCGATAGGCCTTATTAAATCTTTACAAATTTGAAATTGAAGTGTCTGTTCGTAATGTCATAATAACAGCATTTTAGTAAATTCATCCGAATGTACGGCACGGCACATATACCAAAAAATCTATTTTTTAACATTTTTGTCCGTTTGTTGCTGCTAATCTCCGGAACGGGTGCACCGATTTTCACTGGTAGCTCAGAGCTGGTCAGATAGCTGGTGTTATAAGGAGTAACTTAGGGTTCTTTTAATTTGTGAAAAAAAAATGGCTTTGGAGCAAAATATATAAATATGTACCTACAAGCGAGCTTAACCGCGCGGCGAACAGCTAGTGTGTAAATAAGAGCACAGATATGATATTCAAATAGCTCGCTCTTTATTGACAGCTGTTTTATGAAGCACATAAATGCACTAAAAATTAAATCAACACAAAAATATATAAAGCGCAGTTTTGGGCAAATCTACGAAACGATGCGTAAATAAAATTGTGAAGCTGCTGTGAAAATTGCGATTTGATAGCATAAACTAAAATACAATAATAGACACAAATAAGGGCGATCTTGGTTAGAAGTCCATCTGTGTTTTTCTGGTTCCTATCTACATATTTAGAGAGTGGTGTTTGTTTATGTTCGTCTGCGTTGCCGTGTCTGATCTCTTATTACTTCATGTAAGTCTAGAATCTGGATATGTAGGTGTTAATATATAGGTTTACTTTAGCCAAACTACAAGAATACCTTTGATACAAAGTACACACCGTACACAACATAAACATGTAGTTTATAATGCATGACGCAGTTCTCTTGTAAGAGTTTATTTATAGAAATTTTAGGCAAACCTCTAGCTCACAATATTGGCAACAGCACGAGTATTAAATAATATTTTATTTAGTTATAAAATAACACGTGACAGAAAAACGTTGTGATTGTTGGTTATCCTATAACGCGAGACAAAAACAGAGAATCGCACTGTAAGTACTTGTGTTTCTATCTCTGAAAAAATATACGTGAAGTATATTTTAAAATAACATTCTTAACGCCAGAGTAGGCACAAGCCGAGGTTATTGTAAAAGAAATTCTCGCACGTTGTAATTCAATAACAAAACTATCTAAGACTAACGTATACTTGCAGTCTGCTACTAATTTAAATGCCTTTAAAAATGAAGCCAATATCACATCACAGCAAATAACAAGAAAATCGAAATGCGTTTGTATCATAAAACCCGACGCGCACATAATTATGCCCAAAACAACTAAGGAGCCAAAATTCGACATTCACTACGTATCCTCGACAAAATGAAATCATAATATTCAGGGTGAATTTGTATTAATGTTATTTCTAACCGTGATCTTCTGCTGATATTAAGGCTCACAGACAGATTTTGAATACGAGGTAAGTGTTTAGACTTGAATATAGCCGCATCAACTTTAATAATAATATTATGTATTATGTAATAATAGTTATGTAAAGATTTGGTATTAGTTATGCGTTTAATATATACGACGATGTCGACGAGTGGGAGAATCCTTTGACAATGATAATTTAGGAAGGACTGAAAAGCTTGCTTACCATTAAGTCGGGCTTCTCTCTAGGTGTAAATCGAATCCTGCTACATTATGTTACTATTTTCTTTTCCATGCGTAGAATTTTATAAAATAAAGCTATTTCTTTAAATAATAAAAGAAGAAAAAAAAAAGCATTGTGTACATAGGGTTTTAAACGAAGTTTTTTAAAGAGGGGGAAAACTGACCTCTATTATACAAGTAATAGAGGTCAGTGTGGGGGAAAGATGAACATCAATATAAGCCGTAACCTATCATTGGATGATATTTTTATTAATTGAAATGCAGAAGCCACTCGCCAAATACGAATATAAAATGACTTTTTAGTGTCTTGATTTCCTGATGTAATGTAGACCAATTGTATATGCATTTGAACGTTTGATTTCTGGCTTTTCTTGTTTCGTATGTTTGTAGCTAATATCGGTAAGTAAGTACCAATACCAAAAACACTTAATTTGTGTACCCATTTCACATTCGGGCAAATAGAATAATACGTATTTAGGAAGCAGCACAATTGATTATGAGAAGAGACATCCTTTTATGTATTTTATTTACACTTAATAGCTACTAAAAATTTAGACAGATAATATTTGCTTAGACTTTATAATAGCCGAATAAACAAAAAAATACCGTTCTTCATTACTTAATCATACAAAACAAAATAACAGCCAAATTTAAGATTCAGGTCGCCACCGTGCACATAACATTGACTTTAGAATTCAAAATCCAATATTAATATTTAAGACATAGTACGTTTTAATAGTCATGAACAGTTTTTGACCTGAAAACGTATTGTTTTTCCGACTGCCGGAAACAACGGTAAACAAATACGGGATTAATGAAATGAAAAAAAAAATAAAAAAACGAAAGAGATTCAATATCAACGAAGTCAATAGACTTCATTGATCTAAATATATTATCTCCAAATTGATCTAGATCTCGTTAGAAGATATTTTGTCACCAACAATGCTGTCCTATGTCCCATAATCATCATTAACGTAATATTTTGATTTATAATATTTTATACATTATGTCTCGTTAGTCCCTGTGATTGCGTGCTGTCGGGAGGTTGTAGGAGTATAGCAACATGCCCGATAGAGGACTATTGTCGTCTAGCGATCACTTCACTACGTAACTTACAATTAACACACTAACAATAAAATATGTAACACTACATATTATAAAACAAAGTCCCCCGCCGCGTCTGTCTGTCTGTTCGCGATAAACTGAAGTAGTACTGGACGGATTTTCATGTGGTTTTCACTAATAGACAGAGTGATTCATGAGAAAGGTTTGAGGTGTATAATTTGTTGAGATTTTGTGTAAATTGATTGAAATATGTTGATGATTGTTGAAGATGTCTCTGCTACCCGTGCGAAGCCGGGCGAGTTGCTAGCTTGTATATATTTTAAAAAATACAGATACAAATGACAAAATCTGGTTATGTAATACGCCTCTTTCAAAGGCTAAGATACTAAACAAGAATGAATGAGTCGAATTAGACTGATTAACTCGGGGTCGTGCTTTGGTGTTGAGTCTCCATCTATCTACCTCTAATTTAGACTCGTCAATCCAAATTATTGTCATTTACGATCTACTTGTTTTTTAAGTATTTTAGAGTAAGGTTCCTCAAAAAAGGAACATAAAGCTTTTTACAGAGGCGGCAATCAGGGATGATTAAGCGTGCATGAGTAGGCTGCTAACAGACGTTCACATGTTATTTTCTTTTTCTTTTTGTAACATTGTTTTCCGATTTGATCTGATTATTGACTAGACCTTACCGAATTACTACACTGACTATATGCTTTTTTAAGACTGAAATTTTAAGACAATTAGCCAGTCCCATAAATTCAGGAATTTCATTATTATTATAAAAGCGATACAAACTCCGATTAACAGAATGGAAACACAATCAAAGTATTCAGTGTTGTTGAGAATGTTCTTGGTACAATTTTCCGCTCAAGAAACACGAGTATTATTTTGAAAATAAAGACAGTCACCGACGTCAGAATGACAATAAAGTCGCAATTCATTGAGATTAGGGCATGAACATAGCGAGGTTCGTGACCTGATACCATAGACATAAACTTCCATAGAACGGTTGTTATCTGTTTCACAGGCGTTTCGCGATAAAGGTTTTTAGAAAAACCACCGCTCAGCGATAGCTAGGCACATTAATAGTTTCCTCACTCGCTAATTTTAAATTACAAATACATAGTGTCTCATTATGTAGCAGTTCCGATAGATTTTTCAAATCAGACATTTTTAGAGCGACTAATTGTCAAATACAGGCTTGCCTACCTTAAGGGCCCAGTAGTAATATAGCGCTACTGTAAACATATTAGGTACTACCGGAAGTGCACGTCCTCGACGGGGCCTCATTACTTGTAACACAGGTTTATTCCTAGCACGGGAGTGGTTCCCCGGCGTGGTTGCGACTACGGTGGACAATAAGTTGATGTTGATATTGATATGGTAGTAAACTATGTACACTTTATGTCACTTCTTAATGAAAATATAAAGATTATTATTATTATTTCTATAAGTCAGGATAAGCTTATAACACCAAACGTGATACTCGGCTAGTCCTGGGTCAAGTAAAACTATATTTAATAAAAAACAATTGGTGTTTGTTGCTCTTTCACGCAAAAACTTCTGAACCGATTTCGATGAAACTTGGTATGTAGATAGCCTGGACACATAGGCACTTTTTATCCTGATATTCTCACGGCATTGGGACTTACGCGGGTGAAACTGCGGGGCGCAGCTAGTAATATATCTTCTTCAGTGAATACTCTATCACAATAAGAATATTTAGAATTAGACTGGTAGTTCCAGAGATTTGCCGCCCACACATAGATTAAACAAACAATGAAACAAAAAAAACTCTTGAGTTTTATGTTATTAGTATAAATATACAACTTTTAGATTTAGAAATACAATAATCCTCTACATTTTTATTGCCTAATCCACTACTTTATCTAGAAAAAAACGTACGCGCACATTCACCCCGGACACGTTACCATTCTGTCTTGATTTATTTCTATGCCAGACCCTATTATCCTCAAATTTCAGTGTCAAAATAACCAGTCTTTTGAACTTCCAAAGAGATTGATTCTGCCCATTACATTAAGCTTTTTGTCAAAGTTCAAAGATCTCAATGTTCAAATTTGCCGGGGGGAACAATGCCGTCGTACGAACGTTAACCCTACTTCATACTGATTATTGTACCACTTTCAGAGTTCCCCGAGTTAGAATATAATGGAAATTTAATTCGAAAATCGAGGAGGCTTAGACTAGAATATCTTTTATATATTAATACGTAAAGATAATGCATTCTGTCGCTTTTAAAGTTTGACAGTATTGTTACTAGCTTGCGATAATTCCTTTGTTGCTTCCACAACATACGTCATCCTTGACGTTAATAGACGGCTTATTAATCCGATAAACTACTCCGTCGTCACTTTAAATTAAGGCATGTAACATTTAACATAATCCAAGTAACGCCATCTTGCTTTATCGCCTTGGTGATTTTTTTTGACGTGATAACTTCTTATGGGAGGGTAAACCGCTTCGTTAAGTAACGCGTTACGGCGAAAGTCTGTCTGGCGTTTGAGTTATCTCACTTCTGGACGAAAATAAACGTGTGGGTCTCGGGACGGGCGTCCCGAGACCCACACGTTTTATTTTCGTCTCAACTATCGCAAAATTAGCCCAAGGGGACGGCAATTATTTTATAAATAATCGACATTAATGTTTTTAAAAGATCGTGCTTAGTTTTATGTTTACAAAAGCCTTGTCATAATTACATACATAAGTTTTTCTAAATCGTATAAACTTTTTTCCTTCCGATGTCTCTTTACTATTTTAAAATAGTAAAGAGACATCGGAATCGAAAGTTTTCAGCCCTTGACTTAAGTCAAGGGCTGAAAACTAAAAAATATTAATAAACATAGATTTATAATATAATATCTATGTTTATTAATATTCTCTTTCATGACGTGTCTTAGGTTTGGCCTGAATATAGTCAGCTAATATATTACTTACAAACCTAAGTCTTACTACCAACTTGTCAAGCCCAGTGAAGCCTTTGCAATGTAGGAGTTCCATCTCTCGTCGTCCATCTATTCGAACTGAGACTTGGTATTCATTAAACTCTTTTGTCAAGTAGTTTCTAAGAGCACCTAAGATATACATATTCATTACTACAATCACATAAATCAATATCAAATTGATCGTCTCTATACATCAACTGTCATAATGTTTTAAATAAGCTATAAGGTACGGGCAACCGCATATAAAAAAAATGTTTGTAATATGATTCATCCTAAGGATAACTTATATGACTGTAAAATGAGTCAACCGTACTGTAGGAAGACAAACAATTACTTCTTATCGCAACGCGTATAACTCGTGTCTATAAACTGTATCAATCTCGGATAAATTGAATCCAGAACTTAAAAACTTCGAACAAGTTAGATTTGTCTAGCTCGGTCTTAACTGCGTGCCGCTCCGTAATTCCATTGCGCTGTAGATCAATATTTAATAACAGTGCCTTTGAATTATTCAAATATAAATATACAGCTACTTTCATTAGAGCTGAAATTAAAGTAGCCTGCTAGGAATGTTATTTAACGCCACCCCTAGTCTGTCACCGTGACGACTAAACTAAATGAAACCTTAACACTACTTATTATGGTTCTCTTTGTAAAATCAAATTATGAGATTGATGCTCGTGTATGCTTAACTGTAATCAGGACTTCCCTATTGTGCGAGTCATGGCCAATAAGGCAATATACTTTAACCAAATGTATTTTATCGTAATTGACTTGTTATGTGGTACATCAGTGGAAGTGTTTTCCTGCTTAAGGTATGTCACAGACCTTTAGTAAAAGAAGTACAAGCATGACAAGCACATACTATAATAATAGCTTCCAAAGTCGTTAAGGAAAATTTTAGAATCGTTGTGTCTTTAAACGGTGACTTAGTTGTGGTCAGGTGACTTAGTTATACAACGTGAATCATTATTTTACTGTTAACTTCCTGCCAAAAATGTCTACTTTAGAAAATATTTCTTTGGAAATAAAAGATTAAAAAATCTTTCCTATAAAAATTAGACTATCAGTGGCCTTTAGGTCAACTTCCACCACAGTGAAAAAAACGTAGCCTGCAAAATTTGTCTTTTTCGGTCGAAGAGAGTCAGACTTACAAAGGACAAAAGTGAACGCGATGCCAGACCCGTTTTAAACTGTCAAATTGACTGTTGTAAACAGTTACTCACTTTATTTCGCTATAAGCTTATAAATCTTGTTCCGATAGCCGATTGATATTAGTATGGACCTTATGACTAACAGGTACCGATGTCTATAAACACTCACAAGATCTATCTACTACGCACTATTGAGGACGGACATGGCAGTCGAGCGAACTTAAGGCGCAGGCCAGACAGAAGGGACGAAGCGCGCATCGGGTACGTTTGTAAAACGTTGCGGCCGCGCCAATAGAAAGTTGCGGACGCACTACGGTGTGATGAACATCGTTTGGCATTCAATGATCTCAATTTGACACCATGTATTCCTCTGAGGAAGAACACGAAAACATGCTAGCCTTGGTGTAACTGGCTAATTTACAGAGCTATTTACTATTTTGTTACGAATGTTATATGGGGCAAACAAGCAGACGGGTCACCTGAGTGTAAGTGACTACCGTCGCCCATGGACACCTACAACTCAACACAAATATAACATTCATTCTATATTATGCAAATATTACATTTAGTTGTATCGTATTGTTACGGAAACCTAAAATTGACAGACGGGTCCATCTATTGAAAATTAAAGGAAGTCATAAAGGGTTACGATTACCTAAATTGAGATGCACGCCATCTTTTGACAATAGACGGAACCTACATTATATTAGAAGATTCCGGAAGGGTTTCGAATTTTCGGAAAATGTCACGATCTACGAAATAACGTTCAGAGTTTATAAGGCGGTGCATTACGGTATTAGTTGAGTTTTAATTGAGCGATCAGCGAGTAGGCCAGTGCGATCAATGCAGGTGAATAAAGAAGTGGGAATAGTGATAATTGAAATAGTGAGAATTAATTGTATTTTGGTAATAAATTGGTTAACCTTACTAATCCCGAACCTCAGCTCGTAACAGTATCATGGTCCAATGTCAAACATAAACCTCTCCTAGACTTTTACAGAGAGCGTTCTTGTTTAGTTTGTAACGGTGCAATAATGTCTTTTAAGACAATAATTATATAATAATAATAATAATAAAAAAATACCTATTTTCGGCACACCCGTAAACAATACTAAATTGAATCAATGTAACAACGAATACATCCAAAGCTAAATCATCACTACATCATCAATTCATGACATGAGCCCAAAACTGAATTACGTCACAAATAAGAAAAATATCATTGAGAATTTGGCCTCAAAAACTCAAGCGCACCAAGGTTCTCCTGAATGCCGAATTATGCATGACGAAAAGCAAGCAGACTTAAACATAAGCCTGTGCATCAGTTTTCAACGTAAAAAATGCTTATAGCCAACTACTTACATTGTCCTGTAAAAGTATCATAATAACCATGACCTCACAAACAAGATGTTTATTTAAATAAGTAATACATCAACTTTAAATAAATTTGATGAGACGAATTAATAAACATTTTGTGGGAAGTTAATTGTATGGCATATACAATTAACTTCCCACAAAATGACAAAGTCGGCGCCAAATAATAAAATGATTAATTACTTTCGTAGGTACATATAAAATTTTGATAATTAATCGGTTTGTTGTTTGGCGCGACTTAAAATAAGTTTATATAAAATTTGATAGTTTATGTAAATAAGCTCAATACTTAAGACTTAACGTTTATTTATTTTTTGCTTTTTAGTTCTTTTCGTCGATTTAATTTTTTGTTAAAAAGATTTTATCTCGCTCGCCGCTCGCGGAAAATTACAACGCTGCGCAAAAACATGAGCTCATAGTGTTCGAACAGCTTCAAGGGATTACCATCTGATAAATAAAAACGGATTAAAATTGTGTTTAGTTAGTTCGTGAAATAACTAAAATGATAAGATACGTATTTTTAATAATGAAGCTAGTAGGAAATTCTAAAAAACCTTGAATTCGCCATCTTGTATTCAAGGTTTTTGTGGGACAATGATGTCGATAGTTACTACAGATCCAGTAGACACCCGTAGGGGGAGGAGGTGAGGGGCACTAACACTTAATAGCCGTAAAAAACATTTTTTAACATACATAATGACAAAACTGTTTTTTTTTAGATCTTTTGGCATACCACAATACTGGCTTGACTATTCGTTACTTAAAATTGGTAAATCTTTTGTCGTCTCCCCAATCAATAGTGTTATACCCGAAGATTCAATATAACCTCCCTTGACTTGCATGTTGTATAGAACCTAGACTAACAGTTCATAGATTTTAACATTTTAAATTAAAGGCTAATTTTTTGGCAGTTTTTCATAAAGTTTTCAATAGCAGACTTTTCAATCTAAGCAGCATTATGGAAGGATTAAACCATTGCTCCACCTTCAAAACTATTTCAAAGGTTTCACTAATTAAGAGCATTAATTTCTCGCAAACCGTGGCTTCGCCTTGGCTGGGTGGTAATAAGGAAAACAAAGCTAATTAGTATATTCCTCACGTTCGCGTGACGCGAATGACACCAAACCTTGGAGCGTAAGCGCAAATACGTCCGTCATGCACCACTCTTGTTTGAAAATGACACTGGCAGTTATGGGTCGACGGACCTTCGAGAAAGTTCGCCATGAATTTGAATAGCTTCGTACATCAGACTATCATACAAGTAATACAATAATTAACTGGCGATACAGACCGGCTCCGCCAGTTCTTTTACTATTTTTTATTTGTGCAATTTTAAATGCCCTAACTTTTTTCTGAATCAATGCAGACGATCCTAAAACCTCATTCAATAATATAATACTATAATAAAAAATAAATTATATACATTTATGTATATTATATTTATAACTTATTTATTTTCTTCTATGTTATGGACAAATAATTAATGATTACTTTGAAGAAGTAAATATAGGAAGAATAAAAAAAACAATTTGCTAGTATTGAACTTAGCAAATTGTTTTTTTTTTATTCTTCCTATAATAACATGTGGAAATCACAGTTACACTTGTCTTAGCGCACTAGCAAGGAGATCACACGAACCAGTTTTCCTTCCACATCATTTCATTGCTACATAACATAATATTATACATTTATTGTATAACACGTTTTATATTATTATTTCGGTAGGAGGCACAATAAACGCTTTACTATCAGTGCAAGAAATGTGCAACCTCGGTGAACATTGTGGTTGCATAATCTACTATGTCAAATGCGAGAATCGCTTGCTGATGGACTTAAATAGGTGCAGACTGCGTACCTGAACGAATACGTAGTTAATTTATAACAATGTGACAAAAAACACTTGCTCAGGTTACAAGTTGTCAACTGTCTACGTATTTACGGGAATTAACGCGATCACGAAAAGGTATTACATACCTCTGAATTGCCTGACGTTCCGACCAGGTTGCACTGGCCGTGGTCACAGGCTGACTGGCTCAGCGGTGCAAACGTCAGGCAAGTAATAGTAGATAATATTATATCAAGTTTAAAAGTTAGTATTGTCAACTGTCATACGCTAGAGTAGAAAACAAGATTCAGGAGACCAGTGGTCCTTGAACATGCAAACCTGGGACAATAATTTATGTTATTTACAGAATTCTTTAAGTGTACTTGGGGTTGTATATAAAATTTCCATTATTATATGAATAATGTGTAGCGGTTTAAAAAAGTAAACACATTTTATATTCTTTTATGTTTGCTAGTTACGCTTCATATTAAAACTTTTAATATTAGAATTACTGATGTTTTTTCGAGCTAGTCCTAAAACATAAACATCGTAAACCCGTTTTTAATCGTTCTATTATATTGACGTATGCAAAAAAGGTAAGTTGTTATTAGGTATACAAGGTCAATGATGCTATAAAGACAGGAAATCATCATCATATTGATCCTGTTAATTCCCAAGGAAATTTATGACGTTAGGTGAAGGTTACCCAAATTAAAATACTAAAAACCTGTTTTAATTAATTTGACTTATAACATGTTACTAGAATTTAAGTAAAACATTTCTAGTAATCGTTATCACTTAATTAAATAATTCACATAAATAATAGTTGGTTTCACTAATGTATCTATGTCTCTGAGTAGAGTAACTAACTTGACTGAGTGTTTATCAGTGTAAATAGTGTTTAAAATAACTCAGTACTTATTAGTACCTTGAGCTTCGATATGAAGGTTAATCACATCCCCGACTTCGAATACCGGTATTTTAGGGAAACCGTTCATTCAGATGACATTGTCACGTTTTAAAATACCGGTTTAATAATACTGGTATTTCTTTACTTCTTAAGCAGTATAAAACTCAAAGTCCACTAATGAAACACGGCAAGGATTAATAACTAACTTGTAATATTATGTAACTCACCCGACTTAAGAAACAAAATGATAAATCCATCAGCGTGCCTACCGCAGACTACTGTTGAATATCTTTCAGTCTGCCCCATAGTTCCTAGTTCGTCCTAAATTAAATTTATCGATTTGTGATTTTCACCCTAGTTAGTTGGATTGGCCGACTTCGTTACTAGTTTTAACGCTCTAAAGCTCACTTCTGGACTCGCCCTACCGTTAGTGTCCAAGTTTCACTATTATAGTACAGGAAATGTACACCTGACAACGTATGCAAACTTTCATGGTGATCATCTGAGTGGTTAAAGCGTAAAAGTGTAACAAACAAACTGACATTCGCATTTGATAATATTAATTGAGGATGACACGCAGGCCACATGAGGACCAAAGTGATGCAAAGGGCTTTTACAACGTTAACTCTTGCGAGTATCATGATGGAGAATGATAAGTTCCAATATAAGTTTAATACTGATTTTAGAGGGTTCACGACTTTCTTTATCTGTGAGTTCAACACACTACTCATTTCCACTAATATTAATTTATTTGGATAATCATTATCCAAATCCAAAGTTCATATGAGTTATGATAATATTATTCTCGGATTCAGAATATTTCGAACACCGTTCAGCACACACAAGCGAATATTTTCACACAAATAAATTGGCTGCACTCTAGAAGTTTCTACCATATTTCCACTCATTAACATTCATTTTCGAAGGTTCCGAAATATTTAGAACACAAATTAGAGTTTAAGAGCATTTATTAGCTCTTACGTCCTTCTATAAAGTTAGCCAAGGCCAAGGTTATGCATGTTGGTCGAAACTGTATTGGCAAACATTTCTGTGCTCGTTAATCATTAACTCGGTCAACATAACATTAATATAAATATATGCAAAACCACAAAGCAAGGCAGGCAGACATACCAGGGTAATGCGTTACTCTAAAATTTTAAACATTTCAACATTTTGGTTGAATTAGAATCGCGTGAGTGGGAAATCACCACTTTCATACAGTATAGCAGTCAGAGTTACATGGGGTTACAAGGTTCCTCCACTCGCGACACTAAGGCTGTTGCGTGAACTTCTAGTCTTACAATATCGTTGCTAGCTTGAGTCGTGCAGAAATCTTGTTATGTACACGATTACTGCTTTCAAAACACATACCTACTGAAACAGAACCTTGAAATTCTTTTCATGAATTTCCAGTAACAGGCAGGTATGTTCATTGTAGTGAGGGACAAATGCCATAGATAAACCTAATGACTCTAATCACTCTAATCTACATGTTTGACAGTAAACTTTCCCTTTTTCTGTCTTTACGTAGGTTTGAAAGTTAGGTACTTTTTTATACAAGAGAAGACTGTCATTGTAGTTCCTTGCTGTCTTCCTCCATAGGATCTACGTATTGGAACAGCTTCACGACCGACTTATACTGACTGACTCCTACTCCTGACAATTCAAAAATACCTATAATTGATTTGATTTTGATTTGATAAAACGGTCAAATATCTTTGGTGATTGTAAAATTTCTGAACATTTTACTAACTCTAAATGGGCGTGAATGACAATTTATTCGACACTGAAATATTCCCTTGCAAATAACCTAGTTTTTTTAAATGAGTATATTTTTTTTCAAGTGGCCTAAGGAAACGCTAGAAAGGTCTATTAAAGTAAGTAATTTGGTACTTTTAGTCATTGACGCAACAATTGAAGGGTAAATAGCATGAATGTCTTTAACATTGTCAATGTAATATGGAGGAAAGTCACAAAAAAAGTTTTATGGTTTGGCCAGACAAGTGCACAGACTTTGACGTCAAGACTGACGGCAAACTAAACAACGGCGACGAAAATTGTTCACGAATAAACAGCGGCAAAGGAATGGCTAAGGCGTCAAATGTCAGAACCTCTCCCAATATATGACTGACAGACTAAATCCACTTCCACACATCCACACATATAAGGATTTGCTTTAGTTGGAAGCATTAAAGAAAAAACTAGTGATGTTTGATCCATATCACTACATCACTATACATATCGTAAAACAAAGTCCCCCGCCGCGTCTGTCTGTTTGCGATAAACGGAAAAACTACTAAATGGATTTTCATGCGGTTTCCACTAATAGGCAGAGTGATTCATGAGGAAGGATTAGGTGTGTAATTTGTTAAGATTTTATGTAAATTGATTGAAATATGTTGATGATTGTCGAAGATGCCTCTATTACCCATGCGATGCTGGGGCGGTTTGCTAGTTACTAATATTCTTGATACAAATCAAAAATCCTACTAATATTATAAACGTGAAAGTTTGTGAGGATGTATGGATGTATGTATGTATGTATGGATGTTTGTTACTCTTTCACGCCAAAACTACTGAACCGATTGCAATGAAACTTGGTATATAGGTAGCTGGAGACCTGGATTAACATATAGGCTACTTTTTATCCCGATATTCCCACGAGATCGAGACTTACGCGGGTGAAACCTCGGGGCGCTGCTAGTAAATAATAAAATAGTCTATCACCATAGCTTCTTATAAGAGTCTTTGAGAGAGGCTTAAGTTCAACAGTGACGTCTCATGGCCGAAATTATATTATAAAAAAACGGGTTGCATTCCGGGAGTGCCGGCAGAAGTGAAAAAATTGCGCCAGCTGTGAAATTTACCTTAACTAATATATGATTGATTATATTATCCATCAGTATATATCAAACTGAAGTAGTATGGCGCAGAATCCACAGATAGCGTAAATATATGAAACTCGTATACATTTTCGATCAGGGTCACGTGTCCTGACGCGAGTTTAACATTTTTTACCCATCCCAAAAAGGTGCAAAACGCAAGAAGTTTTCACTTCAATAAAAACAACATGATAATCATAAACACATAAGACATAAAACAGTAATTTTTCTTTATATAATGGTAACAAATGCAATATATTGCTGTGGAGGAGCCACACAGTCATTGTGCAATAGTTACCATTTCATGAAGACTTGCTTTTTGTCTACTATGCTGTTACATGGAATAGAGACACAACACCTTTTACTTACTGACAAGGTTCAACTATTACAACAATAAAACGCAGAGTTGTATCTAATCATTAATAAATAACTCTAGTTATGACATAAATGAACCCCACTGGCCGAACAGTTAAGCCTTATTCACAATCAATTAAAGTGTCGTACAGTCGTTGATATAAATTAGTCTTAATTGTACTATTTGTGTCCCTCGATTGACATATTAACAACATTTTACTAAGTGTATTTGAGTTATAGAGCTCTGAGATACATACTTATCGTGGGAGAGCCATGCTTAGGCGCGTATGGGCCGGCTCGACCGGAGTGATACCACGGCCGCACAGAAAACCGGCAGTGAAGCAATGTTTGTATTGCTTTTCGCCGAGTGAGTGAGGTTACCGGGGGCCCAAACCCTTCCCTCCTCTTCCCTCTTCCACAATTCCCCTACTCCCACTTTAAAGGCCGGCAATGCACTAGTGACCCTTGCGTTGCAAGTGCCCATGGGCGGCGATAGTCATTTACCATTAGGTGACCCGTCTGCTCGTTTGCCCCCTATACCATAAAAAAAGGAACATACATACACTCACGCCTGTATTCCTGAAGGCGTAGGTAGAGACATATGAAACCCCACAATTTGCCAGCTATAATTTTGTTACACACGAAATAAGAGGAAGCCTATTGCTGCTGTCCACCAGGCAGCACAATTTAAATTAAATGAATGATGGGAAATTGGTAGTTTTTATAAGTACATAAGAAAGGAAGGAATGAAAATAAAGGGATATTGCTTATAGTTTAAGCAATAGCGAGAGCAGATCAGGGTAGCATAAAAGTAACTCAAACTGGCTATAGCCAGGAAGTTCGACCCCTCTAATCTCAAGGTCTAGGACGTAGAGGATTTATTATACATAGATCAATGCAGATAGACATATTCAAGCTTACAAATGCCAGCAAACTCGTTTTGGGTCATTTGAAGTCTCAACTCGCAGCACTCAACAATGGAAGAAAATAGCTTAGTAGTAATAAGTTATCTTGAATGGAGGCAAAGTGACTCCTATAATAATAATAATAAAGCCTTTATTGAATTCCATAGCATTCACATGACTTAAACTTTGTGCTGGTGTGGTTAGTAATACAGTATAGTAATTTAATATTTAAAAAACTTTGTCAGTATAATTAGTAAGTTGTTTTATTTTTCTAGCTATGGATCCCTTTCTTGGGTATAGGCCAGCTCTAGCCGTTTCCAATCTTCTCTGTCCTGACCCTTAATCCTCTATTCCTTCCCAGCAACATGGACAATGTCATCAGCCCAGCATTTCTGAGGTCTACCAACTCTCTTTTTTCCTTTCGGCCCTGGCCATTTAGTGACTGTAAGTGTCCATCTATTATCTTTTAGGCGAGAAACATGTCCTGCCCATTGCCATTTTAATTTCAGGGCATGCTTTAAGGCATCTGTAATTCTGGTTCTTTCTCTTATTGTTTTGTGCCTGACTTTATATATCCTTTTAGTTTCAGCATACTGCGCTCCATAGCTCTCTGACATGATCTTACTTTACATTTGGTTTTGTTATCAAATATCCAAGTTTGGCATGCATATGTTAGGCATGGAAGTAGGCAAGTGTCCATTACAGTCTTTTTATACTCTAAACTATAATTTCCTTTCAAGATCTCCTTTTGTGCCCAGTACCTGTTCCAGGTTATGTTTATTCTCCTGCAGATTTCTTTCTCATTATTGGTAGTGTCAAATGATACCTGCTTCCCTAGATAGATATAGGACTCCACATATTCTATTATCTTTTTATTTACTTTTATAGGTTTATGTAAGCTATTCGACATAATTTTTGTTTTGTTTGGGTTCACACTCAGACCTACTTCTTTATTTTCCACATCTAAGGTTTGTAGCATTATTTCCAGCACTGGTGCAGTTTCACTGAAAACAGCTATGTCATCCGCGAACCTTAGATGTGTTAGATGTTGATTGTTTAACTGTATGCCCCTGCTTCTCCTTCTGCTTGTGCTTTTAGAATATAAGTCTTTAATAATTTGTATGTATTTGTCTTCTACTTTATTTTTTTCCAATGTCTTCCATATAGATATGTGTGTTATGCTTTCGAACGCTTTGGAGTAGTCCACAAAAGCTATATAGAGTGGTCTATTGAATTCATATTTTTCTATGAGTTGGTCTAAAACATAGATGTGATCGACCGTTGAGAAGCCTGCACGGAAACCTGCCTGTTCCATTGGTTGGTTGTTATCGATTGTTGTTGCTATTCAACTAAGTATGACTTATGAGAATAGCTTGTAGATGGTAGGTATCAAACTTATTGGTCTATAATTACTAATGTCTAAGGGGTTTCCTTTTTTGTACAATAATACAATGTCTGAGCTGCACCACTGTATAGGGACACAACCTTGCTCCAGCACTTTGTTAAATAATTTTGTTATGATACTAGTTAGTACTAGGCTAGTTAGTATTAGGCCTCATTAGTTATGTGGTCAGGTCCTGACCTTTGTCAGGTTTTAGTTTGCAAATATATTTATGTACTTCTTGTTCATCAATGGCTTGTAGGATTACCTCCGAATTCCTAATGGTTGTGCCAATTTCTGTTTCTCTGTTATACTGATATTCGTAAAAATTTCTATAGAACTCTGTAGCACTATCTATGATTCCTTTTCTTGTTCTCATTTCTCTGTGACCGTTTTCTAGTTTTGTTATCCAGTTCTTGTGTGTGTTTAGCTCCCTGAGTCCCCTTTTTGTATTTTGATATTGCTTTAGGTTTCTTTCTAAAATATGTTTTCTATGGTTTTTATAATCTTTTCTTATTTGTTGCTTTGAATAAATTCCTGAGTTTTATCTTATCATCTTTGTCTTCAATTTTTTGTTTGATTATAAACTGAGTGTTTGTTTATTAATTTTTGTGTTGATTCGCTAATTATTTTATTTTAGGCTTTCTTTAATTATAGTTTCTAGGGCGTCATAGTGAGTTTGAACATCATTACTAAGTTCCTCAAATACTCAGATTTTTCAGTGTCGGTTTGAGGAGATTTTGGGTAGCTTTTTGAATTTCTTTTTTCTTTTTTTTGAATCGATGGTCAAATGGAAAATCTATTTTGTTTATGACTTCCATGTTTATTATGTGTGGTTATAAAGTGGCTACTACACCAAATAATTAAAACTAGAGATTCATGTGGTGGTCCACAACCATAATTCATTTTTGGTTTATTTGATTCACCAGTATAACTTGAACTACTATATGTATAATGGATTACTATATATAATGGTGCAGCTTGATGACCGATGACAGCCGTTTTCACATATTTTTTAACATATATTGTTTAAAGTTTTAGCTTTCTACATTTCTTGTAAACATCAATTTTAAGTATTCCCAATTTCACGTTCCTGTGTAAGCGAAATTTTCTTAAAAATGCGTACAAAGAATTCTCTTCACATATTAATATAGATAAGAAGTACCATCACTTTAATGTTTATAAAGAAATCAGTGAGTCACCAAACTCAGGCGAAAACTGTTCAGGCAGTAGAATCACTTGGACTTTCACTGTCAACCATGTTCATCTCTGACATTGAAAGCCCTGATGAGATCACCAGGTCAGTAATGTGAACATGCTGAGCAATCTAGTTGAATGTGGAGTACAATATCCAGTCATATTGATGGTATGACTAATGTCATAGCTAATGCTAATACCTTGTATGACAAAGGTTCTTCTCGACTGAGACATATTACATGATATTATTGTAATTTCCTTTGAAACACTACATAACAATGAAAATAATTTTTTTTTCTTATCAGTCAACACCTAAGTTTACTTATCACAAACTATCTAGCTTTCTTTTTATTATATGATTTCTTTATCTAAAAACTAAGTATAGAAGGCTGATAAGAAATACAGTAAAACTTGTTTAAAACAATAAAATTCCAAAGGGACACAGCCAAAAACGCATATCTTAAGCGAGAAAACAAATTATGTAGGATAGGGAAAATAAAATGTATTATGTACTAAATTTGTGTAGGTTTTAAATTACACATTTATAAAGACGTTAGAAAGTAATAATAATGTTAATAATGTTACGTACTTATGTATTTTTAATTCTGTTACATCATAATGTATTACTATTTACAATTACAATATTACTTAAAGTATTCAGTGAATTTGGTTTGACAATTTTGATTTTGATGCATTAGTAATTAAAAGTCTTTCAATATAAATTAACTTTTGCATTGTCTTTGCTTTGTTAACTGCTGATAATGTCTGGGCTCTCTGATCTTCCTCATAATAACCATCTACGATTAAAATTGAATTGAGATAACTGGTTTTCTATGAGGCCATCACTCAGGTCGAGCCACCTGTATGTGCCGCTGGGTTGCTCTCCCACAAACAACTGTATAATATATGATTTAATATGTACAACACCGGCAGTAGTCGAGTGCCAATGTCATGAGGTATTAGCTATTGCCCATGACTTCTTTCATGTGGAAATTCAAATATATCCCATGTAAACCATAATTATTTTTTTTTATGGTATAGGGGGCAAACGAGCAGATGGGTCACCTGATGGTAAATGACTACCGCCGCCCATGGGCACCTGTAACTTAAGAGTCACAAGCGCGTTGCCGCCCTTAAGGTGGGAGTAGGACAAGAGGGGGACGGGGGAAAGAGTGGGGAGAGGGGAAGGACGGAATAGGGGAGAGGTAAGGATTAGGGCCTCCGGTAACCTCACTCACGCGGCGTAATGCAATGAAAGTATTGCTTCACTACCGGTTTTCTGTGATGCCGTGGTATCGAGCGGAGTCGAGCCGGCCCATACGTGCCGAAGCATGGCTCTCACGTTTAAATACGTATATTAATACATTTTAATTAAATACATTTTTCAGTATTAAAACTGGCCTATGATAGAGATAAATTGGTATTTGATGGAAGTGACAAATATCATCCAGATCAGCTCAACCAATCTGGTGTGATTGATAACAAACATCCACCCATTCAAACTTTCGCATTTAGAATACTACTAGCAACCCGCCCCGGCTTCATTCTTCATCACACTTTTCTTTCTTTTTTTTTTCATCTTCAACAATCATCATCATCATATTTCAACCAATTTACACAAAACCTTAACATATTATACACTTAAACCTTCCTCATGAATCTATCTATTGGTGAAAACCGCATGAAAATCAGAAGAAGCAGAAATTTTGGAGTTTATCGCAAACAGACAGACACAGTGGGGGACTTTGTTGTATAATATGTAGTGATGCAGTAAGATGTGTTTGATCAAAATATTTACAAGCTTTATTCCCTGCATATGTATTTTCCTTAACAAAATAAATCCATAGTTATAATATTATAATAACTGTATAGAAATATTCTAGTTATAGATTTGCTGTGGTATAATTGAATTTTTTTGAGATAAGCACTGCTTAATTGCTTATAAAGAACACTATTAGATTTCCTTATAAAAAATTTGTGCTGGAGATGTATATTGTATATGTATATGTGCAAGTTGCACATTGCGATCACACATACATAATATACAATATACATCTTGAACTAGCTGATAATCCTACACATTCCTACTGCAATTTATTCGAAGATTTTTGTTTTCACAATTATTTAGACAGTATTAGACCCATACCCATAGCAATATTTAGTATGTATAGCAAACTTTTATCATATTATTTGTATGGCATGATAAAAAAATAAAAACTAAGATAACATCAATTTTAGGACCAGTTTTTTTATATTATGTAAAATAAATAAGATATTAGTAATTAAATGATATTGTTGATAGCTTATTTTTATTAATGATACTAGCAACCCGCCCCGGCTTCGCAAGGGTGCAAATTATACACACACAGTGAAACCGCATGAAAATTTGTTCAGTAGTGTTTCAGTTTATTGCAGACAGATAGACAGACATTCACGGCGGGGGACTATGTTTAATAATATGTAGTGATGTTAAAAAAATCCTGTTTCAATATTTGCCCCTAACACTTATTAGTTACTTATTTATTTTAGTTACTAATTTAGGTTTCTTTTTGATTTTTAATCTCATAGGTCATCTCTAGCCCTCATTTCTTGGTAGATCTAGCAGTCATAGCAGATATGTAAACTGAAATTATTGTTTTTGTGAATTTAATGCGTTTGAATTCTGAGTAGATAATGTCTTTGCTAGAATTGTCTTTTTATCACTATTTAAACATGCAACAGCTAAACAAACATACAACTTTAGAAGTAGCACAGTAAATATTAAACTAAAAGCGGAATTTTACAAAAATATCTATAATAATAGCTATACTAAAGAGACAGAGATGAAACCTTGATCGACGTCAATAAATAAAAAACTTGTGATTTCATCACCATCTTTCGATAATTTTTGACGATCAAAACCGGAAAATCCCTCCCCTCGAAGTCGTTACACCGTGATATAGAGAAATCTAGTATAAACGTAATAGCGCAGAACAAAGAAAACGTTAAAAATAAGCACTTACGTATTCCACTAGTTGTAAAGTGAATAGACACTCCAAGAAGACGAGTAAAAATCGTTTTAATAACCCGCGATCACCAGCCATTTTCCTCACTTTAGTTCCACAAATCAATTTTACAAAACACAATTGTTGTCATATCATAATTTCACGAATAAAGCTGCGCCTTATAAGGAATGATTACACGAAATGTTACTTTTAAGGTGTACTTCACTTTCGACCGCAACCCGCAGCGATCAGTGAATAAATATTGTATGATGACAGATTTGGTTAGACAAACGATAAAAAGTCAAAACAAAATGGACGACTGACGTATCAGTGTGGCCAGTTCGCTGTTTGATTTTCTGATTCAGGAGTTTATTTTATATATGTATATAATAATTTGTTTGCGTAAAATGTGGTAGAAGGTGTTACATAAACGATACACATTTCGCCAAGAAATTTGGCATGCAAATATAACTTGTTAATTTATCGTAGAATTACATGTAAACTATGATAAATAGACCATTATATTTTACAATACTTAGAAGAAAAAAATGAGCAACGAATACATTAATTATACACACTTACATTTCATTTCTAAAAATATAATTAGTGTTCAGGTCAAATCGACTGATCAAAATCAAAACCTAGCAATAAATGATTACAAAAATGTTCAGGAGGGCTGTCTTTACTTGGTGGGGAGAAGTCGCTTTTTTAATTTTTTTTGTTTTTTGTTCCATATTTGTTCTTCATTGTTGGATCAATTTTTTTTTTCGGTCTTAGTTTTTTTAAATAAAGTAAAAAATTACCCTCAAATTGGCGGAGGGAAGTCGGTCTTTTCCTTTTTTCTTGTTATTTCAATAGTTCTGTTCTTCATTGTTCATTCAAACGTTTTGTTTTGTTCTTTTTTAATTAAAAAAAAAAAATTACCCTCAAGTTGGCGGTTTGACCAAGTACTTCGTTTGTCATAAAATTCAGTTCTGGCACTCGCCGGCCGCTGCAGCGGACCGCTCGCTTCGCTCGCTCTGCTCGTGCGTATGGTCACAGTTCTAACCTAACCTAAACCTAGCCATTTCTGTTCAATTGACTGAATTACTAAGTGAGCGACAGAAATGGCTAGGTTTAGGTTAGGTTAGAACTGTGATCATAATGCCAGAACTGAATTTTATGACAAAGGAAGTACTTGGTCAAACCGCCAAAAAAACTAATACCAAACAAAAAAATTTTGATTGAATTATGAAGAACAGTTAAGTTAATCAGTTGAAATAGATTTTTTTTAAAAAAAAAAACGACTTCTCCCCACCAACTTGATCGTAATCTTTCGTTTTAATTTAAAAAAAACTAAGATAGAACAAAAACAATAATGGTTGAAATAGCAAGAAAAAATAATTTAAAAAACGACTTCTCCCCGCCAACTTGAGCGAGCACGAGAAGAACACACCTATAAACATTCACTGACATGAGCTGTCAATCCTGTCATATAATGATATGATACTACATGAACTCTTGATATGAACATAAACAAATAACCTCACAGGAGATCAATGAAGTGTTTTGTATTTTATATTAATATTAGCGAACTATGAATAGAAACAATAGGAAAAGATGTGTTTATCCTACCGCTAAACAGAAAAAGAAGCTTCTGGAATTCATGACAAAGTATCCCGAGTTGGCATTAGGCAAAGTAACACAAAATTTTAGATATAATGACGCTCAGAAGTTATGGATTACTATTGCTAATGAATGTAATGCTATTCCTGGCTCGAAAAAAACCTGGAGACAATGGAGAAAAGTACATTGCTTTAATTTTTAAGTTTCTGATCTCTTAAACATGCTCAAAGTTTATAATTCCAAGTTTGTATAATTGTTGCTTTACATTACAGACATGGCAAGATATAAAGTCTAAGACGAAGAAGCGACATGAAAATGGTTTTTCAAAAACATTATTTAATCTAACAGAGGCTGAACAACAAGCAATAGGAATAAAACTCGAGACCACAATATCACAAGACCAAGAGAGCACTGAATTTGTTAACTCAGAAGCTTTGGAATTAGATAGTACTCAAGGGAGTTTTATTATTGAAGATGAGTCTAATGTGTCGTACTATGAAGTACTGGAATCTCCAACTGAAGAAGAGGAAGAAGAAAAAAATTACTCAAATACAGAGAACAATATTAGAAAGAGTTCAAATTATAAAAATAGTGATGATATTAAACATTCTAACACCTGTGTTTTCAATTGTAATTTGCTAGCTAAACATGAGAAAAGAAAACTAGAAATAAAAGAGGACTATATAAATTTTAGAAAAGATTATTTAAAACAAAAGCTAAAATTGATAAAGGAACAGACTGATGCTTTAAAAGTTATTGCTAAAGAATTAAGTAACAAATAGTGAAGTGCTATGGCGTCATTGCAATTTTCATGGTTGACACCAAATAAGTTGTTATGTGATTGTATATATATAACATATAACTTACTTGGTATAAAACTATACTTGTTTATTTATTTATGGAATTGTCCATTAATCACATGAAGCTCGTAAGGGGAGGAGGGGGATCGGAAAAAAACACGAAATGGCACAAGGGGAGGGGGGTGTAGTGAAATATCACATGTATTTATTTTTGTGGAGAATGCGCCATATATCTGTATTTAAAGATAATATTTTGATTTTTTTTATATATTTTTAACTAAAAAATACACAAGATTTTGGCTAACGAAAGAGGGGTTAGTCTCCTCACCACATATCATGAGGGGGGAAGGGACAGAGGGTTAATAATGCTAAAAAACATATGATTAATGGACGACTCTTAGTTTTATACAATAGGTTTCCATTTTTGTATATTATTTTAGTTACCCCAGTTTTAGTAGGAGTTTTGTCATAATATGTTTGAAGAAATTGAAGGCCGTCATCATACCCCATTTATTAAATATATTTAAACATTATCAAGAGAATGCCTAGTGGACAAATTCCAACCATAATAATTCATTAAGTTTTACCTGTTTTCTTTTACATCACTGACTAGTATAACTTCAATTGTCATTGTATAGGCTTTCTGCACCATGACAGATCAACAATGTGTAGACTGTACTTGTACCATTTTGGTTTAAGTAAAATTAAGCTAAAACATAATATATATTGATACAAATTTTAGCTTTCTGCCAGTGGCGTAACTATACCATCTGAGGCCCATGGCTAATTCATTAATACATTTTGTAATTTCTTCTGTGTTCAGGGCCTTTAGTGCTCGGGACCCCCTCGAGCCGGGGGCCTGTGATATTTTGCCTACTCTGCCATCTTATTGTTACGCCACTGCTTTCTGCACTTATTGTACATAATATAAACTTTAGGTATTCCAAATATCACATTTCTAAGTGAATTTTCTCAAAATTGTGTACAAAAAAATCTCTTTGAGTATTAATATATAGATTACACATTTAAAATGTATCAAAGTCGCGAAAATTTAAAAAAAAAAATATAGATTGTAGGGTGGTGTATAATGACTTTCTAGTATATCACAAAACTACACCAAATTCAAACTATTGTTGTACTTCTAAGTTTGTTTCGCTTAGGAAATGAAATTAAGGACATAAGAACATAAAAATAATTTTATTTTCATTAAACATTTGTGATCTCTAGGAAATCATGTTTGTACGGACCTATAGGCCTGCATATGGATTTTTTTGAATATATACAAATCTAATTCATCATGCTAACTTAAATGCTCCATATTTAAATAAATGTGATTGTAGTCACACTGATTCATTTATTAGATACAAACTTGATCGCAATGTCCCTCGTAGTATTAAGTAAAATTAAAAAGCTGCGTGCGGGTATGCGGGTGTGCGGGTGTGTGTGTATGGGTGTATGTGTGTGTGTGTGTGTCTGTGTGTCTCTCTCACTCTCTCTCTCTGTTTGTGTGTGTTTGAGTGACTATTTGACTGGATTAAGCAGATTCCCAGCTGCATCATAGCTAACAGTAAGAAACCAGTCAGTAATAACAACCTTCTTACAGTGGTGTTTATTTTTGGCAACAATATTCAATACTTTGTTTAGATTGATATACAAGAAGCGTCCGAGAAAGCAAAAAATCTGTGACTGAATGCAATGTTGTCTTGCGAATCTTATTTAGGGGTAGTCTAAACCTATGTGTTGGTTGACTTCGGGATGTTATAGAAGAATATTCATAACCAGTTGTTAAAGACTATTATTATTATTTACTGCGATTATAAGACTAATTAAAATAAATATATGTAAGAATCAGTCCCGAAACCACTGATATAAACTATGAAAATCACTAACTTACAGTAACTGCCAAGTTGTTCGTACCTCTGTTCGCACTCAAGTCCATCGTTCTAAACATATTCCTACCCTTTTATAATACCACAATTTGTTAATATTTATCAATCGACCAATAGTATTGCGTTACCGGTATAACCAGTCAAAATAATATCTATTAACTTATTTTTATTAAATAGTGAACTGTGTTATCATCTATTATAGTTTGTCCCTATTTTTAATAACATAAGAGTTTTTGATGTGGTGACAACACGGCCCTTCTGCGTACGCATCCGTCCCGGATAGCGTCATGGTGTGGTATAGTTGCTGGGGACAAAGTATTTACCATTAGATTGTATCTATTGCAATATATTTCTTTGCATCGATCACTTTTTTCTTTTTAAACATACCGAGGGCTCTTCCATCTACTATTCAATCGACGGATAGTAGGTAAAGAGCTCCCCGCTTCATTTAGACAATCCCCGGACACTACTAGAACCTTAATGCTTACATAACTGTTCCATCGGCGGTCAGTTATACAGCCAACGTTAAGACTCGAAGTTTACTCTAGGCGATGCCTTTGGCCAACCCTAGTTGCATATCACAACGGGTCTTAACGTCTGACTTTACACGAGTAAATTCCGCATATAGGTTACCCAGTATTGTCCGAAGCAAATGTACTAGACTAAATGTCATACATATTTTCTTATGTTCTCATTCCTCACTCTTAAGTCTATCATCATACATACTTCTCTTAAATATCAGTCAACAAAATTATGACACAGTCATAATTATGTACTAGGCAGATTTTACAAATACAGATTTATAAATACCGGACAACATCCTGGTCCATCCAATTTCAGGTGGTCTTTATCCAGTTCTGCTAATTTAGTCCAAGGGATCTATATTTAAACACATGTTCTTAATGTTTGATAGCCACTGGTTCGTTTTATGCCTGACCAAGTTTTTCGACGTGGTTGTACTTCCTTTTAATGTTAAGCTTGGCCTGGCCTGACTTTAAGTGTCTAATAAAACATTAGCACCTAGCAATTGCACTGATAAAAACCAATTCTTTCTTTTTTTGTTTGATATCAGCGGAGAACAGGCACTAATAGTATTTCTGCTTAATGCGTTAACAGACTACTTTTGCAAAACTAGAGAATATAAATCTACTTTAAAATCTTTTAACAGGATTGGGGTGTTCAACACACTTTTTGTGACTACTTCATATATCAACAAAAACCAGTTATTAACATCACTTTAAAGGGATATCTAACCATGCTTAATTTCCGAGTTTCATCTTAGTAGGTACCTACTACTAGTACTTTTGATAAACACTTCGAATTAAAGTTCGAATTATTTTATTTTATTTTTATAAAGTTCTTAACGTAATACCTCGTAAAACCCATTTTTAACCATTTTGTCATGCAAAAATTAATCCAAGGAATCAAAGTATTAACAGTTATGTTTTTGTGGCAAATAGTTTCTACAAATATAGAAATATTCGAACACCTCATTGTATCCATACTAGGTGTACCTATTGCAATCCGTAGATTTTTTTTTGAACAAATAAGAAAATTATAAATAATAGTTAAACTTCCAACTCTAAATTAACCGTAAGAATATCACAATAATGAATCCGGTAGTACGAGTATTCGCTTCTATCACATCTACCCACATTAGAATAAACACACACTCGGAAATTACTAATGAAAACGTTTTTGCTTACTGTTAGATGCATACTCATTGTATCCCGATTGCTTGATGAATACCATGATATGGACGTTGGGATTTACGAATAGCAAAATCTTGCACAAGAACCTTTTTACTTACTCATCCTCCTCCGCGCCTTGCCTTTTTCCAACTAAGTTGGGGTCGGCTTTCAATCTAACTACGATACGGCTGAACTTTGATATTTTACGTGAAGTGACTGCCATCAGACCTCCACAATCCTAGTACTAGGCGATATCGAAGTTCTGTAGGCAGACCAGGTTGTCGGACTTTTTTTTTTAGGGCTCCAACTACCCGTAACGAATGCCACAGATGTTTGTATGGCACCTGGTTTAACGTGCTCTCCGAGGCACGGAGGGGTCTCAATTTGTTAAGAATTGTCACCCATCCTAGACTGACCTGGCTAGTATTACTTAACTTTGTAATGTGTTAACCTACTCGGTTACCACTTAGCCACGAGCCCCTTTTTACTAAAAAAAAATTTTTACACACTAACACTTTTAACTTTTTACTTACTAACACTTTTTTTTCTTTCAATTGGGGTGCGTTCTTTTTCTCACTTCTGATGTAAGAAACAGTCCCGAAACCACTGATATAAACTATGAAAATCACTAACTAACAGTAACTGCCAAGTTGTTCGTACCTCTGTTCGCACTCAAGTCAATCGTTCTAAACATATTCCTACCCTTTTATAATACCACAATTTGTTAATATTTATCAATCGACCAATAGTATTGCGTTGCCGGTATAACCAGTCAAAATAATATCTATTCACTTATTTTTATTAAATAGTGAACTGTGTTATCATCTATTATAGTTTGTCCCTATTTTTAATAACATAATTAAGACTTTTTGTTGTGGCGACAACATATATATATATATACGGGCTATTTACATGCATGCGTCATAAAATTCCTCGTTGTTGAAGTATGTTGTCTAAGAATAACCTAGAGAATGAACAGTTCTCGCACAGTTAAAACTTCGCAGTGGTTATATAGTTCTTCAGTAGGAAAGCGGAAGGGTTTAAAAGTGCAAACCTTTAGGACAGCTCTTGGCGCTCGTTCTAATTGTATCAAATTACTCTTACAGGCACCACTTCGGGCAGAAATTAAAAAAAAAATACAGTACCTGTCGGCGCACGAGCACCGAGGAGTCCGAGGAACGGGGGAAGGACGACGGCGCTAGGAGGCGGTCCCCTCCGTACGATAGACCACTCCGCGCAACACATCCGCCCGCGACACTCGCTCGATCATTATAATAATGCAACGCATAGTATAATTTATACATATAATATATATCTTTTATTTAGACTAAGGTCGTATTAACCCAATAAACATTGGTCCTTCGAGCCTATCAGAGACTGACACAGGGAAAAGTACACCGTTTTTAATCCCTAAGCTATTCGGCTTTACTTTATCAAGAGGTGAGTTTTCCGTCCTGCCGCGACAGTGTCAAGTGCCACACACGTGGGTAAAACCGTATATCTTTAATAATTATAAATACCTATCACTCACGAGAGTTATCATTCTAATAAAAGCTACTCAGCAGGTGTTGTGTTTGTACAGGATAAAAGGTTGCCTATGTCATGCCTCTGTGGTTTTTTATCGATTCTAGCCCGGGGAAGTCATCTTAAAGAATAGTAATAAGGTTAGAATAATTTGCATAGAAAACTGGTACGAATGTTGGGCACACCATTATAGTTGAAATGTGAAAGTCTTTTTAGGTGTTCATGTTCGCAAATATGGGATTTTTTGCATTTTTTTCCGAGTAGTAGGTAAGGTTTATCTTACAATAGGTTAGACAAAAATTGTAGATAATGCAGTTATTTATAAAAATTGTCCTTATAATTTTTTCTTAAGAATTACTCTTTCTGTGAAATAGCAATTAAAACGCAAACTTGTCTTCTTTTGTCCTACAGTTTTTTTACAATTTATTGCTCTTAGTGCACTACATACAGGTCTTCATTTAAACTAATTTAAAAATCGATCGACTAGAGTTTATCGATATGACTTCAAATCACATTATTATGATATCTAGTTAGCATATTAGTGGGATACTAGTGGACCCGACAGACTTTACTTTACAACGATTTAAGAGGAGTTCAGTGACACGTACAGAAGAATTTATATATAAACGATATATATTTTATTTTTTATATTGATGGTAAGCGACTACAGGACACCTGCAACTCAGTCTGTCAGTCTGTCAACTGCAGTCACAAGTGCTTTGCCGGCGTTTGAGATAGGAGTACGCTCTTTTCTTGAAGGTTTGAAGGTCATATCGTTCCGGAAATACCGCAGGCAACAATTTGTTCCAAAGACTGGTTGTGCGAGGCAAAAAATATCTGGAGAACCGCACAGTCAAGCCAGTCAATCAAGCAATTAAATAATATCAAGAACTTTCATCAGTCCCTCTTCGTTCATTCCAATTGTTATCGATAAGTAATTTACCCGCTGTTTTTTTTTTTTTTTTTATGGTATAGGGGGCAAACGAGCAGACAGGTCACCTGATGTTAAATGACTACCGCCGCCCATGGGCACCTGTAACTCAAGAGTCACAAGTGCGTTGCCGCCCTTTAAGGTGGGAATAGGGGTAGAGGGGGAGAGGGGGGAAGAGCAGGAATATGGGAGGGGGATTAGAGGGGGTGAGGGGAAGGACGCGAATAGGGGAGAGGGAAGGGTTAGGGCCTCCGGTAACCTCACTCATGCGGCGAAAAGCAATGCAAGCATTGTTTCACTGCCGGTTTTCTGTGAGGCCGTGGTATCCAGCGGAGTCGAGCCGGCCCATACGTGCCGAAGCATTGCTCTTCCACGTAAAAAATCCTAGCTATCCTAGCATAGCTGTTACATCCCTAAATCGAATTCAGGAAATTTCGCTAACGCTGATCCTACCACGCCCCAATCTGCTGACAGCGAATAACGTCACAAACGTGATTAGTACTTTGAATGAGTTCATCATCATCATCTCGCCTGGTTGGAGGATCCTCGCTTTGTGTTGGAAGGACACGACAACCATTCCTTCACAGTGGTGACCCCGACGTGATTGAAAGCAGCCTTCAAGGAGCATATCATCGTCACCATCGCCACCATCGTATATACTCCTACAGCAATGATCAGTAATCAAGTCTCAGCCAGTCAGCATCCTCGGCCTGAACAGGGATACCACACGTCTGCACGCTCCACGCTGTTACCAATGTAGTGTCATCCTTATTTACTTTTGTGTATTTAAACTTTAGCTTACATTAGCAGATAACGCCTACTGTAACATGCAAGGCAATAATATGTAAACACACATATTATTGCCTTGCATGTTACGGTAAACACTAGCACTATACTCCTCGGGCCTTATCAGCGTCTAGGCACATTAAACTACACCTAGGGGCAGTCAGTTCCGACTTACTGGAACTACTACTAACTACTGGCACTGGGAAGCTCCACAAGAGAGCAGAGACAGCTGACTCATCAAGATATCGACTTCCGGTCGTGGAGAGGAGTGATGTGGCGACTTTCACATACAGCAAAAACATACTTTAACATCATCTAGCGAAGACGAGCTGTATAAATATACACAGTAGGTAATCGTCATTATTTTGGGGAAGAAAATGATATTAACTTCATGCTGTAAGTGATATTTTATTATAAAAACTAGGAGGTACACCATTTTTTTTATTGTTCTTGTTTTTAGTAGTAGTATTTAGTTATTGGTTAATAATATAATAAACCGAGTTAAATCGGTTAGACAATTCGTACCAACCGGTTTTCGAACCGAACCGTGGAAATTGCAGTAGGTAATCTGCGGTTTGAACCGTATGACGAGTTGACGGGCGAATGTAACATACGAAAGCGATGTGCAACATGATTCGACGGGAGCGATTAAACCATCGTTTTAGGATTTGTCAATGGTTCGCAACCGAGTTTACAAACTTGACATTACCTATACTGACCGACGACGACGTAGTTTGTTGAGAGCTCTATCCACATCTATCCAGTTAAATAACACGATTACCATGCCTTCTTTTTTTCATTTGGTGGATATAAGAAAAATAACTTTGAGATCAACAAAGATTTGTATTAAAACTTACAATAAATTAATTTTAATAACCTTGTTATACAATATGTACTTGTACATACACCATGAAACTTTTCTGTAATCATATCTCACACTGTTTATTTTACTAATGTATTTCAACAATAAATTTGTAGCCGATTTTGTAGGAACATAACATATAGTCTGTGCTTGTAGGAAAATTGATAAATATTCACTGTCATGTTATGGTGCGTTTACACGCACGCCGTGCAGCCTGGCAAGCAGCACGGCACGCAGCTTGGTGCGCAGCCTGCCACGCGGCGTGCCAAGCAAGCTTTTCACAAAAGGGCTGCCAGTAAGGACAACTTATTTTATACCGCTAAGACTCGGAAATTATTCAAAATCATGTACTATTATACAAAATCAGTGTTGTACAACTATAGAACGTCACTCTTTGGGGATTTTAGTAAAAGGTGTTTTAACTTTAACGTATAAGGATTTAACAGTTTATCACAGACATGATTTGTTTAAAGTATCTCTATGTGTATGTACGTAATTTTTACGCTATAACATCAGCAATGACATTGTATCCAATTATACAATGCAATCTACTATACAAACAGGATACAAAAGATAACCGATATTGTTCTGTGGACATGGTAGTCAGTGGAAACATGGAAGACGATGTAGACGTAAATCTCGTGGGAGCTACTGCTTTGGGCTTGATCGATTTTTATTGAAAAAAAAAAAAAACATGCAAAATTTTACTTAAAACTTAGGTTTTACAACTAAAAAATCATTTATGGTGTAAAAACACTTTTCAAGTAGACAAATCTTTAAATTTGACTTTTTTATTTGACATGCGTTATAACTATTTTTACATCAAAGAGTGCTTTTACATAATTCGTTTCTTATTTTAGTGGAATCTCTTTTAATGAATTTACTATCCTCGCTAACTTTTGAATAGAATTTTTTATTATTTCTAATAAACTTGTACATAAATAACCATGATAAGCATTGGGGGCGGCTTCTTCATTAACTGTTTAAGGCATACATAAATCTATTTTATTTACTGCACATCATCGATATGCGATTAGTTACAATTCTCTAATCGTCAATCAATCAATCAATACTAACTTTAATCCTAAGAATTGGCACTATTTTGTTTCATATTTTTTGGCCCTGATAAACAATATTAATTTTTACTAAAAGAATAGTTCAGAAACATCTTTCTGAAGTCTTCTTTTGCTTTCGATTCGTGCATGATAAAGGTTTAGACCATTCCGATATATTTGGTGTCGTCAAAAATTAATTTCGATCGTTACGTCGTCTGTATGCCACGAAGATGAAAACTATACTAACGCGGTGTGTGTGTAAACTGGCACACAAGCACATTCACCCTTTGAAGTGTGTCAAAAAACCGACAGTCGTCCCGATCGGCGCCAAGCGCGTGCACATTCACGCAAGCATGCACAAACAGCCTGTTCACATGCTTGCGTCGTTGAATGTTGGTTTGAACGCGAGCGTGTGAACGCAGCCGTTAGTCGTCCCGATCGGCGGCAAGCGCGATGACATTCACGCAGGCATGCACAAACAGCCTGTTCACATGCGTGTGCCCGTGCTTGTGCTCGTTGAATGTCGGTTTGAACGCCAGCGTGTAAACCCACCATTATAATCAGTTTTGTTCGGACGATAAAGCAGGAGCCGCGAGCGTGACAGTACTACGCGAAGCACAGCGCGATCATCTCCATATGACACGGTCCAACCGCCAACCGGTTTAAACCACGGGCTAACCGATGCAACTATAGAAAAGTCGAGTCGTTACACCACTAGCTCTGTCACTGTGACGTCAAATCATGTCCTCTGGTGATGACGGGAAAACAAAGAAATAAAGAATAATATTTTATTTTTGAGAAATAAATATGTAGAAGTTTTTAATTCCTGATGATAATTGTAAAAACAGGTTGCTATGTGACTAGTGATAACAACGTAGTTGAGTAAATATTTAACTTAAAAGCAAGGTAATGTTTAATAAAAGTTACAGTAACTTTGTTAGAGCTAGTGCTCACGAAGAGGAACAGTGTTCTACAGTTACAAAGCAAAAAAAGCCAGTTTTAAGTGGAGATGAAGCTCGTAGAATATACTTGGAAGAAATTAAAAATGAAAGAACTGCTCTACCCAGTAAAAGTTTTACAAAAAAACATAAAAAAGTCAATAAAGGGGAAGAAATACAATTGACAAACAAGGATTTATATTTAACAATACAGAACAATGAAGTTGACAAAATTAGATATATTTTAGATAGGTACCCTGATAAGATAAACATAGTCGATGATTACGGATGGAGTTTGCTCATGATAGCTTGTCAGGCTAATTCTATTGAAACTACTCAAGAGTTGCTCAAGAGAGGAATAGATATATCTGTCAGAGATAAGGCTGGTAATTCTGCTCGCACCTTAGTGATAAAGAACAAAAATTATGCATTAGCTGATATATTACTAAATTATAGAGAGACTGAAAGCAAGCAGTGTGGAAACCAAGACAGAAGTGAACATAAGTCAAGGGAAAATTACACATGTGATATTTGTAATAAAACATATCCTGACCGAGAAGAACACTTGTCATCAACATTACACAACATATGTGCAAGTAAAGGTAAAAAGATACCACCACAATATGTAATACCAGCATCTAATAGGGGTTATCAGTTACTGTTAAAAGGAGGATGGAATAGAGATTCTGGGTTAGGAAGAGATGGGACAGGGAAAAAGTATCCAATTAAAACTGTGCAGAAAAAAGACAGGAAAGGTCTTGGGCATAAGAAGATCGAACATGGCATGAAATCAACAGAAAGTAGTATAAAAGTCAAGAGCAAAAAATGTTTTGCAGATAACATAAAAAAGAATAGGACACTTGAAATAAACTTTAGGCGAGAATTTTATTAAAAAATATTTTATAACTCAAAGCAAAATATAAATCAAAAATATATAAGATAATATATATCAATAGTTGACAGGCTTCTACAAAAACAGCTAAAATGTAAGAGATAAAACTAAACTTTTGATAGAGGTGAATGATATATTATTATTGGTATCTCATTGATATAATATGAGGCAAATATTGCTGTAGATCTACTGTTAAGAGAGTCAAGCCACCATTTTCTTTTCTTTTTTTATATATTATAGGGGGCAAACGAGTAGAAGGGTCACTTGTTGGTAAGTGACTACAGTCGCCCATGGACACCTGCAACTCAAGAGTCACAAGTGCGTTGCTGACCTTTGAGAACTTTGTACCAACTGCACTGTTACTATATTCATGACAATAGAAATAAACAATTGGTTCAATGCGTTTATATACTCGTTTATTGTCGAAACACTATGTCCTGAATTTTTACCTCTAAAACAATTGTTTTACATATCAGTAATGGATAAGTAATAATCACAAAGACAAGAGTTTGATTATAACACATAATAAAAACTGTAATCTTTAAATATTTCATACATAGCTGAAAAACTCAAACCTATATAATATCTAGAGTAAAATATGTGTCATAAATATGTACATGAAATTGCATAGATATATGTTATAGCTAAAAACCGAAGTACCTAGTACTAGCTAGTACCTAGTTCTAGCTGGCTAAACCATCGTCAGTAAGTTATCAGTTGGTTAAACCTAGGTGTATCCTTTTTATTCATTGCTAATACCAGATGTAGCCGGTTGTATTCGGCTAAAACTAGGTCTAGCCCTCTTTCTACTGGCTACAATTAGCTATAGCCAATGCAAGTTGAGTGTAGCTGACTGATGCTCACCTCAGCCTTGGGTAATCAGTTTGGCACTCTTCCTTGTTTTCTAGAAATTAATTCACTGTATATATATACTGTCGAAATTCGATGAGGTCTTTGTTTTTCCCGAAATAGCTAAGGCCTAATCTTCATCAGGAGGACAATATTACAAAAGATGCATGCTCTGATCTCTGAAGAAGCAGTGAATAAAAAGGATACACTAGATTTAAACAACTGCACCTAGGTCTAGCCTGCTAGAATTAGGTGTGACTGTAGTTCGGCTTGTAGCCCATAACATTATACTAAAACAGTCACATCAAATTAATATAAACTTACAATGTTGTCTAAAGGGTCTTAGACTACATAAATCATCACAGTGAAAATAAAACATTGTTAAATCTAGAAATGATGATGGCATGGCTTGCCTGACGGTATCAGTCACTGGTTCTAGGTTTGATTTTAAATAATTATCTTTCTAATAAAGATCTTGTTCTTCTTTCTGAGGAGTTTTGAAATTGTGTGAATGATTTTAAATATAATTTATATTATAAGAACAGGGTGAGCCATGTGATAACCATGCTGTCTCATGAATCATGGGGTAAATGATTGCTTTACATTAGATAGACTATATGCTTGTGTTGCCATAGTATGAAAAATAAATTGCTTTAAGTAAATAACACACAAACACCAAGTAAATAATATTTAAACTGTTTCAGATTGAAACAGTTTTAAGAATCAAATACCCTGTTATATATTTGTGCTTAGTTTTTTTACATGCTAATAAATCTATTTTTCATACATATTAACAGTAGAAGTACCTATGTATAATATGTACTTTGCTCTGTATTTAATTTGTAACAAGATTACAAATAAAAATAATTATTTATAAAAATAAAACATTTGTGACATATTTTATAATTTTTATTTTGGTTTTGTGTTACTCGATACCTTATGTCTTTATGTATGTACAATAAAAAAAATTGTGATTTAACAATTTAAAAATTATACTTAGTTTAGAAAAACTAAAAATACACACTTTAATAGGGAACCAAATCAAAAAGTATAACAGTTCCACTATCCACCTCCGGGCTCCATCATCAGATTAGGTCCAAGATGCCAAATTATAGTTTAGTCATTCAAACTACATTTACATACAAAGTATGAATTTAATACAACAATTGAGAGTAGGCTAAAATTGACTTTGAAGATTTATTTATGTAGTTAGTTACAAGTGAAGCAAATAATATACATAAATAAATAGATAAAATAAAAACGCGTGTTACAAAAGGATAGCTAAGTATTTATGAATACAATGTGCCTACTGGCTTCTTACATAAGAAATTACCAACACCATTATTCAATATTTCAGCATTTTATTGTAACAGTTTCATTTTAATAATTAATTGCTGCTAAAACTTTAATACATTTGTAATATGTACAATATAAAAAAAATAACAGATATATTTATGTAACATCTTAATGAAGTGATGACACCACAAGACTTGGTCTTTTAAGCAATTTATTAATGGCAAGTTCACTCTTCTTAGAACAACAATATTATTAAACTAAAAAATAAAGTCTTCCAAAAAAGGTTGAAAAGGTGTTTAAAACATGACTTCTTAAGCCTGAAAGTGAAGTAAATTATTCTTCGAAATCAATTGCATGTTTTTTTTGATAAAATTCAAAACTAGCTAAATACTTTTACACTTATATCTAACTACTCTTTCACATCAATGTTTACTATCAAAGATTAGGAGCGATCCATTTAAGTACTGTTGCAGCAAATTCAAAGCCTACAAAACAGGCTGCATTTGCTGGAAAAGCCCTAAGCATTACTGGTGTAACACCTTTGTATAAAGCAGTTGGACCTTCCTTTGCCATTAACTGACGAAAAACATCTCTCATACCATTCGGATATGTTCCCTCTGGAGCTGTTTGAAGTCTACTTTTCAATACATCAGCTGGCATACCGACTATCCAGTTAGCTATTCCAGCACAACCACCAGCCAGCATAGTTGCAAATAGCTTCAATTTGTTATCAGCATCCTTTGGTATTAATACCTCTTTAAGCAACTCATATGTAAAGAAGTACATGCCAGAAGCAGGCACGTCTCTGAATAGAGTAAGCATTGTGCCCTTGTATATGCTCCTGATGCCTCCCTCGGCATACAGTTGCCTGGCGCAGTCCAACATGCCCTTATACTTAGGTGGTGCAGTACCACCTTGTTGGATCTGTAACAGACATTTGATGCGTTCTCCAGGTGCCATGATGGATGTAGTGAAAATACCAGAAAACGAACCTGCAGCAAACAACTCCGGTTTTGTAAGAGGTTGGTCAACGTTAGATTTAATTAATTTCTTACCAAGTCCAAAACCGAAAAAACTAATTGCGAAGATTGGGGCTACGCCAGTAAGTGGTGCCGACATTCCCTTGTACAGACCCTTAAATCCTTCCTTTTGAACGGTCTTCTTGATGCAGTCGAAAGTTCCAGCATATAAAGGCTGTTCGCCAGGTTTAGGCAAGGGCATTGTTTGCAGCCTCACTTTTACAGTGTCCATAGGATGGCCAACTAAAACAGTACATACACCACCAAAACCGCCACATATGAAATATGTAAATGGATTGTCCGACATGTTCGTTTCGTTTTTTCTTAGAGGAAAAAACAGATGACCTCGTTGAACTAGATATAATTAATGGACTTCAATAGTTTAATTTAAAATTTCACATTCAACAGTTCCAGCTGTCTCGTCTAAAATGTCAAAGTCCAAGTGCGTTCCATTTCTCCTATGATCAATTTTTTCATCATTATTTTATATATAATTTCCGTCTGGTAAGAAATTAAAATAAAATCCTTTTCTTCCAAGATTAATATATTTATAAAAATTAAGTTTAGCATAGATAAAGTGTTTTAAAGGTCGAACAATGTGATCAAAATGATCGCCATGTAAAATAAATTATAGACTAACATATTCATAAAATACGTTATAAAATGTGATTGTACAACATAAGATTTTCATACTGGTAGGAAGGACCAGTAAGTTCCAAAAATCACTTGATAATATGATACTTTACATTTTAAAATTTAATTTACACAATCAGTCCTAAGATTGCTTACAGCTTACAGCTGTTTTTAGCTGTCATACCTAGCTGTTACGTCAACCGTTTCCAAGATTTCGTGCGTGAACCAAAGAGTACACAAACCGTAGACAGAGAATGCTATAGACAAATTGATAGCTTTTGTCGCATTCGCACAAGAAATAGATCAACCTAAGCTGATGTAGTGTAAAGAAATGAGCCAGAACGACGAGATTTTTTGTTTCACGGTGCGTGCCACATTTTTCAAGGTTAGCACACTACTTTGCTAAACAAAGTTTGACAGTTAGCGCGCAGCTGGCTATTGTCTTCCTGTAAAATACAGTTATAAGTGTAATTAAAAGAAAAACGAGAACAAACAAAAAACAATTTTGATAGAAGCATGAAGAACAGTGAACGAACAATTAAAATACCAAAACAAGTAAAAAAATCTATAGAACTGTTGCTAACTTGAGGGTAATCGTTTTTATACATCGGGGGCAAACGAGCAGACACGTCACCTGATGGTAAAGGACTACCACCGAATGAGCACCTACAACTCAAGAGTCACAGTTACAAGTACATTGCTGGCCTTTAAGGTAGGAGTATGTTTTTGTCATCTTGTGAATCTTATTTTTTTAATATTGTCACCGGTGATTTGTTGCATGGTAACGGACGATTATTATATTTTAAATACACTGTTCCAGAGTATAAATTCGTTTAACGTTTGTTCTGTATTCACGCCTCCATCTTACTTTAAATATATTTCTGAATGCAATATGTGTAGGTACTTGTTTGTTTTGTTACCTGGACTATTGAATGCGTATAGCGGGGGTTACGTAGTAATTTCTAGGTACGTCAAATATACATATCTTAATATATTTAGATCAATTTTTCTTTTAACTTTAATATTGAACGTTTTGCAACGACTTGAAATTAATTATTTGTATTGTTATTATGGTCGAGTGTTTAAAATTAGATGTTTGTATTGTCATTCTGGACTAGTGATAGTCAAAATTGATATTATTCCACGTTTTAATCGTTTTAATCTTTATTACGTTCTATACACAATCTTTACGATAGTCGGTATTACACATAGCTGGAGAATGGAGATACCTCATGTTTTATACGCAATAGGATTTCTACCTTGTGACAATTTTAATTAATGGCACAACATAAATATAATAACTTAAGCATTTATTATCAGAATGTTCGTGGGCTAAGAACAAAGACATTAGATATATTTAACAGTATATTACGCGCTGAGTATGATATCCTACTCTTTACTGAAACGTGGTTGCAGGGTGACATTTTAGATTCAGAGTTGTGCGATGGCAGGTATCAGGTCTTCCGTCGTGATCGTAATCTTCTCTTATCAGGCAAAAAAACGGGCGGTGGTGTAATGATGTGCATACGCCGTAAACTTATGGCTGAGCTACGGCAATTTCACTCATCGAGCGATACTGAGTTTCTATGTGTTGCCATCCCAGCGAATAGTATAGGCAGTGTCGAGGACTTATATATTATTTTAGCTTATATACCCCCTGACCAGTTATGTATTCCTATGCATCTAGATATGATTAATCAGTTAGTAAAGGAATTGCTTCAAAAAAACCCCAGTCAAACAATTATACTTGCTGGAGACTTTAACATGCCATGCTTACACTGGACAGATGAAGGATATAGCATTGTGAATAATACCGCACAAGAATTTAGAAACGCTGCCACTGCCTTTGCGGATGATCTTGTTATACAAGGCCTTTCTCAATACAATTTAGTGGTGAACCAAAATTGCCGTATTTTAGATCTTTTCTTCTCTAGTACATCGCTTTCGGCTAGTAGATGCACGGACCCCCTACTACACGAGGATGTACATCATCCCGCAATTAACGTCGTGGCCAGCGAACTATTTTTGAAACCACTACAGGAGAGCGGTGAACCTCGTCGAAACTTTTACAAAGGTAACTATAATGAACTGAATGAATATTATAGTGCTATTCGCTGGGATGAGTTGTTGAAAAACTGCTCAATAGACGCCGCAGTTGATGTATTCTACGGTCAGTTAAGCACGGGAATAGAAAAATATATCCCGTTTGCTAAGTGCTCCAAACCAGGACATTACCCCGCATGGTACAGTCGAAATCTCATAAAACTCATTCAAGAAAAATCAAAAATGCATAGGAAATGGAAAAAATACAAAAATCCTCGTGACTATTATGAGTTCTCATTACTTCGTTCCAGACGGCGCGCCGTTCAGGACCAATGTTTTCGCGATCATATGTCTCACATTGAAAAAATGATTAGTCAAAATTCTAAAGCGTTCTGGACATATATAAAATCAAAAAGGGGTGGCACTCAGTATCCAGAGCGGTTTACATCGGGAGATATGACTCTGATTGATGGTCCTGGCATTTGCACGGCTTTTAATCAATATTTTCAAAGTGTTTTCTCAAGCCACAATGCTCCCAATGTAACGGTGAATGTTGCTTGTACCCCTGACACTCATGATATTCCTGTACACGGTATTTCCAAATTGGTGATCAGTGAGGATGTTGTACTCAGTGCGTTAAGGGGTCTGGATGGAACAAAGGGTCCAGGGTCCGACTGCATTCCTGCTATATTTTTACACAATTGTTCTAAGAGCCTTGCCTATCCAATCACTCTGCTCTTCACAAAATCCTTAGAGGAATGTGTGGTACCTCTAACATGGAAGAAAGCACATATAGTTCCCATTCATAAAAAAGGACCTAAATCGGTTATAACTAATTACCGTCCTATATCAATACTCAATACTCTTAGCAAGATATTTGAGAAAATTGTATACAAGGAGATATACTCTGTCATATCAAATGGGATAAGTCAGGGTCAGCATGGTTTCCTAAGAGGGCGATCAACTACTACTAATTTGGCCACTTTTTGTGATTATGTTCTATGCAACATGGAGGCTAGTGGGCAGGTCGACGTGATTTACACTGATTTTGAGAAAGCTTTCGATCGTGTAGATCACGTCGTATTGCTCAATAAGCTACAACACCTCGGAATCCATGGTGATTTGTTTAGATGGGTTTGTTCCTATTTAGCCAACCGCGCGCAAGCTGTGGTGGTCGGTGGGTTTAAGTCGGACTTCATAAACATTCCCTCAGGTGTACCGCAAGGGTCCCACCTTGGTCCCCTTTTTTACTGTGCTTACCTATACGACATCGACTCATGCTTTAAATACGCCAATCATCTGATGTATGCAGACGACATGAAAATATATATGCGTATAAATTCTAGAGTTGACTGCGAATTAATACAACGCGATCTCAATGCCCTTTATGCATATTACAAACGTAATAATATCACAGTAAACATTTCAAAATGTCAGTGCATCAGTTTTAGTCACTCTAAAAATCCAATAAAATTTTCGTATAAGTTTGATGATAAAATAATTGAAAGGGTTGAAGAGGTCAAAGACCTGGGAGTAACATTGGATTCAAAAATGCTTTTTCCACAGCACATTGATAATGTCACAAATAGAGCTTCCCGTAACCTTGGTTTTGTTATGCGCACGTGCGCACCCTTTCAGAATTGTCACAGCTTAAAAATAGTTTACTACGCTTATGTTCGCAGTATTCTGGAGTATTGCTGTCCCGTCTGGTCACCTCATTACAAAATATATGTTGATAGATTAGAGTGCATCCAGAAACGTTTTGTCAAGTTTCTTAACTTTAAGACGAGAAGGCGTCACGAGTCATATATGGATGACTGTAAACATTATAACATACTGTTACTTACTAACAGACGTACTATGTTAGACATGTCTTTATTCTATAACATCTTGCGTGGTAATATAGATTGTTCTCATTTACTTTCCAAAATTAGTTTCAATGTTGCCAAAAAGCGCACTAGAAACACTAAATTATTCAATGTCCCTCTTCATCGTACGAACTACGGTAAAAATGCTATTATGACTAGGTTGCCTCGTACCTATAACTCACGTTTCTCAAGTGTCGACCTGTTTCACCTATCTAAAAACGAATACCGTGAACGAATTGTGAGTACTCTTGTTAACTCTTAAATTATGCATTAAATCCATGCAGCACATCATTGGGTATTAACTTGTATTATTAGTTGTATCTGTTGTTACTTTTATTTTTGCCAACTCTGTGTTACATTTACACTTCTGCCTTTTTAAATGCCAGGAAACTCTATTATTGGCTTAAGACCTTTTTGTTATAGGTAGCACCAGCAAATAATTCATTGAAAATATGTTACCTACTAGTGTTTAAGCAAGCGTTAGTCAATGCTGCTGGTGGTACCTACACTATTGCCTATGTATATGGAAAACAAGCTGTTGAGTTTCTAATAAATAAATAAATAAATAAATAAAAAAAAAAAAAGTAGAGGAACGGTTCTAGAGGGGGAGGTAGGGGAGAAGGAAGGGTTAGGGCCTCCGGTAACCTCACTCATTCGGCAAAAAGCAATGCCAGCATTACTTCACTGCCGGTTTTCTGTGAGGCCGTGGTATAACTCCATTCGAGCCAGCCCATACGTGCTGAAGTATGGCTCTCCCACGATAAGTATGTATCTCAGAGCTAAACTACTATTTTATGAAATAAAACTAGCAACGAAACAAAAAAATAAATAATTTTTGATAGAACAATGAAGAACAGTTAACGAGCAATTGAAATAGAAAAAAATATTTGTAAAAAAATGACTTGCCCCCGCCAATTTAAGGGTAATTTATTATTTTATAGAAAAAAAACTAAGAACAAACGAAAAAAAATATTTGATAGAACAATGCAGAACAATTAAAATAGCAAAAAAAAATCTGTCAGTAGCACGTCAGAAGTGGAAACACATTTTTTAAAGATTATTATTTAATGCTCCCAATGGCTCTCCAGCTCCTCCAATGGAACTGTAGAAGTATCCGACGTAATAAACAGGATATTTCCTATTTGATTAATCATTATAAACCTACTGTGTTTGCAGTTTCAGAAACCTGGTTAAAGCCTGACTCCCATTTTAGGATCTCAGGCTTCTCTTGCCTTCGAGACGATAGGAATGATGGTTGGGGGGGTTGTGCTTTGTTGATCAATAGGAATATCTCATTCTCTCAAATCTCTTTACCAAACCATTCTCTTGGCTTAAATATTATGGCCCTTAGAGCTTTTAATGTTTCTTTTGTCTCTGTTTACATTCCCCATCCCAACACAAACATTCTTTTTGAATTGAATTCAATTCTTTCAGCTATTCCCTCCCCTATGATTGTTTTAGGCGACTTTAATTGTCGACACACCCTATGGGGCTCTCATTGCATTGATCCATGCTCTTCTCTTTTACTTGACATTTTGGATAACCGTAACTTATGCATTCTAAATGATGGATCTGCAACTCGTAGGATTTCTCCAACCCAAAATATTAGTGTGCCAGATCTTACACTATCTTCTCCTGCCCTAGTCTCCCTCCTATTCTGGTCTCCCCTTCCAAACTCCCTTGGTAGTGACCCATCCTCTTCCTTTCCAACTTTCCTCAACCCTTTTCTTTTACTGAACTATCCTTTGCTCTAGATAACCTCCATGATTCCTCTCCTGGAATAGACGGTATCCCTTATTCTTTTATTCGTAAATCCTCCAGTTCTTGCAAAATCTTCCTTCTCAGTATCCTCAATGCCATCTTCTCTTCTGGTCAAACACCTGACTCTTGGGAAACCCAAATTGTCATTCCTGTCCATAAACCTGGTAAAGATCCTAAAAACTCGTCTTCCTATTGCCCTATCGCGCTTTCCTCAGTTCTAGCTAAAATCATGGAAACCTTAATTAAATTCAGACTTAAATGGATTCTAGAACACAGTCAATTATTAGCCAAAAACCAGTATGGCTTCAGAAGGGGTATGGGCACTCTGGATAGCCTCAGCATCCTTACCTCTGAAGTTCGCCTTGCCTTTTCCCGTAACGAGAATGTTATTGGAATTTTTCTAGAGATCTCTGCAGCGTATGACAATGTTCGTCTTCCTCTTCTCAGGCAGAAAATGCTACATCTGAGTATTCCAGCGACGATAGTTCACGTCATCTGTAATATGCTCATGTGTCGTACTATCTCCATTCGTCATCAAGGTTCCCTACTCCCACCTCGCTTCGTATGGAAAGGCCTTCCCCAGGGTTCAGTGCTTAGTCCCATCCTTTATAATATCTATACTTCCGATCTAGATCAGTCCGTTAATTCTTTTTGTAAAATTCTTCAATATGCTGATGATGTTGCCTTATATTTTACGTCTTCTTCCTTCTCTGCTGCCTCTTCCCGTTTAAATTCCGCTCTTTATTACTTAAACATTTGGCTTTCGGACCACAACCTCTCTCTTTCTGTTCCTAAATGTAGTGCTCTAGTCTTCACTCGCAAACGTAATATACCTGATATTAATCTCTCTGTTGCAGGTGAATTAATTCCAATTAAAGATAACGTAAAATTTTTAGGGCTCATTCTCGATTCCAAATTATCAGGTCTTTTCCATTTAAACCACGTTTTTTAAAAGAGCGAGAGAGGTGTAAACGTTATGCGCGCCCTATCTGGGGTCCATTGGGGCTCTCACCCCTTTTGTCAAAAACTTCTTTACAATGCTATAGTTCGCAGTCACTTTAATTATGGTTCTTTCCTTCTTGAACCATGCAATAAAATAGCCTTGTCCAAGCAACAGCTGATCCAGTCTAAGTGCCTACGAATCATAACTGGTGCTATGAAATGCTCTTCAATAAACGCTCTCCAAGTCGAATGCTTGGAACCTCCTCTTTACCTTCGTCGCCAATTTCTTGCTGACAGATTCCTCTTTAATGCAGCCCGAATTGGCTCCCATCCTCTTTTACCTATTTTGCTTCAACTTTCTAGTTTGGTCACTACTTCATTGTACTAGAGACACAAGACCCATCCCTTGCTTCTGAATTCCTTTACCAAAATAAAAATTTATCTGCTCCTATCTTTCAATCTACTTTAAATCCTCTTTTCGAGTTGGAATACCATTCCCTAACCTTCCAACCAAGAATCATCCTTGACTTTGGCATCGATAAACATTCTCCAGTAGCCAACCAAAAACTTTTCCACATAATTGTGAAAGACTTGTCTGATTGGGTTACGCTTTATACGAATGCATCAAAACTATCCTAAGCTGCATTCGTGGGTTCTTCAGTCTGGATCCCTAAATACAAAATTATTTTAAATTATAAATGCTCTTCCTATAGCTATCTTTACAGGAGAATCCATTGCCTTGTTGGAAGCAACCTCCTATGTGGAATCCCATAAGCTTAACAAGGCTCTTATTTTTTCAGACTCTTTGAGCTGCCTTAAGGATGTTTTAAAAACCCATTCAAAGTTCGCAATAATTTTCTTATAATTCTTAGAATCAAAGAGGTTCTTTACAGGTGCCAATTTTCTGGTATGGAACTGCGGACTCCTGCGCCAAAGTGGCAGCAGAGACTGGATGTACATCCCACAAATTCTGTTTCGCCCGAGATCTGCGTTCCCTAGCCAAACATTATTTAACTGACTCCTGGAATAACACATGACGAAACAGTAGAATGATCAAGGGTAAATTTTACGGCTCTCTACAACCGTCAATCCCATCTAGATCCTGGTTCTTCAATCAAAAGCATGTTAATAAGTTAGCCACCTCTACTATAATTCGTTTACGATTAGGTTTTGTCTCCTCTCCAGTTTTTCTTACCAAAATTCGGGTTCGTGATCACTCTCTATGCGAGTGCGGTCTCGAAGAAGGCACTCTAGAACATATTTTCTTCTCTTGCCCTAAATTAGTTGTACCTCTTTACGATCTCCTCCCTCAACAAATATCCCGACCCGTTAATTTGGCTTATCTCTTAACTCTAGTACATTCCTCGTTTGCCAAATCCTTTACCAATTCATTTCTATAAACAAAATAATTTTATAGCATTTCCTTATACTTTTTTTATTCATTTTTAATCTTTTCCTCCTCTCCCACAGAACCACAGACACAAATCGTTAAAATCACTGCAATTCCCTCATAGTCTTAAAACTTAAAACCTATTAACTAATAAATCTACCTTCCACCTTGACGTTGGCAGAATCATCGATAAACGATGGAGCCATTGAATTAAAAGAAGAAGAAGAAGAAAGATTATTATTTAAAAAGGAGCTGACAAAACTCAATGTTTAGATAAGCGCCCTCTAGTGGATATATATATATATTAATAGCGTGACGAGTTCAGTACTTTTTTCCCATAGCCAAAGTGCACAAACGTGCCTAAAGGAATTTCACTTCAAAAATCTAAAAATGACTTCCCCGTGCCAACTTAAGAAAGCTCTTTCGCCCCATCGGCCACCCGTTCTGCGATTAATATCTGCAGATAAATCTCTAAAATTGGCCTCATATAACGTAAGAGTAAGTTAAAAGTAAAAGTGGCTATTTCATTTAATGATAAGTAATAACACAATAAATAGTTTTGTAAACACACACATATTTTACCAACAAAAAGTAAAGTAACATAAATTAAGTGAATAACAAATAAAATTAGATATTTAGCTTGTCTACAAATTAAGAAATGTGCCAAAGTGAACATTATAAAATATAGGAGTTAATTCTTTAAAATGTAATCCACATTTTAAAGAATTAAGTAATTAATGAGATAAAACGTTAACTTCTAAACTATAAGTATAATTAAGCGATAAGCGAGGGCAAAGCACATTCATTTCTCCATAACATTGTAAATATTCTTAAAAAAAAATCCAAATTTTGAAAATATGGGGAAACAATTCAAAAGGTAGTAACACTGACTATACTGTTTTAATTTGCTGCCGCTGTGTGATTGATTGTTTGTAAACTCTTTGATTGCTATGAACTTTTGGTTTTCATTTATCTGAACATGAGAATAAAGATAGATCGAGAATGTAAAGTGTTGTTTCGATCTTAAGATTTTCATATGTCTCTAATAATCATTAACACAGCTTTCTGATGGCGTGTACGAAAGAAGAAATAGAGAAAAAACGTTTAGCTGCATTACAAAAAAGACAAAATAAGCTGTTGGGTAGCACTGAAACGAGTAAACATTCTCCTGTGAAGTACAGCCTTGGTTCCCCGAGAAACTATGAGCTTTCAAGACTTGAATCATCAACAACTTTTCAATTGAATTCTAATAGAAGTCACCCGTATGCCAAACCAAATGCAAGTGGAAATGAAAAAAATGTTCCTATTGGTAAAGTGGTTAGCGGCACGGTGTATCTAATTTCTGAAGATAGATTTGAAGTAAATCCATCTGAATTTTGTACTCCTCTCATTAATATATTCAAGAGTTTGCGATCTAAAAGTTTTGGTTAGTAATGTTATTGTTATTTATTTTTATTAATTCATTTTGTTTATTAATTACTTCTCTAAAAACTTGACGGTGCATGGTTTGATTTTTTTTTAAGTTAAATATGTTTAGGTTCGCCATTTTAGAATAAAAATTGTATAATGTATAATGAACTGTATTTAATCTATACTAATATAAAAAGGTAAAGTTTGTGAGTTCAGGGTAATCTGCAGTACTACCGATCCGATTTTGAAAATTCTTTTAGAGTTGGATATATATCGAGGAAGGCTATAGGCTATATAACATCATGCTACGACTAATAGGAGCGGAGCATCAATGAAAAACTGAAATCTTGCAAAAATGGGGAAAATTTACAAACACAGACGAAGTTGCATGGGTCAGCTAGTACAATTTATAGGTTACATACATACAAACACACTCGTGTCTACCCTAAGGTGTAGGCAAAGGCATATTAAACATCCACATTTTGGCAATTATAATTTGGGCCTACTTACGTAATAGAAGGCAAGCCACAATAAAAGATATAAAAATTGGGAGTATATTAAAAGTGAAAGGTAGGCAAGAAGAGATATAGAAGGATTGCTTAAAGCACGATTTACACCGTACAGGCCGCTTAGGAGCGCGTCGAGTCGTGCCTCGGTAGCTGAGCGCAAGTGGGCGGAGCCAACCGCTTGCGGCTGCAAGAAGTGCCATGCAAAAATAAATTTAAGTAATAAATATAAACTTTAATTTCCATCACCACACTAAATATGCGCTCCGGCCCGTTCGGTGTGGTCACAGATAAGATAATAGTTACTTCGTAACAGATACATCACTCCCATACAAAACTCAAAATACCTACGTTATAATAGCCTACAAAATTTAAATAATAATACCTGGCGTTAGCTGCGACCACAAATATATCTTATTTACGCTTTTCGAAAGTTGAGAACGCCTTGCCCACCGCGCGACCTTCGTCTGTGCGTGTAGCCTAACTGCCGGACACTCTAGGGTTGTACAAAGTACACAAATAATGAAATAAATTATTTATTTGGGGTATGTCCCGATATACACTGCGAGCACTGTTCAGTGCTCTTACTGGGGATAATTTCGTTCCATTATGGACTGGCAGTATACTGCCGCAGTATCCTAGGGAAGTATATGACGTCATAAATCGTCGCCATTTTTGTACTCTAAGTACTTGGCGATCATGTGATCAACTACAATTTTTTTCCAGTTAAATATGTTCATCACTTTTACCGTACATAGCCCCATTTAAAGAATTTGGTTATAAAGTTATTATGCATTCGGTTACTTAAAAAACGATATTTTCTTTTAATAAAAAGTAAACTTACTTTTATTATGCGAGTAATTGTTAATTGACAATTGACTTGAATATTCAATTTTTAAATATAACTACATTCAAACAATTTTTTTTCTTGTTGAACAGATAACTTGTACATATATATGATAATTATTTTCACGTCATAACAGCGACAAAAAAAACATAGATGGCAGTACTGGACTGTGTTCCGTATTAAACAGTAACCAGTAAAGCTAATTATAAAGGAACGGCTTCGCAGTATACTAAATTGACGTCAGTTCTTATAGTGCTCGCAGTGCATTTCGGAACACACACTTGATAATAAAATTTATGAGTGTTGAGTTTTTTATAATGATAAATAAAATTATTTCCCCTATGAAACTTATATCTTTAATTAATATAGGTAATTAAAATATCCTTAAACCTTCGATAGTAACATAAAATGTTGACGCTGTAGACATATACATCACTATGGGGCGGGTTGCTAGTAATTACATATTACAAAAGTATTAAATAACAAATAACTACCTTTTTTTTTTTTTTTATCGTGTGGAAACCCCCACGGGTCATCACCTCACAGAGGGTGAAGTGGTATGTCGGACTCGAACCGACTAAAACCACACGGTGTTCCGTCACAAGTGAGTCTATTGCAGGGGACCCAAGATACCCTAGGAAGGAAGCTTCCGGGAACCCCTGCAGACTATGGCCTCCTGATCAGCAGACGACCACACCGTGCGATAGGGGGGGCCCTACCCTCCCTCCAGATGGGAGAGGCGCGTGCGGAACCCGCCGTGCTTCTGCTGGGGTAACGGTCAGCCCAACCCGCTACCCCCAGGCCAGCGCTCATGGAGGACGGAGATCATTCAGCGCTCTCCGGCGCCTGGTGCGTCTTCTGCGGGATGGGAGAGTGCTTGTCCTCTCCCGTTCCTGTTCCGCCGCCTCTTTGGCCAACATCACCTCCTCGCAAAACGAGGCGGCGGAATCCCACGCACTCTCACTTTGGATCATGGACTGAACCATGGTCTCTAGCGAGAGGCTACCCACACCAATAGCCGTCACGAGGTTGTACCGCTGTTGCGTCCACCCTGAGCACTCCACTAGAGTGTGGAGTGCAGTATCCTCGCGACAACCTCCGCAGTGGTGGCACACAGACGTTGGCTCTCAGCCTATGCGACACAGGTACTTACCGAAGCAGCCGTGTCCGGTGAGCACCTGTGTCAACCGGTAGGAGAGGCTTCCATGTCACCTCTCCAGCCAATCCTCCATGATGGGTCTTACCGCCACAATTGTGGCGTGCCCTGTGCTCGGTCGCTGTAGTCGTTCTTTCCACTCGGTTATTAGGACCTGGCGGAGCTGGAACCGTTGCGCCTCTATTTCTCGGGGCGCCGGTATCAGGTTCCACTCTAGTGCCTCCTTGCGCCAAAGGTATAATGACGCAAGGTCTTTCGCCTCTAGGTCCCATGGGGCAGAGCCGGCTAGGAGACTCGCCGCTTCGAAGGATATCGTGCGGTATCCTCTTATGACTCTGACGGCCATCGCCCGCTGCGATCGCCGCAGTATGGCAATATTGCGGGCCGTCAGGGTCCCCGCCCATATTGGCGACCCGTATAAGGCAATGGACCGCACGATTCCGACATAGAGTCTCCTGCAGGAGGCGACAGGCCCACCTAAGTTTGGCAGCAGCCGCGAGAGCGCAGCAGCCGTCCTCACAAGCTTAGGGGCCAGATTTCGGAAGTGATAACCGAAATCCCATCGACTATCGAGTGTGAGCCCTAGATATCTCATCGAGGACTCTATGCCGATGGAAACTAAACAAATAACTACCTACTCAAATAAAAACCTCAATCCGTGGCGCTCTCAATATGTTTTACATTTCAGTAGCTCTTATTATTATTTTCACTATATTTCTAACTATATTACATATTGTGTGAGAGAAGCAGCCGTCAGTTCGCCTTGCCTACAAGTTATAACAAATTAATACGCTGGCAGTCCACACCTACTAAGTTCATCACCTTTCGTAGAAATTATGGGTTTATTATTGACGGTTTAATAGACTACATTTATTACAACATCACTCTGGCCAATCACTCAAAACCTGATTTAGTACACCATTGTATAGAATATACTAGCTGACCCGGCACACGTTGTTTTGCCATATTAATTATTTCTAATGAATATTTTGGTAGTCAAATAAAAAATAACTAACTTATTGAGGGGATGGGGTCTATGACTGAAAGAAGAATGGAGCGCTGTGGTCTATTGACGGCCTATAAAAATAACAAAACACGAACCATTCATTTTCTTAATTCAAAGTACTTCATTAACTTAGTTGACATATTCAAAGTTTAACAGTGGGACAGCCATGCTTCGGCACGTATGGGCCGGCTCGAAAGGAGTGATATCATGGCCTCACAGAAAACCGGCAGTGAACTTCGTTGTACTTCGCCAAGCGAGTGAGGTTACCGGTGGCCCTAACCCTTCCCTCTCTCTATCTTCCCCCCTATCTCTCTATCTCCCCTCCTCTCCTACTCCCACCTTAAAGGTCGGCAAGGCACTTGTGGCTCTCGAGTTGTAGGTGCCCATGGGCGTCGGTAGTCACTTACCATCAGGTGACCCGTCTACTCGTTAACCCCCTATTCCATAAAAAAAAAGTTTGACATCGACTTGACGGCAATCGATTATTACTATCGATTATAACAATCGCACTTTCTATTTTCGCTGGGTTAAATACTTTAAAAAAATTGTACCAATGAAAGTAAAAATACTAATATCACTATTAAATAACAGGTGTTGATCGTAGAGGGTTGAAAATTCAGGGTTTTATGTATTTTCTAATGCTGTATCATAAGAAAATAAAAAAATAAAATTTATCTAAAAATTAAAAAAATAAATTAGGGGTGGACTACCCTTAACATTTAGGGTGATGAAAAATAGATGTTGTTCTATTCTCAGACCTACCCAATATGCACACAAAATTTCATGAGAATCGGTCAAGCCGTTTCGGAGGAGTTTAATTACAAACACCGCGACACGAGAATTATATATATTAGATATATATAGGTAACATTTATTTTTTTGTTGAGAAGATAATTATTATTTATTATTAGTACAGCCACGCGGCAATGGCGAGTAAAGAATAAACACCTAAAGTATTTTTATATTATATTGACAAAAAAGTAATAGCTAAAATCATTTTTGCAACTTATTTTTAAAGGATTTTACAGATCACTAACATCTAACAATAACGCAATTTAACATAATTAATACATATAGCAATAACAAAACATCTCCACTTCATAATAAGTTCGATTTGACATTTTGTTTTAATTTACGGAGAATGAAAGAAAGAAAGAAAGAAAGAAAAGAAGAAAGAAAATCCGTTTATTTTGGTGCTGAGATACAAGTTATATCAATTAATATACTTATATCTATATCTATAAGTATATCTATATAAAAAAAAGAAAAAACAGAAATCGGGAATTAAAATACAGTAAGTAGGTACATTAAAAGAAACAGTGGAGGAACAATAACGTGTCTCGCGCTAGCACCAAAATAGGTGTCCAGTTCAGCTTGGTGCCAGATAAGAATCGGGCGCTGATTTTCAACTGGAACCTTTAAATAAAGTATATATAAAGTGTACGTACATATATACATACATACATATAAATAATAAAATACATATAATTTACAGAATAAAAACACGTAGGTACACAGTGTCAGAACCAGTGTTAAATGTGTTGCCCATCATATAAAATATAATAAATTACATAGTATTATATTTTTAGTTGTTGTAAGTATATGTATAGTAATAACAATAAAAATAATAACTTCACACATTCCACACAGTGTATTCGTAAAAATGGTGCGGATATTTTTCCCTATTAAATTTGACGCACGGGACCACAGGCGAGTGAGTGAGACGGCGACGAGACGTCGAGTCGCGCCGCCTTTGCGCAGTCGCGGTCATTTGACTCGGGTGCTTGTTTGTTTATGTATAGTGAGTGTGCTCTCAGCTACGCGTTGTCGCCCCTACTGACACTTTTACCGTGGACGGGAAGCTAAATTGGTAGGTATATAAAACGCGACCTCGAGCGAGTGATGTAGCCCTGGTGTGGTGTGTATCGACTTAATATTGCATAAAAATCTTTTTAACAAAAAAATTCACCGACGAAAAGAACTAAAAAGCAATAAATAAATAAGCCTTAAGTCTTAAGTATTGAGCTTATTTACAGAAACTATCAAATTTTATATAAACTTTTTTTAGTCGGCGCCAAACAACAAACTGATTAATTATCAAAATTTTATATGTACCTACGTAAGAAATGGACGTGGCTCTACGTAGGTAATTAATCATTTTATTATTTGGCGCCGACTATGTGTGACTTTGTTTTATAATATGTAGTGATTGATTAATTAGGATTAGCAATTACAATATTTTGTATCACTATCAAGTCTTTTAAGTTACATCCGTTTTTAGGACTACTATTGTAATTTTGCACTGTTTATTTTCAGATATGAAATCAAGACTATGGAATTTTTCAATCCATGATTATCAAGAGCTGGTGTCTAAAGTTGCGCCCTTAGCACCACATGTTGTGTTGGGTCCTTTACCACCTTATGTTCTGAAGGTAACTGTTGTAGTTTTAAATTATGACAGTGTTTTTCATAAATGTAAGAAAATGAATAATATAAAGTACTATTACAAAAAACGCCAGAAAGCTGTAAACCAAGAGGAGTGGAAGGAAGGTAGGGAGGCCTTTGCCCTGCAGTGGGACAACCATGGTTGATTATGATATTAATAATAATAAGTACTATCACAATTATATGTTAAAGAAATGGTTAACATAGGGACTTAAAAAAGTTCCACACACACAAAAAAAAAAAGGGACTTAAAAAAGTTACATAATCTTGCCTGCTTACAAGAACAGCATATGGCTAATTATTCTCTCGGTATGTTTCTAATTATTCTCCTTGTATGTCTGTAAAGTCCACTGCATAGTTCTTTATTTCTTAAAAGTTGGTGCAATTGAATTATTTTATGGCTGACTGAACTATACCTGCTGAATGTCAAGGGAACATGGTGGAAGGGAAGATGGTGTTGAAGTAGAGATATATCTCCAGAAAAATATATTTTGTCCTTTAATAGGTTCTGAGAGAGAATACTGTAGACCCTAACAGCATTGACCTGACACCAATAGAGGCGACATTGAGACATAAGCTAATGCCTTTTCAGGAGGATGGAGTTAGGTAAATTGATTTTTATTTTTATATTTTACGCTGATGTAAATTAGAACTAATGAAATAGCTACTTTCATTATTACGCCATAGAGTGCAATCTAAGTTGCAAGACTGCAAATTCTAATATATGTCAGAATCCACGAGAAGTTATTTTGTTTTGAGCCATTGATCCCTCTGGTAGGCTAGGCTCGTATTACGAGTTTTTCTCCGAACGGTATAATGTCGCGCCGTAACTTACCATAATATATATTATGTTACATTGCCCGTGCTTGAAGGCCGCTGCATCGAAAAGTATGTCACAAGTAACAACTCTTTTGCGGCGCGGCACCGCACATTGCATTTTGAGTGACATAGGAAACAAGATTATTTTTTCAATATTAATCAAAGTTGTCCTATGACATTTTGCTCTTAACCTACAAATTTAAAAAAAAAACATTTTTTTTGTTTGTATATGTATATCACAAGTGCGTTGCCGCCCTTTAAGGTGGGAGAAGAGGGGGAGGGGGGGAAGAATAGCAAGAGGCGAGAAGGGAAGGACGGGAATAGGGGAGAGGGAAGGGTTAGGGCCTCCGGTAACCTCACACGCGCGGCAAAAAGCAATGCAAGCATTGCTTCACTGCCGGTTTTCTGTGAGGCCGTGGTATCTAACGGAGTCGGGCCGGCCCATACGTGCCGAAGCATGGCTCTCCCATGTTTTCCTCTCCCTTTGGATGCTATGTGTGTGATGCTATATATGGTATTGGTCAACAGGTTCGGTATCTCTCGGCGTGGTCGATGCATGATAGCTGATGATATGGGGCTGGGCAAGACGTTTCAGGCGCTTGCCATTGCCAGCTACTACAGACACAACTGGCCGTTGCTCATTGTCACCACATCTTCTATGAGGTATCAACAACTTAATTTAGTTGAAAGCGGTTTATGGACATTTTATAATAATAATAATTATAACTTGACACATCTCACATTTTGGCTCTGACAAATATGGTTTACACATGTTTTTAAAAGTTTTCGTGTTTGTTTGTTCTTAATACATTTTGAATTGATTTTAAATTCCACGATAGTCGACAAAGATAAGTAGTTTAGATGTGACATCACTTCTGGTGGCTGGGGACCCGTCGTCTTCGGGTAGTGTGAGAACTGAACAGCGGGTCTACGAGATGAAGACCCGTTGTACAGTTCTGTAATTTAAATATTCGTATTAAAATTATACATAAATCCTGACAGATTAAAATTATTTAGAGCTGATACATTAATTGGTCTCAGCATTATATTGTCGACTACACTGCTTTAGTACAGCTACTTTTGCCTTCAGTTCGTGTGGCAATCTGTTAATCAAGGACAATCTCTCTGTATTACAAAATTTCATCCAATTCTAATTCAAAGAAGATTATATAAGTCAATATCTTCCAGAGAAACGTGGCAGAATAAAATTGAGGAGTTGTTACCTTCAGTTCCACTAATGAACATTGTGACATTAACCAGCGGCAAAGACTCGCAGCTAGTTGCTGATAAGCAGGTATGATGTTGTTTTATATCTAAAGGCATACACACGTTACTTTTATATTAGCCATTATCGATTTATTTGATTTTTGGACGCTTTACACTCGCATAGTGATTGAGTTCTAATGGTGGGTGAGTAGCAAAGTTTCATTGCAAAATCGACAAAGGCACCGATGGCAAAATTTTGCGTGTATTTGGTGGTGCTATATGTTTATTATCATTTTAAAATGCGAGCAAGTGCTTTTCAAGAGGTTGATTAGTGTGTAAAACAGGATTAGCAAGCGCCTATTAGCTATCGTGACTATCAGGCAATCCGAATGCTTGTTTGACACCTTAGTGTTTTAAAATCAGTACTGGTTTCAACACGATTTTATTAGTTTCACTTGTAACTATGTTAATAAATCTTGGACGTCAATTTTAACATACTTCTAATTGTCAAAGCGAAATTAAACTTTGTATGTATATTTCGTTTGGAAAACAATATGATAATTTGGCATCTTGGAGCTCATCTGATTGAGGCAGGAGGTGGATACTGGAAAAAATTTTTTTTATGGTATAGGGGCAAACGAGCATACGGGTCACCTGATGGTAAATGACTACCGCCGCCCATGGGCCCCTGTAACTCAAGAGTCACAAGTGCGTTGCCGCCCTTTAAGGTGGGAGTAGAAGAAGAGGGGGACGGGTGAAGAGTGGGAAGAGGGAAAAGGGGAAGGACGGGAATAGGGGAGAGGGAAGGGTTAGGGCCTCCGGTAACCTCACTCACGCGGCGAAATGCAATGGAAGCATTGCTTCAATGCCGGTTTTCTGTGAGGCCGTGGTATCGAGCGGAGTCGAGCCGGCCCATACGTGCCGAAGCTATGGCTTTTAGTAAATTCTTCGAATATGGACTCATGTAATTCGTTAGGACGAGTCCAACACATTAGCTTTGTAACGATGGTCTGATGATGAAGCTACAGGAACTATTTTTGACGTAAACACGTCTTTAAAAGTACTTCCATAGTGGGAGGCAATTCAACGAATGATAACAAAATCTGGGGATACTGTTTGGTGTTGTAGCTACTTATCTATCGTTCCTGACATTTGACTGGCCTGTTGGTCTAGTAGTTAGTGACCCTGACTGCTAAGCCAGAGGTCGTGGGTTCGATTCCCACCCAGGACAAATAATTGTGTGATGAGCACGATAATTTGTTCTGTGTCTGGGTGTAATTTATCTATAATATGTATGTATTTAGAAATATATAAGTATGTTTATCAGCAGTCTGGTTACCATAGTACAGGCTCTGCCTAGTTTGGGATCAGACGGCCGTGTGTGAGATGTGTGGAGTTGTTATTATTCCATCCAAAATTTTATTACACCACTGGAAAGCTAAAGGATTAAAGGATTTGTTACGCTAAGTGAGGACTGCATTGCGCCGCCATTTTGATGTCATATTGCTGCTCGAGATTTCCATTTAGTATAACTTTTGACTGAGAAGCTACGACGTTAGTTTAAGTTTCAATCGTCAGCTCTCGTCAAATCTATCGCTTACATAGTGTAAGCTATCGATTTAATAATCTATATTTAGACAACCGCTTCGATATATTCGCAGGTAGTATTAGAGCCACTAAGAGTGCACTCACTAGAGATTTTATGAACAGTTAAATGATCTTAAACTGGGCATATCTATTTATAATAATGTATATCTTAAGACGATTAGTTTAAGCATTTTGGCTTTAAATGTGGAAGCTTGTAATTGGCATCTGCTACAACGAATGTCATTTTATAACTGTTTAAGCCGTAAGCATCCCAAATAAAATAAATAAAATAGTTCCACGTATTCACGTACAACACACGGCCTTGTCCATGACGCAGCCACACCTCATTTTTGAAGTGAAAACTTCTTTAGGCACGTTTGTTCACTTTTCCTATGGGGAAAAGCACTGAACTCGTGACCGTCACGCTAATAATACATATATAGATCCACTAGAGGGCCCTAATCTAAACATTGAGTTATGTCAGCTCCTTATTAATTAATGTCACCAACCTGCTAATGTGACGTTTTAAGTTCGTCGTTTCGTTTAAGTTTTCACTTCTGTCGGCAGTCCCATGACCGCCTATTTTTTTTTTACTCTTTCATTCGGTTAGCCATAAAAACAAGTTTTTTAGTTTTACTTAACTATTTCTTATTTCTAGACGGAAGTCGTGATTGTCAGTTACAAAATAACAAGCATGCACACAGACTTGTTGAAGAGCAAGAACTTTGGATTTGTCATAATAGTGAGTATTCTACTACAGTTAGACTATCATCCCAACTAAAAAAGGTAGCTTTGCAGCATATCAGCACATATATGCTTGAATGAAGGACTTTAACCTACAATATCGCAACCGTAGAGAAGATAGCGGTTACACAGCTCTCGATTCTCGCTCCCTGGTCATAGGCAAGTAGCGGAACACCGGGGTGGTTTTTAGTCAGTAAGACAGACTCCTTCGCCTAACCAAGGGCGAAGGACATCCGTGAGGACCTCGACACGAAATGAAAAAAAAAAGGGAAGCGAGACCCGTCCCCACGTTACGGCAATTAGGAAATAATTAAAGGAGCAATACGTGGGAGTAATTGTCCTACCGATGGTGGCGTATGTGTCGGGTCGTTCGGCTCCCTTTGATATGGTTGAAGTGGACGATGGCTGGCGCGTGCATCATGCTCGTGAACGAGTGCCGTTGGTTGGGGCTGGTCATCTCCGAACTGCTATTACTTACATATACTAGTAGTTTTCGCGACTGTTTATAGTTTAGAACAATACGTTACATTGTCCTCACATTTAATTTTGCGCATATAAGCAATGTAACCAGAGATTTGTAAAAAGATGTTGAAAAAGAGTGTCCTTGGAGTTTCTTGCCTGTTCTTCTCCACAGGATCTTCTTATTGGAACAGGCAACTAGCTTCACGACTGACTTAGTCTGACTGACTACTACTCCTGACAATTCCAAAATATCTATAATGGGTTTAATTGAAATAAATGAATTTGATTGATTGATTTGATTTGATTGAATACTCGTATAAAAATACAAGTATTTACGCATTTGACCGGATTACAGTTGGGTTTCCCGGGAAACTTAGAGTGGGCTAGGTTTATTTTTTTCTTGTAATTCTAGTTGAAAAACTTATACCGCCTCCTTCCATCAGGAGGCAGGCTCTATGTCTATGTACTTGTTAGTTTAATTCAAACCACAGAAAAAAAAAGACATAACAAATATCTCTAGGGGTCTCCTCATTGTACTTTCCTCTACAGGGTTTTACAGAAAGGTGTTGTTATATTTTAGGGTTGTATAGTAGACCGTAGATAACGTAAAGCTCTAACTATTTTAGGAAAATTCTTGATTTTTAATAGGTACTGAAATCTCATTTTGAAACTGACAAATTGGACTTCAAAATTTACCGACAAAGCTAATTTTTCGTAAGACAGACATTATTGAAACTGTATTTAAAATCAAGAATATTGATGGAACGTTTAGGTTTTTTTTTAATGTTTACATAAATATAAAAAAAAAACAAAATCATTGAAATTGACATGAACATTTATAATATCATGATAAGAAATGTGCATCATAAGTTTTTTTTTAAATTAATCTTTTCAAGCTAAATCAACTATTTGTCGGCTAAATATAAAACGCTCCTAATATTTGACTGCACCTTTTTTGCCTCTTCCAGGATGAATCCCATTATTTAAAATCGCACAAGGCCCAGTGCACCCTGGCGCTGGGCGGCATCACGCGCCGGTGCCAGCGCGCCGTGCTGCTGAGCGGCACGCCCGCGCTCAGCCGCCCCGCCGAGCTGTTCACGCAGCTCTCGCTCATCGAGCCCGGCTTGTTCCCTTCTTACACAGAGTTTGGTATGTCTAATCGAAGACTGCCGACAATTTGAACCTTAGTTATTAAGAAATATGGTTGTGATTCGCTTATCACTGCGTATAAGATCCGCCGGCGATCCAGCGGCCGGTAGGTATGACATGACATAAGCCTGGTACAGGTAAGGAGTACCATTTCTGTATACGAAAAAGTGTATGTCAAAATTATATATTTAGTTGCGCCACCGTAGCTAGAGGGTGTAGAAACGAGGATGGAGAAACTTCCACTTTGTAATAGAACACTTAACAAAATAAATTATCAATGGGAAAATGACGATAACATAAATTAATAAGAAGCTCTGACTAAATTTATAAGTTTTTGTCATTTATCAACTACACTAGCCACCAAAAAAATGAATATTTTAACTCAACGCACTTCACTCCGTCTATAACAGCTATGTTCATATCATACTCTATGTCTACACTAGCGCTCTGGTCGGTCCTTGAATTATTATTTACTGGTTTCATGTAAACTGTCACTTTTTCGGCGTGGTCCCCATACAAGATGGTGGTACTTGAATCTACCCTCCATATCCGGAAATTCAGAGCCCTCTAGCGTAACTATTATTTAATCTATTGTTTTAGGTAAAAGATACTGCGACGGTAAGCAAACAAATTTCGGTTGGGACATGACGGGCCAGTCGAACCTCGCCGAGTTGCAGATTATACTTCAAAAGAGGTTTCTCATCAGAAGAACTAAAGAACAGGTGCTCACCAAGTTGGAAGAGAAGACTAGGTGAGAATAGCTGATGTGTTTAGTCAATAGAACAGGGATACGGTTTGAGGTACATCACACAAAGCTGATGTGACTGCGATGTTACTTAACAGATACCTCATAAACGGGGACACATACATATATATGACAGCTTGAATAATACTAGTGTTCGCCCTGTGGCAGGCCAGTTCCACTCCGCAGTTTAGGTCGACTTATCGTGCCAAAATTCAGTGGGATGCTGCGCGCTGGCTTATGCGTCATAAGTTAGTATTTAGACTATCGAGTTACTAGTACCTAGCCTAGGTTTATTTGTTCACAAAAATAGAGTAATAGACATAACTTACTGGTAAATAAATATTTAGAGTAATTACTCCATTAGTCGTAGCGTGATGTTATATAGCCTTCCTCGATAAATTGGCTATCCAACACTAAAAGAATTTTTCAATTTGAACCAGTAATTCCTGACATTAGCGCGTTCAACCAACCCAAACTCTTTAGCTTTATAATATTATATAGATTTGTACTGTGTTATATTATTATCAGGGAAACAGTGATATTAGATGAAACAATGCTTCAGTTTGGCAAGGAGGAGCAAAAAGGTTTATCACAGATGGCCGAACTGTACAAGACGAGCAAGTCGTCCGATAAGCATTCGGCACTCATCACATTCTTCAGCGAGAGTGCTAGAGTCAAGATACCAGCCATCTGGTAAGTGTACTAATATATTTAATATGTACTAGAGATTGCCTGTTGGTCGATAACCGAACATAATTCATTGACCAGTATAAGTTGAACTGGCATTGCATATGTACAACTTGCCATACAAGGTCTACATATATATATATACTTGACATTTTAACTGTTAATGTGTGGTGTAATAGCTTTCACATAATGTATATAGAGATCTGATTCAATTTTTATTTATTGATATCACATCATTATCTTTAAAAAAATTATTAATATTGTACTTTGTGTAATTATAACACCCTTGTAGCTACCTACTTGTGTTTCTAGTATTTACACAGTAGAATCTTTGATGAAAATTATGAGAAACCTGTTTATTGTTTTGTAAATATTGAGCAATTTGCATCACAAAGTTATCTCAATAACTCACAGTTTGTAGACACAATGCACTCCATGTGTGCTAAGTGTCCATAACCGCTCATTTGGAACTTCCTACTACGCCGCATTCAAGTCTTTGGTTCGAGTTGGGCACCACAAAGCTGCACAACTTTTTAGGGATACTTTTTTTTTTAATTTGCTGACGCGAGACATTGGATTCGATTTGGATGTTTTTTTGTGGAAAAATTTTTTTTGGGAAGATTTTATCGAGCTATTTTTTGCCAGTGAAACCTACCTACCTACCTACCTAGAAAAAAAATTGGATGGTGAAGACAAATTCACCCTATATGTTTTTAAATCACCGAAATGTTGCATGTATACTCTTCTTTCAGTAAATACATCAGACAGTTGCTGGCAGACGGTGAAACGGGCAAGTTCTTAGTATTCGCGCACCACAAGCCTGTAATAGAGGCGATCTGTCTGACCCTGGACGAGGCTGGGGTACACTACATATGTATTGTTGGATCCACGCCCGCTAATACAAGAGCTGTGAGTATATAAAACTTAATAACGATCTAAATGTTCGGGTATAACATTTTTAACAAAAATTAGTCCAAAAAACATCTCATAGAAAGTTCGTGAACTTTCCTGAAATATCTCGTACAATCTACTTGATTCGAGCGCTGTTCCAATTTCTAGAACTGAGTAGAACATTCATATTAACATACTATTAGTTCCGTTATTTGTTAAAAAATGGCGTGCGTCTTAATTTCAGTAATCTGTGACTTGCTCTACTCGTCAATAGATGGCGCCCGCGGGTCAATTTAGGTTGCCGTAACAATATTTGGAATCCTAATTATTTCCCAAAAATAATAGTAGTCTAATTTACTCCTACACACATAATCAGTACATCAGTTATCTGCCAGCGAAATTTACGTGAAAATCGGTCCAACTGTTTCGGAGTTTAGCCGAATAAACAGCGAGATAGACAAAAATTTTAAAATAGATTTTTTGGTATAAGAACCATTTAAACTACCACATACATTATAAACAGACAGCTCAGTTTTATTTATCTGTATAGATATAGATGTATAGATCATACATTTTTTTTTGAGAGTCGATTAACTTTAAATAACAATAAAACAATTTAACAACTATGCATCTATTAATAGAACTTGTTTTACGGTCCTAGGATTTAGTGGACAAATTCCAACACACGGAGTCGTGTCGCTGCGCCGTGCTGTCGATAACTGCGGCCAACTCCGGCCTCACGCTCACGGCCGCCAACCTCGTGCTCTTCGCCGAGTTACACTGGAATCCTGGAGTAAGTGTGGACTCTTAACACTTAAACAATACCTGCAAGTGTCTTTAATACCGAGGTGTACACGGAACAGTAGGCTATAGGCAGATGGCGCTAGCCGTCACGTACGGGGTCGTCTTATCGCCCACCCTCTTTCTCCTGCACATAAATGAGATGTTGTCCATCGGCAACATACATTGTTATGCAGATGACAGCACGCTGTACGGGCAGTATCACGGAGATCCTGCGGCTAGGCAGACTGATATCGAAGAAAAAAGACGGCAACTTGTCACTGAAATTGACCGGGACCTGAATCGCATCTCTAAATGGGGTTCCGAGAACCTGGTCGAGTTCAATGTAAAGAAAACACAGGCATGCGCGTTCACAGCCAAGGTATCTTCCTTCCTACCCCTTCCAGCTCTTCGGGATGCACCACTACCACTGCAGGACAACCTCAACATACTCGGAATGGATGTCCGCTGTAAACTTAATAATAAAAACTACATCGAGAGCGTCATAAAAAAGGGCCTCTCGTAAACTCGGTGTTCTGAACAAGGTGAGGCGTCTTTTCACGCCGGAGCGGCGATGTCTTTTGTATAAGACACAGATCTGTTCCTGCGTGGAGTACTGTTCTCATCTCTGGGATGGCTCTGCACAGTACCTTCTCGAGGCTCTCGACAGTTTGCAGCGGCGTGCTATCCGCATCATAGGGAGTCCTGAGGTCACCAATACCCTTGAACCCTTGCAGTTGCGTAGAAACGTAGTCCATTGGCAGTATTCTACCGCCTCTACCATGGGGAGTGTTCCGAAGAGCTCTTTGAACTGATCCCACCCTCTCCTTTCCTATCCAGAACAACACGTGGCGGGCTGAGGTGTCACCCCCTTACAGTGCAAACAATCCCAACTAGAACCAAACGGTTCAGCACCTCCTTTCTTTGCCGCACCATTAAAATGTGGAATGCATTACCAGCACACGTGTTCCCTCCGACATATAAACCCGGGTCCTTTAAGCGGGGCGTGAAGAAGCATCTCTCGAGGCCGTCAAGCTGAGGGCCACCATTATAGTATCATCCGTATCTATAATGGTGGTCCTCTGTCTTTGGACCTCACTCTAGCTTACTATACAGTGTCCATGAACAGTAAATTGAAAAAGAACATCGTAAATCGATACATGAATACCGTTTTTTATTGAAACTTTTGTTTTGATATTGATTTTCTTGATATTGAATTATATCCAGGGTTATATTCGATATAGATAAAAATGACGGATTCTGACTTTGAAAATGTTACTCAACGAAGAAAATTAATATAAAGTTTGAACTTTAACAACAGTGAATTTGACTTAGCTGCCGAGTGGTAGTGGATGTCATAAGGAAGATGTAGATACAGTAATAGATAAGGTAAACAAACTAACAATCGAACTACAAATTGCGAATACAGAAATAGAAAACCTAAACATTGAAAATACAAATTTGAAGAAGGAATTACATAATTATAAAAATAAAATAAACCTATTCAAGTCCGTTGGCATTACTGACATGAATAGTCCAAGCAACTTGACGCCGTTAAGGTATTATTCACCACAATGCAAAAGGCGCTTTAGATATACCGCGACAAAAATAGGTCTATCTAGAACTTCTTCCCGAGAAATGACTCTGAATGCCATGAACCTGCATACTCCAAAAAGCAATCAACAATTCGCTACAAACACCAACCATGATTCATCCATAAACGTACGGTCAACAGATTACAACACCGGGTTTAGCAGTGCTGAAAAAAGCAAAACAGTAGATTAAGCCAGAATAATTATAGATGACTCACAAAGCATAACACCACGAGAAGATAAGATTCCGTCTCAGAACTATACATCATCACCCAAGGATATCAATTTAACTGAGTTGTCTCGTACATCATTGTGTAAAAATGGAAAAATTAAGCAGTCAAAAAAGAAAATAGTTGTCGTCGTAGCAGATGAGCAAGGACGACATATACAGAAAACACTAAAGAAACTAGTTGGTGATGATTACGTGGTCCAAAGCTTTGTAGGCTGGAGCGACATTAAAAGACGTATTACTTTCAGAAAAAACAGACATTTGTAAATTAAATAAGAACGACTTCACAATTATATTAGGAGGTATAAACGATGTTAATCCAAATGAACTTCAATTCTCTTTAAAACGTTTCCTAAACTCCACAAATTTTACAAATATTATTGTCTCTGAGGCGCCCTACAACCGACATTTAAATGAAAAAAAGACACAATACAGACATGCTACGTATCTTGATATGAACTACTCTTTACACTTGCCCAGATACAACTCTCGTTCATTACATGTTTCTCAATTGATCCTTAGGGAGATATTACGTATAGGCTACAAAACAGGGTTTGATGACTATATCAATGAACGAAATAATAAGTACATTAATCATAATATCTCTAAGATTGTCTATTGTGACAAATCTACCCAAACTGACATACAACATAATCATGACAATAAACAATGCGAGCCTAGTACCATAAATAAATGTAATGACTTTTTCGTATCTAATGAAATAAATATCTTACACCAAAACATTAATGGACTAAATAATAAAACTGACTTGTTAATTTTATTTTTAGAATTATTAGAAAATGAGAGAAAAAGTGTAGATGTTTTATGTATAACGGAACATGATTTGATTAAATCAGACATAAAATTTATTAATATCAATAACTTTACGCTTGGTTCATGTTTCTCTCGTAAGAGCCGTCGAGGTGGTGCATGTACTCTTATTCGAAATCATCACAAGTATAAACCAATTGATGGTTTAAATAGTTTTTGTGAGGAAGGAATAATTGAGGTTGCCGGAATAGATCTCATAGATTATAAATTATTGGTATTCTGTATTTATAGACCACCCAAAACAACTCAAGAAGAGATTAATATTTTCTTACTGAAATTTAATACTTTGCTAACTAAATTTTGTCGCAGAAAATATAAAGTAGTCATGTGTGGTGATTTTAACGTTAACATACTCAATAAAACAAGAATGTCAACCGAGTTTCTGAATTTGCTGTCAAGCTTTAATTTAAAATTGGCTTTTAAGGAACCAACGCGGATAACTACCGGTACATGTATAGACAATTTTGTGTATAATGTTGCTAAATGTAAAGCCAGAATTATAGAATTCGCTCTCTCTGACCATACAGCACAATTATTTACATGTCCAGTAAACACTAGTATCGCTTTTAAATATTGGTATGTAAAAAAACGAGATCTACACTACGATAATTTAAAAAAAATCTAAGAATGTATAGATTCCTTGACCTTCAGTGAATGTTTTAACACCACTGACCCTGTTGAATCTTTTAATTATTTCTATGACACCTTTCTTTTATTCTATCGTCTATGTTTTCCTGTAATTAGAGTAAGAATAAACGTAAAAAGACGACCAAGGTGGATCACCAAGGGCATTAAGCAATGTTGTAAACGTAAAAGGCAATTACTGTGGCAATATCGGAAAACTCGTACCGAAAAAAATAAAAACGAGTTTAGTGCATTGTCTTCCAGGCTTAATCGCATAATTAAATTAACTAAAAAAGTCCGAAATGATAATTATATAAATACAGCCAGGAATAAATGTAAAGCTACGTGGACACTAATTAATAATACAAATTTTAATATCCCTAAAATGAAATAAAATATATCAACAGTAATGACGCAATATATATTGCTATATATTGGTTACCTTTAATGGGGGGCAGGCGCTCTGGTACCTATAGTACAGGTTTCGACCTAGTTTAGGATCAGGGTGTCTTACCTTTTTCAGATCTATGCGAGATTGCAGAGATATTAAAACTAAAACAATTATTGACGACCCTCTTCATGTAGCGAGAGCATTCAATATTTTTTTATTGACCAAGTAGAAAAACTTAATATTGACAGGAAAATTTCCTACCCAGCAAACATTTCAAAATCTTTATTTATGACTCCCACATGGCCATTGGAAATACATACCATAATATCAGGGCTAAAAAATACTAATAGCACGGGCTACGATAATATATCTACCTACGCATTAAAAAAAGTCTCAACTAAAATATCTTATGTACTGTCATATCATTAATCAATGTATCTGTCATGGTGTATTCCCCGAGCAATTAAAAGTAACTATAATTAAGCCACTGTTTAAGAAGAATAATCTACATTCTATGGATTGTTATCGGCCTATTGCTTTGATACCAACCATTTAAAAAAAATTTGAAAAGGTCATACATGACAGAATTTATAACTTTGTTGAAACACATAATTTATTCGCTAAAGAACAAACTGGTTTTAGAAAGAACAAGTCTGTTAATATGGCAATTTATAATTTTTTAAAAATAGTTACAGATAGTGTGGATAAAAAAATACCTGTATGTGCACTTTATATGGATCTGTCTAAGGCATTCGATTGCGTGGACCATGGGATTTTATGAAATAAATTGAATTCTTTGGGGATAAGAGGTAATGTATTAAATCTGATCGCATCTTATCTCTCAAAAAGAAAACAGTGTACTCAGATAACACGACTGTGCCCAAAAGTAAGAAATGAAAATTATTATATGTCTGATTATAGGGAAACTAAGTTAGGAATACCGCAAGGCAGTGTATTGGGACCGCTTTTATTTAATATATATATTAATGACCTGCCAAATATTACAAAACATCCCACTATTCTATTCGCAGACGACAGTACAATTATATTTACATCTAAAAACAAGTCGCTTCTTTAGTCTGATGTTAACAATACTCTCAATAATGTAATAAAATGGTTGACATTAAATAATTTAAAAATTAATCTAAATAAGACACATTTAATGACATTTAAAAATATAATTCCCCTAGTAACGGTCATAAACGTATCTTATAATGGCGAAAACTTCACGAAGTAGAAACAACAAAATTTCTAGGTATAAACATAGAAAGCAACTTGAACTGGAAGGTACACGTAGAATACCTCTGTGCAAAATTAAATACCCAGTCGTATGCGCTATACATGCTCACAAAAAAATTGAACCATACCGCTGTATTAACAGCATATCACGGATACGTGGATTCGATCTTGAGGTATGGGATCATATTTTGGGGTAACTGTACTGAAATAGAACAAGTATTTAAAGCTCAGAAGAGATGTGTCAGGGCAATGTGCAACCTCCAACAAATCGACACCTGTAAATCGTATTTCAAGAGACACAAAATACTAACCGTACCCTGTCTGTATATACATGAATTAATATTATTTGTCAGAGGTAACATAAACCTGTTTGATAATTATAAAAATAAGCGTCACAATTTCAAAACATGTTGTCCTCAGCATAAAACTGCTTTGATGAATCGGAGTGTCTTTTGCATGGGGCCGCGAGTCTAGAACCATCTGCCTAAACGTTTAATAGAAATGACTTGTTTCAATAATTTTAAAAATATGGTTAAACAATTTCTGTTAGAAAAGGCCTACTATACAGTTGACGAATTTTAAATGATAAGGACTGTACATAAAATGTTTTAACTACGTCTATTTATTTGTTTGATCTTAAATTATTGTGACATTCTATTGTAATTTTATTTAAACTGACATACAATGCACCTTTTTCATTAATTTATAATTATAAATATTTAATATACCTGTGACATTTGTAATCTCTAAATGTGGAAAATGTTATAATTAGATTCCTAAAATTGTAATTATAAGTATATAACCATTGTAAATTGTAAGTATTGCATGCCGAGAGGACGATAATGGAGAAGCTATGCCATATTTTTATATCACAACAATCATTGTATCATTAGAAGAAAAGAAGTGTGACATTATGCGATATAGGACGGGGGGTTATAAGCTTCGTAACGTCATATGTCAAAATCTAAATTAAACACAGCACATTAACTGTAAACAAAAATCTTAAAGAAACTATCTTTAGGCTAAATAAGGTTTACATTCTTTGTTGCCGAGTTCTCGCACACGCCGAGATTTCATTGTTTCTATTAAAAAGTAATCATTTTCGAACTGCTGTTTTCATTTATTAAATTTTAGAGTGTTGGAAATTATCTGACGTCACACCAGTGAGGGAGGTTCCCAGAAATGTGACCAGCTGTGACAAAGACGGGAGAGGATACGATGAAGCTGGCCCCTCAATGCGCGGTATCGTCACAGATTACTAAGTAGTTACTACGTAACAGATAAATCACTCCCTACAAAAATATCGATACCTACCGTTTTAATTGCCTACTCTTTCCGGCCATTAAAGTGTGCGTAGGGCTACCTCTTCAATAATTATTTTTATTGAAAAAAATACAATTGCTATGTAAGTGAAGTACTTACGCTTATTTTTCATTTCCAATTTTTTTTTATTTATTTATTTATTGTGACAATTTTTTAAGACTTATTCTAGTACAAAGGTCCACAAAACTGTTTTAAACAGTTTGACTGTGGATTTAAATAGTTTGACAGTGTGTTTTAGTAATCCTACATGTGTTTTATTTTTATGTAAAGATTAATATACTTCTTTCCTTCTCTAAAATCTTTTAAATATTTAATCTTAAAAATATTTTCTACCATATGAAAATATTCTAAATCTTACAAGAAGTTTTAATAAAAATCTTGAGAGAAATAAGGGCACATAAGGTTAAAAGGTTCATTTTTGAAAATTATATAAATAACGCGGCTGGGCTTTTTTTCTCTACATTCTTATACTACTCATAAACAAGCATGTCAATTTTCACTATGAATTTTACAGTATTTAAAGAATTTATCAATATGATATATACTTTAAAAATAAAAGCGTGTGCGAGAGATGCAGCTTTCGGCAACCCACTGCGTGAGACTGCGTGTAAGGTCCGCCTGCGGACACGCGGTCAGTAGGTATTTAGAGCGTGCAAGTACATCAAGTGACATAGGCATGGTATCGTTCCAGATCCTGACGCAGGCGGAGTCCCGCGCGCACCGCCTGGGCCAGCGCGGCGCCGTGTGCGCGCGCTACCTGCTCGCGCCGCGCACCGCCGACGACCTCATGTGGCCCCTGCTCACCAACAAGCTTCACGTAACACTCGACACTACTCGACACTCGCCACACTCGCCACACGACACACGACACTACCTAGAAGATAAATAATATAATAACAACAACGTTTTTACAGGTGCTGAACGACGTAGGACTAAGTAGAGATACATTTGAAGATACAACAATGAAACACCAGGTATAGCTAATCCTAGATCGTTCTATAGATCTAATTTTATAAAATAACATCTCTCATGTTCACCCCCGTCGAGGACGCGGATGAGTTGTATTAAATTAGTATTTATTATATTATTATTAGTAATAAAAAAATATTAAATTATTAGACGCTTCACACTAGTGTCCACATACCTCCGATCCCACATTCAATCAGCGGTAATGACCTGATAGAGTAACGAACATCTTTGACCTTTCATCATCACTTTCAGTATTTGCCAATTTTTTTCCAGTAATTTGCCATTGTTCCTCCTACAACCGCATTTAGACTATTACGAGGCCAGGTCCACTCCGCAATGTAGATATAAAGCTACAAGTACATGGCGGGATCGACTAATCGTGCCAAAATTCAGTGGCACCGCGTCATCCGTCGCATGTAAACTATCAAGTAGCCTAGGTTTATTTATTGGAACAAAAATAAAGTAATAGGCACAACTTACTACTAATTAAATATTGAAATAAATTAATTCTTTAAAAAAAGGCAACCCTAACATCGCGACGTCGCGCGTCGTCAGAGCAGATAAGAGTTACGTGATAGAAAAAGAGGAAACTTCTAGTTGAATATAGCCTGAGGTCTCACTGTAGCACTGTATAACCTAAATTGCGACTTTATTTTGTCGGAACAAGAGTCGCTATTTATTTAAATGATTTTGCGGAGTACGACTTCTGTCCTGTACTTTACTATACTGTTGTGTATTCTGTACTAGGGGCCATCCTAAAACTGCATAACAAGTTAAGGGTATTACATTGTGTGACAAGGGATGGGGGGTCATAAGCTTCGTGACATCACATACGCTAATACACTTTTACTAAAAAAGTAATAATTTTAGAACTGCCCTTTTCAGTTTGTCTAACTCTCAAGTATGATCTACTAGCAGCGCCCCGCGGTTTCACCCGCGTAAGTCCCGATCCCGTGGGAATATCGGGATAAAAAGTAACCTATATGTTAATCCAAATCTCCAGCTATCTACATACCAAGTTTCATCGCAATCGGTTCAGTGGTTTTTGCGTGAAAAAGTTGTTACTCATCACATCCATCCATCCACCCAAACTTTCACATTTATAATATTAGTGGGATTAAAAAAAGATATAATTTAAAATTGATTCAAAATTGCCTAAGATATCGCATAATGTACTTTAATATTTTATTGCAGGAGAGTAAACACAACATATCCCAATATTTAACAGCGTGCGTGCCTAAGAATAAAAATGACTATATACCAGGAACTAACATCCGGAAGGATTCGGTCAAGACTGTCAATGCAACTAGTATAGAAAATAAACAATCAACAAGTAAGAGTAACGACTGTGAAGCCGGTGATCAATTATTCTTGGATGATGATGAAGACGATGACTTGATGGCCAATCTTGAATTATGAGGAATAACAATAGTTTACCACAAGAAGTACTTATCATCGAAGAATAAATTTTAATATAGTGCAAGTTAGCTCGCACAGCAATGTTCGCCCAAAAAAAAAAAATAAGGCCGCGCCACAGATTTGTTTTCAGAACCTCGCTATAGTAAAATCTAAAAGGACCTAGCTTTTTTGAATTGTAAGGTATAATAGATAAGTGAAAGCAAGAGGACGATGGGTAATTATTTCTTGTGGTTGTCTGACCAACCTGTGGTCTAGCTCTAGCTGAGTGAAATTGTGATATTTATTACTTTAATAATTCGTACCCTTGATCAGGAAATAATAAAGAGCTGGTGAGCGCTTCCATTGATCACTTATTTTTTAATGATTTTTCTGAAAAATTTGAAGGTTAGTTTTTTATTAGCTTCTAATTTTCTCCAATATTAAACCCTACATGCACTTCTAATTGAGATTCTTGCGTTCGATCACACTTAATATTGCGTTTCCATCATTATGATTTGTTATTATCACTATATAGTTACATTTTTAAGACATATTAAGTACTAGCTGCGCCCCGCGGTCTCACCCGCGTAAGTCCCTCGTTAAGTTTTCTAATTTTTCTCGCTACTTTCTTAATTTTTTTCTTTCATAAGAACCTTCTCCTGACAATAACAAAAAAAAAGAATTAGCGAAATCGGTCCAGCCGTTCACGCGTGATGCCGTGACCAAGGGTAATAGGGATTCATTTTTCTATGTATAGATGTATTTTTTTAATTATTGTTTCTGATCCCATTATTTATAAATGAAACAGCCGCTTAGATCATATACATATACGTTTTGAATAAATGTTGTAATTAATCATCCTTGTAATCTTTGTTATATTCGGATAATAACTCGTGGCTGTATTCATAGTTATTAAAAACATACGGTTATACTCATTTCGGGGATGCCGGGCCGGTCAGGAGCCCTTTATTAAGAAGCGAAGCGACCTGCCGCAACACCTGACACCTGATCCGAAACACACGTGAGCAAAACTATATACAGGGTTTATTTGAAAAAGGAACACTTGGGCAATGCATGCAAAAAAGGGCATCTAGCATGCAGTAAGTAAAAATATCTAAAAATTCAAACGGTCATATCTTGTAAACGAATAGTTTCAGTGATTAATGCCGCGTTACAATAAACAAAAAACGATTCGTTTTGCTTACGGACGGTAAAATTTTCGTTGAAAATTCAAATAAGTCTTCCTTTTCCAGATAGAGCCTGTATATAAAATAACTAACTTTATTATACTTAAGTATAAATATTAAAAATTGGTTGGGTCTGTGTATGCCAATTTATTTATTTTTGGTCAGGGATAAGAATTTACTTGTTATTTTGATTAGTTATTAATTGCTGCTCCACCTGAATTTGTAGAAAGTAAGATGTTATATTTATTGTTGTGAATAAACACTTTGTCATACATACTTTATTGTTTTATTTTAAGGTACCTATTCTGCGTCTAGAAACTAACGTTTCGATCAGAATAGGTACCAGGTATGGGTAGATATGTTGGATTAAGTAAAATTTGTATCATATCTAAATAAATGAGTATTAAATAATATACTGATAGCTAGCTGTGTTACACAGGACCTTCACGAGTGATTTTATTGTTAAACTTTTCTTCTTTTCCCCTTGTCTTCTGCCCTTCTTTACTTTTCGGGTTAGTAACAATATATCCAGCATTCATCACCTGTCATTCGAGTTACTTCCGTCATACTTTTCAAGCATTGAGCGGCACCAATCCAAACGACGCGGCGACGCCATTTCTGCATCTCATTAAACCAGTTGTAAGCAGTGGCACAAGAGGGGCTTCGTAACGAAAAGCCAATCGAAGTCCATCGTAACATTGTTGTTGAGTAAGACCGCAACGAAAGCCGTAATAAATCATTGAGCGAAAATTTTAGCCAAATCCATTTCGATGCACGACAAACACTTTTTAAATTGCCGCCAATGTGTAAAAACAAATGACATGAAACATTAAACATTTACAGATTCCCAATGAGTTCCTAATTAGAAATTTAAATAAATTTATCAACGGCTGCTTTTCTTTAATGGCCTATTCTAAAACCTTTCAGTGTGACCCACGTATGCACCGTGCTAATTAACGTTGCATAAACTATCTATACAACTATACATAATTATTATAATAATTTTACAGACTTGGCGTTTCTGTACATTAAAAGTGGAACTACTGGGAGAATAAAATCCCAAAAAAATAGTTCCATTCTCTAGTTCAATTATGGTACTTACAGTACGTACAGTAAGTCACAACTTACTGTACGTACTGTTGAATTTTACTACTTTTAGGCTCTAACCAGTGGCGTAACTATACCATCTGAGGCCCGTGCCTAATTCATCGGATGTATGTGAGTCGGACTCGCCGACTTGGCCGTTATTTTACAGATGTGTTAATTGTGATAATTCATTTATTTAAAGTGTATTTTGTTAGTTTTGTTAAATAAGATAACTTATACTTATTAAATACAAAATTAATAATTTTAAATACATTTTGTAATTATGTGTTCAGTTCCTTTGATGCCCGGGGGCCCCCTCGGGCCGTGGGCCCGTGGCATTTTGCCCGCTCTGCCACCCTATTGTTACGCCACTGGCTCTAACAATACCTTTAAAAAAAGGACACGGTTGCAAAAACACTAAAAGCTGAATGTTTAAGTCACGTTACTAGCCATGGAACTTTGAAAAGCATTCCAAGTGAGCGAGAAAATCCTCTTCTGAACCTAATACTTCTGGCAATTGAAAAGTTCGTGAGAAATACCTAATCCAAATACCTGTTCCTTGAATATGTCTCGCATCTAGTTGCTGATTCCGTTCGTTATCGGTACACTTAAATATTAGTTTCAGAATATACAGTTAACATATACATCGAATAGACATTCGACTGCAAACAACAACGTAAAGCAGTACAGTGATATACATTTCGGACCAGCTATAAGTTTACAAGTTTATTCAGATTAATTCGATGTGTTAATGTGGTAGTTGTGTAAAATCGAGTAGTGAATAAGATATCTAAGATGTTTAACTATGGAGTATTTATCAAACTTTTACCTACCTTCTTGGAGCTTTTACTGTTTCTACATTTAATGGAAAACGTAAGTCTTTAATACCAATATATAAAATAAAAAATGTTGTAATACACTGTTACTAATAATAATAAATAACTATGTTGATAGTAAATAATAATAATACACTGTTCAAAATTTATAAAATAATATAAATAAATAAATATTTTTGACCTCAAACACTTTTAACGGCTGTATGTACGTGGTTTTGCTTACAAGCGGAAACACAAAACTGGAATTCCTAATTTCATAGCGTTTTTGTTTCTGTGGTTTTGTAGAGTATCGTAGAAGCTGGCCCTACATTGTGCGCGGTGGCGTAACAATAGAGTGGCAGAGCGGGCAAAATGCCACGGGCTCCCTTCTCGAGGGGGCCCCAGGGTACCAAAGGCCGTGAACACAGGAAGCACAAATTCCAAAATGTATTAAAAATATTAATTTTGTATTAAATCAATATAAGTGATCTAGTTTAATAAACTACACGAGTAAAAATAATGGCCAAGTGCGAGTCAGACACACATCCTATGAATTAGCCACGGGCATCAGATGGTGTAGTTCCGCCACTGATTTGTGCGTAAAGGTTTTGACATTTTTTTTGCTAAATGTGGGTTAATCCCGCTTCGATAGAACATTTTCCGGACGCAGCAATATCACCTCCGGAAGAAAAGAGGAGGCATCACTTCCTTGCGAGAGCAAAGTGTAGTCGCTGTAGTGAAATTTGTTGTCTGAATTTTCTATTCCCATCCTACTAATATTATAAACGTGAAAGTTTGTGAGGATGTCTGGATGTATGGATGTATGGATGTTTGTTACTCTTTCAGTGAAACAAACGAAAACTACAGAAGCGATTGCGATGAAACTTGGTATGTAGATAGCTAGAGACCTGGATTGACATATAGGCTACTTTTTATCCCGATATTCACATTGAATCGGGACTTATGCGGGTGAAACCGCGTGGCGCTGCTAGTTAGGAATAAATTTAACCTGTTCGACTGTTATGAATATGGTTTATTAAATAAGATCCGCCCCTTATATTTAATTCATAACGGTTTTCTCGTTTTATATTAGAAAGTTATCAATTTGGCTTAAGAACTATTTTTTACGGAAATAGATCCAGTTTTATAATATGAATTTGTAATAAAAAATCACAAAAGAATAGAAAAAATCTCTTAAAAGTTTGGATTAAGAATTATTTATTTGTATTCTTTGTCTGTTGAACTGCGATCGATAACAAATATAGGATATCCTGTTGGCAGTCAAGGAAAATATGATTTAAATACCGTTCGCATGTTCTACAGCACTGAAGTCAAGGTCCAACGGGATGACATTCTGATACAATAGCATTATCCTACTAATATTATATACGTGCAAGTTTGTGAGGATGTATGTATATGAATGTTTGTTACTCTTTCACAAAAAAACCACTGAACAGATTGCGATGAAACTTGGTATACAGATAGCTGGAGAACTGGATTAGGATTAACGCATAGGCTACTTTCTATCCCGATATTCCGACGGGATCGGTACACTGACCAACATACATTCATTTTTTTTAAATTTAATATTACAGGGTCTTACAGAAAGGTGTAGTCATAGTTTAAGGTCGTATACCGGACCCGCAGCAAGCCAGAAGAGGTAGATTTTTTATTTTTTTTTGAAAATCTGCAAATCTGAAAATTAGCTGAAAATTTACGAACTTAAGCTTCACGTTTGCCATGTTGATTTGTCGTCCAAGTTTGAAAGCAATCGGTGTATAATTGCGACCTCTATCGTGCCGGTAAAATGGAGGTACATACATATATACCTACATATTATATAATATATATATTAAATTTTGTAATTGGCGGTTGTTTCGGGGTCTAGGGATCATAACTAGACCTCCTGTGAAGAAATTTTTGGAAAACTCGACAACTGGTACAAAACCAATGGGTAGAATTTCTTCGAAATCTACCTAAACATTATTATTATTATATGCATCAAACCAGTGGCGGATCCAGGATTGACATTAAAAGGCACACAACATTTTATTAAAACCTGTCTTCGGTCATTGTCGTATGATTGTGTTAGTTTAAGCGAAGAGAAGCTGCGCTCCACACTCCAGTGGTTACTGGTAATGTAGTGAGAATTTGTATATTTAGGAAAAACTCATTTGTCTTAATGCACTTCAGCTGTTGTTTGGAGGAGACATTCCCTATTATTCCAAAGGTCCTTCCAAAGAGTTATTTCCGATAATGATAGAGGATGAGCAAATTGTCACTGTTAACGCGTGCAGCTGCCACTATCGAAATTTCTCCATATTTAGTTTCTCTGTACCTACTTTTCTAGCGTACTTACTACAACTTCTTTCAATCTCATAACAAAAGTTAAGATTTAATACAAGACCCTAGAGTTGCCGTGAAACTAAAACAGTAGTTTCAAATACAGCGGCGGTTAACGTCAAAGGTTAGACAAAGTCGAATCGTTGAATAGAAGCCAGAAAATTTGCCATTTTCTATGACTCAGAAGTTCTCTCGTTTTCTACAAGGAACTGTACGATAGATTGAAAGATCTCTTTGAAAAGAAGAAGTGCATCATGCCTTTCAGCCCAGCGTGTATCACCAAGACTTTGTAACTTGACTCTTGCCGCCTCTAAGTATTTTTCAAAAATAGCTTGCTTGAAAAGTTCCAACCTTTTTGCTGACTCAGGCACAAAACTGCTAACACTACTTACTATTACCATCTAACTGCAAACACTAGGCAAGCTGCATGCCTTCACGATAGCTAGGTTTAGGTTATGAGTGGCACAGTGCGTATAAAGCGATAGCGGTTGGAGCTGCTTTATACGAGATTGTACACCACTAAACTTTCCACACATGTTAGCATTCCTTTTTTGAGCGTGTAAAAACCCTCTCGGGCTGTCACACCACCGGGGTTTTCGGTGGGGCGGTGTGTTGGAATCGAACCAACTAAAACCACGCGGAGTGCCGTACTGCGCTTCAAATTCGGGAACAGCTTTTATTAAGACATCCGGCCTCCCCTAGTGCCCTAGTGCCTGTCCGCAAAAACGCGGGCACCACCTCTCAATTAGTCGACGTCCAGCCACTACAGCGGGTGGAGGGGGAAACCCGTCCTGTCCACCCCGGGCCACACTCAGAGCGGCATGAGGCGCTAGTAAGATGATCAACGAGCCATGGTAGCTCGCCGAGCGGCCTCATGCCATTCGCGTTCTTCTTCGGGCGGGCACCGACTGCCGCTTTTCGCCCGGAACTCTGCCTTTCGCTGATATACTTCAAATCCCACGGGGGAGTCCTGGCCAAGTCGATACGGTGCGGTATCCGCGTATGGCTCTAACCGCCATAACTCCATCTCGGTCCTCGAACATGACGGTACGCTCCTCTAGATAGCCTGCCACTAGCCGCCTCAGGTACTGTAGCACCCCGTGATAGTGGAGTGCTTCCCTGATGCAGCTGAATGGCAGACTATTGAATGCGTTTGCGATGTCCAATGACACCGCCAACAGCATGCAACCACCACTCACTACCTCTTCGGTGACGGCCCTTAGGCGCAATACAGCACCGAAAGTCGGCCCCGCCTGAAAAACGAATTGGGCGTCTGACAAATCGGGACCGACCTCGCCAAGGTGCCGGACGATGCGGGCAGAGAAGACTCTCTCAAAGAGTTTACCCGCCTCGTCTAGCAACACGATGGGCCTGAAGGCCACCACTGAGTCGGTAGGCCGTCCCGGCTTCCTTAACAGGACCAGCTTCCTGCTCTTCCATCAGTTAGGGAAGCATCCAGACGCCAAGCTAGCTTCGAACACCTCCCTGAGGCGGACCAACATATGGTCGAGGGACATGGCCAAAACTCGGGCGCGGATCCTGTCTGGCCCGCGAGCGGTGTTCTTAGAACGGATCCGTAGAACAGCCACCCCTACCTCCGCTTCCGTGACGGGTGAAACACCGTTCTCCTCGTTCTCGCCGTCGTCTGCGACGCTGTCTCTAAATGCTTTTGGAGAGATGAATCACCTGCATCAATACGAAATTTCAAAAGTGCTCAAAATTTACCTTGGCCGATTTTATCAGTATCACTTAATGTACCATCATCATCGCGGTGGTCTCTTAACGGTTTATTTTATCGACCACATGGTATGATTGTCTTTACTATAGGAATCAGCTCTCTATTTGATTGGATTATTTTCAGTTTCTCAGTTTCAATTAAAATATTGACAGCCTTTTTAAGATTTTCATATGGACTTTTGAAATTTGTTCTTTTTATTACCGCCATTTTGTGGTAAATGTATTACGGAGTGGTTTCTGAAGATTTATAACACCTTTTTATATTTGCAAAGTGGACGAGTGACTAAAGATCCTAGAGCCACAGAATGCTTGCCCTTACTATCGGGGCCAGAAAATAATAAGTGAGGCAAAAATTATGCACCGCTCTGTTGTATAGACTAGGCAAGAGTAGGTATTTCTTAAGCTAATCAGATCGGAACTATTTTTTTTTGTCCACCCTTCTTCTGCTATTAATAATTATAATTACGAGGTAGTTCTAAAGATTCCATCAAATATTTATTCTTGTCTGTACTGTAACTACTGTACTGTAATAAATAGCCAACCACCAATCCTTGAAGGGCATTAAATAATACTCGAGTAGTGCGCGGATTCAAATTTGTCACGAAATCAAAATATCTTATAACAATAAAAAAAAATTAAAACATAATACTTATTAAGGTAAAGATAATTGATGGCAATTGTACGTTAGATAGTGTGACCTGTAATGGTTGCAAAGAAGTTCAATGACAATAATATCAAGTTCAGTTTAGATTTGTCACGGAAGAACTCAGATGCTTTTCGGGGGGGCTTGAGCCCCTTACCCCCCCCTGGATCCGCTACTGCATCAAACACGACCTCGCTTTCAAAAAAGCGGCAATAAAAACCCACGGCGAGGTGGGCAAGACTGCTCTCTGCATCTTTGCCACCACCGATTTCTCACTAATCCGTGCCTCTCAAGATGGACTGAAAGGCTCCTCGGGATCAAGCCAGTGACTGATATAACAATTAGGACTATTTCTGTGGACCCACATGTCGGTAACCTCGTGCGCAAGGTCCAGAGACTTGATGTTTTTTTTTATGGTAAGTATATGGTTTAGGGGGCAAACGAGCAGACGGGTCACCTGATGGTAAATGACTACCGCCGCCCATGGGCACTTGTAACTCAAGAGTCACGAATGCGTTGCCGCCCTTTAAGAAGGAAGAGAGGGGGTTTAGAAGGGAGGAGAGCGGAAGGACGGGAATATTGGAGAGGGAAGGGTTAGGGCCTCCGGAAACCTCACTCACGCGGTGAAAAGCAATGCAAGCATTGTTTCACTGCCGGTTTTCTGTGCGGCCGTGGTATCGAGCGGAGTCGAGCCGGCCCATACGTGCCGAAGCATGGCTCTCCCACGTAAAGTTGATTTTCTTATCTGCTTCAGCGCGAAAAAGGTTCTCATCATAGGGGATAGTGATGTCCACCAAAAACTCGTGACTCTGCTCGGTCCATAAACACGATATCAGGCTTATATGCAAGAATAGTCCTATCCGTGCGTGTGCGTGTGCGTGTATATGTAAGTTATGTTTTCACTTCTGACGCGCACTCCTACGACTGTCAGATTTTTTGAAGTGAAAAATTCTTTAGGCACTTTTAGTATGGGGAAAAAGCATTGATCTCGCGTGACCGTCACGCTCAGATACATATACACATATGTGTTAGTGTGTACATTTATATATATATATATATATATTATTATGTTACCTATGTTTTCACTTCTGATGTGCAGTCCTGCGACTGACAGTTTTTTTTTAATACTTTTCGAGATAAATATGTAATTTAAACAGAATTCAGCAATCTATAAATCAGATTTGGGTTTACCAATATTAAGTTCAGCAATATGGTTAACCCAATTTCTGGGTCAGGGTTATGTTGTTACATTATACCTACTAATATCTGCTTGTTGTATTTTAAGGCCACATCTACGATAAATACTGTTAATATAATTAATTAAACAATAAACACTACAAAACAAACTACGTGATATAAACGCTTGATAAAAAATTATTGCTATTACAGTGCTATTACAATAGCTACCTAATACTCGAGTAAGAGTTCTATGAACGCGACTTCCACATATAGCAAAAACATACTCCAACATCATCTACCGAAGACGAACTGAACTACAAAGTAGCTACTAATCCTGCATCGCGCTATGAGAGTTCTCGCGCCGGTTAGTATATATACAACAATTTATATACAACTTCGGCATGATCACCTAGCCTGGTCGGACGATCCTCCCTATGTGTTGGAGGGACAATACACCCGTTCCTTCACAGTGATGACCCCGACGTGATTGGAAACATCCTTCATGGAGCAGATCAGCAGCATCATCATCGCCACCGTCTCGTATACACTTCTACAGCAATAAGCGGTAATCAAGTCTATTCAACGCGAGAAGGGTACAAATGATTCAGGCTTAAGTGTGGTAAAAGGCAGTATATATGCTAAATAAAGAAGACAATATACTATGCTATGCCTATAAATGTGGAGTAAAAGCGAAAAAAATCACTTATCAGCGCCACAGAACTGAGAATAGGTAAGAAGTGCGATGTGGACGGAGAAAACAGTTATTGTCTAAACTATTAACAGGTTACACATTGCGCATCATATTTGAGTACCAACTATATTGGAACTACGAGAGCACGCAATGAACTACATTGCTTACAGGAATTGTTATACATTTTGCACGAAAATATTTGGTGAATGTTAAGATACACTCTCATTAGCTCTCTATTACCGTTCCGGCAAGTAATGAACGAAAAGCTACCCTATAATGATCGTATGTGACTTGATTTGTTACTAATACATACACAGTGCCTGATTTTTATACATTTTTCGTTCCGTGTTAACCTTTTTATTATGTCTCGCAGTATTGTCTTGTGATAAAATCAGTGTAAGAGAACAAATCGTCTTTTTTTTAAACAAACGGAAATGACATCAACACATAATGTCGCCGCAATAATAGGTTGCTTTGTCAAAAGTGACATTATCACTACATATTATAAATCAAAGTCCCCCGCCGCGTCTGTCTGTCCGCGATAAACTGAAAAACTACGGAACGGATTTTCATGCGTTTTCACCAATAGATAGAGTGATTCATGAGGAAGGTTTAGGTGTACAACTTGTTAATGTTTTGTTTAAATTGGTTGAAATATGATGATGATTGTTAAAGATGACTCTACTACCCGTGCGAAGCCGGGGCGGGTTGCTAGTTATAACAATAAATAACAAATTGCCGTTTAGCAAATTCCCAGTTCCATTTCTGTATCGTCGGTGAACCTCCCCCTCTTCACCAAACCGATGTCTTCCCGTATTTCTTTATCTTTATCTTATCGGCTGTTAGAATGTTTATCTCATTTTGTCGGCAAAAAATTAAGAAACTACACAAGGGAAAAAAACTACACAAGGACTTTTTATATATTATTTCTTACTCTAACGATGTGATGACGTATTATAGTTGTATTAAGTTACCAATTTAATTAAAGCCCTTCGGTCACTTGTAGCATTGTTCTTGGAATACCAATAATATGTCGCAATCATCACTACATAGTATAAAACAAAGTCGCTTTCTCTGTCCCTATATCCCTATGTATGCTTAAATCTTTAAAACTACGCAACGGATTTTGATGCGGTTTTTTTAATAGATAGAGTGATTGAAGAGGAAGGTTTATATGTATAATAACATCCATTAAATAGTGGAGAAATACTGTTATTTTTGAGGTTTCTAATGTGATGTCGTAAATACTTACATAACTACTGGATCGATTTTAATCATTTTTTCAGTGAATGACATAGGCTATATATTTTATACCCGTGCGAAGCCGGAGCGTGCCGCTAGTTACTGATAAAACATACAATATTTTAACAGGATATATTATATTAAGTACCTAGTTGAATTCAAGTACTATTTAACCACACAGAAAAGCTTTTTTTAAATATTAACTTACATAGAAACTATCATGGCGCAATGGTTTAAGTGGTCACCTCGCCACTACGCGCCGAGTGTTCCACAACACTCGGCGCACTTGTTCAAATCCCACACGAGACAAAAATTGTGTGATCCACAAATAGTTGTCCCGAGTCTGGGTGTCTTTTGTGTCCGTTGTTTGAATGTTTGTGAAGCCCCCCGCGACACAGGAATATTCCTAATGCGGGAGTTATCTTTTAAAAAAAAAATATTTTTTTCGTAGTATTATATAATTGTTGGCTGTACAATTAATTGAAACTCCTGATTGATGTACCTATATCTATTGCAAACCTGTTTTTTTCCTACAGAATAAATAAATAAATAAATTTTGAAACTATTTAACTTAAAAGTATCCTTCAAAGACACACAAAACACCATGATGAATTCGTAATTCAATTTAATATAGTGCGATAGAACATAATAATATATGTTTATCGACCGTTTGTGCACTGTATGAGAGCAGTCAGGTTGTTTTATTGTATTTGTTTCCCTCAGATAACAATCATGGTGTTTTTAGGATAATGGCGACTGTTCTCATACAATCTCAGTAGAGTTTCTAGCGACTAATTAAACCTAATTAAACAGTCATTTGTTTTCTTGTTGCAGATACCACCTGCTTCTTCGGAAGGTCATTGCATATGGTATGGAGTATGTGACCAGACCAGTAAAAACTTTACATATTGCTCTTACAACGGTACGGCATTGCCGATAGAAGATGCTTCGAGAGTGAGTATCTATTCTTTAGAATCTGATTTTTGGGCCACACAATTTTGATCCGATCTGCGGATCTGGCGACACAGCCAATATTAATATTTCAATCCAAAAAAAAAAATGTAAATTTTGTATTCCAAACTTAATTAAAATATTAGACACAAATACGAGAAGCATGCTTTATGCCGGCGCCGGTGTAATGACAAAAAAAAGGTCGTAGTTACTTACGTTAGGTCTGACGTGCAGTCACGTCAGAATTGAAAACATACATTCACAATGTATTTGCATATACATACACACACATCTGTATATATATATAATTAGGTTAAAAATAAAAAGTAGCAATAACATATCTACCTAAATGTATACATAGGGTACACTGGTAGTTCTGCGCTCCTGGCCGCTCATAAATGTTTGAATTTCGAATTTTATATTTTTTTAAATATAAGAAACTCGGCTCTGTTTTACGAATTTTCGATCAGGGTTACGTGTCTCGACGCACTCACGCAAAAAGTGCACAACGCCGCTAAAAATGTTTTCAGTTCAAAAATTAAACCGAGACGTAAGCAGAAAAAAACTGGAAGTGAAAAATAAACTCGTAAGCTTAACTAAACTCCTACACTTACACTAATATATTAAATACATTAGAAAAACCTAAATAATTTTGAGTCGGTGCCAATTATACAAACAAGATAATGTATACATAGGGTACACTGGAAGTTGACATAAAAAATGGTATGAGTAAAATACAAAAAGTCCTACATGAACATTTCAAAGCGTCAGAAAGCTTTGTACTAGATGGGTACCTCATAATTTGACGGAAGATCAAGAACGTTGATAAAAAAAATCAAAATAAAAAAAAAAACAAAAAGCCGTCGTCTGGATTGGTGCCGCTCAATGCTTGAAACGTATGACGGAGGTAACTCTAATGCTGTATATGACATCGTCATAGGTGATGAAAGTTGGATATATGGAAACCAAAAGACAATCTGCGCAATGGATTTCCATTCGAAGATTTGCTGACAAAAGTAAAGAAGTGCAGAAGTCAAGGGAAAAAGATGATTGTATCATTCTTTGGACGGACGGGTCATTTCGCAACAATCATTCTAGAAGATAAAAGAACTGTTACTGCAGATTGGTATGTCAGTCATTGTCCACCAGTTGTCTTGGAAAATGTCAGACAAAAAGCAGGATCCTCCTCCATCACGAAGCTCACTCCGCGAGATGGACTATCGAATATTTTTCTATCGAAGGTGTTTAGCTAGTGAGTCATTCTCCTTACAGGCCCGAGCTGGCACCTTGTGACTTTTATTTATTTACAAAAATAAAAGATAAACTTAGAGGAATTCGTTTTATGAACCCTGAAGATGCCGTGGCTGCGTTTGAAAAAGGCGTGGAAGAGATCCCTAAAGAAGAGTGGGCTCACTGCTTCAGTCAATGGTCCAATCGCATGCAACATTGCTTATAAAGGAACGGAGACTACTTCGAAAAGGCATAAAAGTAATAACAGGCTTCTATATCATTCCGTTTTTAGGGTTTCGTACCTCGAAAGGAAAAAACGGAACCCTTATAACTTAGGATCACTTTGTTGTCCGTCCGTCCGAAGGTCTGTCTGTCTGTCAAGACCCGTTTTCTCAGGAACGCGGGGAGGTATCAAGCTGAAATTTATATCAAATACTCAGGTCTACTGTCCCTTAGAGCTGTGACAAAATCAAACTTCTAAGCCAACGCAATCAAAAGATACATCCGTTTATGCCGCATATTTCCGCAAATTTTCGACACTCGCAAGGGAATCAAAACCTACAGGGTACTTCCCGTGAACTCAGAATCTTTAAATTTGGTACGAAGCAACGTCTTATAGCACATATAAAGGAAAAATTTCGAAAACCGTAAATTTTTTGTTACATCATATAATAAAAATATTTTATGGAACCCTCGGTGCGCGAGTCCGACTCGCGCTTGGCCGGTTTTTTATTTTCTAAAAACTTTTAGTGTGAAACTTTTGATGTGATATGTCGGTGAAAAAATGTATTTTAACCTAAATAATAGTAGTAGGTAATGGCTAAAATACATTTTTTTCAATTAATTAAATAAAGATAGTACTTACCTACTTTATGGAATTCGAAATTACATATTATTATGAGGAAAATAACACATATATACATATTTATGTGTATTTGCATATAAAAATAAGTATTGGTATTTATCTCTACAAATAAACAGTTCGTGTGTTTGTAATGTCATAATAATAGGAGTATATAAATACTTCCAAATGTTTAGGGTTTCACGCAAAATATTATATATAAATATGTAGGTACATGTGAGTGAAGCCGCGCGGGTACAGAAACTATTAAGTAAAGTAGTTTAAAACTGTACAGAATAACTGTATAGTTTTATATCACTACATGTTATAAAACAAAGTCCCCCGCCGCATTTGTCTGTCTGTCTGTTCGCGATAAACTGAAAAACTACTGAACGGATTTTCATGCGGTTTTCACTAATAGGCAGAGTGGTTCATGAGGAAGGTTTATTATAAATTACAACATTTTAAACACTAAACTAATACTGTCTCTAATCATTTTGATCGTTCCTGAGGATGCCTGGAAGACATTGCATCTAGCAATTATATTATGTTTGACATAATTGATATGTCTGATGATGACTTCCATTGTAACAATAGTGTACAAATAAAGTGTTATCTACCTATTTATCTATAACATAAAAATATTGTTAATCGATAAAAATCGATAATAGGTAAAAGAATAATGAGCATGTTTGTTGTAAGATAGAAGTAAAGAGAAAAAAGGCATTTATTGAGAGGAATAATGACGTCATGTTATAAAACTAGGTACTTTATACGGATACCATCATACAAATTACAATTATTATTAGCTATTTCAAGCAAACAAACTCATATTTGCATTTGTATTATTACAAAGATGTATTACCTACTTTTAACTAATGGTTTCACTACTTCGTTAGCATAAATAAGTGGAACATGTATACAATTTACTTTATATAGGGAAAACCAAAGTGTATCGCATAGGCGGAATGTTTTGTACTATTTATAGGTAAATACGGGATTTCCTCTTAGAACACCATCGAATGTGGCGCTTACTGGCAAATATACCCCTCTCATTGTGATTTTATGCCTATTTTATTTATAGTTTTCTCTAAGTAAGGAGGCCAACTTTCTGAAAATTGAATGTTGTATGTTATATTATGTTGGGGGAGAGGGGGGGTTGAATGCCACTTATCCAAACTTGCATTTTTTTGGTTCCTTTTAATGTTTCAAGTTTTTTACGACGATTTTTTAAACGAGCAGAGGGTTCACCTAATGGTAAATGACTACTGCCGCCCATGGGCACCTGCAACTCAAGAGTCACAAGTGCGTTGCCAGCCTTTAAGATGGGAATAGGGGAAGCGGGGAAAAGGGGGAGAGAAGGGGAGACGGGGGAGAGGGGAGGGTTAGGGATTCCGGTAACCTCACTCACTCGGCGACGAGCCATGCAAGTCTTGCTGCACTGGCATTTTTCCTAATAACTCCTAAGTTTAACTAGTTATTTAACTTCCTGCTTTTTTTTAGAAATTGTTATATTAAGCGATATTGTAGGGCTCGTGGCTAAATGGTAACCGAGTAGGTTAGCACATTACAAAGTTTGGTAATATAGCCAGGTCAGTCCAGGATGGGTGACCATTCCTAACACATTGAGCCTCCTCCGTGCCTCGGAGAGCACGTTAAACCGTCGGTCCCGGTGCCATACAAACACCTGTGGCATTCGTTACTTGTAGTTGGAGCCCTAAAAAGTCCGACAACCTGTCTAACTACAGAACTTCGATATCTTCTAGTACTTGGGTTGTGGAGGTCTGATGGCAGTCGCTTCACGTAAAATATCAAAGTTCGGCCTTATCGGCCCGACCCCAACTTAGTTGGGAAAAGGCGCGGAGGATGATGATATTAAGCAACATTCTCAGAAACTACGTATAAAAATTCTGTATTCCTTTAGCTATAAAAATCAGTCGCTAGTTTCACAAATAACCCCTTGCAACAATCGTAAATTAAGTTTTATTACGGCCATGCGCTCCGGCGCGAGAAGACTTTTGAGCACTTTGAACGCGTTTTCTTTAAAACGCGGGTACGCGAGTGGTTATGTTGTCGGTAAATATTACTTACTGACGATGTTTATTTCTAAAAAAATGTATCGCTAGACCAACATAGAATTGCCCCTTTCTTAGACGTGTCCACATAGAATTTATCAAAGAATGCTCCTTCCGTAGGCGTTGTTCTGTACTGTACTTATCTCCACCAAATTCTTTAGGACATCGTCATTGTGAACTATGCGCATTGGGTGTGCGTGTAGCGCACTAGAGTAAAAAATCGGCCAAGTGCGAGTCGGACTCGCACATGAAGGGTCCCGCACCATCGTACAAGATTGAATACATACTATAATCCAAAAAAAATACGTTTCTAGTTGGGGAGCCCCCTATATTTTTTCATTTATTTTTATTATTTGTTGTTCTAGCGGCAACAGATATACACATTCTGTGAAAATTTCTACTGTCTACCTATTACGGATCATGAAATACAGCCTGGACAGACAGACATACAGACGTACAGTAGAGTCTTAGTAATAGGGTTTTTACCCTTTGGGTACGGAACCCTAACAATAGGGGACCCTAAATGTGGGTAATGCGGGATGCATTCGACGTTTGACTATTTTACGAATTATTGCAAAGCGGGACTACATTTGGCATTACGGGACGGATCCGCAGAATGCGAAACGTTAGTATATTAAGTTTATGGTGCGAATGGCCGCCTTATCTATAAGGTAAAGGTATTTAGAATAAATAATAGTTAAAAAAACTAAAAAAACGGTTATTTTTATTTTTTTTAATCGAATATTGCATTGTCATCGGTATTTGACAGGTGTGCAAAATTTTAATGAAATCTGGCCGTTTAAAGTGGGTCAAAATCGCGCCCTAAGGAGTCTTTTACAAACAAACATACAAGTGCAGCTAATACAAAGCGTGTAAAAACAGCTAACTGCAAGATACCTTATTCCATTAATAAAATTTATGGGTTCGTGTTTAAATATGAACATAATAGTGTCTTATTTTATGTATTTTTTTAAATAGTCGTTTAACTTTGCCCTGGCAGCTGACTCGAACGCGAACTTTATTCATTTTATACCTTGTGCTCGTGAAAACTGCGGTTCACCAGTGTATTCGTTGCTATATTTTTAATTTAAAGAAATTTTAAATGTCCGTGTGTGGCGTGTCCAATTTATAACACAGTTTTTGTAGAAAAAGCATGAAATAGCTGTAAGTGATACAATGCAATGAGCTGTAAATAGTCCAATTATTACAACGAACTATTGTATTGCGTTGTATATGACTAGTTAAGTCTCACATTAACAGGAACATATTAATGATAACAAAAGGAAAATGTTTGAATGAGGTTGTTTTAAATAATGGTCGTGCGCATTGAATGGAAAAGAAAGAGCTTATCGTGCTGCAATAGTGATATTATTATTAAGAATTTTAATATACTTAAGTGTTTACTATACTCTTTATGCATCGATGTCTTCGGCTATTGGTCATTATACCACAGCCATTGTAAACCACCAATGGAAATCGTGAAATATCGTGGGAGAGCCATGCTTCGGCACGTATGGGCCGGCTCGACCGGTGTGATACCACAGCCTCACAGAAAACCGGCAGTGAAGCAATTTGCTTTTCGCCGAGTGAGTGAGGTTACCGGAAGCCCTAACCCTCCCCTTCCCAATCTTCCACTCTTACCCCTCCTCTCCCCCTTCTCCACCTTTCCCCCTCTTCCCCCTCCTCTGCCCTTTTCAACCCTCCCCCCTCCTCTTCCAATTTCCCCCCCTCTCTCCCTCGTCCACCCTTCTCCTACCGCCACCTTAAAGGCCGGCAACGCACTTGTGACTCTTGAGTTGCAGGTGCCCCTGGGCGGCGAAGTCGTTTACCGAGCCGTGAACCGTCTGTTCGTTTGCCCCCTATTCCATAAATATATATATATATATATCCTGATTATGTGTCCTTTTTGCCTACGATTCGTGAACTTCCTTTTACTTCGTATAACGTCTGTTTGCGTTTTAAGGGATTTCAAAATACACCCGAGAGCAATGAATTCGGGTCACATAAAGAAACCTATAATATCTTTATGTGACTCGAGTGTAGTATTTGAGTGATTCAAATAGCTTCCAAGTCTCTATTTCTTCTCTTTTTTTAAACTGAATCTGAAAGAAAATACCTTTGGTAATAGTCAAATACATACAATAGCACCTAGTCTCCTTTCGTTCAAGGCGAAAGTACTGCCCACATTTCGCAGAACCTAGCAGAATCATCACAACAACAGTACCTAATACCTACATTATATTTATTTATATATGTATATATGTAAGTTAGCATTATCTATGTTTATATATTTATGATGTATGTATAGGTATATATATAATATGTGTTCTCCTGTGATATTTCCTAGTTTCCCTTTCTACTTTAATCTAGTGCACATATTCACTCATTTCTGCACCACCCTAAGGTACACTGGTAGAAAACCTACGGCATTTATTCCGCCATTTTACATTTTGTGCATAAAGTGTCAAATAAATAGGTACAGTTCGCATTTTCCTTTGTTACAGACGATTCTAGAGAAGTACTGCCCCGACGTAGCGAAAGGTCATACATCATGCTGTAGTTATGAACAGCTCAAGAAAATGAATGAGAAGCTTCAAAAATTGGAGAACTTAGTCAACAGATGCCCCTCGTGCATAGACAACTTTCTGCCACACATTTGCGCTATGACCTGCGGGGTGAACCAAAGCGAATATCTGTACCCCAAGATCATCCCTTACAATGGTAAGTGAATATTTGGAAGAAAGAAAGAAAGAAAATTTGTAATCCATGTATAGTAATAGGTACCTTTTTTATGGTATAGGGGCAAACGAGCAGATGGGTCACCTGTTGGTTTGCAAATTACTACCGCGGCCCATGGGCACCTGCAACTCAAGAGTCACAAGTGCGTTGCCGGCCTTTAAGGTGGGAGTAGGGAAAGGTTGGAAGAGGGGGGGAGGGAATGGTTAGGGCCTCCGGTAACCTCATTCACGCGGCGAAAAGCAATGCAAGCATTGCTTCACTGCCGGTTTTCTGTGAGGCCGTGGTATCACTTCGGTCGAGCCGGCCCATACGTGCCGAAGCATGGGTCTCCTACTACTAACTACTATATGTACTATAGAATCAGATCCGGGAGCCTCGGATCCTCATTCCTAATCGCAGCTCTTTACGGCGCAGTAAAATTCAAATTTTCATTGGGGTTGGTTGCCTGTAAGAGATTGCCTCAGTGCGATAAGGCCGCCAATTGTATCTACCACAGATCATTGCTTTGCTTGTTCTTAAAAATTATTTTGGTGTACAATAAAGATATATACTATAACCCCCTCGGGCCGTCACCGTTTTCGGTGGGGCGGTGTGTCGGAATCGAACCGACTAAAACCACACGGTGTGCCTTACTGCGCCTTAAGTAGGAGGGATCCGGGAACAGCTTTTATTAAGACATCCGGAACCCCCTAGCGCCTGCCCGCAAATGCGCGGGCACCACCTTCGGATCACAACATCCGAATACTGTCAGACAGCAAGGCCGTTTTAAGGGCCCTGGAGGGCAACACCATTAACTCCGGTCTCATTTATGAATGCCACCAAACGCTAGAGCGTTTAGTCTCTGCCAATGGGGTAATTCTGCAATGGATTAGAGGGCATAGTAATTCATTAGGAACGACGCCGCCGATGAGCTGGCAAGGAAGGGATCCGCAACGTCAGTGGCAGGCCCAACTATACTACTGAAACTTCCCTTTAATCAACTTCGATCATGGGTAAGACAACGGACTCGTGAAGCGCACAACGGCCGTTGGGCCGACACACCGGGCTGTAGGCAGTCTAAACTGGTGCTGTCGGAGATCTCACCACGTTTAACTTGCAGACTGCTCAGTCTTAACCGACTCGATATCAGAATAGTTGTAGGAACCATTACGGACCACTTAGCCCTAAACCGGCACCTATTCACCATTAGTGCGACAGACAGTCCTCTATGCAAAGGATGTCTCGACGCGTAGGAAACGGCTGCCCACGTTATCCTGGAGTGCGAGGGAATGGCCACACAACGGGCAAGTATCCTCGCGGGTGCGAGATCGCTCCTAGAAGCCTGCGAACGCCCCAGAAGGCTTCTGTGCTTCTGGAAATAATTAGGCTGGCTCAACTAGTCACCATATCTGAACGCATGATGGACCATCTATGAGTCTAAATGCGGAAACAGAGCCCTACACCACCTTCGCCTCCTCGCGGGGGGCCACTATAGCGGGTGGAGGGGTAAACCCGTCCCGTTCACCCGCGGCTACACTCAGGGCGGCATGAGGCCCTCATAAGTGCGCCTCCGCCGCCCGTTTCGCCGGCGGCGAATTAGGTCCGAGTGGATCGTCCTCCCGGACCCTTTCCGCCGCCTCCTTCTGCGAGATGACGTCCTCACAGAAGGTCGCGATCGCGGTAAAATTCCTGTCGCTACCGGCCATGGAGCGTATGACGGCCGGTAGCGAGAGATCCCCTCCAATGACTGCAGTGAGGGCCCGACGCTGCGTCACCCAGGTGGAGCAAACCGCCAGCGTGTGCTGAGCCGAGTCCTCACTGCAGTCGCAGTGGTGACATTCGGGATTCAGTTCCCTCCTAGCGACCGAGTGCAGGTACTTCCCGAAGCAGCCGTGCCCGGAAAGAACCTGCATCAGTCGGAAGGAAAGGGTCCCGTGCTGCCGCCCTACCCACTCGACGATGACCGGCTGGAGGTCGGCCGCTTGCCTGACGCAACCCTCATTGGGAATGTAATAGTTTTAATACGGGAAAGAAGGACGAAGGTAAATTTGTACAAAATAGAAAGAAACGGATACTGCATGGCATTTAAATTATCTAACGTGGGAGAGCCATGCTAGCCGGCTCGACTCCGCTCGATACCACGGCCTCACAGAAAACCGGCAGTGAAACAATGCTTCCATTGCTTTTCGCCGCGTGAGTGAGGTTACAGGAGGCCCTAACCCTTCCCTCTCCCCTATTCCCGTCCTTCTCTTCCCCCTTCATCTCCCCCAATCTATTAGGGAACAGCCCACACTAAGGTTTAAAAAAAATATATTTGACTTTAATAAATAAAACATGTTATGGAATATTTTGATGATAGATCCATGTCTTAATTGTAACTCTTTCTATTGTCAATTCAATTAATGTTGTTATATATAATACAATTAATTTTATACAATTGGCACATCCCATTGGACAGAATATGCTGTCAATTATACTTTTAAACTGACACCTGTACCATATTCATTAAATTATAGGTAGTTAGCAGAATCATCATCTTCCGCACCTTTTTCCAACTAAGTTGGGGTCGGCTATCTACGATACGGCCCAACTTTGATATTTTACGTGAAGCGACTGCCATCAGACCTCCATAACCCAAGTACTAGGCGATATCGAATTTCTATAGTTAGACCAACTTGTTAGACTTTTTAGGGCTCCTACTACCCGTAACGAATGCCAGAGTTGTTCGTAGGGCAACCGGGACCGACGCCAAGGCTTAACGTGGTCTCTGAGGCACGTATACGTAGTTACTAATAGGTAGTTGGCAAAATCTGGGTTTTTAATACACTTCGTCCTACCCCTTCAGGGATTAAGGTGTGACTGTGTGTATGTATGTATGTATGTTGTTATGAGGTATGTTATGAGGTCAACCTTGCGTTTCTGACTTTGCCTCGCGTTGTAATCGATTCAATTGTATAGCCAGATGAAGGTGTTTGTATTTACTGTAGGTGCCTATAAAATTGCAATTACACATTCTTATCACTATAGGTCTGACGAGGTTCTTTATTAAGGGTTGAGGCGTCCTACCGCGTCGGTTGCAGGCGCACGTCTGAGTCTGGCCTCACCCCTTGAGAAAGGGCGACTGTCGAGTCCGAAACAAGTCGAGTATCCCCGAAATATACACGTGAGTAAAACCGTATATCCTTAATTAACACTTTTCTTTTACTTTCAGGAACACACCAGCAGATACTGTCGGTAGATTACCACCTCAGCAAAACATACATGGAAGCTACATTTAACTCATGTTCCCAGGTAAAGCTCTCATTTTATATCCGTTTCTTCTTGATTTATTGTCAGTTAAATTTACAGACATCTAATAAACACTTCGTAGTTGATCTCGTTAAAGTCTCGCTTATGTTTGCGAGTGACCTGAAGTCCTAGGTTTGATTTCTAAGTCGGGGAAATTTTAATAGTTGTTGAGTTTTCTGTTACCAAATTCTAAACAGTACAATGGAGTCTGTAAAGGATTTTGAGAAAATTTGCTTGTGCTAAAATTGGTGACATTTGGCAGAGACAGTACCACTACCCTTCAAAAATATGGTTCCAGTCCAACCAAAAACGAGTACGGCCTAACAATTCAAATCCAAAACGGCAGGGATAGAGTAAAGTCTGATTTCCCGAAAGTATAAGTCAACTAAGTAAACTTTGGCATAACTTTCCTTATCTGCGTCCGTGCGAAGAGCTTCATGCAATGTAGCAGAACCTTACTTCTATTATAAATGCGAAAGTTTGGATTTATGGATGTTTGTTTCTGAAATTTCCCACAAAGATAGATTATTGTCGGCAACAGCACATAGGCTTTTTATCCCGGAAAAATGTTAAAGTTATCGAGCAAGTAAAATATTGTTTTTGTACATGTTTCCAGGTACAAAATCCATCAACTAATGAAGTAGTTATGAACTCGATATGCAGCACTGATGGTCCTGACTGTACTCCAGAACTCTGGTTCAAGTTCATGGGTGACACACAAACCTCGGACGAAGTGCCATTCCAGGTCAATTACAAGAGTTATAGCGATTCTGCAAGAAGTTTAACACCGTACGATCCTCCAACCAGACGCTGCAACGTTGGTAGACCGGTATGACTAAGTTTTGTTGAATTTAATGTTTATAAACATATGTATATGCTGAATATCTGTAAAGTAATAAATTATAGCCTAAAAAAACACGCTTTAGTAGCAAACAGAACTAAAAGGTACAAAATGTTTTCTGATTGTAATAAAACAAGGCATGTATTTTGAAATTTTAAGGGTTCCGTTCCTAAAAAAGAAATCTTATAGGATCACTTTGTTGTCCGTCTGCCTGTCTGTCTATCAAGATCCTTTTTCTCAGTAACCCGTGGACGCATTAAGTTGAAATTAATACCAAAATAAATACTCTGGGTGCGCTAGTCAGATTCGTACTTGCCTTTTTTTATAAGACAATTACCGCACTAGGAATGATTGCTATGTCCCGGGGATTTTACAGACGACCACGAAAAACACCCAGACTCAGAACAACTATTCGTGGATAACACAAATTTTTGTCCCGTCTGGGAATCGAAGCGACAATATTTCGCGTGACATAGTGGCGAAGCGACAACCTCAACCACTGCGCCACCCGTGCAGTTTTTTCTCAAGTTGTAACTGTGCAGGGCGAGCCTGGCTGTTCGTGTCTCGACTGCGACTTATCCTGTCCAGCACCGAAGCCGCACCAAGTGCCAAAAGCCTCGGACATAAACGGAGCGGTCATCATGGCCATCATTTTCGTCTTATGCACTACTGCCTTCCTCAGTCGTACATTCTTTTGCAACCGGCAAGAGAAGAATTACGGTAAGTCCTCTTTCTCTCTTCTAAGCCTAATTATATATAATATAGGATAAAGGAAGGGTTATTATTTTAGTAGTCTATATATGTATGTTTTTATTTAGGTACGTAGGTCCACTGTACCACCTAAACTACTGGACCGATTGTGATTAATTAGGTATCGATAGATCCGTAATAATGGTACAGGTGACATGGGTTAAATTTAATATAGTGTATTTTAGACGGTAGTGAAAAAATAAGTGTAAAAAACTCCGCATTTAAACTCATAGGCGGTCCATTATGAGTTCATATATGGCTGGCTAGTTGAGCCACCCTAGCTCCTTCCAGAAGCAAAGAAGCTTCCTGGGGTGTTTACAGGCTTCACCTTGATCATTTTTGTAACTATGTCGTGATTTTTGTCTGAAATATTTTCTTGTTTCGTACTTTTACGTTGCGTAAACTTATTTTTCATTTATTATTATTATATTATAAAGAAAATTTACTAAATTTGATATTACCTATTTAAATCTTTAACTTTTCGAATCTCGCACTCCGTAATTATTCTAACTATACTTGAGCCAAATTGAATGTGGAATTTTTGTAAACAAACCATATGTCATCATATTTAGGGTTTTCATGATTAGAATGCAGAAATATTGTAATTTTACCTCTATTTCTTAGTTATACTTTACGATTTTAATGTCATTGTTTTTACTGGAACTTAGTCTAACCGCCAAATACGTAATATGTTAAAAAAATACCTTAAAACAAGAATTAGCAAATAAAAAATATCAACTATACGCCTTACAACCCTATAATTCTACAACTTTCGCAGATCAACAACAATTTGGTTATTTACAATGAACATTTATGGGTTCTATTCCCACCCTAGTCTGGGTGTTCTTTGTGTCCGTTGTTTGTATGTTTGTAAAGTCCCCCGCGACACAGGAGTAATTCCTAATGCGGGAGTTGTCTTTTAAAAAAAAAAAAAATATATGCACAAGACTCCACAATACAATATTAAAAATAAGTTTTTCTATCCTTTTTAATAATAATAGGTACGTTTTATGACTTTTATTTTCATAAATCAATAAAGAATCAAACACATTGTGGTCCTTGACGTCACAGAAAAAGTGCGCCGAAATGTCAGCGTTAAATCACACGAAACTGGATGTGGTTTTAATTTTTTCACTGTTGATTGATATTAGTGATGATGTATTATATTTTTTTCCGGTATAATAATGACATACAGATTCGTTCAAAAGAATACAAAAAATATTCCCTATTAATCGTCAAATTGAAGAAGGTGCATACCTTCAAATTGAAAAAGGTATGCAGTGCGACTATAGTACATAGCCACTACCACTGTTTATTTTTTAGTATTATAATGGCGATATAACCATACCAAGTAAAAAAGGTAAAAATTTCATTACACACGGAACACTTAAATAAAATAAATTAAAATAGCCCTTATACTGATATTACATTAAATTAATTTAAAATTTAATTTATAAATTATACTAATATATTAGAGTATATATAATATACTAGCGACTCGCCCCGGCTTCGCACGGGTTTAATTTATTTTTTACTCTGTAACTTGATATATTTTCCTTAGTTTACACAAAAGAAATTAAATATTTGACAACCAATATATATGTTTGACTGGCCTGTTGGCCTAGTGGTTAGTGACCCTGACTGCTATGCCATAGGTCTTGGGTTCGATTTCCATCCGAGTCTGGGTGTTCTTTGTGTCCGTTCTTTGTATGTTTGTAAAGTCCCCCGCGACACACGATTGATTTCCTAATGCGGGAGTTGTCTTTTTATAAAAACGAAAAAAAAAAAAAAAGATATGTCAATTCTCTTCCATTACTGACATTATTCTACATTTTTAAAATCTAATATACGATACTAACGTCACTCAATTGTTTTGCCTTCCCGGAACCTCTCCACTAACACTTGAACTTTATGGTATGGTATTAAAGTTCAAATTGACTTTTAAGTATTATTACGAATCGCTTGTATGGATATATAGTATAGAAAAGTGTTTTTTTAGACTTTTTCAGGCATTTTTTTTAATTTTTCTCGCCTTAAAAACCATCTTTGAACTTCAACGAACATTCAAAAAAAAGAATTGGCCAAATTGGTCCAGGCGTTGTTGAGTTATGCGCTTACCAACACATTTTGCGATTCATTTTTATATTATAGATCATAAATATGTGTAATTTTTTATTTTCTATAATTTAATTTATCCTTATTAAAAAGTAAATGAACTTTTTTAATTTATATTATTTTGTTGTGGAAGTGGCCACCTTGGCGTAGGCCTTCCCCAATTCTCTCCATCTGGTTCTATCTTTGGATTGTTTTCTCCAGTCTACTCCACTCCTCTCTTTGATAATCAAAGCAATCAACAATGAAAAATGATGATATGTTAATGATGTTTTGAAATTAGATGTGTAAATCGGGAGTTAATCGCGATAATAATTACAAAACACTATTTTTTTGCAACTATCCGTACTTGCTCTTGAAACTTTCGCTACTATATATATCAGATGTGTAATGTAATATATCTAGTGGTGAAAGTTTAAAAACAGGTATGTAATTTGCAAACAGGTTATTCACAAATGCCTGTCAGAAAATTCTTAGCAAGCTTTGTTGGTAAACATTCCACATTTTATTTGGCTGAAGTATAGATATGACCAGGTGGTCGGATTTCGACCATAATTCATTAAGATTTAAATGTTTTGTTATATATAATATGCCTGGCATATTGGATATTGGTCTGTTGGTTAGTGACCCTGACTGCTGAGCCAGAGTTAGTGGGTTCGATTCCCACCACTGAGTTATTATTACTAGCGGACAAATAATTGTGTGATGAGCATGATTATTTGTTCTGTGTCTGGATGTAATTTATTTATAATATATACAGTAACTAGCTGACCCGGCGAACTTCGTACCGCCATATTTTATTTCTCTAATCGCAACTAAGGAAATAAAACCCTTCCGGTAAAATCTAATTAGCTAAATTGAAAATAAAACTAAAGTACTCAATTGAAAAATTCATATTGTTGTACAAAATGACTCGTCCATCAGATAGCTGACCCGGCGACCTTCGTACCGCCACATTTTATTTCTCTAATCGCAACTAAGGAAATAAAACCCTTCCGGTAAAATCTAATTAGCTAAATTGAAAATAAAACTAAAGTACTCAATTGAAAAATTCATATTGTTGTACAAAATGACTCGTCCATCAGATGTTAAATCGCAAATAACAGACAAATAATTAGCTGAATTATACGGTATTTCGTTCACTACAAAATAAATTTAATTAATTTTATAGCGTCAACAACACGTGGTAATTATGCTGTTAAAATGTAGCTTATATGACACGTTCGTAGATTTACCATAGCAGCGCCATCTATTGATTACTTACTCAACCCAGTCGAAAGGTATCGACATCTGTTAGAATCATTTGGAGTTAAAAGATAATTGTGACTGTCAAATAATAACAGACAAATAATTAGCAATAAATTAAAATTGCGACTATAATTTGAGATTTAAACTATCCTATCTCTCAAGTTGGATCGAACTGCACATGGTGTGCGAATTTTATTATAATCGGTTAAGTGGTTTAGGAGTCCATTGAGGACAAACATTGTGACACGAGATTTATATATATTAGATAGATTAGTAATACGTGACCTCTAGTCACGTGGTGGTCGAATTTCGACCATGGTTTTTTCATTGGCCAGTATAACTTGAGCTGTCATTGTATAGACTTACTTACACTGACAGGTAATTACATATACTGGACGCGTGTAATTCCATTAAGCCGTTATCACGTAATTTATAAAGTTGTAAGACATATTCTTAATTTTTTTAAATATAAACTGCAAATATTCCAAAATTCACATTACTACGTTTGCGAAATTTTCTTGAAATGGGGTACCTACAAAGAATTCTCTTCACGTATTAATATAATGATGTAAGTATGTTTACCAGCAGTCTGGTTACCATAGTACAGGCTCTGCCTAGTTTAGGATTAGACGGCCGTGTAAGAGGTGTTTTCAGGTTATTATTATTTACCGGTATAACTTGAAGTGTCATAGTATAGACTCTCCGTACCATGAAAGGTCAACAATGTGTAGCCTGTACTTCTTGTACCCGTTTTCGTTTAACTAAAATTAAGTTATAACATATATTGATTAAAATTGTAGCTTTCTGCACCTCTCCTTAAAATATTCGTAAGTTTCAATATTCTTAAAAATCCAAACCATCCTTTTCATGTTTTAATATACAGATATTCCACTTGTACATTATTGTCGTAAAACATACGTGTTTTTATTTCCTTTAATATTTAAAATTACACTCACACCTCACATTCAATAAATTGTTACAAACATAGTTGGTGCAACGGCAGAAAACAACAAAGAAATTGTAACAAATCCTGCATCTACTGGCTGCACGATGGATCAACAAGATGACGCTAGTGAAGCAACGTTCTTAGAGAAGTTAGGATCCAAAACTGAAAGGAGGATTGAAGATTTCTTCCAATGGTGGGGGTATTCTATGGCTTCTAGACCGTGGCTCGTGTTATTGATTGGTAAGTTTAATCATTTACAGGCAAAGGGAGTCCTGCGAGAATTACCTATATGAAATTTCCTTGTGAGAAGACATCAGGCAAACAACTCACGGCCATTTTTTAAAATCACCAGATAGTTCAACAACAATTGTTGAAATATATTACAGCACGGTTTTCTTGTGTAATGGTAAGATTAGATTCAAAGTAAGCCAACTAAAATTAAGCTATAAAAGCAAGGATACTGAAAATTAAAGAAGATAAAAACTTAAAAGATAGATGATGAGAAAAATGTTAGTTCACATTACTTTTCTGTTAAGTATTTAAAATAGCCTGTGCATCTAAAAACAATTTAGTCCGAAGCGTTTTTATCCTCAAACTGAGCTAAACTTATATTAACTTATATTAACAAATTCTTTTTACAGGTCTTCTCGTCGTTGTGGTATTGGGTTATGGAATTAACTATATACAAGTAACAATGAACCCAGTGGAGCTGTGGGCCGCACCACATACAAGATCGCGCATAGAAAAAGATCAATTTGACTCCCACTTCGAACCATTCTATAGGTACAGTATTTATAAGAAGTTGTAGCTGAGAGGCCGAAACTCAAACGTAATTGGTTATTAGTTGTTGCCTATGTTTAAAATAAATTATTTCATAGTCTTCGTGAAAATAAGTCATAGATAAGAATTATTTTTTTCTAATTTTTAAATGTAAATCCAAACACGACGATGGCTAAGTAGGTATGACGTCACAATTGTTATTCCATACAAATTTCTATAGAACTTACACTTTGACTTTAGGTAAAAAGTAACTGATTTGACTTGACTGTGAAATGCAGTATTCATGAGATCATTGACAACAATAAAGCTCCGTCGACGAAAGATTTTTTTTTTTAAATTCTAAACACTAAAGAAAAAGATTACGTAGGCACTGGCTGTGGTCACAGGGTGACCACGGCAAGAGAAACCTTCGTAACAACCTGTGTAAGCGTAAAAGTGACCTTAGACGCGGGTGAAACAGCTGGGAACAGATCTAATAGCATAGTAATAATTTTACAAGATATTCTTTGTTTTTTCTTTAGGACAGAGATGTTGATCATAACTTCTAAAGGTTTACCCTCCATTGAGCATTCTACTCCGTCTGGGCATATTACCTTCGGGCCTGTGTTCAATCTTGACTTCCTAAAAGATGTGTTTTATCTGCAAGAGAAAATATTAGGTAAGATCTCAATTTTTCTTTTCTTTTTTTTTTCGGACGCAAATCTACGGCTTCTATCTGGGTGTACACAAAAATAAAGAAAAAGTGGTTTAATAACGGGAATGTAGAATAACGTGTTTTTATGGTACCTAGATGAGTAGATGAGGGATGAAGGGGTCCCAGTAAAATACAGAACTCGATATAAATGTGGTTTAAAATTAGATCAACACCTGTTCTGAGATGGCAAGATATTTCGAGTTAACTTTGTCGCTGTTAATAAGCAATTGAGTGCGTACCAAATGTTATATTTGAAAGTTATGTCGTATGCCATCATTTTATGTGTAGCTTTGGGTAACGAGACGGGTATCGAAGACATTTGCTTCGCACCGTTGTCGTCCCCGTTCAGCGGCCCCGTGACCCCGGACCAGTGCGCCGTCATGACCGTGTTTGGGTGGTTCCAGAATAACATCGAAAAAATGCAGCCTGAGGAATATCTTGATCACATTCTAACGTGTTTCAGGTGAGTACTAATTTAACTCAAAATATGATCGCAAAGAACCAAATCCATGTGGAGGCATCTATAATTGAACGCAGGACATTTCCAGGTGTACTTCAATTCAATTTCGAAAAAAAAATGGACATTCTAAAAATAGGTTCTTTGTTTGAATTTAATTCCCGTTTTACAGTATTACTAATTCGCACTTCTGGAAAACACACTGAGTAATGATTGATTGAATCTTGCGCCGATGAACCAAACACACTGAGTAATGATTGATTGAATCTTGCGCCGATGAACCTCAACCATTAATAATATCGACTCAGTGGTGTCAAAAAATTCGCGTCCAATGGTTGATCTTGGGAAGTTGCATACAACCTGAACCCCGCGCGATCACCACTAAACGTCCTTTCACCCTTCCCATAACTAATCGGCATGAGAACTTTCATTGCGCGATGCGGGATCAGTAGTTACTACATAGTTTGGTTTGTCTTCGCTAGATGACGTTGAAGTATGTTTTGGTGTATGTGCATATCACCAACCTTACTGTACTAGCATCATTAAAATGAAAAAAGTAACTACCTACGGCAAAACACAAGTAAGATTAGTATTTTAAAAGTGTTCATTAACTTTTTCAAACCAATTTACACGTCTTTCAATAGCCCCAGGTAGATTTCTGCAGTGAATCCCGGTTCATATCACTTAACTTTAAAAACAATTATTGTAATCACGTATAGTACAATATTTCTCAAATAAAAAATTATGATTTTTTTTTTCTTATAAAGAATAATAAATGTTTGTGTTAGGAGTGGATTCACGTCGGTCGTGAACTGGGTGGGGTTGGAACCGCAACAACTTGATTTTCGAAGTCCGACGCCTTAGCCATTAAATTACCGCCACTTAAATGTTTTTAAACTTTCTTATGAAGAAAATTATTTTAAGGAATCCATATTTGCAAGATTGCCTATCGAACTACAAAGGTCCAGTCCTCCCTGCGGTGGCTCTGGGCGGGTTCCTGAAGCCGGGCGAGCCGCTCACCAAGCGCTCGCGCTTCCACGAGGCCAACGCGCTGATACTCACCTTCCTCGTCAACAACAAAAACGACAAGCAACAGGTTCGTCTCTACAACTACTATAAGCATAGCTACTCACTGTACAGGGTGTTAGTGAAATGCTCCGAAAACAAAAACAGACGATAGTACTAATGGTACCTTTGATGATGGGTCAGAAAAAAAAATCGATCCCGATGAATTTTTTTTTTCTAAATTTTATTTTTATCATTTTTCACGCTCCATCATGTTAGTACAGATAAACGAAACGATAATTTCATATAAAGTCAATCAAAAACAGCTGACGCTCGGGTCAAAGGCCGCGCCAGTGCGGCGCCCACGCGTCCGTTGACCCGAGCGTCAGCTGTTTTTGGTTTATTTTATGTATATTATTTTGTTTTTTAAAGCTACACCAACTATTTTTCTGCTATACATAATGCTCCTAAAATTTAAGCACGCCTTTTTGTAAGACTGTATAATATGTACGACGATATTTGTTGCCTGTTCCATACCAATTCCCAGCCATACCAGTCAGACCCTACCAGTTCCGTACCAAATTATCCCCACTGGTAGGGATAGTATGATTTTTTTCCATCTATCCATAGATGATAGATAGATGGAAAAAAATCCCTACCGGGATAATTTTTATGTCTACGCCTGTTCCATATACCCCTACCGGTAGGGATAATTAGAAATTTGATATCCATTATCTCTTCTGCTTAGATGTACTTTTATACGCTTGCAGTTGACGCAATAGAACAAAATGTAAAAGAAATGCAACAGGTATGATGAAAAAACTTCAGTAACGTTCATACGAATTTCGACTATTTGATGACCATTATTATTAAAGAAAAGGCTAATTGGATAGGTTTTCGGTCTGAGCCTTTCCTTTTCAACAGCTGAGCGTAATTGAAGGAATTGGTAAGTATAGCACATTTAATTTCAATTTCCAGTTGGAACCGGTGTTGAAATGGGAGAAGGAGTTCATAAACTTCATGAAAAACTACACAGAGAACCAAATGCCTTCGTACATGGATATAGCGTACACCTCGGAGCGGTCCATCGAGGACGAGCTGAACAGGGAGTCGAAGTCGGACGTGTCCACCATCCTCATCTCCTACTTCATCATGTTCGCGTACATCGCGATATCCTTGGGCAGGTTCACCAGCTTCCCCCGGTTACTCATTGATAGTAAAATTACCTTGGCAATTGGAGGTGAGTCATTTCTTTTTGCTATATAACCAACAGACTGGTAAGCGGTTTCAAGTTCCTATAAAATCTTGCAACAGCGGAATCATTCTGGCGCTGTAAATTAGATTCCTTTTCACATGCAGCTAAGGCAATTAAACTTAACTACAAAAATAGATAAGTACACCTGGAGTGAAAATATTTTCCCTGTGGTGCGTTTTCAGAAGCGTTTACTTACCTACAAAAACACATTACTAAACTAGTATCGATATTTACAAGTGGTCTTCTGAAAGGTGGAATCACTTTTCCTGTAGACCGTTTCTAACAGAAATCAATGCTCTGTTTTGTCTGTAAATTTTTTAGTAATTATTACATAACTTACTATTGTACTATTGTAATGATTATATGACCACTTAGATCACCAGTTCTCTGCCAAAAGGTTCGCAATAACGCCAGTTACGTAGGAAATCGTCAGTATCACCGACAATAACTTACATTCGTCTTTCCCATCTTGTCTGTTTCCAGAATGGTTTCGCAAATTTTTTGACCATCCGGAAATTCCGAAAATGATGTGCTAGGAGCCATTTCATCATAATCTTTATTTTCAGGTGTAACCATCGTGTTAGCATCAGGCGTATGTTCCATTGGTATATTTAGTTTTGCGGGTGTATCTGCATCGTTGATCATCATCGAAGTGATTCCGTTCCTGGTACTTGCGGTTGGAGTTGATAACATATTCATTCTGGTTCAGACTAACCAGAGATTAAAGAGGAAGCCGAATGAAAGTGTCCCCCAACAAATTGGGAGAACGTAAGTATTCCAGATAATTTTTATAGCTGTTGAATTCTAGAAACAAGTTTACAAAAGCAATGTTAATAAACTGACCACGTGTACTCTTGATGAGACTGCTGATAAAAAAACATAGATTCGCATCCATTTTCTTTTGCACGGGCTGTATTTTCCATTTTTTTGCGAAAGCGTCGCTACTCACTAGCAGTGGGAGAGTCATTGTCAGGTCTTAGGCTCCTGGCAGTCAAATACCCGACACTACCTTCTACTTTTGCTATGTCTCCTCCTTTCCTTGGCTGCTCTGCATTTTTAACCTCGCTTTTAATTTTTGGGCCATATAGCAATGTAAACCTTTGTATAGAGCCCGTATATCTGTAGCCCGTATAAATCCAAAGTCAAAGTATAGTCAATTTTGTCTGTGATTGTGAATCAATGTTTTGACGGTTTTTTTAAAAAGCTTTAAAGAATTTAACCCGTTGTGCCTCAGACATCGGTCATATAGTAAAATTGATTCAGTAACGATGGTATTGTAATAGTCTCGGACAAGTGGGTCCATCAATGTTCCTGACGTCGGCGTCGGAGTCGGTGTGCTTCTTCCTGGGCGCGCTGAGTGACATGCCGGCCGTGCGCGCCTTCGCGCTCTACGCGGGCGCCGCGCTGCTCGTGGACTTCCTGCTGCAGGTCACGTGCTTCGTGGCGCTGCTCGCCATCGACACGCATCGGCAGAACGCGAACAGGTCAGTACAGTGCAGTACCTGCAGTACAGCACAGCACTTCCTCTGCAGGTCACGTGCTTCGTGGCGCTGCTCGCCATCGACACGCACCGGCAGAACGCGAACAGTTCAGTACAGTGCAGTACCTGCAGTATAGCACAGCACTTCCTGTTGATTCATAGTGTTATCGACACTAAGCGTAGTCGTTTTAACAATACCTTATACTTAGCTGTTACCTTTGTTGTCAGGTTCGACGTGTTCTGCTGTGTACAAGGCACAAAAGCAGAGACGGGCGCTGACATCGGAGAGGGGGCGCTGTACAACGTGTTCAAACACGTGTACGCCCCCTTCGTGATGAAGCGTGAGGTCCGAGCCGCTGTTATGATCATATTCTTCGCGTGGCTTTGTTCCTCTGTAGCCGTAAGTATTGACATTGTAGCGTAGGGGGTTGCCTCGTTGTTTGCACCTGGTCCCCCGAAGGTAAATTTAAGTGAGGAGAAGAATTAGACACGTTTAATCACTGTCACAGTTTATAATTAAACATGTAAAACAGTATTTAAAAGAATTTAGATATGGACAATGTTAGGCTCAGGGTGTGAAGGTCTTGAGAGGCTTTGGACGTAGGTCCGGCGCTGGTAGGTGGAGAACACTTATCTTGCCGAGTAGACTGGCGCAAAAGTGACCGTTCCTTGCGTGGCAGGTGTTTATATAATCTGCCGTGGCGCGGAGAGGCGAGGTGTGTGATGGCTTGAGGTGGGGACACGTAAGATTCGCGCGACAACATGACGTCTGCAATACTCATTCTCGAGAATCATCAGTGAGCTTACTTCGAGCACGTTTAAACTCATTAAACCAGTTGTAAACAGTGGCACGAGATGATGAAATGCCAATCGAAGTTTATCGTAACATTGTTATTGAATAAGATCGCAAGGAAAGTCGTAATAAATCATTGAGTGAAAATTTTCTCTAATCAAATGCATTTCGATGCAAGACAGATACTTTTTAAATTGGCGCCAATTTGTAAAAACAAATGAGGTGAAACCATTAAACTTCTACAGATTCCCAAAGAGTTCCTAATTCGAAATTTAAGTAAATTTTTCATCGGCTGCTTTTGTTACTGGCCTATTTTACTAACTTTCAGTGTGACCCACGTAAATACATCTAATGAAACATTTTCTAATCCTAGGTCGCTCCACATATCGAAATAGGTCTTGACCAAGAACTGTCGATGCCTCAAGACAGTTTCCAACTGAAATACTTCCAATACTTAAACCGTTACCTAAACATCGGTCCGCCTGTCTACTTCGTCATCACCGAAGGTCTCGACTACTCGGACAGAGAAACTCAGAACATGATATGTGGTACGAGATACTGTCGACCTGATAGTGTGTCTATGCAGCTATATGCCGGTAAGCACTCATTTAATGTCCTTATAATTATTTCATTATATTTTAATAATGTTTTTATTATCATTATATTACATTAAAATTCATATCATAAATAGGTACATAGTATCACCACTCTGTTTACTAACAATGATTTGTGTATACTATTATAGCATATCGTAATCAGAACGAGACGTACATAGCGCAGCCACCCAACTCTTGGCTGGATGACTTTTTTGCCTGGAGTTCCTTATCTGAGTCGTGCTGCAAGTACTTCTCATCTAACTCTAGTTTCTGCCCAAGTGAACGTGAGTATCTACTAATACAGGCTGTATTTGAATAAGGAACACTTACTTAAACCACAGAAAAAGCATGCAGTTACAATAAAATAAATTTGAAAAAAAAAACTATCCGTTTAGAAGTTATGACCGTTTGAATTTCCAAGTATTTTTATTTAAAAAATTCCAAAATAAAAAAATATGTACCATTTAAAATCTTTAACTGTACACATTTCACCTACTTTTATGAAAAACGTAGGCAAAAATACGTTTAAATTCAAACGGTCAGACCTAAACGTAAACGCATAGTTTTTTTTTAAATCTTATTGTAGCTGCATGCTAGAGTCATGCCCTTTCAGTGATCCATGTAAGTGTTCCTTTTTCAAATGTATCATATATGATTCGACACTTATAAAATAATGATCGCAAACTTTTCCTCAGATTTCGAGTTCTTAGTTTTCATAATAATGTTTGTGAGTGATCACGTACGTTGTAATAAAAAAATAGTAATATATTAGTAATATTATATGGATATAATAATAGGCGATCTATGATATTTCTATAGCTTTTGATTGCGTTAAACGTTCCATCTATATAACAACATAACATAACAAAAATCTCGTATTTATGGATTCATTTCATTGAAACTCCTACTTTAGGGAAACAATATGTGATATATGGCTATCAGCTCTCTACCTGCCTATGTGGGTGTATCACAGGGATCTTATTCTTAAATTTTTACTTTATTAAAGTTATGTAAGTGATGTCGACGCATGTTTTTTTTTAATAATTTATTGAAGACGGGCGCAATTTTAAGAAAACGGTTTTATGAAAGTGCCTCAATTAAAATATGTTCAGTTTTGTCTTTGTTTGGCAACAAAACGTTTATTAAATATTATGTCTTTTTATTACAAGATTACTTAATATATAATGACTAGGTTAATACGTACCTATCTAAAGTACCGATTTGACAAAGATTCGAAACAATATGGATCTTTGCACTCTGTACCATTATTAAGTAAAACCTCAAAACTAGTTATTTGGGTTTTTTTTTTGAGTCTAATAGAGAAATATTGTCGTTATGGTACGATGGAGTGCTTTAAGTGAAGGATGTTTGTGAAGTTATATTTAATATTTGTTGACATTTAAAATTAATTTTGGCGATTAGTGGCTCAGTCTTGCATCTCACAAACACTTAAGTACCATTGTATTTTCTCCTTTTGCAAACACGTCACAATCAAAACTCAGCAAATGGATCAAAGATATGATGGATGCATAATACTCTAACTTTCAAATACAGAAAATTTTATCTAATAATTGAATGAGAAAATGTGATTACAGGCAATTCAGTAGAATGCAAATTATGCAAGATATCACTGCATGGCGTAGAGCAACGTCCGAGCAGTAGCGACTTCAAGCATTACATGCCTTTGTTCTTGCAAGACAACCCTTCACTATCCGGTGGATGTATCAAAGGAGGACATGCGGCTTACGGGCAGGGTGTTAATTACAAAAACAACAGTAAAATAGGACCCACTTATTTTCAAACATACCACACTGTTCTTAAAACTAGTCACGATTATTATTCTGCATTGCGAGGAGCAAGAGATGTGGCTACCAATCTGACAGAAACTTTGAATAGAAATCTTCGCGAACGAGGGAAGAATATCACAGTAAACGTGTTCCCATATTCAGTTTTCTATGTATTTTACGAACAGTTCTTAACTATGTGGCCTGACACGCTGAAGTCTTTAGGCATTTCGGTACTGTCTATTTTTATAGTGACATTCCTCATAATGGGCTTCGATATCTACTTGGCTTTGGTGAGTTTAAAGTTAAAATACATTAAATATTAAACAAGAAAGCAGAAGCAGTGTAGTTTAAATTTTATAGCGACGCTGATCTCGGTGCCTCATTTAGTGTAGTCACAAGTCAAAATAATATATTTTAGTTTATGGTCACAAGCGGGCGTCCGCTGTGACGTGCGTCTTTGTAAGTGAACCAATTCATCGCAAAAACTGTTAATGGAAGTCACTAAAAAAAGCGCTTTCGTGCGTAGTGATTAAGTCATGATTAAGTACATTTTGGATTGCGCTTACAAACTCCGGGAAAATTTTTCTTTTAGTGACGTGTTATCAATATTAAACTTAACACATTCATAGTGAGAATTAATATAAATTTATTTAAATATCTTGTTAAAGTAAGCTACCCATTTAACCAATATTTAATCTGTGATACATCAGATTAATTTGGTGTGATGTAAGAAATAATTTTCGACTTTTTTAAATATCGTTGCCACACAGCCACAGCTTTGGCAAATTGGTACTTAACTATATGTTAATGTTAAAGGTAAAAAATAATGGAGACCCGTTTCTTAAAGATGGTGGTGATCACTATTACGATGATCGTTGTGAACCTCATTGGCGTCATGTACTGGTGGGGGATCAGTCTCAATGCCATCTCACTTGTTAACTTGGTAAGTTTACTTTTGGGTAACTTTATTGCCAATTTTAGGTTCCGTACGTCCGAATGAAGAAGCAGCACCCGAATGAAAATACCGTTAAAGACAACTTGCTCCGAATCAATATTATACAAACATATATAGACAAATTACACCCAGACTCAGGTCATGCTTATCACACAATATTGTCCTAGGTAAAAATCGAAACCACGACCTCTGGTTCAGCAGTCAGGGTCACTAATAACTAGACCAACAGGCCCGTCAATTAATATTCAAGGCTATGCAAAGTTAAGCATCAGCCGTATGTTTGTGTATGGCGTTATCGATAGGTACTATAAGGACAGATAGTTCCTCTGTCGCGAACCATAAATATTCAAAAGGGTGGATTACTATTGAACCAGAGTTGTGAAGCAATAAGTTTTATTATTACATGAAATACTCAATAAGACTTAATTATTAATTATATTAAACATAACTAAAAGCTAGATATTTACAGTCGATATACAGAAGATAGAATCAATTTAGAGTGGGTTGATATAATTTATCAACTACGGATAGAACTAGAGTATTGCTGCGACGACGATAATATCATGGATGCAGTATGATGAAGTTAGAAGGGTATCCTTGCAGTTTCTTGTCTGTCTTTCTCCATAGGATCTTCGTATTGAAACCGGCAACTACCTCACAAGTGACTTATTCTGACTGACTACTACTCCTGGCAATTCAAAAAGACCAATAATTAGTTTAATTTTGATTTTGAAGCGTGAAATCAGTATATTCTATGATTTCCCTTTTTTTCTGCCATAAATACGCAATGGAATTAATTGAAATAAGTGATGAACGTTATGTGTTCTCGGCCCATTCTCGTAAACTTAGATTGGAAATGATTTAATCTCTGAGGTCCTCCAGATATTTTTTCTAATCTCTCAAGGAACCTCAGAAATTAAGTTACTGTTTCAAATGACACACGATACACACAGGATTACATATTGATAATGGCGTAACTTATACGTGTAGGTGATGGCGGTGGGCATCGCGGTGGAGTTCTGTTCGCACATCGTGCACAGTTTCAGCGTCGCGGGCGGCGGCACGCGCGTGGCGCGCGCCACCGAGGCGCTCACGCGCATGGGCTCCTCCGTGCTCTCCGGCATCACGCTCACCAAGTTCGGCGGCATCATCGTGCTCGGCACCGCCAAGAGCCAGATATTCCAGGTACCCCTCACTCCCGCCCTCCGCCTCACACTGCCCGAACTTATCCAACATATTGTCCATCGTTCGTGTCACTCCGCAGGTGTTCTACTTCCGCATGTACTTGGGCATCGTGGTTTTGGGCGCGGCGCACGGGCTCATCTTCCTGCCCGTCATGCTCAGCTATATCGGTGAGTTTACATGAAAGAAGGAATGGATAAGGCCAAAACAACAGTAGATCTTTGACGACAGTTTAGAACAGGATAGACAATACTTCTCATGGGACAATAATGGATCTACAACCTCACCCATATCGTATGATTTCTACCACAATTATGCTTGTTTTATAGATGCCCAATGGATTATCAGAATACTACTGAAAATTCTTTTGTACTACTATAATTTCAGGTACCCCAGTAAACAAACAGAAGCTGGATAATCAGATAAGTCACGACTCGTTGGTGTCGTCATCGGTGACGTCGAGGTCCAACCAAACTGACAATAGAGCTTACATCCAGTACAGTTTTAAGTCGATTCCCGCGTGAAGTTCCGTGAACACGATAAATGTCTTATTAACTCATAGTGCCTAAGTAAACTATTGTAAGGTGTTTTTATAATTTATAATAATAAAAAAAAGTTATACGCAGTATCTATGTTAAATTATAAAATATTTTTTTACATTTATGTAACTGATGAACTTTGACAGGGGTTCATGTACATAGTCCCGTCGATAGGGAGCTTTTTTTCAGAGGGCATGAAAGAAACAAGAAAGAAAGAAAATACATTTATTTTGACAGAAAACAAGACACGACACATACTGCAGAAAACGTACAATAAATAATAATTAAACAAAGGTAGGTAATGTTGGGAAACAGAGAATGATAAGAAGTATCTATAATATTACAATGACAATAAAAACCATAAATATTAATTATTAAATATACAGAATACCATCGTTAAATATACGAACTACTATTATTTAAGAAAAAACAACTTTGATGGGATTCATACATTAAAAACATAACGTATGCAGTGTGCGTCTCAGTATCTGTCAAAAAAGATGTTGCTCAGCCTGAAGCTGTATCACTATAAGCGACGCAGCGCTGATTTTCAGCAACACCTTGGTGATATTCAAGCGATATGACGTATTACAGTCGAACTGACTAAAATCATAGAGTGACTCCGACAACAACCTTAATACCGACGCAGGCGGATTACACGCAACCCAACAACTGTTCACAAGCCCTCTATTTCTTGGTTGGTCCTCTAAACCTTCTCCTTCTTACACCTTCGGATACTGATAAAGACATAATTTTTCTCGGAGCTTCAAAGAGATACTGTTCTTGTCTGTTACCGGTTAACGTTACGGGTTATGGACCCATGTTTCCGACTGAATCCAAACACACGCCTATCCTATGATTACTCCCAACATGTGTGGCGTTATCAAACGTAACTCTTTTTAATCTCTGACGGAAAAAGGAGGGGTATTATAAATTTAACTTGTGTGTCTGTGGCATCATGACTCCTAAACGGATAGACCGATTATTATTTAGTTTTTGAAAGGTGACTTCATTAATAATTTTTCATTGAGAAACTTGAAGAAAGTCTGTTCAGCCGTTCGAAGATCATCAGCTCTTTTCTAATAGTTGAAGGGATTTTTGAGTCGAACTACGGACTTTAAACATATAACACTTTGCGGGTGTTGATTAAACACAGTCTTCTGTAGAGAGGAGGTGTAAACATTCCTTAAGGCATGTTCCAAACGAGAAGATTATCAGTTTATTGCGTTGATTAAAAGTTTTGAAACATTGTACCTCCCTCCTTAGATGGTGAATGCCGCTCCTGAACGCATTTAAGCGTTTGCTAATAAAATTGGGATCCGCGAAATACGTCTCGGTATTTAGTTAATTATGTAGATATAAAAGGGCTCATGCAGACAAGCGGCACTGTATCGATAATATGCAGTAGGCTGACGAAGACGAACCGCCGAAAATTTCGATAGTGGCTGCAATGTCCCGCGTGCCTGTATTTACGTCTGTCGTCGTCAAAATGCCCTTCATAAATGTATATATTTGAACTGAGTGCTTATGGTAACCTAATATTTATTTTGTACATATTGTCTTCTTAAATACAATAAGAACAAGTTAATGCTTTGTTTGTTTTCGTATGGAATTTAACAATATTTTTCTGATTTGCCAGAGGACTGACTTACCTGTACAAAGAAATAATATTTAAAGTGTACAAAAACGAACTAAAATATTTTAGGTTTTACTATATATAGACTGTATGTGGAACATCTGGGAATACCTTCTGGAAATATTTGTACTAGGCGGAAGCTAACTTTAAAATATACAAACACGTTGGATAAAAGTCGCAACCGTTGATGATTTTCATTAAACAACCACATGTTGAAAACTATAAATTAGTCCCCCTAACATAATAGGCGGCAAGCCCATGCGTAAGCTGCCCCCACCCTGGTTTCTGTATGCTTACATAGTATTAAGTTTATTAAGGTCGACTGCACGGATGGCGCAATGGTTTAAGTGGTCACCTAGCCACTACGCCGCGCCGAGTGTTGTGGGTTCAAATCCCACACAGGACAAAAATTTGTGTGATCCACAAATATTTGTCCCTAGTCTGGGTGGTCTTTGTGTCCGTTGTTTGAATGATTGTGAAGCCCCCCGCGACTCAGGAATATTCCTGCGGGAGTTGTCTTTTTTAAAATAAATATTTAAAATAAATAAGGTAATTTTGAGTAAAATTTTTGATTTGCTCCCCTGGACAGACAAAAACAAATTTTGTCCCCCCTGGACTAACAGAAACAAATTTGGCCAAGATAGGCTAATACAGGTGGATCAGAGAGTGCTAGCAATAGCTCGAGAAGAATAGGGTTGTGACCCTGTGACCCTGTGACCCTGTTATGTCCTCTGGTTATTGCCGGGAGAGAAGTCCGCTCCCTCTTACTAAAGTACAGATTTATGTTAAAACACAAACAAACAAACAGGAATCACGACATACTCGTATTATAAAACAAAGTCCCCCGCCGCGTCTGTCTGTCTCTCCGCGATAAACTGAAAAATTACTGAACGGGTTTTTTATGCGGTTTTCACCAATAGACAGAGTGATTCACGAGGAAGGTTTAGGTGAATAATTTGTTAACGTTTTGTGTTGGTTGAAATATGATGATGATTGTTGAAGATGTCTCTACTACCAGTACTAAGCGGGGGCGGGTTGCTAGTAGTCTATACAATATGGAAGAAACAATATCTATCTCTACATAGTATAAAACAAAGACGCTTAACTAGGCAACGGATTGTAATTCTGTTTTCATCAGTAGATAGAGCGATTCAAGAGGAAGGTCTATACATATAGTTTCATATTGTTTCGTGTTAATTTGTGTAATGATAATTGTTCACCACATTAGGAGGAGGAGTAAGAATCTCTAATCGACTGTAATTCATTAATTTTTAAATATTTATAGCCCTATCAAGTTATAACGGAACTACCAAGGTAGGTACCACATATAGTTCGGTTTCAACAATAGTTCGGTTATACAACGGTTTTATACCACGGCCTCACAGACAACGGGCAGTGAAACAATGCTTGCATTGCTTTTCGCCGCGTGAGTGACGTTACCGGAGGCCCTAACCCTTCCCTCTCTCCTATCTCTAATCCCCCTCCAATCTTCCTACTCTTCCCCCCTCTCCCCCTCTTCCCTTATTCACACCTTAAAGTGACAGTTGAGTGGCACTTGTGACTCTTGAGTTACCAGTGCCCATGGACGGCGGTAGTCATTTACCAACAGATGACCCGTCTGCTCGTTTGCCCCCTACAATACAATAAAAAAAAAAATTACACTCCTAAATTTTTTAAATGGATAATATTAAATTATATTAGTAATTAAATAATTAAAATTAATTCAAACTTTTTATTTCTACTTATACTTAACATGCTTTTATCAATAATGAAAACAAAACTAATTTATTTACTAAACTTTAATATCAATGTCAAAGATATCAAGAGAAAGAATAAACTCCACAGAAGAGGCTTCACTGTCAACAAGCCGAGTAATAAGCAATTCGTAAAGAAGAATCACTAGCCGTCGCGCAATTTAGTTCACAATCATTACTGTAGGTGACGCCATCACTGCCACAAACGGGCTGATACGATGGAGTACAGGAACAATTACTCCGCTTACATTCCCCTTCATAAGCGACCCTTAATGAGGGATTATTAATACTTCCACAGCTCACGTGGCATGTATTTGGATAGGTTTTTCTATCAGAACCGCAAACTGGAATGTAGTCTAAACTACATCCACAGTTCCCATTGTCAGATTGACTTGCACAAGGGCCTTGGTTAGCGATGAATATGGGTCGGTAGCTTGAGGATTGGGCGCATTGCAAAAGACACGGATTGCTGTAGGTGACGCCGTCGGTGCCGCACACAGGTTGTAATTGACGAGTGCAATCACAGGGCGCCAGGGCTGGAACTGCCGAACATAAGTGCACTGATACGATGAATACCGTAACTGTAACAAAGAAAATATTTTAAATAGGACTTATCATATAGTGACAACTTCCAGCGAAGACAGTCCGAACAGTAACTAGTAACCCCATATTGTGAATATGAACATTTTCGCGCCGATTAGTATATAAACCAAAAGTTGGGACGCGATCCGCCAGGTACGCTCACGGGCCTGGTCGAAGCCTTTGTGCTGGAGGGACAAAACAAGCATTCCTCGTCCGTGATTTTCCACTAGTAACTTACCTAGCCTTAGTAGAGCTCTCATACTATGAAATAAGTGTTTTGGTGTAAGGTGCTATGTTACGATCACATCGTGAGTTCGAATCAGACAATCGCACGTGGGTCAGCCATGACAACTGGCAGACTCGAAATAAAACTTTACAAGAAAGAAAGAAGAAATCGGTAGAACAGTCTAGACCTAACAAGTCAACAAAGGTACGCAATGGCGCTTGGAATGGGTTTGGTAAGAGATGGCATGGCATACTAGCAGTCTCGCTGTTTCAACGTGAGGCGTCAGCAAAGTGTTTTTAATGTTGCAAATTTAAAACATATGGGTAAGGGACGCATCGCGGTATCAAATCATCCTACGTGCCTAAAAAATGTTTCTTATAGGTAGGTACTTGTATCACAACCACAGTTTTAAATTGTTGAGGTTATCCAACCACGTGTCTTTTGGAATTACGGCAATAAATAATATCAAACATGACGCATATGATGCGCCTATGAGTGAAGTTACATTAGTTAAATTTTGAAATTTGATGTTGAATTTTGAAATTCCATTTATTTTTTAATAATATTAATTGTTAATAATTTACATACTAAAATCATTAAATGATACTATCAAACCCTTAAATGTTTATTACGGAAATTATTTCGGTTTTATAAGTTACTAGCAGCGCCCCGCGGTTTCACCCGTGTAAGTCCCGATCCCGTGGGAATATCGGGATAAAAAACCTATGTGTTAATCCAGGTCTCCAGCTATCTACATACCAAGTTTCATCGCAATCGGTTCAGTGGTTTTTGCGTGAAAGAGTAACAAACATCCATCCATCCTAACTTTCACATTTCTAATTTTAGTGGGATTACTTAGTTAAGCTAAACTTGAAAAACGAACTATGCAACTTAAAATATGTAAGACACAAAAACCCCAATTTCATAACATAGGTATATCACAGGTATTATTGATGCAACAATTATAAAAAAAAATGCTTACCTAATTTTAAGTCCATTATAATAACTTACAGATAATTTCAAATCCAAAATGACTGACTGACAAATATCAAGTATTCTCCGAACTAAACTCGCGTAGCACGTTCGTTTGCAGAGTATTCCACGGCTATTAATAATGTGTGAACTTAGACACCTCCTTATATTACAATCGGTGCTTCCTAAAACTGTGAAAAACAAACCTGAGAGGAGGAAAACACAGCCAAATTCTCGCGACAATTACTTGGGCATCGGTTCTTTTTATTTAATACTAACCGTTACCCGCGACTTCGATCGCGCTTATGTAGACTTTGTAAATCAATACATACATCTATCGTGGAAGAGCCATGCTACGGCACGTATGGGCCGGTTCGACCGGAGTGTTACCACGGCCTCACAGAAAACCGGCAGTGAAGTAATTATTGCATTGCTTTTCACCGTGTAAGTGAGGTTACTGTAGGCCCTAACCCTTCCCTCCCCCCTCTCCACCCCTCTTCCACCATTCCCCTACTCCCACCTTAACGGCCGGCAACGCACTTGTGACTCTTGAGTTGCAGGTGCCCATGGGCGGCGGTAGTCATTTACCATCAGGTGACCCGTCTGCTCGTTTGCCCCCTATACTATAAAAAAAGGCATACCTTGGCACCAGTACTTTTTTTAATGAAAGGTATCCTATGTACGTCTAACAATGGGTATGCAAAATTTCATGAGATTAGAAGTAAAAGCGTAACAAACAAACTCACAATCGCCCATATAATTTTAGCTAGGATATTTGTTCAAACACCTCATGATGACAGTGTTGAGCAAATATGGTGTGTCGGTATAGTCAATCGAATCACGTTTACGATTCACTAGTTCTAACTAAAATACCTTCAAATGTGTAAATATACTTAAACATATATGTTAACACATTATACGCGAAGTCGAGTAGGATCAGGTACCGAAGAATGCAAAAGGAACTGCAGTCCAGGGCTGCCAGTAAGGATAACTTATTTTATACCGCCAAGTCCCAGAACTTATACAAAATCACGTACTGTTATACAAAACCAGTGTTGTACAACTATAGTACATCACTATTTGGGGATTTCAATAAAAGATGTTTTATCTTTAAGGTATAAGGATTTAACAGTTTACTGCAGACATGATTTGTTTTCAGTATTTATATTTGTATGTACGTACTTATTACGCTATTATAACATCAGCACAGATAACATAATACTATACTAGTAACATCAGTAATGAATGACATTGTATCCAATTATACAATGCAATCTACTATAGAAACAGTAGACTCAAGGAGCGCGTACGTCTGGATTACTTATCGTCCAAGCGAAGCAGGTCCGAGAGGGTACCACTGATATTCGTCTAGGGCGAATATCATAAAACTCTCTTACAGAGGTATACTAGGTAGACTAGTATTTGGTTATAGTAGCTTCGAACCGAACCTAACACTACATCTTTTACAGCGGTAAGGGTAATACACGTAAGTTCTCAACAAATATGCCAATCCATGGTTTAGAAATGGACATTGATTTGTTTTGATTGATGAATTTTGACATACGAGTATAGCTCTACAGGATAACATGTTCTACTCTATATTTAAGGCTATTTATTTACCAAACTTTTGTACAATAGGGTGAGATGTTTAATAGCGAAAGGGGCACATACAATAGACATATATGTAGCTACCTAGTTTCATATTAACGATATCAATACTTACTTTGGATATATTATGTAATATTTTTGGATTATAAATTGACGTTTTAAATTTTTTAACCTGGCTTGCATTCATCTCTGGTGTAGGCCTTAATCATACGACAATTTACACATTATAGACCATTAGTGTTCAAGAGTGTAGAACAAATCAAAAAAACGTCCTCCAACTTTTTTTGTATCTGCTATCTGAACGTGTGCCAATTGAATCACTACGTGTGAGCGTGTTTTTCTATGACCGTAATCGGTTTCCGGAATTGCTCAGTTTTTGAAGATCAAGATCGTCGTTTATTTCCTCCATACATTATTATATTTGACAATTATCTTCGCCAGGGGCTCTGTCACCAAATATAGAGCGATCGACGATTCATACTAGGAGTATACGGAGTAACGGATTATACGGTGGGGAGTTGACTGTCAACTCGGTTTCTCTTTTCTAACGTCAGAATTGAAAGATTTGTGACGTCATACTTAGCTGCTGTCAAATAATGTACTCTAAGTAGGTATTTATTTTGATAATTGACAAATAATGGCAAACGTAAACTAAGGAACTTTGTTTTCAAAGTTTTATAAAATACTTATCTTCTTAGAACAGTTAAACAATTTATTTTAACCATGGGAAACTACTCTATTATTATGGTCGCTTATACATATGTATGTCATATGGACAACGTCAACAACATTTAGGAATTGTGCCGAAATACTTGGTTATCTTAATTATCTTTAAACTCTTCTATCAAGAATACAATATATACAGGGTGTAAGTTACACCGTACCGAATCCTGAAATAGTGTATTCAGACCATCATTCTGAGTCGAAAATCATTGGAATTCACAACTTGTATCAATCAATAATTCAGCCTGTCGCAGTCTACTGCTGGACCTAGACCTCTCCTAATGTGCGCCATAGCACCCGGTCCTCCGCCTTCTGCATCCAGTCCATCTTTCATTCTTTCATTTTGTTTATTTATTGAGTAGTTAGGGCGTGAAAGCTTAACAAACAAACAAAAAAAGACAATTATAATAATATAGTTAGGAGAGGAGCACGAAATACTTAGCATTCGTACGTGCTATGTGAGTTAGGGGAACTTCCTCTTGTGAGAGATTCCCGCCATTTTTGGACATCATTACAGCTGGAACTAGATAGTGGTGAGTTTGCCAATATGTGTTTATTGAGCAATGATTAGATAAAAAAATCCGCGTATTTGGCTTTCTAGCGCCCCTTGTTGCCACCTGTCTCGTGGAGCGACCGCTCCACTCGTTTTACCCTAGAACCGGCGCTGATCAGAAGCGAGAGTACAGGGTAACTATTATCTGTATCAGTGACCCAACGTGCAAGTATTCTTTACATAAAAATACTGTTCCCAATACCGTCCTCAGCATTTCTATATCCTATGCATTTAAATAAACACACCAAACTCTCGGTAAATTAAAGTTCCAAGTCATATTTGTTATTAAAGATCAGTAAATACTACAATATTTAAATAATACAAGGATGTTCAGCTTAATCATGTTTAGTTCGTACATTAAACAATACTAGTGTTCGCCTATTAAAATTTGAGAAAAAACATGTATGAATTAAATACACTTTTAATTATATTTTTATTACTCAAGCTCGTCAACAGATACAAAAGAAAAAAAAACGCGTGAATTATCTTTGGGACGGACACTCAGAAGGAAGTCTCTTTCACTATATATGCATAAATATATTTAAAAGATTATATAAATTGTATCAAAATATAGTAAATATTGTAAAAGGTAATATATGGATAATTAGTATACAACGATCAGGTGAGTTGGAAGACAAACGCCAATGCCATTTCTCAATAAAAAAAGGCAGACATGCGACTGCCGACAGAAGTGAAAACTTAAACGAAACGACGAACTTATAACGTCACATTAGCAGGTTGGTGATATTAATTAATAAGGAGCTGACAGAACTCAATGTTTAGATTAGCGCCCTCTAGTGGTTATTAGCGTGACGGTCACGAGTTCAGTGCCTTTTCCCCATAGCAAAAGTACACTAACGTGCCTACAGAAGTATTCACTTCAAAAATCCAACATAGAATTAAAGTAGAATCGGGCAGAATCCACCATATGCGTAATTAAAATAAATTCACTCGCAGGTGGCGGTCGCAGGTCGCGGTCAGCACTTTTCGTTGCGCTGACACTTTTTTCCGTACCCTCCGAGCGTCGAGCGTCGGAAGTGTCACGTGCTACAAGGAACTTCGCTTCAAATAAATGAAAATCGGTGGAGAAACAAAGGAGAACGTGATTCCTAACTGTTTTGTGTTTGCCTATATATATACAGATAGATTTTAATACCTTGAGACACCACAAACACTAAAACGAGGCAGAGCATGTACTATGGTAACCAGGCTGCTGATAAACATATTAATAATATAATACCAATAACTTGATATACACACGGCGGTAGCGCTATGGTCGGGCTAAGGCGTCGGACTTGCGATCAAGAGGTTGCGGGTTCTAACCCCACCCAGTATACTACCGACGTGAACCGACTCCTAACACAAGCATTTAGCTTAGCTGGAGGGGTTAACAAGAATACTAGTAATGTGTGACCCACGTTACTAGTATTCTTAAAAAACAAAATAACCTAGTCAGACACAGCTGGTAACCAGATTGTTGATAAACATACTTATAAATCACAAATACGAGTATGTACATACATATTATAGATAAATTACATCTAGACGCAGAACAATGATCGTGTTCATCACACAATTATTTGTCCCCACGGGAATTGAACCCACGATCTCAAGCTTAGCAGTCAGGATTACTAACCAATAGACCAACAGCCCCCCGCATATGTTATGGAAGGACCTGCACTAGGTCGCTAGGAGGGGATTGCAGCATCTCGTCAGCTATCTAATTAAAAAACTTAAAAATCAATATTTCCGTGATCAGCTTATAATATCAAAAAGCAACACAAAAAAGCTATGGTCTACCATCAAATCAATTACCAATAACAATACAATAAAACAACAACCACTCCAACTATTAACTGAAAAAGATCCCAATTCATCAGTCAACAAAATCAATGAATATTTCTCAAAGGTAGGTAAACGATTGTCAGACTTAATATCCTCACATCTTCACCACTTCAAAAAATCTACAAAATCTCCGCTAAAATAATTTGTTCTCTTACCGGACAACGAAGAAGTTGAAAAAACGATTAAGCTATTGAAAAGTGATTGCGCTCCTGGGTGGGATCAGATCAGGGCAGAGATTTTAAAACTAACATCAGAGTCTATAACACCTGTACTCACCAATTTGTTAAATCGTTGCTTTAAGGAGGGGGTATTCCCTGACGCATTTAAAAGAGCAGTGGTACATCCAATATATAAGGAGGGTGACAGAGGCAGTGTCAGTGACTACAGGCCAATTGCAATATTAACAGCGATGTCAAAATTATTTGAACGTATTATTAACAATAGACTAACTCAATATTTACAGAAAAACAATCTACAATCATCCCATCAATGTGACTTTAGAATTGGCCGCTCTACCGAAAATGCAGTTTTAGACCTTGTTAATTTTCTTGTTGGTAAATTAGATAACAAGAGTAAATGCTTAACCATATTTCTTGACCTTGCAAAAGCCTTTGACACTGTCTCTGTCCCTCATCTAGTACAAAAACTCATTCAAAGTGAAAGTAAAGGAGTACTTTTTCGAACCACTAGCAGAAGCAACTTGCCCATAGTTTATCATCTAAATCGTTACTGTGTTTTTATTTGTATGTATGTATATATTATGTTTGTGTACATATTTGTATGTATGTTTATGATATGTATTTTACCCTATATACTTTAAATATTTTTATCTGATATTTAGTTTGCATATTTACCTAATAAACTAATTTATTTTTTTTATTGCACCTACTTCCTGTTTTCTCTGCATCACCCTAAGGTCGACTGGTAGAGAATGCCTATGGCATTAAGTCCGCATCTGTACTCTATGTGCATAAAGTTTTAAATAAATAAATAAAACTTGAGGATTTGGGTATTAGAGGCACACCTGCGTCATTGATATCTAACTACTTAAACAATTGAACCCAATGTGTAAAGGTAGGACAGCATGTCAGTGATGTACAGTGATGTAAATGATTTTGGGGTGCTGCAAGGCAGCATTATGGGTCCAACTCTCTTTCTCTGGTACATCAACGAGCTCAGCAATTTAAAAATAAAAAAAATTGCCGTATATCTACATATGCAGATGACACTGCCCTTACGTTTTTCGCTGATTCATGGAGTAAACTCTTTAAAATTGCTCAAATAGGATTTAACACTGTGTGTCACTGGCTATTATCAAACTCACTTACCCTTGATGAAAATAAAACAAAATACATTTCCTTCTCAATACATAACACAATCGATATAACAAACCACAACCACAATATTTTTGCACATAAATGTGACTTCCCTCCAATAGCTACCTGCAGCTGTCCCATCGTTGATCGTACTTAATGTATAAAATACCTTGGAATCGAAATAGACGCTAGCTTAAACTTCGCAAGCCACATACGTACATTATTACGAAGGATACGTAAACTAGCGTATATCTTTAAAGAGCTCCGTGATGTAGCAGAGAAACAAACCATAAGGATGGTTTATGACGCCATGGTGCAATCTATTTTGAGCTTTTGTATTACTACATGGGGAGGAGCAGGATTTACACGCTCCTCCCCATGTAGTAATACAAAAGCTAATATGATAATCTTAGAAAGAGCCCAGAGGATGATATTAAAAGTAAGTATATTTAAGCCTCGATTATTCCCTACTACCAAACTGTATGAAGATTCTCAAGTGTTGACAGTACGACAACTATATATAATGTTAACCGTCTTCACAAACACTCAAATTTATCTCTAGATAGAATAAACCGCGTCGCCCAATCCCGTATAAACTATGCAATTTGTGATCCAACACCAACTAATACTGTCTTTGCACAAAGATTTTACATGTTCCGAGGATCTAAGTTTGTTTAATAAAATAAATAAATTAATACCCATAGTAAACTGTTCGAAGAAAGAATGCAAAACCAAACTACATCAGCTACTACTCAATCTAAACTATTCTAAAACGGAAAATTTACTAGAGGTAGTAGCGTAATCTATGATAATAAGACAATAAATATATATATTACACACACACACACACAAACATGCGCGCGCACATACACACACACACACACACACACACACACACACATATAAATATCCACGCTTAAACACATGGGGGGCCTGGAGCTCTAAAATACAGGCCAAGGCTTAGTTTAGACTCCAGATCGCCCACAAATTACAAATTAAGCTAAACTTTTGTCAACTTAGATATTAAGACTTGTGTAATTTGTGGAGATAAATAAAAACATATTATTATTATTCCTCTTTATTCATCTTAATACTTATAAATTACATTTTTAAATATGTACAAAACAATATATATATTTATATATTTAAAAATATAAAAAATAGTAGACCACCGACATTGGGTACAGGGACCAAGACACCGGTGGTTAGGGCTCCAAAGACAGGAACCTCCTCACTATACGGGCCTCATATTATTATTATTATTATCATCTGTGACGGAAACGAATAGATTTACTATGTAGTATGTAGCCTATGCTTAGATTATATATCTAATAATCTACAAATAATAATAAAACATTTTGCATTCCAATATGTTATGAGTTTTTAATAAAGCTTCGATGTTGATGGAACCGTAATCTCAGCGATCCTGATGAATCCACGACGACACTATAACTTTCACGCAACTCATTACACAATTATTGCAACTAATTTCGTGAAATTAATTTTATCATGCATCATGGCACTTGTTTCTGTTGATTTGGCTTTATTGTCACTGTCAATGTCTTTAAAATGTCAAAAGTGTCAATGTCATTTCATGATAACCAACAATATGTCAATGTTAAGCAAAATCAAGAATTCACATGATATGGCTAGTTTTTACGTAATGGTACAATATAATTTCAGACTATAATAACATGAGCGCGTTCTCGTTCGTTAAATCAAGTAAGGGTAAGGTGATATTGGCGACGGTAGCTGCGCTACACTTTACAATATATTTAGCAAAGCCTTCGTTTTTCAAGAGCGAAAATACTGCTAAACCTCAAGTGGCAACGCCTAAATACTTACCAGAGAATTGATGACCTTGTTCTTAGTTGATACGCTAGCAAAAAAAGCCGGAAATTAAAGTATTGATTCGAGATTTATAAAGAGACGCGCCACTTGATCGGCACCTGTTTTGTTGTTCTGTTTGTAAGTTTGTGCAGAAAATGAAGCGCTCACTAACGAAATACAAGGTGTTTGTTACCCGTTCTGATATGCCTGATCAGGGTATTTCATTGTTGAAGAAAGAGTAAGTAATATATTGCTAAAGTATTGTTATAATATCAAAAACATGTGTTGATTTAAGGTTATTAGGGCTGCCATCCGTCCGGGTTTCCATGGATTTGCCCTAGTTTAGAAGGCGTCTGGGGAGCGTCCAGATGGGGTTTCAAAAGGTGTCCACGAAACACTGTGTCCAGGGTTTTTTGATGTGTTTGTCTGGTGCTGGTAATTTAAGTGATGGCAGGCGTAGTTATACCAATGTATTATAACTGCTCTGCATAGATTATCTTTGTATTCATTTCATTCCTCAGAAGTTTTTACCTTCTATTTATGTACTTAGGTACATAAGTATCTAAGTAGGTATAGCCATTTAAGATTCAAGGTCTGCAGGTACATGTCTATATTATTTTAAACGAATACAGCTTAAAAAAAATACATTGGGGCAGTAGAATTAATATCCTGTACTATAATTTCATAAAGAAAATACTCCCGCGTCTCTCTTACACCAAAACCTACCCATTATTTATTTTATTTATTGTTGTCTTTTTTTATCCAAATGTTGCAAGAAATTGCAACGAGGCCGCCCATTGTCAATATTGTGTCTGTGATTTTCTTGTAATTTAATTGTAATTGGTGTACAATAAAGTTTATTTCTATTGACTGGCCTGTTGGTCTAGTGGTTAGTGACCCTGACTGCTAAGCCAGAGATTGTGGGTTCGATTCCCACCCAGGACAAATAATTGTGTGATGAGCACGATCATTTGTTCTGTGTCTGGGTGTAATTTATCTATAATATGTATGTATTTAGAAATATAAAAGTATGTTTATCGGCAGTCTGGTTACCATAGTACAGGCTCTGCCTAGTTTGGGATCAGACGGCCGGCCGTGTGTGAGATGTGTGGAGTCATTATTATTATTATTATTGTATTCTAATAAATGTAAAGTTACTATAATCACTGTAGGTATGAAGCACCTCAGACTGTCTAGAACACTACCAACTATAATATTGGGTAAGCTCTATTCTAAAAAGAACCCTCTTTGAAGGAAAACATAGACCAGGAAGTAAATAATAGCAGTTCATAAACATCATGTTCTGCCCTTTACCCAACTTTTTTTGGAGTCGGCGCAATGTGTTTCTTTTATGGCCGGCCGCCTGCCTGACACCAACCCTGCTTGGGAATTTAAAAAAAATGGGGTTAGGAAAAGAGATAGAGTGATGGAGCTATGGTAGGAGTAGGAAATCATCACAGTCTAGAAAAACGGTGGATTTGATTTTTTGTCGATTTTTGTTTTTGACATAAGCTGAACCATTATACTTTATCATAAAACAATACATTTTTCAAAGCTCATACATACAGTAACATTTTCAGATTTCATTAACAGAAACAGCCATTTCAAAATATTACGTAAAACATCATTTGAAAACTTTAGTGTTCTCCTGTAAAGTTACTAAAAATCAATCTCTTGTTTTTCCACGACAACAATGAAATAGTAAGTCTATATTTAGCCAATAATTAATTTTAACAATAACTTTTGTAAATTTCTTTAAACATTTGTAACATATGTTTGCTCAACTTTGGCACAGATCTCTGTAATATTTTTTTCTAACCCTATCAGTTTTACAGCGATAGCTGTAAAATCTGCCTTCCTCATGCAGAGCTGCCTACATAAGAGCCTCAGCCTGTCTATTGTAAACCACAACACAATGCTTCTGTTCTAATTCTCTATGAGTCTTGGCTGTTACTGATACATAATATTCAGTATGTTCAGTGTCATCATCGCCCTTGGAATTTGTTCAGTGTTCCCTTTCATTTTACATAATATAAAGTTGTGTTGGCAATTTGAATAGTAACCTTGTTGCTTGACTGACCTCAACCATTGATCAGACGTACCATAGATTTCTTTTGAAGTTTTTTATGCTTACCTATCATCACTACATATTATAAAATAAAGTCCCCCGCCGCGTCTGTCTGTCTGTCTGTCTGTCTGTTCGCGATAAACTGAAAAACTACTTATGCGGTTTTCATTAATAGACAGATACAGACACTAATGGAGAGATTCATGAGGAAGGTTTAGTTTATAATTTTTTAAGATTTTGTGTAAATTGATTGAAATATGTTGACGTTTGTTGAAGTGTCTCTGTTACCCGTGCGAAGCCGGGTTGCTAGTATAAATATAATCAACATGCACTCGTAACTCGTTTCCATTATTATCATGAAATTTCCATGCTCTTTATCTTCCTTTGACATGTAGATCAAGAAGATCAAAGCCATATTAATTATTTTTTACTGCACAGATAACTGGCACATCTGCATAACTGTAAAAGGTTCTGAATTAAAAATCTATTTTATTTCCAGTTGTGATGTAACACAATGGAACAAACCAACACCAATACCAAAAGCAGAATTCCTGAAATCTGTACCTGGCATGAATGCTATCTTCTGCTCTCTCAATGATAAGATTGATAAGGAAGTATTGGAAGCTGCTGGCTCAAGCTTGAAGGTGGTTTCAACTATATCTGTTGGTTATGACCATATAGATTTAAAGGAGTGTAAAACGAGAGGTATCAGGATAGGATATACTCCGGATGTATTGACTGATGCTACTGCCGAGTTGACCGTAAGTTTTTTATTTATTTTAAATATGAATCTAGTGAAGGTCACTTAGCAGATCATATTAGCAACTTTATTTCTCTTACTAATGATATATTAGGATGCTTTCTCAAATAGAAACTCCCGTGAATGGAGTATGCTTTTTCTCGTAAAGTTAAAGGTTAAATAGGTGTTTAAGCTTCTATAGTAATGGTAACTGGTTAGGTATTACCCGACAGCATTTTTCTTACTGCTACCTATGGTTACTCTACTCACCAGAAGAAATACATCATTAAGACACTATGAGTATTGCTATTAACTTGTAAGTAATGTTGTTTAACCACAGTGTCACCTGTCTTTGCATAGGTTTATTTTCTGCTTACGAATTTTGAAGGAAATGGGAGATGTTTATATATGTTTTCTTATTACAAGAACTGAATTAAATCTAGGTAATTATCTAGGAAGGTTCTTGTAATTACAGGATTAATGAAGTGTGATATAAAACAATTTGGGTGTGGTTGGTAATTATAATGATTTTTTGCTATCTTAATTATATAATGTCAAGTGCGTGACTTACTATTATAAATTGAAACTAGTTTAGTTTCCTTATGTTTTTCTAAGACTTTTTATAAACATAGAAGATTGCAGGATGGTTTATAAGTTAGTAGACGGGAGGTGTGGAACAAAGAATCTCCATGCAAGCATGGCTCTTCCACGATAACAGTACCACGGTATTGGTTATACATTATATTTTGGTAGAAAAATTCTTCTCAGAAGAAACGCTCAGTCAATTCAAAATTTCGTAAACCATTATTTTTCTTCGATTTCAGGTAGCCCTGCTTCTCGCAACATCGCGTCGTTTACCTGAAGCTATCAACGAGGCTCGCACTGGTGGCTGGGTGTCCTGGGCTCCGACTTGGATGACAGGACCCGGCCTACAGGACGCCACTGTCGGCATCGCCGGCTTCGGCCGCATCGGTCAGGCCGTCGCCAGACGTGTCAAGGCTTTCAACACTGCAAAGATTATATACTTCAACCGCAGTGAGCGAAAAGAGGCAAAAGAAACCGGTGCAGTTAAAGTAAGCTTTGATGAGCTTTTAAAAGAAAGCGACTTCATCATTTGTTGTTCAGCACTAGTACCTGAAACCAAAGAGTTGTTTAACAAGGCAGCCTTTGAAAAGATGAAGAAAACAGCTATTTTTGTAAACACTAGCCGGGGACTGCTTGTTGATCAAGCTGCTTTGATTGAAGCGCTACAAAATAATACAATTAGAGCTGCGGGGCTGGATGTAACTACTCCCGAACCATTGCCACTAGATAGTCCTTTATTTAAAATGAAGAACTGTGTGGTACTGCCTCATATAGGCAGTGCTTCAATTGAAGCTAGGAATATAATGAGTGAGCTAGTAGCAAAGAATATAATGGCAGCCTTACAAGGAAGTAATATGCCAGCAGAGTTAAAGTAATTCCGACCAAATTGTCAATTATAGTTCATGGGCTTGTAGTATTGTGTGATATATATTATATTCATTTTAAATTATAAAACACAGGCCAAGGCTTAGTTTAGACTCCAGATCGCCCACGAATTACAAATTAAGCTAAACTTTTGTCAACTTAGATGTTAAGACTCGTGTAATTTGTGGAGATAAATAAAAACATATTATATTATATATATATATATATTTTATGTATTTTTATGAATTTAACTCAAAGTCGATACAAGTACTCTTTCTATATTAATAATTCGGTCAAGGGGTACGGTAGACTCGATTGAAAACTTACCTGAATAATAAAACATAAAAAAAAATAATGATTTCGAGTCGACAACATATATCCGCAAAATTCAGATTGTCGAGTATTTTGTTAAATTCTAATTTTGCAAATGACAGTCGCCATATTGGATACTCGGATGCCATCTTGAGTTCCTTAAGGCCGATTCACACGTATATCTTGAGTTCGTTAAGGCCGATTCACACGTATATCTTGAGTTCGTTAAGGCCGATTCACACGTATATCTACCTACATTTTCTAATAGATTGTGTATTATGAGACACAATTCACCAGGCGAAGCCAGGTTTTCATCTAGTATGTATATATTTCTGTTGATAGATACAGTATAGAAACAGACAACTTTTTAAATTACCACTCCTGAGACGAGACCGTCCGAGTTCATATCGTGAATTAAAAAAGTAGAGATGAAACGGATAGCTCGTTATGGCGTGATAGCGTTAGGAGTGCATTACACAGTAGGTTTTGCTGTCAGTTTTGCCGCGATCAAAACGGTGATTGACAAATTACCTATAGTCTAATGCGACGTGATTGACGGTTGCATGATGAGATTTTAATGTCGATACGAACATCCGTCAATCATCACTTTTGGTAATGATTGACGTTTGCATGAGCTTCTAACGGACGCTTTACGCAGAAACTAACATTCGCATTTATTATATTAATTCGTTAAGATTTAATAGTGAATTTATTTATTTAAAAACAGTTTTTTTTTTGTTTTATGTTATTAAGTTTCTTTAATAGTTCATTGTTTAATTTTTCGATGAATATACAGGTTGTTTAAGAAAGGTGTGGTTCTTCGGTTCTTCGGAAATAGCTTTTGCTAAGGTTTGATGCACATTTCTAAATACGTTTAAAAAAATGAGGATATTGTGTTTTTTTTTATGCAGACATTTTCAGAAAATTCCATCTAAGGAAACAGACTAACTGTTTTTTTTTTATGAATGCATTGGCAGGTAGATTTACGCAGATTTATTATTATCTATAGACTTTCACATAGTACATAAGAGATGACGCTAGTAGTAATGTTACATCCTTTGTATTAAATACCTACTCATAGTTTCAGTCGTTCGGTCAGCCCTCAAACGATATACGAGTATTAGCTATATCGATCAATTTTCAAGTTTAATTTTCAGTTTTAAACTAAGATTTAGGTAACAAAAATCACGTTGATAATCAATCAATCACTATCCGGTGTCAAAAATCATTTTTGATACCGGATAGTGGCCGGATATCCGTTTCATCTCTATTAATAAGCAATTAAGAATTCATTGTGAAGAAAAGAAGTTTAACTTTTTTTTTCTGAAACATATGAGCTAAGAGGAGCAAAAAAAAAAAGCCAAATGCGATGTTTTGCTGCATTTCCTACAAAATGTAATCCTCAACGACTTTATTCTCATGAACCTGAAGTGATGGTACTTTAATATAACTGTTATTGTTATAAACAGAACTGGAAATTAAGCAAATATAGTTTGTAAAAATATGTTTTTATGACTAATCAACAATTTTCAATAAGGTGTCATATAACCATAGTAACGCGCACTTAGCAACACATGCGCCATCTATTTGCAAATGACGTAAAAAGTATTCTGGAACACAACTTGGCAAGTTGTTAAATATGGCTGTTATTAAAAATATCTCTAGGAGATAAATATTTATAATGACATAGTATTTATTATATGGTATTGTGATTTATTAAAGTTATTTATTAATTATTTGGTAGTTTTGTATTTAAATAATAGTATTTCACCCTTTTTGATAGATGTCGCTGTCAGTTTGCGTGATCTTCGAAGTGTCACCATTAGATGGTAGATGGCGTTGTATGCTTGAATTATGTTTGTTCATCTGGCGTAATTCAAATTCAAAAAATCTTTATTTCATAAAATAGACCATCAATTATTCGAAATCGTCGATTTAATAAATAATTATTATAATTAAAAATTATAGATCAACACACACAGAGTCACCGCAACAATAGTTTGCTTCGTCAAATGTAAAATAATTAAAGACAAAAATGGATAACATAATATCACATCTGCCTGTTTCGGGCAAACAAACTCACGGCCACTCTTTTAAAAAAGAAAAACCAGACAGTTTCAACAATATTCGGTAAATATCACATCATTTTGTTGTGTGCTATTATGTTTTCAAAATTAAAAGCAAATAAACTAGAAAAAGAATATGACAATAGGGAAACTGAAAATTAAGGAAAAAATTCAAAAGAAGAAAAGAAAAACATGAGAGATGGAAAATAAGAAACATATTAGCTCACATTAGATTTCTATTACAATTCCATCCCAAGTTATCAAGTCGGTGGCAAACAAGCATACGACCAGCCTGATGGTAAGCGGTTATCGTAGGTATACCACACCGTGTCGTCGGAGGCGGCGTGCGCGTTGCTGGCTTTGCCGGCGTGGAGGCGCTCCAGCCGGTCATCGTCGAGTGGGCAGGGCGGCAGCACGGGACCCTTTCCTTCCGACTGACGCAGGTTCTTTCCGGGCACGGCTGCTTCGGGAAGTACCTGCACTCGGTCGCTAGGAGGGAATTGAGTCCCGCCTGTCACCACTGCGACTGCAGTGAGGACTCGGCTCAGCACACGCTGGCGGTTTGCCCCAGTTGGGCGGCGCAGCGTCGGGCTCTCACTGCAGTCATCGGAGTGGATCTGTCGCTATCGGCTGTCATACGCTCCATGGCCGGTAGCGGCAGGAATTTTACCGCGGTCGCAACCTTCTGTGAAGAAGTCATCTCGCAGAAGGAGGCGGCGGAAAGGGCCCGGGAGGACGACCTCCACTCGGACCTAATTCGCCGCCGGCGAACCGGGTGGCGGAGGCGTGCTTACCAGCGCCTCATGCCGCCCTGAGTGTGGCCGCGGGTGGACGGGACGGGTTTTTCCCCTCCACCCGCTATAGTGGCCTCCCGCGAGGTGGCGGCGTCCGCGTGTGCCTGGACGTCGCCTAATTGAGAGCTTTTTTACCCGAAGGTGGTGCCCGCGGTTTTGCGGGCAGGCGCTAGGGGGGGTCCGGATGTCTTAATGAAAGCTGTTCCCGGATCCCTCCTACTTAAGGCGCACTACGGCACACCGTGTGGTTTTAGTCGGTTCGATTCCGACACACCGCCCCATCGAAAACCCCGGTGGGGTGACGGCCCGAGGGGGTTTCCACACGCAAAAAAAAAAAAAGGCTATAGACGGTTGCAATTCCAGGGGACTCGCATGTGTTACATTCTCTTCTTAAAGAACTCCATACTGTAGTCCCCTGGGAAAACTTCCGCAGGGAGCTCATTCCACAGCTCATTAACTCTTTAGTTACACCAATTATAAAAAAATTAAGCCTTACGCGGGCCAATAACAGACCAAAAAAAAACGAAGCAACGAAGATATCTCGACGATTCCCGACAGGTTCTTGCAACCGTTTCTGCTGACAGTTCTTTTGGGATAATCGGTTTCTGGTGACTGTTCTTTTAGAGATACTCGGTTTCTGGTGACTGTCCTCTTAAGAATACTCAGTTCCTAGTGTCTGCTCTTTAGAGATACTCGGTTTCTGGTGACTGTCCTTTTGGGGATACTCGGTTTCTGGTGACTGTTCTTTTAGAGATACTCGGTTTCTGGTGATTGTCCTTTTGGGGATACTCGGTTTCTGGTGACTGTCCTTTTTAGAATACTCAGTTCCTAGTGTCTGCTCTTTAGGGATACTCGGTTTCTGGTGACTGTCCTTTTGGGAATACTCGGTTTCTGGTGACTGTCCTTTTTAGAATACTCAGTTCCTAGTGTCTGCTCTTTAGAGATACTCGGTTTCTGATGACTGTCCTTTTTGGGGATACCTACTCGGTTTCTGGTGACTGTCCTTTTTAGAATACTCAGTTCTTAGTGTCTGCTCTTTAGAGATACTCGGTTTCTGGTGACTGTCCTTTTTGGGGATACCTACTCGGTTTCTGGTGACTTTCTTTTTGGGGATACTCAAAAGGCGAGTAAGGGTCAACTCAGCAGTGTGGCAAAATGCGCGATTACTTTTAAAATGTGAATAAAATATAAACCTTATTTGATTCAAATAGAGCTGAAAATCGTACATGCTGTCCGGTGATTAGATTAGATTATACTATTTGCATAAAATTTTCGCTAGTGCTATTTTTGCCATTCTTAACGCGATAAGTCCTAATATGGATGTACTCTGGTCTTTTTTAGGGTTCCGTTCCTAAAAAGGAACTCTTGTAAGATCAATTTGTTGTCCGTCTGTCTGTCTGTCAAGACCATTTTCCTCAGGAACACGTTGATGTATATATATAATACCAAATACGTATGTCTGCCGTTCCTTTGTACGCAATCAAACGATACGGCCATTTAAACCTTAGATTTCACCAAGTTTCAATTCGTAGGTAAATCAAAACCTATAGGATACTTCCCATTGACCTAGAATCGTGAAATGTGGTAAGAAGCAAGGACTAACAGCACAAGTAAAGGAAAAAAATCCGAAATTCGTAATTTTTTTGTATTATCACTAGAGATCGGATAATTGGATGCATATTTATATTTACCTAAAGTTATTTTTTGGATAATAAATTATGGAAGCAGCTTCTAAGAAAATTTTTATTTACGAATGCAGTTGTATTGTCGCGTCGCTACTTGCGCACAAGCAAGTATAATTTGCCGTCTCACTCGCACTCTTACAAAATGCTTACATTTCCTGGGGTTTAATAGGCCCGATTTGACACTTGTTACAACGTAATAAGGTTGTTTTTGCTTTGCAAAAATCACCGACAATAAAAGTAGGGAAAAGCAACCATTATACGTTGTATCAGAGCAAGTGTCATTTGTGTCAAACTGGGGTTTATTACATCTCACGGAGTATAGGTACACTTAAATTTGAATTTCCTGGAATCGCGGTATTCTTTCGATAAAAAAGTGCTTTCCATAATAGCCAACATCTCAACTTTAGGTAAATATGCATCCGAATATCCGATCTCTAATTATCACATAAAAAATAAGTTTTTGTAATTACAAACTTATACTTTGCGGTTGAAAAGTTGACTTTGTCGTGAATCGATGTATTGGAGAGTATTTTTAGAACTGCAAAGTTAAGTTTGTCTTTCGAAAAGACGGTCAGAAATCTTCGAGAATGGATTCACCAGATGGACTTACTATTTACATACAAGTTTGTTTTCTTACGGAACCCTCGGTGCGCGAGTCATACTCCCCCTCTCAAGAGCCCAGCCCTCTGTAGTGTTACAGATGAGCCTGTTAGACATGTGTAGTTCCGGAGCGTAATAGTTCCTGGAACTATGTCCGCAGTCGGAACTATGTCAGTTCTTTCCGACTTGCTCAACCTAATAGTTCCAGTTCCACAGTTCTTCGGAACGATCACGCGGATTGAAGGAGCGGCCGGAGCGATATTGAATGGTGGAACGAATAACGAACTGTCCGTGTGACGTATGCCGCGATCGTTGCGCTCCGGGCCGTCAGTGTTACTTCTGTTCCGTGCAAGGGGGTATTTTGAAAAGCAGGATTTACTTTCATGGACAGAAGGCAACGATTGAAGGCATCAAAGGTGCCTGAGCAACTTTTTATGTTGGCAATTATAAATAAAATACCTATATATAATATATTATGATGTACAAATTTAAATATTACTTAATTATGTATATATACTATCATAAAGACCAAGCCAATACATTAATTTAAAATATAAATCTAATCTAAATAAACAATATCATTGTTTACAACCATGTATGTCCGAGGAACTGTCTGAACCGAAATAAAACTGTTAACACTACAATGTCCGGATAAAACTAAGGAACTAGATAGTTCCTCAGACATGTTTCCTGGAGCTAGTTCCGACAAGGAAAGGAACCGTTCCAGGTTCAATCCCATGTCGGACATGGTTTGCGCATGTCTAGAGCCTGTTGGTCTACTAGTTTGTGAACATGACGTTAGTGACATGATCAGGAATACTGTGTGATGAGCACGGTTATTTCTTCTGTATCACTAGTCTGGTTACCATAGTACAAGACGACCGTGTGCGAGTTGTTTCAAGTTAAAAAAAGTTTAGTTAAGTAAGTTGTTACTCTTTTCCAATGTTTATACTAAATTCTTAAATGTGGGGTCACCTCTATATCGTGGGCCATGTCTAAATTATTAGTAGTAATTGAGTAGTATTTAAGTAGGTAACATTCTAAGGGGTGCTAATAAAATTGTATAAACGTAGGAAAATTGTAGAATTGGGTACGATTTAACAGAGATAATTATCATAACTACTATTTTAAATATCATTGCTAGCCAGTTTCGCCCTTTAAAGTTTGTAAGTGCTGTAAATTAAAGTATTGATTACAAACGAATAATTCCTCTTTAAAATATAAGTATTGAATGACCTACTGAGATACTACCTCCATTCTACTGGTCCTGCCAGCATAATGAAGCAAGTCTAGGCTAGGCTAGACCTTTATTGGGAGACGGATAAGGTTTAACAAGCGCTAACCGTTTGGTGCGACTGAGGGTACCGCCTTGCTTGTATAAAAATAAAAAATAATCCCCTAAACATACTGACTTAGAATACTCTGGTAGGCAGATCTCGTGATGCATTCATTCACCATTCAATAATGTGACGTAATTAATTAGCTATAGCACATTAACACTAAAAGTCAGACGCGTGTGGCTAGGGATCGAACTTGAACTTCAACCGCCTGCGTAATACCATATGTATTCTGTGGTAGGACGCAAATAACTGCTTTCTGCCTTATCTTAGTTGTTTCAACTTACGAGCAAGATTTAATTGTTTTTTTTTTTTTTAAAGAATACTAGCAACGTGGGTCACACATTACTAGTATTCTTGTTAACCCCTCCAGCTAAGCTAAAAGGCTTGTGTTAGGAGCGGGTTCACGTCGGTAGTGCACTGGGTGGGGTTCGAACCCGCAACCACTTGAACGCAAATCCGTCGCCTTAGCCATTACGCTACCGCCGCTTCCATAATTGTTTAATTTTGAAACTTATGTCAATACCCATAAAAGTCATACTTACTGTTTTCTTGTGATTTGAAACAACTGTAGAACATGTACTTAGTTATTCTCATTCTACAACATTAGCTCGCTAGTACAGGCCGTACTTAGAGATCTGAGAAGGATTTACTATGTCTATATTAGTCTTTTTTGAACACCTACGTTTTATTAATATCCAAGTTCTGTCATAAAGTTTCTAAGAAAGCAGGCCCTGTAGGCCATAAACCAGTTTAAACTAGAATTTTTTTATCTTTATAAGTGGGGCGAATAACTCGCTATGCTAAGTGCACTTGGGCAGTAAACAAAACGCAGTGAAATTTTTTGTTCAGCTTGTTGAACGACTGCTGATGCTGATCAGTCGGCGCGTCGCCGTGCTTGCGACCGGTATTGCCGGATACGCGTTTATACTCGATTGTTTTTTATGAAATCAGTCACGCAACGTCTTGTGTTTTGGATGCAGTGGAGTGGGTAAGTTGTGGGATCGAGAATATGTTTTTTTTTTAAATGTGACTTCAGTTTGCAGACATTTTTTCACGACTTCTTAAGAAATAGATACATACCAACGAATACACTAGCAGTAAAAAAACTGTGTTAAGTTAATAGTACCAAGCTATAATAGCATATGTTAATAGTAGCAAGCATGATAGGTTCTAATATATTTTTAATATCTGGTATATATAATCTGTGACAAGGGTCCGATGATCTATCGGCGGTTTGATATAGGTACACTAAAAATAATTACCTACCTATCATTTAACACAGCACTTCACAGCAGCGATCTGAAAAATCAGTTGAGTACAACTAATTGCTCAGAACACTATTCAGTCGCCTTAGGATTAATATTATATTTCTGTTTTTTTATCACTGTAGGAATAAAAAACATATCTAATAGGAAGATAATAATTTAAATCTCACAATTTTCGGCGATATCGCGTTAAGGTGCACAAATAAATACAGATGATTTGAGAACTTTCCTCCTTTCTTGAAATTGGTCAGACATAACTTCTAGTATAGGTATAGTCATAAAAATGCTGTTTTGTTTAGCTACCTAATAAAAACCTGGGCTTTTGAGTAGGTACCACCTTGCTTAAAAGGGCATTTGTGTAATTTTATGGCGTCAAGAAGCCCATAAGCCGTAAGGCGTTTGAGGGCAGTCATATGCTAAATTTTTTTAGGTTATCACCTTGTGAGTTTATATTATTACCTTTTACACAATGTGTTGTTTAAAAATTATTTGTAGCTCATGGTAGATGTTCTGTATAGTGGTAGATTTTTGTTAAGTGGCCCTTAAAAAAGCTACTAAGCGCCTTCAGAGTGGCCTTGTCCTGCATTAGTCTAGTAAAATATAGCCCCTGACTCTGTACCTAAGGTTTATTATTACTTCGCTGAACAGTTTTCTATATTCGATAAATGTGTAGGAAATTACGGAACTTTGTGTGACGTTATTCATCACATTGCCTATTGTTCAAACCAATCGGTACTTTGTGCTTATCAATACGTGCGGCTGCTGTAACTAAATGTAATGTTTCATTTATGTAATAGGTATTCCTAAAGCAATCTACCTATATAAACATCTCACTTGGTCTTAAACCATGAACTTACCCAACATTCACGATTGTTACTAATTCTCCTGTTATTGGTACGCCGAGAGGAGTTTGACTTCCACTGCTCTGACTCCAGTAGTGATTTTGATTTTCTTAGGGAGGTGATTCAAGATTTTTGAAGTGAAATCTTCTTTAGGCACGTTTGTGCACTTTTGGTATAGGGAAAAAGCACTGAACTCGATCGTTACCATCACGTTAATAATACATATATGGATCCACTAGAGGGCGCTAATCTAAACATTGAGTTCTGTCAGCTCCTTATTAATTAATGTCACCAACCTGCAAATGTGACGTTTTAAGTTCGTCGTTTCGTTTAAGTTTTCACTTCTGTCGGCAGTCCCATGACTGCCTATTTTCTATTTTAATCAACGTCACAGCGAGTTTGAAGATATTAACTATAAGAAATAGGTACCTTTATAGAAAAAATGGAACGGAATTTAATCGAGTAAGTAGTTACTTGTCAATCAATACAAATGAAGCTTTTATCCTACTGATAACGGACTTTACCTTCATTTTAGGTTTAAATATTTGATGATTTCTAATTAATGATTTACTTAGAAACTAGAGTGCCTACCTATAAGAAGAACATAGATTAGAGTGCGTACTATACTATTGGCTGATCTGTTTAACAAATTATAATACATAGTATGTATTAAAAAGTTTGCTCAGTACCTACCCTATAATACTCTAAATATATCTATATTGGTTTATCAAGTGTGCGGAAATCTGATATAATATACGATGTTATATTCCATCAAGGCGTGACCAATGCTATGTTATAGATGAGTGATCACACTGAAGAATAAAAGCCAGGAAAATAACCTTAACGATTGTTTCTTAATGACTTTTAAAAATAGACGACGAATAAACCACACACTTACTGAAGATATCGTAATGTAATGAGCATGTAGCATGTGGCATGAGCTCCCTGCCGAGGTTTTCATGAGGGACTATTTTATATTTTCAACTGAAAATATGTTAGTAGTAATTGAAACTAAATACCAATCCCCAGCCTACCAGCTTAATGGAAGAACGAGCAACTCAGAGCAATAAAATCGTGGAGAATTAATATAGTTCACCATAATTTAAGGGCTAAGTAAACTCGCCTGCCAATGCCATGCTACCACGACACTCTCTTACAAAATACTAATATCAATAACGGTTATAATTTTAATGAGTAACATTCTCTAAGTATTACTAAATATTAAACATCCTATGCAACCATTACTCGACGTAAGCACTGAATGTGTAAAATTTGTAAATGTTTAACTAATTTAATGCGAGTACTTATTAAATAATAAAAAATTAAGGACTCAACTAATTAACGAATTTAGTTAATTATCGTCTTTCGTGTGGTCTAAAACGTTATTCACTTTCTGAGATCGCAGCTTGTTCGCCGCGGGAATGCAAACGGAATTCATTAAAAGTGTGATCAGACTTTCATCTTGTTAGCGAGGAATCTAAACGTACGTAATAATAATAAAGAAAAGTAACGTACAAAAATCATAGCTCACTGCTCGGAAGCACTGAATAGTTTGATAAAAAAACTGTAGCTATGACTTTCTAGAGAGCAATTAGAAGATTGGTACACGAAAGTGCATTTGAAGTGTTTAGCAGCGACAGTATCCGCCGGGAAACGCACACAAACGATTTATGTTTAAAGCAGCTCAGCGCGTTCTCTACAAATTTTGATACGCCATTGCACGTCTTAATAATTACATTTTAAATCTGTTATATTGAACGAAGATGGCGGCCTAAGAGATTCTGTTTTCTACTCATTTATCCAGATTTATAACGTACTTTAACCTACTTCGTTATTCTCGTAGTACATGCTCTCTCTCACGGCTGTATCCCCGAAAGGGTAAGTAGAGGCAAATTAAACACACACATTTTACCAACTAAGTATACTTTGGTCCCACGGACGTAATATGGGGCATTGGCATGGGACCAAATTATACTACAGGGACCAAATAAACGGAAAGGCTGGACGCTTCCCAGCCAGGTGGACGGACGACCTGAAGAAGGTAGCAGGGATGGACTGGGAGCATTGGGAGAGGCCTATGTCCAGCGGTGGACTACGATAGTCTGATTGATTGATAAGGTGAAAATGGCTGCCGTAAAGACAAAAGTTTGCGTTCTATATTAATATAAAAGGAATATACGAAAAAGAGGGAGAATAATAATAGAAAAAAAGTGTTTCAAGATGACTTTTTAGACTATTTTACAGCCAGAATGTCTGTAAATGAAGAAAACAATCAAGAAATTAATTAAGAAGTGTACTAAAAGATGCTGCTACATTATGAAGGAACATAATATAAATATGTAATTGCACGTTACACATACCTGCATATGATAAATAATTGCAATTTGCAACTCGGAAACACACAGTTTGCAGGAATTACGTCAATGAAATATGACATTGATGCTTCCGATTGCAATTACACCTAAATCATATTTAATTACATTATTTGTTATATGACAGGGGGCAATAACGGGGGTATCCAAATATCCCCACATAACCCAGAAGACGATGCGCAGAAATTTTTAATAAAAATGTGAATCAAAATAAATTGTAATTAAAATGTTGTTCACCGAAAAAAGAATGTTTATCGTAATACCAAATTATTTTAGTGAGCCTTACAATACTTTGTTACATACTTGATTTCCTTTTGAGTTTGCTTATTAAGTAGATTTTGTTTAATTTACTTTTTATTAAACATTAAACAAGTGTTCTAGAAGGACTAGTTCACGTTTTGTGAATGTTCGATTAAAAAATACACGTACTTTTTAAAACAAAAATGTAATATTTATTATAATTGCTTTCAATGTGATAGAAACCAAGTAGTTACTATATTATCTTTACTAATTATCTAAAGCTAAAGAGTTTGTTTAGTTGAATGTGCTAATCTCAGGAACTACTTTTTTGAATTGAAAAATTATTTCAGTGTTAGATAGCCCATTTATCGAGGAAGGCTAATAGGCTATATAACGTCACGCTATAACCAATAGGAACGGAGCATCAATGAAAAATATTACGTTTTTGCTTAACTGCTTTGCCATAAAATAGACGATTCTGATAACATTGTATGTATCATTAGCGTTTTTCCCGCGTTCTAAGGACTTGTATATATAGGTGCGATAATATTATTATTACGGAAGTCTAACTTGACCCGCGGGCGCCATCTATTGACGATTAGTGGAAGTTATAGAGTACCTAAATTGAGACGCAGTTGCATTACAATATTGATTCAGTTCTAGCTGAGCGATATTGCGAGTAACAAGTGCGAAGTATAGCGAATAGTACAAGTGAGCATTGAGTGCAGTGTGTGAGAAGTAGTGAGAATTGTATATGTGACTTGTAATAATTGCGTTAATTGCTAATTATTTAAATAAATTGTGCCTATTTTGTTATAAATTGGTGTACCTACCTATTTTATCACGAACCCTGTCTCGTAACAATTTCAAACAGATCATCTAAAAAACTATAATATTTTACTATTATGGAAAACTTAATAGTTTTTAGTCGTAGCCTATAGAAGTTAAATCTGAAGTTATACATACATATTATGTTATAATAATACTCATAAGACTATTTTACATAATTCTATCACAGCAGTCGGACATAGTAGATTTTTCTCAAATTGAAGAAGATATTGTTTGTTTGTTTGAAAAGTCGTTTATTAGTAAATAAGCATACGCATGTAAGCTGATGGTAAGCGAATACCGAAGCCTGTGGACACTTGCAATTCCAAAGGACTCGCATGCGCGTTGCCGACCGTTTAAAAACCATTATACTCCATTCTTGAAGAACCCAATACGTAGTCTGTTTATCAAAGGATAGTTATAAGCTCTATAAAATCACCATATAACTCTTAGAAGTAAAGACGTTTTGACCTGATGGTAAATAACTACCGCTGCCACCTGCAACTCAAGTCACAAGTGCGTTGCCGCCATTTAAGGTGGGAGTAGGGGAAGAGGGGGGAGAGGGGACGGGCGGGAAGATGGAAGGGTTAGGGCCTCCGGTAACCTCACTCACGTGGCGAAAAGCAATGCAAACATTGCTTCACTGCTGGGTTTCTGTTAGGCCGTGGTATCACTCCGGTCGAGCCGGCCCATACGTGCCGAAGCATGGCTCTCCCACGTAAGTGAAAATACGCTGAACGACTATTACTGAGTACACATACATGTAATTGTTACGAATTTAAACCTTTTCTATCATATTGCGAATAAGAATACCTTTGTACATGTTTTTTAAATAGTTTTGGGATACTAAAAAATCTATCATAGATTAATTAACTTTACAAAAGTATAAAAGCTACCATGATTTAAAACAATATCCAAATTATGTAAAATGTTTTATATTATGTCGGTTAATATGGAACCAACTTATAACAAATTATAACAAAAGGACATGGTTTTTGTACGTCGATGACCTCACTGATTGCGGTCAGTGCCGATCAGCCAATCTCAGTCACATTTGGGGCTACATGAATGATGTCAGCCCGTGTCGTTTCAATAATGAACAAACTATTAACTAAATGAGGTTATAGTTATACTAGGTACTTTATAATATAATAATACGGGACCGGACCGACTGCATAACTTTTGGTTAAAGTGGCTCCGTAGCTCACACGTACGATTGGCATCTCAATTGCAATCATGCTTAGAATCAGGTTCGCTTCCGACTTTTATGACCACAGGCATAACTTACCTGCTCTTTAAGTCTGGCAGTGCCACGGATCCCAGAAACTACAGACCTATAACGTGTTTACCTACGCTTTATAAATTACTTACGTCTATTCTGAGAGTGAAGATAACATCTCATATAACTAACAACACTATTATGGCTTTCTCTCAGAATGGATGTAAAAGTGGGACCCGTGACACTAAAGAGCTATATTGACACGACCATTAATCAACAAGTTCGTCGTAACCGAAAGGATTTGACGACATGTTGGATAGATTACAAAAAAGCCTATGACTCTGTACCGCATACGTGGCTCTTGAGAGTGATGGAGTTGTATATAAGGTGCAATGGAGAACGGTGCTCTACTATCCAGGATGTCGGCGGTCTCAGGGTTACGGTGAGTATATTAAGATCAGGCGGGGTATATTTCAGGGTGACAGTTTGAGTCCCTTGTGGTTTTGCTTAGCTTTGAATCCTCTCAGCATTTTACTGGAGAGTTCAGGGCTAGGCTATCGTTTGCGGAAAGAAGGTCAGGTTATATCCCATTTTCTTTTCATGGATGATTTGAAACTGTTTGCCTTCAACAATTTCCAATTGATAAAATTACTTGAGGTAACTGAAACCTTTAGTAAATGTATCAGGATGGAATTTGGTGTGGATAAATGTGCAGTCATGCATGTAAAAAGAGGCAGGATTGTGGAATCTTAGGGGATGGAACTCTCAGATTCCACACACCTTAGATGTCTTTCTGCAAACGAAACTTACAAGAATCTAGGTATGACACAGGCGTTAGATGTAAATGAATTGACTATGAAGCAATCGTTACAGGAACGTTTCTTTGGCCGCCTGAAAAAAGTATTGAAAAGTCTTTTGTCAGGTGGTAATAAGGTGCGGGCCTATAATGATTGGGTCATACCAGTCCTTACCTACTCCTTTGGCATACTTAGATGGACTCAAACTGAACTAGATGCCCTGGATAGAAGAGTCCGTACACTGTTTACCGCGTACCGAATGCACCATCCACGTTCGTCGGTCATGAGATTGTATATCCCGCGGAAATGTGGGGGTCGTGGTTTTTTAAATGCCAAGACCCTCCATAACCGCGAGGTATGCAACCCTCGAGATTACTTCCTCTCTGTTGACCTGGATGTGTATCGGGATGTGGTGGCAGTTGACAACGGACTCACTCCGCTTGCTCTAGGAAAAGAGAACAGGCGCAAACCAGCAGTACTTACTATTACAGACCGCAAGGAGATATGGAAGGGCAAGGCCTTGCATGGACGTTTTTGTGGGGCCTGAAATGGGCCCGATATAGATTTATTGGCATCAGTATCCTGCGTACGGTTCGGTGACCTCTTCGGAGAAACTGAAGGTTTTGTTTGTGCAATTACAGATGAAGTTGTTATGACGAATAACTATCGGAGATATATCCTGAAGGACGGCACAATTGACATTTGTCGGGCGTGTCATCGTCCCGGAGAAACCCTCAGGCATATAATTTCTGGTTGTTCTCGTCTTGTCAACGGCGAGTACTTGCATAGACATAACCAAGTGGCGAGGATAGTCCATCAGCAACTTGCTCTTAAATATAATCTTGTGGCTGTCGAGTTACCGTACTACAGGTATGTGCCTGACCCAGTTCTCGAAAATGGTCGTGCAACATTGTACTGGGATCGATCTATCATCACTGGCAGGACTATTGTTGCCAATGAGCCTGATATAGTGGTGATAGACCGATTAGAGCGCCGAGCAATGATTATTGACATCACCATTCCCCATGACCACAATCTCTTAAAAGCCGAAAAAGATAAAGAAATAAAATATTTGGACCTAGCCCACGAGATTGTTGACATGTGGGATGTGGATTCAGCAATCTTTGTGCCGATAGTCATTTCGGCCCATGGGTTATTTGCTAAGAGCCTCGACCAACACCTTCAGAGGCTCACGTTAGGCAGCTGGATTAAGAGCCTGATGCAGAAGGCAGTCCTCCTTGATACGGCACGCATAGTGAGGAGGTTTCTATCTCTGGAACCCTAACCACCGGTAGCTTGGTCCCTGTACCCGATACCGGTGGGACACTATTTTTATATTTTTAAATATATATATATATATATTTTTTTATTATAAGTGTATTTAAAAATGTAATTTATATGTATATGAAATAAATAAAGAGAATAAAAAATAAATAAATGAATACTGGCCTGTTGGTCTAGTGGATAGTGACCCTGACTGCTAAGCCAGAGGTCGTGGGTTCGATTCCCACCCAGGACAAATAATTGTGTGATGAGCACGGTAATTGTCTGGGTGTAATTTATCTATAATATATATGTAGTATAAAGTATTTAGAAATATTATAGTATGTTTATCAGCAGTCTGGTTACCATAGTACAGGCTCTGCCTAGTTTGGGATCAGACGGCCGTGTGTGAGATGTGTGAAGTTATTATATTATTAATAATAACTTTATTTCATAAGCACAGGTATTCATTAATACATTTATTGTTGGAGACTCCTTTTAAGCATGTAGAATGCCTGTGCCAGGAGCCTCCGCTCTTCTAACTAATTGTTGTGATGTATGCGCCATTGATAACCCTAATGTTAAAAGAGTCCAAAGGCTCCGAACTTAGTGTATCTAGAGAAAATTATAATACTTCATCATATCGTTAGAGAGAGATGTAGTGCACAAAATATCCAAAGATAAACTTAGCAATTGGGTTGTAACTTGTAGTCTCATGCAGTGAACAGTTTTTTAGCTGATAGTAGACCCAACTTACAAGAAAAACAATTCTGTTTATGATACAGTATTTGTTTTGAAACTTTGCACCAATAGGATTGTGTAAATGACTGTACTAGCAAAAATATTATTTTTAACATATTCGGTATCAAGTTAATTCTTTGTTAGTTAGGTATCATTTAATCAGTAGGTATATCACGCGAACGCGAAGCAAATGTCTTCCTCGCGATGTTATTTTATTTAAATACTTTATTGTTGGTCCGTATTTCCGGTTAAAAAGTAGTAATTACTTTATTGTGCCTTTATTACCTCAACATCATAAACTGTACTACAATGAAAGCCATTCTTTTTTAACGGATTTCCTCCAACCTATATAATATCATACTTATGCCTTATATAAAGATTTAATTAAAAATAAAATACAGGCTACAGAATTGTATCCGAACCATGGCTTTAAATGTTTTCACTATGTTCTATTTTAGATTTATGATTAAAACTTCCGCCATTTTTTTTTTGCGGTGCGTTTGTAAAAAGGTTTTATTTTATACGCTATTGTGTGTGATTTAAATCCAAAACGGTCTTGTATATTATTAAACTTAAAGTCCACCTTAGATCCGCCTTATTTGTTCAACCTTGCATCGTGGTTACATAGATATAAATACAAGTCTACCATAGGTATGCGGCGCGAACAAAGCAGTGTACGATCCCACCAAACAGGTCCTGCGAATATGGGTGTGTCAAAGCTACATGTCTCAGCTTATAGGTGCAGTCTAAGGCTTCATGCGATATAGTTCTTGAGTTATTGTGTAAGGCGTAAGCTTCGTGTCTACCTGTTAACTGTGGTCCTTGAATATTTTTAAGGAATACACGTGACATGAATATGAACAGGACGAAAAAAAAACTGAGATTATTTTTTGCATAACCGCTAGAACGTTCTACTTGACAGTTCGCAAAAAGTAGAACGTGCTAGGCTTTACGGAGTCGAAATCGAAATATTTTCTTAGACAGTTCGCGGTATGACCTAGGCAGGTAGATTTTTTTTTTTAAATACGAAAACTGTATGATTGTAGAAGGGGAATATTTCGACTGCATTCACACTCAGATTATAAATAGATCACGAATTAATCACATTTATCTCTTGCTACATTTAGGTAGACTTGTTTTAATAGAAAATACAAAAAGTTAACACATGTAACTAGGGTTGCAAGCGTACTATATTACATATACATTTTAATTTATATTTTTTATTTATATATTTTTTAATAATTGTACTTTATATTGTAGAACAATAATAAAGTACAAAAATACTATATTTTTATCACTAATTCAACTGTCGCCCTTGTATTTATATGAACTGTAATTTATAATTTTAAAATGAAACGCATTCAAGGCGCTTAAACGTAATTAATGTTATTGCGAAAGTGATTTTGTTTGTTTGTTTGTAACTCGTTCACGCAGTTACTCAAACGATTATCGGAGAAAGTTGTCGTAATTTACATAGCATGCCTCTATGTCCTTCAAAAGGAGATCCAGTTTCATACCCCCGCGATCAAATCGCGGGCCACCCATGCCGTTTCTACTTTACCTACGTTTTTAATAAAATAACAGAATCTTTTGAATAGAAGATATTGATTTTTAGGGTTCCGTATCCGAAGGGTAACCAACGGACCCTATTAATAAGCCTCCGGTGTCCGTCTGTCTGTCTGTCAGCGGGCTGCATTTCATGATCCGTTATTCGGATAGAACGGAACAGAAACCTATTGGTAGATTAGTACCTATTGGTAGACAGTTGAAATTTTCACAGAATGTGTATTTCTGTTGCCGCAACAGCAACAAATAATAATATATTAGACTTTTAGAATATGTTTTCAAAGCAATAATTAGATAAGTATTTTATTTATTTGCGTCTCATGAAATAGTTGACCTGGTGTCTGTTGTCAGTGTAGTTCATGTGTTCCGTTTTTGTATTAACATTTTGGGTCCTTAAGTTTATATAAGTCAGCTAATTATTCGTTAGTTATCATAGCACTTAAAAAAAACTTGGGTAAAAAAAAAAAATGTTTGGAATGTTTGGTTATTATGTGTATGTGTGTTTTGTTTATATTTGTATCTTTTTTTCCTATTGGGATCGGATTTCAAAATCGGAGTAGGTATGTCACTAAACCTTGTGATGGTGGAATTCTCACTGATTGCATCTATGACCAAAAATATCCTTTTAGCATTTTTCTGCCGTTTTAATACGGTATATTTAAACTTTTTAGTTAATTTTAATAATTAATTAATGTATAAATTTTAAATCATCGACATTTTGACATTTCATAATAATAGTATACACTATACACATTACGAATTACAATTTAGAATATTCATTTAAACTTAATCTGTCATTATTTTTCGTTTTATTCCTTTTTTTATGGTATAGTGGGCAAACGAGCAGACGGGTCTCCTGATGATAAATGACTACCGCCGCCCATGGGCACCTGCAACTCAAGAGTCACAAGTGCATTGCCGGCGTTTAAGGTGGGAGTAGGGGAAGGGTGGAAGAGGGGGAGGGGGGAGGGAAAGGTGGACTTCGGTAACCTCACTCACTCTGCAAGCATTGCTGATTGATTTGACATAAAGTTTTGATATTAATTTATTGATGTGTTTAACTATTTTTTTTTTATAGTGTGCTGTGTTCTTATTGTTGTTTTAAAATAATAGTAGGGTTTCCAAATATAATTAATAAAATAGCTACCAATAAAATAAATATTTGTACACCATTTATGTAGTAAGTGGGCCATATTCCTTGTGAAAATTGTTTTCTTGTTGTCTGCAATATTTTTAACTTCTTCATGGCAAATTAGTACCAAATATCGAACTAACTAACATAAGAACATAATGAATGCCGCGACTAATATGCCCCACATTCTGCAGACACGACACGACACTGACACGATAGTTTATATTTAAATATTTCGATGATCATCGATCATTCATGGATTTGCATAATCGTTATAATAACGAAACGGGTTCGTGTTGCTGTCGCGCCCCGACAACGAAAGTGGTTCTACAAGTATTCGGTTTACGTAATAAGAAATTGTGTAATAAATTATAATTTTAAGTGATTCTAATTAAATACAAATGTGTGTGTGATAATTAGATGTTTTATTAACTTGTTAATTATGTGTAGTGAATGGGATTATCTTGATTGAATTTTTTGAGATATTAGATATAAAGTAGATTTGATCATGACGCCTTTTGATAAATTGCGTTAGGTAAATTAATAATTGAATGTAAATATCTCACTGAACCAAATTTTCACTAAGGTAATAAAAGATAGGATAGTGTTATGTTGTGACCGTTATGCGTTATGTATGACACAAGACAGTTTTTGTATCGGTGAACAGCAATATTATTGGGTTTTAAATCATTTACACAAAGTATTCACAAATCAATCAAATATTCAGTAGAATCCATGAAGTGAGTGCCTGTGTTTGTGTGTGTGTGAAATTAAGTTATGCCAATGGCAGATTGACGTCAGTTTTTTTGTTGAACAGCTCCGTCTAAGGCTTCTAAGCTGAAAAGAAAACAACTGTTGAAAGCTTTCATAAGTTATATGGCAGGCCATGTAGAACAGACTAGCTATCGATGGAAAAGAAAAGTTCCTGAATTTCGTGGAACTCTTTAGGAGAGGCTGATGATGACTAAGATCTTGATAATGATAATTTAATTTTATATTCGAAATATAACTTTCATGTGTGACTACTTATTTTTTTAGCTACCCAGTGCACGAACCAATTCAATTGAGAAATAAATGATCCGTGAACGAAACCAGTTACTCTGTGCAAAACTGCGGTTTCGTACAAAGGAAAATATAGATTAATACATAGAATATTCTTTATTTTACACCATTAATAAAGTACAGTTGAAGAAATAATTATCTTACAAATCAATACAATGGGCGGTGTTATCGCTAAAAGTGATCTCTACCACTCCTAAATAGACGTAAGAAAATGTATTATTTTAGTAAATAGTTATGTGAAAGAACGTTATCGTTTTTACTCGTTACTAATAAATATAAAACTGGCCAATTGCAAGTAAAACTCACCCTATTCGTTTTCGAAACCAAATTAACTATGAACTGAACCACCCTACTAACTGAAATTACCGACCGACTTATTTGTCATAGACAATGATTATAGATTCTGTGGTGTTTGTATATACAATATGTATGTCTTAAAAAAAACCAAGTGTTCTTATTTGTGTTCTAGAACCTTGTTTCCTTGAACCCACTATTGAAGCTAGAAACTGTGCGTTTGTGCATACGTACGCGTGTACACAGTCACACAAGATAATTATAATTTTTATTTTGTTTATCTATCCAATACTTTTTTATAAGTTTTATTAAAATTGTCATAATTTTGCTACTTTGAGAGTATTATTAGAGTATTATTCGGCTGTGGGCGCTGTGGCACGTTTCGTTTTTGTGATTTTAATAACACATAATCCGAATTGCGGGCTTTTATAAATTCTGTTTCAGGCGTGAAATTAAATTCTTATGAACATTTCAAGTATTAGGTATTTTTTTAATTGTCTTGCCTGTATTTTAAAGTATTATTTAAGTTGCTTTTTTCGGATTCAAAGATTTAAAAAAACTGACTCATTTACATTGCAATGTCATCAAACACCCTAAACAAATATTGACATGGCCGCCAACATAACAAAGATAATAACGGAAAGCGAAATGGCAACAAAACCTGTTGTCTATGGCATGTTATCACTTTCAAATGTAGATGTGGAGTTGTGGAGCATTTTACACGTACCTAGGTAATTATTGCACGTTCCGTATGAACTCGGCCCCGAGATGTAACGGTTCTGACAACGGGGAAACCTACATCAACACGATACGAATTACCATGATGATTCGAAAACAGTAGTTTATTCTATAGCCGGCTTAGTATTCATTTTTTAACATAATGTGAAGTCTTGTTTATACTCACTTTTCGCATACTTCATAGAAATCAGGACTTACCTCATCGCGATATATATACATTTTTCTTTATTTCAACTTTATGGGCATTTGGTGTGTAGGTGGACTTAATGCCTAAGCCATTCTCTACTAGGTAACCTTTGGTTATTGCAGATAAAAGAAGAAATACGTGCATTTAAAAAATTATGCTACACTAGCAGCGCCTCGCGGTTTCACCCGTGTAAGTCCCGATCTCGTGAGAATATCGGGATAAAAAGTAACCTATGGGTTAATCCAGGTCTCCAGCTTTATACATACCAATTTCATTGCAATCTGTTCAGTGGTTTTTGCGTGAAAGAGTAACAAACATCCATCCATCCATCCATACAAACTATCACATTTATAATATTATGGGATTTTGTTAAATAAATAATCCGTAATATAATGCAAAAAATATACGTAACTTGTAGCCAAATATAAATATATATTATTATGTATATAATTATATGTGAATTATATAGATAGGTATGTTATAAGGAATGACACCTTTTTGGTTACCCCACGTTTCGACCGAATTCTTAGCTCTTATCTTATGTAGGATTAGTAATACAAACCTTTATAGGCTTACTAGGCATGCTAGGGCTATCTAACTATTTATATAAAAATTAATGTTTGTATGTTTGTCCTCTATAGTCTATGCGTTCCGAAACCGTTGATCAGATTATGATGAAACTTTGGTAAGGTGTTATATGGGGACGTCCTGGCCCAAAAAACTATAAAAAATAGAAAAAAATTGCATTGCAACGCATGCCGGGTGCAGCTAGTATAAATATAATAATCATATAATGTATTCAAAAGTTAAATAAGAATTTTCCGAATAATAGTGTAAAAAATAGAATCGAGGTTTCTTCTGCGGCACTTTTGGTTACTATAAACAGGTTTCAGAATAGATAGAGTAAACCGGTTAACATGTTTCAGAAACTAGAATATAGTTTGAAACACATTTTATTAAAACAATAAAATATATGCCTATGTTTTACAAACCAAAAGTTTTAAGTACTATAGAAACGAAGAAGGACTTGAGGCCAAAACCCAAACACCGATAATATTTGAATATGAATTTATTTAAATATTAAACACAACGTATTGAGATCTACAGTTGTCTTTTTTCTAAAATTCAAGCTTTGGGGGATCCAGAGACAAAATGAAGCGAGAGAGAGGAGAGGTGCTTAGTAAAAGTGAAAATAAATGGGGAATAAGTGGGTAAGAGTAAAACTCATACTATATCTATTTAGAATACTTGTATGTAAAAGAAGTGTAGAAAGCTAAAATGTTTCAAAAAATGTGCTATGTGGACGTGATAGGGTTCATTTTTGTCCTTAGCTTGATTTGAAATAAAATGAGACGTTTGGTATGTTGGACAATCTATTGGACACTGAATTAGTTCAGACATATGTAGCACAGCATGGCCACGGATAAAGTTATAACTAGTTATGGAGACTGTGTTTGTATTTTGGGCGAATATTCAAACTTTGTTAAAACGGCTACATAAAGCTACAGGGATCCAGTATATATTTTGACCCGTCATGGTACAAAATTCTATACATTGACAGTGCAAGATATACTGGTCAATTGAATAAAAAAAAAACATTATAAACGATCGAAATTCGACTGCCAGGCGATATATTGTATAATAAATACTTTTACACCAGTAAATTTTAAGAAACCGAGATATCTCGTACTTCCCTCGTTACTGTAAAGTGAACTATAGTGAAGTTGTTATTAAAGGAAACTTCACCTACCTACTTGCGTATATTATGAGTATTCGTTGGTAAGGCCACAGAATACATAATACATTCAGGTACAGAAATCCCACTTCACCAAATCATTTAAATAAATAGCGGCTCTTGGTCCGACACAATAAAGTCGCAATTCAGGGCGCACAGCGCTAATTACCTACAGCTATATTCACCTAGAAATTGCCTCCCTTTCTATAGCGTAACTCTTATCTATTCTGACGACGGCGCGATGTTTTTGCCTACTTTGTCTTTTTTTAACAATTAATTATTCTGAACATTTAATTACCAGTAAATTATGTGCCTATTACTCTATTTTTGTGAACAAATAAATCTAGTTTAGGTACTAATAACTGGATAGTCTAGATACAAACGAATGATGTGATGCAGGAGTGAGCATCGAACACGCACATAATAATAATAACTTGAGACACCTCACACACGGTCGTCTGATCTCAAAATAGGCAGAGCCTGTATGTATTATGGTAACCAGACTGGTGATAAACATACTTATTTATTTCTAAATACATACATATAGATAAAGTATACCCAGACACAGAACAAAAGATCCTCCCTGGGTCCTGGGTGAATCCCTCTGGCTCAGCATTTACTAACCACTAGACCAACAGGCCAGCTACACGTTTATTAACTGTCAAAACTAATGCCAGGGTACTGAGTTGCTCAAAGTCTTTCTTTTTATTTGTTATTATATTCAAGAGATATAGTGCATAACACAATGTTCTAACTTGAATTCACCTAACCCCTCAGGACGTCAACTGTGCGTTAAGTTTTGCTCCGACAGTTAACTATGAATATTATTAAGAATTTCTCCAAAATTAAATATTAATATTTTTGAAATGTAAAAGTGCATTTGTTTAAAGTTAAAAACGTGACTTACTACTCATACGGCTGCGTAAGTTCATTGACACTGTGTAAACTAACTGTTTATGTAACCTTTTTAAATTAGATGAAATAATTGTCTATGCTCAGTTGTATTTTAGTTTAAAAGTGGGGGGTTACTGCCTAACTAACTATTTACATTTTATTTCACAACAGACTGTTGTTGACTTGCATAGCACGTGGTTAACGTTATTAGGACAACCGTTCGCACAACCTTTAAAATTTACATATTTTTTAATCTATATCTATACTTACTTATAATAATCTATCTATATAATAAATCTGTAGCGGGATGAATTCTGTACATTGAATATATTTAAAAAAAATCGACTGAGGGGTATTAAGATATTGATACTGATGCCGAATATGCGATTTAAACAATTCTTGTCGGTCTGTCTATCTGTCTTTCTGTCTGTCTGTTTGTATGTTCACGATAAACTCAGAAGTTACTGAAGGGATATGCTTGAAACTTAGTATGATAATAGTTTGAGTGCCTGCGCAGGTTATAGGGGACTTTTTATCCCGGGTTAAACTTTGGTTCCCCCAGGAAAGCCAATGAAAGCTGTAATATTGTAACGTTAGTAGAATGTTTATACTTATTTCGAGCCACATTACAGCCAGCGTTTTGCTTATCTGGTGTAGAGTACGGTTTCTACTAGTTTGGGTGCCGGATCGAATCCCTCTTTGACACTCTTTTTTTTTTTGCACTTTTTTTATAATATATAACCTAATTTACTTTTTTAAATTAGGTATCGTTTTTAACCGACGAAAAAAGGAGGTTCTCAATTCGACCGTTTATATACATATTTCTTTTTTTTATGTATGTTTAGCCCTCTCCGTTATATATGAACCGATTTTGATTATTCTTTTTTGTTAGATAGGGTATACCTCAAGGGTGGTCCCATGTCAAGGAAGTCAGGATCTGATGATGGAATTCTGATGAAATTGAGAGAAACCCTCTAAAATTGTAGAAACGAATAGTGTTTCTGTTTACTTTTCATTACTTTCATCAGGTTTCATTTGCGTTTAGAAATCATCACATCATGTAGCCGAGCTGATGATGAAAAAAAAATCATAAATAATAATCTTTTTAAGAAAAAATTAAAACGAAGAAAAAAACTAAAAAGCAAAAAATAAATAAACCTTTTGAATAAGCTTCATACTTAAGACCTAGAAGATTTATTTATTTTTGCGTTTTAGTTCTTTTCGTTGGTTTAATTTTTTTTTATATTTGTTATAAACCACTCAATTTAATTAACTAATAAATATTAAGAGTACAAAGAATCGATTTTTACCTGTGATTCAAAGAAATATTATTAGTTACATTAGATTTTACCTGCAAATAGTCGTGTCTGTTTGAAGGATTTCGAGTGAATGTATATTTTCAATCGTAGGATATCATAGGGGAATGTGCTTTTCTGTGGTGATTGCTGAAGCAGCAGGAGTTTTTTTTTTCTTTGTTTGGTGATCCCAGAGTAATCGATAGCTGGTTCTTGACTATGCCAATGAGCTATTTTGACTCTCGCAGCCATTTAATTCATAAATATGTTTCAGGGGATTAATAATAATAACAACTTCTAACACCTCATACACGGCCGTCTGATCCTAAACTAGGCAGAGCCTGTACTATGGTAACCAGACTGCTGATAAACATATATTTCTAAATACATACATATTATAAATAAGTTACACCCAGACAGAGAATAATTCGTCCTGGGTGGAAATTGAACCCACGACCTCTGGCTCAGCAGTCAGGGTCACTAACCACTAGACCATCAGGCCAGTCCAGTAAATATACATATATTTATAAATAGAGTTATAGAATAAGAAGATCCAAACTTTGAAACTTTTGCGTTCCATGATAATATAATTATGTTGATGGGAATTTACGCGATCACGTATTTAAAAAGTATTACAGTACCTACAGGCCTGTGATCACGGCCACGACCACGGCAACGCAAAAGTATGTCATATACCTTTTAAATACGTGATCGCGTTGATTCCCGTCAACATGATTATATTAGAATAGAATATAATTTTTATTTAAAGCATCTATGACTTAGTTGTTAGTTTAACTTAACACTTTGTTAGTTTTACTGGTACTATTTTGTATTCTGTGGTATTACAGTATTTTACTATACTAAATGCATGGCATGGACATCGCCCAGTTGCCGTCCGCTAGCCAACGATGGGTGGATCATTGAAGGCAAAACGTCGCCGTACCGACGGTCAACTTATAAACGGTGCTGTGAGGCACACCGTGTGGTTTTAGTTGGTTTAAGCATGATATACGGCCTCACCAATAGCCCAGCGTTTGTGTGAGTTGAGTAAAAACTAAAATTATCGAACAAACCGGTGTTATTATTAACAGACGGGTCATCTGATGGCAAGTGACTACCGCTGTCATTGGAGACCTGCAACTCAAGAGTTACAAGTGCGTTGCAGGCCTTTGGTGGGAGTAGGGGAAGGGGAGGAGTGTTCCATGTTCTGTATCTATCAGTCTGTCTGTATCTATCGCACAAGTTAGTAGTTAAATTATTTAACAATATTTTTTATCATTAAAATTTTCAGCATTCATCAAGTGACGATGACAGGCAGGCACCCAACCGCCATACTCCACACAAACCCATGCATTAATCTGTTTGAAGTGTGCATCAGTGCGTGATTCCATACCCAGAAGGTCTCTATCAAGGCCTACTCTCAACACGCAATACACTATGGCTTTGTTACGCAACCTGTGTTTAAAATATGAAATACTATCATTTTCTCGTGGCTTCGCTCGCATAAAAGTTATTATTTCTAGATAAAAGATACCCTATGCGAGTTACCGTACCCCTGGCAACGTATATGCAAAATTTCATGACAATCGCTTAAGTAGTGAAGGTGTGAAAATGTAACAAACGAACGAACTCGTATTCATTAGGTAGTTATGGTGGTCTTTCTGCTGTTTCTGAAAATTCACTTTTGAATTTTATTTTTTATTTGACATGTATCTTTTTATGGATATTTTCATTATTATTTGTGACATTGTTAATTTTACACAACATTGATATGATCTATAGTTATACTGTGCTGAAGGTATTACATTTTTTTTAGTTATTTATTACTATGATTTTTTAAGCTTAATTTAGAAAATTTTGAATTGTTCATGTGAGAACTGTGTAGTCACTTATTTAGTTTTTTTTTTAAATTTATTTATTATATAAAACAAGAAAAATACAAGAATTATATAAACATAACACTGTAAACCGCAACGTTTTGTGGAGTGTTACACAGATAGCCAGTATCGCACAGTTACAATATTTTTTACATAATTATTATTTATTATTTTTTACATAATTTTTTACATAGTTAAATTTCCTATGTTGCTTGGCAGTTCTGAGTATGTCTTGCTCGCCTAGAAGTCCTACCTATGGTGCCGTATATGTCGGGTCGTTCGGTTCCCTTCATTATGGTTGATCTGTACGATGACTGGCGTGTGCGTCATGCTCGTGAACGGGTTCCGTTGGTCGGGCCTGGTCATCTCCGGACTGCTATTACAATATGTATAGTTAGCGCGTCTATTTATATTTTAGAATAATAGGTATGTTACATTGTCCTCACATTTAATTTACGCTTATAAGCAATGTAACCACAAGTTTGTAAAAAACATTTTGAAAAAGAGTGTCCTTGGAGTTTCTTGCCTGTTCTTCCCCACAGGATCTACGTATTGGAACAGGCAACTAACTTCACGACTAACTTAGTCTGACTGACTCCTACTCCTGACAATTCAAAAATACCTATTATTGGTTTAATTCAAATAAATGGTTTTGATTTGATTTGATAAAGGACTAGCTGTTACCCACGATTTCGTTCGCGTGGAAATTAAGCAAAGCCGTACTATTCCGTAGAGTGAAGGTAGTGCCGACCTACTGGCCATACTCCGTTTTCGTATCGTGGACTCGATATTTTACGATACGAATTCGATATTTTACGATACGAATTCGATATTTTACGATACGAAATCGATATTTTACGATACGAATTCGATATTTTACGATACGAATTCGATATTTTGCGATACGAAATCGATATTTTACGATACGAATTCGAGCTTTTGAGTCCAATGCCTTGAAGTTATGCTGATACTGTAGGATAGCTCCGGGATTGGTTCGGTGGCGCAGGGTGTTGTCAGATGTCATGTGATGCTCAGGTCTTTGTCAGATTTGATTCCTGGTTTTTCAGGCAATAAATACTCAATTGTCATCCGGGAATTTGAATTAATTTTTATCGATTTTTTTCCATGGTGTGCTTGTACATTGATATACCATTGTCAATAATTAATTTGATGTATTTACTTTTTTTACAACAAAAATACAACGTAAACAACGTGCTGCCTGGTATAACCCGTTATCGGTATCTAGAAATACCCGCACTGTCCACAACACTACAACCCCATCCCCTACCAAATGGCGCTAGTAGTACACGGTCTTTGAGTGGAGTCAATGGACGAGTCAGGCGACTAAACTGTGAGCAGTAATCGGATGTGACCTAACTCATTTACGTTGTCCATTATCTGATAAGATAGCGTTTGAAGTGATATAATGTGATAGCTATCGATTTTATCAGAAATAGAAAATTAACTCTAGTAAGTCTAGTATGCTATTGCCACAGTCAAGACTATTAATACTCAATTAATAGCCTGCCTATATAGCAGCATAGCGGCAGTGCAGTTAACTGCAACGATTCCCGCACAGTGTGCATGGGTGTTTCTTAGTATAATATGTAGAAATTTATAAAATCTAAGTATCTATGTTTATCCTTGTTCTAGAAACCATAGTATGTATGTATGTATGCTTAGTAGTTTGGGTTTTAAAATTGGAATACTTAATATTAGTTAATCATTAGTATCCTCAGTATATTATTACTTAAAATAATTGTGAAGAGACTGGTCAAATGCCAATCGTGAAATTAGATGAGAGCGTGGTTTAAATTCTTTATAAATATACTTTTATTTAAAAACAATTGATGGCCTCATTGACATGACATTTGACTTTAATTTTTTTTCTTTCAATTTAATTTAAAAAAGTAGTTACCGTACATTCGGATAAGATTCGCCCTACGCCTACGGTGTTACCTTTGCTCAAACCATTAGAAAGTTTTATTTTCGAACCACACTGTTACAGCGACAGCTATCGAGCTACAATCGATAGATGGAGAAGAAGAAGAAGGTAGCTGGAATTCAGGTATTTTGTTACATTATAAAAAAACATAATTTTCAAAGTTTGACAGTTTGGACACAGATAAGATAATAATTACTGTTTGCGCTAAAGTAACCCTCCAGGGCTAATATAAGACAACTATACGGTATGCATAAAATGGTTTTACGACTGTAATTTAACACACCTCCGCCGTTGTGGAATGCAGTTATTTGCAGTTAATAGTACAAATAATTGTGTATGTACGCTCAAAGAAATTATAGATTTGACGCGATAATCGACCGTGCGTTTTTATTGTTACTATGCTAACTTTCTTCAAGTCAGTCTGGGAATGTAAGTTGTTATTTGAAATAGGTGAAGAACTCACTCTTACACTCAGATGGCTCCTGAATTAGAAATAATTAGAACGTAGATTTATTACTACTTAAAGAAGAGATCAGCCTCCCAATTGAGCATGTAACTCTAATCCACTAGGGATGTTAAATTGACTGATCAAGCTAAAATTTCGTAAAAAAGGCCTGACATGAAACTAGAGCTATTACGAGTAATTACCGAGGGTGTTTATGGAACGTCCGATCATCGAGTGACATCACCGTTTGCTGCAAATATTGGTAAACGACTTACGACGATTGGTCTTGTAAGCTTTTAATGCAAAAATTATGTAAGCACCTAAATAGAATAAATATCCTATCTGTTAAAGTTGTTCAGACGACTGGACTCTTTGTGTCAGTAAAAGACATTCGGAACAAAGACGGTATAACTGTTTATTTATCTTTCTATTTTTAAAGTGAATTCAACGTGCGTTAAAAAAACAATATCTTCTGAGGAATAATAATAAATAATAATAATAACTCCACACATCTTACACACGGCCGTCTGATCCCAAACTAGGCAGAGTCTGTACTTTGTTAACCAGACTGCTGATAAACATACTTATATATTCCTAAATACATACATATTATAGATAAATTACACCCAGACACAGAACAAATGATCGTGCTCATCACACAATTATTTGTCCTGGGTGGGAATCGAACCCACGACCTCTGGCTTAGCAGTCAGGGGCGCTAACCACTAGACCAACAGGCCAGTCAAAAGAGTAGGTATGGCATTTTAGCGACGTTCATTGACGTGCGTTGCAGCCCACAACATAATGTATATAACAAGACCAGAAAGTGAGATCACTACTTAACCGTGCCCTAAACCAAGCGTTTACGAGTTTTTCAGAAACTTTGACGTTTCTGACCCTTTTCGTTTATCGCCATATTTTATCTTCTCAATCCTGTAACACAAACGCATAAGCAGTGAAGCATGCATCCACAATAATTCATCCGCCTGGCACGCTACAATGTCATACTGCCATTAAATTGCTACAAATGCTATTAAATTGTGCACACTTCCGCAGAAAACACTGTTTTGATATTATTATTAATTTGAATACCATGAATTACAGTCCGAGAGTTGCGTTGAATCATCCGCGTCACGAAACATCCATAGTGCTTTGTCGTACCTATATAAAACGCTTCAGACCCACGATGGCCGACTGGCCTTTTGGTCTAGTGGTTAGTGACCCTGACTGCTAAGCCAGAGGTCGTGGGTTCGATTCCCACTTAGGACAAATAATTGTGTGATGATCATGATCATTTGTTCTGTGTCTGGGTGTAATTTATCTATAATATGTATGTATTTAGAAATATATAAGTATGTTTATCAGCAGTCTGGTTACCATAGTACAGGCTCTGCCTGGTTTGGGATCAGACGGCCGTGTGTAAGATGTGTCAAGTTATTATTATTATATGTTCAAAATTTGATGACGATAATCACACACTTCAAAGAAATGATAATCTATAGAAATAAAAATTAAAATCTGTTCGTTGGTAAAAACATATACTTTACTTTACTTTTACTTTTTGTTGTATACTTCAGAACATCTAGACTGATTACGCATTTTTTTTTATTGTGTAATAGTCTCAATAAGGTTTTTAGTGCATTCATTATTTCACAATCATGGCAGCCTTAGTTCTATGTAATATCTACGGCAGTGGACTGTCATGTTAAATTTTCTCCTTTTAAAACCTTAATTATGTTATTCCCACCTATTATTATGTTCTGTAGAAATTTACTTGAAATAACTACTTGTGATGTCATACTTTGCTAAGGTCAAGCTATTTACTTAATGTGTTTGGTTTGAAAATAATAACGGATCAATTTTTTTTTTCTTACCGCTTAATTTTATAGTAATCATAATATAATAATAATCATCATCAGAAGTGCGTTGGTGACAGGTACTTGTGATGAATTTTCCTTAAAACATGGTATTGAGATAAGACTAGTAGTTTTAGAAGGGCCTTATAATGTAGGCATAAGAACCCACCACGAAGTACACCAACTTGAAGTATCCGAAGCCAATGGGCTTGTATAGAAGGTTGAACGAAAGTAGAGGAACTCGTGGGTTATGTAAGGATAGAACCAAGTGGAATGGAGAAAGATGTGAGTTTATGTAAGTACACATAACATTTCTCTGATCACACATACGAAACACTGACTCAATGTAAATGGAATCCAATTGTTATCTTAATAATGATAGAAGCTTATGTATCTATTATTTAATTATGACATAAAAATTGCCAAGCAATGGGGGAAGGTGCCCTTATGACTGCACTGACTGACATGCACTTATGACTCATATTTACGGGCACCGTTTCTGAGGTTTCAATTGCACAAGTTCTTACAACCGTAGTTTTTGTTGCATTTGTTGATATCATTTAAAAATCATTATGAAATTCATCTTAAGGATGACGTGGTGACGGGTACCAGGAACCATCATGTGATCACTGGTTTCCTGTTAAACTAAAAGGCGATCTATGACACGATCTTTAGACCTGTCGTCTTCTATGGCTCTGAAATTTGACTCGTAAAGAGTACGGATGAAAGACGCCTGCATGTAGCTGAAATGCGAATGTTGAGATGGATATATGGTGTGACTAGGAAGGACAAGGTGAGGAAAGAATACATTAGTGGCAGCCTGAAAGTAGAGCCAGTGGATGAAAAGTTGAGGAGCAATAGATTATCGTGGTATGGGCATGTGATGCGGAGATATGACGGATACAAGAGCAGAGAACTGTGTGAAAGAGGATAATAATATTGCTAGAAGAGGAGTAAGCAGTGAAATGAAGAATGTCAGAAGAGAACACATTGCACCGACCTCAAATAATTTTGGCAAAAGAGTAAGATGATGATTCGTCCTAAGAACGACATGTCGCTATTCTCGGGGTCTATACGACCTTAAAACATGTCCAAATATGTATCACGTTGTATAACTTCTATTTTGAAAAAGTTACTCTCACTAAACTATTACAGTTTGGTTTGCTTCTGCTTCGAGAAGCAATCGGGTTACAATAATCGGAAAACAATTGAGTTCCATGAGGGCAAAATTATACGGATTTGTAGGAAACAAGCACGTAGGTCCGTGATGGTATGCAATCACAATACAATATGGACGTTTTGTATATTGGGATTGTCGCTCATGCTTTAAAGACCCTGGAAGAACATGTGTGTTCAATATTGAAGTCTCCTGAAAATGTTGTAAGTATTTTTTCTTTCACTAGTAATGAATGTCTTGTGACGAATGTCGTACCAGAAAAGGTAACTTTACTAAAGAAAGATAAAGAAATGTTTTCTGTTAGTATTACAAAATGTGGGCGTCTGAAAAGTATGGTATAATATATGTTTTTAAAACTTTGGAATAAGAATAGACAATAAAACTGGTATCAAAAAAAGAAATCTTAATTATAGTATATTAGAATTATGAAAAAGATTCGCACGTCACATAACGCAGGTTTTAATACTAAGACTGTAAGTAAAAATGTTGTTAATGAATTGCTGTAATTAGTGTAGAGCCTAGGGTTGTCACCTCTTACCGATTTAGTTACGAATTTTCTAGAATGAGGAACTTTGTTAATTTTACGTAGAATAGTAAATTATTTTACGTAGCTTTTTTAATATAATTGTACGAATTTTATGTTCTGTTCCTATATTTCACACTTTCATACTGGCTTTTGTAATCCATAGGATAACCTATTACCTCTTATTGTCCTACATACTTTTGCAGTCTTATATTTAAGGTTACACTACCGCTTAAAATTACTGTTGGATCAACAGTTTTTACAAAAGTATTAGTTAGCATCTTGGAAACTTGTAAGTACCTAGTTTGTAGTGTTATAGTTATCATATAATTTTCAAATCCAATCACACCCCTGACTTCTGTGCGCCAGGCAGACTGTGCAGAAGTAGTGTAGCTTGAACAGCCGTAACGAATACACCGAGCGCGGTATTTGACGAGGTCCTGGAAAAATTAATTGTTTTAGAGCAATAACCTTAATGCGGCATTTCCGAACCGATACGACCTTCAAACCTTCAAGAAAAGAGCGTCTCAAAGGCTAGCAATGCACTTGTGACTCTTGAGTTGTAGGTGTCCATGGGCGACGGTAGTCACTTATCATTAGGAGACCCGTCTGCTTGTTTGCCCTCTAGAATAAAAAAAATTAATTTAAGTATGGAGGAGCCCGAAATGTATCTACTTAATATTTAAGCAAAACAGCAGAGAAAACATCAAAAAATTATCAGGAAGAAAACAGTGAATTACTATAAGGTACTGGCGTCACAAGTCCTAACAGTTACTTCTAAATATGACAGCAATCCATTACATCAAAAAAATATTAATAATCTACTTTGAAAAATGTCCAGTTTGAAAGTAGCAACCCTATTCATGCCCCGTTTCAAATGTTCAATTATGTAACCGCTTTCGCCGACTCTATTAACAATACATGCGCCTGAGCACCTTCCTACGGTTACGATGCACCTTTTTGCTTTTTAAAATAAGCCAAGTGCAAGTCGCTCCTATAATCGAAGTGTTCTATCCTAACTAAATTATAAAATGCGAATATAAGTTTGTTTGACACGCTTTCACACCTTAACTGTGAACCGATCAATGTGAAATCGATGAACATACTGTTTCCGAGTCTAATAATGTTGTGACATACCTAGAAAGATTTTTTTAATGTTATATAAAAATATATGTATATTTATTTTATTTAATATGTGCGCACCTACCCCACACGGTCACCGCTGAAAATCAGCGCTGTTTGGCGCACAGCAACTCCCTTGCTGGCGTCATCAGCATCAATGCTGAGCGGTGACCAATTACAATAAGTGACGTGCAAGTGCGTGTAAGGTAACATGTAGCTCTATTTTGTTTTTTTGCCGTTATTTTTTATTTTGTATTTCTTCTTTATATATATATATATATATTTTTTTTTTTATGTTTTATCACGTCGTACTGTAAGCACTTTAACGTCACTTAGAAATAAATATTTTTTCTTTCTGTCTTTTCTTTCTTATACAAACGAGCAGACGGGTCACCTGATATTATGTGACTACCGCCGCCCATGGACACCTGCAACTCAAGTCAAGACTCACAAGTGCATTGCCGTTGCCGGCGTTTGAGGAGGCAGTACGCTCTTTTCTGAAAGTTTGGAAGTCGTATCGGTCTGAAAAATATCGCAGACGACAAAATTTGTTCCACAGATTAGTTGTGCGATTATAGGGCTGAATATATCAGCCCAGATAGCCATTAGCCAGATAGCTATTAAACTATATTGTATAACTTTTGACCTCTCACGTCCATGGTACGAGTTCGGTCTTTGGTCACATACTTTATCGAAGGTTAAGTTAAGAAAATATTGTAAGGAAAGTTGCATACCGGAGGGATTTCCATAATGTACTAGATTACTAACCCGTCTTGTGGGACAGTTTATAAAGGATGTTGATATAATACTTTTAGGCTGCTTGTATTACAACTACTAGATATTGTTAATAATGTGTAATGTTATTTTTCTATCCCTCGGAAATAGTACTTTTTGGAGTTCGCTCTTTAACAGCGCTTTGTTGTGCTTTATTGGAGTTTACTCCTTATCCTCGAACCTCCAGTAAATTGTAAACTCCAGTCGTGCGTTGGAGCTTACACACACCTTTTTTTTTAGCATGCATTCATTAAGTTCATATAATTGTAAACAAATATTTGAAGTCCATATTAACCTACTTCTAATTGTAGTATCAAAATAAAACTTTGTATGTATATGTAACTAGCTGCGCCCCGCGGTTTCACCGGCGTAAGTCCCGGTACCGAGGGAATATCGGGATAAAAAGTAGCCTATGTGTTAATCCAGGTCTCCAACTGTCTACTTACCAAGTTTCATCGCAATCGGATCAGTAGTTTTTGCGTGAAAGAGTAAAAAACATCCATACATCCATACATCCTTACAAACTTTCACATTTATAATATTAGTAGGATTTGGGTGACAATACGACTATACGACTATACTATAATTAGGCATCTTGTAGCTGATCTGATGATGGAGTCAAGAGGTAGATAGTGGATCTCCTAAGTATCTACTAGTAAACCCCTCGAGTTTGGGCTCATATGATTCGATTTGATGAGTCCAACAGATTGGGCTTGGTAGCGATGGTCTGATGAAGCCAGGTGTTGGGTAGTGGAACTCTGTTTTACTTTGTAGTTCGGTTTGCTATTAAAGTGTGTTTTTTAGTTTTACTAAAGTTTCATTTTTTATAAAACTATCCTATTACCACCATTTTTTATTTTAAGATAAATTTCGGTAGGAAATTTCGATACCCGCAGCCAGACTGCGGGTCTGCGGGATTTTTTTAGCCCAGTCAACTTAGCTGTTTTATGATCTAAAATGGACATTTCGATTACCACGCATTTTATTTTTTTTAAATGCGCTGATTAAGAATTTCGGTACTCGCAGTCTGGACAAGTGGCGCGTAATTTTTTTATTTAACGTAACTTTTTTTCACATTTCTTGAGATATCTCGTTTTCGGTACGTTTTTTAAAATAGTCATATGTGCCCAAAGCTTTTTTGTTCTCCATTAAATACCTACATAATGAGACATGTTCAAAGTCGCTAAGTGCTTTTGTTTGAAGGTCAAAATTAAGAAAGAGCGTTTGTTTTTCAACTAATAACTTTGAAAGGAACGTACGTAGAAGTCTATAACTTTCTGCTATTGTAACTTCTAATGATATTGAAAAGTGCTATAAATTTCAGCAAGAACGGTTTTAAACTTTTTAAGTTATTGGATGTAAATATATATAGGTTTTGATTTACGAGCAAAATGTTCAAATTTGTTAAACCCTGAAGCTTAATGGCCCTATCTTCACTTATATCTTGATTCTATATTCACTTAGAAGCTTGATTTTTTTACAGCTTCAAGGGACCGCGGACATAAATACCTATTTGATGTTAATTTCAAATTGATGCCTCAACGTGTTCATAAGGAAAAGGTTTTTGACAGACATACAGACAGATATAACAACAAATTAACGAGATTAAATTTTTTTCCTTTACTTGTGCTGTGAGACCTTGTTTCTTATTTTAAGTGCTACGTCGACCATTTCTGGTATTGTGTAGCGCACCATGCTTCTTACCAAATTTTATGATTCTAGTTCAATGGGAAGTAATAAATTAGTGAATTACAAATATTATTCTCTGACGCGTCATTGGCACATGGCTGGCGAGATTTTTGTCTCTTTCTATCACGCATAAATAGTATATTCTACTATTCTATATATTTTTTTTCTTACAATATCAATCAAGTGTGACAAGTGTCAACAGGTATAGTATCAATCAGTTTAGTACAAGTCTGTCAACTGTTTAGTAGGTGGTCGCATAACCTACATTTATAAAACCAGGCCACATACCTCAATTTGTACAATTCTGCGGTGATAAAAATGCTTTTAAATTTCTTAGTTCTTTGTTCATCACTTAGCTGTTTGTTTTGGATCAAAAAGTTTATATATTTTTTTTATAATATTAAATTATTATAAATCAGTTTTCATATTGTTTATGATTTTTATTGGTTACCAAGTGTTTTAAAAAATTTTGGTTTTTTTTTCTATCTTTTTTAATAAAAGTAAGTGGATATATGGCTTCTTTTCTAAAAGAATAGCGAAGAGTTAAATTATTTTACAATTTACAGACGCAGGCATTTTTTGCTTTAGCTAAGATTGAAAAATTATATCCACACAATAAAAAAAAACTAATTTAAATTATTCTTACAAAACACATCACAGTTTTGTATCTTCAATAAAATTTTGATTTACAAAAATGTTGCATATTATTTAAATTTGAGAAGACGTTATGAATCTTGAGTATAATATTTGTTTTATTTATTTTTATTGAAATGATTGCATATGTTGTATAAGGTGAGGTAATTATGTAAATAATAAGAAATGAGTCCTCCTATTTTAAGTATTACAAACTTTAGCGTAAACTTGTAGCAAATATTAGAAACAGCAGGTGAGAGTGCAGAGGCAGTGGGAATGAGTTATTTTGTCATCTGGATCTCATACAGTCCACTGTGTAGCCAATCCTTAATTCCTACACAGCTTCCTCGTTGTAACAAAGATACCCGGTTTTTGTTTGTTGCTGGTCAGGTTGACGACTTGATTGGTTTAAGTTTGGTTTAACAAAATCCAGCGACGGTTTTTTATTTTGCGGATTGGAACTGAAAATTTTAACCAAGTAGGTACGTATATCATCTCCGTCTCGGCATCGCCTTGGAAGAGAGTGCTTAAGCCACGTGTATACTACTTTGTGGTTTTTTAGCTAATTCAGTTATTACAAGGTATTAAAGGGTTTATTAATAAAGGTGGACCCACCACCTCTATGAATAAACGGTCTTCAAATTCCATTCAATAAAAAAAAAGTGTGCGTCTCGGGACGCCCGACAGCAGTGATAAATTAAACGCCAGACAGACTAGCGCCGTAACGCGTTACGTAACGAAGCGGTTTACATTCCCATAAGAAGTTATCACTTCAAAAAGTGTTACTCTTTCTACAAGAAATACATACTCAATAATCAACTTATCTATGATTTTACATTTACAGTTTATTTCCCCAAACGTAAAACAATTGAAAGCCAGAATGGCAATTAAAACATATATCTGAGACCTTGTGGACTCCATTACTAGACACACAGCGTCATTTGTGGCCCTTATACCTATTACCAGCTCCAGAAGAGTCAACGGCAGAAGCAGTCGGAACAAACCGCCAGTTAACAACCAGATACAGCAAGGCTAGTCTACTTGTAGATAGTTTCACAGTCGAATGTCGTACGACGGATATCTAAGGCACTAGTTTTTTTATGGCTTGGCTTCGCACAGCTTATGCTTTTGCCATAAGGCACTAGTTTGTGAGAAGATATTGTATTTCACATTATTTAGACATCGTATAAATATATAGAAATGATAGGAAAGAAATAAAATACTGTCGGGGACTTGAAGTTTTGACATCCACCGCTGGTTGATGGTTCGTTTGAAGATATAAAGTGATTTTAATTGTATATTTATATCCAGATTCTAGATACGAGAATTTGATTTATATTAACTACAATGTCCGGATAAAACTGAGGAACTAGATAGTTCCTCGGACATGTTTCCTGGAACTAGTTCCGACAAGGAAAGGAACCGTTCCAGGTTCAATCCCATGTCGGACATGGTTTGAGCATGTCTACTACAGTATTCTATTATGGAGGGAAGTTGCAGACATTCAAAGTTCTTTATGTTACAAAAAGACTTTCATTATCTCCATTTATAAGCTTAACAATCGACAGGACAGTTAAAAGAAATAATTATCGCAACACTGACTTATTAACACTCATAATATTGTCTTTTTAGTTCGGTAAAAATACTACCGTATTTTCTACGAAAATTATTATACATAATACAATTATACACAAACTAAAGATAACCGTTTTAACGCTCTGAAAAGTAAATAAGTCTTTTAGTTTTTGTCGGAGTTGCACCGACTAAAACCACAAGCGTATCACAGTCTAGAAGTCTAGGACTTGCCAGACACGAAATGAAATCACAATTTTTTTTAATAAAAGTATAAGTAACATGGGTCACACATTACTAGTTTTCTCGTTAACCCCTCCAGCTAAGCTAAATGTGCTTTTGTTAGGAGTGGGTTCACGTCCGTCGGTAGTGCACTGGGTGAGGTTCGAAACCGCAACCTACTCTATAGCCATTACGCTACCGCCCCTTGATTTGATTTGAATTTCGCCACTATTTGTCCATTCCACCATATTTCAACCGATTTAAAAATGCCAGAAGCAATCTGAAGTAAGTCTACCGTATGGTACAATGAAAGAGTGTAAAAAGATTTTTTTTAAAGTACTAAAGATACCTTGACATAAATAGTGTCGTCAAAATTCGAACACTTCAACGATTTTCTCAATTTTTTTAGTGAAAACTTTTAGGCACGTTGGGCACTTTTGGTATGGGCAAAAAGCAGTGAATTCGCGTGACCGTCAAGCTCAGGTGACATATATTCAGACGTGTGTGTGTGTATATGTATTTATATGTGTGTGTATGTATGTGTGTATGTGCGATCGTGGCCCGGTATATGTTTATATATACTACAATGTCCTATGTCTAGGCACATAACTATTACGATAGTCGATGCCTATAGCTTTATAGTAACCTCACTATGCATCGAATACTGACGCTCGCATTTACTTATGAAAATTATGGGTAGATATGGACGAAAACCTGCGTGCCACATAGCGAGTCGTCGCTTTATTTTTAAATACGTTCTAGTGTTTAATTCATAAGATTTATAGTTTGCGTCCTTCGGTATTTACTTTGATTGCAAATAACAGAAAATTATATAAAATTGAAAGTTAATAGCTGTTATCGTAATTATGCCTAATAAAATATTTCTGCTGTCTTTAGTTATTGTTATGATAAAAATATCGAATCATACCAGGACCGTTCTTTGAACAGCCGCCATTAAGACATTAAAACTATGACGTTCTTAAATGGATAATTTATAGGTTTTTAAAAGATTAACTCAACTAAGCCAAGCCATTATGGACGTTGTGTAAATAGTGTCTATTTACACGTAATTGTAACACTACTTGAGGCTTTTCATAAAACAGTTTATTAGAATACACATTGCCATAACGAGTTGTGCTATATGTTCATGTTTTAACTAATTAAATAGCGGATGAACTATCTGGATGGATGGATGTGTTATCTCTCTTATTACACACAAGTCAAGGTTTTTATGATCAAGCCTGGCAGACCGTTGCCCAACGGTTGACGTCGAGAAGCTGTATATAATATTGTTGTCGCCACATTAAAAACTCTTATTTATTTTATTAAAAATAGGGAAAAACTATAATAGATGATAACACAGTTCACTATTTAATAAAAATAAGTTAATAGACATTATTTTGACTGGTTATACCGGTAACGCAATACTATTGGTCGATTGATAAATATTAACAAATAGTGGAATTATAAAAAGAATAAGATGAGAACTGGTCACTTGAGTGCGAATAGAGGTACGAACAACTTGGCTGTTACTGTTAGTTAGTGATTTACATAGTTTATATCAGTGGTTGTGAGACTGTTTCCTACAATATTCCTATATATATATATATATATATATATATATATATATATATATATATATATATATATATATAATCAGCTCGAAAATTTCATAATTCGATGTAGGATAAGCCGTTATTACGAACTTTGTTTGCATACATGTTTTCGCCCCAAAGTCGATTTCGCCCGTAAGTCATCAACGACAAAATTCTTGTAAAACTTTAGTATAATGGGGGCCTATGGCATCAGATTTAAAATCGTTAGTATGGTAAGTAACTATTATCTTATCTGTGGTATGGCTTAAACCCCGAGTACTTACAAAATCCTGATCCTGGCTGGTAACTTAATTCATTGAGTAGGTACCTACTTAGTTAGTCGTACGTAGAGTACGTAGTATCTAAACTAATATTTTAAAGAGGAAACATTTGTGTGTATGTTTGTAATGTTTTCACACAAAAGCTACTGGACCGATTGTAATGAAACTTTTTACGTAGATAGCTAGAGACTTGGATTAACGCATTGGCTACTTTTTATCATGACATTCCCACGGGGTCGGGACTTACGCGGGTGAAATCGCGAGGCGCTGCTAGTCGATAATAAAAATGTCGATTGATACTTGTACTGCTCTATGAGAAGTTGACAACTATCAAGATGGGTTTTTGAAATTCTATTCTTAACAAATGTCTAATACAAAAATCAACGAAACCCCATACGTATAATTTCTTTCCCAATATTTACACAACCATAGTCCATCAGATCTTCTCAATTTCAACACAATATACTCATTTGTCTTGCACCACGTATAGTTCGACGCACGCCATTAAGTCCTATACAGTAATGAAAACAGTTATTTCTTTTGAAACATTTTTTTATACGGTCAGTAGTGTACAATGGTGTTATTGTGGCGACGGGTGTACGTGAACAGTGTGTTGTGTCGTGATAAACGTAGTCAATTTACGACACAATTCGATTCGTGATAGGCCGAGGAAGTGTGTAGGTTCATTGCATTATTCTGCAAATAATTGAATAACTTCAAGAATCAATAATCGTTCTAAATGACGCATTGACTTACCCCACAACCACAAAGTTCTCCTAGTAGTGAGAGCTAATCGAAAAGATGTATTGAAGGAGCTTTAGAAGCTAGAGACAGACTATATATGTATGTCGGTATTATTGGGAAAGTGAGGTTTTTGATAATGGGTTGATGAATTACAGTTGAGCACAGATAATAAACGGAAAAACGGAAAACGAAAATTATTCACTTATTACGGAGGCGGAAAGGACATTCTGTGTTCCAATCGAACTTGATTAAATATTGTGATTTTGAAATAAAGCAAAAGGTTTATTACGAGTTTGACTATTACGCGACCGCAGTTGCAAATACATTGTTCTTTGGCTAAAGAGCTTTCTAAAAATACCATTAATAGATATATATATATAATAATTAAACTCGGAACAATTACCTGTATAAGTGTATACCTTGCCAATAGTCGATCGACATGTGTGAAGTTCGACCCATATTACTAAACACATCGTAAGTGAAGTGATATTTTAAGCTGCAGCACTATCTATGAGGTTTAACCATAAAGACAAAAATAAACGCAGTGTTTGTTTTTTGATTGACATTTCACTTCGTCACAATAAATGCGAATGTTAGTTTGTTTGTTTGTTTTACGCTCTCATGCCTTATCTTATTATTATACTTCTTGTCAAAGATACAAAAAAGGATGCAGACCTTGCATTCGGAAAAAAAGTAGGTACTGTTCTAGATGAACAGAAAAAAACTTTTAGACGGTTAGTACTACATTAACGCAAGCGAAGCCACGGCAAAGCTAGTAAAAATACGATGAAGTAGTTCAACGTAACATCATAACGGATATAATTACTATGAATTCAAAAGTGTAAACTCACTACATAAAGAGAGCATTCCATCTTTCGGATTTACTGTAATCTTGGTAATGCGCCTTTATTGTAGTCTAGATATAAAATATTATTAGTCAATTGTGAATTAGGCTACATTATAATATAACAGCGACGCCCGGAAACACAATTTAATTAGAGATAATCACACAATTTATGTGCAGAATTACGCTTCCATTTAAAATGCGTACAGTGTACGATTGATACAGCTGCTTTCATGCTCAGAGGCCTTTAACGGACTTATTTGCAAAAGTCTGTGTAACTTGCAAATGCGTATAGACTGCGTTTCCAAACGAATATGGTGCAAATATTTCAAGTTTCACCTGCCACACCAACACAGTGAAAACTGAAATAAGGAATTATGCAGATACTAAACTAGTCCTGATCTACTAGACTTGTCTCGTGTTGCAAACGTACGTTCAAAATCGGTCCTAATTGAAATAGGATGTTTGCGTATGTCACAGTATCCTACTAATATTATAAACGTGAAAGTTTGTGAGGATGTATGTTTCTTTGTTACTCTTTCACGCAAGAGTATCGAACAGATTGCGATGAAACTTGGTATGTAGATAGCTGGAGGCCAGGATTAACACATAGGCTATGCGTTAATCCAAGTAGTGCGGGATGCAGCTAGTGTTAAATATTTTAAAACTATCTTTTTGTCTCTGCATACTGTCTTATGTTTTGCACTTAAGCCAAATATTATATACTTTTCGTTATAGATTTGTGTAAGTCGTAGATATTGCATTTCTTGGATAAATGACAGCCAAACACGTAATAGTCTATAAACTAATAAAAAAACTAAAAATGTAAGTGGGAACAGTAGTTTTCGAGTTATAACAAGACTTCTTACGCAAACAGGCCTTGCGAATTATAAACTTTAAACGTTTACAGCTCCTGGGCGAAAATAGGAAAAGACACACATGCCAAAAGAGACCCAGCAAGCACTATGGAGACATTTCTGTCTTGTCTCGCAATCTTGCAAACGCAAATACATCGCAAGATAGTATGTATCTATTATTTGTTTATGATTATCTTTTGGTATTGCTACTGTTTTTTATTATACTGTGGCTATTAATTTAGTGATTATGCAGGTATTAACAACAAAGGAGGACGGAGTCTCACTTATACTATATATATTTAACTAATTTTAACTAAAGAGTGAGTACAATACACTGAGTATTACCGCGGCTACAATCGCTAAGTTGCGTCGCTCCAAACATTCTCTCATTTCCGAGTGGAGGCAATACCGCTGGCAGTCGCTAGTCGGTCGAGAGCGCGCAGCCACGGCGTGCGTTGCGTATCGGAATTACAAAAAAAAAACATTGCGGTCTTTGCGCTAATTTAAAAGTTGAATTAAAAAGTTTTTAAATCGTGAATTATCTGTGCAGTGAACACGTGACATTCTAATAGGATTAAAAAGGACTTTGTTTACACTTTTTTATTCTGTGAGTGGTACCTATTACTTTAATTTTTTCTTTCTTTGCTTTGTGCTTCTATGTCTTTGTTTGTATTTTTTATTAGTGTTGCAAATTGCAATATTCTACCTAGTTGAACTTTTGAAATATCTATTATAATTAGTAATAGTAATAGTTTTATAATTTGTATAAATTTTGGGATTACATGTTTTTTGTACAATTTCTACAGCTATGTTAATAATAAATTGATAATAGTAATAAACTATTATGGTGTACCTTTTATTGTCTTGGTTTTTCGTCAATAACGCGTTGATGATGATGATTATGGCGATGAAGTAAAAAAATAGATTGCTAGGTATTCTAAATAATTCTTCATATAATTAAAATATAATATGTGATGTGTACCTACCAGAGCTGAGGTCAAAAGTAAGAAGAGTACCTACTGTTGGGCCATGTTTTTGCCTACAAATATTTTGTGTACAAATACGCTACACTGATCCCTGTTAAATCAGTCACGTTCCCAAATGTGTAAAGACAACATCTCAAGGGCCCTATAAATAAACCAGATTAAACCTACGTAACCGACAAGTACAATGCAAAAAGAGATAAATATAGAAAGTGGAAAACTAAATTTTTCTTCTACTTGACAATTATGTATAAAACTACTTAAGATTTAAGCAATTAAATGTAGTGAAATAAATTCTGTAGTCAAGGTTGAGTCAAGCATTTTGGAGGAAGATAAAGAATTTTCTAATTGGATACGGCATGCAATGTTTTCATTTCCCATTAGTTACATCTAGCCATTGTTAAGTCTTGGTAAATTAAAATATTTTCTGCATGTTACGCTTGAAATACTAATCGTAGATTGATTTTTTTAAATATTTTGGCATTCATTGATCATATACACGTAGGTCTGCAGTTTTTTTTAATTAGGGAAAGACCGCGTAATGCGTGTAAAAGTGTAAATTAGTAATACATTACTGCTGCGGCTTAAGTAAGTGTTTATTGAAAGAATGAATAGACCTAGCTAAAAGTATGAAGGTTGCAGTCGTGTCTGGTTCTATATCTACCTACTTAGTTTGTTTGCTATTACGAAGGCTAAATAAAATTAAGGTAAATTGATTTGGTAGTTGTTAGTTGTTATCTGCCGACTTTAAAAATACATTTTTTTTATGTATGGAATCTTTTCACCGATGATTTGTATAATTGTTTGTCTAAATGATGATACTTTTTACAAAAAAGGTTAATGACGTTCTTAGTTTAATTCTTTTTTCCCGTGCTGCTAAAATTTGTGTTTTGGTTTTGTTTCATCTTTTATGTAACTGATACGAGTATTGAAGTTTATTTAACGACTGCTAACACGAATTTAATTTTGTGTGGCAAACATAATTCAAATCTATCATTAGATTAAGGTCGGATTCTTTCCCCTTACCAAATAGTACTTTTAGCATTTCCAAAATTATAAATTTAACTAACTGTTTCAAGTGTACAAACGTGCCTAAAGAAGTTTTCACTTCAAAAACAATAACTAACGTAAAAAATCTGTCAAACCGTTCTCTATTGGTGGCGCTTATCAAGGAGGAGCATTTTATTATATTTATGTAGATAAATAGTAAAGTACTTACTTGGAATTTTAATGATTTGTTCAAATTTGGCTGCAATGTTCGTGTAAACAAATAAGTATGTGAATCATTGATATTCAAATGAAATTTGAGATGAGGTACATAAATTGAATACCTGACTAGATAACCTTTTAATTCAAATAAAGAATTATAATTTTTTTTAAACCATTCTTCAGTAGCTACAATTTGAATAACAAAGGAATCATCCCAACTCAATAAACGGATTAAAGAAATAATAGAATCACATTAAAGAGATTCATTTACAATAATACTATTACTTACGTAGTAACAACTTAGTAATCTATGCTATTACTAGTTTCATTAGTGGCTAAATAGTACTATAGTGATGGGCACACAGACGATATCTTTTGTTGACGCATCGTTGGAGTTAATCTCAAGGTCTATGGGACGCAGTCATTTTATATAGGTACGGATGTGTGACACAATACAGATGTGCTCGCTTATACCTTATCAATTTTCATATTACGCGCAGTAGCCGTTTTTTTTTAAATACATGCCATTTTTTTTAATTTATATTTGGCATTCTATTTAGGAGACATTATTTCTTTCTTTAAATTTTTTGTATTGAACTTAAACCATTTTTTATTTTTATATAAAATAACAACATGAAACATAATAAACGCATAACATGAAATCTATACATATTCCTGTGTTTATGTTATGTCTAAAAGCCGGTTACACTACCGGGTAGTAAAGTTACACCTAGTTCTAGCCGGTTAAACTGCGGTCGGTAGCAGTTGGTCCAACTTAGGTGTTTCAATTCTATTCATGGCTGATACCAGGTGTAGCCGGTTGCTGAAACTAATTCTAGCCTTCACAAATAAATATAAAGTACTGCTAGTTGGTAAACTTCTCACTTCAGAACTTCCCACTTTAAAGATTATAGCAAAAATATGTTATTTTGGTTAAAATTTTTCGTTATAGCTCAAATTAAGTTTTTACGAAAAGTACGAATATTAAGAAAATTAAAAATAGTGGATAATTTAAAGCGCTTTTAATGGAATTTATATATTTTTTATAATAAAATACGTAAGTAATCAATTTAAGTAATTGTCACCTCTTCGATAATTACTTGACTGTACTGATCATCAGTTGGAGCACGGGACCTTATAGGTTCCCGTGCTTCACCCAGGTGGAGATACTAGGTGAAACACGGGTCCGCACCCAAATAGAGGTACTATTTACTTAACACACCGGGAAATAAATTGTGCGTGCATCGAATTGTAATGCCACGACACTAATTTCCACGAGACAAATTGTCTTAATCTGCCAATAGTAAATAAAAAAACACAAATTTCTTTAATTATTATTGACAGAATAAAACAATTTTTATTGACATAATTGAATTTTAATTAATTATTATTGACAGATAGCCTAAGCTAGGTTTCATTGCTACATAATACTACTACTTTGTTTAATTTTGCAATGTAACAAGGTATTATACTGTCTCGACATTTGCAATTTAGTCAAATAGAGTGATGTTGCGTTGTGGGATTTTTCCAGTTTCCAGCCAGTGCACGATTTTGTTAGTCGACAAGTTTAGTAATATAATGTAAAGATACAGACTGAGAAAAAACTGAAGTTAATAACTGACAACTGAGTCATATCTCTGCCTATCTTTTTGAAAATAACGTGTGATGACTCAGTGTACTTATCTGCCCATAATATTGTGGCGACTTCCACATACAGTAAAAACATACTCTAACATCATCTAGCGAAGACGAGCTGAACTACGAAGTAACTACTAATCCTGCATCGCGCTATGAGAGTTCTCGCGCCGATTAGTATATATACAACTTCCCAACATCAACCATTGGGCAGCGGCCCGCCAGGCATGACCACCTCGCCTGGTCGGAGGATCCTCCCTTTGTGTTGGTGGAACATGACACCCGTCCCCCACAATATCAATGTCTTACCTAATACACACAGCGTCTAATCCCTTAATCCATATGAAACACTAAATAATCTTCTCATGTTTGTTTGCAAAACAATACATCATAAAGAAAAAAATATATAATTATAATTAAGACAAACTAAAAAACACGCTTTTACATCGAACCAAATTAAAAAGTAAACAGAGTTCCACGTTTCACGAGTTTAACTATACACCAGACACTCCATCATCACACATTCGCACTCGTCAAAAGGAGTCGTATGAGCTCGAGGGATTTGCTAGTAGTCCCTGAAGAGTTCCACTATCTACCTCCTGGGTCCATATCTGATCAGCTCGAAGGTGCCAAAAATGAGTATTGTCATCTGAACTACACATACCTACAACGTATGATGTCGATACGACAACAAGAAAGAAAGAAAGAGAAACATTTATTTTGACCTTCGCAGGACCACACGCAATTATTACAATAAAAATAAAAGAATTTAAACCGTAAGTAACTATTGCCCTGTGCAATGCCAGAAAAGCACCTATTTCAGCATATTGCTGCAGCCTGAGAGACTGCAGCGCTGGTATTATGATAGGGCCTGCGCCCGGCAACATCTCGTGTGGGTTGTGTAGCGAGGTGTGTATAGAGGTGTGAGTAAATACAATCCTGGCAATATTATAAAAAATAATAAATGTGACAAGAAAAAAAAAGATAATAATAACATAAATGAATAATATATACATTTTAAAAATATTTAGGAAGATGAGAAATCTATACATACTTTAAACACATTTCAATTATATTTTAGTAAGAAGTAGGTAAAAAATTTACTTCCAAGAGTTAGAAGTGAAGGTAAAAGCGTAAAAGCGTGTTAAAATACAATAAATTAAGAATCAATACATACAATGCAAGAAGTTGTTAAAGATAGACACGGACTGCTTGATGATAATGATGACGAGGCAGACGCAGACCTCAACACACACGCCCTAATAGTGCTACTTGTGCCTTGCCATCCCTATCAACCCACACTAGACTCAACTATTTGGAAGGCATAATCAAAGAGGAGGTTATAGATCGACACTGGCAGATATGGCGATTTTAATTCTTAACTATTTGCAACATTACATTAGGTATTTGTTATTTGTTGATAATAATTTTACTTTTGACAATGCAACCTATTGTTACGGTGACTTTGTGTGTTGATCTATGTATAAAAGTTAGTTTAAAAACGAAAGTCCCAATTCTGTTACTTCACTCGCTAAATTAAAATTCACTAAATTTTCTTTATATAAGATGTAAACCTTGCAAACTTTAAAAGTATAAAGGTCGTATTTCAAATTGAAACAAGTAGGTAACATATGTCGCTATCGAAATAAGCAATTTATTTGTTGATAAAGTCTGATACGCTTAAATAAACTTTAATACCACGTAGCGAGAGCCGCTATCCGTTGAATGCCATCTCTTTTGCTCTGTGATTTTACTAACCGTCTTGGTAGGTGTGGATTAAAATAACGCCATCTTAGTTCGTTTTGAACAAGTTTTTATACGGCATTTGAATAAATGGAGACACTCGCCGCGTGGAAATAAAGTTATTACATACTCGTATACAACGTATACTCGTTGACAGGTTTTAGTGAAATTTAGTGGCGCTGAGAAATAGATGCCAGTAACAAATAGACCTTATTACGAAGACCACAGGTTGATTTTATGTGAAGAAATTAAGTCAGGTTTTAGTTTAGTCGAGTGTACAATAGAATCGGCACCGATTTCAAACAATTTTATGAAATAAAGTTGACTATTGAATATGTAGGTACTGAGGTAGCTACTGCCGTAGTTGGTGTCTATCAGATTACATGTACAATAAATCGTACGACGCGTCGATTTCGTGCATCACTGACGGCGGCGGCGCCTCTGGCGATAGCGTTCCATATTATTTTCTCTTTAGGTCATTAGTGTCACTCATTACCTTTAATAATACAAGTACTAACTACTTACAAGTTTATCATTTGTACCATTATTCACGCTTTCATGAGAAAAAGTAAATAGAAATATACTAGTTTAAATTATTGTAATACTTTTGTGACTGTCATCACGTGCGACAAACTTGACAATCGTGTTTTTTTTATCACGTTGACATAGGTGTGTCAGTTTCCGGTCTTCGAACATCGCATTTTAAAAAAGAACAGCCTAAAGCGTTATGTCACTATTTAAATATTATGACAGGCTGGTAGCATTTAACCTTTTATTTTTTTTTTGGTGTTAGCATCACAGAAAAAGGGGTTTAAAGCTAATTTTACATAATATATGTCAAATCGTTTTTATTTAAAAAGTATGGTAAAGTAGTATATAATACTAGCCCCAAATGGAGTTACAAGATTTGTGTGTTGACCTCACAGGACGTGATGATGATGAGGCATTTTTTTTTTTCGGTTTTAATAATGTACAATAATTAGATTATTTTATATAGTTGCAAAATGAGCTAGTACATCGTTGGTGTTGCCAAGTTAATCAAATACTTATGCGTGTTCACCGCCAAGGCATAGTTAAGTGTTTTAGCCTTGACCTATAACTAAGTGTAAATACTCGGTTACATTCCTCTATCGTGTTGCAACCAGCAAAGTGTAGAATTAATTAAATTCAGCAGTACCGTATTAAACATATTGTTACGAATAACCCGCCATCTATTGGCGACTGTGGGAAGGTGTAGAGAGCTACAAAATAAAGATACACGCCATCTGTTGAGACAACACGGAACTAAGTAGTGATCCATTAATGGAAGTTGTCCTAGTATGTATTAGACTGTTCTATTGTTTTGTAGAATTAACCAGAGGTGTCGCAATGTTTCTAGAAATACCGTTTTGCTATATAAAGCGTGGCATTGCGGAGTATTTAGGTAGTTTTCAAGTGAGTTAGTTTTCAAGTGAGTGTCAAGTGAGTTTAGTTTCAAGTGAGTGTCAAGTGAATTAACAGCGACTAAAGTGTAAGTGAATTAAGAAGTTTAGTGTAATAGTGATAATAAATTATTGTAATTGTGTTGTTGCTAGTTTCCTTGTGTATTTTGTGATCTATTAAAATAAATTGTGTCTATTTCGGTAACAATCTGGTATAATTCTCTAATCTCGAACCTCAGCTCGTAACAAATTGGTGTCAGAAGTGTGATTAGATGATGCCGGTTTTACCGAAGGAGGACACGGAAGGCGTTTGTACTAGGGGACAGCGACAGCAGGAGATGGACCAGAGACGGTTTGGGGATGCTCCGCAACAACCAGCGGACGGTCGGCAGCTAACGGCAGAACCTGTTGACGGTTCATTCGCGGCTCCCTCGATTAATGCCGCATTAATGATGATGCTGCAAGAGCAGAGCCGTCGCCAGGAAGAGCACGCTCGTCAGCTTCAGGACCAGTTGCGGCGGGACAAGGAAGAACAGACCCGTCGCCAGGAAGAGCAGACCCGTTGCCAAGAACCTGGTCTAACTACAGAACTTCGATATGGCCTAGTACTTGGGTTGTGGAGGTCTGATGGCAGTCGCTTTACGTAAAATATTGAAGTTCTACCGTATCGTAGTTAGACTGAAAGTCGACCCAAAGTGCGAAGGATGAGAATGGGAGTAGGTATGATTATGGACAGTGGACAGTGTCAGAAATTCACAATGCGTAAATAATTTTAGATGTTAATCAAAGTTATATTGCAAATAATACTAGTATAGTTTCGTTATGTTCAGTACCACTGTAAATTCTGCTTTATGATAGTATAAACATGATTCCTTTTTTGTATTAGGCGACTACGGTAATGTTTTCCTAAAATGGTTTCCTGTCCGTAATTATCTTTAGTATTTAGCTCTTTGCCATAATTATGAGTTACTTACACTACACTATATAAAGGACTAGGTATACGAGGTGGAGTCAATTTAAATATTTTCGATTTTTTTTTTGCGGAGAAAAATGGACATTTCGTCGACATCCTTGGTATTAAAAACCTATAGTTTTATTTATCTTAGCCCTCTCTTACGATAAATAATAAACAGGGATGTTACGGAGCTCCGTAACCACAAAACTATCATCATATCCGAATTCAAAATTTATCCGAAACCGTAACCGAACCTGATATAAAAGATTCGAATAGAGGCGGAGTCTTAATTAATTGAGACACGTTATGACAGGTTTTTATTATTTCTATGTGACTGAAATGTTTGTATAATTTTGCTTTTGTTTGTTGTAATTTGCGTTTTAATATAAGTAAATAACACAATTAAAAACGAGTAGCTATAATAATGACTTATTAGGCTAATTGTTTTTTCTGTGATAGTAGTACCAAATGACAACCAAGCAATAAAGGCAAAACATTTCCCATTTGTATTTTCTTATTACAATTCTTTAAAAATATAATATCTGTAACTAAAATTATCCGAAACTTTCTGATAATCCAAAATATATAGTAACCTTATCTGAAAACTGTGCATTAATATTGATATATTCGTATCCATATCCTGAAGCAAAATGTTATATCCTTGACATCCCTAGTTACAAATATTAGCTCTATCTGTCAATTTTCAATTTTAATTTGTCAGTTTCGAATTTGCATCTCAATTTAAAAAATCACGATTTTTTTTATTCTTAGCATTTAACGTCATTCACGGGGTCTAATACACGACTCTAAAATATGACCACCCCTTGTATACATCAATGAGCATGTCATGTATTAGTCTCGTGCACGGTGGCCTTTTCGATTGACCGTCATAATTAAATGACAAATGTCTTATACATCTGTTATATCTTATACATAGTGTTGTTTTATACATCTCGTAAACAATATTTAGTTACCATTTAGATGCGATATAAGAAAGGAATTCATCTACTAGTGCCAGTTTAACTAGAAGAGATAAAGTACCAGTTCTGTAACCTGTTGCTGTCTATCAAAAAACTTATTTTTTGACCTTAATTTTGTTTTTCTATATACTTCTCCCACTATTTAAACTAAGGCATTTTCGTACTATCTATATTATTAATAAAAGTAATTTTGTTCGCTTCATGAAATAATTTTCATGAAGCGAACAAAATTACTTTTATTAAATAAAATTTTAGGTAAATTTAAATTTGGAATGCTGTATTATTTTTATTCTCTTATATGTTACAAAATAATAAAATTCTTGTTCGCAGTCGTATTACATTACAAAATATGTGGTATTGCATAACTAAAAATGAATTTTGTATTTTCCTATTTATTAAAAAGCTGAGTTCGATATGTGACCGATAAAACACGATAAGCATGTCAACTGCCACTTGCCATTCATCAAAATGAAATAACGTCTTTGGGTTACCCCGGGTTTTTTTAATATGTGAGCATCTTATACCCTCTAAGTATCTATTTTGTAAGTAGAAGTCCCTAAAGTAATCTTTTGTGACGAAGATTATCATGAAAGTTTATAACGAGATAAAAATTTGTAAATAAACAAGTAACAACAAAAATATGTTATAATTTAAGAAACATAATAACAAATAAAAGTGTCAAAACTTTAAATGATTGATCGGATAATAAGAGATATCTTATATAATAAGATAGTGATGCGATCATGAGTCATGAGTAAAGGGTATTAGTTTGTGTATTCGCTATATCGAGAGCCTTTTGAAATCACACAAGCTAAAAAATATCATATTACTTAAGGTTATAAGGATTTTACTCATGTGTCAGTTTGGAGGACGCCCAATTAGTTTTGGACCCGACGGGGACCCTTTCTCAAGGAGTGAAGCGTCCTATCGCGTCGGCTGCAGGCCACACTCACTGTATATCCTTAATTAATATGAATACCACCTTTTCGAACATACAGAATATCTTTATTATTACTAGCAAACATTTGCAAGCATGAATATGTATGTCTATTTGTATTCAGCTCTGTGTTTTTATGTTCAAGAATATGAAATAAGTTATTTAACTGGAATTAACTCAAAAATTCTAACACGAGAGGTTGTTATGAATTATATAATTACTAGTTGCACCCCGCGGTTTCATCCGCGTAAGTCCCAATCCCGAAGGAATATCGGGATAAAACCTATGTGCTAATCTAGGTATCCAGCTTTCTACATACTTTTTCATTGCAATCGGTTCAGTAGTTTTTGCGTGAAAGAGTAACAAACATCCATACCTCCTCATAAATTTTCACATTTATAATATGTGAACGGAACGATGTCAAAGATAAATCAAACGGCGCGAAAACAAACGAATCTCTAAATTTGAAACATAAGTACACAAGCCTTAATTTGAATTTGGAATTCCAAATCCAACGCAAGATATTTGAGATCGAAGTGACCAGTTACACAAAACACCAGTTTCATATGTAAAAACCTTAAATAAAAAGAAATTGTCTTCTTTATAATATCGATCAGAGTCGTAGTTTAAAGTAACAAAGATAACTTTTTTAGGAAAACCAATAGATACAGTAAGAAATAAGTTTTGTTTTATGAAGCTCTTGCAGTAACAGTAATGTAACGAACGTTATAAACACCCATACTCGTTATCGGGTATATGTGAGAGCACAGGATATACGTCATCTGTGTACTTTGCACCCGCTATCGTCATTCGTGTCATAATAATTGATGGATTGATACTAGAAATAAATTTACAAAGCTATCACTATCTGTTTCGTAAGGTCAAACTCGGTCGCTTTCTATTCGATAAACTTTTAATCAATGTAAATATAATAGACATAAACGATATTTTAAGACCAATGAATTACAATATGAAAAACGTAGAAGGTGTCTTTGGGCTACCCGGTTGTTTCTTCTTCTGCTGGTATAATTAACCGCCTTCAAAAATTTAAGTTCTGTATTCGATCCAAGTATGTACTCGTATGTATGCGATTTTCTTCAAAAGTAATTGAATAATTTTCATGATTATTTCTCCAATGTATGCTGCATTATTTCACGAAGGTTTTAGTATATAATATACTAGCAGTGCCCCGCGGTTTCACCCGCGTAAGTCCCGATCCCGCGGGAATATCGGGATAAAAAGTATGCGTTAATCCAGGTCTCCAGCTATCTACATACCAAGTTTCATCGCAATCGGTTTAGTGGTTTTTGCGTGAAAGAGTACAAAACATCCATCCATCCATCCAAACTTAAACATTTATAATATTAGGATTATATTGAATATTAGTGGGATTAGATATTTATTACGTTCAGTTGGTGTTTATTTTTTTTTTTAATTGGAATTCATAATGTTGCTTTGTTAGAAATAAATTTATCTTTTATCTTGAAATTGAAGATATTAAAAGAATATTTACTCGTCCTTGAGGCATGATTGTTCTTTTATCTTACAGCGGGCTTAACGAACACGATTGCTGTGTTCCTGCCTAGATTTGTTATTTTTTTTGTATCTACGTTATCACTGTTGTGTTTGGCCTCGCTCACGTCTGTCACGAATATTAATTAGTACACATAGTAGAATGTAATGTAGTTATACTGCAGCGATGTCTTAAACTGGATATTAAAAGGCGGTTAAACTGCTCATTATAGGAGCGGCATATTTTAAAAAACTTGAAACTTTGGTGAAATCTATCCCACGGGAATCGTACAGTTACTCCGATATAAAATAGCCTATGTGCTATTCCAGACTGTAAACTACCTCTGTGCCAAATTTCATCCAGATCTGTTTAGCCGTTTTTGTGTGAAAGAGTAACAAACATCTATCCATCCGTTCATCCATCCTTAGAAACTTGTGCCTTTCTAATATTAGGAAGATTAGTACGAAAACAAGTATACATTATAAATTCAAAATACACCTGACTGGAAAATCCCTTCAACGATTAAAAAAGAGCGGAAGGTCTTCGAACGGCCGAACAGATCTTCTTGAACACTCTCGATAAAGTCACCTACTTTATCGAGAGTGTTCAAGAAGAGAAGAAGAAAAGAAGAAGAAGAGAAGAAGAAGATAAGAAGAGAAGAAGAAGAGAAGAAGAAGAGAAGAAGAAGAGAAGAAGAAGAGAAGAAGAATAAACGAAAAAACTTGTAAAAATCGGACAAACATATACACACGTTTAACTTATAACACCCATCCTTTTTGCGTCGGGGGTTAATAAGTTTTCTTCGGCGGTTCGGCAATATAGGTAGTGAACACGAAAATTGTCCTTTTTATAAATGCCGAAATATTTGTAACGGATAATGTATTTACGTGTTTTAATGTTATTATTTGCGTCTATCTATACCTTTTATTTTATGGTATAGGGGGCAAACGAGCAGACGGGTCACCTTATGGTAAATTATTACCGACGCCCATGGGCACCTGCAACTCGAGAGTCACAAGTGCGTTGTCGGCCTTTAAGGTGGGAGTAGGAAAAGGGTGGAAGAGGGGGAGGGGGGAGGGAAGGGTTAGGGCCTCCAGTAACTTCACTCACTCGGCGAACTGTGTAAAACATTGAAATGCATTTATGTAGTAAGAATATAATACTAGCAGCGCCCCGCGGTTTCACCCGCGTAAGTCCCGATCCCGTGGGAATATCGGGATAAAAATAGCCTATATCCAGATCTCCAGCTATCTTCATACCAAGTTTCATCGCAATCGGTTCTGTGGTTTTTGCGTGAAAAAGTAACAAACATCCATCCATCCATCCAAACTTTCACATTTGTAATGTTAGTGGGATTATGAAGTAGCATATTTAGGGCCACACTAAGACTATAGACATTCAGACTCAGACATTATTTATTCACTGATATATTTTTAGGCTGGTAGAACTTAAGCGGTAGATCTTTATTCAGAGGGACGTTGAATCACGGAATGTGGAGAACAAATGTGTCAGTCGCGCCTTGTTTAAAGAAAAGACTGAGAAGAAAAGAAAAGACTGGGCAACAAAAGTGTCAACACCCACTTTTGTTGCCCAGAAAACACCATTATGAGATGCTAAGAATCATCTGCAACGTATTCGAAGAGATATATCTACTATTTATAATTTAGTATCCGGCTAAAGATAAACGAAGATTAATTTTGGCCTTTAATATTTGTTTCCTGTGCACGCCATATACTTTCACAATTCAAACATCGAACATAAGTAGATAGACAAACATGAACCGAACATGAGCCTATATTAGTATAACATACTCAATTTAAACCTTATTTTTTCCTGATTAAAGTTGTATATTGTGTATCCATAAATACATTGAATTAGGGCGTCGCGTCGTGGCGGATGGACATTAAGAAATAAACGAAGTGTTAAGTTTTAGTTTAGGCTTAATTCCCGGTTTAAGGCAATTGGTTAAGATCTATTCTAGACCATTGTGCATAATGTCCGATACGGTCTATTCAGACATGTTTCTAAACTTAGTGAATCGTTCTATTTACAAAATACATGATCTACGTATCATGTTTGAACAATTTATTATAATTATTATTCTGGTTTTAACAGGGGTCTAAAGTTAAAATCATTACTGCATCCTGGTGTTATGATTTACACAAACGTTAACAAATTTACAACTTTTATTATTATTCTCTTTATTCATTTAAATATACATATAAATTACATTTTTAAATATATTCAGATTATATCAAAAATACATTTAAAAATATAAAAATTAGTGCCATCGGTATCAGGTACAGGGACCAAGCTACCGGTGGTTAGGGTTCCAGAGACAGAAACCTCCTCACAATACGTGCCGTATCAAGAAGGACCGCCTTCTGCTTTCTTATTATTATTATTATTAATATTTAAAACTTGTATTGTAATTTTTTTATCGTTCAGTTGCAGCACATCTCTTTGGATAACATAACTCTATGGTTTACAGATGTTTATCGTGATCAGATTTTTTTTTTTTGGATTTCAAGTAGACGTATACATTGCGCAGTGTTTTATTTTCAATCCGTTTTACGATTTGAAGTCGTTAAATAAGTTTTAAATTCATTCACCTAACAGATAAGTACAGTAATAATTGTATCTAATTCAACAGTATTTCCTTGCGTATTTAAAGATGGCATATCATTATTCATTAGGTCTATTAGAGAGCGTCAAGCTGTTAAAACAATAATAATTTTTAAACTAATTTTGCCGTAGTTTTGTCACATCATTAATAGTGCCTTGAAAAAGTTGAGAAGTAGCTCTATTGTACGAGATTCGATTATGTTGGCGTGTCTCTAATACTCTGAAATTCAATATAATGGGAAAAGTCTCATTAAGATATGACATTGATATATTTTATGAGAATATTACTTCAAGCATATCTACTATACATACACATACTTTTAAAAAAATGGTCACTGATTACTATCTGTCACAGTAACTGTTGCTTTTAATCCTGGATATGTGTATATATTTATTTTAATATCGGTATGTATGTATCTATATGTGTAAATGTATGTATGTACGTGTAATATATGTATGTATAGGTATATATATATATATAGGTAAGGTATATATAATTATTTATTCCTTGTCTCTTAAATTCAATTAAGTTGCTACTTAGCTAAAGTCGTACACCTGTTAACTGCCCTATACATAACTCCATTGCATCTGTCCATCTAAAGGTTGTCTGTAAGAAATCGCAACTAGCGATAAGACCGCCGTTTGTACCATTTTTTTTTGTCTTTGTAAATATTTTGAAATGTTCCTCATGGTGTACAATAAAGAGTATTGTATATTATTGCATTGTGTATTGTACTATTACGTTCGTATGTTACGATATTATGATTGTAATTAACTTGTGGTAAGTTTTACATTTAGCATGTTGTTGATATCAATATTTATAGGTGTCACTGCAAAACATCAATCTGTCTTTAAGTAACTTTTGACCCCTTTTTTAATTATTGGAATTTTCTTTTAATTATATTAGTGTTGGTATATCTGAATGCTTCATATGTGATGACAATGAATTAGACCGGCTCATTGTAGATTTGGGGGTTCTGTAAAACCACAGGGTTTGGTCATATGTTAGGGTTGTATTAGATCCCGTATAACGTAAAGCGCTAACAACTTTAGGAGGAAAAAAAGAGGCGTGTATTTTGCTATTTTTAGGGTACCGTTCCTAAAAAGGAACCCTTATTGTATCAGTTTGTTGTCCGTCTGTCTGTCTGTCTGTCTGTCAAAACTCTTTTTTTCTCAGGAACCACCAATACCACCAGGACGCACCAAATTGAAATTAATGAAATAATTATTATATAAATTAATTGAAATACTTATGTCTGCGGTCCCTGCTTCTAAGTCACGCAATCAAAAGATACGGCTGTTTAAGTCTTAGATTTAAAAAAAATTTAACATTTCGTAGGTAAATCAAAACCTATAGGAACTTAAAGTTGATGTAGAATCATGAAATTTAGTAAGAAGCAAGGTCGTAAAGGAAAATATACGAAAGTCGTAAATTAGTTGTCATATCACATAAAAATAGTTTTTAAAATTACTAAGTTATATTTTGCGGTTGGGAAGACGTCGATATATTGGAGAGTATTTCTAAAACTGAAAAGTTAAGTTTGTCTTTCGGAAAAGACGCGCAAAAATCTTTGAGAATTGATTCCAGATATGGACGTACTATCTACATAGAAGTTAGGTTGCTTACGGAACTCTCGGTGCGGGAGTCCGACTCGCACTTATCCGGTTTTGAAACTGACAAATTGTACTTGAAAATTGACGGATAAAGCTAATATTTGGTATGATGGTTGATGGAGTGTCCAGAGTTTTCAGATAGTGCCTGCAAAAATAATAGAAAAACAAAATCGTTGAAATTGGCATGAGAAATGTGCACGTACAATAAGAAAAGCATTTTTTTTTTCCAAGCTAAATGATCTATTTGTCGGCTACACACAACGCTCCTAAAATTTAACCACATCTTTCTAACAACATTCTGTATATGGCACTTAATTCATTTTAGTTCATAACTTAACTACTTAGTAATCTGTGGTTATAACTTTTTCTATTAAAATAACCTCATCGTCTTTGTATCTACTTGTCTTATAATAATTCAAAACTTATAGAAGGGTAACGAAAAACCTCTTTACTATAATATGTAGGTGTCGATGGTCGAATGTTTATTTTTAGTTCGATATTTAAATTTAAAAACTTTTTAAACACTTACATTTTACAGCAAAGAGGTTTTTCATTACCCTTCTATAAGTTTTGAATTATTATAATTATCGAAACGCCATAGGAACTGGACTATCTGTGTAGTATTAGCCTTGAACTCAAGACAATGGAATGTTTAAGAAAACGAAAGCTAAATAGAACGCGCTAACTGGTAAGTGACCACCTCGGTGACCTCAGCCGCCTACTGGGTCAGTCTTTGTTTTATTTTATACTCATTTCTGGGTTAAATGATCCGTTTTTTTTTGCTCTCACGCTATGCTAAATTACTTTTGGGCGTTTTTTACGTACTATCTTTTCTAAGCCATAAAAAAAAAGTGAATATGCTTTTTTAAACGACTTGCCAAAAGTAGGTCCTGTATTTTTGTGTCCGCAATTTTCTTTAAAAGCAATTTACCAATTTTCATTATTGTTTCTTTAGCGTACACACTTCTACATATTTTCAGGAAGGTTTTAGTAGGTATATATTAAATAACTAGTTGTTTTTTCATAATAAATTTGGTGGAAGTCGGTTCATTTAAAAAATATCTAGTTATTATAGAAAAAAGCTGTCAGTTTAGCATTAGCATATAAACACTCGCAACAAACATATTATGGTGTTAGTTATACTTCTTCTTGTGGTTCCAGCCCTATCAAAGGTTGCACAGAACGTGGTTATGCAAACTTTTGAGCCAGCTGCTCTGAACAGGTATGTAGTGGCGGTGTTATAATCGTGTTGCCAATCCTTTGAACAACAAGGGGTTTGTCGGCTCTTCTGACTAATGTTGAAATACAATATTTCTTAAGTGTCATACATACCTACTTATCAAAGACTAGCTTTTGCTTTTTCATGTCTATACAGACTGTTTTTGAAAAAGGAACACTTACTTAAATCACTGAAAAGGTATGACTCTAGCGTAAGCAGATACTATAAGAATTATTTAAATGAATTACCCGTTTACAATTTATGACCGTTTAATTAATATTTAACCGTGGTTTACACTAAAATCGTTATCTTTGTCGGGCATTACCAATGTGACCACCGCCAATGCAACCTGGTCGAAACGTCAGGCAATTCAGAGGTATGTAATACGTATTTCGTGATCGCGTTCATTCCCGTATATATTCATAATTATATCATGGAACGCAAAACTTTAAAAGTTAGTACTACACAACTTTCAACTTTAAAGACATTTTCAAATTTCTTATTGCCTCATGCTTATTTGCATCCTCAGTGGTACGACTGAGTATATTACAGGATACTGTTATTTGTTATTTAAAACTTATAATAACTTAACCTACATTCACGGGAAGAGATAGTGTTTTACACTTGCCGGATACAGGAAATTGTACAATCATTACGTAATAATAATGATAAGTAATCTAAGTAATGATAAAAAAGCGGTTAAGTAAGTGATAATATTTAATGCATAAATTTTTTTCTTGCTAGTATAATATAATATTTAGATACATAAGTACTTATTATCCAATGCTATCTAGTCCCTAAGTAAGTCTCGTAGTATTTTTTTATGGGATATATAGATATGGCAATGGAGCAGACGGGTCACCTGATGGTAAGTGACTACCACCGCCAAAGGCACCTGCAACTCGAGAGTCGCAAGTGCGTTGTCGGCCTTTAAGGTGGGAGTAGCCGCCAATTTTTATTTCCCAAGTGCCGGGCACTTGGTAAATAAAGATGGGAAACTTGGGTGTATATTGAAAGGGAATGTAGGGTCACATATCTGTAACTAGCTGTAGCCGTGAAGCCCTCTATTGCCCGGTTCCTGTAATCAAGAAACCATTCGTTTTGTTTACGGACGGTAAAATTTTTAACCGGAGCCGATTTTCAATGCGCGGCATAATGATTCTAAGAAAGAAGATGGCGGAAACGTCTACAAAAGGCGGTCGTAGACTCCATGTAGGTACTAAGAATTATCTAACAGAAAACCCAATAACAATATTTCTAGCTCGGGAATTGAAACTAAGGCCTCACAATTACAAAAATAAATTAAACATGTATTTTATTTGTTTTGAGGTGACTTTTTGTTCTAGTAAAGGCAAAATAAGCAGGCCAAGTTGCTGACATGAGTTTTGTATGAACCGAAGTCTGGAGTCTATGGTTGTTACGATAAAACTAGGCCCTAGCACTTTCAGGTTAGGGTTCAATAACATTTCAAGCGCAATGATACACAAACACAAGTTTAATATAAATCTTAATTACAAATTCATGACACATCGTTTGAGGACCTCCCATTGTTGGTTGTTGACGTTCTTGGAACTCTTCCAATTCATTTTTTTTTTCATGTTTTATTCATCCGTCATAATTTAAAGTTCCGTTGGGTTGATAAGTGTTTTATGATTCATTTTATTAAAACAGATCTACATAAATGAATTATAAAAAGTTATGACGATATTATAATAATAATAATTAATAATAACCGGGGATATATTACACAACGCTATCTAGACTAAGCATAGCTTGTACTAAGAGCTCCAGAACATGGACACTTGGACAGACATATCGTTTTATTTTGTAAATACCTACATACATAGAAATGCACAGACATGGTGGAACCTGGATAGCAAATAGGCATATTCTTGCATACAAATATTTACTCTGAGAGGGATTCGAACCCGAATATTACGCCTTAATAACAATGTTAGGTTATGGTGTGCAATAAACGGATTGAGTATTGCATAATGCTATTGCAAATTATTATAATAATAATTTAAAATTATTGTAGGCTCTAATGCATATTGTACTCACAATTATAGAGGTGTGCAACAAACCAACAACAGACGGCACGACTCTATGTAAAAAAAAAGAAACAGTCAGTCGTAGGACTGCACGTCAGAAGTGAGAACATAACTGACACATGTCATCTGAGGGTCACGCGAGTTCAGTGCTTTTTCCCCGTACCAAAAGTGTCCAACGCGCCTTAAAAAGTTTTCACTTCAAAAATGTTGATGTTTGTTATTAGGTATAATTCCGAATGCGAGTTTGTTTGTTCCTTTTTTTTTTTTTTTTGTTCGTGTGGAAACCCCCACGGGTCATCACCTCACCATGGCTATCGGTGAAGTGGTATGTCGGAATCGAACCGACTAAAACCACGGGACTCGGGTATACCCTAAGAAGGAAGTCCCCGAGAACCCAGGCAGACTTTGGCCGCCCTCAAGCAGAAGGCAGCCACACCATTGGTAGCGGAGGGCCTTGCCCTCCTTCTGATTCAGAGAGGCGCACGCGGAACACGTCGCGCCACCGTCTCAGGCCTGCTTCTGCTAGGGTAACGGGCAGCCTCGCCCGTTACCCCCAGGCCAGCGCTCATGGAGGCCGGAGATTATTCTGCGCTCTCCGGCGCCTGGTGCGTCTACGGCGGGACGGGGGAGTACTAGTCCTCTCCCTTTCCCTTTCTGCCGCCTCCTTAGCGGACATCACTTCCTCACAAAAAGAACTTTGTTTGTTACTTGCACGCCTTAACTAATCAACCAATTATCATGAATTTGCATAGGTACACGTTGCCAGAAACCTTTCATTCTGAAAAAAAAATACTGTTCCCGAGAGATAGAAAAGAACTTTTGGGCGAGCGAAATCGTGGGCATTTTATAATTTATCTAGCAACCCGCCTCGGCTTCGCACGGGTAGCAGAGACATCTTCAACAATCATCATCATATTTCCACCAATTTACACAAAACCTTAACAAATTATATACCTTAACCTTTCTCATGAATCGCTCTGTCTATTGGTGAAAACGTTATGAAAATCCGTTCAGTAGTGTTTGAGTTTATCGCGAACAGCCAGGAAGACAGATGCGGCTGGGGACTTTGTTTTTTATTAAGTATGCTTGTAGTGATATACAATTATAAGAATTTGATGACAGAGAATAGGTAACCTATCTAAGTGTGTATTAAATATACATAAGTCAGTGTTTAAATACCGTTAAATGATTGTCATCAACTACATTGACTGCTTATCATATATGAACTGTATGCCACTTTGGCCTACAAGACATAATCTCGTAAATAAAAAACTAAACACTAAAACAATGTATTACTTATTACAGTTATTACACAATATGTAAATCAATAGATAAACTAAGAAGAAATTTGTTACGCATTCAAACATTGCATCTATTGTTACAGAATCCACGGTACGCATATTAAAAACAATAACTGTCAAACGCAAACCGCGTTTCGTTCACATTTCCGACGTGTATCAACAATACTGGTTCTGATGCTCGTAAACTGACAAGTTTGCCACGCTTTCTCACAACAAGATTGCATAACGTACAGTTTTCGGTCTGTATATAATACACAAATGTAGATATATAACGGATAGTGTATACAGTGCATACAAATGACGTATTAAATATGAAACGTACAAATCCTACAAATCAAACCAATTGTGTATGGGTTACGTCACTTTTACGTATATTGAGATGTAAAGTTGTTCGTTATTTAAAAGAAAACTAGTAGTTCTCTAAAAAGGAAACCATCAAATTAACAAAACAAATGAGGTTATATTTAGGATCAATTGAAAAGTGTTCTTTTTTATTGCATAAATAGAGGTGTAACATTATTGTATTTGTTTACATCATCCTCTGCGCCTTTTCCCAATTAAGTTCAGGCCGGCTTTCAGTCTAACTACGATACGGCCGAACTTCGATATTTTTCGTGAAGCGACTGCCATTGGATCTCCACAACCCAAGTACTATGCGATATCGAAGTTCTGAAGTTAGATCAGGTTGTCGGACTTTTTTGGGCTCCAACTACCCGTGACAAATGCCACAGATATTCGTATGGCATCTGGGACCGACGGCTTAACGTGCTCTCCGAGGGACAAAGGGGTCTCAATATGTTAAGAATGGTCACCCATCCGAAGACTGACCTGGATAGTATTACTTAACTTTGTAATGTACTAACCTACTCGGTTACCACTGAGCCACGAGCCCCTCTATTGTATATGTTTACAAAAAATCATAATAATCGATTTTCGCTATAATAAAAAACGGAGTCAAATTTATGTTCCAAGTCCGTATTGCAAATGCTCTTTTAGTAGTAATAAAGAATTATAAGTTATTATTTATTAATAAAATAACGGAAGATATCTAATTAATATTAATTAATAATTATATTTTATGCTATATTTATTATCATGGCGAAATCGACCACATTAGTTTTCTTAATCTTAGTTCTTGTGTAATAAATATTTTAAAAAATCGGCTAATTTTTACAACTATAAATAATATGTTACAAAGTTTTAAAACAATTTAAACATTACATAACATTACCAAATTTGCGTTGTTATTCAATGTTATAACCGTTAATACGATAATTATAACTCATGCTAATAATTAACAAATGAATAATTAATAATCTTCATATAATTACAACAATTGCTATGTGCTCAAAAATAGTTTGTTAAATAGCTTTACTGCTATTTATTTAGTGTTATTAAAACCGTTAGAAGTTACTGACTTTTAACACGGTTAATAATTACCCAGTTAATGTCATTACTTTCTACGGTGTACCAGAGAGGAACTAAGGTGATCTAACAGTACAGGCACAAATCCGTCTTCCAAGATTGCTTTACTTTCACGTACAGAATTAATTCCAGTGCAGCGTTGACTTAACAATTTTAAAGTTCAAATTGACTTTTATGGACACATAAATAATAAGAATACATAATAGTCTAGGTACAGAAGTCCCACTTCGCCAAATCATTTAAATAAATAGCGACTCTTGGTCCGAAACAATAAAGTCGCAATTCAGGTCGCACAGCGCTAACTACCTACATTTATATTCACCTAAAAGCTGCTTCTCTTTCTTTAGCGTAACTTTTATCTGTTCTGAAGACACCGCGACGTTAGGGTTGTCTTTTTTTAAGAATTAATTTATCTGAATATTTAATTACTAGTAAGGTATGTGCCTATTACTTTATTTTTGTGAACAAATAAATATAGGGTAAATACTAATAACTTGATAATCTAGAATGAACAGATGCTGCGACGCAGCACGTAAGTGAGCATCGAGCTAACTTACGGCCTGGCCGGCGTGCGATAACCCACTGAATTTTGACACGATTAGTTGACCCCGCCGTGATCTTAGGGCTTTATACCTACACTGCGTAGTGGTCCTGGCCTTATACCAAATACTTTTCCACATACAAATTTGACAAAATCATATGGATATTGGTATATTTACCCAGGATATTTAGCTAAAACAAACAGGTAGGTTATAAATATAATCGCGATAATGTCGTGATTAACACATCTTATATATCTACTATTAGAAACCTTTTTTTTTAAGTAGTTATTTCTGTATTAAGTAAACTATTCATTTCAACAGATAGTTTTCTGTATTTCCTAATTGTAAAAGTAAAACTTTCAGATAAAATGCCTTACCTAATCGATTTGTTGAAAATCTTTCTGCTACAACCATTAGTCTACTCTTCCAGTGCTGATTTAACATTGTAAACCTTTTACTAAAAGTCTGATTATTGTTGAATCGATTTAGATAAAAAAAAAAATTAAATGGTAATTTGATTTGGGCGATAGATAGTTATTAACATTGTTAGCTGAGTAGTTTATACTGATACTATAGTTTTTTTTATCAGATATCTATACTTACTGATACAATAAATAAGAAAGTAGCTCTGTCTGTCTGTCTGTTAACCTTTCGCGCCTTAACTACAAAACGATCATCTCGAAAATTTGTATATACGTAAATTTTTTTTATTTAAAATTCTTGAATAAAGATGAGTTTTAGAGATTAAAATTTATTGACAAAGGCTAAAACAGTACCTTACTATTATTATGTGACTGCAAACACCAACCAAATCCAATACGTCCGATGAACAGGCTGACAGCTGTCAGTTGCTATCAGACTTTTTACTACATTTTTACATATACTACAGTACTCTATAGATAACGATGCAAGTGTTTAAGCGGGAAATTTTAAAAGAAACGTAATTTTTTTTTTAATTATTGTTAAATATAGTTTCTTTCAATAAAATATTAGTTTTTGCGTTAAATACTTGCCTAATTATAAAATAAAAGCAGTTCTGAAAATTTGTCAACGTTCCTATTCGATCGAAGGTCCAATAAACAAAAAGGTAGCCTACCTTATAAATATAATCGCGATTAAGTCCCAATCACACATCTAATATGGATACACGTAGCGAAAGTTGAAAACAAATCGCAATGCATTTTTATAATCGGTATCAAGGTTATGTTTAATGTCACTAATCGATCATATCATTAGTCATTACATTATTACCAGTCTTTCCATTTGATGTTACTTGTTACAGGAAGTTTGTATTTCATTATAAATTAACATTAATATGTCTGTCTTTAATATAATAGAATAAACTTTATTGTAGGAAGACTTTAGTAAATCTTATTAATATTATAAAAGCAAAAGGTAGTGAGTATGGATGTTTGCTACTCTTATGTGCTAAAACGGCTGTAGGGATCTGGATGAAATTTGGCACAGAGATAGATTATAGTCTGGAATAGCACATAGGCTACCTTTAATAATGGATAAATGTCCGGTTCCCGTATGATAGATTTCATAAAAATTTCCACGCGAACGAAGTTTCGGGAAATAGTAAATATAAAATGCGAGGTCTTATAAATATCAGAAATCATGCGTATTTTTTTGATGTAAAAGAGCCAAGGGTTACACAGTAGGTATACTGTAACATTTCTAATCTGTCATTACATTTTACAATTTGACTTACGTCAAAGTATTCACGATCGTGTTTTGAAAATTGTGTATTTTCATAACAAGATCGTCACTACACACAAAGAAATATGGATTTGCTTGTTATGTCGTACATCCTTTTTATGTATGCCACGCTATTCATACATGGACAGGACGTAGACCAGACCAGCACACGGCTCCTTCGCTTTTAGAATTTTAAAAAGATATCGATTTTCTTAAGTTAACATTCTTGCTCCGGTAACAACTTATTATGCATTAGGTACGTAGACACACCGGGCCAGGCACAAGGCGCGAATTGCGAATTCTTCTTTGGTATGTTCTTACTTGATTCAGAACGTGAGATACGTTCAAAATAGGTTACAAGTAGTCCGTAAGTGTTGTGATAAATAACGTATAAAAGAGTTGCTTCCGTATCGATATGCTATTGTTATTTTCGACACAGCTTTTGATAGACTCTAATATAAAACTAAAATGGAGTGATGGGAATTTATTTCTTGTAGTTGTTACAGCATTTTTTTATTATTTATATTTATTCATACAGACAGCAAAAAGGTCCAATGTGTTAGTAACAATGGATCTAAAAAAAAAACAGTCAGTCGTAGGACTGTACGTCAGAAGTGAAAACATAACTTCACAATGTATTTGCATATACACACACACACACACACACATCTATATATATATATATAAGTAGGTTAAAAATAAAAAGGAGGTAATAACATAATCTAAATGTATACAGGGTACACTGGAAGTTCTGCGCTCCTGGCCGCTCATAAATGTTTGAATTTCGAATGTTACATTTTTTTAAATATAAGAAACCCGGCTCCGTCTTACGAAATTTCGATCAGGGTCACGTGTCCTGACGGGAGTTTTAACGTTTTTACCCATCCCAAAAAGTGCACAACGCCGCTAAAGAAGTTTTCACTTCATAAATGCAATACTGTCTGTGGTATTATATACCTATGCTATCATTATACTTGTGCTATATACCCGTGCTATAAAACACTATGATACATAAGAGCAAAAGTCACACGGTTTATGATATCACAATCTTTTGTCTATCTATTTGTTTCCTTAGAAAAGTAAATGATATTATCTAGCTCTTATGTAATAATTGTTATGTAGTTAATAAACGCAAGGAAGCAATCTATAAACTTGTGTGTAAGTAATAGGTATTTCACGCTTCAGTACATTGACTCATATCAATGCTAATTTCAACCATTAACATCGCCGCTGAATGGCCGTGTGGTTCTATTGTTATATATTCAACCAACGTAATAACAATAATAAAATAAAAACGTTAAAAGCATGCTAAAAATAACGATTAGCGTTGTAATTAAATGAATTACAAAAACAAAAATGTTCACTGCTACGCAGCTACTTAAAATTCAAAGGAGATGGTTAAAACTACGTCTCTGGTGTTGATTTAGAGATAGGTAGTAAGTGAAATTTTACACTAAGTGCTTCGCAAATAGCAATATTATCGATAACATTGTTAATGTATACTTTCAGTGGAACTGTTCAATTGTTGAAGTGAAAACTTCTATAAGCACGTTTGTTCACTTTTGCTATGTTGAAAAAACCACTGAACTCGTGACCGTCACGCTAATAATACATATATAGATCCATTAGAGGGCGCTAATCTAAACATTGATTTCTGTCAGCTCCTTGTTAATTAGTGTCACCAACCTGCTAATGTGACGTTTTAAGTTCGTCGTTTCGTAAGTTTTCACTTCTGTCGGCAGTCCTATTACTGCCTTTTTTTTTGTATATGTCACCGTACAATTGTGAACACCGTTAGTTTAAAATCATTCTCCCGAAATTATAAACTGACATAAAATTGTGAACTACTATCAACCATTTATAATTTAACGTATTATTTATCTTGTATAGTTCTTCTTTTGTCTATTTTGATCTCTTCTATAAGTTATGAAATTCTCATATGACTTTAATAATCAAACTGAACAGAAAAAGGTAATATGATTGATATTATCTCTTTCTGTTCAGTTAGATATTTTTAGATTATGCATTGTTTGTTGTTGTTAGTTTTCTTTCTATTTTCACCAGCGCATTAAAAAAACTAAATCTTAATCGGTATAATAAGCCGTCGTCGTCGTCTATAATCATAAAATGATTGAAATCAGAAATTTATTTCTGATACATAGGTACAATTGATGGTCAAATATGATTACATTTTTATGTCCTCTATGATCTGCCAATTAGGCGTACAAATATATAAAGACTTAGACTTAGACTGATGAAGAAATGAAAGATTATACATACTAGATTCGTCATTTGAGTCCCGGTAGTATAATTATAAAAATTGTTATGTATATTATAGCAAACGTGAGTATACTTTATTAAACGAGTTCAGTATTTTAAGCTAAAATTTAGTATTTACTATTTTCAAATCGAATATAACTTATACTTAATTTAATATTATTTAAGAGGTAAATTTAATCGATTGTTATTTTTAATCGAATCGGCATAGTTTTTGGTCATCACTCTCAAAAAGAAAATAAATGAATGGACAGAGTATAATGGTCTTCCTGCAATAATTACTCTGCGGACTACGAATATTCCAAAAAACTCAATACTCACATACACTAATTATGTACAGAATAATCTTTTGCAGCAATATATTTCTAGGTTTAATTTACTTTTTCTCGCTATAAAAACCTTCCTAAAATTTGCGATTTCTTAAATTGTTACCATGATCATATGGAAGACAAAACGCTTACGATATTTTTAATGATTAAACTATTTGAAAGGAGTGGCATTTGAACTTCTTCCTTGCATTCCATTTTTAAACGTGGACTCGTTTCATTTTTAAATTAGTGTTTTTATGGAGTGGTTTAGCTCATCATTTGTTTTCACACGAAATGAGATCTTTGAGTAGGGAATATGATTGTGCAATTTTAAATGTGACTTTTTAACATTTATTTTTTCTTATTTCAGATATTGATGTCTTAGTTCGTTTGTATTCAGCCCTGAGGATATAAAAGGTAAGTTAATTATTTTTAATGAAATAATAGTACTACCTTAAAATCGTTTATATCTTTAAAAGCGTTAGTTTGTGGTTTTTATGAATTTTCGTGATTAAGTTACAAAAATCATCAACGGTAATAAAGAATAAATTGTTCGATGTTCGTTTATAAGCCGATTAATTGAAAGCGGCACGACAAATTTAGCATTTTTTTCGAGATGGTATTGAGAAGATAATTTTTTATACATCAACAAGATGCTTAGAAAGGTTTAACGCCTTAATGTTTAAAAAACTTAAAACGTTTTTAAGTTATAGTTATGGTTAAAACTGGACATTTTTTTTTGGCCGTAGGGTGGGCCTGGAGATCTGTCATACAGGTTTCGAGCCTAGTATAGACTCCAGCGCTCACTAAGGAACTTTATAGTATTTATTATATTAAATGTAATTCATTGCACTGTAACCTACTGTACCTTATGAGAGGAATAAATGAAATAAAATATTTAAAAAACTAAACGCAGGTCGAACAGAAATTGTTACTTCTGTCAGGGCTGATCCTTGCGTCCTTTGCTTTTTAATTAATAAGCCCATAGGTATTTAAATATTGTTAAGAGCGTGAGTTAGTATTTATGACAAAAATGTGTTACGATTATTGTCGTGAGATTACTACGCAATAATTACAATAGCATTACACATAATTTCAACAAAACATTAGCATAAAACGTGTTTATTACCTTCAAGTAATTGTATAATACTTAGTAATAACTAAATGAAAAACCTTATACTTATTTGTTCTTTGCTTCGCTAGTCAAGTTACTCAGACGATATGTTATGAAGTTTTTTTTTTTATTAAAAAAGATGATTTGGCACTGGCATTGTGATTCAAGTCCATTATACTTTTAAGGCCACTTCACTGCCACTTACTTTTTTTTTGCATCAGGACGCCGATATCGCCGGTAACTTGTTTAAAATTTAAAAACCCAATGTCTTTTTGGTCCCTCTGTCTGGGAGCTATGATGCCAGAGACAGACACAGAGATACAAAAACACATAGATACACACGTTAAACTTAAAACACTCCGTACATATAATCTCGTTAAAAAAAACTATCGAACCTTGGTCGTCTGCCATTGTGTGGGTACTGAAATAGTCGGTGCACTTCAATGACACCATACAATGGGTAGACAGTTGTAAAATATTAATTCAGAACACAAAAAATTTGCATAGTAACATATAAAACACGTTTGTTTTCAAACACATTAAATAATTTCTGGATAAAATACCATGCTATGCGATTATGCAAGTTGATGTTATATTAACTACTAAAGTATGTAAATAAAACACGACTATGTAAATCAAATTACACCATATTGTTACGAAGTACAGTAGCTTCGATCAACACCTTAAGAAGCTCCTGTTAGACGGTGGAAATAAGAGCCTGAGAAAGCAGTTATTCTCGATATGGCATAGAATGAGGAGCTGTCTCTGCAACCCTAACCACCGGTATCTTGGTCCATGTACACGATACAACTAGGACTTTTTTTAAATGCTTTTATTACTCGTCGCTTCACTTGTAACTATGTTAACATCCAACAACAACAACAATCTCGGAAGTCAACTTTTACCTGTTAGAAATAGTCTCACAACCATTGCTATAAACCATGCAAATCACTAACTAATAGTAACTGCCATGTTGTTCGTACCTCCATCTGCAATCAAGTGATTGTTATCAACTTATAATACATTCCTAGCCTTTTATAACCCCACTATTAATAGCAATCAATAGTATTGCTTTACCGGTATAATTAGTCATAATAATGTCTATTAACTCTTTTAAATTAAATAGTTTGTTACTTTTTATTCATTTGGAATCAGACGACCGAATAAAACAATGATGATCGAAAAAGTACCGCAAACACTAATAGCGACGTTCAATAAATCAAACAAACGGTGCGCCCGCGCATCGTTTGTCAACTCGCGCGCTTGATAACATTGTGTTTCGGAATTAGAGCATAAATGCGTACGCGCCTGTTGTCGTACACTGCCATGCTTCCACTATTTATAGATTCCCGTACTCATTTGGGAATCAGACTGTGTCTGTGTGAGTGTGTTTAAGAATGGTGTCACAAGTGTGTGGATTTGTAATTATCTGATACTGCTGGGACCAAACTTTAGGACAATAATCCAGGCTAACCAAGATCCATTCAAGATGGTTAGTGATCCTGCTGAGCCACAGATCGTGAGTTTGATTACCACCCAGGAAAAATTGAGTGATGAGCACGACCATTTTTGTTCTGTGTCTGGGTGTTATTTATCTATAATATTATTATGTATGTATTTAGTAATATATGCATAAATATGTTTATCAGCTCTGCCTAGTTTGGGATCAGACGGCCGTGTGTGGGGTGTATCAAGCTATTGTTATCATCTGCAAAGAAAAATACAAAAATATAATCAAACTAGCGGCGCCACGCGGTTTCACCCACGTAAGTCCCGATCCCGTGGGAATATCGGGATAAAAAGTAGCCTATGCGTTAATCCAGGTCTCCAGCTATCTACATACCAAGTTTCATCGCAATCGGTTTAGTGGTTTTGCGTGGAAAAGTAACAAACATCCATCCATCCATCCATCCGTCCAAACGTTCACATTTATAATATTAGTGAGATGAATGACATTCATGTTCAAGTTTTGTGAAGCCTATGATATTATTACAAGGTGTGGTTGTTCTCTGCATAATCCTATTAAGAAGCATTTGTGAGGTTGCATTAGTCGTTCAGCTCGCAGGCTAGCAATGGTACAATGTTTCTAACTGGTAAAAAAATATATTTTTGAAGTGAAAACTTCTTTACGTACGTGTCTGCACTTTTGCTATAGAGAAAAAGCACTGATCTTGTGACCGTCACGCTAATAATTCACATACAAGATCCACAAGAGGGCGCTAATCTAAACATTGAGTTCTGTCAGCTCCTCAGCTCCTTAATAATTAATGTCACCAACCTGCTGCTGTGACGTTTTAAGTTCGTCGTTTCGTTTAAGTTTTCACTTCTGTCGGCAGTCCCATGACTGCCTATTATTAACCGACTCAAAATAAGTTTATAGAAAATTTGATAGTTTATCTAAACAAGCTCAATACTTTTTTTACGGTTTATTTATTTTTTTTGCTTTTTAGTTCTGTTCGTCGGTTAATTTTTTTATTAATATTGTCTTTAGGGGCAATAAATTCTCCTAAGTGTTGTCAAAATATAATTAAAATTAACATTGGCGTAAAAGATAACTGTCGGATTTGTCACAATGTATTCGTACCTACTCGTATTTCATGCTTAACCCTTAGTAAGCCCGGTGACAACAAACCTTGACTCATAGGTTCATAGGAATTACCTCGCTCTTACCAACTGAAATATTGTTGATTTGTAAAAAAAAAAAACAAAAATAATTTATTTGAAATATTGAAAACGAATTTACCTCCATATATATCATCACTACTTATTATAAAACAGATCCCCCGCCGCGTCTGTCTGTCTGTATGTTCGCAATAAATTGAAAAACTACTCAACGGATTTTCATGCGTTTTTCACCAAAAGACAGAGTGATTCACGAGGAAGGTTTAGGTGTATAATTTGTTAACGTTTTGTGTGAATTGGTTGAAATATGATGATGATTGTTGAAGATGTCTCTAACACCCGTGCGAAGCTGGGGCGGGTTGCTAGTTTCTTTAATAAATAGGGATATGGTTTTCATAGAAAAATCTACTTCTATACTAAATAGACTATTACTATATATATATACACTATATATATATATATGAATACTAAATAAAATAAAGAGTTTTTGTTTGTTTGTTTAAACGAGCGAATTAAAGGAACTATCAGTCAGATTTCAGTAACTATGTTTGTATTGGATAGATTATTCATTAAGGACAGTTATATGGTACGTAACATCACGCTACGGTTCTTAGGAACTAAACAGTGAGCATAAACGCAGTTGAAACTGCGGGAGAAAGACCAGTATTTCATAAATAAAGTAAAAAGCTTGAAGTATCTTAATTAACGACATTGAGTAATAAAGTGTTTCAAACAGTTAACGGTTTATTGTGCTATTATTTAGCACCAAGCAAAGACAGAGAATTTTGAGCAAAAAAAATTGCGTTATCGTGTACATTTTGCTTAAAGTTTTGCGCAAAGAACCATGGTCTCGATGATGTCAGCTGAGTCTTATGACCGTTACAAACCTTACCTAACATATTCAAATGTCGAATAGCCGTAAAACTTCGGTTACAGGCGGTTATACGAATATATTGCGGTAAGCACTGACGGCAAGAGCGAGGCTGGATTTGTTTTTATTTTCGAAGCGAATACTTCTTTAGGTACGTTGGGCTTTTTCGAAAAAGAGATGTATGTGTGTGTATATGTAAATATATATGTAAGAAAGCTATATACAAAAGAGCTTATCAAAAAAGAATGATTTGGTTTAATAACTTTCTGGCTCGCGCACCGAGGGTTCCGTACAAACTTGTATGTACATAACTATCCCGATTGGACGATTTCTCAAAGATTTGTTTCCCGGTTATGTTTTATGTTAATAATGTAGCTCTTTCGGGATGGGGAAAAGCCACGGGAAAAGCACTGAATTTACATATATCTGATAAGAAGTTTTCACTTTTGACGTGCAGTCCTTCAACGGGCAGTTTTTTTCTGGTGACGTGATGCCCGTGGGGGTTCCCACACGTCAAAAAAAGTATAGACGAACGCAAGCAAAGCCGCGATCGGAGCTAGTTAAGCAACAAAAGTAACACAATATTGCTTCTAGAATTTCCTCAGCTTATAGATGCTGTTAGCACTTGTCGGCAGTGGCGTAGCTACCGGAGGGCTAGACGGGGCAGTGCCCCGGGGCCCCCAAACTCAGGGGGCCCCTCCAGTCTGACTTACAAACAATAAATTGAACTAGTGAAAATTTCTCACACATTCGGAATATAAATAAACCAGATTTTTTAGAACCAGTAGTTATCAGGTTTGTACTAGTGTTGTGACTAAACCACTATTTATATTACATTGCGTACCTACCACACTTTACTTTACTACAAGTTATCAAAACTTGAATATGGAGTACGACGAATCTGAAGTACGACATATCTGGAGTACGTCGAATTCGGAACACGACGAATACGTAACAAACGATTTTAAATAGTTTAGTTGGGGCCCTAGTTTATTTTTTGCCCCAGGTAACCGACAAGTACCTAGGTAACCAAAGGGTTACCTAGGTACTTGTCGGTTTCATTTATATATATATATTTCTAGTATACCTATACTATAAAGCGGGACAGCAACACACGCTTTTTCAGTCACTCTTCTACGATACGACATTCAAGCCGGTCACTGTACAAAAAATTCGTTTACATCTTCAAAAATAATGATTTAGTTTAATAACTTTCTGGCTCGCTCTCCGAGGGTTCCGTACAAACTTGTATGTACATAACTATCCCGATTGGACGAGTTCTCGAAGATTTTTTTCCCGTTTTTTCCTTGTGATAAACTTTACTTTCCCGTTCTAAAAGTACGTTCGAGTTACGATTAATTTAACTTATCGATATACATAACAGTCAATTTTCCGAGTGCAAAATATAAGTTCGTAGTCGCAAAATTTTTTTTGAGATATAACAACAAATTAACGACTTTAGAATTGACTGGCTTGTTGGCCTAGTGGTTAATAACCCTGACTGCTATGCTACAGGTCGTGGGTTCGATTCCCACCTGAGTCTGGGTGTTCTCTGTGTCCGTTGTTTGTATGTTTGTAAAGTCCCCCGCGGCACAGGAGTAGTAATTCCTAATGCGGGAGTTGTCTTTTTTAAGAAAACAGAATTTTTACTTGTGCTGTGAGACCTTGTTTCTCGCCCAATTTCATGATTTTAGGTCAATGGGAAGTAGCCTCTAGGTCTTGATTTACCTGCGAAATGTTAAAATTAAAATGACCGTATCTTTTGATTGCTTTGATTTGGAAGTTGGATCTTTTCACTCTTTCAAGGGACCGTAGAGTAAGAGGAGCATTTGATTTTAATTTAAACTTGCTACCTATACGCGTTCCTGAGAAAAAGGGTTTGACGGAGAGACAGACAGACAGACAGACAACGAAGTGATTCGATAAGGGTTATGTTTTCGAAAACGAAGACAGACGATAGTACTAATGACATCTAAAATCGATTCCGATGAAAAAAAATAAAAAAAAATATACAACTTTTTATTAGCATTAATCACGCTCCATCATGTTAGCACAGCTAAATATAACAATAATTTGATAAAAATATATCAATGCAGAAAAAAAAACCGGCAATGAAACACGAAACTCATAAACCGCTGACGGGGTCAATGACGCGCGGCCCGCAGCTAGCGATCGCAAGTTTTGCGCTAACACCCTGTATTAAAAGATGTGTATGACTGCCGCGGTGTATTGACGAAACAATTTTCAAAAGTTTTACTAAGTAGGTAAGAAATGACGCCATAAAAATAATTACAACACAAAGCAGATGAGTTACCATACTGCATAATTAGTAACGTAATTATCATTTTTTCGTTACTGAGTCAGCTCTGTTACCAGTCAGACGGCGTATATTTTTAATTAGCAGAAAATGAAAGTGAGCAATTATTTGCTTCTGTCATGTTTTATTAACTGAATTATAAAATGTGTGGTTAGAAATTATTTTTTATGATTATTTATTTTAATGGACAACTGAAATTGTGGTTGTCGCATACAGAGGCTGGCGAGAGGTTCCACTTTACACACTTTTAAGTATAGTACGGTAGCGTCATTTTTGCATTTTTTTGTTCTTATGAAATATGTAGTGAAAATATAGAAAAATTGCTGTTGCCCGTGACTTCGTTCGCGTCAAGATTTTAGTCAAATCTATTTCACGGAAACAGTACATGTTTCAGGGATAAAAAGTAACCTATGTATAATTCCAGACTATAATCTGTTTCTGTGCCAAATTTCCAGATGTGCCAAATCCAGATCTGTTTAGCCGTTTTGGCGTGATTGAGTAACAAACATCAATTCATCCCACCTTCGCAGGATTTGAGGTCGCAGCAGTGCTAAAGTACCTTTTTACACTGTTACGTCATTATTGTTTACTGTATTGTACAGTGTTGTTTACTGTCGAACTATAATGACGTAACAGTGTTGTCAACATAACAAAAAAGGTAATTTAGCAAATCTAATCAAATCCTACGACGGTTCTCTTTCCGCACAGACTCTAGTAGTAATAGAGAATCATGACACTGACCTGAATTAATTGATAAAATCTATAAGCAGCGGACAAAAACTGATAATAGACCTATTAAGCGTGTCAGTTTTTCGGCTGGTAACTGACTTCAGTTCCTTAAATATCAATTTTTTGACTAGTGCCTGACAACCCTAAAGTGTCTGATGTTGCTAGGGATGTCAGGCACAGTTTATTACGTAGGCAGATTCTCTTATTTGATTTTTTTATTGTAAAGTTCTAATTAAGTTAGATCTTTGTTGTAATAGAACCAACACAAACATACGTTCACGCTTATTAATTCAGTATATACAATAACAGTGTAGTTAGTAAGTATACCACGAATTTATACATAATGTTATACATATATTATATTTTACGTTCAAGTTACGTCATCTGTAATTAGCTACAGGTGCCAACTAGTAATCTAGAATTAAACTATTATATTCTGGGGCATATTAAACAACCGTATCTAGGCCCAAAATAAGCATACTTTTTGCTTTTGATTTTCGAACACCGATAAACATACTTGGTTTTTTTTTTGTAAACAAATAATAATACTTGAGAATCTCACACACGGACGTCTGATCCCAAACAAGGCAGAGCCTGTACTATGGTAACCAGACTGCTCATAAACATATATGACTAAATACATACATATTATAGATAAATTACACCCAGAAACAGAATAAGTGATCGTTCTCATCACACAATTATTTGTCCTGGGCCCTTCATACATACATGCATACAAATATTTACCATGAGCGCGTATCGAACCTGCGACGTCTTACTTTGCAGTCAAATGCACTACGCCACGCCACAGGTCGTCAAACTATAATACAAACGAGATCTTTCGTCAACATTTCAAGAGTGAAATGTAATACCTAAGTGTTTTCACAGGAGAAAGTTCAAATCACGTGGATAATGCTAAGTAATGCTTAAATGTAATTGTCACTCAGCTTTCTGTTTACAGTTGGCGATATTCTATGCAAAAATGAAAAGTTTACCGCGAATAATTATGCTTGTTTTGGTTAGAAATTTGCGAGTCTGTGGTGCTAAAGCTTTTCTCGTCTCCCGGCTTCAAAAATCTAAGATCGATCGAACTAAGAAAAAGAAACAACTAGAAGTGGGTTTTTATTAGATTCTTAGATACTTTCTCTTTATTTCTTTATCTTTATAAAATCTCTTTATTTACAATTTCAAAGACAACTTTGTTGAAGGTACAATCCCTTACAGCTATTTGTAAATTACACTTATAAATTGTCCCATGTGGAGATCGAACCTACTACATGATAATTGACAAGACACTTAAACCTCTGCGTATACAGTCGACAAACTCTTGTCAGATGTGTAAACTGGGACTCAAATAGCAACATTTTTGGTTGCCCGACGTTTCGACCGAATTGCACAGAACGGGTGGACGTATCTCTAGATTTTAAAAGTAAGAAAAGGTGTTCGGTATTATCTAAAGGTTTTTCAACACCCTTGAATATATTAGGTATTAGCAGCGCCCCGCGGTTTTACCCGCGTAAGTCCCGATCCCTGGGGAATATCGGGATAAAAAGTAGCCTATGCATTAATCCAGGTATCCAGCTATCTACATACCAAGTTTCATAGCAACCGGTTCTGTAGTTTTTGCGTGGAAGAGTAACAAACATCCATCCATCCATCCATCCAAACTTTCACATTTATAATATTAGTGGGATTAGTGGGATAATCCCTTGACTGGAAAGCCCAACAGTAATAAAGTGTTTACAATGTTATTATGACTAGTGATCAGCTGTCATCGTTAGCAGCAGAGGTTCATCATTGAAAGCAGTTCTCACTATAATAATATTTTTTTTATTTGCGTACCAAAATGTGGTACAAGAAGGTGTTACATAAAACATAGGCACGATACACATTGCGACAAGAAATTTGGCATGCAAATATGCAAATATAAGTTCGTTAATTTACTATACAATTAAGGATTTTAAATGTAAACTAAAATTAATTCATAATGTATTTCTAAAATAGTAAGACTGACACGAGTTCTTTTTTAAGAAGTTCTCTGACTCAAAACCATTGTTTACTAACAATTTTTTAGCACTTCACAACATTTTTTGGAAGGGAGGTCAGTAATGCATTTGGGTATTGTATTATATGTATAAAAGAGGTGCCATATACATGATAGATGCTGACGCGGCTAGATTCAATAAAATGATTCGCTCGCGTTTATAAAGATATATTTTTTAGATAACAAGTACCTACCCTATCGTTTAAAGTGTCACACACAAAAAAACCCACATCCTCATTTTATAGTATTATTTTGAATTTTGTACACATTTTTTCTAATTAATTCAATTCTACTTTACTTACTTGTGAACGTGATCACACCGCATCCATTTAACATAAAACATGATTGTGCCATAATAGCAAGGTGTTTTCTCAGCGCAAATTGTCACACAGCTGGCCTCAAAAGGTCAGGTTTAAAATGTTAGACTGCCGGAATATGTGGCCAGTGACAACTTTCACCTTCTCAAGGACAACAGGCGCCATTGTTTACATTTGAAGAGTGCCAACATTTCAGTGTCTCGCTAGGGTTGCCAACTTGTGATAAAAAAATACATTATTAGGCGTGGCTCAAAATTAATAATTTTATGAATGCACAAAAAGACATTACAGGTTCACTAATGTGCCTAGTAACCTCAAGATTTTTTATAAATATTGCTGGTTACGATGGTGACACATTCTTCTAGTAGCACGGTATTGCGCTATGCTAGCTGAGAAAGTATCTCTAACCTATAAAAGATCGCACTTAGACAGTAATACTAGAGGTCATTATTACAGGAACACCAACCAGCTGGCATTAAAATTTAAGTAATTTTTTTTTATGAAATAGGGGGCAAACGAGCAGACGGATCACCTGATGGTAAATGACTACCGCTGCCCATGGGCACCTGCAACTGAAGAGTCACAAGCGCGTTGCCCCATCAGAGGGGTGTTAAGGGTTAGGGCCTCCGGTAACCTCACTCACGCGGCGAAAAGCAAATTGCTTCACTGCCCGTTTTCTGTAAGGCCTTGGTATCACACCGGTCGAGCCGGCCCATACGTGCCGAAGCACGGCTCTTCCACTATATATACGATATATTTTAGATTATGCTTCAAATAGATATACATATAGCAAGTTATAAACTTGACAACCCTACGTTACTGGCCTCGAGTTTTCACAGTATTTCGATACTTAATTGTTTCGCGAACGTTTTGTTACCCAAACTATAGTTTAGGGTTATCGTTTCAGTCATTTGCAGGTTCCGTCCTAAATTCCTCAATTGTCAGGATTATATCCATTGTGCAGTGTAATTTTGTATCCGTTGATTGTTTTAAAGGAATGCGATTAAAATAAAACCCTATTGAGTTGAGCTTATGGTTTAAGTTTAGGAGGGTCTTTCGGATGTATGACATAAAGCATTGTTTTATGGGCAAGCAAAGAGTGAATACTTATTAAGATTCTGACTTTAAAAACTGTTTATTGCATATTTATCTATTTTATATTTGATCTAAGATTCCCACTCAGGACAAATAAGTGTGTGATGAGCATGATCATAACTTTTTTTTTCTTTTTGTAAAACACCTCCCTCTCGCATTAGGGATATTCCTGTGTCGCGTTGGCTTCACAAACATTCAAACAACGGGCACAAAGGACACCAAGACTTGGGACAACTATTTGTGGATCACACAAATTTTCGTCCCGTGTGGGATTTTAACCCACAACGCTCGGCGCGGCCTAGTGGCGAGGTGACCACTTAAACCATTGCACCATCCGTGCAGTCATCATCTATTCTGTGTGTGGATGTAATATATAATTATGTGTATATCAGCAGTCTGGTTATCATAGTACAGGCTCTGCTTAGTTTGGGATCAGACGGCCGTGTGTGAGGTGTCTCAGGTTGTTATTATTATAAAACCTACGAACCCGCCCCGGCTTCGCACGGGTACAAATTATTCACTGAAACCTTCCACATGAATCACTCTGTCTATAGTGAAAACCTCATGAAAATCCGTTCAGTAGTTTCTCAGTTTATCGCGAACAGACAGACAGACGCGGAGGGGGACTTTGTTTTATAATATGTAGTGATAATTCCATAAACATTTGAAAGAAGAATCAAATTCAAACGTACCTTGAGTGGGGTTAATAAGGTCCCCAGAGCTGTAAATATAAAATAATATGTGAACATATTAATTTGGCTGCGTTAACTATCAACCATCAGGCGCGCCGGCATCTTGTTTACCACCATAGTTTATAAAATAGGTCCCATTAATCAGCATACCACTCAATAATTCACCTCGATTACTTTAATGAACGACTATTTCAGTTATAGTCGCATGTGGTCACCGTCATTACACACGAATGGGCACAACTGTAGGACATTAACATTCTAGACCATACGACAATCTAGAAACTGAATATCGCTTCCTAAAGAGGTTAGAAACTAGTAAAGTGTACTGTTGTTCTGGACGAACGCTAGTATTGTAACATGCTGACGTTCGCTTCTTAAAAAAACATTTAAACTATGGACGTATTCATTCACATATTTGGTTATTTATTTTCTTGTTATATAAACCTTACTATTTTTTTATAAATTGTGGTCTATTACAACAATATATAACTTATATTTCAATAATATGTTTATATATTAATACATTATCTGATAAAGTCGTTAACCTCACGCATGAAGTAGGTATATTTTTTCGTTATAGCTATTCATTATTAAGCTATTTTGAATTTTTTTTTTATTTACAACTTCCTGCAGTTTACATTGCACGAGGCGGACTTAATGCCACATGGTATTATCTACCAGTCAACCTTGGGGTGGTTCAGTGAGGGACATGGCAGGTGTATAAGAATGAAATTTCATGAAGAAAGTTATCATTTCCATACAAATACAATTGATTATACATAATACATACATACATACATAAATACTTACAGATAAATATATATTCAAATAAATACTATATATAGATATAAAATATACCTATGGTTGTGAGGTTATGAGGATATTTCTGCCAACTGCTATTTACTATACTAAAACTCATTATAATGTGCGTGACAGAATTATTTTGTAGTCAAATCATGAATACAATATGATATGATCTCGTAAGCTAGTAATGCCATACCACTTACTAAATTTACTATCTTTTAGTGGTCTAAATAATTCGTCAGTTCCCTGCCGGTGGCACTAAAATGTCTCTTTATATATCTTTGCTTACGAGTGACAGACGTCGTCGGTAGAACGTACAATACAGAATATATGTGTGACAATGGAACACTTACTAAAATAATTGAAAGGGCATGACTCTCGCATGCAGTTACGAAAATATTAAAAAAAAATAAACTATCCGGTTAAAAGTTACGAATGTTTTAATCTCCAGGTATATTATTACCTATGATTCTCATCAAAGCAGGTGGAATGTGTAAAGATAAAGATTTTAAATCTAACATATTTTTTATTTTACCAATAGGTCAGAAGGCACTAGTTACTCGCGGTCCTTTGTAAAGAAACGGTGCTTTCTCATTCAGGCCAATAGAAATGTGATGTGTACTATCTCCTACAATATTCTCTTCTTTAATAATCTACTTGGTACTTAAACTACTCGTTGGCCATTCGCGTAAAAGAATCGTCATCATTTTAACTGTTTTCACTCGTAGACCGATAAATGTCAATTTCGCTTCTGCTCAGGAGAACGCCTAGAAAATGTGGATCTAGGTAAAAACATGGCGGGAATATATGGAACGGTTGCAAGTTGATTTTGTTCCATGAGGTTTCATGTCTGCATCTCTCCATTTTTTGTTGTGAGTCTAGAGAGAAAATTTTCTTGTTATTAATTGCGTTTGCATTGAATGATTTTTAATCTTGTGAGAGTTGTTAGGTGACAGTGAAGACAAATAGATAAAGAACACATAAGGCATTAATATTTTCGATTCAATATCTGCACAAAGTTAAAGGTCCTAGAAGTGGAGACGAGATATAGGTGGATAAATAAATAACAAAATTATTCTATAGAGTTTTTAGAGCCGGCTTTTTGAACCCATAAAATAGGCAGTTCACGTCCTTGACAACGATTTTACAAAATTATACACTACACTATCGATTCACCGGAGTTCCGCTCCACAATTAGTTGCTCGTAGAGCTAATCAAACTAATCTCTTCACCCTACAAATTTATAAAATAACTAGCTGCGCCCCCGCAGTTTCACCCGCGTAAGTCCCGATCCCGTGGGAATATCGGGATTAAAAGTAGCCTATATGTTAATCCAGGTCTCCAACTATCTACATACCAAGTTTCATCGCAATCGTAGTTTTGGCGTGAAAGAGTAACAAACATCCACACATCCATACTCACAAACTTACACGTTTATAATATTAGTAGGATATTTCGTACTTCAACCCAATAACCCGGATGGCTCGTCAACTTAATGATATGGTAAAGAATAATATATCGTTAGACATTTTTGATAGTAACTTTAATGCATTTGTTAAAATTGTGAAAGACATCCTCCATAGCAGGTTGGCCTTGGAAGGCTCTGCGTGACCCAAGAAGCGTCTAAATCTGCTGTCGAGACTGTATTGCTACTCATTATGTAGTGTTGCTATCTGTCTAGCTATTATGTCTTGTTGTATGCACATATTTGTTGCGTTGCAATCCAGATCAAAACATTGTAATGTGTTTTGTGCAATTAAATTAATAAAATTCAAAAAAAGAATAAATCCTCCTGTCCACAGAACGTCACTTTTACTGAAAAGTTGTACGTGAAGCGATTCAAATTAAAAACTATAAAACTTTCAATCGGGAAATAGTTTTCTAATTATCTACAGTGTAGAATCTAGTGATAAGCCACCTCGCTTTTAAGCACCAAAATAAGGACACATCGGTTTGCTTACAAAATAGGGACGCTGTTGGTATAGTATGAGAAGGTACCTACATGGCAAACAAAAATATAAAAAATATACAAAAACTAGCAGCGCCCCCCGGTTTTACCCGCGTAAGTCCCGATCCCGTGGGAATATCGGGATAAAAAGTAGCCTATATGTTAATCCAGGTCTCCAGCTATCTACATACCAAGTTTCATCGCATCGGTTCAGTAGTTTTGCCCTGAAAGAGTAACAAACATCCATACATCCTCATAGACTTTCACGTTTGGAATATTTTTCGAAAGTTTTAAATTAAGTATTAATAGGTAGGTACAGAATACAATTATATACCTACATAGGTATGTGAAATAAATGAGCGATGGTAACACGCGAATTTAACGTAAAATATAATTGCAATTGTTTATCTTAAAAAAATAGTCTAATATTACAAAACTTCTTTACGCTACGTAATCGTCTACGAGTTATTCATTTGTTTTCCAGTATAGTTACATCTAGATATGTTATTTTGACCGGGTTTTTTAAAGATTGACCTCAAAAGATACATAGAACTAAACAATACAGTTTGTGTTACCTCAGTAATGTGGGTAAATAAACTCTGGGCGGAGCTTCTCTCTTTTAGGGGTCCTTTCATCGTATCAACATTTACGAGTATATACATACACTAACACCTGTAATGAAAGGGTAGGCAGAGGCTTATTAAACACCCAAAATTTGCCAACAAGAATTTTGGTCCCACTCGCTTTATACGGGGCAACCCTATTGCTGCCAACCGGGCACTTTAGGAATTAATGATGGGAAAATTGGGAGTATATTATAGTAGACAATTGAAGGAAAGGATATTGCTCAGGGGCCATCCATAAATTACGTCACACGTTAAGGAGGGAGATGGTCAACGAATTGACATTGGGTGAAAAGTGGTCACATGTTACCACTTTTTAGTTATAATTTTACTACTACCTAAATATTCCAGAATTATTCCTACCTTATCAAAGTGGCAAAAGAAAAAATAAAAATAGAAACATCTACGGGCAAAGAAAGACTTACACCGCATTATGGGTCCTAAGTAAGCTATGTTTGATTCCAAAAATGTATGGCAGGAACGCCTAAACACACGAAAATTCACCATAGTGAACATAAGATCTGTACGTATAGTATAGCTACCGCTCCAGATGTCGCTTGTAATATATTATTGAGCATGATATTACCACAAAGTACATAAATAGCGACACTTGTTCCGACGCAATAAAGTCGCAACTCAGGTCGCACAACGCTAATTACCTACAGTTATATTCACCAAGAAGTCAGTAGAAGTTGGCTTTGTTTCTCTCGCGTAACTCCCGACGAAGCCGCGACGTTAGGGTTGTCTTTTTTTAAAGAATTAATTAATCTGAATATTTAATTACCAGTAAGTTATGTTCCTATCACTCTATTTTTGTGAAGAAATAAAGCTAGGCTAGGTACTAATAACACGACAGTCTACATACGAAGGGATGACGCGACGCGGCGCCTGAATGAGTATTCGCGCGGCAGCCCACTGAATTTTGGCACGATTAGTCGACCCAGCCGTGTATATGTAGCTTTATACCTACACTGCGGATACCTGGCCTGGTATTACACTTATTTTGCCAAAGATTACTTCAAAAGAATATGATGGGAGAATTGTTCAATTGGAACACTTGGAACCTTATTGTTGGTATTAAATATTGACACAGTAGAGAGTTAACTAACATACAGACTTACTTAAAATACAATTTAAGTTCTAGAGCAATGAGTCTAGTCTCGTAATAATTAAAGTTAGAATTAATATTGTACAGCATATTAGTCTAGCTAAACGAAGTCAAGTATTTCCGGACATTTTGGCCGCACATGGCAATGTTATATTTTCGCACGACCACGCTAAAAGGCGTTGACCGCAATGTAGTTTCTCGTTTTCAACACTCATGGCTGTAATTTGCGTAATCACAGAGTAATTTCGTTGCGAAAAGTAATTGTTTAAGTAAATTTAATTAATTTCGTGTAAGCATTACAGTTACCTGTAAGAAGAGATGAATTTATGAAAGTATTAGAGATGGGTTTTAAACGCTCGCTTGTTTAAATTAATCAGAAAGGTACCTCGTTATGTGGTTGTTTGTTTCTTACACAACTTGGATCGCACTACGGTTACGTTAGTATATTAAGTTTATGGTCTAAACTCAATATCCGTAGGTTAGATCTCAGATGTGTGTTTTAGGTTAATAAATTAAATGATGGATTCGATATTAGATATTTTCTAAAGTGACTATTGCTTGAGTTTCTTTCCTCCTAGAGTAAAAGTTGAGCGACCCGGGCGAGAACTCAAACTGGCGATGGGAGAGGCCAAGGGTTAGACCACTCAGCTATTACGTATATATTAATGACAAAAACGTTGGAATGCATCATCTACAGAGCGTCACCCTTATTCTATGATTAACATTAGCAAGTGGTTAGATAAGAGGTTGGATCGCTATGTCACAGTAATTTCAAAAAAGAAATTCTACTCTTTCAATTTCCATTATAATGTCTGTTACCTTTCGCAATCACGAGCGATCAACTCGTTTTGCTTTGTGAGTGTAGTCATTGTTAAAATGAACGCCATATCATGATCAATATTAATAGTTAATGGAATTGCTGGCGAGGATGACGATCTTGTGTCAGCTAGGGTTTATTGTTAGCCTTTATATTATTATGTAACACATATTATTGGATTCAAATATTGCTAACTTTGTACAGAAAACGCTTCGTATCGCTTTTGCTTTTCTAATAAGATTTTCGGCTGTTCCGGCTGGCTCCCTAAGGAATGTGTAACTTTTCCAATTTAATTTAATTTGTTCCAAGTTCCAAGAACGTTCAACTTTCTCTTGGACCCACTGATTGCCATGTTCATTGTTTCTGTAGATCTTGGAACGACGATAGCCACAACAGGGTAACCGTGGTTGAGATTAGCGAATGAGAGTTATTTCGGTGTGATCCCCTTAAACTGATCCAATACTGAATCAGTTTTATTATACCTTATTTTCTATTTTGATCGGATCCCCTGTGGAAGGGATCAGACGTTAATTAAAGTATTTTATGGCGATCGGATCCCTTTTAAGTTATTTAAAAACAACATTTTGATACAATCAGCAACAGACTGTATTTAGGTTTTGTAAGTACCTACCTATTTTATTGTGTTATACACAATTACACATATCTATTCAATTTTTTTATGAATGGATAAACAAGTCATACTCGACCGATTTAATATATTATTATGTACACGTGTAAACTATGCGAGTTTGTATCGTTACATGATTCTTCCCTTTTGGGTGTCAATCTATTTAAATTTGCGGAACTATATGCGGTACGACTGTGATAAAGTGATAAGTCACGTTTCCTTCGAATAAGGCGTCTTGTTAGAGAAGACTAAATAAAGGAGAAGGAAATGAGGGAAACCAGAATAGACTAGTTAAATAAGAAATAACATTAATGACCCAATAAATATACATGTTATTACAGTGGTCAAATTTTAAGGTCGAAGGTACACCCGGTAAATAACGTAATACTCTAACAATTTTACGCAAATTCATCCATTTTAATACAGACATCTCATATTTTACAAATTGATATATTTGGATAATTATATTTCGTAAGAGAGAGAGCTGACATTAATGAAACTATTTGGGAACTACAGCAAGGAGGTTGATGGAATGTCCAGAATTTGCTGAAAATGTCTTTGCTGAAACAAACTTTTTTTTTCAAACTAAATCAACTATTTGTCGGCTGTAAATCGCTAAAATTTGACTCCACCTTTCTGTAACATTCTGTAGAAAACCAGCGTCAGGTCCATAAAGAATAAAGAGCTATGGTATAATTTGAGCATTACCGTAAGGCATTCATTACTGGAAATGTGGCATATTTTATACGTTTCCATTAAAGGGAATTTGGGTGTGTATTTACCTTAGAATTGCGTTAAATACCGGTAATGTAATCAAATCGTACTTCATTCGTCAACGGGCTTGTTAGTCTTGTAGTGGTTAGTGATCATCATCGATCATTTGATCTGTGTCTGGGTGCAATTTATCTATAATATGTATGTATTTAGTAATATATAATGTATAAAGTTATAAAACACTAAAATTTGAAACTTATAGTAGCTTATTTCGTTATATTTTCTGTGTCTATCTTCTCTGTTGCATAAAGTCCTCATCGTGTATAGATATTTCAAACAAATTATTTGCATAAACACACACGTATCTATGTTAATTAATCTTTCCTGCAATAAATTTGGAAAGAGTAATTGACAAAATACATGTTTTTTATTGATCAGCTACTTTTTCACGAGTATTTTAAATGGAATGTTTTTTTTTCTTGAACAGTGGCACCCTTGGGTACGTACTGCTTTCCAAAAAAACCAATAAGCATTCATTGGTTTAAACAGACAAAACAAAGTGTTGCTGATTGAGATCTTCCATTGTTTTAGGTTAATAGACAGCAGTTTTGATCTCGAATGTACTTACTTATAACGGTGTGTCACACAAAACTGTAAATTGATGGTTAAACTTCGTAACCTTTGTACCGCATGTTCTATTTTTCACAGTGTGTGAACATCAAGGTTGTGCTGCTCATAATTATCTATAGTATGTCTATGGCATATATTTAAGTTCAGTACTGTTAGCTGAAATATATGTAGTTCACCTACAATGTTCGAAATAAGTTCTGTTGATTGTAAATTAATAAATTTGGTCTGGTCTATATCGCGCTTTATTTTCTTTTCATAATTAAAACTGAAAGTGAATGTATGGTATTTTATAGCTAATTATTTTCTATGTTTAACTTTTTAAATGACTCGAAGAGCGGGTTCTTAATTTTAAAGTCACTTTTCTATTGCGTTACCGCATATCTTGGGCATTCATTACCAATTTGTACTTATGATAATATATATCTTTTCTATTTTTGACGTTTATAAAGATGTTTTTTTGTGTAAATTACGATTAGGGTTCTTGACAAATATACGTTTTACTAGTATATAATATGTACGCTCGCTTAGATCCCATCCATGTTAGAGCCTACGGTACTTTTTCAAGTATTTTTTTTTTATTATTAGTTTTATTTGTTACTACAAGTTGGCATTTGTTTGCGTGGAATTCTAAGCTTCTGTGTTTCATTCCCGGGGTGATTCTTTGGCCGTTCATTAGCATCACGGAGTCTGAAAACGAAACCGGCAAGACTCGTCTCCTTAAACCATTCCACAAAATATCATTGGCGAAATGAGGGTGTGGTAATAAACCTCTGCTAACCCTTTCAGGGATAACTCCATGAAAACGTAAATATACAATGTAATGTGATAAATATGTAGGTATAACAAAAAAGACATCAAATATGTACTGTCAAAGATTCCCTTTATTTTGCAATACCATCAACATTCTGCATCCTTTTCGTTACGGTAACAAAACAAACTAATATTTTATAATCGTAACGAAGAGGCCGCTTCCCTGGGTACAGAAAAGTTCATCGACACGTGGTAGTAGACAAAAACTCAGGCGCAGTGCGTGACACTATGTCCATTACTGTGACTGTCAGTTTCCTTTTTTAATTTTGCGCACACGTGTTCACAGTGTTCTGCCACGCCCTATTACCCACGCGTTGATAACTTCGAGTTTCTCATAAGACTTGTGTTCAAATAAAGTAACCTCATATTTTGATGTAGAGTATTTTTTTGTGTGATTTTTATATGAGTTTGTTATTATTTACGTTTGGATTAGTGATAGGTATGTATCACCGACATAACTATTGTGATATATATATGACATTGCCATGCTACAATATCATGAAGAGATAAATATTACGAAACGCTATAAGTACCTATTGCCAATGTTGTTTGGCAGGATATAGTATTAAAAATACTGTAACAATTTATAGTATACTATAAAAATTGTAGTAGGTTACACTAAAAAAAGGAAAGAAAAAAAATATATAGGTTTGTAACTTATTTATTGTTATAAAATATTCTTGCACTGCGATTTTATGAAGCGGACGATTTCTTCATTTTTGTTACAGACTAAAGTATACAATTTCTGCGTACTGTGTTATATACTTAGTGTATATGATATACTGTGTATAATGTTGGAGGAAGTTGTTGTTTTCAAGACAGTCTTTAATATTTTGATGCCATCAATAGTGCAGTTGCAAACGTTCACTGTAACATTTATTTTAATTAACAGCCTTCCTATACACGTACTTACCGTGAATTGTAAAAAAAATATGACTTTCTGCGTACCCTCTCATATTTAAACCGCATTTTTTTACATAATTATGCGGTGTGGCGAAAGTGATACGAATCAAGATGAGATAGAAATCTTGTTACGCGAACTCCATGACACGTAGAGGTGTAACCTCTAATTTGTCCGTGCAACCTACTTTCGAGCGCTCTTTGTTTCCCGCGCCAAACGATTTGACGTATGTCACTTTGACAGGTTATTGTTTAAAAACGTTGCGAAAATGTGGCATTGACAAAAATTTGAATTATAAGTCTGCGTATTTAAATTTTCCACTGTTCTAGATTTTTTACTTTTTTTCGTCGTGTGAATTATCGTCTGGGCGTGCAGCACGCATCGTCTTTAGTAAATAAATTGGTGTTATAAATCACTGTTTATAAACAATTAGAGTATCGCTTCACTAATGTGAAAGTTGGCATTCTAAATTTCTAAGATAACTTTATTGTACAGAATACACAGTCATAAATGTCTCACTCTGAAAAGTTTGAAAAACTAAATTCATAGACGCCCATTACACGGAAGGTTTTGCTGTCAGCTTTGCCACAATCAAAAAGGTGATTGACGAATAACGTATCGTCTAATGCAGTGTTGGACGGTTGCATGATGAGATTTTAAGGTCGATATTATTTTATCAATCACCAATTAACATCGGCCAATCATGGCTTTTGGTCATGATTGACGTTCGCATGAGCGTCTAATGGACGCCTTATTCGTAGAGCTCCTTATTCCAAAAAATTACATCAAATATATATCTAGAAAATAAATATTTGGCATGCTTAACACGTGGAATTAAATTATAATTTAAACTAATGTGTATTATGTTATTAACTCGACATAAATAGAGAGGTTTTATAAGTTTGACGTGTCTGTGGCATCGTAGCATCGTAGCTCCTAAAGGATTATACCAATTTAAGTACGGTTTTTTTTGTTTGAAAGGTGACTTGATCGAGAGAGAGTGTTTTTAGATATAATTCAAGAAAATCTGTTCAGCTGTTCGATGATCATAAGCTCTTCTGTAATCGTTGAAGGGATTTTCGAGTTGTTGGTACCTATCTTAAATTTTAAATTTATAATAATAATAATAAAATAATAATAATAACCCTCACAAACACATCTCACATCCGTGGGCCGTCTGATCCCAAACTAGGCAAAGCCTGTACTATGGTAACCAGACTGCTGATAAACCTACTTATATATTTCTAAATACATACATATTATAGATAAATTACACCCAGACACAGCACAAATTATCGTGCTCATCACACAATTATTTGTCCTGTTTGGGAATCGAACTCACGACCTCTGGCTTAGTCATATTTAAAAGTTTGCTCCTTTACGAACATTTCATATAAATTTCATTCGATCTTGCCAACAGAAAGCTATCTTCGTTGGTTATTGATGCTTTAATTTGCCTAAATGAGTCAAGAGAATAAAATAACATAACATAACAGATAACAGAAAACTTGTTGCCACCACAAGAAAAGAAAAATATATTTATCAACCTATTCAGTTTTAAAACAACATAATTTCGGAAATGACATTTTACGAGTACGCTGGTTGACTCTGCTGCCGCTCCTGCTGAATACTCCGTACTTCATATGCACAAGTGGGAACAAGAACAAGAGTAAAACAAGAGGGAAAGTATCTTTTGAGGCGTGATACTTAAACATCTCTGACAGTATTAGTTTAAAACAAACAAATATAATTAAAGTCTTAAATAATAGAAGATACTAGGTCCGGTATTGTTTTGACAAAGTTGTGCTAAATACGTTACATTACGCATCTTTGTAAACTTTTATCTAACGAATCATATTGCAAATTAACCTTTTTTAACTGTCCTTAAAATTTGGAATGCTCACGAAGATGAATATAGATGAATATCAAAACGTGATTTTCTGACGATAAATTCTAAGTATAATGGTATAATAGCAGCAGTCATGCAGCTGTCACAATTAGTGATGCTACAGTCGACTATCGATAGAACATCAGCAATATTGTTATTATTAAGACTATCATGAAACGAAGGTAATACAAGTTATTGTGTAATAATAGTATTTAACATGAATCTTAACAACATAGTATAAAGTAAAAATATTGTATTAATAGTAGGAGAAAAATTGCAAAAAATTAAAAAAAAAGTATACAAATTTGGAGACAGTTACACAACACGTATCTAGTCTTATACTAAACCACCATTTCATTTAAAATTAATGTGTACTATGCGTTCTACGTACGATTATTTCAGGCTTTCTGTGCCTAACCATCAAAGACCGCGGATTTGCTTGTTGTAAAAGTAAACTATTTTTCTGTCTAATCCTCAGACTGTCACTGATAGGTAGACAGAAATATAAATACTTTTCCACATGAAAGGCACCCTATGTTTTTCTGTACCTATGATCGTTTGAGTGGTTAAACGTAAAAGTGTAACAAAACAAACGAATAAACTCACATTCGCATTTACAATATCTATATTAGATAGGATATTATTTGATGTAGTAATGCAATCAATACACCTATCGATATCATAAGTGACTTTTATAATCAACTATCGATAATGGGGCTATCGACAGTTCGCCGTAACTAATGAAAACCCACAGCTCTGATATATCTCCATTTGATCATGCGCATGGATTGCGCAAAGTTACAGTGCAATAAACAATTCAGTTTATGCAACTCCAAACGGCTTAATAATCTAGCCAACCTATATCCCATTTCATATTAAAAATATATTGGCTTATTTTTTTTTGTAATAATACAAGTTTTATTAACAATAACACGTCAAATATGCTTAGTCAACGGTGACTGTGTCGTGGGCAACTGGCATATATGTAATATTTCACCTGATCTTCCAAGCTAACTCATCATCCTCCGCGCCTTTTCCCAACTAAGTTGGGGTCGGCTTTCAGTCTAACTACGATACGGCCGAGCTTTGATATTTTACGTGAAGCGACTGCCATCAGACCTCCACAACCCAAGTACTAGGCGATATCTAAGTTCTGTTTAGTTAGACCAGGTTGTCGGACTTTTTACGGCTCCAACTACCCGTATGTTTGTATGGCGCCCGGGACCGATGGTGTAACGTGCTCTGCGAGGCACGGAGGAGTCTCAATGTGTTAAGAATGGTCACCCATCCTAGACTGACCTGGCTAGTATTACTTAACTTTGTAATGTCCTACCACATAGCCACGAGCCCCTCCAAGCGAACTATCACAATAATAATGAAAACTAATTATTATCAACGACTTAAGTCTTAAATATCGCTTTAGAAATACCGTTGATAAGACAGCCATCCTACTAATATTATAAACGTGAAAGTTTGTGAGTATGGATGTTTGTAATTCTTTCACGCCAAAACTACTGAACCGATTGCTATGAAACTTGTTATGTAGATAGCTGGAGACATGGATTAACATATAGGCTGCTGTTTATCCCGATATTCCCACGGGAACGGGACTTACACGGGTGAGACCGCGGGGCGCTGCTAGTATACATATATTTTGACAATATTTATCGGATAATTCTAAAGATGTACAAAGAAAAAAATCAGTTTTCATTTGAGCATTTTATAATGGAAAGGCGGTCAATTTTCTCACCAATTGACCTCAATTTCATAGTCAAAGTAACAGTTAGGTACAATCAACCCACATGTAACAATCATTGTGGCCTACTTCACAAGTATTGATGTCAATTATCATCTGTGACTGTTATTAGTTCATTTATGTGGAAAACACCCAAAATTGCTTAAACTTTAGTTACCAAGTTACCAACATTAGCATAGTAGTTATTTTCCTATATAGACAATATATTATATATAGAAATATATAATAAAAAATTACGAAACTTTACTTAAACAGTATATTTTCTTATTTTACCTAATCGGGTAACAAATAATACATTTTTTTTTAATTTTGTCAGTTATTAATGATCAGCAAACTGTATACAGTCAAAAACTTTCTTATTTATTTATATAATATAAAGGTTTAATTAAAATTTAAGTTATGGTTTTTATTAACAATTTTATGAATCAATCAATCAATGATGAAAATCATTAAAATTCATGATTTTCATAATTTTTTTGATTTTCATGCGAAGTAATCGCATGAGGGATATATCGTCCAACAAAATGATTATTAAGTATATCTTCGTTTTATACCGCAATTAGATAAATATTCTACATGTTCAGCCCACTTACGTTAGGTCGTACTTTAAATTTGCAACTAATTATTACAATAACAATATTAATTAAGGTAATAAAACCATATAATCTACTCTATATTTGCAAATGTCGTAAGAAGCAACCGTAATTACATTGCTATGGTCGAATGTACCTTGACCTGCGCGTTAATAGATAATAATTTTACGATCAAATAATGCATAGTGCCAAATGCTAAGCAAGCATACGGCCTGCCTTGCACTTGCAACACTGGTAGTGTCACACAGATTAATGTTGCCAACTCTTCGACTGCGACTTCGAATAGGGTAAAGTTAAAAAATTCTGTGCTTACCTATATTTACTACCTCCGTAAGTAACTCGTAACCCTAACCTTCAATCGAGAAGACGAATGATGAAGGTGGCTCTTTGTGACAAGAGAAAAAATGTTTTAAATACTACCCTCTATAGATTAGATAGTTTCGCTGTCTGTGAATTGATTTAAGTTTAACTCTAAATTTGGTTTGAAACAGTCCATTATGTAGCCAAACCTTAAACGGCATGATAATTACTCCGAGACTCTTCGGGGCTGTAAGAAAGAAAACATCTGTAAAATATCAGCTATGAGGCCTGGAAGTGGCGTGAGGGATAGCCCGTTACTACCGGGTCACAGAAAGCGACGGCTCTCTCTAGACAGGAGAATACTTTCCTTAAGTGCGTAGGCCAGCATCGTCGTCGTCATGATAGTCGCATAACTTGGCTGCAGTATATAAAAAAAACATTATTGCACATAGCAAAATATCAAGCACCCACGAACATACAGTTCAATACATGTAAAGCTTGAGTGAACTTCACGCTATCCTTGACCCCGTAGCGGTCACCCACTCGTCAATCGAGCGACGCCCGCGCACTTTCTTCTTCATCGAGCACTATTGTACGTTCACATACATTCATCTTTCAAGACCATACACACACACATGACGTAATGAATAACGAAGTTGACGATTCAAGTAATAAAATTTTATAATACCGTCATTCTTGGCGTCAATTTGAATGTTGATTATTGTTGATCAAAGTTATATAATTTTTAAGTTATTAATAAACTTTTATAATGTATGTAAATATATACTAACGTAGAGCTATTTCTGAGTAGTGTCTAAATTTAGTGTAGAAATAAATGAACTGCGAGTTTTGTGTCGAAGAATAAAATTATTCTCCACGATGTCTATTGGTAGTGTGTCTAAAGTCTATAGCCACTTTACCAAGTTACATGACCTTGTGCGTTGAATAACTTGCCAGCCTTTTGAGATTTCTTGACAAAATAGTGGTTTTGATTATTGGTAACTTAAAGTATTTATGCACATAAAAATTATACTCAATCTCCTACGCGTTTGGCAGTAATTGATTGCATTTGCAATAAGTGATTGCTTTTTAGTGCCTGTTGTGTATGTGTTCAATCACGATGATGACTGAATTTCTAAGATGGCAACTAAACTATTGGCACTCGTAATGGTAAATTATTCTTATCACAAATTTTAGTAATGTTAAGGAGACTGACGTATAGAAATTAGGCAGGAGTCAGGACATATAGTGACACCTACCTAAATTCCTATAAAGTTCATAATTGTGAGGAAATTTTTACAACGCTTGTTGACCGCGGGGCCATATACTTCAATAACAGTAAAAAGCAAAGAGAGATTAATTCATACGTAGTTTGCAAAGTTGTTGGTGACCACTGGTATCATTTGAATGATGGTAGAATTTAAATCGTGCTGTTTAAAGCGATCTTAACATTTAGAATCATAAAGACCCTTTGAAAACTTGGGATATTAACTTCATGACATAAATTCTTTAATCGACCATATTCATCGTCTTATAATAAAACTGGGGACACAGCTAGCTACCTACAATACACAACATTTTGCTATTAACGTCTGTCGAAAAATCTAAATTGAACGAAGGAATAATAGGCATAAGTACGAAGCTTTACTTGGGTTTTGTTAAAAAAGGTTTTTTTTTTAAATTACGTCTCTAAATTACTCTATAATTCTAAAGATGCGATGTGTAGGTCCGTCTAATTGTTTAACATGTTCCACAGCCTAAACTTTTAGTCATTAGATCCGTAACAGTCGTGATAGTGACATTTTTTATATTTTTTCGCTTTTTAGTCAGTATATTTAACGCCATCGCGTTTTCTATTTCATGCAATAATTATATTGTTTCGTAAAACCTAGGTATAGTTACTCTGTAAAAGTAAAATATAACTAAAAGCGAAAAACAAAGCAAAAACCAAAGTCATTATATTTTATGGAATACGTGCGCAAAGCTCGGTGCTGTGGCATTTGTTTCACCTTCACTTTTGATCTATACCCACCATATTGTACGTATTCATCACGACTAGTGGCGTAATACTGCTCACGAGTCCTTTGTCAGTGTCGAACTAAGAGCTTTTACAAGAGTTACAAGAATATTGTTATCTTACTGCACTTGTTATGAAAAAAACACATACTAACTTAACGGTACAAGTCATTATGTAAGTATATTAATGTCAATTTCTTTATATTTAAGGGTGATTTTTGTGACATTATGCGGGTTGAATGAAGGCCTATACGGGTTAATATGCCGTTATAGTACTGTTTGTTTTGCCCGCATGACTCGATTAATGGGTTGTTTTTAGTTAGTGGAATAAAATTGCACATTATGCTTGTAAGTTAAGCCCAAGCTTATAATTTCCAGTACATTGCTTAAGGATGTTTGGGTCTTAGGAAACACGGATTTAGCTAACAGTCACATGATCGCCTTAATATTGAGGTCGAAATTTAAGGACTTTTGACATTTTTTTTGACAAATCCCATGCGAGATGCGAGATGATGTCGATGAGATGATGTCATGTGATATAGTTTGTACTGTACTGCAAATTACGATTGCTTGAGACTTTGAGACACTAGTCAGATGTTGTTATTACTACATGGCCCTTGTGTGGGTCAAAAGTAATATTAGTTTGGAATTGAAACTATTGAGCTACCCTATCATAAGCAAGTTTAGTAAGGTGTGGCCTTTGCTATGACTCATTTGGTTACGTAAATTCTATAACATATCTACCAATCTCTATAGATCTTATTATTTGTAAATATATAGCGACCATAGACTTTAGCCGAGCGTCAGTTAGTCTGATTCTAATTTAAAGGATATTGAATTAAAGTTCAATTTTATATGAAACCAGAATCCTGCGAGGTTGAAATCTACTTGCCATCCAGACGCAAGCTCACAAGCTTTTGCATAATGCATAATGTTTAGTGATTGAAATCCTTTGCACGCCACACGCCTTTATTCGCATTAGGTATGTCGCTCTTTGTTAGTGGGGCTGGAACGCGGTTGAAAAGCACCGCCGCGCCGTCACGACCGGTAGACGTATGATTCTGCCTAACCATAAGTACCTACGTCAAAGAAGTACAATCTTCTTGGTTTTTTCCTGGTAAGGAAACCTGATCGTTTAAAAACATAGTTATAGTCTATACTGATATTATGATGAAGTTATGTTCGTGGATTTGTCGCTTTGCCGTAGAGGGTAATCTCTGAAATTACTAACTCGATTTTATTGCCTTCAATAAGAATTCCTTATAAAGTTTACTTCTCTATTATTTTAAATTTGAGGTTTCGTAAAGATGGACAACATGTCATCGCTGGTGTTTCAAAATGAGCATCATCATCCTCCGCGCAATTTGCCACCTAAGTTAGATATTGTGTTGGCCGATATTTTCCGTGAAGTAACTGCCAACAGACCTCCATAACCCAAGTATTAGACGATATCAAAGTTCTGTAGTTAGACCAGGTGGTCGAACTTTTTAGGGCTCCAACTACCAGTAACGAATCGTATGGCAAACGGGACCGACGGCTGCTCTCCGAGGCACGGAGGGGTCTCAATGTGTTAAGAATGGTTATCCATCCTAAGACAGACCTGACTAGTATTACTTATCCTTGTTATGTGCTAACCTACTTTATGGCTACCACTTAGGGACGAGTCTCTCCAGTGTTTCAAATTAAATATGCGGCCTAACAAGGGGTACTATACTTACTTGCTATAAAACAAGAAAACCGACAATACCCTAATCCTACGCACGGCACAGTAGGTACTTTCGACTGAGGCATCCGGCTGTTTTGTGGAAGAAAAATGTTGAGTGACTTTAACAGATTAAATATAATACGTTTTGTAATACTTTTAATGTTGACCATTTTATTTATTTATTTTAAACTTTATGCACATTTGGTACATTGGCGGACTTAATGCCTAAGGCATTCTCTACCAGTCAACCATTGGGTGATGCAGAGAAAAGAAGAAGTAGGTGCAAATAAAAATTATGTTAAATAATTGTGCAGTAAATAATACGCAACTTGTAGCCCAATATATATATATATATATATATACACACACACATACACATACATATATACATATATATATACATATACATACACATACATACACACACATCCATATATATATGCATATACATATATTTTATAAATACATACATAAACATACATACATGTATAAATGCAGACACGATCACCATAAAATTCCTATCTCATACCTAAGTATATATATCCACGAATAAGTATAAGTTTTAACAATATTCAATGGTTAACTATTGAAGAGTTGAATCTGCGAACTCTTTGAGTAAGAGCTCCTTTACTTTCACTTTAAAAGAATAACGATTAGTAGCCATCCTGACCTCGAGAGAGACATTTTACTATACGACGTGACTAAAATATCACAATAAACATCATTACACTCCAAAAAATACCTTCCCTCAGTAGAAGTCTGTTTCTGCCTGTATCAAGTTGGTTAGGATAAAACAGTTTTTGAGTGGTTATAAATTTCTCTATGGTTCTATAGTGGCTACGCCTACTGTTCCTTACGTCGAATAAACCTCATTGCGTACTCAACTGCAACGCGTTTCACTAGTTCCCACATACGTAACAGTGGCGACGATGATGACCATGACAATGCATTTAATACTATTAAAAAAATATTGACAGTAATTAACGACAGTAACTTTGACAGTGGACGCGTCAGCGGGTGATGTTAGGAGGTGCGATGTTGTTCTACAAAAAACCTTATAAACTCTGCCGATACAAAACATGTAGCATTGTCACTGACCAAAGTGTGAATAAGACCAAATCGTGACATAAAGTCATATAATTTTGTGACTACTACTACTCAACTAGTATTATTTACTTTATACTTATAAATAATTTTTAAATTTATCAATAGCATTGTTACAAGAACGAGTTTCCTGTGATCTTTTTCTAAACTATTTATGTAGTGCCAGTTTTTTCATTGTTTTTATTATAACTTTAGATAAACATTTCATAAACCTTGTACCAGCCTTAAAAGTTAGAAAATCATAAAAATATTTTTTTTACGACTCACCAAACGCAAGTAAAGGTATAATAAAATATATACAGAGATTACAGCGAGAACAAATAGACAGATGATAAGATTTCGATAGCACTGCGGTAGAAAAACACGTATGAAAATTGAAAATCTTATACCAGAAAATCTCGGAAGCTAAGAGTGCTAGCTTAGTGAAATAAAATGTGTTTAATAGACAATTAAATACTCTTTAAATGAAAGTAATCAAATTTATTTATAACTAGCGGCCCGCTCCGGCTTTGCACGGATATAAAATATATAGCCTATGTGATTCACTGAAAAAATTATTAAAATCGATCCAGTAGTTATGTAATTATTTACGACATCACATTAGAAACCTCAAAAATAACAGTATTTCTCCACTATTTAATGGATGTTATTATACATATAAACCTTCCTCTTCAATCACTCTATCTATTAAAAAAAACCGCATCAAAATCCGTTGCGTAGTTTTAAAGATTTAAGCGCACATAGGGATATAGGGACAGAGAAAGCGACTTTGTTTTATACTATGTAGTGATTTTTTTATTATATTCATAAATATACAGAAAAAAGACCAATCTTTCATAAAACAAAAATAGAAAAACTGGTAGCAATTTTTATCAAATACACTCGAGCACAATTGCTACCAGTTCGAAATGTGAGTTGGTTACCACATGATGGCACCAGAAAATGAGAGTGAGTGATTTAAGAAAACTTAACGAAGGTCTTACGCGGGTGAAACCGCGGGGCGCAGCTAGTTTTTTATAAAATATGTGTTGTTATATTAAGAATTGTGTTTATTCCTTTCTTTCTTTATGTATTAGATACATTTTGATAACTGATAAGTTATTCAGTACAAAAACTATATACCTACCTTCCATCCAGTCGCTTTAGATAACTCTGCATAATCAAAATCATGTTAGATAATTCTGCATCAACTAAATTGGAGTCTTGACACTTTGTCAGTGTAATCTCAAGTGGTAGGTACCAAATAGTGACAATGTCATAAGTGATCTACCCACACACTATCTAAATGGTTACGTCAGCGTATAAAAATAGCTTAGAAAGAAGTCATTAATAATAGGCTTTTATTTTGTGGAATAAAAATGGGGATTCTGTATTCGATCCGTGTACGAGCTCGTACATGATTTGATGACTCCAAACTTTACAATAATATATAATATATAATTTACACATTTCATAACCAGTGTGCAATATCGATTGCTGGCCTTACTAAACACATGTCGCGTAGTAGTATAAAATCGTTGATTAGGCAAACTTGTGATAACTGTCTTAGTGAAAATAAATCGGGTTTTACGTTAACTCCAGCACACTTTTATTTTATCTGAACAACACCTGCAACTTACAAACTCTCCACTGCTCCACCAGCTATCTAATGTCACTGTACAATCCGTATGTATGTTTATTTTTTGTCATGTGGTAATTTTGATTCTGGTCATTTTGTGGGTATATTTATACTAATAAGGCAGCAAACAATTATACAGCCTTCCTGAAAATAAGCGGTTGTTCTAAAGCTTCTATAAGCTAGCGTGGCTTAATGGTAGGGTACTACATATTTTTTCAAATTTACTAAAAATTCATCACCCCGAGCGGGAATATTGGATGTAGATAAAACAGTGATTGTTTCTATTTGATTACCTACACTGTCTACACCTACATTCCTAACCTAATTAAACTTCACTATCTTGTTAAGGATTATAATATCAGTTTATTTAGGATATCTTTAAATACTTTTATCGGACGCAATAACGATGTTTAATATTGAAATAACCAAAAGTTTTCCTGACAAGAATACCTTCCTTGTATACGTCCTGTTAGGCATACTACTTCTAACATCGTGAGCTGCAAAAAAATTTGTTCGTTTACCGAATTCAAATTGAATTCTTTAAATTTAAATTTACCCATAAAAGGCCCCGGATATGATTTGTATAATTGTTTATTCGTATCGTTCACTTCTATTTGAGAACTATTTATTTTTCAGATCCAAAATATTGCGTAGGTATATTATATTATTATATTACGTAGAGCATTGACTAGTTGTCTCATTTTGAAAGTTCTTACCATTGCTAATTATATAACAACGATAATAATATTCTAGGTCATTATTATACAGGGCTATTTAAACCGAAAATAAGCAAAGCTGCTACACGCTATAGGTTCTAGGATCCGGGTAGACAAACTGACTGACTGACTGGCCTATTGGCTTAGTGTTTAGTGACCCTGACTGCTAAGCCATATGTTTGTAAAGTGCCCCACGACACAGGAGTCATTCGTAATGCGGGAGCTGTCTTTAAAAAAAAACCTTAATTTTTTCACATACTTACATTCTTAACAAAAATGTTGCGAGGAAATCAAGTCTGATGTTGCTGGGACAACCTCCTTATAGTCCGTAATTAACGCCAAGCGACTTAGCACTATTCCCGTAAGTAAAAAAAAACAATTGAGGGATGGTCGAAAGATTTCGAGCGATAAGATGCTTATAGGATAGCTTTTGAGGATATACGCTGTGTTCCAGAGGGATACTGATGGAATGTGTTGGGCATCTGGTTTAAACTTTTGATAACTTTCGACAAAACTTATATAGCGGCCTAGTATTATACAAAGAAACGACCAGAACCACAGAAATCTAAATAAGATTTCTGTGACCAGAACGAAGTAAATAGATATATGCAAAACGTGGCAGTCAAATGCCTTAGAGTTAGCCCACATTGGTCATCTACTCACTATAGAAAAGTGTTATAAAATCCTGCAATACTAAGGTCAACAGGTATAACGAGGAAATTGTCCATAACACGTACATTACAGGTCATCACGTAGTTTGTCCGACCGGCACGTTGTTTAAGGAAGTAATCTAATCATACCTGTATCGCTTTCACTACACACGCTTATTTTGGAGTAAATTCTAATAGTTGGAAAGTGAGGATGTTTTAAGTACGCCTGGAACTTTGATGAGACTTTCTTGATAATAGAAATGTTGCAGATTGTGTGTCGTTTAGCTATTATTATCTCTTTCTCTCACCAAAAGCTTTATACTAATTGTGACAGTAGTTGGGCTGTAGCTAGTTCTGTTTGGTTTTCGGTAGAAATAAACACACTTTAGGCATATACTCTTTCGTCATCGTATCTTAGTTATATGTTATCTAGTACTGAGGCTTGACAAAATCTCTAGAAATAGCCTTACTTAGCATTTTCTTTCTATAACCAACTATAATCTTTTTCTTTGTCTACAGGGTCGGCACCATGTTGCAACAAATCCTGCGCGACATGTGGGTGGACCCCGAGATCCTGGCAGAGCTGGACGAGACGCAGAAACAGACACTCTTCTGCAAAATGAGAGAGGAACAGGTAGCGTATTTTTCTCTGTTGTTTCCATACAAAGGTTGTCTGGTAGACATCGGTTTTAGCGATAAAACCGTCCATTGTACCTACTTACCATCTATTATTGTTCCTCACTATGTTTAATTGTTGTCTAAATGTGGTGTACAATGAAGCCTTTTCTGCCTTCAACCTTCGATACTGCCAAAAACGTCTTACGTTTATGTAAGTTGGTAATTTGAAAAAAATTAACTGAGTATTTATGACTAGTTTCTATAATATTTGTCAATAGGTCTGCCAATAGCATTACGAACAACTACTTACATCTTACTTCATATGTGTAGTTATATTTATACTATTATACATGCGAAAGCTTGGATGGTTATGTCGTTCGTAAATGCTTGTTACCGACTCACGTCAGAACGGCTGAAGTGATCTGGAGGAAATTTTGCATAGACGTAGATTATAGTCTGAAGTAGCACATTGAGTAGCCAATGTGCTACTTATCTCGGAAAAATGTACGGATCTCGTGGGAAAGGCTTGGATTTCCACGCGAATGAAGTCGCGGGCAATAGCTAATGTAATTTTTAGTTCGTTTTGTCATAAATGTCACACAGAAATTTAACGTATATGGTTAATAGTTGAATATTGTCAAAGGATGGTTATCAATAGCATCAACAACAAGTAACTCACGCCTAGAAAAAGTTGATAAAGTTCTTATTATTTGGTCTTACTTAGTTAATACTAAGGTAGCCAAAGTGTGTGTGTGTTAAGTGTTAGTCAAAAAGGCTAAGTGTCATTTAGATGAGGTTTTTACCAGAAGGCGCTGCGCTTTTGCGGGCAGGCACTGGAAGGGTCCGGATGTCTTAATAAAAACTGTTCCCGGATCTCTCCTAGTTTAGGTGCAGTACGACACATCGCACCGTCTCGTTTCAGTCGGTTTTATTCCGACACACCGCCCCACCGAAAACCCCGGTTTGGTGACGGCCCGAAGGCACACGCACAAAAAAAAAAGAGTATCATTTAGATACGAGATTATTGTTCTGTGTTCTAAATTCAAGTTCCTAAGATCATTATTACGTAGCAGAAGCAGCGCAAATTCCTTGTAACTTCGATGGGGAATTCTATCGCTCTTTTGTTGTTCTTTTTGATTCTATGGGTATATATATACTTTTTAATTCCTGTAATGGACACCGTAGCAATAACTTCAGCCAAATCACTGAATATTTTAATAACCTTTTCACCTTTTTCAATGTCCTTTGCATCAGTAATTTGAAGTAATGCGTTTGCCATTGAGAAATTAGGTCTGCTGCTGAATGTCATAATGAAATAATTTGTTATTTACTATCTTTGCCAACATTTTTAAATGATTTTCGATTTTCAATGTTCATTAGCACTACATCACTACATATTATTATTATAAAACAAGGTCCCCCGCCGCATCTGTCTGTCTGTCTGTTCGCGATAAACTGAAACACTAAACACCGAACGGATTTTCATGCGGTTTTCACTAACAGGCAGAGTGATTCATGAGGAAGGTTTAGGTGTATAATTTGTTAAGATTTTCTGTAAATTGATTGAAATATGTTGATGATTGTTGAAGATGACTCTGCTACTACTGCTAAGCCGGGGCAGGTTGCTAGTTTGGAAATAAAAACTAAAACCTTGTAAGAGTAAAAAAAGGTTATTTAGGATATTTTTACAAATTACAAGTAAGTTGAATATAAAAGTATTTATCGTAAGGTTAACTATCAAGGTTCATATATAATTTTGTGAGCCATTTCAAAAGTCAAAAGTCAGTAGTTTATTTTATAAAAAAATTAATGAATTAAAAATGCCCAGTTACCAGCTCACAGTGCCGAGGTGTAAATCTTATATATAAAAATAATCGAGGACCACATAAATGACAAGTCATTTATGTGGTCAGTCACACGTAAATCGCCACACGGAACTGACTTCGACCGTAACGAAAGCCATTTGCTATATCTCAAATGACTGTACACTTGGCGATTTGGTTTATGGCTAGACAATCTGCATATCAAATTGTTAGCCTTGAAGAACTAGTGTTTTTGATGAATTCATTACTCGAAGCTGTTATCGTGCATTTAATTGAGCAAAGGTTCAAAGATATATTTTATTACGTCACTATATTGGTAGGCACCGATATATTTTGTAATATTTAAGAAGACCTAAGTGGTTTGGGTTTTATTTTCAGTTTATGCAGATATTTGTTTGCATAAATATATCTATTTGCATGGGTCTGGGTGTTACTCTGTCAAATGTCAAATTAAAAAAAAAAACTCTGTTCTACTAATGTGTGTTGGCGAAGTATTTTACCAGGAATTTAGTTTTAAAATTAAAGTAAATTGTGTATTTAGATGATAGCCATGGCATAGTAGGATTAGGAATAGTAAAACTAAGTGTTTCTGTAAGTTTATTGCCACAACATATGTAATATTGCGAATACTTGGTTTTACGAGTACATTTTAAGATGGATTTTATTTACTTGCCAGCAAGTTCTTACCTCGTATTCGTTGGGTGGCCAACACTGCTTATTCCACTCAATATGGACAGGATGACTGTAAATAGTGGAGAAGCCTTATCGGGAATGAATGTGTCAATTTGATTTTAGTGAGGTACATTCTCCCATAACCAGTTCCTCATACATTTCACGGGGTGAAAACAACCTAAGATAACGATGATTTATCTGATATCACTGTAGTGTAAATATGTATGACCTACATCAAAAATTTAAAATACCTCCGACTCAAAAATCCTATCAAGGAATAGAAAAGAGCTGATGATCTGCCAACCGCATGAACAGATCTTCTTGAATTATAGCTAAGAACACTCGATCAAGTCACCTTTCAAACAAAAAAAAACAATCAAAATCGATCCATCCGTTTATGAGCTATGTAACCACAGACAGATACACGTTTTTAACTTTAAACACCCCTTGTTTTTACGTCGGGAGCTATAAAGAAAGTTTGTACACTAATTGTAAACTAATTACCAAAAGCAGGCAAAGTTGAAATGTAAAAAAAAAATATTTTTTTGACAGTGTCTTTAATAATGTAGATTAGTAAACTCTTTATATCATTACCATAATTTAACTTTCTATTAGAAATTACTGGCCATTATAATGATTGCATAGAACCTTCAGCTTATTACCGCGCGCCTTTAAATATTTTAATAGTCTTATTAGTCACTAATCCTAATTCCTTATATCGCCTCCCGGCAAAAAAAAGGGAACTTTGTTCCCTTTTTCACTGAGCTGTTTTGTTCAATTTACAGGCATAAAAGTCGCATTTTATCGAAATAGCTGTTTTTGTATTATAACACTTTTTTTGCCGGGACGCGATATAGGTTACTATAGTATTCTTAGAAGGTTATTTTTAGGGAGACACACGCATGTTGAGAGGCGAGTTATTTTATGCATAGCACTACAGATTAATTATTACAGATAACTTAAGCACATAGCTTAGCTATTAACAATAAATAGCAACTCTGGCAACACGTGGAATAAAGTTCAATTTTAATATAATAATCTAGGTTGAGAGCTTGACGTACCTTTCATGTCAGGGTCGAACTGGCTAAAACCACACGAGTGTCTTCGACATAAGAACCATTGCCGAAGAGGGGGTTAACACAACGCGGGGGTTAATCCATCAACCCTTGACAAGTCGTGGCGTCCATTTCTGGCGAAACATCTACTTGGTGGACAAGTACTCGTTGATATAATTACCAAACTACTGCTGTTTATGTAATTTATGAATACCCCTAATCGGTATCTTTACAAGTAATTTAATAGCTGATTCATCCAATTACAGTATACGATTGCCGTACGTCACACCGAGCGCGTGCGTATTGCCTTACTGTATGGTGTTTATTTTAATTTTTGTACTACTCTGCAAACTGAGTTGTTTCTAACAGTATACGATAAGGGTTCTTGGTAGGAATTTAAGCGTTTGTCACATTTTGAAAAAATAAACAAGCATTTAATTTTAGCAAGACTTTGGTCAGTAGAAGAGCAAATCTTCTAGTTTCCTAATTTGTTAGATAGTGAACACTGAGTCCAATAATTTATACGCTATTTATTTAACATAAACCTATCAATTCAGCCAACTAGCTCAATTGAGAGACTGAAACATAGACTTTATAGGAATGTATTCTCATTGTAGACTAGATTTAAATTGTATTGTAGGTTTAATAGACATGAAGGAGTGGCGAACGCTATTATTGGGCCTTGGGTGATACTGATAAGGAATGTGAACTCCTTATAGACTGCAGTCGTAAACTGATATTAAAAGGGTTTGGTCAAAAGGAATGTAAACTGACGAACGTAAAGACAGTAATACGAATTCCTATTTAGTTGTTTGACACAAGATGTCGTTTGCTTATCTTTTTAACCTTTTATAAATTTATTGATGACTAACTATGTCCCGCGATTTGACCCGTGTAAGAATATTGGGATAAAAAGCCTATGTGTTAATCCAGGTCTCCAGCTATCTACATACCAAGTTTCATCGCAATCGGTTTAGTAGTTTTTGCTTGAAAGAGTAACAAACATCCATACATCCTCACAAACTTTCACGTTTATAATATTAGCAGGATAGTTAACTAGCTACGTCTCGCGGTTTCAACCGCGTAAGTCTCGGTGCCGTGGGAATATCGGGGATAAAAAGTAGCATTTGTGTTAATCCAGGTGTCCAGCTATCTACATACCAAGTTTCATCCCAATCAGTGCAGTAGTTTTTGCGTGAAAGCGTAACAAACATCCATACATCCACGCAAACTTTTACATTTATAATATTAGTAGGATATTAATATTAGTTAATAGTTAATAATCTTTAATTTCGATACATACGAGATCTGAAATGTTATAGAACTCTGATGTAAGAGAATGGATTAAAAATTGTGATGAATGCTTCCATTGTGTATCTAGTGATAAGGAGTGAATGTTATTTCTTAGATTGTACAGTCATCGATGCGACATTTGGAGGGCTTGGTCAAGGTATTGACTGTGATAAAACCCGGTGTCCTACGGTCCAATTGATGGGCCCCTTGCAATAGACCCACTTGTGACGGAACACCGTGTGGTTTTAGTCGGTTCGATTCCGACATTCCACTTCACCGTTAGCTCCGGTGAGGTGATTACCCGTGGGGGTTTCCACACGAAGAAATTGATGGTAAGTGGTTAAAGCTGCTTCTTCATCGAAGTAGACAAATATTAAAATGTAGAATTAGATTGTAATAAAGATAAGTTTTGAAGTGTAAACATTTTGAGCGTTACTTTCTTTATTTAGTTTTGCATTTTATTAAAAAAAATACGTAGTTTGAATGTTTAGACGTGATTCAAAATTAGGTGAAAAGATTCCATAAAATTCATGGATTGATAGATACACATTACATCTTACTAATATCAACTAATCTTATCTGTGTATGTATCAAACTAACTATTATTAAAAAGGGTAAACTTTGTGAGGATGAATGCGTGTTTGTTCCTCTTTCACGCAAAAACGACTGAGCAGATTTCATTATAGTCTGGAATAGCATGTAGGCTATCACTTTTTATCCCGGCAAAATATACCGACAAATGTTCTCGTAGGATACATTTCACGAAAATTACGCGAACATAGTCGCGGACAACAGCTAGTATTTACATAAGTTATCGGTTAGAGGGCTCGGACACGGTAATATTATCTATCCAGTATTCTATCTTCATACAAACAGTCGGAAAGCGAGTCATATCTACGCGTCTAATCTTTATAGAAAAAACCCCGTAAATAAGTAAAGATTAAAAAAAAGTTTGGTATACACTCGGTACACAACCAGTCGCGAATGCGCCCCAGTGACGAACGAACAGTGTGATGCTTTTGTAAGCATTAAGCTTGCGATTTGTGTATTTGAATGAAATAAGTACAAGTACTTACTTAATCTGGCAATGGATTGTTTTTACTATTAAATTTAACAATACAGCTTTTCGTACGTCTCAGTCGAGGCGCAAATATTTTCAAAATAAGGGTGTTTTTAAAAACAGAACACGTATTTTTATTGAACACTTCCTATTTCATTCACAACAAATTTAATTTAAAAAAAAAAAAAAAAATATATTATAATATTAACGATCACAAACCTAGAAAGAAACTCAAGTAGGTAGATGAAAATAAAATACTGTAGGCGGGCAGCCCTTTCGCGTGTTTACGTAGGTACCGCGCGGCTATAACTAATTATTCCAAGGACAGCGCCGAGTCACAATACTGGATGGACAATATTACCGTGGCTCGGACTTTCCGGCAACCGCCAGCTCGAGTCAGAGGTACTCGTAATTACGTACGTAATTCATCCGTACAATTAATAGCGCTTTCCCATTATTGCTGTCCCGTCTTACCAATCTCCCTTTGCAATACACTCCCAATTTTCCCATCAGATTCCCAAAGTGCCCGGTTGCCGGCTACAAGCTTGCCCCCTGTTACATAACTGGGACTAAATTTGATTATAGTCGGCAAAATGTAGGGGTGAGATGTGTGTATAAGTTTAATAAAAATCTTCTAATCTCGGACTCAGAGTTAGGGATAGGGTACTGGACTGGGGTTAAACTCCGCACCATTCAATCTTAGTCTGAGCGACGCCTTAACAATTAATCTAACGCTATTTATCAATTTCCGTCAAAACGCTGAAATATTAATTACAAATCCTTTTAAAACCTTAATAAGTATTGCATATTAAGAATCATTAATTCAAAAACAATCAATAAGATATTATTTATTTGATTTATCCATTAGTTACTGCGTATCCTGGCTGATGAATGTGGGCTAGAAGGTCAAGGTAGAGGTTAAACTTATTGCCTTGAATCATTCTGTTAAGTCCGACTACAATAAGACTTGTGAGTACATGCTATTAAACCCGTTGATTTGATAAGTATAAATTGTGATTGAGCCGTACCACTGTGTTATTATCGATATATCGGAATAGGGGGCGAGGAGTTGAGAGAGGGAGAGGGAAGGGTTAGGGCCACCGGTAACTTCACTCACTCAGTTAAATAAGGTGCGCGAAAATTGCTTAAAAGTACAAAGAAATCTCTTCACGTATCAATAGAAACATATACCTACCTAATATACATATATGTATACTTCATGAGATTATAAATTGTACATTGTACTATAATTAAATTGTACTATAATTTCGCTTAAACTTTCTGAATACTTGTGAATATACAGAATAAATAAATCAGTGTTCTGATAGACTGTGTACGTATAAGATAAGAAGTACTTAAATAAGCTAGATTGACGTAAAAATCGTAGTTTTATACACTATTCAATCTTATCAAATCACCACACATTACATTTTTTCCAATTTCTTCTTTCTTTGTATGTTCATTTAAACTATTTAAATTACAATTATTATTAACTAGCACGCCCCGGCTTCGCACGGGTACATATTATACACCTAAACCTTCCTCATGAATCACTCTGTCTATTAGTTAAAACCGCATGAAAATCCGTTCAGTAGTTTTTCAGTTTATCACGAACAGACAGACATACAGATGCGGCGGGGGACTTTGTTTTATAATATGTAGTGATAAAAAATGAAAAGCATTCTAAAAAAGTATAAGAAATAACGAAATTTAAAAACAACAAAATTTTAAAATCTTCGAATTACCTTTTTTTTAGTAACGGAAACGACGCGGCGACGATTAGTGACTCAGTTTTTATTAAAGAATAAATTATAATTAGTACGATAGCCGTAATTACTACGGAGTTGTAACAAAGGCTTTGTTTACGTTTTTTGTTATACATTACTCAATACTCAGAAATCCTACTAATATTATAAACGTGAAAGTTTGTGAGTATGGATGTATGGATGTTTGTTACTCTTTCACGCCAAAACTACTGAACGGATCGCCATGAAACTTGGTACGTACGTAACACATAGGCTACTTTTTATCCCGACATTCCCACGAAATCGGGATTTACGCGGGTGAAACCGCGAGGCGCAGCTAGTCTACTATGTATTACTTACTTATACTAATATATTAAATCTGTAGAGTTGTTTTTATTGTTTGTTTATTGAAACGCACTAATCTCAGGAACTATCAGTCAGATAAAGACAGATTTGAACAGTTTTTTATTGGATAGAGTATTAATTGAGGAATATTAAAGGCTATGAAACTTCACGCTACGTTCCTTAGGAGCGCAGCAGTGACTATAAGCGCAAGTGAAACGGCGGCAGGAAGCGACAAGTTTTTGTATAATTCACATTAGTATCAACAACATGTCCAAAAATTAAAATATTATGGAACTACATCGATGTCTATCGAAATGTGCAGAGGAGGGCTTCACCTTCGAGTTCGAGGGGTTTTTACTTATAAAGCATTAAAAATCTAAAAATATTAAAATTGTAAAGTTATAGTGAAAATAGTACAATAATATAAAATGTTATTTGTAAAATTTTGTAATTTTAAGTAAGAAATAAAAGGCCTTGTGTTTTTATTTAAAAAAAAAATATTGAGGTCTAGAGCTCTCATCTTTGAAAAGAGAGATTGCTTGCAATAGAAAATAATATATTCGTGGTAAGTATTTACTTAGGGAAGTATTTACTTAACAAACAAGTAAATACTTATTTTGTGTTACGTTTTTTAGAGCTTGTTGCTCGCAAAAATGTCCATCATTGTGAAAATAAACGACGCTGTCTTTGGTAAGCCAAATGCAAATATAATGGACATAAATATCACAAACATCTTTTTGTTACTAACACTTAAAAGATTTTCAAAATATTGTACTTTTAAATAATTTGCAGACTTCAAAGGTTTAAATAGGATCGGGTATAAATAAATGACTCTAATAATACCTACTTACCTATAATAGTTGAATCAAAAACTTTATTTCCAAAAATAAACGTAATTTGTCTTTGCCTGTGTAAAAAACTCGTTCTGCATAATCTAATGTAATTATCCTCTCGTAACATTACTACGTCCCTGCCTGTCTGAGCTTTCAATGTGGCTCAAGTTCATTTTTTGCACGGCTCCTGCAACTGAATAATCAGGTTGTGACGTCATTGTCGTGTCTTTCATATTTGTTCTGTCTATCACTTTTATTTGACAAAATTTTTGTTGTAGTTCCTTCAAATATCCCAAAGATATTTGAAAGAACTACAGTGTTCTACAGCAATTTAAGTACCGGCGTAAGTCCCGATCCCGTAGGAATATCGGGATAAAAAGCCTATATGTTAATCCAGGTCTCCAGCTATGTACATACCAAGTTTCATCGCAATAGGTTCAGTAGTTTTGGCGTGAAAGAGTAACAAACATCCATCCATCCATCCATCTAAACTTTCACATTTATAATATTAGTGGGATTAGTGACGTGGGACATACATTTCTAGTATTCTTGTTAACCCCTTCAGCTAAGCTAAATGCTTGTGTTAGGAGTGGGTTCACGTCCCAGGAGTTGGCGGACCTCCGTGTGGCCTGTACTTGTGCCCGGAGGTCCTACACCCGCAGCCGGCGTCGTCACCGCGAGGAGGCTGAAGAGGACCAGCTTCATGAGGAGTACCGAGAAGCGCGGAAAACTCTGAAGCTGGCCATTAGCTGCGCCAAAGAGGAGAAGAGAAAGGAGATGCTGGAGGGCCTCGATCGTGACCCCTGGGGTCGCCCATATCGCGCGGCGCAACGTAAGCTCCGCGCGTCGGGCCCCCCCCTTACGGAGACTCTCCAGCCCAGCTTCCTGCAGGAAGTGGTTGAGGGCCTTTTCCCGCAACGGGCGGAACACACACCCCCGTCGATGGCCCCCTTGGCCGGAGACGACGGGGAGAACGAGGAGGATGGTGTTCCGCCCGTCACGGAGGCGGAGGTAGGGGCGGTTGTTCTACGGATCCGTTCCAAGAACACCGTTAAAAATTAATATCTCCGATGTTTTAACGTAAATAATTAAGCAAACAATATTTTCATCGTCAAACTGCCTTTTTTTTAAATACTTCAATTATAAAATGGTAATTTCCAGGTGCGTCGATGGCAGCTTTGGGATGACAAGATTAGCAAAGAAGACGAAAGGCCCAAATGTCAGAAGAATGGCAGAAAGCAGGTGCAGTTTCTGACTGGAGAAGATGGAGAACCATGGGTATGTGATTCTAAATATTAAAATAAAAAATGTTTATAGAGGAAATTGAATGAGGCATTATATGGTAAAAATCCATTATTATGACTGGCCTGTTGGTCTAGTGGTTAGTGACCCTGACTGCTAAGCCAGAGGTCGTGGGTTCGATTCCCACCCATAATTGTGTGATGAGCACGATCATTTGTTCTGTGTTTGGGTGTAATTTATCTATAATATGTATGTATTTAGAAATACATAAGTATGTTTATCAGCAGTCTGGTTACCATAGTACAGGCTCTGCCTAGTTTGGGATCAGACGGCCGTGTGTGAGATGTGTGGAGTTATTATTATTCTTTATATTTATTTATATTTATATTATTAAACAGTAATAGAACCTAATGAGTAGGGAATCTCGTGCAAAATACGTGTCAAAGTATTAGTGCCAGCGAATATTGTGCATTATACCTTTGGAGGTACTTGAAATACTTGGTAAAAATACTAGTTCAGAAGAGAATATCGATTGGACATATATTGCATTACTACTACAATACTATATTCAGATACGACCTTCAAACCTTCAAGAAAAGAGCGTCCCATCTCAAAGGCCGGCAATGCGCTTGTGACTCCTGAGTTGCCGGTGTCCATGGGCGACGGTAGTCACTTACCATCAGTTGACCTATTTTCTCGTTTGTTCTCTATAAAAAAAATGGTTGTCTGTAGAGTTGGTTTACGGACGACAATTTTACGTGATAGCGTCATAAGAAAATAGTGGAAGAGAGATAGATGCGTCACAAGCCGAACGCTTAGGCCGGTCGTGTCTCTTTACCGCTTGTTCCGCGCTCTCGCTTGCACGCTCGACTCAGGCGGAACGTGACAATGAGTCATGTTTTTCGTGTGTGCAGCCGGCGTTCATCGATTTATAAGACGTTATCACGTCAAAAAACAAATTACTAACTTATATTGTAAATGAGAATGTAACTTTATTTGTTTGTAATTGCATTATGAAATTTTACATACACGTTGTAATCGCTACATTGGTTGATTCAGTGGGTCGTACAATCTACTGTTTATCACAAAATAACAACACAGGTCCTTCCAAAAAGTATTCCAATGTCTTTATTCTGCTCACTAATAATATGTAAATTTTGATTTAGCAGTAATTCTTTCGTGGAATATATGGCCAATATTTTAATACATCATTTCCTTTAACACATACAACACAACATTATGAAAAGTGTCAATTACCTCATGATGTTTCCACATACTGTGGATATGTTTAAAACTGTATTACAAAGAGATTACCATAAACGTCTCGTGCCAGTTACAGAGTTATACTAATGGTGATATTTGCATCCGCATTCAATAACTTATTGACGGACCTTCAACGAGCGTTTACTCTAATTCCGTGTTGAAGGTTTCTCATTGTTCGGTGCGGTTCGACCTCTGAACACAATGATCAGTGTATTTTGATAATCTGCGTCATCAATTTTGTGTTATCGATTGGCTTATATGTCCTTTATAAGTCCCGGTCCCGTGGGAATATCAGGATAAAAAGTAGCCTATGTGTCAATCCAGGTCTCCAGCTATCTGCATATCAAATTTCAGCGCAATCAGTTCAGTAGTTTTTGCGTGAAAGAGTAACAAACATCCATCCATCCAAACTTTCCCATTTATAATATTAGTGGGATTAGTGGGATTAATAGGATTGCGTTAAAACCGCTTCTTATACTATTATTATTAGTCAGTGTACTAGATTTGCCTAAAGCTTCGCTTGCATTCAAGTTAATTTTCTATTCCTCGAGGATAGTGTTTTTTTTGGATTGTATGTCTACCCCTCACAATGTTTATGCAAAATTGCGTGATGACCCATAGAGTAGTTTAGGTGTGAAAGCATAAAAAACAACCAAACTTAACTTACCTATGCGTTTATGATATTAGTCTGTTAAGGTGGAAGCAAAACATATATATATTACTAGCAACCCGCCCCGGCTTCGCAAAGCATATATATTGATATTTTCCGATATCTTCAAAACAATCATCGTCATATTTCAGCCATTTTACATAAAACCTTAATGAATTATACACCTAAACCTTCCTAATGAATCACTCCGTCTATTGGTGAAAACCGTATGAAAATCCGTTCTTTAGTCATTGAGTTTATCGCGAACAGACAGACAGATAGACGCGGTGATCCCTCACCACGTCTATCTGTCTGTCTATTCGATCTGTCTGTCTTTGTTTTATAATATGTAGTGATGACTTTTGCGGTGACTTTATATTTCTCTACTAGCTGACCCGCGCAACTTCGTCTGCGTTTGTAAATTTTCCCCGTTTTTGGAACATTTTCCATTGATACTCCGCTCCTATTGGTCGTAGCGTGATGTTCTGTAGCCTATAGCCTTCCTCGATAAATGAACTATCCAGCACAAAAAGATTTTTTTAATTCGAAGCTGTAGTTCCTGAGATTAGCGCGTTCAACCAAACAAACTCTCCAGCTTTATGATACTTGTGTAGATAATGTATCCAACATTGAGTAAAATGTCACGGTTAATGAGAAAATTAATATTACACAAACAGTAAATGGTTCCGGTTCTATTACGACTAAAATCATATATTATAAGTCGTTTATATACTTATTACTTAGCACCGTCCGTTGCTACTATAATAATCTGAATCATAAATTCACTTCGGTTACCACATAAAAACCATACAACATTTTAATCTTTATAGGCCTTGATTTCAATTACAATTATCCTTTGTTTTCTATAGTTTGTTCAGCGGAAAATTGAGGGGCTTGTGGCTAAGTGGTAAACGACTAGGTTAGCACATTGCAAGGTTAACACATGAGACCCCCCCGTGCCTCGGAGATCACGTTAAGCCGTCAGTCCCGGTTGCCATACGAACATCTGTGGCATTCGTTACGGGTAGTTGGAGCCCTAGAAATCGAGCCCGACAACCATTAGTACTTGGGTTGTGGAGGTCTGATGGCATTTGCTTCACGTAAAGCCGACCCCAACGTAGTTGGGAAAAGGTTAGGAGGAAAAAGTTTCAGCGGTAACTTGATATAAAAATTATTGATTTACTTTTAAATATGGCTGTTTAGTATGGTCTCTTGTTCCAACATACTTCTTATTATTTTATCAAAAAAAGGGAAGTTATTTCACTGTTATCTAAGCGTTGAAGTGCTAAACATTATTGTTAAAAGTATGAACGCCTACACTGAGTTTAATAGCAATGTACCTAATGCACATAAATTATTGTATACCAGCGCTCTCTCTTCTATGTAATTGTGCGCTGTCATTAACGGGGTCAATTACTTTTATTCAAATAAAATAGTTATATAGATTTATTTGCCTTTCCATTCATTTTATCAGGTTATGGGCCCAGCTAGCTCGGTTAGTTTTATTACCCAATACTTTAGCAAGATGATGGTGAAGATGCAGCTTGATTATTCCTAAATTCCAATAAAATTATTTTGCCGAAAAACCCAAGCAATCCTGCGGTATTACACTGATATCTCCGCAGACAAGACCAGCTAAGCATTCAGGTAGATCTACCTGCTTACAATCCTCTGGAATAGTTCCTATACCAGTTTCAGAAGAATATCTTAGAAATCTGGAGAGCCTCTAGTACGTTTTAAACATCTAATTTATCTTTTTTTTAAATATTTTCAGGTTTGGGTTATGGGTGAGCACACGAATGATAAGTCCATAGAGACGATATTAGCGGAAGAAGCTCGAGAAAAAGCCATTGCGCAGGCACGAGAGGAAGTACAGCAGTTGAGGAAATCAGTTGAAAAGGAACTCACACAGCTCATTGAATACAAGCCGCTTGATGACTTAGAACAGGTTCATATCATTACTTTACCAACAAAAAAACTTCAACAAAATCACAAGTGTTGTAACGTATTTAAATAATAATTTAAAAGTAAATTAATAAACCTTAGGTCACTGTCACAACTGAGACGAAGGTAATACGTGGAAAACCGTCAAATGGTTTAGGATATAGAGTGTGTCAAAGAATCATACATATAAGCTGGCAAAACATTGCCCTCCTTTGCCAGTCAAACAAAAAACCACAAGTATAAAAATCGACAATGCAATGGATAAACTAATTTTTGAAGCCTCAAAAACACCTACTAACATTAATGTGAATGAGATCTGATGATTTCGTTAAATATCAGGACATCTAGGTTAATCAAAGTGCTTTTGGGCTTGTCGAGCAGAAATATAGATTAATCTGGGCTTAACCTTTATCAAAATTCTGTATGGTTGGCCATAAACGTCTTAAGTAGTACAAGATAGACGGGCAATTATTATTGTACCTCTGATTCTCTTGCATGTCTTCCTTTTTAATTATACGTTTAATTAAGTTTACTTCAATTCCTAACGAGACCTTAAAAAAACCTTTGTATTCAAACATCAGTGCTAAAAGAGTTTGATTTATCAAAGACTAGCAACCCGCCCCAGTTTCGCACGGGTAGCAGAGACATCTTCAACAATCATCATCTTATTTCAACCAATTTACACATAACCTCAAATTATATGCCTAAACCTTCCTCCTGAATTGCTCTGTCTATTAGTGAGCACCGCATGAAAATCCGTTCAGTAGTTTTTGAGTTTATCGCGACCAGACAGACAGACAGCCAGACGCAGCGGGAGACTTATTTTATAACTAGCAACCCGCCTCGGCTTCGCACGGGTACAAATTATACATCTAAATCTTCCTCATGAATCACTCTGTCTATTATTAAAAACCGCATGAAAATCCGTTCCGTAGTTTTTCAGTTTATCGCGAACAGACAGATAGACAGACTGACGCGGCGGGGGACTTTGTTTTATAATATGTTGTAATTGACACAAATATATCTCTTTGCCTACATTGTTTAACAAATACAAATGTGACTCAACTCGATAGTTTACGTTTCATTGTAAGTGGGTAATCGAATTGATACTTTGTTTAATTAACCATGGCAATTATATTGAGACAGGTGTGAAATCCAATATTTATATAATACTAGCAGCGCCCCGCGGTTACACCCGAGTAAGACCCGATCCCGTGTGAATATCGAGATAAAAAGTAGCCTATATGTTGATCCAGGTCTCCAGCTATCTACATACCAAGTTTCATCGCAATCGGTTCAGTAGTTTTGGCGTGAAAGAGTAACAAACATCCATACATCCATACGAGTACATCCTCACAAACTTTCACCTTTATAATATTAGTAGGATGAACTTAATGATAATAATAACTAAAATACAGAAACTGAACCAAGATGAATGAGCAATCCTGTAATAATATTCAATCCTGTTTCAGAAATTTGATCTATCTCCCAAAACTATCGATCCTTTGGAAGATACGCTAGAGATCTACTGTACGGTGGACGAGTTGCGCCAGCGTATCGAAGAGTTAGAGCCTGATGTTAAACTTTCTGATAAGGAACTAGAGATAAGAGACGAACTCGCTGATAAAGCGGACTTTTGCAACGACTCCTTGAAGCTGGACCTGAACAAGAATACTTTGAATTTCAACTTTATCGAGGGGAAACGAGATGTATTGCAGGTTTGTTGATGAGATCTGTTACCCTAGGTTGATATTTTAAAATTCAGAGCCCATATGTATAAATAATGAAAAAATTAAATTTTGCCCTTTGATATTTATTTATGCATGAATTCAACTTAAAAGTAGATATGTTGAAGCTTTCCTAAAATCTTGTTGACTGCTATTATTAGTAGGTATGTTAGCGATAAGCTGGTGAAATAAAAAAAAAATCGCAAATACAAATGAATCTCAGAAGAACTAGTGATTTTATTTATATGGGCTTATCATTTTCACTTTATATTATCTTTCTATACTGGCTTATTGACCTAGTGGTTAGTGAACCTGACTGCTATGGTTGTGGGTTCGATTCCCACCCGAGTCTGAGTGTTCTTTGTTTCCGTTGTTTGTATGTTTGTAAAGTCCCCCGTACACAGGAGTAATTTCTAATGCGGTGGTTGTCTTTAAAAAAAAAATCTTTGATTATCTAGATATCATAATTATATCTGATATATATTTTACAGTTCAATTTTATTCAAGTTTTTAAATGGTAGTACTTAAATCCTTTATGCTTTTTATTATAGGACATGGGTATGAACAGTAGTGGTGACGGAGTAAGCGTATTAGTAGCCGCGTGGGAACGACGCGTCGCTGCCGCAAGGGCTGGAGACATATTGAGAGGTCTGAAGGCCAGGAGGGCCAGGGCTAACAGAATTGCTCAGCATAATGCACTGTCGCATGACGCGACTTGGAGGGATCAAGGTGGGTGTATGTCTGACTAAAATAACGAATAAAACTTAAATCAGACGTTCAGTACAGATTACAACAATTTCTAGTTATAAATTTTATATTTTAAGTTTTTTTGTTAAATTATTGTGATGCAATAAATTTTAGTTTATAACCAACTGGCAATTCCAGTGCCAGGAGCTTAGGTACCACGTGGGGGTTTATTGAAGTTTAAAGTAGGAGAGTGCCTCAGGGTATCATCTTGAGACCTATCCTTTATTATGCTACACGATTCCATATGATTGTTTTCAGAGCGCAAAGCAAAAGAGGCCGAAGCTAGTATGCGTGAAATCGCACGTGCTGCAAGAGAAGCGCATCGACTTAGCTCAAACATTGTTGCGCCACCTGATACTACACATGGTAGGCGATTTTTTTTGTCTTTAACAAAGGTACAAACATAACTTCAAAAATCATTTCCTTTACTTAGCTATTTCTCTCTTTCAGCTGGTAAACCACCAAACAGAGAATCTGTAATGGAGTGGTTTCGGACACACGAACTCAAACGTGGCGTCGGACTTGATGAAAACAAAAAACCCGTTGAATGGTTCCACGGTACAGTTGATACCTTTTTATTCTTATTTATTTTTTAAAGAATTTTTATTATGAGAAGGTTATTCTTTAAAGAAACCTTTTCAGCATTTTTTTTTAATGTAGAATTAATAGTAGTTATAACTAACTAATAAATAGTCCTTGGTTTTAATTCAAAACTTACACGTACATAGATTCTTTGATCAAAATATAAAACGTTGGAGTAGTCTTAGATAGTTATTAAAGAAATAGAGTTTTATCCGCGTGTATGTTTTGAGGAGTCTGTCTATTTGAAGGATCGGCAGTCACTTTTCTACTTTTGGACCCAAAACTACCCAAACGGGGGGACGTTTGGGTAGTTTTGGGTCCGAAAAGTAAAACACTCACTCATGATAATCGAAAGTAGTCACAGAATTTGTGGTACGATACTCCCAACGATGCGAAAATCTAGATCATTAGTGGACGGTCGGTATCTTTAGACGCTGGTCATTGCTCAGATTGTTGACAACAAATGCTCTGTTTCCAGGTCTGATAAGTAGAACAGCAGCAGAAACAGCTTTAGCAGGTCGACCGACGGGCAGTTTCTTGGTGCGCTTGTCAGAACGAGTGTGGGGCTACGCCGTAACGTACCGCGCCGGCGCGCGCTGCAAGCACTACCTGGTGGAGGCCGCGCGCGGCTACCGCCTGCTGCCCACGGGACACGTCGCACACGACACGCTTGGTACGTCACTTTTCTCACCGGCATTCCTGACTGACCAAATCTAATGACCAAGGCTAATCAAAAAAAAAATCTTAACTAAACCTAAACATATTAGTATGACTCCTGTATAAAATTATACCGCTGTTGATCATGGGTACTTTCAAGTCGTTCACCATGCCATAATGTGCTTAGCAATAAATAATTATAATTATAACAAGCAATAATATCCTGACTGTATCCTTGCGTTGTAATCAATGCGTGCTTTTACTTTGTGTTCATTGAACAATTCGTGTTTTGTTTCTATACTTCTTAACATTCAGCCATAATTAAGGCTTTAGCATTGGACGTCATTTTAAACTGGACAATTGTCGCACGGATACTACCACTATTCCGAGACACGCCCTAAGCCTAGTCTTGTTAAATTCTTTTAAATGTTCTTGTTAAATACTTCTTCTTCTTGTTAATTATAAACAGCGAAAGTAATTAAACGTGTCAAATGTCTCTTCTCACTTAAATTTACCTTCGGGGGACCATGTGCTTACCACGAGGCAACCTCCTACGTTACGCAATATAAAAATAAAACCCCTAGGACTACCCACTTATTCTTCTAGATCCTGGGTGGATCTATAGCAGCACGAGTTCTAGCTTGATATCATGGCATGGCAGAATAATCGAGACATTAACTATAATTGGCATAGCAGGCAAATCAAAACAAAATTAGGTAGTTATAATTTATAAATACCAACACAATTTTTTTCTCAATAATGGTCTTGTAGGATATGATATTAAAATAATGAAACTGTCATATTATTTTAACAGTGCTCCTATTTTAATAAAATATTTATTTGTGATATGCTCAATCTGACTGCTATTTATGGAAAATTTTGTTTCAGCTGATCTCATAAACTACCACAAGACAGTCCCGATAACGGAGAGCGGTGGCGAGTTGCTCCTCACGCCGGTGGCGCCACCAAACACGCTCGACATCTTGTATGCGCCGCCATCTTGAATAGATTAGTCACTTAGAATTAGTGGAACATTTATTTAACTCGTTGTTGCCGTTGTAAAGTATTTAAACTTTTCGATAGAAAGATTTATGAAGTAACTGCTCAAAGATACGGTTTAGATGAGGCCAAGCTAAAAATACAAACTGTCAACCTTGGAGATTATTTTAAATCAGAATCGTATTGGCTATCGAATCGACTTGTAATAATCCGATTTGTTGCACAATTGCTACGCAATTTCGGTAAGCAATCACAAAAAATGTATTGAAAACCTGTATTAATAAGTCTATCTTTTAACATATCCCTACAAAGTAGGACTATCCCTACAGAGTAGTTATTTATTATTTAATGATTTACTAAGAGAAGAGTTGACTTAAAATAATAAAGTTTAAATTCTGCAGTCGGACAAAACAGATGTTTTATTTTTATTGTATTTTGTAAATATAATATTATGAAAATATAACTAAAATCAGACGTTTTGTCCTATGCATTCTTTACGGCGGTAACTTAGTACCTATTTGAAACTTACACATTTCTATCTGCAACAATCAGGTGAAAATTAATGTCATTGGTGTAAAGTTAATTTTTATTAATACGTTTTAATACATGACGAAATTGGTTGAATAATCTTGTCCAGAATATCTTCGCAAAACTATCACAGTGTCTTAAACCTTTTCAACTTTAGTGCATCACTACGTACGTATAATTGAGTTGATCTCGATAGTTCGAAATTCTTCATGTATTATTTAATTTTAAAATGCATTTCGTTAGCAGTAACTAATTAATGAACAAAAATGTAAGTTAGTTGTCGTGTAGGCTAATGTGATATTTTACCAATTCTTCAAACATATATTGCTTCAGTATTACCGCTTGTCAGGGGGATATATTGCAGCTTACATGACGGTATCACACACGTTCAATATTAAAAAAAAAATATCTAAGAAGACAATACAAGGGGAAACAGCTTTGTATAAAATTTAAATATGCTTAAGACGTCGCTTGTCATCAAAATTCCATATTTGAAAACAAAGCGCCAACTTTACCATGCATATGGACACTCGTAGTTAACTTCACGCTGTACGCTTGGTGCATTTTGCATATCGTTTTGATTTTAAAGTATGCAATATAAACTTGTGTAGTCTAATGTAAGCTTAATATATTCCCATTGTAGTCCGAATTCTGAGAAATTAAGCCAAAGTTAAATTGAAACCAGAATCGGAGTATCCATGTTAAGCCGTTATTTCATAGCGATTTTGTATGCCATTTGTATCGTACATAGGTGACGTATACATCTATGATATTATCGTATTTTAGTCATTAACTGCCAACTAGAATAATATTATACCTAATATTATGAACAGTAACTGTTTCTTTTATTTGGCCATTGTTCGCCCCAGTTTCAATCGCGTTGATGGTCACTGTTCTGCTTGTAAGGGTCGTAACGTGATATTAAATCGCCTAAAAGCTTCTACAAGTATTATCATCCTTCGTGCCTTTTCCCAACAAAGTTTGGGGTCGGCTTTCAGTCTAACTACGATACGGATGAACTTTGATATTTTACGTGACGCGACTGCCATCAGACAACCGGGCAACCGGGACCGACGGCTTAACGTGCTCTCCGAGACACGGAGGGGTCTCGATGTGTTAAGAATGGTCACCCATCCTAAGACTGACCTGGCTAGTATTATTTAACCTTTGTAATGTAATGTAAGCTTCTACAAGCATTAGGCAATATATCGAATGCAAAAATTATTTTATTAATCCGACTGGTATATCCAGAAATTAGCGTGTTTTACTGAATAATTATTATTATAGTTAAAAAAACGGACAAGTGCGAATCTGACTCCCGTACCGAGGATTCCGTAAGAAAACCAACTTGTGTCTAGACAGTAAGTCCATCTCGAGAATCAATTCTCGAAGATTTTGCCCGTCTTTTTCGAAAGACAAACTCAACTTTGCAGTTCTAAAAATACTCTCCCATACATCGATTTACGACAAAGTCAACTTTCAAACCGCAAAATATAAGTTTGTAATTACTAAAACTATTTTTTATGTGATATAACAACAAATTAACGACTTTCGGATTTATTCCTTCTCTGTTGTCAGACTTTATTTCTTACCAAGTTGCATGATTCTAAGTTAATGTGACGGAACACCGTGTGGTTTTAGTCGGTTCATAATAATAAATCTGAGTAGGATTAGGTTTACACACACTATTTATAATATTTTCAACCCATTTTTGTAGTTCAGGCTACAAAAATGAAAAGATTTAGTGTCCGTTTGTAGTTCGTTCTGTAAAATCAGGCAAGTATCCCCGTTGTTTCATCTGCACCATTAGCCAGCACCATTAATGGTACAAATCAAACTAATATGTACTGTTTGCACCACTTGGCCAATATGTGCAGATGAAACAACGGGCAAGTATCCTCACTGGTGCGAGGGCGCTCCTAGAAGCTTGTGAACGCCCTAAGGCACTTCCTTCTGGAAGGAGCTAGGCTGGCACACCTAGGCAGCCTTTTCTCTAAACGCAAAATGGACTGTCTGTGAGTAAGTGCAGAAACAGAACCCTATACCATTAACATTGTTCTTAATTAGTTTAATGACTCATTAAATAAATAAATCATTAATTTTTTTTTGTGAAAACAGATTTGGCACCATTTTTTATTGGTTAAGCGTGACTCCAATTTTCATAAGGATTGAATGTGTACATAAAGTTACAAACATAAACCTCACCTCAAAGTTACAAGAAAAAGCTCGCTCATACTTTAAAGTGTTTATTAATATCGCGTGTAATAAAATGTAATTTATATATATTGTCATTTTTACCGCTATCTCGCCTGAGCTCGGTTAAACTCGTCAAACAGCAAAACCCTATCATCTAAAACCTTTGGCAAGTCTGTTAACTATTTTGTTCCTTCACATATTTATTATACAGAAATATTAATTTTACAGACTTAACACTTTTTCGAACTAATTTCATTTTTTTTCTTCTCAATATCGATATAACAATACGAAACCACTAGTATAATAATAAATAAGCAATATTTTAAAAATAAGAAATTGGAAATTTTCAAACGGACTTACTCTTTTCCTAATCGAAAATATCAACCTATACTAAACGTGAATCGTTATATCGACATTCATGATTTAAGATGTTACATTTACAAAGTTGAAATTAAAAAGATACGATAAATTTGAATGTAACAGTCACTTTTCACAGTTGTCAAAGTCAGGCTGTTTTCAACAGCGGAGGATCGTGTTAGTTGTAGTTTGTTGCGTAACTTTGTGGAATGCAGTTTGGTGGCGGTTACTGGTAGTGCGTCCACCAGTAGCCGCGGTACAGTCACATGTACGGCAGATTGGTAGGTGTCCGAGAACTTTGCGTTAGTTCAATTCCGCTGCGCTGTGGGATAAAAAATTATTTGATGCAACAATCACACAACAAAATTTTAGACGGTTTAAGATGCAAATTGAGGGACTCATTATTAAAATTGCCTGCCAATACTAAAGTTATATTACTTTCTAGGGAAAAAAAAAATATTATGATGAAAATAAAAATTACATAAAACAGGCATAAAACCACACTACTTAAAATAGGCTTTAGGCAAGAGGAAATTTATGGGGTAAGTAATATATAGGTATTTACAAGATATAACAAAATGAATCTATATATATATATATATAATTTTATTTGATAAAATTATTAGTTAATATAATAAACGATTGAAATAATTTTAAAACAACTATTTTATAAAAGCATAACATACATTGAATATAAAATCGTTTGATATACCACGCAAAATACACAAAACCTACTTAGTCTAATATGATAAAAACGCCTAGTTAAACATAAAGCAAAATTGCATATATACACATTGCACAATGCATATATACACACACACAAGATACCTCGACGGGGCTCCTATTTCTGGGTGGTTGTAAAAAAAAATAACCACGGAAACCTCCGCTCCCGCTTTAGCCTTCTTAACCTAACCTATTGCTCTGAATCGGGGTGTTAACAATATTGATAGTATCAATATTAGATATTTTAAACGATAGACCTAATGTTTTTGGATTAAATAAACGTTATATTCTATAATATAACGTTATTCGAAATAAGTTATAGAGTACATAAATGTTGGTATATCGTACGTTTATTATATCGTGTAACCGTTAGTGAAATGAAAATACTTATACCAAATAACTTTATATGATATGAGACGCACCCAAATTTATGGCCTTAGGCGCCTTAGCTAATATTGTTACTGGTTGAAAAATTACCTAAGCGCCTCAGGAATTGTCTTTGCAATACTAACTTTTAAACGTCTAGTCTTTGCAAGAGTACCTAACAGATAAACACACATACATGCGTAACAAAGCTAACTGTATCATAGTATGTGTATTCTTGTCAATTAAATAGAGGTGCGGACTACTTTTTAAAAACATTTTTTTTTTAATATAAACTCATACCTATATTCCCAAAGGCGTAAACAGAGGTGTAATAAATACGGAAATTTTATCAACTATAATTTGTTTCATCTTACGTAATGGAGGGTCTATTGCCGTCAAGCAGATACTTTGGGAATTTTAGATAAGAATCTTGGGTGTATATTGAAAGTATAAGGAAATGTAGGTAAGAAGGGAGACAATGAAGAAAAGGAAAGAAAGAAAACAGCTCAAGCAGATCAGGTTCGCGTACTTGTAAGGGGCCATCCATAAATTACCGAAATGTGACATTGTCTGACAAGGGATAACCCCCCGGTCATAAGCTTCGTGACGTCACATGTCGAAATCATGATCACACTACACTTTTATTTAAAAAAAAAAATTGGAACTACTGAAAAATATGTGACGTCACACCATTGGGTGACAAGGTCCGGGTGTGGTCCAAAAATCATGAAATTCGTGTGACGTACTTTAAGGATGGCCCCTAATTCGAACTGGCTGTTGCTGGGAAGTTCAAGTTCAAGCCCTCTAACATAGCATCGTATTAATATTAAATAAATGTACAACTTACAGAGCCGTCCCAGTTATCGTAAACTTTAGACATGGACTGGTGTAAGTGGTGAGGCTTCTTAACTTTTTTAACAGGATTGTTACTGGCTGTAATATCAGAAAAAAAAACACATTTTTATTTGCTGCCAATTCATACAGGTTTAGCAAAGATTGATACCTACCCCATTTTAAACATCGCATTATATATTGATATATATAAAAATTAACTGCGGTTCCTTGGTAAGCGGCAACAAATTATTTTTAAATACGATTTAAGAAAATTTTAGTCAAAAATATCTTCCGTTTTTCCTAAATATCCCTATTTTCTGGACAACTTTTTCAATATTTCTTTCTCTAGAAACCTTATTCGGGCATTTCATGAAATTAAAACAAATTACTGAATTTTTGATTTTGACTTGTTTTATTTTTCTAGGACCCTAAGTATGGTAAGAAGAAAAAATCTTTATGGAATGAATCTTTATGAACTCGAAAACCCGTAATATTTGCGCACTGTTTAGTTGAATATAATCTTTGACGTGATAACGTCTCATAAATCAATGACCGACGCGCCGGCTGCACGAAAAAGCATGACTCATTGTCACGTTCCGCCTGAGCCGAGCGTGCAAGCGAGAGCGCGGAACAAGCGATGGAGAGGCACGATCGGCCCTAAGCGTTTGGGCTTGTGACGCATCTATCTCTCTTCCACTGTTTTCTTATGTGATTCTCACGTAAAATTATCGTCCGTAAACGGACTTTACAGACAAAAAATATTTTGTCGTTATTTAATGTTTGAGCGAGTGTGTATCTCTTTAAGATGAAACGCTGTTCTCATTAGCAAGTGCATCACTTGAACGGACATGAGAACGGTTCGATCGATTTGACTTAACTTTCTTTTACATGTAATTAATAGTCCAAACAAGGTTTAAGGGAAAGAAACTTTACATTTTTCTGAAAAATGTCTAAATTCAGGAAAACTGGGTGCTTTTTTTTCATGTAATTATTAAAGTAAGCCTGCCCGGTCAGCTAGTTTTAAATAAAACAACAATCTAAGAAGAGCTTTTAAAATGTCCTCAACTCACCTCCAGGTACGTATGGTAATGATAACTCCGGCGCCGTTTTCTTATTACCCTTCTTAACGACAGCACGACCACGTAACAACTCCTCGTCCATCACCAGTTTGTTATTTACCCTGTAAGTTTGGTTATATTTAGGTTTTAATATAATAAAACTTAGCTAAAATTACATCTAAAACGTATTAAAACAATCTAAATATGGTTCAGTTTATTTGCTGCTGATTCATTCCTCAATACACCTCGTGTCCACTACATAAAATGTGCAACAAACAGGAAGAGCAAACAAGGGTCGAGATATCTCTTTGCGGCAGAGAAAGATTGCGCTTGACAACACTTTGCCCAAACAATTTCAGAGGTACCTGCCATATCTAGTAACCAGATCGCTGCTGAGGAAGTTCGGTTACCTTCCCTATCTTTTCAAATTTGTTGAGGGTTTTAGCCTTAGTTGTTGTCATTTGCAAGACAAGTTGAAGTTGACAAGCAAAAGAGTGAGTGGTGATATGCATACTATCGATTTAAAAATTGACAACATTAATGGCTATTTGAAATTTTGACCATTTATTTTAAGTAAAATATTATTTAAAATCAAAAGATTATTTATTAAGCGCAGCGTAGGACGTCCGTTATCGCGGTGGACAGACGACCTGGTAAAGATCGCACGACGTCGGTGGATGCAGGCCGCTTCCAACCGGTTTTCTTGGAAGTCATTAAGGATTAAGTCCAACAGTGGACGTGCTATGGCTGAAATAATGATGATGATGATGAAAAGATTATTGAATATAACACTCACTTTTTTATATATGGTGTTCTAGGATAAGTATTCACTGGGACAGGAAATGTCTGAAAATGAAAAAGAAATAGACTTTTGAAATGCGATGGCTACATTATTTTGTTGTTAATGTAATACTTTTTTGTAAAATATTCGAAAACAAGGAAAAATTACCCCTAGATGGTCATTTTGTCTAGCGAAATTAATAGTGTACTTAGTGTAATAGTGTATTTAGAAAGATGATTTAGGATATGCAGCCAAGTTCAAAGTCATCTTTTGCTTACTGGTCATTACTTAACCGGTAATTTAAATATGAATAGGGTAATAAAATTTAAACAACTTTTAGGGTGGTACGCAAAGGGAGGTCACAGATTTTTTTATTTGCTGACGAATTTAATTATATTTTTGCGAAACATTTTAATAAGTTTTTCGCTTATAACTCTGGAGTAGCTTTACAGTTAGTAAGGAAGGAACAACGTAGACATTATCAGACTTCAATTACGGTTTGGTGGATTGTTAGCTATCAAGGAGTGACTGAGTCATATTTTTTGTGAAAAGGTATCAAAACATTGTCCCTTTTGATTCGTGAGAATGTGGTTGAGCTTTCCTTTGAACAAAACTTAGCACTGGGTTATGAAGTGTCGATTCACATAAACGTGGTTAGAAAGGATTGTTTCCGACTTCGTCAGAGCTGATGATTGGCCATCATCTAGTCCTATGTCCAGTATGCCATACTCTATACGCCATGATGATTGGTATTGTCAAATTTTTAAATAGAGAAAGTGTCATTCAATCTATAACTGGCCACAAGACAAAATCTTTGAAGGATTGTATTAAGGACAATGAACATAATTTTGAAAGAGTCACATTTTAAAATGCTTTTATATAAATGTGTTTGATAAAGTAACTAACGATGCAATGTCTAATCGTTCTTTGTAACAATATTTAAGGCAAGTGTTTGTTTTTAACTTTATAAACTAGTACTGCTCACTTGAAAAGCATCATTGATTGCCCTTGAGAGTGTTCGATGCGGAGGATTCCCGCGGCCAGTCGTTGGTGGAAGTGCTGCACAAGATGGTGGGACGTGCTGCGATTAACGATGGGAATGATCATGCATAATACAAAAAAATACACATTATACAAGTAGAGCTGCGATACCCCAGTTGGATAGTGATTTAAAAGATAAGAATTATTTTAAACAACAGAAGTAGCGAAAAGTTAAGTGTAGAAGTTCTTCTGTTGTTCCAAACCAACGATAGCAAACTTGCTATTATAACGCGCATGCATATTTTCGGACGTCTACTTGAATTACAATATCATTTTTAATATTTTCGGGACAAAATCTGACAAGGGTTTTATCGATTACAATCTGATCAATTACAGATTCTAAACTTCTTTCAGAGCGGGTATGTTAAAATAATAAATTTATTAGTGTGCTATAAATTTTTTCATAAAGATTTTTTGAGCCAGAAACCCTCGCGGGCGTTCTGAGAAGACCGTGCGAAAATTTCATCACAATTTGATCAACGGTTTAGAAATGCATAGAGGACAAACATACTTATATTGATTTTTATTTATATATAGATTTTATTCATGGATCTTGACAATGTGTTATTTTAAATGCGTGATTAATTTTTTTATAGCTATTTATAAATAAAATGATTTATAAATACCTCGAGTACTTCGTGTGTAGTGACCGCAGCCATTAACTGCGGCTTCTTAGCGTCAAGGGGGCTAATGTCCATATGAGTTTCTGAATCTTTAACACAACAAAAAAACAAAAATGTTTTTAAATTTACATGGACAGTACATATTTTAATGCGGGCAATGACAAGGTAAGGATGTACAGCATGGCTACACACCCGAGAAAAGAACTTAGAAGTAATAGTTAGAATACACAGATCTGAAGAATAATTCTCCAAGGCCGCGTGTATGATCACCGTCGTACAGTACAAGAAGGACGTGCTTCGTCGAAATGTTTACCTTACAAATGGTAATAACGAATAAGTATTTACACAACCGAGTTGGCAAATAAGCAAACAACTCTCCCTATTAAGCTATTGCATATAAACTAAAATAATGATAATGGAGGAAGTACTTGGATAACTTTGGTTGAGTTCAATGGAATAAAATAACAAACAGTACTTACTGGGTGTGTAATGATAGTCGATGAGAGATTCGCCAGCTAAACTGTCCGTTCTAGACCTGTTGTTGTCCTGTCAAGTAAATAAGAACATGTCAGAATATAATTTATTACGTTGGTGCAGCAATGGTAAGCAGTAACTGTAGCCTCTGAACGCTTGCAATGGCAGAGGACTCACAAGAGTGTTGCCATCCCTTTAGCAACCTATAAACTTTCTTGAAGTACCCCAAATAGTAGTCCTGCGAAAACCTCGGCAGGGAGCTCATTCAACAGCTGGAGAATTTGCAGGAGGAAATTCCCCTGGAACCGTACTGTGCGCGACCATTTAGATTCCACGATATGATGATAAATTAATTATCATAGTTCCGTTAAAATACGATATCGATAACTAAGTTTTAACGAACTTAGTCGAGACTTTAAATCACGACCTCATTCAAAGATTGTAATTAAAACGTGCTTGAAAAGCCAAGCCGAGAATCTGATTAGTCCGAATACCTGCATTCATGGAGCAAATTTACAATAAAATTGTTCAGCACTAATCTGTTTAAGGCAATACCTTGACTCCGGCCTCGTGATCTCGTGGCCTCCGGCCTCCTTGACCTCGTGGTCGAAAACAGAAAGCTTTAGTCGATTCGAGTCGGACTAAAGCCACCTCTCCCTTGAAGTGATTCCCAAAGGATTTTCCACACGTTCTCAAGATCTATAATATACATATTTGTTGTTAAATGCTCACCGGTATTATGTTTAAAGTCCATTGTTGTCGAGGTTTACTGGTCACGCGAGCTGTGCTCTGATGTGATGGCGGTGTCTGTACAGTTAAGAATTTCTGTATAACTAAAGATGTCAATTTAGGATCTGACATTTACTGTTTAAGGTCTCACTCATTATAACTGTTGCTATAATCAAACGTTAAGTAAACTAAGTTAGTTAAAAGTGGCAAGACACGACATGCTTTTACTCTCTGATCTTTATGTTTTTAGGTAAAGGTCATGTTAAGTACATGACCTTTACCTAAATACAAGGGTAGCTATGCACATTCTGCTGATCCAGTGTGTTGTTTGCTGTTGTAGGGCATGATCTTCTAACTTTTCCCCTCTCCTTACAGAGAAGAAAGACCGAATAAAATCTCGTAAACCAATTCTTGATTATTTTTGTGCGGTACGGTGCATTTGCATAAATGTTGCTTAATTGATTACATTGCAGTTCTTCGGCGTATGGGGTACTTTTTTTTTTTGGGAAAATGTCCGTTTACTCATTGTGAAATCACATATTTAACAAAAAAAAAAATATTTTTTTTTATGAATTTTCCGGCAGAAAATTCCAATGATTTTCGACTCCGAATGATGGTCTGAATACACTATTTCAATATTCGGTAGGGTCTTTCTTACACCCTGTATATTATAATTTTTTGTATTTGTTTTTTTTATTGTAAAACGATCTTTACTTTTCCATAAAAAAAAGAAAATTAATAAAACGAAAACCATGAAAAAATGTTACCTTAATTTCTTTGCCCAACTTTTTTCTAAGTTCAGCATTGAAGTTTTCCGCGAAGCCATCAGCTATGAAATATCTGAAAGCAGAGGTAAGAATTTTATAGATTTACTTTTTTCTCCACTATGTTCCACCAGCAGTTTCCACTAACACTTGGTGACTAAATGACATTTCTCACTTGTGTCTGAGTAACGTCTGTGCCGAAGGTCTTGCTCTTGGTTCAGTTCGCAGACAGGCTGCTAGGAAATCTTTTGTTAATCCATTGCCTGGTAAAGAAGCGCGCCCCGTGACCGCTCCGCTTAAGGCAGCACCACCTGCTAATCGGGCGACCACTTGTTGATGTCGCGGTGCTAACTTACCTGAAAATCATGAAAATTGTACGTGTATTACAATATTATTTATTTATTCGTAGCATTTGAAAGTATATTGATGTTGTTGTTGTCTGTATATATCAGAATTATAAGACGTTTTGGCCTATGTACATTTGCCAATGTGAACCATATACATAGGCTGCACTAAAAGTATCGGGAATGGAATATTTCCACTGTTTCTGTCATATTAAAATCTTTTTAATTGAAAACTTCTTGGTTTTAAAAATCGAATACCATTTATTTATTTAAAAAAAGATTCTCGGTCTTATCACAAGGTTTTGTCAAACTTGTTTAGTCGTTGAGAAAATGGAATTGACTCGAGAAAATTCAAGAGCGATGATTTATTATGACTTTCGAAGTGGTTTAACGCAAAAACAGTGTGTTGACCGGATGATTTCTGCATTTGGTGATGAAGCCCCATCCAAAACCACAATTTATCGCTGGTTTGCTGAATTTCAACGTGGACGTGTCAAGCTCAGTGATGATCCCCGTCAAGGTCGTCCAAAAACTGCAGTCACCCAAGAAAACGTTGATGCTGTGCGTAAGCTGATTGAAGAAGATCGACATGTGACATACCGCGAAATTCAGGCAACTTTAGACATTGGCATGAGTCAAATACAAATAATCTTGCATGAACAATTAGGTGTAAAAAAGTTGTTTTCCCGATGGATACCGCATTCGCTCTGTGAAGAGCAAAAAGCGGCTCGCGTTACTTGGTGCGTCAGAACTCTCGAAAGATTCCACGCAGGATCCTCAAATGCTGTATACAACATCGTATCAGGTGACGAATCCTGGATATACGCGTACGAACCCGAAACAAAAAACCAGTCACGAGTTTGGGTGTTCGAAAATGAGTTAAAGCCAACAAAAATTGTTCGTTCACGGAGTGTTGCAAAAAAAATGGAGGCCACGTTTGTCTCCAAAACCGGCCATGTTGCGACTATTTCTCTTGAGGGACAAAGAACGGTTAATGCAGAATGGTATGCTAGCATTTGTTTGCCACAGGTCGTTTCTGAACTCCGTAAAGAGAACTGCAACCGCCGCATCATCCTCCATCACGACAATGCGAGTTCTCACACCGCGCACAGAACCAAAGAGTTTTTAAAGCAAGAAAAAATAGAATTATTAGACCATCCGCCGTACAGCCCCGACCTAAGCCCTAATGATTTCTATACTTTCTCTAAAGTAAAGAATAAATTGCGTGGTCAGAGTTTTTCATCACCTGAAGAAGCTGTGGACGCCTACAAAACGGCCATTTTGGAGACCCCAACTTCCGAATGGAATGGTTGCTTCAATGATTGGTTCCATCGTATAGAAAAATGTGTCAAATTTCGCGGAGAATACTTCGAAAAGCAATAAATACATTTTTAAATAGTAATGTTGTGTCACTTCCTTGATTCCCGAAATTTTCAGCGTACCAATGGAATTGTGAACATTATCTAAAAATTGGTTTTCTGTATTGGTTTACGGATGGATGGTTTACGGACGATAATTTGTTGTTTGATGATTACGTCCTAAGAAATCAGTGGAAAGAGATTGATGCGTCACAATCCGAACGCTTAGGCCGATCGTACCTCTCTATCGCTTGTTCCGCGCTCTCGCTTGCATGCTCGGCTCAGGCGGAACGTGACAATGAGTCATGCTTTTTCGTGCGTGCAGCCGGCATTCATCGATTTACAAGACGTTATCACGTCAAAAAAAAAAATGCCGTATATTCCTTATGGTTATTAATAACTTGGTAAACTTGACCAGTATTGGATGTATTTACAAATTCTGAAGTTTCATGTTAGACCTATATGTTTTATTAAAACTAATGACTATTTAATAAGAAAACATACGTTTAAAGATGTAGGAAGTATTTTTTATTGTATATTTTCATTAACATTTGATCTAGTTCAAAAAATTTGGTAAAAATATTAGTGTCAGGCCAGGCCCACTCCACTTGTTAGTTTTTAGGTATCAACTACAGGTACTTAGCTGGGCTGATGAGTAATGCGAAATTCAGCGGGCTCAGTGGGCTGCCATGCGCCGGCCAGGTAGCACGTTTGTTCGATACTCACTCACGCACTACGTCGGCGTCGCTTCGTCCGTTTCGTCGCTTAAGATAATTATATTACTTAAGGCAAACGCATATTGCATAGTATTTGGCTGTATTGCTGTAATAAAAACAAGGATCCGGAACTCACGTTTTTCACACTTCCGAAGGACATCGAAAGGTAAAGAAATGCACGTCTACCTATAGGTAATTAGTATGTACATAATAAATGCTGACTTAGTTTGTTTCCGGATTTTTTGTTATTAAATATTTAGATTAATTATTCCTAAAGAAGATAAGACAGTTGTCTTCTGTCATCAAAAGAGATAAACGTTACTCGATTGAAAGAGAGGCTAGTTCTAGGTAGCTAGCGGTGTGCGATCTGAATTGCACATTATTGTTTCGGAGCATTTATTTAAATGGTTTTGCGGAGAGGGCCTTCTGTACTGGTACTAATATGTATTCTGGCTAGTGTTTATAATAATTGAAGTAAAAAAAACTGGGAAAAGTTTAATCCTTTAATGTGTAAAATTAAGGTAAAATAAGCGGCGGTAGCGTAATGGCTAAGGCGTCGGACGTGCGACTAAATGATTGCGGATTTGAACCCCACCTAGGGCTCTACTATCGTCGACCCACTCCTCATAAGTTAAGCTTAGCTGGAGGGGTTAGTGACACACGTTACTAATATTCATTTAACAAAAACAAGTAGAAAGATAACGTTTGAAAATGCTATATCTTATTATCTTTGTGGTATTAACAATGTTTAATGAATTGAAGTAGACGTTGATTTTAACATAGCCGTTTACATTACATTGTAACGGACCGCTTAAACATACCTAATACTAGATATGTGTAATGAAAATAAAAAAAACATATGTTTGCAGTAGATGAATGACGATTTAAAGAAATTGTATAAATTAAAATCCACCAATGTATTGTATTAGCCCAAAATTTTACTTGTGACCACTCACCAACAGTCTTTATAATGAGCGCGAGCTGGTCGATGTCAGAGTCTCCAGGGAATAGTGGGTCGCCCGACAGCATTTCCGCAAAGAGACACCCCATCGCCCAAATGTCTACCTCAGGACCATACCTAAAATGAAATTCGTTGTAATTATTATCGTGCCTACGAACCGCCGGATGGTTAGCGGTTAATGTAACCTATGGACGTTTGGAACTAAACGCGCATGTGCGTTGCCAATCCTAACATTTCTTTCTGGAAGAAATCCATTTTGTAGTCCCTCGGTAAAACCTCATTCTATAGCAGGAGCGTCGACAGGAATAATTTTGATAGGAGGGAGCCAGGTATTATTACTTTTTGGTTTACCGTGTACTCTGTTTAATTTTTCATTAGAAAAAGTAAGGGTGTCTTAAATGGATTCGTGTGTGATGTTTCTTTATCCAAATTCATTCTAAGAACCATTTTCTTAGCTGCGTGTATTGGTTATTTTTGTACATAAAACGAATTCTCTTTAAAACTTTGCTAGTAAGTATACTGTTCAAGCCCTTAGCTGAACTACAAAAGTTCTGTCGGAGACAATCAACATGAAAAATAATAAATAAATGATCTTTTCACTGTTTGAACTTTAAATGGGACGCGACATATTCTTGATGAACACCAAGGTTGGTATAACATCCAAGCCATTCAGTTTATAAATATGTTATATTTGTCATTTCAATAGAGGATGAGTAACACCTTAGAATAGAATTAGACCCCGTGAATCGAAATCGAATTTTCCTCACATTTAAAATAGGCACAAATGTATCCAAAGTACTACAATACTAGGTCCAACTGACCTATGTTCCGCAACTAGCAGTTCTGGTGCTCGATACCATCTAGTTGCAACGTATTCTGTGTAGGGTTCTCCGGGTGCAGCCAGCGCTCGCGCAAATCCAAGGTCACATAACTTCACTATGCCGTTATTGGAGACTAAAACGTTTTCAGGCTTCACATCGCGATGGATTATCTGTAAACCAAGAATAGGGTATATATTAAGGCATTAGGATAAAGCTGAGTAATTATTCGTCGAACAGAAGCTATCAGAGCTAACGAAAATATTTCTATCCCACAGATGCCCGCGCTTAAATAACACCACTAACATAGTGTAATGGAACGTTTTGTGATATTTGTTGAACAAAAATGGGAGGATCCTTCGACAAGACAAGGTGATTAAGCCAAACGGGCCATTTGGTTAGCCCAACGTTAGTGATAAGAATAATAAATACGTATATTTCGTGTGTCTCTAAAACGGCTTCAATGATTTGGATCAAATTTTATCATTGATCAAATTTTGGGTGTTTTACATGATAAAAAGCCATTTTACAAATAAAGCGGTGAGTTAAGCTCCATCGCCCAAGTCCATACTAATCAGGACTAAAACTTTAATTCCGTTATTCAGAATCAGCATTTACTACGTTATTTGGCTTTACTTCACTCGATGACGGTGTAGTCTATTGTGTATTTCTGAATGTCACCACAAAAGTGTACTAAGTGTAGGGATGGCAAGCTCTATGTGGAGAGAAATATAATTGACAAGAACCAAGTCAGATTATCAGGCAGCTTCTTAAAACTTACTCTACGGTTTCAAAAAAAGAAACTATTGCAGTAACTACCAACAACTTTATATTCAGCGAAACACCGACCACGTTCACAATATGAAGATTGTGTACTATTATTGAATTATTAGGTAACTGGATAACTCACTGAATTTTGATGACAGTAATCGATTCCCTTCAAAAGCTGGTACAAATGTTTCTTCGCAGTATCTTCCCCGAGTCCACCAGTACATGCCTCTAGTTCATCCAGCAGGGTGTGGTCGAGGTATTCAAATACCAGGTAGAACCGCCGCTTACGACGGAACACTTCAATCATATTCACTAAGTGGTCATGTCGGAGTTTCTGGAAAATACAGCAAGCAAACTATTGCTGGTGAATTCCTAGGAAGGTTTAACCCTAGATAAGTCAACTTATACATAAAATATAAAAATATATAAGTATAGGAAATAGTGCTTTACCCGGAGGAGGAAACCTAAAAGTGGATGAAAAGTTGCAATAGGCTATAGTGATATGGACATGAGATGTGGAGGTATGAGCAAAATGTGGTGAAGAGAATTTTGTGTATGGAAGTTGAAGGGTGCAAGAGAAGAGGACGACTAAAGAAAAGATAGATGGACTGCGTAAAGGAGGATATGGCTAGAAAGGGAGTAAGCAGTGAAATGATGAATAATAGAGTAGAGAGAAAGAAGAGGGAACATTGTACCGACCCTAAATAAATTTGGGATAAGGGTAAGAAGATGACATGTATTTAAATAAAATATATTTAAACCAATTATTTAAACCACATTTATCCCTGTTCTAGAACCCATGGCATATGCTTAGTCTGTGTCTATATAGCATTGTGTAATATATTCCAGGATATTATTATTATCATTATTCAACAGATAAAACTAAGGAGTACGCCTCTAGAGTGTTTCATAATAGGGTCTATATTACCTTAAGCATTCGTATTTCTCTCAGGGCCATCTTCCTGACGGCGGCATCTTCTTCTGTTTCTAGAAACTTTTTGATGGCGACGAGTTGGCCAGTGTCTCGGCGTCGGCATTTTAGTACAACGCCGTAGGAGCCTTCTCCCACCTATGAAAATACTGGCGTTGGTTCATAAAACTAAAACAACATAACTATAGGTCTACCAGAATATCAACCTTCAAGTGATAATTAATATAAAGTGTCACCTGTCATGTCGTCGAAGGGTTGACCGGTATGTTGGTTGGAGTGAGTGATTTTGATATTTTTAATCTTTTTATTAATTCTCATATAATTTTTACTTCTTTACAGGGATTCCCAGTACCTTACAGTATGACTGCATGGATGGGCGCAATGGTTTAAATATTTTGAGTAGTTTAGACTTAAGACGTTGTTAATGTTTACACGCGTTCTATGATCAATTTCAAATATGCAAAACTTGATATCATGATCAACACAAATAATTAAAATTGAAGTGTCTCTACAGTTATTTGCACAATACCTATGCCTAAAAACAGTTTTTTAAATTTTTGTCTGTCCGTCCGTATGTCTGTCTGTTTGTTCCAGCTAATCTCCAGAACGGGTGGACCGATTTCCACGGGACTTTCACTGGCAGATAGCTGATGTTATGAGGATTAACTTAGGCTACTTTTATTTTAGAAAAAGAATTAGGGTTCCGAACAAAATATATAAATATGCTTTCTTAACTGTCCGATGATTGGTCATCGGATCTCTTAACAAGCTTAATCATGCTGTCAGCAACTGAATATAATTACTTGACAAGAGTATGACATATGATTAGTTAATATTTGCATTTGATCAGCTTTTCAGAAACCGGGCGTGTGTCTAATCAATCAAGCAATAGTCAACGAAATATGAAACAAACGTGTGTGTGATTAAATAATGTAGTCTATTTATTAAGTCATTAGTGTCAGACAATAGCTTACAAATATGATTAGTCGATCGTAGACTTATTACTTAGTGTATTCGGCCAATAAATTCTGTTAGAAGTTATGATTAAACTGCAAACTAATTCTAGAACATGGTACCAAATAGGGGATTTGGTCCGAACAGTATCAAATATGTTGATTAAGGGAGTTATTATTATCACTCCATCGATGTCATGTCAGGCAATCGATGTGTACCGATCAATTAATGAGGCCCGGTCATTACATGCTCTGTAACCTGCGGATTATATTCAGGGTGTGTCTGAAAATGGAATACTTACTTAAATCACCGAAAGGGCATAAATCTAGCATGAGGTTACAAAAAGAGTTTTTGAAAAAAAAACAATCCGTTTACAAGTTACGACCGTTTGAATTTCAAGATATTATCAATGTTCTCATAAAAAGTGGAATGATTACACAGTTAAAGATTTTAAATCGTACATATCTTTTTATTTTTTTTCATTATTCACTCTACTCTTAACCCATTCTCCCGGCAGACCCGGACGGCTTTTTACAAACAGTCTAAAAGACTTTTATGTAACTTAAAAACGATAATTACGTTACCGTTCATAATATCTTTATATAAATAGAATTTACAAATGTTGCATTGCAAAAGCTGCATTGATTACGTGGTGTTATATTAGAAACATTCTCAAAAGTTCCACTGGCTCAGCCTGACACCGACTGATACAGGCTATAATTTAAGCGAAGTTAAATTTGTAACAAGTAATATTAGAAATTGTAGTATTCGTTAAAATCATCACTAATATTCAGTATAGATCTATGATTGAAGTACTAAAATTTTGAGTTTAAGTCGAAATAGATTTTTTTTTTTGTATGTTTTCAACAACCAATCACAATCCACCTCATACATAGATACTCACATTTTTTAAACCGATTTTTGTGACCTTTGTTATCTAAGTCTGAAACGAGATCTTGTGAGACTTTTTAGTAGACTTCTAGAACCAAAATAAAAGTTTATTTATTCCAAGGTGAAAGCATAAGGCTGACTAGCCCCAGTGAGGTGATAACCCGTGGGGGTTTTCACATGATAAAAATAAAAGGCGTTGGACCGCGAAGTTTTTAACCAACCGCAATAGTTGTAAAGGATCAAGAAACCTTCAATAACATTTAGCGTCGTGTACCTATATCTATCTATCCATTGAACAAATAAATTCAACTGTATATATTTTTGTCAATTTATCTAATCTATCTTTCCTTTCAAAACTTCTAACACACACATATATAAGCACTTCGTTATACCCTGGGCGGAGTAAAAACAAGAGATGTCCTTTATATAAGAGAGTCTACATAGGTACCCACCACTGCTAACTGCTCGTACTTATCCATGCCTCGGCTACTAGGCGTGGAGGGAGAGAGCCTGGAGCGATCCATTCTGAACGTCATGTCTGCGCCGCGCAGACATCTTCAAAAATCTATTATGATATACCTGCAACAAGAAACAATTATAAAGACATGGTGTTTAACACTTGACTCTTTTAAAACTTAAGATTGCATCCAAACGAGGAGTTTCGTGAGTTAATTGTACCTTTCAAACGAAAAAAATGGACTTAAATTCGTTCATTCGTTAGGGAGCTACGATACCACAGACAGACACACAGTCCCACAGATACGTCATAGCACCCCTCTTTTTGCGCCGGGGGTTAAAAAGGTACTGTTAACGAGAGTTTCCTGAATTGATGAAATCTACGTTAACGCGAGCGAAGCCGCGATCAGAAACTAGTTGTCAATATATAATACAAATCATTAACATTTTTAAGTATTGTCAAAAATAACGAATTACAGAGAAAGAAAAATTTTTTTTTCTTCCGTTATTGAACGCAACTTTCTTTGAAATTTCTACTAGAAATTATGAAGCATAATTTTATAATCTTTTAAAGAAGGTATCACCGACTTCAATGCGCCTAAAAATACCCAAATTGCTTCAAGTGTGCCTATAAAATTTGAGAGTTCCCTCGATTTCTCTAAGACCCCATCATCAAATCCTGACCTGATGACCATGGAATCACCCGGGAAGTATACCCTTTTCAAAAAAAGAAGAATTTACCGAATTGGTACAGACATCTTTGAGTAATCGGGGAACATAAATAAAAAAAGATTCCGACGAATTGAGAACCTCCTTCTTTCTTGAAGTCGGTTAAAAAGAAGCAAAGAAAAACGATTTTACCTTTCTTCTGTTATCGAACGCAGCTTTCTTTGAAATGACTACTAGAAAATACAAAGCAAAACTGGCATAGAAAAAAAAAAACTTTTTTTTTCTTCTGTTATTGAACGCAACTTTCTTTAAATTTCTATAATTACAAAGCAAGAGTACTGAATAATTTAAAGTGACATACATGAACGTATCGTTTGATGTCAGTATATAATCTAGTTATTCCAAGTAATATCTTTTAATAAGGCAGTTTTGAAAATAATAGGCTTTCGATGTTCTATCAAGTTTGTTACTGTTGAGAAATTACTGTAGTACAAATGTGAAGCTGAAGCGATTTTAATATGAAATGTTTACGTATAGTTACTGTAGTTATCTAAGGTTTGTTATAACACCGTGTGATTTTAGTCGGTTCGATTGCGACACACTGCTCCACCGAAAACCCCGGTGGGGTGACGGCCCGAGGGTGGGGGGGTTTCCATACGCACAAAATTAACAAAATCTAATTTTCTTAAAAATTGTTGTGGGCTCAACTGTTGTTGGTTTTGTTATTGCAATTCGATCGAAACGTCGTTTAAACAAAGAGTTATCGCATCTTATAAACATAACCGCGATTAAGTCCCAACTTAAGATCTACCGACAATGCAATTCTTGGCACTATATAGAATAGTGTATTTTGTACATAAGTTTCCTCGTTAGCCCCTATACCATAAAAATATAAGTACTGGCAAAAATATTTAATTTACTACAATAATAGAACTTATTATAACTAAGTCTATGGGTTCAAATTATAATGCTAAGCCTTTTTTTGTGACTTCTACATTAAAATATCGTGTGGAAATCCCCACTGGTCATCACCTCACCGGAGCTAACGGTAAGGTGGTATGTCGGAATCGAACCGACTAAAACCACACGGTGTTCCGTCACAAGTGGGTCTATTGCAGGAGGACCCGGGTATACCCTAAGAAGGAGTCCTCCGGGAACCAAAATAAATTGTACTAGGACAAACTAAATTTATGTGTAGAATGATGGATAACTTTAATGCCGAAGTAGATTATGAAAACTCAACATGATATACAACTATAGTAACTAGTGACTACGCATACGGTACAGTAGCGATATGAACCTATTCCTAATACAATCAATTTCGCTTAGTTGGCTAGACAATGGATAATCCTATCAATGTGTGAAACTTACAAAAATCGCTTATATCTTTTGAGTTAGGCGCACTAGTTTTCACCGGTGGACAAAATTCACACGGGTAAAGCATGATAGCCTAGATTTTACTCTTATAATATTTACGAATTTAACGATTAATCGATATGAAGTGTGTAATACGTTTTTTAATGACAATTACAATGTTTTTAAAAGATTTAAAGAAAAGCAAGTTCTTAATTCTTTGAGTTTTAAGTATGTGTGTGTTTAAGAAATTATATTGCAATAGTGTTTTTCTAATATAATTTCTTGAATTAGGGACTTTGTAAAAAAACTAGTTGTTTTCCGCAGGTTCACCCGCGTTTTTAGTCTCTGCCCTAATAATAATAGTGTAATATCTAATAACCATTAATAACAAAGTTATTTTTGTTACCTTAAGTGTTATTATTTTCTATTGTTATGCATAATTGATAACCTGATTTCTTCGTGTCATTCTATACAATGACTAGGCATTACATACATGCCTAGGGGGGTATTATAATGATAAACGATAGATAAACTATTTCATTTAATACCTAAAAGAGCGTGGCTTTGTATAGAATTACTAGATAATCTATACATTGACTAGATTATATGCTTTGTCGGTAACATATATACAATTTACGAACATCAACCGTTGGGTTGAAGAAAATGGCATGCCGTGCCTTGAAACGTTGGGTGGAGGTCCACCGGACTTGTTTTCCTAGGCTGGTCGGAGGATCCTTCCTCTGTGTCGGAGGGATATAACACGCGTTCCTCCACCTACTACTGTACTGTACATCACCTATTAAGCCTGGTCAGTGTTGAAACATAATTCGTCTTTTTTCCAGCAGACTGACATGATTATACGTCATTTGGATATTTTTTTTTTCATTGTCGATGTCCACGTGTTAAATTAAGTAAAGCCTTTCATAGACAATAAACGTCCGATGTATATCTCACGCACTGTTTGACATTATAACTTTCTACGAAAAGCATGTAGGCGACTGTGGCGACCCTGGCAGAGATACTTTATCGAAGTTTAATATTTATTCATTATACGAGTATTGAAGGTCTGTGTTGGTGTGTTTGTAATATATATATTTATACCATTACTAGTTATCAGTTAAAAAATAATTGTACTGGTTTTTGAAGCTTAAAATGTAGCATGAAGCATTGACGAACTGGTGGCAGTGGCAGCAGAGAACGGCTGAAAATATATAAATCTAGATTTATATATTTTGAAAATCAATGTTTGTATGTTTGTCTTCTATGCGTTCCGTAATCATTGATCAGATTCTGATGAAACTTTGGTAGGATGTTCTGAAAACGCCAGACTGGACTGCCGACAGAAGTAGAAAGAAGAAGAAGAAAAGATGTTTATTCATCTACGCTTGAGATACACGGACAGTACATGCCAAGTAATAATATAATAACTAAGCTAGGTAATTATTATAAGTGTTAAACATTATTTACGTGTACATCACGCGCCAGCCGAATAGGTACTGGTTCAGCATCTGCTAAACAATTGTCTAGCGCTGGTTTTCCACCAGTCCTTATGTAAGCAACAAAGAAAAAACAATATTTGTCTACATTACATATATATAAGTTTAACAATTTTATTTATTTTCACAGCTTTCAGTAAGAACTTTAATATGTTATAATGTTAATATATAATAAGAAAATATATAAGTATATATAAATACATTTAGGTACATAAATATAAAGGAAGCGACTTCAACATCCCCAACCGATCCCACTGCAACATTGAAAATCATATAAGGGACATATTTGTGTTGATCATGTCAAGATCTCTTTGTGCATCAATGAGGTACTGCCGTAGTTTTACTCTAAAGGTATTCACCGAGTGAGTGAGTGACCTTATCGGCGGAGGAATATTGTTCCATATTTTGCAAGTGGCATAGCGGAAGCTACCCGTAAATGCAGCCGTCCTGTGTTGGGGGACGGACAGTTGTTGTGAACACTCCCTATTTCCGCAGCTGCGCCTACTAGTTACCCGCGTAGTCAAGTTTGCTGAAAAGGTAGGTTGGTTCTTGGTACTTAACAACATCAAACATAAGGCAAGCAAGATGAAGTTTATGCCTTGATTTCATTTTCAAAACGGAATCTTTATTTAGAAACGGGGTGATATGGCTCCGTGGAGGTATCACAAAACAAAACCGCGCGCAAGCGTTTTGCACTCGCTGTATCAGTCTATCTGTTTGTGACAACAGGCGCGGGCCATATACCGTGTCGGCGTAGTTTAGCTTGGACAAAATAAGGGACTCCACCAGCCGTACACGAAGATCCTGCGACAGATAAGGCCTCACTCGGTACAACAACCTCAGTCTGTAAAAACAGTTACGAACAGATTCCGCAACATGTTTATTGAACCTCAGATCAGAGTCCATAATCAGACCCAGATTACGAGCCTCGTAAACTCGTTCAATGCTCTCCCCCATGGGTGTTACAGTAAGAACAGGCAGACAACTTAACTGTTTCTTAGTACCCAGAAGCATATATTTTGTTTTGACGGGGTTGAGAATCAAAGAGTGATTACAGAAGGGAAAACTTAAACGAAAAGACGAACTTAAAACGTCACATTAGCAGGTTGGTGACATTAATTAATAAGGAGCTGACAGAAGTCAATGTTTAGATTAGCGCCCTCTAGTGGATCTATAATTATGTATTATTAGCGTGACGGTCAAGAGTTCAGTGCTTTTGTCTCCATAGCAAACGTGCCTAAAAACCAAATAACAAGAGCATTGTTAGTTATTTGAGTATTTATTACCTACTATAATTTGTGCACTTATCACACGGTACAGCTAGTTTAAAGAAAAAGCATTTTGACTTTAAACATCTTCTGTTGTCATCTAACTTTTGAAAACTTAAAATAAAACAGAAAATCTGTATCAACTTGTCTATACAGACTATACCAAAAGGAACCCAAGGTCACTTATAAAGATAGGGTAAACTCATGCTCATGATAATTGACAGAATTCCTTTTTTTACCATGTGGCAGTGCCCTCGGGTCATCTCTTCACCGAACTAGCGGTAAAATGGTATGTCGGTATCGAACTGACTAAAACTACATGGTGTTCCATCACACATCTAAGGTCTATTGTAGGGGACCCAGGTATACCCGAAGAAGGAAGCCCTCGAGGACCCCTGCAGACCTTGGCTGCCTGATCAGTAGGCGACCACACCGTTCAGCAACGGGGACCTTACCAGATTTGAAAGCGGAGTACGCGGAATGCAAGGGTAACCAGGCAGCTCCACTCGCTATCCCAAGTTACAAAATTCCAGAAAAACAAAGGCAGGAAAAAATAACCCAAATTATATTAGAATAAGCCGCGTATAACAACAATAAATTCATTTCGAATGTTTTATTCTGTTGCGTGTCTCTCACAACGTACATTGTGCTTTAATTGAACAATTACGTCACTAGTGACGCGCTAATTAGTTAAAACATTAGTGACATGATACCACAACGTGGAAGGTTAAGGTCACACGAACAACACACACTTCCATTCTGAATACTATGATCTGGAACATACTTCGATTTATTTTAATCCTTTCCTATCCTACTTAAATTATAAATGAGAAAGTTTGAGCACCTTCAAGCATACAAATGTTTGCGTTAAGCTGGAATTGATCCCGGGACGTACTACGTGGCAGTCCAATGGTCTATTGCCTCTATCGCCACGCTCTATTGCCACGTACGTAGTTGGACAAATAAAATTACTTAAATATTATTCCATGTATCGTACAACTTCATCGTTTATACAAATATTCGGTAAACGGTTTATTAATAGTTAAGGTCGTTTATGTAATTTCGGTAACAATTTTGTAACATCGAAGGTCATCAATAGCACGTGTCACGCCCATTATGGATGTTTCAGTTCAATTGTCACGCGTCCGTCCGTCATTAAGATGCTAGCTTGCTTTGCGACAACTCATTTGGATGTATTGTGTTTTAACGTTGGTTAATCAGGACAATCATGGTCTTAAGTGGTGGTAACGTAGTGGCTAAGGCGTCACACTTGCGATCAAGTGGTTGCGGGCTCAAACCCTACCCAATGCGCTATTGAAACACAAACATTTAGCTCAGCAGGAAGGGTTAACAATCTATTCATATAAAAATGAATCCCTACTTCCCTTGGTCACGGCATCACGCATGAACGGCTGGACCGATTCCGCTAATTCTTTTTTTTGTGTTTGTTATTATCAGGAGAAGGTTCTTATGAAAGAAACAATTCAGAAAATTGCTCGGAAAATTTGAAAATTTAAGAAAACTTAACGACCATATTAACTTTTCTAATGTGACCTTAGCGCTTTTGACATAATTGTCAGTCATTTGACAGTTGGCATGGATGTTTAATATTCATAGTTAAGACAAGACAACGTCTCTGTCGGGTCAGCTAATAATTAAAAAATAAACAAATACAAGAAAAATATATGGTAGGTATAGTATCATTAAACGGGGACAGAGTTTATTCCTATAAATGTACCGTACAAATGTTACTGGACATACTGATCTGGATTCAGCATACGTGCGCTGGGATAGCAATTTGGTTATTATAAAAAGTGATAGTGTAAGTATGTATATAGCGTAATAATTATAATTTGTTCAGACTATTCAGTGAATATCAAGAAAATACGTATCTAAACATAAATATACAAAAAAAACGCTGTCATTTGGTAAGCATCACTTGACGACGGCTGGCAGAAATTGAATTATGAAGTTCATGACATGAATTTAAAAAATTAAAATGCCATCAGCCAATAGAAAAGAGCTGATAATGTTCGAACGCCTAAACATATTTCCTTGAATTACAGCTAAGAACTCTCTATCAAAGCACCTTTCAAACAAACAAAGCTAAATTGAAAATCAGAATGACAGACACACAAATACACAGGTTTAACTTATAACTCTTAATTTATTTTTAAAATGTCCACTATCAAGTCGGGCTTCAAACCCTTTTGTCTTATAAAAATGTGGTTTAAAAATAACCTGTGATGTCATACCTTCATATTGTCAAATCATTTAATATTAATGTTTGGTTTTACAATTAAAAAATAATTACAAACTTAAAAATAAAACCTTTTATTTAACACTTAACTTCATGACGATTGTTAAATAGTTTATTGTAACCTTACGACACCGGCGATATTGTCTACAGACTCCACACCCGTCCCATAGAAGTAAAAGGTTTTGAATTAAACACATGTGTACACTTCGTGCTGGTAATTGAACTACTCGTAGTTCAATGTCAACCGTGGCTATCATTAATTTACAGTATGCAGTGACGTCTGGGGGCACGATGAATTGATGCCTGTAATTGTTCAAGTCATGTAAGACGGGCTCACCGATAGCTCTGATGACGTACAACCCAGTGGTATACCACAGGTAAAAAAGTTACTGTGCATATAATGTTCGTTCTCTTTTAAGAATAGGATTTTACCAATTACTTATATTATTATACAAGATGGCGCGGCTCTTATCTTATTTTTCCTACAACGCCACATTGTACAAATTACCGGTTACTTCAATACCGAAACCCTTGGTATCTACACTAATGTTATAAAGAGGGAAAACATGTAAATTTGGATGTGGGGGGTTATGTCTGAAACTACTGCTCTGATTCTGAAAATTCTTTCACTAATAATGCTATGTAAGCAATTTTTATTGCATAAGTGTAAATTGCACACGTGTAAAAAAAGCGGGAGAGGTCGCTTGTGTGAATAAAAAGTAAGTACCAGCTCCCGCTCCTTATAAGTTATAATAAAATAACAGAACCTCTCATAAGCGTAGCTGGCAAGTTACAAAACGTTTTCGAGTAATATGCTCATTAAAAAGTTAACCAACTACCCACACTTTTCGAGCAAAACGTTTGCGCTTTTCGAGTTACTGGTTAATAGCAAAATTATCAGAATGAATGATGACAATTTTAGAGACATTTGTTCATGGAAAAGATACCTAATTGGCTTAGATTATATATAGGTCCAGATACCGTGACCAGTACAAAAGTCGCCGTTTACTTTGAAGCCACTTTTTGGAGCTGTGTGAGTGAATTCCGCCCAACGCGAGTGTCAACATACAATATCTGCGCTTGTGTGCGTGACGATTTTACTACCAGTGCATAGAGGTTACCCTAAAATTTAGGGACTTTTTTATGAAACATATATATTTTTTTTTATGTAAGTAATATTAAATAAAGACATTTTAAATGTATTTAAATGTGTTACAAGTATTCGTTTATTTCATTTTTTTTTATTTAATCGTTTAGTTAAAAGACAAATGTAAAATAAAAATTAAGCTACTTAGTAGGAACTATTTTAATACTCAATGTATCAGGAAACCGGTGCATTGTATCCCAATATTATTGCATTTTATTTCAGGCACTCAAACCATGTAAATTTAAAGACGTATTTACAACAATACTTGAACATATATATATATTTATGTATATAATTTTTTTTTTGTTTGAAATTTGGTCACGTTCCCACGAGTTGACAAGTTGTAAAAATGAATACATATTTTTGTAGGAAATTAAACGATCTACGAAAAAGGTCGGATATGATTTTTTGCTAAGTCAGCTCGTTTAAAAGTTATTCAAAGTTCAATTTCAGTAAACCTAGTTTAGAGAGATTGACGTAACTTTAAGTATTATTTACATCTGAATAATCCCATAAAGGTGGCGCTCAGATCGATAACTTGATCGATTTTAGCGGGAAAATATGAAAATAGTAATAAAAATTAACAATTAGGTTCAACATAGTAGAATTTTTAGTATTTATCATACTTCCAAGTACGTAATAGCAAAATTTTAAATGAGCTAACTTAGCGAAAAATCATATCTGACCTTTTTCGTAGATTGTTTAATTTCCTACAAAAATATGTATTGATTTTTACAACTTGTCAACTCGTTGGAACGTGACCAAATTTCAAACAAAAAAAAAATTATATACATAAATATATATATGTTCAAGTATTGTTGTAAATACGTCTTTAAATTTACATGGTTTGAGTGGCTGAAATAAAATGCAATAATATTGGGATACAATGCACCGGTTTCCTGATACATTGAGTATTAAAATAGTTCCTACTAAGTAGCTTAATTTTTATTTTACATTTGTCTTTTAACTAAACGATTAAATAAAAAAAATGAAATAAACGAATACTTGTAACACATTTAAATACATTTAAAATGTCTTTATTTAAATATATATTTAAAATCACGAAGCGGCACCGCCTAATAGTAATATTAAGAGCTGCTGTTTTCACAGGATTATTTTTACGTCATCTTGAACAATAGTTTCATGGTAACTAATGAAAAACAAATCAAAAGTTTTTTTGGCCCACCCTAATAATAGACATATATATATTTTTTTTTATGAACTATCAAGAAACTAGCAAAATTTTACTAATCCTAAATGCTCTATAGCTGTGTTCGTTAGGAGTAGTAATAATAAATTATAATACGAGTACAATCCTATAGCCAAAGAATCGTTTGAGGGACACATTGAAGGCGCTAGAGCTTAGAAATTAAGAATATTTTAAGGATTCCAGTTTCGCGAACATTAACAGTAAGCATATTTCTCGTCTTTCTATAAATAACAAGTTTGGCAAAGAAAATTATACATACTGCTAGAATGCGTTATGGGTAAATGAAATTCACGTCCCTGGCAACATCTCTAATAATGGCGTCCGCAATTTTATTAATTTGAAATTTTGTTCTATTGTTTATCTATGGTTTATAAATTACATTAGGAAATAGAATACTCGAAATATGATGTTCGGACACTTATGATTTTTTTTGTATAATTTTTACAGGATGTAACTGCACAACCAGGCATTTTTTGAATATTATATAAATAGCGCCTCTAGACTTACTTCAGCGGCGAACGTTAGCTCACGTGTGACGAGTGAGTCGCTTGTATTTGTATTAGTTGCTTGTATTTTTTGGCTTCAGTTTTGGGGCGCAGATTAGGCATCTGGACCTATATATATTCTAAGCCTAATTGGCTATTGGAAAAATCAACTGCTGCATTCTAAAAGAACAGACTTCGCCCCTGTTGATCTTTTATTTTTACCGAATTCAAAAAAAGGAGGTTTTGTATTCAATCCGTATGTATGTTTGTAGTGCTGGGATTTTTTTTAAAGTACCAACAAATACAAGGCTTAGAAAAAAACTACAATTGTCTCCAAAGCATTTTCCGCCAGAACTGTCCAATGATTTTTTGACTCAGAATGATGGTCTGAATACACTATTTCAATATTCGGTACGGTGTTTCTTACATCCTGTATACATACAAGTTTACTTGCTTACGGAATCCTCTTGGTGCGAGTCAGACTCGCACGTGTCCAGTTTTTATATCTATGATTACAAAAATCGCCGGTACAAATACCACACTGCGGTCGGAATATCTAGGTTGGTACCGTTTGTCCAATCCATTGGGCCTAATTTGTGCATCTACTATGACCAACATCAATGTCCGATTTCTAAGATTTCTGCTTCGTCATACACTCTATGACAATTTGCCAATAAAGAGGATATATTATACGTGTAATAGTTAAGAAATGGCACAATTGCGAGGTCTGAGCATATGGCGGATGCGTCATCAGTTCTACATTTGAAGCCTTTAAATACGCTTTCGTTACCTTAGCGTAATGTGAGGACATGGTGAAGGACGACAATCTTTCGAGGACGCTTTCGCGAACTTTTTCTAAGACTCTTGGTAAGCAGGTGTTGACGTACCGATTTGCGGTCAATGTCCTTTGGTATTCAATATCCTACTAATATTATAAACGTGAAAGTTTGTGAGGATGTATGGATGTATGGATGTATGGATGTGTGGATGTATGGATGTATGGATGTTTGCTACTCTTTCACGCCAAAACTACTGAACCGATTGCGATGAAACTTGGTATGTAGATTGCTGGAGATCTGGATTAACATATAAGCTACTTTTTATCCCGATATTCCCACGGGATCGGGACTTACGCGGGTGAAACCGCGGGGCGCTGCTAGTATGAAATATGTCCTGATATGCCAAAAAAAGTAGCCTATGTCCGTGTCCGGGGAGACTTGGGTACTTTTAGTCGCGAAAATAAACTTTTAAGGTGGTGAAAATAAGTGAAGAAAATTTTAATATTTAAAAAAAAAAAATGAAGCAGACAAAGTTGCGAGCACCGAATGGTATATTAATAAATATCAAATAGCCGGGTCTCCAGTTGCACAGTGACGGTACTACGGGCACAATATTGATTAGTCGTTCCGTACATTCAAATCACGGGAGACACGCAACAACATTTTTCTTTAGCTCCCGGTACACCCGTACAAAGTTTTCCCATTTAGCTTTGCGGAGGTCGGATATGTTGTACTTAGGTATTAGCAACTGATTTGATCTTGATAGAAAAAGTTTTGAATTATGTACTGTATATTAGGTCCAAGGCTTTCTAGAATTCTGGTCAAAAAATTAACCGAGCAACAGTATAATACCACAAAGTCTATCGTACGTCTGATGGTTAGCGAAACAGTAGAATACGCAAGGAAAGAGGTGACATGCACCCATTGACGACCTTTTAGAAATCCTTTTTGAAGGACTCCATACTATTGTTACTAGGAAAACTATAATAGGGAGGTCTTTCTCCAGTTTGAGAAATTGCAGAAGGATGTCCCTTTCAAATCACACAGTCCAAAAGCTCTCTAGTTTTTAAATCTGAGGCTGTATTTATCCATGGGTATCTTCTCGTACACTTCCTCAAATCCAAATCATTTTAAAAAGACTTCTAAGAAGTTCCCTTGTCAAGTTCGGGACCGGCGTCAGTTCTCTAGAAGCGTTTCTGCGTTACACAAGTATTTAATTTGAAGCCAAAATTCTAGGTTATGAAGAAGAAGTTTTAGAACCACATTAAAGTAAAAATAAATTTCGGTTAGCATTTAAAAAGTTACACAATATCCTTCAAGCCTTTGACTTGTATTTGTTAGCAGTAATACATATAGGCTTTATAAAATAGTTAGTTTCAATCACCCCACGAGGTATAATAATAACTCCACACATCTCACACACGGCCGTCTGATCCCAAACTAGGCAGAGCCTGTACAATGGTAACCAGACTGCAGATAAACATTCTTATATATTTCTAAATACTGTATGTATTTAGTACTATAGATAAATTACACCCAGACACAGAACAAATTATCGTGCTCATCACACAATTATTTGTCCTGGGTGTTAATCGAACCCACGACCTCTGGCTTAGCAGTCAGGGTCACTAACCACTAGACCAAGAGGCCAGTCAATATGTATGAGAGAGTCAATATGTGCTATGTAAGAGATGTTTTCCTCCGTCTTTGCCTCTGTATGTAAATCAAAGAGAACCGGCATAACGAACATTGTTTTTGATTGTTGTAGCAATAGGCAGATTATATAGTCCAGAGAACCAACAATTATCAGGTTAAACCCAGGAGAAAAAAAAAGTTTATCGAGTGGCAATACAGACTGAGAGCGCGTTCCTCTCTAGATGGATCGATAATCTATGTCATTGATAGTGGTAATTGCATTGTAGGAGGTACACCCTAATAGATGGAACGACGATATGGTCGAAGTGATCTGATCATTCAACAATGGATGCCAACAGTCTAGCGCAGATGACAATGATGATAATGAAGGCGATGCTGGTGATAACGATGATATGATTAGAATTCAGAATTAAGAAAATAGATATTTTTGACTGAAAGCCACATAAATCATATGAAACCGACCTTATAGTCAATTATCTAAACTAATATTATAAAAAGGAAACATTTGTATTGTTTTTGTATTGTTTGTTATTTGTATGTTTGTAATCTTTTCACACAAAAACTACTAGACCGATTGCAATGAAACTTGGTATGTAGATAGCTGGAGACCTGGATTAACGCATAGGTACTTTTTTATCCCGACATGCCCACGGGATCGTAACTTACGCGGGTGAAACCGCGAGGCGCTGCTAGTATTAAATACGAGTGATATGTGATAAAAAGTAGAGTGCATTGAAATTTCATTCCACTCTAACGGTGTATTGGAAAAGTGCACTTACATATACTGTAATAAAAGTAAAGTCCGTTTGAATACAGATTACGCAAGATGAACCTTTGTGGAAGTCTAACTTAACTACTATTAACGAGTATCAGCATAGAACCAAAAAAAGCCAAGTGGTTAGTGATCCTGACTGCTGAGACAGAGGTCATGGACTTGATTCCCACTCAGGATAAATAGTTGTGTAATGAGCATGATCGTTTGTTCTGTGTCTGGGTGTAATTAGAAATATATAAGTATGTGTATCAGCAGTCTAGTGACCATATTGTCTTTAACTATTATTATTATTTATTTCAAATATCGATTTAGTATGAGTACTATAGTGTTCGCCCACTGAACAAAATCGACTATAACCATTTTTATTAAAGAAAACCTTTTAATACACTGCTAATAAAAAAAAAATCGATTGACAAGCAGAAGAGAAAGTGGTACTGAATTGGTTATGCCAATTGAATTACGTTTTTTTAAAAGGTTCATCAAGCGTTAAAAGAAATATCCACAAGCGGTTAAGATACATATAAAAATTAAGGATTAATCGAGAATAAGAAACACCAAACAAATTTGAACTTTTCCACGTTAAACATAAATCAATCATTAAAACTGTAATTATGCTACCTTATATCCATATTTCACATTGAAAATGGGCAGAGGCAAGCACGGGAGCGACCTCGATTTTCCTTTCCCCTTTTTTTGTTAACTAAATTGCTTAATAAGCTCGATATCTGATTATAGTGTTGCAATAGCATATCGATATAATAGTGACTTCAGAGACTTACAAACAATAATACAACAACTACAAGGCAAAAAAAGACAGACGGCCTGTCTGATGGTAACTGTTGGCTATAAGCATTCGTAACACGAGTCATGTCATTGTCGTTTTGCCTGCTTCTTAGGTTGACGTCAAGTTTTTTTTTTCAGCTCCTCATCGATGTTTCAGGCACGATATAATTGAATGTGTAATCAATTTGCAAAGGATCTGTGAATTGATAATCAACTAATCAGAAATAACAACTATTAATCCTGTAAAATACTTACACCTTACCGTAACAAGTACCTATCATTAAAAAAGTTAAAATACACCAGACTCAATCTAAATTGAACGATTAGAAAACAGCTGACAGTATTCGAACGGCTGAACATCATCATCATCATCATCATCATCAGCCTATCGCCGTCCGATGCTGAACAGATTGTCTTGAATTATAACTAAGAACACTCTCGGTCATAGAAGTTATGATGCCACAGACAGATACATAAACCCGATAATCTTATAACACCCATCCATCCTCTTTGCGTCAGGGGCTAAAAAAATCCAACACCGTGCACTTTGTAACCTATTAGGAACGCGGTATACGGTATAACAAAGAGTAACAGTAGACACACAGAATTAAGTATGCGATTTTAAGTCATCTTAAAGAATGCATTCCAAGATTTTTCTACTTTCACTGTCTTGAGCAGAACTGCTGCTACTCCTTTTCCTCCTTAAACAAACCTATCGATATTTTAATTACGCGAGTAATAATCGATAGTCAAAATATCGATGCTTTCTTAGCACTAACCGACTGTACAGGAGGTTGGCAAAGCAAATATTAGAAAACCGGTCACGGCATGTCACGTGACAATGTGACTACCTCTTTTGAACCGAGGTAGTGATCAGGTCTTGCCACGAGACATCAGGGCTTATTAATATACAATCAATTCGTTATTGAATTGAAAGCTTAAATTAAGGCTTTAATTTGTAAACCTACTTTTTACAAGAAAAGAATCGCTTAGAACCAAATCTTATATCTCAATTCTTCTATTAGGGTAATAGGGTGTAATTTATCTATAATATGTATTTACAAATATATAAGTATGTTTATCAGCAGTCTGGTTACCATAGTACAGGCTCTGCGTAGTTTGGGATCAGACGGACGTCTGACAATATGTGAGACAAGTAGGTCTCAGTCGTAGGACTCCGTTTACTAAATATAAGCTATAGTCCTATTTAAAATAACCACAAAAAAAAAACAGACATGAATATATTTGTTAGTAGCAGCGCCGCGGTGCCGCTAGTAAATGATATATAATATTTAAATTACTACATTTTTACTAGTTTGCCTGGTGATCGAATTTCGACAAATTCTCAGTTTTTTTTTTGTTTTATTACAAAAATTCATTGTTGTGGTTTTACTCACAGACCATTTAAAAGATTGAAGTGATAATGTCGGATCTCAGTATAGCTCAAGTGTCTAAAGCTGTAACTTTAATGGAACATGGTTACACTTCAATCAAGTGGCTCAAATACTGCGAGTTTCCAAGTCCGGTATTTTTCGCAATGTTAAACGACAATGGCAAACAGGAGAGTATACAAGACGTAGAGGGCAACTTAGAAAAAAGTGACCACATCTAGGGACGACAGATTTATTGTAAGCAGCGTGTTAAGAAATCGTACTTTAACGTCTTCTAAGGTCAGAGGTAAGCTTCAGGAAGTTCGAGATGTGACTGTTAGCAATAAAACCATAAGAAAAGTCTTAAATCTTAAACCTGCCAGAGAGCCTCTTCTATTATCCGATTATATCGCCTGTAACCTTTGTTAAACATGATAAAAAAAAACAGTAGACTTAGCTTTTTAATTTGCATCCCATCGTTTTTGTCTTAAAGCATACTTGTATTATAAAATGTCGAAAAAATCTAAAATTATTCATAGAATTTATTTAAATGCTAGAAATCATTTTAAGTGGAGCTACAATTCACGCATTCAAGTATGTGTTATACGACAGTTATGACTTATTAGTACAACACACATTAACGTTAATGTATTTTATTTTTATCGGCACGTAATAAAAAAAAGTTAAACATAGCCAATCAAAACACATATTTTTTTTGGTTTTGTAAGTTATAATAGAAACTAATATTATTATGAACAAACGTACCATTGTACGTCCTTCGAAGTTTTAATTTCGAAATATGACGGCGTATATGTATAAGCTGACCCGCGCAACTTCGTCTGCGTCTGTAAATTATGCCCGTTTATGCAAAATTTTTCATTGATGCTCTGTTCCTATTGGTCGTAGCGTGATGTTGTATAGCTAGCCTATTTGTATTTCTCGATAAATGGGCTATCCAACACTAAAATAATTTTTCAATTCGAAGCAGTAGTTATAACTATAACGTTAACCAACCAAACAAACTCTTCAGGTTTATAATATTAGTAAGTATAGATTTTACTGTAATGCCAACTAATATTGAAATGCGACTGTGAAATTGTTTGACACTTAGCATTTCATGCCGTGCATTTGCTTTTATTTAGAGCAAAATAAAATAGGAATAGAAAAATAAAACGCGTTGAGGTGTCTTTTGTACACCCGGTAAGAACAAAGTTTATTCCGCTATATATAGGTATATGTGTACCTATATATATTTAATTGATTAAATAAATTGTATCAAAATATAGTAAATATTGTAAAAACTCTAAATTAAAATTGCGTTATCTGTGAAAGTAGCCCTACTATATATAGATAATTATTTTATTCGGGATGCTTACGGCCTAAAAAGTGTTAAAATGAAATTTTGCTATAGTAGATGGTATAATATTTGTATAGGTACAACCAACATCAAATTACAGCAGTATCGTGCAGAATCCACAGATGGCGTAAAAAAGAACAACTCATGGTCAGCATTTTTCGTTGCGCTAGTACTTTTTTCCGGCTGGCCTCGATCCGCCGAGCGTCTAAAGTGTAACATGCGACAAGGAACTTGGGTCCCAATAACTCGTTTAAGTTACGCGTATTATTAACGCGAGCAGAGCACCAGAAAAAGCTAGATGAGAAAGTCACGATATAATATTTTAATTGTTCAAGAACTTATGCAATTTAGGTATATTGAGCCCTTAAATCGAGGATACTTCTAAGGCCAAATAAGCGTTGCGCACAACTTGTAATTTTTTTTTATTAGAGTATATAGCAATTTAACCAAAGGAGGCTGATGTATTACATTCTGATCCTGCATCGCGCAATGAAAGGTCTCGCGTTAATTAGTAGGAATATATACATAAATGTATAAAACTTCTCAACATCAACCGTATCCGTTACCTGTCAGACATAATAATCTACCTAGGTCCGAGAATGTTCCCTCTGTGTCCGAGGAACATTCTGTACCTTAGAGGTATACAATATCAAATCCATTTTTTTTCAAATCTGGTTTTTTACACCAATAACATCGTTAAAGCGAGCTCTATCTTATGGTATAAAGCATTAAGTCACATGATGTCAACGAAAAGAATTATCGAATGCTAGATGGACGCTGATAAGCAATACAGTGTCAAGCCACACATACTTTATTTAGAGAAAATGGCGTTTTAAGATGTCATACCAATTCCTAATCAATTTGTTTGAAAAAATATCTATTCACCTTCTAGGTAGATTTTTCGATAATTTTCAAAGAAATTGATTCAAAATATTGATGCTTATCAGCGTCCAGATGATGTTAAATTCACAAATTCAAATGTGGTATAGGATCTGGTAGGAAAAAGTTTTACAAAAAAATCGTATTAATTCCCGTAAATAGCTTTAAAAAATAATAAAGAACACAGTTTATATCATGCCAATATCAATAATCAATAAATAAATAAAAACACAAGTGCTTGGTTATCTGAGCACTCTAATCTCTAGTTTTGTTTGACAATCGAGAAATAAAATGCTTCACCGTTACACTGGTGTGATGACTGATGACCTTGTGCGACGACAATTCTTCCGTTACGATAATATTTATAGGACCAGAAATAAAATGTGTTCAGAGCTATATTAAAACTTCTAGGTAATGTCAATATTATGTGACCTTTACTGTATCGACACACACAAACGTTTATGATATGTGGGCACGAACGGTGTCACAAAATAGCAATGTCACGTAAAATATTTTTGTGTCGGTAAGGTTAGTTAGTGTATTTATCTGAAACCGGGCGCGAAACTTTATGAAATAAAGTTTATTGTCCTCAAAACTGTTATTTAAAAAGAGACATTTACAATAACAAATTAAGTTATTGACTGATTTTGATTTAATCTTTAATGCCTTACAACGTGGGAGAGCCATGCTTCGGCACATATGGGCCGGCTCGACTCCGCTCGATACCACGGCCTCACAGAAAAGTGAGTGAGGTTACGTGAGACCCTAACCCTTCCCTCTCCCCTATTCCCGAGCCTGAGAAAGGACATAGGCTACTTTTTAATGCGAAAAAAGGGGTGTAAGGGGTTGAAAGGTGAGGATGAAAAGTTGTAGGAAGTATTGTCAATTAGCCTAAATAATTAAAAATTCTACCCAAAGACACTATTCCACGCGGACGAAGTCGCGGGCACAGCTAGTATTATATAAGCGCCATTGTTGTGAAACACAATTTGCATCAGCCTTGAGATCAGCTTTGTAGGTTCAATGCCAGCGTGTGTATAATTGAAGGCTTTAGAGGACGAGTTCTAGGGTTGCCAGAAATGGTGGCGAGGATATACAGCGGGTTAATGAAAAGATCCTGCCAAGGTTAACACTAACTTAAAATAAATCTAAAATTTATTGTGATTTTTTTAACCGACGAAAAAATAGAGGAGGAACTCAATTCTCAATCAATATTATAATTATTTATAGAAGAAACCCTAGGGGTAGAAAAATAAGGGACGCAACTTAACAAGCAACTGTAAAAAAAAACATTGTGGACAGAGCATAGTATTCTTGTTAACCCTTTTCAACTAATGCTTGCTCGTTGTCGCTTATGCTAGAAGTGGATTTACGTCAGTACTGTTTTTCATGGAGATCAAACCCTCAGTATTACGATCACAAGTTTGGCACTTTAGCCACTTTAATCATAAGCGGCGGTAGCGTACGGTCCGACTTGCGATCGAGTGGTTACGGGTTCGAACCCCACCCAGTGCACTACCAACTAGAACCCACTCTTAACACAAGCATTTCGCTTAGTTGGAGGGGTTAACAGGAATACCAGTAAAGTGTGCCCCCGTTGCTAGGATTCTTAATAAAAAAAATGTTACATGACAAAACTAAGCACCCAAGTCGCAAACAAAGTAACTGTCATACTTTACCCTGCCATTACTGAAATTGAGTTCAACTTAATTTGCAAATTGTAGCAATAAAAATTACGATCGACAAACCACTGATTAAAATCAGGCAGCAAAACAAAGCCGTAAAATTTGATCAGGAGATAACTTACCACATTTTGTTGTTTAAGAAACATTTATCACAAAATTTGAGCATTTTGAAACAAAAATAAATAACTTTTTAAAAATTTATTAGGATAAAATTATTATTGACCGTCACGTGGTAATTCGTAGTGCGTTTACGGCGTAGAGTTGCTACGGGCGGGCGGCTACGACAGCGCGACAGCGTAGACTGCCGCAAGGAAGGTTACATGGTTTTCTACGTCAAGCAAGCCTTTTTCTTATTTATATATTTAACTTATTATTTGTGTTATATAGTGAATTTAGTTTAAAGCCGAGAAGAAATAAATACTCGAAGAATATTTATTTATCAGAGTTAAATAAATTAATATTATTGAATTTCCTGTTAAAATAGTGAGCAAATATACTTTGGGCTCTAAACTTTAGTCTCAAGGTGCTAATTAGCTACACGGCTGTTAAAGAGCTTTTTAACAAATACTACCCGCGACACATTATTTTGCTACAACCTGCTTACACTCATGAGTAGTCATGAGCGATTGTGAGAGAATTAATAGTGGACTGATATAATTTTGCAGTCACACATCGACAATACAAATCAACGCGTTGCAACTACACATAAAAAAATGCAAGTAAAATATTCGATATAAATCAATTTCAAAAAGTGTGTTTTTTTAGTTTATTTTAATGGAGAAATGGTAAACTTCAGGATCCCACCATTTAGGGACCCTAAATGGTGTCTTATGTATTGATGAAAAGTTATCTGATCTGATTGTTTTGTGTTTAAACGAGTTATCTCTGGAACTATCATTTAGGGTTGGATAATTCTTATTGTATTGGATAGTATTTATTGAAGCAGGTTATAGGAAACGGCCAGCTCCTTCGGTACTTAGAAGACCACCAGCTACTCAATGACCGATAATACGGTTTCCGTCGGGGTCGCTCAGCTGGTGATCGGCTCGTATACCTTACTCACCAGTGGACACAGGCGATCGAGACCAAGCGGGAGGCGTTGGTGGTTAGTTTGGAGACTTAATCTAGTCCAATCAAACCCAACGAAGACACAGGTTTGCGCATTCACCGCCAAAAAGATACCGTGTGTCGTATCACCTCGCTTTGAGAGCACTTCCTTAACTGCCACAGCCAGCATCGGAATCTTTGGCATAGGTCCAGTTTCGCGCTCCCTCTTGACCGTATTCAACGGAGAGTGAGTCGAATCGTCGATTGACATGATATTTCAGATGGGCTTGACCCCTTGGCGTTGTGTAGAGATGTACTCGAAGATTCCCTCTGCTTTCTGTTTCACTTGGGCAGTGCTCCGAGGAAGTGTTCGGACTTATACCGGCCAAAGCATTTTGCCATCGTTCAACGTGACAAAACTTTCATCCTTAACACTTAGATAATTAGCATTCCACCACAGTGCGGTTTTCCGAAAACATTCTGTCTTGCACAACCAATCTGTGGAACGAATTGTCACCTGCGGTATTTAGGAAAACCGATACGACCTTCAAACCCTCCAGAAAAGACGGTACTCCCACCTCAAAGGCCGGCAACGCACTTGTGTCTCTTGAGTTGCGGATGTCGGCGATAGTCACTTACAGTCACGTAAACCAAAAAAAATTTTTAGAAGAGAGAAAAAAAAATTTACATTTCGTGGAACAAAAACTTTGTTTTCAAACGATCATACGGCCTGCCTGGTCGTAACCGGTAATCGATGGCCATATGATCGGATATAGCAATTTTATAAATGCATTGATACATATAAACATATATATATATGAATTAATGTATGTTTGTTCGTATTTATGTACTATGGTACCGTTGCCAGAGCTACAGAAAAGGATATACCGTTTATCCAGAAAAAAGTTTCCAAAGGATGGAAAAATTACTTTTACGCAAGCGAAGCCTCAAGCAAAGCTACTATTCAATAAAAAAAGTTCATTCCATTTCCTATAACTAAAGCCACCAATAATTTCCAAATCAAAGTTAACAAAACAACAATTGGTTAATAAAACATTTAGAATCATCATTACAGTCGTCGATATCTGGGTGAAGCCAGAATAGCACGCGCTTACAACACAGATATAAGGTACAACGGCCACAGAACTTGGCGCTGGGAAATGTCGCGAGCTCGTAAATCAGCCGGCGCACGACAACTGTAAACGCAAGCTGATACCTAGTTGGTCGTACTTGAATTTTAAGAATTTTGTCGAACTGCGAGCGGAGAATATGTATTAGAATAGGACTATTATTTAAATGATTTTCGCAAACGAATCTCGTGCTGTAAACATACATTATAATAACAGGAGATATAATAATATTAATTAGAGATCGCCCTGCGGTTGAATTTCGACCGTTTTGAATGTCCAGTAAAACTTGAACTGTCATTGTAAAGACGTTTGTGTCATGACAGGTCAAAATTATGTACTAGAGCCCTATAGCTTTATGTAGCCGTTTTTAAATATTTTTTTAACTTTATAGCACGCACATAGAGTTTAAACCTTTTAGCTTTCTGCACTTCTTAACTATTTTTACTTCTTTAATATTTTTTCCTGAGATGCGATATAATTTGAAAACCTAAAATAGGGTTTTATTTCAAATACAGAGTATGGACCCGAATTTTCTTTGAAGTCATTAACTATTTAGCGACTTTGGTAATTACGTTTCAAGTCATGTATGAAATATTTCGAAGGAGAGCTCTTTTTATTTTGGGTGTCTGTTCTGTTATTTGATATGCGAGGTCTTGGAGAGCATTGAAAAAAGCCTGGTATTGACGACGTTATGAAAATATCACAAATAAATGAGTAGTATATGTGTAACTCTTAAACATTATAAGTCTTAAACGCCGCAGTAATTAGTAATGTAGACGAAAAATTATTTTTTACAGAAACTTTCGAACATGTCTTGTAACTATTAGTTATGACAGGCAAGCCACCTTTAGAGGATAAGGAGACTTATTTAAATTGATGTCGTCTGATTTGGTACTTAATAGATATAACCAATAGTATAAAAATAGACCAGAGAATATATAAAAACCGTTAACAGCATTAAAAGTATCGCTCAAGCCCCGATTCTATATCCGCTCACAGTATGACTATAGCTCATAACCAAGCTATGAGGTATATCTTCATCAATATTATGACATAGGCAATGTTTTTGCAAGAGCCTCCAGTAACAGATGACAGGCTAATAATATTTTACAAACTACTTCATTGCAGAAATAAGTTTAAGGGGTGATTCATGTTTCAGTGAGTCCTTATAATGAACTATATTGCATCGGGTGGAGTCCGTCGTAAAGTCCAAGCACAGGCGGTACCTGTCCAAGGCCTGGTTACGCAATGGCGGTAGGTATTTGGCCACGATACACTGGCCCACACCAGATGTAATGTTAATACTCCTTAATTTAATTTTTTTCAGGTCAAATGGTCGCAATGAAATGTTGCTTATTCGTCATGATATCATGTAGGCTTAAAAACATAAAATATTGCAATTTTGCCAAATTATATGTAAACATCGAATAGGATACTATATACTATAATAAGTATGACCAAATAATTTGCTATGCTATTAGTTAACAATTAGATCTCACCATTTTTTGCAGTGGAAAAGCTGCGTTGCGAGACTTTTTAAATGTTATGTTTTTGATGAGATAGTTTTTTTTGGTATAGGGGGCAAACGAGCAGACAGAGCAGCAGGTAAATGACTACCACCACCCATGAGCACTTGCAATTCAAGAGTCATAAGTGCGTTGCCGGTCTTTAAGCTGGGAGTAGGAGAAGGGGAATAGGGGGCGAGGAGGGGAGAGAGGGAGAGGGAAAGGTTAGGGCCGCTGGTAGCCTCACTAACACGGCGAAAAGAAATTGCTTCACTGTCAGTTTTCTGTGAGGCCATGGTATCACTCCGGTCAAGCCGGCCCATACTTATTTAGAAAACATATCAGTGGCAAAACATCAAACCATAGATTTCTGACTAAAACTAAATAATAGTTGTACGATTGATTAAATTATTAATCATAACATCCGCCCACCATGAAGTAGAACATTCAATAGTAAGAGACAAGTGAAGCGTGACCTACTTACTATAGGTAATTTTTAGTAATTATCACAATCATAAATGTATTAATCTTTTATTTATTTACGATAAGTTTATTATCACAATCATAAATGTATTAATCTTATATTTATTTACGATAAGTTTGAGCCCGTAACTCTTCTGCCTAAAATCTCGGCTCATTATTTTTTTTATCCCATATTTCAACTATCTACCAACCTACTTCAACGCGAAACTGAAATTTAAAGGGGGAGCTTTAGCTTATGTCCTTATTTGGTGTTTCGACAATGAAAGGGAACCTGTGTCTGCGTCTAGTAGTCTCATAAAAATAATAATTTAATGATTCACATTATCATCGAACAATAAACAAACCCGGAAAATTGAGTATTTCCACTGTTTTGAAGTCGGTTAATAATACTAACGACGTTCAGAAAATAGATCATAATAATTCAATCATTATCGTGATAGAAACACAAACGTTAGTCACAATTATTTGCCATTACATCCTACGAAAGCACTTCTAATGACATCGAATTCATGTTCTGCAACCATTAGACATTCTACAACCTCGTTACTAGTATTACTAGAAAGTGTTGTAGTTTTTATACAACTACTGCTACTGGTACTAGCTTTTGTCAACGGTTGTGCTCGCTTTAACGTGGATTTTCTATCCGTCCGTCCGTCCATTAGTTTTATATACCTCAGGATTATTTTTTTCTAGATGAAAGTGAGCCCAATGTTCTTTTGCCCCTGACAATGTGAACACATGCAAAATTTCATGGTGATGGGCTGTGTACTAAAGGCGTGTAATCGTAACAAACAAAATCATCATATTTTAATACTAGCTGTGCATACCGCAGCTTCGCTAGCGTATATGTGTAATTTCTTGCTTTCTAAAAAGTTCAAGCTGCCTGCTATTTTGGCGTGCAAATAAGGAAGTGTGGGTGACAAATGCTATTTTTTGTGACTGGTTCTGGAATTGTTTTGTTCCTGAAGACTCAATGGTCGTTTTGGTTTTAGACAATGCTTCTCATTCTCATGAGCTTGAAACAATGGAAGCATGCAAAAAAAATACTAAGTTCTTTAAACCCTACCAAAGCCTGACAATACTTTTTAATAGACATAGTTATATGTCTCTTTAAAAGTTAATTTCATTTTGATTTTTTAATTTTTGAACATTTTTTGTTTCATAGAAACGGCTCTAACGTATTGGATCACATTTTATTATTAGATAAGACTTTTTAAATTTATTTATACGCCTGTAAAAGCACGAATTTGCAAATAAAAGGTGAGCGAAGCTTGCGTCGCCCAGGTACTCATATTATAAAGAAGGAGCTGTGGAGGGAAATCTCCAGAATTACTGAATGTATTTATCACTAGCAGCGCCCCTCTGTTTCACCCGCGTTAGTCCCGATCCCTTGGGAATATCGGGATAAAAAGTAGCCTATATGTTAATCCAGGTCTCCAACTATCTACATACCAAGTTTCATCGCAATCAGTTCAGCAATTTTGGCGAGAAAGAGTAACAAACAAACATCCATCCATCCATTCATCCATACATCCAAACTTTCACATTTATAATATTAGTGGGATTAAGCTAGAAAACTTATACATGTTTACACAAAGCTTGTGGTTGCCAATGTTACAGTACATTAAAACAATTTTTGATCGGTGTAGGCATCTGTTGCTGAACTGGCTTGAAACCGAACAGCGCCTCACATTCGACCTCGACCGAAATACATTTAATGTTTAACAAGTAACTGAGTGTTAAACATGATTATTTATTATAATTTTCTTAAAATTATTAATTTAATTAAAATAATATTAAAGATGGTGTCCCTCTCCCTGGGTGTCAGCATGTGTGTGCATGTGTATGTATGGGTGTGTGTTTAAGAGGGAGTGTTGGTAGAGTATGATAGTATGAACAGGACACTTCCGTTAACCTACTCGTATATGCCTGCTTAAAAATATAATTTTAAAACTACGATGAATTTACTATTTTCATTGGTCTATTATTCGTATTACTCTATTACTTTTATTATTAGCCCTGTGTCGTCATAAGACAATTTACTAAGATAATTGGGCAGGTTTTTTACTGTTAGTTTACTTAATGTATAAATTTTGATTAGTTTATTAAATTTATTGTACGTGTAAGGGCTGTGCACTGTGCTGCAATTATTAATTTGAAATCATTATTCCAGATGGGCATAGTTTATTATGTGATAATATTGTCCACCGCTAGAAAAGAAAATATAAATATTTCTACTAAGTTACTACTACTAAGACTAAGTTTTAATTCACGGATGCAGTTAACTCTTTCCTTCGCATGCAATAACAGCCCCGCTGTGCGGTTATTGCTAAAAAGCATATTACGCGTAACCAGCAATTACAGAAGGTGGTCGACTCAGCAGTCACGTGACCACCAAGCGGGGTGAACGACCTCTCGCGTGTAGGCTACGGTCAAGGGGTGGCCAGGTGTGTTGGACTATTGGTGGCCAACTTTGTACGCTTCTTGGATTAAGTAGCTTTAAATCAGCTTGATATGATTTATGAGTACCTGCCACTTTATTAGCAGTCGAACAGATTAATTTACTATAAAAAGACATTTATTATAATAAAGATTGACTTTCACAAATATTACGAAAACAATTTGAGTTTAATATTGTCGAGGAATATACCTAAAGGTCGGTCGCGCATGCTTATGTGTGCCTAATGACCATTTTCAAGATTTTTATATAAGGGTTTTGCGATTTTTATATACACACAAAATAAATATTTATTGATTCAATTATGATGATACCTAATTATTTATTAAATTTCAAAACATTAATAAAGTGGCTTTATTTTTAAACAGTGGACGAATTCGGCCCTGAATTTGACACCTATTAAAAATACTATATATTAGGAGACAGGTGCTCTGGAAATTTAAATAAGGAATAAAAACGAGTAAAAAGCAGTGGAAATGAAAAAAAAAATTATAAACTCGTATGATATTTCAAAAATATTCGACAGTCTGCATAAAGGTCAGTACTCGAATGTGTTGGGAATTGGCTACCCGCAAATATTTGATTGAATTAAAATTTTAATGACGTAGTACTATTTTCGGTATATGGTGTGATTGAATGAAATGCATGAATTGAATCATTTAAAAAAAAATTTTTTTTTTTAAGTTATTAAGTTGGCACAACTGTTTTCTATATTGGCGCGAAGTTTGAGCAACAACTGTCATTTAGTTTGTTTTCAGTACTCGATTTTATAAGCTCGTAAGTACTTATTGCATTTTAAAAGTTTTATTTAAAATCGTCAGATGTCAGTTTGTTTATTAAATACGGAAGTTAACTGTCAAGTGCAAATCAGTTTATTTCCTAGTCGATGAAATGGCACGTTCTGTAGAAACTTGTTTGGAATGGAACAAATTGTGACGTCATACTTTGCCATCTTCAAATCATTTACTTTTAACGATTGCTAACACAAGTTCAAAAATGATGACGCACCTGAAGTAGCGCAAATAACAAATCTAATTTTACACAAAGTCTTATTCAACACTGAATGCGACCTGTCCCCCCCCGCGTCTGTCTGTCCGTGATAAACTGAAAACCAACTGAACGGATTTTCAGACGGTTTTCACTAATAGACAGAGTGATTCATGAGGAAGGTTTAGGTGTATAATTTGTTAAGATTTTGTGTAAATTGATTGAAATATGTTGATGGTTGTTGAAGATGTATCTGCTACCCGTGCGAAACCGGGGCAGGTTATATAGTTATATTTATATATTAGGATTCAAACCAGCGTGTCACACTTTGGTATAGAAAAGATTAAGCACTCGAGTGTTCAAAGTGGGGTCATAACTCACACGTAACAACAAATTGCGTTTAAAATCAAGTGTTAAAATATGGGGAACTATGATGAAGTGGCCGATAAGACGAAGGCATCGATCACGGATTGAAGTGCAATGGCCTCAATGTGTTTATGAGGTAATAAACAGTTCTAAGAAAACGTAACAAAGTTTTTAATCCTACTAATATTATAAACGTGAAAGTTTGTGAAGATGTATGGATGTTTGTTCCTCTTTCCGAATCGATTGCGATGAAACTTGGTATGTAGATAGCTGGACACCTGGATTAACACATGGGCTATTTATCCCGATATTTTCACAGCATCGAGATTCACACGGGTGAAACCGCGAGCCTTGTATAATGACTATGGCTGTTCTGGTGATCATAATAATAATAGTAATAAATTGACACATCTCACATACGGCCGTCTGATCTAAAACTAGGCAAAGCCTGTACTATGGTAACCAGGCTGTTGATAAACATACTTATATATTACTAAATACATACATAGAAGAGTTACACCCAGACACAAAACAAATGATCGTGCTCATCACATAATCATGTGGAAATCGAACCCACCACCTGTGGATCAGCAGTCAAGATCACTAACCACTAACCGTATTTTTTTTTTTTAATAAATAAATAAGTAAGCCTGGATGCATATAGTCGGCAATTTCAATTCATAAACTATAGTTGCGGGACACCCAACGCTATGCGTTCAATATCCCTTTTATGTAAAGTAGCTCTGACAGCTATTTTACCCAACGCATTGTGTCGGTGATATTGGTGAAGGGCTCTGTTTCCGCATTTAGACTCATAGATGGTCCATTATGCGTTCAGATAAGCTGACTAGTTGAGCCAGCCTAGCTCCTTCCAGAAGCACAGAAGCCTCCTGGGGCGTTCGCAGGCTTCTAGGAGCGATCTCGCACCTGCGAGGATGTTTGCCCGTTGTGTGGCCACTCCCTCGCACTCCAGGATAACGTGGGCGGCCGTTTCCTCCGCGTCGAGACATCCTCTGCATAGAGGACTGTCTGTCGCACCGATGGTGAATAGGTGCCGGTTTAGGGCTAAGTGGCCCGTAATAGTCCCTACAACTATTCTGATGTCGAGTCGGTTAAGACTGAGCAGTCTGCAAGTTAAACGTGGTGAGACCTCCGTCAGCAGCAGTTTAGATTGCCTACAGCCCGGTGTGACGACCCAACGGCCGTTGTGCGCTTCACGAGTCCGTTGTCTTACCCATGAGCGAAGTTGATTAAAGGGAAGTGGCAGTAATATAGTTGGGCCTGCCACTGACGTTGCGGATCCCTTCCTTGCCAGCTCATCGGCGGCGTCGTTCCCTAATGAATTGCTATGCCCTCTGATCCATTGCAGAATCACCCCATTGGCAGAGGCTAAACGCTCTAGCGTCTGGTGGCATTCATAAATGAGACCGGAGTTAATGGTGTTGCCCTCCAGGGCTCTTAAGACGGCCATACTGTCTGACAGTATTCGGATGTTGTACTCCTTTATACCTTTTGACATGACCGCAGTCGCGGCGTAGGTTATTGCAACACACTCGCATTGAAATATGGAGCTGTGTTGACCGAGCGCCAGTGATATTTTTATATTTAAATCTTGTGAGAAAACTCCGGCTCCAGTCCCTGACCCCATCTTGGAACCATCCGTGTATATTCGCACTTCATGTATGCCAGATTGATCTCGGTCGTTTTCAAGTAGTTGTATTTGATACTTCCTCTCAAAGATATGTTGTTTCGGGATCCTGTCGCATGGGGCAGCGATTAGTGGTTGATATTCCACTACTTGATTCCATAATTTTATATGGGGACCCTCTCGGTTATACCACAGACCCAACAGTTTAAGTCTGATGGCTGCCACAGCTGCCTCCTGTTGTATGAACAGGTCCAGTGGGGCTAGATCAAGAGCCACCTCAAGGGCAGTTGTGGGAGTTGTGCGCATGCAACTAGTGACGGCAGTACATGCTAGTCTCTGGAATTGCTGTAGTTTGTTTCTGACAGTGCTTAGCTCCGTTCTCTGCCACCAGGCAATAGCACCGTATGTGATGATTGGCCGTATAACCGTTTTGTACAGCCATAGTGTGATTTTCGGTGATAGCCCCCAGCTTCTGCCGAGGAGTCGCTTGCATTGGCAGAAAATAATGCAGGCCTTATTTAGTTTTGCGTCCAGGTGTCTGTTCCATAGGAGTTTACTGTCCAGTATCACTCCTAGATACTTGACCTCCTTGGTAAGGGCTAGACGGGTGTCGAATAGTTTAGGTAGCCTCAGTGCTCCTAAACTTCGTTTATTTGTGAACATAATCATCTCCGTCTTTGTCGGGTTCACTGTTAGGTTGTGTTTTTCGCACCACTGTTCTACGACCTTCAAAGCCGACCTCATTTGGTCGCATACCACACTCTCAAAGCGGCCACTGATGAGGATGGTCAGGTCGTCCGCATAGCCCACTGTGAAGAACTTGCGGTCATTGAGCTGGGTAATGAGCTCATCGACCACAATGTTCCATAAGAGAGGTGAGAGGACTCCACCTTGCGGACATCCTCCTTGTGTCGGTGATAGTTGATGTAAGTTGCGTTATATTTCGTACTTTTGACACTGAGTTTTTATTACACTAGTAAAAATAAATGGCTTTTAACTGCTTAATATAAATAAAATGATTGACGATGTACTAACCACAACGAAAGACAATAATTATGAGAAAATAAATTTTAGCTTTTCATAATCCTTTCAATTACTACAGCGAGGAATAATTTGAAGATACTATAGATTTGCAAAGGATACTGTACTTAAAAAAAATACTAAACTTAATAAACTGTTGAACTAAAAGTAATAAAGACTTTATGTACAGTCTGTCATTTAGATACTATCTGGTTGGATATTTTGAATTTATATTTAAAAAAAAACCGCAAATTAACTGACTAACGTTAGTACATTCGCAAACATCATTAAAATGTCGTCGATTTGACTCGTAAAACTAACTTTATGTGGTCATGATACTGTTTGCGGCTTACCGTGGTTGTCCCCTAACAAAGTATTCATACTACTACTAATATACTCAATTTAGTTCAATGTATTTAGTAGAAACAGTAATAAATATGGTAATTTATTTAACTGTTTGAAGAAGCGCCTGTGAGTAAAAAAGCCCTTACCACAGATAAGATAATAGTTACTTCATAACTGCCCTTACTCACTTTTTAGCCGATCTCGAAAACAATTTGTGTATAGTGTGTTATAGGTCCTTTTTGCCTATTGTAAGCATATCCAAATGAGTGTTATTATTGTAAACTTCTTTTATTGGGTAAGTTATACATGAAGTGTCCCATACAAATAAAAATAATGAACCCTAAGGGTTTCAAAATACGTAATGAACGTTAGTTGAATAATTTAGACGCATTGAGGTCAAAAGGCACAACCTTTTTTATATATATTTTTCTTTTCCATTCAAGATGTATCTTTAAATTTGGAATAATTCATTTTATGGCAAAAGGATTTCAATGATGCCTGGAGAGAGCACCCACAAGATGGCACTTAGACAGTTGTGCCATTCCGTTACGTGTAGATATAAATAACGAACAAAGAGACAGATAATTCAGAGAGGAGGGTAGGGTTAACAAGACTGAAAAAGAAGGAAAAAGAGGGTAAAAGAAGAAAGAGGGAAAGAGTGGGTAAGAAAGAATATAATAGGGAGATAGAGAGAAAAAGAACCAAATAGAGGGAGAGAGAGTGAAGCGTTCCCCGCTGGTATTGCGATTATAGATACTGGTAACTTACTATCAAGCGAGCGACGTGCCTGTTCTTAGTGTGACACATACAAACACATGTCAGTATATATGTATCTGAGCGTGACGGTCATGTGAGTTCAGTGCTTTTTCCCCATGCCAAAAATGCCCACCGTGCCTAAAGAAGTTTTCACTTCAGAAATTGAACATTTTGTATTGGATACCTACATGAAAATATTTTATAATGTGTAGCAGCCAATACTCAGCCAGTAGACACGCACCTGAGAGATAGATAAACAAGAAATTTTATTTTTATATACTTTAAATTGAAGGCTTCCAGTCGACAATTTCTCACAACAATACAAAAGTACCAAATCACGTGATCGTAAATATTTTGTTGTCGAGTGTACGGGGAATGTCCGTAACTCTATCAAGTACTTCGTAAGTACAGTCCACGACAGAAAGTTATGCCGTGACTAAATTTCACCATCAATATAAACAAGAATTTTAGTGGAATATTCCTTTTCATGTTTATAAAATTCTTGGCATATTTGAAAATGTTTTAGTCTCAACAGAAGTCTTACTTTACAGTATACATAATTTTAGACTACATTGGCTAGGCATACGGTACAAATTAGGACGCACAAAAATTCATGGTTGAGTAAATGTACAAGCCATTTCTCACAATATGACCCGTGTTTATGGAAACTGTTCTGCTCCTAGGATCATAGTGTCATGTTAAATAGCCTACAACTTTTTTTTCAAATCCAACTGGCAGTTCCAGAGATATGCGTGTTTAAAAAAAACAAACTTCAAATGTATTATATTAGTTGGATTTTTTTCCGAAAATTGTCCTTTTCACAAAAAACATTCGACTAACGAATGTTTTTTGTGAAAAGGACAATTTTCGGAAAAAAATTATGATTTCCTTCCATGAGATTTTCTTCCAATTCGTTAGACCCGTTTCCGAAATATGCGAGAAATATATATATTTTTTAATACTACTAGCGTGGGTTACACATTACTGGCATTCCTGTGAATCTCTCCAGCTAAGTGATATGCTTGTGTTAGGAGTGGGTTCACGTCGGTAGTGAACTGGGTGGGGTTCGAACCCGTAGCCACTCGATCGCAAGTCCGACGCCTTAGCCATTACGCTACTGCCATTTATTATGTAAATAATATAATTACATAAAATATTGCTTATTTAACGTTATTAAGTTTAGGATTACTCTCTGGGTAGCCTTTTTAAGAAAAAAATGTTACGTATATTATGGATTTGTAATATTTTAATATCTTATTCAACTTGTGAAAAAAAAAATCTTTTAAAATGACAATTTGTGGGTGTCGTACTTAAGAGCCAAGAGTCGCCTTTTAAAACTCTTTAAACGCAGGAATAATAAAGAGATCTTTACAAAATGCTTCCTTTGTTTATGTAAAGGAGAGACCCCACTTGTGAATAAGATTTACGAGCTGATGTTCTAAGAAACACTGCTCAAGTCCCCGCATAGTTATAATATCAAGTGAACTTTGAAATACTTGGTCAGTTTTTTTTATACACGCAAAAATAAATAGATATCAGTAAGGTTAGAGGGTGTCTTTTGCGTGACTGTGCTTGTCGAAAGTCAATCTATAAAAAAAATTAATTCTTGAAATAAAATATTGGTTTGTACTAGACCAATAAAGTTAAGTTTTATTTTATTGAGTTTGTATAAAATATGTACTCTTGTAGTACCTTTTTCATTGGGATATAGGTACCAGAAAGTATAATCCCTACTCTCAGGCCATTGGACTGAGCATTGATATAAATATGTATAATTATATATATCAATGGGTCTGCGTCCCTACTCCGGTAAATGTTTAAAAAACAGGTTTAGTTATTTAAGTAAATTTTCATCCCACTAATATTATAAATGTGAAAGTTTGGATGGGTGGATGGATGGACGGATGTTTGTTACTCTTTCACGCCAAAACTACTGAACCGATTGCGATGAAACTTGGTATGTAGATAGCTGGAGACTTGGATTAACACATAGGTTACTTTTATCCCGATATTACTACGGGATCGGGACTTACGCGGGTGAAACCGCGGGGCGCAAAACGTTCGAATAAGTGATGTGACAAACGACAGTTATTATTCATCTCATTTATCTTTAACGCTAAGTAAATGAAATAATAACGTGCTTTAAATTAAATATTCAGTCTCGTCATTCCTTCTAATATTATAAACGTAAATTTTGTGAGGATGTATGTATGTATGTATGGATGCATGAATGTTTGTTGCTCTTTCACGCAAAAACTACTGAACCGATCGCAATGAAACTTGGTATGGATTAACACATAGGCTACTTTTTAACCCGATAATCCCACGCATCGGGACTTACGCTAGTGAAACCGTGGGGTACAGCTATACTAATATTATAGTGGTAAAGTTTTTGTGATTTTGGATGCTCCGGGTGATCTCCAGTACTACTCATCCGATTTAGAAAATTCTTTTAGTGTTAGATAGCCCATTTATCGAGGAAGGTTATAGGCTAAATATCATCACGCTACAACCAATAGGAGCGGAGCATCAGTGATAAATGTTACTAAAACGGGGAAAATGTACAAATACAGACAAAGTTGCGCGGGTCAACTACTATAAATGCGAAAGAAACTCTGTTCGTTTGTTACGCTTTCACGCCTTAACTGCTAAACCGATCCTCATGAAATGTTGTACACGTTGTCAGGGGAACAGAAGAAGACATAGTTGGTCATTCATAAAACTACTAGAGATGGCGTGGTGTCGAATTTCCACCATGGTGTATTTCTTTGGCCAATATTACTTGACCTGTCATTGTTATAGACTTTTGTACCATGACAGGCCTAAATATAAACTGGACATTTGGACGCTGATAAACAATAGTGTCAAGCAAAGATATTTTTACTTATAATATCATTGGTGTCAAGCCACACACACATACCAATTCCTAATCAATTTGTTTAAAAAAATATCTATTCACCCTTTAGGTAGACTTTTAGATATTTTCAAACAAATTGATTAGGAATTGGTGATAAAATCTTAAAACGCCATTTTCTCTAAATAAAGTATTTGTGGCTTGACACTGTATTGCTTATCAGCGTCGATTTATAGCTGTATGTACCCGTTTTAGCATTTTTTTTTAATTTATAGCAAATATTGTTTAAAAATTTTAGCCTTCTGCACTTCTATATATAATATGTAAATATTCCAAAATTCACGTTACTACGTTCACGAAATTTGCTCAAAAAGGGTAGAAAGATTCTCTTCACGTATTAATATAATGATATTACGAGTATCAATGCGAATATCAGTTACTTTGTAACGATTACAAGGCTTAGCTGTTCAACTGATCATCATACATACGTATACACGTTATCAGGGATACAAAATACATAAGCACCTAGACATAAGGTTCCTTTTAACCAAAAAAAGACACCGGGCCCGCAGAAGGCCCGCAGAGGCAGATTTCTTGTTTTTTAATTTTTTTTAAAATCTGCCCCCCAGTGCCCTTTGAGGGAATATCCCCCATTCACGAACTTAACCTTCATTTTTGCCTTGTTGATTTGTCGTCCAAGTTTGAAAGCAATCGGTGCATAATTGCGACCTCTATCGATCATAACTAGACCTCCCGTGAAGAAATTTTTGGAAAACTCGACAACTGGTACAAAACCAATAGGTATACTTTTCTTCGAAATCTACCTAAAAGTACTTTTCCAAAAAGGATAGAATGAAAGATTCTCTCCATCTGAATTCTTTGTTAAAATGTTCACAAAAGCGAGGCCGTGGGCAAGAACTAGTCCTTTAAATAAACAAAAAACAGTGTTTATTAACATTGTAACTGTAACCTCGCTAAACAACGCAGAGACTAGCAAATTCGCTGATGTTCCAATATCCTATCAGTTCCTAGTAGGAAACTGAGAGCCTGTTATGATTGCGACCGGAGCGCTGATACAGGCTTCTGTGAAATAGGGTAAATATTTTAAACGACTGGAATGTATCTACACTAGTATATTCATATATTGTATGTTTTCTAGAACAGACGCAAGTCACAGTAATTTTCTGCTCTGCTTCTCATGTTGTCTCCAAATTACCTGGTCTAGGGTAGGCCTGCCATTACTTAAATTGCCGACCCCTGACAAAAACTTAAAAAATCCCGGACACGTGAGTGAATCGAGATTCTTTCCCAGGCACATGGGTGAAATCGAGATTATATCCCAGGCACCTTAAAAAAACGCCAATTCCATTTAATTTTTTTATTACTTTTAACTATTCAATTATAATTTTCTTCTGGTAAAACCCGGACACTTTGAAAACCCCGTCCGGACGCTCCCCTGACGAACTCTAAAATTTAGAACACATCCGGGAAAACCTGCTGATAGAAAATGCAGTTTACCTATAACATTTTAATTCATTGACTCATAATTAAATAGTTTGTGGTTCCATTCAATACTTTATTATTTCTTTTCTACTTCCTAGAAATGTTCCCCTTTATTAAAACTAACCCACAAGTAGGTAACTGTAAGACGCGACGCGACGCCTACTACGTATTAACAGCGCCGTGACGGCGACCTGCCATGTCTGTAATTTAGCACAATTATTTTAATAATCTACGATAAAATCGAGTAGGTAGAGTAGTACTTCTATCGAAATAGAGTTCGATTAAGAAAGGCATAGACAAATCGAGTAAAATCTTTAACGTGACGTCACACATGGCCATCTAATCCCAAACTAGGTAGAGCCTGTGGTATGTTATCCACACTGCTGATAAACATACTTATATATTACTAAGTATGTACACATCTATACTAATATTATAAAGCTGAAGAGTTCGTTTTTTTTTTTTATTTATTTTTTGTTTGTTTGGTTGAACGCGCTAATCTTAGGAACTACTGGTTCGAATTGAAGTGTTGGATAGCCCATTTATCGAGAAACTGCGGCGACGGCTAGTTATAGATAAATTACACCCAGACACCGAACATATGATCACGACCTCTGGCTTGGCAGGATCACTAACCACTTCTTCACAGGGTCTTCACAGAGTGGTTATAAGGTACCTACTAATATTTGGTGGTATTGGTACATACCATGAAGCGGGCTACGTGCTTGCTTGCCACCTTGGACAGACGATGTCATCAGATATCCTGATAAATTAGTTTAACTATAGAATATCGTTATCCTGAGAAGCAGGGATCAGATATACGAAAGATAAATCGTGGTAGAGCCATTCTTCGGCACGTATGGGCCGGCTCGACCGGAGTGATACCGCGACCTCACAGAAAACCGTGAAAACAGTGAAGCAATGCTTACTATGAAGCATTGCTTTTCGCCGAGTGGGTCTTCCCCTACTCCCCTAATCCCACCTTAAATGCCGGCAACGCACTTTTGACTCTTGAGCTGCGGGTGTCCATGGGTGGCGGTAGTCATTTACAATCAGGTGACCCGTCTGCTCGTTTGCTCCCGATACCATAAAAAAAGATCATATATATCAGATAGACAAATTTGGTATAAAATTCACCCATTGGTAATAATGTGTCAAAAAAAGTACAACCGTGTGAGTAATTTTAAACATCATCACGTGACGCTAAAATCATTATTTGCCTTTATATTATACCATTACTTATACTTTATCGCTCCTGTAATCTAGATCTAGATTACGCATTTCACACTTTTTACATTGCCTTAATTTTGCGTCATTATATGTTGGCCTTAATTTGTACCAAGCTTATAACAACATATCCAAAGAAATAACGAAGAATTTTGTAACAACATACATAGGCTGCACTAAAAGTATCGGGAATGGAATATTTCCACTGTTTCTGTCATATTAAAATCTTTTTAATTGTAAACACCTTGGTTTTAAAAATCGAATACCATTTATTTATTTAAAAAAAGATTCTCGGTCTTATCACAAGGTTTTGTCAAACTTGTTTAGTCGTTGAGAAAATGGAATTGACTCGAGAGAAATTCAAGAGCGATGATTTATTATGACTTTCGAAGTGGTTTAACGCAAAAACAGTGTGTTAACCGGATGATTTCTGCATTTGGTGATGAAGCCCCATCCAAAACCACAATTTATCGCTGGTTTACTGAATTTCAACGTGGACGTGCCGAGCTCAGTGATGATCCCCGTCACGGTCGTCCAAAAACTGCAGTCACCCAAGAAAACGTTGATGCTGTGCGTAAGCTGATTGAGGAAGATCGACATGTGACATACAGCGAAATTCAGGCAACTTTAGACATTGGCATGAGTCAAATACAAATAATCTTGCATGAACAATTAGGTGTAAAACAGTTGTTTTCCCGATGGATATCGCATTCGCTCTGTGAAGAGCAAAAAGCGGCTCGCGTTACTTGGTGCGTCAGAACTCTCGAAAGATTCCACGCAGGATCCTAAAATGCTGTATACAACATCGTATCAGGTGACGAATCCTGAATATACGCGTACGAACCCGAAACAAAAAACCAGTCACGAGTTTCGGTGTTCGAAAATGAGTTAAAGCCAACAAAAATTGTTCGTTCACGGAGTGTTGCAAAAAAAATGGAGGCCACGTTTGTCTCCAAAACCGGCCATGTTGCAACTATTTCTCTTGAGGGACAAAGAACGGTTAATGCAGAATGGTATGCTAGCATTTGTTTGCCACAAGTCGTTTCTGAACTCCGTAAAGAGAACTGCAACCGCCGCATCATCTTCTATCACGACAATGCGAGTTCTCACACCGCGCACAGAACAAAAGAGTTTTTAAAGCAAGAAAACATAGAATTATTAGACCATCCGCCGTACAGCCCCGACCTAAGCCCTAATGATTTCTATACTTTCCTTAAAATAAAGAATAAATTTCGCGAAGAATACTTCGAAAAGCAATAAATACATATTTAAATAGTAATGTTGTGTCACTTCCTTGATTCCCGAAATTTTCAGTGCCGCCCTCGTATCATTATATTATTACGTGAAGAGAATTCTTTGTGCCCCTTTTTAAGAACATTTCGCGAACATTTCGTTTATATATAGAAGAAGTGCAGAAAGCTAAAATTTTTAAACAATATGTCTTATAACTTTTAAAATTACGTGAAACGGCTTGATGAACACGCGTCCAGTATATGTGATTACCTGTCATGGTATGTAAGTCTATATAATGACAGCTTAACTTATACTGGCCAATAAAACCATGGTCGAAATTCGACGACCACGCGATCTCTAGTATATATACAAAGAAACATCATCTTCTGGTCGGCTGGTTTCGTTTCTGCCCGGCCGCCTTTTTGACGCCGACCTTGAAAGAAGGAAGAAGGGGAAAATGGTTATGGAGAGGAACCTGGGGACGTGAGAGAGCCATGCTTCGGCACGTATGGGTCGGCCCTACTTCACTCGATACCACGGCCTCACAGAAAACCGGCAGTGAAACAATGTTTCCACTGCTTTTCGCCGCGTGAGTGAGGTTACCGGAGGCCCTAACCCTTCCCTCTCCCCTATTCCCATCCTTCCCCTCTACCCCTCTCCTCCCCTCTAATCCCCCTCTCCCGTCTTCACGCTCTTCCCCCTCACCCCCTCTTCCCCTATTCCCACCTTAAAGGGCGGCAACGCACTTGTGACTCTTTGAGTTACAGGTGCCCATGGGCGGCGGTAGTCATTTACCATCGGCTGTACCGTCTGCTCGTTTGCCCCCTATATCTACCATATAAAAAAAAATCGCAATTTTCGAATGGGGAATGGACTGAGACTGCAGTAGGCTGCAGCACTCACGAGTATACCCGATATGTCCGACTAGGTTCGGACTCGACGGGGCACGAGGTGAAGCGTTCTACCTACCAATCTTCAGAAATGCAGGCGTAAGTATATTTGTTTGTACGGTACATTCGTTCCAGCATCTTATCTGTAAAGGCAAGCTCTTACATTGCAATTAATTAAGATTGGATACTAGTTTTTATAGTTTGGTTCTGTCCATTGCATCGTAAACTGGCCCTGGACGTAGATATACGACATATTATGTGTAATAATTTCGGATTATCATAAATTTTACCTTATTCTTTAGCCTGATTGTGACGTTCATGTTTTCAACTATCATTTATCGTAAAATTTTCGTTCGATGCTTACATTGCAAATATAACATAGTTTATAAAACAAGCCAAGAAGCACTAGAAGCCTACATAGGCATCGTTTTACTGACCGACTTGTATGTCACACACTGTAAAGTAATCAAAACACTCGTAAAGACTGGTACAGACAATGACACGGTATTGTCGCCCCCACCTCAACTAATCGTTCATTGTATTATGTAAAAGAAGAAATTCAGGCATTTTACAGCTAGTGTAAGCTTCATTGCATTGATGAAACTATATTGATAAATCAATATATTTGATGCACAAATCTATGATACATAGATTTGTGCATCAGATATATAATCACTACATATTATAAAATAAAGTCCCCCACCACGTCTGTCTGTCTGTCTATTTGCGATAAACCGAAAAAACTACTAAACGGATTTTCGGAGTTGAAATATGATGATGATTGTTGAAGATGTCTCTACTACCCGTACGAAGCCGGAGTGGGTTTGCTAGCGTACCTACAAAGGGAAGTCTTACTGCTAAGTGCAATCTCTTTCAGACAACCATAGGAAAAATCAAAATGATTCGAAGAGACAATGGTAGTTAGTAGGAGACATATTTATTCTGTGTAAGAAGCGACGAAAACTAAACAAGCGATTGAGTGGATCCATCAGATCCATTATAGTTTTAGTAAATATCATTTAATACAGGGTTAAGGCTTAACTATAGGCAAATTTAGGACATATCTAAATAATGTTTTTAATCCATCTTATAAAAGGATCCTTAGTCCTTGCCACCGCTTACTTTAACGGTATAAAACTACAATTAAGACTAGCCTTCTGTAGCTAATAAGTCCTTGTTTTTGTAGCTGTCAAGACAGATTGACGGAAAACCACCATTGCTAGACTAGTATTTCTACTGGTTGAGCTGTGTTGACAGATTGCCTTAACAGACTTGACTTTTCGGCAGCAGTAGGCTACTGGCTAATTCATAGGACTGACGGAGAAGTGGTTGCGTTGAATTTAAACCCCACCCAGTGCATTATCGACGTGAGCCTACTAAACACAAGCATTTAGCTTACCTGGAGGGGTTAACAAGAATAACATAATGTGTGACCCAAGTTCTTAGAATTCTTTATAAAAAAGAGGATCTGGCAGCGCGTGAATGACACTAAGTATTGGACTGTAATTGGGCGTCAATATTGGTCAATTTAATTGTATAGAGGTAAATCCTGCAGGAGTGTTTCGTTGGGCGATGAATGTGTGGCCTTGTCTGTACTACATACTACGTCGAATGATAAAAACAGTCGGAGTGTGTTGGCGTCCGTCGTGACCCAGGTGACCGAGCACAGGATGTCCGCGGTCACTTACCAACGTAGACACACTACTTCCTTTCTTCAGTTATATGACGAAGTTTTTGCTCGTGGTTATTTTGAGGTTCTTCGTATATTTTGAGGTGTGAAGCAGCGACAGCGTAATAGCTGTCTCACATTACACAACTATGTTAACAGTACTATACGTAACCCTTTAACTATGTAAATATAATCCTTTACTCGTATAACATCAATCTTTCAATTGATAATAATTTTAGAATATTCCATTGTTTATCATAAATTATTTAGTGTCAACTTAGTGTAAGTAAGTTCAATATTGATTAATTAAAGTGCATGGTGCATGCTAGAGATTTTGTAACTGTAGAAGCACACCAAATGAATAATCTGAAATACTGTTATTTAAGTATACATATATAACTTATGAATACTTCATTGATAGGCAAATGAACAAATATCAAAGAATAGTTTTTTAACTATATTAAGCCTTAAGGTTTATCAATCACTTAAAGACCTTTTGTTGAACTAAGGTTTCTTAGTAGATAAGTTATTTAAGTTGTAATTGTTTCTTTGGTTTTATACATATTTGTCACTATAATTAGTTATAAAAATAGGAATTCCTGTACGGTGTAGTTACTTAAAATGCAACTGTTATTCGAACGCAAGAATACAATTTTCTACTTGCGGGGCGCTGAAAACTACAATATATACAAGCATCTTCAGCTAGTTAGTCCTTGTATTTGTTGCTACAGAGACAGATTGACGGTAAATCACCACTGCTAGTTTACCTACTGGTTGAGCAGTGTTGCCAGATTGCCTTTACAGACACTAAGCCCAATCGTGTACAAATTAAAGTAGTAATGTAACATTTTGTTAAATGCATTGACACAAATCTAAGCGCAAACCATGATGTCGGAAGACAGAATACGCTTATCAATGTGACGTTACGAGATAGCTAAAACAGTGTTTCTTTTTACCTAAACTTTATGAGAGTAATTGTCTTAGAATCAGTTCTAAAATTAGTCAAGATCTTACCTTGAATGAAAATATCCTCGGAAGTTCCAGTGGGAACGAACAACAGGTTTTCTTCGGTAATAAAGTGCGACAAGTTATTGCAATAATATTATCTTTTCTTTAAAATCTTGTAGCAAACAGAAACTATAAACTTGGTTTGTCAGATAGCTACTGTCAATTTTTGGAACATTTTTATTTTGCTTGTCAAAATGTGAAATACTTTTTATTTGTCATGTTATGTTTATTATTATATTAAACCAGTATTACGTGTTAGACCATGTAGTGTTTATTTTATTTTGTCTTTTTTAATTTTGACAGTTCGTATACATGTTAGCTCTAGACTTAAAAATGTGAACTATTTAATGGTTGAGTATCTCTGTACATACGGTGTTTTGATTGCAGCTCTCTCTACTCTTACACTACTGTAATAGATAAACACTATATTCCAACTTGACAATTTAAAAAAGTGTCCGTAAGTTATTATGGTTGTGGTTTTTTTCCAAGGCTCTATCTATCGCGTTGCGACCACGGTGGTTAATTTAAATGTAGAATATATAGTTTCTGACTTATTTTAGTGTTCCTTTGTAGAGCATGGATTGATCCTCATTTTTATCTGAAACAGCTTAACTTTTTCCCAGAAGCTAACAGTGGCATACGTGACATTTATTTGTATTTATCGTGGCATACAGGGTAAGTAAATGAGTTTGTGGTCATTTTGATTTTTCACAATGCGAAATTTGGAGTACCTAGTTAAGTAACTAGAGTCCTATATGCTTATTTGCCACCATAGAAATATACCAAAAATAGAACAATTTGCAGACGTTCAGTGTAATGAGCTCGTAGACCTACTAGTATTATGCATCACACGCAATTTCAAGCTTTGCGATAATCAGGATTATATTAACTAATCTTAACCCCGCCGAACCACAACCTTGCAGAGGTTGTCTTCTCTATAGCTCTTATGCTGTAACATTGATCTGTGCCAAACTATAAAGGCTCTGAAAATATCCAAAGACAGCGAACGCGTTCCCCCCATTTTTCTTGAACAGGCAGTCAGAGTTAGCAAGAATAACACACAAAAACCATTCACAACCCTATCGTCCTAGGATCTCAGCATGGTTTATTGACACCCATTTTGGTATTCACTATACAAAATTTTCAATAATATCATTAACAAAACAATTTTAAATAAAGAATAACTCTATTGTTACGTCAAAGCAACGGTCAGGCGTCCGGATACACAGATGTTGCATAAAATAAAACAATAGCGTCGATGCAACATGCAAACACGTGGTGGTTAATGAGAAAGTTTTGAAATTTGGATTTTGAGTATTTTTTTACAATAGCACTGAGTCGGTGAAGTTCCTTGTTTTTTTTTAATTGGGCAAAGGAATCATCTTATAATGCTAGAGGGAGCTTGTAAGAATTGAGGATTTTGGAGATGAAACTATGATTATTGAAAAGTTTAACAAATTTTACATATATAAATTCATCTAAGTACTACGACTAAATAAACATAAAATTGTAGTTTTATTAACCGCTCCTACAAACTCCGTATCGTATTAAACTCAATTGGACTGCATGACGCTCCTTAATTGACACAATAGACAAGAGTCCAGTAACCTTACTCGAAGAAATTAAAGTGACATTATTAAACGCAAAATTAAAGGCGAAGGGCACCTATTCATTTTGGTGGTGTAATCTTCGCCATCTTCAATAAGTATTGATAACTATAATTGACCTCTTTATTCGTGATTTTAATAGGATTTCTTGTTTCAATTCATATCATGAGTCGTTTGCGTGTTTTATTAAAAGTGTTTACGATAAGGTGTGTCAAAGAGGCAATGGGTATGGTTGCTGCGAATTCGTTACAAAAATAAAAGTTTTTTGTGATATACGTAACAAATTAACGTTTTTTTAAACTGTATCTAGATTGTGTATTTGTAGTCACATGTTGGCCAAACTTACATGTGAATTTATGATATAAATTATGTTGTGAAATGATCAAAATATAATAAAATATGAGAACCTCCACCGGTTTTTTCGTCGTTTAAAAAAAACGCCTCTGAACTATAAAGTTGATAAAAGTTCAGTCACAATAAGGAGTAGGCCTGCCATCACTTAAATTGCCGACGTCGGACGATGTTTTACCCGGACGCTTTTTGAAAACCCCGCCCGGACGCTCCCCGGACGCCCTCTAAACTAGGACAAATCCTGGGAAACCCGGACGGATAGCAGCCCTGCATAAGGAGTAATGGAAAGAGGAATGCCGGGGTTTAAATACAAGATTTGATTCGGCACGAAGAACTGCGAAGGAGAACGTTTTAACTGATTTTGCAAATGAAGTTAGTAATTTTCAAATCATAATAGATAGATCTGACAATCACTATGGAACAGAAATTCGCGAGTGGGGACCACAGACTAAAAAGCGCAGGATATGACATTCCTTTCCAAGACTTACTATTTTTAACCGACCTCAAAAAGGAGGAGGAGCTCAATTTGGATGTTTATATTTTTTATGTATGTTTGGGTTTTTTGTTCGAAATAGGTTATTCCGGTTGGTAGTTCCATTTCAATTTTATAAATATATGATGATTCAATATCTATATTTCATAAAATTTATCACTAATTATGCGAAATCGTCAATAAGTCTGTTAGATACTATTTTTTAACTTGATTTTTGCCAGATACCTCGTAAAAATACAAAGTGAGTACCTATGTAGTCTAAAATACTATATATAACCGAAATTTCATATCTAGTAAGTATGTACATGTATCTTTTTCTTCTTCGTCTTTTTATGTGCATAAAAATATTGATTTGAATACAATCAGTGGCGACAATGCCCTGGCTGCTTGAAGTGTATGTCATCCACGAGCGAAAAACACTGGGTAATTAAATATCCATGATTGTAGATGTGAAGATTAATCAATACTCCGCTTTGTCTGCTTGGAAGTGAAACCCTAAAATAAATCTTGGACGCCCAAAAGCACTTACAGTATTCTCTACAAGTCTTCGTGGCTGAATGCTGTCGTTTTTTAAAGATGGCTGATTTGACTGGTTTAACAAAATTATGTAAACTGATGTCTTCGAAATTATTAAAGGCCTACTCAAGACCCTTCAGAGTCAAGTGAGATATATAGTTTGTTATTTATGACTAGAAATATTTTCAAGATCATTATACTTTCATAAATAATTGCGAGCTGTGATATTTCTATTTTGTTTTAAATAAGGTTATGGAGGTCGGTGTTTTTTTTTTAATTTAAACATTTTGTTGAGTCTTTGTGAACAATCCATTTGGAGGTTTAGTTAAGTGCAAACAAAAAAGGAAGACCTCTTTTATTGAATTTTTACTTATACTTATGTCTAACCTTTAATTATAATAATTTATTATAAAGTGTATAACATTACTTTTTTAATGGAAGAAGGTAGGGTATAGTGTTATGAAAATATTGCTTATCTTTTTTGGAATAAGTTGGCCTTTATCGTCTAGAAACGATACAAAATAAAATACTATCTTAGGGCCTAGGCACACTTTGACTTGTTATAATAAATTTCATTTTACATTTTTCATTTATTTTAACATTGAATTAACTGTAGTTTTGAATAAGTAATTTCTAAGTCTTAAGAGTCACAGGCAAGTTGTTTATTAACTGTCAAAATTATGACCCATTCTAAGTTTGACCTCATTAAAGTACCTTAACTTTGAGTTCAGATTGAACAAGAAAGTAGTAACTGGTATAACTCTGTTACATCGTGGTATATTTTATCTAAAAATATAAACGATTATGACCTACTTGTAGAGAACAAAGCGGGTGGTCTCTGATATGCTTACGATGCTAATATGTCCAGCTTCCCTCGTGTTTATACTTCACGATAGCAAAATCCATACAATAGAATAGAATTACTGATGATCGGCAAGATCCGTTGTTAATGTACTATGGCCACAGTAAATGAAGGTATATTGGTTACTAGCCATCCCCGCAGTTTCAACTGCGTTTATAGTCACTGCTCCGCTCCTATTGTTCTAAGCGTGATGATATATAGCCTATAGCCTTTCTCGATAAATGGGCTATCTAACACTAAAAGATTTTTTCAAATCGGACTAGTAGTTCCTGAGATTAGCTCGTTCAAGCAAACAAACAAACTCTTAAGCTTTATATTTTAGTATAGATATAAATATAATTTGGTGTTATCAACAAAAGAAAATGTTTGCTAAATGCGGGAACGATGTACTGAAACAAATATATACATACCTATCTTCCTCACTCTCATTCTAACTCGCTAGCGTTGTCTTTTGATTGTGCTTGAATTCGCCTCTTTTACCATAGAGATAAAAACTTAGTAATACACTTTACTTAGGAGGTACCTACATCAAAATCCTAATAGAAATAAAGCCTTCCACCTGTATTAGTATGTAGACACCACGTTTATGTCTGTCGCTGGTACTTCCTAAGAAGGGTTAATGGATTGACAACGCACAGATGACCGCACTGGTAGTTTTTAAGGGTTACGTTTCTCTAAAGGAAAAAGGAACCTTTATCATCATATCGTACAGGATCACTTCGTTGTCCGTCTGTCTCTCTGTCTGCCAAGACGCTTTTGTCAGGACCGCATTTAGTTATCAAGTTGAAAATAACTTCAAATATTAACTATGACGTAAATCGATGTATAGAAGAGAATTTTTAAAACTTCGGTTAAGTTTGTCTTTCGGAAGAAAGGGCAATAATCGAGACCGAAATGGACGAACTATCTACATACAAGTACGGAACCGTCTATGCGCGAGTCAGACTGGCACTGGTCCAGTTTTTTATTTGCAATGTTATCCACTTTTCGCCAAATTTTTGTTTGTACTATCAAGTTAATTGACAAGTATAATGAATTTAAAACTTTAAGATGTAACCGCATTCTTATATTGATTATATTTATATAGTAACACCACGAAGTAAGAATGTGTGAATACTATCCTTATGACTATACTGTGGCTGTATAGTTTCGTTCTAGCATTTTGCTGACGGATTTCTCGTTAAATCTTTCTTCGAGGAACTTAAATAGTATATGATATGATTATTAATAGTTGGCTAAGATATAAATGGTTCATTCTTGGTTCTTAAAATAATTATAATAATTGTTTATATTATTATCAATTTTATCACAAAGTAACTTGCGCCAATACAGCCTAAATAGGTTTTAATAGCCTGCTTATTCCCCCAAATGGCCGCCGCAGCTATTCAAAATATCATGCAATAGGAATGTAGATGTACACAATTTTTAGAAACACGGAGAACTCTGTCGATTGGTCATCTCATCTCACTAACAGAGAGCACATCGAGAGTTTTGGCTTCTGTGATTCTATCCCCTTAGGCGACATTTTTTTGTAAGATTTACAGTTAGTAGTTCTAAGTCTGGGTGTAATTTATGTGTTTGTAAATTATTAGTTTATAACAAGAATAATTTATTATTGTCGTTGCTCTGTTATAATAAAATAGCTCTACTAGCCTTGCGATGAAGCTTCGATCAACTAAAATTCTACGCAAAATTATAACAGGAATTGTTATTAGACGGATAATGGCAGCACAAAAATATTATGTAGCTTATACAAATACGATACATAAAATATACACTTTCCGGTTTCTATGAAATATGGTATTTGATATCTGATTACTCATTCGACTTCCAGATCCAGACACATTCGTTTACAGTTACTTCAGTTTTCCTGTAATCTTTTCATGCCCTGTACCAAGTAGCAAAGCGATATTATAGCGTCCGGCTGTAGTAGTGTGATAGTAGGTGGTGAACCAAAATATTGCTCTCCTGTAGTCCCGGCGCGGCGCGGTCGGCTGCGCCCACATGGTTGTCTATAGTGATGTCACTAAAAATCGATGTAGAGCTTATCGATATTCTTTATGACTTCACAAAGTTTCGAAAGAATAATATGTTAATGAGTGTACTTATATATAAAATGTTGGGGTTTTTGAATCCATATTAACAGGTCAGAGAAAGTCTGAAATGAATAATTTGAACAAAATTTTTATTGTTATTATTACCTTTTCTTCTTGTAACCATGTCTTGTAATTCAATGTGTAACAAGTTTGACGGCAAATAATTTTTTTTTAACTAAATTACATAACTACATTGCATAACACACTTAATGACGACTAGGCCAGTCAAGGTTTAAGTGCCCAGGAATAGCATTTGGTCGGTACAATCTTGTTTATAACTCCAAAAATAGATAAATAAATCATATTTAAATTGCATACTTAACAATACAGGCAAATTTTATTCACTTGTGTTTATAATTATAATGTTCTGGGACTTTTCACAGACCGCTTCCTAAACTCAAACTATACATACTTAGAGATATATTTTATTGGAAACTTTATACACAAAAACAGCCAGACTAATGCGCATACATATATATATTCATGCATAAAAATATTTCCTGAGTGGGAATCGAACCACGCCCCATAGGTCGCCATTCTAGATGCATTTTTAACTTTCCTCTCGATATCTTACCCGAATTGGAACCACATCCCTAATCGCCAGATCTCCCGTTCTTAAGGAGCGGCTGCGCTAGTCACAGAGTAACCGGCGCGCGCGCGCCCGTCCGAAGCGCGATCCAAAAATACCCGCCGACCCAGCCGACATGGCCTGACAAACAAAGACATAATTAATAAGTATTTTCGACTCGTATTCGGGATAATTTCGAGTATTTACGATTATTTGTGAGGTTCTGATGGTGGCATGTCGCCGACTGCTATTGGAGCGGATTTGCCGCAGTGGTGTGGCAAAACTGAAAGCTGTCATCAGGCACTGCTAGGATGGCTCTACTTGACTCATGATCAGAACGATCAGGTAACTATAGCAAGATGACTATGATCATCTATAAGTACATTTATTTCAAACGGGGAGCGTGATGGAGTTTTGTAATTAGTACCAAAATAGAAGTGTTCTTCGTCTTGTATTTCGATTATGATATTGTTAATCTGTGTCTCAAGATGCCAAGATTTTGCTCTTGATATAATTTGCAGTTTCTTAATTTTTATTTGCTAAACAGTTAGGAGGCAATTTCGATACTGATGTGTTGGCCATTTCTCCGTGATCTATAAAACGTATGACGTCACATCTATATCAAAATAAATTTTGAACGTTTGTATGCGTGCGTGCGTGCGCCATTTAGTTACATGTTTGATCGATACATTTTGACATTTTTACGTTTCCTTATAGGATCACAAACATTCATGAAATTCAGTTGAATTTAATATGTCTTTTTGATTCGGAAATGAAGAGTAACAAATATTTTTACGATATGTGTTTTAATTCTAACCCTTGTGATATAAACGGTGGTGTCAGACATAATTTGGCAAGACTGCAATGAGTTTATTTGCACTCCTTAAACTAAACCTGTTGCATATTAAGTAGTACTAAAAGAAATTTCCATCCGAATGTTGAAATGTAGAATGACCGTCCTTAAAATAATGTATATATAATGTTTGGTGGAAATGGAGGGAGCGTGGTTTTTGAAGAATGTCTGTTAACATCTCTACTACAAAAGAGTTCGTGTATGTTTCACACCTTTCTAAATTTAAAAGATAAATAAATAACATCAAGAAAAAATTAATCACCATGAGAGAACCATTATCTATTGAAAGAATAAATTGATGACTTTCATTTTTATATTTTTATTTTTATGTTGTTTCTTAGCACATTATTATAACAAATTATATTAGTGTAATTTTTATACTATTTATTTTTTAATAAGAAAGTATGACAATTCTAATTAAAATATTTATTTAAAAATTAAAAAGAATTCATGCGGAATTTTTTGATTTGACAATGAATATATTATGTTTTTATTTAATTTTATAAAATTTTAAGAAGGTCTTTATTTTGTATGATACTGCATTTTAAAATGGTGCATACAGTTTCAAAACATTCTAACTGTTAAAATAAGTATTTTTTTTATATCACGTCGGGGTCAAACAACCATAAGGCCCGCCTGATGGTAAGCTGTTACCGTAGCCTATGGACGATTACAATTCTAGAAGTCTTGGATACGCGACCGACCCTTTCAAAACCTATACACTCTTCTCTAAAAAACACCATACTGTAGTCCTTCCGGAAAACCTCGGCAAGGAGCTTATTACACAGCCGGAGAGTTCGCGGGACGAAATTACTCTTGAACTGTATCTGCCGTTGGCGAGCGGTGCTGTGGTAGAATGGGGCCGTGGGCATCATGTCAACTGTTCCTTGCTTGGAGCACAAACCATTATACAAGCGGCACAAGGAGTCAAAGACATATATACCTTATCTACAAATAGATCGTTCCCCTAGCTACAAATAAATCTAGACATTAAAACATAATTATTTTAGGTTTTTTTGGCAATAATATTAATTGAAATCTAGTTTTAGTTAAATTACCAACATTTGCTAATGCGTCTTAAACACTTGGGAGCGGATTAGTAACCATTACTGCGGATGAAAATGGATCCAGCAAATGTTACAGTTTTAAACAAATCTTAGTGACTTAGTTACTTAAGTGTCTACGAATTTTTCTTTCTTTTTTTATATAATGGTTAGCAGGAGCTAACCATCAAATAAAAATAGACCATGGGACCATGGGTAGGAACCCATGGTTATAAAAACCCGTACTCCTAGTAGTGTCCTGACAGAAAATAGACCAATAGAGCTTTGGCTAACTACCCCACACAATAAAATGTTGGAAATTCTGATTAACCGAAGGTTTCTGTAGGGTTAAGGTGCCTCCCCAATCGGGCAATACCAACCAAAATTCCGATGTCCGTAGAAGTACTAGAATTCTTAAAATACTTTTCAGGAGATTTATTTAGTTTTGTTAGTAAGAATTTATTTTACCTTGTGTTTGTAAAAGAAACATAAAACAAAAGACTTTAGCAACCAGTATTGCGCATTCCCACTGGAGATTAGGCAACAACCCTATTCTGGGGAAATTTTATATGACGTATATGATGTTGTTTGTTTGTCATTAATGTGGAGTTAATATCGGAATCCCGTCAAGGTCACCAATGTTAGGAAGGTTACTTACTTATCTTGTTGGGTGGTGGTATTAAACGCGGATTTCTTAATATGTAATATTATTATTTCCAATGCATACTGGTAACACTTATAAATATATGTTATATTATGACACGACTTGATTCAAAGCTTGCAAGCAGACGTCTGCTTGGGGAAATGTAATGGTGACCAAAAAGTCTTAACAATATAAGAATTCTTAAAAATCTAAAATATTAATATAAGCGTTACTCAATACTTAAGTGCTAATACAGTGTCGCTGCACGTTCACGCCTAACTACTCAACCGATCTGAATCCGTGAAATTAGCACTAACCTTTTCAGGGGTACAGAAAAAGACACAGGGTACCTGTCATCATTTGTAATTAATACACTTTACAATCTTTAAATACATTCTAATAGCAACGACTATTAACAACTACAAACAGTACACACAGATTACTTACAGATAAAAAAATCTTTCTAACAAAAACCGGAAGTCCAATAAATATCAACGCTTTAGAAATACGAACGCATTCAGCTGATAGCTAATTAACCAAAACGTGAGCCACTCAAGTCTCAGCAACATTAATTGTTTTTAAACTTTCGCAACTTTGATACATATTAGATGTGTAATTCGGGAGTCGGCTCGGCTCGACTCGACTCGGCAACATTAGCTGAAACTAGTACCACTTATGGCACAGAATACACAATAGTACCAGCAAAAGAAAAGAGACATTTTATCTTCTGCAGCATAAGGTGTACTGTGTAATCTGAACCATTGATTTAATAGCCAAGAGTTGCAGAATAAGGTTGCAGATATTTATTACATATATAATTAATTTACAAGAAAATCTAATTTGCGTCTTGAGAATTAATTAAGTTTTAGGTGCTCCTCTAACCAAATTCTCGAGTGCATTCCCAGAACTCGAATGTTATACACAATATTAAAACCGTAAGAATGCGCGATCGAAATAGTAGCAGCACAGTAGCAGTACGAACTGCAAATGGTATCTTAATCCTGCCCGCAACCGGTCATTGACATAAAAATGCTATTATATGAGAATTTACGCGTTTAAGCGTATATTTATGCTCATATTGAGCCAATTAACTCTAACGCTCAATACTCAGTGGGATGTGTTATAACGGTTTTGTAAACAGCTGTTTTAGTTCTGCTTTTGGAACTGAGCTTTCTAAGATAATGTCGGAAAATGGGTTATTGGATCTTAAATGAAGAAAAACTCGCAGTGGTAGTTTGTTGAAACTTCTAGTACTTAGATTGGTCAAATAAGACGTGAGACTATTCTGCGCCTTTATTAGCTTATTGGCTTCGCTTTCAAATCTTGGAAGTCAATTTCAACTCATTGCTAATTGTCGTGTCGCAAGTTTGTACGTATATATGTAGACATATATAGACAATATGTAGACAATATGTAGACAATACTATAATTTGGCATCTTGGAGCTAATCTAATGATAAAGCCAGGAGGTATTTAGTCTCGAATATTTTAGAAAAAACTTGGTACACTCATTACAAGTATTCTTGTTAATCCCTCCAGCTAAACTAAATGCTTGTGTTAGGAGTGGGTTCACGTCGGTAGTGCACTGGTCGGGGTTCGAACCCGCCACCACTTGATAGCAAGCCACTTATTCATAAAATAAAAATAGTTTTCTTTAGTCATCAACTACTGTGTTCTGTAGTTGTCAAATATGTATTTTATCCTCTATTTCATTTATCTGAATGATTTATATTACGTGTTAAAGAGGGCAGATTATCAATTAATATATTTTAACCAGGCGCTGTTAATTCCTGCCCTTGCAGCAAGAATGAACCGAGGCTCTTCTCGGCTAGCACTTTATTTTTACTTGAGACACCATAGTATGAAAGTACTATACTATTGGGGTATAAAAAATCTACACGAAGACCTAGTAATACCACTTTTAGATAATATAATTTACTTTCAAAATATTGTTAACAAATGCTTTAGTTACATTTAGTGATAATCATAAATTGAAAATTTAAAATACCCAAGACTCGAAAATCCCTTTAACGATTTCAAAAGAGCTGATGATATTCAAACGGATAAAAGATTTTCTTTAATTATATCTAAGAACTACAGAACTACTACTACTACTAGAACTACTATCTTAAACAAACGAGTTAAACTTATAACAAAGTTTGGGGGTAAAAATAAAAAAATATGTCACTGGATAGATTGTGGAGCGATAGTAGTGCTCATCATCGTTCATCGACGCTCTTAAGAAGAATACTGTCACTTTAATATCCTTTATGCACTTTTAAACTATTAGGAAAACCATCTTCGGAAGACATACCACAATTTGTCCCAGAAGCTTCTTTTTACCACCAATTATACAATCTTTCAGCCTTATAGTTGTTGGGTGTAAAAACAAATAATAATAAACAGGTAGTAAATATTAGGCATGAAAACAGAAGTAAATATTTACGTACGTCATAAAATTAGTTCGCGAAAGGTGGCCATGTTTTATGTTCTCAAGCACCAGAACGGCAATGCTCATTAGTGTTAGTGTTTTCAGTATATATACATGTTTTTAATAACAAGTTGGCATTCAGAACAAAAAAAAATGTCTTCTTCGAATTGAAACTATCGTGGCCAGTTTCAATCAACCAAGATTGATTCAAGATTTGCACAAATAATGACTAGTTGATTTTATTGGTTTTGAGCTAATTTACATTAGTTTATTTTTTACATTTCGCAGGTCCGACAGTTGCAATACATCTACGCATCTGTTATGTATGTGTACACTTAATATACTATCCATTTTTGTAAATCAACTTTGTATATTTATATTTATTATGATATTTGTATTCCAAGATCGTGTATGTATCAGTTATATTCCTAGCAAGATAGTTATGAACCGCTTACATATACGTATATTACGGTATACAGCTATTTCCCGGCTATAAACATTTTACTACAATATATACATATATCTGCTAATTATAGAAACTGTTGTCAGTTACTTTTGTAACCAGCATAAAGTATTACCCCCCAGGTAGTTCAAAAGAAGCGACTCAGTGCTGACCTAAATCTTACTTTAACTGTCCTGTTTGACATTTCCTATTCAGCAAGTTAAATGAGCTTCAAGTTATGTTTAAGAGCCACTTAAATACGTTACTTTTAGCAATGCAATACTGCATAATACATCGGCTTTCAGCGAGTTCCAGCATACGATTATTGAATCAAAATCGTGCAATTTATAGATAACATTTTATTTTAGCTCGATAAATTTGTGAATGCGATGAAGTTGAATTTATTTTGTTTTCGGCAGAACTATCTCCTCAATCCTCAATAACTCCAAGTTCATTAGCCACGAGAACAACACTTCCAATGCATTCCTACTTTCCTAGTACAATTATGTGTTGGTGCAGATGCCTGCCGTGTGTACGGTACGGTAATAAATCTATTATTAGACGGCATCTTTCCAATGTACCTGGTTTCTATCACCGGTGGCATTTGGTCAGTACAATAATTTGATGTTAACAGGGAAAGTTCTTTCGGTTTTGCGTATATTGATCGCACGCCGCGTATTGAAGGGTTGTTATGATAACATTCGGACTTGGCAAACGAGTTTGTTGACATGTGTAATGTTATGAGTCTCCACATTTCAAAAAGCTTTCATTAGATGGCTGAAGGTATTAAGAGTCTGATGTAGACTAGATATCAATCTTAGATGTACCGTATGATTGTCTATCATCTAATCTATTAGATGAAATAATGTACCGTATGATTGTCTATCATCTAATCTATTAGATGAAATAATCATACGGTACATCTAAGATTGATATCTAGTCTACATCAGACTCTTAATACCTTCAGCCATCTAAAGAAAGCTTTAAAAAGAGATAGATCTCTTTTTGTGTTATAAACTTTATTTGTATGGTGTACTCATCCTCCGCGCCTTTTTTCACTAAGTTTGGTTCGGCTTTCAGTCTAACTACGATACGGCCGAACTCCAATATTTCACGTGAAGCGACTTGAAAAATTCTTTTAGTGTTGGATAGCCCAAAAAATATGTATGATATAAAATCTTTAACTTTAGACTTTCCACCTGGTTTCATTAGAAACGGAGGTAAAAAATCCTTGGAAATTGAAACTTGTAAAGGGATAGATTTTTTTTTAATTCTTAATGTAACTGCATGCTAGAGTCATGCCCTTTCTGTGTTCCTTTTTCAAATACACCCTATATATAATAATATAGTCGTTAGCCTCATCTCCGCGGTAAGGTATCAAGATGATCAAAGCGGCGGACAGGACGTTGCCGTTTATAAGTAACATAAGAACTAATAGCTTTTGTAAGATGAGACATAACATTAGAGAGTAGGTACTGGTTTCGGATACCATTAATAATTATATTTATAATATCCTGGGTCATTATTACACATCGGTGTCAAGGCCCGAATTGAATTTTATATTAATTTTTATGTTACATTTGGAAATTTTTTGATTTGTATATGTGAGAACGGTTTAGTCAATTACATATTAAATTAATTTGCTATGTTGCCTGGCAATTCTGAGTATGTCATCCTCGCCTAGAAGTCCTGCCGATGGTGGCGTATGTATCGTACGGCTTCCTTTGATATGGTTGAGGTGGATGACTGGCGCGTGCGTCATGCTCGTGAGTGCTATTGGTCGAGACTGGTCATTTCCAAACTGCAAAAATATATTGATTTTGGGTTCTAGAATAGAGATAAATTACTCAGATATATTTATTTGTAAAGACATTAATTTTAAGCTTTTATTTTTATACCTACTTACTTTTACCTATATATATATATATACACCTTTTAAGGTGGGGGTAGGAGAAGAGGGGGAGGGGGAATAGGGGAGAGGGGAGAAGGAAGGGTTAGGACCTCCGGTAATCTCAGTCATGCGGCGAAATGCAATGCAAGAATTGCTTCACTGCCGGTTTTCTTTGTGGTATCGAGCGGAGTCGAGCCAGCCCATACGTGCCGAAGTATGGCTCTCCCACGTTAATATAATATAAATTAAATATTATATAAAATATGTACAATTTTACATCTTTAACTTAACACATTCCACCTGCTTTCATGAGAAACGTAGAAATTCAAACGGTCATTGTAAATGGATGGTTTTTAAAAAAAATCTTATTGTTACCTCATGCTCGAGTCATGCCCGCCCTTTCAGAGATTTAAGTAAGTAAGTGTTGAATTTTCAGATACACCCTGTATATGTTTTTAATAATTATATTTTATAGGTGGTAGATGTTAAATACAGTGTGTAACTGTGTACCTATATAGACATACCATACTTTTTTTTTTAGGTATGTATGCGGTTGGTATACTAAAATAAATAAATAAGACATTTACGGGGCCGGAAGAGGCCGTGATAGCTTTCAACCAGCACGAGAAGAATATAGGATATATACCAATTATACTTAATTACCAAAATACATGTACATATAAATTTTATATTATGCTATACGTACATACATTTACATACATAATTTTAATATAAATATTGACGTGATATTTATAATGTTATTTATACAAATATACAGAGACTCGACTGAGTCCACAGTCAAATTGTTTAAAGCAGTTTTGTGGACCTCTGTACTATAAAATAAGGCTTAAAAAAATGTCAAAATAAATAAAAAAAAAATGGTCCTCATGTTTTAAAAAATGGTTTGACCTAGTGAAAAAGTGTTTAAAATGTAATGGAGAATACTTCGAAAAGCAGTAAATATACTACTTTACATGTTAATAGTTTTATTAATGAGTTACGCAAAACTTTCAGTGTACCCGACGCGACGTATTAAAAAGAATATTTCTATAAACCAAAATTATTATCATTTAATAATTACTTCAACGCTAGCCTGATTCTTAAGGATTGTTATAGGCGACTTACCTTGTCTGTTGTCTATTTACCATGACGCTATAACCCTCAGAACAGCAGTGGAGCAGTAACATACCTGGACGTCACATAAAAATCTCTTAACAGGTATAGGCGTGATCGAGTAACAGGCAGCTATGTCAGCAGGTTCATATAAATATATTGTAAGATATGTTATCATTACAATTAGGATGCCAAATTAGATGTCTACCACTCTGTTAATATCTTGAAATATTCTCTCTACGTGCCAAAGTATATAAAATCAAACCACAACATATTTTTTTCAGCCAAAACATAACCTAAAAATAAGCAAATTCCTTTTTTTCCAGCTAACAAATTGCCCCTTAAACAAAATATAGAACATTGTTAACGTTTCCTGAAATTGCTCCGCCCACTGCGGTGCGTATTTTTAGATGCCCGCCAATAAACAAATGTGCACCATTAAGATGTATATCTGTCTTCATAATAGCCGTATAATTTAATGGTGAATGAAGTGTCCGACCGAACCTTCGACTTCGACCATCTTTGGCCAAACCTTCGGCTTCGGCCAAAATCTGGCAAAGTTTTGACCGAAGCCGAAGGTTTCTAGCAATCACCGGTATTAAACGATCTGTTACGATTTGTGGCTACGATGTGTGACTACGGAATAGGCGACACTCGGGGGGCAGAGGTTACATTGCGTTGTCAAGCCAGAATATAAACCAAATGTCTTACCTATTTTTATTTAACCTTCGGTTTTGGCCGAAATAATAATAATTCGGCTTCGGCTTCGGCCAAAAATCAACCTTCGGTCGGACACTATTTTTTTTTTGTTTTTTTTTTTTTTTATAAATTAATCATAAGCTTGATGTAAATATTTATTTTAAGACTTAGATTACGGAATAGGAAGCAAAAAAACAAAACGACAGTAAAATCATCCATTAACGGTGACACCCCGGTGCGGCCGGGGATGTCGTCCAAGGCGGGTCGGTCTTCCGCGTCTTACTGTGTAAAGCGGTGAGGGGCGTGACACCGACCTGCCACGGGGGTGACGCTGGTCACCCCGGGATGTACCTCAGTCGTGAGGTACTTCAGTGGGGACTCCAGAAGCCGCTGATGCGTCCCTGGAGCTCCCGACTGCTGAGGTAGGCCGCCGCGGTGGTTTGGTGGGTAGACCGGTTCGCCGGGAGACCCATCCTAGCCCTTCGTATCCCCAACGGAGGGTATGGTGCGAAAAGCATTCCCCGCGTAAAAAAAAAAAAGGTACCCTTGAAGTACTGTCTGTAGGCATTACAAAATGGATTTGTCTTTGTCTATAGACCTATTTATAGAAAGAATAACTCTAAAAAAAATATTTTGACCCCTAAGAGCAGAAAATCGACATATAGTTTTCAGTTTTGGGGTTAGGAATTTAATTACTTACGAGGATAAACTAACGCATTTCAAACTTACATCTGTTAAGTCCGGTCTTATCTTTGACCTAGTATTCCTATACAAGGTATATTCTTTTAACTAGTGTACGATTTTTTAAAATAACCAATGAGGGAAGTAGATTAAATAAATTTAATTAAAAATTTAAGTATTTAATATTATCCGTGCGTAATTTAACTAGGCAACCTAATAATAATAATAATGTTTATTTTTCTCAAACGTTTTTTATAATATATTTTTTTATTTTATATGTTTAAACTTTATATGTTTCATTTTTTAAAATTTGGTATTGACACTGGTTCCCAAACTAGGCCAAAAACCTTTATTTTGGGAAACAGTGCTCATCCGAACATGGTAACTTAATATGGTACATTTAGGACACAGAGAACCAAAATTAAAGTACCTACTTATTCTAAAAAGAACCTATTTGCAATGTTTCAATGTGAATATCACTAATAAATAACAGATGAGGGTATATATTTATCGTTTAGACGTTTATCAAAGACAAAACTGATTTGACTTGACACGCGTTAATATAGATTGCCCGATAATGCCCGTTTCCTATTTATAATCAAGAAACGATTCGTTTTGCTTACGGACGGTAATTTTTTTTTTGCAAATTCAACGAAATTTTACCGTCCGTAAGCAAAACGAATCGTTTCTTGATTATAGATAGGAATCGGGCTTTTGTCAATAAATTTAGTTACCATCGGAAACAATACTTTTCTCCTACGTCCTTTTCTGTACCCCTGACAACGTGTATTTCAAATTTCATGATGGTTGAGTCGTAAGACAAACAAACAAACATTCACGTTAGTATTATACTATAGTTTGTATCGCTTAACACGTACTAACACTACTAAACAATCTTTAAAAAACACGTTAGCATTTATACCATTTGTGTTTGCGCGTGATTCACGGCGTCAACGCACGTTTGAAATTGGAACGAGCGCAATAATTCGTTAAACAGATGCGCGGACGCTCCCCGACCAACCAATCGGAGCGCGTGGCTTATTATTTACTGCAATATCATTTGTTTAATCATCCCGCATATTGGTCGTGATTAAGGACGTCTAGAAATGTCGTCAAGTTTGAAAGACTGTCTGTAATTGTGTCAGATAAAATGGTGTTTCCTATGATACATTTATATGTACTTATAGTAGTGTTCTGTCTGGGTGTAAGGGGCTCGTGGCTTAGTAGTAGCCAAGCAGGTTAGCACATTAAAAAGTTAAGTAATACTAGCCAGGTCAGTCTAGGATGGGTGACCACATTGAGACCCCTCCGTGCCTCGGGAGTGCACGTTAAACCGTCGGTCCCAGTGCCATAGGAACATCTGTGGAATTCGTTACGGGTAGTTGGAGCCCTAAAAAGTCCGACAATCCGGTCTAACTACAGAATTTCGATATCGCCTAGTGCTTGGGTTGTGGACATCTGAGCAGTCACTTTACGTAAAATATCAAAGTTCGTCCGTATTGTAGTTAGACTGAAAGGAAGATGATGACTTATAGTGTTAGAATTTTGGACGAAACGTTTATCTTAGAAGAATGAACAAGGGATGGAAAGCATGATAAAGATATTGATATAAGAGGCCAAAAGAGAAACTCAGTTAACAGTGCCATGTACTCCTTCGTGATAAGTTACAACGTGTCAATAAGAGCATGTCTGGCGGTTCACGAGGGAATGTTGGCATTGGCACCAACTCAACATGATATAACATTGATACCGTGGCAATGCGTTCACTGAGAAGTATGTGTAATGTGAGATTGCCTGATAGAGTGAGGAATGATGAGGTAAGAAAAGGGTGTGGGTTAAAAGAAGATGTAGTTACATTCCTCAATATGTTTGTAAATAACATCAGTCTTGTTTACCCAGTTAAAGAATCACTTTGTAAAATTAGACTTGTTTTTGCTGGTATTGACATAATTAATATTATATTATTTGGTAAGCTAAAGCTCAGCTTCCTCAAAATGTAAGTATATAGCGTAACGCATTGGTAATAAGCATTCCAGTAAACGCTGTAAATTCAGTTCTCTATTAACTATTCCTCATTAATTCCAGTGGGTTCCTGGCTCAGTATGGGGTCCTCTACCAACAGCGGCACCGGGGTCTACAGCGCCCCCTGCCGACGACACCAGTTCAATGGCAGAACAGTTAGCGGCACTCTCACTACGGCGTCCACCCAGACCACCACCGCCTGCCTATATGTGCCATTTGTGTTTCAAGAAAGGACATTATATTGGAGATTGCCCTCAGGTGAGATTTTCATTATGTTTATTAGTTTTCATCGACCCAAAATAAAAAAGTTTGTACTATGAGTTTTAGAAATGATATAAACATAGATAGATAAATAGATAGAAAAATCTTTATTGTACACCATTAATAGAATACAGTTGAAAAATAATTATCTTACAAATCAGAGTATAATGGGCGGTCTTATCGCTAAAAGCGATATCTACCAGACAACCTTAGGATGGAGATAACATCAAAATTATTTAATAAAAATATATATTTATTTATTTAATTATTCTTTATTGTACACTAAAAGTAGATTACATATCAGACAAGGAAATGGTATGTACAAAGGCGAGCTTAACCCAAACCCGAGTTTTCTTACAGCAAACCTTAGAGTGAATAGATAATAGTAGAAAACGTTAGAGGCAGAGTTACATACATACAAACAGTTATACACATATACAGTTACTTAGTGGAGATAATATCATAGTATTATAGACAGCAATTTAGATCTTAGTTATGTATAGTAGTAATTAGCGCGTCTATTTATATTTTAGAATAATAGGTATGTTACATTGTCCTCATATTTCATTTACGCTTATAAGCAATGTAACCAGAAATTTGTAAAAACATTAAAAAAAAATGTCCTTGGAGTTTCTTGCCTGGTCTTCTCCATAAGATCTACGTATTGGAACAGGTAACTAGCTTTACGACTGATTTAGTCTGACTGACTCCTACTCCTGACAATTCAAAAATACCTATTACTGGTTTAATTGATATAAATGGTTTTGATTTTGATTTTGATAAATGTTGCTTGACCAATATTTTAAAGGCTGTAAGGGTTTCAGCTTGCGGAGTTTGTACCGGTAGTGAATGCCACATAATATTATACATATTAGTATTATAAAGAACGGAAATTCGGGTACGCGAACAAGCCAAATAGACATATTTGTGCGTACAAATACTTGCTCTGAAGAGGAATCCAACATGCGACATGATGATTTCATTCGTTTTGTATCGTCTATAGGTCGACGATTGAAATCTGATAATCACCATATACTATAATATAAAACAAAGTCCCCCACCGCGTCTGTCTGTCTGTTTGTTTGCGATAAACTGAAAAAACTACTAAACGGATTTTCATGCGGTTTTCACTAATAGACAGAGTGATTCATGAGGAAGGTTTAGGTGTGTAATTTGTACCCGTGCGAAGGGGACGGGACGGGTTGCTAGTTACAAATATATCAAAATATTTTTCGCAAGATATGGGATGGCACAACAGTCACGTCGCCATCGGACGCTACGTCAAAAATTCTGGGTATTCCACACATGAGACAAATATTTGTGTGATTTGCAATTAATTATTTTTAAGTCTAGGTGTCCTTTATAATCGTTTATTGAAAAAGAAATAGGAACTAAACATATAGCAGTAACTAGCTAGTAAGACGGCGGACGAGTATGATACCTTCTTGGTCACAAACTCTGTCTCTTAGCACTTATTCTGGGAAACTCATTATGTACTTGTCCTTCTTAACTATGTAAAGATATTTAGTGTGCATTGGAAGTAAAGAAAAGGGAGTTATATTTATTAGTAATCATTTCATTTTATCCTCACATCTGATTTATTGATTTGCTTCCAGAGACCGCCAACTTAAATACATGTCATATATTTTATAATAGTATAAAAACATCAATCATAACCGAGACTTGTTTTTTAACTTTCGGCGACTTTGATACATATTAGATGTGTAACTTGGGACTTAATCGTGATAATATTTATAAAGCACAATACCTTTTTGCCCGACGTTTCGATCGAATTGCACCGTTCGTTATCGCGGTTAAGTCCCAAGTAACACATCTAATAACTGGGACTATATTTATTAGGTGTGATACTTTTTGATTTTGGTCACGGGTGGACCGCTGTGAGCTCAGTGAGTCACTACCCGCATTTGATCTTCAATATTTTTGTTTCTCACAATCCAAATATCAGTACTTCTAAGTACTGATAATTAGATTGCTGGAACAATACAACATTACACTTCCGACATCCGTTAAGTGCTATCAAGTTGTGTGTATTCAATGACGGTTGAATTTGTCAACTTCATCATCATCAAATTCTTCATCTACGGGATCTTGTGACTCCCGGCATTATGTTGTTTCATGACTAGAAGTCACCTGGCGGTTGCATTTCGACCGTGATTGACCAGTATGATCTGAACTGTCATTGTATTAACTTTTCTGACATGACAGGTCAAAATATATACTGGACCCCTATAGCTTTATATAGACCTTTTTACATAATTTTTAACTTTATAGCACATATTGTTTAAAAATTTTAGCTTTTTGTACTTTTGCTACATATACATTTTAAGTATTTAAAATTTCCTATTCTTGTGTTTGCGCGTTTGTTTAAAAAAAACGGATACCTCCACGGGTTGCTGAGGAAAAAGGCCTTGAGAGGCACACAGACAGAGAGACAGATATAACAACAAATTAACAACTTTCTGATTTTTTCCTTTACTTGTGCTGTGAGACCTTGCTTCGTACCAAATTTCATGATTCCAGGTCAATGTACAATAGGAAGTGCTCTATAGGTTTTGATTTATTTGCGAAATGTTCAAATTTGCTCAAATCGAAGACCTAAAAGGCCACACATTTTAATTGCCTTGATTAAGAATCGCAAATGCAAATATTTTGTATTAATTTCAACTTGATGCATTTATGGGTTCCTGAGATAAAGAATCTTGATAGACAGACAGACAGACGGACAACAAAGTGATCCTTTAAGGTTCCTTTTTCCCTGTTTAGGAACGGAACCCTAAAAATGCGTACAAAAAATTCTCCTCACGTATTAATATATAGATAACAGCCCTTTTTTTTTTTTGGACTCCCGCATTAGGAATTACTCCAGTGTCGTGGGGAACTTTACAAACATACATACAACGGATACAAAGAACACCCAGACTCAGGTGGGAATCGAACCCACGACCTCTGGCTCTGCAGTCAGGGTCACTAACCACTAGACCAACTGTTTGTAAAGTTTACGGTTGGAACTCATATGAAATGTTAATATTCTTTTTTTTTTCAAAGCACATTAATTCAAAATGTAGTAAACATAAATAATAATATGACTCACCATCCAATGCCTATTATTTCCATCTATAAAAACAGTTCCGTTTATTGATATAGTTGGCACAATCTCCGTAAACAAATTGATTAAAACCAAAATTGGGACAAAACGTGAACGTTTAAAAGAAACCTCGTGGTTTTATGTTATAAAAACAATTAATTGTGTTCTAAATAGTATTTCCGTTACCAAAGTAACGTACGCCCGGAACCTACTGAAGATCTTTGGCGTTGCCCCAAACTCACAAGATTTATTTATAATAATTTACTTCTACCAAGAGAAAATATACTAAAACTTATGGATTCATATGATTTTACCCAACTGTCGAAGAAAGATAATTGTTTTTTGACCATATATCGTATTTATAATTCTTTGGCACGCTCTGCAACCAAACCATTTAATGGGTTTCCACATGAGGTGTAATAAGAGACAACAGAGTTGTGCGAGTGATATTGGACTTATTTTCCTCTCAGTTAGTAATTTTAACGTAATTTTTGAAGTGAAAACTTCTTTAGGCACGTTTGTGCACTTTTGCTATGGGTAAGAAGCACTGAACTCGTTACCGTCACGCTAATAATACATATATAGATCCACTAGAGGGCGCTAATCTAAACATTGAGTTTTGTCAGCTCCTTAATAATTAATCTTAAAAAAATGTGTTTTCACTTTTGACGTGCAGTCTTACAGCTGACAGTGTTTTTTTATTAATTTAATAAGACAGAGACAATTCTTGTAAAGGGGACTGCGATTTGCATGAGGCCCTTAAAACCGCGTAACGTGAGCCTTTAGGATATGAGTATGTAACGAGGCTCAGCAATCAATGTGCTTTCGTTCAAAATATTTGTCAATCAGTTCGGGTATCCTCGACCCGGAATTTTTGGGGGGAAATGTACCCTATGTCCAATTCGGTTATTCGGTACCCCTGACTATGTTACATACAAAATTTCATTATGATCGGCCGAGTAGTTAAGACGTGAAAATAATAACAAACTCACTTATATTTATAATATTACCTAGGATTTTTATCATCTTATTGTGTGAAAGATTTAAAAATCAAACAACTAAATCGCAATAATTTTACGTCTCCCAGCATGCTATGCGGTCAAATATGACAGAGAAATCCTTTCATTAACTAACTGCTGCATCTTATCTGAGTTGTGTCAATCCTTTGAGCTAAGATTTACGATGGAGTGGAAAATATAGAACAGCTTTGACATTAAAATTCATATATGTACAACATTATTATGTACTAAGGCTGTGTTTAAGTAATAAGTCTTAATAGATTCGCGTGTAATATGGCAGCCGGTTTCGGATCTCTAACTTAGATTAGTTTTACAGTTGTTTCATCTTATCCTGCCAAGCTGAAAAATACCGCAGAGAGCGCTCAGTAGATTACTGATCGTGTCGGAGCATCCCGTTTTAGGAAGTACCTCACCCAGTACGCAGAAGACGGTGTTTTAGTAAGTTGAACAAGGGATGATAATGTATCAGTACCTATTAAAATATCGACGTTATTCATCAAGACAGTTAGCGTTTATGTAGAGGCTTAGGCTAGTCATAAGAAATGCCGCTTGCCGAAAGCTTGAAAGAACTATGCTACCTGTAAAGTTGAACTCTGGAAAAATCAATTAAAAAAAAAAGAATTATCATTTATGAAACAATACACTACGCACTTATGTTATTTAACCAACCAAGCGGCGGTAGCGTAATGGCTAAGGCGTCGGACTTGCGATCAAGTGGTTGCGGTAACAACATCGATATATCATCAAGACGATGCATCTCAAGTTGGAGATTCTCAATTTTAATACTATTAAGTTTCCAAACAAGTACAAGTTTTTCCTTATCGTTAGCCTGTTAACTCTTGTATTACCAGCGTTTTCACTTGTGCTGTCGTAACCCCAATCGTCTCCTCTCCCATGGAGCTTGGGTAAACCCGCCCAAAAACTCGTCGCAAACTCACGAGCTGTAGTTCTAACTGATCATCATTCCCCAGTGAACAAAAGTATTTTACAGGAAGGTGGTTCTCCTTTATACGAGTCTCCAATTCGAATGCATAGTGTTATTAGAACTCCTTGAGAAGAGAGGCAGTGCTAGCGAAACGTAAATGATAAAGCTAGAATAGTGAATGTTTATTGGCACTTTGTACAATCGTTCAGCCTTACAAGTTTAATAAAGTATTCTATTACACAATATTGTATGTGTTTTGATACTATGCACGTTTCAGTTAAACAACAGGTCACATCAGATTACAAAGTTGAAGCTAACAAAGCAGCTTTCATTTTCGTCCCCAATTCTTGGAACAAATTTAGCTATAACTCACGGGTCTTACTAACAACACGTTGCTCCATTGGTTTTGTATAACAAAGCGAACCTTGTATTGTAATAACGTACCGTACGTTGAACTGAGCGAATAAGCGATAAAAATCATCATTTAATTTGATAGATCTGTGCTTTTATCTAGACTAGATTTCGCTCGCGTGATCTTTCCTTCATTTTGCCTAGGCAGAAAGCACCATGTCACTCATAACCTATGTATATCTCTCATGAATATTTAACGATCGTACTTAAGGGTCCCCTCTCGTAATATTTCATCCTTGTAATTAAATAACTTTATTTTTACGATTTTTACGAGGAGCAGACTGTTCTTAAGAAGAACATTACATGTGTGTAATTCTAACAAAACTTTCGATTTAAAAGGAAATACAAGAAATACTTTGAAACACAGTTTGTTTGTTTCTGAAATTGATGTTAGATTGTCTTACAGTTCCAATGACAATTAAAAAAAAAAAAATTAAATTAAACGTGTCTAATTCAAGGTATCGACAGAAAACAATAACGCCCCGTATTTGTTCCTATGTCAATTATAAAATTCTTTGCTTAGTGAAAGAAGGAAAACCTAATTCTTTCGCATTTACAAACTCCAGGAAAGTGATTGAATGGTTCAAATGGCAAGGATAGCTAGGTACTCATATTAGATAAGTACTTACTAAAACTAAATAACGCATAGTAAAATACAAGAGAAATAAGTTTCAACACGCTTTGATTAACTTCACTTGTTGTAACTAAGTAAACAAACCTTGGAATTCAATTTCAACTTACTTCTGATTATGGTATCCAAATAAAACTTTGGATATACCTACATATATGTAGTTTGGACGAAATTATTGATTTAATTTGGCTTCTTGGAGCTGATCTGATGACGAAGTCAGGAGGTGGATAGTAGATAGAGTGGCTACTAGTAAACCCCTGAGTTTGGGCTCAAATGATTCGTTCTCTCACGAGTCTAACAGATTGGGCATGGTAACGATAATTAAGGATAATTAAACTCTTTACTTCTTAATTCATTTTGCCATTGAAGTGTGTTTTTTTAAGTTTACTAAACTATATTTTTACTAGATAACGGACATTATTACTTAATGTCCTTGTTTTTTTTTATGGTATAGGGGGCAAACGAGCAGACGGGTCACCTGATGGTAAATGACTACCGCCGTCCATGGGCACCTGCACCTCGAGAGCCACAAGTGCGTTGCCGCCTGTTAAAGTGGGAGTAGGAGAAAAGGGGATGAGAGGGGAGGAGAGGGGAGGAGAGGGGAGAGGAAGGGGAACGGCGGAAATAGGGGTGAGGGGAGCACGCGGCGAAAAGCAATGCAACATTGCTTCACTGCCGGTTTTCTGTGAGGCCGTGGTATCACTCAGGTCGAGCCAGCCCATACGTGCCGAAGCCTGGCTCTCTCACGATTCAATGTTTATTCGCGCATTAATGTGTTTCAACATAATGCAATGTAACGAGAAACTTTGAGATATGTTAGTTCTAAGAAATTGATATAGATTGTAATTTATTTACATTGTAATATTTTATCTAAACGTTTTGACGACGACCCAAAGACCTTTCATAGTTTTAGCAGTTGATTAGTATTTCCTGTAGGCATTTAAGATTTCGTTGCAGATAAGAAATCTATTATTACCTTTTTACTAGATGTTGATATTAAGTTTTCAAGCATTTACTTACTCGGCTTCATTTCTTTTTTTAATAAGGTGGTCTACAAACTCATCACCCTCTTAATTTTAGCCGGTATAGTACCACCAGTAGTGACACTCTATTAGTTTCTTACCACCCACCGCCGGGGTTATTAATGTGGTGGTGTGTACGAATCGAACCGAGTAAACCAGCAGGGCATATACTATGCTAATTTACTAATTTTATGGGCGTGCCACTCTATGCTATACTGGATTTAAAAATACACATAGTAGGAACTTATTTAAGAACAAATTAAAGACATATTGGAAACTAGTAGTTCCCGTGCGGCTTCGCTCGCGTGTACAAACCCTAATTCTTTTTTGAAAATAAAAGTATCCTAAGTAACTTCTTATAACACCAGCTATCTGCCAGCCAGTGAAAGTCCCGTGGAAATCAGTACACCCGTTCCGGACATTAGCCTGAACAAACAGACAGACAGACATATAAAAAATTTAAAAACTGATTTTTAGGCGTATCGTGCAAAGAACTGTGTAAGCTTAAAAAAAACTATTACAAACACTTCATTTTATTTATTTGTATTGATGAAAATGGATTAAATGATAAAAAATAGAATTTAATTTTAAATAATATAATTGAATTGGTAAATTATTTTATTTATTGGATCGTTGTCTACTGATGTTATAATTTATGTGATTTGTAGCTAATTGTATGCAGTGCCTGATTTTGTAACTAATTATACGTAGGTATACGTTCAACACAATTAATTTTGTTATGAACTAAATTACTTCTACTACTACTAAACCACCTCCACTTCCAATGGCATAAATTAGAATTCATAGAATTATTTTTAGACAAATGGAATGCTGATTTTAATATATTTCTCTTGATTTACATTATATGAACAAGAAAAGACTTTAAATAATGGAATTTTTATAAACTTATATTCCGAGTTATACCAGAAGTCGTTGAATACAAAACTGAGCAAATTTAAGTCACGCGTTATGCATATCACGCTGACACAATAGAAACATGTGATGTTTTACTAATGTTTTCGTACATACTCGTAGTTAAGTGTATCCAATATAATAACATTTATATGAGAACATCTAGACTCTCAAACCATGTGTTCGCATAAATAGTCATATTGTTTTTAAACATAGCTAATCCTGACCTCGCCAGTAATTCGTGGGTCCTGTACGCCAAGATCAATAGCAGCGAAATCAAATCAAATAATGAAACCAAAATGATTTATTTCAATTAAACCCATTATAGAGGTATTTTTGAATTGTCAGTAGTAGTCAGTCAGACTAAGTCAGTCGTGAAGCTAGTTGCCTGTTCCAATAAGTAGATCTTGTGGCAAAGAACAGGCCAGAAACTCCAAGGACACTCTTTTTCAACATCGTTTTTACAACTCTCTGGTTACATTGCTTATATGCGCAAATTAAATGTGAGGAGAATGTAACGTATTGTTCTAAACTATAAAAAGTCGCGCAAACTACTAGTATATGTAAGTAATAACAGTTCGGACATGACTAGCCCCAACTAATGGCACTCGTTCACGCGCATGACGCACGCGCCAGCCATCGTCCAATACCAGTACGTCCAATTCCAATACCAATACTGGGCATACCACTCAGTGAGTCCCAGAAAAAGTTAAGCTGTGTTGCCCGAGCAACAATTTTGATTAAATAAGTTGTTAGATCTTAAAGACAAACCAAGGATGTAATTCAAATACGTCAGACTTACTCTCCATCCATAAGGAACTCTTATGATCACTAAAGATCCCGATCCGCTAGTACTGTTTATTTCAACGTCCAACTTCAAATTTTAGCTGAAAGATCTAGACTGTCTTATTTTATGTCTTTCTATGGAAACTTCGCCATTCATTTTATTTTATGTTTAAAAATATTCTCTTCACTATTTCAGGCTCGTCCAAAAGGTGAAGGTTTAACACCTTATCAGGGTAAGAAGAGGTGCTTTGGAGAATATAAGTGCCCGAAGTGCAAGCGTAAATGGATGAGCGGAAACTCATGGGCGAACAATGGCCAGGAATGCATCAAGTGTCGCATTAATGTCTTCCCACATAAACAGGTAGCAGTACCTTTTTTTTTTATGTATGAAAAAGGCAGTGCGCGGCTCACCGTATGGCTGGCAGTTACTGCAACTTCTCCCCGTGGAGTTCTGGACATCCTCCTCAGAAACAGAGTCATGGGGTCATCATACTTTCCTGTGGGGAAACGGTGTTTAACTGTGGGAGAGCCATGCTTCGGCAAGTATGGGCCGGCTCGTATGGATTAATACCAGGGAATCAAGGACCGACAGTTAAGCAATGCTTGCATTGTATTTCGCCGAGTGAGTGAGGTAATGAGGTTACCGGAGGCCCTAACCTTTCCCTCTCTCGCTCTTTCACTCCTTCCCCTACCCCAACCTTAAAGGCCGGCAACGCACTTGTGACTCTGCATGTGCCATGGGCGGCGATAGTCACTTACCGCCAGGTGTCCCGTCTGCTCGTTTGCCCACTATTCCATAAAAAAAGTATTTCAGTTGTTTGAAACGTTACCACGCCGCTCACTAGCTAATATGCCATTAAGTTTGTGTTTTGGACGAAATAACACATGTCTTTTTCAAAGCTTGGATGTTACTGTCCAATTTACAAATTTATTAACTTAATTTGGGGTCTCCACAGACCACTTGTGAGTTGTTAGATAAATATCTTCATGCACAGCACATGCCTAAATTAGTGTAGGTAATCTATCAGAAGACTGAACAGAAAGTAGTATGAATCTTCTATACTAATATTAATCTCATAACCCAACACCTTAAGTGTGCGTATCACCTGTATGCTGATGACTTGCAGTTGTATACACAGTCAAAAGTTGAAGATATATCGCAAGCTATCGATAAAGTAAACAAAGATTTAGATTTTATTAAATGCTGGTCGATGAGGTTCGGTTTATCAGTAAACCCAGAGAAATGTCAAGCGATCATCGTAGGTAGCAAGGGAATAGGCTAGATACTGCCGCCATTCCACCAGTTGTCTTCAACAATTCCATTATACCTCTGAGTCCAGTGGTTAAGGACTTGGGTTTGCATATCGACTCGACCTTTGATTGGCGAGCCCAAGTTACCCACGTAAGCCAGAAAGTCACTACCTGTCTCCGAACTTTATATCGTTTAAAGAATTTTCTTCACACGAAAACTAAGACTACGCTTATGCAGTCCCTGATCATTCCTGTGATCGACTACGGTGATGTGTGTTATTTTGACCTGAATGCAGACCTTCTCAATAAACTAGATCGCCTTCTCAATAACTGCATTCGATTCATTTTCAATCTTCGAAAGTATGACCATGTGTCTGCCTTACGTTCTCAACTAAGATGGCTCCCAATCCGTCAGCGCCGCAATCTGCGAGCATTAACTTTTCTTTTCTGGTTTCTCAACTCTCCGTTTTTACCTGCTTACCTAGCTCCCTACTTCCGTTTCTTATGCTCCAATCATGATCTAAATCTTCGATCAACAAACAATATGCTCCTGTTATGCCCTCCTCACACCTCCGACTTTGTCAACTCTTCCTTCTATGTTCAATCAGTTCTTCTCTGGAATGCGCTCCCGGTCGAAATCAGGATGTCCACAAACCGTTTTTTGTTCAAGAAGAAAGTACGTGATCTTCTTCACAATGAGTTGGCACAACGTTCACTACGATAGTTACTTACACGACGGAGTATTTTAGTAATCATATGTATTGTGTATGTGTGTACTTCTTTTATAGGTTCTGTATGTATTATATATTTTTATGTTGTAATAACGTATAGCAAGCTATTTATGTAAGTAATAGTATTTATTTCATATAATATGTGTATCTACTTTGTTATGACTATCTAAGTGTTATAAATAACTCCAAATGTTAAATTCTATTTGTGCATCTACCGTTTAATATTTCTACATCACCCCAAGGTTGACTGGCAGAGAATGCCCTGGGCATTAAGTCCGCCTTTGTGCAAATAGTGCATTAAATTTAAATAAATAAACAATATTATAAAGCTGAAGAGTTTGTTTGTTTGTTGGGTTGATTGAACGCGCTAATCTCAGGTACTACTGGTTCGAATTGAAAAATTATTGTTATGTTGGATAGTCCATTTATTGAGGAAGACTATAGTCTTCCTCAATAAATGGACTATCCAAAAGCCTATAGGCTATATAACATCACGCTACGACAAATAGGCGGGGAGCATTATTTAAAAATGTTGCAAAAACGGGGAAAATTTACCAACGCAGACGAAGTTGCGTGGTCAACTAGTAAGCTTATATATTTGTACAATAATTACAGAGACCATTAGAGAAACCAGATGGTTTGGACGTCAGCGACCAATCGAAGATTCATCCTCAACATTTGTGCCAGAAGTGTCGCTCTCTTGGATATTACTGTCGCAGAGAGTATTAAGCGAGAAATATTATGGAAATTATGGTGGATTCCTCAATATAGATACACGAATAGAACATACGGTTTTGGAACTATTACTACCTATTTTGAGAATGTTTACAAGAATCACGTCTCGTCTCGTCACGTTAATAAGAAGACTGTAAAATAGTTGTTTTTAAATGAAGTATTTCATATTGGTACGGTAATTAAAGATTAGTATTTTTGTTAGTATATAATATAACAAACGTTTTATAAAAGGACAACATATCTAGAAGCACTTATTTACGTCATATATTTTATATTATTCCTAAAGAGAGAAGATCCACCTGTTTTCAATCATCATTAAAATTTTTAAAGATGGTATTTATCAAACTGGTAACATACATTTACTTAAAATCTTGTTCATTTAAATGTTCTACATACTTACTTAATTTAGATATAAGTACATTATTATTTTTTAAGGTTTAAGATACTTAGTGAAATGTATATGTCGAGGGTTTTATTCAAAAGATTTTTTCCTATTTTAAGTATTAAGGTATTAGAGTTGGTTGCAGCTTGTAATTTTATATTTGAGCAGAACTTGTCCTTATACGCATTTCGGTGTCAGACTTGATTTGTCCTGAATCTTGTTGTCTTCCCGTTTTTTTACAAAATGAGGGTTAAGAAAGGAACAAAGATTAATCGAGACTCGTGTTATCTTAGTCCCCGTTTGGACTATATAGCTAGCCCGCGACCCAGCTACGAATAGCCCGATAAGGTCATTTTGAGATGGGCATAATACTTAACCATTATATATTTTTTTCTCCTCTATTTGTCAGCCTCTTTTTTACGACGAGCTTGTCGAGTTCCCTCGAAGGTACAGAAATGAAAACAGTTTCCAATTTTTTAATCATTTTAAAACACAATCAAAATGAAAACAGTGTGTAGTTCCCTACCTCCGACGAAGCTTTATTGCCAATAATGTAACATATATTATGCTATTCAATCTTGCGATAATAGAGTGTTCATTTGTTGCCTCTTTGATTAAAATGAACCCATCAATTTGTTTTCCTAAAATAATAATCGGAATATGAAACTTTACTTCCTTTTCTTTAAAACATTCATTATGAATTCCAGTATAAAGACACAATTTTCTATGAACATCTTCACGGCTAGTGTTGCGAAACTTTCCCTGGGCTTCTAATAAAAGTATTAAACTCTGCAGCGAACTCTAGATAGGTAGTAAACTCCAAATGGCATTACAGTGACTTACGGTTATTATATGTATATTTAGACGTTTGAATATGCCTTATTGTAGTAATGTTACCTATAACACGCCATGATAAGATTATGCCATGTTATGTCAATGTATTACAAATATTTCATATCTTAACAATGTTTTTTGCAATGTATATTATGATAAATGGATATCCTACTAACGCTAATATATATTTTAAATGTATAGACCCAAACACTTCAAAAAATAATTGCATAGTGACTAATAGGAGGTAATTCACTGCAGAATTCACTTGGGCACTGACAAAAAATACTTTTTGAAGTATTTGTATGCCTTGTAAGAAATAAAACTGCGTGCGAAGGTAGCTACTAGCACGGTAATATAACATTACCGTGCTACTAGCGTTCAATGCGAACTGACGCGAGATACAATAAAGGTACTCTCTCACCGAGAGCATTCACCTGTAATGTAACGTTACAGATCCGAGCATTACATCAGTGAGGGATTAGAACCAAGCATTACATTGCGCAACCTGTAATGTTATAGATTCAAACATTACAATAGTAACGGAGTAGAACCAAGCAGTACAGTGCGCAATCTGTAATGACACAATCTGTAATATTTTGATACAACTTGTAATATCAATATTATGTTTCGAGGTTGAATAAAATTTAAAAAATGACGTGGGATAAAGAGAAGGCTTTATTATTTCTAGAAGTCATTCTTAAAAACATTGTAATTTACTTATTGGTCGCTTGGTTATTTGTAAAATATCCAAACCACCTGTGTTTCGTCGGTTTGTAATAATTTATGACACCAAAATAGTTTCCTTTGTTTTTTAATGCTCAAAATCGAATCATAAATGTCACATTACAGGCGAATACTCGCGACGAGAAAGCACCTTAAGATTTCGCATTTTGCGGTAACAGAAATGATGTCTTTTTTCAGTTTTCTCCTAATTCTGATATACTCTAGTATCTTAAGTCTTCTTGCCGTAGCTATAAATATGTTATTAATATAAAAAACGTAATCCCAAAGAGTAAAGTGAATTCTAAATGTGCCAAAAGAATTAGTTTTTAAGTGTTTCGCCCATTAAAATGTGCCATAGTTTATAGTTTCATTTGATTAGTTATTTTGTTACTGGCGACAAAGACAATGAAGCGATAGCGTATAAATACGGAAATGCAATATATAACTGAAGATATTTCTTTTTTTAAATACCAAAGCAAAGCTAAATTATAGACAATTTTTTTTAGATATAGTGCTGCGATAAAAGTCTCTTGTTGAAATGGTCCAGTTTAGAGTCACAAGATGCACAAAATAGGGTAACTAATACAAAATAAATGAATACTTAGTGGATAGTACTGTAGATTTAGTTTAGTAGTGATAAGGAATGAAAAATATGGAGAATTGACAAATTACAAATAATAAAAATACCGATAAACAGAAAAAAAACTTATGACGTAGGTATTTGAAATTGTTGTCATTCTATAAAACTAGCCGCTGGATTTTAAAGAAAATTTCGGGTAAGCCTTAACGGTTTGACCATATAATTTTCATAGACTAAAACTTTGTAGTCTTATAATCTTTCTGGTTGGGTCTATATTGCTTTATTTTTTCGGCCGATACATACGCTGTTTTGTTTCTTTGTTCCAGTAGTAACTAGAAATTGTGGTGTGAAAAAATCATTTACTAACCAAATAAATTATAAGTGTAATGTAGCTGAATCTAAGGTGCTTATAAATTAGTAAAACATTTTGTCTGTGTTTTTGTGTTCAGCTATAAATGACAATAAATACTCAATACCATTAATTAAAACTGTTGATACCAAGCTTACTAAGTATTTGATACTTTTTACAAAAAGTGGACTAGCAAATGTTCCAAGTTTGAATCATTCTAATATCTTAGAATATCGACTATCAAGTACTAGGTTTAAACTTTCAAATGGGTGCAAATATTATATATCTAATTGGTCTGGGTGTTTCTGTGAATAATAAAAATATACGCTGTGTTCAAAAAGTAGGGTGACTTTATATTTTTATGACAAAATATTTATTTATTTATCAATATTTATGTTATCCCCTTCATAGCTGTAATCTCCCTCAGATATAAGACACTTGTGCCAACGCTTGTTCTAATCGTCGAAGCATTTTTGAAAAGCCCTTTTTTGGTATAGCCTTGAGCTCTTCAAGCGGTGCAGTCTTTATCTCCTCAAACGTTGCAAATCTTCGTCCTTTCATAGGTCTATTCAGTTCTACGAACAGGAAAATGTCGCAGGGGCCAAATCTGGTGAATATGATGGCTGAGGCATGATTGTGGTGTTGTTTTTAGCCAAAAATCTCTCGCCAGCAACGATGAGTGAGCAGGTGCATTATCGTAATGCAAAAGCCATGAATGGACTTCTCTGACTTTTTTTTTTGTAACGCTTCTTGCAAATGGCTCATAACTACAAGACAATTATACTCCTTATTGACCTACGACCTTGCGGTAAAATCTCCCAATGCACTACGACATGCCGATCGAAGGAAACAGTGAGCAACACCTTGACATTTGATCAAACTTGGTGAGCTTTTTCGGTCTTGGCTCTCATAGGCTTTTTCATTGGGACGATTGGCTTTTAATACGTCATGACTATATAGGTATATACATATACCCATATAGTCCCCAGTTATAAGCCTTTTAAGCAAATCAGGATCATCATTGACGTCATTGAATAGCTCCTGAGCGATGCTCATGCGACGGTTCTCCTGGTCAAAGTTAAGGAGTTTCGGAACAACTTTCGCTGACAGACGTCTCATGCCCACAACATTCAAAAAAATTTCATGACACGAGCCAACCGATATGCCAACATCCTCACTTATAAACATTTTTTTTTTGCTCAGAGCAGACTCACCGTATGCCACTGTCGACATTTCAGCTATTTTGGAACACTTCATTTCATTTTTTACTCAACATTTTATGCAAATTCTTTGATCCATTTCTTTTTAGCAGAAAATCGTCGAACACACCAAAACACGTATATCTTTTGTATCTATAAAAAGCAGACTGAATATGCTGTATAGGTAAAACTGTAAGCATATGTTCCGGACATCGAAAATCTTATGTACGTTGCTCGCGAGATTTAAAAAGTCACCTTACACACTGCAGAAAAAAGTATTTAAGGATGATTATCTATTTTCCAGAACTCATAATACAAGCTATGCTTAGTTTCAGTCTAGATAGCGCTGTGTAGTATGTCGTAAAATATTACTATGATATTGTTATTGCGACATTTTATTACCGATTCATTCGGTAATAAAATGTCGCAATAACAATATTATTGTTTTAACTTGTTTTAACATGTTATAATTGAAAAAACTGTATGGGTCAGTTATCTAAAAGCCAGTCTTTTTAAAGTCCACTACTTTGAAACTAAACCTTCATAATATTGAGGACCGAAACATATTGTGGCAGTAGTGTGGTTTTTAATGCAATCTTTTGACACAGTCGGCAATGTAACAAAAATATATTTATCTCATTCAATTTATGATTACACACTAAGGAAAGAAGTACATATATTACAAAAGAAAATCGCATAACTACGAACCGTGACTGTATCAGATGCGGAAACGACGTGCCTTTGTGCGCGTGTCAAATTCAGTGTTAGTACTAAGTTGAGTTATTGTTTAGATATACAATTTACCTATGTTTGGATGAACTTATCATGAATATATTATTCTAATCACAGCATAATATGTTTTGTTTAAATATACCAACCTAGTAGGATATTACTTTTCTTAAATTTAAAGTCAGAACTTTTATGTTACATTGCCACAGTTTTAAAGTCAGAACTTTTATGTTACATTGCCACAGTTTTAAAGTCAGAACTTTTATGTTACATTGCCACAGTTTTAAAGTCAGAACTTTTATGTTACATTGCCACAGTTTTAAAGTCAGAACTTTTATGTTACATTGCCACAGTTTTAAAGTCAGAACTTTTATGTTACATTGCCACAGTTTTAAAGTCAGAACTTTTATGTTACATTGCCACAGTTTTAAAGTCAGAACTTTTATGTTACATTGCCACAGTTCTAAAGTCCTTACAATGAATTCCTGTTTGCTGTTTTCATATAGATTTGAAGAATTTAAGAATTCATGTATGTAAGAAACTAAATAGTCTTGACAGTTTGTAAAGAGTACCGTCAAGAGGATGAATGAATGTGTTGTATTGAATTTAAATCTAGTTACGCCGTCTTCAGAACTTGTATGAAGTTGAAAAGTTTCTCTTAAAACAATTTAGTTATCTTTAATTGATAAAAGTGCTCGTTATCAAGCAATTTACAAATTTGGAATGCATACTCCGTAAATTGCTTGATTACGAGCACTTTTATTAATTAAAGATAACTAAATTGTTTTAAGAGAAACTAGCTACTCTTAACTAGACGAAAACTTTGAGATTTTTATATTTAACCAAAGCTTAGAACAAGTTAATATATTATCTTGTTTTAATATAAAACTTATGTATGATTAAATATTTCTTAGTCTTAGAATTACTCATATTTTGTTAAATGTAAGTATTATTTCAAATGTATTACTTAAACATTATTGATGAACATATTAATGTAATCTGTTACTTAAATATATATATTATATGTATGCTGACATTTTATTAATTTTATTAAACCTAATGTACAATGTATGTGCCTTTCATTAATTGCAATTGGCAATGTTCACCTCGTAGAGGCAGGGACCAGGGTGGTGTATACAGAAGACTTGTAAAATTCAGTCATTCTCTTCAAGTCATTCCATCACAGTCCGGCCATTCGCATCAACCGTACCCATAATGAATGTAGATATTTTGGGAACATTCCGTATTTAATTCTTAAACGAGTTCAAGGAATAATTCTTTGCGGTATTTATACACACATCATCTGAAAGATACTACAAATTATTTTGCTTTACAATATTATGACAAGTATGAATGTATTTCGCCGTTACGTACTTGTTTACGGTTATTTTTATTATTTTAGTACATACTTTAATTGATTTCGAGAAGAAGCTGTTCAAATTGTGGAATGTCCTACATATCGTGGTTTTCCCAAAAAAGGTCCAATATTACAGTAGGTAGGTACGCGAAGTTTGACAGATATGGTTTATTTCTATTCTTCTTTTATTGTTTATCTATTCTGTGGCAGAATGTATCGTTCCCACATTAGGATGCCACAGCCACCAAGAGCGATGTCTAAACATATTAGGTACCTTCTAATATTACAAAGTGAAAGTTTGTGTGGCAGATGGTTGGATGGACGTTTGTTTCTTTTTCACGCTTAAAAGACCAAAGTCATCGGACGAATTTCGGATAGGCTATTTACCTTGGTAAATGAAACCCACGCGGACGTAGCTACGTGCAAAAGCTCTATAATTCGTTCGCCATAGACGTAAAGGCCAATGATTATATGAATGATGATTTGACTATAGTTTTGCTCTACAGCCAAGTTGTGAAAAGCGTAGTAAAAAGTGTAAAACTGGAGTTTAAGAAAAATGTTAAGTCACAAGTTACAATTAAATTAGTAGTAGTTCATTGTAGGCACTACACGTGTTATAGAAATGCATCTCTTGCATAATTGCCAACGTCAATCTAATTTTCGGCCAAAATTAGTTATTAAACAATTATTTGTTTTTATAGTAATTTAGTAGTTGTTTCCATTAAACTAGAAAACAAGCTAAGCAACAGATTTAGATCAGAACAATACTTCTTCGCTTCAAATGTTCTGGGCTCAAGTGAGTTAGGTGTAAGTGAATTTTTTTATTTATTACACAGTATAGATGAGATTAGATTTCGGTATTACGGATTGGTATCACAGAGCACTGTACCAACCGCATGCGTTATATACCACGAATCCAGAAACAGCAAAACATCCAGTTCCTATTTAATTAAATGTATTTCCTGGATCTGTACACGGACTGCTAATCAGAGGAACACGCCATCAAATAAAAAAACAAGTAAATGGTTACTAGACCAACATAATGATGTATATATTCTATAAAATCTCTATATAGTTCTGTCAATTTGAAGTGCTACATACATAGATAAAGACCGTAACCAACAGAGAATACCAAATATTTTTTGCGATGACTACCGTGAAGCAAGTCTTTCTTACTAATAATATATACGGTAGACCGCGCCAAAGTGATTAGCTACATTTATGACGACATCCATTGTGTAAGAAACAAGGAATAGCATTTTTAGTAAACTTATAACCATGACTTTATCTGCAAAGGATATTTTTAATATTTTACCTATTAAGTGAGATTTATAAAACAACCTTAAAAAAAGAATTTTAATGGAATAAAATGAAAGAATGAAATGTACTTTCTTTTCTATAATGTAATAAATATAAAAATTAAATTAACTTAGACAAGAAGTCAAATATAGAGTCTGCACATACATATTTTACACGTATCGATAAAGACTTCGTATTATCTGTTTCAAATAATACGACCAATTAACATCAACACCAGGCTATAGCACTACGAGTACTTGGTGTCAGTACTCGAATCTACTTCATGTCTATTTAGAAATCTGATAAACTGAAATCGTTGGAAGATTTATATATATATTTACCACAAGCACAGTGATTACACAAATAAAATAAACAATTGAAACAATCCGTTAATTTCTCTGAGCCAAAACCATACTTATGATGCGGAAACGGTTAAGAACATGCTAAAGATCAGAGAATCAGAGGAATTTCTTAGAGTTCTGGCCTATAAAAATTGGGTAACCTAAACCTTCATGGTACAGAACGCACAGGCATGCTGCATGCGACTAATATGATAATTAATATTGCATACGCTTGACGCAAGATGAATCGAAAAGTGAAGACGCAAGATGAACATGAAAGCGCACTAGTGTAGACATACCTTTAGTTGATTTATCAATAAAATCAAATTGATTTGTCTCTTTCAGAAATGAAAGTGCAACGGGCATTCAAAGATATTTAGAATCAGAATTATATTTTTTTATTCTATTTTGTTTATGATTTTTGTGTGAGTTTAAAAAAAAAGGAAAAAATAAAGGTAGATTAAGATTATTGTTATGATTTATTTATTGTTTCTCCTTGATCTGTTATAAAAACTTTGTTCTCAATTAGCGGACACCAAAACCTTTATATATACTTGCTTCATTTTCAACCTGTGTTTTTATTTCTGACACTGAGGATGCGAACTATGATAATAAAATGACTGCCTTTGTTATTGTTTTTTTGAATTTCTCATTTTGAATTATGATTTATATAAAGTACGTAAGTAAGTACACTTAATTAGATAACTAGTTTTGCCCGTGATCAACAGACGACCAACAAACATTTAATCATATGCATATTATATACATAACACACTATTTCCATGTACTTACCGCTTATTACATTTCTGAAAGCACTTGTTTAAGCACATGTAAATCGAGTCCTTGTAGAAAATGTGCAAAATAAAAATATAAATTTTTAATGTTTAAATTTTTAGTTAATGAAAATAAAACTTTAAAAGTAAATAACAATTAAAATAAAATAATAAAGTGATAGAAAATACTAAATATTAAGTTTTCCAACAAGATAAAAGCATGATGGAGAACGGAGAAAGAGAAGAGGAGAAGAACTGTGACGTAGCAGATATTTCTGATACATTTGGCAAGTACCAAATCATCCAGTACTCGTTGATATGTTTATCAACCGTATGTATCGGCATGATTAATATTAATTACGTCTTTGTGGCCGGTGATATTGGTTATAGGTTAGTAAGGTTTTCACTGCAAGCTGTAAAAGCCCACCAATTTGAATCAAAATGTAATTTTGTATATATTATATACACAAACATATTCTTTGTTGGACATTTTACTAACTTTTACAAACGGGGAGTTTAGCCTAAAATATGCAAATTAGTTTTATGACGCATAACTTGCTAATTTAATTTTATTATTATTGGCGTCACATTGACATTTTTAAAATAACCATATGTTTGAATGAACGCGGCTATGATATGAAGGGTTGCAATGGATTCGAACAGAAAATTGATTCAAAAATTAAGAATTTTACAATAATTTCAAGTGTTTCACATTATAAAACACATCAAAACTCTAATGCCACTAAAATTTCATATTTTGACAGATGCCGTGTCAATGAATGCGAAGATGGAAACTCAACAGTAAAGTTTCCAAGTTGGTGGCCAGATACAAACATAGATCGATGTTCTAAGCCTGTGGTTAGGAATGGAGAAGAGATTTGTACTAAAAACAGTTTCACCGGTGAAATAGTTCCATGTGACAGTTGGATTTACGAGAGCAACAATACTGTTGTAGCTGAGGTAATACTTTTAACAGCAAATACCTAACTAATTATTTATTTTTAATTGTACCGACTAACAAATAACAACATAAATAAAAAATGTTACAAACCGATCCAATTGTCAAATTAATTAATCTCAAAAATTCTGATTGACCGTAATGCTGCAAGGACTAAGACCCGTGATGGAACACAGGGTGATTTGAGTTGGTTCTAGTCCAATATACCACTTTGCCGTTAGCCCTGATGAGGTGACGGCACCGATGTTCCGCCCTAATGCTTCTTTTAAACAATCACCCAAACGTAACAGGATCGTAAATGAACACGCCTTTAGACTAACAGAAAATGTGCATGTAGACGCAGCACCCGAAAGCGGGGATACATAACTCGCTTAGGTTCGCATTTTCTACGCCTACTTTTTGGGCGTTTCGCCGGATTCACAAGTGTTTGGTAGGGGCGTCACACACACCTCTTACCTAAGTGCTCGCATGAAAGGTATTTACATTCACATATATTAAAAATAAAATGCCGAAATAACATAATTTTTGTGTAATGGGTGGGGCCTAAGAGCCAGCGAACCAACGAAAATTTGTCATTTCTAAATGTGAAAGAAGAAGAAATGTAAGTTAGTACTAAATGTTATTAGTTAATGTTTTTTGGGATGTTATAGGGGGCAAACGAGCAGACGGGTCACCTGATGGTAAGTGACTACGGGTTGACGACAAGGGTCCACTAGTGACTCGTTGCCGGCCTTTGAGATGGGAATACGCTCATTTCTTGAAGGTATAAAGGTTGTATCGGTCTGGAAATTCCGCAGGCGACAATTTGTTCCGCCAATTGGTTGTGCGAGGCAAAAAGATTCTGGAGGATCATTTATTATGTTATACTAGTTGCGCCCCGCGGTTTCACCCGCGTAAGTCCCTCGTTAAGTTTTCTTACATTTTTTAATTTTCTGGGCAACTTTCTTAATTTTTTCTTTCATAAGAACCTTCTCCTGACAATAACAAACACAAAAAAATAATAATTAGTGAAATCGGTCCAGCCGATCATGCGTGATGCCGTGACCAAGGGAAATGGGGATTAATTTTTATATATATAGATATACTCGTATAAATTACGTTAAAGTAAGTAAATTACGTACGTGGTAGTAAGATTTTATTTATTAGTTATTATCTTAATATAATTAAAACAAGCTTTAGGAGTTACTCGCCCCTTGGCTGTAATAATAATTTAGTATGAACTAATAATAAATTGAGCTTAAGTAATACATATTGCATAAGAGTAAAATGTTTAGAATTATTTTTCTAGACAATTTTTTATTGGTCCTGCTATATATGTCACGAATGAAGTGATGTATGTTAAGGAATACATAATATAATTTTATAAAGATTAAATTCATATATATGATTATCAAATAAATAATTTCATTGTTACTAGTCTTTCCTTTATAATCATCAATCGCGCTGTGGGCAAAGTATTGTCAACTTTGATGATGATGCACAAGATATATTTTTGGTTGCAGCTAACGCTTTTTATATTTTTCAGGCTTCTGTATCGTATCTATTTTCTTTTTTGTATGGGAGCGAGGTATTTGTTACAGAGTAACTATTATCTTATTTGTGCCTAGATTTAGAAGGAGAAAAATCTTAACTAGTACCAAGTCAGACTTGAAGTTTATCAGTTTCGCGCTCCTGTTTATAAGGCTAAATAATTGATATTAATAATAATGAATGTTATTTTTATTTCTTAGTTCAACCTGGGTTGTCAATCATGGAAGACAAATCTCATTGGGACAGTTCACGGTTTGGGCATGTTTACATCTATGGTTGGATTGGGATGGCTCTCAGACACGTAAGTGATAGGTTGGAAATCCAAACCTGAATACTATCGAGCAGATACATATTTGGATACTAGACCTTTATGTCAACCACGTAAGAGTCTTAGCCCCAAATCTCGTACGTACCCACGGTCAACGTATTGCGTCGGGTTTTTCTATTACAGCTCGTCAGTATGACCTCAATCCATCTGATGGTAAGCTAAAAGTTGAAGGCGATTCATTATACCATTATAGAATTATTATTATTTCCAATCATGACCTGATCTTTCTCTCGTACCTCCTAAAACCACCCTAATTCTTGCGTTATTTTGGTCATATGGATGTGGAAAAGCTAAATATAAAGGGATGGTTCTAAACTAAACTGGAACAAAGTAACGGCAACTTCAAACGTGGATGACAAACCTATTAATTTTAATAAGGTACTTCTACTTTACAGGAGCATGGGAATCCATGTTCTCTATCCTTTCTCAGCTTAAGTGGTTGCCCATTCGTCAGTGCCGTAAGTTGCGAGTCCTCACAGTCCTATTTATTATGCTATTTATCCATCTTTCCCGATGTATTGAACTTTTTATTTTTATTATTTAAGTAGCAAACACAACAAAAACCTTTTTTCCTCAAGTGATCTGTTTTGTTTATCCCCTTTAAACTTTGGGGTGTGTCCGGCTCTTCTTTGTTCGTTCAGTCTGTTTTTCTTTCGAATGCGTTTCCTATCAAAATCAGCAGGGCCACCAATCGTTACTAATTTAAATTAAAAATGAGGGAATACCTATTCAGACAACCAGCAGAGTTAACTTGCCCATAGCTTAACATCAAATGTTGTAATATGTTTTGTGTGTATGTATGTGTAAGTAGGTTTATAATGTAAGAAAGAAAGAAAGAAAAAATATTTATTCAGAACCCGCGATGTACATGTGTATATATTATGTGCATATTATGCTGTATACCTTACTATATTTAAGTACCGATTCGTCAATTGATAATTTTAGTTTGTAAATATTATTTTATTTATGTTTTCAAAGCACCTACTTCCTGTTTTCTCTGCATAGTCCGAAGGTTGGCTGCCAGAGAATGCCTAAGTCATTAAGTTTGCCTCTGTACGTCTCAGCTTATTATTTAATGCTTATTACTCAACAACAATTCACAAAACAACTTTCTTTTGTCATTTCTATATAAATCTAATATAAAATACGACGTCTTATAGAAAAGACGATAATACTCCGAATTAGGGAATTTCTCAATTTAAACATTACTGCAATTTTTATGCATTATTTATGTAAATAACGTTTTTTTTAGCATTGGACGCAAACCAACCTTAATTTTTTGCGTCGTGGGAGGCTGTATCGGTCAAATGAAAACTATTGTTACCTCGTACAATATGTACATAATTATAGAATTTATTGAAGCGACGATCACGGCCGGGAATTTTGCTACTGCTATAATGTTAAGTAGGTATTTAGACAAATGTATCAAGTGTTTTTAGATATGAGGGCAATACAAATACATTATTTTTATAACTATATTATTCGATTTCAGTACTAGAAATTACTGCAAAAAAGTACCGTCCTTTGGCAGGATTCATTTTTCTGAGTTCTATACACCTAGGGGAGTGTTTACTTGCGCTCATTGCATATCTTGAACCTAATTGGAAGACAGTCATTCACATCATTAACGCACCTTCCGTCTGCTTTATCATGTTTATTTTTTTTGTCAATGAAAGCCCTCGATGGCAGACTGTTAGTGGTAAAATAAAAGAGGCCAAGAAAACATTACTTAAAATTGCAGCAGTCAATAAAATTCATATTAAGAATGAAGACCTGGATAATATGGATGATGCAACACTCAAAAAAAAGTTTAATATAGGATGTAACGAAGTAAAAGAAGGATTTGTTAATATATTCAAGTCAAAAGAGATTATGAAGCGCTTGTTAGTTATTTTCACATGCAAATTTACGAACGGAGTTATATATAATGGAATGATGATAAATTCAGTCTGGCTACCGGGAGATAAACACGTAAATTTTTTTCTGACTGTGCTAGTGTCATACCCAGGGGAGATTTTGGCCTTATATCTTATGTATAAAATTGGAAGAAAAGTCTGTTTAACAACTGGATATTTATTATGTGGTATATTTTGCGTCGTTTCAGCTTTAACTCCTGAAAGTAAGTAATTCAATGTGCTTTTTTATATCCTGAATCCAATTTTTTTTTTATGATATAGGGGGCAAACGAGTAGACGGGTCACCGATGGTAAATGACTACCGCCGCCCCCATGGGCGGCCTGTAACTCAAGAGTCACAAGTGCGTTGCCGCCCTTTAAGGTCTGAATAGGGGAAGAGGGGGAAGAGCAGGAAGATGGGAGAAGGGGATTAGAGAGGAGGAGAGGGGGAGAGGGGAAGGACGGGATTAGGGGAGAGGGAAGAGTTAGGGCCTTCGGTAACCTCACTCACGCGGCGAAAAGCAATGCAAGCATTGTTTCACTGCCGGTTTTTTGTGAGGCCGTGGTATCGAGCGGAGTCTAGCCGGCCCATACGTGCCGAAGCATGGCTCTCACACGTATAAATTATATAATAATGATCAATGGCCGTTTTAATAGTATGAGTTTTTGGGCACTTGTGCAATTCGATCAAAAGGTCGGGTAACCAAGAGGGTGAAGCACTTTATACATTTTATCGCGATGACGTACCGATTAAAAATCTAATTCACAGGGTACATATGGGCAAAGCTGACACTTTTCTTTTTAAGCAAGATGATCATAGCTTTGCCTTTCTCTGGATTAATCACGTACAGCACGGAGCTATATCCTACTAGTCTGAGAGGAACGCTTCTTGGGTTGGGAGCATTCGGCACTCGATTGGCAATGATAATTTCAACAATCACTCCAATCTTGGTAAATATAAAAGCTAAGTTAAATCTATTATGGGAAAGTCTTCATGCAGCTCGGAGTGCAATCTAGTTTAAAAATCATACGAATCTATGTATAGTTTACACTACTGTGCAGCTATCCTTTTTTTTGTTACATCTTCATTAAAGTAATATCGTTCCTTACAGTTTTGTGTTTTTTTTTAATGTAAAATTGATGTGATTGATTTGAGCTAGTTTGCACGTACATAGATGCTTGTGTCCAATATTTATTTTATTGTTTTCAATGAGTCAGCATTCTGTATTATTGTAGATATTTATACTGTCATCGTTTATCTGTGGTATGATTAAATTTCGAAGTATATAGGTATGTATAATGGCAGCATTAAAATCTAAAAGATTACTTTAAAGTGAATCGTTTGAAAGAAAAGTGATGACAGTCAATCAACCTGTACCTGTAGTCCATGCTATCCTGGTACTTGAAATTCATAAAGTTCTTAAGTTGACGACATTCTCTTCTTTTTTAAATACTCCGATTAAACAATTGAAGTACCTACTAAGTAAAATATTTTTTTTTTTTTTTCATAGAACACAATATCGGTAAATCTTCCAACTTTGTTCTTCGGTGGTGTGGCATTTTTATCGAGTATGGTTCTTACTCTGACACCAGAAACAAAACACCTACCACTGTTCGACACTATTGAGCAACTTGAGCGGTTTTTGACCGATAGCGACAGTGAAAAAAACAATGAAGCTACAGCATTAATTGACCGGAATACCGAAACTAGTGATAACAATGCATAGGACTATCTTGTAATTATATATTTGGGATTAAAATTTAAATAAATTGTTGTTGTTGTTTACGATATGAATCTGTTATTTTGTTTGGCTTTTGTGAACCTATTATAAATGCCAATGTGAGTTTATTTTTTTGTTGCCATTTCACGCCATAACGAGTCAACCGATCATCATTAAATTTTGTATACGGGGTTGGGGTACAGAACAGGACAGGTTAAATTTCACCTCGAAAAAGTACCGGAGCGATGCCAAAACTACTATATACTATTACTAATATTTTCTTTGTAAAGATTACTTTTAAATGCGTCAGTTGGGACTAGTAAGTAGTTAGTAGGTAGCGTGAGACAGACCAGTAACAGCCAGATAGGCATTATACGTTACGGGTAACAATAGATCCATTTATTTGATATATAACGTGGATTTACATTGTTAAATGGTGTATCTAGCACATGGGGCGATTTAAGCAAAAATGATCCAATCCACACAAACCTCATTCTAAGATAATTGACTTCTAAGTTTATTGCGGTATTAGTCTGGTTTTGTAATGCAACATGTTGTGTTTTTAATTAAATGTAGTTCTATGGGTACTAAACTAATTTACATGTATGTATGTAGTGAATAAATACTAGTAGTTTAGTAGGTATTCGGGAAAACTGAGCCTGGATCATTATTCTAAAATAAGTTTTGTATGGAATCGGCTGTGTAGGCTGCGTTAAGAAAAATACAAAAATGTTCCAAAGTATAAAAAAATGGAAACTCCAAAATTTTTATTATTGCCATTAATTTAAAAAAAACAGGTTTATCACAATAATCTTCTACATCATTTATTATTGCCTCGGTTCCCTTCAGTTGTTTATAGTAGGTACCTAATCAATGCAGTCATCTGGTATAAGGTGGAATAGCTATTTCAATTTCTTTAACTTGTTTTTGCTAATCATTTTTTCTGCCATCCGTAAATCTTGCAAATCTTTTTCTACGACACCCAAATCAAAACCTTTCAATTTATTTTTAAAATTTATTTCATTGTAGTCCTCATTGAAAAAAGTTCTGCTGAACAAAGAATGTGAAGTCTGGTCAGGCGTGTAAATAGCCCGACCAGGGTGTGATTGCTCAACAGTTAGCGTACGAGGTGTAGGGAAGTAAACCACTTCTATCGATCAAAACAATCATGCCAGCACTAACCTGCAACACCGACCAAGTCCCGATCCTCCAGAAGGCAGCGAGCAGCGGCGAGGTTTCTACGGTCTCTTGCAAGGTATTGACAGGCCGGTCACGTTCGTAGACAGGAGCACTCCACATACACCTTGTAAAGGTTACAAGCGAGTCCAAACACTACACGGCTATAGGACTAACGGAAAATCAGCTTCTTTTCACGAGAAATATAACTGATGTCCGTGGCGGAACAAAATTTTTATATTAAAGCGTCTTCTTCCCGAAAAGCGATGAGAGCAGGGTATGTCCGTTTTTTCTTGCACCAATCAGGTGCAGCGCGTTTACATTATTTGAAGACTGCTAACGCCATCTCTTGAGATCGTCGAGTACATTGGCAATATTACAGCAGTACCAGCACTAATTGCATTCGACAAACAGAATGTGGTTTACTATAAAGACTATGAAATTTATAATATAACGAAATATATTATGGTGCGATTATGTATGCATTTTATAAATATATTGGCGCTCCACCAAAGTCTTTTTGTGATTAATATTTCTTTTGAGTCTTGAGAGTTTGAGTCTTTGCTCTTATCATTAAATGTTTTTTCTATTAATTTTAATATCTATTAATTATATTTAATAAATAAATATATTTTTTTATTTTTCTTAAGTTGATTTAGAAATATACATAAATGATCTTCGATAAGTTTGTCAACATGACCATTTTATCCTAACCTAACATACAATATCCATATAATCCTTCGATTGGATTGGTGGCGCCGAACTCGAATGTAGAACAATTCGATTAATTCAAGAAAAAATCTAAATAATAGGGAAGAGATTCATTCTAGAAGACTGACTACTGATGCGACAGATTCCGTGCGGTGTGCACGGTATGATTCAAGAAGTATTAATTTTAATTCATTTGTTTGAATTTATAATTGTTGTATGAACAGTTTGATCCTGATTATAGCACATATTGCGTTGGCTTGTTCTTTTAATTATCCTCCTCTTTATAACGACACCGTACTCGAATAGCTTAGAACCCCAAGCTTTACAATATTATAAAACGGTATTTGGAAAAGGTGCAATAAAAAAATAGAAGGTGCAAATAAATAAATACATACTTTACACTTTAAATATTTTATTTATACATACACATTAAAGCTTTCGGTATGAAGCTTTAGGTACCTTGGCCACATTGTGACATGAAACCTGAAGAAGGATGATAGTGATATTGAGCGTCAACGGAGAGCCTTATGTGTTGTGGGCAATATGATCAGTAGAAAGTTCTGTAAGTAACCAACCCAGACGTTAAAGTAGCACTGTTTCGCTTCTTTTGTCAGACATTCTACACTTTGTCAACTTTGGACTGATTATATTAAGAAAGCAATTAATAGTATTCGAGTTTTTGTTGATATATGAAGTAGTTACAAAATGTGTGTTGAACACCCCAATCTTGTTAAAAGCTTTTAAAGTAGATTTATTAGGCGGTGTATCGGGATGGAACCGACTAAAACCACACGGTATGCCGTACTGCGCCTAAAATAGGAGGGATCCGGGAATAGCTTTTATTAAGACATCCGGACCCCTCCTAGCGCCTGCCGGCAAAAACGCGGGCACCACCTTCGGGTAACAACCTCTCAATTAGGCGACCGTCTCCATCCGCTATAGTGGACGCCCGCGAGGAGGCGGCGTCCGCGTGTGCCTGGACGTCGCCTAATTGAGAGGTCTTTTACCCGGAGGTGGTGACCGCGACTTTGCGGGCAGGCGCTAGGAGGGTTCCGGATGTCTTAATAAAAGCTCTTCCTGGATCCCTCCTACTTAAGGCGCGGTACGGCACACCGTGTGGTTTTAGTCGGTTCGATTCCGACACACCGAACCACTGAAAACCCCGGTTGGTTGACGGCCTGAGGGGGTTTATTTATTTAAAACTTTATGCACATAGAGTACAGAGGCGGACTTAATGCCATAGGCATTCTCTACCAGTCAACCTTCGGGTGATGCAGAGAAAACAGGAAGTAGGTGCAATAAAAAAAATATTATAGTTTATAAGGTAAATATGCAAACTAAATATCAGACAAAAATACTTAAAGTATATACGATAAAATACATATCATAAACATACATACAAATAAAAACATAGTAACGATTTAGATGATAAACTATGGGCAAGTTGCTTCTGCTAGTGGTTCGTAAAACTACTCCTTTACTTTCACTTTGAATGAGTAACGATTGGTGGCCATCCTGATTTCGAGGGGGAGCGCATTCCGTCTACTATAGACGTAAACACAGTTCTTCAAAACTGAAGTATAATACACAAATTACAATTGACTAAGTAGTAGTGCATTTTAAGTACTACATATTATGTTGTTAGTAATGTCAATCTAATTTTCGGCCATAATTAGCAATAAAACAAATGTTTGGTTTTTTGGTAACTGTATAACTAGCTAAACAACAGATTTTTAGGTGTAAGTGAGATTTTTTCTTAGCAACATAGTGTTAGCCTATAAGGGCTGGCCTGTTGGTCTAGTGGTTAGTGACTACTGAGCCAGAGGTCGTGGATTCGATTCCCACCTAAGTCTGGGTGTTCTTTGTGTCCGTTGCTTGTATGTTTGTAAAGTCCCCCGCGACACAGGAGTAATTCCTAATGCGGGAGTTGTCTTTTATTAAAAAAAAAAAAAAGAGCGATTAGATGTCGGGGTTACGGATTGGTCTGGCAGAAGACTGTACGAACCAAATCTGTTTTAGCCAACGAATCGAAAAACAGCAAAACACCCAATTTATCTTTGATAAAATGTATTAGCTGGTTCTTTACACTGCACTGCTAATCAGAAGACCTACAAATAAAAAAATCAATTAATTTGTAACCTAATATAATTATATAATAGTAGGATAAAGTTGTTTAAAATCTTTGGTCAGTTCTGTCGACTTAAAGTGACTTAAGTGACAACATTACATAGATAAAAACCGTAACCAACACAGATCAAGCAAGTCTTTCTTGTTACTAATATAACTATGGCAGACCGCGCCGAAGTGATTAGCTACGGTTAAAACGTCATCGATTCTGTTAAAAACAAAGAGAAGCATTTTAAGTAAACTTATAACTATGACTTTACCCGCATAGAATATATTTAATATTTTAGCTATTACGTGTGATTTAAAAAATACTTAAAAAAGAGGAGTACAACGGAACACAATTAAATAATGAAATGTATTTTATTGGTAAATCGAAAACGCGATAACATCTTTTATATGATCTATTACATATCAAAATTAAATTAGACATGAAGTCAAATATAAAGTTTTACATATTTTGCACGTAGTTATATCGATGAAGAATTATGTACTACTTGTTTTAAATAAAACATCTAATTTATCATCAACACCATGCTTTAACATTACTTGGTGTCATCACATATCATCTTGCTGAACCTGCCTCATATATATTTAGAAATCCGATAAACTGAAATCCCATAAGGTATTTCTACACTAGTGCGCTTTCATGTGCATTATGCGTCTTCCTCTGACGCATGCCTGAACAACCATAGCGCATGCAATAACCGTGACCGGTTGGTTCTCAGTATTTTACTAGACATAATGTTGGAAGATGGAACATATTATAATGTTTTGTGGGACCACAAGCACAATGACTACATAAATAAAAAAATTCTTTTTAACAAAAAATTAAACCGACGAAAAGAACTAAAAAGCAAAAAATAAATACACCTTAAGTCTTAAGTATTGAGCTTATTTACATAAACTATCTTATTTTATATAAACTTATTTTAAGTCGGCGCCAAACAACAAACTCATTAATTATCAAAATTTTATTTGGCGCCGACGGTGACGGACCTGTGACCACGGCCAGTGCAACTTGGTGGAAACGTCAGGCAATTCAGAGGTATGTAATACCTTTTCGTGATCGCGTTAATTCCCGTTAATACGTAAATAATATTATCTCCTTGGTCAGTTATAAAAACTTTGTCACCGTACTGAACAGACTTATTCTCAATACTGGGACACCAAAAACTTTTCAAAAGATGAAAACGACGCGAGTGTCGCTTCGTTTTCATCTTGTTTTGTTGTACCTGGTACTTGTACTTTTTGAAGTGAAACTTCTTTAGAATCGTTGTGATTTTAAATTCGATGAAACGAAAAACTCACACTAAAAAGAGACAAACAAGACAAACATTCATAAATAGGACGCGAGAGCCTGCTAGAGAATGAGATAGATAACAAGTATCAGTGTTTCCTATAATGTTTGTCTTTGAGCCTGCGTACTACGAAGCCTTCAGAAAATGCGTCAATGTCAACGTGGTGTCATTTTTGTGCATTTGCGTATTAATATTTAGTGGTTAATTAATTTATGTTAATTATTTAACACATGTGTGTTATATTGACCAATAACTTTTATATAAATAATCTAAAATTAAATTTAGAATTTAGAATTAAATTTAGTAAATTATTTGTGCTGATTTTACTTTTTATTTCTCAGTCTCTAGTAGGCTACTTTTCTGAAGTTTCACATTTGCAGTGTGGGAATTGCACACACACACTTTTTTTATAATAAAATGACTGCTTATGCCAGTTTTTATTTTATTTTCTCATCGTGAATTATGATTTGTATAGAGTACTAGCTTTACTAGTTACTAGTAGATTACTAGCTTTTGCTCCTGATTAACAGACGACCAACAAGCATTTAATTACATACATGACACAGTATTTACATATATTTATCGCTTATTATATTTCAGAAGGCACTTGTTCAAGCACATGTAAATCGAGTCTTTGTGGTCAAAGTGCAAAACAGAAATATAATTTTTTATGTAAAATTTTTTAGTAAATGAAAATAAAACTTTAAAAGTAAATAATTACTAAAAGGAAATATTAAAGTGATAGAAACTACTAAATATTAAGTTTTCTCAAAAGATAAAAACATGAACGAGAATGGAGAAAGGGAAGAGGAAAATAAATGTGACGTAGCAGATATTTTGGATACATTTGGCAAGTACCAAATGATCCAGTACTCGTTGATATGTTTATCAACCGTATGTATCTGCATGATTAGTATTAATTATGTGTTTGTGGCCGGTGATGTTGGTTATAGGTAAGTAAGCTCTTCACTGCTAGCTATAAAATCATATAAATTTGAACTAAAGTATAATGTTGTGCATGATAGCACATACCCTTTATTTGTTGGATATTTAACCAAGTTTCACAAAAGTAATTTAAAATTTTATTATTATTGGCATCACATTGTCGTTTTAAATGAACGTGTATTTGAATGAACACGGCTATGATATGATGATTTGCACCAGATTCGAACAGCAAAAAATTCTAAAACAAAGAATTCAAATTCCAATTTTAAAATATTTTCAAGTGTTTCACATTATTAAAGACATCAAAATCCTAATGCGACAAAAAATGTATGCTTTGACAGATGCCGTGTCAATGAATGCGAAGATGGAAACTCAACAGTAAAGTTTCCAAGTTGGTGGCCAGATACAAACATAGATCGATGTTCTAAGCCTGTAGTTAGGAACGGAGAAGAGAACCTCTTCTCAGAAGAGGTTTGCACTAATAACAGTTTCACCGGTGAAATTGTTCCATGTGACAATTGGATTTATGAGAACAACAATACTGTTGTAGCAGAGGTAATACTCTTAACAGCATAGACCTGAATTTTATTTATTAAAAAGTTTACCAACAAACAAATAACGTAAATGAAAGTCGTTAAACACCGATTAGATTGACAATGTAATTAATCTCAAATTTTGATTGATCACTCGCTCACGTTCGCATTTTATATACTTACCGTTTGGGCGTTACGCCGGATTCATAAGAAAGAAGTAAGAAATAAAGAAAATGAATTTATTTAGTAAAACAAGGCATGCAACTTATTTTAATAAAATGTTATGTCTAAAAGGCTAGTTCTCAAACTCAATCTAGACTGAGGGCAGGTGATATAAGCAATCTGTGGTATGTTGAGTGAGTTGTTGACGTGGCGTGTTGATGTATCTTAGACCACGTTTAATAAATAGGTTAAAAGTAATTATACACAATTTTCTCATTGCCTGCAATTCATCATGCCTATAACAATACATCACGTAAGTGGTATTGAGCTTTAGTAATAGATATTGCAGAACAGTAAAAATGTTTAGAATTATGTCTCTAGCCAACAACAGGTCATTTTCTTTTCTGGGCGGCACTTTTTTTTGGTCACGCTATGAATGTCACGAATAAAGTGATGTGTGATAAGCAGAAATCGGATATTCGGATGCATATTTACCTAAAGTTGAGATGTTGGCTATTATGGAAAGCACTTTTTTATCGAAAGAATCCCGCAATTCCGGGAAATTCAAATTTAAGTGTACCTATACTCCGTGAGATGTAATAAACCCCAGTTTGACACAAATGACACTTGCTCTGTTACAACGTATAATGGTTGCTTTGACTGTCAAGTTACCGTGTGTTTGGATAGCACGTGTGAATTGAAAGTTTACGAATATTGAGTGTTTTTGAAAAATTTGTGACTTCTTGTGTGTGTATTTATAGTTTACTAACTGGTATAAGGTATTGTGCCGTTTTAGTATTATATATATTTATATGAATCCATTCATTAGTAATGGATAAGACAAAACCCCCTGACCCCCCCGATGATCCTTTTTCTTCCTCTCCCCTAACTCCTACTTTCTCCTCTCCCCTTATCTTCCCTTCTTCGTCACTTACCTCTGCAAATCCTCTGACTCAATTTGCAGAAGTAGTCTGCAGTGTTCCTGACGCTCAAAATAGAAAACGCCCCGTTGAAGAGGAAACGTCTCATAGTCCTCCTACCAAACAATCTAAGAGTCAAGTTGCCCGAGAATATTATACAGCAGATGATAAGGCACCATTCATTGTCCATGTCTCGCGGATAGAAACACAACCCAACTCAGGCACAACTCTTCACCCAGTTACATTAGGGATATTCCTTCACAAAAATAATATTAGTAATATTGTCAAAGATGGAGTTAAGAGAGTTGGTCGAAATCGCGTATGTATTGAGTTTTTGTCCCCCCAAGACGCTAATTCCTTTCTAAATAATCCCATCCTGCCTAAAAATAAATTTACCACTTCTGTACCATCATTCAACATCACACGTATGGGTGTTATTAGTGGGGTTCCAGTAGATATGACTGAAGAGGAGGCAATGAATTATCTTTCTGTACCCTCAGGCTGTGGACACATCCTAAAAATCAGGCGTATAAATCGCAGAGTGTTAACAGACGGAGTCACACATTGGAAACCCACCGAGACATGCGTTATTACCTTTGATGGTCAGACCCTTCCCTCAAGAGTGTATTGCTGTTACACATCTCTTCCTGTGCAGCAGTATATATATCCGACAATCCAATGTCGCAAATGTTGTAGATTTGGTCATGTGGAGGCAATCTACAGGTCTAAACCTCGATGTCATAAATGCGGACTTGAACATTCAGGTAGCGACTGTTTTACAACTGCAGTGGATGCTTTCTGCATTCTTTGTTCCGGAGGTCATTTTGCTAATAGCAAGGATTGTCCGGAGTATGGTAGGCAGAGAGCAATTAAGACTTCAATGGCAGAAAAAGCAATATCCTATGCAGAAGCCAGTAAGACAATACCTGCTGCTTCCCGCAGCTATGCTAATGCAGCGAAAAGTCAACCTAATCAATCATACCGCAAAACAGTATACCTTAAACCCAGGTCCCACACCCCTCTCTCACCATCCTATGACAAAACTGCCCACAGAAATATCACCAGCCCCCCCCTATCTTCACAGCCAAATGGTTGTGGTCTTTCCAATCCAAATATCCAATCCTTTTCCAATTTATCATCACCTATCATCGAATTCCTCATTGAAATTGTAAAGTCTTTTATGTCCCAAAATATCCCTACATCACCGTCCAACGTTGCCGATAAAATTATAACACTCCTACTCAATTTTAAAAATGGCTCCACAAATGACTCTACTTCAGTGGAATGTGAGGAGCGTGCTTCATAAGAAGCATGACCTCACACTCCTCTTAAATAGATACACGCCTATTGCTTGTTCTCTCACAGAGACTTGGTTACTACCAAGTCTTAACTTCCGCATACCACAATATAACTTATTTAGGTGCGACAGACAGGATGGCTATGGAGGTTCGGCCCTCCTCATTAATAATAGAGTACCGCAATCTATCGTGCCCCTTCCCCCCACCATGGACGACATTAACATGGTTGCCTGCAAAGTCGAAGGTATTACTCTTGTCTCAATATATATTGCGCACCCTCATCAAAATCATTTACCAACTTTGAGGAACACATTCCAAAACATCAACGGCCCAGTCCTTGTAATGGGAGACTTTAACGGTCATCATTACAGATGGGGCTCTGAACGGTGTAATGCGTTTGGGGAAGGCCTGGTAGAGATAATGGACGACCTCAACTTTATAGTACTCAACAATGGTTGCCCTACCCGCCGATCTCTACCTGGACAGCTCAGAAGCTGTGTGGACCTAACATTCTGCTCAGTGGACTTAGCCACCTCTGCCCTTTGGAATTGTACAGACCTGTCACATGGCAGTGACCATTATCCTATACTAGTATCTTTTTCAGGCAAAACATTTTTAGAAAAAAGCTCACCTCCACTGTTAAAATTCAATTTAAATAATGCAGACTGGTCTAAGTACAGTGAAGGGCTGGAAGATGAAGTTAACAATTTTCCAAATTTAGATCCCGAGAATCTAAACTTAATTGATCACTGCCATGTACAGAATTGTTTAAGCAGCCTCATTGGTGCCATCAACTCATGTGCCGAGTTAGCATTCCCCTTAAAAAATTCGGCTCGGGGTAAAATACCGTCACCGCCTTGGTGGGATCCAGACTGCACTAGAGCTGTCAGGGAAAGGAAGGAGGCGGAGAAAAGATACAACAGGAATATGAACACCGATAATTTATTGTCTTACAAACAAATAAGTGCAAGATGTAGAAGACTACTGCGACAAAAAAAAAGAGCGGGATGGGTCAAATTCTGTACATCTTTGTCTCCGTCTACTCCCTTATCACTGGTGTGGAGAAGAGTCAACAGGTTCAGATCGGGATGTATCCCCACAATTTCATATCCCATGTCCCGTGAGACAGCTGAACTGTTTTATGATAAAATAGCCCCGCCTTATGTACCCTCTGTGCAAGAAGAGGGTGAGTATTCACTTGGGAACTCTGTTTTGGAAACACCCGATACGCCATTCTCTCCTCGGGAACTAGATATGGTGCTTGATCATGTTCAGGACTCAGCCCCTGGTATTGATGGAATACCATATTCTTTCCTCACCCATCTTGGCAGCAGAGCAAGAGAATACTTCCTGAAAATTTTAAATTATTGTTATAAGAATGGTTGGATTCCTAACGAGTGGAAAACACAAATTATCATCCCAATCCTGAAACCTGGCAAAAATTCAGATGATGCAAATGGCTACAGGCCAATCGCACTATCATCTGTGCTAGCAAAAATTTTGGAACACCTACTCAAAAATCGGTTGGAATGGATAGTCGAATCGAGAGAACTACTACCAAGTTCTCAGTTCGGATTTAGGAAGGGACTTGGCACCATGGATAGCATTGGAACACTTGTTACAGATATCCGCATCTTTCTATCCCAAAAAGAATCAGTAGTAGTTGCATTCCTTGACATAACTTCGGCTTATGATAACGTCCTTCTTCCAATACTCAGGCAAAAATTGCAAAAGCTGAGTATCTCAGCGAGGATGGTACAGTGCATTTGTCAGTTGATTACGTCACGCTCACTGGTTTTGAGAGTGCAGGGGGAAGAATTTGGGCAGCGAAGGGTGTGGAAAGGCTTGCCGCAAGGCTCTGTCCTAAGCCCTTTGTTGTACAACTTATATACTGCAGATATAGGCTCTTGCCTTAACAACAATTGTCACATCTTACAATATGCCGATGACCTGGCCCTATATGTGAAAAACCTTTCCGGCACGGATGCAGCCTCATCCCTTTCTGTTTCGTTGGACTCTCTAAACCAGTGGTTACAGGATCATGGACTCAGCCTGTCTGCTCCAAAAAGCACGGTGGTTATATTCTCCAGAAAGAAAAGTGTTCCCCAAATTGATATAAATATACAAGGACAAAATATTCCAGTGGATTTAAAGGCAAAATTTTTGGGCGTATATTTAGATTCTAAAATGTCAGGTACTCACCATCTTAACTATTTGGTTAAAAGATGCGAACAGGTCATCCCTATTTTAAAAGCTCTTGCTGGTGTCTGGTGGGGAGCGCATCCTTACACAATGAAACTTGTCTATAACGCCCTCATTCGCAGTGTAATGGACTATGGCGCTTTTTTATTAATTCCCTGCAACAAAGGAGCCCTTACTAGACTAGACAAAGTACAATCAAGATGTCTTCGGATAATCACTGGATGCATGAAGTCTTCCCCAGTAAATGCCTTACAGGTTGAATGCGCAGAACCTCCTTTGGAATTGAGAAGACAATTTCTAGCAACTCGATTTATATATCGCTTATTATGTAAAAATACCCATCCCCTTATTGAAAAACTTAAGTATTTTAATTCTCTAATTAATTCTTGTCAGTATTGGAGGCATAAGGACATCCCTTTAATACTAAAATCTTTCCACTCCTATGAAAATTTAGAATGTCCCTTAATAAGTTCAGATAGGCTTCTATTATTTAATTATAAATTTGAAATATTATGCTACAAACCAAATATTCTTCTTAATACTGGCATCTCCAAAGGGAGCACTTCTGCGGGAGCAGCCTTCAATGCCCAGGTAAATACAGAATGGCATGACTATCACAGATTTTTCACTGATGCCTCAAAATTGTCACAGGAGACCGACACAGGTGCTGCAGTATACTACCAAAACTCCAGAATAATTCTCAAGTTTAAGTGCCCCAAGGAGTCCTCTGTATTCACAGGTGAATGTGTAGCAATACTAGAGGCCTGTATATATATAGATTCACATAATATCAATAAGGCAGTAATTTTTACTGATTCCTTGAGCAGTCTTAAGGCCTTAGAACAGAACCCCTACAAGAGCAGACTACATAGCTCTCTTATTCTGGAAATAAAAAAGCATCTCTTCGACTGTTATATGAAATCAGTAATGGTTCAGTTAGTGTGGATCCCAAGTCACTCTGGCATCGGAGGTAATGAGTTGGTAGATATGCTTGCAAAAAATGCAATTTCCGCACCATCTACAGACCTTAGGCATTACAATTATCAAGGCTATGACCTACTGACACTACCCAAAAAGATACTGCTGTCCTCTTGGCAGTCAAAATGGAATGATTCCAGTAAGAAGAAGGGTAAACACTACTATGCAATACAACCAAACATTACCTCCAAACCTTGGTTTTACCAACATAAAAAAGTCGCAAAACCGGTTATATCTGTTGTCTGCCGACTTCGCTTGGGCCATTGTTGTTCTCCAGTGTTCTTGCGAAAAATTCGTGTACGGGACTCTTCGCTATGTGAGTGTGGCCTTGACGAGGGAACCTTAGAACATATATTTTTCAGTTGCCCCCAAAATAATTCGTCCCCCAACTTGTATAGTCAATTATCAAATCTGAACATTCCTCTTCCTATAAACTTTGCCTCCCTTCTAACTTATTATTCCCGACCACTAATTTTAATCCTTATGTCGTTCATCCGCCGCAATACTATCAGACTTTAATCTGAATCCTTGTAGGTTACTTACTGGTGTGGTATTCATATGTATATTATTAATTATTGTCATTGTTTTTTATTTAGTACTATAAGTATGTATTGTAGTAATAAACGTTTGTTTCAGTGTGCTAACTCCAAAACAAGATTCGCAATAAATCCAATTTTAACAGAACTAATGTTCGTTTTCTCATTTACACACACTTCAGCGCACGACTGACATTGGCAGAATTGTCGACATCGGCATCATTTGCCATAAAGAAAAATAGAATAGAATAGAATGGTTGCTTTTCCCTTATTTTATTGTCAGTAATTTTTGACGAAGCAAAAACAACTTTATTACGTTGTAACAAGTGTCAAATCGGGCCTATCAAACCCCAGGAAATGTAAGCATTTTGTAAGAGTGCGAGTGAGACGGCAAATTATACTTGCTTGTGCGCATGTAGCGACGCGACAATACAACTGCATTCGTCAACGTGCTTGCTATGCGTTCGGGTGTGTTTCTCAAGTTTTTCTCATTTCTACGATTACTTACTTGGCTATTGAATAACGGTTTCTGCTTTGCATCGTGATTTGGATTTTAGTTTTACTTAAAACGACGACTTTTGTGCCACGAATCCTGGATTTACCTGCTCTGCGGCTTGGACCTAACAAGGTAAGAATTATTTATTTTCACAAAATCATTTAAAAACATTGTACCTATTTGTATATAGCTGGAAAACAGATTTTGAATATAGAAATATGTATAATATAATAAATAACTCGTAGTAAAGTCAAATGTACCTGAGTAATGGTAGTTTCGCCAGATAGTAACATGTTCTGCTCTCTGATTGGTCGACTGTTGTATTAAGGGACTATTGTTTAAACAGATTTGCTGTATATCAGATAGTTTTAAAAAAATGCCCTGTGTTGTGTGGTTATCTGATACTGTATTTTGACTGTAGATATAAAACAACCGATTTAAAACGTTTTAAATAAAATGTTGCCGTTCTAAACCCCAAATAAATCGTTTTAAACGGTTGAAAACTAGCCTACAAAAATAAAAGAACTGTGTTTTACACTTCATTGTGTGCAATTTCTGGTCACCTGGCGTCATGTTTTGTTTTAATTAGTTTATAGAAAATCAATAGAAAGTACCTACCTACATTACCTACTACACGAAAACTTAAGTATGTAGGTATACTATACTTATTTATTATATTACACACACTAGATTAGAAGACATCATTAACACAATGCCGTCCGTTTTACTTGCGCATGAAAGAGACAACGTTATGTTTTCAAGGCCTTCGTGACGACGTCAACGAGAGTGCGAGATTGTGGGTTTGGTTTTAAACCAAATCAAATTGATTATATTTATATCGTTTGAAAACAATGAAAAAAATGTTTATTTACTAACACAGAGTTTTTAACTTATCAATAGAGTTATTATCACTTAGGTAGGTAATACCTACGCTTGGTCGGACGGACCAACTAGAACTAAACACGCTAAGTATATCAATTTTTCCCACATAAAAAAAAACTTTACATAGTTTATAGGTACTCCGTCATAACCCTACCTCGCCTCGGTAAAATCAAGAAAATGTACTTATAATTAAGAAAAACATAGTCATCAACACCAACTGTTTTAAATGATAAAGAAAAATCGTTTATTTCGGTTTTAAACGGTTTTTTTTTGTTTTAAACGGATTGGTTTAATTGGTTTTAAACCGGCCTTATATCTATAATTTCGACTCACCTCTTCAAACCATCAAATTATGTTTTTTTTTACTTCACAGGTATTATTCGCTACCATGATGGCGGATTTAACTCAAAGAGAAGACATTGCTCAGTCCTGGCTACGAAATCACCCAGAGATCTTTTACGACCCATCAACTGGAATATCAACAATAGCTGTACGAAATGTGAAACAACATTAAAAGCGAAGAAAACCATTTTGAATCGTCATCTAAAATCACAAAAACATCGAGGAATTCAGGCAGCATCGCCAAATGAGTTTTATATTGACTTGATTAATTTTCTCATTATGTGCAACATACCGTGGTGAAAAGTTGAAAACCCCAATTTTCGTGGTTTTTTTAAAAATACATGTGTAACTGTAAAAATCAAGATAGAACCATTCCAAGTGAGTCTTTGTTAAGGAAGAAATACTTGGGCCATGTTTATGAAGATAAAATGAAATTTATCCACAGTGAGGTACAAAACAATAAGATATGGATATCTTTAGACGAAACCACTGACTTTCTGGGACGAAATGTTGTAAATTTTTTAGTCAAACCATTAAATAAAAACTTATCGGGATGAATTTACTTGTAAAATTGTCAAACTTTAGAAGTGGTTAACGGTCGTACTGTGTCCGAGTTTGTGATTAAATGTCTAAAAAACTTATGGGGGGACCAATTCAACAATAAAGTGCAAGATGTCTTAATGTTGTGTAGTGACAGCGTAGCATAAATGTTACTGGCTGGGAACATATTAAAAAATACATTTCCCAATATAAAACATTTTACGTGTTTGGCTCACGCCCTGCACAGATTAACAGAGACAATACGTTTAAGCTACGGCGATGTAGACACTCTAATTAATATGTCAAAAAAATATTTTTAAAAGCTCCCAACAGAGTACGAATTTTAAACGAACAACATCCAAATTTACCTTTGCCTCCAGAGCCAGTTATCACTAGGTGGGGAACATGGTTAGAGGCGGCATTTTACTATGACAAACATTTGGACAAAATATCGAGTGTTGTAGCTTTATTGGATAGCAACGAAGCCATATCTATTAGAAATGCTAGGGAAGTACTAACTAACCCTAATTTGAAGAATGATTTAGAGTATACATATGAGTATTTCGAAATTTTACGTATTGCAATAGTATAATTAGAAAAATGTGACCTGTCGATAATAAAAACATTCGAAATATTTGACGACGTAAGATTCATTTTAAACCAGACATCAAACAATACGTTTATCAACAAAATTGAGCAACTTATGGATAAAAACCCTGATTTTGATGTTCTTAGGGAAATAAGTGAAACATGTAATAAAGAAAATGACTCTAGTATTTACAAATTAGACGTAGTCTTAATATGAAAAGAAATAGACTAACAAATGATAACTTCGAGAAAATTATTATCGTACACTACAATTCTCTGAATAATCCTAAATTAAGAACTTTTGCACAGTCAGTAGAACCAGACGTAACACCATCATGTTCAACGCAAACAGATACAGAAATGACAGATTTCAGTGACCGAACCATAGTCATAGATAGTGATTAAAAATATTGTCACTGGGGTAATCTTTCTTCTTCAATCTTTAGCCACCCAATGCTGAGCATATATATAGGCCTCTTTCAAATCTCTCCACATTTATCTCGCTGCCACTTTAAAAGTGAAATATAAAATGTGCTAGTTTTAAGTTTTTATTTTCTTCATATTAGCTATATAAGAAGTGCATGTCATGGCTACTTGTAAAGAAAACAACAGAATAACTTGAGCAATGAATTCTTGAATGACAATTATTTATGTACATTGCCCAAAGTGCCCATGTACAACTTCTTTCATTTCCCTTCTACGTAGTTTCTGTGTGTACAACATAAAAATATTATGTGATGTAATGAATAAATAAGTTTATATTAATTTATGTTTTCTTATTTACCACACCACCATTTCTCTAACACCTTACATACGTACATACTCGAATGGGAAACACGTTAACTTAAAAAGAATCAACTTAAAGTAAATATACATCCGATTAGTTATGCAATCCCGGGATTTTATTTTAGATAAAAATATACTTAGAAGCCGCTTCCATAATTTGTTATTCAAAAAATAACTTTAGGTAAATATGCATCCGATTATCCGATCTCTAGTGATAAGGAACACACCATAGTTAAGTTTGGATACTGCACACATTACTTTTCAAAGGCTACAGAATAATTTTCATTACTCTTAGTAAAATTTAGAGGTATAAATTTCAGTGAGGCAAATAAAGCTATTTATCATTTTATAAAACTAAACACTCATATATTTGATTATCAAATAAATAATTTCATTATTATAATTAGTCCTTCCTATAAAAATATCACGTTTGTACAACCCTAGAGCGTAGGCTATTGCACGAAACGCGCACTCACAACTCACACCATTGTCGTGTTGTGGGCAAAGTGTTGACAACTTTGATGATGATACACAAGATATATTTTTATAGAATTATATTTCTATATATTTTTTTCAGGCTATTAGGGCGTACTTATTTTTGCTTTTGTATGGAAGTGAGTTGTCTGTTACGAAATAACTGTTATCTTATATGTGCCGAATGTTTAGGTCTAGAAAATGCTAAATGGTACCAAGTCAGACTTGAACTCTATCAGTTGAGCTCAATAATCGATATTAATAATGAATTTTATTTCTATTTTATAGTTCAACCTGGGTTGTCAACCGTGGAAGTCGAATCTTATTGGAACAGTTCACGGTTTGGGCATGCTTATATCTATGGTCGGATTCGGATGGCTTTCAGATACGTAAGTATTATTAGTATTTTTTTTTCTAAAAAAAAATAAGTAAAAGAAGTAATGTAAAGTCAAAGGAAATGAACAGGAAGTAGGTCAATATACACCCCAAGATAAGGTTCACATATGAAGTGGAGGTGGATAGGTCGTTGTAATTTTTAGATGTCAAAGTAACCGCGAGATCAGATGGGTCTTTGTCGCACTGTCTGTATCGCAACCCTACTCATACGGATAGGTACCTATATGCCACGTCTCATCATCATCCCCGACACCTGCTATCTGTTATGACTTCACTTAAGAACAAAGCATACGATCTTTGTGACTCTGAACATTTGGAGCGAGAGCTGGTTCACGTTCAGGAGGTACTCAAAAGTAACGGATATCAGGTGAATGAAACACGGAAGCAACCGACAATGAAACGCAAGCATCCGGAGGTGAACAGACAACCAGCCATATATGTCAAAGGAGTAACGGATAAGATCAGCTCCATGTTAAAGAAATACTCCATTCCGACAGTGTACACAACAGGCATAAAGGTTCCAAACATAGTGGGTACATCGAAGGATGTCTTGCCGTTACAAACTCCAGGTGTCTACAAAATAAACTGCAGCTGGGGTAGTTCCTACATAGGCCAAACAAAGCGGACTATTGCTGGAAGGGTTAAACAGTATATCGCTGCTGTAACGAACCGACAGATTAGCAAATCAGCGATTGCAGAACATGCACTTAAGCGGGCACCAATCACTGGATTGAGTTTCATCGTGACGTTCCTCTCCACGGAACGTCACTTTTACACAAGAGTTGTACGTGAAGCGATTGAAATTAAAAAACACAAAACTTTCAATCGGGAAGATGGTTTCAAATTATCTACAGCGTGGAATCCAGTGATAAAAACATGCCACCTCGCTTTTTTGCGCAGTCGGGTGAACAATAGAATAGGGAGACATCGGTTTGCTTACAGAATAGGGACACTGTTAGTATATGTGAAGGTAGATGGCGAAACTAAAATATCAAAAATATCGAAAATGTGGATGAAGAACCTTCTACCTCACGATCTTGACGACGGAGGGCGTGCACCAATGAGCCAGTCAGCCTGTGACCAGAGCCAGTGCAACCTGGTCGAAAGGTCAGGCAATTCAGAGGTATGTAATACCTTTTCGTGATCGCGTTTATTCCCGTAAATACATTAATAATATATTATATTGTAATGTGTGTTAATATGACTTGAATGCAGATTTTCTCGTTAAATTAGACCCTCATCCTAATAACTGCATTAGATTTATATTTAATCTTCGTAAATATGACCATAGTGCCTCTATCCGTTCTCAGCTTAAGTGGTTGCGTATTCATCAGCACCGTAAGTTGAGAAGCATTACAGTCCTATTATCTTCTACAACGTATTGAACTTCTTATTTACGGTTTTTAAGTAGCAATGACGACACCTTCCTTCCTGAAGTGATCTTTTTCTTGTGTCCCTCTCACACTTCGGGATTTAAGGGAGTACCTATTTAGACCACTAGCAGAATCCAGTTGCCCTTAACTAAATTTCTAATGTTGTAAAATACTTTGTATGATATGTGTGTATATATTTGTGTGTATGTAATATGAGAGTGTATATATATGTAGTTTATTGACGTACACATCACCCGACGGTTGATTGTCAAAGAATGCCTACGCCATGAAGTTTGCCTCTGTAATCTCCGCATAAAGTTTAAATAAATTACAAATACATAAAACTCATCATCGAGAAAAAAATCAATAAAATTACAATATGGGTTTATTATTTATCTTTTTTATTATTATAAATATGAGTTAAAATACTATTTACACAACAAGTCACTATTTCTGCTGTTGAAATTCACAAAACAATCCTCTTTTGTAAATTCTAATATAAGAACAAATCTATTATCTTAAATAAAATTACTCGAACCCAAAAAATTAAATCATTATTAGCATAAGATGATGAACATAAGACTCAAACTGAATTATGAGTGTTTAATCTCTCAATTGAAACATTACTGAAATATTTATGCATTGTTAATATAAATAACTGTTTTTTTTTAGCATTGGACGCAAACCAATCTTAGTTTTTTGCGTCGTAGGAGGCTGTATCGGTCAAATGAAAACTATTGTTACCTCGTACAATATGTACATAATTATAGAATTTATTGAAGCGACAATCACGGGTGGGAATTATGCTGCTGCTATGATATTAAGTAAGTACCTATTTAGAAAATTGTATCAAGTGTTTACTTTTACATTGATTTTTTAATATTATTTTTAAATTTAACCATTTTACTGCGTATTTAGCCTACGCATGGACGTGGAGAAGCAGCTTAGCTTAATTTCTTTATAATTTATATATTAGTTTGTAAGGTATTCATTTGCTGAAACTTTGCACGCTAATTATATTAAAGTCATCAACAGGTACTAGACAAAATTTCGTAGTTATGTATTTAAACGGGAACTAACGCGATCACGAAAAGGTTACATACCTCTGAATAGCCTGACGTTTCGACCAGGTTGCACTGACCGTGGTCACAGTTAGTAAAATTTCGTAGATTGAACACCCTTAGTTTTTTTAATTTAAATATTTTACCGCGTAGTCAGCGCACTTATAGATGTGAAAAATCGGTAAAATTTGTTAATTTTTTTTTAGAAAGGTGTTCAGTTGTAGAACGGCTCTTGCACTTTTATTAAAGTACATTAAACTGTTTAAATAAACTTTATCTCTTTTTTTTTATTGAATTTTTAAGGTTGAGAACCTCTTTTTGCGAATCGGCTTTTTCGAATAAGTCGCTAACTTCAGACTCATGGCCTGTACAAAACTTTTACAAAACCTTGAGCTCTTTTATGATGCTTATAGTCAATTATTATATCTCAGTTTAATAAAGAAAATAGTATTTTTTACAACAATATTATTCTATTTCAGTACTAGAAATTACTGCAAAGAAGTACCGTCCATTGACAGGAGTTATTTATTCGATTTCTTTTCACATAGGAGAGTGCATATTTGCGCTCATTGCCTATCTTGAACCTAATTGGAAGACAGTCATTCACATCATTAACACACCTCCTGTCTTCTTTATCATATTAATTTTTCTTGTTAATGAAAGCCCTAGATGGCAGACTGTTAGTGGTAAAATAGAAGAGGCCAAGAAAACTTTAGTAAAAATTGCAGCAGTTAATAAAATTCATATTAAGAATGAAAACCTGGATAACATTGATGAGGCTACACTCAACGAAAAGTTTAATTTAGGATGTAGCGAAGTAAAAGAAGGATTTATTAAAATATTCAAATCAAAAGAGATTATGAAGCGTGTGTTTGTTATTTTCACATGCAGATTTACAACCAGAATTACATATAGTGGAATGATGTTGAATTCAGTCTGGTTACCGGGAGATAAACACTTAAATTTTTTTCTGGCTGCGCTAGTGTCATTCCCAGGGGAGATTTTGGCCCTATATCTTATGTTTAAAATTGGAAGAAAAGTATGTTTAGCAGCTGGATATTTATTATGTGGTATATTTTGCGTCGTATCAGCTTTCACTCCAGCAAGTAAGTAATCCAATACGTTTTTTTTTAATATCCTTAATCCAAATTTAAATTTAAGTCATTACTTAAATGCATCATTATGCACAAGCCCACGATCACTACAATTTTAGACCGGCAAAAAACTCAACAGACAGAAAAGACTCAACAGACGTTGTAATAGTGAGTTTTTTGCCGGTCTAAAATTGTAGTGATCGTGGGCTTGTGCAATTCGATCAAGAGAGTGTACAGCACCTTATAAATTTGAGAAAATCTAATTCACAGAGTACATATGGGCAAAGCTGACACTTTTCTTTTTGAGCAAGCTGATCATATCTTTGTCTGCCTCTGGAACAATCACGTACACCATGGAGCTATGTCCCACTAGTGTGAGAGGGACGCTTCTTGGGTTGGGGGCATTCGGCGCTCGATTGGCAATGATAATTTCAACAATCACTCCTATCTTGGTAAATATAAAAAGTTAAGTTATAATATCTATTAGGGCAAAGTCGACATACATCTCAGAGTGCAAAATAGTTTAAAAATCATATGTATCTATGTTTAGTGTTTGCTATAGTTCACTTTTAATGTGAATAGTTTGAAAGAAAAAGTCAATGATCCTGAACTTTATGCTATCCTGGTACTTTAAATTTATTAAGTGCCTAAAAATAAAATCACTAGATTGTATTGCTACTCAGGTATTTAAAAATGAAGGGACATAAACTAAATTTATTAATAAAATATATTTTGAATTTTTATAGAACACAATATCTGCGAATCTACCAACTATACTCTTCGGTAGTGTGGCAATTTTATCGAGTACGGTTCTTACTCTGACACCAGAAACAAAACACCTACCACTCTTCGACACTATTGAACAACTTGAGCGATTTTTGACTGATAGCAACAGCGAAAGGAAGAATAAAGATACATCAGTAATTGACCAGAATACAGAAACTAATGATAATAATGCATGAGTCTGTTTTATTTGTTATTAATATTTAAATTGTGATTGTGAAAGTTGAGTTGCTTAATAAATAAATAAATAAAAAAAATGTCTGTACAAAAAAATAATAATAAATTGTTATTTTTGTTATATGCACACGATATGAAACTATTATTTTGTTCAGCTTTGCAAACCTGTTATTAATGCCCATGTGAGTATGTTTTTTGTTACAATTTTGCGCCATAACTACTCATCCAATCATCGTGAAATTTTAATAGTGGATAGTGGTCCATAAAATGATAAAGGTTAAATTTCTTCTAGAAAAAGTACTGTTCTCGAGGGATTCCGAAGCGACGCCGCGGGTAAAACTACTATATACCTAAATGTTTTGTTTGTAAAGATTACTTTTAAATGCATTAGTTTGGTCTAGCAAGTAAGTAGTTAGTATGTATCGTGATGGCTGATAGGGATTGCGATTATTAGTATTTTGCTTAGTTGGATTTCAAACCATAAAAACTTATTTAAAAAATAGTATTATGCATGTATCTCTTATTATGCATATTACGGATTTTTTCAATTACGGAGTATTGTGTATCCCTTTACTACACTATACCCCGCGTGCATATGTACATTTCACTGGCTCGCCCACTCACTATAGATACGCAAGCTGGACACATCTGCTCTCACCTGTGGCTTATGCAATACTGCCCAACCCGTCATCCCCACAGCAAGCAAGAGACAGTGCCCACAACTATTATTTAAATCTACCATACATACACTACACGGAGTGAACTATTCCAAACAAAAGTGTTCGATTTATCATCATTACCTTACACATTCCACCGCTTTTTATGAGTCAACGCATGTTAGAACGATCATAACTTTTAAACAGATAGTTTTTTTTTTATCATTTTTGTGTCGGCATGCTAGAGTTGCCCTTTCAGTGATTTAAAAAAGTGTTCCATTGTCGGATACACCAGCATATAATAAGAAACTAAAGGGTTGACTGACTGACTGACTGATCAACCAACGCTCATCCGAAATCGCTGGGTCTAGAAGGTCTAAAATCTGGACGTTAGTGAGCATTAGGAAGGAACTTTTAGAAATTCTTCCCCTAATGGGTCAAAATGATGAAAGTATAAATTTTATAAATGTTAAAATTTATATATGAGCTCGTGGTTGGAAACAAAATATTACTGTATCACTTTACATACGTACAATAGAATATTCTGCACTTAATTCTTAAACGAGTCCAAAGAATTCGTCGAGGTATTTATGAACATGTTATGTGAAAGATAACTCAATTTTTTGTTTTACAATTTATGATAAACGTATTTCGTCGTTACGTACTTGTTTACGGTAATTTTATTAAAATAATCTTTTATAGTACTTTACGCCGACGCAGCAGCGTGTGTTCAAATGCTAGTTACTCCATAAATCGTCTACTACAGGCGTAAACACAGTTCTTCAAAACTGGAGTATAATACACAAATTACAATTGACTAAGTAGTAGTGCATTTTAAGTACTACATATTATGTTGTTAGTAATGTCAATCTAATTTTCGGCCATAATTAGCAATAAAACAAATGTTTGGTTTTTTGGTAATTTAACCACTTATCCAGTTATAAAGTTCCATGACGGCCAAGCCTTTGTGACTTGGCCGTCACGAAACTGTATAACTAGATAAACAACAGATGTTTTAGGTGTAAGTGAGATTTTTTTCTTATCAACATAGTATTAGCCTATAAGGATCATTAGATGTCGGGGTTATAGATTGGCATTGCAGAGGACTGTACAAGCAAAACACCCAATTTCTGTTTGATAAAATGTATTCGCTGGTTCTTTACACTGCACTGCTAATCAGAAGACCTACAAATAAAAAATCAAATAATTTGTAACCTAATATAATTATATAATAGTAGGATAAAGTTGTATAAAATCTTTGGTCAGTTCTGTCGACTTAAAGTGACTTAAAGTGACTTAAGTGACAACATACATAGATAAAGACCGTATCTAACACAGAATACAAAATATTTCTTTGCGATGACTACCATGAAAAGCTCGAAAGATCAATCAAGTCGTTCTGTTACTAATATACCCATGGCAGACCGCGCCAAAGTGATTTGCTACGGTTAAAATGTCACCGATTCTGTAAAAAACAAAGAGAAGCATTTTAAGTAAACTTATAACTACGACTTTACCCGCATAGGATATATTTAACACAAACAATTAAATGATGAAATGTATTTTATTATTCTATTAACTTGTGACAACAATCGAAAACGCGAAAACATATTTTATATGATCTATTAAATATCAAAATTAAATTAGACATGAAGTCAAATATAAAGTCTTACATATTTTGCACGTAGTTATATCGATAAAGAATTATGTACTACTTGTTTTAAATAAAACATCTAATTTATCATCAATCCCATGCTTTAACACTACTTGGTGTCATCACATATCATCTGCCTGAACCCGCCTTATATCTGCATAGAAATCCGATAAACTGAAATCCCATAAGGTATTTCCACACTAGTGGCCTTTATGTGCATCATGCGTCTTCTTCTGACGCATGCCTGAACAACCATAGCGTATGCAATAAAGCATACTCTTAAACTAGTTTGACAACACTATACCTTCAGAAAATGCGTCAATGTCAACATGGTGGCACTTTTGTGCATTTGCGTATTAAAATTTGTTGGTTAACTAATTTATGTTAATTATTTAACACATGTGTAATAATTTGAACAATAAATTTTATATAAATTATCTAAAATTAAATTTAGAATTTAGAATTAAATTTAGTAAGTTATTTGTGCTGATTTTACTTTTTATTTATCAGACTCTCGTAGGCTACTTTTCTGAAGTTTTACTTCTGCCGTGTGGGAATTGCACACACACACTTTTTTATAATAAAATAACTGCTTATGCCAGTTTTTTTTTAATTTCTCATTGTGAATTATGATTTGTATAGAGTACTAGCTTTACTAGTAAATTACTAGCTCTTGCTCCTGATTAACAGACGACCAACAAGCATTTAATTACATACATGACACAGTATTTATATATATTTATCGCATATTATTATTCAAAAGGCACTTGTTCAAGCATATGTAAATCGAGTCCTTGTGGTCAATGTACAAAACAGAAATAGCATTTTTTTATGTTAAAATTTTTAATAAATGAAAATAAAACTTTAGAAGTAAATAATTACTAAAAGGAAATATTAAAGTGATAGAAACTACTAAATATTAAGTTTTCTGAAAAGATAAAAACATGAACGAGAATGGAGAAAGGGAAGAGGAAAATAATTGTGACGTAGCAGATATTTTGGATACATTTGGCAAGTACCAAATGATCCAGTACTCGTTGATATGTTTATCAACCGTATGTATCTGCATGATTAGTATTAATTATGTGGTTATAGGTAAGTAAGCTCTTTGTTTGTTTCACTACCGGTTTTCTGTGAGGCCGTGGTATCGAGCGGAGTCGAGCCGGCCCATACGTGCCGAAGCATGGCTCTCCCACGTAAATACATAACATCGTGATTTTAACAGAATTGTTGCTGTGAAAAAACCCGGCAAATAATATATCAATAGCACATAATACGTGTGTCGTGGACAACTCGTTTAAATTAATTATACGACGCATAACTTTTCGATTTAATTTTATTAGTATTGGCATCACATTGGCGTTCTAAATAAACGTGTGTTTAAATGAACACGGCTATGATATGCTGATTTGCACCAGATTCGAACAGAAAAAGATTCTAAAACGAAGAATTCAAATTCCAATTTTACAATATTTTTAAGTGTTTCACATTATCAAAGACATCAAAATCCTAATGCGACAAAAATTTTATGCTTTGACAGATGCCGTGTCAATAAATGCGAAAATGGAAACTCAGCAGTATAGTTTCCAAGTTGGTGGCCAGATACAAACATAGATCGATGTTCTAAGCCTGTGGTTAGGAGTGGAGAAGAGGTTTGCATTAATAACAGTTTCACCGGTGAAATAGTTCCATGTGACAGTTGGATTTATAAGAACAACAATACTGTTGTAGCAGAGGTAATACTCTACTGCATATACCTGATTTTTTTTATTGAAAAGTTTACCAATAAACCAAAAACAACATAAATAAAAAGCGTTAAACACCGATTAGATTATCAATCTAATTAATATCAAATTTTGATTGATCGCTCGCTCACGGTTGCATTTTATATACTTACTAGCTGCGTCTTGCGGTTTCACCCGTGTAAGTCCAGATCCCGTAAAAATATCGGGATAAAAAGTAGCCTATGTGTTAATCCAAGTCTCCAGCTATCTACATACCAAGTTTAATCGCAATCGGTTCAGTAGTTTTGGCGTGAAAGAGTAACAAACATCCATACATCCATAATCACAAACTTTTGTTTGGGCGTTTCATCGGATTCACAAGTGGCCGGTAAGGGCGTCACGCCTCTTACCTAAGCGCTTGCATGGAAGGTATTTATATATATTAAAAACAAAATAACATAATTATTGTGCAGTTAACGGGCGTAAGAAAACCATCGAAAATGATTATTATGTTATATAACGTTGTTACTAGATATTTGCTATTCCTTTAAAATGAGCCACGCAAATGATTTTAGTTATTAGTTGTTTTAATTACGTAATTAAATCTTGCCTTAGGTATCTATTCTTTACTCGCCATTGCCGCGTGGCTATAATAATAGTTATGTACTAATAATAACTTGAGATTTAGTAATAGATATCGCAGAACAGTAAGAATGTTTAGATAAGGTAAGATATTTATTCGACAAGAATATGGTACATTAGGTGATAACATTAGAAAGTAGCCCGACACATTCGCCTTTAATAGGCATGCGAAATTTTACTTAACACTATTAGGTTTTACAATTTAAAAAATTATTTATGGTGTAAAAGCACTTTTCTAGTAGCCAAAACTTTAGTTTTCATTTGAAACGTTGTAATGGTAATTCTCTTATTACCTTAGGAATATGGTTATAAATTTTAATCGACATTATATAACTATTATTACATCAAAGAGTGCTTTTACATGATTCAGTTCTTAGTTTAGTAGGATCTCTTTTAATGAATTTACTGTCCTAACTAACTTTTAAATATAATTTTTTATTATTTCTAACAAACATGCCAATTTCCATAATATATAGAGGCACCAATGTCAACACCCTTAATTTTTTAAATATAGGTCTACAGCTTGTCAAAGAAGATACACCAGTTATTGCTCTCAAGCATTTTTTTTATACAATGAAAGCCTTTGAAACATGTGTTGAGTTACCCCATAACAATATGCCATACCTCAAAACCGAACCGACACAACCATGAAAAGCATTGGCGGCTTCTTCATTAGCTGTGTTTCGTAACTGTTTTAAGGTATACACAAATCTATTTAATTTACTGCATATCATATTGATATGCGATTCCCAGTTACAATTATTATCTAACTCTAACCCTAAGAATTTGACATTATTTTGTTTCACAATTTCCTGGCCCTGGTAAAGAATGTTAATTTTTGCTGGATTTTGTTTATAATTAGAAAATTGTACAAAATTAGTTTTAGAAATATTTATTTTAAGTTTATTTTCTGCTACCCAATCTATAATATTATTTACAGTTTCATTTACTTCGTTATTATGCTTGTTTTTATCATTTTCTGGTATAATAACGGATACGTCATCAGCAAATAGTACGCACTTATGGTTTGTACTTGCAGGCAAATCATTTATATACAAAAGGAACAAGAACGGTCCTAACACACTCCCTTGGGGCACTTCTATTGTGTTACGTTTGAATGGGGATCTATGTGTAACAGTTACTTGATTTGCATTTATGTGGGATATTTCTACGCACTGTTCTCTATTTTCAAGATAACTTTGTATCCATTTTAGAGCAGGACCACGAATGCCATACCGCTCGCATTTGTTGAAGAGCGTTTTGTGATTCACCAGATCGAATGCTTTGCTCATATCTAGAAAAATGCCTTTAACTTGATTTAATTAAGGAATAAGCTGCCAGCGTTGTAGATTTACCTTTTTGAAAACCATTTTGTTCTTCATTTATTAAGTTGTATTTGTTTACAAATTTTATTAAACGCTTGTAGATTATTTTTTCATAAATCTTTGAAAATGTTGATATGAGCGTGATTGGTTTAAAATTTGATAATTCCAGTTTACTTTTACCATTGTACAGAGGTTTAATTATGGACAGTTTTAATTTATCTGGAAAAACTCCATCTGAGAGAGATAAATTTATACAATGAGCTAATACAGGAGATATGATAGAAGCACATGCTTTAAGTATATGTGTAGTAACTTCATTGTACCCAACGGATTTTTTATTATTTAACGAATTTATGACACGGAAGACTTCTAAATCTGAACATGGATTTAAATATAAAATTGTGTCTTTCAGGTAGAACATAGCAATATTTTTTCGGTGAATATGTTTCAGTGTTAGAGAAATTAATAAAAAAGTCGTTAAATGTGTTAGCAATATCATTCGGATTATTTAAAATAGTATGTCTACGACTTATTGCATCTATCTGATTAAATATTTTGTGTGAATCTGATTTATCTTTAATAATGTCCCAAATAGCTTTACTTTTATTTCTTGATTTAATAATATAGCTGTAATTTACTTACCTTTCACAACTTTCCTCACTGTCCGTTTGAAAAATTTGCTCTTAATGCTCTGCAAATACAGTCGCTTTCTGTTCATTACTTATGGCCCATTTCCCATCAATTTTTTTAATAGGTGAAACGTGAATGGTAGGCTTTTTTAAGCTTTTAGTGGCTTTCCATAGTGAGTAATCTGATGTTCCATTACTTGATAGTTGGCTAAGGGAATCATTTGTAGTCTTATCATGAAATTTCTGAATTATTCTGCTTAGTCTTTTTGTGAGTTTATTGAGCAGTGTTTTATCAGGCGGATATCTAAATCATTGCCACTTTTGTCTTTGGACTCGCTTTATGGCTATAAGATTTCTTATTTCTACTGGATATCGGTGAGTTACAACTCTTGTTTTCATGACAGGTGTATTTTGCCAGGCGCAACGTTGGATGTCAGTAACAAATTTTGCTACTTCTTTATCTACTTGCTGTTTGTTTTTGAGTGGTACTTTGAGGTCTATTCTGAAATCTAAATCAAATTTAAATCTCTCCCAGTCAGTGTTTTTGTTTACTAGACTTGGGTTGTTTCCTTTTAGTATGATTGTCTTGCTTAGAGTTAATATAATAGGTGAATGATCGGAATGCATATCATATCCTTCTTCTATATTAAGGTATGTAGCTGACAGATTCTTGTAAATGAAGAAGTCAATCAGATCTGGTTTTTTTCTTATATCAGTAGGCCAATAGGTGGGCTTCCCTGTTGAAATTACATTGCACTTAATTTCTCTGATAGCACATAGCAATTCCTTACCCTTGGTGTTAGTTAGTCTGGACCCACAATGTGTGTTCTTTGCATTGAAGTCACCTCCTAATATGAATGTGTTACCAAGAACTTTCAATAGATTCCTGTACTGCTCTGTTTTCAGCGCATACTTAGGTGGAATGTATACAGCTGCTATGGTAATGTCATGAAGTTTGGTTCTGACTACAACGGCTATAGTTTGTACGAACTGTTCTTCGCATTTGTGGTCTAAGTAATGGTAGATGCTCTCTTTAATAATGATGGCACTTCCTCCGCTCGCTTTGTTGTTGGGATGAAGTGCATGATATACTTTATAGCCTTTTATGTGAATAAAGGATTCTCTTGTAAAATGAGATTCCGATATTAGGCACACATCAATTTGCTCTGTTGATAAGACTGCCTGCAACTCGTTCCGGTGCTTTAGGAGTCCGTTTGCGTTCCATGTCATAATTTTTAGTGTGTTTCTCATTTTTGTTTTGGATGAATAGGTAGTTGTATACTTTCTATGTTTCTCAACCTTTGGTCAAAGGAGGTTAACATGTTTAGAATTTTATTGATATTTTCATCTGTAGTAGTATTTCCAGACTTCTGGGGCACCGATGGCTGTTGCTGTAGCTGCGGTGCTTTTGTCATTTGCGCATAAGGTACATTATTTGTTACCTTTCGATGAGTAGGACGTAACGGTTGTCTCTCAGCACCAGTGGCTAGGATGTTAGGTGAAGCTCCTTTTTTTTTGGAGGCTTTATACACCCTCTATAATTAGCCGGGTGGGGTTCGCCACAGTGAACACATTTAGGCTTTGTTGCTATTGACTTTGTGCAGTCCTTGGTGAAGTGTTTACCAGTGCACTTTAGACACCTAGGTTCTTTTGAACAATATTTTTGGGTATGGCCATATGCTTGGCATCTTTTGCACTGTGGGATTAATTTGGATGTTTTTAAAGGCTGTACATCTACCTTACAACCTAGTATGGCCTTAATACCATAGATATGGTTTATGTCTTCATCTTTTTGAAAGGATAACATAGACATGTTAAGAGGTTCCTTAGTCCTCCAGCTTAATTTGTTCACCGCGTCCTGAATTTTATAGCCTTTAGCATTCAGGTCTTCGACTATTCTGTTTGGCAAACATGACGAGTGCAGATTTTTGGCCATTACTCTTATCGGTCTGTCTTGCTTATTCTCATACGAGTGCCAGAGACAGTTATTTTGCAACAATAATTTAGTTCTATATGAGTCTTCGTCCTTGGAATTTATTTTATCGGTATCTCCTTTCATCATTTTTACTATAAATGAATCTTTATTTAAACTAGACAAAAGAAGGTCGTAGAACTGCTGGTAGTTCTTAATATTTTCAACTATAATTGGTGGAGGTTGTGGTACTTTTTTTTCTTTGGTTTCTCGGGTATTGTACTACTTACTCCTTGAGAAGGAGGAGACAGTGTAGTGTTCAACTTTCTTTTTTTTCTACTCTTTTGTCGTACCCACTCCGTTTCTCGGGCAAGGTCCTCTTCGTCAGTCCCGTATTCAACTGCCTTCTGAGGTTGATCGCTCGTTGAATGTTCCTTCTCTGAAGTAACACTTTTTTGTTCCTGAATGAGTTTCAGCTGGTATTGTAGTGCTTCTATCTGACCACTGAGGTCTTTTACTAGCTGCTGTAGTTCTATGCGCTCATTCTGTTCCTCTTTGTACCGGGTGTACAACTGATGCTCGAGTTCAGTTTTGAGGAGTACTTTGTTTGGTGAAGCCATAATTGAGTACAAGTTATAAATTTAAAAAACTATAACTTACTGTTTATTTGCACAAACACACATGATTCACTTACGGCGGAATATAGGTCATCGCGGCAACCGTGTCGACCAGACGCGACGGAATAGGCTGCTGCGTCAACACTTTTACACGAGCGCGGGCTTGTGCTAGCGCGTGTATGACGCGACCGTTCTCGCTAGAAGTCAATCGACCACTGTAAAGAATCCTTGAATAAATAAAATAAAGACTTTTTCCCTCAGGAACGCGTGGAGACATCAAGTTAAAATTCACATCAAATACTTAAGTCAAAGGTCCCTGGAAGCTGTTACAAAATGAAGCTAATAATATAAGTCTACGCTAGATTTTAGCAAAATTGATCATTACGAAGTTAAATCAAAACCTATAGGGTATTTCCCATTGACCCATTACAGGTCTGACAGCACAAGTAAAGGAAAAAATTCGAAAGTCGTTAATTTTTTGTTATATCACATAAAAAGATAGTTTTTATGATTACAAATAGGCCAGTACAAATAGTATTTGAACAACAAAAAAACTCGTACTGCAATCTGACAGCGGGATATTGTAGACCAAGTTATTGTTAAAAAGAAAAAAATAAATCTAACCAATGTAAGAAACAGTCTCAAAACCACTGATATAAACTATTAAATCACTAACTAACAATAACTGTCAAGTTGTTCGTACCTCTGTTTGCACTCAAGTGAAGTTCTCATCTTATTTCTACCCTTTTATAATGCAACTATTCGTTAATATTTATCAATCGACCAATAGTATTACGTTACCGGCATAACCAGTCAAAATAATGTCTATTAGCTTATTTTTTTAAATAGTGAACTGTGTTATCATCTATTATAGTTTGTCCCTATTTTTTATCAAATATTAAATAATATAAATAAAATTATTAAATAAATTAAAGAGTTTTTAATGTGGCGACAACACGGCCGTCCTGCGTACGCATCCGTCCCGGATAGCGTCATGGTGTGGTGTGGTTGCTGAGGACAAAGTATTTACCATTAGCTTGTATCTAAATATTTATTTGCATCGATCACTTTTTTTTATAAACAGCAACGAGGGCTCTTCCATCTACTACTCCATCGACGACCAGTAGATAAGGAGCTCCCCGCTTCATTTAGACAATCCCTGGACACTACTAGAACCTTAATGCTTACATAACTGTTCCATCGGCGGTCAGTTATACAGCCAACGTTAAGACTCGAAGTTTACCCTAGGCGATGTCTTTGGCCAACCCTATTTTCTTATGTTCTCATTCCTCACTCTTAAGTCTTATCATCATACACACTTCTCTCAAATATCAGTCAACAAAATTATGACACAGTCATAATTATGTACTAGGCAGATTTTACAAATACAGATTTATAAATACCGGACAACATCCTGGTCCATCCAATTTCAGGTGGTCTTTATCCAGTTCTGCTAATTTAGTCCAAGGTATCTATATTTAAACACATGTTCTTAATGTTTGATAGCCACTGGTTCGTTTTATGCTTGACCAAGTTTTTCGACGTGGTTGTACTTCCTTTTTCTGTGAATCTCGGCCTGGCCTGACTTTAAGTGTCTAATAAAACATTAGCACCTAGAGCAATTGCACTGATAAAAACCAATTCTTTTTTAACCATTTTGTCATGCAAAAATTAATCCAAGGAATCAAAGTATTAACAGTTATGTTTTTGTGGTAAATAGTTTCTACAAATATAGAAATATTAGAACACCTCATTTTATCCATATACCCTCTTCTTTAAATAAAATACATGTACCTATTGCAATTCGTAGATTTTTTTTGAACAAATAAGTAAAAAACAAATAATAGTTAAGCTTCCAACTCTAAATTAACCGTAAGAATATCACAATAATGAATCTGATAGTAAGAGTATTTGCTTCTATCACATCTACCCACATTAGAATAAACACACACTCGGAAATTACTAATGAAAACGTTTTTGCTTACAGTTAGATGCATACTCATTGCATCACGATTGCTTGATGAACACCATGATGAGGTCGTTGGGATTTACGAATAGCAAAATCTTGCACATCTTTTTTTTCTTTACTTACTAACACTTTTTATTCTTTCAGTTGGGGCGCGTTCTTTATCTCACTTCTGATGTAAGAAACAGTCTCAAAACCACTGATATAAACTATGAAAATCACTAACAATAACTGCCAAGTTAGTTGGCAGTTATTGTTAGTTAGTGATTTCCATAGTTTATTTCAGTGGTTTTGAGACTGTTTCTTACACCAACAGTTGCTATCTGGGTGGAATGGGGTGTGTTTTTAAGGGTTGAAAAAAGTTTTTCGTGATTTTTGGCTAAACCGTGCATCATACCTTAATTTTACCGGCACGATAGAGGTCGCAATTATGCACCGATTGCTTTCAAACTTGGACTAAAAAATAAATGAAGGTTAAGTTCGTGAATGGGGGATATTCCCAAAGGGGGGAGGGGGGTTACTTTTTTAACTAACGTAATTGTAAAATAGTATTGAACAGGTTGTATCAAATCTCTGTTCTGTCGATAACATACATACAATAATAAATACCGTAAAAATAACACAGAATACAAAATATTTCTTTGCGATTACTTACCGTGAAAATATCGAAAGATCTTTTTTTCTTTTATCTTACTAAGTACTAAGTCTTTCTTACTACTAAGATATGGTAGATCGCTCCAAAGTGATTAGCTACGGTTAAGACGTCATCGATTGTGTAAAAACAAAGAGAAGCATTGTAAGTAAAGTTATAACTAAAGATGTTGCGATGTGGAATTTCGTCAAACCGAGTTGAGTCGGTTAGACAATTCGTGCAGTGACAGTGCGAATCGGTTTTCGAACCGAACCGTTACTTGTAGTAAACCGGTTTGAACCTTATGACCAGTTGACGAACGAATGTAACATACGAAAGCGATGTGCAATGTGATTCAACGGGATCTATTAAACCATCGTTTTACGGTTTGTCAACCGAGTTTACAAACAAGCGTAAAACTTGACATTACCTATACCACAGTATAAGGTATTTACAGTATTGTGACTAGGCCTCCTTGAAATAATTACCTACAGCCTGACGGGACGCAAACACGCGATAGGGCACCCCATAATTTCATCTACCTGCTTGAGTTATACGAATTTTGTATCCAATTATACAAACGGGCAGCCCTGGTACCGAGTGTATACCGAACTCAAGGCGTGGCGATCCGAAGATACAATACTGTATATACATTATACTGTGCCTATACTGACCGACGACGCCGCGCCGCGACGTTATGAATTGATTGGTAGCTTGTTTAGAGCTCTATCTACATCTACCCAGTCAAGTAGCACCATTACCATGCCATTTTTTTTTCTTTTGGTGGATTAAGTAGAGTAAGAGAAGTAATTATTCTTATAATTACTTCGAGATCAACAAAGAACTATATTTAAAATTATAATAAATGAATGATAATAACTTTGTTTATACAACATGTACTTGTACATATACCATGAAACTTTTCTGTAATCAAATCTCACACGATTGTTTTACTATTGTAGATAAATATTTCAACAACAAACTTGCATTATTAAATATTTTAGATCTAATCACATCTTCGTCTTCTTTGTATTCTAAATATTAATGAAATAAACAGTAGGTTCTAAATAAACCAAAATAAATCTCTACTCTTAACATTAAAGAAAATTCATTTAAAGATAGATATTACGGTAAACTTATTAGAGTGTATGATATAATTTTATTACCAATCATTCATCGCAAGCGCGACATTACGACACAACCGGTTTAAACATCCGGCAAACCGATGCAACTCGACTTATGCTAAAACCGGTTTAAATTGGTTAGAAAAGTCGAACAACCACGACTTTATTCGCATAGAATTTTTTTTTAAATTTTGGCTATTAAGTCTTTCTTTGCCCAAGCCTCTTTCCGTTACGCAGGGTTGGCTTTCTTAATCTGTTTTCACCATTCACTTTCTGGTAAGCATCGTCATCTGTAAGGCCAAACTTCTGCATGTTAGTCCGGTCAAGATAGCTAGAAAAATAAAAGTTCTCAAATATGGGTTTTTTGCATTTTTCTGCCAAACAGTAAGTTTTATCATAAAGTAGGTTAAGTAATACGACAACTTCAACAACTTTTTTGAAGCTATTTTTATCATAAAACTTGTAGTTTGGCTGATAAATCCAAAAAATCCATATTTAGGAACATTGACCTTGAACAAAAATTTTTGCACATGTCGGGTCGCTGGGGACTTTTCACAATTTCATAATAATGGTCCCTAACGTTCATGTAAGTTTTCGGCTTCTTGGGAATTTATGCAAGGGTGAATGTCTATTTTGACCGGACTATGTCCTTCCGGACAATTGTCATCCAGGTAGTTTGCGGTCCACCTCTCCCTCTCTTTTTTTAAGACATGGAAAGGCACTTTTTTACTATACGGTCATCGAGACTGCGCATAACATGCCCGTACCACACCACATTTTAACTATTAAGTGTGTTTTAAAAAAATATTTTAAAAAAGAAAAGTACAACGGAACACAATGAAATAATTAAATGTATTTTAATTATTCTATTAAACTTATCGAAATCTAACCTATTAAATATCAGAATAAAAATAAATTAGTCATGAAGTGAAATATAAAGTCTGCACATATATATATTACACGAAGTTATATCTTTGTAGAACTTTGTACTACTTGTTTCAAGTAATACGTCTAATTTAACATCAACATCATGTTTTAAGATTACTCGGTGTCTTCAACAAGCCACAGTCTTGCTGAATCTGACTCATATATATTAAGAAATCCGATGAACTGAAATCTCATAAGGTATGTCCACACCAGTGCACTTTCACGTTTACGCGTGCTGGAACAACCATAGCGCATGCTATAGTACATGCCCTTAAACTAGTTTGACAACGCATACCACCACGCTGATCCAACACTGGTGGTTTCGCGTACGTCAACCGTAAAAATTACCTTATTAGGAAATCCTACTATACGATCAACGATTATCTAAACGACAAACAGTCTTGGGCTTAAGGTGTCATTAGGTATATACACACAAACTTCTTTGTCTTATAATAGGGAATATGCATGTTGTTTAAATTTACTTGATTAATTTTCCCTTGAATCTTTATTGTCCACATATTATGCCTAAACAATTATTTTCTTATTTAGTTCGTCTTTAATTGCAAAAAATATTAATTAAAATATGCAAAATAAGGGAGCGAAATTCAACTTTGCAAAACGCTTCACTGTTGGTCGAAACAAAACATGACGTCAAATTCCCCGTCCTGTCATTTATCGGCGCCTATATTCGTAGTGTTACGGAGAAAGATAGGTGTTTCTGTGGTTTTGCCCTTAGCTAGTGCAATTTAAGCATTCTAGTGATATTAGAAATTATCTAGGACGATGTCTGAATGTAGTTTTCAAAAGAACAATCGGACAATCTACCGAAAATAGATGCATTCATGATGACTACATATTTTGCATCAAATCCAGATTTTACGTCTGCTGCGGTCAAAGGAGTGAAATCCGCAAGGTAATTATTATAATACTTGTTATATTATAATCTAAAGGATAGGTAAGATATGTATAGTTAGTTATATTCATGAAGTTTTATTGGACTTTTGTTACTTAGTTTAAGTAGACAAGCAAGTTGCCTTCTGCTTGATATTTAAAACCAACATAAATGACCTACTGCTGACTAATTCACACTATTCTAGCAATTAAATTGTAATATGCTTACATTAAAGTGATCTTCACAACAATATAAACACGATATTGAAGATACTTCATCTCTTCTCATTAATTTACACCATTGTTTTCGTATTTCACATTATTATTTTGTACAGGAAAAAATACTGTATTGGGTGTACTTCTTATAGTGTTTTTACACTTAGGGACAAGGCAATACTTATAAAATGTTTTTTAAACTTTATCCATCGTCTATTAATTACAAAACATAGTAATTACAACTGAAAATCGGTATAAAATTACTGTAACACTTCAAGTAAGTATACTAAGTTTATGAAACAAACACTGAGCGTGATATCTGACGTCACCCAAGTCCGCGAAATATGGCGGCGTTTAAACAGATCAAATTTTATCGATGTTTTCAATGTTATTTTAAAAATTAATTTGAACATTGCCGAGGTTATTTATATTTTTTATTAGAGTAGAATGATGGAACAAGTCAATAAAAGATAAAAAAAAAATACATGCATATTCCCTATTAAGCTAAATTATTATCAAACCATTGTCAGTTGAAAGTAATGCGTGACGATTATTATGGTAATTTGACTATTAGTGATTTTTATCAGTATCTCGGCTATGGTTCGTCATGCTCACTAAAATGTCATTGCTTGCGGCGTCGTCATGGGGCGGGTCATTTCTTTCCCTCTGATATGGCGAAGGAGATGATGGCTGGTCCATGCGTCATACTCGTGAACGGGTGCTGCTTGGGGTGACTGTTCGGCCTAGTCAGCGATGCTTTAGCCTATACTATTATTTTGGTTCGTTCAACTGCAACTCTAGCCTCTTAATCCAGTCACGAATTATTTTTAACAGTAGATTTTGTAACTGAATGAAGGTAGATGTGCACCTTGAATGATTTCTATGTTTAATAAGTTCAAACCTTCAACGGTATCACTGAGTGATTTTTATTTTTTAGTACGTTAGCTTTTGAAGCATTTCAATAAAATGAAATTCAGGTGGCATCAGCTTGCATCCTGTTTACCTTTCGTGTAACACTAACACTATTGTACCTGAAGATCTGACTTTTAAAAAGAGTGGCCATGAGTTTCTTTGCCTACTGGCAAAGAAACTCATTCTTCTCATAAGGCTCTACGCATTTTGGAAACTGGAAGTTATAGATCGACACAAGCAGGCAGTAGATTTTGGTGTTTTCACCTAATTTACTTCGACGACGATCTATGATTTTAACTCTAGCTTCAATTTAACGTTCATAAATGTCACTTAGTGTCTTAATTGAATAAATGATTTTGAATTTGAATTTGAATTAAGTCATTCTAAGCGATTTACTAGACATAATCTTAAAAGATTTATAGACAATTGTGGAACATACAAAGTTTTGTGGGACGTCAAGCACAAAGATTACACAAATTAAATAAAAAGAAACGAACCATTGATTTCTCTAAGCCAACATTAACTATGATGTTGAGCCGGTTAGGAACAAGCTAATGAGCTTGAGATCATACGTCTCAAATGAACTTCAAAAAGCGCATAGGTATAGACCATAAGCTGCATGTGACTTATGGCAATTAATATTGCATACGTTTGACGCATGACGAAATGGAAAGTGAAGACGCAAAATGAACATGAAAGCGCACTGGTTTAGACATACCTTTAGATCATTATCCACGGAATTATTTTTGTCACTTTGAAAAATAAAAACGAAACGGGCTTTCTAAAAGAAACAGAATCACTATTATTTTTTATTATTTCTTCCTATTTATGATTTTTGTGAGTGTTTCCTTAAAAAAAAAGGTTTAGGTTAAAAATCTTATCATTAATTTATTGTTTCTCCTTGGATGTCCCTGTTATAAAAACTTTGTCATAGAACTGAACAGACTAACACCCGTAATCACTAACAATACTTTGGTCATTATTGAAACAAAGCTAATGGTAAATAAGGAATTTCTCATAGCGTTCGTTGTGGCCAGCCTTGTCATTCACAACCGATACTCAAGTTACCCTTTGCTTAAGAAACGCACTGCGTCGAATACTGATCTGTGATTATACTCGTATATAAAAAAATAATATTACTTACAAAAAGTCAGAAGAAATACTTGGGTTTGAACTTAGGACCTCTCATTTGCCAGTCAAGGGTCATTTGACGCTTTGGCTATCAAAACAAATAGTGAGTTTTTTATTATTTTATTTATTAATGATGTCCTAGTCCTATATAAAAAATATTAGCGGTTCCTATATCTATGATTTCAACTCTAATGCCTACAATTTATTTCATTCATGGGCGCCATTGGGCCAAAAGCTCTTTACCAATTTGGGCATTTCCCTTTACCGATGAAGGTAATATTTTCGTTAGAGAAAGGGCTAACATGAATATGTGAATATGTAATTCATGGTGGCATGCATGATGGAATATCCGGCTGTTTCTGAAAATATCTGCATAAAAAAACTGAAACAAAATCTTTGAAATTGATATGAAAATGCATAATTATGTTATTCAGAAATAGCCCAAGAAAATTGCATTTACAAAAACCTTACCTTTTGATTTATGTGTAAAATATATAAATTTATAATATATATAACAAATTATAAACAACAGATGCTTTCAAAATTTATTTTCTTTTCAGGTACGCCGTTTCACATATGACTGACAACGGTATCAAAAGAGCAGTCTTTGATGACGTTATTATTTTTTGTCGTACTATTACTTTTCATCTGTTCAATGGTATCAAACAATGGCAAATCCTTGGTCTCCGGTGCTAAGCAAACGAGTATACCCGTGATGATGGCGGCGCATCCAAATAAAATGAATGGTACTACATCTGATATTCTGTGCTATAAAAGAGAAGAAAAAGAATAATAAGTTTTGACATGTATGTAACAATTGGTGTTGTTGTTAATATCAAAACGAAACACAAGCAGACAATTTCCAAAACAAAAATATTAAAGTGTTTGACTTACAAACTGGTTGAAGATGAATGCAAAAAAAAATTTAGAAGCAAATTCTAACAACAATATTTATAAAATTTGCTTCTAAAAGTTTAGTAAAATTACTTAGGCAACAGAAGTGGCAAAGTCTTTCTTCAATCAGAACCGTTTCAGGCTTAAGTTAACCTATCGATCCGGATGACTCAACAAGTAGGGCTACTCGATGTGTCCTTTTGATGGGCTTGGAAGGTCCAGTCCTAAAACTATGACAAAACGGGCTGGCTCTATCATAGACCACGAGAATTTATAAAATGAACATTGTAATGAGGTGGTATTGGCTAGAGCAACTTTACAAATGGTACGTCATTAGATACTTCGGGTAATTATAGTTGCTTCAAATCCACCAGAACTCTACATTACTTAATGGGGTGGTTCTAGTGAATAGTGGTTTGACGTTGGAAACGAAAGATATACATAAGTTTTTGTAAAATTATGTAACATTTACCAAAATTGGCGTAAGCGGTGCCAGCATGCCTCCTATCTCAGCGGCGAACATCGCAAGCCCAAAGAGCGACCCTCTCACACTGGTGGGAAATAGTTCCGTAGAGAAGGTGATTGCTCCTGTGTAACACGCCGATATGATTACCTTAGCAATCAAAACAGCTGACAATTTCATCCATAAATAACCTGAAAAAAAATGGTGTTTGGTGGCCACCAATCAATAATAATATTATCTTTTAAGATTATTGTGTCGTCGCCACATCAAAAACTCTTATTTATTTCATTTAAAAAAAAGGACTTGAGGGCGAATAGAGGTACGAATAACTTGGCAGTTACTGTTAGTGTTTTTCATAGTTTATATCAGTGACTGTGAGACTGTTTCTTACAATTGCATCCAACGGTGTCGGAGTTTACTGATCACATTCATTTTCATAAAACAACAAAAATAATATTAACACACTTACGTGTTGGGGTTAGCGTTGAAATAATACACAATACTCCACATATTAAATATCCGGCCAGCAGTGGAATTTTCCTGCCGACTTTGTTCATCAAATACAAAGAGATGATCTCTCCCGGAAAAGACATCAATGAAGAGAGGAAAAAGTTCATATGTTTATCTCCTGGTAGCCGCACAGAGTTTATTATTAACCCATAATATACAAAATTGGATGTAAATTGGCATACACATGCTACAAACAACCGTTTAGTAATTTCTTTATATTTGAAAGCATCAATGTAACTTTCTTTGACTTCATAACTTTTAATTTCAAACTTTTCTTTCAGTTTTTCCTCATCAATGTTTGCTAATTCTTCATTACTTATACAGATTTTGTTATCTTTAGCAATTCTTTTTAAACTTGTTTTTGCACTTTCAACTCTTCCGCTTACAATCTGCCATCTGGGGCTTTCCATAATCAAGAAAAAAAGGAATATCGAAAAGATGCTAGGACCATATATAATATGGATCAGCGTCTTCCAATTAGGCACAAGTTTTGCAATACCGACGAATATACACTCTCCAACGTAGACAGTGCATGAAAAAAGAACACCTGCAAGCACTCTGTATTTTTTACCTGCTATCTCCAATACTGAAAAAAAATTATTACCAAAATAATTCTACCACGATAGGTGACAGGCAGGTTACTTAGCAATCTGGATAAAATTGTACATTAATTCATAACGATATTAATCAGAAAATTTGTTCTTCACTGATATATTAATTTGATTTTGCTTTTGGTATCCACTTTAACTAGGTCGTTCGGATAGACTGAACGGCCTGCAATATGATTTGCAAATACATTCATCTATTAAGTGAAATAGTTTTACTTGTTCCAATTTCATCCAGGTATGGTCAGTGAATTTGAATCAGCTGTGATTTCGTTACAATTATTGCAGATATAAAAATATCAGTATTGTTCTATATTCCAGCATCGGTTCAGGTGAGATTGTTGTCACAATAATTTTGAATTAAAACGACAAACAAAGCCGTAGGTAATTCTTTGAACTAAATGTATGATTTATTTCATAAGCTGGCAAAGTCTATTAGTATTGGAATATACATAATAATATGTCTTACATATAACGAAGGCAACAGCATAAGAACCTCCGACGACTAATGCCTCTAATAACTCTATAATGACATACATATAGTAGGAGGTAGCGAAGGTTTTAATTTGCCCGATAGCACCTCCAAACACGCAAAATATAAGTGTAGGTTTGCGACCAAACCTGAAACATATCCATATTATAAAATTATTAAAATATATATTGTAAATAAAAAAGAAATAGATAATAAACAAAAACAAAATAATGTTAAACTGTAACTGTCTTACTATAAAACCGTGTTTAACACATGTTTAGTTAGACGCTGCCTAACTCGATGCGTGTTCTATATTAATATGGTTTTAATATACATTTTTATTAAATTAAAACTTTTTCATAATAAAATGTATTTGTTTCTCAAAATCAGTTCTTCACGTAACGAAACGTTTCCTAGGGTTACCATATTATATGTAACACGCATCGAGTTAGGCATCGTCTAACTAAACATGTGTTAAACACGGTTTTGTAGTAAGACATGATATATTGCATTTAGTGAACATTATTTACTAAATTCTGTGAAAAAAGTATCGGGAATTGGAATTCTCATTCCAAATGCAATTCAAATAATTCATTTTCAACTGTTTTCTATATTGGCGCGAAGTTTGAGCCATATCTGTCATTTAGTTGGTTTTCAATACTCGATTTTTAAACTCATCTTAAGAGTGTTTTGCGATTTTTATAATGGATAAAAACATCGAACAAAGATTTTTGTACTGCAAATGGAATTTCATGTTCAGAGTCCCTGAAAATATTATAGAAAGCACATGGTAAATCGACTTGATCAAAAACTCGTGCATATGAGTGATACAATGCATTCAAAAGCGGTCGAGATTTGTCGGAAAAATTGTCTCGCTCTGGTCGGCCATCAACGTCTTCAACTGTAGTTAACATCGCAAAAAAAAATTGACCAAAATCTTAACAAATACAATCAAACAACCACCGCATTCACCGGATATGGCTCCGGCTGACTTTTTTCTCTATTTCTACAATTAAAAACTCACTTCAAGGTGTACCCGTTTTGAGACAATAGAAGATATCAAAGAACTCGATTCCGGAAAATGCATTTAAAAAATGTTTTGATAACTGGAATATTCGTTGGTGTAAGAGTATTATTTTTGAAGGGGCCTACTTTGAAGGCGATACAATAAATTCGAAAGAATAGTTAACATTTTGTGTTTTATTGACCTTTTCCCGGTACTTCCTTAACAGAGTAGTATTTTGAAATTAATAAATGCACAGTTCTACTAACCCACAAATTCTTAACGATTTACTTCATTATTATATAATATTAGACAAAAGAAACAGATGAGTTTAAATAAACATTTTCAAAGCTATAAAATAAAGCTAAGTCAAGAAATGTAATTATTTAAACAGACGCAGAAATATAAGGATAGATAGATAATATGTATTTGTAAGTATGACGTTATGAAGGGAAATTTGAGAACAAAAATCCTTATTAAACCACAGATCTAAAGATAAGTCTTTGTACGCATTTTCAAGAAAGTTTCAAGGACGTGAAATTTGGAATACTTAGAAAAAATATAAACAGAAGAAGTGCAGAAAATCTAAATTTTTTAAACATAGTCGTTAAAATTACGTAAATACGGCTACATCAAACTACACACGTCCAGTATATATGTTGTATGTTGTGTATGTATATATGTACGTGTATATGTGTAGTATGTATGTGTATGTGTATATGTGTAGTATGTATGTGTATGTCTATATGTGTAGTATGTATGTGTATGTTGTTGTACCTGTCATAGCACGAAAGTCTATACAATGAAAGTTCTAGTTATACTGGTCTACGATATATGATGAAATGTGTTAATATGGTCGAAACTTGAACAGCAAGCCATCTCAATTATTAATTATTCTACTTTAAATATACATAAATATTGTTTTATTAAATGTGAATTGTATGTTAATTACGTAGGTACCAAAAAAATTATCCATACGTGTGTAACTGTCTCCATCTTGCGGCAATCCGTTAGTTATGAGAGCATTAAACGTTTTAGTTAAAAAATCCATTATTGGTAAAATTAACGTACAATGTGTGTTGACTTACCTATCCGATATCCAACCAGTTACAACTATAGATATACTCATACCCAGGCTGTGGAATGTACCAATCAGATGTGATTTCCATGGCTGGCAAGCCAGATTTAACTGAAAAAATAAATAATAATAATAATAATATAGCCTCTTTATTTCCATAATGAATTGATTATTACATGCCTGCATAACTTAATTATTTCAATTTGTATAATAAACATAATAATTTAATTGTGATCTTATTATATAATAATGTCTTATTGCATGCAAAACATATTTAATTTCTTATACAATAACTTTTTTTTTTTTTTTTTAATAAATAATAACCATTAATTCTACGTTTTCTTATAAAATGAGTCTTAGAAACTCAGGCCAGTTGATGTCCCTGTCTTAGTAGCTTCTTCAATCATAGGACGGACATTTAGTTATGCAATACCGGAGTCTTTGAGCTATTGCAGTACCTGTCCTGTTTCTCCATCCGAGACTTGCGGTATCCCTTACCCTAATTAATAATAATAACTCCACACATCTCACACACGGCCGTCTGATCCCAAACTAGGCAGAGCCTGTACTATGATAACCAGACTTCTGATAAACATACATATATATTTCTAAATACATATATATTATAGATAAATTACACCCAGACACAGAACAAATAATCGTGCTCATCACACAATTATTTGTCCTGGGTGGGAATCGAACCCACGACCTCTGGCTTAGCAGTCAGGGTCACTAACCACTAGACCAAGAGGCTAGTCCGTTCTATCCGCTCGCTCTATCCGTTTTCCTTAACCTAATTTATCTTCTTTCTTTTTCCCGTCTGAAAATGATTACAATCCCAACAAGAGTTAGCGTCAGGCAAGCCGGCGGCCCTAAAAGAAACCAGCCAAAACCCTTGGCAATGTTACACATTGCGCTGACCCCAAAAAAAAATTAGGAAAAGGGCAAGAAGACGATGAGTACCCAAAAACGTCAAGTGGCACGCACAGAAATAAACAACAACAGATTTTGGCAGCAGCTCAACTGAGGATGCAACTAAAGTTACAAAAGACTGTGGTTACTCAGTCCTGTCAAGTTCTTCTAGTGGGGTTGTCAGATTTGAGAAAAGTTTGGTAACGTTTACGATGATCTCTCACCGTCAAGGGAATCTGGCAAAGGAAACATCGGAGCGCAATAATTTAAAATCGAGGATATAGCAAACCGTAGTATTTCTATTGAAATGTTTTACATCTCTATGGGTTGTAATGTTATGCATTGTGTGTTTTCTATAAACTGTCTTTTAATAAATTATTTATTTATTTTAAACTTTATGCACATTTGGTACACTGGCTGACTCAATGCCTTAGGCATTCTCTATCAGTCAACCATTGGGTGATGCAGAGAAAAGAAGTAGGTGCGCTTCAAGATTATGTTATATAATTGTAAAGGAAATGGAATATAAACTAAAATTTTCCACATAATACACATCAACATCAACGAATAAGTATATATATTGTAACAACATTCAATGGTTAACTACTGAAGCGTTGAATCTTGTAAGTCTTTGAGTAAAAGTTACTTTACTTTCACTTTAAAAGAATAACGATTAGTAGCTTCCTGACGTCGAGAGGTAGGAATAATGACATGCATGGATTAATGGAGGGATGACAATGATAATAGATATTACACACGTGGCAAATCCAAAATAAATAAAGGTCTATATATCTAGACACACGGCAGTGAACTGGCGACGCACCATCCGTGTGTTATATTACACGAACCATTTGGTGCCACTTTTGATGACCTATTAACTCAAATCCATGTAATAAGACATGAAATTACACAGGAGAATAGGTTCGCTTTTATTATCATTTTGACAACCAATAATAACAAAAACTACAACTGGCAGCGCCACCGGCTCAGAGCGATCTGACATTATTGCGTCATTGCAAACAATTGTGTTACGAAAGAAATACATTTGTACACAATTTTGCTACTTCCTATAAATAAGTCAGTGGTATACAAGAGCCCAGATTCGAACAGATTTCTGTTGTCTATAAGCGTTTAACAGACACTTTTGAATCACTACAAGAAATGTAGGTTTCGCAAGGAAAAATTCATCAATAAATGGCCAATGTGCTCAAATATTTGTAAAGTTCAAGAAAATGTACAAATTAGCATACAAAAGAAAACTAAACAGCGTATACGCAGGAATAAAGATCAATGTTACTGATCACTTGAATGATGAACCAAATAATAGTTGATAAATAAATAATATATTCACAAAAAGTAATGATATCCCACCACAAACATAAATGTAAAGTTCATCAGTTCATCATAAAACTATAGCGAATGAATTCTGTACATTGAACATATCTAAAAAAATCGACTGAAGGATATTGATACTGATGCCGAATATGCGATTCAAAAAAAAATTGTCTGTCTGTCTGTCTGTCTGTCATCTTACTGTCTGTCTTTCTGTCTGTTTGTATGTTCACGATAAACTCAAAAGTTACTGAAGGGATATGCTTGAAACTTAATATGATAATAGTTTGAGTACCTGCGCTGATTATAGGGTACATTTTTTCCCGAGTTTAATTTTGGTTCCCACAGGAATATCAATGAAAGCTGTAACAACATTTTAACGTAAGTAGAATGTATATGCTCATTTTGAACTCCATTACAGTGTTTGGCTTATCTGGTACAGTGCACACTTTCTACTCGGCCGCATGCCGGATCGAGTCCCTCTTACACACTCTTTTCTTTTATTGCACTTTTTTTTAATATTTGCTTTAGTACTTTTATTAACACTTTTTTAAGTTAATATCGGTTGTACAAAACCACTCAATTTAATTAACTAATAAATAGAGTCCAAAGTATCGATTTTTACCTGTGATTTAAAGAAATATTATTAGTTACATTAGATTTTACCAGCAGATAGTCAAGTATGTTTGAAGGATTACGAGTGAATGTATATTTTCAATCGTAGGATATCATAGGATAACGCAAAGCACCATGCGAATCCATGCGTTCCATGATAATATAATTATGTTGACGGGAATTAACGCGATCACGTATTTAAAAGGTATGGCAAAGTACCACAGCCTAATTGTCGTTATTTCACGTGTAAGCAACCAAAACAACCTTTTTTGTACGATCCAGGTTGCTTCACCGCCAATACAGTATAAAAATCCGGCCTGGAGAAAGAGGTGCAATGCCTATTATAAGCGACAAATTGCTGTTTTCCGAAAAAAAAAACGCAAATGAAGTCGCGGGCACAGCTAGTTATTAATAATATGCATGGTTGTCGACTTCGCTGACAAAAGAATTGAGATCTAAATGGATGCCAAATTCTGTTCATATTTTTATAATTTATTTACAAGAACGTACAACATTTTAAAATAAAATTAAGACACAAATTCTTGTGTTTTTACATTTAGGATCCCAATTCTTTCTTAGGCGAGCTCGGTAACCGGTGGGTAATATTATTAATATTGAGCATGGCTCCCATTTTCACATTTATGTTTTTGATGGGATTTGTTTTACATACATACATATTTATCAATAAATACAAAGATTATTGTCTTGTTCATACTAGTTTAGATTAGATGTTTTATGAAATATTTATTTATTTACAAAGACGTACTTAATGTCGATGGCATTTTCTACCAGTCAACCTTGGGGTGATGTAGAAATATTACCTCAGCAATAACGGTGTTACTGTTTTCGTATATCCAATGATCACATGTGGCCAGTTCACCAGTGAAACTATTCTTGGTACAAACTTCTTCCCCTTTACTGAGCACAGGCTTGTAACATCTGTCTATAGTTGTATTAGGCCACCAAATTGGGAATTGTGCTGTCAAGTTTGCATCTTCGCATTCATCAATTTTACATCTAAATAAAAAAAAAGACCTTAAAATAAGCTTAAGTAATATACTAAGGTGGTCACGATTGCTAATCTTATAGAACTATGTCCGAGTGAAAGGACAATAGTTATGCTACCTATTACCAAGACTTGCTATTTATGCAAAGTGTCGGTCGGATCACCAGCGAGCATCATGAACCTGTCATGATGACAACTTCGCATAGCAATCCGAACATCCACTGTTGGCACTGCTACTGGTGGAGGTCTCCCTAATCAATCCGGAGTTAGTGCGCAGTAACGGAAGCGACAGCCAGATACTCAGTTGATCTGATTGCCGCCAGTGAGGAAGGCGCGATTGAGGCTAGCTTCACCAGCTGCAAATGTTACTTCATTTTGATTATACATACCTGTAATCAACATCTCCAACAACAAACACGTAGTTAATGCTAATCATGCTGGTGAATATTATTGGTAGACATATCAATATGTACTGGATAATCTGGTATTTGCCAAAAGTTTCCAGTAAATCCGATATGTCACGTGTCTTTTTCTCTTCGTCTTCATTAGCCATCGTTATTTATGTGTTCTGTGCAAACTCTCTCCCATATATCTGAAATGTTTAGAAGTTTAGTGAAGAACTATCTGATTAAAAGTTATGACCGTTTGAATTTTCAGATATTATGACCTCCGGATCTCATAGACTCTCTGGCTAAACAGTCAGGATCACTAAAAGGTAGTCCAACAGGGCCCGTCTTTGTGACTTATGAGTTATGACATTACATACTAACTAAGTAATGATATGGCCTTTTAACTTTTACGGACTTAAACAGGGCTGGAGATAGGTATGATCTAATAATGTATATTTCATTTCTATACAACAGTTAAAAGTAGGTTCCAATTTACTTCCAAGATGTGTATATGTACATAGTTACGTAATTATAAATGAGGCTCATAAAAGCGTTTAAAAAACATACCGTGTAAGAGGAAAGAGTCATATTAATTAAGGATATAAATACAATGTTACACCTCTTAATGCGGCACTTATATTTGAAATTTTTATGTTTTTATTGTATTAAACGTAGGTAGCAGGTAGGACGCTTCACCCCTTGGGACTCGGGAATCCGCGAAATATACCTACACGTGATTAAACAGGATTTATCATTAACTATCTGAACCACGCAATTTTTTCGCAATATTTTTCATTGATGCTCCGCTCCTATTGGACGTAGCGTGATGTTATATAGCTTATAGCTTTCCTCAATAAAGCCTATTTTTTCCAACACTAAAATAATTTTTCAATTCGAACTAGTAGCTCCTGAGAGTAGCGAATTCAACCAAACCAATAAACAAATTCTTCAGCTTTATAATATTAGTAAAGATTAATATGTATACCACTCACCAAAGTTTTTATTAGAAGAAAGTCAATGTATCATTCGCATTCCTTTTATTCAAATGAAGAAACAGTTGTCAAACATATATTATGTGATATATATATATATATATATATATATTACGTACACTTCCTAGTGAACTTAACACAAATAATCTTCATTCATTATTGAAAACTTTGACGGCGGAAGAATCGCGAAAAAATTTTCAAAACTTTAGGGTATAATAAAAAAAACTGACCTAAATATATCACACATCACTTGTCCTCCAAAAATAATGTAATACTTAGAACGTGATTTTAGTATAATAAAGTTGTATAAACGATGATAGTTCTTATATAAGAAAATGTGATACCGGTTTTTAAAGTTTAAATGGAGATGACAACCAGCAAACCGGCCCTTGCACGTGTGTCTCGTATATTAATTTTATGGTCTATAGCATAAACTTAGTATGTAATAGACGAACAGTACCGTCATTTTCGTGAGACTAAAATTGAAATGTTTCTGTGTGCAAGTTTTACAGATGTGTGACTGACTTTTAGTGGCACATTGACGTCACCGCAATATCGATATAAAAAATCGGCAATATTTATATATCATCATGGATTGGTAGTATTTTGTATGTGTTGTTACTATGAGTTGTTGTGCTTTTGTTTGTAATTTTTTAATGACGGAAGTGAATAAAGTACAATAGAATAATGATTGATATAACTTTCATCCTAATGTATTTTTAATATTTGTAGCGGTAATTGCCAGGTTTAATGTTGATTAAGTACGTAAAGTAAGCTTACGATGTACTGTCTCTAGTGTAAGTACAGATAAAAGTCCGCCATTTGCTGCTCTTACACACCCACGCTTCGACTACTATCATTACACATTTTATGCAAGTAAATCGGTTTCGGGGACTTCTTAACTGACCTCTTCAAAACTGTGACATTTAAAATTATTTTGAATTAATATAAAATATTTGCTACAAAAGGGATATAAAATCCCAAAGAAAGGCAGTTATAGTTAGGCAGTGGGGGGTGCCTATGTAATAAATAAAACATCAAAACAAAATCAAAATATTTTTAATATTATGACAAACCTTATATAGGCATATCAAAATCAAATCAAATCAAAGTATTTTATTTCAATAAAACCAATTATTAGAGGTATTTTTAAATTGTCAGGAGTAGGAGAGAGTCAGAATTTTTTATATTGCTTTTATGTAAAATAATATAATATTGAAACATATAAACACTCCAGCTAATGAATACTTTAGTCAGTTTAAGTAATAGTAGTCCCGATTAGGCTAAACGCATCAGCCATTATCCAAGTCAACCATATTGAAGGGAGCTGTACGCCCTGACACGCCACCATTAGCAGGACTTCTAGGCGAGCATGACATACTATACATATTGCCTATAATAATAACTTGACCCATCTTACACATTTTAAAAATATAACTTAATAATATTTACTACACAGTTTTCACGTGTACAATTCAATATTTTCAAAATGAAACATTAAAATTCATATTATATCTTCAATATCAGTACCTAATAATATTAATAAAAAAATTCTACGTAAGAAATATATGTGATAAGAAAACTAAAACTAGTACATATGTGAAAATTAAAAGGAGAAGTAGAATCTAAAGACCATTACGAATATTGTTTAATTTACTTCTAATCATTTTTCTTAGCATTTTTATCAGCTACATAAACATCTAGTTTATTTTTACAGCAAGCTCATAGTTTACACTAATAACTAGAGATTGCTAACTAGGTAAGCTCGTTTACAGCTATAAAATAATTTAATATTCACAGTTTAAGAATTTAAGATTGTTAGTTTAAGAGTGTTATGATTTTACTAACTTTTAAACTTTCGCGTTCCATGATATAATATTATAATCTACGTATTAACGGGAATTAACGCGATCACGAAAAGGTATTACATACCTCTGAATTGCCTGACGTTTCGACCAGGTTGCACTGGCCGTGGTCACAGGCTGACTGGCTCAGCGGTGCACGCCCTCCGTCGTCGACATCGTGAGGTAGAAGGTTCTTCATCCACCTCCACTTTTTTGATATTTTCGTTTCGCCATGTACCGTCACATACTATACTAACAGTGTCCCTATTCTGTAAGCAAACCGATGTGGCCCTATTCTGGTGTTCACCCGACTGCGCATAAGTATATCCGTAATTACCTGTGAAATGTTATGTTCTCTGGATTCTTGCCGAATGTAACACCACAATCTAATACAGAACATGAGACCATTTTTATATTTATCCTTTAAAATATGTACGATTATGATGATAGCACTTATAATTAAAATGCAATAGAATTGTGTACAAATGTGTACTGCAAAACAATAGAATTTTTGTGAGGCTCCCAGTCATTTTTATTTACCATCAAAATAGTTTTGTTTAACAAGTACAGTCACAGAAGACATGAAATGTATATAATTCAGTCCATAAATAAATACAAAATTATGAAACTATTATATAAGTGTTCGCAGGAAAATACAACAGTAACATAAAGAAAGGATCACCGATTTCAATGCGCCTATATCATGATAAACTGTAATAAACGGTATTCTTCAATTCAATTTCCTCCCCTAGAGGGGAAATATTTTCTTCAAATTTCAATGAGACCAATTGGTGAATACTCAAGAGTATTCACCAATTCAATGAAAAAAACAATGATTGAAATCAGTTCACAATGGACGAACAAAATTCATCTTCCGATTTTGAGTGGTTTTAATTTATCTGTTGCAATAGCTTAATATCAATTGCTCATCACCTTTTACAAAATATAACTTTTCCCGATGCAGGAACATTAATTGTTGAGAAGGTCTCCTGGTACTTCACTTTCAGCTCAACTTCACCAAATGCATTCTCATGAGCATACATTATTTGGCAACCACATTAAGTAATCGTATCGCCACTTGTGAAATACTTACTATTGATTGATTCCGGTACCCGGTACACCGGTTTCATATTGCAGCAGCCATCTTCGAGTAAGGAGGTAATATATATATAAGAAGGTGAAGACGAACTACAAAACCTGCCCCGGTTTTTAAAATCTGTTAAAAATAATGAAGTTGTGATGAATAATGAAATAATGAAGTGAAATGACCGCAGCTTGATAGTTCTTTTATGCGACATAAATATATCGACATATCGATAGATTGTGTTTTGCTTTTATTCAATCACTGTGCCAAAAGCGGTAATTTTCACGTATTCAATATGTTTTTATCTAACACATAATTTTTTTTAAATATTACAATATCTGAACAATAGACTATTCACTGCATAGGTTAAATGTAATACAAAAGAATTTTGTGTATATATTCTACGAAAATAAACACTTTGAAAGTAGTATTGAACATTTGGTATTTAGCTTTCAAACGTTGCTTTCTTTGAATTTTTCCTGTATGTTACACCACAATCTAACAGATAATACGGCACCATTATTGTTTTTTATATTTACAAGTTAAAATATAGAAAAATTACGACGAAAACACCAAAATTAAAACGGGAAATTTTTTGACATTGAGACTATTTGAAACTAAATGTTTTAAAACCGGTCTCACTGTGAGATTTATTCTGTCTCTTTCTCACACCTAGGTTTCTGTATAAGGCTAAGTATCTCACTCGCACACTATGTTCGTCTATTACGTTAGTATATTAAGTTTATGGTCTATAGTAATATATACTAATATAAAGCTGAAGAGTTTTTGTTTGTTTGTTTGATTATTTAAACGCGCTACCAGTCGGATTCGAAAAATTCTATTTGTAGATAATAGCCAGATTTATGAGGTATATAATAGAATAGAATATTCTTTATTTTACACCATATAAAATTACAATAGATCTTAAATTTCATTGTAATGCTAGGTGCAATGGGCGGTCTTATCGCTAAAAGCGATCTCTACTAGACAACCTTTGGATGTATTTAGCGTCAAGAGTAATTGGTAGCTAGTAGTTGGGTGTACTAAATATAACAATACATATACTTACACACATAGGCAAATATACATATATGTACACATAAATATAAATAAACATACACATATATACACAATACATGTACATAAATACAGAGCTAATAATAGAAGTAGTCATATACATATACAGACTTAGCAAATAAATAGCACCATTGACAACAACAGCACATTAACTAGTTTCCAATACAGAAGTACTCTGACAGAAACTATTAGCCTAGGCAGTGACGTCTAACCATTGATTTGAATGCTTGTATGGTTTGAGCTTTCCTAATTTCGATTGGTAATGCATTCCACCACCGTATTGCAACAACAGTAAAGGATTTGTTAAGAAATGAGGTGGAATGCAATGGTACTTTTAATTCCAGATTTTCTGATGACCTTAAGAATCTCGTGTTTATCATAAAGGAACTCAAAGCGTTCCTTAAGGTAGGAAGGTATGGAATTATTAAACATTATATTATATAATAGAGATAGGATATGAGCATTCCGGCGAAGGTGGTTTGGTAACCACTCAAGCTTTTGACGAACTTCTGAGATATGATCATACTTGCGTAAACAAAATATAAATCTTTTGCAAAAAATTTTAAGTCACTCGAGTTTGTTTAATTGGGTCTCGTTAAGATCTGGATAGCTGACATCTGCGTAATCAAGGATTGGAAGTAGTAGCGTATTCATAAGTGCAATTTTGGTAACAGTAGGAAGAAAGTTGCGTAGCCGTCTCAGTGAACCAGCAGAAGAAAACATTTTACGGCTTACTTCCTCTGATTAGATAATTCAGGATAATTCGAGCCAAGATAATTCAGGGTCAATAAAGATCCCTAGATTTTTTACCTTACGACTGATTAGCATTATTAGGGTACCATCAAAAATAATCTGTGGAAGCTGTGACCAGATAACACGTGACATTTTTCTAGAACTGGCAACAACAATAACTTGGGTCTTGGTTGGGTTTACTGTAAGCCCATGTGCCAAGCTCCAATCACGGATTCGAACCAAGGGAGGGACGCTTCAAGCCCCGCAGCGAAAAACCAAGGGGCCCTTCGCCTTAGACCGGTTAATTCCGCTGGTCGCTGCGCACGAGATCGGACGCTCCACCGACACATTAGGCGAGCAGACGAACGTGCCCGTTCTCTGCCGCTAACCACAAACCACCATGAATCCAACTCCAAAACCGGTATCTGTCGGCGATCAGATACCGGTTTTGGAGTTGTTCAGTCAGTGTTGTTCAATCAGTGTTATAATTCTAATAAAAAAATTAAATTAGATAAAGACTTTGAAATGAAGATGTGGTATAATGTAGAGACTTTAAATTTTGGGCTTATAACAGGTATTTAACTAGATTATATATGAGGTATGTGTTTTAAAACATGTTGAATAATTGTAACTTCCAATAGCAACAGCATTAAGTAGTTTGTATAAAGAATAATAACTTATTTAATAAAAAATTGATTCAAGTAGACGAGTTGGACACATTATTGTTATAAAACCAAAAAGAGTCCAAAACATTATACACCCAATTTAATGCATGTTTAGATTCATTAGATTTTTTTTTAATAAATCTAAAGAGCAAGAATTAAAAAATCATTGTATTAGTAAGGATTTTAACATTTTATTTAAGGAAATTTTAGAATTGTGCTCTAAAAAATCTTGTAGTTCAAAAATATTTAAGAAAAATAAGGTAATCACAATAACAAAGTTTAACTTAAAAATAGATCTGAGTTTATAACCTGCCGTCTCGCTACTGTAGACAATCTACTTCAAAGTTATATTTAAAACCCATCATACAAACAAAATCACAATTTTACCGTCAGACAAACTACTCAGTTTCGCAAAATGAACCTTTGGCCTGTAGGAAGGTTTTTAAAGGTGTTTTTTTCGAAGAGAACATCGGCCATTTCAACCAAAAACAGACGCATGTGATGGATTATATAAAAATATATATAAACTTAGATGCCAACATGACATTATTACACAAAGCCAAAGTGGCCGGTATTTGTATTTTAATTATGTCTACGTTGTGTGATACTGTTCTAATTAGTGTTCTACTGCCGTATATCATATATTATGATTAATATGCTTATACGATTATATGTTTATTCGAATATATGATATATACAATTATTATAAACAATGTAACAAGTACCGTGGAAACCGTAATGTTGAAAAAGAGTGTCCTTGGAGTTTCTTGCCTTGTTCCTCTCCAAGGATCTACGTATTGGAACAGGCAACTAGATTCACGACTTATTTATACAGACTGACTCCTGACAATTTAAAAATACCTACAATGGGTATACTTGAAATAAATAATTTTGAGTTTGATTTATTGTTTCTAATTATTCCTGCTACCGCCATCCATAAACTACTGTTTGTTAATAAGCTCTGTGACTGTATCTAGATAATTTTATGCAAGGAATATTATGAATCGATATATTTTATTTGAGGTTATTGAGGTTATAACCTTAAAATTCTAACACATGCGACCAATGCTGCGCTCCCGAAGCAGGTAACATGTCAGATGAGCAGTATATCAAACATATTGAGCTAAAAGACTTAGCTAGAACTGAAAAAACCCTTGACAAAGAAGCAGCACAGAAAGGGACGATACATGCATTAACAGCATGGCGTTGAGTGAAGGACACAATTGTAAGACAAACACACTGTATTGTAAGACAATTTACAACCTCGGAACCAATGGAGTAACGTGTTCCTGGTTCGATGAGACGGCATGCGACTCGTTTATTGTAAATTATTTAACTAAATTAGTGGAAAATTATCCTAAGGATGTAGTATTGTTCACAGATATATACAAAATCCAATGGGCAAGAATATAGTCATAACTCAAAAATACTAAGAAAAGGGCCAAACGCAGATGGAAGTCGATTCGGTGCACTCGGTGATCGAAAGAAAATTGAAAAATCGAGAAATATTTCTACCCTCACAATACACAACAATCACGAAGGAGGCCAGAAAAGTACCGAGTCCTTACCAGGTTTTTACTCCTGATCTTAAATTTTAAAAAAATTTTGCTCATTCTTTTTGAGCCTTTTACTTTGACCTCATTTATGAGTCAATAAGACCTGGTCGTGAGGTGGGTGAGTCGTGGTTGACATAAGGCTCCAAGGTACAATCCAAGTGGGACAATTGATTTTAAACTCCACTTTGACCAAAAAAGATATCATCTGACTATTTCATTGACAGCGTAGGTTCATTGTATGAATAAAGACAACCAATATCAAAAATAAATTATGATCACCTACAGGAGCTGAAGAGTGTCATACCCAAAGACTGTCCTAGTTTTTATGATAAAATACCTTTTAGATAATGTTCCTAATAACCGAAATCTTAAATGCAGTGATTACTAATCGTTTTAATGAGAATGTTAGAGCTAACAAACACATTTTTTTTATTGTTGATTTAATATAAATACTTTAACGTTTAACATAATAAGAAAATAAGAGCATCTAGTTAATTATTGCTATGTTTAAGTTTAAAAGCTTTTAATTATATTTGTATTAGTCCAAGAAACTAATTAACAAAGATTGAAATTCTGTGATTTTAGAAGATCGAGGAGACTGTTACTTTTTTTGAGGTTTTGGTTTTTTTTTTCTAACAAGATGTTTAATTTTGTATGTTTTTTGTTGAATAATTTGTGTAATTTGTTTCAAGACCGCGTATCTACTAAAAGTATAGTATTTTTAATGTAATTGACTGTTACAAAACCGCGTAAGTGACTTTACACAAATTCTAAACAAGTTCTTAGTAGATTTACGTAATTTTTTTATAAAATAAGAAGCAAAGAAGCGACCACAAAGTTCAGTCGGTAATATAATCATAAATTACCAAGATATTAAGTTTTTTCTTCTTGTAAAATTCTAAAAATGTAGATACCTTCCGCGGTATTGCACGCGCAACGACGATATACTATAGTATTAGTAGTAGTAGTCTTTGCAGTAATCTAAACTTGTTGTTTCTGTGCGTTTATTAAATGTTGAGCTTAGCTGGAGGGGTTAACACGAATACTAGTCGTGTGTGACCCACGTTGCCAGTATTCTTTAAAAAAAAAAATCGGTACAGTAAATTTTGCGTGAAAGAGTAACAAACATCCATACATCCAAACATTCTCACAAACTTTCACGTTTATAATATTAGTAGGATAAACAAACTTAACTCAACAGCATATCATCACCAAAACATCGGGGCGCTCGAAAATTCTCATAAGAGTTTAGGAGCATTTTACGAATACATGCTGAAGGACGACCTAACTCTTGGAATTCCTGGTTGCCATACTGGTGCTTTGCTTATAATGCGTCTGTACATACAACAACTAAATTTACAACATTTGAACTAGTCTACAGTAAGAAGTGAAATTTACCTACAATCCTTACTAACTCTATAGATCCACTATAGAACCAGGACAGTTACCCATGTGAACTGAAATATCGTTTGCAAGTCACGCAAACAGAGGCGCGAAACAATTTATTAGCTTCTAAGCACGATATTAAAAATAGGTATGATAAGCATATAAATCCAGTCTGTTACAAGGTCATAAGAGAATTGGCACCAAATATTATTGGTAAAATTTACTTAATTCACAAAAAATAGAACAAATTCTTATTATAATTAGTTACAGTACAACTTTTTATTTCACTAATTTTGTATTTTTCCATTTCATACGTTACTTTTGTATGTCTATAGAAACACTTCATTGAATACTTTGGTGTAATTAATTCTTAGGAAAGGACAATGCGTTTTTATGCATACTTTTATACATAAAATAAAACTGTATTTTATTTTATTTTATCGGGGAGATGTAAGGAATAACAATGTAAACCATATATTAAACGCATTCATTACTCGAATCTTGGACGTTTCACTTGTCTTGCAGATGCACGATCCTTATAAGGTGCTCGAGGACTTTAGAAAGGAATAGCAATGTAGAGATGGGACGGTAATCAGAATGTGATGCTGGATTTGGTTTTTTAGGTATAGGAGTAATTTGGGCATCTTTCCAAGTAGAAGGGAACAGGCCACTTGTTAATGAGTAAGGATATGAGTGATAATGGGGAGAATTTTGTCTAGAATTGGAAGGATCATATATTACGGCTGACATAGTCACTTCCAACAGCATTAGGAATACCGGGAATTACTTCTAATGCTGTTGGACAGCATTAGAAGTAATTCCCAGTATTCCTCAATAAAATAATAGAGGTATAGGGCTACATAACATTAGGCTACACCTATTAGCTAGCGTTAAATATTGATTTTTTAGGGTTCCGTACCTCGAAAGGAAAAAATGAAACCCTTATAGGATCATTTTGTTGTCCGTCCGTCTGTACGCGTGGAGGTATCAAGTTGTAATTTATATCAAATACTCAAGTCTACTGTCCCTTCGAGCTGTGAAAAAATCTAACTTCTAAGCCAACGCAATCAAAAGATACAGCCGTTTGTGCCGCAAATTTCGACACTCGCAAGGGAATCAAAACCTACAGGGTACTTCCCGTGAACTCAGAATTTTTTAATTTGGTACGAAGCAACGTCTTTTAGCACAGATAAAGGAAAAATTGTGAAAACCGTAAATTTTTAGTTACATCATATAATAAAAATATTTTACGGAACCCTCGGTGAACGAGTCCGACTCGCACTTGGCCGGTTTTTTTTACTTAATTGACTGGATTAATTTTTATTTCTTTATTATTTAAAATGCAGTTTTTCACAGTACAGTAAGAACAAACCAACTAATATATTATAAAAATACACTCAGAGGCATATTTAACTGTCCACTCCTCTAAAACTGCAAACCGATGGTTTACGATAACGTATGTTAAGGTTAATAGGTGTATTTGTTTAACTGGATAGTTCTGCAATAAATAAAATAATTATACCCCTATTTTATTTAATTTTTAACGTTTGGTCGCACATTAGTCTGTTTAGTTTAAGTTTAAGATCCTCACTGTTCATTTTGCGTAACAGTAAATTTGTTTTGTAATGTTTTGATTAATTAGGGTTCCGTACCTCAAAACGTAAAAAAACTAACACTTATAAGACACTCTTTTGTCCGTCTGTCTGTCCGTGTGTCACCACCGTAGCGTGGTCGTCCTAATCAAACCTGGTGACAAACAGTAGCGGACGAAGCGAAGAACAACGACGGATAGCGATGGAGGTTTCTGTGGACGCGCTTTGCCCCATCCAGGGGATGCAGGACACTAAACACACACACAATAAAACAACTAAATAAACTAAAATAAACTTACGTACGTGGGAATGTGGCCGAAAGTACTGACAAAATTATTAGAACTGATTCTCCTCCTCTTACAATGTTACTTTTTTATGCATTGTTTTAAAAGATTTACATTTAAAATAATGCAATGGTGGTTTAGGAACAAAAAATTTATGTCTAGGTAGTCTTTATTTTTAACATATAATAACTTTTTGAGATAGTTAACCATTCTTATGTCTTTATCTATTCTTAATTGCTTAATTTAAATCATAATGTCATCATAATGTCATCATTTAAATATGATTTAAATGATGCAATTAGACACGTAGACATACATATTTTGTTCCTAAACCACCATTGCATCTTTTTAAAAGTATTTTTTTTTTAATATTGGCTAAAAAACAAGTAAACCATTTCAGAAAGTGTAAAATATACATTTTACAACCATCACAATATGAATTATATGTATTGTGTAGTGTTACAAGTAAGATTACAGTGTTAAATAAATAATTAAGAAATCAATTAATATAACCCCGTTAATCCAAAGTTATAATCAAAACTAATTTAACAGGTAGCCCAAATGTACGTAGCGTTTTCTTATAGTTGGAGAAGGTACGACCGCCGATGCTATTCCGTGGTCTCGTTTTGTGGGGAAGTGATGTACATGATCTGCAAGGACACGCAGGCCTCGGAGAGCGCACAACGATTTTCATACTAAACAAGCAGTAGCATGCTCTCAACAGGGCTACTAAAAATACTTACCTGCGATGATTTTTATATCAGGAATTGCCTTACAGTTTTAACTCATCAAAGATTTTCAAATCATTTTAAAGTCCTACCCAAATACTTACTTTATTGATAACACCTTATCGTTGGGTCCTCAAGTTCAAGAGGTTAGCCGTAAAGTGTGTGCCGTAGCAGTATCTCTGCGAAGGCTATGGAACTTTCTTCAGACTGCTACTAAAATTACACTTGCGCAAACGCTCCTTCCGATTATTGATTTTGCCGACGTCAGCTATCTTAATCTCACCGAAGCACAACTTGATAAACTTGAGTGTCTTCAAAATTTTTGCAACATTTATTTTTAGGCCTACGCAAATATGATCACGTTTCCCATTTCCGTCAAAGGCTCAAATGGCTTCCAATCCGCTTTCTCATACTCAAATCCTTACGTTTCTATATAATATATTATCTAATCCATTGACTCCCTGTTACCTCAAGGATTGCTTTAAGTTCATTCCTGACACACATTTAAAATACCTGAGGTCAACTGAAAACTTGAGACTGGAAATGCCAGATTCCAGCCATTTTTATGACAAATCATTTACTGTGAAAGCCGTGCGTTTATGGAATGGATTGCCTGTTGCTATCAGACGAGCACAATCGTTAGCTAAGTTCAAAACAATGTTACAAGAGCATTATCTGTCACCATAAAAATATATGTAAAATATGATGTAGACATTATTTATTGTGTACATGTGTATGTCTATTTTTGGGTATATATGTATTTTTATTTATGTATATAAAAGTACTTGAGTAGATATAAGTGGGTATAACTATTGAGTATTGTATGTATGTAATAGATAATAAGCATTAACCACATTTTAATTTACCGTCAACGATTACTACCTGTTTAATAAAATAACTTCAGTCCATCCCAAGGTTGCCTGGAAGAGATTGCTATAAGCGATACATCTTCTGTTACATATTCTTTGTAAAACCCTGGTGTACAAATAAAGTGTAATCTATCTATCTACTCAATTTATTACAAAATTAGGTTTTGTTCGCGGTTTGCCTATGTTTAACAATATTCCTTGGATATTGTTGAACATAGACTTCTCTTACAATCTTTCACAATTGGCGTGACTGTTTTCACTGACAGCCCCGAGGCAATACACAGGGAAGCCTCCAATGGGTAATTTTAACATGGGTTTTTACAACCCTGAAAAGTCAGTCCGGGCGGAGACATGTGCGAGACAATGTCAACCAATTCAAAAGAATATAAAAAGGAAAACTCATTCGCCCCTCATATAACATAGGCCTCCCTCTCTGCCACGAGGCCATAGACAGCGAAGTTCTTATAATTAAGGTAATTTTAACATGGGTTTTTACAACCCTGAAAAATCACAGTAGCTGACTGGGTCTGTCTTAATACCCGCTTATATGTTAAATGATAACCCCGTGGGAGAAGATGACGTAGTCGCTAAACGCACTAGAAGCGGCAGTTAATAAACAGTACATTATAATATTTTTACATGTAAATTACGTCACATTTAACCACGAGGCATAGTACATATGTTTTATTTTAGTTTCATAGAATTAGAACAGACCAATGTCTTATTTGTGTGATCAGCAATTTGTAATGATTTCGCAATTGAAGAGAACCTATATAAATTAATGTTGCAGTTGACTAAGTTCATTATTTCTTTAGATTCTTTTTAGGTATTTTTTTTTATTTCGTAAAAAGTAAACATGAGTACAATCAAAGTAAGGAATAGCACAAAACAGTGAACGAAACTACAGTAATAATGTTTTAAACAACAAATTAAATGTTTTTACATGGGCCTTGGCGTCCTTGTTGATTATAGCTACAGTCGGTCTGTTATACATTGTATGGCAACGTTGCTCGAAACGTACCATGAAGTGGCTCAGGAAAAAAAGCATATTTTATTTCTGAAACACACGACAGCTTTTACATACAAAGTTTTATATCCATAAAAAACACTAATTCTGCTAACACTTTAAATAAAACATAATAAAAATTAGAAATAAGTGGCAACACTACGCCGTTGATACTTCCTTGCTGTAGAGTCTGTAGACAGAGAACTAAAAAGAGAATGTTTCTTTCTGTCACGCACGACATGGCAACGTGGCACTCATAGAAATGGAATGGAAAGAAATGGCCTTGGTAACTCACGCACCACCTGTTGTAAGGGTGCACACCATACCACAGCAGCCACCTTCCGTTAACAGGTTACGCGGAAAGATGTCTTGTGCGTCTAATTTACATTGTACGTAATGGGTGTGAAATGTGTACCTATCGTAAAATCATTGTTCAATTATAATTAACAATAATAATAATAAAATTTATTTAGACAAATTACAACAATTGACACATAGACAATAATACTGGAAACAAAAGTCCGCATAAGTACATAGTAGTTTTCATCGTTGTCACCTGTACTAGTGAAAATTCACTGTATCACAGGTGTCAGCGCCTTCCATGGTCGGAGAACAATCTGACTGAATACGGACCATGTATTACAACTTATACAACATTTTTGCATCATAAGGATGGAGTAGTTCATTGTGATTGCAAATATACTTTCTTAACAATATTAGGTTAGTGTGTGTATATGTGTGTAATATGTGAATGAAGCTAGTGTGAAAAGGTATGTATCTAAGCCTGTGTATTTGTGTGCGACTGTATTGTCCGAAATTTTTCTGTTTGTGACAGTATGTGATGTCAGAATGGGAGCCTAACATGGAGTTTTTAAAAAAGATTCCGTGTGTGCATAGTCTAACGTTTTTAGCCAGTTAAGCTTAATTTAAATTTATTTTTATTTAGGGAATGAATGTAAATTTCTTTATTAATACGGTTGTAAAGTATACAACTGTAAATGTAGAAACTTCGACCTGCAAGAGCTGTCCGATGAGGTGTAATTCGCAAATGCGGTCCCTTCTGCGTTTGTTGTTTGTTTTAAATGGCACTTCCGCATGTCTACGGAGTGCCATTTGGAGCACAATAAGCTGTCTCACGGTGAGGACTGAACATTCTTGATATAATAGTGACCGGTATCTGAACGGGTTATGTAGTAGAACTTTAAGGACAGCACTTTGTGCTCTTTCGACTTTAAGCATATACAGGGAACATGCGCTACCCCATACGGGGATGCGGGGATTATAGAGTAATTAATGATACTTAGTTGTTCTTTGAAATTTTCATTTGTGTTAAATAAGGTAATTAGTTTATTAAATAATGTCGTTATCAAAATAAAACGTGTATTCGAAATTATATATTATAAATAATACTAGCAGCGCCACGCGGTTTCACCCGCGTAAGTCCCGATCCCGGGGGAGTATCGGGATAAAAATATGCCTATGCGTTAATCCAGGTCTCCAGCTATCTACATACCAAGTTTCATCGAAATCGGTTCAGTGGTTTTTTCGTGAAAGAGTAACAAACATCCATACATCCATCCCTCCAAACTTTCACATTTATAATATTAGTGGGATTAGTGGGATCATTTGTGTTGAATTGTAACATAATATTATCCGGCTCGAGCGAGACTGCTGACAGGCAAATTCCTGCACACTGCACTCACTAATTGTACTCGTTTATACACGATTAAAGTTTCAAAGTAATAACGTTAGTTTAAATAAGCCGATTTTTATTGTTAACCAGCTTTTGCCCCCGACTTCGTGCGCGTGATGGCGGACATCAGACATCGTAGAGTTTAGGTAATCTAATTTAGGATACACCTCAGGCCCCGGCCATTAGACCCGGTAACGGAACATTGTGTGGTTTTAGGCCGACTTACCACCTTGTTGTTTGGCCCCGGTGATGTGATGACCCGTGGAGTCGGAGACGATGTGAAAATCGCACTAAATGATGTATTATTGTATTGGTTTTCAACTAACAATCTCCTACTAAATTCAAATAAAACAAAGTGTGTGAGATTTACTATGCCAAATGTAAAACAGCTAGGTACTAATTTAACTCTAAATAATGAAATGTTAAGTATTGTAGACTCCACAGTATTCTTAGGAATTACATTAGACAGTAAACTACAATGGGGAGCCCAGATAGACAGCCTTGCAGGTAGGCTTAGTTCGGCAGCTTATGCAGTATGGAAGGTACGTCAGCTCACTGATACGGACACAGCTAGGCTAGTTTATTTTAGCTACTTTCACAGCGTTATGTCCTATGGTATACTACTTTGGGGCAAGGCGGCTGATGTTGAAACGATTTTTATTCTCCAAAAACGAGCCATCCGCTCCATATACAATTTGGGTGCTAGAGTCTCTCTTCGAGAGTTGTTTAAGGATATAGGTATTTTAACTGTTGCATTACAGTATATATTTGCAAATATTATGTTTGTTAGTCACAACATTAATGACTACAAGAAAAACAGTGATATACACAATATTAATACTAGAAACAAGTCTAAACTCGTGGGTACCTATCATCGCTTACATAAAGTACACAACTCGTTCGAAGGTCTTGGTGTACGTTTTTATAATAAAATTCCTATACATGTAATCGACCTTCCTGTAGATAATTTCAAGCTAACTGTAAAAAATCACCCTATTAGGAACTCCTACTATACGATCAACGATTATCTAAACAACAAACAGTCTTGGGCTTAAGGTGTCATTAGGTATATACACACAAACTTCTTTGTCTTATGATTAAGCTAAATTATTAACAAACCATTGTCAGTTGAAAGTAATGCGTGACGATTATTATGGTAATTTGACTAATCATCATCATCAACTGCAACTCTAGCCTCTTAATCCAGTCACGAATTATTTTTAACAGTAGATTTTGTAACTGAATGAAGGTAGATGTGCACTTTGAATGATTTCTATGTTTAATTGGTTCAAACCTTCAACGGTATCACTGAGTGATTTTTATTTTTTAGTACGTTAGCTTCTGGAGCATTTCAATAAAATGAAATTCAGGTGGCATCAGCTTGCATCCTGTTTACCTTTCGTGTAACACTAACACTATTGTACCTGAAGATCTGACTTTTAAAAAGAGTGGCCATGAGTTTCTTTGCCAGTATTCTTCTCATAAGGCTCTACGCATTTTGGAAACTGGAAGTTATAGATCGACACAAGCAGGCAGTAGATTTTGGTGTTTTCACCTTATTTTGACAATCCAGTACATGCTGTGGCGTCTGTTTGCGCCGATCCATGATTTTAACTCTAGCTTCAATTTAACGTACATAAATGTTACTTAGTGTTTTAATTGAATAAATGATTTTGAATTTAAATTTGAATTTGAGTCAAATTATTACTATATGCAAGCGGAAGATTGCAATTTAAGGCTTTGGAGATATTTGCAACGCCTGGTAAGTATATCTCACTGTGGAGAATGTTCGGCTTGGATTCCCTCTCTATGGCAATTCATTGAGGCTAATGTCCGTGAAAGTATTTCTTTCTCCGGATCCCGAGATCTTCATCACATCTTCACTAAATTCGCAAAAATCGGTTCATATTTGACGGAGACCTGAGGCAACATATACCAAAAACATAAACCTACATGAACATTAAATTGAGAAAATCCCTTTTTTTAAGTTGGGTAAAAATCGATGCGTGATGAAATCAAAATGTAAGTTTCTTACAAACTTTCATCCCCTATTTTAAATAAATTTCTAAAATAAACGAGACACAGTAAACTTTTCTTTCTGACCTAATGGTCAGAAAGAAAGGTAATGCTCATGCTGATAATTTTTACCTATTTTCTAATAAAAAAATAGCAAAGTTAAATGCAAGCTTTCATCACCTATTTTGACCCTTTAAAGGATGAATTTTCAAATTCCTTTCTTATAGAACACCTACATCATGTAAGAAATACGTCCTCCAAACGATTATTACCTGTATACGTAAATAATACCTATTTATTTTTACGAAAAACTGAAAATAATACAAAATTCTCAAACATTTTTTTCATTTATTATAACGCAATCCATTATGGTATTGTATTGTATTAATAATTTATAACCTTTACAGTTGTGTATTTTTTTAATTTCCTATAATGTATTTTAAATATTAAAAATTTTTTTTTGCTGCAAAACAATAGGTATAGTAATTATACTAACTTTTAGACTTTCGCGTTCTCGTGATCGCGTTAATTCCCGTTCATACGTAGATAATATTATAGGTATAGTAATTATTTTTTTCTATCTTGCAATATTTTTTTCATAAAATTCTCAAATGTACAGAGTCATGAAATTATACATATAATATGTAGATATAGCAGTAGGTATAGTTTCTTATAACGCCATCTATTATGAAGATCTTATATTTTAACGCCATGTACCTCACTTGTACATGATTGACGTCTTGACTTTTATTGTCAACTTAAACCAAGCAAACACGTGTTCCCATACAAAGTTTGCCACCCCTTTTCAACCCCTTGGGGGTGAAATTTTCAAAAACCCTACTGCCTACATAATATAAGGAATACGTTCTCTAAATTTCACGTCTCGACGAAGAAGCGGTTTAGGCTGAGTGATGATCCGTCAGTCAGTCATTCAGAACAAAGCATTTTATATGTATAGATAGAAAAATAAATGTATTTTTATTTTTTTTTAGCATGAAAGTACTGTAGCTACACATATTTTGTAAGAGTGCATGTGCAAGCGTTAGCCAGTCTGTGTAGCACTCGGTTCGAACGCACCTGTGTTTAGCCAGACATATAAATCTATATTATAAACATTTTACTTTTTCATTATATAGGACCTTGATAGTGAGATCGCCTGTCTAAACATAAGAAGAGACATCATATCTTACAGCGCCTAAAGAAGTTTTCACGTCAATAATTTGCTCAAGCTCATATTATCAAAAAAAATACATACACGATATAACACACAAACACCCATGTCTTTCACCGAGTGACAAATAGGTATGGTAGTATCGTTAAAAGGAACAGCTGGGAGAGTCTCAATATTGACTCTACTCATCAATTGGTGACTACCGATTATAATGCGCTGACATTTTGTAGGATTTACTGATAAGCCAAATCTTTTGAGGTTTTATAGACTCGAGCTCTCTGTTGACCATGTCAATCACCGATGATATGTTCTCAACCTTAACTTTAGAGTACAGCTAAAAGTTGTCAGCTTACAGACATGCACATTGAAATACCAGGATAAGAAGATTAATAAACAGAGAAAATAGCAAAGGGGAAATACCGCCTTAATGGTCACCGGAATCAAGGTCACACCAGCTCGATGAAAACTTATCGACAAAAAGACACTGACATTCCTCAAGATAAGATGAGAACTATTCCAGTGCGTCGGGCGAGATCATGAGATATGGGGAGGATAATAAGATGTCAACAAGTACTAGTACTAAGTCTGTCGCTTTTGTGTCTTCCATGGCCGCCCTGATAGCAGTCACTTTGATGAGAGCGGAGGCAGTGCCATATCCTGGCCTGACACCAGATTATAGAGGGCTTGTTGGTTTTAGCACTTTTGAGAGGAAGGAAAAAATATATGTAGATCTAAAGTCGTTAGGAAGTGTAGTATTTTCAATTTTCGATAAAGTGGTCACATAGGCTTTCGGACCAAGTAATGGGACAATTCCGGAGTCCAAAGAGTAATTAAAATTATGAAAAATTACAGTAAAAGAGGATGAAGGATTGTTATGATCAGTCTGCTGATTTGATCACAACCTAAAGTGTTAAATTTGATAAATAGGATAATCGTTTTGATCTCACTCTGTGCAACTGGAGAAAAGTGGAAAAGGTTTATGTTAGAGTAAATCAAGCTCTCTCAATCTCGCTAAGTAATTGACAGTGCGATATTTGCCACTTTATTTCTGCAAAACCCAAGGTTGACTGGCAGAGAATACCACAGGCATTAAGTCCGCCTTTGTACAATATGTGCATGAATTATTAATAAATATATAAGCAGAGGTGGAGAAGTGGCGATTTATATCATCCAAACCAATCTTCTGCATATTTGTGGGTCATTGTTTACCAATACCCAGAGACAGAAAACACTTCCAGGTGTATTGGCATGGGAAGAGCGGGTGATGTTGTTGAGAATATAGTAACACGTTTGGCGTTGCATTATAATTTGAGTACACCGATTCCTTGCATCTTTGTGCAGCCTCCGTTTTCCTTTGTGCGATCCCTTCTAAATTTAAAAAAGCCCTACCTTTTCGTCAAATAGCCTGAAGAACCATCTTCGTCATTCAAGGTGCAGGTGGCCTTTTTAGCCTTATTTTCCTTACAGGAAGACGGGAATCGAAAAGAGAAAGAAGTACCTTATTAAAATTTACTTTATTAACTTTATCGTGCACGTTGAAGCCGCCGTTATTTCATCCCAGTTCAGTGTACAACATCTCTATATAGATTATCCTTATCCATACGACCAAAACAAGGCATGTACAGAACTCTGGTTAGGGATTTGGATAGTTTTAGGAGGTACGAGAGAAAGATTAGGCAAATTGAATTCATTGTTTTAGAATCCTCTTTCTATTCGAATCCATTGCAAATCATCACATCATAGTCATGTTCATTCTAACACACGATTATTTAAAATAATGATGTATACAGGGTGTATTTGACAATAGAACACTTACTTCAATCATTGAAAGGGCCTGTAGCATGCAGTTATAAAATGTTGATAGTAATGAATATAGTAGTATTAGTTCCAGCCGAAAATACGACAAATAATACGGGACACGTAAGTTTGTTGACTAATTTATCTACATCCAGTGTTGATGCTTCTCCGTCCAACGTTATTATCCCGCCTACACCTTCACCAATATCTTCAATAGCAAATACCACTACGATACACGTACTATCTGTACAGTCCCGTCTAATACGACTCAATCCAGAAAATGCTGCCCTGGTACATAATATGTACTTTTTTTTTTTTTACAATTTTTTTATATAATTATATCCCAGATGACAGTTAAATATCATATGAACATCACTCATTAAAAACATCAAAATAAATAAACGACTTAGGTACGTGCAAACAAGCTCAAATCAATGTTACTAATAAAACAGTAAACCAAGTCCACACTTTCTACTTAAATTATAAGATACGATGTTACTTGAAGTACATTTGTATATGTGTAGATGTAACAAAAAAACAACAAGACTGCATTGTACACTATGCACAGATGCATATGATTTTTAAACTAGATTGCACTCTGAAATGTATGACGACTTTGCCATAATAGATATAACTAAGCTTTTTATATTTACCAAAATTGGAGTGATGGTTGAAATTATCATTGCCAATCGAACACCGAATGCTCCTTACCCAAGAGGCATTCCTCTCATACTAGTGGGATATAGCTCCATGCTGTATGTGATTGTTCCAGAAAAAGACCAAGATATGATCATCTTGCTCAATAAACAGCAAAATCAAAAATTTTGAAAAATACCAACGATGGTTAAAGCGTAATCGAAAAAGGATAAAATAGTTTAAAAACCCCCGACTTAACCAGATTATGTAACGAAAGATAATAAACATAAAAAGTTTTTTATAATAGAGTTGTACCAATCAACCACGCACCCATTACTGAATACCGCATCAAAATCGGACTATTAGTTTTGGAGATAAATGGCAACATTGGTTTGTACAAAAAAAAAACATCTCTCACCCTAAACACAGATACCTTCTCCGTGCCGTCATAGGTAAAGAAAAGTGTCAGCTTTGCTCATATAACAATCACCATAAAAACCTGCACATCTAAGTATTTTTCCATGGAGAAGGTTATTTTAACCACCACAAAAAGGGCATTAGATGGAATGCTAGCGAATGTACGCGGCTTTGCTCGTTCGCTGTTATTTTTTCTAAATTAAAGGTACCCTATATTTTTTTCTGACACCGAGTTTACAAAATTTCATAATGATCGGCAGAGTAGTTAAGGTGTGAAAACATAGCAAACAAACAAGTTTATTTGAAAGGGTTTAAACATAGAAAACTAAATCAAAATCGGCCCATCCCTTTAGGAACCATGATACTACAGACAGACAGCCAAATAGACGCTTACACAAACACACCGAAACACAGACAATCAGATACGCACTATAAAATAACACCCCTGCTTTTTGTGTTAGGGGTTAATAATCTATGTAAAACAGACGATTGTTTTAAAGTTGTTTGAAAAAAAAGGACCTGGAATAAAATCAATTTTTATTTTATTTGCTGTATGTTTATTTATCTAGATATTTCATTGTAATCTTTTTCTTGATGTTTGGTCTACCCGGTTTCAGCATAAATAACTTTGATCTAAGTAGGTACCTAATATTATTTTATCGATATTATTATTATAATTTGTACTCATACGTAGGTCATTACCAGCATGAGAAACTGGAGTCTGAAATGAAAGTAGATCTCAGACTCCAGTTTCTCACATATGCCAGTCCAAACGAAAAATGTTTTTCTATTTTTTTCAGCAAAATACAAAATTAATAAAAGTCTACGTTATATTAAAACTATCAAATTGAACTTGAAAATTTACTGATGAAGGGAATATTTTCGTTAGAGAGAGATCTAACATGAACATGTGAATATGAAATGCATGCATGATGCAATATCCGGATGTTTCTGAAAATGTCTGCATAAAACAAATTAAACAAAATCTTTTAAATTGATATGAAAATTCATAAATATGTTATTCAGCAATAGCCCAAGAAAATTGCATTTACAAAAACCTTACCTTTCGATTTATGTGTAAAATATATAAATTTATAATATAGATAACAAATTAAAAACAACAGCTGCATTCAAAATTATTTTCTTTTCAGGTACGCTATTTTACATATAACTAACAACAGTATCAAAAGAGCAATCTTTGATGACGTTATTATTTTTTGTCGTGACTTTTGTTAAACTATTACTTTTCATCTGTTCAATGGTATCAAACAACGGCAAATCCTTGGTCTCCGGTGCTAAGCAAACGAGTATACCCGTGATGATGGCGGCGCATGCAAAAAACGTGAATGGTAATACATCTGATATTCTGTGCTAGAAAAGAGAAGACATAAGAAAAAAAATTTACATGTACGTAATAATAGGTGTTGTTGTTAATATCTAAACGAAACAAAAGCAGACAGTTACCATAACAAAAATATTCAAGTATTTGTCTCAGAAAATCAAAAACATTTATTTCAATTAAACCCAATATAGGTATTTTTGAATTGTCAGGAGTAGTAGTCCGCCAGACTAAGTCAGTCGTGAAGCTAGTTGCCTGTTACAATAAGTAGATCCTGTGGAGAAGAACAGACAAGAAATTGGAGTTTCTTTGGACACTCTTTTTCAACATCTTTTTTACAACTGTTTGGTTACATTGCTTATTTATATGCGCAAATTAAATGTGAGGACAATGTAACGTATTGTTCTAAACTATAAACAGTCGCGCGAACTACTACTATATGTAAGTAATAGCAGTTTGGAAGTGACCAGCCCCAACCAACGGAACTCGTCCACGAGCATGACGCACGCGCCAGCCATCGTCCACTTCAACCATATCAAAGAGAGCCGAACGACCCGACACATACGCCACCATCGGCAGGACGTCTAGGACGTCTAGCATGACATACTCAGAAACTGGTTGGAGATGAATGCAAAAAAAACTTTTAGAAGCAAATTTTAACAACAATGTTTTTAAAATTTGCTTCTAAAAGTTTCGTGAAATTACTTAGGCAACAGAAGTGGCAAGGTCACACTTCAATCAGTACCATTTCAGGCTTAAGTTGACCTATCGATCTAGAAGACTCGACAAGTTGGGCTACATGATGTGTTCTTTTGATGGGCTTGGAAGGTCCAGTCCTAAAACTATGACCATAACGGACTGGCTCTAACATAGACCAGGAGTATCTACTATTTATATAAAAGAAAAACATTGTAATGAGGTGGCGTGGCTAGAGCAACTCGACAAATGGTTCGTCACTAGGTACTTAATATGGGTAATTGTAGTTGCATCAAATCCACCAGAACTCCACATCACTTGATGGGGTGGTTTTGGGGAATAGTGGTTTGACGTTGGAAACGGAAGATATAGATAAATATTCGTAAAATTATGTAATTTTTACCAAAATTGGCGTAAGCGGTGCCAGCATGCCTCCTATTTCAGCGGTGAACAACGCAAGCCCAAAGAGCGATCCTCTCACACTGGTGGGAAATAGTTCCATAGCGAAGGTGATTGCTCCTGTGTAACACGCCGATATGATCACCTTAGCAATCAGAACAGCCGACAATTTCATCCATAAATATCCTGAAAAAAATGATGTTTGGTAGTTAATAATATAATCAATAATATCATTTTTTAAGATTGTACCGTCCAACGGTGGCGGAGTTTACTGATCACATTCGTTTTCATTAAACAAAAAATAACACTTACTTGTAGGGGTTAGCATTGAAATAATACACAATACTCCACATACTAAATATCCGGCCAGCAGTGGTATTTTCCTGCCGACTTTGTTCATCAAATACAAAGAGATTATCTCTCCCGGAAAAGACATCAATGAAGAGAGGAGAAAGTTCAAATGTTTATCTCCTGGCAGTCGCACAGAGTTTATTATTATCCCATAATATACAAAATTGGATGTAAATTGGCATACACATGCTACAAACAACCGTTTAGTAATTTCTTTACATTTGAAAGCATCAATGTAACTTTCTTTGACTTCATAACTTTTAATTTCAAACGTTTCTTTCAGTTTATCCTCATCAATGTTTGCTAATTCTTCATTACTTATACAGATTTTGTTATCTTTAGCAATTCTTTTTAAACTTGTTTTTGCACTTTCAACTCTTCCGCTTACAATCTGCCATCTGGGGCTTTCCATAATCAAGAAAAAAAGGAATATAGAAAAGATGCTAGGACCATTTATAATATGGATCAGCGTCTTCCAATAAGGCACAAGTTTTGCAATACAGACGAATGTACACTCTCCAAAGTAGACAGTGCATGAAAAAAGAACACCTGCAAGCACTCTGTATTTTTTGCCTGCTATCTCCAATACTGAAAAAAAATTGTTACCTAATTATTTCTACCACGATATGTGACAGGCAGGTTACTTAGCGATATGGATAAAGTTGTACATATATGAATCAGTACATTTGTTCATCACTGATCTATTAATAGGATTTTGCTTTTGGTATCCACTTTACCTAGGTCGTTTGGCTATAGTTGAGTCTGCAATATGATTTGCAAATAGATTGATCTATTAAGTGAGATAATTTTACTTGTTCCAATGTCATCAAGGTATGGTCAGTGAATTTCAATCAGCTGTAATTTCGTCACAATTATTGCAGATATAAAAATATCAGTATAGTTCTAGGTTCCAGCATCGGTTCAGGTGAGATTGTTGTCAAAATAATTTTTAATTAAAACGTCAAACAAAGCCGTAGGCAATTCTTTGAACTAAATGTATGATTTATTTCATAAGCTGGCAAGTCTATTAATATTGGAATAGAAATATAATAATATATCTTACATAAAACGGTACCAACAGCATAAGATCCTCCGACGACTAGTGCCTCTAGGAACTCTATAGTGACATACATATAGTAGGAGGTAGCGAAGGTTTTAAACTGCCCGATAATACCTCCAGACACGCAAAATATATGTGTAGGTTTGCGACCAAACCTGAAACATATCATCCATATTTTCAAATTATTAAAGAGATATTGTAAACAAACAAAAGTATTTATTTTATGATTGTTTTTCATCATCAGCTCAGCATGTACATGATGTGATGATTTCTACACAAATACCTGATAAAGTAATAAAAAGTAAACAGAAACACTATTCGTTCCTACAATTTTAGAGGGTTACTCTGAATTTTATCAGGATCCCATCATCAGATCCTGACTTCCTTGACATGGGACCACTCTTGAGGTATACCCTATCTATTAAAAACAGAATAATCAAAATTGGTTCATAAATAACGGAGAGAAGGCTAAACAAACATAATATATATAAATATATATATACTCTGTCAGTTAGTCAGTTAAATATGGTCGAAATCCGAACAGCAAGCCATTTCAATTGTTAATTATTCTACTTTAAATATATATTTTCTTAATTAATGTGAATTGTATGTAGTGATGAGCGTTGAATGAACGAACTAGTTAATTCGACTGTCGACGTTTAATGAACGAATTAAAGAACGAACGAACGAACTATCAATCTACTAGTTGAATCATTCAACTAGTGGACGATCGACGGCGTCTACGGCTCAACTAGTACGTATGAGTATATACTAGTACGGTTGAACCGTTCACGTCGACTTGCAACGCGACGACCGTAGACCGTTGCATCGTTCATTGAAGCGAATTTGAGCTCTAACCTTATAATATAGACTTTAGCTTGAATAGTAAAAGAAAGATAATTATATCGTATAATTAACTCGTGTAATTAACTCGTGTAATTAACTTTTACAAAATAATATTTGGGTGCACCTGCACATTATTAATTTAAATATCTACTCAACATTTATTTTAAATTACTTAATGAATTTAAAAACCAATATTGTAATAATACTAGTGTAATAGACTAACGTCAAGGTCATCAAGCTTAAACGGCCGTAGACATCGTTGTAGACGGAGTTTACATACGTTGACGCGTAGACTAGTTGAAAAATGTAACTAGTCGAAGAATTTAACTAGTTAATCAACTAGTAGATAAACGCAATTGGACTGTCTAGTTTATTTAACCTTTTTTACGTCGATGACCCATCGCTAATTGTATGTTAATTTACGTAGGTTCCAAAAAATTGGAAGCAAACGTGTGTAACTGTCTCGTAATTAACGTACCATGTACGTTGACTTACCTATCCGATATATAACCAGTTACAACTATAGATATACTCATACCCAGGTTGTGGATTGTACCGATCAGATTTGATTTCCATGGCTGACAAGCCAGATTCAACTGAAAAAATAAATAATAACTATTAATTCTTATTCAACATCACTACATATTATAAAACAAAGTCCTCAGCCGCGTCTGTCTGTCTGTCTGTCTGTCCGTCGCGATAAACTGAAAAACTACTGAACGATGCGGTTTTCACTAATAGACAGTGATTAATAAGGAAGGTTTAGGTTTATAATTTGTACCCGTGCGAAGCCGGGGCGGGTTGCTAGTTTTATTACAAAATGAGTCTTAGAATCTCAGGCTAGTTGATGTCTTAGTGGCTTCTCATATGATAGGACGAACATACGGGTATGCGACACCGGAGTCTTCGAGCTACTGGAGAGTCAGTCCTGTTTATCCATCCGAGATTTGCGGTATCCCTTACCCTAATTCCCTCGTTGTATCCGTTTTCATTTTATCCAATTTACCTTCTTTCTTTGTCCCGTCTGAAAATGATTACAATCGCAATACGGGTTACCGTCAGGCAGGCCAGCGGCCTTAAAAGAAACCAGCCAAAACCCTTGGCAATATTACACATTGCGTCGACACCAAATAAAATTAGGAAAAGGGCAGGAAGACGATGGTGATGATGAGTCTTAGACACTTACTTATTTATATGATATACAACATCTAGGTACGAAATTTTAGAGTGGAGTGGTACCCATTAACGTCAAGTGACACGCACAGAAGTAAACAACAACAGATTTTGGCAGCAGCTCAACTGAGGATGCAACTAAAGTTACAAAAGACTGTGGTTACTCAGTACTGTCAAGTTCTTCTAGTGGGGTTGTCAGATTTGAGAAAAGTTTGGTAACGTTTACTATGATCTCTCACCGTCAAGGGAATCTGGCAAAGGAAACATCGGAGCGCAATAATTTAAAATCGAGGATATAGCAAACCGTAGTATTTCTATTGAAATGTTTTACATCTCTATGGGTTGTAATGTTATGCATTGTGTGTTTTCTATAAACTGTCTTTTAATAAATTATTTATTTATTTTAAACTTTATGCACATTGGGTACACTGGCTGACTCAATGCCTTAGGCATTCTCTATCAGTCAACCATTGGGTGATGCAGAGAAAAGAAGTAGGTGCACTTCAAGATTATGTTAAATAATTGTAAAGTAAATGGAATACAAACTAAAATTTTCCACATAATACACATATATATATATATATATATATACATAAATATATAAAAGAAAGTCGTGTTAGTTACACTATTTATAGCTGAAGAACGGTTGGACTGATTTCGCTGAAAATTGGTGGGGTTATGTAGAAATATTACCTCCGTAATAACAGTGTTATTGTTATCGTATATCCAATGATCACATGTGGCCAGTTCACCAGTGAAACTATTGTTGGTACAAACTTCTTCACCTTTTCTGAGCACAGGCTTGTAACATCTGTCTATAGTTGTATTAGGCCACCAAATTGGGAATTGTGCTGTCGTGTTTGCATCTTCGCATTCATCAATTTGACATCTAAATAATAATTAAAAATCAACTTAAAATAAGCCTATGTAATATACTAAGGTGGTCACGATTGCTAATCTTATAGAGCTATGCCTAAAACTTGCTTTTTTTATGTAAAAGGGGCAAACGAGCAAACGGGTCACCTGATGGTAAGTGACTGCCGTCGCCTATGGGCACTTGCAACTCAAAAGTCACAAGTGCGTTACCGGCCTTTAGGGTGGGAGTAGGGGAACGGGAAAGAGGGGGCGAGGTAGTAATGGAGGGAGAGGGAGAAGGGGAGCGAGAAAAGGGTTAGGGCCTCCGGTAACCTCACTCACTCGGCGAAAAACAATGAAAACATTGGTTTACTGCCGGTTTTCTGTGAGGCCGTAATATCACTTCGGTCGAGCCGGCCCATTCTTGCCCAAGCATGGCTCTCCCACGATGCTATTTATGCAATGTGTCGGTGGGACCACCAGCGAACATCATGACACCAGTGGATCACCTGTCATGATGACATAATGTATATCTTCGCATCGCAGCCCCGAACATCCATTGTTTGTACTGCCGCTAGTGAGGGTTACGGTTTCACCGGTGGAGGTCCCCCTAATTAATCCAGGGTTAGTGCGCATTGACGGAAGTGACAGCCAGATACTCAGTTGATTTGATTGCCGCCAGTGAGAAAGGCACAATTGAGGCTAGCTTCACCAGCTTCAAATGCTACTTAATTTTGATTATACGTACCTGTAATCAACATCTCCAACTGTAAACACGTAGTTAATGCTAATCATGCTGATGAATATTATTGGTAGACATATCAACATGTATTGGATAATCTGGTATTTGCCAAAACTTTCCAGTAAATCCGATATGTCACGTGTCTTTTTCTCTTCGTCTTCATTGGCCATCGTTATTTATGTGTTCTGTGCAAACTCTCTCCCATATATCTGAAATGTTTAGAAGTTTAGTGAACGTTGACCGTTTGAATTTTCAGATATTATGACCTCCGGATCTCATAGACTCTCTGGCTAAACAGTCAGGATCACTAAAAAGTAGTCCAACAGGGCCCGTCGTTGTGACATTACATACCAACTAAGTAGTAACATGACCTTTTATTTTTTACAGACTTAAACAGGACTATAGATAGGTACTATCTAAAAATATATATTTTCGATTTTCCTAAAAAATAATAATATGAATAATAATATATAAATAATAATAATAATTTTTATTATTGTTACGCAAACGTATCACTACATATATTTTAAAATAAAGTCCCCCGCCGCGTCTGTCTGTCTGTTCGTGATAAACTGAAAAACTACAAACGGATTTTCATGCGGTTTTTACTAATAGACAGAGTGATTCATGAGGAAGGTTTAGGTGTATAATTTGTACCCGTGCGAAGCCGAGCGGGTGCTAGTATATAGATAAAAAATAACGCATAGTTTTGGTGTAAGATAGAAGTAAAGGGAAAAAGGCATTCAGTTGAGAGAAATTATAATGTCATGTTATAAAACTAGTTACGTTATATAGCCAGTGCAAACTGGTTGAAACGTCAGGCAATTCAAAATGTTAAGGTACACAGTACAGTAATTGAAATGTGTACCAAATATCAACTTACTCGATCCAGTAGATAAATAATCGATAAATTAGATTCGGAATAAATTGGCTGTAAAAAATCGACAGACAGTCTCACGAGTGATCATTTAAGGGTTTTTTTTCATTCGAACTCTAAAAACAGATTCAATTACCGTAGTATAGGCACATATATATTTCTAAGCAAGTTAAAATCTCCATACTCTATGACGAGTACAAAAAAGTCTTCGCAGCACAATTGAATAGAAAAAAAAGTACAGTACATAAACATTTCATCCGAAAAAAAGTACATAATACTACGTATATAGTACTGTTCCCGAGGGATTGTGAATTGATTGTCCAATTACATAGGCTGCACTAAAAGTATCGGGAATGGAATATTTCCACTGTTTCTATCATATTAAAATCTTTTTAATTGAAAACACCTTGGTTTTAAAAATCGAATACCATTTATTTATTTAAAAAAAGATTCTCGGTCTTATCACAAGGTTTTGTCAAACTTGTTTAGTCGTTGAGAAAATGGAATTGACTCGAGAAAATTCAAGAGCGATAATTTATTATGGCTTTCGAAGTGTTTAACGCAAAAACAGTGTGTTGACCGGATGATTTCTGCAATTGGTGATGAAGCCCCATCTAAAACCACAATTTATCGCTGGTTTGCTGAATTTCAACGTGGACGTGTCAAGCTCAGTGATGATCCCCCGTCAAGGTCGTCCAAAAACTGCAGTCACCCAAGAAAACGTTGATGCTGTGCGTAAGCTGATTAAGGAAGATCGACATGTGACATACCGCAAAATTCAGGCAACTTTAAACATTGGCATGAGTCAAATACAAATAATCTTGCATGAACAATTAGGTGTAAAAAAGTTGTTTTCCCGATGGATACCGCATTCGCTCTGTGAAGAGCAAAAAGCGGCTCGCGTTACTTGGTGCGTCAGAACTCTCGAAAGATTCCACGCAGGATCCTCAAATGCTGTATACAATATCGTGTCAGGTGACGAATCCTGGATACACGCGTACGAACCCGAAACAAAAAACCAGTCACGAGTTTGGGTGTTCGAAAATGAGTTAAAGCTAACAAAAATTGTTCGTTCACGGAGTGTTGCAAAAAAAATAGTGGCCACGTTTGTCTCCAAAACCGGCCATGTTGCAACTATTTCTCTTGAGGGACAAAGAACGGTTAATGCAGAATGGTATGCTAGCATTTGTTTGCCACAGGTCGTTTCTGAACCTCGTAAAGAGAACTGCAACCGCCGCATCATCCTCCATCACGACAATGCGAGTTCTCACACCGCGCACAGAACAAAAGAGTTTTTAAAACAAGAAAACATAGAATTATGAGACCATCCGCCGTACGGCCCCGACCTAAGCCCTAATGATTTCTATACTTTCCCTAAAATAAAGAATAAATTGCGTGGTCAGAGATTTTCATCACCTGAAGAAGCTGTGGACGCCTATAAAACGGCCATTTTGGAGACCCCAAGTTCCGAATGGAATGGTTGCTTCAATGATTGGTTCCATTGTATGGAAAAATGTGTCAAATTTTGCGGAGAATACTTCGAAAAGCAATAAATACATTTTTAAACAGTAATGTTGTGTCACTTCCTTGATTCCCGAAATTTACAGTGCCGCCCTCGTATTTTATACTCTATATTAACGCATGCGTAGAAACAACAATAAAAATAAATTTGTTGTTAAGGAAGCAGAATTCAAACGCATAAAATCAAATTCATCATTTAAACCTGTTCCTATGATGCTAAAAATACATGATTTAGAACTACAACTACATGACTTTAAAACAAGTTCTCACCAAAATATAAATCAATCATCAGACTGTCTGTTCGCGATAAACTGCAAAAGTACCGAATGGATTTTCATACAGTTGTCACGTACGAATGATTCATGAGGAAGGTTTGGGTGTATAATTTATTAGGGGTTTGTATAAATTTGCTTAAATTTGACGACGATTGTTGAAGATATCGGAAAAAAACATGCCGACTGGAAGCTTTACTGGCGTTCGCCGCGTAAACCAATAGAGTTGTATGATAACTATTATTACTATTGGCACATTTAAATATAGATTGCGGGCATTGCAGCAGTATCTAACAGACGCACAGCGGAGACTGGATATGGTCAATGTGAACAGATCCTACTAATATTATAAACGTGAAAGTTTGTGAGTATGGGATGTATGGATGTTTGTTACTCTTTCACGCCAAAACTATTGAACCGATTGTGATGAAACTTGGTATTTAGATAGCTGGAGACCTGGATTAACATATAGGCTACTTTTTATCCCGATATTTCCACGGGATCGGGACTTACGCGGGTGAAACCGCGGGGCGCTGCTAGTCCCTTGTATTGCGTAAAGCAATGCATAGTGAATGCTGGCGAGCGATCACCACAATGTTGTAATATAGTATAGTGTAATGTTATGTAGTATAATATAATATATTATATAGTAGAATAATAATTATGGTATGCAACTAGCTTCACGCATAGCGTCATTTGGGACTAGTTGCCGCGCTGGAACTACTACAACCGGGACTAGGAGACGGACCCGGTAGCAACCGACGCGGTAGGACGCGTCACCCCTTGGGACTCGGGAATGTACGAAATATAGACGTGATTAAATACGATATATCCTTAACTAGCTAACCCGCGCAACTTCGTCTACGCAGACATGTTGTAAATTTTTCCCGTTTTTGCAAAATTTTCATTGATGCTCCGCTCCTATTGGTCGTAGCGTGATGTTATATAGCCTTATAGCCTTCCTCGATAAATGGGCTATCCAACACAAATATTTTTTCAATTCGAACCAGTAGCTTCTGAGATTAGCGCGTTCAACCAAACAAATAAAAAAATTCTTCAGCTTTATAATATTAGTATAGATTAATATGAATACCACTTACCAATGTTTTTATTAGAAAAAAGAGTGAGTATATCATTCGCATTCCTTTTATTCAAATGAAGATACAGTTGTCAAACATAATATGTTATATATATATATATATAGAATATAATAGAATAGAATATTCTTTATTGTACACCATATAAACTGACAATAGATCTTAAATTTAATTGTAATGCTAGGTACAATGGGCGGTCTTATCGCTAAAAGCGATCTCTACCAGACAACATTTGGATGGATTTAGTGTCAGGAGTAATTGGTAGCTGAAGGTGTACTATATATAACAATACCTATACTTACACACTATATATATATATATATAATATGTATGTAATTAAACTGTATTTATGCACATATATATTACGTACACTTCCTAATGAAACGAAACACAAATAATCTTCCTTCATTATTCAAAATTTTGACGGCGGAAGAATCGCGAAAAAAACTCAAAATAATTGGATATGACAGAAAAACTGACCTAAGCATATCACACATCACTTGTCCTCCAAAAATAATGCAACACTTAGTACCTACGTGATTTTAGTATAATAAAGACGTATAAACGTTGATTGTTCTTATATAAGGAAATATGATACCGGTTTTAAAATTTAAATGGTGATCACAACAAGCAAAAAGGCACTTACACGTCTGTCTGTAGTAATCTATTTATATAAAGCTAAAGAATTTTTGTTGGTTTGTTTGATTCGGAAATTCTATTTGTAAATAAGAGCCAGATTCATGAGGTATAGTATAGGCTATATAACATAAGCTACACCTATTAGCTAGCCTTAAATATTGATTTTTATTAATAAATCGGAAGAAAAAGCGCCCCCGCATTGCTTTAATCGCGTGCGCTGGCATTATAGTTCTACAAAAATTTTGGTCTGTAGTACCACAGATTACTAAGTAGTTTGGTAGTACATCTAAATAAAGTCCGCAATACCATATAACTATCTCTTATATATAAGCACAAAATTAAAAAGTGATTTATTTATTATTAGGCATGGCATATTAATATTTACAAACGTAAGTTATTTCATCATCTAGACAATTTTTTGAAAATAAACTTTGCCCTTTATAGCATGTTATTTGGATGCATAGTTAAGGAGTTAATGGAAATTTAAAATAATTCAACACTCGGCTGGGGTCTATGACTGAAGTAGTAGAGGAATAATATCAACAATTGTTTTTACATTTTTATACAAACATTTACATATTAGACGTGTAACTCGGTGGACTCTCCTTGTGACCACGATCGATTCAATTCGATCGAATCGTCGGGTAACGTATAAAAGTATTGTACCTTATAAAATATTATCCCTATTAAACTTCAAACTGTTTATTGTGGATCGTAGGAATAAAATATTTACATTATTATGTTTATGTTATCTGTGGTTTAGGTCAGCTATGTCCTGCCATTTGGCATACAATGTCTTAGATATTATATATATCACAAATTATTAGAATAGAATTACAAAGTAATACACACACAAGGCCCGAGTTACACATCTTATATGAATGAGAATATTGAAATCCGCAAAAAATCCTATTCAATAAAAGTAATTACTAAAATCAGAAGTTTATTACTAGTCACCTAGGTCATCAGGTGATCCGTCTGCTCGTTTGCCCCCTATTCCATAAATAAAAATATAGTTTTCTATTGTATTGTAGTGTCATCCTGTTTAACTTTTGTATATATATAAAAACTAGCTTTCATTCGCAAATAACGCCTATCGTTCCGTTCAAGGCAATTATAAGTAAACACACATATTAACATGATCAAGCGATCCCTTATATTATTATTGTTTATAATGTGTCTAAAGTAATGTAATTAAGCCTAAATATCTATCATTTTTACATACCTATAAAAATTATAGATAGATGTCAATTATACTCATGTACATATATTGTTACGCATTCTGTTATTAACAATTGTATGCAATTATCAATTTAGTAGCTAGGTACCGTAGTATATAATAATATGTAGGTACTTGATATTTTATGTACGCTATAGTAATTGTGAGTGAGGCGAACCGATCACTCGGGAGCTCTCGGGGCTCTTTGGATTAGTTCGCCAGCGAATGATCTTTGCATTTTTTAGAGCAGATTCAAATAAGAACAGGTGTAACAGTGCAGTAAAGTTTTTTTTTGGTTTTATATCACTTCCTTGTTCGTTGTTTAGTTTAAGTATTTGAAAATATACAAAGTATAAACAAGTTCGGTATATTCTTTATCAGTTTAAAGTAATGCAGATAAAAACAGCTAGCGCTATAGTCTAACTATTATCAAGGCATATGTCATACTATAGTATGTAAATGAATAGCGTTATATTTCATTAATCATGTCACTTACTATAAGTTATTATTGTTTGAAGTATATTTATCGTTATATCGTAGAATCGAATTTTGATTACACACATAAAACTCATATGTTCGCTTGTAAGTGAACACACACAAACCACACAGCCGTTGTACTATTCGTTATTATGTATCCTCCACTTATGTGTGTGTGTATTTAATATGTAAAAAAAGTCATCCCCAGCCTACTTGCGACTAAGAGAGTGTTTCTCTCCATTACTACATTTTTACTATAATCAATATCTAAATGACAATATAAATAAAATATCTTTTAAGATTGAAACACTCAAAGAACCGTCATTATTTCAGTGCTCGAGTATATATTGTGCAAATTATATAGGTATATCAAACTTTAAAATTCCATTTTCAATATTCCATTGAAAATCCGCAGTAATCACAAAAACTTCGACCAGTGACAAGTTTTACTTGACTCGATTGAGATCGATGTAATGTAATTACGCTTACATAGTGCCGACCCCAAAAATCGACACCATTTAATTACGCTTACATAGTGCCGACTCCAAAAATCGACACCATGTAATTACGCTTACATAGTGCCGACTCCAAAAATCGACACCTATGTATCTATCCTACATGGTTAAAACTAACACTACACACATAGGGTAGCAAATCAAAACAATGATGTAGTCATCTACACAAAATCAGAATAACCGTAGTATAATAACCTCGAAAAAAAATTTACTGTATGGTATGTAAATGTAGAAGTCTCGATCTAGCTATAGTAGTAATAAACCTACAGGGCACCCTCGGTTCCTACTATAGATCATTTTGTAACTGGCTTGAATGAATTACTTTTACCCCTTGCAGCATTTAAAACAATTAGTAAAGTAGGAGACATCAATATTGACCAAAAATCAAACACTACCGATTCAAAATCAGTTTGGTTGGTTTATTACGAACAAATAAGTTTCCCACAAGCGACCATAATTGCTTAGACCACATCATAGTAAAGTCACTGCTACCGTCAGTGACATTACTATTACAGATTTCGTAACAGATCATTGCCCAATCGTGTTATCAATATCATTTAGAAAAATATCAAAATATTTACCGAATTACTGCACCATCGTAAATAATACTACTATACGAAATTAAATCGCGAGGACAAACTTTACTCTGGTTTTATGTTCTGAGGATGTTAATTTTGCTGAGAGCTATCTCACTGACTGTGTTGTTAATATAGTTCCCATATATCCCAAAAACTAAAAGGAAAATTAAGCCATGGATGGTCCTAACCAAACCTGGCAACGAACAGTAGCAGACGAAGCGAAGAACAACGACCGATCACGATGGCGCTTTACCGTGGACGCGTTTTGTCTCATCCAAGGGATACAAGACATTAAATACACACATAATAAATCAAATAAATAAACTAAACTACTTACGTATGTAGGAATGTGTACTGGCACAATTATTATAGTGATTCTCCTCCTCTTACGATGTCACTTCTTTTTGATCCAATATTTTAAAAGATTTACCTTTAAAAGGATGCAATACTGTTTTAGTAACAAAATACGAGTATGAATGCCTAGGTAGTCTTTTCTTCTAACATATAATAATTTCCTGAGATGGTTAACCATTATTAGTTTTTTATCTAATCTTAATGGCATCATTTAAATCATATGCAAGTAAACCGTTTCAGAAAGTGTAAATATACATTTTACAACCATCACAATATGAATTATATGTATTGTGTACGTTACAAGTAAGATTACAATATTTTAAAGAGAAATGGGATGGGATTAAACAGGATCAAAATTAAGCATAAACAAAGAAATAAGAAATCAATTAATAACCCATTATTCCAAAGTTATAATCAAAACTAATTTAACAAGTGGCCCAAATATATGTAGCGTTTTCTTATAGTTAAAGAAGGTACGACCGCCTTCGCTAAGAAAAAAATAATTAAAAATGATTACAAGTAACAACCAAAAAAAAATTAACAAAGTATGAAATAGTAACTTGTACCATAAAATATGATTTCGGATATTATATGTATTTATATAAAGATTTTTTTTAGGATTAGATACTTTTCATATATAATTATAATACTACTTTTTCATATATAATTATGATAATTAGGATACTTTTCATGGAAAACATCTACTCGAGAGCATATTCTATTATATTCAATTATGCTTACACATTCTAACAAATGGATTGTACTGGGATACCTTGTTGTTAGAAGTAGGGATGCTAAACAATTCTGGAGTATGCACAGATCATCTTGGTATTTTCAAGTGTATCTGACTTGTAAGATCCACTATCCATAGAGCCATTTGTAATTTTATGTAGAGTACACAGGTTGCCTTCCCACCTCTTTTTCTTGAGACTGGTCATATCAAAGTTTTGAAGTCGATCCTCGTATTAAGTTTACGCCTTAGACCGTATCTTGTACACAATACCCTAATGAAGCGTGTCTGTATCGACTCAATTGTATCTCGATTAACGTATGTAGGTGTGAAGTAATTGCGGGATAGTTGCGAGTGTGGGTGAGTATGTAATTGTGATTAAATGGTGCTGAACTTTATGCAGCAGTGATAAGGTCTACTATCGCATGAATACATTTATCGCAAGTAAACAACGTGTGTTAGCTTCAATTATTTATTTGCAACTGGCTTATACAGTACACATTGATGCGCTCAACATGCCGCACCCGAAAAGGGATATAACCCTTTTAACAATGAACACCTATTTTATATTACTTATATAGACCCATAGTTTACAATAATTACTCTAAAGCAATCAACAAAAAAATTATAAAGAGAAAGATTATATATTAGATTAAACCCTTACAATTTCATTTGGTTTACCTTCTATTGGTAAATGACACAATTTACTGACACATCTTTTTGTTATGGCATTCCCAGATTTTACACTATATACGCGAGTAATGCCATCGAGTCCTGGGTGTTTTTCCATTATGCGTCCCATCAACCATTTACCTGGAGGTATGTTATCCTGTTTCACTAACACAATGTCGTCTATGTTAAATTCAGGTCTTTCCGTTAACCATTTAGGACGTTGCTGTAGTCTGGTAAGATATTCATTTTATATAGCTATAGCTAGGTAGATAGCTAGGTAAATTAGGGAGCTAGGGTAAGGGATACCGCAAGTCTCGGATGGGGAAATGAAACTGATCGTCACTGTCGCATACTCATATATCCGTCCTGTGATTGAAGAAGCAACTAAGACAGGGACAACTAACAAAATGTTGAATAAGAATGAATGGTTATTATTAATTTTTCCAGTTGAATCTTGCTTGTCAGCCATGGAAATCAAATCTGATTGGTACATTCCACAACCTGGGTATGAGTATAGCTATAGTTGTAACTGGTTGGATATCGGATAGGTGAGTCAACATACATTGTCCGTTAGTTTTACCAATAATGGACTTTTAAGCTAAAAAATTTGAATGCTCTCTTAGGTAACGAATTGCAGCAAGATGAAGACAGTTTATACCATAAACTTAGTAACTATGTTTATGGTTTATACACGTGTGCTTCTAATCCCACTAATGTCCCATCCCACTATCCAACTCATATTATAAATGTGAAAGTATGGATAGATGGATGGATGGATAGATGTTTGTTACTCTTTCACGCCAAATCTACTGAACCGATTGTTCTCCAGCTGTCTAGTTGTCTGTCTAGTGTTGTAGTAGTCAGACAACACACACACATACCGTCAACTTGAGGCTTAACCTTATTTAATAGTATTTTATTATTAGTATCGTTTTTTGTCTCTTAGCTTTAATCAAAATTACCTTATTTAAATAACTTGTAACAGTGGTCAGAATCAATTGAGTGGGGACCTGCTGATCTGTATAACAGTTGTTTACCTACTTCAGACAGCAGCTTCTCACAACTCAGACTGTTGAAATTTCCTTATGTAAGTTGTTTTATTTTGTACTATTATTCTGTAAGTTTGTATTTGTGAGGAGAAATAAACGATTATTATTATTATTCTCTTTATTTACTTAATATACATATAAATTACATTTTTAAATACATTCACTATAAAAAAATAAAAACAAATATATTTAAAAATATAAAAAATAGTGTCCCACCGGTATCGGGTACAGCGACCAAGCTACCGGTGGTTAGGGTTCCAGAGATAGAAACCTCCTCACTATGCGTGCCGTATCAAGGAGGACTGCCTTCTGCATCAGGCTCTTAATCCAGCTGCCTAACGTGAGCCTCTGAAGGTGTTGGTCGAGGCTCTTAGCAATTAACCCATGGGCCGAAATGACTATCGGCACAATGATTGCTGAATCCACATCCCACATGTCAACAATCTCGTGGGCTAGGTCCAAATATTTTATTTCTTTATCTTTTTCGGCTTTTAAGAAATTGTCGTCATGGGGAATGGTGATGTCAATAATCATTGCTCGGCGCTCTAATCGGTCTATCACCACTATATCAGGCTTATTGGCAACAATAGTCCTGTCAGTGATGATAGATCGATCCCAGTACAATGTTGCACGACCATTTTCGTGAAGTGGGTCGGGCACATACCTGTAGTAGGGTAACTCGACAGCCACAAGATTATATTTAACAGCAAGTTGCTAATGGACTATCCTGGCCACTTGGTTATGTCTATGCAAGTACTCGCCGTTGGCAAGACGAGAACAACCAGAAATTATATGCCTGAGGGTTTCTCCGGGACGATGACACGCCCGACAAATGTCAATTGTGCCGTCCTTCAGGATATATCTCCGATAGTTATTCGTCATAACAACTTTATCTGTAATTGCACAGACAAAACCTTCAGTTTCTCCGAAGAGGTCACCGAACCGTAGCCAGGATACTGATGCTAATAAATCTATATCGGGCCCATTTAAGGCCCGATAAAAACGTCCATGCAACGCCTTGCTCTTCCATATCTCCCTGCGGTCTATAATAGTAAGTACTGCTGGTTTGCGCCAGTTCTCTTTTCCTAGAGCAAGCGGAGTGAGTCCGTTGTCAACTGCCACCACATCCCGATACACATCCAAGTCAACGGAGAGGAAGTAATCTCTAAGGTTGCATACCTCGCGGTTATGGAGGGTCTTGGCATTTAAAAAACCACGACCCCCACATTTCCGCGGGATATACAATCTCATGACCGATGAACGTGGATGATGCATTCGGTACGCAGTAAGCAGTGTACGAACTCTTCTATCCAGGGCATCTAGTTCAGTCTGAGTCCATCTAAGTATGCCAAAGGAGTAGGTTAGGACTGGTATGACCCAATCATTATAGGACCGCACCTTATTACCACCTGACAAAAGACTTTTCAATACTTTTTTCAGGCGGCCAAAGAAACGTTCCTCTAACGATTGCTTCATAGTCAATTCATTTACACCTAACGCCTGTGTCATACCTAGATACTTGTAAGTTTCGTTGGCGGAAAGACATCTAAGGTGTGTGGAATCTGAGAGTTCCATCCCCTCAGATTCCACAATCCTGCCTCTTTTTACATGTATGACTGCACATTTATCCACACCAAATTCCATCCTGATACATTTACTAAAAGTTTCAGTTACCTCAAGTAATTTTATCAATTGGAAATTGTTGAAGGCAAACAGTTTCAAATCATCCATGAAAAGGAGATGGGATATAACCTGACCTTCTTTCCGTAAACGATAGCCTAGCCCTGAACTCTTCAGTAAAGTGCTGAGGGGATTCAAAGCTAAGCAAAACCACAAGGGACTCAAACTGTCAGCCTGAAATATACCCCGCCTGATCTTAATATACTCGCCGTAACCCTGAGACCGCCGACATCCTGGATAGTAGAGCACCGTTCTCCATTGCCGCATACATGCCTTCAAGAAAGTGCATAGAGTTGTTTGTTTCTGGGATCCATGGCACTGCCAGACTTAAAGAGCAGGTGAGTTACGCCTGTGGTCATAAAAGTCGGAAGCGAACCTGATTCTAAGCATGATTGCAGTTGAAATGCCAATCGTACGTGTGAGCTACGGAGCCACTTTAACCAAAAGTTATGCAGTCCGTCCGGTCCCGCTGATTTTCAGTTCGGCAGCGAACGAACTGCATAAGCTATATCAGTGTTCGATATTATTATTGGCTCCATGGTATCGTTCGACATCTCGCATCCAATCACCCTCTGTGTTAGTGACAGGCATCGCCCAGATGTCACGCCAAAATGTATTCATAATTTCAGCATCTGGGAGATGTGTGTCACTCACTAAACCAGGCTGCTCCCACCTTCTATAAACCCACCTCTCATCCCTTTGGAAGGAACGATTCTGAGTATATCGGTCCACTCGTTTATTGTACCTTCGTATACGGTTTGCCCATGCATAAACTTTCTGTTTCAGAAAGTCATTGCGCTCTGTGACTCGCGCTGCATAATTACTGGAAATGATATCAGTTCCCGAAAAAGCCCGATTCACAAAACGCATTACTCTCGGACGCGTGTTACCCGATCTGAAACAGATAAGCTTGCCAATGAGTGCCCTCGCCTCAGCGATACGACGTTCAATCCTGCACTGCCACGCCGGAGCAGCAAGCTTTGATCATTTTCTGGGAATTTAACACCAGCTACTCGACATGCTGCAACAGCCGCACAGTACAGAATTGAGTGTATATCACTGAGATCTGTACTTTCTTCTAAATAAATACCTAATATAGAATCTAGGGCACACACTAGCGCTTTATTTCGTTTATGCATTGGCAAGCGCGGTAAACGAGGTCTGTTGTCATAACTCATGGTCCGATATTCTCGAAGAGTACCTTCCAAAATGTTCCTTATTTGTTCATTGTACTGAGTACTTACAGATGAAGTACCACTGTCCTCTCCGCCCTCTGCTGGGTAAGGTCGTAGTAACCCAGAAATTGATTGTGACACTGTTTGTGAAGGAGAAGAAGTAACCATGCTATTCTGCAAGTCCAAGCGTAGCCTATCAAGCACGGAGTTATCCACCAAATGACATCGTTGAATGGCCCGTACTTGATCCGATAGTCTTTGTACCGTAACGTTAACAGCTGGTTTAAGTTCCTGAAACAGAGACAGCATACGATCACGATACGCAGTGAGGTTAGTTCCTCCCTCTGTAACCACAAAATATGCTCGCTCGACGTTCTCGTTTATTGAGGATGTCCATTTCATGCGACGCACATTACCACCGGTAGCGGGGGCCCTATTCGAAGCCGGTGGGCCTCGGGGTCCCAAGCAAGTCGGTGGCCGGCCTCTCCCCTGCCGACGTACAGGTGTTGGCGACGTCGGTGGAGAGAAAAACTCGTCACTCGATGTTGAGCTCGACGCCTCCACAGCGGCCGGAATGCTTGATGCGATTTCCGGGAGCCGCGCGGCGGAGCTGAGCGACGAGTCCGGGGATGTTAAGTGTGCAGTCCTTGCTCTGGATCTTGTTAACATTAGCAGTCATATTCTTCCTCTTCCTTTAATCCAATGGCTATATCATTTATCGATGATTTCAATTGTATTAGACATGACGTTATAAACGTCATGTCGTACTCATATATTTTTGGTTTTTTACATGTTTAAAACTTCCTGTTCATACGAATATTGATTTATGGTATTAATTTTTAATAATACTATTGAAAATATATAAATTTAGATTTGTAAATACAGAAAAATAAAAATATTGGATAAGAGGTGAAAATTTTACGACTGCCATATTATAGTGTTGCCAGGTTATTATTATTCTCTTTATTCATTTAAATATACATATAAATTACATTTTTAAATACATTCAGATTATATCAAAAATACATTTAAAAATATAAAAAATAGTGCCCCACCGGTATTGGGTACAATTATTATTTTTATTATTTTACACGTTTGCTTATATCGTATACCAATATAATTTGAACTATCATGGATAGAATTTCTGTACCATTACAGATCAGCATATACTGGACGTGTGTAGCTTGATGTAGCCGTATTTACGTAATTTTAAAATTTGTAACGGTTATTGTTTAATTTTGTTAGCTTTTCTGCACTTCTGTATATAAAGACGTATTAATATATTGATGGTCATACCTAATTATAAATATATCTATGTTTCCAAATATTTCTGCGTCTATTTAAATAATTATATTTCTTGACTTAGCTTTATTTTACAGCTTTGAAAATGTTTACTCATCTGTCTCTTTTGTCTAATCCTACCTATAAAATATTATAAACGTGAAAGTTTGTGAGGATGTATGGATGTATGGATGTTTGTTACTCTTTCACGCAAAAACTACGGAACCGATTGCTATGAAATTTGGTATATGGATAGCTGGAGACCTGGATTTACACATAAGCTACTTTTTATCCCGATATTCCCACAGGATCGGGACTTACGCGGGTGAAACCGTGGGGCGCTGCTAGTAGTTTATAATGATGTAAATCATTATAAGTTTGTGGATGTGGAACTGTGCATTTATTAATTTCAAAATATATGTACCTATTTCACTACATGCAATATTTTATCTTTAAAATTCTGTTTTTGTTTATTATTATTTATTTCATTTTTATTTACAATATCTCTTTAATAATTTTATATGATGTTTCAGATTTGGTCGCAAATCTACACTTATATTTTGCGTGTCTGGAGGTATTATTGGGCAATTTAAAACCTTCGCTACCTTCTACTATATCTATGCCGCTATAGAGTTCCTAGAGGTACTAGTCGTCGGATGATCTTATGCTGTTGGTACCGTTTTATGTAAGATATATTATTTTACATATATTCCAATATTAATAGACTTGACAGCATATGAAATGAATCCTACATTATTCATTCAAAAACATTGCCAACTGCTTTGTTTGCCGTTTTAATTAAAAAATATTTTGACAACAACCTGACCTGAACCGATGCCGGAACCTAGAATAGTAATATACTGAAAGTTTTATATCTGCAATAATTGTAACGAAATTACAGCTGATTCAAATTGACTGACCATACCTCGATGAAATTGGAACAAGTAAAACTATCTCACTTGATAGATCAATCTATTTGCAAATCATATTGCAGGTCGTTCAGTCTATCCGAACGACCTAGGTAAAAGGCTATACCGAAACCAAAGTCCTATTAATACATCATCAGTGATGAACAAATTTACTCATTAATATAGTGATGAATATATGTACAACATCTATCCTTTTGTCCTTAATTGCTTTACTTCCTACTGGGGTATAGCTTGTTCTATCTAAGTTGTCAATATATCATCGAGAGGACAGGTAGCCTACTAGAGATAGGAAGCCGATACAAATGGTTCTTACTTTCATTTCAATATAAATTTTAAGTTCAAAATAAGTAAAACTTTTCGATAGACGGAGCTAACTCTGGTAACATCATTTGCTTATCTATCAACATCGGCCGTTTTGACGAGTATAACTTTTTAAAAATTAATAGTTGAAGTAGAAAAATTATACTTATAATACAATACAATGGAACATTGTAGTGAGGATGATAGGGATATGGAACTATTTAAAGTTATAATTAATTGTGACGAAGAAATTAAATGACTATGAATTTGAATACAGATTTATACCGAGTCTGCCAAAACCAGTTAAATAAATAATTTATTACTAACTATATTTAGCGTAATACCTGTTTATAAAGTACATACGTTTTAACAGAATGCTAACTACTATAGCGGCTTCTATTTCTGTCAATAAGATTTTAATGAAGTTTTATTTTTTATTCGAATCGAAAAATCGAAGAAATAAAATCATTTGATAACAAGCCTTTACTGTGATTTGATTGATGTAATGCATTCATTGCTTTGTTATTTGAGATAACATTGGCTACCACATGTTACACAAGCAACCATTGGCTCATATTTTGTCACGGTTGTCGCTGCTTTCATTTTCTAAAAACTTAAAATCTACAAAAACTTGAACGGTTTGATGGGTCATTATTGTTATGTGGTTAAAAGAAAACGAGATGTTTCAAGAGGCGTTGATAGACGAGAGAAAAGGCGCTACCTTCATTAGATAAAGATAGGTAGCACTTATCTTTGATTGTGATACGCAGACTATAGATAGATTTTGGGATAGCGATCTATCGGTAACTATAGCTTGATTATTGGAAACGGCCATAAGTAACGTGCCTGTCACAAATCTTGGTAGAGAAAAACTTATTACCGAACGACCTAGGTAAAGTGGATACCAAAAGCAAAATCCCATTAATAGATCAGTGATGAACAAATGTACTGATTCATATATGTACAACTTTATCCATATCGCTAAGTAACCTGCCTGTCACATATCGTGGTAGAAATAATTAGGTAACAATTTTTTTTCAGTATTGGAGATAGCAGGCAAAAAATACAGAGTGCTTGCAGGTGTTCTTTTTTCATGCACTGCTAACTTTGGAGAGTGTATATTCGTCTGTATTGCAAAACTTGTGCCTAATTGGAAGATGCTGATCTATATTATAAATGGTCCTAGCATCTTTTCTATATTCCTTTTTTTCTTGATTAACGAAAGCCCCAGATGGCAAATTGTAAGCGGAAGAGTTGAAAGTGCAAAAACAAGTTTAAAAAGAATTGCTAAAGATAACATAATCTGTATCAGTAATGAAGAATTAGCAAACATTGATGAATATAAATTGAAAGAAGAGTTTGATATTAAAAGTTACGAAGTCAAAGAAAGTTACATTGATGCTTTCAAATCTAAAGAAATTACTAAACGGTTGTTTGTAGCATGTGTATGTCAATTTACATCCAGTTTGGTGTATTATGGGATAATAATTAACTGTGTATGGCTGCCAGGAGATAAACATGTGAACTTTCTCCTCTCTTCATTGATGTCTTTTCCGGGAGATATAATCTCTTTGTATTTGATGAACAAACTCGGCAGGAAAATTCCACTACTTGCCGGATATTTATTATGTGGAGTATTTTGTATTATTTCAACGCTAACCCCTACACGTAAGTGTTTTTTTTTTGTTTTATGAAAACGAATGTGATCGGTAAATTCCGCCACCGTTGGATATAATAATCTTAAATAATATTATTAATATTAGCTACCAAACACCTATTTTTTCAGGATATTTATGGATGAAATTGTCGGCCGTTCTGATTGCTAAGGTAATCATATCGGCGTGTTACACAGGAGCAATCACCTTCGCTATGGAACTATTTCCCACCACTGTGAGAGGGTTGCTATTTGGGCTGGCGTTATTCACCTCTGAGATAGGAGGCATGCTAGCACCGCTTACGCCAATTTGGGTAAATCCTACTAATATTATAAACGTGAAAGTGTGTGAGGATGTATGGAAGTTTGTTGCTCTTTCTCGCAAAAACTACTGAACCGATTACGATAAAACTTAGTATGTAAATAGCTGGGCACCTGTATTAACATATTAGCTACTTTTTATCCCGATTTTCCCATGGCTTTGGGACTTACGCGGGGGAAACCGCGGGGCGCAGCTAGTATTACATAATTTTACAAAACGTATCTTTCGTTTCCACCGGCAAACGACTATTCTGCAGAACCACTCCATCGAGTGATGTGGAGTTCTAGTGGGATTGAAGCAACTATAATTATCCGAAGTATCTAACGACGAACCATTTGTCGAGTTGCTCTAGCCACCGCCACCTCATTACAATGTTCGTTTTTATTTAAATAACAGTGGTCTATGTTAGAGCCAGTCCGTTATGGTCATAGTTTTAGGAATGGACCTTCCAAGCCCATCAAAAGAACACATCGAGTAACCCATTTTGACGAGGCGTTCGGATCGATAGGTTAACTTAAGTCTGAAACAGTACTGATTGAAGTGTGCTTTGCCACTTCTGTTGCGTAAGTTATTTCTTGAAAGTTTTAGAAGCATGAACCTTTCAATTTTATTAGCTACAATATTTATCAGTGATAAAAATGAATGTAAGGTTTTGAGTTTTTAATGCAAAGATATTTGAATGTGAATACATTTGCATTTGCATTCATTTCCAACCAGTTGTGAGACAAATACTTTAATGTTGTTGTTACGGTAATTGTCTGCTTTTGTTTCCTTTAGATATTAACAACAATACCCATTATTGTCATAACTTATTATTCTTATTTCTTCGCTTTTGTAGCACAGAATATCAGATGTAGTACCATTCATGTTTTTTGGATGCACCGCCATCATCACGGGTACACCCGTTTGCTTTGCATCGGAGACCAAGGATTTGCCGTTGTTTGATAGTTGAGTCTTCTCCGGAAACAGATTGGTAATGCGTCAAAATGATTGATGTAATGGAGACTCGGCATCGACATAAAGCACTTGTCTTTCTGGGTGTACCTGAGGCTGACGGAGAGGATTCCAGTAGAACTCTTCTCGATATAATCAGCAAGAAGATGGGTCGTAAGGACATCACACCGCTTAACATCAAGGTCTGTCACCGCATTGGTACCCCAGGCAAGGATCATCATCGTCCAATATTGGTGAGATTCGCCACGGCGGAGGTAAGATCTGATGTGTGGAAGGCGAAGACGGCTTTGAAGGGATCCGGCTTCTCGGTAAGGGACTTTTTAACTGAAATCCGACAGACGGCCTTCAGCATGGCCCGACAACATTTCGCATGTCTCCTTGTTGGAAGCAGGACGGCACTGAAAGCCCTGGATAATAGTCGTCATAAAATAACATCTGCGGAAGAGCTGAAACCTTTGATAGCCAAGTACCCAAAGGCCACTTGTAGGCCGCATCCACAAGTAGGAGCGATTCCGGAAATGAGAGTCTCGGCTTAAACACAAAAGGTTCCCGAAGATAGTAGACAATATGTAACATTTCTGTTTGCTGCCTTTTGTTATTATTTTATAAAATCCACTCATATTTAGTTTACTTGATAATTTACATGATGTAAAGATACTTGACTTCTTCTTCGATTTATTACCTTTCATTTAATAACAAAACAAAACTTTTTCTATATAATACCTTCTTTTTTTTTACAACTACGAAACAGTGACAGCTTTTGTTTAATTATATGTCAAAGTTACTAAACAAATTGTCAAATCGACGTTTCGTATGTGCTAATCACGAAACGTTCGGAAACATGTAACTTCTTTTAACAGGACAGTCGGATTACTCTGTTTAGTTTTATTCTGATTCAATCTTGCTTTTACTGCACATATTTTGTTTCTTATAATTTTTACTTATAAGTTGTTTTGTTGCTTTTGTGTTGATTTGTTTTTTTATTTTGTATTTAATTATTGTGTGTGACAGCTGGCGGGTGGTGTAGAAGTAAATTATACCAACCTAGACCAATCTATTAGATAATTATATATTCAAGTATATTAACATATTATTATTATACATACTATTATTTAATTATCGATGATGCGTACTTTTCTGCCAACGACTATTCCGATGATGAGAGCTTTAGTTTCTTGACAGAAACACTAGGTGATAGATTGCGTCAAACATTTGAACCAACCCGTTCTCTTCTAAATGTGTGTCACATTAATGCACAGAGCGTCCCATAAATCATAAATAATTTATTTGCATAAAACATGGGTAAACAGGTGTTACAGTTTAAAATTGCCGCCATATTCTACCTCAGCAGGTGTGCAAATTTCCAAACATTTAGTCATACATTTAAAGCTTAAATATAATGTATGCATGACAATAATCAACACTATAGTTTAATATACTTACACAGTGTTCTGGAGTCATTCATTTACTGAATAAATCATTTTATCAAGGAGTAGCGATTTTAGCTTCCTTTTGAATATAGGTATAGGAAACTCTTGGATGGCTGATGGCACTTTATTAAATATTTTTACACACATCGCATAGCAATTCCTTTGAAACAACATAGTTTTAGGGACAAATTCTATTACGAGTCGCTCTCCACGTGAGTTACGAGAATAGACATCTCTTGCTTTCGAAAAAATTTGAGGATGAGTTTTAACAAATACGCAAATTTCAAAGATGTACAATCCAGGTAAAGGCAATATGTTTAATTTTTTGAAATGCGACAATAGCTCTGATACATCTCTTTTGAGACAGAAACACTCCCCAGTCACTTTAGTGATTTACATAAAACTTTCATCGACAATGGCGTTCATGCCATCCTGATTTCGGAGTCCTGGCTCAAACCTCACCTACCTTCTACCTCATACCCTCTCCCCGGCTTCGTCCTCATCCGTAACGACAGATTAGATAAAAGAGGTGGTGGTGTCGCCTACTAACTTCGAAGTTCCTTACCTTATAAAATTCTCACTTTCTCTCCTTCCAACTCTTATACCACTGCAGAATTCCTTTTTCTACGGTTTTCTACAGCTACCAAACAAGGAGCAGAGAAAAAATCCTACAGAGACCTGATGACAGTCATCCTGAAAATGCCCTTAAGTGTAAATTATGTTATTTGAGTCATCGCTTCATCATCGCTTTATATACTGACAATGATTTGCCATGTAACTATTTTGTAAATAGTTGAATTACCTCTGACATATAAATAAAGTCACATTCGCATTTATTCCTCCCTCCGAACTTCGTAAACTGTTCCTTCTATATTCAACACGAACGATCACAACGCTAGTTACACGACTGTATATTTTGGTATATTGTGTATGTGTATAATGTACCTGTATATATATTATGTAGTAATGACATATAGCAATATATTTATGTAAATAATAGTGTGTATTATGTAGGAGGCCAAAATGGTTGTAAAGGAGATTGGACAAAGGCTCATAGAGACGACTGGCGACTCGATCCAGATCGTTCCTGGTGCAGAGGCTGGCCATTGCAATCCAGCGTGGAAATGCGGCGAGTGTGATGGACACTTTTGTACCGGGAACGGTCAGGGGCGGGTTTTATTATTAGTTTATATAAGTTTATTGTAATTTAGACATTTATTATTATTATTAGTTGGGATTAAAATAAAAATTTAAAAATTTCATATCACCATTTATATGTCAAGTATTATAAATAACTTCAAATGTTATATTTTATTTGCATCTACCGGGACCGTTTGGGTTTTTACAAACCAGGACGTCGGCAGAGTCAGAGCCGACGTCACCGTCTCTACCACCAGGCTCACTCATCGCAAAATAAATACCCACACACAAATTTATATTAAGTACACTTTTATTCTTAAGTAAAACACAGTTTAAACAATAGCCTTAAAATCTAATCTAATATTAATAAAGTAGTACTCACAGGATATCCTTAGTTAGACACCACTTGTCTTCACCAAATTCTCAGGGCAAATGTGTCTTTTTCCTCTCAACGGCCCGCCACTTCGACTACAAAATGGCGCGGTCGCTACAAAGTCATTACAATTATTTTTTGTCAAATTTCAGATAACACTGATTAAAGTAACGGACTATGGTTCGATAATTTATTTAACAATTATAAACACTTGATTTTAATATTGAATTAATTATCTATTGTTTAAAACATTTTAACATTCATTTTAAGCGGTTCGCCAACATTCGTTCACTCGACCGTTTGCATAAAAGCTAACCAAAAATCATTTTAAACTAACGCATATCGCTTATAAATTAACACATCAATTTACAAATAGCCAACTTGTTATTAAACTTGAGTTTTAATAAATCTTCAGTTACTATTGCTGTTATAGAAACAGTCAATCATAACACTGCTTTGTACATCAAAAAATAGCAAACTAATAACAATTATCGGATCTAAACAAATTTTAAGCCATCCAATCATATTTGACTACTAGATTTAAACTTAAACTTTATATTATTTAAGTTTACGTCAGCCTTGCGTCGACATATTTCTACATCACCAAAAGGTTGACTGACAGAGAATGTCCTGGGTACGAGTATTAAGTCCGCTTTTGTACGAATTGTGCGTGAAGTTATAAATAAATAAATATAATATTAGTTAGTATTTAATTATTTTTTGTTTCAGGATATATATGGGTGAAGTTACTGTCTTTCTTGATCGCTAAAGTTATTATAGCAGGATGCTTAACCGGAACTCTTACCTACGCTATAGAGTTGTTTCCTACCAGCGTGAGAGGGTCACTTCTAGGACTTTGTACATTTACCTCTCAGATAGGAGGCGTACTAGCTACGCTATCGGCAATCCTGGTAAATGTATCATCTTGCAGCATTTACCTTAAAACAAATGGCAATCATCCTTCACCATCGCCTGTAAAAAGAACATAATCATGACTTATAAAAAGTTATTCACGTTTGCAACGGTTGCCTCTATTTCAGGATGAAGACCTGATCATGTTGTTGATTTGTCTTTATAATCAAGAATTATCCCCTGTCAAATTTATCAAGCGTTAAAATTTCTTAAATATACTGTTTTTAATGTATGTGTCGTTTTTGTTCTTTTAGCAGTTTTTTTATTGCTGGAATTAAAACCATTAGACCATCCAGTTGACCTAAATGTAAAGTAAAAATTAAAATGGATTGGCAGAAGATTCGAGCAGGAGATCGCAACTTGACAGAGTCTATTTTTACGGGCTTGTTCTTACTGTATTTTCTCTTTTCCATTTTAGAACACAATATCAGAAATTCTACCATTCACCCTATTCGGCTGCTCCGCAATTTTAACGGGTATACTCTTGTCCCTTATACCGGAGACCAAGGGATTGCCTCTCTTCGACACCATCAAGCAAATAAAAGACCAGTGCATGACCAAAGATACAAGAAAGAATAATACCGTAATTGAAGACTGCTCATTGCAAACAAGGTTTTAAAAAATAAAGCTTTAGAAGTTTCATGTTTTTTTTTTTTAATTTTTTTTAATACAGCTCATATAAATATATTCATACTCATTACTTTTTTACTTACCCATAGAAGAAGTACTTAGTAACGGAATCTTTCTGAACTTAGAGGGTTTTGTTTAAAAGCTAAAACTGACTGTGGATATCAACTGCAGTGTCTGGCAGTGAAGCAATGCTTTCATTGCTTTTCACCGAGTGAGTGAGGCTACCGGAGGCCCTAGCCCTTCCCTCTTCCTCTCTCCTTTCCTCGCCCTTCCCTCTTTCTCTACCCTTTCCTCGCCCCTTATTCCCCCCTACCCTACTCCCACCTTAAAGGCCAGCAATGCACTTGTGACTTTTGATTTGCAGGTGCTCACTGGCGGCGGTAGTCATTTACCATCAGGTGACCCGTCTGCTCGTTTGCCCCCTATACCATAAAAAAAAACTAATTAATATAATGCGTGTTTTCTTATTCTTAATGAAATTAAAGAATGCTTTGATAGATGACTCTTCTTTAATTTTATCTTCTTTATTTTTTATCTTCTTTATTGTAGGAGTATTACTGGGTACATTAAAATAAAAATAAAAACAATTTTTGCCGCTAAAATGTTTGCTTTCAAAAAATTTTTTTCTTCTCCCAGTAGGGAGTTTTAAACGGCGATTTCAAAAATATATTAATTACTTCTTCATTGATTTCTTATTTAAGGATAAGCATTGGATAAAAACTTTATCATCTAGTCTCAATTGTTCATCAACGATACTAAAAAGTAATGTAATCGAAATAAGCTATAATTAGGCATGAGTTGGCTGACATGATGTTATTGGATATAAATATTGGTCAAAAGAAAAAGATCAAAAAAGAATTGTATGATGAAGGCAACGTACATGTAAATTACTAGGATAACCGTACCTAATACAATATGATATGCAATTCTCCGAGTACTGACCGATGAAGGTGAACACTGGCGAATCTATTGTCTGAAGGTGCTAACTGCGTCCAGCGCCGAAAACAAAGGATCAAGCTCAAGAAATAGATAAGAATATTCTAGATATTATCATTACCATTATCATTTATCATTTATTTATCATTATCATTAATAGTGTAAATAGTCTTATTGTTTTTACGAATTACTCATTCTGCTTGTAACCGCTTTATGTAATACTTGTCTAGTAAATAGATTTGCAAGCTTTTGAGTTTGTCATCCTACAAGTAAAAGTAGAAAAGGCGACAAGGTAAATTAGTCAATTCTCGTACTGGAGTAGTATTTAGCAATTAAATTTTCGGACACTGTGGAATCAATTTAAAATTCAGTTTCTAATTTAATAATGACTTTCGCAATTATTTTTTTTTTATTAATGTTGTAATTACTATTGATGAAAATAAATAAAATCGTGTATGTTAATTTGTTGGGCTTACCCAACCAATTAACATACACATTATTGCAATCCTCAAGGGACTTATTCCTTGAGGAGTTGGTTTGAAAAAAAGCTAAAATTCACAATAAGACAAGTAGTGTTACAAGCAGTTTCTAATCACCTCAAATCATGCCGAATGATTGAATGGGATAGTAATGCTAGGACTTAATGGGTTATCGGTGAACTACAAACGGGTAAGTAAATTATCCTTTCTTTTACTTATAATAATGTACTGATTAACTTCTTCTGCTGACAATTGAAAATTGAATGGATGTAATTGAAATATAATATTTGATTTTGATTAATTAAAATTGTGTTTTGTAACCGTTATACAAAACCTATCAGTATATATTTCCAAATAACTTCTAGCACTCTATACCAGAGTGGTGGAAGATCGTTAATTTTTTAAGTCTTCATAAGAAGTGATGGTGATAATGACAGCGAAACTTAAAAACATACATTTAAATAACTTAATATATTAAAATTAATCTTTGCAGAAACCTAAGAGTGATTTAAATAAAACAACTACGCTTTAAAATTTGTTAGGAAGATATTTGCTAAGGATTTTTAAACGATGTCGTCTAATGGAGATGACAAGAATAAGTCGTATGACGTATTGGATTTGATGGAAGCTTTTGGCAAGTACCAGATAATCCAATATGTATTAATATGTTTGCCTATAATATTTGTCAGCATGACTAGCGTCAATTATATATTTATTGTTGGAGATGTTAATTACAGGCAAGTAGCAATAATATCATATTTGTTTTTATCACGAACTCCATAGTTGGCGCGTTCTCTCCCACTCGATAATTGCTAATTTTAATTTGGCCCCAAATCACGTACTAAGTGGCAAGCATATGCCGTCAACCAGGCACTTTGAGGATTAAACATAGGGATATTGGGAGTATATTGAAAGGGGAAGGTGGCAAGAATAGAAGGCAATAAAATGAAAGGCATATAGTTTATACGAATGAATTGAGGAGTGTCAGCAATAGCTGAAACACGCGAGAATCGCATCCAACATAAAGTAATTAAATATATTGTGTGAACTCACTCCTAACACAAGCATTTAGCTTAGCTGGAGGGGTTAACAAGAATACTAGTAATGTGTGACAGACGTTACTAGTAGTCTTTATTAAAAAAAAAAACAAGAAACTGAAGTACAAGCTAATAGTATTTTGTTTGTATTTTCTATATTGCATTGTACTGTATTTACCTTTTATGAATTTTAATCGATCTATTGTTTTTATCAATATTTATTTGTTTTAATAGATGTCAAATTGAGGAATGCGAAGATGTAAATTCGACAGCACAATTCCCAAGTTGGTGGCCTGACGCAGATATAGACAGATGTTCCAAGCCTGTACTCAAAAGTAGTGAAGAAGTTTGTACCAACAACAGTTTCACCGGTGAATTGGCTAGGTGTGATCATTGGATATACGAGAGCAATAACACTGTTGTTGCCGAGGTACTTGCAATTGAAATTCATTTAATCATTGGACCACTATCATCACATGATTTTCGTATACCAGGGACTTTAGCTGGAGATATTATTGGTCTATTCATCAAAAAGACTTGTTAGTGAATTTATAAGAGACGTATATTTTTATGGTATGCAAATCAGATAATATAATTTTCTAGTCCACGTATAAACTGACCTTATACATTAAAACCAGGAGAAGAGAACAGACAAACGATAATTTTGCGTTTATAATTACTATTTCCATATTATGAATTACGATTTTCTGTACGGAAGTCTAATAAAGAACAAGACAATTACGTTACATCTAAACTTTTCAGCTTAACTTAGCATGTCAGCCATGGAAGTCAAATGTGATCGGTACCATCCATAACTTGGGCATGATGGTGTCTTTTGTCGTGTCTGGATGGATGTGTGACAAGTAAGTTTTACAGGCGTGGTACAGCTGATTTCAGTAGTTTACAGCATCATGTTTAACGCGCTTTAAGATTCAAGTAATTGAAATTTTACCTTGGTATTTGTTCTTCCTATCATACATAATACGTCTGTATGTCGGAGTAAGGATGCTTCAATCAATCAATCAGCCTATCTTAATCCACTGCTGGACATAGGCTTCTTCCAATGTGCGCCACAGCACCCGGTCCTCCGCCATAAGCACCCAGTCTATCTCTGCTACCTTCTTCAGGTCGTCGGTCCAAGTAATATACACTTCCTTTTTTAACACGCTTTTATCAGCTTCACTTGTAACTAACAAACTAGCTGACTACTTAAATATAACCTACCATATCTACAATATAATATGTAGTTTGGATGACGAGTCTATTATTTGGCATCTATGAAAGCGCTCGCCATTAAAGTGTGTTTTTTTAGTTTTACTAAACTATAATTATTTGAAGTCGTTTAGTAACCGGTAAGACTTTCATGCCATTTCAACGAGACTTTCTATGATATATATATATATACTTAATATTTGTTTAATGTTATCAGATTTGGTCGCAAGCCCACACTGATATTTTGTGTGTTGGGAGGCAGCATCGGCATCATTAAAACCTTCACTATCTCGTACTATATGTATGTTATTATTGAGTTTTTGGAGTCTTCAATCATCGGAGGGTCATATGCTGCTGCTAGTATCCTAAGTAAGTTTAGCATTACAACATTGGTTCACCACCAACCAGTAATACTGTTTTCAGACACATCTAAAAAAGACTGACTTAAGAGCACTAGTCCTCTTTCACTCCTTTCCCACAGCCTGTTTGGGTAACTTCCTCTTAAAATAATTTACCAAAATGTCAAGCGCTCTCAATCCCATCTATAGATCTCTACCGAAAGACGTCTTCACCTATAGCCGTCACAAGGTATACATGTTGTTGTGCCCGTATTTAGCATTCCACCACTGCAACGGAAATATCTAAGGGAAACTGCCACAGCGTTGTAGAATGTTGAGCACAATACTGAGACAAATACATTCGTTCCAAATTCGATTCACGTAACGGCAAAATATTTAAAACAAAGCTCAATAAGTGGTTACTGGAGAATGTATTTGATAATCTGCATGAGTATTTTAGTAGTAATCATTCCTGCTGTAACTTTGCTGTTGTAATTTAAAATGTGTACTGTAGTGAATATTTTAATTATGACTTTAAATTTATGTTGCCATGTCCAAAAGGATAAGCTATTAGATAAAAATATATATAATAGTATTACACCCACTTGTACACAACCAATTAATAAAATTATCTTTATTAATTTGTTATAACTATTCAAGAAGCAACACCTTGTACTCTTTTTAAATATATATACCTTTTTTTAGTATTGGAGATTGTCGGCAAGAAGTACCGAGTATTATCATGCGCAATTTTAGCATTAACATCTGAAATTGGAGAATGTCTAATGGTATGTATCGCTAAGTATGTGCCTTACTGGAAGACGTGCATCCGGATGATAAATGGACCTTGTCTCTTTTTTATATTTCTCATTTTCTTTATTAACGAAAGCCCTAAATGGTATCTTGTCAGTGGAAAAGTTGAAAATGCTAAAATAATTATGAAAAAAATTGCCAGAGATAACAAAATAAATATCAATAATGAAGAATTAACAAATATTGAAGAAGACAAATTACTGGAAAAGTTTGATATAAGAAGTAAGGAAGTAGAAGAAAGTTTAATGAATGTTGTAAAATCTAAAGAAATTATAAAGCGGTTGCTAGTGGCATGCATGGGAAGGTTTACAACTAATTTAATTTACTTTGGCATGTTGGTAAACTCTGTGCGGTTTCCACGAGATAAATACCTGAACTACCTTCTTTCTACGTTGCTTTCTTTACCAGGAGAGGTATACTTCTTATATTTGATGAACAAATTTGGGAGAAAGATTCCACTTGTGATCGGACTTTCACTATGTGGAGCACTGTGCATTACTTCTGGATTAGTTCCAGATCGTAAGTTTTATCTTATATATTAATTATTGATTGATAAATGTTGATTGAATAGACGGATAGACTCACTACCGTTCACTTTTTTCTTGCTATTTTAGGTTCATACTCAAAAAGGCAAGAAAAAAGTGAAAGTGTTATAGATAAATTCAGAGAATAATCTCTAAATTTATCGAAAATTGACAAAAGGTTGCCTGGCAGTTAAGGATCAACATGACTTACTTTTCATCATACCATCTATCATGAATATTGACATATCTATTAATCCTACGATTTCAATATTTTTATAGGATTTAAAAGACTGCACTTTGAAATCATTTATACTTTTTTGAAAGACAATTATTAAACTCCTTCTGCTAGAAACTCTTTTACAGTAACGTTAACATATAGTACAATTGCATACATGTTATATATATAACAGTTTTTCGAGATTTTTTTTTTTCATGGTCAATTTTATATTAACGTTTAATTGTAATATTAAAAGTTTGCCTTTAAGAAACTTAGTAAAAGTATTTTTATTTTCAGGACATATATGGGTGAAATTGGCACTTTTCGTGATTGCTAAGGTGATCATCTCAGCATGCTTTACAGGAGCTGTCACCTATGCTATGGAGCTGTTCCCCACAAGTGTAAGAGGGTCCCTGGTAGGACTGGCTTCATTCGCCGGTCAGATGGGAGGCGTTCTGGCGCCTCTAACACCACTTCTGGTAGATATAGCATTATTATTCAAAATACATCAAAAATTTATAAATATATTTCAGGTTATATATTTTTTCTCTTTCCTTTCTAAAGAAAGGGAACACCTTATAGAGATAAAGTTGATTACCGCTAGGCTAACATGTTTGTTTTCTTTTTTATTATACGTTATCGCAAGTTTTGCTATTCACTTTATTCGGCTGTTTCTCAATTTTGGCGGGTATATTACTTTGCCTAACACCGGAGACCAAGGACTTGCCGCTATTTGATACCATCAAGCAAGTGGAAGATCATGCCAAGGGCAAAGTCACGACAAACGATATTCCAATAATCTCTTTGGAGAGAACTGCTCATACAGTGTAAGAACGCGTTTCTCATTTTAATTACATACATGACTTGTATTTATTTAATTTATGTTATTGCATGGCAGCTTATAGTTTATCATCTTTGAAGTAGTTTACTGTAACGTAGCAAAAGTTGTCATGCTGCAACTACGGTAAACATACCGTTATTTATTGAAAATACCAGTTCCATAGCGGGAGTCAAGACTGTAGAAGTCAGTTCTGAGAGATTTGTTGCTCCTTCTCAATTTATGTCCCGGACTGGAAGTATCAAAATATTGGAATAAACGTCCCAAAGTTTTCACCCGCTAAATTTGTATTTAGTTTAACCCGTTGGTGGGTGGGCATGTGAATTTTCCAAATCTAATTTTCTATATGGGTTTCTTCTTGTATTATTCTTCTTCTCTCCTGGACATTCTTTATCTTCAATCTTAAATAACAAAATACTAAGCATATAAAAATTCCAACATTGAAAAAACAACTCCTTTGATATGATCTGAAATTTATACAGCAAACTGTTTGTGGTGTTGGCTTGACTCCTTGTACTCCACCTAACAGTAGTAGGCGCAAAGGCAGGACACCATCAAGGTTGTTACCACCAAGCAGGTATCACAGTTTCCATCATCTTCACACCTCAGCTGCAGCTGCAGATCCGTTGGCCTCAATATTATAGATATTAAAAATATGGTGAGATTTCGACCTAGTACCCAGCATATTTTCTTATATCTTAACATTAAAGTAACACAGTTCCCATTATTCCCAGAACCCGATATCGGGAATCGAACCCTTTAGATAAATTACCTAATTAATATAAATGAATTTACAAAACTCTGGAGAAATTATATTATTCTCAGGTTTCGTATTTTCTACCACTTATACATATTATATGTTTTATTTCTATCAAACAAGCTTGTGAGAAATTAAACTTGTATTAGAACACACTTGTTAAATTATTTTGTATTTCTTTCAGTAAAGCAGGGTTTAGGAGAAAATATCTAAATTTTGATTTAAAAATTATTGAAAGCCAGGTAACCACCATAAAAGCCCCCAGCTTTCATTACTACAAAGTATTGACGCAGAGTGTGCAAAAATTAAAACATAAGCCTAATGATGATCATCTACGGCAAGAGTTTACACAAAATAGAAACATTACTACAATGGTGCCTTTGAAAACTGTAAGAAAAATCCTTAAAAAATGTGGCAACTTATCAATAGACTTTCCAATAATAAAGTTGAAGTCCACAATCTCAGGTCGAGTTACAAACATTCACGCAATTTTTTATTTCTTCACAATAGGTAATGAACTGGCTAATAAAATACCTCAACACTTCCATACCCATTACCAAGTGCACCCAACAAACACAATCTTAATCAATTCCCAAAACTTAAACCAACCACTCCATGTAAATTAATGAAAATATTAAATAATCTTAAAACAAACACCAGCTTAGGTATAGACGGAATCACTACAATGGCTATTAAATGTTCTAAAGATTTAATAGCAGAAAGTCTTGCAAATTCTATTAACAAATGCTTATAAAAGTGAAGGTTATTTTCCTATCTCTCTTAACATCGCAAGAGTCAGTCCATATTTAAATCGGGTAATAAAATAGACCCTAAGATGTAAAGGATTATATCTGTAGTACCAGTACTATCAAAAGTATTTGGGGAATATTGCATGACCGGTTAAATCATTTCGTAACATCCAGTAACTTTTTATTTAAAAAAACAAAATGGTTTCAGACCAAAGTTCTTGTGGAGACCAGACCTTAGCCACTACTGTTGACCCAGTAATAAGTATAATACTGAATATTGACAAAGGCAAAATAACTCCAGGATTATTTATTGATTCAAAAAAGGCATTCCATACATGTGTCATGAAATACTTTTATCAACATTAAGAGACATAGGTGTTGTGAGTGAAGGTTATAATATTTTCAAATCATATACTTCAAGTAGGTCTCAGGTTGTTAAAATTGATAACCATCAAAGCGAAGCAAGATCAATCACAGGGGGCGTGCCTCTAGGGCCAATCTAGGATCGTTTACTCTTTTTAATCTACATCAACAGTATACATGAGATCGGACTAAAAGCAGATATCACTTTGTACGTCGACGATACCAGTTTATTTTATTCTGCTCATATAGTAGTAAGCCAAGCGCAACATGAACTTAATATATTGGTTACAGTCAAATTTGTTAATTATGAATGCCCGAAAAGTTCACTATATTAAAATATTTTCTTCTAAAAACAAAAAAAAAATTGTAACTGCAGTCTTTTAATGATTAACGAAGTTATAATTAGTCGAGTTAATGAAGAAAAATATTTGGGGCTGGTATTGGACCAGAGACTAATATATAATTACGACTCATAGCTCGATGTTTGCCTAAAACTGTAAAATAGATAGGCAAGCAAACAGTTATTGGTAAAATATTGAAATTGGTATTATTACATACTTAAATTCCTTGGTAAAATCCCACGTTGATTATTCAATTAAAGTCTGGGCATCAGCAGCTAAAAGTAATTTAAACTAAGTACAAACATCACGAAAATAAACTGATCAAAATATTGTTTGCCATTTTACTTCTATATCACCACAGTGGGCTATCAACCGTCAAAGTTAAAGTTAACCAAAACTACCTATAAATTTCTAATTTTGTTCATTTGGGTGGATGCGGTTTTCAAATTCATAACTGTACACACACTAGTTGCCCAAGCAGCACTTTTAAGCCGCGTCGCAAAAATATCGCTTCCTATAATTAAGTTTGATAGCAATTATGCCGAGTGGTTTTAGTTGGTTTTAACTCATGTCCTTAATAATATTAATAACTTGAGACATCTCATACACGGATGTCTAATCCCAAACTAGGCAGAGCCTGTACTACGGTAACCAGACTGCGGATAACATATTTACATATCGATATCAGAAGTATCAATAAACGTAAGGGACATTTTGGCGAAAATGAGTTATATACATCATTGGATTCAGAATTTTCTGCTCTATCGATTGGTATTATTGAAAAAATTCTATCGTTAAAAAAAACCCTTACAGTAAAAAAAATTGGCCTGCGTAAAACGATTTATGACAAAAAAAAAGATGTAAGAGACGTTTACATTTTTTTTCTCTGAAAAATAAAGTAAGGCACAGTTAAATAATTTACACCCGAACCTTAAATTTTTGATTTTTTTATTTTTAAAAAAAATATCGACTTTTCCAAAATTTGTTTATACAATCCCAAAGCCCTTAATTTTCCGCGTCTTTTAAGTCCTAATAGATCTTCGTATCTCTAAGCTGCGAAGTTCCACAGGGCTATGACGCCCGCGTAATACCGCACGGCGACGCTCCACGCGCCGCTAACCGCCCCCCCTATCACTCCCACAAAAAAAAGTAAAAACATAAAATGTTCCCCGTCTCAATATCTCTAGGCGTCTCTCTCAGTTTTCCGATTTTCAACCTCGTTCACGAGATATCAAGATATTCCGAGGGAAGGTGTTAAAAAATCAAGGTTTTTTTTGTTTTTTTTTAATTTTCGAAAAAAGTTTTCGACTTTTACAAAAAAAACTTTCACCATCTGAAATCCATTCAAATTTTGCGTCTTTTGAGCCCTCATACGTCCTCATGGCCCTAAATCACTATATACCACGGGGCAAACACACTTTCAGCGAAAATGAAAAAACATTTTCAATGTTAAAAAACATATTAATAATAAATCGTTTTATTTTTGTATCCCTAAATTTCATTTAAATCTGTGATAGACAGTCTAAAACTAACATTTTATCATGCAAAGAACCCTTTTTCATGGTGTTAAAATACTATAATTTTAGTGGATAATCTATAGTTACATCAAATGGCAACACTGTAAAAGTCCTTTACAATAGAATTATGTATAATTTTCTATTTCTCTTGCTGCTTACGCTATGCTTGACGGTTTACACATAAAATATTAGTAACGTAAGGGACAACTAAACATATTTTTTAATGTAAGGGACATGCTATATTTTAAACCACTGGGTATTCCTAAATCTTGAGTTTATAGCATGAAAGAAGAGAAAATTCTAAGAAACTTTGCTTTAGACACAATTAAAATTGGAGACAGTAAAAAGTTATAGAGAGAGATAAAAAAAAAAAATTGTTTTTTGGCTCTCCTGAAAAACAGTGTTCTGTCCCTTACATTAATTGATACTTCTGGTATCGATATTTCTAAATACATACATGTTATAGATAAATTACACTCAGACACAGAACAAATGATCATGCTCATCACACAATAATTTGTCCTGGGTGGGAATTGAACCCACGGCCCCAGAGGCCAGGGTCAGCAGTCAGGGTCGCTAAACAGTAGACCAAAAGGCCAGTCCTTGACTAAAGAGAACCAGGTTTTCACACAATAAACAAAAATATCTATTCCACAACTCTAGTGACAAAGTAAAACAACTAGTTTAAATTCACAAAAAAAGGCATACAGTTTTACTATTTTTAATTTAAAACTGATTTAACAATTGATGATTTAATGCATCTCTCCGCTAATAAAAGTCTTCCCTAAGGTTTCTTCACGCAGTGTTCATCGTATTTATAGAACAGTCCAGAACAGCTTCATTCTTTTCTTTAGTAACTTTAAGGTTGTATGCGTGGCTTTCCACCTGCTGAATAGTGTCGAAGAGTGGTAAGTTCTTGGTTTCAGGAGTTAGACAAAAAAATGAGGCTGCTATGATGGCAGAGCACCCAAAGACTATTCCTGGAAGAACTTCTGATGCCGTGTTCTGTAAAGAAAATTCAATATTGATAATAATAAATACGTAAAAAATTCAAAATTAATAAGTTACAAAAATAAATTTTCTGTTACTAGATTTGATAGAGTACAAAACATTCATACTTGAGATCAATTTAAATACACAACATTTAAAGTATATATTAAAGTTTTGTTGCGTTTTGTGAATCTGAGCATAGTCACTAGTAAGAGTGACACGTTTCTGTATGTACTAAAGATAGCCTGTAAGTCGAATTTCGCCAATATTTTATTATTATATTCAGATTTGAATTTGTTTTATTTCATTTGCCAGTATAACTTCCACTGTCATTGTGTAGCTTTACGCACCATGCCAGATCACCATATATACTGGATGCATACAGCTTGATGTTGCCGTTTTCACGTAATTTTAAATATATAACAAAAAAATTAAATTTAAAAACTGTAACCCTGTTTTTTTTTCTTTTTATACTTTTCCTTTTTGTATTTAATGGGTATTAATGAATTGTATAGCCGCGCTGTAAAAATACTTATATATTTCTAAATACATACGTATTATATAGATAAAGTAAAGTAAAAAAAATTATGTTATGTTTTCTATAGGTATATCTTTTATATATGAATACGTAAAGAAAATTCTTAGCAAAAATTCTGTGAACAATCTTCTTATTATTATTATACGTACCTAGTTAGAACTCAATTATTAAAAATCTATCGATACCTCATTCATGAAAATAGGTTCATTAATTTAGACGCTACATTGGAACACATACAGTAAATAAAAACATACTTACATACATATATAGACTGCTAAAATCATTACCCTTCCTGACTTTGCCGCAGTTGGGTAAGATGGTAATAAATATGTTTTTAATTAAATGAATTTACTTACTAGAATCGGAGTAAGTGGTGCAAGCATGCCTCCTATCCGAGAGGTAAATTCTCCAATTCCTACTAGTGATCCTCTCACACTAGTGGGGTACAACTCCATTGTATACGTGATGGCACCCGTAAAGCACGCCGATATGATCAATTTACCAGCAAGGAAAAAAATTAGCTTCACCCATAAGTACTCTGAAAATAGGTTTAAACATTTTCTACCATCCTGCATCCTTATAAAAAAGTAAAATTCAAACTAATTAACGGCTATTCTTTAGCTAAATATACAACTAAAATCTTCAATAGGCTACATCGAAGTGTTTTTGAAGTGAAAACTTCTTTAGGCACGTTTGTGCACTTTTGCTATGCGGAAAAGCACTGAAATCGTTACCGTCACGCTAATAATACATATATAGATCCACTAGAGGGCACTAATCTAAACATCGGGTTTTGTCGGCTCCTTATTAAATAATCTTTAAAAAATGTGTTTTCACTTCTGACGTGCAGTTCTACGACTGATGGTTTTTTTTTTACTTTATTATTTTCTTAATTTTTATCTTATAAGGATATGTCAGCCCCATCATACCTTATTACATTATATTATACATGCTTACGAGTAGGTAGCTTTATATACGAATACGAACTCTATATACGTAGTTGATTTTTAACCCCCGATGCAAAAAGAGGAGTGTTATAAGTTTGACGTGTCTGTGTGTCTGTCTGTGGCATCGTAGCTCCCAAATGGATGAACCGATTTGAGTGCGTTTTTTGTTTGTTTTCACGGTGACTTAATCGAGAGAGTTCTTAGATATAATTAAAAAAAAATTGTTCAGCCATTTGAAGATCATCAGCTCTTTTCTAATCGTTGAAGGGATTTTCGAGTGGGGCGTATTTTAAATTTATGATTATAATAGTACTAGCTGCGCCCCGCGGTTTCACCCGCGTAAGTCCCGATGCCGTGGGAATATCGGGATAAAAAGTAGCCTATGTGTTAATCCAGATCTTCAGCTATCTACATACCAAGTTTTATCGCAATCGGTTTTGTAGTTTTTGCGTGAAAGAGTAACAAACATCCATACATCCATACATCCATACATCCATACATCCACACATCTACACATCCATACATCCATACATCCTCACAAACTTTCACGTTTATAATATTAGTAGGATATTTTTTATTAAGCCTACGTCAATTGTGCTTAATTCTTAGGTTGTTCAGCTGCGAATCGTGTTCTTTTAATGCATATGCAATTGATTAGCACATAAGTTCAATACCTAGTACAGTATTTTCCTCTTTTAATGTATTTTGACTTAATTTATTTAGTTCAATAGACACTTATCTCTTGTTTTCATTTAGTCGTCATATCACAGTTTGATCAATTAAAACCTATATGTAGATAATGAATCATAATTTCTAGCAACTGTGTCTATCTTATTTTAGGTGTTACGTGAATTTATATCTAGTATATATATTATAGCAATTCATCTATGCTTACTTGTTGGAATAAACGCTGAAATAATGCACAATAACCCACACATTACATAACCGACAATTAATGGAATCTTTCTTCCTACTTTGTTCAATAAATACAAAGATAAAATTTCTCCCGGGAAAGACATCAATGATGACAGAAGAAAGTTTATGTATTTGTCACCCGGCATCCATACTGAGTTTATCAACATCCCATAGTATACAAAAGTCGATGTAAATCTACAAACAGCCGCAACTAACAACCGCTTCATAATTTCTTTAGATTTGAACGCATCTAAAATATTTTCTCTTACATCATTACCAACAATATCAAACATTTCTTTTAGTTCATCTTCATTCATGTTGGAAAATTCTTCGTTATTAATATGAATTTTGTTAATTTTGGATATCCGTTTCATTACTTGTTTGGCTTTTTCAATTTCACCACACACCACTTGCCATCTAGGACTTTCATTGATACAGAAAATCAGAGCTATAAATAACACACAGGGTCCGTTGATAATGCAAAGCAGGGTTTTCCAGGAGCGTACGAATATAGCAATACTGGCAAATATAGCCTCTCCAAAGTATGTAGCATATGCGAAAATGATCACTGACAGCACTCGATGTTTCTTGCCAGAAATTTCTAAAACTGTAAAACAAAATAATCTCAATCATATTATTCACCTTATATAAAAATATTTTTTTTTAATTAACTCAAAAAATAAAAGACGAACAATTTAAAAAACACAATGAAGTAAGTTGAAGTTCAAATGCTGGAAGTAAAGTGTGTGTTATTCAAACTTTATCAAACTTAGCTAACGCTGTCACAAATCAACTGCAGTTTACATTTTCGTTAGTTCACGGCTTTGCTTACTTATGATTATGATCTGACACACTAATTTATAAACTAACGCACACTGCAGTAATAAATGTTTCACGTCATAAAAAAAAATGTTTTCTTTGTAAGTCAGTCTAGCTCTAAAAAATATTTAGATCTAGACTGTGTAGATAAACAACAAAACTTATGACTTAGGATTTTGTATTGGCGGGCATCATCAGTGCCTACTCTGAAGGGAGAACGGCTTGACTTTATGTATATATGTATGTGTCTAATTTTCTTAATTGTTATTTCCTTACATAGGACACAAGCAGCTGAAAAAGTTCCTCCTGAGACTAATGCCTCAAGGAACTCCACGATGACGTATATGTTGTATGAGGTAGCAAAGGTTTTGATGTAGCCGATGCTGCCTCCGACTGCACAGAATATTAATGTAGGCTTGCGGCCGAATCTGGTGACAATATGGTTTCTACTTTATCTTGGGGTCTTTCTTATTCAGATTTTATTCAATTAGGCACATAATAAATAAGGTAATTTAACTTAATTCCTTTATAAATTAGTCAATTAATAATTACTAGTCTGCGCCTACTGGTCGAAATTCTTATTATTTTGAAAAAAAAAACTTTATTTTATATGTAGATTAACTAACGGAAATCATCATGCAGGTCCGTAAGTTTGGTTCTAGTAAACATTAAATTATTTTATAGATACTCTTTTTGTGACAATACGCTTAAGTAAATAATTATTAGCTTTTAAATAGTCTCACTGATTTCAATGCTTCTAAATCATGATAAATTCTAATAAACTGTATAATTCTTCCCTTAATTTTCCATCCTTAGTGATGGAATATTTTTTTTTTAATCAATCAAATTATAACTAATTAAATTAAAAAAGAACTATTGAAATCGGTTTACAGTGGGCGAAGATATCACGTTACATACAAAATTGAAAACCTCCTCGTTTTTTGAAGTCGATTTTAATTATTAAAAATGTTATTCAAATTTACATTTTTATTTCTCGCTATTAAGTATCTAAGTTAGAATAGCCTCTTCATCATCAGTTCCACTTTACCAAATGGTACTTTCCAAGAGCAAATGCAGGAGTTAGTATAAAAAATACTCAAATCGGTCCAGCCATCTTCTAATAAATCAGTTAACATGCGTAAAAAAACAAATCTTGACGAGCGACGTTTTTTGAAGTCGGTTAAAAAGAGCTTTACTTATCTGACATCCATCCAGCCACGACTGTAGACAACATCATTCCCAAGTTGTGGACGGTGCCGATCAGATGCGATTTCCAAGGTTGACAAGCCAGATTAAACTGAATATTCAAGTAAAAAAGTTCAATAAATACCTGACTGACTTTTAATATTTTTGCCTTGATCTGTGTTTTTCTACGTGTATTTTTTGTAAAGAAAGGAGAAAGGATTAATTATATTTTAAATCAAAAGCGCTAACTTTTGGCTATTCTTCTTTTGATACAAACTAAGTACCTCCTTTGAAAATTTTTTTTTTTTTTTTTTTTTTTTTTTTTTATTTTAAACTTTATGCACATTTGGTACATTGACGGACTTAATGCCTAAGGCATTCTCTACCAGTCAACCATTGGGTGATGCAGAGAAAAGAAGAAGTAGGTGCAAATAAAAATTATGTTAAATAATTGTACAGTAAATGGAGTACAAACTAACATTTATCCCCATAATACACAAATAATACGTAACTTGTAGGCTAATAATATATATATATATATATATATATATATACATATCATATAATATACCACGGCACTAGGTGCCAAATATTTAAGTTGGTTCCTAACTGTCGATATTTCAACGGAATTGTAATTTCATAGACTATTTTTTACGACTACGTACTTCTTGTTTTGAAAATGACTACTTAAATAGTCAATTAATATTAAAACTTTGGCGTCTGATTTACGTACTATAACAGATTACTATACTATACTACTATACAGAATACTACAAAGGTTATCTAATTAGCTTTGAAAAGCTAAGTACAGAAAAGTTCTCGACGTATTTCGATTCAATTTTGAGTAAATAGTATTATGCAGTAAGGCATTCAATAATCGTTTACTGTTTTAAACTCGGAATTAGGAAACATGATTTAGTATTATAAAATGCTTTTCCGATATATATCAGTATCTGTGGTATCGACAGAATTAAAATACAGTGTTTTTTATTTTACGATGCTTGTTACCTATGCATTTTTGTATGGTTTTAGTAACACAAAGTATTATAAACGACTTGCTCTTTAAAATAACTCTCATAATCTAATGCTCATAAGTAAGTACTTAGTTATATACGTTTATGATAAACAATAAATAAAGACTACTTTACAAACTATCAGTTTTGATTAGTTAATTGCATTCTTATAACTACAAAGAAAAATAAATTCTTAAGGTTTGGTCCCATAGGAATATTCATATTGTTAAAGTATTGTTTTAAGTTAGTGAAGCCAACAAAAAGTATCTACACGGAAGAGGATCTCCAAAATGCTTTTATGAACTACCTATATATTATTTTCTAACTATACTTAAAATAGAAATAGAGAAAAGAAAAAACATTTATTTAGAACACTAACAATATCAAATAAGACTATGACAATGTTTTGTAAAATTCACAATGTCATTATTACTGTCGATGCTATCAGTCAATAGTCAGCAAATAATACTATTTTAGTTTGGCTATCCAGTAAATGTGGAAGATATATACGTGAAAGAGAAACGGGGCCAATAGTGATAACTGCGGCACCCCCATTTTCAACTTTGATCCTAATGAATTGACACCATTTATCCGAATCAACTGTTGTCTATCATTCAGGTAAGATTTTAGCAAACAAAGAGTCTATTCAGAAAGTCCGTAATGCTCAAGGTTTAGTAGCAGCGTTTAATGACTTACGCAGTCAAATGCTTTTGTTTTTGATTTTTATTGTCCTTTTCAGTTATGGTAAAACTACAGCGGAGTTATGTGCCTTTACCTTATAAGCTAGTGTCATGTAAGCAATAATATGGTACGGCTGCGACCGCGCCAGTGAATCTTTTATTCGCACGTAAACCGTGATTGGCATCGGATGTTTCATTATCATAACTCTCAAACTTGCACTACAAGAATTAGGAAATGTATCCTCTAAGATTCTATGAAAGAAATTATAATAAAAAATGGAAATAGTTACCTTAGCAACAATAGTGTTATTGCTCTCGTAAATCCATTCATTACATTGGACCAATTCGCCAGTAAAACTGCTGTTAGAACAATTTTTCTCTCCGTCTATGAGCGTCTCCATTTTACATCTATCTTTGTTTCGGTTTGGCCACCAAATTGGAAATTTTGAAGTCGAGTTTGCATCCTCGCATTGATCAATACGACATCTGTCGAAAAAAAGAACACAAAATATTTAGTAATATTTGATAAGTATTAGTATATATACCACATAAACAGATATACGCTTGAACATAATCTAAGAATGGTGAAGTTGAAGTTAGACCTAGTTAATTTGTTTTTAATCATTTTACATTCATTTCATCTTAAGAATATTATCATATCTCACAAAACACAGTTTTGTGGCCGGCCACCGGCCAAAGAGGCGGTGGAACAGAATAAGTACTCTCTTATCCCGTACCAGGCGCCGGAGTGAGCAGGAAAATCTTCGACCTCTACGAGCGCTGTCCTGGGGGTAAGGCTCCCCGTACTCCAGAGTATGGTCACACCACAGTATGGTGGTTTCCACACAATAAAAAGAAGGCATTGAATTGGTCTTTTCATACAGAACATAAACCTGAGAAATTATTAGATCAGCCTATAGTTATACTACTCTAAATATGTGTAAACTAAACCAAAATTTTTTTAGAGGATATAAAACTATTATTTTTTACATCAACACTGTAGGCATCCGTAAAGTGAATTAGGTAAATTAACTCTCAAAACTTACCTGTATTCCATGTCCCCTACTACGAACACATAGTTTATGCTCACTATACTGATGAATATCAAAGGCAAGCACATCAACACACATTGAATAACTTGGTACATGCCAAAATACTCCATCAAATCAGATATGTCAGGTATTTCTTTTTCTTTGCCATTATGGATCCTCCACATCTTCACGATGTTTTTGTTACCCTGATACGAAATATCAACCATTTATATGTTTGAATACTGAAATACTTATAAGTATTGAACGAAGATTGAACTTTCTGAAATATATATATCAGAAAGTTCAATGTTAACATATCAATAGGTACATTCCGTACATTACACACGTGAGGAAAATGGTGAATTCACATTTGGGGGCCAAATAAAAACATATTGTAAACTGTTACCACATAAATAAAGGTAAGTAGCTGCCCAACTCGAGAAACACTTTCACAGAAGAGATGAACGAGTTTTGTCTTCCTGCTGGTGAGTCTAATTACCAGTAGTAGCATCCCTGATGGTGAGTAAAGTCACCAGTAGAAGCATCCCTGCTGGTGGTAGGGTCACCAGTAGTAGCATCTCTGCTGGTGAGTAAAGTCACCAGTAATAGCATCTCTGCTGGTGAGTAAAGTCACCAGCAGTATCATTTCTTCTGGTGAGTAAAAACGCCAGAATTAAAGGGAGACAATAGTTGGCAACGCTTATGTGACGGGTTTGCATATATTTTATGAGCACGGGTAACAACTTAACATCGGGTGCACCGTGTTTTGCTTTTTACGTTTGTTATGTGAAGGAACACATAAACTCGTGTTCAATATCTCTAGAATTTTATATTTAGAATTGTAAATTTACGTTAATACCACTATATAGAAACTACATTAATTTACTCAAACATGGGCAACAACTATATACGTACTCGTAAAAAAAAAAAATTTGAAAGAGTACGAAAATTACCTGTTTACAGTTAGTTATATTTTTGGAAATAATAATAGAACATATAAAATTAATTATTCATGTTACTGTACATCATGTATTATTTGTAAAATGTGTTTATTACTTGTTTGCATACACTTACTTATTTATATCTTTTCTCAGCAACAAAAGTATAACCAACACAAACAGTCTATCCACAAATATAATGATTAAACTACTGGGCAAATTGTGCTACTCTTACTCTGCTATTCTTCAGAAACAATGGATAGTCTTTATCTACAGTTTGGTGTAATGAATAAGTAAATAATAATTACATTTAGTATCGCTTTGCCAATACCGTATTTAAATAAGCTAACATTAACATTGCTAGTTTTTAAACAAATTCACTGTAATTTGAATAGTCAAAATGTGAAATTTTGCATTTATACAGGTACTAGCTGCGCCCCGCGGTTTCACCCACGTAAGTCCCCTATAAAAGTAGCCTATATGTTAATCCAGGTCTCTAGCTATCTACATACCAAGTTTCATCGCAATCGGTTCAGTGGTTTTGGCGTGAAATAGTAACAAACATCCATCCATCCAAACTTTCACATTTATAATTTTAGTGGGATTACATGTTTAAATCACTGCGTATCAAAATGGTAACACAGCATTGTATCACATCTTATCAAAATGGTAAGTAAGTATTTTTTTAAATAATAAACAAAGTCATAAATACGAGTGCCCCAAATGCGTAGGTTCATAAGTTATACTAGTCAGCTAAATCTCTGAATGTGTGAACTAACATCTAAACAGAGATTGAATGTATACGGAAATTATATGCTATTGAGGTGAGCTATCAATACTCCCCCATTTGAAAAAATCGAAATTATATAAATTCAAGTAAAATAATAGTAAAGCTGTGTTAAGTTTAATGAACCTAAAATTAACAGAATAATGTATAATTAACAGACAATGAACTAAATTTACATTAGCATACCTAGTAGCTCTTTAAGAATACGAAACACATATAAACTTAATCTATTCGCCAATAAATCAAGCAGAACTAACGCTGGAGAACGAACCGCACTATGAAAATTATGAAATCATATAATGATAATTTCACTGACATAGATATATTTCACTTGTGAGCTTCAAAATTCAAAAATGCAAACGGCCGTTTCCAATAACCAAGCTGTAGTTACCGATAGATCGCTATCTCCAAAAAAACAGAAAGGTCCTATCTATCTATAGTCTGCGTTTCACAATCAGAGATAAGTGCTAGCTATCTTTATCCAACGAAGGGTAGCGCCTTTCCTCTCGTCTATCCACGCCTCTTGAAACATCTCGTTTTTTGTTAACTACTTCACAATAATAACCCTTAAACCCATTCTAGTTTTTATAGATTTTAATTTTTTTAGTCAATGAAAGCGGCCCATGACAAAATGTGAGACAATGCTGCTTGTGCAACATGTGGCGGCAAAAGTCGTCTCAAATAACAAAGCAATGAATGCAATTATAGAATCAAAGGACAGGCTTGTTAACAAACGATTTTAGTTCTTCGATTTTTCGATTGGAATAAAAATAAAACTTCATTAAAATCTAATTGACAGAAATAGAAGCAGCGATAGTAATACGTATTCTGTTAAAACAAATTAATTTTTTTAATAGGTAATAATAATAATAATAAACTGGCAACACTAAGTAGCAGTCGTGTTTTAACAACAGTATATCTAATATTTATATTTTTTATCATAATTTAAGAATAAAATAGCACATTTTATAAATTTATACACGACAATGATTACTCGGAACAAATTTAAAATGAAAACATTGCAGAAATCACATAATTAACCATAGTATATATACTAAGACATGACATTTAATGTCAAGTCATGTCACACAAAAATATTGTATAAATTAATTTATTAACCGAAGACGATGCTAACAAGAGCCAGAACAAAAGCACTTATACCAACCCCGGACTCATCGCTCAGCTCCGCCTCGCAGCCCCCGGAACCCACAGCAACAGGTCCGGCCATTGCAGAGGCGTCGAGCTCGACTTCGAGCGACGAGTTTTTCTCCCCGCCGACGTCGCCAACACCTGTACGTCGGCCGGGGAGAGGCCGGCCACCGTCCTGCTTGGGACCCCGAGGCCCATCGGCTTCGAATAGGGCCCCCGCTACCGGTGGTAATGTGCATCGCATGAAATGGACGAATTCGATGAATGAGAACGTCATGCGAGCATATTTTGTGGCTACAGAGGGAGGAGCTAACCTCACTGCGTATCGTAATCGTATGATGCCTCTGTTTCAGGAACTTGAGCCAGCTGTTAACGTTTCGGTGCAAAGATTATCGGATCAAGTGCGGGCCATCCAACGATGTAATTTGCTGGATAACTCCGTACTTGATAGGCTACGCTCGGACTTGCAGGTTAGCCTTACTACTTCTCCTCCTTCACAAATTGTGACAAATGCAGACTCTTTGTTGTTACAATCTTATCCCGCTGAAGAAGGGGAGGAAAATGATGCTTCATCTGTAAGTACTCAGTACTCTGATATAATAAGGAATACTTTGGAAGGCGCTATTCTGGAATATCGGTCCATGAGTTTTGAAAGTAGACCACGTTTACCGCGTTTGCCAATGCATAAACGAAACAAAGCGCTAGTGTGTACCCTTGATTCGATGTTACCTATTTATTTTGAAGAAAGCATAGATCTCAGTGATACACACTCAATTTTGTATTGTGCTGCTGTTACAGCATGTCGAGTAGCTGGTGTTAAATTCCCAGGAAATGACACCGCTACTCGGTCAAAGCTTGTTGTTCCGGCGTGGCAATGCAGGATTGAGCGTCGTATCGCTGAGTCGAGGGTACTCATTGGCAAGCTTAACTGTTTCAGATCGGGTAACACACGCCCGAGAGTAATGCGTTTTGTGAATCGGGCTTTTTCGGGAACTGGTATCAGTTCCTGTGATTATACAGCACGAGTCACAGAGCGCATTGACTTTCTGAAACAGAAGGTTTATGCATGGGCAAATCGCATACGAAGGTACAAAAAAAGGGTGGACCGATTTACTCAGAATCGCACATTCCAAAGGGATGAGAGGTGGGTTTATAGAAGATGGGAGCAGCCTGATTTAGTGAGCGACATTCATTTACCAGATGCTGAAATCACGAATTCATTTTGGCGTAACATCTGGTCAATGCCTGTCGCTCACTCTGAGGGTGAATGGATGCGAGATGTCGAACGTTCATGTGAGTCAATTAATAGAATGGAGCCAGTATTAATATCAAACATCGATATAGCTTATGCAGTTCGTTCGTTGCCAAATTGGAAATCAGCGGGACCGGACGGACTGCATAACTTTTGGTTAAAGTGGCTCCGTAGCTCACATGTATGTTTGGCATCTCAATTTCAATCATGCTTAGAATCGGATTCGCTTCCAACTTTTATGACCACAGGCGTGACTCACCTCCTCTATAAATCTGGTTGTGCCACGGATCCCAAGAACTACAGACCCATCACCTGTCTACCAACAGTATATAAATTACTGACGTCCATTCTGAGAGTAAAGATAGCATCTCATGTTACCAACAACTCTGTTATGTTTTACTCTCAGAATGGATGTAGAAGTGGGGCACGTGGCACTAAAGAGCTCCTTATTATTGACACGACCATTAACCAACAAGTTCGCCGTAACCGAAAAGATCTGGCGACATGTTGGATAGATTATAAGAAAGCTTATGATTCTGTGCCGCATACGTGGCTCCTGAGGGTGATGGAGTTGTATAAGATTGATACAACTCTATGCACTTTCTTGGAGGCATGTATGCAGCAATGGAAAACGATTCTTTGCTATCCAGGATGTCGACAATCTCAGGGTGACGGCGAGTATATAAAGATCAAGCGGGGTATATTTCAGGGTGACAGTTTGAGTCCCTTGTGGTTCTGCCTAGCTTTGAATCCTCTCAGCACTATGTTGGAGGGTTCAGGACTAGGCTATCGTTTGCGGAGAGGAGGTCAGGTTATATCCCACCTCCTTTTCATGGATGATTTGAAACTTTTTGCCTGCAACAATGTCCAACTGATAAAATTACTAGAGGTAACTGAAAACTTTAGTAAATCTATCAGGATGGAATTTGGTGTGGATAAATGTGCAGTCATGCATGTAAAAAGAGGTAAGATTGTGGAATCTGAAGGTATGGAACTCGCAGATTTTACACACCTTAGATGCCTTTCCGCGAACGAAACTTACAAGTATCTAGGAATGTCACAGGCGTTAGGTTTAAATGAATTGACTATGAAGCAATCGTTACAGGAACGCTTCTTTGGCCGCCTGAAAAAGTATTGAAAAGTCTTTTGTCAGGTGGTAATAAGGTGCGGGCCTATAACGATTGGGTCATACCAGTCCTAACCTACTCCTTTGGCATACTTAGATGGACTCAGACGGAACTTGATGCCCTGGATAGAAGAGTCCGTACATTGCTAACCGCGTACCGAATGCACCATCCACGTTCATCGGTTATGAGATTGTATATCCCGCGGAAATGTGGGGGTCGTGGTTTTTTAAATGCCAAGACACTACATAACCGCGAGGTATGCAATCTTAGAGATTACTTCCTCTCTGTTGACGTGGAGATGCATCGGGATGTTGTAGTAGTGGACAACGGACTCACTCCGCTTGCTCTAGGTAGAGAGAACTGGCGCAAACCTGCAGTAATCAATATTACAGATCGCCGGGAGATATGGAAGAGCAAAGAGCTGCATGGACGTTTTTATCGGGCCTTAAATGGGCCCGAAGTAGATCTATTATCATCTGTGTCCTGGCTACGTTTCGGTGATCTCTTTGGAGAAACTGAAGGTTTTATCTGTGCAATTACTGATGAAGTTGTTATGACGAACAACTATCGGAGACATATCCTGAAGGACGGCACAATTGACATTTGTCGGGCATGTCATCGTCCCGGAGAAAGCCTCAGGCATATAATTTCCGGTTGTTCTCGTCTTGCCAACGGCGAGTACTTGCATAGACATAACCAAGTGGCCAGGATAGTCCATCAGCAACTTGCTCTTAAATATAACCTTGTGACTGCGGAATTACCGTACTACAAGTATGTGCCCGACCCAGTTCTTGAAAATGGTCGTGTAACATTGTACTGGGATCGGTCTATTATCACTGACAGGACTATTATTGCCAATAAGCCTGATATAGTGGTAATAGACCGATTAGAGCGCCGAGCAATGATTATTGATATTACCATTCCCCATGACGACAACCTCTTAAGGGCTGAAAAAGAAAAACAAATGAAATATTTGGATTTGGCCCACGAGGTGGTCGACATGTGGGATGTGAATTCAGCAATCATTGTACCGATAGTCATATCAGCCCATGGGTTGATTGCAAAGAGCCTCGACCAACACCTTCAGAGGCTCTCGTTAGGCAGCTGGACTAAGGGCCTGATGCAGAAGGCGGTCCTTCTTGATACGGCACGTATTGTGAGGAGGTTTCTGTCTCTGGAACCCTAACCACCGGTAGCTTGGTCCCTGTACCCGATACCGGTGGGGCACTATTTTTTTATATTTTTAAATGTATTTTTGATATAATCTGAATGTATTTAAAAATGTAATTTATATGTATATTTAAATGAATAAAGAGAATAATAATAATAAAATTCTTTATTGTAACAAAAGGTGCATACAATTCAAGTGCAAGCCCTGATTCCCAAACTAGCGTTAGCTGTATAATGGGAATCAGTTCCTTCCCATAAAACAATGATACAAAAATTTGTTACTATAAACATGTGGAACATACATAGTTTGAAACAACCTTAACAGTAGAGTTAGTTAACTTTGCGCGTGCATGTGTTAATGTGTGTGTGTGTGTGTGTGCGTGCGTGTGTGTGCGTTCGTGTGTGTGTGTACGTTTGTGTATTGAAAGTATGTTTTAAATTTAAGTTTCGTCGTTACAAGCAATAGACTCTCCACTTCATCATATCCAAAACGCTTAAGCCATATTGTAATTATGTTTTTAATTTGGTAGTTTGATAGGTGTTTGGTTTTGTACAATAAATTAAGTTTATTGTATAATCTAGGTGCAATGTTACTGTATTGCTGTTTCGCAAAATTGCTTTTCACTCTTGGGATGGGACATCTCTCTTTTCTTTTATCCGAAGGTTGAAGAAGGGGTACAGTATGCTTATGATATTTACGAATACATCGATATACAAACAACTTTCGTACACTTAAAACTTCAGCTTTTTCATACACTAAATGAGTAGGGTGGCGGAATGGTAAGTAAAGGAGTACTTTAAGTACAGCCCGTTGAGCTCTTTCAACCTCAATTAAGTGTGTCTTTGCTGCTGAGCCCCACGAACATACACAGTAGGTGATTAGACATTCGGCTAAGGCTTTGTATGTCTGTATTAAAAGTGTGGTATCTGGTATAATTCTTAAATCCTTAAAAATATAAATGAGCTTCCTTAATCGACCACTAACTATATTTATGTGTTTCTTCCAGTTTAGTTTGTCATCGATATTCACCCCTAAATATTTGATGTCAGTTGTTCTTGATAGCTCAGGACAACTACAACGTGCAGAGAATTCGATAATTGATCGGTTACAGGGATGGCAATGTATGCGAAGTTGGAGTGTTTTTGGAGAAGACGCCATAGTTTTGCTGAAGCATAGATATTTTGTTTTATCGACATTAAGTGATAATAGGCTATCTTCAAGCCATGCTGTAATACGGGACATTCCTTTTACAGCTTTTTGTCGCACATTCTCCCATGTATTACTATAGAACAATACTACTGTGTCATCGGCGAACATTTGTATGTCAGCTCCCTGAATTTCAAACTTACATAGGTCATTCACATACGCAAGAAATAGCGTAGGACCCAGGGTGCTGCCTTGTGGCACCCCATATGACCCCACACAGAAGTTACTGGTATAGTTTTCAACTCTAACACATTGATTTCTTTCTGTAAGATAATCTTTTAACCATAAAAGCGCGTTTCCCCTAATTCCTAGATTCTCAAGGCGAGTCAAGAGGATCGGAATAGAAACGGTGTCGAACGCCTTTCGTAGGTCAAGGAATACCCCTAGACATTTATCACCCCTGTCAATGTGAGACGTGATATTAGATGTAAGTTGTAATACAGCGTCGTCAGTAGAATGATTGGCTCTAAACCCGTATTGTTTCAACCCAAGAAGTTTAGGGGTCTCCATATAATTCATTAAACGTTTGTTCATGATTTTCTCAATTACTTTAGAGACTGTACTCAACAGTGAAATAGGCCTATAGTTTGTGGGAAGGTGCTTGTTTCCTGATTTATAGATGGGAGCGATAATAGCGGTAGAGGTATTACACTAAACCTGTTATACTTATTAAAGATTTATTTATTAGCACTAAATTATTTATTTAACTGGTTTACAGCAGACTCGGTATAAATCTGTATGCATAGTATTCACGGCTATTCATTTCTTCACCACAATTTTAATTTTAAATAATTCCACACTGTTCTACAATGTTCCGTTGTATTATATTATTAGTATATATTTCCTACTTCAACTATTCATTTTTAAAAAGTTATCCTTCTCAAAACGGCCGATGTTGACAGATAAGCAAATGATGTTAGATGTTGAGTTAGCTCCGTCTATCGAAAAGTAACATAAAACTTATATTGAAATGAAAGTAAGAACCATTTGTATGGGATTCCTATCTCTAGTAGGCTACCTGTCCTCTCGACGATAGATCGACAACTTCGATAAAACATGCTTTACCCCAGTAGGATATTGAAAAGCAAGTAAGGACCAAACGATAGATTTGTCTATCTTTTGTAGGTGCATTTACAGATAGATAGGTTATTGAAAACGGCCGAGACGTCAACATGTAACAGTTTCAGATTTTTTTCTTTTTTATTTATATTTTTTTGTTTATCTGTATCTTATAATTCTGTTATTTTGTAACTCACTAGTATGACGTATTGACGTATGGTGTATTTTGTTTGTTTCCTCCGTAGTGTTAAGGATGAATGCAGGCTTAAGGCGATCCACGTATACGACAGCGTTCCTGTTTGTGAGTTGAATCGTTTAGCATTTTCTTCTCGTTTCAGGACTCTGAATGGGGCCTTCGTATGGAGCAGTCAGTGACTTTTTAAATGTGTCTCTTCTGAGAAAAACGTAATCACATGATTGTAGTGCTTTTTGTACAAAACAATTCCGACTCGTGTTTTGTTTCTCTGTTTCGGTACGTAAGGCTCACATGAAACTTGATAACTGCATGACGTAATCAGCGTCGTTGACCGATGTTTTGCTATTGTCAGCAAAAAAGTCAGGTGGTAATCATAACGATGAAGCGTACGTAATTTGCGCAGCACTTGCTCCGGTTTTTTCGCGAACTGTTGTACGAAGTCCGAGCATTATTAAGGGTAATTTGATTACCCAGTCGGCGCTGTTGCACGTGGCCATGAGGGCTGCTTTCAGGCACCTGTGCCATTTTTCTATTCGCTCGTTAGCTTGCGGATGATAGGGAGTCATGTGGATCTTGTAGATTTGTAGCCGCTTTGTTAGCTGGTGGAAAAGATCCGACTTGAATTGGCATCCTTGATCCGCTGTGATTGTAACGGGACAGCCGAATCACGCAATCCAACCGCTAATAAATGCTACAGCTACAGTCATATTTGCCACGGGTATTGCTTCAGGCCATTTTGTTTGCCGTTCTATCATAGTCACGCAGTACCGGAACTAATGAGATATCGGCAGTGGTCTGACAATGTCGATGTGGACGTGCTCGTATCTTTAGTATCAGTATGTCTATTGATCTTCGACCTTTGACAGTGTGTGCATGTTTTGGCCCATGTCCCGACATCTTTGTTTATTCCAGACCAAAAAAAATCTCTCTGTCATCATCTTCCCAGTGCTTTGTACCCCTGGGTGACTGAGACCGTGTACTGCTAAAAGCTTGATGACGGTACTGCAGTTTTAAATAGGGTCGAAACGTGCCTGAGGAAGTCTCGCAAACTATTTGTTGGTTGCAGTCTGGTCAACTTGCGGTTTTCTAATAATTCCGGGATCTCTTTGCTCTGCTGTTGATCCGCATTGTATTCCTCGTAGTTTATAAAACTAAGGAAGCTAATTTCCTCTTTTCTTGAGAGTGTGTTCGCGACTGTTGTCTTCACCAGGAATATGCTGTATGTCCGAGCAAAATTGTTAAATGAAATCGAGTTGTCGATGTCTCCTCGGAGTGTCGTTACTCAACGGCTTTAAAAGAGTGCAGTTTTAAAACTACACTAAATAAAATGAAAATATAAAATCAGCATCGTGTTGTGACTTTTGACCTTAAGACCTTCACTCTTCTTACGAGAAGCGACCGACCCGAACTCGCTCACAAGCGTACCATATGCGTCGGCGCATTTCAACACTTTGTTATGTATGTAGCCCCATAAAAATGCCATGCCATGCATGAGCCCAGAATCTACCGATCTATCTTTGAGGGAACTCCTAGTCACGGTAAACGTACAATCTAGTACAACACAAAAGTCCCGTAAAGCCGCATAAGTTTACCAGTAGTTTGCGTGTCGAGAAGTGCATTTCTCTGAACTGTTTTAGGTTAAGACAATCAAATAAGCATTTCCCTTTACTCCGACGGCCATATGCTATCAGCATCTTTCCGTTTTACGATCACTAAAGGTCTGACTTATCACCCAATTCTTAATTGTAAATCACAATGTGCAAAACCAAATTAAGTACAAACATTAAATTAACACCGACCAGGTAAGTATCACAATTTAACACTTTCAAAGTCGGTGATAATTTACAAATCACTCGCGATTATTTCAGATTTGAAACAATGAACTGACGCAGCAATGACGACGAATTAAACGAAAGTTGTAGCGTATTTACATTCATTGAGATAGACAAGTAATTGTAATAACTTTTCTATTCCACTAATCCCACTAATATTATAAATGTGAAAGTTTGGACGGATAGATGGATGGATGGATGTTTGTTACTCTTTCACGCTAAAACCACTGAACCGATTGCGATGAAACTTGGTATGTAGATAGCTGGAGACCTGGATTAACGCATAGGTTACTTTTTATCCCGATATTCCCACGGCATCGGGACTTAGGCGGGTGAAACCGCGGGGCGCTGCTAGTCGATAATATTGGTAAGTTTCATACGGTGAATGATAATAAAACTGTAAGCAAGTAGTTATTAATTGTACAAAATTTTTAGACCCATGTTTAGTATTTAGTTCAGTTTTCTGTACTAAATTTGTTTAAAAATAATAAAACATCGATTTTTTTATGTACCTATGTATCAAAACTATGCCCTACTTTTATTAAATAAAAAAGGAGCCTATGTTTTAAGTTAGCGCTGTCTGACCTGAATCGCGACTTTATTGTGTAGGAACAAGAGTCGCTATTTATTTAAATGTTTTGGTGGAGTGGGACTTTTGTACCTGTACTACTATTATGTATTTTGTACTTTAGGGCGTTATGGGGGAGTGACTTTAAAGTTCGACGCCGTTGACAGCTGATTGCATAAAACGATTAAATGTTGTTTGATTAATTACATTGCAGTTTTTGGCCGTATGTGGTATTTATTGTTTTTTTTTCAGGAAACTGTTATAAATGGCTAACAGGACTTCTCCTTTGTTCGTAGTGACAGTAGATTAGTCGTTACTTGTGCCCGTAACGTTGAAGTTAGACAATTGTTCAGTAGCTCCTCCACTGTCACTACGATCACGAATGGTAGTAGATGGTTTAATTTGTGAATTAGCTTTGATGTTTGTGACATGGAGCTCTTGTTGTTGTGCTTGCGCCTAAATCCTTGCAACTACTTGATTTGCAATGATTGGCATAATACCCTGTAGGGAAACAATTAAAACATATTTCATATTGTGGTAGCAACTCTAACCTTTGTTTATTACTAAGTCCTAAAAAATGTGAACAGATGCTATGGCCAAGTTCACCTCGACATTTTGGGCACGGTTTTAATGAATTAGCGCCACTATTAGGCCGACTTGTTGACGTATAAGAAACAGACACCATGCTTTTATGTTTATTATTAATTAAAATTAATAATAAACATAAAAGCATGGTGTCTGTTTCTTACCCTAAAGGGTAAGAGTTATGATTATTTGAATTGATTTGTGACATTTCAATTGTTTCTAATAAGTCTGAAAGATTTCGCAAAAAAACGAAGAAATGTGTCTAATGTTATTCATTTATCTTAATCTAGACCACTTTTAAACTCTTTCCATTCGCGAAAAGTTTTAGAATCCAACTTGCTTGTAATTATATGAATCAAGAGCTTGTCCCAATATTTTGTTGGTTTTCCTAATGATTCCAGTGAACGTAAGTTCTTGTTAACAGAATCTAATACATTTTAAATTAACAGATGACTCTTTCCTAATTATCTCGGTATTAAATAATGCTGAAACATGAGTCGCTTATTGTCAAAACGTTCGCACAATAATTGAAAGCACTCCAATCTTAATTGAACCTCGTCATATTGTACAAACAAATTTTCCATATTACCTAAACGTAGTTGCAATTCGCTGACCTGTGATGGATTTAACAAATCCTCCAAATCATTGACATAATTAGAGAACGCTGTCAAACGTCCTTTATAACTTACCCTTCTTTTAATTAACTCCTTCTCATTCACTTTGTCATTTTGAGACACCGGTTTTACACTGAAATACACCAAATTACAATTAAATGACTTACGTATGCCTCACAATTATAATATGTCTTGCAGCTGAAATACAATAGTACAATAAATATTCTAGTAATCCACCTACTTTACTACTCGTAATACCAACTTACATTAATAAAAAAAAGCTAAAAGAACTATAATATATCACCTAATGATATATTGCTATAGTTACTTAATAAACAATACACCTAGTTCCTGTTTAGTTTTAACCAAATAAATAAGTTATCTGGTTATAACAAACTAAATAAAATAAATAGGTAGTACTAACCTTAACAATTTATTTTTCGGAAACTTACGCGAAAACTTAAACTTACTGACCTTAAAACAAACCTAATTCAGATTACTGGGTATTTAATCAATAATTTTAACCACTGAACAGATAAGTTATTCACGTCCAGCCATCCAAATCTCCAAATATTGCTAAATTATCATTCATATCCGCTCGTTAGGACGATGTTGGGGATTTATGTTTCAATTTATTAAATAAAAGATGCTTAGATCAATTTCATTATTAAGAGTTGTATTCCGTACAAGTCAGGATGAAGAAGAGGAAAAATATATAAACAGAGGTACTTAAAAAATAAAAATTCTTAAAACTAATCACAATGCAATTTGATGTGGTGTATTGCTGCTCAGTAGGATTGGTTAGGCGCTTTAATGACAAATTGTATTTTTTCAGACTGTGGCCCCAATTCTGTTACTTCACTCGCTAAATTAAAATTCACTAAGTTTTCTTCATATAAGAAGTAAACCTTGTACACTTAGAAACAAGGTCTTATTTCAAATTAAAACAAGTAGGTAACATATGTCGCTATCGAAATAAGCAATTTATTTGTCGACTAAAGTCTGATACGCTTAATAAAACTTTAATACCACGTAGCAAGAGCCGCTATCCGTTGAATGCCATCTCTTTTGCTCTGTGTTTTTAGTAAGCGTCTTCGTAGGTGTAGATTAAAAGCACGTCATCCTTGTTCGTTTTGAACAAGTTTTTATACGGCAATTATACAGCGTTTGAATAAATGAAAACTCTCGCTGCTTGGAAATAAAGTTGAGTATACGTTGACAGGTTTTATTGAAATTTAGCGACGCTGAGAAATAGATGCTAGTAACAAATAGACCTTATTACGAAGAACACTAGGTTGATTTCATATGAAGAAATTAAGTCAGGTTTTAGTTTAGTCGAGTGTACAATAGAATCGGCACCAGTGATTACAAACTCATATTTTGTTGTTGAAATGTTACTTTGTCATAAATCGTTGTATCGGAGAGTATTTTTTTGAACTGCACAGTTAAGTTTGTCTTCCAAAAAAAACAAGCAAAAATCTTCTAAAATTGATTCCCGAAATAGACTTACTATTTATATACAAGCTTGTTTGTTACGGAACCCTCGGTACGCGAGTCAGATTCGCTCTTGTCCGGGTTTCTTAAGACAACTCCTGCACTGGGAATGATTCTTGACTTTACAAACATTCAAACAAGTTACTCAAGTATTATTAAAACGTGTCGGAATCGAACCCCCAACACTTAGCGTGACGTAATGACGAGGCTACCACTGTAACCGTTGCGCCACCCGTTCAATCAGTAGTTTGACACTGACGGCTTATTATCTAGTGTTGCCTAGCACCACTTGAAGAAATGTTTTGTGATCAGAGTTAAAACCATCTGGTACGATTTTAGGATGCTATTTTGATTGTCATTCCTGTTGTAAACATTGCTCAAAAAAGTGTTCTTGCAGTTAATGAAATATTTAATTTTTTTATAACATTTCATTTCACAACATTTACTTAAATCACTAAAATGGCATGACCCTATCATTTCAACGGAATGGCAGTCGGCTCCCACCCGAGATCATTCGTGGGTGATGTGAGACCGCTCGCCAAGCAATAATGGGTCGTAGCTGAAAGCCCGAGTGCGAAACTGTTGCGTAATTTTATGAAAAATAGAATAATTGAATTTGGATTTGCATTATAATTATAAAAAATAAGGACTCCGTTCTAAAAGCAAACTTTATTTTTGAAATTAATCAGTTAATGAATAATTTAAGAAATACACTTCACGTTTGTTCGTCACATTAAAACGATATGTGATAAATGGAAAATAATTATTTCACCTTGATAAGGATATACACAGTGTCGTAGGCACGTCTCATTTAATTCAATTAACTGATAAAGCAACTATCGGTACCGTGACTCATAAATTATTAAAAGCCAGGCACCTCACCTCGACATTAGTATGCGAGGCGTATACAATAGCATGGAAACTTTACAGGGACCAGCGGGTATACTTCCGCCCGATCTTGAGATGCGGAAAAACGCGCCTTCTTACCATACAACCCAGAAAAACAACGATGCTAATTCTTTGATTGCACGAGATGAAAGTAAAGTCGATAAATTGTTTAAATAGCAGTCTGAGGTCTTTAATAAAATGCTGAAGAGTTTGTTGTTTGGCTGAACGAGGATTTGAAAAAATCTCATTGCATTTGATTTTACAATTCTTGAGGAAGGTAACAGGCTATTTAACATCATGCTACGACTTTCAGGAGCAGAGCAGTGACCATAAATGTGGGTGAAACTACGGGAAATGGCTAATAATGACAATGAAGATAATGAAGGTATTGTGACGTCATAAGCGTCATTACTTGCTCGCTCTAATGTTGACGTAAGCCATTAAGAATTTCGTTTTTAGGGTTCCGTACCCGAAGGGTTACCAACAGGAAGGTCCCCGACCGACTTCTGCTGGGGCTTCTGTATCTCATGATCCGGAATAGGTAGACAGTCGAAATTTTCACAGATGAGCTGACCGTTACCCCAGCAGAAGCAGGCCTGAGACGGTGGCGCGGTGGGTTCCGCACAAGCCCCCCCCCCCCCCCCCCTATCCCACGGTGTGGTCGCCTGCTGATCAGGAGGCCAAAGCCTGCACGGGTTCTTGGAAGGTTCCTTCCTAGCGTATCCCGGATCCCCTGCAATAGACTCACTTGTGACGGAACATCATGTGGTTTTAGTCGGTTTGAGTCCAACATAGCACTTCACCCTCGGTGAGGTGATGACCCGTGGGGATTTACACACGATAAAAAAAAGGTACCTACATAGTGGCACCGATTCTATTGTACACTCGACTAAACTAAAACCTGACTTAATTTCTTCATATGAAATCAACCTAGTGTTCTTCGTAATAAGGTCTATTTGTTACTAGCATCTATTTCTCAGGGCCGCTAAATTTCACTAAAACCTGTCAACGTATACTCAACTTTATTTCCACGTAGCGAGAGTCTCCATTTATTCAAACGCTGTATAATTGCCGTATAAAAACTTGTTCAAAACGAACAAGGATGACGTGTTTTTAATCTACACCTACGAAGACGCTTACTAAAAACACAGAGCAAAAGAGATGGCATTCAACGGATAGCGGCTCTCGCTACGTGGTATTAAAGTTTATTTAAGCGTATCAGACTTTAGTCGACAAATAAATTGCTTATTTCGATAGCGACATATGTTACCTACTTGTTTCAATTTGAAATAAGACCTTGTTTCTAAGTGTACAAGGTTTACTTCTTATATGAAGAAAATTTAGTGAATTTTAATTTCGCGAGTGAAGTAACAGAATTGGGAGACCAGTATCTATTAAATCTTGTACGATGGTGTATTCGTCGTATTTTTTAAATTTTGAATTATGAACTTGTTTTTAAAAATTTGAAATAATGTTGAGAACATCCAAGAGGCTCGGAAGATGAGGAAAATGATAAATCGAAAAGACTATCGAAGTTACAAGTTTAATGGGGCCATAAAAGGCCGCTAGTCGCATAACCGGCAGTCAGTAAGTCTCAGTAACAGCCGTTTCCAATAACCAAGCTATAGTTACCGATAGATCGCTATCTCCTAAAAAACCAGAAGGTTCTATCTATCTATAGTCTGCGTTTCACAATCAAAGATAAGTGCTATCTATCTTTATCTAATGAAGGTAGCGCCTTTCCTCTCGTCTATCCACGCCTCTTGAAACATGTCGTTTTTTGTTAATCACTTAACACCGTTGACTAGATACCGTTCAAGTTTTTATAGTTTGAAAATTTTAGTAAAATAGTCAAATAACAAAGCAATGAATCAAAGTACAGGCTTGTTACTAAATGATTTCATTTCTAAGTTTTTTTCGATTTTCGAATCGATTCGAATAAAAATGAAACTTCATTAAAATCTAATTGACAGAAATAGAAGCATCTATAGTACGCAAATTTACTTTTTAAATAGGTATTATACTAAATATAGTACTAAACTTTTGATTTAACTTATTTACAGCAGACTCAGTATAAACCTGTATGTAAATTCATTGTCATTTAATTTCTTCATCACAATTAATTGTAATTTTAAATAGATCTATATCCCTTTAATCACTACTACAATGTTCCATTGTATTATATTATTAGATATTTTTCCTACCACAATCATTAGTTTTTAAAAGTTATCCTCATCAAAACGGTCGATGTTGACGGATAAGCAAATGGTATTATTTGAGTTAGCTCCATCTATCGAAAAGTAACTTAAAACTTTTATTGAAATGAAAGTAAGAACCATTTGTATGGGGTTCCTATCTCTAGTAGGCTACCTGTCCTCTCGATGATAGATTGGCAACTTTGATGGTGTATACCCCAGTAGGATATTGAAAAGCAAGTAAGGGCCAAAGGATAGATTTGTCTATCTTTTGTAGATGAAATTAGAGATTACAGATAAATAGTTTATTGAAACGGCCGTAAGTCTCTTTCTCGAAAGAAGGAGTAGGAAAAAGAAAGAGGAAAGAGTGTTATCGCCAGAGTTAAGCTATGTCAGAGAAGACTACATCAAAGCTACGTCACTCAGTCCGGGTTTACGGTACACCTCCTGGCTCCATCATGAGACCATCGTTACTAAACCCAATATGTTGGACTCATCAAAACGAATCATATGAGCTCAAATTCGAGGAGTTTACTAGTAGCCACTGAAGAGTTAAACTATCCACCTCCTGCAGATCAGCTCCAAGATGCCAAATTATAGTATCTTCATCTGAACTTCATATACATACAAAATTTTATTTCGATATGATATTATTAGAAAACAGTAGTGAAACAACTTAAAATAATAAACAATCTTTTATGCCTCAAAACTAATTCGTAATAATGACAAAAACAGCAAAGAAATTAATAATTAATCTAGGTAGGAATTACACAAACCCAACAGAAAATGAATAATTACTACAAAAACATGAAACCTGTAACAACTAACAACCTTATGGCAGTAGTCAGGTAGCAAGTCTGTTTTGCACGCTGTCCCAGCAAATAAAAGAGCGAGCTGCAGGTCAGTACTACTATTTATAGACTCGATATCGGATGATGTGTGACATCACTTGTTTTTTCGACTACCGTCAGCTAACAATATTATAATTAGAAGTTGGTTAAAATTTACTTCCAAAGTTTTTTTATATAGTTACAAGTTATAAGTGAAGATAATATAAAAAGAATAAATAAAGTCTCGTCAAAGAAAACTAGTCGTGTCCCTCCAATCCCGTACAATCTTCCGTAACAGTATCAACTATGAAGGGAAGATGTAAAAAGTACATCCCTCTTTACAAAAAAAAATGTCCGTCAAGAGTGTGTACGGTATCCTGGATAGGGAGTGACCACACAACGGGCATAAATCCTCAAGGATGCGAGGTCGTTTCTAGAAGCTTATGAACGCCCCAGTAGGCTTTTGTGCTTCTGGAAGGAGCTAGCCAGCCATATCTGAACGCATAATGGACCGTTTCTGATTCGAAATGTGGAAGCAGAGCGCTTAACGAATACCAATATAGGTGGCGCTACTGTAGCTAGAGGGTGCATTAACAAGGAAGGAGAAAATTCGACTTTGTACAATTACATTTAAGGTTTCTATATCTTTAACAATGAAAACGAGTCATAGAAATTACAATTCCAACCTAAGGTTATTGTTTTCCTCTATTATATGTAAATTAGAATAAAAACTTCCGTAATTGTTATTCCTATTTATTAGAATATCAGTATGGCATCTGACACGGACGCGGCAGGTCGCTTCACTCCTTGACAAAGGGCATCTGTCGGGCCCAAAACAAATTGGGCATCCCCAAAATACACACGTGAGTGAAACTTTTATCTTTAATAAATATTACTTGTATATTTTAACACCCAGTGGCACTCTGAATGTTTGGGGAACGAGACGTTTTGTTGGAAAATGATAATACTCGTATGTTATAAGGTTAAAATACGAATATTGGCATAAATTTACGGATTAGTATTTATTCGGAATCCCGGAGTCAATGACAAACTTCGACTTTCTTTTTATTTCTCAAGGCTATCATTATAAATTCAAAATCTAATAAATATCTTTTTGCAAATTTGCTTCCCCTTACATTCTACGTGCAAACGCAAGCCGACCGCAACAACCAACAACAATACTACAATATTATTCAAATTAATTTCTGACACTGACTGAGTTGTTTATAAGTGTGGTGTTGTCTATAAGACGAAATAGAATGGATTCTAATAAACAATATAGTATCATCCAATATTGCATTCCAAATTTCTTTGATATGCTATAAAACTTTAACTAAAAGATGGTTACCTCGCTTAGGTAATGTCACTTTTTAAAATCCGTCAAAGCCCATAAAAGCACAGATTAAACACAACTGATACGATAAATACGTTTAGTTTTTCAATCATTTTAAGACATGCATGCATTTGTTTACTTAACATGTTATATACCAAGGATATTATACATTTTTAATTGTTTAATAATTATTATACTATTAGGTTATTATTCTATATTGATATTTACTAACATAAGTTTTTTATTTTATTACTATCTGTGTCTGTTTTTATTAACTGGCAGCACATTCTTTGTGTACATCGCGACAGGTTTAAATATAATAACAGTGATACTTTGTAATAAGTAGTTAAATGGTGTGTTCCTTTGGCTTGTTTAGAGAGGTATATTTTTATTTTTTTCTTTTTTACTAACATCAAATAGATTTAACATTCTCAAGAGTTTCTAAGATTCTTTTAGAAACTACACTGACATTTTTATTGCGAGTATTGTATAAACTGAGCGATCCCGCCTTAAAACCGGTTTTACTTAAAGTTTATTGACCTGTTTCGTCTTCGTTACACCACAATATTATAGTCCAAGAGAAAGAGACAGTCCCTAATTGCTATTTTTAATATATATTGTGTTATTGAAGAATGACATGACAAGAATTTTAAGCGCCATATTTCAAGGTTATGGCGCGGTATTTTAGGACAGAACTTTTTAACTCGTTGTATAACCTATACTCACCATATAGATATGGCTCGTATGCAAGGTCACAGTTATTTCGTCTTTAAAAAATCAGTGGATAAGGTGGTAAACAAGTATCGGATTACAAATTTTACTGGATTGATACCTTTTGCTGTGAATATTGATTACTTTACTCTGCTTGTTAGTTTCATAAATAAATAATAGACGTTTGAAGCACCTGCGATGATACACGCATTCTAACCGTAACTCGATGAATTCATTTCAAAGATCAAGGATACTTTACTATTAACTGCTCCACTCCTATTGATTGTAACGTGAAGTTATATAGCCTATAGCCTTCATCCAAGGTTTTGGTGTGTAATTCAATAAGGTTTTGTGTTTAATGGCTGAAATACGACGGTGATTGTTGAAGATGTCGGAAAAAATCAACATGTTTTGCTACCCGTGCGAAATCGGGGCGGGTTGCTAGTATTATTATGTTTACTACTCCACCTCTAATAGTAGTAACGTTATGTTGGATGGCCTGTAACCTTCCTCAAGCACTTAGCTGTCAAATGCAAAAATATAACTTTCGAAATCGAGCTGTTTTATTTATTTATTTAACATTTTGCACATTAGTGCATAGGCAGACTTAATGCCTAAGGCATTCTCTATCACTCAACCAGGTTTAGATTTTTCGTAATCTATACTAATATTCTAAAGCTGAAGAGTTTGTTTGTTTGGTTGAACGAGCTAATCTCAGGAACTACTGGTTGGAACTGAAAAATTCTTTTAGCTTTGGATAGCCCATTTATCGAGGACGGCTATAAGCTATATAACATAACACTACGACTAATAGGAGCGGAACGTTAATGAAAAATGTGGCAAAAACGGGGTAAATTTACATGCGCAGACGAAGTTGGTCGGGACAGCCAGTACTCGTATATAATAATACTAAAAGATGGAGTTTTTTTTTTGGTTGAACGACCTAATCTCCGCAACTAGAAGTCAGACGCTATATCTGCGTTTGTAAATTTTGCCCGTTTTTGCAACATTTTTCATTGATGCTCCGCTCCTATTGGTTGTAGCGTGATGTTAAATAGCTTATAGCCTTTCTTGATAAATGGGCTATCCAACACTAAAACAGTTTTTCAATTCGAACCAGTAGTTCCTGAGATTAGCGCGTTCAACCAAGCAAACAAACAAACTCTTAAGATTTATAATATTAGCATAGATATATAGAGATCGGTGGCGGTCAAATTTCGACCGTTTTGAATGTCTAGTTTTATTTTATAGACCAGTATAATTTGAACTGTCATTGTTTAGACCTTCCTACCATGACAGATCAAAATATATACTAATAATAAAAATAACTCTATGCACCTCACACACCGCCGTCTGAACCCAAAGTAGGCAACTGGATCCATATAGCTGTCTGTGGCCATTTTTACCTAATTTGTAACTAATACAGCACAGATTCTTTAAAAAAATCGGTTGTCTGTAATGTCGGTTTACTGACGATAGTTGAACATGACAACGTCATAGGAACGCCTCAGAGCGAGGTAACGCCGCATGAGTCATGTTTTTTCGTGCGTGCAGCCGGCTCCATCGAATTATAAGACGTCACGTCAAAATTTAGCTTTCTCGACTTCTTCTACATACAAACTATAAGTATTCCAAATTTCACATTTGTGTCTGTGCGAGTTTGGTTAAAAAATGCGTACAAGTGCTCTCCTGACGTATCTTTACATAGTATAAAACAAAGTCGCTGCCGCCGTTTGTACGCTTAGATCTTTTAAACTAAGCAACTGATTTTAATTTGGTTTACACCAATAGATAGAGCGATTCAAGAGGAGGGTTTATACGTATAGTTTAATATTGTTTTGTGTTAATTTGTACGATAAGTGTTCACCATATAGTATCTACATTACACCCGTGCGAAGCTGCAGCGGGTCGCTAGTTAATATATAAGGCAATGTAAACCAGCTTTTCCCTGCAATTTTATCCGCTTAAATGGTCATTGGCATCACTGCTCCATTCCTAATAGTCATACCGTTATGTTACATAGCCTATAATCTTCCTCAATGAATACTCTATCCAAGACAAAAACAATCATACAAATCTGTCTGCCAGTTCCTGAGATTAGCGCGTTTAAACAAACAAACAATCAAACAAAGAACTATTTAGCTTTATGACATTATTACACATGGTTAAGTAGCATTAGTACCGTAGTGTTTTACTGTTGCTAGTCAATAGTCGTCAGAGCTTTGAGGGGGGCAGGGAGAGGGTAGAACACGTGTTGTCAGTTCTTATAAGTACCAGTTACTGGTTACCGTCAGACCGAACGTGTGCTTCTTGCTTAGCTATTTAGATAAAAAAAAAATTAAAAAGCGTGACGCTGATATCATGACCGGTTTGCTCATTGCCGACTCCGAGGCCTGATCGTACTTGTTACTTGTTTAACTAAGGAGGGGGAAGAGCCGCATAAAAATTCTAGTATATGTGCGCAAGTTTGTGTAGTGAGGCAATGTGGTAAGTGGAGCATTTTTGAAGATTATGCACGAGTTTTTTTAGTACCCGAGCCGACTAACGGCCGTTTCCAATAACCAAGCTGTAGTTACCGATAGATCGCTATCTCCAAAAAAACAGAAAGGTCCTATCTATCTATAGTCTGCGTTTCACAATCAGAGATAAGTGCTATCTATCTTTATCCAACGAAGGGTAGCGCCTTTCCTCTCGTCTATCCACGCCTCTTGAAACATCTCGTTTTTTGTTAACTACTTAACAATAATCACCCTTAAACCCATTCTAGTTTTTATAGATTTTAATTTTTTTTAGTCAATGAAAGCGGCCCATGACAAAATATGAGACAATGCTGCTTGTGCAACATGTGGCGGCAAATGTCGTTTCAAATAACAAAGCAATGAATGCAATAATAAAATCAAAGTACAGGCTTGTTAAATGATTTAATTTCTTCGATTTTTCGATTGGAATAAAAATAAAACTGTATTAAAATCTAATCTACAGTAATAGACGCAGCTATAGTAATACGTATTCTGTTAAAACGAATTAAATACTTTTTAAATTGGTATTACACTAAATCTGTTATATTAAAGATTTATTTATTAGTACTAAATTATTTATTTAACTGGTTTACAGCAGACTCAGTAAAATCTGTATGCATAGTATTCACGCCAATTCGTTTCTTAACCACAATTATAATTTAAATAATTCCAACTACAATGATCCGTTGTATTATATTATTAGTATATTTTTCCTATTTCAACTATTTAAAAGTTTTAAAAGTTATCCTTGTCAAAACGGCCGATGTTGACAGATAAGCAAATGATGTTACTTGAGTTAGCTCCGTCTATCGAAAAGTAACTTAAAACTTATATTGAGATGAGAGTAAGAACCATTTGTATGGGATTCCTATCTCTAGTAGGCTACCTGTCCTCTCGACGATGGATCGACAACTTCGATAGAACATGCTTTACCCCAGTAGGATATTGAAAAGCAAGTAAGGACCAAACGATAGATTTGTCTATCTTTTGTATGTGGATTTACAGATAGATAGGTTATTGAAAACGGCCGTAAGCATACTAGTTGACAGATTAAAGGTTGCCATAGGTACCTAAACAGTGACATCACTCATACGTTGTTCCAATTTCGAAGTTGCTGAAATCATTTTCTTTCTTGCAATTAACATCTGAAGGTGCGATTCAGTTCCGATAGACTTGTATGTTTACTAGGCCATCTTTACAACTATGGGTATAAAAAGGAGGTCAAGTATGTTACAATCGATGTAAATTCTTTTACAAACTCCTTGTTAGCATGTATAACATACTTTTGTTGTTATGGGATATCACAGATAAAACACAGTTACTTTTAAACAAGTTCTTATAGGATTAAAAAGTGTTTTTCGAGTGTATTTTGAGCATTTAGATCGACATTTCGCTCTTCACATTAAACTACTTTATTTAAGAAGACATAATATATGTTTAGGAAATGCTGTAATTAATCTCCTGCTAAATGACGATATCACTTATCTTAAGGTCCGTGAGCATAACCAAGAATGCCAAATATTACCACTACTCATATTTTATTTGCGATAACTGAAAGCTTAAAATTCTAGGCGAGCTTTTGATATAATCATTGATGATTGTTTAGAATTCAAGCTACAATCAAATCGATATCTGCATTATACCATTGGTATCTCTTTTTAGTCATATTTATTTTGTATTCGAAATACCAAACTTTATTTTCTTAAACTAATATCAAAACAACTTATTGGAATTAGTTAAGTGCAGTCAGTAAATAACTTTAAGGGGGGAATTTAAAATCTACATAAAATAAGAGAAAAAAAAAAGGTGATGCAAAAAAAAAAAACAACAAAATAACATTACATTCTATCTCTGCTACCTTCCTCAGGTCCTTTACTTACGCTTATAGATACAGACATATAGATACAATTTACAATAACTGGATTTCACAAATATGATTGCCTATGATAATTTATATTTGAAGAATTTGAACTAGAAACCCACCCCGGCTTCGCAACGTGAGAGTTTGTGAAGATGTATAGATGTGTGTATGTTTGTTTCTCTTTCACACAAAAACCACTGAAGCGATTGCGATAAAACTTGCTACGTAGATAGCTGGATAATTGGATTAACATGTAGATTACTTTTTATCTCTATATTTCCACGGCATCTGGACTTATAGGTGAAACCGCGGGGCACAGCTAGTACAAAATAAATATGACTAACAGGAAATACTAACGGTATTACAATGTGGTTTTCGAATGAAAGATTGTAAAACATTGCTCAATAAATAAATGAATCATCCATCAAGAATTTGCAATTAATAATTTACTATTGATAAAAAAATACACGGCCGCCAACAATTAAAGAAACAAAAAAATATTTGTAAAATTTATTTAGAAAAAAATAAGTGTACCATAAATTTAAAAAGTTGTGAATATATTTTTTTGGATTTTTTGGAAAGATTCAAGAACAGGAAAGTATAGATACATTTCCTGTTCTTGAATCTTTATAATTAACAGCATACAAATGGTAATTTTTCATTGGTCTTTTTTTATTGTGTGTAATCCGAAACGGGTTATCATCTCATAAGTGGGCCCGTCTTTTGTCACATTATTGCAAGGGGGTCCCGTGTTTACCCAAGAAGAAACCCCCACAGTCCTTGGCCACCACTAGATTACTTGTTTTTTCCAAGTCCGACGCCTTACCCATTACGCTACCTGCCTGGCCTGCACTATCTCGCCGATAAAATAAAACACTTTCAGTTGACTATTGCATAATGCATATTCCCTCATATATTTTTATATTAATAAATACACATTAATTGTGTTTATATATTTTTTATAAAGCTTTCTAAATATTTTTTTTCAAATGCAAAAAAATACAATTACAATGGGCATTTGAATAACAATTAACGAACGAACGAAATGTTTTTACTGCTATTGTTATACCGAGAGACGGTAACAAGACCTTGTTGTGTGTTTGGTAAAATGATTAATATCGGCTATTGGCATTATTATTATTTCCTCTTAGTTGTAGAGTTTCTAATAAACCTATTTATAATATTGATATTAAGGAAATGTTATCTAACGAAACGACTTAATAATTACTAGCTTTGACAATGGCTTTGATCGCATTTATGTATGTTCTGTTAATCGAATATAAAACAGTTGTTATTCGGGATATCTGATTTTCTTCCAGGATCCAGCTCCTTTTTCCTATTTCTGTACTCAGTCAGTAAACCGGTTGTTACACCGGACGACCATCTAAAAGTTATTTTGCTATAGATGCACCCACATCGCAGTTACTTTTTGTGGAGCAACACGATAACATTAGATAGCTATTTGTTGAATGTTGCTCATCGCGTCTATGCCCCCAATAACATAAATTAACAAAATATAACAAAGAGTAACTTTCAACAACACCCGAGTTGCACAATATTATCAAATGTTACCACATGGTAATTGTTTTCAAAAGTTACACAGCATCAAATACTCACAATAAATAACTTTTTGCTATAGGATGTAGCTCAGTAACACTTGGAAACATGTTGCTTTTTTTTAATGGTATAGGGGGCAAACGAGCAGACGGGATTCTGATGGTAAATGACTACCGCCGCCCATGGGCACCTACAACTCAAGAGTCACAAGTATGTTTCCGCCCTTGAAAGTGGGAGTAGGGGAAGAGGGGGGGAAGGGAGAGAGGGAAAGGGCGAGGAGAGGAATGGGTTAAGAGCTTTTTTTGTGCGTGTGGAAACCCCCTCGGGCCGTCACCCCGCCGGGGTTTTCGGTGGGGTGGTGTGTCGGAATCGAACCGGCTAAAACCACACGGTATGCCGTACTGTGCCTTAAGTAAGAGGGATCCGGGAACAGCTTTTATTAAGACATCCGGAAAGGGTTAGGACCTCCGGTAACCTCACTCACGCGGCGAAAAGCAAGGCAAGTAGTGCTTCACTGCCCTGCCGGTTTTCTGTGAGGCCGTGGTATCACTCCGGTCGAGCCGGTCCATACGTGCTCTTGGAAACTTTGTCCCTCGGGAACAGCCCTTTTCATTGGATGAAAGGTAAAAATATGCAAACCTAGACGTTGTCAAGGGAATCAGCAACAGAAAAAACATATTCTCTGTACTCCTGATAATGTTGTGCAAAATTTCATAAACAAACAAATAAATTCACATTAACATTTATAATATTTGTTAGAATACTTAGGATTGACTGATACTGACTTTGTTCGTACCGTTATACAAGAAAATCTATACTCTATACTAATATATAAAGCTGAAGAGTTTATTTGTTTGTTTGCGCTCATCTCAGGAACTACTGGTCCGATTTGAAAGTTCTTTCAGTGTTAGATAGCCCATTTATCGAAGAAGGCTATAGGTTATATATCATCACGCTAAGACCAATAGGAGCGCAGCAGTGACTATAAACGCAAGTGAAACTGCGGGGATGGCTGGTGTAATTATAAAATCTAAATGAATATTTGCAGATGATAAGAAAAAAACAATAATATTGACTAATTCAAGGAAATATCTGGATTCTTAAAGATGGCGGCAAATAAAGTCGATAAGAAGGATGCCTGTGACATATCGGATTTGATGGAGACTTTTGGCAAGTACCAGATAATCCAATATTTCTTAATATGTCTGCCGGCATTATTTGTCAGCATGATTAGCATCAATTACATATTTACAGTCGGAGATGTGAACTACAGGTAAGTTTCTTTAACATCCTACTTATAACTCGCCCCCACTTTCCGATTGGCGAATCTAATTGTTTAACTTAAATAATAGAATGCATTGTGGTAGGAAGGTATATTCAAGCAGCACTCTAGCCTAAGTACCCCTAAATAATCACTCATTTTTGGGTCTAAATGAATAAGTTATCAAATGTTCAAAATGTTGGTTGATATGCAAAAAGAAAAAAAACAAATCAAGTCAACTAACTAAAAATTTAAACTTTGATTACCCCTAATGTAATTCAAATGTATCAACCTGCTTCTAGAGAGGTCTAGGGTTGTCACAGAGTTGATTGCAGCATAATAAGTTTTCCAGTACAAAAGTCCTTACTTAAATCGCCGATTCCCCCATTCTACATATTGTTTATCGAAAGAGGAATTCGATATGGTTTCTCAATACAAAGTTATTTCTGTAACCAAAAATCTATTGTAGATTCAACTTTCTTTCTTCTTACCACCATCGTTCTTATCCATCGTCGGTCATGGTTAGGAGTCAGTTATACACTGGTTTTTGCGAAACAGAATCTTTCTCTTCTCATGAACTTGCAAAAGATAAAAATTTCGTCATCCGCTTGGAAGAACAATTGATCCATCTGTACTATATCTTATTAAAAACTCCTTAAGAATCCGGAATATATAGCAAACCCGACCTCCAGCTCGCCCACTGAAGCTTCTTCTAATCACGAGGTCACACAAAAAAGCAAGCCGGCTCTCAATGGCGGCTACTACTGCTTCGGCAAAATATTCTCAAAAAGCAGGAACGTCTCCCGTAACAAAGGAAAATAGGTTTTGCCGTTTCATCAAAAATACCGCCAAACCGAGTTAATTTATATATAAAGTTTATCAATACGTTGTAGCGCCTAAAGGTGCCCCAACTTTACTTTTGATAATTTATTTTGATAGATGTCAAATAGACGAATGCGAAGATGCAAATTCGACAGCACAATTCCCAAGTTGGTGGCCTGACACAAACATAGACAGATGTTCGAAGCCTGTGTTGGCCAAGAGTGAAGAAGTTTGTACCAACAACAGTTTCACTGGTAACCTGTCTACTTGTGATCACTGGATCTACGAAAGCAATAACACTGTTGTTGCTGAGGTAACTATTAATACCTTATTATTAGTTATTTTATTCTCATAAAACATACATTATATACATGTATCAAAGGGGCAGTATAAGCAATAGCTCAAGCATTTCAGGGTCTTAAGCTCGAACTAGCTGTTGCTGGGAATTTCACAAAAAGGTCACGCAAAATTTCGTCCTTCTGGAAGAGGTCTTTCTCTTCTCTATCATTCTAGATACAAAGCAGACGTTACGTCTGCTTTGGTCTCCGTCTAGAGCAAAACCATTAGGTTTAAATCTAGCACAAGCCTCCGAAAGGGCTTCTAAAGTGGCTAATTGTAGTGTTATAGAAATAACGCAACAATAAGCCACTTTAAGGCAGTAAGAATACTGCCTACTGTGGTAATATTCCGTGCCCATACAAGGGAGTATGTACGGAATGTTGCCTTGTGTTCTCGCTCAAGTTGAAACCATCTAACTAAGGAAAAACCTTTGCTTCCGCATTTGAGTAGTTTGAACTTGATCGAGGATTCTACTATGTTTACTTTAACTGTAACTACTTTAACTTTAACAAATATTTAGTGTTAGGAGAAAATCTTGTTTAGCATTGCTGTCCTTATTCCTCTTCTGTAGTAATTTTCTCTTGCATTTTTCTAATGCTTTTATTTTACTTCAGCTTTTACTGGCATCTTTACTTGAGTAATTTGTAAGCACTACTATTTTACTATTTATTGGGAACAATGTTTTTTTTTGGCATACAAAATATCTCTAAAATCCATAAACTACTTGGACAAATTATACTATAGCGTTCGATGGCTATCTCCTAAATCCTTACTAGTAGTTTAAACAGTAAGGACCTTGGAAACAGACGCCAAATGTAAGAAAACTATTAATAGAATATCTAATAACAAATAATACATTTATATTTCCAGCTTAATCTAGCTTGTCAGCCCTGGAAGTCAAATATGGTGGGCACCATTCATAACTTGGGTATGATGGTATCAATGATTTTGTCAGGATGGATGTCGGATAAGTAAGTTTAAGTACCTGAATTATTACTGGCACTTCGTAGTGAGTTTTATACTAGCAGACATTACGGCGAATGAAATGAATGTAGCTTTATTTTTCTGCTGCTTTATCATTTCAAAAAATATAAATCATCTTTGGCAAAATTTAGAAAAATATGATCAGTGTTGACGAAAGTTTAGAGAACGAGAATGTTTGATAAAATCTGTAGCATTATTGACAAAAATGTTATAGTCTTGGTAAATGTGATTAGTGACTAACAAGGAAACAGTACTAGGCCAATTGCAAGGAAAATATAATCTACTTTATACTCTCATGTGAACGAGTCGCACGCACACGTTACTAATATCAAATACAATCTGTTTTTTAACTTAATTACTTCACCACTTATTACAGCTTCTTTTTAATCCTCTTGAAGGCTATGTATATCAATACATACATATTATATGGCTACTAAAGTAAACAATTTATAATTGCAAGTACAGTCAATCAATCAATTCAAAAACACGTTTATAAATGTTGCAGAATCAAGTCATGTCACGTGTAGTCATTCTAACAGTAACTGCTTTATAACAATTATTCTATTTATAAATAGCAAAGAACAAAACATTGCTGTATCTGTTTCCACTTTACTTTTAAATTTCGCATCCCATGGTATATAGGAGTAATGTATGTATTCGGGAATTAACTCGATCACGTAATAGGTCGATCCTTTGAATCGTGCCTCGAAACGTGCACTTGAGCACACCTGGTTGAAACCTGGTCGAAACGCCTGACGTATATAATTATGCATAATTATGAATACATCATTATACTGTTTCACCTCTGTTTGTTTGTAAACAGACTTCTTTGTTGCTGTTGACAAACTTCAGCGTTATTAATAAAACAATTTCAATCATTTTTTTTAATCTTCAAAGTTAATTAATTTTACGAATTAGGTACTATAGCATTTCGACTGCGTGGTGATTACTAGTTAGGTACATATAATAATTGTGTTTTTAATCTATAAAAATATAATATTCACACACTTAACGTTGGTCTTAACAATCTAGAAACATCGATGCTCCTTGTTTAAGAAGAGCGACTTTGACTGTCTAATGATGCGAAATACCTTACAAAATACCTAGGTATATGAGAGCAAATTATTTTAAAGAAAATGGGTATAATATTTATAATGGCGGACGAAGGTAATATCCTTATCGTAAACATCGGTATTGTCGGTCGAGATATAAAGCAAAAACTAACCATCAAAATCTTATTAAAATTCAAGAAAACGGGCGGTCCGGGTTTTTGTGAAGAATATTAAGAACAAAATATATTTTATAAATAGAATTTCACTCATACAATTTATAAAACTATGTCAAATAAATACATACTTACTCGTATAATTAAGAATAATTTTTAGCTAAGTCTTGTTTTGATCAGGGTCTAGAGGCTCGTGACTAAGTGGTAACCGAGTAGGTTAGCACATTGCAAGGTTAAATGACCCTAGCCAGGTCAGTCTTAGGATGGGGTGACCATTCTTAACACATTGAGGTCCATCCGCGCCTCGGAGAGCGCGTTAAGCCGTCGGTCCCGGTTGTCATACGAATATCTGTGGCATTCGTTACGGGTAGTTCGAGCCCTAAAAAGTCCGACAATCTGGTCTAACTACAGAACTTCGATATCGCCTAGTACTTGGGTTGTGGAGGTCTGATGGTAGTCGCTTCACCTAAAATATCAAAGTTCGGCCTTATCGTAGTTAGAGTGAAAGCCGACCCCAACTTAGTTGGGAAAAGGTGCTGAGGATGATGATGTTTTGATCAGGATATTTTTATTAATCTACTAAGTGGTATTATCATAATGTAGGTACATTATGAAAATGTTTATGAATTTCTACTACAACATTTTCCTAATTTACATTATGAAAATGTCCGTTTTGTTTATAAAATCCAACACACGTTCATAATTTAACTTATTTCCTTGTACACAAAGTTGACCAAGATTTCAATCATCATTTCAACAATAACTCATTGTTCATGTTATATTTGATTACGATTATTTTGATTATATTCAGCGTCTCGTGAAAAAGCCAATCCATATACATTTTTCTGAGTCTATTATAAATATTCAATGTTATTCAAAAACTACTAAGAATAGAGTAGAAATAAACTGTAATGTACACCAATTTCAATTAGCTTACACGGAAATCACAATAAGGAAATGTACACAGAGCGGCCTCATCGCTAAAAGCAATATTTACACAGGCAACCTTTGCGACAAAAATGATAGTAAATAAAAAAAAAAATTGGTAGTATTTGATTGTAGAAACAGTTGTTGTAGTAGGAGTTTTGTTTTCTTAAAACCAATTTTGAAATTTTAATAAAATTATTTATTAAATTAGCAACCCGCCCCGGCTTCGCACGGGTACAAATTATACACCTAAACCTTCCTCATAAATCACACTGTCTATTAGTGAAAACCGCATGAATCCGTTCAGTAGTTTTTCAGTTTATCGCAAACAGACGGACGCGGCGGGGGACTTTGTTTTATAATACGTAGTGATATACATTTGAATATACTAGCTGTTACCCGTAATTTCATTCTTGTGGAATTTTTTGTATTGTTGTTCCCACAGGAATCGTAAATTGTTTCGGAATAAAAAGTAACCTATGTGCTATTTCAGACTATGATTATAGTTTGGAATAGCACATAGGTTACTTTTATCCCTAGTGTACCTACTGGATGGGTTCCCGCAACTTTGATTACAAATCCAACGCCTAAGCCATTAAGCTCCCAACGCCATAGCATAGTTCTATGACAAATATTTCAAATAACGGTTTTAAATTGATAATATTATGTATGTTTACAGATTTGGTCGCAAACCCACACTTTTATTCTGCGTGATGGGTGGCGCTATCGGGCAGATTAAAACATTCTCAACCTCATATAATATGTACGTCATTATTGAGTTCCTGGAGGCTGCGGTTACAGGAGGGACTTATACTGCTGCTATGGTTATATGTAAGTTTAAACATAACAATATTTTTTCACTGTCAATTTGAACTAATAATACTTTCAGAGATACCTCACTCGAACAGCCTTGGCTACAAATTTTGGGCGAATGAATTCTAAGAAATTAAGCACATTGTATTGAAAAATTAAACAATTCGTTGGACTCTCTGAGCTGAGATGTGCAATAAAATGTACAACAACAAAAACCAATCATTTAGACGCTCGTAGCATAAGGTAACAGCAGCAATCAATATGGTAGCAAACTTGAGACTTAAAAAGATACAGTTATTGCTCTGCAATGCAGTACTTCACTCGCTTTGCTCCGCTAAGCACACCGAGCATTTTACATGCCACCTTTATCTTATTTTCTAATGGACTACATACAAATCTACATCTTGATCATTTAAGAGCGCACAGCATACCAACTCCAATACTATTAATAATGTTGGAAATATGGGTCATGGATATCTAGAGAATAGTTTTCTTAGCCGTTGGCTTCTTATTCTGCTTTGTCCAACTTACTGCATTTGATTATGTATTTGTGTTGATTCCGTGATAGGTATTTTTATCTTATGGACGTTTCCCTTTATATTGTACTAGCTGTGCCCGCGACTTCGTCCGCGTGGAATAGTGTCTTTGGGTAGAATTTTTAATTATTTTGGCTAATTGACGATACTTCCATACAACTTTTCATCCCCACCTTTCAACGCCTTACCTCCTTTCTTCGCATTAAAAAGTAGCCTATGTCCTTTATCAGGCTCTAGACTATCTGTGTACCAAATTTCGTTTAAATCGGTTCAGTAGTTTTGGCGTGAAAGTGCGAAAGACAGACAGACAGAGTTACTTTCGCATTTATAATATTAGTAACGATTTAAGTAGTGTGGTCATAGTGAAATTCTGTAAATAGTTAAATACGTTTGTTGCCGATTGTTTTATTATTAATCATGTTCACTGGTTTCCTTTTCAGTATTAGAGATTGCTGGGAAGAAGTACCGAGTGTTATCAGGAGTAATTTTTGCATACGCTATATACTTTGGAGAATGTTTATTTGCGTGTATCGCCATGCTTGTGCCTTACTGGAAGACGCTCATCCGCATCGTAAATGCACCTTGCATCTTATTTACAGTTGTCTTTTTCTTTATTAAAGAAAGCCCCAGATGGCAGCTCGTTAGTGGAAGAGTTAAATGTGCTAAAAAAATTATGAAAAAAATTGCCAGAGATAACAAAATAAACATCAATATTGCAGAATTAGAAAATATTGACGATGATGACCTGAAAGAAAAATTTTATATTAAGAGTAACGAAGTGAAAGAAAGTTTTATGTATGCTATAAAATCTAAAGAAATTACTAAACGCTTGTTTGTTTCATCTATGTGTAGATTTACTACCAATTTTGTATACTATGGAATGATGATAAACTCTGTGTGGCTGCCAGGAGACAAATACGTGAATTTCCTTCTCTCCACATTGATGTCTTTTCCAGGAGAGTTAATCTCCTTGTATTTGATGAACAAGATTGGTAGAAAAATGCCACTTTTAGTTGGATTTGTGATATGTGGAGTATTATGTATTATTTCAGCGTTAATACCAGCGCGTGAGTATTTTAATTTTTTTTAAATGTTAAAAAAAAACTGTCTTTTCGTAATCTATTAATGATAGCCTCTGATGAAGGAGGCAGCCTTTTTTTTTTTTTTTTATCGTGTGGAAACCCCCTCGGGTCATCACTCCACTGGGGCTGCCAGTGAGGTGGTATGTCGGAATCGAACCGACTAAAACCACACGGTGTTCCGTCATAAATAAGTCTATTGCCAGGTACTCGGGTATACCCTAGGAAGGAAGTCCCCGAGAGAAGGAGGCAGCCTAGGAAGGCTTGGAATATTAAAAACAAATTCTAGGCCTTGATATAATATTTCTTCACTAAACATATTAAACATATCCTACTAATATTATAAACGCGAAAGTTTGTAAGTATAGATGGATGTATGTTTGTTACTCTTTCACGTAAAAACTACTAAACCGATTACGATGAAACTTGGTATGTAGATAGCCAGAGACCTGGATTACCATATAGGCTATTTTATATCTCGATAATCCCACGGGATCGGGACTTACGCGGGTGAAACCGCGGGGCGCTGCTAGTAAGTAATAAATATACCTACATTTTTTTTATTTCTACAAATAACATCAAACAATGACATCACGAATGTACAAAAGAATTTGATGTATTAGATACTACATATACGGGGTGTTACAGAACCGTGTGATCAAATTTTAGGAGCGTTATGTGTAGCCGACAAATAGTTGATTAAACTTAAAATATATATAAATGCTTTTCTTAATGTATGTGGTCATTTCTAAATAATATTTTATGAGTTTTTATGCCAATTTATATGATTCATTTTTTTATTTGGCCTATTTTTAACTTGCCTGTTGGTCTAGTGGTTAGTGACCTGTGTGGTCTGGCTGCTAAGCCAGAGATCGTGGGTTTGATTACCACCCAGAACAAATAATTGTGTGATGATCATGATCATTTTGTCTGTGTCTGGGTGTAATTTATCTATAATATCTATGTACTTAGAAATATATAAAGTATGTTTATCTACCATAGTACAGACTCTGCCTAGTTTGGGATCAGACAGCCGTGTGTGAGATGTGTGAAGTTATTATTATTATTTTTATTTTTTTATTTTATGCAGACATTTACAGAAAAATCTGGATATTCCATCAACATCCTTGGTATTAAATACCGACAGTTTCATTCATGTCAGCCCTCTCTCATTTATAATATTAGCTTTATCGATCAATTTTCAAGTTCAATTTGTCAGTTTCAAAAGAAATTTTCTTTATTAAAAATCTCGAATGTTCTTAAAATTGTTAGGGTTTTACGTTATTTACGGGTTCTAACCATAGGAGCCTAAAATATGACCACACTTTGTAGCATCCTGTATATACACCCGGAATTAGTTTCAATTAAGAGATGATTGTTTAATTATATTTACTCACTGTACCCGAAGCTTCACCAGGAAAACTTTTAACCCATTTTATGACTTTTTATAGTACACTGCGAGGAATGAAACATTTTACAAATATGTAATTTACTCAACAGATGTGTAACGGACTTAATCGCTATATTTAAAAGGTACACGAGTGGACTCCACTCGTGACCACGATCGGTCCAATTCGATCGAAACGTCGGGTAACCACGTGGTATTGTACCTTTTAAATATTATCGCGATTAAGTCCCGAGTTGCACATCTGGTATGTATCAAACTCGTGAAAGTTTAAAAACAATTATGTTACTCACTGTTTTCTTTTAATGTTTAATTACAATTATATGAAGGATTAGACCATTTTAATCCATATGCCTAATATATATGTAAATATAAGTTTTAGAATTTTATTTATTACAGAACAGAATAGGTATGCTTATGTGTTTGTACCCTATGTCCTGCTCTGTAAGCCTGACGACGTACATGCAAATATTGCATAACGATTGGTTGATTAGTTCATGCGAGAAAGTGTAACAAAGAAACTCATTTATATTTTTGGTTACGAATTTATTTTTTATTCGTTTTTAACCTTTTTATTCTGTTACATTAAGAACTGATGCTGATATGATAACTAACTATTTATAAATATGTAATATTGTACGCTACACATTGTAGTAACTTAATATAGTTAAATGTAAGGTTAAATTCAAATTCAATATCTTTATCACTACATATTATAAATCAATGTCCTCCACCGCGTCTGTCTGTCTGTCTATCTGTCTGTTGGCGATAAACTGAAAAACTACTGAACGGATTTTCATGCGGTTTTCACTAATGAAAGAGTGATTCATGAGGAAGATTTACGAAGCCGGGGCGGGTTGCTAGTTTCATATAATTATAAATAAAATACCCCTGATTTAAAAGTCCGTTCAGTCATTAGAAAAGAGTTCATGATCTTCTAACGGTTGAACAGATTTTCTTGAATTATATCTAAGAACACTCTCGATCAAGTCACGTTTCAAACAAAAAAAAACTCCAATCAGTCAATTGGAGCTACGACGCCACAGACAGATACACAGACACACAGACTCGTCAAACTTATAACATCATATGTTTTTTTAGTGTAAATGGTTTACTAAGTTCTTGACTAGTATTTACACCTTTGTCTATTCAAAATGTACTACATAATCCACTGTTCTGTTACGTCCTCTTTTTGTAGTAAATTTTAACCTAAGCTCACTGACAGTTTCTTTAGCAATTTCAGTCACTGTAACCTTAATTCATTGGTTTTTGAATATTTTACATTTCTTATATCCACAGAACTGAGAATATGTATTTAGAAATGCTATCAGCTGTATTCTGTTTGAAATCATGTGTCGCCAGATGCACACGCTCAGACGATAATCATTATTGTACACACATACAGAACTCTGCGCTAATTCATCACAGAGGATTTATTATATACTAGCAGCGCTTCGTGGTTTCACGAATATCGGAATAAAAAGTACCATATAAGTTAATCCAAGTCTCCAGCTATCTACATACCAAGTTTTATTGCAATCGGTTCAGTAGTTTTGGCGTGTAAGAGTAACAAACATCCATCCATCCAAACTTTCACATCTATAATACTAGCAGCGCCCCGCGGTTTCACCCGCGTAAGTCCTGATCCCGTTTGAATATCGGAATAAAAAGAAGCCAATGCGTTAATCAAGGTCTCCAGCTATCTGCATACCAAGTCTCATCGCAATCTGTGGAGTGGTTTTTGCGTGAAAGAGTAACAAACATCCATACATCCATACATCCATACATCCATACATCCATACATCCATACATCCATACATCCATACATCCATACATCCATACATCCATACATCCATACATCCATACATCCATACATCCATACATCCATACATCCATACATCCATACATCCATACATCCATACATCCATACATCCATACATCCATACATCCATACATCCATACATCCATACATCCATACATCCATACATCCATACATCCATACATCCATACATCCATACATCCATACATCCATACATCCATACATCCATACATCCATACATCCATACATCCATACATCCATACATCCATACATCCATACATCCATACATCCATACATCCATACATCCATACATCCATACATCCATACATCCATACATCCACACATCCATACATCCATACATCCATACATCCATACATCCATACATCCACACATCCATACATCCCTACATCCATACATCCATACATCCATACATCCACACATCCATACATCCCTACATCCATACATCCATACATCCTCACGAACTTTCACGTTTATAATTAGTAGGATTATACTCTCGTATTATACTATTACTCGTAAAGCTTACTAATGAACAAATTTAACATATATATATTTTTATTTGCAGAATATTTATGGGCGAAGTTAACACTTTTCCTGCTGGGGAAGGTGATTATATCGGCGTGCTTCACGGGAGCTATCACCTACGCTATGGAGTTGTTTCCCACAAGTGTAAGAGGCTCACTACTGGGAATAGCTTCATTCGCCGCTCAGTTAGGAGGCATGGTGGCGCCACTGACACCTATACTGGTAATATTACATCTTAGTTCTAAAAACTTTAGAAAGAACAATACTAAACTTTTTTTATGGAATAGGGGGTAAACGAGCAGACGGGGCACCTGATGTTAAGTGACTACCAAGAGTCACAAGTGCGTTGCCGGTCTTTAAGTTGGAAGTAAGGGAAGAGGGTAGAGGGGTTGAAAACTCCGGTAACTTCACTCACTCGGTAAAACACAGCGCCATCATTGCCTCACGTCGGTTTTCTATGAGGCCGTGGTATAACTCCGGTTGAGCCGGCTCATACGTACGTCCCAGGTGCTTATGGGTGGCGGTAGTCATTTACCATCAGGTGACCCGTCGGCTTGTTTGCCCCAGTACAATAAAAAAAAAAAAAAGCTTGACACATATATCTGTTTTCTTTTTTAGAACACTATATCAGAAGTTGTACCATTCACTCTATTCGGCTGCTCCTCAATTTTAACGGGTTTACTTCTATTCCTAACGCCGGAGACCAAGGATTTGCCACTATTTGACACCATTGAGCAGGTGGAAAACAGCAAGGGAAAAGTTACAGTTAAGAAGGATACAGTGATAACGCACTATTCTTTGGAAAATTTTGCAAGCAACTCATGAGACTGTGTTTTTATTTCACGTTGTAGAGGAAGCCGTGTATGAATTGAAATTATTACGTGCAAATAAAAGAGTTGGTTAATAAATGTTTTTTTCTAAGTTTTATAGTTTACATAAATGAAGGTTTTGTAAAAAATCTTGATACTTAGTTTTATATCATGCGAATAAATTTTAAGAATCATTTTAATGTGGTTTTGGTAGGTTAATTTCTGACATTTAGTCATGCCCTCAAAGTTAAAATATTTATAAGGTAATAATCCAGAACGGCCACTGTAGCCGATGGGCGCCTGAAGTAACTAAATAATAATAAGTTTATTAAGTCTAAACCTATGGTTTACTGTACTACAATTTGTAGCAATGCATGATAACTACTATGTTTGTGGGTTGAGTACTGCACTCCTAGATAGGCTACTGAGCAGTCTATGATAAGGAGTTACAGTGCCGGTCCCCTGATGGGATGTCGTTGGATTTAATTGGTACGTGTGATACATGTGTGTACGTTAGGGTGTCCCGTCGATGTATGGGATTTTTTTTTTTGAGCTACGGTTATGCAAGAGGTGTGAAAAGTTGCGGTTTGACACACACATTATGATTATCATAAAATTTAATTAGATATCAATCATCTTGAGGCCTGTACCGGTCCTTGAAGTTATACAAATTCGTCATTTTCAGGGGTTCCTAACATAAACTATAAATCATATAAAACTAACGTTTAAATTGTTTTTATTAAATCAAAGAGAACAACAATGAGTGTGGTGAGAGAGAAAAATGAATAGGTCATTTTATACTCTAAAAACGAAACTGATTTTTGTGGCCAAAGTAAGGCATTTCGTCGCGAGATTTCAGTTTATTCCTAATAAATCCATCCCGACCTGTGGTATCTGTTGCTCTTTGAGAAGCCTCTGTTACCAATTTTACACATCTTTCCACTGCCTGTGTGTGACAAGGGAAGTCTTCGATAAAGAGGCTTTGCTCTTTAGCCTTAATTAGTTCATCGTCGGAGACGTGTCGCAGGACCGGTGGAGCTGATATTTCACAGTCTTGCCAAAATAGCATATCTATGTAATCTTGTGCTATGAAAATAATTTTCGGTGACTTAAATACTCTGAGACGACAAGTTTTTTTCTCTTCTCCAGCTTTTAATATCCTGCGAGGTGCAAGCTCTCGAATATGGTCCCTAGCGTCGAATAACATGGCAATAAGCAAGTTTTCTGTATGCGCGAAAAAAGCATTTCTTTCGATCACTGAATCAATAATACATCTTTGTCTATCAGGTAAAAATCGGGAGTACATAATCATTTTAAAAATATGCTTGGCTCCGTGTTTAAATGATGGGTTTTGCTTAATGAGAAACCAAACGGGACGTAAACTTTGACCACGTAGTTCACAAGCAGTTCCAAATTATTTGACGGCGAAAAAGTACTTACGTAAAGTCTGAGTATTGGCAGTAGTAAGCCATCTCGAATGTGCCATTATTCCAGGTTGGCGGCTCGCTACCTTGGGGCAACAGGAACCAGTCACCACAGCATGGCACATTTCGTATAGATACTTTTGATCCGTGCTTAATTCCTTCACTATATTATCAGGTAATTCGAGCAAATTTCCAGTCACTGCACAGAAAGACACTAGATGTTTACTTTCACAAACAGCTAGCTCTTTTCCAATAGGCCCTGAATATTCTTTTGGTCCAGATGTGCTTCCATCCAGAGACATAAACAAATGCCGAAGCGGTAATTCATTTACGTGAAGCATACAAACACACCATTGCAATGGTCTCTTCAAATAGTTTTCTAGGTATAGAATGACACCTCCTTTCCAACCTGTATTCGTAGCAGTACCATCGCACCCCACACAGATCACCTCTTCCAAGTTAAACCCTTGATTTTCTAATAGACATATGACAGAAGTGACGATCGCTTTGGCAGTCCCACGACTTGGCGTCGTGTGTCCCAAATAAATCGATCCCGGTTCTGTGAGAACTGAAATATGCTCTTCCAAGACTTCTCTACGGTGGTATCTATTACCTATTTTCTCATTTACGAGTGTTTTATCCTTTCGTCCATCAAAGTAAATACTTTTAACTACAATAGTATCAATGTCTTGGATGGCCTTGGCCCGTGTTTTTGAAACAGCTCTATGAATTTTATTCTTATCAATAACAAGACTTTGATCTTCGGAAGATACCAATCCTACGTCAACTAAGACCGCCGAAGCGACCGCAGCCGCAGATCGCGTTGATAGTCCATACCGATCACATACCTTTAGCTACCGTTGGCAGCACCAGAGTATTCCTAGCCAATGAACTAAACGAAGCCTCATTTACAAGCATATCAGTATTTTGAGGAAGCTCTGTTGCAGGAGACTGTGACTGTGACGGTCGAGGCGGCAACTCGCGCAACGGAGCAGGATTGGTTTCTTGTGATGTACTTGGTAAACATGCATCCATCAGCTCCGAATTATCTTGTCTTTGATGTTTCTTTAAAAGTCTTGCCGTTTCTTTTGTATCTATACCGCTTATGGCCATTTTTCTATCACTTCTTTGGTCCAGTAAAAAGTCTCTTTCATTTATAGAAACTTTCTTAGGTTTTATGCAGGAACAAACATGAAACGAAGTGCACTTACAAGCAGCAATGTCAAAGAGCTTGTTCGACAATTTTAAAAAGCACTTTAGTTTGTTTTCGTAGCTATGTTGTTTTTGAATTTTTGGGATATCTTATTATTGACAGGTATTTATCAAAATATGATTTCAGCAATTGGGTAACACGTTCTTTGGAAACGATGGGAATCGAGGCTTTAGCCCAAATTACATTAAGTTTCTCAGAAACGATTGAAAAGCCTTCAGTGTTGGAGGGATCTTTCCCATTCTTTTGTAGTTTTAGTTCGTTTTTTGTGAACAAAATAAATTTTATAACATCGCTTATCACCGGTAACTGGCGATCTTCAAGTTCTTTATATGGTCCCAATATAGCACAAGTAGTCTCACTTCATCTTGAACCCATTATTATCTACTAATTTATCACAAGAAAGTACGGAGCGTCACTGTTTCAGCACTAGAAATGAGACGAACTGCCTCACAATTGAAGTAGAGAATTTGAGTAAAGCAAGTCAAAACATGAATTTCGCGAGGTCGAGCGTTACCTATTCTTAACTGGAAACAACTTGTCGTTACTTGGAAATCATAATTTATTATTCCACTATCATTGTGATTAGAAAATAAAATGAGAGTAATGTATAAAGAAAAAAAAAATATGTAAGTACTGAAGTGTTACTTGAGCGATTTTTCGAAAAATAAAACTGCCGGTAGATATTTTTACAATTTTTTTTTAATTATTTTTACGATAATCTACAAGTTATAACGCAACTTTTGAGAGGTCTTGTGTAGCGCAATCAGAAAAAAAAAATTTCGGGACACCCTAGTGTACGTGTTTGCGTGTGTATTGGGATTTAATTAAGAGTATTTCAGTATCATCGTAAGTCAATGTTAATAGGAATGTGGTGATAATCTTTTTACAGGTCTACACCTACCGGTACCGGTCTACTGCCCCATGTACGGTTTGTGCGTGATTTCTTTATATAGAAAGAAAGAAAGAAAGAAAATACATTTATTAAACACACAACGACATAGACATTATAACATTATTATTATTAGTGTATCACGATGCGCGTCACTACGGCGACCGCGGGGAGGCCAGAGGGCTGCGGGACGATCCCCTTGCAACAGTCAACAACACAGCGTCGACCGGCATAACATAGATTATACACTAATAACTAGAGATAGATACGCCTCTCTGAATCAGTTTTGAATAATTATGTACTATGACAGATAGATGGAGATCATTTTATTTGAACTGAGCGGCGGTAGATGGCTCTTTACAGTATTTTAAAATTATTCTAAATTAAATGTTTATTTTCAAATGAGATAAGTTTTGCAATGCCAATATCCACTAAACAAGAAAAGTAAAAAATAAAAAAAGACTTGGTTTATTATGGGATAAAATAGGCAGTAAAATACTGCAAAACTTGGCCCACTTCACTGAAGAAAAAGGTTTGATAGAAATGAAGTGAAACTTAAAACGGTAAAAATTACATTTTACATAATCTTTTTTCTTTTGTGATCGTGGGTCTTAAATTATTTTATGGCTTGCATTTTTGTTGGATCACGACATTAACCATTAAATTTATTAAATAGTCATAAAGTTTGTATTAATGATTAGTACATGACAGGAAAGATAAATTGCAAAATATGTTTACTTTTCAATTATAGTATTTTTCAATTTGTTTGTATGTGGTTCCTCTTGCACTTTCAATATCCAAATTCACACGTAAACAAAATCTAGTAAACAATAGCAGAGTTGATCGTATTTGACGGATAGCACGAGTTCAAGGGATAAGCAGGGTTAAACGTTTTAAGAAGATATCACAGAAACAAGCACAGTTCAGAATTTCGTCGTAAAAATACCAAAACAATAGGCGGTTATCAAATTTTGAAACTTTGAAGCATTTTGTAAAAAGAGTAACCGAATCAACTTCAATCAGTCTTCTGTCAAAAATACCCACAGACTAATTTAATATTATTTAACAAAAATACCCACAGACTAATTTAATATTATTTAACAAAAATACCCACAGACTAATTTAATATTATTTAATTATAAAGTACATGGAAGTAATTATATTGTGTTTATATTCTCTTTAAATTTAATTTCAATGTTCAGTGTTTTCAAAAAATAATTTATAAAAAATAGTAAAGTGCCATCTATGAACCTAAACTGAAAACTAAGCTTTAGTTTTAGGTACGGTAAAATATAGATGGCAGCACTTTCTATGCATATTTTTGTTTGACCTGGTTGTATGGCAGTTGCACACCCCTTTTTTTTGTTTTTCGTGTGGAAACCCCTACTGGTTATCACCTCACCGGGGTCAACGGCAAGGTGGCATGTTGTATGACTCGAACCGACTAAAACCACACGGTGTTCCGTCACGGGTCCTAATGCCGGGGACCGTTGCATACCCCTGCGGCACAACACCGCTAGCATTTGCGTCGGATCCACGTTACCCGCCATGCCAGTACTACACCAAATACGCACATTAAGTTTTTCAGTTATCGAAACTACTTACTAACTATATTGCTGTCAGTTACGAATTTGGAATTTTTATAAAAGGGCACAGGTAGGTAACGCGTCGCCGAGCAGCTACAACGTTGCTACAAGTTTATTGGCCATAACCACTAGGTACATAATAGTTGTGTACAATTAAATTCCATCGCAATACATATCTAAGTCTGAAATTAATATTTCATTTTGTTTTCAGGCCACATAATTAAGCAATTCGGGCAAAGGGCATCATCACGATAGTGTGGAATGTGTGTTTAAAGGGCCACAGTTCAGCTAATGTTACAGATACACTGTCTGTAACGCTGGTTTTCAACTGCAGCCAGAGAAACTAGGTAGCTATAGACTTGCATTGTAAAATTTGTATAAGATAACAATAAAAAAAAAATTACCGAAGATTACACACTAAGAATTCCATATTAAGGTTATGTCACAGACAGGTTTTGCTCCGTAATAAGCATAAAATCAATGGAATCGAACAAGTTAATCAAAACTCTATCCATTACACTGAATAAAACAGTGATTGTTATATACCGCGATACTCAACAATAAAACAGTATGGCAATTGTACAACAGTACAAATCCCAACGCTATACATTAGATATTGGAAACTAAATATAATTATCTCTAAACGTTAATTTCAAATTGTAAATGGTAAATGTTAATTGCTAATTTAATTATAAATGATCATCACACTACACATCCGCTATTGTATGTATATTAATAAAATTAAAATAACTAAACAAGAAATATGTAGGTACCCACAGTGTTACAGGCAGGAATCCTGTGGTCACAAGGCATATTATGCACATAATTTTTGATTAGTCAGTAACAATATGGCGTGTAATTGTGTTGTAACTTCGCTTTTTGAAGTAAATAGGCACGTTCCACGATTTGAACAGTTCATAAGATGGGCTGAAATGTAGCAATCTTTAGTATAGCCCTGTGAGCTATCTCCGGGGGCATTATAATAGTTTTTGCTGTACCTCCTCAGCAACAGATACTGAAACTGATGATGTAGGTACCGGCAAAGTGCGTAGTATACGTTTCGAGTAATAAAATGATTAGCTATATATCACAGGGTTTTGAAAATGTAGATAAGTTTCCTAATGCTACCTCTGAGGATATTGATGTGGTGCCTAAAGGTTAAGTTTTGGTCTATAACTGTCTGTCTCTAACTGAGGCAACAGCTGAGCATTGGCATGGGAGTTGAAGATGTGTGGAACAACAATGAGCTATTATAGTGGTAGGTGTTGTTGGCTCTGATATTGTGTTAAGGGAAAAAGTGATAAAGTTAGTTTTAGATGCATCAAGAGTCAAAGTATATAAATAGGACCACTTTAAGGCAGATTGAAAGTCATTTTGTGCAATAGTTTGAAATTCCGACCACGAGTTTGAGAAAATTGAGTACGCCTCGTCTGCGTAGAAGACAATTTTTCCACATTGGATATTGAGATTACAGAGGTCGTTAATGAACACAAGAAACAATGTAGGACCGAAAATATTCCCTTGGGGGACGCCGTAGTATACTGGAAGTTATCGCTGTGGTGGTTTTCTATAGAAACAAACAAGTAAGTAGTCCTTCTGTACACCAAAAAAAAATAGAAACGGATATTAGACATAAAACGCACAATGAGCGGTCTTGCCACAAAAAGGAACATCTCCCAGGCAACCTTTAGATTTATTAACCTAAATATTTATTTATAGAATTAAGATGGTCTGTCTGACAGTTCTCTTTAACACCAGCATTATCGGTCGTATCAATAATGTGGGGCCAATTCCACCATAAACGTAAAAGTAGACATAGGAGCCAAGTTAAATATTAAGAATATGTGTGGTGTGACTTCACCTACTAAATAATTCAGATCTAAATGGATGCCAAGTTCTGTAGATAATCCTGAGTTTTTTTTTATAAGATCAACATTCAATTTTAAAACACAAATTCTTATTTTCTTCTGCTACAACAATGGTTGCTATTTGAAAAAGTCTGATCCCAGTTGTAACCTTTGTCACCATTGAGGATAAATGGGAAAAATAATCCTGACTGTGTGTGACAAAGCCGGTGGTCACAACTTTTATACAAATCAGATAACTTGTGATAAATTGAAGCTCAAGATTTGAACTATCTAGTTTTCACATACAACTTATTTTATATTTGACTAATCAACTTATTTTGTATACGCCCGTTACTGTTTTTATATTGTAAGGTCAATATACGAGTATGTTACTTTTCTTCATGTTTGGTTTGGTGGTAAAAACTAGCCAAGTCAAATCTTGAGCTTCAATTTATCGTAAATCATTGAGTGGATGTGTGTTATTAATGTATCGTATGTGTATTTGTCTATTAAACGTATAAACGTTTACACGTAACGTGACAACAGGCTTCAAATCGGGGGTCTTCTAAATCGTTGACTTTTACTGTTTTCAAATATAAGTAGCAACATTGTGTAAGAATGTATTCTATATCTTTCATAACACAATTGTTCCAATTGTTAGCAACGAAGAAAGTGTTTGCTATTATAATTTTGAAAGGCGCTAGGTATTAATAAAATTCAATTGCCTTGAAAATATTTCAAATCGCAAAAAATCACTCTTTCCTGATTTTGTCTTTTGCACAATTACCCAAATTGACGGCTTTCAACTTTATAGGTCATCTGAAAGAGGGTAAGGTTTTTGATCTACTAGCAACCCGCCCCAGCTTCGCACGGGTACAAATTATACACCAAAACCTTCCTGAATCACTCTATTAGTGAAAACCGCATGAAAATCCGTTTAGTAGTTTTTCAGTTAATCGCGAACAGACAGACGCGGCAGGGGACTTTGTTTTATGATATGTAGTGATGTCAATCAGTGATAAAAAGATAATTTTTAGACGTTAACATTTTAACGACAGTGCCAGCTGTATTTATGAAATTTGAGGTTCTAGATAATCTAAGAAGTTTTAATAAATTAACAAAATTTCATGTCTTTACGTTAAATAGATGTTGAGTTATTAAGGCGTCAAAAGTTAAAATACAGATGTTCTTTGGTAGTGTGTTTATGCGTATAGATCTTATTGGTCGTTTAAAAGAAGTTGACTCATGCGGCGTTCCAATAAACAAGAAACGATTCGTTTTGCTTACGGACGGTAAAATTTCGTTGAATTTTCAACGAATATTTACCGTCCGTAAGCAAAACGAGTCGTTCTTGGTAGTTTCGGTATTAGAGGATGGTCGTAAGTGCCTTTGACACGTCTTGATATTGTCAAATTGTACGATAGTAATATTGAGAATTCATTCTAAAAATGTTGGAAGTTAAAAAAATAATCCGATTTTTTTAAATCCGACCCGAAAAAATATAATAATACACCGCAAACCCTAAAAAATAAGACGAGCATATTGAAGATTCTATATCCATTGACTTCCTTTTCTATGACCTTTTAATACTTTTTTATCTTTGCATTAAATATCAAAATAACACAAAAAACTGCAACAAGGATAACCTAATAACTGAATAATGTTCGGAAAATGTGTTGTGTCTCTTCAGTTTTTCCGACGACGCTTATAAACAATAACATTATTTTCAAACATACCGCCGCCAAAAAAACATGGGTGATATGCTAAAATTAAGAAGCCGGGTTTTTCACTCTTCTCTTCTTGAAACTTAATTTTTTTTGACAATAAACTAAATATTATTTCGAACTACACCATCACGTATTATTACTTTCATGTACTTATATTTACTTTTCTTCTTTCTTTAAAATTTAGGGATTTTAGTGGTTCATTAAATAAACTTCAACGATATTACGTTATGATTTTTTTTTTCATTTAAAAAAGATAACTCCCGCAACTCTTGTGTCGCAGGGGACTTTACAAACATACAAACAACGGACACAAAGAACACCCAGACTCGGGTGGGAATTGAACCCACGACCTATGACATAGCAGTCCGGGTCACTAACCACTGAGCAACAGGTCGTCAAATCACGCTTTGGCGCGGTGGTAGAGCATTCTTCTTTGACTCCCGCTCTGTACAAATACTTGCACTGGTTTGGATGGGTTGAAATGGTCTGAGAAGGTATTTACAAAAAAACATATCTTAGTTGGTCCATGTTCCACTCGTATAACAAATATAGTACAGACTTTGCTTAGTTTGTGTCTAGACAGTCATTTATAATAATGGCCCCTAAATATTTATTATATCTACAGCTGTAGACGTAAGGAATAATTGTTAAGTAAGACTACACGTGTATACTGTATTAATTGTACATTAAATGATAATAATGGTGATAAACATGATATTTACTATTCCTCTGTCAATAGTTTATTACGCTACATTGAACATACATACGTTTATTACGCTAGATCAGACTTGTGGACGTCCTGACTGCTAGAAAGAGTGCAGTTGATAGAAGTATTGTATGACAAAAGCCGAATGACCTACTCCAAAAGTAGAAAAAGAATAGAAACTAGATTGTTGGAAAAACACACATGCTTTGAGGTACTTTAAAAACAAAATTAGGGAGAGATAGAACATCAAATGTTCGTGACTTTGCGTGTAAACAGATAGACAATTTAGCTGAAAATTAAAAGACCAAAATTGAAATGACGAAGATACGTACACGATAATAATAACGAGAGATAACTGTAGAGGAACATTTTGTCTTAAACTGGAGAAAGATTTTTAGCTAATCTTTCTAAGTAGTTAACAATTTTTTTGTAGTGAAAACTTCTTTATGCACTTTTGCTATGGGAAAAAAGCACTGAACTCGTTACCGTCACGCTGATAATACATATATAGATCCACTAGAGGGCGTTAATCTAAACATTGCGTTTTGTCAGCTCTTAATTAATTTTACTTTACTTTAATAAACTTTACTTTAATAAACTTGTGAACTAAATACAAAGTGTCAAAATTAACGACACGAAATATCCAAGGATACCGGAATCTGTATGTACTTATGACGATGTCACTAGTAGATGGCATTACTTTTTGAAGTCAAAACTTCTTCAGGCACGTTGGGACTTTTGGTATGGGGAAAAAGCACTTAACGCGCGTGACCGTCACGCTCAGATGACAGATGTGTCAATTATGTTTTCACTTCTGACGTGCGACTGACAGTGTACGTACGACTGACAGTTTTTTTTTATAAAAACTAACTAACTATGTAAACTAATCTTGGCAGTCAATTTTAACTTTCTGTTAATTACCGAATCGAAATGAAACTGTGTATGTATCTGTAATTCGGATGAGAATACTAAAATTTGGCATCTTGGACCTAATCTGATGATCTAGTGGAACTCTTCAGTGGCTACTAGTGAATCCTTCGACTTTGGGCCCATATGATTCGTTTTGGCGAGTCCAATAGATTGGGCTAGGTAACGATGTGATGATGGAGAAGGTAGATAGTGGATCTCTTTTTTACTGTTTATTTGGTTACCTATTAAAGCATGTTTTTTGTTTTCCTAAACTATAATTTTTATTATTACTTTGATAATATTATCACTGTACCGCGACGTGCCTAAATTTCTGGTTTATAGATGTCTTAAGATTCTTAACATCCAGATTACCAATTTTTTTTTGTCTTCTCCTTTTTCTTGAGATTGTAAAATACCTTAAAGTTTTTAGGTTAATAAATAACTGACTTAAGTAAGGTTTTTACAAAATTGTTTTGTATATTACATGCAATGTGAAGATAGAAATGCCTATTCAAAAGAAAGAGTGTACAACTAAAGATATGCCGCAATTTTAAACTAAGGCGCATCTTACGCAAAAGAAATCCTGTGACATTCTTTCAATTTTTTTTATTATTATTATCGATATTGCAAACGGCGAGTCTAAAATAACGATTCAAGTGATACAAAAGCTACGAACAAACTTTACAACAATACTTTTTTATTATTAAAGCACCCTTTAATTGACTATAACAACTAGTCATAAATTGAGATCACACATTATTAAACACAAACGTTTAAGTGGTGCGCATCCCAAGCCACGTCTCTTTGAACGTCACTAGTGGAGCTCTTTTAATAAATGTAATGTTGGATACCCATAGAGTGTAAAACATATTCGGCCATAAGTACAAATTCGTTTTAATATTTGGTTTAAGGACAGTGATAGTGTCAAAAGTTTAAAGTTCAACAGTGACACCAAAATACACAAAAAAGATAAGTCCACACATTTTCTAACACAGAATTTGACTATATTCCTTTGGGTTTCGTCTATTTAGGGTACTTCTCTTTTAATTATATTTAAATTTTGCAATTTAATTAGCAAAATGTGTGTCTTTGCAACATAAATAAATCCACAAGCCAAGAAATAAGCAATTGATAAATCATTTCTGATAGAATGCTTAACAATCTAAAAATATCATTTTAGATATATTTAAACTAAAAAAATACTTAAAATGCAATTCATTACTTTCGGAAAGATGTGCTGATTAGACCTATGTAAATTCTACTCGGTCAAATAATGGGAAAATAAAGTATTTTTGTCTCAGACATACCTATAGCAATATTCTTGAAAATAATTATTAAGAAAAGTAAAGCCTCTATGTATAATCTTTATTAACTTTCACAATCATCATTATCATCTTCTTGCCCTTTTCCCAAATTAATTTTGGCTTCGGTGAAATGTGTTTTCTTCTTCCATTCTTCTCTATCATTCGTCAGTTCACTGCTTACTCCCTTTCTAGCCATATTTTCTTTCACGCAATCCATCTATCTTTTCTTTGGTCGTCTTCAATTCTTGTATCCGTCAACTTCCATACATAGTACTCTCTTCATTTTGCTACATCACATTTCCATATCTGGATGATCTGTTACTCCTCGACTTTTCATCCACTGCGCTACTTTCGGGCTCACTCTAATGTAGTCATTCCTCACCTTATCCATTCTAGGGACACCACACATCCATCTCGACATTCGCATTTCAACTACATGCAGGCGTCTCTCATCCGTTCTCTTTGTAGGCCAACATTCAGATTAATGAAAGACAGTAAGTCTGCTGATCTACTCAACTGCCATAAACTGATTGGTTTTAAATAATTCGCCACTTGTATCACATTAGATGCGTAAATCGGGACTTAATCGTGATAAAAAGTCATAGATCATAGGACTCCACTCATGATAATACTTATCACGGGTGATAGTGACGTGGTCATTAACTCATGTGACCACGACCGGTGCAATTCTGACGAAACGTCACGTGACCAAAAGGCACATTCTAATACGTCAATAATTTGCGCCGAAACCCCGCATACTTTGTTTCTTAAGACACCACACATAAACACGTAATAAACATGCTCATATAATTATGACTAAGTACATACATGTTACAGATAAATTATACCCAGACACAAAAATTATTGTACTCATCTCACAGTTATTTATCCTGGGTGGGAATCGAGTCCTCGACCGCTGGCTCGGCAGTCTGGATCACTAACCACTACACAAACAGGCCCGTCTATTTTTGGCATTTGACGTCAGAATGACTTCTTTAATTAATAGCTGGCTGCTTGTAGGAAGTCGTAACCAGTCAAAAGTCTGATATTTAATTTTCGACTGGCATGTTTGTCTAGTGGTTAGTGACCCTGACTACTAAGCCAGAGGTCATGGGTTCGATTCCCACCCAGGACAAATAATTGTGTGATGAGCACGATAGTTTGTTCTGTGTCTGGGTGTAATTTATCTATAATATGTATGTATTTAGAAATATATAAGTATGTTTATCAGCAGTCTGGTTACCATAGTACAGGCTTTGCCTAGTTTAGGATCAGACGGCCGTGTGTGAGATATGTGGAGTTATTATTTTAATGAATTGGATGATGCCTGCGCACAATGTGCCTTAAAAAATGCAAACAAAAAAGTAATTTTATTTTCTGATAGGGTTTTAATAGTAAGGTTTCTAACAACATTGTCTAAATATTCTAACTCGTTATATTAGAATATTTAGGATAGGATATTTGTTCAACTGTTTATGATTGTATAAAGTTATAACTCTTTTTAATTGTGATTGACCACTTCATGTATTTCATTGCATGTTATTAGAAAGCTCTGTGGTGCATTTCTAGTGGTTAAAAAATGTTCATTATTTCTGTAGCTACTAAACCAATAAACATCATTAGGTGACATAAAATTGTTTAAGAAATTAACTTACAATGTTATATATTATGTATATTATTATGTAAATGTTAATATGATAACTATTAACTGATATGTAGTTCGCCTAAACTACCTAAATATCTACTTATATTATTATTAACTATAACTGTACCACCTTTGTAATTTATATCCTTTCATATTTATGAAAAGGTTTCTTGAAAGAGATCCTTTCTAGCAACCGCATTACAGTTAGCATTATTTACATTTTGTACCAAATGCCATAAACTTACGTTAGTATGTTAAGTTTATGCCTAATGTTACGTGGGAGAGCCATGCTTCGGCACGTATGGGCCGGCTCGACTCCGCTCGATACCACGGCCTCACAGAAAACCGGCTGTGAAACAATGCTTGCATTGCTTTTCGCCGCGTGAGTGAGGTTACCGGAGGCCCTAACCCTACCCTCTCCCCTATTCCCGTAATCCCCCTCTCCCGTCTTCCCGCTCTTCCCCTATTCCTACCTTAAAGGGTGGCAAAGCACTTGTGACTCTTGAGTTACAGGTGGCCATGGGCGGCGGTAGTCATTTACCATCAGGTGACCCGTCTGCTCGTTTACCCCCTATACCATAAAAAAAAAAATCTAACCGCATTAAGTACAAAATGTTTTTAATAAAAATGTAAAACCTACTCAATAATATTATAAAGGTTATTTATCTTGCCTTATCTTATTATATAAATTTATACGGTTTTATAACGACATATAAAATTTCCTTGGTTTTATCTAACTATAAAATATAAGAACTACAAAATACCAAGGAAACAAACAAATAAAACGCTTGTAGCACATTATTATATCATACTCTTCTATTACATTTACCAGCATGAGTTATTCGTACTTATGTTGACTTATTGGCTGTTTGCGTTGTAATCTCTTCTTGCCGACAAAAGATCTTTAGATACATATTAGATGTAGACAACCATCTTGTGATAAATAAAGCAAACAGTGTTATTTATAGCGCATTCATTTACTTACGCATATAATTAATAATACCCTGGTTTTACTTGCTTAGTTTTAGACGCTATTTCATCTATCTTAAGGATACTTTCTTCAGTAATGCATTTTAGCCATGACGTTAAGAGCTTGCGTTGCAGGATATGCTGTCCTTTGAAGAGTACTGTATCTATATTTCTGCATGCACAGCAAAAGAAACAATGTACAACTTGTATCTGAAATCCTGATAACTTTTCCAAGAATCTCTGCTTGGGGAAGAATAAAAGTATTCCAATGCAATTCATTGTTACACAAGTAGAAATGTTCACCGCTAAGGAAACCTCAGAATATGTCTCATGTTATCTCAAATAGTGTAAGGATAAGTTTTGTCTACAACGTTCGTGACATTTGGTATCCCTATTCAAGGTTAAGTTTCCTCAAAATACCTGGTATGATTAATTCCGTCATTATAGGACATAAGGGCGGTTCAAAGTTGCAATAACCACTACATACCTGCCGAGGCGTTTTACTCGGATCTTGAGAATTTTGGACATTTTTAACGTTCTACGCAATGATTTCTCATTTGAAAAATGGTTTAACATAATGAAATAACTCATTTTCTTGCATCTGGTACAGAGTAGAAGGTCTACAATCACACTTTTAAAATAAAATGGTCAGATGCTTCTTCTTGAGATGTACATGGCAAGAAATGACTGGTGAGTTGTCCTGAAAATAGGTACCAAACGTTTTTACAGTAAAATAAAAAACAAATACTAAACTGAAAACATTTTTTGAATTATCGTGTTCTCAAAATACATGCAGAACGATTTTTATCGTTCCACCCTTTAGAAGAAACGGTTTTATAACATCATCAAAAGATAGGAGACAAAAAAAAACAAGATATAAAATTACGTATAAACATGAATTAAGTGATGTACCTACATACAGACGTACAAAAAATTTCTTTGGTAAAAGCGAACATCTTAAATGTGTATATTTTATTTAACTTTCATTATCATTCTAAGTCACCTATTGGTAGAAGTCTACCGAACTCTATCCACGACAATACTTCATTGCAATAATAGTCACTATGTAACATAATGTGAAACGAATACGATATTGTAGTGTAATAAGTGTTAAAAATATATTTTAAAAGTGCAAAACGGTGGATGAGATAAAGTCAAGAGATTCGAAAGCAACAGCGATAGTAACTAGTTGACGTCACAATACAAAAGGAAACAATAAAAACGAACTAGATTTTAAATGAAAAATGGGAGCCAGTAAAGAGAAAGATATGAAAATATGTGACATATCAGATTTGATGGAGAAGTTTGGGAAATACCAGATTATTCAGTATTCGCTGATATGCCTGCCAGCAATATTCATCACAATGATTAGTATCAACTACGTCTTTGCAGTTGGAGATGTAGGCTACAGGTAAATTTGAAATTAAGTGCAATTATTTATATTGTTTTCATACTCGCGTACATTCGCCGTAGTTGTAGGCAGAGGCGTGTTAAACACTCACATTGTGTGTGTTAACTATGATTTTTTTCGGACAAGGGCAAATAAGGGCAAGCCTATTGTCGATAATCAAGCACTTTGTGAATTTGAAATTGGAAAGTTTTGGAGTATAGTAAAGGGTAGTAGTAGTAAAGGGAAGACAATAGAAGAAAAGGTATATTGTTTATACTTATGGATTACCATAATCGCATACCTGTAACGACTGCTGCTGGGGAATCCGAGTTCCACGTGTTATCTTGAATTGCATGATATTGGCAGAATAGATTCTGTATCATAAAATTTTATGTAGCTGTGCATCTTAAAACATTAATATTATCAGACAAGTAATCTACTTTTAATTCTTTAACATAGGCGTATGCTATTTGTAGATGACTTTATCCGTTATATTCTCTTAAAGTATTTAGGCTTGTATTTAATAACAGTGTCTGGTAAATTTTATTCGTAGATGTCGAATTGACAAATGTGAAGACGCTAATTCAACCGCAGAGTTCCCTAATTGGTGGCCTGATACAAATATAGACAGGTGTTCCACGCCCGTGCTCAGACATGGGGAAGAAGTTTGCACTAATAACAGCTTCACTGGTGAACTAGAAATATGTGATCACTGGATCTACGAGAATAACAACACTGTTATTGCTGAGGTAACTTCAAAAAGACTTGTTGTTGGTGCTAGTTTTACGTTGTTTCATGGGTAAGACTTTGTTTTAGAAGTCGGTGGATTTATTTATAAACTTTAAATAAAATTAAAATGTAAGAATTTCCGAAAAGAAGCCGACAGGATTGATTACAACGGTAATTTTGACGAAAGGGAATGAGAGACAACTAGTACTAGCAATCATTTTTTATGAGTGTGGAAACCCCCTCGGGCCGTCACCCCACCGGGGTTTTCAGTGGGGCTTTGTATTGGAATCGAACCGACTAAAACCACACGGTGTGCCGTACTAAAATAGGAGGGATCCGGGAACAGCTTTTATTAAGACATCCATACACCCCCTAGCGTAAAGACCTCTTAACCGCCAGCATATGCTGGGCCGAGTGCTCACTGCAGTCGTAGTGGTGACAGGTGACTCAATTCCCTCCTAGCGACCAAGCGCATGTTCTCCCTAAGCAGCCGTTTCCGGAAAGAACCAGGGTCAGTCGGAAGGAAAGGGTCTCATGCTGCCCATTCGACGATGACCGGTTGAAGCGCCTCCACAGCGGCAAAGACAGCAAGATAAGCCTCCAGCCGGGATGACGAACGAAGTACTAGCAACCCTAACAGAAGCAAGTCGCAGACGGCGGTAAGGGGACATACCCTACACAACACATAGGGGTTGCCTGTTAATCAACAGGCGGCCAAATCTAACAGGGTTGAGGCCCCAGTAAAAAGATTCTGCGACGGCACACTGTATGATTTTTATTGGTTCAAATCCGACATGCAACCTTACTATGGGGGTTTCCAAGGTAAAAAGTTTTAAGATATTACGAGTTAATATGACTTAAGGTATAAATGACACAAGCCGTCAACGACCAAACTATATGCAAAATAAGTGACTTTAATCGTTAATGATTTTATTATAATTTCCAGCTGGATTTGGCCTGTCAGCCATGGAAATCAAACCTAATTGGTACAATCCACTGTATGGGTATGTTGGTGTCTATGATCATTTCAGGATGGATGTCAGATAAGTAAATCTCTCAGATATTACATATTAGTTGTATGGTATCCGCTACACATTTCGAACAAGTTTAAAGCCAAAAAGCGAAGAAATTTATACAGACTTTTTCGTATTGCGTAATATTATGATGATTGTTCCCAAATAACATCCTCAACCATTCGCTGTTGTTATCTACTCGACAAATCTCTAATCACTTGATGTTGATGTGTCACTTTTTTTTTGTGGAATCCCCCACGGGTTGTCACCTTACTGAGCTAAACAGTAAGGTGGTATATCGGACTCGAACCGACTAAAACCACCCAGTGTTCCGTCACCGGGTCTTATGGCCGGGGCTTGAGCTGTACCTTACAAAGGAAGTCCCTGTGAACCCCGGCAGACTTGGCCACCTGTTGAGCAAGACGAACTCACTATGTTTCCTGGCTCCTCTTAAGAGAGGCGTGCGCGCAACGGGCCGTCTCAGGCCTGCTCCTGCCAGGGCGTCAGATAGCCCTGCCCGTCACCCTCAGTCAAGCGCTCATGGAGGCCGGAGATCGTTTTGCACTTTCCGGCACCTGGTGCATCTTCTGCAGGACGGAAGAGTACTAAAAACTATCTCTAGTCACCAGCTTTTAACTATGGGTAGTGAACCGACGAAAACCTTACTACCCGCCGAAAATAATCTTAACTTACTTTTTGTTTTACTTATTGAATTTAATATTATCATACTTGTACATAAGTAAAATTACATGTTATAATTAAAACTACAAGTATGTAAAAATATTAAAATTATATTTAAATTATGAATGAAAACATTTTCAGATTTGGTCGTAAGCCTACTCTGATATTCTGCGTGGTAGGAGGAAGTATTGGCAATATCAAAACCTTCGCTACCTCATACTATATGTACGTAATTATTGAGTTCCTAGAAGCAGCAATCACGGGAGGATCTTATGCCGCTGCTATGGTTATACGTAAGTCTTGCAATGCGAACTCATTGTGCAAAAATGAATCCAAGATGGCATTTTAAATTTATTACTTCAAGGTTTCTTCTTTATTTACCAAAATACCCAACTATTTCAATCGTACTAATTTTTATTTATCAAAGTATACTAAAAACCGTTGCATAAATTGGACCAAAGTATTCGAAACTAATGTAATATCTCTATAGTATAAAAATCCAGGTAACACTCTATTTTCGATTAAGAAATCTAACTTTTTCTTTTCAGTATTGGAGATTGCGGGTAAAAAATATCGAATTTTATCAGGAGTAATATTCGCCTATGCTATCTATGTTGGTGAGAGTTTATTTGCGTGTATAGCGATGTTTGTACCTTACTGGAGAACTCTCATCAGGATCATTAATGGTCCTTGCATCTCCTTTGTATTCCTTATTTTCTTCATCAACGAAAGCCCAAGATGGCAAATAGTTAGCGGAAGAATCGAGAAAGCTAAAAAAGTAATGAAACGAATAGCCGAAGTTAATAAAATTTGTATAAACAATGAAGAATTAGCAAATATCGATGAAGTTAAACTTAAAGAAAAGTTTAATATTGTAAATAATGATATGAAAGAAAGCGTAATACATGCTTTTAAATCTAAAGAAATCATGATGCGGGTACTAGTTTCGGGTGTATGTAGATTTACTAGCAGTTTCGTATATTATGGGATGATGATAAATTCAGTGTTCCTGCCAGGTGATAAATACATTAACTTCCTACTCTCTACGGTAATGTCTTTCCCTGGAGAGTTACTCTCCTTATATCTGATGAACAAAATAGGAAGAAAAATTCCATTGCTGGCCGGATATTTAATATGTGGCATATTATGCATCATTTCAGCTTTAACTCCAGCAGGTAGATATTGGACATAAATATGTTAAAATATATTTCAATCTCTTGTCATGCTTATGAAAGAAGTGAAAGTAGTAAACTGCTTTAGTAGAATAATAGCAATGTATTTATAGAGACGTAACCAATGCATTTAACTTTTGTGTACAGGATACAAGTGGGTGAAATTGACGATTTTTCTGGTTGCTAAAGTGATAATATCGTCCTGCTTTACTGGAGCAATCACCTATACTATGGAGTTGTTCCCCACCAGCGTGAGGGGCACCCTCCTCGGACTTGGGGCCTTTTCCTCTCGGATAGGAGGCATGCTGGCCCCTCTCACGCCCATTCTGGTAACTATATTACGATGTTAAATAAAATCGGTTTAAAAAGACGAAAACGTACATAAAATATTTTCTAGTCAATACAAAAATATAGCTGTAGGTATGTAGAAAGAAATCTCTTTCAAACTACATTTACATCTTTAATAAAAACTTTACATCAAGAAACCAAATTGAATTGGATTTTAAGTTGGTGTTCATATTTGCTTCTTTAACGCGGGGCTTGAACCTATAGTCCATAAAACATAGCTTGATTTAAATGACAGTTGTACAATTATTCTGATTAGTGTGTGTAAATTGATGTAAAAAAATTAAAAATAAAACAATTAAATCATAATCATAATAAATTTATTGATTTAATGGGGTACATTCCAAGTCAGTGCCGCCATGATCATCACAATCAGAATCGCTGGAACAATCCTGGTGGTTAATTATTAATTCTTGGTCGCATAATACATCATACTTAAAATCGCGTTCCCAATCTTCTGTTATCGGTTTTGGCATCTTATTGACCCCTTTTTTCTAATCATCTGGTGTTACATGGGTCACATGCATTGTTTAATAAAGTTACCTTTTCTTTTTTGCGAACGGTTGAGCGGTATTATTTTTTGCTGCGTGACCTAAAACGAAAGAAATCTTATGGTTTAAATTTTATTTTATTAAAAAAGTATGTAGATAGGCAGTGAGATCGATAAAAACATTAAATAGCTACCTTTAACCTGAGCCCAAATCAATTCTTTCGCATTGTATTGGCAATGATACGGCGACAACCGAATGACGGTATGTCCCTTTTCTTTAACCATTACATCCAAAACATAGGATGGAACTGTATTTCTACCAATCGTAAAAGTTGTTTCTTCAACATCGAGCTATCAGCTTGTTCATCATTCGCTTGCAACCACGAAATTATTTCGTCCTTCCGATCATTAGTTGTCGGAGGCTTAGTTTTTTAACCGAACGATAAGGTGCATTATCCATTAGGATCATATGTGGTTCATGTAAACTACTTAAATGGTTTATTAACCATACTTTGAATTATTCAAAATTCATTCAATTCTTTGAGGTATTCTCTTGTCTTAACAGATTTAAATGCCAGTAGACAATTTAGCACAAAACCAGAGGGAGTGTGAGCATGGCAAATTATAAGTCTTTCATCTATGCAAACAGGTGCCTTGTTAAAGGAGCCAGGTGCTAAAAGTAGATTTTTTTCTTTTTGTAGCAGTACAAATCACTCGTTAGACGTTACTAAGTTACAAAATTAAGTCGTCACTTTTGCTAACAACTGTCATTCTAAACAAGCTATGTTTTATGGACTATAGTACAAAATTTATGTTATCGTTAGACATAATAGTTCGGTTTTTCGTAGTGTTTGGTAATGTCCCATGCAGACTATGGTAAGTTTAATTCCTATTACATGGGACCCAATTTATAGCTGTCAAAATGTGAGAATATGTCAAATAATAAATACCGAATATATATATTTTTTTTATATATATTATAATAGGCAAACGAGCAGACGGGTCACCTGATGGTAAGTGATTACCGACGTCCATGGACACCTACAACTCAAGAGTCGCAAGTGCATTGCCGGCCTTTGAAATGGGAGTACGCTCTTTTCTTGAAGGTTTGAAGGTCGTATCGGTCCGGAAATACCGAAGGTGATAATTTGTTCCAGAACGATAGCGAAACGTTGCGGCCGGTATAAGACCTGACAATTCCTCGGCGCACTCCCCATGATACAAATGATAGAGAATGCAGAGTGAAACTACGTTCTCTACGCAACGCCAATTTAATAATAAACTAACTATTAAAAAACCTGCTACATTTTCAAATCGATTACTCCACGATTTATATATTCACCAAACTTTTTTCTCCGCTTACATTTTTTTTCCAGAACACAGTATCGGAAGTTGTTCCATTCGTGTTATTTGGCTGCTCCTCGATTACAGCGGCCTTACTTCTTACTTTAACTCCTGAGACCAAGGATCTGCCGCTCTTCGACACTATTAGACAGGTCGAAAGTCATGGTAAATGTAAAGTGACCACAGAAAAGAACGTAGAAAATACGGACTGTTCCGTAGAGGCTTCGTAGTATAGATCTTGCTTTTAGATGTAAAATAAATCATCTAAACTGCCTGTTTTTTTAATATACATTACAAACATTTATAAATATTGTTCCATTCAATTTAACATGTTCCATGATGTAGTTCACCAAATTGCTGCAGGAGCAGTAGTTGCATACGTTTTCATGCTTGGAATAGAATACACATTGTCGAACAATTTTTTAAAGGCAGGATACTTCTTGTCAAGGTCTGGTACGCGCAAGATTACCTTTAAATAGTCCAACATTCCAGCGAAGTGGAAATCTCCCCAGGTTAACTGCAAAGATGATAGAAACTTAAATTTAGGTAAATGTAATAATAAAATGGAGATGAAGATTTAAATGAAACAAATCAAGCTATCAATGGAAACAGAACGTATGAAAAAGACAACAGATAAAATTATATTCTTTTAACATCTTGACTAGATACATTTATAGCAATTATTATAAAACGTGCAGATCATTGCAGAAATTTTTATGATTTACGAAAGAACTAATGCTTGTCGCGGTTAACGCGATATAACGATTGTTTAAAGGCCGACTGTGTACTAGTTTGCTAACCTAATTCCATAGAAACTAGTAACATAGTAATATGGATTATACATACAATAGCAGTTCCCCGCAATTTCACCTACAAGTAAAGTCACTGCAACGCTCCTAATGGTCATAACGTGATGTTACATTGCCTATAACCTTCCCTATTGAATGCTCCACAATGTCAATACAAAAACATATTTTGTAATACAACTTGTAGATCCAGAGATTATTGCATTTATTCGCTTGAGTTATGAATGGGTTCACGTTATTAATATTCATAGTGAGGTTGGGCGGTGTTTACTCTGTAGATGCTTATCTTTTATTTTCTTTTTTAAATATCTATTCATAGTGAAGCGCTTAGAAGTTATGGGATTTTTTATTAGCCCTTTCATGACATTTACAATTCCTTGATAGCAGGTTTATTATTAACACTCTTCTACGTTGCTAACATTACATTCTTCTTTTTTTTATATTGTCCCATGTTATCACAGTTACCTTTCCAAGGGCAATGTGTCCGTTATTTTTCTCTATGATGGTGTACAACTTTTCCAACATATCAGGATATAGCTTAGAGTACTCTTCATGTTTTTTCTCTTTTATAAATGTGTCCGGTTCCCAGTAAGTTAATGTGGCCCCTGTTAAATAATGTATATTAATCACATGATTGTTGTATAAAATATATTAGTATTTACAGAAAAATATTCACGTTACACTTGTACCATTTCCTATTATCATTTTTTTAACTCTCACGAGCACTGGTAACTTACACTGGTAACTGGAATATACTTCTAATAAAGTCAAAAAACTGACGGTATATAAGATCTGTCAGTCAGTCTAAAGCTGTTAAACATTCTTGACTGCCTTCTCTAATTGCCTGATCGTTAATCGGATAGGTCAGCTAATTTTTTCCGAGTCTAGGATATAATTTTAATATAAACATGGAGATGACATGTGCGCTAAAGATTCTCCTTTTTTTAACGCTTCGATCAAGAATATACTTTTTATGCTAATAATACATAAGCAGGAAGAAATTCTTCTCCCATCTCGGGCAAAAATCATCACTGGTTTTTTTGCCAACATATTTTAACATTGCCAAGAGTGTTACCATAATATAGTGCTCAGTAAAATTTAAAATACTATATTTGTGTGCCAGTACTTACTCAAACGTATGTCGTAGAGAAAGTCAACATTTTGGTCAATCTCGAATGCCTCCTCATCATTGTCTCCAGCGACGCCGTACTTCTTTCCAAGATAGCGACATATGGCCAAGCATGTAGCGTATTGCTTGCCATCAATTTCTATTACTGGTAGGAAGCCAAATGGCGTATCTGGAATGACATTACATTCTATATTAACATTATTATATTTGTTTTCATATCTATTTGTTATTTTTCCTTAGTTTTAGGGTTCCGTTCCTCAAACGGAAAAAAGGAAGACCTTTATGTACATCGGTATGTCTGTCTGTCAAGAAACTTTCTCTTTACTTTCTTTGCTTACAAACCATAAAGCATTAATACTTATTTTTACATGGTTGGGGTCGGCTTTCAGTTTAACTACGATACGGGCGAACTTCGATATTGTACGTGAAGCGACTGGCATCAGACCTCCACAACCCAAGTACTAGGCGATATCGAAGTTCTGTAGTTAGACCAGGTTGTCGGACTTTTATATAAACAGCTACTACTAGAGCAGAATAATGACTTTTTAAAAAAGCAACAAGTTGGGAAAAGGGAAGAAGCTTATGAGGTATGTAAACATCGAGCAAGTGGCAGTTATCTCTGCTCACCCCGAAGGGAAAAAGGTGCGTGTTTTTTAATGTATGTAAAAATAAATTGTAAATCACATCAAAACAATTAATTAATTAAGAGCTTGAGAAGAAGATGGAGCAGAATGTGTCAGAACATTGATGTTGGAAGTGTTTCTACCCATGGGTAAAAAGAACACGGCATAGTGGTAAAGTCAACGAGTATTAGTCAGTAATATTAGGATTAGTTAGCGTCAAATTATAAAATGTAAAGATACTTACGGGGTTTTAATTGAGGCCATTCATCTAAAGAAATTCGGATATCTTTGAACTTCTGTCCACCATAAGCTAGCAGCAACCGCGGGCCCTCTCCCAAGGATTTTGCGTCGAAGTAAGTAAAAATTACATTTGACATATTACTGAAAACGAACATGCATGTGACAGTTTTTATAAATCAGTATTCTTATATATCAGTACAGTCAGGGCTACATCCCTCGCTCAAGATCGCATTTTATATCCCTACCGGTTAGCGTTCTGCCGGATTCACAAGTGGACAGTAGGGGTGTCACACACCTGAGTGTTCTCACGGAAGGTATTTATATTATAAATTGCTGACAGAAGAAGAAACGTAAGTTATTACTAAATGATTGATTATGTTGCATTACCTTTTACTAGATGAATGTTATTAATCTTTTTATTTCTTTTAAAATGAGTCACAAATCATTTTAGTTTTTTTTTCTGAATATAATCAAGAAAGGCTTTGTACTAACTTTTAAACTTTCGTGTTCCATGATATAATATTATCTACGTATTAACGGTAATTAACGCGAAAATAATTTCGTGATCGCGTTAATATTATAATATTATAAGAAAGGCTTTAGATATTAATTTACTTGCCATTGCCGCGTGACTATAATAATACTTATCTACTTAATAAATAAACATTGCATATGCTACATACTTACTTAATAAATTAAGTTAAATAGCTATTGCCTAATTCTAAAAACGTTTAGAATTATATTTCTAGACAACAGTACTACATTTTCTTTTCTGGGTGCCATTTTTTTTTCACGCTATGAATGTTGGCTTTTATAATGTTTAGTAATTTTTTCGTATTTATTTTCAGACGCAACTGTATCCGTAATAGTGTTGACAAATCTGTGATAAGTGTGATAACGGAACACGTCATAGTTAAACTTTGATACTGTACATATCACTTTCAAAAGGCTTCAGAATATTTTCACTACTTATTAAAATAAAAAATAATAATTTCAGAGGGAAATAAACATATTTATCATATATGAATAGTAAATTGTTATACGAATAAATTGATCTTTGTACAACCCTAGAGCGTTGGCTATGTTGTAGGCTATTATTGCGTAGGTGTTTTCGCTTTTGTATGAGAGTGATATATCTGTTACGAAGTAAATATTAGCTTATCTGTTGTATAGTACAGTACAATAAAAAACAAAATACTGTACTTTTATTTAGGTATATACAATGTAAGAATGCTAATTTGGAATTAGGCAAAGAATGCATAATACGATGGCTTCTGTCTTCATTCTTGCGTTCATCAGAATGTTGGTTCTGACACGAGGGTATTTCTTGGGTTAATATCATGTACAATATTTTTTACTACTACACTAAATAACCTTTACAAAATCACCGATGATTCTCACAATAATATAGGATTAAGATTAAACTTGTACAATAACAAGGAATGCAATCAGATTAGTTGTAAATTGTAATGCAAACGACCGTTCCGCTGCTGCTGTCGAATAAGATAAAATTTTAATAATAAAAAAGAATGCCTGAATTTTTGGGCGCGGCCCGTCAACAAACTCACGGTCTAAACTATCACCGCATGACAGCTAGACACGCTCAAGTGACAACTAAAGTTGCTATACACATTTTTTTACGTGTCACCTGATGGTAAATGACTACCGCCGCCCATTGTCACCTGCAACTCAAGAGTCACAAGTGCGTTGCCGGCCTTTAAGGTGGGAGTAGGGGAAGAGGGGAGAGAGGGAAGGGTTAGGGCCTCAGGTAGCCTCACTCACTCGGCAAAAAGGAATGAAACATTGCTTTACTGCCGGTTTTCTGTGAGGCCGTGGTATCACTCCGGTCGAGCCGGTCCATACGTGCCGAAGCATGGCTCTCCCACGAACAAAACAATAAACTGAAATTAAAATAATTGGCACTTGGCATTCCTTTGGCTTTCCGATATGTATCCGTATAAACACCTTATAATGTCTATTGCATTGTACGGTGTTTATATTCTTGAATATTAATTTAATGCACAGATCTAGACCCAAACTAACTATTGATTGTACTATGAGTTCTAGAACACAGATAAACATACATACAAACAAGAATTCAGGTTATTAAATGCAAAAAAAAAATTCGCCGACTGGTAAGTTCAATTCAAAAAAATCTTTATTTCATAAAATTGACCATCAATTATTCGAAATCGTCGATTTAATAAATAATTAAACACACACAGAGTCACCGTAACAATAGTTTGCTTCGTCAAATGTAAAATGATTAAAGAAAACAAAATGCCTTGTGAGAAGAAATCGGGCAAACAAACTCACGGCCACTCTTTTAAAAAAGTAAGTCTGTAATATATAATACATATATTACAGACGAAAGTATTCAATATATATTTGATAAATAAATAGACTTACTCGAAATGTTACTCGTTGCAACTATAAACAAAGACTGTCTCAGTACAACAAACTGCTTATTAAAAATACATAGATAGCTTTTTGTAATGAATATGACTCATGACCAGTTCCGATAATTTATTCGTAAACAGAAAACTGCCCGAATGATTTATGTAAGATGCTTAAATACAAATAAATGTCAGTACAATCATATCATTTAATATTTACGTTCTAACTGGCCAATGAACACAAGCTTTGATTACTTTTGATTATCTCAAATTAATGAGTGTGTTAAGAATTTAAGCAATCATTCGCAATAGTTCAGTGAACATATTTTATACGCTCTTGGTATGTGAAAAGAAGGCCTTTATATATTTATTGTGTGGTTATTGCAGCGGCACCCAGGTACAAAAACATACTTCAACGCCATCTATTAAAAGAGACGCCGAACTACGTAGTAACTGAAACCACTGCATGTAGCGATCTCAGCAGCTTTGGATGTTGAATTAAGGTTATTGAAAAAATGAAGTATTTTATAGTGGACAAACTGCTATCTTAGCCCACTATGTACTCATGGATCACCTAGCCTGGCCGCAGGATCCTCTCTTTGTATAGGAAGGACAATATAACCGTTTGTCCACTATAAAATACTTCATTTTTTCAATAACCTTAATTCAACATCCAAATTTTTATTCTAACAAGAAAAAATATCAAAACGGAACAGAGTACAGGCAACTACTTAACTTCCGAGCCTGACGAGATGGTGCCTATGCAACAGGTCGTTTCGCTCCCTGATATAGGGCCCCATTCGGTTCGAAATTATAAATTATTTGGTTCTTCTCACAAACACACACGTGAAAACAACCGTGTATCTTTAATATAACTTAAATACTATTTATATTACACATATTTATTTCATTATATTATATGTATGATTTAAAGTCAAAACCATAGTGTAAAATTTTAATGCCATTACTTCGTAATTTAATGCTTTGACAAACAAGCAATGATTTCAATATTCATCCATAACTCAACAGTATCATTTTCATTAGAATTTAGAAGTTGTACAGATGAGGAGGAGCAGTTTCGGTGTATGCCTTGACCCTAGGAATGGAGTACACATTGTCGATGACTTTCTTGAAGGCAGGGTACTTATTTTCTAGGTCTGGCATGTCAAACAGCATCTTAAGGTAGTCTAATATACCAGCGAAAAGGAAATCACCCCACGTAAGCTGAAAGAAAATCATTCAGAATTTTTAGACAACTGATATGGACAGTCTAGTCGTTTTGTAATAATTATACTTTAGTCTTCAGAATTTGAATTGTATTTACTCAAAATATTAGTTCTAAGATATATTAATAATTCAGCAAAGGGTACTCGATTGAAACCTTACCTGATTAATAAAACATAAAAAAATAATGATTTCGAGTCAACAACATACATCCGCAAAATTCGGATTGTCGAGTATTTTGTTAAATTTTAATGGAGGAAATGGCAGTCGCCATATTGGCCAATCGGCCAACACGTATATCTACCCACGTTTTGTAATAGATTGTGTATTATGAGATTTACGTTTTTTTTTTTGATATAGGGTTTTTATCTAGTTAAATTATAATGTCAAGCATCTATGGTAAAATGTCCAAAAGGAAATTGGAAAGTGCACCGCGTTTCCAAACCAAGCCCCCCAGTCCGTGAGTACTATTCTTTGTTGTACACAAAAAACAATCACAAATCACAAAAAAGTTAAAATACTAGCCAGGTCAGTCTAGGATTGGTGACCATTCCTAACAAATTGAGACTCCTCCATGCCTCGGAGAGCACGTAAAACCGTCGGTCCCGGGTGTGATACAAACATCTGTGGCATTCGTTACGGGGTATTTAGCGCCCTAAAAAGTTCGACAACCTTTTTTTTTTTTTTTTTTTGTGCGTGTGGAAACCACCTCGGGCCGTCACCCCACCGGGGTTTTCGGTGGGGCGGTGTGTCGGAATCGAACCGACTAAAACCACACGGTGTGCCGTACTGCGCCTTAAGTAGGAGGGATCCGGGAACAGCTTTTATTAAGACATCCAGAACCCTCCTAGCGCCTGCCCGCAAAAGCGCGGGCACCACCTTCGGGTAGAAACCTCTCTAATAGGCGACGTCCAGGCACACGCGGACGCTGCCTCCTCGCGGGGGCCGCTATAGCGGGTGGAGGGGAAAAAACCCGTCCCGTCCACCCGCGGCCACACTCAGAGCGGCATGAGGCGCTGGTAAGCGCGCCTCCGCCGCCCGGTTCGCCGGCGGCGAATTAAGTCCGAGTGGAGGTCGTCCTCCCGGACCCTTTCCGCCGCCTCCTTCTGCGAGATGACTTCCTCACAAAAGTTTGCTACCGCGGTAAAATTCCTGTCGCTACCGGCCATGGAGCGTATGACAGCCGGCAGCGACAGATCCACTCCGATGACTGCAGTGAGGGCCCGACGCTGCGCCGCCCAACTGGGGCAAACCGCCAGCGTGTGCTGAGCCGAGTCCTCACTGCAGTCGCAGTGGTGACAGGCGCAGTGGGACTCAATTCCCTCCTAGCGACCGAGTGCAGGTACTTCCCGAAGCAGCCGTGCCCGGAAAGAACCTGCATCAGTCGGAAGGAAAGGGTCCCGTGCTGCCGCCCTGCCCGCTCGACGATGACGGGCTGAAGCGCCTCCACGGCGGCAAAGCCAGCACGTGGAGCCTCCAGCCGGGACGACCAACGAGCCATCGTGGCTCGGCGAAAAGTTCGACAACCTGTTCTAACTACAGAACTTCGATATCGCCCTAGTACTTGGGCCGTGGAGGTCTGATGGCAGTCGCTTCACGTAAAATATCGTAGTTCGGCCGTGTCGTAGTTAGAATGAATGCAGACACCACCTTACTTGGGAAAAGGCGCGGAGGATGATAGCCTACTACAATAATCCTTAGTTGAGTTAGAGACCTCAAACTTCCCAGCAACAGCCAGTTCGAGCTAAAGGAATGTGACCCTGCCTGCTGGAGCTATAGCTAACACTCCCCAATCCATCCCTATACACAATATCCCTTCCTTTGCCTTCCCTTCTTACCTATTTTTCCCCTTTAATATATTCCCAATTTTTTCATCTTTAATTCCCAAAGTGTTCGATTAGGGTTGCCCAATATAACGGGACCAAATTACACTTGGAAAAATGTCGATGTTTACTACATCTCTAGTTCTACCTTCGGCAATACAGACGTGATTGTATGTATATACCTACAATAATTCTTGACCTCACTTAACCTACACTTGATCGTTTCTGATATTTATTACCTTACCAACTGCTACGTGACCATTGTTTTTTATAACAATCGCATTCAATTTCTCTATCAATTCAGGGTAAACGTTCTTGGAGAACTCTTCCTGTTTCTTCGCTTTGACAACTTCATCTGTTTCGTAGTATACTAAACCGGCCGCTGAATAGAAACAAGAATTTATTGCAACAAAACAGGGTGTTCGATATTTAAATTTGTCAAAAAATATGAAAATAATGTTAAACAAAATTTAAGTCTCCATGAAAATTCTAAGGGATTATTGGAGTTTACTCCTCAAGAATCGATTTGCATATAAGGCGCGCGCTATGAAAAAAATATGAAGAGTAAAATGTAGTGATCGGAGGGCAGCGTAACGCTTTATTGTGCTTTTTATGCTTTATTGGAGTTTACTCCTTATTCTCGACGCATGTAAGTAGATATGTGTATATCATTATGTTATATATATGTGTAAATATATAGAGAGAGAAGGAGGGAGGGAGAGATAGAGAGAGAGAGAGAGAGAGAGAGAGAGAGAGAGAGAGAGAGAGAGAGAGAGAGAGAGAGAGAGACTCCAGTAAATTGTAAACTCCAGTCGTGCGTCGAAGCTGACACAAACTTTTTTTTAATGTTGCCTGGTTTAAAGTGAAGATTTGGGATAGTTTACAACTTGAAACCGTTGTCGCATAGATGATTAACAGCTGAAAAATATGTATCTAATAATATATAGTTTTAAATATACACTCTATACTCATTTGGTTACACATTTTTAATATAAAATAGCACAGTCAAAATGTTACTACTTCAGCTGTCGGCCACTAGATGGCCATAGTTACCACATAGATCGACCTTACTAAGATTCAACTTTAGACCATGCGAAGAAAAGGTCTATTCACCGTTGTTCTACTTTTTGTTATACAAGTAGAACTGATAGGAAAAAGAAAAAAATTGAACATAAAAATTACTTAAATTAAGAATGGGCTAGTCAATATAATAACAATGTTGTTGCCACATATGTATGGCCTTAATTTGTAAGTTATTTTAGTGTCTTTATTGCGAGAATGAGCGTTTGTCATTAACCCTAGTGGTTTATTATTATTTTATACTCACTGTTCCGTATATCAATGATAAAGTCGGCAATTTGGTCGATCTCTAAGGCCTCCTCATCATTATTGCCAGCAAGCCCATATTTCTTGCCAAAGTACCGACTGATGGCCAGCGCTTGCACAAACTCTTTACCGTCGATCTCCAACATGGGCGTTTGACCGAATAGTGTCTCTGGATTAACAAAGACAAAATATATCTAAGGTAATCTTATCATATCACTCATCTGTAGACACTAAAGTCTGTGTAAGTTAGGATTCCTGTCATGTCCATTTGTTAGATTTTTAGTTTTCATGACCCCGCGTTAGTAAAGCATTATTCTTTGTCAACAAAATACCTCACTAGTTACATATTTTGGCTTACGGATGTGGTACGAAGATAAAAATCTCAATAAACGCTCGCAGTCAGGAACTTGTAGTATTACACTCCTGTATCTCGGAAAGCACTCGTCTGATTTCTCTCTGATCTAGTCCGTTACTATTTAATAACTACGGAAAAGGCTCTTAAATAATCGATTTTTTTCAGAGCGACTAATGTCAGTTAATGAATCTGCTTTCCTTACTTGGTTTGAACATTTCTCCATAGTAAAGCGATGATCTTCAAACTCTTGACCTCCGTAAGCCATTAGCAAGCGGATACCTTCAGCTAACGCCTTGCAGTCAAAATAATGGAGGACAATCTTCGGCATCGCTCTGTAAACTCAAAAATAGTAAAATGAATACATAGTTTGTGACTACGGAATATTAAAAAAAAAAAAATTAATTATTAAAAAACAAAGGTTTGCTGCACATTCTAAAAACAGTTCCTTCCACAGATGCCTGAAACCAATGTATGATCTCCCTGTTAATTTTCTTCTTAGTAGTACACCGTGCCGTGGCCGTGATCATGGATCGTCTGATAAGTTCGCTGCGGCTTTTGCGAGACATCTGCATCTCTCTCTGTTTGTGGCACTGCGTGTACTTTTCGTGAGGGAACTTTGTAGACGATTTAATTAAGTTCATCCATCTTTTGGGTGGGTTCAAACTGAACGTTGGAAATGAACTTATCATTCCAGGCAAGGCATTATGCTATTCCTTATTTCCCTTTTAGCGCTCCAAACATGGATGCCAGTTTATCTTATTGGCTTGTTTTCTGCCCTTCTGAAAAGGTGTTGCTAGCCTGAGTTTATGTACGTAATTATGTTTGTGACTATGGTATAATGAACTCTTCAAAAGGGTTAGGTGGGTTCAACCAAACAGAAATACTTAAAATAAGCCGCTCGGTAAACTTATAATGTAAAATAAAGAGGTAATTAGTAATCTAAAATTAATTCCTATACGCTATTACATATATATCTCTTGCCTGTATCCCCGATGGGGAAGGCAGAGGCATTTTAAACACTCACATTTTAAACACCTACATTTTAAACACCCACATTTTAAACACCCACATTTTAAACACCCACATTTTAAACACTCACATTTTCAACACCCACATTTAAAAGACTGACATTTTAAACACCCACATTTTAAACACCTACATTTTAAACACCCTCATTTTGCCAATTCAAATTTGGTCTCACTCACTCACTCACTAACGGCGGCAACGGGCACGTAATAGTCTTTTCAAACATGGAATTGTTAAATGATATAAAAAACAATATCTTATTAAACAAATATAGTTCAGAAGCATTGAGTTTTTTAAGATGACAATTATACTCTAAATGATATCGAAACATCCATCAACGTAACCTAGTGCTGCAAACATAGGTACTAATGGGTATTCGCATTTAGGCCGACCACTCATCAACGACACGATTTTGTATCAGGCAGCAATCATCACGCACTTAATTCTGATCGTGATAAACTATAAATCACTGCGATTGTTTAAGTTTCTCAAGGACGAAGAAGATATAACGGTTGCCCGATAAGAGATTATAAAGAAATATGATGAAATACTAATATTAACAAATAATTAGTAAGTATTTTTCATTCTTATCATATGTGGGATCCTTTCAATAAATAATAGGGAGTTCGGTGGGTAATGCACGCAGGGGTTAAACACTTTGAGAAAAGTTGAGATCTATCGTCAATTTCGTTTTCACCAGTAAAACGCCTACAGCTTTTTTCTTTAACCTTTAGGGTTACGTTCCTCAAAGGATAAAACCCTTATAGGATCACTTTCTTCTCCGTCTGCCTGTCTGTCAAGACCCTTTTTCTCAGCCACCCTTGGAGGCATCAAATTGAAATCTTCTGTCCCTTAGAGCTGTAAAAATCAAGCTTCTAAGTCAACACAATCAAAAGATATAGCCATTTAAGTCTTAGATTTTAACAAATTTGAAAATTTCGCAGAATAAAAAAAAAAATTATGAATATAGCAAGAAGCAAGGTCTCACAGCACAAGTAAAGGGAAAAAATCTAACTATCTAAATACAATTTTGTTTGGTTACGTGAGGTACCACTCGGTGCGCGAATCAGACTCGCACCTGTCCGGTTTTTTTTTTTCTCTCTCACCGGGGCCAAACCGTTAGATGATATGTCGGACTCGAACCGACTAAAATCGCACATGTTTCGACCGTGTCCTACGTCCGGGGCCACAGGCTATCAACAAACAGCATTTATGTTTTTTATGAATAGAACAGAATAGAAGAATTTTGGTTGTACACCAACGACATAATGCTTAAAAATACATAAATTAGATATGTAATAAAATTAAATAATTAATGTATACAGTAAGTTTACTTACACTATGTTTACTTATGTAAGCGTAACTATGTTATTTGAATCCCTGCCACAGACTTACTGAATTTACTTCAGTAGTCTTCACTAGTATTATTGTATCAAGCAAGATACACTATCACTATTATCATTATCATGCATGCAGTCGCGTATCACTGAAATACAAAATAGCATTTATGTACCCTAAGCCCCAGTTAGATTTAACTAGTAATAAGGATAGCTAGCATAGTGAAAAGTTATTCTGTTCCTCCATTTGCATTAGTGTAGTTATTATCGTCTTTCAAGATGGAAGGATGCTCTTGCAAGGTATGATATGTTGGCACCGTCACCTTAAGCGTTTCTTTTTTGACAACAAATTGATTCAACCGAAATCATTGTTATATATTAACGATACCTACAAAAAACAACTACTTTTAATTTTTCTAATTTTTTTTTAATTCATAGATATTTAACATAGTATCCCAGAATAATATTTGTCGCCTTTACTTTATCTCTGCATCATAAGGCTGTAAAGCCTTCTCAGTACATTCTAGACTCTCCTATATATAAGTTTACCTAATGCATAGTGTAAACACCGGCAAATTTGGAAGGCAACAAAAATTATTACTTGAGTAAATCACATATTCATGTGATCTACTCACGTGATAATTTTTATACACATAGTCAGGTATATTAAAAAACATCAATATTAATAAGTACTTGTAACGTTAAGAACGTTTATTTTATCTATTTTATCAAGTTAAGAATACAATTTAGATATAAAATTATAAATGTTGGATTGAAGATAATTAGTTATACTATTTAGTTTTGAAATCAATGGGTCTTCGCGCAACACTCTCCATGCACGGCCATTTTGCTCTGAATCGGCATCTAATCATCATCAATGTGACAGACAGTCCTCTATACAAAGAATGTCTCATCGTGGTGAAAACAGAAGCTCACGTTGTCCTGGAGTGCAATGGAGTGACCACACAACGCGCAAGTATCCCCGCGGGTGCAAGGACGCTCGTAGAAACCTCTGAACGTCCCAGAACACATCTGTGCATCTGGGTAGAGCACGCATTATCTGAACGCATAGTGGACCTCCTATGAGTAAACGCAGCAACAGATAATACCGGTACACCGCTACTCACGCACCTTATCACCTTATCATGCCTTATCACCCGTTATTTATTTAATACCTGTCTAAAGGCCGATTAGCTCACTAGTTAGTGAAATTTTTTTATATGCCCCCTAAGTAGTTGTTACCAGATATAAACTGAAGGACTTGAAGAAGATTGTGATGAACAGATTTTATCATGTGTGTGGTAAAACCAATCGCACGTCAACTAATTAGCATGTACAGGCATAAGATATACAGGCTGTAAGTGACATCGTACCGATTTGTGAAATAGTGTATTCAGACCATAATTCTGAGTGGAAAATCATTGAAAATTTCTGCTGGAAAAGTCATAAAATTTTAATATTTTTTTTGCTTAAAAGTGATACCACAATGAGTAAACAGACCATTTCAACTTAAAAAAAAAACAGTAAATACCCCATACGGTCAACACTGCAATGTATTATTTATTTTTTTATATTATAGGAGGCAAACGAGCAGACAGGTCACCGGAATATAATACAATCAGATGCTTCGACGACGCCCAGCGCTTAAGGTCATTCACCGTACCGCACAGTACGCGTGTTGCGTTACATTGCGTAGCGTAAAATCAAACTATTGACTGTAAATCCTTAATCTCGCATTTTTATGATGAACTGACTTTTGCTCGTGTTAGGTGTATTTTTTATTATCTATATAAAGTAATTATATTAAACACATGTTACCAGCCATAGGTTTAAATACACATCACCAACTACTCATACCACTGTACCTTCGAATAATTTTAATCCATCGTAAGGTTGCCTAGAAGAAATGGCCTATAGCTGTAAGGCCGTCCTCGGTATATTATCTAATCAACAAATCTATGTATGAAAACTTTTTCAATAGGCAAACCAAATCAGTTTCTTTTACACGCCTTATATTAGTATAACCTGTATCTGTTTTGTATTTCTGGATTTTTTTTTCAGACGCCTACCAAATTAATAATGGCAACGTCTCGTAAAACGAGTATTGATGGCTCTTTATATATAGTATTAATTTTGTAAAACTGCATGTCATTTTTATTATACGTCGACTCGTGTCATTCGAAACACGTCCAGTTGTTTTATTTTCGAAATTATCGTAAATCTTGTAACATGAATCACATGAGATGGTGTTTCGAGCCAGATGCTGGCTAAATTGTTAAATAAATATCTGCCCATCATCCTTTTTGTTCCTAGATGGTGTATGTTAGTATACGTCTCGCCAATTCCCTTGTCTGAAGACATACTGCCTGAAACCCAATTTGGCTTCCGACGAAATCGAGGCGCGTTTGACGCTATCTTCTCTGTTCGTCAGATACAAGAGAAAAGTCGAGAACAGGCTCAACATCTGTATCTATGTTTTGTTGACTGTTGCTGAGACTGCGTGCTCGCTCTAACTCTCTTCGCTCCGTACTTTGCAGTAGTAGTAAAGGAGGCCTTGCAGGATTTGTCTGAAGGCATTTGTATTCGTTTTCGGACCGATGTCGGTGGAGTCTTAAACCTATCTAGACTTAATGGTCACACCAAAGTGTATCAAGCAACCATTACCAAGATGATGTATGCAGACGACTTGTTTTGTGGTGGAATCTCCACAGGGTCTACAAAGTATGTCGTAGATTTGGTCTCAAATCAGCGGGGAGATCACCGAAGTGATGGTCCAAGGTACACTGAAGAATACCAGAGTTGACATTAAACTCCGTGACGTCTCACTTAAGCGGGTAGACAATTATCCTTGATAGCGAAGTCAACAACAGAATTGGAACAGCCGCTGCAGCCTTTGACAAACTTCGCTTCAAGGTGTTCCGTTCACATGACATAAAGCTCCCCACGAAAATAGCTGTGTACATGGCAATCGTGTCAAATCCCCTATACGGCTCCGAAACGTGGTGCCTATGCCGCAAACATATACGCATATTAGATAGATTGCACCTTAAATGCCTACGTGATACTATGAACATCCACTAGTCGGACCGTGTACGAAACACAGAAGTTTTACGAGTAAATGTCGGCGGAATAGCGGTATATTTCTAATGCGGTCATGTCGCATGGATGTCTGACAACAAGTGGCTAAGTGGCAAGCGAAAACAAGGCGGCCAATTCCTGCGCATCTTTGTAAGATGTGCTCAATGAAGTGAATGAGCATCAACGAAAAATGTTGAAAAATTTACAAACGTGGACGACGTTGCGCCGCGCGGTTCAGCTAGTAATAATATATTATAGTTATGAATTACAGTCACAAACGTCAATACAATTGTGGCTATCATTCACTCTTTCTCGAGATAATAACTGAGCCGTTCAGAGTCTCGTTCGTCCGTTCGTCTCAGGTTAAGTTTACAGGATGTTGATAAGGTATTATAATAATGAAGCATTGAAGAAGATATCTCCATGCTCCATATAGAGATAATGAACAGTTATTTAAATAATCTTATCTATACTAATATAATAAAGCTGTAGTCTTTGTTAGTTTGTTTATTTAAACGCACTAATCTCTGGAACTACCTGTCGGATTCAAACATTTTTTTCTATACTGAAAGTTGATGTGTGCGTTCGCGCAACGGAATGTTGTTGAATTTAAAGATTTTAATTATGCAGATATTTAGTGTATGACGTCGTGTAATTGTGTATGGTAAAAAAAAATTTGTGCATGCAGCCATTGTGGAGAAATTCGCTAAAAACTGATTCCGCTGGGCGAACGTTGTCCATGCGGAACTTTTTTGAATCCATGGACTTAGAAGAAAAAAAATGTGTCCAAAAATTTGTGTGTAATTGTGTATGTATGAATAAAATTAGTGCATGCATAAACTTCGGAGAAATTCAAGTTTCCGCCACGCGAACGTTTGGCCATTAGCTAGTTATCATATAAAGCGCTTATATAGAGATCTGTAGATTTTTACATACCTTGTTTTGAATTTGTTTATATTTGTTTAAAGAACAGATTTAGAAAAAATCGTATGGTTTTTGTATGTTTAATTTGACCCCAAAGTGCATACTTTACGAACTAAGACCCAATAAGCGTATTTTACGTTTATATTTTTATCTTTTAAACCCTACGATTTTTTCTAAATCTGTTTTTTAAACAAATATAAACAAATTCAAAACAAGGTATATAAAAATCTACAGATCTCTATATAAGCGCTTTATATGAAAACTAGCTAATGGCCAAACGTTCGCGTGGCGGAAACTTGAATTTCTCCGAAGTTTATGCATGCACTAATTTTATTCATACATACACAATTACACACAAATTTTTGGACACATTTTTTTTCTTCTAAGTCCATGGATTCAAAAAAGTTCCGCCAGGACAATGTTCGCCCAGCGGAATCAGTTTTTAGCGAATTTCTCCACAATGGCTGCATGCACAAATTTTTTTTACCATACACAATTACACGACGTCATACACTAAATATCTGCATAATTAAAATCTTTAAATTCAACAACATTCCGTTGCGCGAACGCACACAAAGTTGATAGCCAGATTCATGAGGAATAGTATAGGTTATGTAACATCACGCTGCAACTCTTAGCTTAGCTAATCAATGCTTAGATTATAATATTATATATAATCTAAGAATCAATGTATGTTCGTTCGTATTTTATGCGCTACTGTTCTGTTCATCCGATCTTTATTAAATTTTGCATACCCCTGGGAATGTGTACCTATGCAAAATTTCAACGTGTATGCAAGCGACATAAAGTAAGAATAAAAGGCAGTCATGGGGACGTGATAGACGTGAAAACTTAAAACTTTGGATTTTTTTTAACGATGCTAATGCATTGCATGCATTGTGCCAGATTTTCGCAACACGTCACAATAGCACGTCGGTGACGCGAACCCAAAAGTTATGCCTGTACCAAAATTCACAAGTTTTCATAAACACTTAAAAAAAAAATTTTGCTGAGGGATGGGAAAAATACTTTTACGAGAGCGAAGACGCTGGCTTTTGCAATGAAAGTAAATATTATTATTATATATATTATTATTCAAGAGGCGTTTTATTTAAAAGCAGTTCAGAAGGTATTTTCACATTCGTCATCTCAGAAAGAAGTAGCGGGAGCGGCGTCAGCGTATGCCTTGACCTTAGGAATGGAGTACACGTTGTCACGGACTTTTTTTATCGCAGGATACTTCTCCTCAAGATCTGGCATCCGCATCATATCCTTCAAGTAATCGATAATGCCTGCGAGTGCAAAATCACCCCATGTTAGCTGAAAGAAAAGATATTTATTAAAATTTTAAAACAAAATCGAAAACAAAAATAATTTTATGATAGACAAGGACTAAAATGCACGTGAGATGTCATGATGTCATCAATAGACTAGACCGACATGACAGCCCAAAAAAGGTGGTTCTAACTAAAAAAATGTGGGTGTGTGCAATTCACACACGGCAGAAGTGAAACTTCAGAAAAGTAGCCTACGTGAGAATGAGAAATAAAATATAAAAACAAAACAAATATTTAAATTACTAATGTTAATAAATTTAATTTTAGATAATTTCTATAAAAGTTATTGGTCAAATTAACAGAGATGTGTTTAATAATTAACATAAATTAATTAACCAACGAATTTTTAACACGCAAATGCACAAAAATTACACCACGTTGACATTGACATATTTTCTGAAGGCTTGGTAGTACGCAGGCGCAAAGACAAAGATTATAGGAAACACTGATACTTGTATTCGATCTCATTCTCTCGCAGCCTAAATCCTTTATTATATTTATGAATATATTTGTCTCTTTTCAAAGATTATAGGAAACACTGTAAACTTGTATTCTATCTCATTCTCTCGCAAGCGAAATCATATTAATGAATATGTTTGTTTCTTTGTCGCTTTTTCGTTTCATCGAATTTCAAATCACAACGATTCAAAAAAAAAACCACTTCAAAAACATCCAGCGCCAGGTTTATGTATTGTTATAGTTAAAAACATTAAATTACCTTTCCAACCGCGAGATGGCCGTTGTTCTTCTCGATAATGGCATTCAGCTTAGCTAAGAGATCAGGGTATACATTCTTGGACAAGTCCTCATGTTTTTTCTCCTTAACAGCCTCGTCTGCTTCGTAACGTACTGAGGCTGCCTCTAGGAATGAGCAAAAGAAAACGCTTTAAGTTTGAAGTTTGAGTACGGGCGGACATTCGGATCATTGAATTGATTCGGAAAGGAGGACCAGCAAGCGGCTCCGATTATAACCCCTTAAAGTTTCCGCAGACGTATCGGTCGGTCTTTATGTTTTAGGAGTAGATTCAAAAGGTTTACATTTGACTTGACACCACCCAGTTTGGAAAGGTTTATTAAGAGAAAACTCAATCCCTAATCTTAGTCAAGCACTGAGTAGACCATAGATATCATGTTTTTTGCAGTTCTTGTGGTTAATTTGTGGAGCAGAATACGGCAAACTGTATGTAAAGCGGCGGTAGCGTAATGGCTAAGGCGTTGGACTTGCGATCAAGTCCATACTCATACTCCACTCTACCACCACTCCTAACACAAGCATTTTAGCTTAGCTGGAGGGGTTAACAAGAATACTAGTAATGTGTGACCCACGTTACTAGTATTCTTTTTTATAAAAAAAAAATCTTTGACCCAATTCATATGTTCAGGAAGCTTAAAATAGTACTTACTGGCACGGATGTCATTGACAAAGTCAACGTTCTGGTCGATCTCTAAGGCCTCCTCATCATTATCTCCAACAAGTCCATATTTTTTTCCTAAATAACGGCTGATGGCCAGGCTCTGTGCATATTGCTTGCCGTCTATAAACACTACGGGCATGGATCCAAACAGGGTCTCTGAAAAAACGAAGAAACATTATTAACCAGCTTTGGACTCAAACTGGCCTGTTGGCCTTGGCCTAGTGGTTAGTGACCCTGACTGCTACGCCATAGCTCGTGGGTTCGATTCCGACCCGAGTCTGGGTGTTCTTTGTGTCCGTGGTTTGTATATTTTTCATTTTGCATACTAATAATAAATATAATCATCCTGAAGAGTTTGCTTTTTTAGATGAACGTGGTTATCTCTGTAACTACTAGCCTGATCTGAGAAATTATTTTTGTAATTGATAGCACAGTTCTTGAGGAAGGTAACTGGCTATATACTATCACGTTACGATCCTTAGAATCGGAGAAATAAACGTAACAAAAAACATAAACTGCGGGGAGTAGCTATACTTCATATACATGTTACTCGGTTTAGTACTTACTTGGTTTAAACGCAGGCCAGGTTTCTAAAGAGTACCGAACATCTTCGAACTCCTGACCCCCGTAGGCGAACAGCAGGCGGGGACTCTCTCCCAACGCCTTGACGCCGAAATAGTGGTATACAACTTTAGGCATTGTTCTGCAAGAAGATATTAATTTATGGACTAGATATTTTTGCTTTGTACTATCCATCTAGTATAAAGCTTTCACGCCTAAATGTTCCCGTAAGACTTACATACTAAGTGTAAGACTCATACCAATTTAAAAGAAAGAAAATAAAATAGCTAAAGCTACCCGAATCTGTTCTTCCCTTCTATCAGCTTCTATCATTAGCCGCACAGCACTCACGTTATCTTCAGTAGTTGCCGTAGAAGGACGTCCTTCTCGAGAATCATCAGTGAGTATGCTTTGACCACGTTTAAACTCATTAAAGCAGTTGTAAACAGTGGCATGAGATGGGGCTTCGTAATGAAATGCCAAACGAAGTCTATCGTAACATTGTTGTTGAGTAATACCGCAACGAAAGTCGTAATAAATCATTGAGTGAAAATTTTCTCTAGTCAAATCCATTTCGATGCAAGACAGATCATACTTTTTAAATTGCCACCAATTTGCAAAAAAAAAATGTCTTCTGAAACCATCCTAATTCGAAATTTAAATAAATTTTTCATCGGCTGCTTTTCTTACTGGCCTATTCTAAAAACTTTCAGTGCGACCCACGTATATCATGCAGTTTAGATGACAACAATGCTATAACTTGACATTTTTTAATGTCAATGTGTTGAGAAAATTTATAAAAACAAACAACATAAAAACGTTAATGACTACAGCGATTTGTAAACGTTTTAAAGAGGTCTATTATAATGGGATAATTTTTGAAGTTGAAGTTAGTTATAGAGTCAAGGACTTTCTCAATAACAGATTGAATAATTGACTGAACCGTGTACTGAAAAATTATTCATTCCCATTAGACGCGTGCAAGCTCTTCAATATAGAGATTACAACGCAAGATTTTTCAACGTTTTTTGCCGACAAATGCTTGCAAAAAAACGGTTGTCTGTAAAGTCGGTTTACGGACGATAGTTGAACGTGACAACGTCATAGAAACGCCTCAGAGCGAGGTAACGCCGCATGAGTCATGTTTTTTCGTGCGTGCAGCCGGCTCCATCGAATTATAAGACGTTGTCACGTCAAAAAGAACAAGAACCTTTGATAATATTCTGACGAAGAACGATGAACTGACGGGAGAGAATCTACTTTTATAACAGACGGATACTTCAATACGCATAATCTGCACAGCTAGAACTTTCGAATCCGCATCTAGTGATAAGATAAGTCACAACACAAGGTCAATATAAATGATTGGACTGGCATGTTCTGGTCTATTTGAACTGCCCCGCAACATATATGGCCAAAGATATTTGGATTTTAAAATGAAACTTTTGTTCTATCGCCCCAAAAATTATCATCCATCTATCGCATGCATTACAGCATTCAAATTTCAAAGATTTAGGAGCGGCCAGGAGCTCAGAGCTTTTAGTTTGATGATTGTATTAATTATGTATTCCGTACTCTAATACGCAAATTGAAATTAAATTTTACCATTGAATTTTTTGTCTACTATTGATTTCCCATTATCATTCCCATTTTTCAATAGTTAAGTTAAGATTGAAAACAAAGTCATAAAGGGACATAGTTGGCTAAGCTCCGTAAATAAAGATTAAAAAAAAAAGATCGAAAACACAATTTTAATACCCTAAATTGAATAATTTTTCAAAAAAATTTTAGTTAAATGCTTACAAACCGAAAAAAAGTTTCACTTGCATCGTGATTTCATAAAACCACACAATAAATTTTTTTGCCATCTGCCAAATTCAAAGGAAGACGTGCCTGAGGAGGTGAGGGTATATCATTGGATCCAAAATAATGGATGTTCTGCTATTATGCTGCAAACGTCCGTGCATTTTTAGATGCCAGTATTCAAATAAATAAATTGGTCGTTTGGGTCCTATTTTATCGCCTTAACGTTCCCTGGACTTCAATCAATTGGTTATTTTTTTAATGGTGCTGGCTAAAAGAAGAGGTGTACTACAAACCAATTACTGATTTGGACGAGTTACGAAACTGTCTACAAAAAGCCGCTTCAAAAATGCCTATGCTACGTTTGCTTTCTTAGATGATCATTTATTAGAAGATTTCGTGCTTATAATCAGAGTCGATGGCAGACCAATTAATGTAAGTTATTAAGAATTGAATAAACATTTCTCTAAGTGCAATGGAACGCTTTTATTATTATATTGAAGACAAGATAAGATTTTTTTTAATATTGAATAGCAATAACTTAGTACATATTTTTATTAGATAATGTGATGTATTATTATCATTTTGTAAACTGTATTAACTGAGCATTTTTTTTTAAATAGCTGGCCACTTATGTTTTCAAATGTAGTAGTAGACGTAGTCAAAATGATTCTTTTTATCAAATTTTATGTTAAAATTTTTAGATAAGTTGATAATTAAAAAATAAAGTACAATAGACACTCATACTATTTAATAAATTTCTATTAGTAGTCTGTGACAAATAACTACCAGAATAGCAACAAATTGCAAAACAAAACCGTTAAAACTGTAGTCACAAAGTTTGAAAAAGTTTTGCTAGGTGTGCCACAAGGTAGTATCCAGTATACTACCTTGTTGCACACCTAGCAAAACCTCTCTCAAACTTTGTGACTACCAACTTTGTAACCTCTCCTATTCTTAATTTACGTAGATGAACTCCCAAACATTGTCAATCACGAGTGTATAATGTATGCCGATGATGCAACATTTTTATTAAAAAAGATAACTTGAATGATGCAGAGTATAAGTTAGAGATTTCTAATGTACTCCAAACAGTCGCTAATTGGCTAACATCAATAAACCTTAAGGTAAATCTCACAAAAACCAAAGTCATGCAATTTAGAAATTATAAAAAACAACCCCCACCCTTAGCCATATGTGAATCTCACATTAAAATTGAAGAAGTGGCACAAATAAACTTTCTTGATATTACTTTAGATCAACATATAAACTGGAAGGATCATATTGAGAAAGTGAATAAAAAAATGTCTAGTTTCTGCTATGTATTGTCCTTAATAACTGAAACTACGTCTATCAGTGTAGCAAAATCAGCCTATTATGGCTACATCTATCCGCTGTTAACATATGGTGTTATCTACTGGGGAAATTCTACCAATGTGCAATCTACATTTATAAAACAAAAAAGAAGCATAAGAATAATTTATAACCTGCAAAGCACAGACTCATTGAGGTCTATCTTTAAGGAAATGGGATTCCTTACACTGGTATTTACATTCTGCAATTGTGTTTGTTTGTAAAAAATAATACCGAACGTTTTCACACAAAATCGGCTTCTAAACATAATGTTAGATCTCAATATGAATATAATTTAAATTTACCAGTTATTAATAATGTAATCTATTATAAGAGCACATATGTTACTGCAATCAGAGTCTTCAATCATCTACCAATCGAACTAAAAAAACTAGGTATCAGTAAGTTTAAAATAAAACTAAAACAATGGTTGACTCAAAATGTATTTGACAACCTACAAGAATTCTTTTTAAAAAAGTGGTGTTAGTTTTAAGTTCATTAATTTTAAGTTTAAGTCTGTTAAGAAAATCAATAATTTAATGTTGCAATGCCCGAAATGGGTTAACTGTTGATACTCAATAATAATGTAACATCTACAAATAATTGCCCACACAGTTTGCAATAAATGTCTTTGTCTTGTCTTGAAAAAAACATGTACTACAGTAAAATAAAGCATTTTCTTTTTAAACTTCATATTTTGACTAAGTGCTTCAGACGAATTATCCATGTTTACCGATATTATCTACTGATTACATCATACTACGCACAAATGAAGCAAATTTTCTTAAATAGCCTCCCATATTGTAAATAACATTGAACAATTAACAACGAAAGTCTAAAAATACTCACATTTCGGACCGCCTAACAGACGTCTACAGCTTCCACAAATCACAAACTAACTACCAATTTCAATCTTCCGATCATACAAAGTCGCGTATTTCTAAAACATAGGAAGGTTAATAATAACTAGTGTTCGACTAGACATCATTGTTTATTGCGGAATACATCTATGACTTTGCATGTATCCAATATTTTTATGTATAACTTTAAAACTTGTCAATAGTTAATTTAGCTATTAAAGAAAAAGAAGACAATCGGTTTAAAAACAGAGAAGAAAAATATAGTGAAGTCATGTGTTATTTGAGATTGTCATTTATGTTCGTTTACAAACAGTTACAAACGCCTTATTATAAAGATAAAGGCATTTTGTTAATAACAGAAGCAAATTAAAGTTAAGAATAATAAATAACAATATATTTAAGACATTTTACTACAACATCAACAGTTTCCAGCATAAAATTAGCTGTTAAATATTAAAATAAGTGTGTGCCTCTTTGAACAAGAAATAAGATTTTAGCTGAAATAAAGTTGTTGATAAAAATAATATATATATATATGTATAAAAGGAAAATGGATTCCTAACATAAACTGATATTTACATTCGGCATGCAATTGTGTTTGTAAAAATAATACCGAATATTTTGACACAAATTCTGCTTCTATACATAATGTTAGTTAGATCTCAAGATAATATATTATTTTCATTTACCAGCTATTCATAATGTAATTTATTATACAAGTATATCGTTTTCAATTATGTACTATGTACCAGCCGTTTTGAGGAAACTATATGTATAAGTACTAAAATAGTGGTTGATTAAATATGTTTTGTACAACTTTCAAGAGTTTTAAAAGTGTGTGTGTGTTATAAAATTGGTGTCACTTTTAGGTTAATTTGCTTAAATCTTAGCTTAATGTATTATGGTTTTATGAATATAGTCTTTTATGTTGAGAACTCGTTTTAAATAATTTAATTTTGCAATGCTTAAAATGGGGTAACTGTTGATTAATTAACGTAACATCTACATTTAATTATTTGCTTACACAGTTTGTAAGAAATGTCTTTTTCTTTGGATTTGTCTTCTATAATATAAATTAACCTTCGATCACCTGCCTATGAAAGTCGAGTAAAAGCGCCGCGGCCGTTCAGCATTGCATTCACCCAATACACTTCTTTCTTTCTTTAAAACAAAGTACCATGTTTTTAAATGTGTTAATATTAATTTAACTTGTCTATATTTTTTTCTACATAGTCTATCTCGCATTCGTCTCCTACTGAGCTGAGGATTGAAGGGAGTTAATATTTAAATTTAATACATTCACAATTTCTTCTATTAATTACCTACTTCTGATTAATTTCGTGAATAACCGATGTTGATATTTTCACGGCAAATCGTCAATAGATAAAGTGTGGGCGGAATGGACATCAACCTCATCTTTTAGACATCAAACTGTTATATAGTAGATTTTGGTTAATCGCGTCCGCGACTGTCATAACAGAAAAAATCAAGGTCACGTTCGTTCATCACAAAGTCCAAGGTCAGTCTAAGGAAACATCCATTCGTACGTACATCTATATATATATATATAAAAACCCGACAAGTGCGAGTCTGACTCGCGCACCGAGTGTTCCGGAAGCAAACAAATTTGTATAAGTCCATCTCGGGAATCAATTCTCAAAGACTTTTGCCCGTCTTTTTCGAAAGACAAACTTAACTTTGCTTTTGCGATGTACAGTAGACAAAGTGAACAATCCAACCGCAAAATATAAGTTTGTAATCACAAAAACTTTTTTTTATGTGATATAACAACAAATTAACAACTTTCTGATTTTTTCCTTCACTTGTGCTGTCAGATCTTGCTTCGTACCAAATTTCATGATTTTATGTAAATGGGAAGTACTCTATAGGTTTTTGACCCAAAACCTATAGGGTACTTCCGGTTGACCTAGAATTTTAATAAAAATTAAAATAATAAAAAAAATATCTATTCAAAAAATCAAAACATTCAAGGGATCGGTACAAAACATTCAAAGGAGTTGAAGATGCATTTGTTGCCCAATTATAAATAGATATTTTAAATTATAAGATTGAAACTACAGCGGGTGATATCGTGAACGTATGGAAAATATATTCAAACATAAATTGGCATACCAACTTATTCTCTCAATGACAAGACGGACCGAATTGCAGCTGAATAAAGAAAAAAAACTTAACACATGTTAATGAGCGAGCCCATTTGCTGGCTGTGGGACAGTTTGAGATCGGATAATCAGATGCATATTTACCTAAAGTTATTTTTTGGATAACAAATTATGGAAGCGGCTTCCAAGTATATTTTTATTTACGAATGCAGTTGTTTTTCGCGTCGCTACTTGCGCACAAGCAAATATAATTTGCCGTCTCACTCGCACTCTTACAAAATGCTTACATTTCCTGGGGTTTCATAGGCCCGAATTGACTCTTGTTACAACGTAAAAACGTTGTTTTTGCTTCGTCAAAAATCACTGACAATAAAAGTAAGGAAAAGCACCATTATACGTTGTAACAGAGCAAGTGTCATTTGTGTCAAACTGGGGTTTATTACATCTCACGGAGTATAGGTACACTTAAATTTGAATTTCCTGGAATCGCGAGTAGGATCACACACACACTTCAATCGAACACGCAATCAAATGTTTGAAATTGGATTTTCTATTGAAATTTGAATGCAACTCAAGCAAAAAACAAGGGCAGGCAATACGCCTTGTATTAAACACTCAAATTTTCGCTTCTACTAGTTTCAAATTTACCGCGTATCCAACTTTATTAACCGCGCCATGCACTCGAACGTGATTGGTCCGAATGGCATTCGACGTGATTCGCTGCACAGAGACGCTTCTAGAATTTTATCTAGAGAACATGTAAGACCGGCGACTTAAAATATCTGTATTACTGTAAAAAGCAAAATAAATGCGTTACAATCGAAACAAAGAGTTTTTTAAATCGTACGACAACACAAACTATATGTGGACCGATTTAAGCAAAAATGATCCAATCCACAAGGTCTTTGATATGTTAAAAATATACCTTATTCGGAGTATATAGGTCACAAAAACTCAAAATTTTCTGGTTGTGGATTGAATCATTTTTGCTTAAATTGGTCCAATTTAGTCTCAATCACGTCATAGGGGCAAGCCTATTTATTGCCTGCAATCGGGCACATTGGGAATTAGACGAAAAAATATTGGAGTTTATTCAAAGGAAAAGGTAGATAAGAAACTTTCTTGAAGATATTGCTAAACCATTACTGTTCAAAGCGACTGGTGGTTATTAACATCGATCGTAGATCGTTAGATAGGCCCCCACGCGTCGCGGAGTTGTCATCGGTTTCGCACGTTGGGTACGTCACCACTCGTCACAGAATAATCTTTATTTGTGTTTCGGCTTGTGTTTTTACACATCCAAAATGAACACGAAGGCATAATCAAGTGATTACACAAGAAAAAAAGTAAAATATTTTTTAAGTCCGCGTCCACTCACAGCATGCACTTGTTGCGTACTAAGAAGAGTTGTGCGTGCACCTCTTTGCATAACGACATAATATTGTGCGCTCTTTAATATGGAGCGGCCCATCTAACGATCTACGCTCAATGGTTATTAACATACTAGCAGCGTCCCGCGGTTTCACCCGCGCAGGTACCGATCCCGTGGGAATATCAGGATAAAAATAGCCTATATGTTAATCCAGGTCTCCAGCTATCTACATACCAAGTTTCATTGCATTCGGCAAAGAGTAACAAACATCCATACATCCCCACAAACTTTCACGTTTATAAAATTAATAGGATTAACATCAAATACTCAGAAGATCGTGTCGAGTCGATAGTTAGATAAATGCATAACAAATTAATCTTAAGATTTTCAATTTAAAGTATTAGGTATATTTTTATTTATTTATATATATTTATTTATATTTCGGGTAATAGGCATACTGATATTGATTCTCATACTTTCAAGTAGTCAAAACACATAAAAATATCTTTTAAAGTTGAAGTAACCTTAAATTATACTATTTTTATAATTTTTTGTAATACACAAACAAAATATTACTTAAAGAATGAACTTTATGTGAAATACATTAGGAAAAAGATAATAATCATGTTAGATTTATTTCTAGTATGATTTTACATCTCATAAACTTAAAACACACTGATATAAAATTGGCCTACATTTTACGAAAAACATAAACCGCTTACTACGTTTTCTAACTTAAACACTTCCATTTTACTTACAATCAAAGATAGTATCGTTACCCTACGTTTAATCTTACAACAGTAAAAACTATTAGGTACCTACCTATTTTTTCTTATCTCATATAAAAGACTAAAAGTACTTACAGATCGGAACTTGCACAGGCGATTAAATCTTCTGCGAGATGCAAGCGAACTGTCAATTTAAATGGTGCTGCCAACTCAAAAAAAATATTTTATCCCAAATCTAAAGTTAGAAATGCCAAAAAATATGTTCAATTTTACAAAAAATGCAAAAAGAATATGATAAACGCTAAAAATTACTTAATTGTGTATATTTTTAATTAAAATAAAAGAAACAGTATATTATATATTATGCTGTGTGATTTATAGCAGTGTAATTATTTAGTTGTTAAAATCTTTGTTGAACCGTTTCATGGCAATGCTTTATAATACTACTGTGACATGTAAAATAATTTTGAACTTAAAATTAATAATTAGTGGTTGTAATAGATTATGTTATTTACTTAATAGAGAACAAAACTAAAATTTGGTCTAAGTCTTAATATTAAAATCAGTCATTTCATGACACTATTAAATTATTTAGACCTTCGTTGGTAGGTATATTCTTGAATAAATGTAGCCCATGAGTCTTGCGGATTTTGTTCAATGTAGTCGTAGGTCAGTACTAGATGTCACTGAATGTTCTTTTTACTCATAACTACCAATATATTGCCACCATAATATGACTACGTGACTGTTCGAATGTTAACGAAAAAGTGTGACCAATTGATTTTCATTCTGTCTATTTTTGATGCTAATAATGCAATACTATCGAAGACTTATTTTTAAAAAAGGCAAACTTGTTGTTTGTAAGTAAAACACAAAATAAAATTGTTGCCTTATACTATAATTTTAACATGCTAAAACAATTTTTTTTTATGATACATCACAAAAATGCTGAATTTAGCCATATAAATGCTCAATTGGCAGCACTGTTTAAGGAGCGTATTTCTAAAACGACATTGTGTGGATGCCATTTTAGAAATTATATGTATACAATTTAACTACCTGATCGGATTTGTGATTGAATTGGCTACGAACAGATTTCCACACGTACACAACAAAATCGCCAATTTTCGTTTAATTTTGTTTTCCGTGCTGAACGAACGTTTTTTAGAATGGTTACCATTTGCAAGATGTCAACCCTAGGAACCTTCATCGATATCGAAGGTGCCTTTGAAAAAACTAACTTCACCAGCATTATCCAAGCTCTGTCAAGACATGGGGTCGATTCCACAATTGCCGGGTGGATAGACAGCATGCTCAGATACAGAGCCATACAATTCACTGTGAACAACACAACAAGAGGGGTGGTGGCTAGAGGGTGTCCGCAAGGCGGAGTTCTCTCACCTCTCCTGTGGAACATTGTGGTCAATGAGCTTATTACTCAGCTCAATGACCACAAGTTCCTCAAAGTGGGCTATGCAGACGACCTGACCATCCTCATCAGCGGCCCTTTTGAGAGTGTGGTATGCGACCGAATGAGGTCCGCTCTGAAGGTCGTTAAACAGTGGTGTGAGAAACACGACTTAACAGTGAACCCGACAAAGACAAAGTTGATTATGTTCACAAATAAACGTAGTTTAGGAGAACTAAGACTACCTAAACTATTTGACACCCGTCTAGCCCTTACCAAGGAGGTCAAGTATCTAGGAGTGATACTGGACAGTAAACTCCTATGAAACAGGCGACTGGACACAAAACTGAACAAAGCCAGCATTATTTTCTGCCAATGCAAGCGACTCCTCAGCAAAAGCTGGGGCTTATCAGTATTTTAGATTGTATTTTTAAATTTTGTGATCGCCAGCGATACGACATATACGATATACGAATACGACAGCCGGCTCCATCGAATTATAAGACGTTGTCACGTCAAAAAAACAATCAAAATCGGTATCTTGTTTTAGGAGCTATGGATGGCACAGACAGGCACAGACATTCAGGCACACAGATACAAACGTTAAACTTGTAGCACCCCTCCTTTTTCGCTTCAGCATCGGTGGATAAAAATGGATTCCCCTAGATCAATATTGTTTGGAAAGGTTCAGCACTGGTGCGATCCGCGTCCTAAATAAAGGAGGATAATACACAGGAAACTGCTTGTTTTAAGTTTGGCTGCCGATAAACAGCAAAGTCAAATAAGTCCATACAATAATAATATAGTAAGTATCGTATCGTTTTAAATAGTTTTGTTTATTCTTGGAAGTTGTCTGTTTCTTGCAAATTGCTTTTATTCTGCTCTTTTGATTATGAAAAGAAGTAGATTTAACCAATTTATTAAGAGTATGTATTTTTTGAACCGCTGGTGTCGATTCTAGCGTACTAGAACCACGGCAGAGAGATTGTGTATGGAATAAATCTCAATCTAAGCACCAGATAAATTCACACCTTAAAAGTGAAAGACCATTTGTGTGAATACAACATAATCAGTAGATTTTGGTAAATCGCAACCGCAATAGCAGGTGCAAAAAATGCAACACACACTGGCCGTGGCGATAGCGTCAAGGCCATTATTTCCTACGTACCGCCACTCAAACATTGTCACTTTTGACACAGATAACACTTACTTCGTGACTGTAGATAAAAAGAAACAGTTATCTTTATACAACAATAGGCCACCCAGCTAGGTTTGCCAGATGGGAAGACTATAATATCTAGGAAAACTTAAACAATCGTGAATTTAGTATTATTTTCGGGACAAATAAATAGATATTATAATTCGCGGTATAAGAACCAGATGCACGTATCTACAAAAAAAAGTAAATAATCTATTTTTTTTTCATAACACGGGTCACAAAGTACTCCTTTATGTAACGCCAAAACGACGTAATTGTAAATGCAATATTTCTTAAATTCCAGAATAACAAAATAGCTAAGGAGCCACCAGGAACTAGGTAAATTACTAGTAGTCCTTTAAAAAAAAAATCTCGGAGTATTTTTGCTCTCCTGTAAAATTAAGAAAATGTAGATACGTTCATCTGGTTCTTATACCGCGAATTTACAAATCAAAATGTTACTTTTTAACCGACAAAAAAAAGAAAGTTCTCAATTCGACCGTATTATATTTTTTTTTTTATTATAATAATGTAAAAAAAAACTACTTTTTGCTGCATTAAGAGCTTCATGACGCATTAATATACCTACACTATTTTTTTACGTTGGCACATGCAAAGTGGAATAATGATTGCAAGTGGAAACAAATCACCCACTTTTGTTTTGAATACCCAGGTGGATTTGGCTGGGGGATTAGAGTGGAATAGACCGAATTTGACATTCGATTTCACTGAATCCACCAATTTTGATAGATACTTGAGAAATCAAACAATTAATTAGACTGACTTTTGATGTAAACTTCAAAATTCAGGAGAGTAAAGCCCTTTTGAAAATGCGCGGTGATTTTAAATTTCTGTGTTTTTAAAACACTACGACAAGCTGTTGGAATGAAATGAAATGTCGGGACAATCCAGCCGAATGCCGACCATCTAGCATTCGTAAATCCGCCTTTTTTACAGAGACAGACAGTTAACAGTAGGCACTTGTGTCGTTCGCATGGCACTAGGTTAAAATAATAATCCTATAGTATCTTTATTAAGATGCGATACGATAAGATTATGATAACTCAGATTAATAATAAAGTTATTAAAGCTAAAGATTTTTTTTTTGTTTAAAGCTCAAAGTACAAGTCGATTTGAAAACAACTTTGTGCATTTTTTTTTTGTTAGTTCAACTCTCGAGAAAGAGAACCTATTAAGCCTATAGACTATCTATTGACCATCACGCTACAACCCTTAGAAGCGGAACAGTGACCACAAACTTTGGTGAAACCGATGGGGATGGCTAGTATCAATAAATTTCATTAGTTAAACATAATATACCGTTTTACTTAGTTTGCTACCTACTTGGTTTGAAAGCAGACAGGAACATCTTCAAACTCCTAACCCCCATAAGCGAGCAGCAGGCATCGGGCGCTCTTCCAACGCCTTGACCGCGAAATAGTGGTACGCAAGATTTACCAGAGCAGATCATGATCACAAATTATTTCATGATATGCCCAATCTAAAGTTGGGCAGATCAATGATAGCAACCTATTTGTCGATTTGCCCAACTAGTCACTTGGCCACATCGAGATATGGCTATCGTAATATAGTTTCGTTTTGCGAAACTTGTGGCGCTGTTTTACGCTCCATCAGTTATGTGTTTACGTGTGAAAAAGATGGCGGCGTCACAAGAACTTAAAGTTATCGATATGGCTCTCAGGATAAGCACGCTTAGGTAGCGATGGGCTGGTCACGTATGCCAAAGGACCGATGACTATTGGAGCAAACGGATCTTAGAGTGAAGACCACGAGTCGGTAAACGGAAGGTAGGATAGGAGCTATATAACCTGAGGAAGGTAGCTGGGATATACTGGATGCGGAACTTTGAAGACCGGGTGCTATGTTGCACATTGGGAGAGGCCTATGCCCAGCAGTGGACTAGAATAGGCTGATTAATTGTTAACTGCTAAGTGGGTAGATAAGCTAGTAAGTTTTATCTCACTGTAAGCCAAGTGCGGGAGGTATTGTTCCGCCGTAATTATCACCCTTATCTATTGATACACACAGTACTGACTGATAACTTCACAAGATATTTCTTGTGAAGTTATTAGTCATTACTGCTAGCAGACTACACTTGCGTTAATATTCACTTTTTAACTTAGCTGTCATGTTTTCAATTTTGTATGATTGACTACAACAATTCTTATTATATTCAATTTTTTTATGTATTTCAGTAATATGTCTACCGATTTTTGATCGTAGTTTGACTTTGCTGTTGTTACAGCAGATTTTAGTACCTTAATGGTCTTTGCAAATTTGCATAGACCGTTAACCATGTAATCCATACAAAAAAAACACATCTAATTTTTTTTTATAAATCTTAACTTTTAACCTCGTTTTCATACCAGACCTTACGTTTCAGGTTTAAGGTCGATTCTTCTCTAGTTAATTAAAGTTATATAATAAAATTTACCTTGACGAATGCAAACAACAAAATAGAAACCTCACAGTTGTCTACGGAGAATAATAACGAATTTATGGAACATCATAAACATCGCTTTACATATAAGATCGACTATCATCTTCCTTAAACAGGGTTCTAAGCTCTTGTATAGCCCTAGCTTATATGGTTCGTATCTTTTACAATTTTAAATGAATGAAAAGTAATTGTTCATTTGTTTTAATTATTTATTGTACTCGCATACAAGTCTGGTAAGGCTTAATTTAAAATATCCTTTTGCACATAAATAGAAAATACAATAGAATGAAGTTGGAATACGTAGTTATTAAAATAACAATGATAACTGTGGCTGCTCTTAAATAAACATAAATAACAAATCATTATTTACAACAAATGATTATTATTGTATTGTTAACTAAATAGTAAAAAAGCGGAGGGTACCCTTGCTCCCGCCACAAATTCTGCAAATAGAGATGCGCGAGCGCGCCGAAGGGGCTTTCTGCATTCATCCTTCGCTCTGTCGTCATTGGCGGCATACGTGAACTTTATTTTCTTCTACCAACTTTTATATTTTGTTAATGCTTATTTTGCTAAAGAATAGCCTCAGAAACAATATTACAGTATTGTCAAGATTTTTAAGAAGTTTATATATTTCATGATAAAATAATGTAAGATTCACAATCTTCTTTCACTCTACATATCGTCTCAGTGAAGAGTAGGAGGAGCGGCGTCAGCATATGCCTTGACCTTCGGAATGGAGTACACGTTGTCACTGACTTTTTTGACCGCAGGATACTTCTCCTCAAGATCTGGCATCCGCATCATGAACTTCAGGTAATCGATTATTCCCGCGAGCACGAAATCACCCCACGTTAGCTGAAAAAAAAAATATAATTATCAAAACTTTTTAATAAATACATAATAATAATTGAGGAGTTCAAGAAAAGAAAATGATGAGAAGATCTTCAAAAATGCACCATTAGTGAATTCAAAATTAATGAAAGATTGGTTTAAATTCGTTCAATCTCAGAAGATCCATTGGAGATATCCATAGTGGATCTAGTGACGATTTTTTTCTCATTAGGTCTATTTATGAAAAAAATTAAGTAAAATGGATCTAACGCAAATTTTGATGTAAAAAAAAATTATGCTACAAAAACAAATGAATATCACTAAAACAAGTAAATATCACTAATTAAACAAAATAGCTCAGAGACAATGACAGTAACTCCACATGCGCTGTGCATGTGAAAGATAAGTCATCCTGAGTCTCAGTCCTGATTATTCTAATCACACCAAAAATATAGCTTGGTGTGATGACATTGTGCCCACATCCACATACACCAAATCTTATTTTAGCACCATCTAGCGAAAGTCAGCTGAAGTATGCAGTAGCTAATGTTCCTTCACCGCACAACAATAGTTTAGTAGTCGCCTGATTAGTATATAAGCAACAGACCAATATCACCGCTGGACCCCCGACCACTGGCCCGGTCAGGGGATTCTCAAATCATTCTCATGCGTGTCTTCACAATTAAAATATATGAAATATATTTAGATTTACCTTTCCAGCTGCTAAGTAGCCGTTGTTCTTCTCAACAATAGCATTTAGTTTAGCTAAGAGGCCAGGGTACACATTCTTAGAATAGTCTTCATGTTTCTTTTCTTTGGCATCTTGGTCTGGTTCATATTCTACTGCGGCAGCCTCTGGTAACAAGAAAGAAAATATGTTACCTTGATAAAGCGAGTAAAGAGGATCATATGTTGGCTCGGACTGTACTATACTAGCTCACCGCTACCCATTAATAGGGTTATCTAAATGAAATTAGAGGTGAAAACCATAGATACATATCAAAGCGTCCGTCGACTGGTGTGAGGTTAAAGTATGGCCTCACCGCATTGACTGTTTATAAATCGTTTATATTTTCTTGCCAAGAAAAAGATAAGGCAAATACAGAAATACTTGTCCACAATATCCAGAAACATTTCCAAAGAGCTGTCATGGTTTTACAAGTAGTCATGGATTCCTGAGGAGATACAGGGCCCTGCAATATTATTTCTTTTAATTTGTCAAAAACAGAAACTTGAAAAAATATCGTAAATAAATATCAGAAACTTGAAAAAATCGTATGCATCGAAAATAAGTCGAGCAAAAATTGATAACAACGGAAGACATAAGGGCTGTTTGAATAAAAGGTATTTTAAATTTCACTTGTTATATTTAAAGATTTAAAATACTCAGCATCATACTCACTGGCACGAATGTCATTGACAAAGTCAATGTTTTGATCGATTTCCAAGGCCTCCTCGTCATTGTCTCCAATAAGGCCATACTTCTTTCCCAAGTAACGACTGATGGCAAAGCTCTGTGCATATTGCTTGCCGTCTATAAATACTACTGGCACGGAGCCGAATAAAGTCTCTGTAAGGAAATAACCTTCGTTAACCTGGTTTGGATTTGGAAGTCCACTTTAGGGATTACCTAAGATAACAATATTTACTTATTTATTATTTGAAAGGCAAATTGTAACAAATAATGATGTAAATTACGATTGAGATATTTTAATACCTCACATAGTTCTTTAGATACATCACATTTTCAAAATCGATGATGACTATGAGAAGCTTTTTAAATTAAAAACTGCTCAAAAAGAGAAGTATGAATTATGACATAAATTGTCTTACGTTCCAATCAGATATTTAAATTCAAACTCTATTGTCTCTTCTTAACAATGAATGTATTTTCTAAATATTCGGAACTCCTATCATAATATAGAAAAACCTCGCTTATTGCAGTTAAAACAACTAAAAACACGTTAGGTTTCGCCACTAGCTACCGGCTACTCCTGGCAATACACCCGAAGTTCCTGTAGCTTATGAAGAAAGCCCACAAGAAATCTGGTAGATCTTAGCATTATATTGAACTCTCACTCATCTCTTCTATAGGATAGAAGTACTTCGATTTACATCTCAAAGGTTAATAATAGCCACCAACTTGGTTTGAACGCAGGATAAGTTTTTCCAGTGTACCGAATATCTTCGAACTTCTGGCCACCGTAGGCGAACAGTAGCCGGGGACCCTCCCCCAATGCCCTGCTGTTGAAGTAGTGGTACTCAATTTTAGGCATTATTCTGCAAAACATAAATATAAAGGTACCTTTTATCTGCCATAGGTATGTATATACCTAGATGTTTCAAACGTCTACACGAGGGCTGTTTTAGTGATTCTTATTTTAGTTTAGAACAAGGTCAAACGTCGGAATATATTTATACTTTGACAATGACAAAGGAGCTCTTTCTTAAATCACTTAAAGTCATGCCATTCAGTGAATTAAGTAAGTGTTCCATCTCCAAATACACCCTGTATTATTCAATAATCTCGCCGATTCTATTATACACTCGACTAAACTAAAACTTGACTTAATTTCTTCATATGAAATCAACCTTATCTTCTTCGTAACAAGGTCTATTTGTTCCTGGCATCTATTTCTCAGCTCCACTAATTTTCACTAAAACCTGTCAACGTATACTCAACTTTATTTCCAAGCAGCGAGAGTATTATTTATTCATATGCCGTATAATTACCGTACAAAAACTTGTTCAAAACGAACTAAGATGACGTTATTTTAATCTACACCTACGAAGACGCTTACTAAAAACACAGAGCAAAAGAGAAGGCATTCAACGGATAGCGGCTCTCGCTACGTGGTATTAAAGTTTATTTAAGCGTGTCAGACTTTAGTCGACAAATAAATTGCTAATTTCGATAGCGACATATGTTACCTACTTGTTTAAATTTGAAATAAGACCTTGTTTCGAAGTGCACAAGGTTTACAACTTATATGAAGAAAATTTAGCCAATTTTAGTTTAGAGAGCGAAGTAACAGAATTAGGGCCATTGTCTTTCAAAGCTTGCCTACATCTTGACAATTTTTGAAGCATTTAACACTTTCAGAAATAATTACCAGAATGAATAACTCTTAAGCAAAAAAACTACTATTGAGTGTCATCGCCTAATTGAGAGGTTTTACCCGAAGGCGGTGCCAGCGATTTTGCGGGCAGGCGCTGGTAGGGCTCCAGATGTCTTAATAAAAACTGTTCGCGGGTCCCTCACCGCCCCACCGTAAACGCTGGTAGGGTGACGGCCCGAGAGGATTGCCACACGCACAAAAAAAAACTAAACAAGAATGGATTCACGTCGGTAGCGCACTAATTAAGTTTCGAACCCGCAACCATTTGATTGCAACTCCAGCAAAAAACAACACAAACTGTATTATATTTTCATGTTTTGTTTTACACCGTACGTTTGTCTTTTTTGTAATAGTGTAGTGGGCAAACGAGCAGACGAGTCACCTGATGGCAGGTGACTACCGCCGCCCATGGGCATCTGCAACTCAAAAGTCTCAAGTGCGTTGCCGGCCTTTAGGCTGGGAGTATGGGAAGGGGGGAAGAGAGGGAGAGGGAGTATGGGGGGAGAGAGAAGGGTTAGGGCCTCCGGTAACCTCACTCACTAACACAAATTGTACTTAGTTTGGGTTCAGATAGCAACATAGATATTCCCCCCAAGCATTATTATTATCGTGATAAGAGATAAGATCAAAGTGTTTATTCAATTCGGACAAAAACCTGACATATATATTACGTTACTTGTACTAATACTTTACAATAAAATAAGTAAAAAAAAAATTGTTCAACGGTTTTATTGTAAAGAAACCTAATAATGATGCAAAGAATGTACTAAAGGCTCAAAAATAATTAGGTACCAGTCATAAAATCACTCTTCTCATCTACACTTAAATAAAATCATGGGGCGTAGCATAATTACATCATATATTTACGCAGGTTACGCTATGCCCCAAGATTTTGTTTTTAGTCTGTTCAATGCCCTAGAACAGTGATTCCCAATTAGTTTTTCCTACGTACCACTTCAAGAAAGACCTGAAACTCGCGTACCCCTTATTAAATAAAAAAATCTGTTTGTTTTTAATATTTCTTCTCCATCTTCAAATTTAAGAGCTATTTCTTGTCCCTGCCCTTACCTGTTTCTAGAATTTTCCCTGTGAGCCAATCAATAAAAATGTTTAAAATCAAAGGTGACAGAGGGCAACCCTGTCTGACTCTCTGCACACTGATCGATTAACAATATATTTTGACAATTGCTATTTGCCTAATGTTTTTACTGATTTTCTTAGTCAAGTGATTGCATTTTAAAGTACCAACAAAATATTACTTAAAGAAAAAAGTTTATTTATTATAAATGTTTTATTATCTTATTGAACTTACTTTTAGTATGATTCTATCTAAACTAATATTACAAAGAGGAAACATTTATGTGTATGTTTGTAATGTTTTCACACAAAAACTACTGGATCGTTTGCAATGAAACTTGGTATGTAGATGGCTGGAGACCTGGATTAACGCATAGGTTACTTTTATCCCGACATTCCCACGGGATCGGGACTTACGGGGGTGAAACCGCGAGGCGCTGCTAGTGATACTGATAATATTTGTCCTATATTCCAATAAAACACATACACCGTTTCCTACATTTTCGAACTCAAATATCATTACACCAAAAGAAATAATCAAATACAGTGGTGCCGATTCTATTGTACACTCGACTAAACTAAAACCTGACTTAATTTCTTCATATGAAATCAACCTAGTGTTCTTCGTAATAAGGTCTATTTATTACTAGCATCTATTTCTCAGCGCCGCTAAATTTCACTAAAATCTGTAAAAGTATACTCAACTTTATTTCCACGCAGTGAGAGTTCATTTATTCACAAGCCGTATAATTGCCGTATAAAAACTTGTTCAAAACGAACAAGGATGACGTGTTTTTAATCTACACCTACGAAGACGCTTACTAAAAACACAGAGCAAAAGAGATGGCATTCAACGGATAGCGGCTCTCGCTAAGTGGTATTAAAGTTTATTTAAGGGTATCAGACTTTAGTAGACAAATAAATTGTTTATTTAGATAGCGACATATGTTACCTACTTGTTTCAATTTGAAATAAGACCTTGTTTCTAAGTGTACAAGGTTTACTTCTTATATGAAGAAAATTTAGTGAATTTTAATTTAGCGAGTGAAGTAACAGAATTGGGACCAATGTCGGTACGGCGCGGTCACATCTCGCGCGCTTCATTAGGCCTCGATCTAGGACAGAATTAACTAACAGAATTGGGGCCAGTATCACAATTTTTGTTTTTAACATTAACCTAGGTTTAATCTTGCGACGTAAATGTATATAATAATATAAATGTTAAAAACAAATGATTAGCCATAAAATACTAAAAGTACTTACATATCGGGGCTTGTGAAGACGTCTATACCTGTTGCAAGGTGCAAGCTAACTGCCTGAGCTGCCGCTCCAACGTTTTAAGGCGTGTATTTCGTAAATATCAGTAACTTTATCAATCACTTCGATGACTTAAAGACAAGACTATCTTGCCTATATCTATATGTCGTAGGCCGATGGTTGAATTGGACAGATCGCGATATGCCTGGGTAGATAGTGATGTGATAGGTGCATTTCGTGATTTGGCCGATTATTTAACGAACCTAATTTTATATATTTGCTCTACCAGACACTTGGACACATCGACCTATGGCTGGAAATATCGTAATTTAGTTTCGTTTCCACCACTGGCGGGGTTCTGGGGTCTGGCAGCTGTGTATTTACGTGACAGAAAGTTATTGGACTATTACTGGAGCTCCAAATAAAAAAAATAGTATTTTATAAATTTTTATTTTCTACTACTTTGGTTAACCTCTACATACTGTATTTATCAAGTAATCTTTATTTTTATTTTTTTTTGCCACCAGCTGAGTCGACAGACTTTGATAATATATGTTATAATAAGTTTGGTTTTTCAGTATAAAGCATTTTTTGCAAATTTTCCATTTTTGTTTTGTCTAAAAACGGTTATTTCAAAACCAAATTTAGAAAACTTCATCCAGAAATTCTTTAGTGATGCGCTTAATAACGAACTTTATTTCAGTTTTAAGATACATTACTTTGGTCACCTTACAGAATCGATTTGTCCAAACATGGCCGGGAAATTCGTCAAACGTCAAGCTTAACAATATGGCGGGTATTTGACAGGCAATTCAAGATATGCCGGCGCATCATGATGTGCCCAAGCAGACCTTCATCGGCCCCATTCAACGATCAGTCATATGAACATGACTTTTGTGTTAAACCATTATCTTTCGAATTTTTATTTTTTGTGGCATACATTTTTATTAATATTCATAGACGTATGTTTAAGTTCATTGTCTTGCTATTACTTGTCTGCGTTAACTTTCTATTTAGTGGCAATTTATATCATATATATTGATTTCGAGTCTGCAATACATGGGTCACAATATTTCTAAACTGTAAATCTAACATGAAACTATTCCCATTGTTTGAAGTGACCCAATTGAGATGTTGAAAAAAAAATAGGCAGTCATGGGGATTGCCGACAGAAGTAAAAACAAATACCTCCAAAATAAAAAAAAAAATGTCCGATTTAAAATCCTTCACTTTATACATTCGAACTGCTTTTATGAGAAACGGAGGTAATAATACCTGGAAATTAAAACGGTCATATATTATTTTGTAAACTACTACTTTTACTTACTTTTTTTAACTATTTTTTTTTTAACTGCATGATAGAGGCCCTTTCAGTGATTTAATTACGTGTTCCACTGTCATTTACTCCCTGTATAGAACTCTAATAAAATACCAAGTTGGAGATATTGCCTAATCAAACCAAAATCACAGTGACACTATAGTAATAGACAAAAGTTTTAAGGTCATATTCGATTTTTTTTAAATTGCGAAAAAACGAAGGATTTACTTGTAAAAAAAATTGTGCGAGTTACATTAAACGTGGTCAATGAAAAACCAAGTTTGGTTTTGTCGCAACCTGGTACAAGATTTCATACATTACGTACTCGTAAATTTTATTAATTGAATTTTAAACATTACCTTCATAAATTTTCGATCATAATTTTAATAATTCCCACATTATTATCAGATTTTTCCACAAATAGTGGTTCCGAGTCTGGGTGTTCTATGGGTCCATTGTTAAATGTTTGTAAACAACGTTTTACATATAATATCGACTATCGCCTTCCTTAAACAAGGCTCTAAGCTCTAACATCTTGCATAGCTTAAGATCCTTTTAGATAAATAATAAAAATCATTTCTTTTAATTATTTAATATACTCAAAAAAAAAATGTTTGGTAAGGACGACCGGAAGCAATTCAACATTAAACCATAAAATTAGTAACGCTAGTATATTAAGTTTATGTATTTTACATAGACCATAGGCTACTACGCAAATAACGTAAAAAAATAACAACATTTCAAATGTAGCCGTTATTTTTTTATAATGTTATAAATAGTTATAATGAAATAGGTTTCATTTAAAATATCTTTTTGCATACAAACGAAAAATATCTACAATCAAATTAATTTCAAACAATACGTGTCCTGAAATAAACGTGGATAATATAATAAACAATTATAACATTTTGGAAATATTTATATTCGGATTATGTATTACGGAATAGTCCCATTTTGTCTATTTTCACAATAATCAATGTTAATAGAAAATACAATAACGATTCACAATCTTTTTTCAGTCTTCAATCGTCTCAGTGAGGAGTAACGGGAGCGGCGTCCGCAAATGCCTTGACCTTGGGAATAGAGTAGACGTTGTTACGGACTTTTTTTAAAGCAGGATACTTCTCCTCAATATCTGGCATCCGCATCATCATCTTCAGATAATCGATCATGCCCGCGAGCACGAAATCACCCCACGTTAGCTGAAAGCAAAACAATACATTTCAATGTGTAAATCGTCACTTAATGGCGATAATATTTTTTAGATACAATACCTTTTTGGATTCTGGAATTGCACCGATCGTGGTCACGTATACCGTCGACAGCATTCAAAGGACGTCGTAAGTGTAGTGTGTGGAAGTACCGACACTACGAATAACAATAGAAATAGTGAGTACCAAATGAAACTATTACTTCATGGAGGCGTCACTGAGCTCTCACTAGTCCACTCGTAACCACAGTCAGTGCAATTCGATATTTAAATGAAAATAGATGGAATATATTTTAATTTACCTTTCCAGCTGCTAAGAAGCCGTTGTTCTTCTCAATAAGACCGTTCAGTTTAGCTAAGAGATCAGGATACGCATTCTTGGAGTAATCTTCATGTTTCTTTTCCTTGACAGCTTCGTCTGTTTCATATTGAACTGCGGCAGCCTCTGATAACAAAAAAGAAAATAAATATATTACCTTGATAAAGGGAGTACAGAGGTTCACATGTTGACTCTGGCTGTGCTGTACTAGCTCACCACTACATATTAATAGTATTCTAGAGAAAATTAGACTAGAAACCTATAGATACAAAGTGATTTAAAGGACGACTGGTGTGAGGCCAAAGTATGGTCTCACCGCATTGTCTACTTGTGAATCTCTTATTTTTTCTTACCAACAAACAGAAAGGGCAAATTACAAGAAAGATAATATTGTCACAGAGATAAGTACTCACTGGCACGGATGTCATTGACAAAGTCAACATTCTGGTCGATCTCCAAGTCCTCCTCGTCATTGTCTCCAACAAGCCCATACTTCTTCCCAAAGTAACGGCTGATGGCGAGGCTCTGTGCGTATTGCTTACCGTCTATAAACACTACTGGCACGAAACCAAATAGGGTTTCTGAAAAAAGGAGTTAATAAAAAGTTAATTAAAAAATTAATTCGGCTTCAAAACCGAGGTTCACCGAGGGTTCCGTAAGAAAATAAACTTGTATGTAGATTGTACGTCCATCTCGGGAATCGATTCTCGATGATTTTTGCCCGTCTTTTGCGAAAGACAAACATAACTTTGCGGTTCTAAAAAACACTGTCCCATACATCGATGTACGACAAAGTCAACCTTCCAACCGCAAAATATACGTTTGTATCACAAAAACTATTGTTTTTATATGATACTAACAACCTGCCCCGGCTTCTGCTGCATCAACATATTTCAATCAATTTACACAAAATCTTAACAAATTATACACCTAAACCTTCCTCATGAGTCACTCTGTCTATTAGTGAAATCCGCATGAAAATCCGTTCAGTAGTTTTTCAGTTTACCGCAACAGACAGACAGACAGACAGACGCGGCGGGGGACTTTGTTTTATAATATGTAGTGATAATATAGTGATGGTGATAGTGATAACAACAAATTAACGACTTTCGGATTTTATCATATTTGTAAATATTTTGCAGTTCCAATAATATTACATAGGTACATATGTTTTTGAAGTTGGTTAAAAATGCAACTTCCTAGTATGTCAATATTTTCTTAACAAGTAGAAACTCAACCACATTAATATAAAAAAATAAAAATGGCTCTAAAACCCTCCTTAATTATGGCCTTATAAATTAAAAATTAAATTAATAGTGCTTTTTGTAGGTATATGTAATTCTCGCGGAACACCTAACCTGACAGAACCGAAACTACTTATAAAACGCCATGTTTCACAAGTACCTACCAGATCCGGATATATTATTAGGGATGGGGATGTACAACGAGGTGTATTGAAGGAAACCTAATAGAACTCAGGTAGACCTTAGCAGTCTGCTGAACTCTTTATTACTCTCCCCTGCTATGGGATACAAGGACTTCGTATTCACTTCTCAAAACTTACTCAATAAACCACTTACTTGGTTTGAAGGTGGGCCATGTTTCGTAAGTGTACCGAACATCTTCGAACTCCTGGCCACCATAGGCGAGCAGGAGGCGGGGAGCCTCTCCCAATGCCTTGCTGACGAAGTAGTGGTATTCAACTTTGGGCATTATTCTGCAAAACACAAAATTATTTTAAAGGCAGCTTTTTATAGATATTTCAAGCGTCTACAGCCGCGTTTTGTTATTTATTTTTAGAACAAGGGCATATCTCTTTTATAATAGTAAAAAATCTTTACGTCTGAAATTGGTAACAATTCTGTTTAATAAATTAAACTCGCTAAATTAAAATTCACTAAATTTTCTTCCTATAAGATGTAAGCCTTGTACACTTCAAAACAAGGTCTTTTTTCAAATTGAAACAAGTAGGTAACATATGTCGCTATCGAAATAAGCAATTTATTTGTCGAATAAAGTCTGATACGCTTAAATAAACTTTAATACCACGTAGCGAGAGCCGCTATCCGTTGAATGCCATCTCTTTTGCTCTGTGTTTTTAGTAGGCGTCTTGGTAGGTGTCGATTAAAATAACGTCATCTTAGTTCGTATTGAACAAGTTTTTATACGGCAATTATACAGCATTTGAATAAATGGAGACTCTCGCTGCGTGGAAATAAAGTTGAGTATACGTTGACAGGTTTTAGTGAAATTTAGTGGCGCTGAGAAATAGATGCCAGTAACAAATAGACCTTATTGTGTAAAATACAAGGTTGATATCATATGAAGAAATGAAGGCAGGTTTTAGTTTAGTCGAGTGTACAAGAGAATCGCCACCATTGTCTTTCCGTCCCTAAATTAGACATGCCTCTTACCAAATTTTTAAAGTATTTAACACCTTGGGATAAGAATGACTGAATTATTGCTAAAAAACTTTTTATAACCGAGCGAGTGTGTTAACTATACTTTATAAATTTACTTAGGCCGCGTCAACATTCGCAAAGTTTCAGTTCCAAGCTCTATACCAAGACATAAACCCTGGTAATCTCTACCAGCTCTCTTGCCTTCGATAGACACATGTTAATAAACCAGATTTTTTTTAACACATTTCCCTTAATTTCGTATCGCTATGCTCCGCTGATATCGTGAACTTATGGAAAATATCTTCAAACACAGATTTGCCTACTAACTTATTCTCTCAATGACAAGACAGGCCGAGTTGCAGCTGGAAAGAAAAAAAACTTACCACATGTTAACGAGCGAGCCTATTTGCTGGCTGTGGGACAGTGGGAGTCAGTTATATGTAACCGAACCAATTTAATATCATTATTTTTCTGATTATGTGCGTTAAGATAACCTTAAAAATAAAACAATAAACACCAATTTACCAACTTTACGTGGGAGAGCCGTGCTTCAGCACGTATGGGCCGGCTCGACTCGCCGCGTGAGTGAGGTTACCGGAGGCCCTAACCCTTCCCTCTCCCCTATTGCCGTCCTACCCTTCTCCCCCCTCTCCGCCCCCTAACCCCCCTCTCCCGTCTTCACCCCTCTCCCCCTTTTCCCCTATTCCAACCTTAAAGGGCGGCAACGCACTTGTGACTCTTGAGTTACAGGTGCCCATGTGCGGCGGTAGTCATTTACCATCAGGTCACCCGTCTGCTCGTTTGCCCCCTATACCATAAAAAAAAATTTAAACAGAGATAAAATGCTAATATTTGATGCATTGAAGTCAATTGTACCTTTTTAATAGATTTTTTTTTTAATTAATACAAGTAACGTCATTTATACATTAGTGGTATTTTTGTTAACCCCTCCAGCTAAGCTGCATTCTTGTGTTAGAAGTGGGTTCAAGTCCTTAGTTCTCGGACTGGACAAAACAAGCACAGACATGATAAATGGTTTTTTCATGTTTTGTTTTACGTTTATCTTTGTTTGGGATCCTTTGTACAAGTTATAATACTTTGTTTGGGGCCAGATATCAATATAGATACCAGGGCATTATTATTCTCGTGATAAGAGATAACATAAACATGTTGATTTGATTCGGACAAGAACCTGCCATTACTTGTACTAATACTTTACCGGATTTTTTATTTTTAAAAGAATACTAGCAACGGGGGTCACACATTACTAGTATTCTTGTTAACCCCTAGTGTTAGGAGTGGGTTTACGTCGGTAGTGCACTGGGTGGGGTTCGAACCCGCAACCACTTGATCGCAAGTCCGACGCCTTAGCCATTACGCTACCGCCCCTTATTTGTTAACAGAAAATACGTACTTCTACGAATTGATTATGAAAAAATTTATCAAAAGATACTTAATGTATGTGTGTAACTGGAGAGCCATGCTTTGGCACGTATGGGCCGGCTCAACCGGAATGATACCACGGCCTCACAGAAAGCCAGCAGTGAAGCAATGTTCACATTGCTTTTCGCCGAGTGAGTGAGGTTACCGGAGGCCCTAAGGCCTCTTATCTCCTATCTCCTCTCCCCCTCTTGTCCTTCTTCCCCCCTTCCCCTACTCCCACCTTAAAGGCTGGCAACGTACTTGTGACTTTTGAGTTGCAGGCGGTAGTCGTTTACCATCAGGTGACCCGTCTGCTCGTTTATATATATATACTTAAACCTTCCTGAAAATATGTTAGCGAAACCATCATAAAAATTGGTCCATTACCTTTTAAGAAAATCGCGGCCATAACAAATATATGTTTATTGGCCGCCCTGAAGTTGAAACGCCATCTCGCGCATGGTACAATCAGGTGGAAAATTACTAACCCAAATATGACCTATATTAATATAGTAAAAGTAAAAGATTTATGCCGCGTTCCAATAAACAAATAACGATTCGTTTTGGTTACGGACGGTAAAGTTTTCGCTGAAAATTCAACGAAATTTTACCGTCCGTAAGCAAAGGAATCGTTTTTTGTTTATTGGAACGCGGCATTAGTTTTTTTTTTTATTAGTCGTAATATGTTTAGTATAGTTCCAAATTCAAACCAAAACATGACAACTAATTGATATTTGATTATATTCAGAACTTCGTCTTTACGTTTTCTTTTTTTAACCGACTTAAAAAAAGGAGGAGGTTCTCAATTCGACTGTATTTTTTTTTTTGTTTGTTACCTCAGAACTTTTGATTGGGTGAACCGATTTGGATGATTCTTGTTTTATTCGAAAGCTGGTGCTTCCCGTGTGGTCCCATTTGGTCCAGTTCTGACAATGGCATCCATGATAAAACCATATAAGTCTTTTATGGAATAGTTTTTTCTTTAAGTCGGTTTTTTTTAAAGAATTATTATTATTAAGATTTATTAGTAGTTATTGTTTTTGAACCTTTGCGACTTGTATGAACGACTTTAGATAGAATGATGGGTATCGTTATAAGATAGACATGTAAGAAACAGTCTCACAACCACTGATATTAACTATGAAAATCACTAACGTAACTGCCAAGTTGTTCGTACCTCTATTCACACTCAAGTCAATAGATCCCCACTAATTTCTACCCTTTTATAATCCCACTATTCGTTAATATATATCAATCGACCAATAGTATTGCGTTACCGGTATAACCAGTCAAAATAATCTCTATTAACTTATTTTTATTAAATAGTGAACTGTGTTATCATCTATTATAGTTTAGCCCTATTTTTAATAAAATAAATAAGAGTTTTTGATGCTAGAGTTAAAAATCATAGATCGGCGTAAACAGACGCCACAGCATGTACTGGATTGTCGAGGTAAATTAGGTTAAACACCAAAATCTACTGCCTGCTTGTGTCGATCTATAACTTCCAGTTTCAAAATGCGTAGATCCTTATGAGAAGAATAGTGGCTAAGAAACTCATGGCCACTCTTTTTAAAAGTCAGATCAGAAAACTATCATGTACACTCGTACAACCTTCTTCAAGATATTTATTTTCCTTTACTTGTAAAGCGAGTGATGCTTATTATAGTCATGTTAACATCAACAACTCAGAAGATCGACCGGACATCGAACTTGAACCGCCTTGACGCGTCAGTCCGAAAATAGTTGGGGCAGATAGCAGGAGGACGGGACAGTGACGCAGCTTGAGCAGTTTGTTGTACTAGTTAATTTAAATAAAATATGTCATAGAACCGCGTCGCGCTCGGCTCTCGGCGCTTGTACATTTCAACCACTCATGCCGCGTCCCGCCCCGCCCGCTTCTGCCCCAACCTTAACGGTTACGTGCCCACCTAATGAGGCAAACTGAAATTGTAATACCTACAGTAATATAACCTAAAATGCATAAAATATGTCTTTTAAAATAAAAATAGTCTTAAATGTTAGTACTAATTCTTTTTTCATACAATTTTTGTAACTTAAAAACAAAATATTAATTAAAGAATGAACTTTGTACGATATATAAATCTTTTATTATCTTATTGTATTTATTCTTAACATGATCTTATAACTTATACTTAAACTTTTATCACACTGATAATTATAATATTTGCCCTACATTCCAAAGAAAAACAAACAGTTTTCTACGTTTTATTCCTCAAACCCTCCCATTACACTATTACCTATATCTTCTTAACCCATAAATTAAAAACAAATACTTTATTTGCAAAAAATACTAAAAGTACTTACATATCGGGGCTTGACAAGGCGTCTATACCTGGTGCAAGGCGCAAGCTAACTGCCCGAACTGGCGATTCAACGGTTTATGCCGCGTATTTCTTAAATATCAGTAATTTATCAATAACTTCAATCACATTAAGACAAGAGTATCTTGTCTGTATCTTCTTATGAACTTAACTTTTGTGTCAAGTCTTTATATATAAGGTTGTCTGTAAGAGATCGCAGATTGCTATAAGACCGTCCATTGTACTGTTAATTTATATTAAACTAGCAGCGCCTTGCGTTTTTACCCGCGTAAGTCCCGATCCCGTGTAAATGTCGGGATAAAAAGTAGCCTATATGTTAATCCAGGTCTCCAGCTATCTACATACTAAGTTTCATCGCCATCGGTTCAGTGGTTTTTTCGTGAAAGAGTAACAAACATCCATCCATCCAAACTTTCACATTTATAATATTAGTGTGATTTCTAGAGTGTATAATACTTTTTTGCTGCGCAATAAAGAGTACTTATCTATCTATCTATCTTTATAATTTTTTCACATTTTTTTAATGGCATTTACAACTTTAAATATTTGCTGATTCATTTCATTTCATTTCATACACTTCTATTTCATATCATTTTATATTTTCGTGGTATTACTTATATGAGTTATCTTTCTCTTTTGTGGCAGTTTATATTATAAACTAGTTTTTGCATTTTCTAGTCTGCAGTGGTACATGGGTCTAAACCAATCACAAAACTTTAACCTAACTAAATCTAACACGAAACTATTCGCATTGTTGAAATTGACAATAGTCACTAAAGAAAAAAACCCGGCGCCACTATATTGGCCCTTCAACACTCAAATAGTGTCACCACCCTCAAGATATAGAAACAGTATTCTATATCTTGAGGGTGGTAAAAGTGACACTATCGTAAGCGTGAGAATTTATGTTTGCAATTCATGCAAACTGCAGCAAATGATCTAATATGATTGATTACATATAATATTAAAGGCAGCAACGCACTTGTGACTCTTGAGTTGCAGGTATCCATGGGCGACGGTAGTCACATACCATCAGGTGACCCGTCTGCTCGTTTCCCCTTTATAATATAAAAAAAACGTTTGCGTCTCGGGACGCCCGCCAGAAGTGATAACTTAAACGCCAGACAGACTTGCGCCGGAACGCGTTACGTAACGAAGCCGTTTACCCTCCCTTATGAAGTTATCACTTCCAAAAAAAAAATATTACATATAACATTACCTAATACATGTTTTTAACAGATTCTATTCCTTGTAATCTAAATTCTTCAATATAAATATTACCGTCCAAAGTGTTTTCTTTCCGTGAATTTGTTTGCCAAAGCCTACACATTATTTATTATTATTTTGAGTGCCTAGTGCTACCTCAACCATTTCTGTTCTTTTGTAGCGCACGCTTACACGTACATACACGCTCACATTTTGCCAACACTCACTCACGCCTATTGCCGTCAACCGGGCACTTTGGGCATTAAAGAAGGTAAAATTGGGAGTATTTTGCCAACGAAAGGTGCAATGCAAGGAAAGGGATATTGCATAAGAATGGATTAGAGAGTGTAAAAGACAACTCCCGTATTTTGAATACTCCTGTATCGCGGGGGCTTCACAAACATTCAAACAACGGACACAAAGAACACCCAGACTCAGGACAACTATTTGTGGATCAAACTAATTTTTGTACAACACTCGGCGCGGCGTAGTGGCGAGGTGACCACTTAAACCATTGCGCCATCCGTTCAGTCTACTATCAGATCAAGGTCAAGATCAGGCTCTTATTTGCCAGTTCCTTGGAAAAAATGGATTTTTCAAGATCAATATTGTTTAGAACAATACAGGGCTGGTGTGATACCCAAGTAAAGCAGGATAATACACAGAAATCTGCTTGTTTTAAGTTCGGCTGCAGATAAACATCAAGTCCAAATACATTCTACGTCAAACCTGATATCGTATCGTATCATTTTAGTTGATTTTTGGAAGTGGTTTGTTTTTTCCAAGTTGCTTTTATTCTGAAAGAAAGAAAGAAAGAAAGAACCATTTATTGCCTCACAATACAGCCGCGCAATGCGCAATCAAAATAAAATGTTACTTAAATCTAGGACCACAGGTTTACAAAAATACGTAGCATTGCCATTGCACGCCCGCAGGTGTGGCAAGCCAGCAGCTTAATGCTGGCTGTGACGCAGGCCACAACACAGCGCTGGTCTTCCGTATTAACCCCAAGTGACACGCAGAACGAGAAGCTAAGAGCAAAAACCGTAACACAAAACTTAAAATATAAAAAAATTGCATATATGGTGTGGTGTGCATTTATATAACTTAAAGATAAGTTCAAGTTATCAAAACACAGATAACAACAAACACACAAAATTAATCTAAAACAACAATATGTCTACCTATAAAAACATGCTTACATTCGCATTAGTCATAAAAACATACCTATAATAAAATAAAAAATAAAATAAAATTCATGCCGCTACAACCTTCTGCTCTTTTGACTAACAAAAGAAGTGGTTCTAATATTTTCCCAATAAATTCGAATTGTATTCGTCTTATGGGTAACTGGTGTCGATTCTAGCGTACTAGAACCACAGCAAAGGGATTGTGGATGCAATTAATCTCAATGTAAATTTAAAGGACCAAATAAATTCACATTTATTTGTGTAAAAACATAATCCGTAGAATTTGGTAAATCGCGACCGCACACCCGCCAGCAGATGGCAACACACATTGGCTGTGGCTGGCGATAGCGTCCAAGGTCAATATTTATTAATGCATTCGTATTCGTAGACATTGGTGCCGATTCTATTGTACACTCGACTAAACTAAAACCTGACTTAATTTCTTCATATGAAATCAACCTAGTGTTTTTCGTAATAAGGTCTATTTGTTACTAGCATCTATTTCTCAGCGCCGTTAAATTTCAATAAAACCTGTCAACGTATACTCAACTTTATTTCCACGCAGTGAGAGTCTTCATTTATTCAAACGCTGTATAATTGCCGTATAAAAACCTGTTCAAAACGAACAAGGATGACGTGTTTTTAATCTACACCTACGAAGACGCTTACTAAAAACACAGAGCAAAAGAGATGGCATTCAACGGATAGCGGCTCTCGCTACGTGGTATTAAAGTTTATTTAAGCGTATCAGACTTTAGTCGACAAATAAATTGCTTATTTCGATAGCGACATATGTTACCTACTTGTTTCAATTTGAAATAAGACCTTGTTTCTAAGTATACGAGGTTTATTTCATATATGAAGAATATTTTGTGAATTTTAATTTAGCGAGTGAAGTAACAGAATTGGGGATGGATCATGGATGGTCAATTTAGCTATAAAAGAGCCAGTTATCTTCTTACTACAATTGGGAACCCAGCTTATAATATGCTGTACCTACACTACACATCCACGTGGCCTATTATTTTATATTTTTTTTATTTGACAGAAAAAAAAAGATTTTCACCTTTATCTTAATATATATATTTCTTCTGTACGTGTGTATGTCACTGAACTCCTCCTAAACGCCTCCTCCTAAATTTTTTGTGTGGCTTCAGGTGGATTCGAGAATGGTTTAGATTTACAATTACACCCGGTAGATGGCGCTGCGATAGGGTTACAGAAATAATATTTTTAACATCTGTCGGGTCCGCTAGTTATAATATATTAATAATTATAATACTTAACTTGAGCCACCTTATCCTTACCCTCTGATCCCAAACTGAGCAGAGCCTGTTCTATGGTAACCAGACTGCTGATAAACATACTTATATATTTCTAAATACATACATATTATAGACTAGCAGTTCCCGCGCGGCTTCGCGTACATATTTTTATATTTTGAACGGAACCTTAATTCTTTTTCCCAAATAAAAGTAGCCTAAGTTACTCCTTATAACACCAGCTATCTGCCAGTGAAAGTCCCTTGGAAATCGGTCCACCCGTTCCGGAGATTATCAAGAATAAACAGACATACATACAGACAAAAATAAAAAAAACTGATTTTTAGGCATAGGTATTGCGCAAATAACTGTATGAGCATAAAGAAAACCATTATTTTGACATGACAAACCGACACTTAAATTTTATCTATTTGTAGTATTGATGATGAGTAGACTGAAACAGACACAGAACTAAATGATCATTTTTTTTTATGGTATAGGGGGCAAACGAGCAGACGGGTCACCTGATGGTAAATGACTACCGCCGCCCATGGGCACCTGTAACTCATGAGTCACACGTGCGTTGCCGCCTTTTAAGGTGGAAGTAGGGGAAGAGGGGGAAGGGGGAAGAGTGGGAAGAGGGGTGAATTGGATTAGAGGGGAGGAGAGAGAGGAGCGGGGAAGGACGGGAATAGGGGAGAGGGAAGGGTTAGGGCCTCCGGTAACCTCACTCACGCGGCGAAAACCAATGCAAGCATTGCTTCACTGCCTGTTTTCTGTGAGGCCCATACGTGCCGAAGCATGGCTCTCTTACGTACTCCCACGTCATGCTCTTCAAACAATTATTATCCTGAGTGGGAATCGAACTCACGACCTTTGGCTCAGCATTCAAGCCACGACCACCACAGCAGTCAGGATAAGTAACCACTAGACCAACAGGCCCGTTAATAGTCGATCATCCATATAGTGTGCGACGAAATAGTTATATCGGGCTCACTATATACATTTTGTCGTTTGATTTGCTATGCGCCTATAATGATACGATTCCATCACTTTAAAAAAAAAATACTTTTTTTTTTAAATGAATCTTTACAAGCAACGTTTAGCGATTTTCGGTAGGGGCAAAACTTTTTGGTTCACGTCACTGGTGTTGCACCAAAATGGCGATACGTCGTTTTGAGTTTTCACTTCAGTCTGTCAGCAGTCCCATTTATTTTAAACCTATTTTCGGGAAAAAATCTTTACTAAAGTGCACTTATTATACTATAGGTACATTTCTCCTTTTAGTTTCCATAAATATGATGGATGGATGGATGTTTGTTACTCTTTCACGCAAAAACTACTAACTAAGATTGTGATGAAACTTCGTATGTAGATAGCTAGAGACCTGGATTAACGCATAGACTACTTTTTATCTTGATATTCCCACGGGATAGTGGCTTACGCAGGTAAAACCGCGGGGCGCTAGTAGTCATTCAATAAAAAAAAAGAATGGTAAAATGAATAATCGAGAACCATCTTTGTGTCACGAAATATTTATCATGTGCTTGCGTTAATGAATAAGCTCTGTTTAAATGATAACTAAGTATGAGTAATTTTGTTGTAAATTAATAAAAGAACATTATATTATCAAACCAAAGTCTTAACCAACAGTAGGTAAACAGGTATTTAAATAAAAATATGTATGTTTGTTAATTACAGAGTCATTTAAATTTAAGATTCTGCTTGAGTTTTGATAGCTCTTCAAGTGGAACTTTTAAAATTCTTTACCCGAAGCTAATTTATTCATACAAAAATTTGTTTAGATACTCAGATGTGTGTTAAAGTTCTCTGTAAATTCTATATTTCAAGTTTGAGAATTCAGTATACATAGATAGCTGGAGACCTGGATTAACACATAGGATACTTTTTATCCCGATATTCCCACTATATGATTCGAATTCACACCGAGTATATTAGGTGTATTTTTTTTCTATACGCAGTGTGTGATCAATAAACACCAAATATACCTATCGTATTCTCCTAAGTAAACTCGACACTGAGTATACACCAAATTTACACCGAGTATATACGGTGTAAACGAAGCCAACTTCAGAAAGCTCAAAAAAAAACGTAATACTAATCATATACTTTGTCAAATACTACTAAGTAGTCATCGGTAATAGGCCTATCACTTTTTATTACTTATTTTTTTAACAATATTTGACAGTGTAACAAGCGTTAGTTCTTGCTAATTTTATTTATATGTATCCGTATATATATTGAATCAGTTCGTCTCGTCCTCGATGAACTTTAAATACAAAAACGTCAGGAAAAGCACCTCAATATTCAGTGGTTGCCTATGTAAATTGTAACAAATCTTCTATATTAATAATTCGGTCAAGGGGTAGGCTCGATTAAAACCTTACCTGAATAATGAAACATGAAAAAATAATGATTTCGAGTCGATATCCGCAAAATTCGGACTGTCGAGAATTTCGTTAAATTCTAATGCTGCAAATGGCAATCGCCATATTGGCCACTCGGATGCCATCAGAGTTTGTTAAGGCAACACACGTATATTTTGAGTTCATTAACGCCGATGCACACGTATATCTGCCTACATTTTGTAAAAAATTGTGTATTATGAGTAGAGATCGGATAATCAGATGCATATTTACCTAAAGTTATTTTTTGGATAACAAATTATGGAAGCGGCTTCTAAGTATATTTTTATTTAAGAATGCAGTTGTATTGTCGCGTCGCTACTTGCGCACAAGCAAGTATAATTTGAAGTCTCACTCGCACTCTTACAAAATGCTTCCATTTCCTGGGGTTTAATAGGCCCGATTTGACACTTGTTACAACGTAATAAGGTTGTTTTTGCTTCGTCAAAAATCACTGCCAATAAAAGTAGGGAAAAGCAACCATTATACGTTGTAACAGAGCAAGTGTCATTTGTGTCAAACTGGGGTTTATTACATCTCACGGAGTATAGGTACACTTAAATTTGAATTTCCTGGAATCGCGGGATTCTTTCGATAAAAAAGTGCTTTCCATAATAGCCAACATCTCAACTTTAGGTAAATATGCATCCGAATATTCCGATCTCTATTTATGAGTGACATTTCACCCGAGGCCGGGTTTACATCTAGTATATTTATAATGACACCAACATCAAAAATAAATCCATTTGCCCTTATTATGGAAGTCGTATAATTTAAACATTTCAAGTTCATGTAAATAAATAAAACATGATACTAATGCTCTTTATCATTTATTCTAGTAACACACGAAACCACACAAACAATCATATTTAAAATACCAACTTAGATGTTTTTGTAACATCTCTCCGAAGAAATTCGAAATATCTCAATGTATTTGTTACACTGGATTTCCAATTTACAAAAGAAGTAATCATAAATGGTTTAACTATGTACTCTTCAATCTCTTGGTTAACTCTTGACTTCGTCTTCTCAGTAGCCGTATTCCGAAGGCGGAGCGGCATCAGCAAATGCTTTAACTTTGGGAATGGAGTATACATTATTAATAAGTTTTATGATGGCAGGATACTGCTCATAAAGGTCTGGTATCCGCACCATAACCTTTATGTAATCCATGATGCCCGCGACCCAGAAATCACCCCACGTCAGCTGTAAGAAAAATGTATCGGTTAAAACTTTATACAACAAAATTCGACTTGTAGTTAGCCGCTCACAAGATGCATAGACAAATAGTAGTAATGGATCTTGGTTAACAAAACATTACATGATTTGAAATTATCTTACACGATCATATTGATTAATCCTCAGCCACTTGCCGGATGAAGCTCTTGGTCGATAGGCTATTCGTTAATCGGTGAAAGTGGTAGGGAACAGTAACTTCACAACAGTATAGTGGCTGCTTTATTAAAACTATGAGTAATTGTGACAAGTACAAACAGTATCCTAAGTGGTTGCCGCACCGAATACAGCTTCAGAAGTAAATAAATAATAATGTGATGTAGATTCGATCTTCCCCTATGATTGAATTGCAACTTATTGAAAAGATGATGTCCTTTAAATGGTTGCGCCACTTACTGGAGCTACATACATCGACTGTGGATTATCATCGCCTGTGACAGCTTCCTAGTACGTTAACAGGTTTTTTCTTTGTTGAGAGTCTGGATATAATTTGTTATTATCGCTTGTTATTTTACACAAAACAATTTTATCGATAAATATTTACCGATTTCGCTGCCAATTTTGGCAGGAGTTGCCAGCAAAATCGGTTCATAGTAGGAGCTGTTATTACTACTCATACTACTCTTACTTCTTAAATGGTTGCGATGCCTACTGGAGCTACATTTATCGACTGTGGATTATTATCACCTGTGACAGTTATCTAGAACGTTAACAGGTTTTTTCTTCACTTAGTTATTATTACTTGTTTTGTTTGCACACTAAAAATTTGCTCGATAGTTAGTTACTCTAAGAATGACTTGGTGTTATAATAGTTACCTTTCCTGCAGCGATGTGTCCATTATTCTTCTCAATAATGGCGTTTAGCTTAACGAAGTACTCAGGATATGCAGTCTTTGAATACTCTTTGTGTTTTCTTTCTTTGACAGCTTCGTCTTCTTCGTATTGAACTATAGCAGCCTCTAAAAATTCAAAAGAGAAGGTTGACTTTTTAATTCCGCTTACACAAATTGCGACTCTCATGTCTGAGTAATAAAGTGCAAAATAACTCTCACAGCAAAACTTGTCCACAACATCAAAAGTTCAATTGAAACAGTTGTTGCAGTTTTACAAGTGTTCATGGATTCTCGGGAAGATACAAGGCCTTGCAATATTATTATTTCAACAGAGGAACTTCAATCAATCAATTAACACATCCTATGTATCGTAAAATAGGTCAAGCAACAATTTGATATCAATAACAACGGAATATATACATTTTAAAGTCTTGAAATTAACTCAGCATCATACTCACTAGCACGGATGTCATTGACAAAGTCAACGTTCTGGTCTATTTCCAAGTTCTCCTCGTCAGTGTCTCCAAGAAGTCCATACTTCTTCCCCAAGTATCGGCTGAGGGCGATGCTCTGTGCGTATTGCTTGCCGTTTATAAAAAGTACAGGCAAGGAACCAAACGGAGTCTCTGAAAGAAGAAAAAAGTTATACGGTTATGAATTTGCATATATGCGTAAAAAAATAAATATTGTCTTTTCGTAGTTTTTAGCCGGGGGGAGAATTCAAATTCAAAATCATTTATTCATTTAAGACACTAAGTGACATTTATGAACGTTAAATTGAAGCTAGAGTTAAAATCATAGATCGGCGCAAACAGACGCCACAGCATGTGCTGGATTGTCGAGGTAAATTAGGTGAAAACACCAAAATCTACTGCCTGCTTGTGTCGATCTATAACTTCCAGTTTCCAAAATGCGTAGAGCCTTATGAGAAGAATACTGGCAAAGAAACTCATGGCCACTCTTTTTAAAAGTCAGATCTTCAGGTACAATAGTGTTAGTGTTACACGAAAGGTAAACAGGATGCAAGCTGATGCCACCTGAATTTCAATTTATTAAAATGCTCCAAAAGCTAACGTACTAAAAAATAAAAATCACTCAGTGATACCGTTGAAGGTTTGAACTTATTAAACATAGAAATCATTCAAGGTGCACATCTACCTTCATTCAATTACAAAATCTACTGTTAAAAATAATTCGTGACTTGATTAAGAGGCTAGAGTTGCAGTTGAACGAACCAAAATAATAGTATAGGCTAAAACATCGCTGACTAGGCCGACCATTCACCCCAAGCAGCACCCGTTCACGAGTGTGACGCATGGACCAGCCATATTTATGGGATATAGGGGGTAAACGAGCAGACGGGTCACCATGGGCGGGGACGGGCATCTGCAACTCAAGAGCCGCAAGTGTGTTGCCGGCTGGGAGTAGAGGAAGAGGGGAAGGGGAGGTAGAGGGAAGGGTTAGGACCTTCGGTAACCTCACTTACTAGGTGAAAAACAATGTAAGCATTGCTTCATTCTCGGTTTCCTGTGAGGCCGTGGTACCACTCCGGTCGAGCCACGAACAAAAATAGTAAGTTTCTTGACAAAACACAGTAGTAGTATACGCGAATGCCTATTTCAATAAATGCGATGCAAAATGTTATATTTAGTGACACAGTACATATCTGGATAATTCGGATGGATATCCGAAGAATGCCAGTGCGACATATCGCGAGTATGCTATCCATCCGGATATGTATGGACCGGATGGATAGCATACTCGTGATATGTCGCACTGGCATTCTTCGCGCCAACATCTCGGCAGAATCGATGTGTTGGGTAAAATAAATTTGTGCCTGACACCGATGTGGAAGGTCGCCTAACCCCTAAATAAAGGGCCCGGTCGAGTCCGGAACTGGTCGGCCATCCCCGAAATACACACGTGAGTAAAACCGTTATCTTTAATAAATATGAATAAAACACGCAAAATGCATATATAAAAATTATTATTTCATAATTTGGAGTTATTTCTTTTTTTAATTACTTTTTTTTTTTAGGAGTTAAACAGGCGTAAACATAAAATATTTAAATTTCAAAATCATGATATTGACCTCCCTATAAATATAACTTCCAACAGGTTACTTACTTGGTCTGTAGCCAGGCCATGTTTCTTCATTGTAGCGATGATCTTCGAACTCCTGACCCCCATAGGCAAACAGAGTCCGCGGACCCTCTCCCAAGGATTTGCAGGCGAAGTAGTGATATATATACTTGGGCATTGTTCTGCAAAAATACATTAAAGTAAAAGATACATGTAAATAAATATATTTTTATAATTCATTGATTTCTAATAACTTATAAATATACACAGCGTGTTACAGAAAGATGTGTTTATATTTTAGGGTCGTATAATAGACCCCGAAATAATAATAATAATAACTTCACACATCTCACACACGGCCGTCTGATCCCAAACTAGTCAGAGCCTGTACTATGGTAACTAGACTGCTGATTAACATACTTATATATTTCTAAATACATACATATTATAGATAAATTATGCCCAGACACAGAACAAATGATCGTGCTCATCACACAATTATCTGTCCTGGCTTAGCAGTCAGGATCATTAACTACTAGACGAACAGGCCAGTCAAATTAGTGTTGTATTTTGGAATAAGTTCGATTCTTGGTATGGAAATTGATGTCAGAGAGGTTTTTAAACTTCGAACACCAAAGTCGTGAAATAAAATAAATAAATCTATGCAAACCTTGAAGATTATTTACAATTGTGATAAATAATATTCGAAGAGAGATATTACCATATAACTAACTGAGAGAATAGTATGGAATGACAAGAAAAGTGCTAAGATCTCGAATATAAAGGTATTTATTTCACAAAATTATGCAATACTATGAAAAGATTATTTTTAGAAATAATCTTATCTAATGAATATTCTTATGAATCGCATAGGTAGCCGTGGATCACAGCTGATTGATTAATTTTATGCCAAGAATTTTATAAAATACCCACATATCGGAGCGTGTACGCGGCGTGTTTAATTTCTAGTAGTCGCTGTTACTAAAGTCGATTTCACTCTACCATCTAACAAGCAATTTCAGGAAGCTTGTTTACAAAGCTGCTTGTTTTTAAAGTACTTAAATTATAATAGTCAACTAATGAAATAAATTATTCGAAAGCGACCTTAATTTTTTTACAGCTTCAAGGGATCAATAGAGGATGTAAAAAAAGTGTATTCAAACCTCAAAGATATGTTGCTCACTCACCGAATATATTCACAATTGTAATAAATAATATTTGAAGAGAGATGTAAAACTGTGAGAATGTTATGGAATGACAAGAAAAGTGTAAAAATGTCGAATATAAAGGTATTTATTTCACAAAATTATGCAATATATAATATCTTATCTAATCAATATTCTTATAAATTGCACAGGAAGCCGTGGATCACAGCTGATTGATTACTTTTATGCCAAGAATTTTATAAAATACCCACATATCGAAGCATGTACGCGGCGTGTTCCCTTTCTAGAAGTTTGTCGTGGACTCTAACGTCTACCTATATTTTTAAGGAAACCGGTTTACAAAGCCGCTTGTTTTAAAAAGTACTTAGATTATATTCAACTAATGAAATAAATGATTGAAAAGTGACCTTGACCACTTATGAAGTATTTATTATCTTGTCTGTGCATTGACTATGATCCGTTTTTTAGTTAACTAGATAGATAGATAGATTACACTTTATTTGTACACCAAGGTTATACAAAGAATATGTAACAGGAAATGTATTATATCAATAGTGTACAAAGGGCTGCCTTATCGCTTAAAGCAATCTCTTCCAGGCAACCTTGGGATGGAGTTATTTTATTAAACAGGTGGTAATCGTTGACGTTAAATTAAAATGTGGTTAATGCTTATCATTTATTACATACATACAATACTCAATAATTATACCTACTTATACCTACTCAAGTACTCTTATATACATAAGTATCTACCCACAACTTAACTACTACTTTTACTTTTAGTTTTTTTTTTGTTATTTTTAATATAAATAAGTATGAATTCTCACCTACTATATTGATTTTATAATAAGGCATGGTATCATTAAACAATAGGGATTATATATGTATTTAAATGATTCTATATGTTACCCAGATACTGGAAAAAAATATAACACATATGTACAAAACAATTTTAACGTGGGAGAGCCATGCTTCGGCACGTATGGGGCCGGCTCGACTCCGCTCGATACCACAGCCTCACAGAAAAAAGGCAGTGAAGCAATGCTTCCATTGCTTTTCGCCGCGTGAGTGAGGTTACCGGAGGCCCTAACCCTTCCCTCTCCCCTATTCCCGTCCTTCCCCACACCCCTCTCCCCCCTCCCCTCCCATTCTTCTCCTACTCCCACCTTAAAGGACGGCAACGCACTTGTGACTCTTGAGTTACACGTGCCCAAAAAAATACAGTCAGTTTCATGTGATTTAAACAACGGCTTTTTTGCGTGCTTTCCCTGTAACGTCAACGACGTGTTTATTGATTTATGAAAATAAAAATCATAAATCCTACCTATGATTAAAAAGGTCAGAAAAGCTTATTTCAAATATTGTATTATGCCTATTTGCTAAAATGTGATCAAAACTGCACGTGACAAGTGTATTGATTATTTTATTGTAACTTTTTGCTAAATTTTCCAACTCGCGGCCATTTGAAAATACCCGAATTTAAGCAAAAAGTGGTGTATATCACGTCACATTCCGTTCATGGTCAAGAACCAATAATTACTTTCAATAGTTGACTATGTATTTTAAAAACAAACGGCTTAGTAACTATACTGTGGATAATGAGCCTCTATGAATCAATTACCTATTATTTAATTTACTATTGGTACATAAGTTATATTTATTAGGTATTGCACAGATTAGACTACTAGACACTTAGATAGATAAAGAAGTATCCCTCCAACACTCGGGAATGACAGGTGACAGCGTGTCACTCACAAATGCTGAAAAAATACTTCCTCAACTTTCTTTTAAACCTGACCTAGTTAGTCTCCTGCCTAATAGCTTTCGGTAAATTATTGAGCAAATTCGGTACATAGTCGTTTTTCAATTGTTCTACCTCCATAATATTTTTTAACTCTAGGTACCAATAAATTTATATCTAGTCATTGACTTTGTATTATGTTTATTGGTTATCATGCTCCGATATGTAGGTATTTTATAACGTTCTTGTCATAAAATGAATCAATTATCTGAGCGGTGATTCAAGGCTCCCCACGCGATTCATAATAATCTATTTTAGATAAGATTATTCCTAAAAATAAACTTTATTTTCTATTGCATCATTTTGTGAAATAAATACCTTTATATTCGACGTGTTAGACTTTGCTTGTCATTCCATAATATTATCTCAGTTAGTTACATTGTATTATTTCTCCTAAAATATTATTTACCACACTTGTGATATTCGGTGGCAGCGCAATTCATATTTAAGGTTTGAATACATGTTTTTATCAGCTTGGAATTCGTAACTTAAAAACATCACTGAAAAACCTATAAATTGAACTTATTCCAACATAACAGGACACTCTCGTTAGCAAAAACATTTTTAACTTTATCTGTGTTTTTTGTCCTTTTGTATAACAAAACCTGGTCTTTGTTATAATTATGATTATAATTCACGCTCAATGTCTCACGCTGTTCCTGTTATTAAATATATTTTTATAAGTATTACTAGTAACGCTAGTTTAAACATTACTAGTATTCTTGTTAACCCCTCCAATCGAATAAAAAGCCATGGAGCATTTTATAAAATACCTTCATATCGGAGCGTGTACGCGGCTAGAAGTCGCTGTTTCTAAAGTCGACTTGACTCTAACGCCTTTAAAACTAAGGCATTGTATCAGCAGTGGATTGACATCGGCAGTGAACTAGGGTTCGAATCAGCCATCACTCGATCGCAAATCCGACATCTTAACCATTAGACTACCACCTTCGCCCGCACTTCTTGTGAGGACTACAATTATCGAAGTCGTATACATTTTGTTATTATTCATAAGTTATTATAAACTAGCTGTTGTCCGCGACTTCGTTCGCGTGGAAATTCTAATCTATCAAACAGGAATCGTACTTTATGTATCTCTGTGCCAAAAAATTTTCCAGATCCGTTCAGCCGTTCTGGCGTGATTGAGTAGCAAACATCCATCAATCCACACCATCGCATTTTAATCATATTTAATAACAATAATAACTTAAGAAACCTCACACACGGCCGTCTGATCCCAAACTACTGATAAATTTACTTATATATTTTTATATTCATACATATTATAAACTAGGAACCCGCCCCGGCTTCGCACGGGTAGCAGAGACATCTTCAACAATAATCATCATATTTCAACCAATTTACACAAAACCTTAACAAATTATACACCTAAACCTTCCTCATGAAACCGCATCAAAATCCGATCAGAAGTTTTTTCAGTTTATCGCGAACAGACAGACAGACAGATGCGGCGGGGGATTTTGTTTTATAATATGTAGTGATTACACCCAGACACAGAACAAATGATCATGCTCATCACACAATTATTTGTTTAGGGTGGGAATCGAACCCACGACCTTAGAATCAGCAGTCAGGATCACTAACCACTAGACCAACCCGCCACTTTATAATAGTATTAAGAAGTATCATCTAAAAATTATACAAAAAAATGTATTTTAACTTAATGTCTTTTTGCAGAACAATGCCAAAGTTTGTATATCACTACTTCGCCTGCAAAGCATTGGGGGAGGGTCCCCGTCTGCTGTTCTCATATGGGGGTCAGGAGTTTGAAGATATTCGCTACAATGAAGAAACATGGCCTGCCTACAAATCAAGTTAGTAAAACCTGTTGGAAATATGGTATATATCAATAGGTAGTCTATTTTATTATAAAAATAATGGGTATATTGTGATGATTTTTTCCGGTTAACTACTCAACCAATCATTATGAAATTTTGCATAAACATTGTCAGGGATACAGAAAAGAACTTTCATTCAAAAATAAGTTCTATGCCCGAGGGATATATTTCTAAATTGATTGACAAAAACACATATACGCTAGGAGTTAGCACAGCAATTTCACAGTGAAATTGCTGGTCTAACTACTAACTACGAGAAGAAAATATGTACTTATTTAAAATAATTTTTTTTAGAGACCCCGTTTGGTGCCATGCCAGTACTATTTATAGACGGCAAGCAATACGCACAGAGTCTCGCCATCAGCCGATATTTGGGTAAAAGATATGGACTTTACGGAGACAATGATGAAGAGGCTTTGGAGATCGACCAGAACGTTGACTTTGTCAATGACATCCGTGCCAGTGAGTATGATGCTGAGTATTTCAAGACTTCAAAAATTATATCTTCCAGTAATATAGATATCAAAATTGTAGCCGACCATTCTATTAGGTATTCTATTTAAGCAATAATATTGCAAGGGCTCTGTATCTTCCAGGGGATCCATGACCACTTGTAAAACCACCTTAACTCTTTTGATAGGAGAAATGTTTCTGGATATTGTGGACAAGTATTTCTATGAGAGCTAGTTTGCACTTTATTGCCCAAACATGAGAGTCACAATTTGTGTAAGCGGAATCATAAAGTCAAAATTCTCTTCTTAACTTTTAGAGGCTGCTATAGTTCAATACGAAGAAGACGAAGCTGTCAAAGAGAAGAAACACAAAGACTATTCAAAGAATGTATACCCTGAGTACTTCGCTAAGCTGAATGCCATTATCGAGAAGAATAATGGACATATGGCTGCGGGAAAGGTAATTTATATATGGAAACTTAAGTCATTACACACAAAACTCATTCCAAACACAACTCTTCCAGTACAACCACACTCAAATCAATTGTAAGTACCATAGACAACTGTCCCATATCTGACGGGCCTGTCGGTCCAGTGGTTAGTGATCCTCGCTGCTGGGCCGGAGGTCGTGTCTTCGATTCCCACCCAGGGTAAATAACTGTGTGATGAGCACGTAAATAAGTATCTTTATAAGCCATAAACTTATTAGTATATCAAGTTAATGTTATAAGCAGTCTGGTTACTACAGGCTCTGCCTAGTTTGGGACCAGAGGGAGGTGTCTCAAGCCATTATTATTATAAAGATCAAATCTACAGTCGATACAGCACTATTCGGTGAAGTACCCAACTAAACTGCGAAACCTTTCCTCAAAAAGAATGGGTGCGGAGCGAATCACAAAACAATTTAAAAAGCAAAGGATAGTTGACAGGCCGGTAAGGGTCAACCACGCGGAACATACCCTGATGAAGTTTGTGATGGTTACAAGTTTCCAAAACCGGCGGGATTGTCTGAATCGTTTAATAACGGTAGAAGAAGGTCGAGAGGTATGTAAGGATATAAGCAATTGGCGGGCTATTTTCTGTACCTACTGCGAAGGGAGAAAGGCATGATTATTTGTATGTTTCCTAACAAATAGCTTAAATAAACTTTCAAACCCATCATCTGGATAATTGGCAATCCACCACTGTGCGGTTCTCCAGAAACTTTTTGCCTCGCACAACCAATATCTGGAACAAATTGTCGCCTTCGGTATTTCCGGACCGATACGACCTTCAAAACTTCAAGAAAAGAGCGTACGCCCATCTCAAAGGCCGGCAACGCACTTGTGACTCTTGAGTTGCAGGTGTCCATGGGCAACGGTAGTCACTTACCATCAGGTGACCCGTCTGCTCGTTTGCCCCATATAATAAAAAAGGACGCTCTAATTGTATGACTGGTTTCGCTGCTAACTTAAGTGCAATCAAAGATTTACGAATTACCTACCGTCTAAGAACTGCATTCGGCAACAGATAAGACAATAGTTACTTCGTCGGCTAATGGCTGAAGATAAGTCAAAGTAAGATAGTTTCAAATCATGTAATATTTTATTAATCAAGATCCATTATCGTATGACCGGATAACAATAAGTAAATTTTTTTTTTATGAAGTTTTAACTAATCATATTTCTTACAGCTGTCGTGGGGTGATTTCTGGGTCGCGGGAATTATTGATTACATAAACGATATGACACGGGAGCCAGACCTTGAGGAGAAGTATCCTGCCCTCAAAAAACTCATACACAACGTGTACTCCATCCCCAAAGTTAAAGCATATGCTGACGTCGCTCCACCTTCTGAATACGGCCACTGAGATGACGAGTCAACAGTTAACCAAGAGACTGAAGAGTAGTCCATGACTCTGAATAATTGATGATAGTTGTGCTGCTTAAAATAGAGCATAAGGAATTTAAGAGAGATTTTTTTTATTATTTTGGAAGAAGGTGATGGACACTTCTTCTGTATTTTGATTTGAACGTTAGTGTTGTTTCGTGTGTAACTATAATAAACGACAAATAGTGTGTATATGATTTTTATTTATTCACATAAACTTTAAATGTTTACAATATACATCCTACTTCCTACTAATATTATAAACGTGAAAGTTTGTGAGGATGTATGGATGTATGGATGTTTGTTACTCTTTCACGCAAAAACTACTGAACCTATTGCGATGAAACTCCGTAAGTAGATAGCTGGAAACCTGGATTAACACATAGGCTACTTTTAATCCCGATATACCCACGGCACGGGGCCTTACGCGTGTGAAATCGCAAGGTGCAACTAGTATGCCTATACAAATTGATAACGTTGGTGAAATTATAAATAACTAGCTGGTTCGAATTAAAAAAAATCTTTTAGTGTTAGATAGTCCATTTATCGAGGAAGGCTATAGGCTATATAACTTCACGCTACGACCAATAGGAGCGGAGCATCAATGAAAAATGTTGTAAAAGCGGGTAAAATTTACAAACGCCGACACAGTTGCGCGGTTCAGCTGGTACATAATATACATAGAAACAGTTAACTATGATAACCATAACTATAAATTCTTAACAGTTTTTAGTACTACTTCCTTGGTATAAACCAAGTAGGCAGGTCATATTTCTTCATTGTAACGATTGTCCTTAAATTCGCCTGTACAGGCGAACAACAGACAGAAACCCTTTCAATATCAATAAAAAAATATTTTATAATTCATAGAAACTTAAAATATATGTAAGGTATTATTAAATGTAGTCCTATAATCATGGGCGTACAGTGGGGTGGGCAGTGGGGGGGGGGGGGGGCAGGGGAGGTGAGCTGTCCCCCTGACTTTAGCAAGCTTACGTCATACTGAGGTAGATAATTTTCAAATTTGCCCCCCCCTTTGAAAGCAAAATCAAATTTTGTCGTCCCCGCCCTACCGCCCCTGAGATGCCAAAAACAAATTTAGACCACCCCTGGACTAAAAGCTGGGTACGCCCATGCCTATTATATTAATATATTTTAAAAACTTTTGTAGTACTATGGATAAGATGGGAATTATTAGAAGCCACTGAACAGTTCCACTATCTACCTCTTGGCTCCATCATCAGATCAGTTCCATGATGCCAAATTATAGTATTATCATTCAAAGTGATTGGAAAAAAAATCATAATTTATTTAAAAACCAAATTCTAAACACAAATATTTATAGATAAATGTTTTATTATTTATAACTCGATAAGATCACGTTAACCGAGATCAACGCTCGCGAATGCTAATTATGTACCTAGTAATAAAAGTAAGAAAATCATTTTAATTTAGGACTATTACACCGCGAGGTAAACACTTAGCTCTACAGCATATTGATAAAAATAAATGAACAGAGATACACATAATTTTAACTGCAAGGATTTGTAGGGTCAAATTATAGTGGAGTGAGCGACCACCCCGGTAGCGAGTCATCTAGAGTCCGTTAAAAACCTCGAATGCTCAATATTATGAATGATATATCCATTACACAATTGTTTAGCAG